>JAPTHN010000003.1:84151505-87137190 GCA_026936325.1 Platynereis dumerilii
CCTATTAGCGTACGCATAGTTGACTAGTACTGAATGCAAGGGAAGAAGGACGATTTAACTTAAATTTCCTGTTTCAGTGTGAAATGAACCCAGTTGCTACGTTTCCTCACTTGTGTTTCGGGGGTCATGCTTTCTTTAATCACAATTCTGGCTGATCAGTATCATATGAATTATTTAGCATGATTAGGAGTGATACTAGTAATCTTTTTTGCCAACTACCAACAAAGAAAATTATGGCCCGTAATGTCAGTGTCATCCTCTCATGTTCCGTATCAGTTTCATGTGTTAATCATTAGTTTGGCAAAAGAACATCACGATGTCATGACAGGGTACAGTCTCTTGCTTGTGTGGCTTGCTAAGGCAATATTACCATCGCTGCATTGAATCTATTGGTGTGCGATGGGAATTGTGCTCAGCAGAGGGTCGTTTGGCTTTTGTATGAAACCACAGGGATGCTGCAAGGGAGTGCCTCTCTTCCCATTCATTCTCACTGTTATGTCCAATGCTAGTGAGCGATAGATATTGCAATTTGACAGAAATGGTAAGTTTGAGCTGATAGCGAAAGTTGATCCGGGTCTTCTTATTCATATTATTTTTAACTTTCGTTGCTGCAGGTGGCCCAAACATTTGTCAAAGTCTTAATAGTACATATATGATAAATTAATGACATGTTTACATGCAATATAAATATTTGAATGAAATAAAATAAGGAATTGGGAGCAAATATTAGTAGATTTCGTCAGAAGAAAGGGATGTAATGACTTAGGAATCAGACTGATAATGATCCATTTTGCAATTCTGCTACACAATGTAAGAAAGAATATTAACCTGATGTGTCATACGTCTTGGAGTAGTGGCACCCATGTGTTGCTGCGGCCTTGAATTTGATAATTTCTCACACTGTGTGTCAGGAGAAAACAGAGATCAGACGGAAATTTTTATATGGGAACGGATAACAGGCCATTTGGAGAACTGTGAAGTATTTTCTTGGAAAATTCCTGATTTTTGTCAGTTAACCTGGACCCATGTTGGATGGCTGCTTCAATAATCCTTTGCCTCGTTGCAGTGCGTTCCTCTGTTCTTATCAGCGTAGCAAGTGCATGAATTCAGAATGTAAAGCCCCAATCATCCATCAATATTTCTCCACTTTCCTTTGCCTGAAGATTCCATTTTACTCTGTGCTGACAAAAAACACCTCCTGGTCCATTATAGCAGCAACGGCTTCTTTCGATTCAATAGCTAGATTTATTATGATATGCTAATATACATTGTGGTGTGGGATGTCACAAACACCTTCTAAAATGATATTGTCCTTTATTTGCTTCTTTCCTTCAACCCCTTATTGTGCCTGTTTGTGTGTGGCCTCATAGCGATAAGAACACAGCCAATAATGGACTGGCCATTGTTACCCCACAAGACAAGACCTTGTTTTGCCCCTGAGCGTGACCCAATATTGACGATGTATCTGCTCAATAAAACGTAAGAGGGGCCAAGCTCTCGATGTGGAGAAGGTGCATACGATCTAAAGTAGATTTTAGGGTATAAAGTTGGTTTGACTATGATTAGGTTGGAGTATTGGTATAGTGTCTCTTTCTTGGGTTAGCTGTTTTGGAAATCCAGAGCAACTTTGCATAGCAGTACATTCTTGTCAGAATTATCGAATGCGTTTTGAAGGGAGTGAGAAGAGTCATGTATATATTTTTCATTATGTGGCACGTTCACGAATTCATGGAGGTGTAAAAACAAGCATGTACGAGTGCGCGGATGTGTAAAAACAAGCATAAGTGCTCACGTATATGTAATTACTAACACTCGTGGATGTGTTTTATTATTCATTCGGGGACCTGCTAATACTAATATTCGTGAAAGTGCTAGATGATTAGGGTTTAGGGTTAGAATTGGGGTTAGAGTTAGTTTTAGGCAATTTTAGGGTTAGTACGTTCGTAATTACACCTGTACAAATTCGTGAAATGCAATATTTGGCACTTAAATGAATGCAAAATTCGTGTATATGTTCGTTTATGCAGGTTTACAAATTCGTCCACATGTAAAATATTGAAAAATATATACCTCGAAGAGTGAAGGCAGAAACCTTGACATTAGCACTTGGCCATAATTTTTGTTGCCAAAGGATAGAACTTCTGTTTGTAATCTCAGTTTTAGAATAGAGTATGCAGACTGCAGTCCAGTTGCAGCCATCATCTGGTTTATGGACTTCATTGAAAGTCTGAAGAAGTTTGTATCCCCCAGCAACAAGTCTAAATTAAGTATGTATAGGCTTATTGGTAACCATGATGCTGGAAGCTCTTGGAATCTCTTGGAGCCAAGGAGACCTACAACTGTACTGAAAGAGTTCCAGGGATTGGTCTGTGGTGTCTATTGTCAGTATTGACACTCTGCATTGATTAGATTGACACAGGACAATGGCCATTCTTCTTTAGCAACCTTATATGGCGAGGGCAAGAACACCCACAAATACAGGAAAGTCCGGGAAACTCATGAGGATCGGTTGTTGCTGTTCAAACTTGTTTCAAGATACATGAAGCAAATTCCATCCTCCAGCCATCAACATTCGAAGTTTTATTATCAAGGAAGAAAATGTCTGGTAGTAATGTTTGTAATATCAATGAGTGTGCAATAATTGGAGCGAAATTAAATATTAGAAATACCTGTACAATTCCCGATGTTTATATTGTTTGCTCACTGCTTCTGTGCACTGTGTGCATCATTTAAGATGCAAGGAATAACATGTAACTATGATGTACATGCATTTTATGACCACAGGCTCTTCATATACACGTATGTATACTGTGCATACATCAAAAACATACGGTCACAAAAGGAAACCAATAAGAACAAGGCAGCAAAGGCAATGCATGCAAAAGAGCATGCTTCTTCATGTTTATTCACCCTTTCTCTCCTAAAGTTTCATTGAGTGTGAATTTCTCACATGGAGTTCCTAACTTTCTCCCAGTGTAACAATAAACTAGGACAAAGTAGGTGCAAAAAAGTAAGACCACTACAAGACAAAATGCATTATTCTGTCTGCAGAGCTATTCGTTTGGGAGTAATTGCAAGGAAGTTTTGGTGATGTTCATGCAACATTTCTGTATACAAGATTAGCTAGAGTCAGATAAAAAAATTGTAAGTAATGTCAATATAATTGTTTCATCTGTTTAAACACAGGGGTTTTGACGTGTCGACTTGCTGGTGGTTTGCCTGACACCCTATTTTGCTGCTTAAATAAAGCTGTGATTTCTTATGGGCAATAAAAAAAGGAAATTGCTTCAGCCAGAGAGTTCCGTGTTTCAATATTTTATTTTTTTAAATTTCTCTGCACATGCCTAGATCATGCTGCTGTTTAAAAGTCACTTTACCATTAGGTATTATTTGTCTTGAAGACACCCTGGTTCAGTCAGTAAAAGTGGAGGTAGAGGTGCAATGGGAGAAGCAATGTAGCTTAAGTTGCCTAACAAAGGGTGAAAGACACGCTGCCTTAGGCTTCATCCGAAGTGTCATGACTCTCCCAGCTGCATGACTGTGCGCCTGCAGCAGTGCTGGAGACAATACTAGAAGAAAGGTTTAGCGTTTTGTACAGATGCTGATATGTGATACAAGCAATTGGGAGGTTCGGTTAAAGATTGTTTCTCTACCATGCTAAAATGAGTATTTCCTGTTTCAATGTGAACGAACCGTGTTGCTACATATCCTTGCTTTTTTGGTTGGTCATGCACTGTCTAGTCAAGATGCTGGCTGGTTGATATCATGTGAATTAATTAGTATGATGATTAGAAGTTATACTAGTAACCTTTTCGTCAAGTTTCAACATAGAAAATGAGATTATGGCCTGTTATGACAGTGGCATCCTCTTATGTGCCATATCAGTTTCATGTGTTAATCTTTAGTTTGGCAAAAGAACATCACAATGTCATAACAAGGTGCTGTGTCTTGCCTATGTGGCATGCAAAGGCAATGTTACCACCACCGCATTGAATTTACTGCTGTGCGATGGGAATTATGCTCAGCGGAGGGTCCTTTGGCTTTTGTACGAAACCACAGGGAAGCTGCAAGGGAGTGCCTTTCTTCCTGTTCATTCTCACTATTATGTTCAATGCTAGTGAGTGATAAATATTGCAGTTTGGCAGCCATGAAGAGAAAGAGCTGGGTGCGAGAGGCTTTGATGATCACATAATTTGTGAAGTGTTCGGATGGAGAGACCAACTTCTTGCAGAGGAAGAGACACAAAATCATGGCAGTGAGACTGAAGGACAGATATTGGGGATGGCTGAGACTAATCTCACGTTACCAAAAGTGAGAGAAGCTGATCAAGTGATGTATATACCAATCTATGTTTTATTTTCAAAATCATGCTTTCAAACAGTGCATGCATCTAATACAGATAAGTTTTTGAAGGGTCAAGGATACCACCAGAAGACAAGATGAAATTATTCAGGAATCGAATTGACAATGATGCATTTTGCTATAATACACAGCATAAATGTAAATATAATCTGACGTGTCACATGTCTCAGAATAGTCACACATGTGTGTAGCTATGGCCTTAAGCTTCATAATCTCTCACAACGATATGTCTTTGAATTGTTCTGCAATTACATGTTTCTGTCAGTCTGGCATCCATCAGCCATTACAGACCGATAACACAAAGGAACAAAATGCATAGTCTGGAGCAGTGACACATAACAATGGCAGTTTTATCTTAGCGGCAAGGTCTCCAGATCCCTTCCAAGCAACCAATGACATTTAGTAGCTGCTTCTGAACACCCACTAGCCCACCCACCAGCCAACTTCTCTGTCAAATCAGTTAATCATTAGATTGATCTTTGCAGCAAAAGGGGAAAGTCTAAAATAAAGAACCAGTTACCAAAATGCCTGTAGGAGAAAACGGAAATCAGACAGATATCTTTATATGGGAGAACTGTATATTAATAGTTTTTTATCAAGGAGTATTTTCTTGGAAAAATCGTTATTTCGTCAGTTCACCCAGACCCATGTTGAATGGCTGCTTCAATAATCCTTTGCATCATTGCAGTGCCCTCCTTTTGTTGTAACTAACCCGCCTAGTGCATACATTTAGGATGCAAAGGCCCAAACATCCATCAGTATTTCTCCATTCTCCTTTTGCCATAATATTCCATTTTACATGACACTACTATATTTATATCGGGTAAAAATTTAAAATTTCTATACAGAAAAATTAATGATGACTTGAATAGACTTTCAAAGTGGTTCAACAAAAATTCACTAACATTAAATGTTGACAAATCTTACTATGTTTTATTCAAAACAAAGAAGAAACTTGCTAACTACCAAGGTAACATTATGATGGGAGGGGTTAGAGTGAAGCAAACAAATAGTGTAAAGTTCCTTGGAGTACACCTTGATCAGCATTTGGATTGGAAAACTCACTGTCAATATCTGCTAACCAAGTTAACCATGGGTACCTACAGTTTATATATGATCAAGAATATGTTGCCCTTTTTTTCTAAAAAACTGATTTATATTACTAATGTAGAAAGCCATCTATTGTATGGGATAGCTGCTTGGGGTCCAATGTTAAGTGGAAGTTGTCTGAAGCAGTTGAGAGTAAAACAAAACAATGCTATAAGAGCAATCACGAATATTAGACGTAGAGTCAGAATTCAACCCTATTTCAAAAATGGTAAATTATTAAAACTTGATGATCTTATTGAAAACTCTCTACTTAAGACTCAAGACTCAAGACTCAAGACTCAAGATATTTTATTTCTTTCTGAAACGTTATGTTACAGTAAAGAGGGAGGACATCTCTAAGACAAGTAATTATCGCTGGCGAGATGCCCCCCCTAAAAAAAAAAATTAAAAGATCATATCATCATCTCAGAGAGATCCATTAAAGAAATAAAATAAACAGTAGCGTACAGAAAATCAAAGCAACAATGGTACAATGAGTGCATATTGGGTGAAGAACCAAATATATATTATAAATTATGTAATATGATGAGAACAAAAGTATGAGGACATTAGGATAAGAGCAATATTTCAGAAAAGGTAATTGCACATTTGGAGGAGTATGTAAGTCCAAAGAATCTGAGAATATTTCATAAAATTTGATGAGAATCACATGTCAACAGATTCTGAACTTATTTTTTATATCCTTGTAGAATTTGCAATGCACAATTTTCACTTTAAGAAGTAGCTTAGAGACCAAAATTCCTTTGTAACATGGTATTAAAATATCATATAGATATACAAATGATATATTACCGCAAAGAATCGTGAACATCTTTGAATTCAACAATCATCGCCACAATACTAGAAATAATAACAATCCTAGAACACCCCATCATAGTTTAGAAATTTATAATAAAAGTTTCTTAGCTAGAGCACCACATCTATGGCAACATATGCCCCAAAAAATTAAAGACAAATTAAGCTTAAAGTCATTTAGCAAATGCATTACACAGATGAAAATAGAAAACTATTAGCCATAATCCAGTTGATAGTTTTCATTGCTTTTCAAAGCCAGATGCACCATAATATAATATATATATATATTTTTTTAATTGATATAGGTAGTAGCGATTATCCTAGACCGACCCACTGTAACTAATAGGCACTCATCCCATTTGTATTTGTCCCAATTCCAATACCGTACTAAGTTATGCTAAAGGTAGTGGTCGCTACAGACCCTCCAATTATTAACATTAGTAATTTTCAAAATATTGTGAGAGCCTGGGTTGTCCTGGCTGTTCCAACTCTGCTGTTCAACTTTGAACCAGACGAGGGATAGTCAGGGCGCCTTTCGCTTTTTGGTTTTATGTGTAGTGTTTAATTGTATACTATTATATTCATATGGCTGTATTAGTGTATAAACAGAAAGCATGAGTTGTCCTGGCTATTCCAACTATGCTGTTCAACTTTGAACCAGACGAGGGATAGTGCAAGACGCTTTTTCGCTTTTTGCTTTAATAATTATGTGGTATACACAGTAATTGCGTACTATTATATTCATATATCTATTTGTATAATGTATTTTATTCACATATCTATTTGTATAATGTATTTGAATATGAATAGTCTATACACATATTTACTAATTATTTTTTGCATATATGTTATCAGAATAACATCTTTTGTATTGATTCATAATATTTAAAGTATATCCGGGGTTTATCTAAAGGGGGGGAGGGGGTGCACCTACCCTTTGGGTTACAGCAGTTTCTGCTCAGGTGCCCTCCTGTACGACATTTTACTTTTTTGCATATAAAATTTGCATGTATGTTCCATTTTATTGTAAGTACTCAAGTTGTGCAAATAAAATATCCTATCCTATCCTATCCTATCCTATCCTACTCAGTCCTGACCCAAAATAACTCCAGGTCCAAAATAGTAGCGAAGGCTTCTTTCGATACAATTGCAATATTTATTATGATATGCTAATATGCATTTTGGTGTTGTTTGTCACAAACACCTTCGAAAATGATATTGTCCTTTATTTGCTTTTTTCCTGCAACCCTTTCTTTGTGCCTATTTGTGTGGCCTTATAGCAAGTGGGGCGATAAGAACACAGCCAATAATGGACTGGCCATTGTTACCGCACAAGATAAGACCTTGTTTTGCCCCCGAGCGTGACCCAATATTGACGATATATCGACTCAATAAAACATAAGAGGGGCCAAGCTCTTGTTGCAGAGAAGGTGCACATGATCTAAAGTAGATTTTAGGATATGAAGCAGGTTTGGCTATGCTAAGGTTGGATTTTGGCAACATATTGTCACCATCTGAGGGTTTACTGTCTCTGAAATCCTGAGCTACGACGTTTTCAAGGAAATACATTGCAATAGTGCATTCTTACCATAAAAGGTGATAATTGAATGCATTTTATATGAGTGAAGGCGGAAACCATGGTATAAGCACCGGGGCAGAATTGGTTCACGATCTCAGTTCTTAGAAAAAAGCCTGCAGGCCTGTTAATCACCCAGTTTATGAAGTCCAATGAAAGTCGGAAGAAGTTCTTATCCCCCAGCAGCGGGTCAAAATTAGGTATGTAGAGGCTTATTGGTGACCAAGATGCTGGAAGCTCTGAGAGGCTCCTGGAGCCAAGGAGACCTACAATTGGACTGACAGAGTTTCAGGGATTGGTCTCTGGTGTCTATTGACACTCTGGGTTGATTAGATTGACACAGGACAATGGATATTCCTCCTTAGCAACCTTATATGGCAGAGGGCAAAAACACCCTGTAGTATACAGGAGAGTCCAGGAAAGGTTCATGAGGATTGGTTGTTGCTCTACAAGCTTGTCACAAGATATGTGAAGCAAATTCCATCCTCCAACCAACGTAGTTTGAAGTTTTATTGTCCAAGAATTGAAGAAGAAATTGTCTTCTTACTCGTACATTGTTCATAACACTTGTGTATAATGACAGGTCACTTTAACATATGACTGATCTGATGAATTTTAGTTTTGTCATAAGCGAATGCCTTACTCAGTTGTGGTAACTTTTTGTTTGTTGTTACATCCCTGCTTCTTTGTGACCCATAAAATGCAAGGAACGACATGAACTGTATGATTTACATGCATTTTACTACCATAGACTGTTCATATATGTGTACTGTACATATAGCAGAAACATATGGCCACTAAAGAAACCATAAAGAACAGGACGGCAAAAGCAATGCATGTAAAGGAGCATGCTTCTTCATGCTTATTCATCCTTTCTCTCCTAAAGTTTTGTTGAGTGTGAATTTCTCACATGGAGTTCCTAACTTTCTCCCAGTGTAACAATAAAACAGGACAAAGTAGGTGCAAAAAAGTAAGACTCCTACAAGGAGAAATGCATAATTCTGTCTGCTGAGTAAGTAGCTCGGGAGACATTGCGAGGAAGTTATGGTGATGTTCATGCAACATTTCTGTACATAAGATAAGCAAGAGTAAAATAAGGAAATTGCGCTGTTATAAGTAACATCAACCTAAATATTCCATCTCTTTATCACTAGGGGTTTTGAAGTGTGGACCTACAGAAGCTTTCTTAAAACCCGGTTTCTGCTTAAGGTATTTTTTCTGATGTGCAATGAAAAAAAAAACATGTTTCAGTACTCCAAATATTCACTCGGCCCCTGAAATCTTTGTTTCATGCTTTAATTATACTGTCTATAAGCCATTTCAGCTTTGGGCATTATTGGTTTTGAAGATGCCTGGTTCAGTCAATAAGAGTGAGTGGAGAGGTGCTCTGTGGGAACCAAGGCAGCTTAAGTTGTTTAATAATGGGTGAATGACAGACTGCCAAAGGCTTCGGCCAAAGTGTCATCGCACCCTCATTGGGCAAATTGACTCTCACTGCTGCGCCTCTATACAGTGCAGGAGACAATAATGAAAAAACAGCTGATACAGAATACATGTATTGGGGAATTTGCTTTTGCCTTCTCTGCCTTATAAGCATATTTATGGTGCTGCATTCTCACATTTCTCGGACATCAAGTGGATTCCTGGTTGATAAACTTAGAATTTGTGAAAAATCTTTTCAAAGAACACCTTTCACTATGATGATGCTGTGTAAGTATATATGACCAACAGATGAATGTGTAATGTATGTCACGACTCCTGGCTCTTTCTTATCTCATCAATCAAGCCTGATGAACAGCTTGAACATGAGTTGGAGGGCCGCACATTTGCAGCTAATTGCAAGACTGACGGTCTGTTGCCCGCAATTGTCTGTTGTTCCTTTTGAATGGATGTCAAGCATGCGTCCTTGGTCAACCCTGCTTGTGGAGTATACAATCATCGATAAAGTTTGTTGGCTCGTCAGTATTGGGTGAAGTAATTAGATATGCTTAGGCATTGTACTTGTAATATCTTTGACAACCTTCAACAAAGCAAGTCATGTTACAGCAACTAATTTAAGTATCATCCCCTCATGTTCCGTATCAGTTTCATGTTTTAATCATTAGTTTGGCAAAAGAACATCACAATGCCATGACAGGGCGCAGTTGTTTGCCTTTGTGGAATGAGAGGCCAATATTACCACCGCTGCAATGCATCTATTGGTGTGCGATGGGAAATGTGCTCAGCGGAGGGTCATTTGGCTTTTGTGTGGGACCACAGGGAAGCTGTTTGGGAGTGCCTCTCTTCCCGTTCATTCTCACTGTTATGTCCAATGCTAGTGAGTAATAAGAGATGTCACACTTGTTCAGATGTTACCCAAAGTCAAGACATTTTATTTTGGCAGTAAGTTTTTAGCCAATGAAACAATCCATGATTAAGTCTGATGTTTAATTTTTGGTTTATTAGACTGAGTGCACCATGACCAAGCAATGGCAAGCATGATTTGGATTAAATACGTGTCCTCTAATCTCCCAGCTTCATCATACAGGCACTAACAATGTTAAATTTCTGCTGCTCTTCAACGCATTTAGAGCTATTTTTAGCCTTGTGTTGTGACGTCATCAGCATTGTTGGCTCTATGACATCACTGAAACAATGGTGACGTCACAACTGCAGCAATAGAAGAAAATGGCTTCTTGAGCTGTGTTGACAGCAATGTTATTCCAATCGAATTACCTCAAAACTATAGCTATAACATGCCAATACTTCCTAATGTTTATGAAACTGTTTGGTCAAGATGTCAGGAACAGGAGGGACAGGTATTTTTGTCAAGAGTAAGGTATGTTTTAATTATCAGCCAAAAACTTACTGCCACAAAAAATGAATTTACTATAAAAGAGACAGAAACTGACAAGTGACTATCAAAACAAATGGCCTACATGTATATATCCTGGAATTGCATGGCAAATAGAAACCTAGAATACAGTGAAGATTGTGAGTCACAGGCACTGACTCAAAATTTCACAAGGCGGACTGTAATGCTGGAGTGCTGGCTGTAGCTTTTGAAAATGACTGATGTTGTTTTGCTGTGATGTTTCTTATTTCACTTGTACACAACGTTTTTAATTTGTGTTTTACTCACTTGCTCAAATTTCTGAAGTCAACACTAAAGGACAGACCACTGTATCATCAGATATCAAAAAGGCTGTTTATCTCAGAGCCAAGGTCTCCAGACCCCTTGCAAGAGAGCAATGACATTTTAGGAGCTGCTTCTGAACACCCACTAGCCCACCCACCAGCCAACTTCTCTGTCAAATCAGTTAATCATTAGATTGATCTTTGCTGCAAAAGAGGAAAGTCTAAAAATAAGAACCAGTTAGGCTTGGGGGAATGGAGGGGACAACCAATATCAGATAGAAATATTTTTTTAGGAAAATAAATTTTGCTCTGAGAATACTGCCTCAAGATTGGGATAATGTTTTATTTCTACCTTTTTAAATTGTGGTTTGGCCTTTCTTGATGCATTTCGATAACCAAATTTCTTCTATAATTTTGTTATATATTTCCAGCCCGCAAGTGCTATTGGCAGATTTGTATGTTGTCTCAAAATATTTTATATCCTGAAAGATGAAAAATGTCCACAGTGCATTTTCACCAAAACACTTTCTCATCAAATTGAAAGCATAAATACATTGAAGTCAATTGCTGTGTCATTAAGAGCAGTTTACTAAGATTGGTGGATAGACTAACTACACCATTTGTACTTGATTATTGAAATGACAAAGCTTTTAAAAGTACATTTGAGATGTCATTATAGCCAATTGATATCTTGGAAATTGCTGTGACAATTGCCGTCTTCTTAAAGTGGTTTATTCATGCTGAGAAATATGATAATCCCCATCATAATATAATTATATCTAATAGCTGATAAGTATTCCATATTATACTTCAATAAGGTGCTGCAGAGGCGTAAATCCAAAAACCTGACCATATTTTACTGCATCATATTGCAATTATGATTGGTTATATATCTTTGCTACATGTAGTTAGTGATTGATATCAAGTGATCATACAACCGTTAATTTGCTGCTTGTGCTTAGCCTGCCAACCACTTAGAGAGACAATTCCACACATCAAATTAGATGCTTTGTATTCCACTGTGAATGGCACTACTCTTCCAAGAGGAAACCAAGCAAGTGGTATTCTGTATTTCTTCCTATTTGCTTTATCTCCAATTCCCATTTTTCACATTCATTGAGAGAAAAAAGATACTTACAATATTCCTTTCTTTATACATAGAAACTTCTTTCAGCTCAATACTTTTGATGAGAAAATTGTTGTTACAGATGATTTCATATTTGTAGACCAATTGACGAAATGTGAATTTTTTTTCTAGGACATGGTATCCTATGGGGAAAAGTGATGTCATAAGTTTTCTGATGTCATTTTTCCCTATAGAATACATGTCCCGGAAAAAATTCACATTCAGTCCTTATGTCTACAAATATGAAATCATCTGTAAAGCAGGCGATCTATTCCATTCTCTTCTTTCCTGTCTGGAACGCATTGTCATCTATCAGTGCATTCGCAACCTCTATATTTGTGTTCATACAACCTATTGTATTTCCTTCTACAATGTTCGGTGATACACTATGCAGGTCTATAGTATTGTCTTCTTGTTTCTATTATGATATTCTGTTTCATCTTACCTTTTTCAAATATGTGGTAATATTACATTAAGTAATATTACATTTAGGTCAAAATAAGGCAACAAAAACCTCTTTCCTCGCAATAGCTCGATCTTTACTATAGTATGTCTTTTAATATGTTGTAACTAACACCTTTAGAAAGTTGAAACAATGTCGTTCTTACTTGCCTTTTTCCTGAAACTCTTTTAGTGCCTATTTGTGTGTGGCCTTATAGCAAGTGGGGCAATGAGAACACTGGCAATAATAGACTGGCTATTGTTACCCCACAAGACAGGAGCTTGTGTCGCCACCGAGCATGACCCAATATTGATGATATATCTGGTCAATAAAACGTAAGAGGGGCCAAGCTCTTGGTGCTGAGAAGCATTAAATGATCTCAAGTAGATTTCTGAATAAAAGATAAGTTTTGCTGTGATGAAGTTTCTGGAACTGTGTCATCCAAACAGCTATGAGTTTCTGTAGCTTGAAGTGGTTAATCTGGGGTCTCAGATATGAAAATGCACTGTGCACATCGAATAGTTTTACTGTAGTCATTTGAAAGTAATATTTAGTGAAGTGAAAGCTATTAAGATTCATCACACAGGGTTACTTTGTTGCCAAATGATGTGAAATTAACCAGGGGCCAATACTTTCCTTTTGTTCTGATGTCTTGGTCTGTAAACAATTAGCTTAGATATCTGAATGAGTTTCAACATTAATTGGGGCTCCTCAGCAGCGGCAGAATTTTTGCCTTCGAGGGGTCATTTTGCTCCCAGGTTATTGAATTTTTTTTTTTATTGTATGTATATATGTTTTTATTCTGAGCAAAAAATTACTGAGTCTGAGTCTTAATTTTATCATTTCACACTACTACATGATCAATGAGTAACTATTCCTAGAACAAGATTCATGCCTCATTTATTTACAAAGCCACATTCAGACTATAGAAATTGTTACCAAGTTTTCAGAACTACAATCCGTTAATGATCTCAGTTCTTAGCTGCTGATAACCTGTAGTCCAGTTGCAGTAATTGTCAGGTTTATGGAGTTCACTGAAAGTCTGACTAAGTTCTCAGCCCTAAGCAACAAGACTGAATTAAGTATGTTGAGGCTTATTTGTAGCCATGATGCTGGAAGCTCATGGAGCCTAGGAGACCTGTAACTGTACACTGAAAGAGTTCCAGGGATCGGTCTGTGGTGTCTATTGACACTCTGGGTTGATTAGATAGACACAGGACAATGGCCATTCTTCCTTAGCAAACTAAATTGGCAAAGGGCAAAAAAAAAATCTTACCAAACACATGCACGGGAAACATCAGGAAATGCAAAATTAGTATTGGTTATTTCGGTTCATACCTGATATCTGCACAATACTTCCTCCTATTGTATTTCTACCGATCGGACTGGCACTGTTACTAGCCCCATGCCAAAATTATTTTTAAAAACCCAACTGTCACATTATTCCAAATGAGAAAATCAAAATTATATAGCATATATGAATAATTTGGTAAGTGTTATTGGGGTAGGTCTCCATATTATGTAAGGGTCCAGTCCAATTCAGGGAATTTCGTTGCATCATACAATAATAACCCTGATAATTACGTTTTGCTCCTTGGCTTTCTTCTTGGAATTGTATTTTTGACATCTCGCGATGGCCCGTGGCAGCTGCCATTCTACAATATAATATTATTTAGGGCAGTCCACCCCTGGCCTGTTATCTCTTCATTATGTCTGCCTCTAGCATCTGCTCATGTAAACAATGTTTAACATTGCTTTTGAGCATTGCAAGTATATAAGTGTCTATCACCATTATTCATCACAGCCTCTCCTTTGAGCTGCTGTCAGTTTCCATGAGATGTGGCATAAATATCTGTCATGTTGAGGCCTAGGTTCTTTCTAGGGCATGGAATAATGGCATTCATATCTCTCATTCTTGCAAAGCTCCCTCATTCATCATGCAATTACCAGTATGACAGCTCACAACAGAGTTTTTGCCTTCAAAAAACTTGGGTCTAGTGTGGATGTGTTGTCCTGTGTAAATGTGGTGTGTTTGTTGTATGAATGTGCACTCTGGGAACTTGTGAGAAGGTAGATAGGCTAGCTGGAAAACTCATGAAGAAAACCTGATAATAGCCTTTGAAGTGACTCCAATTTCTTGGAGGAGAATGTAAGAGGTTTATGCATGAGCTTTACAAAAGAAGTTATATTACTTTTAGCTATATATAGCATTAAGTTGATGTGGAAAGCTCGGTTCAGTCGTAGAGCTCCATTTTGAGCAATGCCATTGAGGTTAGTAATGACAATTGTAATTGGTGAAGCAAAAGTCATGCAAATAATAGGTACTGATGTAATATTTTGTGTTTTGCTAATATTTTCTGTATTTGACTTTGATCTTAGTCTAAAGCAGTATTTATAATATTATTGGATAAAATAAAATTAATAAAACTTGCGAAAGAAACTTTTTAAAATCAAAAATCTCAAAATTTCCCTTATTCCTTTTGTGTATATGATCTTATTGTTCATTTCATATAATATGAAAACACACACATTCGTTATCTCAAGGATTTTTGTTATAATTTTAATGCATTGGTTATCATATCTCAAATGACAGCATCTACCTGGCAAAATTTACGAACTCGATACTGAAATTTAAGACTTGTTATTTCTCACGAGCCTTCCACAGGTTTCGTATTTCTGTGAATTAGTTCAATTTTGCCAGAAGTTAAAAAGGGAACATCATGCGGTGATTAATTTACAGAATCGAAATTGTTATTTGATATTCTGTCTTTTCTTGGCACGCCATAACATCACGAGAAAATTGAATTAGTGCTTCTTACCAGCAGTGTCGCTTGAATTAGTTTGGCATTGCAGATAAACGGCCTGGAACCAGGCTTCATTCAGTGCATTTGTATGCTATAGATATTCATTTCCATAAATATCACTTCTGTTACGTTTGCATGAATGAGCCATTTAGATTTATTTTTTGATTTTACATATTTTTTGAATTGATGATGTAATTGAATTTCACATTTGAGGTATTCATCGATTCCTCATACATGCTAGAGTGAGTCATTATTCATGGGCTTGGAGAGCCTTATTGCAATTGTCAATTTTCTGGCTTAATAATGAAAATATAATGTCTCATTATTACTCTCATACAAATGTATTTCCACAGACTAAATTTTGCAGCACAGCATTATGTCTTCTTCAGGCCTCACCATATGGACATACAGTGTATAGTCAAAATAGAAAACTAGACTATGTCTAGTATCTTCTGTAGCATCTAGCCATATGCATGATATATCCCCACATATGCTGAACATATTGTAGCATTGGGCATTTTTGTTATTATTAGCCTAATTGAAAATGTTTTTGCCCACTGCACACTGCAGTAAAGTGTTCGAAGCTGGGCTGGGGTCATTTGTAAAGGGGTAGCCAAAGGGTCAGAGGGGTCAAGTGGAAAAAGGGTAATGTGTATTTCTACACCCCTAGAAAGGGGTATTTATAGGTCTTTATTGACCTACAGGTAGTTATGGATAGTTTATGGTGTTTTGGGGTTAAAATCTGATGAACTCAAAGTCGTGAATGTGTTATATTCCACATTTTACTATTGAAATGTAATGAATTATGAAAATAACATAAAGATTATAGAGACAAACACATAGTGATGCACATATCACTAGATTGATAGATTGATGTGATTGATTGTGTGATTGATTGATTTTTTGTTTGATTGATAAATACAATGTAAATTGGTCGATCATATAATTATAATGATTATAAATGTCAATATTTTCTACATTTACAACATTCCATGGCCATATGTATTTGATAGAAATATATGTATACACTTTTCATGAAATGGGAGGACCTTGAATTGTGTTAATGCCTTGCTTTCCTCAGATTTAATAAAAGCTGCGTTAGGTAAAGAAACATCTAAAAGCAGCAAAAGGATGTATCAGATTAGTACCTCATTTGCTATTCTTGACATGGGGAATCTCCATGTCTTTTTCTTGTTTTGAGGCATTTTATTGGCACCCTTGCCTTTGACATGTGAAATCCATCTATTATTAAAAGGCATCAGTGCTTACATGTCTATCACAGGGGACCTGTCTGTGGTTTCTTCATGAAAATTTCATGGTACAGAGACATGGCTATGTGAGATCAAGAAAAGGCTAAACTGAACTACAATCCCATTCAGATGATTCTTGGTGAGGAATTTCTCTGGATACAGTGTACAGCTACAGTTGTTCCTGTGGTCTCTCGCGGGGGGTGCGGTCTCTTGTCATGGAACAAAGTGCACTGAAAGTACTAAACTTATAAGCACGAGAGGATAGCAGTCATACAAGGTGCAGTCTTACAACAAGGGATCTTAAAACGCAGGTACCAACATATCTGCTTGATTTATTTATTTTTGCTGGCAATCGCTATGATATTCAGCACCCAAAAAGCACAATAATTTTGTCATGATGACCATGCGATTCTATAACTGATATATAATTCCAACTTAGCCATATTATTATGTTTGTCGCTCAACCAAGATCGTGGTTCTGACAACCGTGAAGGTACCGGGTGCTCTCGGTGCTAACAACCAATCTTCTCCACTGAATATAGTATATATAGATTTGAATGTCTGTTATTGATAAAACAACCTTTTTTAGAGTGGAATTTCCTTTAGTATATCAAGGAGAAGCTTGAGAGCTTCTGTTTGAGGTCTGCACTTCAACACTATTAAAACTATAGACCATAGAATTCCTCTGGAGTTATCTCAATTCATATTCACCATTCATATTCCATAGATCATTGCAGACTTTCCTGGGGGAATTTATCGCATGTTTGCTCCACTTAACTTTATCCTCTATGGCCATGGCACTGTGAGTTCCTGCATATACATCAAAACTTGTTCATATGCTACTAATTAGTCTAGGCATACTTCATATGCCTCTATGTTTACATCTATATAGGCATAGGGCTTATTGTTTACATATATAATGCTGTAGTTCAAATGCCCCCAGGGCACAGCGTGTATGCAAACAAATTGGGCCAAGCGTGGTTCCTAGAGCCATCATAGTTTGGTATCAACCATGTTTAAGTGTATGAAAGTTGTTGATGGGATATTGGTGGTATATAGCTTAAGTGGCCAAGACAGTGTTGATAATGATGATAATATTCTAAGGGGTTAAGTACTTAGATAAATATTGAGCAGTCATTGAGGTTTTATAGACCTTCAAGCTAAGTATTGACTGGTAAGTGTTTCGAGAAAAGCAATTATGCCATTTTGCTATTTTATTCTCGATGTTTTATCACACATAATTATACGATAGTTTATCACACTGTGTAGTTGTGATTGTCATACCTTGTTTATCACACATCCCACTCAAAATCGTGTCACACAGCTTTTTCAAACCATAATATTTTTGTTACAACAAAATATATTAAGTTCAGGTTTAAAGACATAGTGATATATGTGGGCTAAGGTGTGTTCAAATGGTTACTTATTGAATGCTTGTTTTAGGAAATGGGTTCGAAACCGCCCTGGGAGTTTAATTCTTTAATCGCATGTGACATTTTAAAAGATGGAGGGGACTTATATGCAGTTTTTTATGTTGGGAAAGCAAAAGATCCCACAATTGAGAACAGGGAGTAAGTACCTTGTGTGGAATCACAGCCTTGTAATTTTATCATTTACGAAATAATAGTTTTCACTTAACATATTTTCTCACCACAATACTACCTGGAGATATGTATACCTGGTACTACACCAGCAACTTGTTTCTTCAAGTAGGGGAGGGTTGGTCTAGTGGTAGCGTGCTGGACTGCCAATCGTTGGGTCCAGGGTTCGAATCCAGTTCTTGCCGGGTCACCTGGGCCTATGTTGGATGGCTGTTTCAATCATCCTTTGTCTCATTGCCGTGTCTGTCCTCCCCTTGTCCTAATTAGCTTACCAAGTGCATAAATACAGGACGTGGAGCCCCAATCATCCTTCTTCATCCATGTTTCTTCAAGTGTAAAAATCCAACACAATTATGCAGCTGTAGAATGTTTTATTTCCGCCAAGCATATTGATATTGCATACAATACGAACTTTAGCTGCTTTAGCAAATAACAATAGAGTACATACCTCTATGATACGAGAAATGGCTCAATGAGAAATGGCTCAAAAGAGCGAAGTATAGGCCTGGACTACATGGCACAAAAACCAACTGAGTGTGTGTCCTGTGCCCAATATATTTCTCCTCAAGAAAAGATGGCCCCTTTAAGGCACCAAATTGATTTTTCTTTCTCTTTTACGAGAAGAGAGAAAAATAGCGCATCTGATGAAAAAAAGTAAGGAATCAAACTGACAGCCCAAGGCAAAATGTGTTCCTCCTACACATTGTGTTTATTTTTAGACCGAAAAATGTTTTAACTTTTCATTTAGAAAAATAAGAGATTTGTCCTCATCAAATTCTAGATTGGTTGCATTTTCTTTATCTTGATTTGGGTGCATCTGCAGTATGGCTTGTGTGTAGTTGGGCTTATTATATGCATGGGATGTATATAATAAATGCGCATGGCCTCAATTTATTATTCAAATAAGAGAGATATACATTTTGACCTTTTGTCAGCAATTAGCTAATTTTAAGGACATGATGCTATTGTCCGTACAAGAATACTTGTGGTTTTCTTCAACAATTACAATTCGAATCTGACCAATTCAGAGAGAACTAATTATAAGCCAAGCTAATTTAATCCCAATCACACTGATATTCTCCCAAAGCATAGTCCTAAAACAGATCCTGCTGCAGTTCCTAATGCCCTGACAATAGCTAATCCCTTCTTTGTAAGGGCATCCAGGTCTTTCCCAAAAGTCTCTTCAATGACCTTCGTAACTCTTCCGCAATCCTCAGCTATCTTCGTAACAGCACGAACCCTGCCAAGTGGTTGACCCTGCAAGGTCAAAGTTCAAAGGTCGCCCCTTTGCAAAACTAATAAGATAGACCTTCAGAGGATAGACCTTCAGGGAGGTATTCAAGTGGGCACGAGCCTTTAAAAAGCATAGTTACAGCACACTTAAACCAAGTACACAACTTTAAGTAATCTCCTTAAGATACTTAGGAGGTACTTAAAGTCCACTTATATCTTACACAGGTCTTCACTTGGAATTGCCCTTAAACTTTAGCCTGAACAAGACGGATCGAGTCTCTAAATGCATGTGTTGTTATGAATTCTTAATGCTGATGTATAAAACACAGAAACAAATGGAATTGCTTGCTGCTAGATTTTGAAATCTTTTGAGGTTTTTTAGCCTAGACAGAAAATGAATTTTCAGCTCAAAAGATTTCTTTTTTAGGTTAAAATGGCGTGGGTTTCCTGTCGAGGCAGCAGAAATCTGTGAAGAAACATTTTCTTTTGAACATCAAAGCCATTTTCTGTTTAAAAGACGAGATTCGTTTCATCAAAATGACAAATTCTGACGCCTTGCTCTTTCCGACCTCTAGAATCGTTTCCAGGCAACAGATTAAAAGAACTCAAGCCCAAAGGCACCCTAAATTAATCAATGTTTTTCCCACAGGACTCGCTGGAGCAAATGAGATATTTAGATTTCCATAAAATCTGAAAAATCTTAATATAGGCCTGTGGCTGATATATTTAAAAAAGGATTAACAAAAAATTGCATTGTTATGCATGATTGTACTGAAGGATCAGCACATTTGAGTTTACATTTTTTTAACAAGCTGTTTTCGTTTTGTACTTTTAATTTATTTCTGACTTGCTGGAAACATTAAAGTACCGTACATGATTTTGAATGAAAAGAAACAACCAGTAGCAAATATTCAAACAAGAATTCTACCCTGGAATTGTGCACTGTTTCATAGAGGCGGTTTGCATATAAGAAAGGGAAACCTTTCTATTGCCTTAGCCTATCTTAATCAACCTATCCAATTGCAAGATCAAGGCAATCTTCTGAATTATTGCTGGATGGAGTCATCTCACATTAGGTTCAATTTGACAATGATGAACTGTCATAATTTATCCTTGCTCAAAAGCTATCCCAAATCTCCCCATGGCTAGTTCGAGTGAGTGGCAGTTTGGTTTGGCATTCCTTTTCTTGTTAAACCCTCTTTGGTCTATCATAAAGACCCTGACGACTCTCAACCAAATAGGCCTATTAGATGTGATAAATATGCATGAAAATACTTACGGATGTTTTTAAAAGTAATTCCCTCACTCCTAATTTGCTGAAGAGAAGACATCATTGTACCAAATTATTTTAATTTGCCACTGATTATGAGTGTCCTAAATATTATACAGTGTAATGAAAATTTATTCAGTCATTTGTTATTACAACGAAAGAGTTTTATCAAACTTACATATATATTACAGATAACCATTGTGTAAGCTGTATATTTGTTTAATCACATGATTTAACATTTGAAATAATTTCTCTTAAATCCTTTAATTCAAAGACTTCTTAATTTTGAAGGTAATTACAGACAACATAATTCACAAGTACAACCAGTTCATCGGTCTACTGATACAAGCGAGGGCTGCTGCTTGTGTTGTTGTCAAGTAGAATGGGGAATTTGTCATTTTATTCCATCACCCGTTTAGCACCAGGATTTGCAAGAATAATCCATCTTGGAGATGGTGACAAGCTGGATTTTCGATTGAGAGGGAATTTGCAATGCTATCTGCAAGAGAAAGCAACTGATAAAGGTGTGAAGGAAGCTAAAGAGAAGACAGAGCCATTGTTTCAGCCAATTTGATTTAATGGATGATACTGTCACACACCATCACCTGCCTCTGATGAATTCCACTTCATTTTGTCCTCCCTGCACTTCAAGCTCTTTTGCAAGCCTATGCAACTGCGAAATGGCTCATCCTCTAGGCTCTACGTTCTCTTTTGCAATGTGCAAAATAGAGATGCTCCATTGTGTCTTCCAATGAAAGCCATTGCACTTCATCGGTGTATTGTTGCTGTTAGACTACATTCATTGTACAGGCCACAGACGGTCAAGGTTGATTGTCACATTATATGACATATGGATTATCTCTGTTAAAATATGTCTTATTGTATCTCTGACTACAACCATACTTTATCAAGGTATGACATAGTACTACAAATTTAAAAAAAAAAAATATTGAATAGATATCATGATATCCAAGATTACAATTGTTTAATATGACGTTACATTGGTTCACAAATAAGTTTGCTGTGAAATACATTTAAAGTTGAATCCCACAGAATACAGCTGCTCCACCTATTGTATTTCACAGTCCAACAAAAATACCCCAGCTGGTGGCTCCCCCGCTTTGTCAAATTGTTCATATGCATTGTAAAAGCCACAGATTTTTGAAAACAGGGGTGGGTTCACTCGAAAGCTGCTGGTTCAGCCAGTAATAATGGAACTAAACTATAAATGCACAAATTCTTGGTCGATACACAGGCCTATAATTCAATCCAACTTTCATAAAAATCGGAGAAGGAATCTTTGAGAAATCCAAGTTTATTTTAAGGGGACTTATTTTTGTTGAACTGTTTTTCAAAATGTTCACATATTGTACACCACGTAACTCTCAAAAAACATTCGGTAACTCCCCTTCAAAGACTTGTTTTTCAATAAAGTGTATTTTCAGCTATATTCCTTTAATTTTTCATAAATATTTCATGGATATCGTTCGAGTGACACTGCTATTCGTTATAAATTCCACACTCTTTTAGTATTTTACTGTATAATTTAATGTAATGACATAAGATTTTGAAAGGATCATAGTTCGAAAGTTATGTTGGATAGCCCCTCTATTTTTTTTATGTTGGAAAGCTTTCTTTTTTAAGAACTTTTTGGCAAAGCTTCATGAATATCTCATGGATTTTAGATTTCTTGCTAAGTGTGGGATTCAACTTTAAGAACAACTTCAAACTTTTTATAAGATTGCCCTAGCACATTTATATAATAATGTTCAAAATATACAAAAGGATGGACTGTTTCTACGCAATGTTTGGATGATAACTATTATGAGATTGATAAGCTCTACAATGATAATTTGATGATGACTGACTCCCTGTGATATACATTTTAGCAGCTGCATCAGTTTCTGCATGTGATTCGCTGAGTGTGTTGAGACTCAGATTGGACTTTTTCATGCCTCTGGGGCAGGTGGTCTTGGTTCTATGATGCTTCTATTTTTGTCTTTTTATTACTCGTCCAATATTGCAAGACAGAATATGGCAATGCTGCAATTTTTAATGATACAAACAACAACTGCATTGTTGACTACTTGATGTGTAGATGCACTTGCAATGAAGGATGTCGGTGCTCAGGGGCATATCTATAGATGGGCTGAAGGGGGTGGGGGGTATATTTTAAGGAAGAATTCTGTCTATTGAATTCCGAATTGCTGATTACCATTTACATGTTACTAAGGTACAACTCAATAAAAGCAAGAAAATTGCCCGTCAGTATCCTGTTTACCTGCTTTGAACTTCTTTGTCCTCCCAACCTCAAAGTCTCATTACAACAACCTTTAACCCCTCACCACAACTTTTTCCCATATTCATTCCTATGAGAAAGGTTGCAATGTATTTGCAATTGGCTAGAGGTACACCTTCAGACGGATGAGGGTGACGGAGTTTTTAATTGCAGTTGATTTAATGTAAATGTGATAAACTATGAACAGTTCGTTCAAAGTAAACGAAGGTAGCAGCTGGTAGGAAGTGATTCTAGGTGTGAAAGGGTAAAGTAGTGGCTGATTCTTCCCTCCTGCTTGGATTGTCACACTTAAATTTGGGTTACAAGTACTGTTGGTGAAGGAAAGACATCATACATTAATATCTTTTTTGTCAACTTTCGTCATTCTGAAGTGTGTGGAATATATTCGGTTTTTCTGGAATTACAATGACAGATTATGTATATAAATGATGGCTATTTGGTTTTCGATATGGTATGTATTACATATTTGACTCATTTTAATGTGGGTATCACAAATATATAATGTCTTATTTAAGTTAAATATACACTCATGTCAGCAATTCTGCATATCCCATAGCCGACATAATTTTAAAAGGCATTTATTTCTGTCACTGTGCTGGCAATTTTTCTAGTTCTTTTTAAAGCTTTCTTCATTTAAAACTTGTGAGATTAAACACAGCTTTGGTGATAAGTGTTTATCTTAGCTAATGGTTTTCTCAGTTTTCATTGCATTTTTGATCTTTCAAGCTGAAGAATTGTTGCTATGGTAACCAAATGCTTCAAATAATCTCTTTCCTGTGAGAAACACAAAGAAGGATAGTAAGTTCGGTTTCATGATTAGAACAGATTTTCTGGCAAATGCTCGCAATGTACAGGCAAAAGAAATATGTGAATTGTTATATATACATGTTTCATCATGTGATGGTTTATACAAACCAAATTTCATGTTTACATAAGAGCAAATTATAGAAATAGGTGAATATAATCACATTTTAGCATATTTTGCAACTTGGTTGATTTGCAGTCTGCAAGAAAGTTCTTGCATCTTGGGAATTTGAGCAAAAAATATGCTGCATCCTTCAGTGAACTTAAATAAATGAGTGATGGGGTGCAAAACATATCTGTCAATAGCCATATTATTGACGGAGTTTAGTGGATGAAGCTGCTGGGGAGCTGTTCACCAGAACAAAAGAGAAGGCTTCCCTTGATTCAAGCCACGGGAAGAAATATCGAAGGCTATGCAAAAGTTAGTTGCATTCGTTAATTTCACAACACTGACAATTCTGAAAAAATGTGTGACACGAAAAAAACAATAACTCTCCTTTTTGGGGGTTACATTGTATTCTGTTACTTTCTTTAGTCAGAACAATGGAGTGACTAGCCCGTGTGCCCATCTTAATTAACCTGTCCAATTGCTGTTGCAGAAAAATGCTGTGCATTACGGCTGGATAGACTCATCTCGTATTAGGTTCAATTTGACAATGATGAACTGTCATCATTTATCCTTGCTCAAAGCTGTCTGAAATCTCCCCGTGGTTAGTGCGAGTGTCTGGCAGTTTGAAAGTGATTTGTTTTTTGCTATAATGGTTGTTAAATTTAGTTGAACCTTTATTCTATCCTAAAGGCACTCTTTAATAATTCAGTACTAAGCCTGAATGCCATCCACCTATAACTAATTCCAGCACTAATATAAGAGAAAACATCATTCTACCAAATTTTTTCTCATTTTGATTCTTTAAAGAAGTGTATGTAATCATTCCTTTAATTAAAAATGCAGCTCTATCTAACTTTGATCATAAATTATGAACAAAATACTTAACGTGCACAACCTGTTCATCGGTCTACTGATATGAGCTGGGGCTGCTGCTTGTGTTGTTGTCAAGTAGAATAGGAATTTGTCATTTTATTCCATTACCCGTTTAGCACCAGGATTTGCAAGAATAATCCATCTTGGAGATGGTGACAAGCTGGATTTTCGATTGAGAGGGAATTTGCAATGCTATCTGCAAGAGAAAGCAACTGATAAAGATGTGAAGGAAGCTAAAGAGAAGACAGAGCCATTGTTTCAGCCAATTTGATTTAATGGATGATACTGTCACACACCATCACCTGCCTCTGATGAATTCCACTTCACTTTGTCCTCCCTGTACTTCAAGCTCTTTTGCAAGCCTCTGCAACTGCAAAATGGCTCATCCACTGTGTTCTCTTTTGCGACGTTGAAAAGAGAGAAGCACCATTGTATCTTCCAGTGAAACCCATTACACTTCATTGATGTATTGTTGCTTTTATGATACAATCATTGTACGGCCAAGATTAATTGGCCAAAGGAGATTGTCACATTATATGACACATATGGATTATCTCTATCAGATATGACATAATTATGGTTTTTCTGACTAGGTACACACATACTTTATTATGGTATGACATAATGCAACAAACAAATTGTAATATTGAATAGATATTTTCATGTCCCGTTGCGTTAGTTCATAAATAAGTTTGCTGTGAAATGTATCGAAAAACCACCACAGTCTTTTTGTATTATTGCCTTAGCAAGTTTGTATGGACTGTTTCATTCCTATGTTTGGATGATGATAACTATTATGAGATTTATGAGGTTACGATGATGATTTGATGATAACTGACTCCCTGTGATACACATTTAAGCAGCTGCATCAATTTCTGCATGTGATTCGTTGACTGTGTTGAGACTCAGATTGGACTTTTTTATGCTTCTGGGGCAGGTGTTCTTGGTTCTATGATGCTTCTATTTTTGTCTTTTTATTGCTCCTCCAAAATTTCAAGAAAGAATATGGCAATGCTGCAATATTAATAATACAAAGAACAATGGCATTGTTGACTACTTGATAAAAAGAGGCACTTGCAATGAAGGATGCCATGTGCACAGGGGTGTATCTATAGAGATGGCCTGAAAGGGAGGGGGGGTACTAAATGGAGTGAATGCAGGGGTCTCCGAGACTTCTCCTATCTCTTCCATGTTAATTTTTGGCCCGTGGGAGGGTGGGTATAGCCCAATGCGCCCCCCTCTAAATGCTCCACTGCTGGTGCATATTTTTAGGAAGAATTCTCTCTATTGAATTCTGAATTGCTTATTAGCCATTTTCGTAATATAGGAAAACCCAATATAAGCAAAAAAAATTCCGTCAGTATCCTGTTTACCTTCTTTGAACTTCTTAATCCTCTCCACCCCATGGTCTCATAACAACACCTTTAACCCCTCACCACGACTTTATCCCATTTTCATTCCTCTGAGAAATTTGGCGATGTAATTGTTATTAGCTGGAGGTACACTATCATACATATCAAACACAATTACGAGTTTAAATTGGTGTTGATTTAATGAAATATGATATACTGTTAAAATGTTTTTCAAAGTTGGTAAAGGGAGGAAGTGATTCTAGGGTAGCCCAAAGGGGTGAAAGGGTTAAGTAGTGGCCGAGTTTTCCTTCCTACTTGGATTGTCACGCTTTAATTTGGGTTGTACTGTTTGTGAAGGAAAGAAATCATAGATGAATATCTTTTTTGTCAACGTTCGTCATTCTGAAGTGTGTGAAATTTGTTTGGTTTTCTTGGAACTATAATGACAGATATATATTTTAGATATGGCATTCATTGCACAAACCATTTGAATGTGGGTATCACTTACATATAAATCTTGATATACTCATTACAGCAATTCTGCATATCCCATTGCCAACATAATTTTAAAGGGGATTTATTTCTGTCACTGCATTGACAATTTTCTGGTTCTTTTTAAAGCTTTCTTCATTTAAAAATTGTGAAATTAAACACAGCTTTGGCGATAAGTGTTTATCTTAGCTAATGGTTTACTCAGTTTTCATTACATTTTTGATCTTTCAAGCTGAAGAATTGTTGCTATGGTAACAAAATGCTTCAAATAATCTCTTTCCTGTGAGAAAAAAATGAAGGACAGTAAGTTCTGTATTGTTTTGTTGGACGCTTCATGATTACAAAGATTCTTGGCAAATGCTTGCAATCTGCAGTCAGCAGAAATACATGACTTGTTCTTTATACATATTTCATCATGTGGTAATTTATACAAAACAAATTTCAAGTTTACATAAGAGCAAATAGAGACAGGTGAATATAAACATTTTAGCATATTTTGCAACTGGGTTGATTTGCAATCTGCAAGCTCTTTGTTTATGCACAAACTGAAATGAGTTACAATGTTTGACTATTGTCATGGCACCCTTAGATAAAGTGATACAATATTGCCTTTTTTCTAAGCAGCATTGGAAAAATTATCCAAGACAGCATATGATATTACTTTTCGTGAAAACCCACCGCTCTGCTGCTAAGTTGGACGAGCCAGAATATAGATTTTGCTGCAGAAAACCTTGTGGACAATAAACATTTAAGCAACCTGTTATTTCCCAGAAGTTCAGTATATACCTCCAGGGAGTAGACACTAAATTGATTGTATCAACACTTCCCAAGTTTATCATATAAATAGCCTTACTAAAACAACTGCAACCAATTCTCCATTAATTACTGATGATAATCATAGGCTATATTCACATTTTCCAAGATGCCAGCACTTACAATCAAGTGTCCATTTAACTAAAAGTAATTAAGTAAATGATCTCAATCAATTCAAAATTCTGTGTCTAAGAAATATATATATATATACAATGTATATGCTAGTTTCATATTGCCCTAAATATGTTCAAACTGAATAGTTGAAGGCAAAAATTATTGCAGGGGACTTGTAACATTATGCCATATTATAGGCAATCTTATCACTTGCAGCACTTCTCTGACTTAAAACTTGCTGAGATACTCTTTAGGGATTCGAAAAACTTTAGTCTCTGTTCAAGGAATTGGTAATTAGATCTACAACTTCAAAGAGATAGCAATTTCGCTCTGTTTGCATAAGACTCATAGGATTAAGAAGGGTTTGATTTCTCAAGAGTATCTCTTCCCACATCAATAGCTAAAATTCAATTCCTTAAACCAATCATATCCTCATAGTCAATTCCAATAATCATATTCTCAAATTCTCATGATCCCATATCTTGTAACATCTCTGAAAGCAAAGCGATGTCCTTTCTTCACAACAGTATGATATCTAGGACCCTGTCAAGCGAAGTTGTTCAGCCACCAACATCAAAATATTTTGTTTCAATTTGCAGAGCTGGAGCTAAATCAGAAAAACAAGAAATACAATTTTCCATTTCACATTTCGAAATGTGAATTCAGTTAAGAGAGAGATTGGAGACAGCAGAAGTCATTATTTCTAATTGAAAAGTTATCATTGGGAGATATCATTGCTGCCTAGTAGAGAATTCATGTATTGTGTTTATCATTTGTGGCTGACATTTTGTCATCCAGAATATTCCAACTTGCTGTTTTTGGCACTTTCACAAATTGGAACTATCAAAATAAAACAGTGATTGCTATGGCAACAAAACTGTCTAATACAGTCATCGTTTTAGCTGGGGCAGTTATTCTTTCCAATAGTTGGCAGGGTGGCTCTAAAGCAATTTGATAATCTCTCCCTCTTTTCGTACCAAAGCCACTGTGTCAAAGGGTGTTCGGCACTATCTCTTTGGCACTGGATAATAACTTCAGGCGAGGTTGTAAATTGAGACCTTTTTCCACCCTATACATGAGAAACTGATAAAATGCTGTTGAAAGAGGAGATATCTAGTGGGGTTGATATCTAAGTACCATCCGTTCACAAAGACGGCAGAGTTATCAGGTATTAGGTCAATGTTGAATTCAGTAATTCTTCAGGTCATCTGCTTTTGGGTTTTTTAGCTATATATTTAAGGAAGCTGCTTTGATGAATGACACAGCTATGGGATAATGGCAATTTGTTGAGAATGTCTACATCAAACAAAAAAACCCTGAAACAATCATGCATCAGTGGTGAGAACAATATCATTCTAACACCCACACAAAAAGACTAGCAATATGCAAAGAAAATAATATTACTTTGCTTGAGTCTAAATGATTGTAATTCCATCAATCACACTCTATTACCAGATAACTGCTAATATTATATTAAAGATAGCAAGTATATTTCACAACAGAACTATTTTGATTGAACAGGCCACACAGGCAAATGAGCTGTTATTGTTTCGAAATGGTAAAACTCGTTTTTGAACAATTATGCTGGATGAACGGTTTCTGCAACAGAGCTGTTGCTCGAAAGAGCTTGTGCCATCTGACACTTATTTTTTTTGCATTGAGGAAGGCCAAATCCTTAGACGATTAGTTCTCAAGTAGCTTCATCCACTGCAACTCCATCAATAATATTGAAATTTATGGAGACTTTTCGCACTCCATCACTCATTTAACTGCATGGAGGAGGCAACAAAACTTTCACTTCATTTTGCAGATGACACTCTTCACCCAAGAGCTTTTACAAAATATCAACTGCACAGCTATCCATTTTCAGACTTCCTAAAGTAGATCTTTCAAAGGCAGTATGGACGTTGTGTTTATATAAAATGAAAGATGAACTTCTTCTTGTGGCAAACAGAAAGACACCTAGTATTTTTCTCCGAATTTCATCATTTCCCTTATCAATGGTGGGTCTCAGTACTGATTTTGTCAACGATCAATAGATTAATTTTGTATTTGCAATCGTAATTGCAGTATTAGAAAAACCTGAAAAATGGCTATCGAATTAAAATTTACGAGATTTAAAAGATATATACCAATTTCTACCTAATGACTTTATTCTAGCATTTTGAAGGGATCATGTTATTCTGTCAATGTGCTTGGTATTATATATTACCACAAATCTGCATAAAAATCAAACGTCTGCACACTCAAATTACTGTCACAGGCTTTTATCCAAGACAATCCGGTTGCTGACCATCAAGCCCACTCTGACTTGCAAAGTGACTTTTCAGGAATGGAAAAACTTAAGCCTCTTTCTTAGGAGATGGTAATCATGTCCGCAACTTAAAAGTGCTGGAAATTATGCTCAATTTGTTCTAAGTCTACAACCTCAGCAGGGTTTCTATTTCAATATCATTATCTGATATTATTACATGACATAAATAATGTCAATAACCACATTCTCAAGTTTTCCTGACAGTATAAGTTGATATTCCAATTCTAATCTTAGAACTTGATATATGCCAAGGACATGGAAATTGACTTTCACATCTTCATTTTGAAATTCAAAATATCTTGTTCCAAACTGTAAAATTAAATATCATGAAGAGAAATGATAAAACTCATAATTGTGATTTTCCTCTTAACATTCATGGATTCAATTTGGAATTAGATTGGAGATAGCAAAAGTCATTAATTCTCTAATTGGAAAGTTATTGCTGTTAATTATTTCAAGCATATCACTTGCTCATCCAAACTGTTGTTCGCCAGCATCATCAAAAGTCAGGACATTATGAGTGAAGGAAGTGGTTGATGTGGGAACCAATTTGTCATTTACTGACACTTAAACTTGTCTTGTAGACTTGTCAGATCTTCATTATCAAATCAATAGTTTGCTTCATTTCATCAAATTGAATGATTTCAAGGGAGAAACAAGAGACATTACTGTCATTAACTCTTATTTCACTTTTGACAAAAACTTCAATTATGTTTTAGCTTGGCCATCTGTTTAGCATTGGACAACCTCTCCATCTGACCAGCAAAAGAACTATGTCTATAGTTTTAGAGAGTATTTAAAAAGTTTCAAATAAATTGTTTGTAAGACCAACAGCACAGAAAAGATGATATTGTTCTGTTTAAGGTGTGTTGTTAAAAAAAAGACATCATTCAACAGCCTGTGCATTGGACACACTTTTTCCAATGAAGAAAGTCACTTCTTTAGGTGATCATCTCCAGAGTAGCTGCATCCACTAAAACTCCATCAATAATATTGACATTGATGGAGACTTTTTGCACTCCATCACTCATTTAACCTCATGAAGGATGCAGCATCACTTTTGCTACATTTTCCACAAGATGCATTTCGCTCAAGAGCTTTTAGTGAATACCAAATCTGCTGAGTTGGACCAGCCAGAACATAGATCTTGGTGTCGTGTACCTTGTGGACAATAAACATTTAAGCAACCTGTTATTTCCCAGGAGTTCAGTACATACCTCTAGGGAGTTGACACTAAATTGATTGTGTCAACACTTCCCATGTTTATCATATAAATAGCCTTACTAAAACAACTGCATCCAATTCTCCATTACTGAGGACAATCATTGGCTACAACCACATTTTCTGAGATGCTAACACTTGTTTTGTATTTTAGTGTTGGTATGAAGGCCACTAAGCAAGTACCCTAACATTTAAAAACAGTTTGAAATAATTACTGTGGTTTTTAAATGTTTTTACAACATTTATTCTACGTTTTATAAATATTACTTGCTCGTTAAGCTTTGATTTCCATCCATTCTAATTGCTGTTCCTCAGACATTTTCTATAGCTATATTCAGCATAGGACATTCTTATTGGCTGGATGACGCCATATAAATAGCCTTACTAAAGCCCCAGCTATCTGAATGTCGTGAAATTAGATCTAGTCTACATAGCAAAGGCATTATGTTTTCAGACTAACATTAAGATATTAGTTGCCGTTGTGCTGGCAAAGTAATAACTAAAACATCTAATCGCAGCTATCTTCTTTTTTAAAAAAGTCCATAAGCCGGGATTTAGTGTTAATAGCATAATTTCCAACAAGTTTGAATTAAAATAGATGATTTGCTTCTGTATCAGATAATAAGAATAAATTAAAACATTTTAGATGAGATTCTCTCGGAATCTTTTAACAATCAAACAGATGGATCATTGAGTGTGTGTCAGGCTTGCCAATATTTGCTCTAATGTAAACTTCAAAGTGTTCTTGCCGACGACGAAAGATGTAAGGGCCAAGTTGTGCATCTTTCTCTTCAATGCAATTGGGAACGTTTGCCAAAAACTCTTATTACCAGGCACCGACCCAGAAAAACAATACAGGACACCACACACTTACAAAGGGTTCTTTTGATGAAAAAGATTATTGAAGCTTTCAGTCACCACATTCAGCTTGCGCTGCATAAAGCTGAGAAAACTATAAGCTTGAATAAACACTCATCATTAAAGCTATGTTTCACAGCATAAGTTTGAGCTGATTACATGTCTTGAAAGAATCATAAAATAAAAATTGTGACTATTGCAAAACCGTTGCCAAATTATCAAAGCTGTATTCTGTCAGCTAAATTGTTTTGCTCATCAAAGCACTTGCAGTTAAGAATATTACGATTCCACTGCCACAATGACTTAATGACTCAAATGGTGGCAGCATTTCAGTACATAAATCCTGCATATCAGAGAGGTTGACTAATGCTAAACGAATAGCCAAGCAAAAACATCATTGAAGTTATTGTCCAAAGTGAAGTAAGAGTTAATGACCGTAATGTCTCTTGTTTCTCCCTTGAAATCATTCAATTTGATGAACTGAAACAAAATATTGATTTGATAATGAAGATCTGACAAATCTACAAGACAAGTTTAAATTTCAATAATGGACAAATTGGTTCCCACATGAAGCGCTTCCTTGACTCATAATGTCCTGAGTTCTGATGATGCTGACAAACAACAGTTACGATGAGCATTTGATATGCTTGAAATAATTAACAGCAATAACTTTGCAATTATAGAATTTAAAATGACTTTGCTATCTCCAATCTCATTCCAAATTGAATCCATGAATGTTGAGAAGAAAATCACAATTGTGAGTTTTATCTTTTCTCTTCACTTTATTTAATTTGAAAAATTGGAATGAGATATTTTCAATTTCATATTGAAGATGTGAAAAGTCAAGTGCCATGTCCTGTGTATATATCAAATTCTAAGATTAGAATCAGAAAGTCAACTTATACTGTCTGGAAAACTTGAGAATATGGTTATTGACATTATATGTCACTTGATAATATCAGATAATGATATTGAAATAGAAACCCTGCTGAGGTTGTAGCCCTCAATCCTTTAAGTTTTAAAACAAATTGAGCATAATTTCCTGCACTTTAAAGTTGCAGACACAACTGCCATCTCCCAAGAAAGAGGCTTAAGTTTTTCCCATCCCTGAAAAGTCACTCTGCAAGTCAGAGTGGGCTTGATGGTCAGCAACCTGATTGTCTGGGGTATAAGCCTCTAACAGTAATTTGTCTATAGACTTTTGAATTTACACAGATTTGTAGTTATGTAAAATACCAAAAGTATTGGCCGAATAACATTCATCGTGATCCCTTTAGAATGCTAGAGTAAATTCATTAGGTAGAAATTGGTATATATCCATTAGATCTCATCAATTTTCATTTTGATAGCCATTTTTCAGGTTTGTCCAGTTACAGTAAGGATTGTAAAGACACAATCTTTTCAGCGTTGCCAGCATCTGTACTGTCAGTCAGGCAAACTCAATCTGCTTACTTTCTCTATATATATATATCTCTTATTGGTGAATTCGGAAATTAGTCGATGTCATACATTTTTCAGATAGAGTGCAACCCAACAATGGATAATGGAAATGATGAGAATAATGAAAGCTATGCCTTTCTGTCTGCTGCAAAAAGAAATCCATCTTTCATTTTATATAAGCAGAATCTCTTTGAACAGGGTAGCTCAATGCTAAAAGGTACATTCTTTTGAAAGATCTATATATTTAGTCAGTCTAAAAATGAAGGGCTATGCAGTTAATATTTGCTAAAAACTCTTGGGTGAAAAGTGTCATGTGCAAAATGAAGCGAAAGTGATGTTGTATCCATCATGCTGTTAAATGAGTGATGGAGTGCAAAAAATCTCCATCAATGTCAATATTATTGATGGAGTTTTAGTGGATGCAGCCACCGGAGGGCCAATCACTAAAGAGTTGGTGTTCCTCAATGCAAAAAAGAAGTATCCTAAGGCTCAAGCTCATTTCAGCAACATCTCTGCTGCAGAAACTGTTCATCCAGCATAATTGTTAAAAAACGAGGTTTGCCATTTCAAAACAATCCCAGCTCGTTTGTTTGACCAAATCATTCAAAATTGTTCTGTTGTGTAAGAAATACTTGTTCTTTCTAATACAAGCAGTTATCTAGTAATCGACTGTGATTGAAGTAGACATGTGTCTGAAATTACACAAGCATGAGCAATATTTTCTTTGCTTATAGCTAGTGTTTTTCTGTGGCTATTAGAATCAGATTTTTCTCAACTCTGATGCAGGATTTCTTTTTTTTTTGTTTTTTGGATTGATGTAGACATCTTCAACACGTTTCCCATGTTGCCAATGTCAAATTACTGTGGCATTCGTCCAAGCAACTTCCCAGAATATGGCCAAAAATCTCCTTTAGAAGCAGCAACTTGAAGTGGTATTACTGATACAACATTGACCTAATACATAAGAATCTACCCTCTTTGTAAATGGATGGCCCTCACACTCAACAACACCAGTAATTTAATCTCCTCTTTCAACAACATTTATCTGCTTCTGATATATAGGGTGGAAAAGGTCCCAATTTACTACCTCGCCTGAAGTTATTATCCAGTGCAAAAGAGATAGTGCCAAACACCCTTTGACACAGTGGCTTTATTAAAAAAAGAGGGAGAGATTATCAAAATGCTTTAGAGCCACCCTGCCAACTATTGGGAAAGAAAAACCACCCTAGCTGAAAATGATGAGTATATTTGACAGTTTTGTTACCATGGCAACTACTGTTTTGTTTTTTGAGAGTTCCAATTTGTGAGAGTGCTAAAAACAGAAAGCTGGAATATTCTGGATGAGAAAATCATTAGCCACAAATGATAAACACAATGCATAGATGCTCTACTAGGCAGCAATGATGTCTCCCAGTGATAATTTTTCAATTAGAAATAATGACTCTGCTCTCTCCAATCTCTCTCTTAATTGAATCGACATTTTGAAATGTTAAGGGGAAAACCAGAGTTCCTGTTTTTCTGACTTAGCTCCAGCTCTGCAAATTGAAACAAAATATTTTCAATATTGGCATCCAAAGAATCGTATTCACTTGATAATCACCTTGATGTCCAATTGTTGTGAAGAGAAGCCACTGCATTGATTTTTCAAAAAGAATTGTTACAAGACATGAGAACTTGAGAACTTTGGAATATGATTATTTTTTGTATATGGCGACCATGTGGATGTGCTTGGTCAAAGGATGTGGATAGAGACACTTCAGAGAAATCAGGTCCATCTCAATGTTACTTAAACAAACATCGTGAAATTGCTGTCACTTTGAAGTTGTTGATCCAATTACCATCTCACTGGAGAGAGACTTCAGTTTTTTTCGAATCCCTGAAGAGTATCTCAATAATTTTTAAATCAGGGAAGTCCTGCCAGTGATCAGAATACCCATGATAGCATATAAGTCTCCTGCAATAATATTTGCCTTCAAACTATTTATATTGAAAAGATTTGTTACAATATGATATCAAAGTGATTTTCATTATCATTGCTTTTACTCTTGAATGACATTTTTATCTTTTTGAACTATTTGCTTTTATAGTGATAATTTTAACATATTCTTTTACATGATCTACAATTATTGTAAAGCCCAGTGAAAACATTATAAAACTGGGCTATATAAGTGACTGAAATAAAATAAAATTAAAATTAAATAAATATCAAATATTAGGTGTTTTTTTTTTTTTATTGATTTTTACTGAATGGCTGAGATTAAAAACATTTTCGCAATGTCCACCATCAAGCGTTATGCATAAACAGATTGTGAACTTTCTGTTTTTTTTGTTCACAAGTTTATATTGGAAAGATTTATATTGAGCAAGTCACTCAAAAGCAGTGCAGTAGTTCTTCGCCAAAAGCTGTTATGCAAAAAAATCAATCTTGTGGAAAATGAAGCAAAGTAATGTAGCTTCCTGGAGTGAAGTTAAATGAGTGATGGAGTGCAAAAAGTGTCCATCAATGTCAATATTACTTATGGAGTTTGGATACTGCTATTAGAGAGGTAATCTCCTAAATAGCAGGTCTTCCTTTATTCAAGCATCTGGAAGCGGTGTCCAGTTTGTAAACAATTTGTACCTGACGTGTTCACAACATTGCTTATTCACCACCACCGTTTTCCCTCGTATTTATCTGCGGCTGATATATTGGGTGGAAAAAGGTCCTGATTTACAATCTTGCCAGGAGTTATTATCCAGTGCAAAAAAGATAGTGCCGAATACCACTTGACGCATTGGCTTTTAAAAAAGAACATGGGAGAAGTCATCGAATTGCTTTAGCGCTACTCTGCCATACTTAGGAACGCTAAACCACGCAGAAAAGATGAGTTTATTTGGAAATTTTGTTATCATGGCAAACACATCTTTTTTTAAATTGATGGAGTTGGAATAATTGTGAATGAGATAATTTTCCACTGCAAATGAGAAACGCTATTCACATTCTCTGCTAAGCAGCAATAACATGTCCAAATGATAATTTCCTGATGAAACTTTGACTTTTCCATCTGCAAAAATTTGCAATCCCTTTCCAAATTGAATTCACATTACATAATCAGAGTTCTTGTTTTTCTAGTTCATATAACTCAAATCATGCAACTCTGCTTATTGAAACAAAATAATTTTTTCCATTTCTTAAATAGATCTCCCTGACTTGGCGATCTCGGAGATGACAAATTCAATCGTAAATGACAAATTCTGAGACATGAAAGGATGACAAACCGAACTGTGGCTCTACTGACTTCTCAAAAATCTTCTTTCACAGATACCAATGAATACGGTTATTGATTATGACTGCAATGGTACAACTAATGCAAATAAAGTGATATAGTGTACATATGCAGTGTCATAGAAATAGAAACCCTCACGAAATAGGAGCCCACAATCCTTTAAGTCTTACAACAAATGGAGCGAAATTGCTGGCACTTTGAAGTTGCAGACGCGATTACCATCTCCCAGGAAAGAGGCTTAAGTTTCTTGAATCCCTAAAGAGTCACTTTGCAAGTTTTAAGCCAGAGAAGTCCTGATGGCCAGCAATTTGATAGTCTGGGATATAGCATATAAGCCTCCTCCTATAACTTGTGCCTTCAGAGAATTCAATTTGGGCAGATTTATCGAGATATGATACCAACTGATTAGTCACCGTCCAGACCGACATTTGGAATATCGCAACAAACTGCCCAATTTGCACAATATAACTGTGTGTATCAGTAGGCCTATACCGTTGACAGACATTTCGAGATACCAACTTTAAAAGAAATTGCGTTAATGTGTTGTATGTCGAAAATATTTGTGAAACCAATAGATTTATTGAATAATAATCTCATTATATTCCTGGATTGTATATGTTGTTCCCCTGAATTGTAAGATGAGGCTCCAGTGTTGTATTGAAGGGGGGTTCTGCCCCCCCCCCTGCCAGAAGCTAACATGGAAGAGATAGGAAACAGTGAGGAGCAACGCATATTCACCTCATGTCTTAGCGCCCCCCACCTCAGGCCATTTCCAGATACGCTCCTGTGCGACTCTTAAATTTCAAAATATGAGGCAATAAGAGGACAAAAATGTCTTCTTATTTTTGTTTATTGGGTGTGGTGGTCTCTATCCAATGTGCACACACTCAATTCCTTTATCTCCCAAGTGGCAGCAAAGTGCTACCACATTTATATATATTGCAATATGGTTCGCTCCTTGAGAAATTTCATGAGATTGCGCGGTTAGTAAATCAAATCTGGCTGTTCTCTCAGAGCATACTTGGCTGCTCAAGGTTATTATCTTGAGGGACATAAACAACGTGTTTATTTCCCCGAAGATCTATATATTTCCTTGGCGTATTGACGTTTAGTTGATTGGGTGGACCAGAAGTGGTTTTCGCGGCTGCGAACGTCATTGCCAAAACAATAAAATCAGCCGAGATGAGAGGAAAGATGATGAATGACAAGGAATGGGCTGGATGGCCCAGCTGGTGGTGGTCTGTATTATCTTGTTGTCTCATTGGTGTTCCACTTGGTTCAATTCCTGGAATGGATGAAGTTGTAGTGCAATATTTTGGAACAAAGTGCATTTTCGTATACTTCGATATCTGCCTGATATATATATAGCTATATGAAAAATTGGTTGTTTTCAATTCTGTAATATGCAACTTACATGTAGATGTGTTTGGCTGAGGAAAGGTCCAGAAAGTAGCAACACTCAAATAGAATTGTGTCCTCCAGTTTCATTGACGCATTTCAAATATATACATGTATATCTATAGAGTAAATGACATTGCAAAGTTACGAAGAACTTAAATCGACTTGCCTATATACAGAAAACCAACCATCTCCAATAATAAGAAAATGAAGCTAGTCTGCAATGATAAGAACATGATGCCAGTCTGGAACGTTAGCCATTAGTCCATTAATATCTTTGCCATAATACCCTGTTACAATGAGGCTTTCATAAAATCCGTCTCGCACTTTTCATAAAGCCTCCGGGTTATTGATTGGATAATGTAACCTCTTTTTCTGGGGTCATCCTCAGCCATAGCCTAATGGCTCTTTGGGAGAGCCTCTCATACCCTAACTAATGCTCAATATTTTCCAGGGAGGCTGAAGCTTCTCCACTTCAGATTAATCAATCTGACAACAACATTTTCTTCCCATTTTTCCTACTTCTACTCCAGTGCTAAATACTGCCGAAGATTTGTCAATTCTCCATGCTCCAAGAGCAGGGCACTGCCAAATTACTGCTGTATATATTTCAGTTAATCCTCTCTTATTTTAAGCTGTAAAACATTTCTAAACCGTTTCCTCCTGATTGTTTCCAACTATATATTTATTTTTGATTGCAATGTGCTGTAAGTAACATACGATATGTCATGTTTTTGCAGACATTTCAGTTCATTTTTTACAGTGTATGGTCGTTTCATTTGAAAAGTGTTTCTGTTAATTGAACCAAAGTGGAAACTTTGCTTTGTCTATTGCTGCATAGAAAGGCAATAGATGAGTCTGTTGCCCGCAATAACTTTGCGTTCATTTATTCTAATGCAATTAGCTTGAAAGGTCAACAATACAGTTTGGTGTTCTGAAACTTGGTTTAACCTCTCCAACAAAGTCCTGTAGGGCTTTGTATTTGTTTGTTTATATTCTGCAAGTTTAACAGCTCCAGCATTTCTGATCTTCTAAAGCAGATTTTGATGTTCCATTATTTCTCCTTTAGGGTATCAGAAATGGTAGAATGAAAGACCTGCAGGCAATTCACAACAAATTCATATTTTAAAACATTTGAGAAACAAAAGCCTTCTCTAATGCAGTTTGGCTCACATGATCTCCAATAATAAAATGTAATGCAACATCCTCTATCATGCCTCATGATGAAGGGTCTTGAGGCCAACAAAATTCTGGAGGAGAAACTTACTGATTTCATTTCCTATTTTACAAAACAAATTTTAATGTCCTTTTCTTTCCTTTTCAGGGTACCTGTTTGTCAGCAATGGGTCTCACATTCTGAATCTTCCGCTGAATGGAGGACAACCGAAAGTTGCTTTTCACGAGGTACGTTTTTAGCAGTAACTATATTACATGGATAATTATTTACAGTGATATTTCACTTATCTAAAAGACTCCTTCATTATGTTGAAGGTTTTGACATTGTTTTTATTTCCATTGAAGTTCTCTATATATCTAAAGGCCTTTACAACAATTTTACTGCTTTATTATTTTACACTACTTTCTGGTCAATTCAGTGTCCTGTTGGAAACAGGCATATGTATTTAGTGTTGAAAGATAAACATTATCAATTTTACCTTTCTCACCAATTCACCTTATTTGAGACTTCTTATAACATTTATACAATTCGACACCTCTGTCAGCCAATCACATGCCATTATTGCAGGGAAATAATTCCCATATTCTTTGTTGTCCAGTTGTCCTCTCATGTTTGACTGTTTGAGTCCTTGTCTCATGGTATAAGCCAGTTATTCACCATGGGATCAGGAATATGTGTTTATCACACCTCGGGCTAAAGCCCTCGGATGATAAATCACATATTCCCTCTCCCGTGGCGAATAACCTATACATATCTCGTTTTAGTTCAGAGCCCACCAGTCGAAATTCACAATTGCTGCAAAATCGTTGACTTTGTCTACTATAGTTTCGAAATTTGCTAATTCTAAAGCAGCGCACTTTACACAGCCATAAATTGCAATGGCACTTTTTCGTTATCCTTACAAATGATCGCAGATCACAAGGTTGAGAACTAATTGCAGTGTCTGGGCAATTTCCATTGCGTTGTATGTACACCTTAGTTCTAGGAACATTTATCACATTTTTATGGATGATATTCTTTGCCTCAGAAGCTCATTACTGAATTCAACTCATGCACAAAAATCAAAGGCTGAACATCAGTTATCTGTCAAAGGCTTCAGGCTGCAAGGTCTTATCATAGAAATATCTCAAGAGCAAGGTGAAATAAGCCATTACTCAGGAGAAAAACTAAAAAGATTTAAAAAATCTGCTGCCAGTGACAATGGTTGACAGGCTAATAGATGATAAGATGATAATGATGGCTTCTTTACAAAGGACAAGCGGATTCTCTGAATTCCAAAAGAGATGACTTATCGTTATTGGAATTTAGAAATTTGAGATGGATAATGATGTAAATGTCTGAATTTGAATAAACAATTCTGAGCTTTTCTTATTTGAAATTCTTGTTTTGATATCTGTTAGTCAATGCCCTGCATGGGTACAGACCTGCATGGTTATTCTAATATTCACTAGTTTCAAAAAAATATTTATCCATAAGCAAAATCATTACTCTTTTTAAAGTTATGTGACCAGCTTCATCAAGTTGTTACAGTCTGTCACTTTGATATAGAAAAAATGAGGACTAGTTCAATGTGAAATATGCAATCTGTGACTCATGATAGCCGATGAGGTGTCATCTTCTCTGCTTGAAACATTGAGGCTGTTTGAACAATTTCATTAGTTATGATCAAAAGAAGGCCATTTGAATTTTGATAACTGACGTCAGAGTTAAATCAGATGCATAATCCTTTTGTTTGGCTGGCAACAACAAGCGAGATAAGTCTCCTTAAATCAAATTAACATTGAAGGTTCTGGGTATGATCATGACAAATCATCAGCATGATGACACACGAAGTGTCATTTTCACAGCTCAAAATTTCACTCTTTTTCTATATCAAAGTGACAGACTGTAAGCTTTATTCAGTTAACAACATTGTCCATTGCATTTATAATGATAAGTGCTTGTTCTTAACGACCGCTTTCCCACATATAAATTGTGAGCACATTTGCAGAACCTGTAGCATTGTTTGAGATCAATATTTAATACCAAACATCATTGGCTGCTGTTATCCCACATTCTGTTATTTATTCATGTCAGCAAAATATATTGGAAGGAAATTGGCCATCCTGTTTCTTATCTGTAGCCATAATGACCGTCTACTATGTTGAATTGATGGTGATGGTCACAACGCCCACAAAACAAAGTGTCTACAAAGAAACGCCCATAATAAGGCTCCCATTAATAAGGGGAGGGATAAAACAGGGTTATGAGATGGCAGTTAGGCTATCTTTTTGGCAATTCATTAATTTTCTGCTTCGTTAATTCCTCTTTAAGAGTTGCAACGGCCCTACTTCGGGAGGATTTGCACCGGAATGATTGAATATAACGTTTTTCTCCTCTGGAGCGTGTTGAAATATTCAATGTGTGAAGCATGTTTTATGCGTTGTATTTCTCTGACAGTAAGTGTAGGTCGGTGTTTTGGTATGGCAGAAGCGACTCCTCGCTTAATTCTCCCTGGCTAATAACATTAAACTGCAAGTCATGGTTCATACGAAACGTGCTCTGTCCTCAGGCTGGTTTGTAAGAAAAAGGTGGCAGAAGTAATGATTTGTCAGAATGATGGCCTTTTTCTTCAGCAACATTCATTTATGCTCACTTGAAATGTTGCAATGTACAAGTAGTAGATTTTTATGCTGGCTTCTTGAACTTTAGGACATGATTTGTTATAGTACAGTATTGGCTCTGCAGCCAGCATACTATACTGGTTGCCCCATACGGAAAAGTGTCAACCGGTTTGGTCCCCACCATTTAGTAATATCGGCTAGAGAATTACAAAATATCTTATGATCAGAAATACTTAATATTGTTGCATTGATGTAAAAGTGTACCTGCCACTCATTAATCGACCAGTTGGTGCAGATACAATTGTTGCAGGACCTGAAATAAATGGGGGGGGTGAATTGTAACAATTGGGGGTGAATAGTAATGAGAGCAGTTTGTTCTATTTATAGGTCCAATTTCTGGTTGGCTCATCCTTGGGGTGATTAACAGACTGTTAGTGACTTACAGTTAGTGACTAACTGGCAGTTAAAGACCAACAAACAGTTAGTGAATCAACAACAGTTAGTGCTTACTAACAGTAAGTGACTAACAACAGTGACTTACTAACAGTAGTGACCAACTGATGATCAACAGTTACGGACAAAATGACTAACAGTCAGGGACTAGCAGTTAGTAACTTACTAACAGTTGCTAACAGTTAAGTACTAGCTGACTTACATGACTAACTAACAGTTAATGACTGACTAACAGTTAGTGACCAACTAACAGTTAGTGACCAACTAACAGTTAGTGATTGGTGACTGACTAAGAGTTGGTGACTGACCAACATTTGGTGACTGACTAACAGTTAGTGACTAACAGTTAGTGACTAGCAGTTAGTGACAATTAGTGACTAATTAACAGTTTTTTGACTAACTGTTTTTGACTTACTAACAGTTTTTAAACTAACAGTTTTTTTTTTACTAACTAACAGTTTTTGACTAACTAACCATTTTTGTCTTACAGTTTTTGACTACCAACAGTTTTTACTACAAATAGTTTTTGAGTAACTAACAGTTTTTGACTGACAAAAAGTTTTGACTACTAACAGTTTTTGACTAACTAACCATTTTGACTTACAGTTTTTGACTACTAACAGTTTTTGACTACAAATAGTTTGACTAACTAACAGTGTTTGACTAACTGACAGTTTTTGACTAACTAACAGTTTTTGATTGAATAACAGTTTTTGACTACGAACAGTTTGACAAACTAACCATTTTTACTTACAGACAGTTTTTGACTACTTACAGTTTTTGACTACAAACAGTTTTAGACTAACTAACAGTTTTTGACTGACTAGCAGTCTTTGACTAACAGTTTTTGACTAATTAACAGTTTTGACTGACTAACAGTTTTGACTACTAACAGTTTTGACTGACTAACTAACACTTTCTCACTAACTAACAGTTTTTGACTAACCAACAGTTTTTGACTAACTAACAGTTTTTGACTAACAGATTTGACCAACTAACAGTTTGTGACTAAATAACATATTTAGTGAACAAATAGTAACTACCAAAACAACGGACTTAATGACTAACAGGTAGTGACTAACTGATGAACGACAGTAAGGGATACCTGATTAACAGTTAGGGATTGACAGTCATATATAGTGACTTACTAATTAATAGTGAGTCATATTAAACCTATGCTCCCCCATATGAACTTGCCAACTCCAGCTAAACTGTCATAGGAATAAAAATGACAGTCAATACAATACACAAGTTAGTGTAGATCAGCAAAGCAGGTATAAGAAGCTATAAGAGGATTTATAGATGAACCCATGATATATGTGTGTTCCAGACCTAGTAAGTGAGAGATATAGAAAAGTACAGTTGGTGCCTCGGACTGCCTCCGGAGCATCACATTCCCCCTTGGGATGAAGAGATAGAGAGGGTGAGAGATAGACAGATAGATAGATAGATCTATCATGGGTTCATCTATAATTCCTCTTATAGCTTCTTATACCATATAATGGGTTCATCTGTAGTTTCTCTTATACCATATTTAACAAGAAAAGTACCCTTAAAAAAGGGTACTGTATCGATCTTACCATGAAATTGAGGGTATGTGGCATGTAATAAAAGGTTTTAATATCTTAAAGTAGGCATTTCTATGATATAAATACCCTTAGAAAAAATCCAGAGCCCCTCTCCTTGTTTCGTGAAAATATATAAATAACCAGGGATTAGTACAAAAAATTAAAAAAACTTCTGATATATAGTTAAAATCACCTGTTTGGATATTAGTTTGTTAATTGTTCACACATGCACAGTGTACATGTTTTTCAGTACTATTTAATAGTGTGTGATGTCAGGCCTTAAAATACCCCCCACCCACCAAAAAAAAACCATGAATCTGCCACTGGTTTGCTGTGGTCACTGGAACTTTGCATCATTGCTGCGTAATGTGCCGGAAAGGTTTTTTGCGAAGTTAATATTGCAAATAGAGGAAAATGAATAAGTACATTGAATTCGGAGGAGTTGATTTGATATATGTAGGTTTTTAAATTTTGAAAATCGGACGTTTATTAAGGATTTTAGGCCAAGTTTTGCATTGAGTCCCCTCTTGAGATTGTACACAATTTTTGATGACGTTTCACACGGAAAAAGTTTCGCACTAGATTTTCCTAACCTTGATGAATCGATGTACTGTGAAGTATACTTACATGTAAGTTTTTTTACAGATTAAGATATCGATACAAAAATTTTTTTGGCAAAACATACTCTTATTGCAAATTTTGAAATCGTAATCACTACAGCCAGCATATATTCTTCAAAAAGATTTTCTTGTTCTTCTTGTAATCCTTTCAGAAATGGCCGGATAGTTTCTGCATGAGATAGTTTAATTCCATTGTTTCATTTTTCTCTCTTATTATACTCAGAGTAAAGATCTATCCTAGAGGGATGTACTTTCCCCCCTCCCCTACACATAACTTTCTCCTGATTTTTCACTATGTAACTGTGCATACTCACCGAAATATAAGGAAAAGTATAACACTGTGTAGTGTTTATGCCCAACAGCCATCGATAAATGGCGGGGCCCAGGCAGGCGCATATTTGGGATCAAGGGACAACATGTTCCATCATCGACCAGGGCCGTTTAGTCCCAGGGAAAGGTCTGAAATATGTCCCTGGAACAAACGTCAATAAGAACGGTTTGGACGCAATGTGTCTTGCTCGCTGACGGTCAGCTCTACTCCCAAGAGATGTCAAAACGCAATTCTGTTAAACACTGAGATTTGGGATGGGAGTTCAGGGATGCAATTGCTGCAGGCGGTGCTCTCTGATAATGGCTGTGCCCTAGGATGGGTTATATCATTTAGACTGCTGGGATTCCAGTCATTTTGCACAGATGATGCAGGGCAACAGAGGCTATTATGTATAGAAATGACTCATGAGGTGGATGCCAGACTTTACATAGTTGGGTCCAAGCTATATATGATGGTAGTGATAGGTATAGTCCAAGACTTTTTAAACACAATTAGAAATATTCTTTCAGTTGTCTTCAAAGATGAATGGGCTTGCTCAGTTTTTACCACAGACATATATTATACAGGCCGAAGGAGATGCGCTAAGAGGTATTTTGCATATGTGCCCTTTCCTCAGTCAAAATAGGTCTATGATTATATAGATAATGTACTCCTCCTACAGTAAGCAAGTTCTCGTGTGCAAGCCGGGCATAAAATGCAGCGAATGCAAACGTTTATGGTAATTATTCTTATATTTTGCAATGTTTATTTCGTTCCATGGCCTAAGCATCCCCATCACTAAATACACGACTGTCAGCTCCATATCAACTGAAGACATTTTCAAAGGAAAGCAAATGACTCCAGACAGAAGCTTTTGCTTTTGTCCCTAAAGAAGATACTGCATACTTGAAACCAGTAAATATGGCAAAACAGACTGGTCAAGCACATTGTTTATGTCAAATGTGACCCGAGGACATCTCCCTGTGGAATGAGTATAGCCCAGACACTCCTTAACCTGTGATGGCCATTTGTCATCTAATGTTAGCCTTGGGACTGGCTGTTCCTGCTGACCCATACACAACTAGGGATCAGTTTGAATCGATCATTCCATAAATCGACCAGGTACTCAATCATTGGACTTCTGCAGTAGATTTTGCTGTCTTGTCTGCAGATACATATCAATGGTGAAAGTGCACCAGGTAAGCAAGGGACTACAAAAGTTTATCCAATGTGGTTTTCAAGATGATTTTCTTGTGATAGGAACAGTTATAAGGCCTAAATGTTAAGCATGAATTGATGCTTATTCAAAATCAAACCCTTATGATTTGATAACATCAATAACAAAGTCTTCTATGATCACTGCAACTATGCAACAAAAGAATAACTAAAGATAATTTTGGTCAGTTTACTCTGTAGGTAATTTGACCATCGTCCTTTTGTACGAGCAGATGGTTATTACTGCTACAGGCAAGAAAGACGACAACTAATTTCCTTCCGATCCATTATGCTGAAAGATTAATTTGTTATTTGACATCAAACTGATCTGCCTCAATTTTCTGGCTTAGAAGCATCCGTTATTTGAGAAATTGTAATTGTTGGGAAGCAAACCCAGAAATGTTCTTTTCAACAGTAATTAATGCATCATCATGAGTGAGCTGAAAAATTTGTTGATGGCAAACGTTGATATCACTTTTGTGACGTGCTTGTCATACCAATTGCTCCAAACTTACATTCTTTTTTGCTATCTGTTTGTTTTGTGCTGCTATTTAAAAAAAAATTTGAATGTTAATTGATAGGGTGATGATTGCCTTTGATTTATATGGAATTCGGAAAATTCATGTGGCAAAGAGTTTTGCTTATTTTCACACACACCTGTGACATGGAAGACAGCTCGGAATTGTTACGGCCGTTCTAATAGGCACGCTATTCTAGGGTCTTATCCAACTTGCTACACAAGATTTCTTCCATTATCACATATCAAACGTAGCAAGAACCAGTATTACATTGCATACTCCCAGTCAACTTTGAATAATCAGAATCGCCTGCCAATTAAAATGGCCGTAAAACAAAATTGTGTCAATTAGCTATAGAAGAAAATAGTTAATGTTCCATTCTTGAATTTCACTCAAAAGCAGTCATATTAGGTTGCAAACCTACACTGGCACACTGGACCCACTATTGGCTTGTTGTTCAGTAATGCTCTCCAAATAGTTCCTGAATTATTTTGGGTGTGGTGTTAATTCCATCTCCATTCCAATGGTGGTTCCGTTGGACAAGTCACGTGACCAAGAATGCCCTTTGTTGTTGGAGGGAGGCTGGACAATGGGCGTACAGAGGGCATACAATGGGCGGAAGGGCATCTGAGTGAGAGGGAGCCATGAACAGTCCAAGCCAGCACCAGTTAAAAAGAAGCAGTGATTGGATTTTACGATGCAAGGGTCACAGGATAGAATGTGTGAATCAAGTTTGCATGTCCTCTGTGCTAAAGTTACAGGGGAAATCACTTCAGATAAGGTGGGAGATTAGCGATTGAAGGGTCAAGGCCACTGGATTCTAGGCATAACAATCTACAACTCACAAATTGAGGCATGTCTGATTGTGTATTTCTGTTGTGAGGTATGTAATTGAATCACTTTCAGAGAGTCAATGAGTCGGACAAAAGTAAATGAAAAGAGAGATATTGAGGTTTTTATTAAATTTTTAAATTTCTGTTGCCAGGTATTAGACCGTATATATTTGATAGGATGGCGCATTGTAAGTGAAAAAGTCTAGGTTTCTGTCATCGCTTGACTGAAAAGACATCTATAATTCATTAAAAAAATGTTGGATGTGAAGAGAAAAGTGGTAATTTGACTACCTACATGTCATAATCACACATAAAATTTTGCAGTAATGTTTTAGCAACAGCAGATTCCAAAAAGGCTTCAAATTCCTCAGTTAATTCATGACAAACAACAAAATATGTCTCTTATGTGTAATCAACATTTCATCGTGTCATTATTTCACTGCAGAATTGCTCATTTCATGTTTTATCATGATGTCTCCTTGATATGGATGCAAATTACTGCTGGAGAAAAAAGGAAAAAAAGCAGAAAGTCTTTTTATTACAGGCAGACAAGGATAATGATATTGTTACCACTAATTTCTAGCTGTGTCAACACAAACGTTACACAATAAAGTAAGGATCTCTCGTGGAGACTTTTGTGGCAGTTCTTGAATTAAGCCTTAATGATGCCATTACTGAGGAAAATAGACTTCATAGAACAATTGAAGAGCAATTTTATGGCAAAATAGAATTTGTGAATGGCCCAACAGACAATGTGATACTTATTACCTTCTAAACAACAATTACTATTGTTTGACAGCTATTGTTACACCACGGCAGATATCAATTAGGTTTTTGTAAGCTTGTGATCTGCAGCATCTTTCCATAATTAAAAGATTTCTTGAGATATGGATTCCTTCAAGTGTTGTCATATGATATATCTATTTCCTTCTCATAAGGTAGTGTCAAGTTTCTGGGCTTACAGTGGGCAAAATACAAGTGCTTACAGAATTGTGCTGACATGTCCCTTGTGCAAGTGAGGTCATATCCCTGTCCATGCCATGTTATTCTCTTTGAGTCATACTAAGTATGTGAGGCTGTACCCTATACTTCAAATGCTATCAGAACAAGTCCCTTCTAGAATGTTATGCATATACTTCAAACGTAAGAGATAATGTATACTTGTGAGTGGCCAATTATTTCAGTTGATGACACTGAGAATGCAACATTTTGTGCGATATTGCTTTACTTTATATTTGTATATCTGTACAAATGAAGCTCATTAATCAGACCCAATTTTATGCTCAGGAGGACAGCTTCTTTGTTGATTTACTTTCACCATTACACAAATTGACCAATTCCATTGAGAAGCTAAAGAAGAAGGGAAGTCACTGACCTTGAACAACAATCAAAGCAAATTCTTCACATCTTAGCGCAGGAAGAAGGTGGTCACATTATTATGCTCAGGCATTATTATTGTATTGTATCTGAAAATAATGCAGCACTCTTTGTAAGTCATGAGATGTTCTCCAAATTGTCTATCAGTACCTTTTTAAAAATATCTCGGTGGCACTTCACCGTCACAGTGCTTTGGCTAAATTAGATCAGAACACAAGAAGTGTCATTTTTTGCCGACATCCATGGACATTTCCAAAGTTTATTTCATTTGATATGACATCTATGCTCCTTCAAATGTCTAAAATGGGACCACTCACCCTGCCATAATGATGGTTATAATGCAACCAAATTGAACCAATTGCTTGAAATGCACTCAATGTAAACACAATTACAGTGGCATGTGATAGCCCTTCACAGCAAATAAGATTAAAGGAGCAATTAGGCCACTGCTTCATTTAAAAGCCCAGGGTTAATCTAGATGATTGATTGTTTGATATGAGGAATACTCCTACCTAAAAAATATCATGCTATCAAGACTATAGAGTCATTTTTAAAGGGAAATGTATGCAACTTAGGTGACTTTCAAGCAAGTTGTTCAATCATATGAGTTCAAAATATGAAATTGGAAAAATGATATATATGCTTTTTTTAGGAAACCTCCTTCCCTGCACTGCATTAGTTTGGAATTGTATAAATTGTAGATTTACAGGTAGGTCCTAATTGACGGTTAGGCTACTCACTTTGATTACATAATCAGTTATTATCTGACATCTTATCCTGTGGAGTGCACCATAAACTTATGCCATCAATATACAACCACGTAACTCCCAATAATCTCTTTGTGCAATCTGATGTAATAGTTTCCTGCAGCATGGCTAGTTGCATTGGGGTGGGATTGTACCAAATAATGAGATTGGAATAGGATAAACGATCTCTGTATTACTTTGCAAAACCTTGAAGCTGCCTGTTACACAGATTAGCGTACCTATTATTGAACTGCTTTGATACAATACTAGCAATATTTTAAGTGTTTCATAAACATTTGCTGATCCAGTCAACTTATATTAACAACCACACTGCTCCCTTTCTTGAAAAAGGAAAATAGTATGACTTTGATATAAGGATTTTTCGCACAGTTTTGCTTATACATGTTGAAAACTTCAAATAACTGTAGCATTGGGACTTCTTTGTGAAGTTTCTGCCTGATACAAGTTCCCACTGAAAGATGGAAGGGTATTTGAGTTGTTGTTGATATATCATATAATCCAAACATATCCCCTGTAATTATAGCACAGAGGACATGCAAACCTGATTCACGCTTTTCTGTCCTGTGACCCTTGCTTCATAAAATTCAACCAATGCCTCTTTTCAACTGGTGCTTGCTTGGACTGTTCGTGGCTCCCTGTCACACACGTGCCCTTCCGCCCATTGTACGCCCTCTGTACGCCTATTGTCCAGCCTCCCTCCGACAACAAAGGGCGTCCTTGGTCACGTGACTTGTCCAACATGCCAACAAATTTGTTAGTTTTTATTTGCTTGACGTTGGTTGATGTTATGCAACAAAAACTTTTAACTTTGTTAGTTCCAAGGACTGCACTTATTTTTACAATGGTGTTTCATCAGTAACAATACCAGTAAATTATATATTGTCCACCGACAAAGGCAGGAACAACATGCATTGAACATTGCAAGCATGGCACCAGTACATGTCTGCACTCCCATGAAAGTAAAGCGAAGATTTTTTTCTTGGAACGTAGAATCGTGCCGAACATTCAATCTCAGGTCTAGAATAAAACATGACAGTTTGAAAACAGATACCAACAGCACTATTTTGTTGGGAAATACTTCATAGATGTGGCACGTTGATGGTTTGAATTTTCGATTTTCTTCCTGAAGGCAGTGTTTGCCTTTGAGTTCTCATTATAGGGTCTTGCTCCAGTTGTCAATAACTAGGCATAATCGATATAAGCATAAATAATATTCGTAGTTATACTATTGCTCACGATGTGGTCTCAAGAAACAAATCACTAGAAATTGCCTCGGGATAGGGGAGGGGAGGGTGCGCAAGTTAGATATAACAATGTTAATAAGATGCAGACATGTTAATTTTGCTATATGGCTTAAACATCTCATCACTAAATATGCCACTGTCTACCATCTCAGTGTCAAACGAACGTATGACATTCACTAAAGAGAGCAAAGGACTCCACTTCAGTCTACAGTTGCCTGTAAAGAAGACACTTAACTTAAAACCAGTAAATATGGCAAGATAGACTGGTCAAGCATATTGTTTATGTCAAATGTAACCCGAGGACATCTCCCTGGGGAAAAAGTATAGCCCAGAGACTCTTTAACCCGTGATGGCCATTTGTCATCTAATGTTAGCCTTGGGACTGGCTGTTCCTGCTGACCCATGCACAACTAGGGATTAGCCTGGATCAATCATTCCATGAATCGACTGGTTACTCAATCATTTTATTTCTCCAATTTATTTTGCTGGCTAGCCTGTAGATGTATGTATAATTGTGAGCAAGAGACAACAAAAATGTATCCAATGGGGTTTTCAAGATGAAAAGGCTTTTCTTGAGATCAAAGCAGCGATAAGGCCTAATATATAAATGTATGCATGAATTGATGCTTATTCAAAATCAAACCAGTATGATTTGATAACATCAACAAAAAGCCATCTGTAATCACTTGAAGTACAACAAAAGGAAGACTAAGGCAGTCTTTTGAGGCAGTTTTTTCTGTAGGCAGTTTGACCATCGTCCTTTTATTCATACAGATAGTCATTACAGCTACGTGCAAGAAAGATGACAACCAATTTCCTTCCGATCCATTATGCTGAAAGATTAATTTGTTATTTGACGTCAAAACTGATCTGCCTCAATTTTCTGGTTTAGAAGCATCTGTTATTTGAGTGATTCTAAATGTTCTTGTCAATAGTAATTAATGCATCGTCATGAGTGAGGTGAAAAATATGTTGATGGCAAACATTGATATCACTTTTGTGACGTGCTTGTCATACCAATTGCTCCAAACTTATGTTCTTTTTTCTATCTATTTGTTCTGGGTTGGTTTTTTAAAAAATATTTTGAATGTCTTTTGACATGGTTATTACAGATGAATAGTAATTTATATGGGATTTGTATTTGTGTGGCTAGGAGTTATGCTTATTTTTCACTCACCTAAAACATGATATGTCAGTGTTATTGTGTAAGTACTTGTCATTGTTTGGCTGTAACTTAATAATTGTTCTCAAATTTCATCAATATATTGCAAAATTTACTATGTCTCAGAATATAAAAGTATGTCAAATGACCATAGAAAAATTATTATTGTTGTATACTTAAATTCAATCAACGGCAGTCATATATAAGGTTGCAAATGGCTGGACTCTCTGTTGGATTGTTGTTTTGTGTTCAATCCTCTCCAAGTAGTTCCTCCTTTATTTTGGTGTGGTGTGAATTAGATCTCCGTTCCATTGGTGGTTCCGTCGGACAAGTCACGTGACCAAGAATGCCCTTTGTTGTTGGAGGGAGGCTGGACAATGGGCGTACAGAGGGCGTACAATGGGCGGAAGGGCATCTGAGTGAGAGGGAGCCATGGACATCCAAAGCAAGCATGGGTTGAAAAGAAGCAGTGATTGGATTTTACGATGCAAGGGTCACAGGATAGAAAAGCGTGAATCAAGTTTGCATGTCCTCTGTGCTAAAGTTACAGGGGAAATCACTTCAAATAAGGTGGGAGGTCGAGGGAATGAAGGGTCAAGGTGACTGAGAAGTAGGTATACAATCTACAATCAACATATTGAGGCATGTCTATCGTCTGACCGTGCATTTGTGTTTTGAGGCTCCCAAACTACTTACTTTCAATGAGTTAATGGGTAGGACAAAAGCAAAATGGCAGAGAAATATTGAGGCTTTTATGAAATTTTTGATTTTCTGTGACCAGGTATTAGACCGTTTATGATTGAAAGTACGGTACATTGTAAATGAGAAAGACTTGGTTTCTGTCATTGTTGGACTGAAAAGACATACATAATTTATTACAATCTGAAATCTCAATGAGACCTTGCATTAATAACCTACACATGTGGTAATTTGACTACTGTCGTAATTACACATAAATTTTGCAGTAATTTTAGATAAAGCTGATTCCAAAAAGGCTTCAAGTTCCTCAGTTAATTCATGACAAACAACAAAATATGTCTCTTATGTGTAATCAACATTTCATTGTGTCATTATTTGACTGTAGAATTGCTCATGTCATGTTTATCATTGTGTCTCCTTGATATGGATGCAAATTACTGCTAGAAAAAAAAAGACAAAAAGGAGAAAAAACTGTCTTTTTATTACAGACAGACAAGGATAATGATATTGTTACCACTAATTTCTAGCTGTATCAACACAAACGTTACACAATAAAGCAAGGATGTCTCGTGGAGGCTTTTGTGGCAGTTCTTGAATTAAGCCTTAATGATGCCATTACTGAGGCAAATAGACTTGAGAGAACAATTGAAGAGCAATTTTATGGCAAAATAGAATTTGTGAATGGCCCAACAGACAATGTGATACTTATTACCTTCTAAACAACAATTACTATTGTTTGAGAGCTATTGTTACACCACGGGAGATATCAATTAGGTTTTGTAAGCTTGTGGTCTTCAACATCTTTCTGTAATTAAAGATTTTTCGAAATATGGATTCATTCAAGTGTTGTCATATGATATACTTGTGCGTTTCTCATAAGATAGTGTCAAGTTTCTGGGTTTACTGCCAACGAATTGCAAGTGCTTACAGAATAGAAATTGTACTGTCCCTGCCATGTTATTCTCTTGTACTGTACTTTCTATGCTATGAGACTACTGCTGAGCCACAGCACTCACTAATGATTTCACCACAACAGGCAAACTGCATTGGCTAAATTGGATCAAAGTGCAAGAAGAGTGATTTTTTGCCAACTTCTCATGGACATTTCCAAAGTTTATTTCATTTGATATGACATCTATGCTCCTCCAAATGTCTAAAATGAGACCTCTCATAATGATGCTTTTAATCAATGCAACCAAATTGAACCAATTGCTTGGAATGCACTCAATGTAAACACAATTACAGTGGCATGCGATAGCCCTTCACAGCAAATAAGGTTTCAAGGAGCAATTAGGCCCCTGCATCATTTATAAGACTAGAGTTAATCTAGATGACTTGATGTAAGAAGTGGCATGTACTGCTAAATGCACCATGCATTCCTATCTCAAAATATTAACATGTCAATAGAGTCATTTCCAGGAAATTGTACAATGTATGCAACTTAAGTAGCTTTTAAGTTGGTGAAGCATTTGAGGGCACAATTTATAATTGGGACAATGATATGCAATAGTTTTTAGGAAACCTCCACATCTACAATTCCCAGCATTGCATTAGTTGGGAATTGTATAAATTACTGATTGACAGGTAGGTCCTGATTGACATGAAGGCTACTCACTTTGATTACATAATCAGTTGTTATGTGATATGTTATCCTGCAGAGTGCATAATCAACCTATGCCAAATTCCATCGATATACAGCCACATAACTTCCACTAATCTCATTGTGCAATGTGATATAATATTCTCTTGAAGCAAGGCCGGTTACTTTGGGGTTGGATTGTACCGAATAATGAGATCGGAATGGGATAAACAATCCCTGTATGTAGTACATTGCAAACCTTGAAGCTGCCTGTTATATAGATTAGCATACCTATTATTGAACTGCTTTGATACAATACTAGCAATATTGTAACAGAGCTTCATAAACATTTGCTGAACCAGTAAACTTTGATTAACAGCCACTGCTCCTTCCTTTCTTGAAAAAGCTAGGCCATTTATTTAAATGTATTCTATGCAATTCTGCAGATTTTATGTTAAAGGCTTCAGATATATTTGTAGCAACATAGGATTTGTTAGTGAACTTTCTGCTGTCATATGATGGTGCAGTCTCTTTGTTTTATTCCTTAGTAACATCATTTTCTGACACAAGTTCCCACTTGGTTCTGCAAGATAAATGAGTATATGACCTGTTGCTGATATATCGTATTTGAAACATATTCCACTTTGTCTTTGTTCTTTGCCTTCACATCTCATCCTAAGAATCTTTATTTTCTATTTTAATGCCTTATCTCAAAATCCATAGCTTATGTCAGGACTGAAATATGGACATATGAAAATAGATAGACAATAAACATGCTTGAATAAATCTTGTGTAAGAATTATATTCCCCTTGACCCTGGCTACGATGCCTCTACCTCCCATCTTATTTGAAGTGAGTTCTCCTGTAACTTTAGCACAGAGGACATGCAAACTTGATTCGCGTTTTTCTATCCTGTGAACCTTGCATCGTAAAATCCAATCACTGCTTCTTTTCAACTGGTGCTTGCTTGGAATGTCTGTGGTTCCCTCTCACACACATGCCCTTCCGCCCATTTTATGCCCTCTGTACGCCTATTGTCCAGCCTCCCTCTGACAACAAAGGGCATCCATGGTCACGTGACTTGTCCAACATGCCAACCAATTTGTTTTTATTCGTGTGACGTTGGTTGATGTTATGCAACAAAAAGTTATGAATTTGTAAGGACGAAGGACTGCACATATTTTTACCACGGTTTTGCATCGTTCACAATGGCAGCAAAAATAAATTGTTCCACAGACAAAGGCAGGAACAATATGCATTGAACATTGCAAGCACGGCACAAGTAGATGTCTGCACTCCCATGAAAGTAAAGTTTTGTTTTCGTGAAAAATCAATGAATCGGGTCAGACATTCGATCTCAGTCTAGAATAACATAATGGTTGATGGCCAAAAGAATGCTAATGTGAAAACAGATACCAACAACACCATTTTGTTGATAAATGCACTTTGATGCTTCAATTAATTTTTGATTTCACTCCGAAAGACAGGGCTTGCCTTTGAATTCCAATTGTAGTTTTGTTGTGTAATATTCACAGGCACTACAAATTAGGCCTAGGGGATGATAGTCTGCAGCTTTTTTATGTGGTCTTTGGTCATGATGATGTAGGGTATAACTATGATCTAATATTGCTTATTAATGATACACTGTATGTGACAAATGACGCAGTGAAGGCTGCAGCATAAGACCTTGTTGTACTCTTTGTAATTGTGCAGCAGCTGGCCACAAAAAGACTAAAGAAAAACATTCGGTCCAGCATAAAAGGCTATGAAAAAGCTAATACAAGGACTAGCAAAGGCAACAGGCAGGCTAACAAAAAGGCCAACACAAAGGCTTACATAAAGTCTGCCTGGGATGAGCCTTGGCTTGTGGCAATAGAACAGTGCCAGGCTGTGTTAAGGGCCCTTTTATGGTTCATGGTACCTTAGAAGAACCATGAAGGAGCTTTAAAACAACCTTAAAGTAATCTTTACGTGACTTAAGCTGCAGAATAATATGATTTAAGAGTCCTTTTCACATTTGACCTTGACCTTTATCCTTTCAGGGCATCTCAAGGTCGGTTGGCTTAGCCTTGGACATCAGAGAGGACCTCTTGGCCTGGTCGGACATTGGACCTTATAAAGAGGGCATCTACACTGTCAATTTGAAAAGCCCTTCCACCCCCACAAGAATCATCAAAGGTAAGTCATTTTTGCTATATTTTTTCATTGGAAATTATATTACGTTTAGCTTTACAATGTTCTACCATGAGTTTGAAGCACGCACATGTATACCAATAATACCCTATAAGACAATACAAGTGTATGAAATTCGAATTTGGAGATTGCAGAAGAGCCATTTTGCAAATAACACACAGATATGGTGCAAATGCAATAGTTAACCTTGTACATCTCACTTATTTTGATAATGTTCTGCCATGAAAAATATTTTCTCTTTTATAGTATTTGCATATTTTGAAGAATTACAAAACTAGTGGGAGCCTATTCCAAAGTCACATGACAATGGTTGAATTCAATTAGAATACAACCATAGCAGTGATCACAAACAGTTATAAATTGTTTGTTAGTAATTAGTAAATTGTTACTATGTGTGCTTTTAGCAGTTAGACATGAAAAATATATATATACGGGATCTGCAACTGATAGAACTAACAACACCAAACAATAACTGAGAATTTTGAGAACATTTTTTTTATAGTCGACTGTCAAATTTGATAGAATCTGTGACAAATATATCAAAACACAAATGTCCAGGGCATTTCTTGGACTTGTCATATACTAGTATATGGGTGGATTAAATCGATCTATAAGCCCTGATATACCATGTCTATCAATGACTGGTACTTCTGCTCCTGGTTAGAAGACTCTTAGGAGTATACCTCACTATATGATCAACAAGATGTACATTTCATTAATTGAGGAGTTTCATCATCCAAATTGTTTGGATTGGTCGAAACAAATAATTGAGGTTTATTCACCTTAACTTTATATTACAGGAAGTGTAAGGCATTTAGAGGTTGTGCGAGCGTATGTACCTGTTTGTATGGTAAAGTACTAGTTAGTGTAGTTTTTAGAGAATTTTTGTCACAATCTTCCTCTCTTTCTCTCGAACAAATGGAAGCTCATTTCTTTGGCTCTTTGTGCTCTGAGGGTTAATCTATGGACATTGATTGGTTGGGTTCAGGAGTTCACTTCAGTATTTTAAAGACTGTTGACCTTTTAAACACACAGGTAAAAATGATCCCAAGAAAAAACATACAAAAAAACTAACAAAGGCACAAAGTTGTTTTCTCCAGCAAAACCAAACAAATTAAATCCATCCGTTCCTATTAGCTGAGGGTCGAGGGGAATTTATCAACTTACGTAAAAAAAAGAAATTGAAAGTTTCATATGTGGTTGAAAGAGTCCACAACTAAGTAAGCCTGCTACTTTGGTCTGGTTTTCTTCATCGTGCTGCATATTTCCTGAGCTAAGCTATATGAATAGTGTTGTCTAATTACTAAATATTTGTAAAATGTGTTGGCAAAGTTCTGTTTGAAAGTATAGATCGTTGATAATATTCCAGGTTTCTTGGATCACTAGAAATATAATACATTATAATTATCAAGGATAGTGTTTTTTTTATTGTTTCAAATGATTAACTTGAGATAACAGCTTACACAATGCTATTCATATGAAATACAATTTGTCTTCGACCGTTGTAAACGATAATGTATATTTTGCAACTAACTATAACTAGGATTAAATGTCAAAGAACAATTCGTCCTATGCCCAACCCTGTTAACCCATCATTCCACTCAGCCTATAGACACAAAAACTGTGGCAAGGGCCAACAAATGTAGGGTATTTGGCAGAGAGGTGGCCAGTAGTTACCCTCTAATACCTAAGGGTATCTTTAGCCACCCCAGGAGTTTGTCTGTCTTATTTATTTGTACACAAATCCAGACAGACACAACTACTTTACAAGAATATAAGCAACATCGTTTGCTTAGCTTAAATGTGGTAAATATTGTGACTAGGAAATAAAATAGCACATTTTACTAGTTCCAGGACTAATTCTTCAGGCTTTTTATGCTTAAGCTCACTTATCTTTTCCAGTTTTAACAATGCTAACTTGATGGTTTATCACAGCCAATGTCAACCTTCAATGCGAAATTATGGATTAGATAAACCACTTGCCAAATAACTCTAACAGAAATTAAGTGTGATAAATTAATGATATTTTCAGTTATAAGAAGGATATCAATGATAGCTCTGAAATCTTTTTTGGATAATGCCACTCTGAAAGAGTTAAGACAAAACTGTTTTTTTAATACCAAATGGTATTTTTCCTAATAGAAGTTTTGTTTTCCCAAAAGCCTACACCATTCGTGACAGTAAAGTTGTGGTATTTCCATAAACCAAAAATTGGAATGATATGGAGGAAAAGCTAAAAAAAAACAGTTATAGTCAATGGCATTTGTGTAAGATTTGTTACTTAGATTGCTTGATATTAAAATGGTTCCATATATCATAAGAATTTGAAGCTTTATACTATTTAGTCAGACTTGGACTTCTGTATACACTAAACTGTTTGCAAAACCCCAAGTCGGCTCAGTGGTGTGTTATATGACAAGTCCACTGCAACTAGCCTTGGGCACTGTTTTGTTGGCCGGTAAACTTCCGGCTGGCTGCTGCAAAAATCCCTGGAAGAGGGCTTGTCGGGAAACCTAGTTGTGACACCAGATCTCACGTGAATCTCCCAAGAATCTCTTGGGGACCATGGCAACGAGAAGATAAGAGAGAAAACAGGAGATTTGCTGACAATGGCCCCTGCTCCCATCACACGCCTGAGTTGCTATCCGCTCTTCATTTGGAAAGAGGGCTATTGTGCCTACTCGAGTGTGACAAGCTGAAATAACCGTCAGATGGTGGCACACTAGGTCACATGACACCAATCTGCAGAGCTATAAAACTAGTTATTGCACATTCAGACGCCAATCACATTCAGCTGTCTGACAGGGATTTGTGTGATGGGCTCATGTGACTGACTAGGCTGCCAGACTGGGCAATATTCTCAGATCTTCCGCATTGATGAATTATGGAAATGATAGATACTATCATATTGACAGAAATAGAGAGATAGATAGAAAGGTAGATCATTGGAGCGATAGATAGGCACATAGGTAGATAGATTGATTGATTGATTGATTGATTCATGCATTCATTTATTGATAGACAACTCCACAAACAGGTATACCAGCTAGACAGATAGATAATAAGACAAGTACAGGCAGATTGATAGAAATAGATAAACATATTCCAATAACATATATATATATAGATAGATAGATAGATAGATAGATAGATAGATAGTTAGATAGATAGATAGATAGATAGATAGATAGATAGATAGATAGATAGACAGATAGATAGATAGATAGATAGATATCTAGATAGATAGATAGATAGATAGATAGATGGATAGATAGATAGATAGATAGATAGATAGATAGATAGATAGATAGATAGATAGATAGATAGATAGATAGATAGATAGATAATAAATGATAGATTAACAGATTGCACATTTTCCCTGTAATATCAATTGGACTCACGGCAAACTATGAATCACCGAGCCATAGAGATAGACTTACAGATCTGATTAGCAATGGGGAGACACCAAAACGATATCCCAGTAATAAATCAGATGAAGCCACCAATAACAGGAGCAGATATTGCTTTTATTCACCCACAAGCTGTTGCGAGATTTTCTCCCTGGAATCCCATAATATTGTCAACATGGCCGCAGCTTGTTTCAGGAAATATATCTTCCTCTTTTTCCTCTCTGCTTTTTTTCTGTGGATGATATATTGATCTGATTGAAACAGCTATCCGATAGTTTGGTCTGATAGAAGTGTCCTCTTCTCAAGGGATTTTTTATAATACTTTCTACATTAGAGCTGACTTATTGGTTTATCACAAAAGTCTGATATCTGGTGCCCCTTTTTCTCATGAGGTATCCCTTACTTTAGAAAGAGGCTCATAGCTGTTTCCCTAATCGTTGATCAGATCTTCATTTTAATCTCAAACTGACAATAATTATATAGATCTGTCTATCTGTCTGTCCTAGCTGTCAGTCTATCTTTGTGTATCTACAGTATGGAAAATACTGACCCCTGCCATATTTTCTGTTTTGAGCACTTGCGATTGTTCCAAAACTCTGAAATTTCTCAGGTAGATCTGGTCCAACCACAGAAAATATGAGATGCAGGAGATTTATTACATAATGTTTCTTTCAATTAATTGTTTAATTTTTTTTGTATTACCCTGTCTTCTAAGGTTGGACCTGACCTAACTGAGAAATTTCAGTGTTTTTGAGCAAGATAATATGGCAAATTTCAAATAAATTTTTGGGTTCAGAGTTCCATCCCAACCAGTTGATTAATTTATTCGCAGCTGCGAATAGTCTGCCCACCCAAAATATTCAGAATTCGAACTGGAGACCCAAACGCCTTGCATACCTACTTTCGGAAGTGTTTGGTGCTGGAGCATGAGTACTAACAAATTTAATTAGATGCGCAAAGAACACCATTCCTACTATTTCTCAAAAAGTTGAAATATGTATTCTATAAATGGTGTCCTTATCGCATACTTTACAAGACAGAAGACCTGCATCACCTTGCAGCCAATGGAATACTATTCTTGATTCTAACTGGTTTCTCTGGCCCTATTCTGCTGTAGCATTATTGGTATTGTGGAATTAGTGGTGCTGTATATATATAATCCCATTAATCAATACCTAATTCCCTATCTCATTTAGTCCGCAGAAGTCCTAATTAACATAGAATTATTCCCAAATGAGAAACGGAACTAATTCTAGGTCCAATTATATACTGTCAGCTTGGCTTTTCTGTCTCATCCTCTTTGTCTATCTAGTTCAGAATTACATAATGGTATTCTATATTCAGCTGGGATCAGACAGATTATCAGAGGGAGACTGTTAAGTTGTGTCTGTCTGGTTCAGTACATTATATTCTAGACAGAGGGACAATTGATTTTTTGCAAAGTAAGTGAAATGAGTGATATGCTGCATTTTGTTGTCATAAGTGGAAAACATCATCGACATATGATATTAAAAAGGCCTGGTACTTGAGTTCACTGTCCATAGCTACTTGCACATTCAAACGAGGGTTATGACAATAATTATCGGTTGATATGAGTCAGACAAATGTAAATGGTTAGTTATCGGTCAATCAAGATATTGTTTGTCACAAACACGTTATAGGCTAAGAAGTAACCAATATTATGTTACGATAATTAAACATCATTTCCTATCTTTTTCATTTTTTTTCTTTCTGTATATGCGGCATCTTCTTTCAAAATGTTCTGTTATGCAAAGCATGTAATGCAAAATCATCTTTAAATGAAACATATTCAATATATCTGATGATGTCTACAAACTCTACATTGTTAGGAAAGATGTCATCAAGGGAACAAAGGCATGAAATTGGCAAGTAATTCCTTTCAAATAGAAAATTCAAACAATTTTATTCTTTTCTTGTCTGCAATTTTACCTGGACTTCTCAATGACAACCTTTCTTCCAGGACAGCATTATGATTCGATCTAATCTTGAGTGATTTCCATTCCAATCAAATCTCAAATCTTTAAGACAATGCACGAAAGAGCCACTTGATATTGGATTTGCCAGAAATAAAAGATTTCTAAAAGAAAATTACCGATTTTTTCAATCATGCTTATGTCTAAAAGCATTTTAATGAACTTTTTTTTTCAGCTTTAATGTTTTTTCTCTAGATTTAACTTTTGTTTCTCAACAGTAATGGAATGTCATTGAAATGATATCAGCAATTTATCGCTTGTCATTTTAGAAATAAAGCTAAAAAAAAGATATTATTCAGAATTCTTTAAAATGGAGATTTTATTCTCCTTTTTTTTTTTTTACTGTGAGCCACATTAATTTATGATATTTAAGGCTTTTCTCAGTAAATTGAATCTTTGCAAATAGGAGATTGGAAGTGGATTTCCATTTTGTTGCAAATTATTCTTGCTGCTAAACTCAATTCATTCACTGTGTTCATTTCCAATTTTTTGCTTGCTCCACGGACAGGAAATTAAATTCCGCCATTTTTCATTAATTCTCTGGCACTCGCAATTTCGACGTAATCAGAAATAATCATGCAACGCCTTTTAAAAACCGCAGTTTCTTTTCTGGGTTTATTTTGATTCAAGTCAGCTGCAAGTGACTTGTGTTATTGAATTTAAAACATGTGGCATGGTTTGTTATTACTAATTTCATAATTGTAGGTACTGAGCATGATTGTGAAGTTTTCCTTGGACATGTTGTTCTACAATTTACATGGATAAGGCAGAATGATTTCATCTGTGTGTGCATGTTACTTTTCAACAGAATAAATGTCCTATAGAAAAAAACTTGAACATCTGCAATTGAAAAAAAAACAGCTGTGCATAGATTTCTCCTAATGTTGATTATGATGGATTCTATTTGTAAGGCAGCTAGATGACGTCGTTGATGCCTGTCTGTACAGTAAAATACTGCTTAGTATAGTTGTTAGAACATTTTTGTCACAGTCTTTCTCTCTTTCTTCAGAGAAAATGCAAGTTTTCTTCTTAGGCCTTTTTCTCCTTGTGCTCTGAAGGTTAATCTAGGGACATTGATTGGTTTGGTTCAGGATTTCATTTCAGTATTTTAAAGACTGTCGACCTTCTAAACAAACAGGTAAAAAAGATCCAAAGAAAAACATACAAAAAACTGACAAAGGGAAAAAGTTGTTTTCTCCAGCAAAACCAAACAAATGAATTCCACCCATGTCTATTAGCTTTGGGGTTTTAGGGAATTTATCAACTTACACAAAAAAAATGAATTGAAGGTTTCGTTGGTGGTTGAAAAAAGTCCAGAGCAAATTAAGCCTGCCATTTTGGTTTGGTTTTCTTCATCCTGCTGTATATTTTCCTAAGCTTAGCTATGAGTAGCGTTGCCTAATTGCTAAATATTTGTAAAATGTCTTGGCCAAGTTTTATTTGAAAGGATAGATCATTGATAATGTTCCAGTTTTTTGGAGCACTAGAAATATAATACATTATATCAAGAATAGTGTGTTGTGATTGTTCAAACGATTAACTTGAGATAAAATCTTACATAATGCTACTCATATGCAATACAATCTTCCTTCGACCATCGTAAACGATAATGTAAATTGGACAACTGACTATGAGTAGGATAAAATGTCAAAGAACAATTCGTCCTATGCCCAACCCATCATTCCACTCAGCCTATAGACACAAAAACTGTGGTAAGGGCCAACAAATGCAGGGTATTTGGCCGAAGGGTGGCCAGTAGTTACCCTCTAATACCTAAGGGCATCTTTAGCCACCCCAGGAGTTTGTCCGTCTTATTTATTTGTACACAACTCCAGACAGACAAAACTACTTTAGAAAAATATAAGCAACATCGTTTGCTTAGCTTAAATGTGGTAAATATTGTGACTGGGAAATAAAATAGCACATTTGATTAGTTCCAGGACTTAGTCTTCATGCTTTTTAGTCTTAAGCTCACTTATCTTTTCCAGTTTTAACAATGCTTTCTTGATGGTTTATCACAATCATCAATGCGAATTTATGGAAGATATAAACCACTTGCAAAATAACTTGAAGTCTAACAGAAACTAAGTGTGATAAATTTATGACATTTTCAGTTTGAAGAAGGATATCAATGATAGCTCTAAAAACTTTTTGGTAAATGCCACACCAAAGTGTTACGACAAAACAGTTTTCTTACAGATGATTTCATATTTGCAGACTTAAGGAATGAATGTGAACTTTTATCAAGGACATGTACTCTATAGGGAAAAGTGACATAAAAAAATTATGACATCACTTTTCTCCGTAGATAACATGTCAGGACTAGAAAAATTCACAATCTGTCCTTATGTCCACAAATATGAAATCATCTGTAAAATACCAAATTGCAGTTTTCCGCTTAGAAGTTTTGTTTACCCAAAAACCAACAATATTCATGACAGTATAGCTGCATGGTAATTCATAAACCCAATTTGGAAATTTGGAATGATATGCAGGACAATCCCAAAAACCAGTTATAAACAATGGTATTTGTATAAGATTTGTCATTTAGATTGTGTGATATCAATTGCTTCATATATAATAAGAATTGGTATCTTTTTAAAACTATTTGGTCAGACATGGCTTCTTTATACACTAAACTGTTTGCAAAACCCCAAGTCTGCTCAGTGGTGTGTTATATGACAAGTCCACTGCAGCTAGCCTTGGGCAATGTTTTGTTGGCCAGTAAACTTCCGGCTGGATGCTGCAAAAATCCCTGGAAAAGGGCTTGTCGGGAAACCTAGTTGTGACGCCAGATCTCACGTGAATCTCACAAGAATCTCCTGGGGACCATGGCAACGAGAAGATAAGAGAGAAAACAGGAGATTTGCTGACAATGGCCCCTGCTCCCATCACACGCCCGAGTTGCTATCCGCTCTTCATTTGGAAAGAGGGCTGTTGTGCCCACCCAGGCGTGACAAGCTGAAATAACCGTCAGATGGCAGCACACTAGGTCACATGACACCAATCTGCAGAGCTATAAAACTAGTTATTGCACATTCAGACGCCAATCACATTCAGCTGTCTGACAGGGATTTGTGTGATGGGCTCTTGTGACTGACAAGGCTGCCAGACTGGGCAATATTCTCAGATCTTCCGCATAGATGAATTATGGAAATGATAGATACTATCATATTGATTGACAAATAGAGAGATCGATAGAAAGGTAGACCATTGGAGCGATAGACAGGTACGAAGGTGGATAGATAGATTGATTCATTCATAACATTCATTCACTCTTTCATTTATTAATAGACAGCTCCACAAACAGGTATACCAGCTAGATAATAAGAGGTACAGGGAGATAGATAGAAACAGATATATGCATAGTCCAATAATATAGATAGATAGGTACTATATATATAAATAATAGATTGACAGATTCCACATTTTCCCTGTAATATTAATTGGGTCATGGCAAACTATGAATCACCGAGCCACAGAGATATACTTACAGATCTGATTAGCAATGGGGAGACACAAAAATGATATCCCAGTAATAAATCAGATGAAGTCACCAATAACAGGGGCAGATATTGCTTTTATTCACCCACAAGCTGTTGCGAGATTTTCTCCCTGGAATCCCATAATATTGTCAGCATGGCTGCAGCTTGTTCCAGGAAATATATTTTCCTCTTTTTCCCCTCTGCTTTTTATTCTGTGGATGATATATTGATCTGATTGAAACGGCTATCCGATAGCTTGGTCTGATAGAAGTGTCCTCTCCACAAGGGATTTTTCATAATACTTTTTACGTTTGTGCTGACTTATTGGTTTATCACAAAGTCTGATATCTGGTGCCCCCTTTTCTCAAGAGATAGCCCTTACTTTGGAAAGAGGCTCGTAGCTGTTTCCTAAATCATTGATCAGATCTTAATTTTCATCTGAAACTGACAATAATGATATAGATCTGTCTATCTGTCTGTCCTAGCTGTGTGTCTGTCTTTGTGTATCTACAGTATGGAAAACATTGATCCCTGCCATATATTATGTTTTGAGCACTTGTTCATAATTTGAACTTGAGACCTGGACACCCTATGTACCGGGTGCTTTCGAATGTGTTTGGTGCTGGAGCCTGCATTACTGACTAATTGAATCAGATTTTTAAAAATACCATTCCAACTATTTCTCAAACAGGTGAAATTTTTTATCTAAAAATGGTGTCCTTATCACATATACTTTACAAAAATATTATTAAAAAGAAGACTTGGAGCCAGTGGAATACTATTCTTGCAATTCAGACAGGTTTCTACAGCCCTATTCTCCTGTAGCATTATTGGTATTGTGGAATTAGTGGTGCTATGCTGTATATATATAATCCCATTAATCAATACCTAATTCCCTATCTCATTTAGTCCGCAGAAGTCCTAATTAACATAGAATTATTCCCAAATGAGAAACGGAACTAATTCTAGGTCCAATTATGTGCCGTCAGCTTGGCTTTTCTGTCTCATCCTCTCTCTCTCTATCTAGGTCAGAATTACATAATGGTATTCGATATTCCGCTGGGATCAGACAGATTATCAGAGGGAGACTGTTAAGCTGTGTCTGTCTGGTTCAGTACGTTCTATTCTAGATAGTGGGACAATTGATTTTTTGCTAAGTAAGTGGAATGAGTGATAAGCTGCATTTCATTGTGATAAGTAGAAAACACCATCGAAATATGATATTAAAAAGGCCTGGTACTTGAGTTCACTGTCCATACCTACTTGACAAGTACTTGCATATTCAAGCAAGGGTTAGGACAACTAATTATCGGTTGATATGAGTCCGGCAAATCTAAGTGATTACTGGTCAACCAAGATATTGTTTGTCACAAACACGTTAACGGCTAAGAAATAACCAATATTAACTTCCAATAATGAAGTATAATTTCCAATATTTTTTTTCTTTCTGTATCTTCTACGTCTGCTTTCCAAACGTTCGGTTATGCAAAGAATGCAATGCAAAATCATCTTTAAATTAAACATATTCAATATATCTGATGATGTCTACATTGTTAGGAAAGACGTCATTAAGGGAACAAAGGCATGAAATTGGCAAGTAATTCCTATTTTCCTTTCAAACAGAAAATTCTAACAATTTTCTTCTTTTCTTCTTTGAAATTTTTCCAGGATTTCTCAATGACAAACTTTCTTCCAGGACAGCATTATGATTCGATCTAATCTTGAGTGATTTCCATTTCAATCAAATCTCAAATCTTTAAGACAATGCACGAAAGAGCCACTTGATATTGGATTTGCCGGAAATAAAAGATTTCTAAAAGAAAATTATCGATTTTTCAATCATGCTTATGTCTAAAAGCATTTTAATGAAGTTTTTTTCTTTAGTTTTTTTTTTCTAGATTTAACTTTTGTTTCTCAACAGTAATGGAATGTCATTGAAGTGATATCAACAATTTATCAAATCGTCATTTTAGAAATAATCCTAAAAAAAGATATCATTCTGAATTCTTTAAAATGGAGATTTTTTCCTTCTTTTTTTCTGTCAGCCACATTAATTTATGATATTTAAAGCTTTTCTCAGTAAATTGAATCTTAGCAAATAGGAGATTGGAAGTGGATTTCCATTTTGTTGCAAATCATTCTTGCTGCTAAACTCAATTCATTCACTGTGTTCATTTCCAATTTTTTGCTTGCTCCACAGACAGGAAATTAAATTCCGCCATTTTTCATTAATTCTCTTGCACTCGCAATTTCGACGTAATCAGAAATTATCATGCAACGCCTTTTAAAAACTGCAACTTTCTCCCATCTCTTCTCCTCATCTTTTCTCCTCAAGTTTAATTTGATTCAAGTCAGCTGCAAGTGACTTTTGTTATTGAATGTAAAACAAGAAATTGGGCATTGTTTCTAACAGTTTATTTCATAATAGCAGAAACTGATCTTGAATGTGAATTTTTTTGTAAAGGGCATTTTATTCCATAGGACAGAGTTATGTCTTAAAAATGAATACATATACCAGAAACAAAAAATGTCGGCTGAATGGTTGTAATAATGAAATTTTGAATATGATGGAGTGTATTTGACACCAATTTATAATTATTTGCGTAGCTTAATTCCAAGTACTTATCCACTGGTTACAGTCTTTCACTTCAAAATGATATAGAAAAAGGATGGACTGTTGCACTGTGAAAATGGCAGTTCGTGAATTACGATAGCCGATGACGTGTCATCTTCTCTACTTTCAACATGGGAAACGTAAAGCTGTTTCATTAGTCACAATCAAGAAACTGAGGCCATTTCACTTGTCATAATTGATTTTAGATTGAAAATCATATACATGATCCTTTCATTTGGCTGTCACCAAGAAGCGGGATTGGTCTCGTTGAATCAAATTAACATTTGTTCCTGCCTGCTCCTCTGAATGTCTTTGCCTAAATTTTCACTGGAACTTCACGAGCAAAATCCCACCTGTCGTTTCGATGAAACATAAATTTGGGACCCTATTTTATCAGTGCCTGTGCTTGGCAAATGAAAGATCCCTCATCATTCAAGCCTGGTGAATGCCTAGAACTGGGCTTAGAGGGCTACAAAGACCCTTGGACATGATTGATCTTGGATTGAACAGGGGTTCCAAATAAATGTAACCTCTTGGTTTATTTTAGTCTTCGAGAACCTGTTTGGAAAATGCAAGTCCCATTCATATTCCTTTACTCCACTGCCTCTACTGTACCCTACAAGTTACTACTCCAAAGCTGTTACTCCACAACCCATCTGCACATTACTACACTACAGTCTGTGACTCAAAATACCTCAAGTGCTAAACTACCACTAAACCACTGGTTTCCCTAATAACTTGAGGTACGACCAGTCAAACTTCTTAGACAGGTGGCTAACGAGCTTTGACGGGTCCTTTGATCTTTTTGCTTAGTGCCCTGGTGGCCGATTGTGATAAACATCATGTTCTCTATTTCCTGATTTAGTTTTTCCATTTCCTAGGGTTTTCTGATTTTGTTAGAGTTATATAGACGATTCAGATTTTTAAAAATTCCTCATTGGCCTATCATTATGTCTTTGCCACCTATTTATAGAAAATTTCTGATGGTACAATGTACATAACACATGTATTAATATCAGAAACACAAGGAATCCAGAAGATGCTTATATTGTAACGTTATTTTATATCAGACAACTTCATACTTTTATTTTTTGTTGCCCGAAAGCAACATATCTATATTAATAATATCAGACTTGTTGCCAGTCTGAATATCTCTTCCTACCATCTAACACGATAAGAATTATTGTTGTTTATGAGAAGAGCAAGAATACAAGATGGACAGTAAATTACATCCGAATGATTTGACATAACCATTTGTCAAACTATTTTGTTTGACACTTTTTTTTTTCTATCATAGAAATGTCTGTGTAATATATTGACTTTTCTAAAAACGTGCCTTGCACGACGCAGTCCCATTAATTAGACAAGTTCTTTTTTTTTTTTTGATGCCATGAGCAATACGTTGAATGCGTGTAAAGAATACTCTTCTCAGCTGACATGTCAGAATGTCCCCAGTTTAATTATTGTGATTGAAAAAAATCTTTAGGTTGTCATGTTTTCTCTCTGTCATTCTTTATTTGTACTTTTTTTTTCTGTCATACTTTCTCATTCTCGATGAATAGCCTATACCATAATCTATTTTTTTGTCTACACTGTAATGTAAAAACAAGTTTTTTTTATATCCAAGGGTTGAGTAGAAATTATGTTCGAAAAAAAAACCTCCTGCATTCATGACAATACGACTACATGCAGGTAATTCCAAAAACCCTAATTGGAATGAGTACAGTCTCAAAAACCAGTTTTGCTATGAGCAGGACTTTTAGAGTAGTCTACATTTTCTGTCTGCAATTCATTATACACTATTCTGTCTATTATCTTTCTATCTATTTCTTTTCACCGGCCCTTATTTTCCTCTGTCTTCCTCTTTTCTATCACCCCAAAGTAACACTCATTATGTAACACATGATTGCCTCTTGGTTTTCCTATTTACCCAAATCATTGCCTTCACCTTTCCGATTGCCCCATTGATGGACCACTTATTGTTAATCAAACAAGATGCAACTGTAATGCAAGCAACATCTCACTGTCTTTCCTCTCTTCTTTTGTGTCTAACAACCCATGTGTACTTCTACGTGGCAGCAATGTTGTGAACTTGTGACAATGTGTCCATTTTTGTGAGAACTACACAGAGTTGTATGATAGAAATCACGTTGCCACAACGTTGTGAAGCCGTGTCAAGATATAAAGTTAGCATGCAATGTTGTGGAAACATTCTCACAATGTTGTGAAAAATCTCAACTTTCTCCCATCTCTTCTCCTCATCTTTTCTCCTCATCTCTTCTCCTCATCTTTTCTCCTCATCTCGTCTCCTCATCTTTTCACCTCATCTCTTCTCTCATCTCCTCTCCTCATCTCTTCTCCTCCTCTTTTCTCCACATCTTTTCTCCTCATCTCTTCTCCTCGTCTCTTCTCCTCATCTTATCTCCTCATCTCTTATCCTCATCTCTTCTCCTCATATCTTCTCCTGATCTCTTGTCCTCATCTCCTCATTTATCTCCTCATCTTTCCTTCTCATGTCTTCTCATCTTCTCCTCATCTCTGCTCCTCATCTTTTCTCCTCGTTTCCCTCCTCATCTTTCCTCTTCTTTTCTCCTCATCTTTCTCTCATCGTCCCACTCCTACTCCTCCTCTTAACCTCTTTATCAATGAATTACCTCCTGGCAAAAGTGGTTCATCTGGAGGCCCTTCCCAAATTAGTCTTTATTGACAGTTAATTGGCTGTCTCTGAGAAAACCATGCGGGGGGTGAAACGTGGCCCGAGCCGGATCTTAATGAAATTTTCACCAAACGCCCTTTAGACACAATAATGAAGGTTGGTGAAGTCCGTTTTTTTGTGATTTCAATTCTTCCTTGATTTTACCCCACTTGAAAATAGGGTGTCAAGTGTGGCGCAAAATTCCTTTAACATGGGTTTCAATGGGAAAACATGCCAACTTTAGCACTATAGGAACCAGAGCGCAGCGCATGGTTTGAAAATTTTATGATGGAGGATGATTACACATGACTTGAATATTCTAAATTCACTTCTTGTTGCGTGGAACACTCCTTCATAAGCCCGATATAAGCAATTTTAGATAGCGGAGGGAGGCAAATTTCTTTGCGTTTCACAAAAAATTAAAAAATACTAAAAATGTCATAATTCTGCTAAGATTTGTCCAAATTTGACAATTTTAGTGTCTAACTATTTGTTTTGGGCAATTCCGCACCTCTTGGGATGATTTTTATTTTGATTGGAGGTCAAGGTCACTGCCTAAGGTCAAGGTCAAAGTCAATTTTTTCTGTAATTTAATGATATTTCAAGTTTTAGTCCCAAATAACTATCAAAAAGTCCCATAATATCAATGCTTATTCAGCATAAACTGATTTTATAAATTTTTAGCTATATGTTAGTATCCTAAACTGTATCAAAAACCTGATTTTTTAACCATAGGGGGCACTTTCAAATTTTCGAAATTTCATAATTTTTCCAATTTGCAGGTTAAATATTTTGAAGATGTCCATCGATCATTGTGCATTAATAATTCAGAGTTCAATGGATTGCTGCTATTGCATGAAAGTCAAATAAGGGATTCTGGGCCAGAAAACAGACTTTAGAATATGATATGAATGTTTTCGGCGGCCATTATTGAAAATTTTGTTATCTCAGTTAATGTCAAAACTAATAGAGATAACAGAAAAGTTTTTGTTTCTACACCTATGTTTTCAGGGTCAAGGAATAAAACAAAAACATTTTTATCATTGTATGTTATGTAATATATGTGTAATTTGGCTGCCACAACAACAACGAAAAGTATCTTTGCTGATATCTGCGGAGGTTACAGAAATATTGGAATAATTCTTAGGTTTATACCTATGTTTACATGGTCAGGGAATATGATACAGTAATTTTCAATGCTCTATAGATACGCTTTCAAGTATGGGAGACTGGGGCACGTTGGTCCGATTTTTTATTTTTTGGCTCAATCAAAAAGATCTCTATTTGAAAAATCTCTTTACTGACTTACATAGATCTGAACATCTACACTACAGTTTGTCACATTAAGCAGAGGACAGATGTTTGGCCGGATATCTCAGCAACCAGAAGCCCCACAGGAGAAATACACATACCTATGTGTAGCTTAGCTCTGTTGTAATATGAATACCACATTTCTGTGATATTTCGGGGCTGTTTTTGTCCAATATTTGCCAATTTATGATAATTTTAGTCCAATTTCGCACAATGTTGACATTTGTGACGCTACTAATCTGACACACAATGGGCAGATACGTCACAAAAGTGCACTGCAGCGCCACCCCAGGCTTAGTTATAATCAAGTTGGTATCAGCAGAACAACCAATCTCATGGTAATGATTTTTATGGACTGTACAAACAATGCTAAATTTCTGTTACAATGTGAGATGTGACAAACTGTAGCCTTATGCCAAACCAAGCCAATCTACCTTCAATAGTTGTGGAGAAAACTAAATTTGAATTTTTTTTTTAATGGTCCGACATGCCCCGGACTCGGGGCACGTTGGACCGCAATGTGGGGCAGGTTGGACTATGGTATAAAAGTCCACAAAAGTAGAAGAAAGTGAGCAAACACCACATTTTATTCTCACAGATCACAACACACACTTGTGTGTCATTGCAGATTGGTTATATCCGAATATTCACCCGGATAATTTTAATAAATCTTGTTTCAGCTAGAAAGGCTAGCAGATTAGTCAACTGAATTGATTTTACCCTCATATTGTACAGGAATGACTTAGGTGCTCTATTCATGTTAGAAATTATTCAGCTGGCATTTTGCGGATTATTTTTTGTCAGTCAATCGAGTTTACAATGGTCCAACGTGCCCCGGCCAAGCTCGTCCAACCTGCCTCATCCCAACCTCTGACAAAAATGTGCATGCCTCGCTAACAAGTTTGAATTTAAACTCGGGAAACTTATATCAAACTTTACTTAAGTAGTTGACAGTTTCAATTTACAAGACTTGTCTGACTTGATCCCCCATATTTTAAGAAGGGTAACCTAGTCATTGAGACTTGGAAAAAGTCACTTTTTATGCTGAAAATGAGGAAACCTGAAATAGAACTCACACTTTTCCTTCTATGCTCATGAAATATTTTGGGTAAAGGCATACCACTAAAGGTCTCTATTGAGGATTTGGATAACTGCCCATGTTTAAAAAAATATATATTGGGGATGGTCCAACGTACTCCGAGGTCCAACGTGCCCCAAGGTCCAACGTGCCCCGAGGTCCAAAGTGCCCCGGTCTCCCCTACACATGCAGTCGACCAGTCGTCCTTCAAATGCTAACAGTATCAAAACTTTTGCTTTCTAATATGCTAGTATAAAGGTGCACAGAATTTATTAGCATAGGGGAGAGCGGGGCACAGTGAGACGGCAGGCACAGTGTGACAAAGCCCGTAGCGTCTGGCTGATATTGTTAACAGATCAACTCTCTCTTGTATAGAACAAAAAGTAGGTAAGTGAAAGACTGTCCTATATTCTGAATGCCTACACAGCATATCCGGAGTGGAATTTCGATATTTTGGTTTTCAGCCAGAAAAATTGAATAATTTTGCTAAACGGCTTTTTGTTATAATTCCCAAGAAAAATGGTAAAATGCTTATCAATAGCCAGGGATTCAAACCGTGATTATTTGTCTTAGTTTAGTGAGCTGATGAACCACAGTACAGGCATTCGGTCAGCAGGATTCAAAAATCTTATAAAGAGAGCTGCGTGGGGCACAGTGAGACAGCTTGAGGCGGGGCACAGTGAGACATCACAAAATACACTAAAAACGAATTGAATATAATGCATAGCTCACAATTCACTATTAAAAACAAAATTCCTTCTGTGAACTGCTGATTTTAGTGAGTCACATCCGAAGGGAAGCATCAGAAAGAAATTTGATCAGTATGTAACAGGTTCGGCAGGTTAAATAAGTCGTGCATGTGTCCTGTGCGATGTAGTTTCGAAACATGCTCAAACAAGGACCTAAAAAATCACCTGGCCAGCTGCTTTTATGAGAGTACAGTAGTTTCTGTAGCAACAATTGATGGAACAATTCCGCAGGTCCAGAGGATCGGCAGTTATGGCTGAAGGTTCCCTGTCTCACTGTGCCCCACCTGCTGTCTCACTGTGCCCCGCCCACGGGGCACAGTGAGACACCTATCAAGCATGGACATAGCTCAAAATTACTCCAAACCTGTAAAAGGTAGGAACCTGAAACTACTGGACCATATACCCAACATCATTATCTATAATGTGGACATGATCTGATTTAACTCGTTACTTCTGACATTTTGGAACACTTGAAAATAAAAAAAGTGTCTCACCGTGCCTCGCCCTCCCCTACCCTTCACTATCATGTCTATCAATGACTGGTATTTTAGCTATGGCATATATGCCTTTGTGGCTGTGCTATTGCCTCTCATCAGAAATAAATAGACTGTATTTTGTGTCAATAAATATACAAAACCAAAAGTACATGTTTGTTCAGTTTTAAAGCTATGATCAGGGAAATTTTTTATGGATGTCAAACTCATTTACATGCTAACATGGCGCATAGAAACTATTTGATCAGAGGTCTTTGCAGATCAGCGTCCCAACTTGTAGCTGAATTCATTTTCAAACTCTTCATGTGACGTAGGCAGGCCACTTTGCAGTGGGCCTTAACTGAGCCATAAGGAAGGTTGTTGATCACAGAACTGGCTTGCAAGAATAAGGAGCGACCCTTTCACCCTTGCCGGATAAGACTCAGCTGATTTTAACAAAAAGCTCCTTTAGGGAGCAGGCCAACAATGACACTGAAATTGTATTAATTTCATCATCTTTAATTGTGGTAAGGTCAAATATCACTTTTTTCCATTCCATCAAGCAAGCAAAATGGTAATCAAAAGACATTGTGTGAATAACAGCAAGGTTAATCAGTTTTATGACTTGCATTTTTGACAATAGCCATGGTGATTTTATTTGACACAAAAGCTTTGACTTGGCATTACTTGCCCAAGCGCAGATAGCATCACTTACCCAAAAATTATAGTTTAAGAGAAGAGCTGATGTAAAAAAAACACCCCTAAATCTCACACTACAAAATACTTTATGCGTCTCATTTTCTATTGTGAAATTGTCCAATTATCAATGCATGAATGTGTGTATTTGAAAGCATATATAGAGCATGGAATATAACTGTATCAGATTCCCTGACCATGTAAACATAGGTATAGACTTAAGAATCATTCCAATATTCCGTAGATATCAGACAAGATTGTTGTTGTTGTGGCAGCCAAATTACACATATATTACATAACATACAATGATAAAAATGTTTTTGTTTTATTACTTGACCCTGAAAACATAGGTATAGCAACAAAAACTTTTCTGTTATCTCTATTAGTTTTGACATTAACTGAGATGACAAAATTTTCAATAATGGCCGCCGAAAACATTCAAATCATATTCTAATGTCTATTTTCTGGCCCAGAATCCCTTATTTGACTTTCATGCAATAGCAGCAATCCATTGAACTCTGAATTATTAAGGCACAATGATCGATGGACATCTTCAAAATATTCAACCTGCAAATTGGAAAAATTATGAAATTTCGAAAATTTGAAAGGGCCCCCTATGGTTAAAAAAAACTGGTTTTTGATACAGTTTAGGATACTAACATATAGCTAGAAATTTATAAAATCAGTTTATGCTGAATAAGCATTGATATTATGGGACTTTTTGATAGATATCTGGGACTAAAACTTGAAATATCATTAAATTACAGAAAAAATTGACTTTGACCTTGACCTTAGGCAGTGACCTTGACCTCCAATCAAAATAAAAATCATCCCAAGAGGTGCGGAATTGCCCAAAACATATAGTTAGGCACTAAAATTGTCAAATTTGGACAAATCTTAGCAGAATTATGACATTTTTAGTATTTTTTAATTTTTTGTGGAAAGCAAAGAAATTTGCCACCCTCCGCTATCTAAAAATGCTTATATCGGGCTTATGAAGGAGTGTTCCACGCAACAAAAAGTGAATTTAGAATATTCAAGTCATGTGTAATCATCCTCCATCATAAAATTTTCAAACCATGCGCTGCGCTCTGGTTCCTATAGTGCTAAAGTTGGCATGTTTTCCCATTGAAACCCATGTTAAAGGAATTTTGCGCCACACTTGACACCCTATTTTCAAGTGGGGTAAAATCAAGGAAGAATTGAAATCACAGAAAAACGGACTTCACCAACCTTCATTATTGTGTCTAAAGCGCGTTTGGTGGAAATTTCGTTAAAATCCGGCTCGGGCCACGTTTCACTTTACTGTACAACCTGCATGGTTTTCTCAGAGACAGCCAATTAATCTTTTCTGTACTACTTTGACAGCAGCCAATTTTCCCAGGCAAGTTCTATAAGTAACTCTCATAAGAACTGTGTAAGGATGCAGTGGTCTGCACTTCCATCTCATTTACCAAACATTGAGAGAGGAAAAGCCTACAGGCAGGACTGCACTCCATTAGTTCGTCAGTCACTATGTCTATCATCCCATCAATGTCTATCTACCAATTTGTCTATCCATGATAATTATTGTCTCACAATCTATCAATGAATATCTCTACCCACCTATCTATCTAACCATCTATCCCAAGACTTATCTTTTTTATGATCTCTCTCCATCCATTTCGTTATCTAAAATGTATGTCCAATGTTTCAATTGTCTAAATCAGACAATTGAATTGTTCAAGACATAAAAGCATTTGTTCGTTCCATTCTATTAATCTGGTTTTGGATAATTGTCAGAAAGGAACAATCGAATTGATTGGCATTTTGAATGGTTAGTCTAGCTTATACTATTGAGACTGGACATATATATTATTGTACAATGATTGTTTGAATCAGATAATCTCTGTATCTGTATAATCTGCCTATCTAAATCTTAAAACTTCATTCACTATAATATAAGTAGTAATCTGCCCTCTTTCTCCTTTGCTAAATGTCTCTATTTGCTCAACCATTTGATTAATTTCTCTGGCCATCTGCAGTCTGCACACCCCTCTTGAAGGCAGTTGAACACACACTCAACACCTTGATCCAATCTGTCTTGTGGGTGAACCTTAAGCCTTTTTCCAGCCTTGAGTGGACTAGAATGATCCCGAATGATCCAATGGAGTGCTCTTAAATGATCCAAGGGGCCCATAGAGTTGGCTAGTGGGCTTAATAGCTACATACTCGGCCTCTCGACCACAAAATGAGCTGTTTCACAGTTCTGTAATTTGTCAAAACTGCCTCAGCTGCTGGTCAGCGTTGGTTGTGTGTTAGTTGGGCAATCTGTCTTGTTGCTGGTCGTGGGCCATCTTACAGACTTCTATGCTTTCAGTAAAAGACTCTAACCAACCCAAACCTCTTGTATCTGGCAGGCTTACAATGTGGGTTGAATACGTATTTTGGTGCTTGGCGGATAGGAGTTATGAAAGTGAGATATTGGTTTGAGAAGCAGCTATCCGTGTTGATGGTTGTGGATAGGCAAGGGAAATTGATAGAACCTTGTAATTACAGCCGGAAATAGGAGCGAGTGATTCCTCGAATGTCTCGGGAATTATCGTCATGTCATTATACTATTGTCCCTGCATCATAAAACACCCTGATATCAGACAATAATAAGGACTGCTGTACTTACCTTGTCAGTTGTGCATGCAAAATTTAATGCGCAGAATTTAAAAAGAAACAGACTAAACGGGATTACTCTTTGCTTTCGAAGGCCACAAAGTTTCTATACAACCTTTTTGATTGTTCGGAAAGCTTGAATCAGTGCTTCTTGTGAAAAATTGGACAACACCACCCCCCCCCCCCCCATTTCCCCTTCTCGTCTCATCATTATAAGTTAACCCAATTCAGTTGGACATGTAATCAAAAATCAAATATTTGTTTTAAAACAATTATGTTATGTCCTGGAAGATTAGTGGGTTCCACAGCAACCCAAATATTCATCAGTGTAATTTAATCAATCATATTGATTTAATTGTTTCATAATTGAATTTCCAATCATGTCTGTGAAACTAAACTTGTTTAAATGATCACGTCTACCAAGCCAAATTTAACAAACTAGTTCTTTTCCTTGGATACGATTCTTGCCTTCCAGAAGAATTCGAATATAAGTAGTCTATAGGCTACTTGTAGTCTCTATTTATTTGAAGATAAAGGAAAGTTGTATTCATAAGATGTGTATAAAATTCTATAACTTTGCTAAACAACATCTAAAAATTGGCTTTCACATGTTAAAAATATCTTTCTAATGTTCAGCATGGAAATGGCCTCATTTTAGGCAATCTTTCTATAATGTAAAGAGATTCTGCCATCAAAATTCAATCCTTTCCATTTTCATCCAAGGGGTTAATTAATTGTGTTTCCAATTGATGAACTAAAGGTACAAAAGTGAAATGTCTTTACTTCTCATGTATCCTTTGCTTCAAGAGAGAAACCCTATGTCAGTCCGAAAGCAACTTCTAAAGTTCAAAAGGCACTTTCTGTCTTTATACCATTCGACACCTCTGTCAGCCAATCAAATTACTGTATTTCAGGGGAATAATTCCCGTATTCTTTGTTGTCCAGTTATCCTCTCATGTTTGACTGTTTGAGTGTTTGTCTCATGGTATAAGCCAGTTATTCGCCATGGGATCAGGAATATGTGTTTATCACACCTCGGCCTAAAGGCCTCGGGTGATAAATCACATATTCCCTCTCCCGTGGTGAATAACCTTTACTTATTTGGGGACATTGCTGATGCCACGTCTAATATGTAGTGTCTGCTGGAGTTCAAATCAATAAGACATGAGTTTGTATATTGGCAGGCTTCTTCCTTCCTGAGCTTTTAAGTTTTGGTTCAGAAAAAAATCTCGTTGAAAGACACCAATGACAATTGACAAAATGTAAGGGAGAAAAAAAAAACAAGTAAGAAAAAGGGCTTGTCAACAATACACGAACTGTTAAGGCTGTATTGATTTCAAGAGTGGTCTTTCTTCTCGTGAAAAGCAAGTTAGACATCACCAGGATACTTATTCCATTGGAAAAGCTGGTATCTAACTGACAATTTTGCATGTTAGCCCCCAGCTAGGAATTAACTCTCTTTACAAGACAAACAAACAATCAGATTATTGTTTATTTTGCAAACATTATAAGGTAAAATGTATAACAGAGGAAGCGTATGATGTCTAAGTCATAGTCCGGTTGGGATCTAGCTGACGAAAAATGCATGTTAGAACCCTCCAAATCGGTGTCTAACTAATACATAGAGGTCAAAAACATTTTGGAGCGAGATTTCCTGTTCCTAAATGTGGGTTAAGCAGAAATTGAAGACCATGCACAAAATTAATGTTTCTCGCTTCTCCCGATTTCTTGGACTATTATGTTTGTGAATATATTTTCGCCATGGGGACCAAACCTAGGCATCATAAACCAAAATGGACATGAATGTCCCTTGAATTGAAATGTTACAATGCATTATGGCTTGATTTAGAAATAATATCCTGCACTGCCCCCTATAACAAAACCTCATCCTATCTTGACCTGTAGCGACACCTAACGGTGATTGGAGATCATCTACTTCCTGTGTCAGAGGTCAGATGACCTCTCATCCGGGTCACTAAAAGCCTTGTGCCCTTTGCTTGACAAGGTCATCTGCTGATAACCAAACTGTCACGGTGTGGTCACATTATGGGCTTTTCCCATTTACTGAATTTGCCGCTTGTGGTGTAACTTTTGACTTTTATGCTTTAAAGATGTTGCTTTATAGGTAAGAGGGATGTCCATATTTAGTTCGTATTATAGAAAAAAGTCAAGGTCATTCTGATAATTTGAGACACTCGGATCGGGTTATAAAAAAAAGAGAGGGATGGAAATTATTATATGGAAGATTTGCCCTAATGTGTGGCATTATTGTGTTCGAGTTAAAAGCAATCAGACAAAGTAGTTTTATCGCAAGATACTTTTGTTGATGCAAACGGTGTTCTTCAATAAAGACCATCTATCCGAGTAACCTTGCATAGATTGAACAGCTTTTAATTATTCTGGGCCGCAAATTCCTGAATATGTAATAGTTCAACCTGATATCTAACCGGCTTTACATATAAGCAATGGATTATTGATGCTCGATTGTAAACAGCTAGTATACGTATTGTAAAATACAAATACACTGTACATATGAAAGTATAGGATGACATACAACAGCTACACTGCTCTGCATTATCCTCTTACAAGATTGCAGGCAATAGGACATCTGTCCATTCACCATAATCCTCCCCTAATCCCTTCTTATGCAGCTCAAAGTACAATTATTGCAGGATCAATGAAGCACCCTAGAGTATGCCATGTTCCAACACAAGTCAAACCTTTGTGAAATGCTATTATGTATTTGTGTAAAGTATTTTCAGGTAATATTACAGTTTATTATACCTCCATCATGAAGGCAGAGCTCTCATTGCCTGTGTTGGCTGAGAGCGGGTCACATGTCAGTCATTATTTGGGCCTCGTGAAATAGTTTTTCATTTACACACCCTCGACAATCGAGCTAAATAGTTTGACAACAGCCCTCGAGATTAGTCAATATTTGTATGCTGTTGATTGCATTTACAGTTGAAGATTACAATTAGCTGTTAGTAGACATCTATGACATCACAACAGGTCCTATCCATCTTACTGAAATGAACTGTCAATTTGTCAAATTGTCATTGGGTAACGTGCGACCTCAGCGATGAGTGGTGTGACTGATTACTAGACTTGTCCTAATAGTATTGCAAGTATTAGGATATGACCTCACTTACCACTTTGAGTCATACAAAATAACACGGCAAAAGAGGGGACCTCACAAGGAACATTCCAGTGCATCTCTTTAAGCACTTGTATTTCGTTTACTGTAAGATCACTCTTCTCCTGAAAGCATTGCAAAGTGACAGCTCTCCGGGAAGAATGGTTTCCCATAGAAATTGGCAGACACATATTTCGCAGTTATTTGGAGCAAAAGCGAAATGGATGGATCTTCCGAGAGTTCATATGACCACGAAATAGCCTTCTGAAGTTCATTCCCAAAACTGACAGACTAATAAGTTTCCGTTCCAGACTGTCACACATATTATTGGTAGAAAGGTGTGAAGACAAATTTTTCAAATATTTTTCATACAGTAAAAGAGAGTTAGAGCTTTATGGATCAATATGTAATAATAGTTCCTGATATATGCAGAAAGAAATACCAATAGACCGATATGTAGAAATATAATAGACCGAGAGATAAACAGATTAGATAGACTGATAAATAACAATTAGAATGATAGATAGACCAAAAGATAGGCTGATAGATAGACAGAGCAGTAATCAGTTGTAATAAGTGTATATAAAGGCAAAAAAAATACAGGGAGAGCAAAAGACAGACCGACAGATAGACCATTAGATAGAATGATAGATAGACTAAGAGGCAGACATGTTATAGACTGATTGAATCATAGATGCACTAGTCCAATAGATCAAATTTCCCTTGATGAACTGATGAATCAAGGAACATACCATCAAACCGATACGAGCACGAGAACATCCCATTTCGGGTTCGTTTGATGACTATTACATCTCTCATATTTTCACCCACCTTAGGGAGCAATGTGAGGTAATTCAATAAATATCAATCAGGGTGCTGTTGTGATAACAGAACACCACAGACAGAGGAAAAAAGATCAAAAGTGTATTTACGATGTCACCCAATCCTACGCCGTCTTGCCATATTGCTTTTGCATGACAAGTCACAATAACTCTCAGCAATCTATTTGATGTGCATGTTGCGTGTCATTGGCCCTTTATATCCTGTCATATGGCGTCATAAAGTGTCATATTGTTCCTTTCATGACATTACAATGTCATAAGGAGCGCAGTTCTGCATCAGCAATAGCAGTCCCGCTGCAAGTTCTGTGCATTGCTGCGTAATGCCTCGAAAACACCACTAGCAGGAAAAGCGCTTATTCCTAGCTTATGATTTGGGCCCTTTTTTTTAACATATTAGCAGAGGGGAATTGGTCCTCCAGCCGCTGGATAATCCTCACCACTGACGCGGATTGGCCCTACCAGTAGCCTTTAAGGGCCGCTTGAGTCTTGATTCTAATTTTCACATAAAATTGCTGAAGTGCAGCAATTTGAAATTCCACTAAAGGTAAATCAATTTAACCTAAATATACAAGTCAGTTTGAATCAATTATTTGTGAGAATAGCTTCAGTTTGAAATCTTTGCAGCCATGCATGTCTCTTTCTATGATGTGATTATAAAATGCCATCTTTATGCTGAATCCCGGTTACAGAAATTTGTCTAAACTTATGTATTGTTCTGATTAAAGGAAAACATCTCAAGATGTTTCTTCTATTTCACTGTGACCTGTTATTCTATTGCTCTGGGCTTATTTGATATGATTCTAAAAACATTTTAGTGGGATGGTTGATTCCGAAAACCAAATTTAGGCACACCATCTGTTTATTGTGACCACCAGCATGGCTGTGGTCACTTAGAAATCGTACGATTCAACGCACATTTTTGCGGAGGAATAGAACAAGTTCCACTTGATGCCCAGTCATGAAACTTGCTGTATGTACCTAACTTTACACTCCTTACTCGCGGCTCTTAAGACCCAATGCAAAAAAAGGGAATTTGATGCACTTTTGTAATTCAGGGGTTTTTAGTGGCACAGTCTACCTTATTGTTTTTTTAAGGGCAACTGGTGTGTTTTGAGACAGCCCCCAGAATTCTGGCTCAGCCATTGGTGCATTCCTTCACACTTGATCGCACTGCTTTATATTTTGCTGGGGGATGTCTCAAAAGAAACCAAGGTCTATATTTCCAACAACAGGAGCATAAAGCACTGGATACACAGCGAATATCTGACATTTTGGCAGCTGGGAGAGCCAGACTTGCACATCAGGTTATGATATATCTGATCTCACTCCAGTCACCTTCAAATTACAAGAAAAGTTTATTGCTAAACCTTCTCAGGCCTCTCCCAAAAGACAGGCAGAGTGTGGAGAAATTTACTTCATATCAGGAGAATAGACATGCTAATTGTTGTTTCTTTTTGGGCTACCTCAAATTCCACTTTCATTTGAAGACAAAGCTAATTTCAACCAAATAAGCTAAATCATATTCTTTAATATACTGTACTAAATGTTCATGTCAAGTTTTACAGTCCCTGACCAATTAGGAAATGAGAATTGCTTAAATTAAATTTACATGTGCAACACTCAACAGCAGCTCACATCTTGTCCAGTCAAGAGACATGTGGCCCCCTCTATACTGGTCACAGTGTTGCTGCATTCAATGCAATAACAGACACACTTTATATATTTCTGTTGCTGCATTCAATGCAAGATCACACTTTATTTACAGAAATATATTTGTCTTCTTTCTTCAATCTGTTTTATATTTCATGTCAATAAAATATAGGCAGTTAAAAGTACTTAAAACTGAGTTCACAAGGTTAATCAATGAAACATAAATTTGATTTAATTTATGCTTTGTGCTGCATTAAAGATATAGAACAAAAACATGGAAAAAAGGGGGAAAAAAGGAAGATACATAAATAGATATGCAGTTATAGAATCTATCTATCTATCTATCTATCTAGATAGATAGATAGATAGATAGATATCTTTCCATCCATCTGTCTATCCATCTATAGCTGCATATCTATGCCTTACAGCACTGTATGACTGCGCTTCATTACTGCACTGTACAACACTGCATTACTGCACTGCATTTCAGAACTGCATTGCAGCTCTGAATTACAGTTATGCATTATTGCACTGTATGACTGCGATGCATTACTGCAATGCATTACAACACCGCATTACTGCCCTTTATCACTTGGTTGGCTGTGAATATCACTGTTTATAGTCAAAATATCAGGGCCTATGATATTGTAAAAAATACCACCCTTCAAGGGCGATATTTTTTAACAATGGTTATGACATCATCGCCATTTCAGATGCCTGATGACTTCACAAACCAAGCAATGGCAAAAACAATAGGATTGTGACGTCACATCCATTGTTGCTCCATGGCGTGCACATTTTTGTAATGGCAGAAAATAGTCCTTCTTTATAATTGAAAATTTGAGGTAAAACCAGCTGATAAAAACACAACAACCACGCGTCAGGGCAATTCGTACAATATCACTTGCTGTTATGTGAATTAATATCACTCTCGCCCTGCGGGCTCGAGTGATATTAATTCGCACAACACCTCATGATATTGTTACTCAGTGACCCTGACTTGGGTTGTTTTGTTATAGTATTACACCGCTGCATCACTGCACTGCATTACTGCACTGCATTACTGCACTCTATTAAAACACAGCATTACTGCACTGTATTACAAATCTGCATAACTGCACTGCATCCCTGCACTGCATTACAGACCACATTAGAGCACTACCTGACAACACTGCATTACTGCACTGCATCACTGCATTGTATTACAACACTGCCTTATTGCACTGCATTTCTACACTGAGTTATTGCACTTCCACACAACACTGCATGACTGCACTGCATGACTATACTACATGACTGCACTGCATGACTGCTCTGCATTACTAAACTACATTACTGTGCAGCATCACTGCACTGCATAACTGCACTACATTACAACTGCATCACTGCACTGCGATTACAGCCCATAATATTATTACAGTACTGCCTGACAACACTGCATTACTATACTGTATTTTATCACCTGGTTGGCTGTGAATATTACTGTTTACAGTCAAAATATCAGGGCCTGTGATATTGTAAAAAAGACCACCCTTCAACGGCGATTAATTTTAACAATAGTTATGACATCACCAGCATTTCAGCTGACTGATGACGTCACAAACCAAAAAATGTCCAAAACAATAGGATTTTGACGTCATATCCATTGTTGCTCCATGGTGACGTAACATTTTTGTTACGGCAGAAAATAGTCTCTGTTTATAAGGGGCCGACCAGATGATCTTTGGGGGGGAGGGGGCTATGGATATTTGGCAAAAATAAGAGATTGTTTCCCACTTGACAAAGAAAAAAAAAGTTTCTTCAGCACATGGAAATAAGAAAAAGTTCGTTTCCACCTGTAGCTAGGGTACCGTAATGTTAAAATTCCAATAAAAAAGTTTGTCGCGAGTGCGCATTCAAAAAAATTGTTCGTTGACGCGCCGCAAATGAAAAAAAAAGTTCTTCCCAGGGGTAAAGTCCACAGCCCCCCCCCCCAACTATCGTCTGGTCTGCCCCTAACTAAAAATTTGAGGTAAAACCAGGTGATCAAAACAAAACAACCATGCGTCAGGGCTCTTCGTACAATGTCACTCACTGTTGTGTGAATTAATATCACTTGAGCCCTGCGGGCTCAAGTGATATTAATTCACACAACAGCTCGTGATATTGTTACTCAGTGACCCTGACTTGGGTTGTTTTGTTATAACAGCACTGCCTTACAACACTGCATTACAGACCACATCACAACACTGCATCACTGCACATTAAATTGTGTTGACTGCGATGTCAGCAACTTGCTTGACTGATCTGATCCCTTGCCAGGCAGGTTGGTGAGTGGCGAAATCAACTGTGGTGTTGAAATTAGATGTCGTTGATGGTAACTGGCCACCACTGAAAAGGAAAACCACTGAAAACCACAACAAGAACTTGGCTGGCATTGCCATTTACTTCTTTGCAGTCAATTGCCTGTTTGAAGGAATACTGTGATATATATCGTCCATCTGGTGGTCACATAAACATCACTTGCGATTCTAGTTAGTGATCAATGAGTCTATCTATCCATTTGATCTGTATTAGTCTGCCTTCATCTTTCTTCCGTATCACATTTATCCTTCACCTCATTGCCGTGTCCTCCTCCTGTCCTAATTAGCCTGCCAAGTACATAAATAAAGGACGTAAAGCTCCACTCATCCATCCATCGGTGTTACATTTATCATGATACTAAAACAACACCAAGACCCCATCTCAATATCATTCTGGGGGATAGAGTCTCCGTGCCATATATTTAGCATCTGATGTTTATGGGCATTGTCATTACCACGTGTAAGTTATACAGCTGCAGTGAGCGGATATTTTGGTAGACATATTGACACACTTGGCTGTATATCTCCAGCACATTTCGCCCGTAAACATGAAACTCCATCCTCCCTGGACCCAAATATGGAGTGGGGCAATTTGGCTGCATTTCCCCTAGGATGGGCAAAACAGATGTGGGGGTATTGTATGTCCCTGCCAAAATGGCCGACTGCTTAGCAATTTGTATTTTGAGACACCCCATTGGCTGCTCCTAGAGGCTGGTAATAGTGTCATCTATGTATCTGTCAGGCGCTGTCTAGGGTTGCAGCGAGGGGACGGGCGCGCGGGGATGGTTGTGGTTAAGACCGTTACTCAGCAGCAGTGGTTGCACAATGCGCATGACATAGGAGGAGGCTGGTTTGATTCCGGCTGCGCTGCGGAAGATGTAATGTTTTTGTATATAATTATATGTGTATAATTATCCTTCCATATCTACACTGTAAAACCAACTGCATCTCATTAACAGCAGCTACCATAAATGAATAAAAGAAATTTTCATTTGATGGTACAATACTGCAGGTATCGCTGTTTTAATGCTGCTGTTGAAGTAGCAGGAACTGATTTTACTGTGCACACATGAATTTTCAAAATAATGAGAAAACATGTTTGTATGGGGTTGTAAAGATCAATACTCATACAACATTATTATCTATTTCTGTCTTACCAAATAATGTTTTACAGTTTACACTAAGAAAAAACAATGAAACATGACCGTGTACAACATGTACATGTCATTGTGACCTGTTAAAAAGTTTTAAGAATGTATGTTATTTGTTATTTCTATGAAAACACATATGACAGAAATATACGTAATACAATATATATTGAAAACAAGCCCATCTGTGAATTTCTCCGAAATTTCATGTACTTCTAAATAACCAAACTGAAACACATAATCGGCACAAAACCTTCAATTTCATAAAACCAATGTCAAAGATATTATCACGTATCCTTGTGTCACGTTTGTCTATTCCTGTGAACTTTCATATAAAATTTATGGGTGAATTGGAAATATAGGATGAAATTGTATCACTGTCATGCGCAGAAGATTACCTTGAGAGGTCATGTGACCATAAGAACTCATGTCACGTGTTGTGGCGGCCATTTTGGGGATCTATGCCCATTGAGAAGAAGCCTCGCGCTCTCTTTATGTCCGTAAGAATTTGGAAACAGGCCGCAAAGTGCATTGTATGAGATGCGTAGAAGCTTTTCATTGTCTTTATTGCATTCTGGCGGCCCCTGACCCCTGAGAATGTGATTCGCTTTGTCATTTATGGTGGCGAATGGCTGTTGGGCTGCTACTGTCTAATGGAGTAGATCCCAAGGCAGGACATTGCCAAGGAAGTGCATGTACCCTTACATAGAGAATGCATACATGACAAGTGATCTTTTGATTAATTTTATATTTATAAGTTCTATGTATATCTATATCTACAATCAGTGCATTTCAGGGCATTTATATCTTTTATCGAGAAATACTGTACCGTTGCAAGCTCCAACCTCTGATAGTTATTTCATAAACACCAACTGCAATGTCCTTTTAAAATTTAATATTTCTATTGGAAGTTATTTTACAAAACTTCATAAAGACATGCACATAATAAAGTCATCATATTGATAACTCTATTCCCACAAATAAGAATAATCTCATTCGTTGTTACTGCGGTTATATCGTTTGTGTAACTTCATGATAATATGATAATAGCATCATGGAGATAGTTTAACAATACAATGTTTCATTTTGACACGAAACTATCTCCATGACAACTATTATATTATGGTCTTGATCCTATTATCAGGATGTTATATTGCCACATCAATACGTATTTTCATGATAATATTGGCACCACCAATTTCTACACAGATCGAACAAACCATACCAATCTCATAACTCAAAATTACCCCAATGGCATAGTGCAGCTAGTTCACTGATTTTAGTAATGTAGTAAATACTAACGGTAAATTGTAATAATGAATACTTTATTTACACCATTAAACTTGTCACTATGTATTTTTACACATTAAAATGATTTGTTTTGGGGTTAGAAAGGGTGGTTTGTTTTCCTTTCACCTGTAACTAAGCCAAAGTAACAATTGTAAGAATGGAATTATATTTACAGTATCTGTAATAACACAAATCCATTATACTTCAGATGTGGGAAAAGTTAACGGCATCGCCATCGACTGGGTTTCCAAGCACATTTACTGGACAGATGAGCTTCGGATGACACTGGAGGTCAGCGATTACCAAGGCAACAACAGAAGGGTGCTCATAGACACAGGACTAGTGGCGCCAAGGGGTGTGGTGGTGGATCCCATCAACAGGTAGGTCAGATTTTAATTTTTAGAAAAGATGGATGCATCAAATAATATTTTAGAGCTTTATGCTCATTTTGGCATCAGGACAATGAAGATTTTAATTTTTCAATAGACTGGAGGGAAAAAAAAGGCTTTATTTAAAGGGGTACGAGCATTTTAGGGTAAAAGTCGCGAACCGATCTTTTTTGCATATTTCAGTTATGCTGAATCCAAAATAAGCTGTTCCTAAGCAATATTCCGGGTCCTTCACCTCCTAATTTGCATAACAAAATGGCTGCAAAATTAGCTATTTTTGATCGTTTCAAAACCACAACCTTCAATATCTTATCATTTATCTGGTTCTGAGGTCTTGGAATTAAAATGCATCGTAGCAGGATCAGGAGCTTATGAAACAAAGACACCGTGAATTTGAATTTGAGTTGTGACAACAAACAAATTATTATAGCTTAAAACAACAAGCTATTCTAGCATAAAGGAATTGTGCAACCATATCACTGATCATTTTTGAGCGGACTCAAAACTCAAAATTTTACATTGTACTGCATATACATTGTTTCTTTAAAAGCATTTTGCCACGTGTGCATTTTAAAATCACAACCACTATTGCACTGAGTAATTAAGCCTGTGACAGGTGAATTTCTCTTTGGCAGCACCAATCTGGTGTCTCTATCTCCCTTAATCATTGACTTCAAAACATTGTTTCAAAGCTTTGTAGTTTCAGTGTTTACAGTACAAAGGTAATGTTTTTTTATCTTTGTCTTTGATCCGGTATTTTAAAAAAATCATACAAGCAGATGATAAGTAGAAAAAATGCTGGAAGCTTTGATAGTCTGATGTACTTTGATTTGCTTTTGCATTTGACAATTTGCTGACATCAAATGGCTGAACACAATAAAAAAAATTGAAAAGGACTGCAAACCCACAAAGTAGCACATGCTTGAGGTCACTTCTTGTAAAATGAAATGATGTCGTGCAATGATAACACAATTTCAACAAATAGCTGAGCAAATGAATTCATTCAGTTTGAAATCACATGCATATTGAATGTCGTGATGGAGGAGGAATCGATATTCCGTAAAGAAATTACATATTTTAACTCGAAGATTGCGTGAGAATTGAAATTTGCTTTAATCAAATGATATTGACTTTTCCTTCAAATTCCTTGTCACAATGTGTGGTTTTCACACCTTTTTGTGTGCGTGCCATATTAAATTCTGCACATACAATGAAGTTTTCACACCTTTGGAATATTTTTAAAGTGAGAAGCGAATCCACATACAAATAAAAGTATCACAAACTCAAAGTTCAATATCTATTTTGTAAACAAATTGGTAGCCATATTTTACTTTTTTCTACCTACCTCTTTTCATTATGTTGAGAGATGAGATGATAAGTACCTTTGGACTATCTGTTTTGCCCATCAATCATCCAAGACCACAAAATATGCAACTTTTTTCACAGCTTGGTGGTTTTGGCATCCTCCTCTCACCTTTGTGCCAAACTTTCACCCACAACAAGAAAAAAAACGAGAAGAAAAATGAAAAGCAAAATCAAAGAAAAATGTGTATAGAAAGAATGTCCATGATTCGATCAATACAAAACTATTACTTTTGCAATCTATAAAACCTGTCGCTTGAGCTGTCACATCATTCTGACATCAGTGAGGGAATGCCCATCACACACTGGCCTTGTCAAGCTCACTGCTCATCCATGTGTCCAGTATTAAGGCTTAGACTTGAATCTAACTTTGCTAGAGACTAGGTTGTATGGATACATAGATGGATAGATGAATGGGGTAGCTAAATAGGGTTTTATGTCCTGGAAGGCGTAAAGAAGAGTCGACGAGCAAACAAGAGATTGATTTGGATGTTGGGGGAAGAACACCATGGCTTGATCACGATAGATATGTATTTTGCATGTCGTGATGTGTGTTTTTTTATTGTACAAAGGACCATTTACAAAAACGTACAGTCTTGAAACAACAGCATAGAAGCATAAGTTGCAAATAGATGACAGCAAACACGATGTAGATGGACATGGTAAGTTCACCCCTTCAAAGGCCAGTTTTGGCTGCTCATGAGGTTTGGCTGATGAGATGGAAGGGAGAACGGGAGCCCTCAAAATTTTTCAAATTTACCTCATGTGAGGGATATTTTACTTGCCCAGCACAGACCCTGATACAAAGGGTCACAGTTTAACGTCTCATGCGAATGGTTCGAAATTGAGATGTTGTGTAGAAGGATCGGTTGCCCATGGGGTGGAAAGTGCTGATAGATAGTTTTATTGGGATAGATTATATTTATTCCCAATAATAGCTCTTTCGAAGGACTTACATATCCTGAAAATAAATTCTGGATTGGAAACCATTTAAACGAGATAATGATGGATGGATGGATAATACGTCCTGTATTTTGTGCACTTGGTAGGCTGAGTAGGGGCTAATTAGGACAGGTATAGGACAGAGCAATGAGGTAAAGGATGATTGAAACTGCTGTCCAACATAAGTTCAGATGACCGGATTAAAGCAGGAATCGGACCAATGGCTAATATGGCACTGGCAGCCAAGTGCAAACCAACTGAGCTTTCCCTCCCCTTGTAAACACATTATTGACAGTAACATACAGAGATCCAGTTATAACAACTGTAGAGCTGCTAACATGGGAGAACACAGCTTGGAACAAAACAGATTTTGTTATTGAACCAGCTCTTTGAACTGAGACTTCAAAGGGGAATGGAAATACATAAATTGCGTTCTGTCAAAAATGTCAAAGCAGGGTGAAACCTCTGACCCTTTTACCCATGAAATAAGACTCCTGTCAGAACAGAACCTCTCAAAACGACCCCCTCAGAGGAAGATTTCTCGCTCTTGTGTTGATGGCAAATCGCTAAGATTAATTTAGAAAGATGCTTTCTAATTGTTAGAGCCCTTGCTTTGTCTACTGGAGGTGCCTGGTTTGATACTGGGCTGGGCTATGTCATAAGATAAATTGTCATTTGCAGACCTTCAGTTGTCACTGTTGGTGTTGTTTCAATGAGAATTTATAGAGGGTAAGTTCCCAGTGGCCTAATGGGTAAGAGAATAAGAAAGCTAGTTTCTGCAACCACTGGTTCTTGTCAAATCTTTGGGCGTGGGTTCAATTCTCACACAGCGCTGCTACATGGCTTTCCTTGAGCTTTTCATTCAATGCCCTTACTGAGCACTGGGTAACAACAGTAAGCTTGCGGTAAAACTTTATTTGTGGAGGGGACAGTATAATGGTTCACTAATTGCTGGCGCGGTGTTACCTTACACCAAGGAGTGGTTCGGTGCATGATGGAAATGGAAAATCGCTGGGGGAACTCTTGACTGGTGGCAGTGGTGCTGTAGCTTCAGGCCATTCCTACTTTTTAAAAGGGAAAAAATTCCTGCCACCAGAGTATAATTTTGGCTTGAAGTACCTGGAGGACTGAAAAAGTGAACAGGAGATAGTATTTTCAGCACTGGTCATTGGGGGAGCTTTAACAGGGAAGAGCTATAGCAGGGAAGAGCCCAACCCCCACCCCCACCCCCCCCCCTAATCATTGACGCTTTAGTGTAGTGGATAATGGTCACCACTCCCACTGATTTTTATATGTAACTTTAAAAATTATCTTTTATTTTTATACTGCTTTGTACAATTATAGGATAAATAATGGATATATTACCCAGGTTCGAACGCCATTCCTGAGATTTTACAACTGTACCATACATGCATGAGATCTATTTATGTATTTGAATTAATACCCTGTAGAGAGAGAAACGAAGCAGAAAGAGTGTAGTGCAATCATCATAATGTGTTTATCCAGAAATAACACAGCCATTCCTAGTCTTTTCATCACTTTAATCTCCATGTAAATGTGCTAATGTAATGTGTTTTGCTTTTAACTAAATGTAAATGTCAGTTTTAAAAGGAAAACAAAAAGGAGATTAAGAAGATTTAGCATCATTAGAATTCATTGAAGCATTAGACAAAGACATTTAGTTAATATAATGGTATCATCTGTTGAGCAAAAGCCATTTTAATGACAATTTTCATATTTTATGAGTGAAATATTTTGTCAGAGCAACGACGCTTTTTGGCATAATTATGAATATCAATCGGGCTGGATTCAGTAATCGTGATATTGATAATCAGGAAGTTGATTAGATTTTTACAAAAAGTATCAGCAGTCGACTTGAGACAGTCATGATAATATTACTGGAAAGAATGATTATAATCTCGATTACATTAAATTTGGAGGTATGTATAAATTAGTTTTATAAGGCATAATCAGCCAGCCAATAGTCCAAGCATTTTAAGGATTTTTTAAAGTGTATCTAATAAATCCTGATTAAAGACACTAAAGAAGTCATTATGGAAATATTTCCAGTATTCTTTTTTATTAGTTGACAGGTTTCTCTCTTATACAACATCTTTAACCCTGAAGAAGAAGGGGACACAGGACAAAAATAGAATGACAGACAGGAGACATAGCTGTTTATACATCTAAAACAGTCAGTTCAAAGTACGTGGGATCCTGAATTATTGGTTTCATCTCCCAAAAACAATAATAGAACACTGAGGTGAAATATACTTTCAACATTCCAACCCTTTCAACTTTCCCAGACATGAGGAGACATCTCTTTTCATTTTCCTTTGTTCTCAGTTATGTGAGCTACTTTTTTGCAACCCATATACCTATCATATGTGCCACATAACAGGGCTAATCTTACCCTAACATTGCTACCCCACCCTCATACCCAAGATTCCAAAACATATGATGCCCTTTTTGTTTTCATTCTACCCTAAAATAAAGTCAATAATCTGTGAAGTTTCGCGTGAAATGGGGCATTCTAGAGTATTTCTATTGTCACCCCTGCAACGAGCAACCTCCCTCAGTCCATGGAGTGGTTACTTGAGAAGGTGAGAGTGCCTGTCTCAGTGATTTTGTCTCTCGAAATATAACTTAGTTCATTAATTACCAAAGAAGTTTCTATATACAATTAACAAGGAGGTTACTCATGAGAAGGATGCTCATTACTGACACGACAACATTTTTATTTGTATGAAAAGTGTTGGAGAGACAGTGGTAATTAATTTATGTATCTATTTTAAGGTCTGAGTGAGTAAATAATCAACTGCTAAACACTGAAGCTGAGTATTTGAACCAATGGTCATGTAGCAATTTATATATTTCTAGCCAATGGTTAGACTTCTATACTGTAATGTGTATGAAACATTTCTGGAATAATGCTTATATTATAAATCCCTGCTTTTTCTCTCCTCGGCATAAATAATACCATCCATGTGATTGTTTTGACATGTCACATATATTTCAGTAACTCCAGTTTTAACGTGATGTATGACATGGAGTGAGCATACATTTTTTTTGTCAAGACTGTGGCAATATATACATTTTGTACAAAGTACAGCCAGTACTGGTTCACATGCCTATTAGCCAAGTATTAGGGGGGATTAGTAGGAGGTAAAAACACTGTCCTGCAGCCCACAAGGATTTCACTGTAAAATTGTAGGTGTGAAGGTTCATCATGTATGGCTCTAAAAAGACAACAATAGCCAGGTTGTTGACAGCCTGAACTGATCAGTTTACTATTTCACGATGGATGTTTTATTCATTGTACTTAAAAATGGGATACAAATTACATGTCTGCATTCTAGGCCTCAGTGAGTATGATCTCTCGTTTTCCCATCTGCAAGCCTCAAGTCAATCACTCTTCATTCTACTCATTTAGATAAATTGTTAAGATTTATATATTTACAAATTCTGTATTCATACATATTGCAGAATGGACCTATGCCTAAAATAAAAAGAAGAAATAAATGGCAGCTTTTGACAGTAACATACTGATAGCTGCAGGATATTTAGTCAGTATTATCTTCACAAAAACTAAGACCACACACAAGAAATTTTACGTAATACTCACATGCGATTGTTTTTGTTGAAGAAAAACTGCCAAAGTATATATACCAGAGAAAACAAGAAAACAAAATGACCCATTTTTGAAGAGTTTATGTGTAGTTTGTGTATAGTTAAAACAGTGCACTGTAAAAGCAACTTCAACAATAGCTACAGCTACTTGTGTTCCTTAATACTGATTTGCCATTATGGTGACTGTAATTATTCAGAAACTGGTGCACAAAGTAATATACAGCTCTACGTACCATCGATTGAATACAAAATTTGAATAGATTTGAAATAATATTGTATTTCAAAGTCTGCTGCAACTTACTAAAAATATTTAGCACAATTGAAACTTTTTCAACCACACACTGTAAAGTCCATCTAACCATATATTAACAAATTGACAGATTTTTGGCTTGGTTTTGAACTAAGTGCCTGCACCGTAGGGTAAGGTGGGGGAAATCCGCCCCCCTTTTCACATATATTCCTTGCTCAGTCCGTCACCTTCATGAAAAACGTACATTCTATTTCAGGGAATGATGGAATATATACATCTGAACATATCTGGAAACTTACATGCTTTAATTCGACACCTTTGAGCCAACATCACCATATGAATGTTCAATCTCCGGGGTCGGATTTGCCCCAGAAGTGTGGGGCAAATCCGCCCCTCTTGAGTTTTGGTTACAAGTGACAAGAAACATTTGGCTTCTGAAGTAAATTCTATTCTTAAATTAAGCCCTGGCTCTTCTGGGTGTACTTACAAACATGTAAGGATCATTTCATCAATTTATGTGTGAGAATAAAAAAAGTTTGCATATGGCATATTCAAAATACACTAAAACAAGGCAAAAATTCTTAACTTCATCTCAATTAAAATCATAATCACCATTAGTGGAGCTTTATGACAAATAGAGTGACTTACAAGGCATATCTCGTGTTTGTACGTTTTTAACATGAGAATCAGAGGGGACAGATTTGCCCCATGGACAAGGGGCGGAATTGCCCCGGCCACTAGAAATTATGAGGGTGTTATTTTCTAAATATGCATTTTATTGATTGGTGAAATCTCTTGCACATGTAAAGTCGTTGAATAAACATTGCTAATAATGACCATAAGTAATGTGTTTATACAACATGCACCAGTAAAACACCTCAGTTTTGAAAGTTTCAATTGCACATTGAAATTGCTTAGTGATGAGATGTATGTCTTCTTTCTTAGTTGTAGGCCAAACAAAACCGTGTAACAGCCTAATCTCTCTGTTTCAGTAGTCTCCAGACACATAAGTACTAATCTGCATGAGAAATATTTATTGTCATTTATATTTTGGGTCATGAGGGCACTTTTTCTCCTCAAGGGGGCGGATTTTCCCCGGGGGCGGATTTCCCCCACCTTACCCTACTTGTTATATTAACGTAAATTGCTGTTTCAATTTTCCTTTATATCTCATTGCTCTTCCTCTTGCTTCCTGTCCTTCATGTTCAGAATTATACAATCTAAATCAGTGAAGTCAGGGCCCATACTCTCATATCTCCACACCACTCTCTCGAGTCCACATCACTTAGACAACTGCATGGTGCAATTTGCAGAAACTTCTTACAGTGCAGCATATGTCTGGACACAGGCTATACAGACGTGTTGTTCTGTTTATGCTATTAAGATTCCCTGACTGGCTGGGTGTCTCTTTAGCACATAATGGTGGTTACCAAGTTTCTGTGGTTTTTGAGGAGAAAGAAATTTACCTAACCTCATGAAACATGCCCTGATAGGTCAATTGGTTCAACTTGCTGGGCTGCAAAAACCAAACCTCAACTTCATGTTCTGACCCAAGTTAACAAAGATGTCTCCTTGGTGATAGATCATCCCTTGACATATTCCAGAAGAAACAGTTGCTGAAGAAATGTTAAGTGAAACAAATTAGTTATACAGAATAACTTATATCCTTTGCTATACCAAATCAATGGTTGACCATGGGTGGTATACTGATCTTTAGACGATGATATAGCCAACCACTGTGTAATTGCACATTGTGGAAACCCCTCTCGATTGATACATCTTGTCACACTTTGCATTTATTAGTAAGAAATGAAATGAATATTGTAACTTAAAATGTGCCGGTATTTGTCTACTTCTGCAATTTCACAGTGACTGTCATTGGTTGTAGAAACGATTTATTAAGTTAAAAATCATGAAGAACTGAGTTGATCTATACCAGAAAGTTATGTTGCTATCTATCCAAATTTACTTTCCAATGATTGTTAGACCTGTAACATTAACTTAGTACACCATACAGTTGTCATATTTATCTCAGAAAAGAGACTCATCAGCATCTTGAATAAATGGGAGATGACACATCTGAAGGGTAAGAAACGAAAATGGTGTTAGCCGCCGTGCATTGTTAAGGAAGCCAGGGCCAAGGGCAGAGGGCTCCAGTCAAACATAAGATCTCCATTTCAGTGTCAGTAAAAAGCCCCTAGGGGTCGTAACCCTGACACAGGAGGGGTAAAAAGACACCAAGGTATTAAGAGGAATGTGAAGGGCAATTGGAGGTCGTCTGTTCGAGATAAAAGGCAGCGATTCTTTGAGAAGTGAAGAAAAGGGGAGATGAATCTGGAAAAGGATGTTAAAAAAGATGTCCGGCCAAGCCTTTTTTGTGCCGAGGATGGGTGATGGAATTTGGAATGTTTGCTTTGTGGAGAAAGAAGTGATGCTTTAAAGGCTTCTTGAAGGAAATGCTGTTGGTAACCCATGGTGGGGCCAGGAAACTAAAATATTGCAGGTTGAAGTCCAATCCATGACGCTGGGGAGCAGACAATGATGTCTAATTACTGTAGAGCATCATAACATCATTGAAAGTTTTGTAACATTGATGTTCGTCCTAAACATGCAGCACTTTTAAATCTATGAAACTGAGAGCCTATTGGAATCTACAATTCAATATTTTTGTGTTACAGGCTTACTGATGTCAATGAATAACCACAATTTCTTGAAACGCTGCTATTTTTAGAGCTATTTTAAGTGGCGCTCTTCCTCCTGTTAAATATTTGATGAAGCTAACTTCACTATGTGAACTTTCCTGTTGAGAGAAAGAACATCTTTGTTTGTGTTGCTTTTATCGTCATATGTTCTGAGAACATATGGACGTTAAAACCTACAAGAATTTGTCAATGCCCCAAGTTCCATTCAATCCTGTCTAAATAACCCCAAAGAATGATAATTATTTGAAATTTAAGTAAACTTTGTAAATGTAATGTATATAATATATATAGTGTTGCCTCTTCTCATTTCATTGGTAGTTTTGTAAACCGAAAAACTGTTTCTTTTTAAAATCTTGCTGAAGGATGATCTCAGGTGTACCGGTCATTTCAAAGGAAAAAGAATACTCGTTGAGATCTTTATTGTGTTCCACTGTTTTATAGGTCGGATATTTACAGTTCTGCACTAAGTATGAGAGAACATAAATTGTTTTATCCCTTAAATACCAAACAAGTTTGGACTACTTAACTAAACAACTTACAAAGCTTGAAATGTATTTTTATGCCAGCCTGGAGGATGAATTGTTAATATTTATATTATTATCATTGTGGAAGCTTCTGTCAACAGCATGGCTTTACAAGCAATATAGTTCTGCTCTAATTCAGTTAACGAAGTCTGATGATATATGTTCTAGTCATATCTTCCAACTAATATTGTCGAATTAAACATCCTTCCTTTGGAATAATCCGAGTTTCTTGAATTTACTTCAGCAATAGTCAGTGAAATATGATTTATGCAAACACAAATTTCATGTATTTAGGATCTTTATTTACATTTTAATCTGGACTGTGCATATATTGTTTTAATGCAAAATGCATTATTGAGTAATAATGCAAACTAATGTTGTTGTTTTTTTGCGTTAAAAAAATCATTATCAGAATCTGATTCTGGATCAAAATCTTATTCTATGTTTTCTTTACAACACCAAATGTAGATCTGATGACAAAAACTATTTCTCTAAATGGCAGTGTGCGTATGAATATTGCATGTTGCCCAACTTTGCGCCCTGGCTGTCTGCAGCTTGTTGATGCTGTGGACTTTCCGTTAGACCTTGGGGAACTTTTGCTAATTGGGCAGACCTCTGTTTCTTGTTGGCTTTGTAGCTCATTAGCTGCCATATGTAGCAGCAGAAAAATCAGGCAAAAAAGTGTACAGGTTTGGTCGTTTCCCCCAAGAGAATACTCTTGTAATTAGTGCAAAAGTTTTCCAGCACTGCGGATCTGCAAGGACATCAGCAGCAAAACAGCACATTGTGAACATTGGTTGTCTATATGAATCCTCAAGTAACTATTATAATAAATATATAGAGAGGTTCTTTTTTTTCATTGCAAATAAAACATCACACTGTCATTGTAGCTATCATGCCGATAATTATTTCTGATTTGCTTTAAATTTATTTAATGGGGAAAAATATGCCATTTCATACTCTATTCCTTAATTTATTGTTTGTGAATGATCCATTTGCCTTGTGTTTGGTTACTCCCTTTATCATGCCACCATGTCCCCCTGATACATCCGCCCCATCGTGTGCCATCCAGGAATTGTACAAGCAATTAGGCATCTAATTAATCTGACAATAAATTATGTCATCAATCATTGAAGCAATTATTCTGCAAACAAAGAAACCTGGAGGAAACCTCAAGAAAACAGCTAATGGTGTTTCTTTGTGTTAGATTGGTTGCTATGCTTGTTTATTGGTTGTTCTCTTTGATCGGAATTTGATGCTTCAGGTGAGGAAACTTGCAGGTCGGGTTTAGTATTTACCTCGGTCTGACTCTTTAAGTAATTTCAATGGGTCTTTCTTCTTTAAATCTCTTTTATTAAGAGGTAAAAGAACCCCCTAATATGTATAACCAGATCTCAAAACACAGTTTCTGGATGCTGTGAGAAATGAGAGAGCAATCAATGTATGGGTAAATTAAATTAAATTTTACCATGTATTATAACAGTAGCAGAAATGTTGGCCCACTTATAGTTGTCCTTTTTACCATATTCGAAAACAGTTAGAGCTGAACCAATTTTCTCTGAATCTGATTCTTCTGCATATATGCTTTCTTGCTGCTTGAATAGGTTTAATTTCTCTCGCTCTCTCCGGAAGCCTGTTATTCTCTGGCTTCCCACTATACAACAGCCAACTGAGATACTGACATTGGAGTTTTGGTCTTCTTAGGGAAGAAAATTGCAATTGACCTGCCACAGGCCTGCCACACTACAAGCTGCCATGCAAGCAGTGCCATGATTGTTAAATATATCCTCTGTTATGGACTGGAATTTAGTGAATATAGCTCTTTGTGAAGATAGCTATTGGAACTTTCATGCCTTGTCTCATATGTATTTGCTTAACTGAGAATGAATAATTGGCTTGCATGGTATACAACAGTTCAATGTTATTGCAGCCAGGGGCGGACTGGCGGCATTTCGGGCCCGTGGCAAAATAAGTCAATGGGGCCCTATGTCTCTGCTGTCGGCGCTATTTCCAATTAAAAAAGAAAAATTCTACAGGTCTAATTTGGCAAATTGTTAATATTTGGTTGGGGGCCTCCATATGAGAGGAGACTGTCCTTTTCAGTTTGTGTATTTTCGACACATAATCATGAACTTTACAGCAAAATTTTGCTCCTTTCTTAAATTTTTATTTTTTTAACATCTTGTGGGCCCCCCTGAGTGGATGGGCCCGTGGCAGTTGCCACTTTGCCACATAGGCCAGTCCGCCCCTGATTGCAGCCCTGTGCCAAACCTCAGTTGAAAAATTAGCAACAGTCAAAGTTGCTCCAAAATTCAATGCTAACACATCGCACCTTACAGGTGTCCTGTTGCAGAAGAAGAGACTTGTCAGCCTGTTGAATAAATGGGAGATGACACATCTGATGGATTAGAAACGAAAATGGTGTTAGTTGCTGTGTATTGTTAAGGAAGCGAATTCCAAGGCCATAGGGCTCAAGTAAACATAAGATCTCAATTTCTGTGTCAGTAAAAACCCCCTAGGGGTCGTAACCCTGACACAGGAGGGGTAAAAAGACACCAAGGTATTAAGAGGAATGTGAAGGGCAACTGGAGGTCATCTGTGCGAGATAAAAGACCACCATCTCGCAGAGATCTCAAAAAGATGGAGAAAAGAGAAGACAAATATGAGGATGGCTCTTAACAAAGATCTCCGACAAAGCCATTTTTGAAACAGGTCAGAATGGATGAATAATTGAATCGTTTTCACCAGAAGTTTTAAAGGGTAGTGCCATTCCAAAGAAAACTAATCATTGAAATACTGCTGATGTTTTGTTTTTTATTAATGTAAAATAGCAAAAATCTGTGAAACTGAAAGTCTTCTGGAATCTACAATGCTGTATTTTTTGTGTTGCAGGCTTGCCGAAGGCAATGAATAACCACAATTTCTTAAAACGTAACTATTTTAAGTGGCCCTCTTCCTCCGGTTAAATATTTGATGAAGGTATATTTTCTGTGTGAACTTCCCTGTTGAGAGGAAAAACTGTTTCTTGAAATATATTGCTAAGAACAAAGCCAAGCTTTATCATGACCTGTGTTTTTGCCACCTTTGTCTATATGGTGAAAAGACCCACAAACGAGTCATTTTCAGACAAACTGTTGAGACGAAAAGAGTGAACAGAATACATCAGAGAACTTCATTTTACTAGGGCTAGGTGAATCCTCAAAATACGATGTATGTATATCCTTACAAATTAAAGAAACCTTTAATCCTTCAGCTGCCTTTTCGGGGAACCTTATATATAATGTTCAGATTACCCAGTGACAGAAAAACGTTGGCTTAAATTTCGCTATTACGCATTTACTCTGTGGTACCTTGTCGGTTAGTCATTGATGATGAGTTAAAAGCAATAACGCAGACACAATGCTGTGCCTGTTTTGCCTCATCTTATTTATATGGCTGTTCCTTCATAGAATAAACACGGGACAGCTTTCGTTTGTCTTTTGTAATGATGTCAGTTATTTCAAAGCAAACCATTTACCTTTTTTGAAATCGTTGTTATTCTGTTTAAAGTCTGAGATTTACGGCTCTGCACTTAGTATCAGAGAGCATAAGTAACATAAAAACAATAGTCTGAAACGATCTCAGTTTTCTAAAGCTTATGTTCTCGAAGGTAGTGCATTTGTTTGAATATTTCATGGCCTACGCTTGTCCCTGTCAACTGACTTTTAACAAGCAAAACATTTATGGTTGCAGTAAAAATGGTTCAGCCTTTCAGGTGACATATATGTTTCGAAGAAAGCAGCATTTATGTAATCCTACATATTATTATACCTGACCAGGCTATGGCTATGGACTTCTGGAATTTTACCTGAAGACCATTATCATTCTATTGAAGCTTTTCAGGATAAGGGAACTAAGGAGGCTACTAAGAATGTCCCCTTAAATGCTTATGTTACGATCTCTGTAATGCATTACTTAATAATAACATGGCAGGTTTGCTCAAGCGAAACATATGTTTGCACACATATTCAATAAGATTATAAAAAAAATTTTGCATTAAACGGTTCGATTACCCCCTCTTAGTGACCCCCACTAAGCCTTAATGGCCATAAGTTCTTAGTAGCCAGCTAAGTTCCCTTATCCTGAAAAACTTCACTACATCCTCTTTAAATGAAATTAGAATCTGATTTTATGAACACTCTATACACAGGGTGGTCAAGATGACAACTTAAGGGTGGTAATTCCTGGTGCCTAAATCGAGTCAAAATTACTAAAAGGTTGTCAATGTGACAAATGTTTGACTAGTAAGCTGTACCACTCTGGCAATCAAAGCTACCAGATGGTGATCAAATTGACTACCTTTGAGACACTTACATAGTCAACATAGTAATTTTGATTATGACAGAATAGTCAAAATGATTTTCCGGGAAGTCAGTACCAAATTTTTGTAACCATTACTACTCTAAAGTAGTCATAATTTATTTAAACTGGTCAATGTGATAACCAAATGTTTAAAGTGAACTATTTATGACACAGGAACATTTTATGTGGCCCAACTTTGCACCCTAGCATTGTTGATGCCACAGACTTTCTGTTAGACCTTGGGGAGCTTTTGCTAATTGGGCAGACCTCTGTTTCTTGTTGGCTTTGTAGCTCATTAGCTGCCATATGTAGCAGCAGAAAAATCAGGCCAAAAAGTGTACAAGTTTGGTCTTTTCCCCCAAGAGAATACTCTTGTAATTAGTGCGAAAGTTGACTGCGAATCTGCAATCTGCTGGGCAAGGACATCCGCAGCAGCACATTGTGAAAGTTTATTATCATTTGTGAGAAATTATACCACAATGCTTATAAGAGGAGATAAATATTACAGCTTATGTACTACTCTCTGTTCCTTGTCACAGTTAATGGGAATTATACCAATAATGAACCTGTCCTGCATTATTGCTAATTATATGATTTTCTCATTTAGAAAGAGGAATGTGGTCTCAAACATTATTGTTATCATTCGTTGAGGAATTTTTTCTAATGACTTAAACTCATTATGATATTGCAGGCTTTGGGACAACTAAACAAGTTTGCAATTATTGTTGTAATATTACAATGGAAGTTTTCACAGTGCAGGATTACAACCAAAATAAGGCTGACAGACTGCGCTGTTCAACATCCCGTTTTGTGTTTCCAAAAGTTAGAATAGAATAGTTAAAAGTTTGAGTTGTCAGTTTCAGTTTAGCAAATTAGAAGTGAGAGCTGTACTGGCTTTGAACAGTTGCAAATGCGTTTGGGAGGACTTGTTAAGCCTCCTTCCATCACTTCAACATTGCTTGGTAAATCAGGGAGCTGAAACACTGAACAATCTGTCAAATTGATGTGGGATACCACAATAACGATCTTAACCGGATGCAATATGCACATAGTTGTTGTGATACGAGCCTTGTGAAACGAAGATATTCAAATAAAAATATTTGAAAATTGGTTCCAAATCCTTTTTTTGTCATTTTATTGTTTATGATATCTATTTTATATCTCCAATGTATGTTCTTTCGAAGGCAGTTGTAAACCTCCTTCAAACAAAGTTGGATAGACATGACTCTATCAATTCAATGTAAGTGTGTTTGAATAAAAAATTAAAATCCCGAGTCCGTTTGCACCTGTTTGGATATCCATTACAGTTTTCAAAATTATAATGCGGCTCAAGCTTTCCAAGGTATTGTATTATTGTTTCTTCTATCAGGTTGTTGTCCCTTATTCCCACATTTTGGTTTTTTTTTTAATGCATTAAATTATCGTATGGAAGATAATTGTAGACTTGAAATTAGAATCGGTGCACATAGTATCATCGTTACTTTCGAACAAAAGCCTGTTTTATAATTTAGTCATTTCGTGAAAATTTGACATTCGCATTAAATTTGTCATCATTACTAGGCGATTATCCATCGAGGTACCAGTAAGCAACTGTCCAATACGCCATGATTTATTGTTTGTGAATGATCCATTTGCCTCGTGTTTGGTTACTCCCTTTACCATGCCACCACGTTCCCCTGATACATCTGTTCCATTAGGTGTCATCTGCTAATTGTACAAACGAATTGGAGCAGTTAGGCATCTAATTAATCTGGCAATAAATTATGTTATCAATCATTGAACTATTTATTGAACAGACAAAGAAACCATTGGCAAGACCACAAATACAGTTTTACATCAGTTTTCTTGTGTCTCAGTTGGGTCAGTTTTTATTCGTCTTTTATTACTGCTTTTCTTCTTCAATCAGAAGCTGAGGTTTGGAAAATTACAGCTCTGGGATTAATATTGATCCCTGTTGTACTCCTTGCAGAATTTCAATGAACTTTTCTTGAAGTTACTTTATTTCTAGGCTTTTTTATTGAGATGTACAAAAATCACCAAAAACAGTAACATAGATTAATGGTGTGCACTTTGTCATTTGCCTCACATAACTCAAGCATGGTTCTGAGTTTAACTTCCATATATGAAATACATGTATTTCTTTCTGAACAAATTGTAATACAATACTGAAAACATTATTTATGTTGTCAAGATATATATAATTGAACATTATGTGTACATGTATAAACTGTTTACCCGGAGATCCTGCTTTTCATCAGAATTGTTTATATTTGTGTTTTCTTTTTTGGTGCGAATATCTTTCCAAAGTGGCCGATTTATTAAAGAAATGTTTGTCCAGAATATTAGCCTCTAATATTTATTGATTATTTTTACTGTTTAAACTCAAATCAGCCAGGGCAGCATCTTGTTAGAGGGGATGTAGGAATAGGGAAACGTTGTCTGGCTGTGCTGCGGTTTGTTTCCATGAACATGTAAGTTTCTAGACATACGTATAGTGTAAAGCAGAAGCAGGATTTTTTTATTTTTTTCAAGAATAACTTTCTTTTTTCAAGACCTTTGAAAACAGAAACTGAACAAATTTCTCTGAATTTGGTTCTTCTGTGTATATGCCTCCTTACTGCTTGGTGAGTTTCAATCGCTCTGCGTTAGCCTTTGATTCCCTGGTCGCTTCCTACAAACTAGCTGGGAAAACTGACACAGAAGTTTGGCAGCTTCTCAAACAAGAAAGTTGTCGTCGACCTTTCCTACACTGCCAAGTCGTGTCAGCGACAATTATACATAACCTTTGCAATTGACAGAAATCTTGTGACTGCTACCATTTGATGAGAATTCATGAGACTTTGATGGTTTGTTTCAGCTTCGTGTTCATCGGAGATCAAGGGTCCAAAAAGATCGAACGTCTGCGGCTCGACGGATCAGAGAGGACTGTGATTGTCAGCGAGGGACTGCAGTGGCCCAACCAACTGGCTGTCAACTATTACGACGGGTGAGTCACCTTTATGACATATTGATGACTTCTTGATAACTGTATATAGCGAATATCTATGAAAGTAGATGTATATCACCTTGACGCGCACTTTTTATTCACTCTGAAATAGTTATTCATATATGAAGATAGATCGAAAAGCGGTGGTCGATAGGATATATCACATTGGAGCGGCTTTTTTATTCACTCAGATGGCAGTTTTACTGCAGTTCGAAATGGCCATAGCAATGTTAGCTGACTTTAGAGTTATATTATAATATTGTTGTTTTGACACAATTGACCTCTCTCGACAACAAAATAACATCAGTGGCGGAGCTATGGGGGGGCCTGGGGGGGCCAGGGCCCCCCCAAATGGATAGGTGGCCCCCCCCACTGGCCCCCCCATTTCAGATTTGAAAAAATTGAAAAAATTATAGGAGCAGCAACAGTCACTGGAATACATCCGTCTTAAGTTGTGGCCTTTGTTGGCGCTCATTTATACCCGATTTTCTCTAGAATGACAGTTGCCCTTTGAAAAGTTCTGAGGCATTTGATACTTTTTGATTTCCTTACTTGAATATATCTAGCAATATGTATACCGCACATAAAACTTTTAGGGGGTGAGCGACATTTGCCCAAATATCAGGATCTAGATTTAATAATATTCCAAAAGAAATCTCTTTGAAACTATTGATTGTTAATTATGTTCATTTAATTATCTGCCAGAATTGTTCTGCCTTTTTGCCGAATCTTAGTGTTTCCCAAATTTTTTTGGCGGAGGGTGACTACTCCCCATCCCAGTATGCCTATGTATCTAGAGATTCCATGTAACATCTAACATTAGGGTGTTTTGAGGAAATCTTTCCATAGCCATTGCTCAGTTAAAGAAATAATGCTCCCTTGAAATTTTTCTAATTAAACTGGTCCGATTTTCCAGTACAAACTGATCAAATTTTCATGTGTGCATGGAATTTCCCTAAGTTTTTGGTATTTGTGTCATTTGCACAAATTGCTACTACCTTTTAGACCTATTTGAGGAGTTGGGTAGATTTCCATCAAAAGGACTTTCCCAGACTCTTTTTTGTGGAAATCAGCGAACTCCTAAATTATGAGCCAGCTCAACAGTTCAAAATTCTCTGGCAAGCAAATCATCAACTAAATATATTGTAATGGATGTACATCTATAGCTGCTTATCTATAAATATCCCGTATCTTGAGTCGGATCTTGACACTACAAAAATTGCTTTGGTCTCCCAGTCGAAAATCCTTAAAAAAGGCTCTAGAATATACTGAAAACTTCCAAAGACAGTTTTGAAAAAAAAAAACAAGAGGAACATTTCACTGCAAAAGATGCTCTTTGTGACTCGTGATAACAAAACTTATTTTAGTGTAAGTAAATTGAACAACTTCACTTTAACACACATATTGTATGCTGACGATATTGTACTTATCGCTGATTCTCCTAAGTGTCTACAGAATAGTATAAATTCAGTGCACAATTTCTGCAAAAAATGGCATGTTATAGTTAATGTCAGTAAAACCAAAGTGATGCAAATTGGTACCAAAACAGCTGACTCCTTCTTTTGCAATGGCGAGAAACTAGAAAAAGTGGACAGTTTCAAATATCTGGGTCATATGCTAACTAACAAACGTAAAGTGCACAGCAAGATGACAGAATACCTGTCAGTGCAAGCTCAAAAGGCACTTTTTGCCCTACAGAGTGATTCAAAGCAAGTCCTAGGACACATGGACCCAATTGTATCTTTGCGAATGTTTGATACTTATGTTCTACCAATCCTTGAGTACAACAGTGAAATATGGAGTAGTGAAAAACCTGTATCTGAATTAGAAGTTCTGCAACTTGGCTATCTAAAACGTATGTTAGGTGTTAGAAAACAAACACCATCTCTGGCTGTTTATGGTGAAACTGGTAGATTTCCATTGCATGTTAGACAAAAAGTTAGAATGGTCAATTATTGGATGAGATTAGAAAATGCACCAGATGGTAGTCTGTTAAGGAGATGTCTACAAATTCAGAAAGATACTCATACGAACAGAGCTAATGAAACTAATTGGTTCAGTAAAATAATAAACATTTTAAGTTCTTGTAACATTGAATATGAAACAATTAACAATACTAACTTAGACATTGACAGCATATGTAGAACTGTAAAATCAAAACTTTATGAAATAGAACAGGAACAATTATTCATATCTATAAATGATAGTACACAGCAACCAAAACTTAGAACATATAAGCTCTTTAAAACTGACTGTAGATTAGAGCCATATCTCAGGCTGCGACAAAACCGCAAAGTGTTAACTAAGATTGCAAGATTCAGGACAAGTTCTCACAGTCTACAAATTGAAATAGGCAGACATCAAAAGCCAGTGATTCCTGCAGCAAATAGAATATGTGAAAAGTGTTCATTAAATATGGTGGAGGATGAAATCCATTGCCTTGTTGTATGCCCTGCAAATGAATCGTTTCGTGAAAACCTGTTTTCAACAGCTGCTAAATTTATCAACAATTTTCTGTCTTTAAATGACAGTGACAAGTTTACATCAATAATGAAAAGTAAGGAACCTGACCTACTAAATACTCTAGGGAAATTTTTACTTCAGGCTGATGTTTAAATTTAAAGCATATCTCCTACATCCACACAGTCACTTATAATACACAATCATGATAATTATGATAATTAACATATAATGTACACTTTAAGAAATAAGCTATTTCTAACATAAAATGAACTATTCAGTATAGCAATATGATCAATATTAAAGCAACAATGTATGTAATTTGATGCATGTTTTGTAAATAATGATCAAATATGAAATATCAAGCATTATTAATTAATCTATAACTTTGTTAACTTATATGTCTTTTGCTTATTAATTAATCTATAAACTTGTTAACTTGTATGTATTTTGCTTATGTCTTATATATATAATTAATCATAATTTTCTTAATAACCTGAAATGGCTATTTGTATGTGATCAGTATAAGTGGTGTGTGTATTTTATTGACTGTTATCTATATTAATTGGTGTTTGATATCAACTTTATTTTATAACTATTTGGGTGGCTGGAACCTAGTTTGTATTTGTTTTAATCATTTGCTGAGTGCTCTTTTGACACAAAAGTACTATTACTCGTACACGTTTGTAACAATATGCTCACTTGATTTTAGCTATTTATAACATGTGTATAATCAATTTTATGTATATAGTTAATCTTGTATATAATTAATACTATTTTTTTATATTTTATTTAACTTTTTCCCATTACAAATGACATATGTATCAATTGTGATATTTATAGATGTCAATAAAAGAATATATATATATATAATAGTATGAGATGTATGGTCATTTTGTTTGTCAGTCACAAAAGATAAGATGGTCAATATTGCTAAGTCGTTCGTAAAGAAGACTCGTAACGCTGTGTCAATTTTTATTCATGTAATGCCACAAAAATGTCGCAAAAATGCCGCGAAAGGTTGGCCCCCCTAGTTTAGACCCTGGCCCCCCCTTGGCCCCCCCACTCATGAATTTCTGGCTACGCCACTGAATAACATAATGCAAAATGGTAAAGTAGCCTTTCAGGAATAAACTGACACGTTTATGGCATATTGATAACATTTGATACATTGTACCTTTTATGTTAGTCACAAAAGTATTTCGTTCATGTGTGAGGACAAATCTCAATAGCAAGTGGAATTTGATATTAAAGAGTAAAATATTCGTCTGGGCAAAACAAAATTTTATCTTCGCAAGTGGCATGAATTTTTTGATGCCTAGTTTCAGAAGACCTTAGTGTCATGTACCATGATATATTATTGATTTGACTCTCTTTGGACATTTTGATGAAATCTTGATACACTGATACAGCCTATCGCTTGTTTACTGGATTCTCTAGTTTTATTGCAATACTTCAGCACAAAATTGATGTGCAATGCCACTAGCTTTCAACTAATATGATGGATGGATCATCCTAAATGACATATTGATGACGTTTGATGGAGCAGTATATATCAGGAATATCTGTCATCATCTGTACAATAATTTGGTATGCATTACCTAGAAGTACAGTCTTTCAGTTTCTACTTGTACATTTCTTGAAATAAAGACGCATAGAATCTATACAGGCTATATACCGCGTATATAATAATAATTTTATGTGGCAACCCACTAGGACTGCATTTGATCACTATGATGTCAGATACCATCACCCTGATGTCAAATTGAGTAAAAATATCCATATAGGCAATTTGATTTGAATTTTGCCTCTGAATCGTTATTAACATGGATCCGCAATTTTGTTTATTCTTAAAAACGTTATACATTTTTAAATTGAAAACAATTTCATTCGATAAGAATGGTGTATTTTCTATATGTCACTGAAAGATAGGTCCATAACAAGCAATTTCATACTTTCCAAAGTTTTGCTGGCAGCGTGGCTTTCAATTTCAGTGTATGCCTTGGATCACTCTGGTAACTTTAACAGCAATGTCAAACTTTGACGGTGGTATTAGTCACAGAGGAGACTCTTGGACAGTCGCTGCATTTGTAAGACACAGCTGTCATAAACCTGGTTACTGTCATAATTGACAGATTTGACACCACATGACACATCTGATTCAAGACACTACTGATGGTGTGTCAAGAATTCTTTGGATGTTGTGCCAAGGAGGCATTGGCTGTCAGCTAATTGACAATATTGTGCTATCATAAGAAGCCCCTGCCCTCATACAGCATTGGTAGGAGACTGGAATGTTTATATTAGGCCTTTGTGTTGGTATTTGTGTGCTTCAGAAGAACAATATAAAATGCCTGCACAATGTATGGTTGTGTGTGAGTTGATGGTGCAGGTTTAATGTGACTGAGGATAACAGTATCGTGTAATGCAACGCCTCTTACCAAATAGCAGATCCGTTTGCACTTTGCAGTGGAAAACGCCCTGCCTCCCTTAACCCATCACAGCACTAACCTACCATGGTGTTTCAATGAGTGTGTAATGCCACAGATGACCACCAGGGGCGCAATTGTGCATACATGTATGCATGCGGCGACACCTATGAGTAGCTTTGGCTTGACAAATTTAAAAATGGCTGCAGTCCCTTACTTACAAGCATGCCTGGGATACAACACTGCTTATCACATTCATATGATTTAGATTTAGATTTGACAAGTTAAGGTAGTTGGGAGTACTTGTAGAAATTATGAATATTTTGCATGGTGTGGTGCTTGAGATATATGATGGATGTCATGACAGTTTATGAAATGGAGACTGAAACTAGATCCCCCATGCTAGGCGTGGGGGATAATTATGCCACCAAATTGTTATTGATATCCCAAATTTTTATTCTATAGAATTTTATAAATTTTAAATTGGAAAACTCATTCCTGTTGTTGTGGTAAGAATGGTGTCTAATATTAATTATTATGCCTCTTTTCTTACTACGAAACTGAGAGACAGGTCCATAAGAAGCAATTTCATACTTTCTGAAGTTTTGCTGGCACAGTGGCATTCAATTTTACAGTATGAAACACACTGGTAACTTTAACAGCATGCAATGTCACTACTTTGACGATGGTATTAGTCACAGAGGAGACTCTTGGACAGTCGCTGCATTTGTAAGACACAGCTGTCATAAACCTGGTTACTGTCATAATTGACAGACTTGACACAGCATGACACATCTGATTCAAGACACTACTGATGGTGTGTCAAGAATTCTTTGGATGTTGTGCCAAGAAGGCATTGACTGTCAGCTTATTGACAATATTGTGCTATCATAAGAAGTCTCTGCCCTCATATACCTCTGTGTGGAGACTGGTATGTTTATATTAGGCCTGTGTTGTGTGCCTCAGAAGAAGAACAATACAAAGGCCTTATACTGGTGTGTGAGACGATGATGCAGGTTCAATGTGTTTGAGGATAACAGTCATTTGTAAATGTTTTGGCCCGTCTTGGGTAATGGCTGTTAAGTTTCCATATTTGTCTTTGAGAAAGTTTCTAGTACAGTAAATACACAATATGAATTGTTGTTTGCAAAACTTCTCAGAATATAGATTTACAAAAATTCTATAATATTGTTTGTTCGTTTTATGACTATTACAGCCGTTTTCATAATTGTAGGCATTCAGTCTGAATATGTAGCTTTTTCTTGGACATGCATTCTATGGGGAAAAGGGTTGTCATGCATTTTCTGATATCGCTTTTTCCTAAGGAATATACACCTATGACCTATGTCCATAAAAAAACACACTTAGGCTGCATTTCTGCAAATGTGAAAATGGCTGTAAAGTTTTTCACTTTTGAACCATATCTGTAGCATTGCTTCAATGTGTGGAGCCCCCCTAAATGCATTAATACTTGATTTTTGCACTGATACATATAACAGCATTACCATATGCAGTGTCAGTCTGCCCACTGACCACACTATGTAATATTCAGGGAAACCTGACCACCCTATACTGTGTCACATTGCCCTGTTCGCCACTAGGCATAATGAAGAAGGGGACATTCATGTCTACGCTTAACCCATGGGTCCCTACAGGAATGCTCTTTTGCCTATGGAAAATAAGCTTACAATGATGAAAAGACACTTTATATCTATTACTTTAATATTCAAGAATATTACTTGCAATATAGCACTTTTCCGTCTAAAAGTTATATTGAACATAGCATCAATTGACTGGACAGATTCAGAAATTTCATTTTGTGCTTGCATATATTGCGATGGATGAACAAAAAAACTCTGATCTTGTCATACAATTTAAAATTAAGTTTATTAATCAATGTTAAACAAGTACATTCAGGAATTTAGTATTTCATGAAGTTGTTGCGAAATGTTGTTAGGTAATTCTCTACTATATCCTGGAGTATATTCAAGTGAAGTTCTATTACATGGACCAACCCGTAGTCATCTCTTTTGGACAGTAGTGCCATGGGAGCAATGGAGCCTGAGAGAGAAATGCAGTGCAGAATTAAGATCTGTAGACTGCATTAGGGCCTGATCATGACATACACAACCTCTCCCAACATGCATACATTTAAAGGAGGCTTCCATATCTCCGTCTGCCAGCTGGGACATTGCTTAATTGGAATATACCAACTCATAGCATGGCATGGCCAATGTGTCTTGGTGTATTTTGACATTTTGTATTTGCTGGAGCTGCAGTATAAAAAGTTATGTATTAGTTTGTGCAACGTATGATAAGTTATATGAGTCATTTCATTTTTGACGCAGTAAAAAGTGCACAAATTAAGGTTCCTCATCCAACACTTATCTGAAAATCATTAATATGACACTGCATGTGCTATCATATAAAATCTGAATCTTGAGTGAACTTATCAATCATAATTATATGGTGTCAAAATGTAAACAAGAATATATTGGGTACAATGATATTTGTGTGAAATCTTGTTGGCCATAACAATCATTAAATTATAACTTTTCAATTTTCTCCCAATTTTGCTGTAATAAATCGAGTCAGTTGATGGATTCATATTTAGCATGTTACCATGACAGTTCAGCAACTTGATCACCTTCTTTTTTAGCCCTCATTTCATTATAATTCATATCAGCGATAAAGTGCTTTTCAATTCCCATTTAGGTGCTAGGTAATCTAACCATGAGCTGTCAGGAAAACTATCAACTGTCTAATGTAATTTCCCTCATTTTAATGTAGTGGAATAAATCATTTCTTGTCGAAGGCCTTGGCGACAATATGTGAAGTTGGTTTTTTCTTCCGATCATTTTCATATTATATCTATGAATGATCAGTCAAGAAGAAATGCATACAAAAAGTTTATTTTTAAGGACATCCTTATTGTTAGAATAACAATTAGTCTTGTTGGATAGAAATGCTCTGTATACAAGTGCTGAGAAGCATGCCTTTAGTGCCAATTGGTTTTGTGACACAGAATAATTATGGAATACAATTTTGTACACACTTGTGCCAACATCATTACAAGGCGTTACGGTACACTTCCAGTGGAACATGAGACCACTGCCTTGATATAGGATGTCCTTACTGTTCTCAGGACTTTCTTCGGATTTAAGTCCAACCGTTATGACCAACAAGTGTAAAGTTGTCGGAGCATATGAAGTTGTTGGAGCTGCCTCAGAATAAACTTAAAAGGCTGAAGAGGCTTTATCTTGTGGCTTATGTTAATTTAATTCGGCAATCCTTTTTTGTAGAACAGTGTATATGTTTTTTACTCATTTATGAATTATTGAATCATATATTACCTGCATGGAAAAGTATATGAGCCTGTGAATTTTACAGAATATTTTTTCCCATTTTCTCACCTCTCCAGTGCACACGTTTTGGAAAATTTTTAGACAATGACATTTTGTTTTATTTTCAACATAATGTAAGCGTGTCTGAGAGATGTTTGTCTTATCAACAATATGAAGAAATATTTTCTGCCTTGGAATGGGCATTTCCTTCAGTATGATAGACCCCAAGCCATATATGGCAGCCTGTCATCTTCTTTTTCTGTCAATGTCTCTCTTTAATGGACATTTTCCTGCAGTTTTCAATGAAATTCAATGAAGACAATCTTATCTGAAAAACTTAGCTCAAAGGCAACCAAATTTAGCATCCTAGACAAAACCAATATTCTTGCCATGGAACAAAGTTCTATGAATCACTTGTGTGTGACTAAATCAAATTAAGAAGTGGGAAGTAAATTTTTTTTAAACCTGTTTCCCTGAATAATGAGACCTGGTCCAAAATTTACGTTTTTCAGTCAGCTGCAAGTTCATTCAAGCTGGTCAAACAGGCTTTTTTAATGATTTTATTAACAGAATATTGGGTGTTGAAAGGAACAGAGATCATGTAACTCATCAACAGCTTTAATTAACAGTCAGGGGTGCTTTTAACAGGATAAAAATAATTATCAAATCATATATTGTTACCAATCTGAAATACAATGCCCGATCAGAATCTATGGGAAACCTTATGCATATTTATCCATTCTAACGGCATTTATGCTGCATTCTTTTGTATCCACAACAACACTGATTTGTTTTATTTATGACATATAACATTGTAGTTTTGACAACTTTGAATGTCTCGACACCAAAATAACATAATGCGAAATGGTTAAGTTGCCTTTTCTGAATAGACTGTCATGTTCATGGCATACTGATAACATTTTAATGATCGGATCTTTTAGTCACAAAAATATCATTCACATGTGAGGACAAAAATCTGTGACAAGTTGACGTGGAGATGTTAGTTTAAGTATTTTCAATGAACAAACTTGTGAAATTTTGTATTAAAAAGTAATACATTCTACAGGGTAAATTTAAAGAGATTTTAGTTTTGCAGTTACTTGATGTACCATGAATTGTGATTGATTTATCACTCTTGGGACATTTTGATGAAATCTTGATACACTGATACAGCCTAGTGCTATTTTACTGGGTTCTCCATTTTTATTGCAATACTTCAGCGTCAAATTGATGTGAATGCCAACTGGCCTTCTTCTGATATGATGGATGAATCATCCTAAATGACAGATTGATGATGTCTCATGTGGTGTAGTATATGTCAGGCAAATCTGTCAACTTCTAGGTCTTTGCAATAATTTGATATGCATTACCTCTGATGTACAGTCCTTCAGCTACATTTCTCGAAATAAAGATAGACATATAGCACAGCATAATTGTACATTTATGCATGACAACCTACAGGGTATATGATTGTATTTTATGTCAAATTGACATCAGGATGACATCTACCATAGAATTTGGTAAAACGGGGAATATCACTTGAATTGTTCTGCCAAATTTTTATTAATATCCGACATATTTGTGTTCTTTAGAATTTTATAATTTTAAGATGGAAAACTCTTTCATGTTATGGTGGTAATTTGGTATGAATGGTGTACAATATTATTTATTATGTCTCTTTTCTTGCAATCAAACTGAGAGACAGGTCTATAATAAGCTATTTCATACTTCCTAAAGTTTTGCTGGCACCGTGGCTTTCAATTAAATCTTTACTGTATGGATCACTCGGGCAAGTTTAGCAGCAATGTCACAACTTTGACAGTGGTATTAGCCACAGAGGAGACTCTTGGACAGTCCCTGCATTTGTAAGAGACAGCTGTCATAAACCTGGTTACTGTCATAATTGACAGACTTGACACCACATGACACATCTGATTCCAGACACTACTGATGGTGTGTCAAGAATTCTTTGGATGTTGTGCCAAGAAGGCATTGGCTGTCACCTTATTGACAATAGTGTGGTATCATAAGAAGCCCCTGCCCTCATATGACAGTGTGAGGAGACTAGAATGTTGATATTAGTCCATTGTGCTGGTATTTGTGTGCTTCAGAAAAACAGTATAAAATGCCAGTACATCGTATTAGTTTGTTGAATACTAAAGTATACAAGACGGTATATTGTTTCAAATTTCAAGAGCATCGCTTCAATGTATCTATGATAAACAGAACCCTCCCGAATGCATTACTTTGAACTTTGAACTAAGTATTAACACTTTATTTTTGAACTAAGCATTAATACTTTATTTTCTGCGACAGAGACATATGACAGCATTACCATATGCAGTGTCAGTCTGCCAACTGACCAGTGACCACACTATGTAATATTCAGGGAAACCTGATCACCCTATACTGTGTCACATTGCTCTGTTCGCCACTTGGCATAATGACGAAGGGGACAATTCGTGTCTACGCTTAACCCATGGGTCCCTACAGGAATGCTCTTTGCCTATGGAAAAGAGTCTTACAAAGATGAAAAAGACACTTTAGATCTATTACTTTAATATGCAAGAATACATATCATGCAATATGATTGATATCTTGGTCTTTAAACGTTCATAACACTATTCAGTCTTATACTCATATTGAACATTTTCTGGATTAACTACATTTTTAGCATTAATTCATTGGACTGATAAAGAATTTCATTTTGTGCATGCAAATGTGGCGATGGATGACTCGTTGTCAGAATTTCTGCCAGCCGATAAAACGTCTGGTCATGTCATTCAATTTTAAATGAAGTCTGTTAATATAATCAATGTTAAACAAGTTCTTTCAGGAATTTTAGTGTTTCATGAAGTTGTTGCGAAACGTTGTCGGATAATTCTCTATACTATATCCTGGAGTATGTTCAAGTGAAGCTCTATTACATGGGTCAACCCCTGGCCATCTCTATTGGTAACAGTGCCAAGGGAGCACTGGAGCCCGAGAGAGAAATGCAGTGCAGAATTAAGATCTGTAGACTGCATTAGGGCCTGATCATGACATACACAACCTCTCCCAACATGCATACATATAAAGGAGGTTTCCATATCTGTGGTCTGCCAGCTGGGACATTGCATAATTGGAATATACCAGTTCGTAGCTTGCCATGGCCAATGTGTCCTGGTGTATTTTGACAGTTTGTATTTGCAGGAACTGCAGTAGAACTGTATGTATTAGTGCAACGTATGATAAGTTATAGAGTCATTTCCCATTTAGTGCAGTACAAAGTGCACAATTAAGGTTCTTTATCCAGGGGAAGAAATAAAACAACAACACTTATCTTAAAATCATGAATATGACACTGCATGTGCTATCCTATAAAATCTGAATCTTGAGTGAACTTATCAATCATAATTATATGGTGTCAAAATGTAAACAAGAATATGTTGGGTACAATGATATTTGTGTGAAATATTGTTGGTCATAACAATCATCAAATTATAACTTTTCAATTTTCTCCTATTTTTGCTGTAATAAATCGAGTCAGTTGATGGATTCATATTTAGCATGTTACCATGACAGTTCAGCAACTTGATCACCTTCTTTTTTAGCCTTCATTTCATTATAATTCATATCGGCAATAAAGTGAGTTTCAATTCCCATTTTGGTGCTAGGTAATTTAACCATGAGCTGTCAGGAAAACTATCAACTGTCTAATGGAATTTCCTTAATTTTGATGTAGTGGAATAAATTATTTCACATCGAAGGCCTTGACGACAATATGTGAAGGTGGTTTTTTCTTCCGATCATACCCATATTATATCTATAAATGATTCGTGAATCAGCAAAGAAGTAGTGCAGAAAGTTTTTTTTATGACAACCTTATTGTTAGAATAACAATTAGGCTTGTTGGATACAAACATTCTGCATACAATTGCTGACAAGCATGCCTTTAATACGACCTTGGTTCGTGACACCGAATAATTATGAAATACAATTTTGTACACACTTGCCAACATCTTTACAAGGCTTTGCGGTACACTTCCAGTGAAACATGAGGCCATCGCCTTGATGTAGGACGTCCTTACTGTTCTTACTGTTCTCAGGACTTTCTTCGGAATTAAGGTCCAATGGTCCATCCTTTATGACCAACAAGTGTGAAGTTGTCAGAGCTGCCTCAGAACACACTTAACAAGCTGAAGAGGCTTTGTCTTGTGGCTCATATGAATTTAATTTGGCTATTCTAGTTCATAGGAACTGTTTTTTACAACAGCCTGTCATATTCTGTTCGAGTCAGTGCCTCTCTTTAATGGACATTCTCCTGCAATTTTTGGTGAAGTTCAATGAAGACAATCTTATCTGAAAAATTAGCTCAGAGGCAACCAAATTGAGCATCTGAGACAAAACTGATATTCTTACCATGGAGCAAACTTCTATAAATCAATTCTGTGTGACTCAATCAAATAAAAAAGTGGGAAATCAAATATTTTTTTAAACCTCCTGTCTTTCCCTGAACAATGATTCTTGGTCCAAAATTTACATTTTTGTATAAGCTGTAAGTTCATTCGACCTGGTCAAACAGGCTTTTTAATGTTTCTAGGAACAGAATATTGGGTATTGAAAGGAACTAGGATCATGTAACACATTTAACAGCTTCCATTAAAAGTCAGGGGTGCTTTTAACAGGACATGTATATCATATAGTGTTACAAATCTGAAATACTATGACTGCATCTATGTGAAACCTTGTGCATATTTATTCACTCTAATGGCATTTTTGTTACAGTACGTTGTGGCCACAGCAACACTTATTTTATATTTATGACATAACATTATAAATTGACACCTTTGAATATCTCGACAACAAAATAACATAATGCGAAATGATTTTAGAAGTTTCCTTTTCCGAATAAACTGTCACGTTCATGGCATACTGATAACATTATGATACATCGGACCTTTTAGTCATAAAATTACCATTCACATGTGAGGACAAATATCTGCAACAAGTTGATGTGGATATATTATTTTTAGTATTTTCAATAAACAAACTTGCAACATTTGATATTTAAGAGTAATACAATGTCATTGCTCAGGGTGTGAACTTTAAAGAAAGTTCAGTTTTGTAGTGACTTGATGCATAGTTTAAGTAGAACTTAAATATTAAAAACTAGTATTATGTATGATGAAGTATGATTGTTTCATCACTTTCGGGATGTTTTGATGAAATCTTGATACACTGATACAGCCTGGTGCTGTTTTATTGGGTCCTCTAGTTTTATTGCAATACTTCAGCGCCAAATTGATGTGCAATGCCAACTGGCCTTCAACTGATATGATGGATGAATCATCCTAAATGACAGATTGGTGATGTTTGATGCAGTAGTATACGTCAGGCAAATCTGTCAGGCCTTTGCAATAATTTGGTATGCATTACCTTAGATGTACAGTCCTCCAGCTACATTTCTTTAATATTTTCATAGTATTATACAACATATGCGTATGTATGGCAGCCTGCAGGACATCTGATTGTATTTAATGTCAAATTGACATAAGGAGGACACCTGCATCACCCTGACATCAAATTTTATAGAAATTCGGGAATATCTCATGAATTATATGAGAAAATTGTTACTAATATCTGACATATTTTTGTTCTAGAGAATTTTTAGAAATTTTCAATTGGAAAACTCTTTCATGTTATGGTGGTAAGAACGGTGCATAATATTATTTATTTTGCCTCGTTCCTTGCAATCAAACTGAGAGACAGGTCCATAATAAGCAATTTCATACTTTCCAAAGTTTTGCTGGCAGCCTTGCTTTCAATTTCAGTTTATGGATCACTCTGGTAACTTTAACAGGAATGTCACAACTTTGATGGTGGCATTAGTCACAGAGGAGACTCTTAGACAGTCACAGCATTTGTAATAGACAGCTGTCATAAACCTGGTTACTGTCACAATTGACAGACTTTACACCACATGACACATCTGATTCCAGACACAACTGATGGTGTGTCAAGAATTCTTTGGATGTGCTGCCAAGAAGGCACTGGCTGTCACCTTATTGACAATATTGTGGTATTATAAGAAACCCCTGCCCTCATATGGCAGGGCACGGAGGATTTAATGTTGTTTTAGGCCATTGTGCTGGTATTCGTTTGCCTCAGAAGTATTCTTCCTCTCGAAGTATCAAAATGCACCTTCATCAAAATCTGCTTTATCCTCAATATTTTTTCCAAAAACATTCAATGGAGAGCTTTTGGAAGTCTTGTACCGATTATGTGAAAATTTCATAAGAATAATTCAATTCAATATGCCACAAAACCAATATTTTCATTAATGAGTTTTTTATTGAAGAGCAATGAGTGGACGTTTCAAACAGAACTCACAAGAATTACTGCTATATGGCCAAAAGTGAATCATATTTCACGAATGTTACCAATATGCATTGTAAGACCATCAGTGAGGTCTGTGACAGATTTGAAAATTATTGAACAATTAGAACTCAGAAAATTGTGCTGTCTAACGATGTTCAGCATACGATTTCGACACAACCGCCCGTTTGAACCTAAATTTAATGCTATGAAAAACACACTATGAGTATGTAAGACAGTATCAGTGCTACTTAAGGGTGAGATACTGGTCCTATGTTACTGAACTGTTATTTGTAAATGTTGTTGTTCTTCTTAGATAATATAATGACCGTTAAGCTTCCATTTTCTTTGAAGAAGTTTCTAGTGTACAATGAGAATTGCTGTTAGCAAAAAAGTCGGAATATAGATTTATAAATATTCCAAAACAAGTGTATTTTTTTTCGGAATAATACGGTCATTTTCATCATTGTAGACATTCTGTCTGAATGTTGAACTTTTCTGGGACATGTACATGTATTGTACGCTCTTAACAAAAAGGTTTCATATGGAACTTTTAAGGGTTCTTTGAGCTGGTATAGATTAGGAACCTCAAAAGGTTCATCATTCAACCTTTAAAAAGGTTCAAACAACACTTAGATAATCCAACTGCACGGAACTGCCACAATGGAACCCTTTCCCACAAGTCTTCCATCATCGAAGCCTTCCCACCAGTATTGAACCTTTTCAATTCAGTTGAACCCTTAACAATATTTAGAACCTTTTTTTGTCTTCTGGTTCTTTGTGTGGCATTAAGAACCTTTTTGCATTAAGAGCATAATAGGGAAAAATGATGTCATACTTTTTTAATGATGACTGAAATTATGAAAACGGCTGTATAGAACACAAGACTGTATACATAATGTTTCAAGTTTCATCTTTTCTGGAGCATTGTTTCAACGCTTAGAGCCCTCAACCTCTCCTGAATGTATTAATACTTCATTTTTGCACTGAAACATATAACAGCATCACCATATGCAGTGTCAGTCTGCCCACTGACCACACTATGTAATATTCAGGGAAAGCTGACCACCCTATACTGTGTCACATTGCCCTGTTCGCCACTTGGCATAATGACGAAGGGGACAATTCGTGTCTACGCTTAACCCATGGATCCCTACAAGAATGCTCTTTTAGCTATGCAAAAGAATCTTTCAAAGATAAAAAAATTGCCTTACTTTAGCGTAAAATAGGAATGTGTCATGTAATATGATTTGTTTCTTGTGCTTTAAGTGTATATGACACTATTCAATCTTATACTCATATCACACTTTTTCTAGGTTGAATAAGTTTTTAGTGCCAATTGATTTGGACCAATTCAGAAACTTAATTTTGTGCTGGCCATGACTCATTGATAGCTTTTTTTGCCAGCTGTTGAATAAAACAGATCTCTACATTTGGTTATGAATAGATGATAAATTTATTTCAGCAAAGTGTAGGAAGCCAGAAAAGCAGAACTGCTTATTGAACAGACACCTTTGCTGGTTTCAGATACAATTTTAAATTATTAATTTATACTAAACCAAGTGCTTTTGTGTATTTTGGTACTTCTAAAAGTGGTTGCAAAATGTTAAGTAATTCTGTACTAAATCCATGAGTATATTCAAATCAGAAGCAAATGAAGCCATACCACATGGGTCAAACCATGCACATCTTTTCTGGGCAGTAGTGCCGTGGGAGCACTGTAGGCTGAGAGAGAAATGCAGTGCAGAATTAAGATCTGTAGACTGCATTAGGGCCTGATCATGACATATTTAACCTCTCCCAACATGCATTCATATAAAGGAGGTTTCCATATCTCCGTCTGCCAGCTGGGACATTGCATAATTGGAATATACCAGCTCTTAGCATGGAATGGCCAATGTGTCTTGGTGTATTTTGACATTCTGTATTTGCTGGAGCTGCAGCTGGCCTATAACTGTATGTATTTGTTTTAACAACATATATGTATGATAAGCTATACGAGCCATTTCATATTTTCTGCAGTAAAACTTCTTCATGAAGGGGAAGAACAAAATAATCACATATTTCTTAAAATCTTGTATAGCATCCATGACACCATGCAAGTGCTATCATTTCAATTCAGAACCTTGAGTGAAATTAAGCATCAAATTGACCGCTGAGCGCAAAAAGAGACTTAGTGCCACTAAGTCCCTTTTTGAATTATTGCATATTAGAAAGTTCAAGACCTTAGGATTATTACCTGTAAATATTGGAACAGAGTTGGTTCAATTAAAGGAGATATTGTAGGTCAAAGTACAGGATGACACTATTTGTGGAATAAAGTTGAATTTTCAAGTTTTTGTTGTCCTTTTTTGTCTCTGCTATTAGAAAATTTCACCAATGCAATAAGGAACTGATGATGCTTTGTTTAATGGAAGAAGGAGCATTGGTATAATTTCATTAAAAAATAATCATATTAGCATCATTATTTTTATATACATTTGTAAAACAATCTATATGAATGTCCATACCAAAAATCATTCAAATCGGACCAGTATTGACCGACCAAGAACTGAAAACAACTGTTCAAATGTGAAAGGCATTTTTCTCAAAATGCTATTTTTCCATTATGCTCCTTTTTGTGCCGAGCGGTTGATATGGTGTCAAAATTTGAAAAAGTGTATGAAATCAAAGGCTTGACTTGTTCTATTTTCATTTGGTGGTTCCACTTGTGCCTTAGAATTTCAATCATTATGAAAGTTGTGTAGGGCACAGTGAGATTCCTGTTGAATTTCATTGGTCATGGCAAACATTATAGTATAACTTTTAAATTTTCGCCCATTTTTTTTCTGAATCAATAACATTGAGTTAGTTGATTGATTCATATTTCGCATGTTAATGTAGGAGTTCGGCGACGTGATCATTTCCTTTTTAAGCCCTCATTTCATCAAAATTCAGATAAGCGATAGAGCTTTTCATTTCCCATTAAGGTGTTCGGTAATCTAACCATGAGCTGTCAGGAAAACTATCAACTGTCTAATGGAATTTCCCTCATTTTAATGTCGTGGAATAAATATTTTCTTGTTGAAGGCCTTGGTGAAAATATGTGATGTAGGTTTTTTCTTGCCATCAGTCTCATATTATCTATAAGTTATTAATTTGTCAGAATCAGCAACGAATAAAACACAAAGGAAGTTTTTTTAGATAATGACCTTGCTGTTAGAATGAAATTAGTCTCGTTACATACAAACATACTGTGTACAAATGCTTGGAAGCATGCCTTTAACAAGATGTTGTTTCGTGACTGCAAGTAATTATGAATAGTACAGTAGCTTGAAGGTAGCCAATTCAAGACCAAATTTAGATTCTTTTCGTAGAACAAGTTCCACATGAAGTGATTGTGTGTGACTCAATTAAATAAATTAAAAAGTACCGAGTCAATTTTTTCAAAAACCTCCTATTTTTCCCTGAATATTAGATAGTTCAAAATGTAAACCTTTCTATCAGCTGTAAGTTCATTTTGTCTGATGAAAACAAGCTTTTTTATTATTTATTAAGAACAGAATATCTGGCGTTAAAAAGAACAGGGATCCTGTAACACATTAGTAGCTTCCACTGAAAGTCAGGGGTGCCCTTAAACAGGACACCTGTCATATAGTGTTACAACTCTGAAATACAATGACTACCCAGGATCTATGTGATACCTTAATGGAACATACAGTACAAATTTCTAAAAGTGGCTCGTCATTTAAAATCTAGCCTTAGCTATCTATCCATAGCCATTTTAAGCTAAACCTAGCTACACTTATCCATAGCTATCCATAGCTATCCATAATTACTATTGTTTAAACAAGGGGTAAAGAGATTCTAGTGTATACAAAAGGATACAAATGGATAGCTATGGATAGATATGGATAAGACTAGTAACGAATAGCTATAGACAGCTAAGTTGAGCCAAATTTAGAAATTTGTACTGTACAATGTAACCAATCCAGTAGTACTTTTTCTTTTAATTTTTCGTTACATTTTACTTTTTGTACTTGAATAAAAAGACAGACTTTGTCCATTCACAAGATAAACCTAAGGACATATGGGCATTATTTCAAAGTGAAAGACCGTCTCAATATTTAAACAATGAATATATATTTCCATTAAAGAGCCATTCTGAATGATTCTAGTATTACAAATTTAGATGGAATCTAACCTGTTATGATTTGGTTCTGTCTTGTTTGGCCTGGCTTTTTCTTCAAAAGGACTAATGAATACAAAAATTGCAATTGTGGTCAGCTTGTGGTCAGCTTGTGGTCATGGGAGCCCTGGGACCGGAGAGAGAAATACAGTTTGGAATTACGATCTGTGGACTGCATTATGGAATTATCATGACATAATGAGTTTCTTCCAACATGCGTAAATATTCAAAGATCTCTAGAAGAGTGTTATGTTCCAACAATGTGGAAACTCTCAGAAATAATTCCACTTCCCAAAAAACCACAACCTAAAATACTCAATGATTTTAGGCCAGTAGCACTAACTTCGGTAGCCATGAAATGCTTGGAAAAGATTGTCAAAGCGAAACTGATGTGGTACATTGGCTCTCAACAAGATGTTCTACAATTTGCTTATACTGAAAATAGAAGTACGTTAGACCCAACTATCATGATTGTAAATGACGCCTTAAAATTCTTTGATTCACAAAATAGTAAACATAAAAGTCATTTTGTAAAAATTCTTTTCATAGATTTCAGCTCCGCCTTCAATACAATACAGGTTCATATTATGTTAAATATGCAGGTTAACCCAAACATTGTATTATGGATTTACAGCTTCTTGAGTCACAGACAACAATATGTTAAATTTAATAGCACTTTATCTGAGACTGTGTATACAGAAACAGGCGCCCCGCAAGGATGCGTCCTCTCACCATTGCTTTTTACTTTATATACAGACTCCTGTCAATCTAGTTGTTCATCATGTATACAAATATGCAGATGACACTGCCCTTGTGGGACTTTGTGTTAACAATGACAATGATTATCAAAAAGAAGTAAAATCTTTTGTTACGTGGTGTAAAGATAACTATTTATTACTCAATGTGCAAAAGACGAAAGAATTGATCATAGATTTTAGGCGATCACCACATGTACACTATGATCTTATTATAAATGATGAAGTTGTAGAAAGAGTGGCGGAGTATAAATACTTAGGGACCATCATTGATTGTAAATTAAATTTTGAAACAAATGTTAACGCCATCTATAAGAAGGCCAATTCAAGGATGTTCTTTGTAAGAAAACTGTACAATTTACATGTAGATAGCACAATAGTTGAACTTTTTTATAGATCTGTTGTAGAGTCTGTGATTACTTTTGGTGTGGCAGCATGGTATGGAAATTGCACACAAGTGTCCAGAAACAAATTATGTAAAGTCATCAAATATGCTAAAAGGCTAGGTATGCAAAATGCAAAGACTCTGTTAGAATTATATGAGAAGTTTGCCAGGCAAAAAGCAGTGGCCATTAAAGTAGATTGCCAACATCCATTGTATAGTTGCTACCAATTATTACCATCACGCAGGAGATTTCAAGCACAATATGCAAGAACAGCAAGGTTTAGCAAATCATTCGTACCTGCAAGTGATAGACTGCTTAATTATGTATAAATTGTATAAACTATTTTTGTATAAATTGTACATACGTTGACATTTACTGTTGTTTGAATATCGTATGCCACAACAAATTTTACTGTATACAGTGACAATAAATTATTATCGTATCGTATCGTATCGTATCGTATAAAGGAGGTTTCCAGTATCTCCGATCTGCCAGCTGGGACATTGCATAATTGGAATATACTAGCTCATAGCATGCCATGGCGATGTGTCTTTGGTGTCTCCTGACAGTTTATATATTTGCGGGAATTATATGTATTCTTTCTTATATTCACACATAACCCTTCTATTGTAGAATATATTGACTCTAGCAATCTACCTTGACAGTATTTGCAGGCACCTGTGCCTGATGAAAGCTTTGAATATTTATTTATTTATTTATTTTTATTTATTTCAGACATTTATAAAGCGCCTCAACCAGAGAACCTGCTCTGTGGTGCTGTACATTAAGTGAGAAAATATAAATCATAGACAAATATGAAATGTAAAATGTAAAAGTCCAAATATATGGGTTATGAAATGTAAAAACTGTATGGGACACATTAAAATTCTAAAATACATGGTCATAAGCATCCTTGAACAGAAATGTCTTTAGTCCTTTTTTAAAGCTGGTCAAATATGTATAAACCTGATGCAATGTATTGAACTGGAGGACACACTCGTGACCAATGAAAGTGATTATTTTTGTAGAGCGAAGAGGAAACTACCATTTTTTAAATTGCAAATTAATAATAGGAGGATAGACATCTTGAGAGATGTGCTGTGTATATGCAGAAGAGCCAAAAACCCCTACATGTACTCTTAAAAATATAATGGAATGGTTGTTCAAAAATTTACTGCCACTCAAAAGCAGACATGTGATATCTTGTCACAACTAATGGTGGTTGCTTCCCAATTTTCCGTTCAGCCAATATTAAATTATTTTAGATGAGGTCGGTATTGGCAGACATTAGCAAGGGCAGAAATTTGGGTGGCTAAATTGAATTTACTACTTATCTTACAAATTCTTACATGATTGAGAACATCAACAGTGAGTCAGGTACCTAATGCCCTGGGTTGAAAATATTTCGGTGGTTTGCAGCAACCATTGAAGGCGTACATGTAAGGCAACAAATGTGTATACTAATAATTTACAATATATCTAATGTTGTTATGTTATTCTGCACTGTGTAGACCCAATATTACGTGTGTACACACAGTACAAGCAAATGCAATATGCTCTGATTTGGCACAGTAGTGGCATATGTAAAGTTCTGCTAGTTTTGAATGACAGTGTGTCATCATGCATCTTGTCCTTTGCTCCATGCATGTATTTCTTTTTCTTTTTATATTTCTACAATATTCATTGATGTTTTATAATGAGCAAATAAATAAATAACCAATCAATCATTTAGTCAATCTTGATACTGGTTTCATGGAGACTGATTGCACTGTTGCTGCAGTATTAATATGACTTTCTGCTCGGTGTTAAAATATTATTGTGTGTCACCTCTGGATTTTCAATTTGTTGGGTTTTTTGCATCTCATTTTGTCAGGTTTCAAGTCGGTTCTTAATCGCACATATATGAGTTCCCGTGTAACTCCATAGGAAAGCTTTAACATCTGTCAGAAAATATTTTGATTTCATCTCTCATTCACAAATATGTTTGTGTTTTGAATATTTTCAACGCAATATTTATAACTATATTCTATCATTGGTATGCCTCGAATCTACTGAGCAGCAGAACTAAACTACATTGGACTTGTTACCAAAAAATGCTATTGTCATTATTTGAAAACTTATCCTTATACTGGACCTTTCAAGTATGCAGCACACGCTATGTAGTGGAAAGCAATTTCATACATAATCGTACTATCATCATTACACGTCCTTGAGGTACACTTACAGTGAAACACGAGGCCATCATCTGAATATAAGACATCCTTACTGGCTGTGTGACTTACATTGGAATTAAGGATTGTCTGTTATGATCAACCAGCATGAAGTTATGTGAGCTGCAGCCTAAGAAAATACTTATCAGGATAAAGACGCTTTCTTTCTGAGGCTCATGTGAATTTCATTTGGGCATAGTTTTGTACACTTCAAGTGTTCTGACTGAATGATTCTGTTCTATTGGTGCAAGTATAAACTCAATAATGTTTGCCTCAGGCCTAACTCCTTTAGAAAATGTTCCATATGATCAATGTTTTTGCAAGATTGTGAGTGACCTTCCCATTTTTTTAGTCCTTTTTGCTGTCTCCATTTTTCACAGCTTAGAAAGTGAAGTGGTCATTTAATCGCTGGGCAGTGTGTATACCATGTAGCATGGGGTCATAGTGTCCAGACACTGCAGACAGAGAAATATTTTCGAATTAAGATCTGTAGACGGTGTCAGGCTCTGATCATGACACACATTGCTAGTATGCCAGATAGAACATTGTATGATTGTAAAAAAAACTCCGGAGCTGTAAAAATATGCATTCCTTCCAATATTCACTTACCTCTCTGAAGACTTTATTCACTTTACTATAGGAAGTAACCTTGACAGCATATACAGACACCTGAGTGTGGCAAAAGCTGTAATCATGTATAAACTTGCTGCAATGTACTTAGGCTGAAGGACAGACTCACGGCCAAATAAACTAATTAGTCTTGTTGAGTTGACATGAAGCTACCAGCTTGTTAGTTTGAAGTAAAAGTTTATGGGCTTGGTTTTGTCTTGATGTGATGACACCGAATGGCCCACCTTATTTATAATTTGAAAAGTTGAATTCTTAAAGAATTTAATATCAAGTGTTCAGAATGGGATGATGTTTCGATGATTTAGGGCCACTGAGAAGCAGACATGTGATATCATACCATGAGGAAGTTTGGGAGTTGACAAATTTTTCCAATTTTCTGTCTGGGTCCAATATTAGATTAGTCGAGATGAGGCCGACCTGGGCAGACATTAGCGAGGGCAAGTTTGAGATGAAAACCCAGGACTGAGAGTGGCTAAATTGAATTTGCCTTATGATGGAGAACATCAACAGTGAGTCAGGCATTGCCTTGAGCAGTAAACTCTGTGGTGGTTCCTGTCAACAACCGAAGATTCAAGGCAACAGGTTATTTTAAAGTATGTTATTAATTTAAGGAACTAATTTCATTATGCTGTGTGCAATATGCATACATTGTACCCGCAAATGCAATATGTTTGGAACTTTGATTTGTCACTCTTATGTCTAAATTGAATAGACTGCGATAACTGCGTGATGTTGTGTGCATAGCCCCAGCATTATTGATAAGTGTTTACAAGATTACAATTATCTTACAGGAGGAGCTGTTTTTATTGAGTCTCAATAATACAAATATCACCTTATCGAGGTTTTGTCAGTTCTAGTCACAGGTGGTGTCAGGGATTGATTTTGTTTATGGTGCAGTAATGAAGTTTCTGTGAAACATTTCATCAAATGATGAGATTCTCTTTTCCCGAATATGAACATTAAAAATTGAAGCAAGTGTTGCATCATTATTTTGTATGTCATACTAGATTTAGGGGTCTCTATTTCAATTCTTTTTGCAAGATTTCATGCTAGAGAATTAAGTTTTAGTACCTGTTAACCTGATGGGATACGTTCAAAATTTATCTAATTGGGATAAGTTATCTGAAATGTTCTTTTGCATTGATGACTTGACTTTTTTTCGAAATGGAATTGAAATGTCAATCTACTTACAAATTACTTTTTCAAAAGACGTTGGTTGAACTGAATAATTTTAAAAATCCTGTATAGAACACATGGGCCTAGAAATACATTTACTTTTGTACTACATAGTCGCTGAGGAAAGCTATGTCTTACATAATAGCACAAGCAGCAATACTGCTCCTTGTTGTACACTCCGAGTGAAGCATGAGACCATCACCTTGATGTAAGATGTCCTTACTGTTCTCGGGACTTACGTTGGAATTATGGTCCCTCTTTTATGACCAACAAGTGTGAAGTTATGGGAGATGCTGCTTTGGAAGATGCTTAGCAGGATGATGACTCATTCATAAGGCTTTCCTTTTATGTTGTGTGAATTTCATTCGGTAAGCCATGCTAGTGACTGACTTCAAGTGTTCCAAGCATACATGCCTAGACTTTAGAATTGTTTTTCTGGTAGGTATTGATAGGGAAAATTGAATCAAACTATTTATACTTTAGTGATCTTTAAGATTATGAACTGCCTTTGTTTGATGAGTGGTGTATAATGGAAACAGTTTGTGAAGATTTTGTTTTAAGAACAATATAAGGTTTTATATCACATGGTATAAAACATACTTTTTTTTTTGTTCAGTGGAACTGTGTTACAGGCAATTACATGAATGTGACATATCCTGCTACATGTTGGAAGGCTGCACAAGAGCCTGTCATTTTGTCTGTATATCATTGTCTCACATTAATGGACTTGCTTTTTCTTATTGCCAATGAATGTTTAAAGCAAGGAAGAAAGTCTTTATCTGACAAGTTTTAAGAATGAAGTAGATTATATTAGATAGAACAAAGTTGACAATAGTATTACACTCTGTACATGTAATGCAAGTGTTTTATTCAATGACATTTGAAGTATTTGGTTGCACAATGAAAATCATGGTTACATAGTAATTATATATGAGATCAGTATGTTATGTTTTAGATGGATATCCTGATGAAAGTTTGGAGCGCCTCATACTTTCATGGCATCTGGTTACTTTGAAGATCTTCTGACACGTCGGATCTCCTTTTTTTGCTAGAAACCTTGTTAAAGGATAGCTCTCTCTTATAGTATTACTGTTCGGTAATGCGATGCCTTTTGGCAAGAGCCATTCGAAACCTAAATGGAACTTTGATGTGCCACAGCTGGATTTCATTAAATCTTTCAGGCTTGTACAATCATACACGTTGCATATATATCGTGCTGCGCAATAGTATTGTTAAATGTGAAATTGTGAATGTATTATATGACATAACATTCTGGCTTTTTTAGCATTAATTTGTCTTTCTAGTCTACTTGACAAAATATCCTATATGGATTCCCACAACGCAGGAGTGTGAACGGACAAGTTCTGTCAGTTTACAAAAGGAGCAGAAATGTATCATTATTAGAGGAGATGGTATATTCCTGTAATATGCTTAATTTTGGAAATAAGGCTCAATCTCTCGAAAAGCATCTCCAGTTTTTACCATCTTGCATGTCGTATAATATCACATTTCTCATGTAGAAATATGCTTGTGTTTCCCAAACTATAATGAATGTTGTATACAGGATGATAGACTACTTGATATGAAATACATTGATTCACCAAAGCTGTGGAACACTCTTCCTGATAAAGTAAGAATGTCAGCCTCTCTGCAAAACTTCAAGAAAAGTTGAAAACATTATGCGATACTACAACTAAGACTACCAAGCACTGGTAAGCAGTACCTATGTGTCACTTGAACCAGCAGTCCCGCATTATACAAATTCCCAATTCTATCACTATAAGTATATTCTATCTTTAGTAGCTCTGAGTTAGCTGGACTGAAATTTAGTGGAAAATGATTATTGTCATTATTTTGAAATGTATCATTATACTGGACCTATCAAGTATGCAGCACACGCTGTGTAGTGGAAAGCAATTTCATACATAATCATACAATCATCATTACACGTCCTTGAGGTACACTTACAGTGAAACACGAGGCCATCATCTGAATATGAGACATCCTTACTTGTTGTGTGACTTACATTGGAATTAAGGACCGTCTGTTATGTCCAACTGTTGTGAAGTTATGTGAGCTGCCGCCTGTGGAAACACTGAACAGGATAAAAACATTTGTTATATGGCTCATGTGAATTTAATTTAGGCATACTGTTGTACAATTCAAGTGTTCTGACGGAATGATTTTGTTCTATTGGAGGAAAGTATTAATTTGGTGGTTGCTTGCTTTAATTCCTGAAGAAAATGTATGTGTAATGGCTTTTTCAGATTGTGAGTGACCGTTCCATTCTTTTAAGGTTCTGTCTGTAACAGTTCTGTCTTCATTTTTCACAGCTTAGAAAATGACGTGGTCCATTTTTTAGGCAGTGTGTATGTAGCATGGTGACAGAGTGTCCAGACAAAGAAATATTTTAGAATTACGATCTGTAGACTGTGTCAGGCTCTGATCATGACATACATCTCTTGTATGCCAGATTGGACATTGCATAATTGTAAAAGACACCCCGTTGCGGCATGCCTCTTCCAATGGGTCTCTGACGTCTACAGACAGTTTGTATTTGCTTGACTTCATATGCATATATATATATTCCTTCGGATAGTCACATCCTTCTCTGATGATGTTTCTAACTTTACTATGGGTAGTAACCTTGACAGTATTTACAGACACCTGAGTGTGGTAAAAGCTTTAATCATGTAAGAACTTGCTGCAATGTACTTAGGCTGAAGGACAGACTCATGGCCAAATAAACTAATTAGTTGTGTTGTGTTGACATGAAGATACCATCTTGTTAGTTTGAAGTAAAAGTTTATGGGCTTGGTTTTGTCTTAATGTGATGACATTGAATGGCCCACTTTATTTGTGACTTGAAAAATGGAATTCTCAAATAATTTGATACCTGGTGTTTTGAATGGGATAATGTTTGGATGATTTAGAGCCATATATGGAAGAGGACATGTGATATCATGCCATAGGGAAGTTTGGAAGTTGACAAATTTTTCCAATTTTCTGTCTCTGGCAAAAATTAGATTAGTCAAGATGAAGCCGACATTGGTAGACATTAGCGAGGGCAGGTTTGAGATGAAAACCCAGGACTGAGAGTGGCTAAATTGAATTTGCCTTATGATGGAGAACATCAACAGTGAGTCAGGAATTGCCTCAAGCACTAAACCCTGTGGTCGTTCCTGTCAACAACTGAAGGCTCTAGGCAACAGATAATCTTAAAGTATGTTATTGATTTAGGGAACAAATTTCATTATGCTGTGTACAATATGCATACATTGTACCCACAAATGCAATATGTTTGGAACCTATGATTTGTCACTGTTATGCGACAATTGAATAGGCTGCAATAACTGGGCTATGTGCATTGCCTCAGCATTTTATAAGATTGCAATTACCTTATAGAAGAAAATACTTTTATTTAGTCCTAGAAAAAATTGCTACTTCTTGCACATACGTAAGTCAATGTTTTGTTAGTTTTAGTCATAGGTGATGTCTCGGATGGATAACGTTCACAGTGCAGTGATTAAATACAATCAGGTTTCTGTGAAACATTTTAATTGAAACAGTGGATGGATTGTTATTTTTCATGCAACAACTGGATTTAGAATAGAATTATTTTGTTTTAGCACCTCGTTTCACCATGTTATGCTGGTAATTGAGTGAAGTTCAGTTACCATTGACCTAATAGGATGTCTTCACAATTTATCTAATTGACACTACGCATGCACATTTTTCTCTTGTGTTGATAACATGATTTATTTTTTCCGAACCCAGCTAAATTTGAAAGAGGGCCTATAAATTACTTTCCTTAGAAATATGCTGAACTCAATAATTTTCCCTCCCATCTACAGTACACAGGTCTTTTTAATACTCATGTATGACCTTGCGTAATCGCTGAGGAAAGCTATTTCTTACATAATAGCACAGGCAGCAATTCTGGTCCTTGTTGTACACTTAGAGTGAAGCATGAGACCATCACCTTGATGTAAGACGTCCTTACTGTTCTTGGGACTTACTTCGGAATTAAGGACCCTCTGTTATGACCAACAAGTGTGAAGTTATGGGAGCTGCTGCTTCGGAAGATGCTTAGCAGGATGATGACTCATTCATAAGGCTTTCCTTTTATGTTGTGTGAATTTCATTCGGTAAGCCATGCTAGTGACTGACTTCAAGTGTTCCAAGCATACATGCCTAGACTTTAGAATTGTTTTTCTGGTAGGTATTGATAGGGAAAATTGAATCAAACTATTTATACTTTAGTGATCTTTAAGATTATGAACTGCCTTTGTTTGATGAGTGGTGTATAATGGAAACAGTTTGTGAAGATTTTGTTTTAAGAACAATATAAGGTTTTATATCACATGGTATAAAACATACTTTTTTTTTTGTTCAGTGGAACTGTGTTACAGGCAATTACATGAATGTGACATATCCTGCTACATGTTGGAAGGCTGCACAAGAGCCTGTCATTTTGTCTGTATATAATTGTCTCACATTAATGGACTTGCTTTTTCTTATTGCCAATGAATGTTTAAAGCAAGGAAGAAAGTCTTTATCTGACAAGTTTTAAGAATGAAGTAGATTATATTAGATAGAACAAAGTTGACAATAGTATTACACTCTGTACATGTAATGCAAGTGTTTTATTCAATGACATTTGAAGTATTTGGTTGCACAATGAAAATCATGGTTACATAATAATTATATATGAGATCAGTATGTAATGTTTTAGATGGATATCCTGATTAAAGTTCAGAGCGCCTCATACTTTCATGGCATCTGGTTACTTTGAAGATTTTCTGACACGTCAGATCTCCTTTTTTTTACTAGAAACCTTTTTAAAGGATAGCTCTCTCTTATAGTATTACTGTTCGGTAATGCGATGCCTTTTTGCAAGAGCCATTCGAAACCTTAATGGAACTTTGATGTGCAACACCTGGATTTCATTAAATCTTTCAAGCTTGTACAATCATACACATTGCATATATATTGTGCTGCACAATAGTATTGTTAAATTTGAAATTGTGAATGTATTATATGACATAACATTCTGGCTTTTTTAGCATTAATTTGTCTTTCTAGTCTACTTGACAAAATATCCTATATGGATTCCCACAACGCAGGAGTGTGAACGGACAAGTTCTGTAAGTTTACAAAAGGAGCAGAAATGTATCATTGTTAGAGGAGATGGTATATTCCTGTCATATGCTTAATTTTTGAAATAAGGCTCAATCTCTCGAAAAGCATCTCCAGTTTTTACCATCTTGCATTTCGTATAATATTACATTTCTCATGTAGAAATATGCTTGTGTTTCGCAAACTATAATGAATGTTGTATACAGGATGATAGACTACTTGATATGAAATACATTGATTCACCAAAGCTGTGGAACACTCTTCCTGATAAAGTAAGAATGTCAGCCTCTGTGCAAAACTTCAAGAAAAGTTGAAAACATTATGCGATACTACAACTAAGACTACCAAGCACTGGTGAACAGTACCTATGTGTCACTTGAACCAGCAGTCCCGCATTATACAAATTCCTAATTCTATCACTATAAGTATAATCTATCTTTAGTAGCTCTGAGTTAGCTGGACTGAAATTTAGTGGAAAATGATTATTGTCATTATTTTGAAATGTATCATTATACTGGACCTATCAAGTATGCAGCACACGCTGTGTAGTGGAAAGCAATTTCATACATAATCATACAATCATCATTACACGTCCTTGAGGTACACTTACAGTGAAACACGAGGCCATCATCTGAATATGAGACATCCTTACTTGTTGTGTGACTTACATTGGAATTAAGGACCGTCTGTTATGTCCAACTGTTGTGAAGTTATGTGAGCTGCCGCCTGTGGAAACACTGAACAGGATAAAAACATTTGTTATATGGCTCATGTGAATTTAATTTAGGCATACTGTTGTACAATTCAAGTGTTCTGACGGAATGATTTTGTTCTATTGGAGGAAAGTATTAATTTGGTGGTTGCTTGCTTTAATTCCTGAAGAAAATGTATGTGTAATGGCTTTTTCAGATTGTGAGTGACCGTTCCATTCTTTTAAGGTTCTGTCTGTAACAGTTCTGTCTTCATTTTTCACAGCTTAGAAAGTGACGTGGACAATAATTTTCAGGCAGTGTGTATGAGGCATGGGATCATAATTGGTTTAGAATTAAGATCTGTAGAGTGTGTCAGGCTCTGATCATGACATACATCTTTTGTATGCCAGATTGGACATTGCATAAATGTGAAAAAAAACACCCCGTCGCAACATGCCTCTTCCCATGGGTCTTTGATGTCTACAGACAGTTTGTATTTGCTTGACTGCATATATATATATTCCTTCTAATAGTCACATCCTTCTCTGAAGACGTTTCTAACTTTACTATAGGAAGTAACCTTGACAGCATTTACAGACACCTGAGTGTGGCAAAAGCTGTAATCATGTATAAACTTGCTGCAATGTACTTAGGCTGAAGGACAGACTCATGGCCAAATAAACTAATTAGTCTTGTTGAGTTGACATGAAACTGACAGCTTGTTATTCTTAAGTAATAGTTTGTGGGTGCGGTTTTGCCTTAGTGTTATTGCCACCGAATGGCCCAACTTATTTGTGATGTGAAAAATGGAATTCTTGAAGAATTTAATACCTAGTGTTCAGAATGAGATGATGTTTGGATGATTTAGGGCCGCTGGGAATCAGACATGTGATATCATGCAATGAGGAAGTTTTGAAGTTGACAAATTTTTCCAATTTTCTGTCTGCAGCCAATATTAGATTAGTCGAGATGAGGCCGACATTGGCAGACATTAGCGAGGGCAAGTTTGAGATGAAAACCCAGGACTGAGAGTGGCTAAATTGAATTTGCCTTATGATGGAGAACATCAACAGTGAGTCAGGCATTGCCTCGAGCAGTAAACTCTGGGGTGGTTCCTGTCAACAACTGAACACTCAAGGCAACAGATTATCTTAAAGTATGTTATTAATTTAGGGAACTAATTTCATTATGCTGTGTACAATATGCATACATTGTACCCACAAATGCAATATGTTTGGAACCTATGATTTGTCACTGTTATGCGACAATTGAATAGGCTGCGATAATTGGGCTATGTGCATTGCCTCAGCATTTTATAAGATTGCAATTACCTTATAGAAGAAAATACTTTTATTTAGTCCTAGAAAAAATTGCTACTTCTTGCACATACGTAAGTAAATGTTTTGTTAGTTTTAGTCATGGGTGATGTCTCGGATGGATAACGTTCACAGTGCAGGTTTCTGTGAAACATTTTAATTGAAACAGTGGATGGATTATTATTTTTCATGCAACAACTGGTTTAGAATCGAATTATTTTGTTTTAGCACCTCGTTTCACCATGTTATGCTGGTAATTGAGTGAAGTTCAGTTACCTTTAACCTAATAGGATATCTTCACAATTTATCTAATCGACACTACGCATTTACATTTTTCTCTTGTGTTGATAACATGATTTATTTTTTCCGAACCCAGCTAAATTTGTAAAGAGGGCTTATCACTTACTTTTTTTAATAGATTTGTTGAACTCAATAATTCCTGTGTTCAGTACAATGGCCTTTAAAATACATGTACTTTTGTATGACCATGCATAATCACTGAGGAAAGCTTTTTCTTACATAATAGCACAGGCAGCAATACTGCTCCTTGTTGTACACTTCGAGTGAAACACGAGGCCATCACCTTGATGTAAGACGTCCTTACTGTTCTCGGGACTTACTTCGGAATTAAGGACCCTCTGTTATGACCAACAAGTGTGAAGTTATGGGAGCTGCTGTTTCGGAAGATGCTTAGCAGGATGATACCTCATTCATAAGGCTTTCTTTTATGTTGTGTGAATTTAATTTGGTAGGTCATACTGTCACAGACTTCAAGTGTTCCAAGAATAAAAGCATACACTTTAGAATTGTTTTTCTGATAGGTATTGATAGGGAAAATTGAATCAAACTATTTATACTTTAGTGATCTTTATGGTTATGGACTGCCTTTGTTTGGAGAGCGGTTTAGAAAGGTGACAGTTTGTGAAGTTTTTGTTTTAAGAACAATATAAGGTTTTACATCACATGGGATAAAACATCCTTTTTGCTCAGTGGAACAGGCAATTACATGAATATGACATATCCTGCTACATGTTGGCAGGCTGCATGAAAGCCTGTCACTTTCTCTTTATGTCATTGTCCCACTTTAATGGACTTCCTTTTCTTACGGCAAATGAAATTTTAAAGCAATAAAAAGTCTAGATCTGACAAGTTTTAAAACTGAAGTAGATTTGATGATATTGAACAAAGTTGACAATGGTATAATACTCGTTACTGCAACAGCTTTTAAGTGTTTCTTTCAACTAAACATTATTTGGTTATACATTGAAAATCATGGTTACATAACAATTATTTATGTGATCAGCATGTTATGACTCGCATACATGTAGATGAAATTGTGCAAGCCTCATATATCTGGTTATATTACAGTCTGTAAATTTGATATGCAAAAAGAGTGGACTGTTGTGCTGTGAAAATGACACTTCATGTGTCATCATGCGGATGATTTGTCATGGACATACCTAAAACTTTCAATGTTAGTTTGATTTATGGAGACTAATCCCGCTTGATGGTGACAGTCAAACGAAAGGATTGATAGGCCTCAGGTTTTTACTCTAAAATCAGTTTTAACTATTCAAATAGCCTTCTCTTGATCATGACTAATCAAACACTGACAAACAGCCTCTATTTTTCCCATGTCGCATGCAGAGAAGATGACACTTCATTTGCTATCACGAGTCACAGTGCATTTTTCACTGTGAACTGGTCCTTTCCTTTTGCGTAACAAATTTACAGACTGTAAAGATCTTCTAACACATCAGATCTCCTTTTTTGCTTGAAACCTTGTAAAAGGATAGCTCTCTCTTATAGTATTACTGCTCGGTAATGCAATGCCTTTTGGCAAGAGCTACTCGAAACCTTAATGGAACTTTGATGTACATCAGCTGGATTTCATTAAATCTTTCAGGCGTGTACAATATTACTCACGTATATTGTGCTGCACAAAAGTATTGCCAGATGTGAAATTGTAAATGTATTACTTAATATATATATATAATGTAACATTCTGTTTTCAGCATCAAATTGTTTTATCTAGCACACTTGACAAAATGATTCTATATAGATGCCCACAATGCCTGCGTGTGACCATGCAGACCAGTTCTGTAAGTTTACAGTAGTAACAGAAATGTAATGTTGCTAGGGTGATGGTATATTGCTGTAATATGTTTAATTTTGGACAAAAGGCTCAATCTCACGAGAATATCCGTTGAAAGGCCTCGGAGGGTAAAGTAAGTTGATAGCTCATTGGGCTGGTAATTGCTGTATCCCAGTTTGAATCCTATTCTTGCTGGGTCAGCTGGACTTATGCTGGACAGCAATTCAAATTGTCCTTCGCCTCATTGTTGTGTCCACCTCCTGTTCTAATAAGTAATTAATAATTATCCTACCTAATGTATAACTACAGGACATAAAGCCTCAGTCATCCATCCATCAAGCTAGAAAAGCAACAGTGAGGTGTAATGAAACTTTTGTTCTATTTGTTGTTGACATAATGTAGTAATTACGCATAATGATAAAATTATTCATAAGGCGTCTCGTAGGAAAAACTGCTCACAAACAATTTGGCCTTGGATATATGAGGGCCTAGCCTTCTCTGTCACCTTGGTAATTGAATTTTAAGCATCAAGTAGCAAACTGTCACGTTTCTAAAAGGCTATTTGGCATTTAACTGACACTGTAGCCTTGGGGCTTCAACCATGCATAAGCTAACCACATATCAAGCAAGGCTATGGGAGGTGCTCAGAAAATATTCATAACTTCCATTATCAGGTTTTTAATGCACCTTTACCATCTGCTGAAAATCTTTAAAGTGTTAATGTTTTCATTGGCCTTGAAATTTAAGCAAGTAATGACTCTTAGATATTCAGATGATGCTGAAGACAATTTTTGTTGGCAGAATATCGCCTGTATCAGGCACAAATGGTTGTAATGTCTCGAGTGTTGATCAAATTTGTGAGTTGAAGATCACAAAAGTTTATTTTGTGTGTTCAAGAAATCTTTCTTGAAATAGTAATTACATAAATAAAATTGTGCCTCACATGAAAAACTTTGTGATTCAATCAGGCAGAACGAATTTTATTTTCACAATGACCAGTTTGTGAAAGATCTCCGATTAAGTGCATTTCAATTCTGTCACTCTATTAGGTTATCTAATCTTAATTTCTAGGAATTACCCAAGATGTCAACTCATCAGGCAGACATTTCACAGCCTCAATTTTGATTTTGCCAAAATATGTACGATGGAGAATATGTTCGGTGTCGTTGTATTCTGGGATATTATGTTGTGTTTGTGGATGAAAACCTCAAATAATAAATGCACAAAGTTTTGATGAACGCATTTATATAACAACGCATGTACATCGTACCACTAATTTCATGCTCCATGTCCTTCAAATGTCTAATTTATGTCCTGTTATAACACAGTTGCGGCTCTAGCATTGTGCAATTCACATGCAGGGCAAGTGATTATTGTTTTATTTTAAATGGATGCATTATATAATAATGGTGTTTTTATACTTCATGTCATTTCAAAGCTGTTAAAATGTTCGGAGTTTTTCATAATAATAGTGTTACCAACTACTTTGTGTGGATAGAAGTTTAGAAAATTGTTTTCAATGTTATCGTACACCGATTTAATTTTTCTGGTCATCAAAGTAATTTTTCACTTTCTGTTCATGTTCAAGTTCAAGTTTATTGACATCAAATAAAACACATCAGTTTTTCACATGTGATTATTGCTTATTCAGTTAGTGGTTCTCAGAGAATACTTTTGCAATCTCACGGATTAATTAAATTTGTGAGTTATGTCTCACGAAATCTGATTCCATGAGTTCAAAAATATTCTTAATGGAACAATAACTAATGATACTCATTGATAATTGCACATGGAGCCCTCCAGATTTAATAAGGAAGGACCAATTTCTAATTCAAGATAATCTAAATGGTTTCAATTAAGTTTATTTCCACTTGGTCATCTTAATTGGAGGGCTAATCTTAACACATGGGAAATTGAAAAAAGATCATCTTTTCAGACAAAATTTGCAATGTGTACAAATTGTATGCAAATTGAATTGTTATTTTTTTATGAAAAACGACGGGGATGATTTCCTTCGATAAGATTAATCTTTGAAAAGTTTTGGGAAAACATCCCAAGCAATCAAGATTACCTGTTGAGAGGTTAATTAAATTTTCTCACACTTTTTAGCTGATTGCGTGGTAAAATGGAAAATGGTTTTAAGGCCCTCTTGCTCAGCGGGTTACTTTTACTTTGCTGTTGTGCGAAGGGAATTTCGTTCTGCATTTGAAACAGCTTTAGAATAGCAAGTTATCGTTCTGTGTTATTTCTGTTAATGGAAAATTCTTTGATTATTTAATTTAAATTGTTTTATACAAGTAAGTGGTGTTTTTGAGGAACAGTAGAACTGTATACCTTTCAGCACAAGAGAAATAGACTGGAGACATCAAGACAATGTTCATGGATGGGAAAGGATTAGCTCAGTGGTAGTCTCCTGAACTTACGTTGGACATCAGTTTCAATCATCATTTGTCTCATTGCCGTGTCCTCCTCCTGTCCTTATTAGTCTACCAAGTGCATAAATATAGGACGCAAAGCCCTAATCATCCATCCATCAATAAACCATTGCATTTCTCTTTGAGACAACTTTCTCTCATTCAAATTCCTTTGCATTCTGAATGACCTTGATACACTGTTATTCAGGGAGCTGTTAGGCAGAACCTGTCACTATATTTCATGCACTGTATATCACGTTCCGGTGATGTGTGTAGATTATGCAAATCATGTTGCATGCATACATACTCGTCGACATAACTGCAAAAGTGTGCATAATAACTGCATTACAACCTTGATGGTTCGATTGTATTTCCCTGAAAGCTCGCTGGTTTCGCAGTGAATTTAAAAAAAAAATTATAATGATATGGCAAACAGAAATTCTTAGCATGATGTCTTCAAACTCTACACTGGGACAGGATTCATTATTTTTTTTAGAGAGGCATGCACAAAAGAAATGCAAAGTAACCTTCTTTTGATATTTCATATTTATTCTCTCCTCTCTAATCACAGAGCGAAATCAAGAATATTTTAAACCCTGATATATGACCAATGCTATGTTTATTTTGGTAAAGCCCATCTGTATGACATAATACTGTTTCAGTGAGTCTTGCTTGGTTTCCAATGGAGAAGGAAGTCCATTACCTAACAGTTCCTTTACTCCCTGACTCAGTCGCTAATCAGGCCTGAAAAGCAGCTGTGATCCATTGATTCCATTTCTGTCTTTCCCAGATTTAGAGACGCCATCCAAAGGATTAGTGACACAACGTCTGAGAAACAAAGAGCTGACAGAACTTTGCCTCAGTTAAGGTGTTGGGTCTGTCTACAGATATCTGTGTATCAGTGGCATGTGTGATGCAACACTTTCACTCAAGCTGATGAACTGAAGTAAATAAGTGCATTTTTAAGTTTGAAAGTAGTAGTTTATCATAAGGAAACAGTCAATAATGTCATATACATAAACTTCTGAACTTAAAAGTTTTTCAGTGAATTGCTGCTGAGTTTTCTTGGAACACCTGTTGCTCGAGGCCAAGCAAGTTGCATGAAGAATAGCAATTTGGTAACAAACAAAACACGCTCGGCAATGCTTGAAAGCATATTGCATTAAAATAAAGTCACAGATAAGTCACTGACTTAAGATGTTTGGTTCATACCTAAATAATGTTAGTGCATACTGAATGAATTTTGACTTGACAAATTATTGTTGTTGGTGACTGCCCAAATAATGCTTTGAACATCTTCAACATGAAATGCATGTACGCGTCATATGGGGAGGTCTGATGCATCGTCAAATGCAAATTTAACACAATCGCTGAAAATCCCACATTTGAAAGTCAGAGGATATCAACAATGCATGGTTCATGACTTGAATTCAGTCTGCGAGCGTAAAGGATTGCCCTGTTCATCTTTTCAGAGCATGTATTTGAGCTTCAAAGAAATTTTGTAAGTGGTTCCATAGTTGGCAGGACTTCTCCAGTAACTCATTGTAAACATTTTGTTGCATCTATGAATGCACAAGGGATGCAGAGGAATGCGAAGAGACATCAATAATGGATGGAGATGACCTTGAAATAGATACAAAGCTTGGTACACAATTTTTCATTCCAATGGAGATGTCCAACTCTTGGATAGCGTGCTCAATGCATGGTCTTGAAACGTGATACACCTGAAATATTTGTAACTTCTGGCAAATCATGAGAGCCCAGTTGTACTGAAATTTTGTTCTTCCTTTCTGCAGAATGTCATCAATTTGTGTTAAATTTCAATTCAATTGATTAATTGTTGGAAAATCCTACTTCTACATTGTTCTGAAGCATTGACAGAGAAACAAACCAAACAATTAGATTAGAAAAAAGGCAATTGTTATGTAAACATGTATATTGTTTCTAAAAACATCACAGCCGTAAGACACGCTGCGAGAAAAATAAAAAATTTGCCATATAAACCAGGTAGTTGAAACAAAGGAAAATTGCCATGCCATAAAGGAATCTACTTTATGATCCTTCAGTGACTTGGATCATCCCCTCACCTCATTCCAGTACCTTGCAGGAAGTCTATTTGAAAGCCATTCCATTAGTCACCAGAGTCAATGCCTAATCGAGCCTTATAAGCAGCTGTGAACTCTGTCATCCTCTCCATTTCTTTTGAATTCTATGATGACATTCAGGGCAACTGACTTCTTTTAAAATATATTCTTATTTTGTTTTAAGAATCATTCTCTTTGCCGGTCAGAGTGCTTTTTTCTACTTTATCTGAAAAATTGGTTCAGACCATAGAAAGCAAGTCATTCCAAGATATAACTGCAATGAAGTTCAAGTCCTTCTAGATAGATTGCATGAGAAATATGTCGTCAGTGGTTGACGTACACATGTCCACCAAAGGTGGTAAACTATTTTGACATGATAGTTGCTATTGAGAAATCCATCATGAAAAGATGCTCTGTGAGTGATTATATATTGTCATGTTTTTCTCCAAGAAATGCATTAGCAGTAGCAGCTGAGTGGTCTTGTTTGGAGGGCACACTGCCAGAATTGATTTGCTGCTTACATCCCTAATAACAGAATGGACTTTCTTCTACACAAATCAAGACTCCTTTGTTATGAAGAAACTTCAAAGCCAACACCATCCATATGCAACACTTTTGTAGTGATGCAAACCTCTGTGTGGTATGACGCCTCCAGTTTTGATTATATATATATATATATATCTCAGGACATTAACGGTATACAAATTAGTATTAGGTTAGTCACCTAGGAGGAGGAAGTATGTCATTTATCCAGCTAGGGCTATAGCCAGAGGCGTGACAAACATGTATTCCTGATTCATCCTGATTCATGGGGAATAACTGACTTATAACGGGGAGAGACAATCAAACATTTAAATATATCAGAATAAGTGGAGGACAAAAAATATTGGATTTATTGCGCATAAATGATCTGAAAAAGCGCTGATGAGCAATTTACTGAAATTAGCGCTGTATAAATCCATATTATTATTATTAACTGTACATAAAATTATGTTTGTGAGGGTCTGGTTTTCTTGACCTGATGCTTATTTCATGAAATAATTGATATTTTGTTGCACCAGTAATAACGTTTCCAAATTTGTTAACAATCCCTTGCACAAGCCTTGCCATTCCAATACACAGTCTGCCTTAAAAGCTCTTAAAGGCATCAAAGTGTTTAGTTTACTCCAATAACATCAGCCCGGCTTCCTCTATTGTGCAACATATTGCTTTTCAAGAGCGCCCATGTGTGCTTGTGGTATATTTGCCCATTGACTGGAGGCTGTAATGGTTTCCTGTGTTGATGCTGGGTCAAAAGACTACAGCTTTTCAGACAAAACCTTTCAAGCTGAATGTCAGTATATGAAGCAGATACAATTATTTGTAGGAAGGATGCATCCAGGACATAAGAGCACAGGAACTTGATTTGAATCATCCATTCAAAAAGTGATATTTTGCAAGAGTTTATTATTTTAAACAAGTTTATTCACCCTATGCAGTGACATATCCTTACCTTATGAAGACAAGCACATAGCATTAGTTAGGAATACATTTATGTAAATAGTTGCTAGCTCATGGCCTTTCTTCTGAAATAATAAAAATTCCACCTGGGAAACAGTCTAATACCAGAACTAACTCTGGGAATATTGAGTGTACACTGTACATCCTTCTGTAGTTATGATAAATCTGTCCACCAAAACGTCCAATCCTTGATTTTTATGTTTTTGCAATTTTTTTAAATCCATAATCTGTCAGGTTGTTGCAGAAGCAGTTGCAAAATGGATGAGCAGTGTCGTTTTTCTGTGTCACTTGGTAATTGAATTGAAAGCAGCATAGAGGAGCAAGCTCTCTTGTATTCTTAAAAGCTATTTGGCATTTAACTGACACTTGAGCCTTGAGGATTTGACCATGCATAAAATAACCACATATCAAGCGAGGTTGCAAGAGACATAGAAAGTGCTTAGACTTGAGGTGACTGCCTTTCAAGTATGCGTAATAGGATAGATAGATAGACACTAGACAGATAGATAGACAGATTGATAGACAGATAGATAGACGGATAGATAGACAGATAGATAGATAGATATGGATAGAAGATATGGATAGAAGAGATCGAAGAAGAGATACATAGAAGAGTTACATAGATAGATATAAAGATGGATAGACAGATGGACAGACAGACAGATAGATAGATAGATAGATAGATAGATAGATAGATAGATAGATAGATAGATAGATAGATAGATAGTGTTACATAAAATAAATGGTCTCATTATCACAATACATTCGAGGAAAGTCCCTTGCCGACCTTTTTCTTTACAACCCAGCTCATTAGCCTGAAAAGCAGCTGTGATCTCATTGATTCTGTTTCGTCTTTCCCAGATTTAGGGACGCCATCCAAAGAATTAGTGACACATAGTCTGAGAAACAAACAGCTGACTGAGATTCTCTCATTGCCTCACTTATTATATGACACCAACACTTCTATCTTATAGTATTGGTATATGGCAGTTTTTTACTGGTGAGCTGTAAGAGAACATATGATTTAGATGATGGTGAAATAGTTACAATTCTTCTATATAATTGTTTCTTTATCACTAGGTCAGACAACCTCTAAAACTTCACATTTACCATCAGCAAATTTGCATTCACAGCTGCAAATCAGAAACCCAAATATTTCTCTGCTGCATTTTCTGTTTCTGGAGACCTTATTAAGTCCCTGCCTGTTGCTTGAGGCAATGCAGTCGGCATGAAGAATTGCAGGAACAGGGCGCTACACACTCAATGTTGCTTAAAAGCATTCTGACGTATATTACGTCGAAATCCCTCTAGTCACAGGCTTAAGATGTTTCGGTCATACTCAAGAAGCTGAGTGAATAATGACAGTTTTCCGTGTTTCCTATTTGCAAATGCATTAAAGGTAATATCAGGCAAATTGAGTTAGAGAATGGACTCATCACTGTTTTCCTACTGATGATTGTAACAACAAAGATTGTGTCTCGGATTTCAGATTTCTGAAGAAACGTTGATGCTTTTTGCTTTAGGAAATTAGTGACGTAAACATCAATTAGCGATCATTCATATAATGTGAATTCTTGTCTCATGCTACTCTTTTTAAAGAAATGTCTGGCCTTAGAAAGGCAATCATTTGACCCGACATGAAAAGCAGAACAGGTTGTATAGGCACTATCTCCAAAGAATAATCGTCTCACACTATTTGGTTAAACAAAGGCTCAGTAAAACCAGTAGTTTGACACAAGTTTTCGCCAATCTTTCAGCTTCAGTGCAGCATGTCGAAAAGCAAATGGAATGCAATGCTACAGAAACTTTGCTTTGGAAGTCTCAGGAGATGCAACAATGCAAGGTTCATGACTTGAATTCAGTCTGATGCTGTGAAAGGTTCTCCTGTTCATGCTTGCTGAGCATGTATTTGGCTTCAAAGAAACCTTGTAAGTGGTTCCATAGTTGACAGGACTTCTCCAGTAACTCATTTAAACATTTTGTTGCATTTATGAAAACGCTAGGAAGCAGAGGAATGCAATGAAGCTATCGAAAATGGATACAGATGATCTTGAAATCGATACAAGACTCAATAGTAGTGCATTTCAATTCCGATGCTGTCACAACTTCCAAAACGTTTCTCTCTGATGTATAGTTTCAGAATCTGATAGTGTGATGTTCCGTTCTACGTACTGCTTGACATCGAAACCGGTCCAGGAGGAAAACGATGCACACTCTAAAAGAATTGGCGATAATGTCTTTTAAAGTGATAAACTTTTGCTTATGTGTTACAGTAGAACATCACAGAATATGTTGTGTGCGATAAAATGTGGTGCTAAGCTTTGCTGTAAGCCAAGGAGGTGAAAATGACACTCAAAGACTAATGGCCATGCCATAAAGGTGCCATAAAGGGATCTGCATCAGGAGCTAGGGTCAGCCGCTCATTTCAGTGAAGTATCTTGCAGAAAGTCAATAGGAAAGCCATCCCATTAGACTCTGAGCCAATGGCTAATCGAGCCTGAAAAGCAGCTGTGAACTCCGTGAACCTCTCCATTTCTCTTTAGGTTTTGCTACAAATTGATAACACAGTGGGTGTGTAAAATGTTGCTTACTTTTGCTTTATATATTTTTCCTCATTCTTTTTAATTTAACATCTATTTCTTTACCTTATATTACCAACCACACAGGTTCTGTGTTCATTTCATTGGATAGTTCTTCTAGCGCAGAATAAAAGTGAGAGAAATATTTTTGAGGATTTTTTGTATGTGAAAAGTGCTGACAATACAGGAAAACACATACAGAGTCATGGTTCAAATACAGAGAGGTAATGCACTCTGACGTTTCATTGGTATTATGAAGTCCATCATACCAAAGCGCTGTGTAAATTATATGAGATTTCCATGTTAGCTGTAATTGCAGTGGTGGTCTTGGTAAGAGGACGAACTGACAGAATTGATTCGCAGAGTATGTTGCTAATGCTAGAATGGACATTCTTCTCCACAAGTCTATGACTGCTTTGTTAGGAAGCAACTTCAAGGCTAGTACCATCCGCATGGACAACTTTTACATATATCTCTTGGTGTGTCTCTGCAGGGTTTCATGTCCTTAGTCCTTATTCTACTAACAAATAATATGCACCTTTAATTTATGATTTGTAACTTATTTTTCTGCAGGCTGAATATTTAGATTGTAACAAAGTTAATTAATTTGGTTCCGGCAGTGGATAAAATAATTCAGTTAGCAGTGGCGGATACAGAGGGGGCCTAGGGGGTCCGAACCCCCCCCCCCCCCAGACCACCAAGATTAATAATAGCGTTTTGAAGAAAAATTGCGATAATGCGGGCCCGCGAATGCCGAAACACGTCCGGGCCCCCCCTAGACTATCATGTCTGGATCCGCCACTGGTAAGAGGGAGACCATTGTAGGTTACTGAAAAGATGTGATTTTTTGTGGTTCATATTCCTTTGTGATAACATTGTTCAACTTGTCAACGCAATTTTACACAGACTGTCAAAAAGACATCACCGCAAAAACAGCTCATATTGCTTTCCAAGAGCACCAATATGCGCTTGTTGTGTATTTGCCCATTGACTGGAGGCTGTAATGGTTTCCTGTGTTGATGCTGGGTCAAAAGACTACAGCTTTTCAGACAAAACCTTTCAAGCTGAATGTAATGTCAGTCCGTCTGCAGATGAAGCAGATACAATTTGTAAGAAGGATGCGTCCAGGGACAAAAGAGCAGAGAAAGTCAATTCATTACAGAGGAAAGTCAGTGAGTGTATAATAGAGGCTTCATAGAAGCTTCAGATCTCGTTAGTGTCATATCCGCTTAGAAGACAGCATCTTGCAGGATGTTAGATCTACTTACAGTCTTACAGGCACAGAATTTGTGCAGAATAACTAGGTTAATGTTATATACCTTTACCACATCTATGTCTCATAAGTAATTTCTCATTTCTTTCCAAGATGTGCAAATTCTTTTAGCCTGCATGATGAGTCAAGATAATTGGTTGACTGCTTATGATTTTCTCTCTCTGCTTGTCAGTCTGACATAGACAGTCATACAGCAGGTTGAGAAGGTACTGTCATAATGTACTATGAGAGAACATGTGCTTGTTTTATAACGTGGTATTCTTGGAACGAATTACAATTAAAGTGCAAAATTACAAATAATCAGATTGTGTCTTTAAAAAAAAAAAACACAACCACATGTCTCAACTTCTCATTTTACTGCCCTTTTCATTTCTATTCTTTGAACAATGGTCCCCATGTGGTCAAAATTGCTCTACTCTCTGTGAGAATTGCACTCATCTATCTTTTATAAAGTTCTATTTCTATATTATGCACATATAAATAAATAAAAGTGAGTTTTTATGTTGAGCAATCTGTACATATGTGCTCTCTGTGACTGCATTCTTGACACAGAAAAACATCAAATTGGAAACTTGTGGGTTATAATTTACTGAAGGTGTTCTGAATATCAGAAGTATCTTCTCTGTCAATGACAAAATCTGGAATGATATATTATTATTTCCTTTTATTTGCACAATTCATGGGAAAATTTAAATTACTGTCTGGGCTGCAATCTTAATGTGAACAAAACCTTTTGAAAATTTTGCAGAGTCAACATTCTTAAAAGGAAACTCCACAAATCATGCTGGTTTGCAAAGTTTTCAAGATAATATTGTCAATGACCAAATTGGTTGCTGATAAACTTATATATACGAGTTAGTGAATTACTCTAATAATTTTGGAAACTATAATTATCGAAATTGCTGAGCCATTTTAACATAAAGACACTGCAGTTTCAACAAATGCAAGAAGAAGCATGATTACGTCCACTGCGATATTATCATCTGTGTCTCTTCTTCCAGGCCGGATAAACTGCATGCTGAGCAGCAAATGGATAAATGTGGATGCATGAGTATAATTGCAGCTGGTATTTTCATATTACGTTTAGGTCCCAGCTGGCGGACAGGAGAAATTGAAAACCTGCTTTGTATATGCATGTCGGGAGAAACTCTGTATGTCATGATCAGGCCCTAATGCAGTCTACAGATCTTAATTCCAAACTCCATTTCTCTCTGTGGCTCCAGTGGTCCCATGGCACTCGCTTAGGCAGGAATGAGATGACATTGAGTTGACCAGGGCAGTAGTGTTTTGGCTGTGGTCTGTTTCTGAAGCATTGAAGCAATTAGGATGCTGGAATAAGACCAATATAAATCAATTAGGAAAGGGCAAGAATAAGATTCCTTTACATCGGAAAAAGCAATCTGTTCGGTGACCACAGCATCATCAATTTGGTAACCCGTGTTTCCCAAATCCTTGGAATTAGAGGTGAATCAGTGAAGTTTACAGCTGCTTTTTCGTGCTTGAATAGCCATTGACTCACTCTCAAATGGAATGGCCTTGCAAAGCACTTCCTTATGGATCCTTCACTGAGAAGGAGGGCTTAATTATTTCCCTGGCTAGTTTTGCTTATATCCCTTTAGTTCAGTTACAATGTATTTGCACTTTTCACTTATAAATTACTCTTATTTACCAGTGGTTTTTCTCCATCTTCAACTGGGCAACAGGATTCCCCATTAGGGCCAATACACAAAATGATTAATTCAAGGAACAAGATACATATCCATTTGACTGCCAATTAAAGTATAGACTATATAATATATACATAATAGTTCTCTGCTTTAAAGCCCAATTTAAGGAAGCCCGAATCATATGAAGAATGCTGAAAATCTCAGTAAGAACTATATTGAAAGGGAAATAAATTTATGCTTTATTTAATAACATTAAAATGCAGTTAATGACTTCTGGATGTTGGAATCATTCCTATCAAATTTTTATGTGAGGTACTTGCACCTCAAATGGGTATAATTTAACTATGGTGCCAATTAAGAAATAGCTTTCTTGGTGATTTTGAACTCTACTGATAATAGTTTGCTTCTATGGTTGGAATCCAGCTCTTAACGGATCACCTGGGCCTGTGTTGGATGACTGTTTCAATCATTCTTCGTCTCATTGCTGTGTTCTCCTCCTGTACTAATTAGCCTACCAAGTGCATAATACGGGATGTAAAGCCCCAATCATCCATCGATAGTTGCCAGTGATTTCTTAACAGGTAAGGTTCTGGTATTATGGATGTCATGGAATCTTTGGTGTCTTTCTTTCTTGCAAAATGGTCATCTTGTAAGTGAAATTTAGACATGTTATGAAAATTTCGAAACACTATCAATAGAAGCAAGCTTTTCAAATTCATTTCATGTAGAAGTCAACTACAAGAGAAAAGACAGCACTCAGTTGTTTCCTTCTTTATGTTGTGAATCTGTCAGCCTGTGCCTCCTTAAATCAGGAAAGAAATGGAGGGGAATGAATGAGTTCAGAGCTGCTTTTCAGGCTTCATTAGCCATTGACTTGGGGTCTAATGTAATGGCTTTGCAGTGGACTTTCTGCAAGGTGCTTCTTTATGATAGAGTGCAGATGTGGAGTCAATGTGCTGTCATCACACAAATTAATCCTCTTATGATTTTACCATCATTTTTCTATGTCATTTATTCACGACTGTTCATTCCATTTCATACAATATCAGATCTAGAGTGAATCCATTTAGGATTTTAAACCCCAAGTAGAACACGAAACATCTCAATAACTTTGTCCCTCAACACTGGGCATTTACCCATTATCACAGGCATTACAATTGTTCATGACCATGCTATCCCTGAACCACTGGCGTTAATTACCACTGCAGAGACACCAAGTTTGACATGTCCATGAATTCACTAGCCATCTATACTCCAATGGCAAAATCACTTTGAATGACAACATGACACTCATTGACACTGTGTCGTGTATGCATTTTTGAGATTCTTAGCTTTGCCGGTCGTTGTAAGAGCTTGTATCCATATTGAAATTGCCTCGTACCAATGCATGCATGTACTGGTCAAGCAATTTATTTCAAGGTCTACTCCATCCATTATTTATAGCTTTGTCGTATTCCATTGAATCCCTTGCGTATTCACAGATGCAACAAAATGTTTACAATGAGTCACAGGAGAAGTTGTTCAGCTGAAGAAGCACTTGCAGCATTTCTTTGAAGCCAAATACATGCTCAGCAAACAAGAACAGATCCTCTTTCATTCGCAGTTTCTATTCTTTCTATTCATCTCATACACTTTTCATTGTTTGGCCTTCAAGATGGCAGTTTTGGCCAGAACTTTGTAATGTTTGTTTGTCTTGCCTGTCTCAAATGTAATGGTGAAAATAATATTCTATCTGTGGGTTTGTTTCATTTTGGAAAGGAGTGGTATTCTGGTCTCTGATAATATTCACATTGGCTTTTATAGAGAGTGTCTTTTATAGAGAGTGTCCCATCTGCCTTCCATATCAGGTCAAAAGATTGCTTTTGGCATTGTCTTTTCCACACTTGCTGCAACTGACATAAAGTACATAGCTTGCCATATGAATAGGGCATTTATGTACATTTTTTATAGGAGATAATATTATGCCTCAGAGGGGAATCATTACCTGGATATATTTAAGGTGCCACAGTTAGTAACGCCAGGAAAATCCTAACCTGGTACAATACTTGTCTGCCACAAAGTTAGATTTTGGATATGTTTGGCTAGCAAACCTTTTTCGTACTCTCGGGAGAATGGAAATTATGCATCGCAACACTAACATTAGCATCTTGAATACCTGGTCCAGTGGTCCTGAATACTGGCTAACTAAAATGTTTCCAGTTTGATTTTCTAAAATTCTAATGACAGCTATAGTGCAAAACTGATTGAGGTCAAAAGGTACTGCATTGTCCACTGCAATGAACAAACTTTTCCGGCATCTTGTTACTTATAGACAAGAGACAAATGCTTGAGACTACACTATAACAACTTTTTTAAATGGCAATTTGACCCAAAAATAAAGATCTCATGGTAAATATTGTTGTGGAGCTTCAGCTATGTTTACCTTTAATGATATTCCTAAATTGGGAAAAATTGACAGATATTTCTAAAACTTCTAAATCCTGTGAATGTGATTTTGAGGCAATATATTTTAGAATGCTTTTAAATCAAAATTGAGTGAGTTCTGCCTCATTCCTAAATTCTTCATGCTGGCTTCATTGCCTCAAGCAACAGGCAGAGACTTAATCAAAGTCTCAAGACACAGAAATGCAGCTGAGAAATATTTTGGTTTCACATATATGCAGCTGCAATTCGCTGATAGCTGTACATGTAGTCACATGCGAACTTACTGTGTGAAACACTTTTCTAAATTAGCCCTGCGTGTTTCCAATGGATGTACAAATGACATAAACTGCAAACACTGTAAATATGTTGCCTTTTTCACCAGAGGATTGCGATGAAAGCAAAACTTAATGCCCATGTCACTTTACCTACAGATTTGTTTTTTTTTTCAAATGAAAGGGAAATTTAGAGAAACTGGTGCGCAACAATATTTCTTGTGGATGATGAATTTCTGTCTTGTGCAAATAAGTAAAATACTGCTCACAGACTTGATGAGATTCACAGAATGTCAATAATGAAGTCCATTCATGCACAAAATTGTCATGACAAACTGTAATGTTTATTCATTTCATGGAAGCTATTTGCAGAATGTCCAACAATGCACTATGGAATGCTGTGTAAAAGAGCTCTTATGCAAACTCAAACTGCTTTCAGATATATAGGGTTCTTGCAATGACAGATAGCCTTATTTGATAGAATACAAGAAAAGGCTGGTTGGGAATTCCTTGGCACCAATCAGTGCAGGCTTGCGCAGCACTTTAATTGCCTGCGAAAGGAAGTTCACAAAGTTTCCTAATGAAGTCAGCCACATTAAATTGAGTGGCAGATTTTGTCGTACAGCTTCCCAACTCACAGCAGGGATGCAACATGGTCATTAGGATGCTGAGGAGAAAGAGCAGGGCAATGAACAAGGGAATGCAATGTCGTCTCAGGTTGTGGCTTAGATACATTTAATTTGCCTCATGGTCCATTCAATGCATTGAATACCACTGAAAGGGGTTCTTTCAATATGGCAACCCAGCCGAAAATTTTCAGATCCATGAATAAGAGTTGAACTGGATAAACAAGAAAGTTGCATGTCCCAAATCCCAGGACACAAGTGAATGAATAGCTTGACATATTGACATTCAATTCAACGACATTAATCCTGTTTTTGTGTACACAAGCAGTTTATATTGAGTTATTATCCTTGGAGAAATTAATGTAGCTTCTTTCAAGTATCGGATGGCACATTGGTACCATATTACTTTGAAAAAAAATGTATGTGTTAATACAGTGTCAATCACAATAATGGAAAAGATACCAACGTTAGTGAGTAAGCATTATAAAATCAGTAATGTTTCATCTGTTCCAATACAATACATCATAACTTCATATAGGTGTTACAGTAGAACATCACAGAATATGTTTTGTGCGATAAAATGTGCTGCTAAGCTTTGCTGTAAGCCAAGGAGGTGAAAATGACACTCAAAGACTAATGGCCATGCAATAAAGGTGCCATAAAGGGATCTGCATCAGGAACTGGGGTCAGCGGCTCATTTCAGTGAAGTATCTTGCAGAAAGTCAATCTAGGAAAGCCATCCTATTAGACTCTGAGCCAGTGGCTAATCGAGCCTGAAAAGCAGCTGTAAACTCAATGATCCTCGCCATTTCTCTTAAGTTTTGCAACAAATTGATGACACTATGGGTGCATTGCATAATATGTTGCTTACTTCTGTTTCATTGATATTGCATCTTTATTTTTATATGATGTATACTTCCTTTTTTTATATTATACCAGACACACAGCTTTATGTGTTAATTTCATTGGAAAGTCTTTCTATAGCTGCTACTTCTATTAGGAAAGAGAGAATGAAATGTTTTTGAGGAGCAAATTTTGTTGCATCATGTTTCTCTGGGTGGATTGTATGTGAAATGTACTGCCAAAGCAGGAAAGACATACAATGTCATGTATCAATATAGGCCGGTTAAATATGCACTCTGACTTTTCACTAGTATTATGAAGTCCATCATACCAAGGCTCTGTGTGAATAGTGAGAGATTTCCATGTTTTCGTTGTTGAAGTGCATTAGCTGTAATTGCAGCAGTGGCCTTGGTAAAAGGACAAACTGACAGAATTGATTCCCAGAGTATGTTGCTAATGCCAGAATGGACATTCTTCTCCACAAATCTATGACTGCTTTGTTAGGAAGCAACTTCAAAGCCACTACCATCCACATGCACTTCTTCTGTGGTGATGCTTCTTCCATGATGACATCTCAGGTTTGCTAGGTGAAAATGTTTACATATATCTCTTGGTGTGACTCTCTAGGGTTTCGTATCTTTATTCTACTAACAGATAATATGCACCTTTAATTTATGATTTGTAAATTCTTTTTCTGCAGACGAAATATTTAGATTGAAACACAGTTAATTAATTTGGTTCCGGGTGTGGATAAAATCATTCAGTAAGAGTGCGACCATTGTAGGTTGCTGAAAAAAACATTATTTTGTATCATTCATATTCATTTGCGATATCATTAATTGTTCAACTTGTCAACACAACTTTACACAGACAGTTTAAAAGGCATTACCACAAAAACTGCTCATATTGCTTTTCAAGAGCACCAATATGCACCTGTGGTATATGCAGAAGTATTTGCCCATTACTGGAGGCTGTAATGGTCTCCTGTGTTGATGCTGGGTCAAAAGAATATAGCTATCGCTTTTCAGACAAAACCTTTCAAGCTGAATGTCAGTCCGTCTGCGGATGAAGCAGATACAATTTGTAAGAAGGATGCGTCCGGGGACAAAGGAGCAGAAAAAGTCAATTCATAACAGAGGAAAGTCAGTGAGTGTATAATAGAGGCTTGAGATCTTGTTAGGGTCATATCCGCTTAGAAGACAGCATCTTGTAGGATGTAAGATCCACTTACAGTCTTACAGGCACAGAATTTGTACAGAATAACTACGTTAATGTCATATACCTCAACTACATTTCTTTCTCATAAGCACATTTCTCATTTCTTTCCAAGATGTGCAAATACTTACTTTAGCCTGCACAATGAGTCAAGATAATTGGTCAAATGCTTATTATTTTGTCTCTCTGATTGTCAGTCGGACATAGCCATTCGTACAGCAAGTTGAGAAGATACTGTCATAATTTACTATGAGAGAACATGTGCTTGTTTTATAACATAGTATTCTTGGAACGAATTACAATTCAAGTGCAAAATTACAAAATTATCAGATTGTGTCTTTTTAAAAACAACATAACCACATAATATCTCAACTTCTCATTATACTGCCCTTTTCATTTCTATTCTTTGAACAATGGTCCCCATGTGGTCAAAATTGCTCTACTCTCTGTGAGAATTGCACTCATCTATCTTCTTATAAAGTTCTATTTCCATATTATGCACATATAAATAAAAAAAAGTCAGTTTTCATGTTGAGCAATCTGTACATATGTGCTCTCTGTGACTGCCTTCTTGACATAGAAAAACATCTAATTGGAAACTTGTGGGTTATAATTTACTGAAGGTGTTCTGAATATCAGAGGTATCTTCTCTGTCAATGACAAAATCTGGCACCTAATTTATTGTGTCCTTTTTACTTGCACAATTTATGAGAAAAATTTAATTACTGTCTTGGCTGCAATCTTAATGTCTACAAACATAGGCTGCGCAGCAGCAAACCTTCAGCGAAAGACATATGTGAAGTCATAAAAGCGATGTTGACAAAATTGGTATAATGCAATCGTGGCCAAATCTTGGCCTGAAATTATCTATATACCCGCTGCCCTACCATCTGCCCGCCTGCCTGCCAGGGTATATAAAACCATGGAAAGGCTGAACTAGACAAATTTACACATATTATGTTGCACTTTCATACGTGTACAGGGAATAGGTCGAAAACCAATAAGTATATTAATTTATATTTTTCAAATTTTTCCTAAATATTTAAAAAGTGTTAAAACTACCTATCAATGAGACCAGTGAAAGATCTTTATAGGCAATATGTGGATAAATTTTTGTCAAGGTACATCCAAGAGAGGCTAAGTTTTGGACCAGAAACGAAAAATTATAATTTGCAATATATTTTGTCAATATTTCAAAAAGTATAGAATGACCATGAATCACACCATCAAAAGGCACAACAGCATCATATAGGTGATATGTGTATGAAATGCCATCAATGTACATGCAATACTGGGCAAGTTTTGGGCCAGAAATGAAAAAAAATTGTTTTTATTATTTTTTCTCAATATTTCAAAAACTATAGAATACCCATCAATCAGACCATCAAAAGGCACAATTGGACCACATAGGCTAGGTGTGTACCAAATTTCATCCATGTACATGCAATAGTGACCGAGTCTTGATCCGGAAACAAAAAAAATAATTTTTTATCTTTTTGTTTAATATTTCAAAAAGTATGGATTATCCATCAATCAGACCATCAAAAGGCACAATCAGACGATATGGGCTATATGTGTACCAAATTTCATCTATGCACATGCAATAGAGCCCGAGTTCTGGCCCGGAAACGATCTATCCGCCCACCGCCCGACCGCTCGGACGCCCGGCGGACGGACAACATTTTACCAAAGTGATAACAATACCTTCTTCGAACTTCGTTCGCTGAAGGTAACAAGGTAAAAACACTGAAAATTTTGCTGAGTCAACATCTTCATTCTCAAAAGGAAACTCCATTTATCATGCAGATTTGCAGTTTTTTCATAGTTATATTGTCAATGACCAAACTGGTCGCTGATAAACTTGTAATATACGAGTTAGTGAATTACTCAAATAATTACTCAAATAATTTTGGAAACTATATATATAGAAATTGTTGAGCCATTTTAACATAAAGACACATGTGATAATAATAACTGCAGTTCCAACAAATACAAGAACAAGCGTGATTACTTCCATGGCAATATTATCATCTATGTCACTTCTTCCAGGCCGGATAAACTGCTGAGCAGCAACTGGCTAAATATGGAATGCATGGGTATAACTGTAGCTGGTATTTTCATATTACCTTAGGTCCAAGCTGGCAGACAGGAGAAATTGAAAACCTGCTTTATATATGCATGTCGGGAGAAACTCTGTATGTCATGATCAGGCCCTAATGCAGTCTACAGATCTTAATTCCAAACTCCATTTCTCTCCGTGGCTCCAGTGGTCCCATGGCACTCGCTTAGGCAGGAAAGAGATGACATTGAATTGACCAGGACAGTAGTGTTTTTTCTGTGTCTTGTTCCTGAAGCATTGAAGCCAGGAGGCTGCTGGAATAAGACCAAAATAAATCAATTGGGAAGGGGCAAGAATAAGATTCCTTCACATCGGAAACAGCTATCTGTTCGGTGACCACAGTATCATCAATTTGGTATCCAGTGTTTTCAAACTCTCAGGAGGGAGAAGGGAATCAGTGAGTTCACAGCTGCTTTTACTTGCTTGAATAGCAATTGACTCACTCTCAAATGGAATGGCCTTGCAAAGCACTTTCTTATGGATCCTTCACTGAGAAGGAGGGCTTAATTATTTCCCTGGCTAGTTTTGCTTAGATCCCTTTAGTTCAGTTACAATGTATTTGCACTTATCACTTATAAATTACTCTTATTTACCAGTGGTTTTTCTCCATATTCAACTGGGCAACAGGATTCCCCATTAGGGCCAATACACAAAATGATTAATTCAAGGAACAAGATACATATCCATTTGACTGCCAATTAAAGTATAGACTATATAATATATAATATATATATAATAGTTCTCTGCTTTAAAGCCCAATTTAAGGAAGCCCGAATCATATGAAGAATGCTGAAAGTCTCAGTAAGAACTATATTGAAAGGGAAATAAATTTATGCTTTATTTAATAACATTAAAATGCAGTTAATGACTTCTGGATGTTGGAATCATTCCTATCAAATTTTTATGTGAGGTACTTGCACCTCAAATGGGTATATTTTACTATGCAGTTGTTGTCGAATGGATATATATATAGTTGTTGGCCGGTGTCATCTCCTGCACATATAGGATGAAACAACATCTGTTGCAATAAGTCATTTTCTAAGCGGATGGCTCAAACAAGATCTCAAGCCTCTATTATACACTCTCTGACTTTCCTCTGTTATGAATTGACTTTCTCTGCTCCTTTGTCCCCGGACGCATCCTTCTTACAAATTGTATCTGCTTCATCTGCAGACGGACTGACATTCAGCTTGAAAGGTTTTGTCTGAAAAGCTGTAGTCCTTTGACCCAGCATCAACACAGGAAACCATTACAGCCTCCAGTCAATGGGCAAATATACCACAAGCACACATGGGCGCTCTTGAAAAGCAATATGTTGCACAATAGAGGAAGCCGGGCTGATGTTATTGGAGTAAACTAAACACTTTGATGCCTCTGCAAAGACTATTGGAATGCCGTAGCCGTGTAACATGAACACCATTAGATATTTAACCATTATTAGCACTACTAATAATTGAGCATCATGCAAACCTCTGAAATTAATCAAATCCAAGAATAGATATCACCACTATTCTATTGTAGTTTGATGAAAATGTAACTTTTTTCCGTGACAAAAATGTTGAATACAAAGTAGAAATTAAATCGAACAGAATTTCCTTTTTTTGGTTCTTGGTAATGTAGTATCTCATGGTAGAGGTCCAGAAGCGGTGCAGGAGCTCTATGAAATGCATTACTGTTGTTGTTGATCTCATGCGGAAGAGAGCTTTGTATCTCGCAGATCTATGCACATCTTCAGACATAAAAAGTACCCTGGTTCTGAGCACAGACGTATGACACACCATGCATACAAAGTCTGCATGACCTTTTTATACATACAATGTATATTAGTTACAATGTAGTATATAGGCTTCATAGCTTTGAAGTTACCTCTGAACAAAAAGGTTTATAGATTTGTGCAGGAGAATAAGTCCATTATCGTATTAATTAGGGTAATATGCCGTGAATCAGTTCTGTCAGTTTTACCTCATACAAAGATAAATCCGCTATTACTGCTAATTTAACTATGGTGCCAATTAAGAAATAGCTTTCTTGGTGATTTTGCACTCTACTGTAAATAGTTTGCTTCCATGGTTGGAATCCAGCTCTTAACGGATCACCTGGGCCTGTGTTGGACGACTGTTTCAATCATTCTTCGTCTCATTGCTGTGTTCTCCTCCTGTACTAATTAGCCTACAAAATGCATTAATACACTAAGTAGAGCCCTAATCGTCCATCAACATTTAGTCAGTTACCAGTGATATTTTCTGAACAGGTTAGGTTCTGGTATTATGGATGTCATGGAATCTTTGGTGTCTTTCTTTGGAGCAAAATATCTTGTAAGTGAAAATTTAGACATGTTGTGAAAACTTATTTGAATCATGATCAATAGAAGTAAGTTTTTCAAATTCATTTCATATAGTATAGTCAACTACAAGAGCAAAGACAGCAATCAGCTGTTTTCTTCTTTATGTTGTGAATCTGTCAGCCTGTGCCTCCTTAAATCAAGAAAGAAATAGAGGGGGATGAATGAGTTCACAGTTGCTTTTCAGGCTTCATTAGCCATTGACTTGGGGTCTAATGGAATGGCTTGGCAATGGGACTTTCTGCAAGATGCTTCTTTGTGATGGAGTGCAGATGTGTAGGCAATGTGCTGTCATCGCACAAATTAATCCTCTTATGATTTTACCATCATTTTTCTATGTCATTTATTCACGACTGTTCATTCCATTTCATACAATATCAGATCTAGGGTGAATCCATTTAGGATTTTAAACCCCAAGTAGAACACGAAACATCTCAATAACTTTGTCCCTCAACACAGGGCATTTACCCATTATCACAGGCGTTACAATTGTTCATGACCATGCTATCCCTGAACCACTGGTGTTAATTACCACTGCAGACACACCAAGGTTGACATGTCCATGAATTCACTAGCCAATCTATACTCCAATGGCAAAATCACTTTGAATGATAACATGACACTCATTGACACTGTGTCGTGTATGCATTTTGGAGATTCGCAGCTTTGCCGGTCGTTGTAAGAGCTTGTTTCCATATTGAAATTGCCTCGTACCAATGCATGCATGTACTGGTCAAGCAATTTATTTCAAGGTCATCTCCATCCATTATTTATATCTTTGTCGTATTCCTTTGAATCCCTTGCGTATTCACAGATGCAACAAAATGTTTACAATGAGTCACAGGAGAAGTTTTCCAGCAGAAGAAGCACTTAAAGCATTTCTTTGAAGCCAAATACATGCTCAGCAAACACGAAGAACAGATTCTCTTTCATCCGCAGTTTCTATTCTTTCCATCATCTCATACACTTTTCATTGTTTGGCCTTCAAGCTGGCAGTTTTGGCCAGAACTTTGTAATGTTTGTTTGTCTTGCCTGTCTCAAATGTAATGGTGAAAATAATATTCTATCTGTGGGTTGGTTTCATTTTGAAAGGAGTGGTATTCTGGTCTCTGATAATATTCACATTGGCTTTTATAGAGAGTCTCTTTTATAGAGAGTGTCCCATCTGCCTTCCATATCAGGTCAAAAGATTGCTTTGGCATTGTCTTTTCCACACTTGCCGCAACTGACATAAAGTACATAGCTTGCCATATGAATAGGGCATTTATGTACATTTTTTATAGGAGATAATATTATGCCTCAGAGGGGAATCATTACCTGGATATATTTAAGGTGCCGCAGTTAGTAACGCCAGGAAAATCCTAACATGGTACAATACTTGTCTGCCACAAAGTTAGATTTTGGATATGTTTGGCTAGCAAACCTTTTTCGTACTCTCGGGAGAATGGAAATTATGCATCGCAACACTAACATTAGCATCTTGAATACCTGGTCCAGTGGTCCTGAATACTGGCTAACTAAAATGTTTCCAGTTTGATTTTCTAAAATTCTAATGACAACTAGAGTGCAAAACTGATTGAGGTCAAAAGGAACTGCATTGTCCACTGCAATGAACAAACTTTTCCGGCATCTTGTTACTTATAGACAAGAGACAAATGTGTGAGACTACACTATAACAACTTTTTTAAATGGCAATTTGACCCAAAAATAAAGATCTCATGGTAAATATTGTTGTGGAGCTTCAGCTATGTTTACCTTTAATGATATTCCTAAATTGGGAAAAATTGACAGATATTTCTAACACTTCTAAATCCTGTGAATGTTATTTTGAGGCAATATATTTTAGAATGCTTTTAAAATCAAAATTGAGTGAGTTCTGCCTCATTCCTAAATTCTTCATGCTGGCTTCATTGCCTCAAGCAACAGGCAGAGACTTAATCAAAGTCTCAAGACATAGAAATGCAGCTGAGAAATATTTTGGTTTCACTTATATGCAGCTGCAATTCGCTGATAGCTGTACATGTAGTCACATGGGAACTTGATGAAACACTTTTCTAAATTAGCCCTGCGTGTTTCCAATGGATGTACAAATGACATAAACTGCAAACACTGTAAATATCTTCCCTTTTTCACCAGAGGATTTCGATGAAAGCAAAACTTAATGCCCATGTCACTTTACCTACAGATTTGTTTTTTTTCAAATGAAAGGGAAATTTAGAGAAACTGGTGCGCTACAATATTTCTAGCTGGATGATTAATTTCTGTCTTGCACAAGAAAGTAAAATACCGCTCACAGACTTGATAAGATACGCTGAATGTCAATAATGGAGTCAATTCATGCACAAAATTGTCATGACAAAGGGTAATGTTTATTCATTTCATGGAGCCATTTATACTATGTCCAGCAATGTACGTGACTGTGGAATGCTGTGGAAGAGAGCTCTTATCCAAAATCAAACTGCTGTCAAATATATAGGGTTCTGGCAATGACAGATAGCCTTTCGAGTTTGCCTCATTTAATAGAATACAAGAGAAGGCTGAATGGGAATTCCTTGGCACCAATCAGTGCAGGCTTACGTCTCCCATATGCGCAGCACTTTAATTGCCTGTGAAAGGAAGTTCACAAAGTTTCCTAATGAAGTCAGCCACATTAAATTGAGTGGCAGATTTTGTCGTACAGCTTCCCAACTCACAGCAGGGATGAAACATGGTCATTAGGATGCTGAGGAGAAAGAGCAGGGCAATGAACAAGGGAATGCAATGTCGTCTCAGGTTGAGGCTTAGAAACATTTCATTTGCCTCATGGTTCATTCAATCCATTGAATACCACTGAAAAACTGATAAACAAGAAAGTTGCATGTCCCAAATCCCAGGACACGAGTGAATGAATAGCTTGACATGCTGACATTCAATGATGCATTCAATGACATTTATCCTATTCTTGTGTATACAAGTATTTTAGAATTATTTTCCTTTATAGAAACATTTTGCATTTTACCATTATTATGTTTTCGCAAACAATTTAATTTTTATTTATTGATAATCATATAGTATTCCAAATCCGAGTGCCCAAGATACACTAGATGTAGGCAATTATTGGATAGACACTGATGTATAAGTAAGCATATTTTAGTAATGTCCTTGATTATTACCATACAATGCATCGTACCGTCATATTGGTCATGAAAGATTGTATTGTCCTTAATTCTGATGTAAGTCCCAAGAACAGTAAGGAATCTTACATCAAGGTGACGGCCTCATATTTCATAAGAAGTGTATCACAAGGACCAGATATTTTGCAGGCACTATCGTCTAAGACATTACTGTGATAGATCTTTTTGATCGAGACCAACACTTATCTGTGTACAGTTTTTGATGATGTACCACTGGCTTTTGTCGTAGTGTGCTAAAATAGGTCTGTCGGAGGAATCCGCATTACAATTTTTATAAATAATGTTATCAAGGAAGTGTTTCATGGAGGAAATTATAGAGTGAGGTACATATTTTTTCAACATGCATGTATAATTTTGTTCTACAAATTCTGATTAATAAATTTGAAATAATTTTCTCACTTGAAATAATATAGAGGCAAAAGATACAGCTGAACTGCTGGGCAAAAATTGCTACTTTCATGGTACTTCAATGTGTTGTACATAATACATTATTCTGCAACATATATGTTCTCATTGTTCTGTACAAGTTCTGAACTAGAATGTATTCATATTGAAATTACCTTGAATATACTCAGCCATGCACCTCATTCAAGGTCATCTCACTCTCATCTCCATCCATTATTGATGGTCTCTTTGCATTCCTCTGCATCCCTTGTGTATCCATAGATGCAACAAAATGTTTACAGTGAGTTACAGGAAAAGTCCTCCCAGCTGAAGAACCATTAAGAAGATTTCTTTGAAGCCAAATACATGCTCTGCAATCGTGAAGAACAGATTGTCTTTCATAGGAGATTTCATTCATCTCATACAATTTTATCGTTTGGTGTTTCTTTTGTCCAAAGATTTGTTATTTAGCTTGCATGCCTTTGATTGAATTAAAAAAAGGATAGAAAAACGTATCTTTCTATTTGGAAATTTCATTATGGATAAACATTCTTCAATGAAGAATTTTGATGGCAGAGTTAGTTTCTGTGATGATATATATACAATATATATGATCTTTTAGTGATCGTGCCCCATCTGCCTGCAATAAGTGGTCAAAAGATTGTTTATGTCATTGTCTTTGTCACACCTGCTCCAACAGCCATAAAGGACTAATTTTGTATATGAGAAGTGTAATAAATATATATATGAGAGACGTATAACTGGTAAACTGCAAGTTAGATAATCTTCTGTACATTCAGACTTGTGGGGCAGTTTTTACAATAATTAAAGCCTACTTTCAAATTCAGATACATCATAATACAGCAGTTATGATGATGTCAAAAGAAAACGTCTAACGTAGATTTGTCACAAGTCTTATAAGAAAATGACTGCTGGGTTTTTATATTAAGAATAACTTAATATTATTTCCATTATTTTTCTATTGCAACCCATCATTTATTTGAAATAAGAATAGCTCACGACAAAAGGAAGGACATCAATCTGTGCTGTAACAGTAGTTTGATTCGTTTTTGTGAATATTGTAATAGATAGATAGATAGATAGATAGATAGATAGATAGATAGATAGATAGATAGATAGATAGATAGATAGATAGATAGATAGATATGTAATAGTCGACAGATAATCTGCACATCTTAAACAGTAATGTTGGATTCTCAAAGCACTTCTCAATATTACAGGTTTGAAATCAGCATATATAGTGCACATACGTATTTCTGAGAAATATGTGTACAAGTGTTTCGGAAAATAAATGGTCTCATTATCACAGTACATTTGAGGAAAGTCTGTTACCGACCTTTTTCTTTACACCCTAGCTCATCAGCCTGAAAAGCAGCTGTGATGTCATTGATTCTGTTTAGTCTTTCCCAGATTTAGAGACGCTATCCAAAGGATTAGTGACACCAAGTCTGAAAAACAAAGAGCTGACTGAGATTCGCTCATTGCCTCACTTATTATATGACACCAACTCTTCTATCTTATAATATTGCTATATGGCAGTTTTTTGCTGTTGAGCTGTAATAGAACATATGTTGAGCTGTAATAGAACATATGATTTAGATGATGGTGAAATACTTACAATTCTTCTATAATAATAATTGCTGCTTTATCACTGTGCCAGACTATCTCAATAACTTTAAAACCCTGTATAAAATGAGCAGGTGTGACATACATCTTACAAAGACAATCTTTTGACCCAACATGAAAAGCAGAACAGCTATAGGCACTATCTCCAAAGAACAACCGTCTCACACTATTTGGTTAAACAAACGTCTCAGTAAAACCAGTAGTTTGACACAAGTTTTCGCCAATCATTCAGCTTCAGTGCAGCATATGGAAATGCAAATGAAATGCAATGCAACAGAAACTTTGCATTGGAAGTCTCAGGGGAGCAGCAATGACTTAAATTCAGTCTGTCAGTATAAAGGATTCTCCTGTTCATGTTTGCAGAGCATGTATTTGGCTTCAAAGAAATCTTGTAAGTGGTTTCGTAGTTGGTAGGACTTCCTCCAGTAACTTGTTGTAAACATTTTGTTGCATTTATGAATACAAAAGGGATGCAGGGTAATGCCAGGAGACTATCAATAATGTATGGAGATGGCCTTGAAATAGATACAAAGCTCATTATTGGTGAATTTCAATTTCAATGCTGTCAAAACTTCCAAAAATTTCTCTCTGATGTATAGTTTCAGAATCTGATACTACAATGTTCAGTTCTACGTACTGCTTGACATTGAAATTAGTCCATGAAGAAAACGAAGCATACTCTAAAAGAATTGGCGATAGTGTCTTTTAAAGCGATAAACTTTTGCTGATGTGTTACACTATAGAACATCACAGAATATGCTTTGTGCAATAGAATGTGCTGCTAAGCTTTGCTGTAAGCAAAGGAGGTGAAAATGACACTCGAAGACTAATGGCCATGCCATAAAGGTGCCATAAAGGGATCTGCATCAGGAGCTAGGGTCAGCCGCTCATTTCAGTGAAGTATCTTGCAGAAAGTCAATAGGAAAGCCATCCCATTAGACTCTGAGCCAATGGCTAATCGAGCCTGAAAAGCAGCTGTGAACTCCGTGAACCTCTCCATTTCTCTTTAGGTTTTGCGACAAATTGATAACACAGTGGGTGCGTAAAATGTTGCTTACTTTTGCTTTATATATTTTCCCTCATCTTTTTAATTTAATATCTATTTCTTTACCTTATATTACCAGCCACACAGGTTCTGTGTTCATTTCATTGGATAGTTCTTCTAGCACAGAATAAAAGTGAGAGAAATATTTTTGAGGATTTGTTGTATGTGAAAAGTGCTGACAATACAGGAAAACACATACAGAGTCATTTTTCACATATAGAGAGGTAATGCACTCTGACTTTTCACTAGTATTATGAAGTCCATCATACAAAGGCGCTGTGTGAATAATGCGAGATTTCCATGTTTTCCTCTTGGAAGTGCGCTAGTAATAGCAGCGGTGGTCTTGGTAAGAGGACGAACTGACAGAATTGATTCCCGGAGTATGTTCCTAATGCCAGAATGGACATTCTTCTTCACAAATCTATGACTGCTTTGTTAGGAAGCAACTTCAAAGCCACTACTATCCGCATGCACTACTTTTGTGGTAATGCTTAGTATGTGAAAACATCTCCGATTAACCCAGGTCTTCAATATGACAGATGAAAACTTTTACAGATATCTCTTGCTGTTGTTCAGTAGGTTTTCTTATCTTTGTGCTACAAACAAAATGCTTCTTTAATCAAGGGTTAGCAGTATCAAATTTCGCTGATTAAATATTTTGGGTTGTAAAACAACCTGTTAATTTGGTGTCAGTGTGGATAAAATCATTCAGTAAAAAGGAGACCAGTACAGGTTGCTGAAAACGTGACTTTGTATCATTCATATTCATTTGTGTTAACATTGTTCAACTTGTCAACACAACTTTACACAGAGTGTCTAAAAGGCATTACCACAAAAACTGCTCATTTTGCTTTTACGGGAGCACCAATATGCGCTTGTTGTATATTGGCCCATTGACTGGAGGCTGTAATGGTTTCCTGTGTTGATGCTGGGTCAAAAGACTACAGCTTTTCAGACAAAACCTTTCAAGCTGAATGTCAGTTCTTCTGCAGATGAAGCAGATACAATTTGTAAGAAGGATACCTCCAGGGACAAAAGAGCAGAGAAAGTCAATTCATAACAGAGGAAAGTCAGTGAGTGTATAATAGAGGCTCCAGATCTCGTTAGGGTCATATCCGCTTAGAAGACAGCATCTTGCAGGATGTTAGATCTATTTACAGTCTTACAGGCACAGAATTTGTGCAGAATAACTACGTTAATGTCATATACCTCGTCTACATCTCTATGTCATAAGCACATTTCTCATTTCTTTCCAAGATGTGCAAATACTTACTTTAGCTTGTACATGATGAGTCAAGATAATTGGTTGACTGCTTATGATTCTGTCTCTCTGTTTGTCTGTCTGGCACATACATATTATTACAAGAGAGATCTTGTCGTCTGCATCTCATTATACCGACCCTTGTCAATTTTTTTTCTTTGAACAATGGGCCCCGTATGGTAAAAATTGCTCTACTGAGTCTACTCTGTGACAATAGCACTCATCTGTCTTCTTATAAAGTTCTATTTCAGCAATAAAAAATTCTCCACATGTAATTATAAAAGTGAGCTTTTATGTTGAGCAATCTGTACATATGTATACTCTCTGTGACTGCCCTCTTGACATACAAAACATCAAATTTTTAACTTGGGGGTCATACTTTACTGGATGTGTTCTGAATATCAGAGGTATCTTCTCTGTCAATGACAAAATCTGGCATGTAATTCATTGTTTTTCTTCTTACTTGCACAATTTATGAGAACATTTTAATTACTGTCTGGGCTGCAATCTTAATATCCACAAAACCATTGAAAGTTTTGCTGAGTCAACATCTTCATTCTTAAAAGGAAACTCCTTATATCTTGCAGGTTTGCAAAGTTTTCATGGTTATATTGTCAGTAACCAAATTGGTTGCTGATATATATAGATTACTGAGCCACTTTTAATAACCACACATGTGATAATAATAATTGCAGTTTCAACAAATTGAAGAAGAAGCATGATTACTTCCACAGCGAGATTATCATCCATGTCTCTTCTTCCAGTTAGATAAACTACTGAACAGCAACTGGCTAAATATGGAATGCATGGGTATAACTGAAGCGGGTATTTTCATTTTACCTTTAGGTCCCAGCTGGCAGAAAGGAGAAATTGAAAATCTCCTTTATATATGCATGTCGGGAGAGACTCTGTATGTCATGATCAGGCCCTAATGCAGTCTACAGATCTTAATTCCAAGCTCCATTTCTCTCCGTGGCTCCAGTGGTCCCTTGGCACTCGCTTAGGCAGGAAAGAGATGACATGGAGTTGACCAGGGCAGTAGTGTTTTTCCTGTGGCCTGTTCTTGAAACATTGAAGCAAGTAGGATGCTGGAATAAGACCAAATAAATCAATTAGGAAAGGGCAAGAATAAGATTACATCGGAAAAAGCTATCTGTTCGGTGACCACAGTATCATCAATTCGGTATCCAGTGTTTTCCAAATCCTAGGAGGGAGAAGGGAATCAGTGAGTTCACAGCTGCTTTTTCTTGCTTGAATAGCCATTGACTCACTCTCAAATGGAATGGCCTTGCAAAGCACTTTCTTATGGATCCTTCACTGAGACGATGGGCTTAAATTTTTCCCAGGGTAGTTCTACATAGATCCCTTTAGTTCAGTTATTTTCACTGATCACTTATAAATGACTCTTATTTTCCCAGTGGTTTTTATATGTCTTCAACTGGGCATCAGGGTTCCCCATAAGATACGTGTCCATTTTACTGCCAGTTAAAGTATAGTTCTCTGCTTTAAAGCCCATTTTTAAGAACCCCGTATCATATGAAGAATGCTGTAAGTCCCAGTTAAAATTACATTGAATGGGAGATAAATTTCATTCTTTATTCAATAACATTAAAATACCTCTAATGACTTCTGATGGTTGGAATCATTCCAATCAAAATTGTGTGTGAGGTATTTGCACCTCGAATGGGTTTATTGTACTATGTTGTGGTTGTTGATTGGATGTATAGTTGTTGGCCAGTGTCATATCCCCTGCACATATAGGATGATACAACATCTGCTGCAATAAGTTGTTTTCTAAGCGGATGGCTCAAACGAGATCTCAAGTCTCTATTATACACTCACTGACTTTCCTCTGTTATGAATTGACTTTCTCTGCTCCTTGGTCCCTGGACGTATCCTTCTTACAAATTGTATCTGCTTCATTTGCAGACAGACTGACATTGAGCTTGAAAGGTTTTGTCTAAAAAGCTGTAGTATTTTGACCCTGCATCAACACAGGAAACCATTACAGCCTCCAGTCAATGGGCAAATATACCACAAGCATACATGGGCGCTCTTGAAAAGCAATATGTTGCACAATAAAGGAAGCCAGGCTGATGTTATTGGAGTAAACTAAACACTTTGATGTCTCTACAAAGACTATTGGAATGCCGTAAACTGTGTGTAACATGAACAACATCAGATAAAACCATTATTAGCACCAATGATAAGAGCTTATCGTAAAAATTTTTGAAATAAATCCAACCCAAGAATAGATATTAAAACAATTATATTGCAGATTGATGAAAATGTAACTTTTTTTCCATGACAAAAATTGTGAAAACAAAGTAGAAATTAAATTGAACAGCACTGCATTTTGTTTCCTGGTAAAGAAGTTTTGCAGGTAGAAGTCCAGAAGAGTTCCAGGAGCTTTACGAAATACATTACAGTTGTTGTTGATCTCGTGCAGAAGAGAACTTTGTAGCTCGCAGATCTATGCACATCTTCAGACAAAAAAAGTATCCTGGTTCTGAGAACAGACGTATGACACACCATGCATACAAAGTCTGCATGACCTTTTTGTACATGTATTAGTTACAATGTGGTATACATAGATCTATAGGCTTTAAAGCTTTGAAGTTACCTCTGAACAAAAAGGTAAATAGATTTGTGCAGAACAAAAAATGTCCATTCTTTATTAAATACATTTGTAGGGTGATATTCAGTGAATCAATTCTGTCAGTTTTCCCTCATATAATGACAACTCTGCAGCACATTGATGATTAGTGAAAAAAATTGCTTTCTTGTTGATTTTGCTCACTACTCATAATAGCTTGGGTCCTGGGTTCAAATCCAGATCTTGTCGGATCACCTGGGCCTATGTTGGACACCTGTTTCAATCATTCTTCGCCTCATTGCCGTGTCCTCCTGATTTACTAATTAGCCTACCAAGTGCATAAATATGGAACGTAAAGCCCCAATCATCCATCAATAGTTACCAGTGATTTCTAAACAGGTTAGATTCTGGTATTATGGATATCATGGATTCCTCGGCGTCTTTCTTTCTTGCAAAATAGCCATCTTCAGTTATTAGTTAAAATTTAGACATGTTATGAACACTTTTTGTAATAAAGATCAAATATAGAAATGAGCTCATCAAATTCATTTCATATAGAAGTCAACTACAAGAGAAAAGACAGCACTCAGTTGTTTCCTTCTTCATGTTGTGAATCTGTCAGCCTGTGCCTCCTTAAATCGGGAAAGAAATAAATCGGGAAAGAAATGGAGGGGAATGAATGATTTCACAGCTGCTTTTCAGGCTTCATTAGCCATTGAATTGGGGTCTAGTGGAATGGCTTTGCAATGGACTTTCTGCAAGATGCTTCTTTGTGATGTAATGCAGATGTGAAGCCAATGTGCTGTCATCACAAAAATCAATCCTATTGTGGTTTTATATTCATTTGGCAATGTCATGTTTCACAACTGTTCATTCCATTTCATACAACCTCAGATTAGAGTGAATCCATTAAGGTTTAACCCAAATTGGAGCTCCACAAATCTCAATAACTTCGTTCCACAATAGTAACAAATGTTCACATCCTAACTATCCTTCTGCCTCTAGTGCTCGTGACCACTACAGACAAACCAAGTTTGACATGTCCATGAATTCACTAGCCATCTACTCCAATGGCAAAATCACTACGAATGACAACATAACACTGTGTCGTGGATGCATTTTGGAGATTCGCAGCTTTGCTGGTCCTTGTAAGAGCTTGTTTCCATATTGAAATTGCCTTGTACGAATGCATACATGTACCTGTCAAGCAATTTATTTCAAGGTCATCTCCATCCATTATTCATACCTTTGTCTTATTCCACTTAATCTGTTGTGTATTCACAAATACAACAAAATGTTTACAATGAGTCACAGGAGAAGTTTTTCAGCCGAAGAAGCACTTGCGGCATTTCTTTGGAGCCAAATACATGCTCAGCAAACATGAAGAACAGATTATCTTTCATCAGCATTTTCTATTCTTTCGACTCATCTCATATACTTTTTCATTGTTTGGCATTCAAGCTGCCAGTTTTGGCCAGAACTTTGTAATGCTTGTTTGTCTTCTCTGCCTCAAATATAATGTTGGAAAATAATATTATATCTGTCGATGGCTTTTCATTTTGGAAAGAGTCATGGCTTTTATAGACAATGTCCCATCTGTCTTCCGTATCAGGTCAAAAGATTGCTTTTGGCATTGTCTTCACCACACCTGCTGCAACTGCCATAAAGTACATAGCTTACCACATGAATAGGGAATTTATGTATATATTTTTTATAGGAGATAATATTCTGGCTTAGAGGGAATCATTACCTGAATACACATTTAAGGTACTGCAATTATTAATGCTAGGAAAATCCTAACGTGGGACAAAACTTGTAAGGCGCAAAGTCTGCTTTTCAGTACATTTAGCTTGCCAACTTTTTACGTACACTAAACAACAGCATTTTGAATTGTAGGCTACATTCCAGTTCAAATATATCATCACATATACCTGGTCTAGGAGTGGTTCTGCATTGTGGCTAACTAAAATCTTTCCAGTTTGAATTTATAAAATTCTGCTGACAACCAGTGTCTACTGCATGCAATGTTTGAAGTTACCCTTTTGGGATTTGGCCACTTTTAGACAAGACGAACATTTTTGAAACTCTGACTATGCCACAACTACTTCTTCAAAATGCCATTTGACTCATTTTAACATATAATATTATATCCCAGGTAAAAAAGTGTTCATCATTCTGCTCTGATATTTATTAAAACCATTGTAATTGCCTATTTTTACATTTAAAGCTTTCCTAGATGAGAAATATAGACAGATATTACTAACACACCTTAATCAGGACTGTGAATGTCACTTTATTGCAATGTCGAGTGAGTTCGGTCTCAATTCTCTAATTCTTTGTGCCGACTGCATTGCCTCAAGCAACAGGCAGAGGCTTAATCAAGGTCTCAAGACAGAGAAAATGCAGCTGAGAAATATCTGGGTTACTCATATGCAGCTGCATTTTACAGATAACCATGCGCATGTAGTCACATGGGAACTAACTGGGTGAAGCACTTTGCTAAATTAGCCCTGCATGTTTCCAATGGTTGTACAAATGACAAAAACTGTTAACACTGTATAATATATATGTTGCCTTTTTCAGAGAGGATTGCGATAAAAGCAAAACATAACGCCCATTGTCACTTTACCTATAACAGATCTGTCATTTTCAAGTAAAAGAGCAGAAATTTAAAGAAACTGGCTCGCTACAATATTTCTTGTGGATGATGAATTTCTGTCTTGTGTAAATAAGTAAAATACTGCTCACAGACTTGATGAGATTCACAGAATGTCAATAATGAAGTCAATTCATGCAGAAAATTGTCATGACAAAGGGTAATGTTTATTCATTTCATGGAAGCTATTTGCAGAATGTCCAACAATGCACTATGGAATGCTATGTAAAAGAGCTCTTATGCAAAATCAAACTGCTTTCAGATATATAGGGTTCTTGCAATGACAGATAGCCTTATTTAATAGAATACAAGAAAAGGCTGGTTGGGAATTCCTTGGCACCAATCAGTGCAGGCTTGCGCAGCACTTTAATTGCCTGCGAAAGGAAGTTCACAAAGTTTCCTAATGAAGTCAGCCACATTAAATTGAGTGGCAGATTTTGTTGTACAGCTTCCCAACTCACAGCAGGGATGCAACATGGTCATTAGGATGCTGAGGAGAAAGAGCAGGCCAATGAACAAGGGAATGCAATGTCGTCTCAGGTTGAGGCTTAGAAACATTTAAATTGCCTCATTGTCCATTCAATGCATTGAATACCACTGAAAGGAGTTCTTTCAATATGGCAACCCAGCCGAAAATTTTCAGATCCATGAATAAGAGTTGAACTGGATAAACAAGAAAGTTGCATGTCCCAAATCCCAGGACACAAGTGAATGAATAGCTTGACATGTTGACATTCAATTCAATGACATTTATTCTGTCTTTGTGTACACAAGCAGTTTATATTGAGTTATTATCCTTGGAGAAATTAATGTAGCTTCTTTCAAGTACCGTATGGCACATTGGTACCATATTACTTTGAAAAAAAATGTATGTGTTAATACAGTGTCAATCACAATAATGGAAAAGATAACAACGTTAGTGAGTAAGCATTATAAAATCAGTAATGTTTCATCTGTTCCAATACAATACATCATAACTTCATATAGGTGTTACAGTAGAACATCACAGAATATGTTTTGTGCGATAAAATGTGCTGCTAAGCTTTGCTGTAAGCCAAGGAGGTGAAAATGACACTCAAAGACTAATGGCCATGCAATAAAGGTGCCATAAAGGGATCTGCATCAGGAACTGGGGTCAGCGGCTCATTTCAGTGAAGTATCTTGCAGAAAGTCAATCTAGGAAAGCCATCCTATTAGACTCTGAGCCAGTGGCTAATCGAGCCTGAAAAGCAGCTGTGAACTCAATGATCCTCGCCATTTCTCTTAAGTTTTGCAACAAATTGATGACACTATGGGTGCATTGCATAATATGTTGCTTACTTCTGTTTCATTGATATTGCATCTTTATTTTTATATGATGTATACTTCCTTTTTTTATATTATACCAGACACACAGCTTTATGTGTTAATTTCATTGGAAAGTCTTTCTATAGCTGCTACTTCTATTAGGAAAGCGAGAATGAAATGTGTTTGAGGATCAAATTTTGTTGCATCATGTTTCTCTGGGTGGATTGTATGTGAAATGTACTGCCAAAGCAGGAAAGACATACAATGTCATGTATCAATATAGGCCGGTTAAATATGCACTCTGACTTTTCACTAGTATTATGAAGTCCATCTTACCAAGGCTCTGTGTGAATAGTGAGAGATTTCCATGTTTTCGTTGTTGAAGTGCATTAGCTGTAATTGCAGCAGTGGCCTTGGTAAAAGGACAAACTGACAGAATTGATTCCCAGAGTATGTTGCTAATGCCAGAATGGACATTCTTCTGCACAAATCTATCACTGCTTTGTTAGGAACAACTTCAAAGCCACTACCATCCACATGCACTTCTTCTGTGGTGATGCTTCTTCCATGATGACATCTCGGGGTTTGCTAGGTGAAAATGTTTACATATATCTCTTGGTGTGACTCTCTAGGGTTTCGTATCTTTATTCTACTAACAGATAATATACGCCTTTAATTTATGATTTGTAAATTCTTTTTCTGCAGACGAAATATTTGGATTGAAACACAGTTAATTAATTTGGTTCCGGGTGTGGATAAAATCATTCAGTAAGAGTGCGACCATTGTAGGTTGCTGAAAAAAACATTATTTTGTATCAGTCACACTCATTTGTGATAACATTGTTTGACTTGTCAACACAACTTTACACAGACAGTCTAAAAGGCATTACCACAAAAGCTGCTCATTCCTTTTCAAGAGCTTCAATATGCGTATGTGGTACATACAAAAGTATTTGCCCATTGACTGGAAGCTGTAATGGATTCCGGTGTTGATGCTGGGTCAAGAGACTACATCTTTTCTGACAAAACCTTTCAAGCTGAATGTCAGTCCGTCTGCAGATGTAGCAGATACAATTTGTAAGAAGGATGTGTCCAGGGACAAAGGAGCAGAATGAGTCAATTCATAACAGAGGAAAGTCAGTGAGTGTATAATAGAGGCTCCAGATCTCGTTAGGGTCATATCCGCTTAGAAGACAGCATCTTGCAGGATGTTAGATCTACTTACAGTCTTACAGGCACAGAATTTGTGCAGAATAACTAGGTTAATGTCATATACCTTCAACTACATCTCTGTCGCATAAGCACATTTCTCATTTCTTTCCAAGATGTGCAAATACTTACTTTAGCCTGCATGATGAGTCGAGATAATTGGTTGACTGCTTATGATTTTCTCTCTCTGCTTGTCAGTCTGACATAGACAGTCGTACAGCAGGTTGAGAAGGTACTGTCATAATGTACTATGAGAGGACATTGTGCTTATTTTCAATGTGGTATTTATCTTTCTTTAAATGCATATATTCATTGAAACGAATTACAATTCAAGCGAAAAATTGCAAATCATGAGATCGTGTCTGTATAAAAACAACACATACACATTTATACAAGATAGCTCTATGTCTTCAACTTCTCATTATACTGACCTTTTTCATTTCTTTTCTTTGAACAATGGGGCCCCATGCATGTGGTCAAGTTTGCTCTACTCTGCCTGTAACAACTGCACCAATGCGTCTATCTTCTTATAAAGTTCTATTTCACCAATAAAAAATTGTCCACATACATAAAAGTGAGTTTTTATGTTGAGCAATCTGTACATATGTGCTCTCTGTGACTGCCTTCTTGACATAGAAAAACATCAAATTGGAAATTTGTGGGTTATAATTTACTGAAGGTGTTCTGAATATCAGAGGTATCTTCTCTGTCAATGACAAAATCTGGCATGTAATTTATTGTGTCCTTTTTACTTGCACAATTTATGAGAAAATTTTAATTACTGTCTGGGCTGCAATCTTAATATCCACAAAACCATTGAAAATTTTGCTGAGTCAACATCTTCATTCTTAAAAGGAAACTCCTTATATCTTGCAGGTTTGCAAAGTTTTCATGGTTATATTGTCAGTAACCAAATTGGTTGCTGATATATATGGATTAATGAGCCACTTAAAAATAACCACACATGTGATAATAATAATTGCAGTTTCAACAAATTGAAGAAGAAGCATGATTACTTCCGCAGCGATATTATCATCGATGTCTCTTCTTCCAGTTAGATCACCTTCTGTGAAGCAACTGCCTAAATGTGGAATGCATAGGTATAAATGTAGCTGGTATTTTCATATTACCTTTAGGTCCCAGCTGGCGGACAGGAGAAATTGAAAACCTGCTTTATATATGCATGTCGGGAGAAAATCAGTATGTCATGATCAGGCCCTAATGCAGTCTACAGATCTTAATTCCAAACTCCATTTCTCTCTGTGGCTCCAGTGGTCCCACTCGCTTAGGCAGGAATGAGATGACATTGAGTTGACCAGGGCAGTAGTGTTTTGGCTGTGGCCTGTTCCTGAAGCATTGAAGCCTGGAGGCTGCTGGAATAAGACCAAAATAAATCAGTTAGGAAGGGGCAAGAATAAGATTCCTTCACATCAGAAATAGCTATCTCTCAAATGGAATGAGCTTGCAAAGCACTTTCTTATGGATCCTTCACTGAGAAGGAGGGTTTAATTTTTTCCCAGGGTAGTTTTGCATAGATTCCTTTAGCTCAGTTACAATGCATTCGCACTTATCACTTGTAAATGACATGTTTTCCTGGTGGTTTTTATACATCTTCGATTGGGCATCAGGGTTTCCTGTAATGGCCATTACATTCAGTGAAGTTTGCCATTAAAACATTGCAACACTGTAGGTATGGAAAATGCACACTGTGTACGGCGCAAGATATATTGTCCCCTGAATGAATATTTTGTGTATACATATATATCCTTTTGACTGCCAATTAAAGTATAGCTGTATGTTTAAAGCTCCTGTTAAGGAAGCTGGTATCAATGAAGAATGCTAAAAGTCCTACTTAAAATCGTATTAAAAGGGCAAGAAATTTTCACAATACAGTTTATATGATGAATTATGGAGGTAGGAATCATTCCAATTAAATTTGTGTGTGAGGCACTTGCACCTCGAATGAGTTTATTGTACTATGTTGTGATTGTCGAATGGATGTGTAGTTGTTGGCCAGTGTCATCCCCTGCACATATAGGATGATACAACATCTGCTGCAATAAGTCGTTTTCTAAACGGATGGCTCAAACGAGATCTCAAGCCTCTATTATACACTCACTGACTTTCCTCTGTTATGAATTGACTTTCCCTGCTCCTTTGTCCCTGGACGCATCGTTCTTACAAATTGTATCTGCTTCATCTGCAGACGGACTGACATTCAGCTTGAAAGGTTTTGTCTGAAAAGCTGTAGTCTTTTGACCCAGCATCAACACAGGAAACCATTACAGCCTCCAGTCAATGGGCAAATATTCCACAAGCACACACGAGCGCTCTTAAAAAGCAATATGTTGCACAATAGAGGAAGCCGGGCTGATGTTATTGGAGTAAACTAAACACTTTGATGCCTCTACAAAGACTATTGGAATGCTGTAGACTGTGTGTCACATGAACATCATTGGGTAAAACCATTATTAGCACTAATAAGAAGTGATTATTATGCAAACCTCTGAAATAAATCCAAACTAAGGATAGACATCACAACTATTCTATTAAAATGTAACTTCGTTAACGACAAAAATGGTGAATGCAGAGTAGAAATTAAATCGTACAGAACTGCATTTTGTTTCTTGGTAATGTAGTTTTATAGGTAGAAGTCCAGAAAAGTTGCAGGAGCTAAAAGAGATGCATTACTGCTGTTGTTGATCTCGAGCGGAAGAGAGCTTTGTATCTTGCAGATGCACATCTTTAGAAATAAAAAGTATCCTGGTTCTGAGCACAGTCGTATGACACACCATGAATACAAAGTCTGCATGACCTTTTTATAAATGTATTAGTTACAATGTGGTATAGGCATTAAAGCTTTGAAGTTATATCTGAACAAAAGGGTTTATAGATTTGTGCAGAAGAATTAATATCTATTATGGTATTAATTGCAAAAAATTCATCTTTAGTTATTAGTTAAAAGGAAGACATATTATAAACACTTCTTCGAATTATTATCAATGGAAGTAAGCTTTTCAAATTAATTTGCTAATATTATGTAGAAATCAATTCCAAGAGCAAAAACAGCACTCAGTTGTTTCCTTCTTCATGCTGTGGATCTGTCAGCCTGTGCCTCCGTAAATCAGGAAAGAAATAGAGGGGAATGAATGAGTTCACAGCTGCTTTTCAGGCTTCATTAGCCATTGACTTGGGGTCTAATGGAATGGCTTTGCAATGGACTTTCTGCAAGGTGCTTCTTTGTGATGGAGTGCAGATGTGAAGGCAATGTGATGTCATCACAAAAATCAATCCTCCTGTGGTTTTATCTTCATTTGTCAATGTCATTCTTTCACAACTGTTCATTCATGCATTTCAGAAAATTAATGTCAGATCTAGAATGTATACATTAAGGTTTAACCCCAAGTAGATCACCAAATGTCTCAATTACTGCGTTCCTCAACACATTTACCCAGTATCACAAGCGTTACAATTGTTCATGTCTATGCTATCCCTGAACCACTGGTGTTCATGACCACTGCAGGCACACCAAGGTTGACATGTCCATGAATTCACTAGCCATGTACTCCAATGGCAAAAAAACTTTGAATGACAACATGACACTGTGTTTTGAATGAATTTTGGAGATTCCTAGCTTTGCCGGTCCTTGTAAGAGCTTGTATCCACATTGAAATTGCCTTGTACGAATGCATACATGTGCCAGTCAAGCATTTGTTTCAAGGTCATCTCTATCCATTATTGATGGCTTATCGTATTCTACTGAATCCCTCGTGCATTCATAGATACAACAAAATGTTTACAATGAGTCACAGGAGAAGTTTTTAAGCTGAAGAAGCACTTGCGGCATTTCTTTGAAGCCAAATACATGCTCAGCAAACATGAAGAACAGATTCTCTTTCATCAGCATTTTCTATTCTTTCTATTCATCTCATACACTTTTTGGGTCCTTGGAATTCATTCCAAGACCATTGTCATCAGATTCATTTCCTGTCAACAGGCAAAGTTGGTGTACACACAAAAACATTTCACAGACAAAATGACAACTCAAACTGATGTGCCCTTGTGATGAAGATTGTACTTGGGTATCCCTGGACACAATATTGTGCTTCTCAGTGCTTTAATGACTTTCATCCAACATATATCTGATAGCTGTCAACTCTTCACACAAAAACTGGTTCCGAATATTTGACTGTGCTGCCCTCTTGTGCATAGTGACAGCGTACCACTGTACTACAGTTGCATGCAGGTTCATATCATAAATAAAGACAAAAACACAAAGGAATCTTATTAAAATGTCTAATTGTGGCTCATTTAGTTTTGATAAATATTTTCATAGAAATTTTATGTCAAAGTGCTTGAAGCTTAGTGGGGCTTGTTGTTCAATAAATAAACAATAAAATGTTTTCATATAAAATGTTCCCTTCTTTTGTACATAACTCAATAGAAAAATAATGTGATTATAGAATAAACCAAGGACCCTATGCATCATTGCATGCTATTTTCATTGTTTGGCGTTGAGGCTTGCAGTCTTGGCCAAAACTTTGTAATGTTTGTTTGTCTTCTCTGCCTCAAATCTGATGGTGAAAATAATATTCTTTCTGTTGGTGGGTTTAATTTTGGGAAAAAATGTTCTGGTCTCTGTTCATAACTTCATATCCACATTGGCTTTGATAGACAGTGTCCCATCTGCCTTCCATACCGGGTCAAAAGATTACTTTTGGCATTGTCTTTACCACACCTGCTGCAACTGCCATAAAGTACACAGCGTGCCACTTGAATAGGGCATTTACATTTTTTATAGGATATAATAGTATGCCTTATAGGGGAATATATTTAAGGTACTGCAATTAGTAATGCATGGAAAACCCTAACACGGGAAAAACTTAATCCACCACAAAGTTCGCTTTTGGATACGTAACATTTTACATAGGCCTACTCTCGGGAGAATGGAAATGCATGGCAACACTAAACAATAGCATCTTGAATACCTGTTCCAGTGGTCCTGAATATTGGCTGACTAAAATGTTTCCAGTTTGAATTTCTGAAATTCTGCTGATATCAGTACCAGTGTAAACTGAGAGAGGACAAAAGGGACTGTCCACTGCAATGAACAAATGACAAATGTTTGAGACTACACTGTAACAACTTTCTGTTTTAATGGTATTGCCAATTTGACCAAAAAGATCCCATGGTAAATATTGTTGTGGAGCTTCAGCTATTTTTACCTTTAATGCATTTCCTAAATTGGGAAAATGGACAGATAGAACTAACACTTCTAAATCCTGTGAAAGTGGTTTTGAAGCAATATACACTGTATTTTAGAATGCCTGTGACCAATATCGAGTGAGTTCTGTCTCATTCCTAAATTCATCATGTTGGCTTCATTGCCTCAAGCAACAAGCAGAGACTTAATCAAGGTCTCAAGACACAGAAAATGCAAGTGAGAAATATCTTGGTTTCACATATGCAGCTGCATTTTGCTGATAGCCATGCATGTAGTCACATGGGAACTTACCGGGTGAAGCACTTTGCTGAATTAGCCCTGCATGTGTCCAATGGTTGTACAAATAACATAAACTTTAAACATTGCCTTTTCACCGGAGGATTGTGATAAAAGAATAAAAGTAATGCACATTGTCACTTACCTAACATATCTGTTATTTTCAAGTAAAAAAGCAGAAATGTCAAGAAACATGTTCTCTGTAGTATTTCATGATGAGAGGATGCTTTTCTGCCTTGTGGAAGAAAGGAAAATACTGTTCACAGAGTTGATAAGATGCGTTGAATGTCAATAATGAAGTCAATTCATGCACAAATCAACATGAAGGGTCTATTTTATAACTAGATTTGTGGGCAGTTACCTTGAATGCATTTCCTAAATGGGAAACAGAGAAAGCTGTCATTATTCACTAAGCTTCTTGAGTATGACCGAACCATCTTAAGCATGTGACTTGAGGGATTTTGATGCAATATACGTCACAATGCTTTTAAGCAATGTCGAGTGAGTTCTCTCCCTTTTCCTGTAAGTCCCCATGCTGACTGCATTGCCTCAAGCAACAGGCAGAGACTTAATCAGGGTCTCCAGAAACAGAAAATGTAGCTCAGAAATATTTGGGTTTCCGATTTGCAGCTGCATTTTGCTGATAGCCATGCATGTTGTCACATGGGAACTCACTGGGTGAAGCACTTTGCTAAATTAGCCCTACATGTTTCCAATGGTTGTACAAATGACATAAACTGTGAAACTGTAACATTTGTTGCCTTCTCCACCAGAGGATTGCAATAAACAACAAAACGTAATGCACATTGTTACTTTACCTAGCCGATCTGTTATTTTCAAGTAAAAGAGAAATTTTAAGAATCTGGTTCACTACAATATTTCTTGTGGATGATGAATTTCTGTCTTGCGGAAGAAAGGAAAATACTGCTTACAGACTTGATAAGATGCGCTGAATGTCAATAAAGAAGTCAATTCATGCACAAAATTGTCATGACAAAAGGTAATGTTTATTCATCTCATGGAGCTATTTACACAATGTCCAGCAATGCACTATGGAATGCTGTGTAAGAGAGCTCTTATGCAAAATAAAACTGCTTTCAAATATATAGGGTTCTTGCAATGACAGATAGCCTCTCGAGTTTGCCTCATTTAATAGAATACAAGAGAAGGCTGGGTGGGAATTCCTTGGCACCAATCAGTGCAGGCTTACGTCTCCCATATGCGCAGCACTTTAATTGCCTGCGAAAGGAAGTTCACAAAGTTTCCTAATGAAGTCAGCCACATTACAGTAGACGAACGTCAAGTGCTTACAGAATTGGACTGAAGTGATCCTGGTGAGGTCACAACCGTATCTCTGCTATGTTATTCCTTATGACTCATAAGCAGTTTATGAAGTCATAGCTATACTTGCAATGCTAGCAGGGAAAGCCATTTGAGGTGTCACACCACTCATCAATGAGGTCACAAGCTCCCTTATGACAAATTGACAGATTATTTCAATGTATTTGATAGGGCTTTCTGTGAAGTCACTGATGGCCACTAGCAGCTGAATGTAAGTACTCCTCATTCGTCTACTGTAAATTGAGTGGCAGATTTTGTCGTACAGCTTCCCAACTCACAGCAGGGATGCAACATGGTCTTTAGGATACTGAGGAGAAAGAGCAGGGCAATGAACAAGGGAATGCAATGTCATTTCAGGTTGAGGCTTAGAAACATTTCATTTGCCACGTGGTCCATTCAATGCATTGAATTCCACTGAAAGGACTTCTTTTAAAATGGCAACTCGGACGAACATTTTCAGATCCATGAATAAGTGTTGAACTGGATAAACAAGAAACTGGCATGTCCCAAATCCAAGAACACAAGAGAATGAATAGCTTAACATGTTGACATTCAATGATGCATCCAATGACATTCATCCTTTTCCATGTGCATGTAAACAATAATTTTAGACAGAATAATTATCCTCGGAGAAAGGTATATTGAATATTTTACCATATCATTTTGCTAGCAATTTGGCTTGTATATTCATATACCCTGTAAACCCAGTTGCCGGCAGCTAACATTAAAATTATGGTACACGCCGTAAAAACAATGGTTCTCTGTCGTAAAGTGGCACTTTTTGTTTTTATTACGGTATAGCTGACGTGAAAGTAAAGCAGCAGGTTTTACAGTGTAGTATTCCAAAGCCTAGTCCCATAGATATTGTAGATAGTATGTAAGCAATTATTGAATGGACACTGAAATGTGTGAGTAGGCATGTTTTAGTAATGTACCTAATTATTCCCATATATGCAATGCATCGTAACATATTAGTCATGAAAGATTGTATTGTCCTTTTTAGAGATGCTTGCTTGCTTGCAAGCGGCATCTCTATTGTGGGAGGATGGCTCTGAAACTTATGACAACTGCCTTGGTCATGCTGTTTCATCTCTGTCATTAAAACTTTGCATACAATCTCAATAGAATTTTATCTTGCGTTGATAAACTTTAGGTGCCTTTCTGAGATGAACAATTTAATATTAAAACAAACAGGCTGACTTTCTGCAGGTCAAAGGTTAATCACCAAAAGTAGGTCACAGGCCAGATACCCTCCAGCAGGTCTCACATGCCAGATACCCTCTGCAGGTCTCACATGCCAGATACCCTTGTGCAGGTGACAGGCAAAAGGGTAGATACTATCATGGGCAATCAATCTACAAGCATCTCTTAAAGTGCTTGCACGTTATTTTAAAATTCTGATGTTAGTCCCAAGAATTGTAAGGACAGGCATCATTAAGGCAATGGCCACATTTTTACTGGAAGTGTACCACACTGGGCCTAGTAATGCTACTGACTTTTATCGTGCATTGCTGGTATCTTTTTGATCGAGGCCAGCATTACTGTGTATTGTGTCAATTGAGCACGCGCCTTTAGTCAAAATGTTCTAAAATGTGTTTATCATTTGGATTGCCATTATAATTTTCATGAATAAGCTGTGCAAGGAAAGGTTGCTGTGAAAATTGTTTAAGTCAGGTATAATTTCATTCTATAATTTTTGGTTGATAAATTTGAAATTATTTTTTCACTTGAAATAAACATTAAACAAAGACACAAAAGTTACTGCTGGGTCATATAAGCAACCATTATTGAACTTCATTGTTTGTACTTGATACATTATGCTGCTACATGCATGTTCTGTACAAGTTGTGCGACTAGAATGTATTCGTATTGAAATTACCTTGAATATACTCGGCCATGCACCTCTTTCAAGGTCATTTCCATCCATTATTGATGGTCTCTTTGCATTCCTCTGCATCCCTTGTGTATTCATAGATGCAACAAAATGTTTACAATGAGTTACAGGAGAAGTCCTCCCTGCTGAAGAACCATTAAGAAGATTTCTTTGAAGCCTAATACATGCTCTGCAAACGTGAAGAACAGATTCTCTTTCATTCAGGATTTTATTCATCCCATACAATTTTATCGTTCAGAATTTCTTTTGTCCAAAACTTTGTTATTTAGCTTGCCTGCCTGAAACTGAATTCAAAATAAGACAGAAAAACATATCTTTCTATTTGGACATTCCAGTTTCTGTGACGATAATATTATACAAGAGCTTTTAGTGATCGTGCCCCATCTGCCTGCAATAGGCGGTCAAAAGATTGTTTTTGTCATTGTCTTTGCCGCACCTGCTCCAACAGCCTTAAAGGACTAAGCTTACCATCATGAAAAGAGGATTTTGTATATGAGATGTGTATATAATGCATATATATATCCGAGACATTATAGATGTTCATCTATGCAAGTTAGATAATTTTCTGCACCTTCAACATCTTATGGCATTATTTATGCCAGTTAAAGTGTTGCTTCTTTTATATTTTAATACACTACAGCAATTTGGCAAAAATAAAATTCAAAAGTAGCTAGATCACAGAGAGACAGAGAAGAGAGAATTTGTGTGTGTGTGTGTCAATGGGCTCACAGCCTCCCCTTAAATGACAGGTGTCAACAAAACGACTGCTGGGTTTTTATATTTAAGAATTATTTAATATTATCTCCATTATTTTTCTATTGCAACCATAATTTATTTGAAAACAGAATAGCTCTGGACAAAATGAAGGACAACCATCTCAGCTGCCTCAATAGTTGGATTCTTTTTTGTGAACATTGTGTTCCTCGTAAGACAAAATAGATGTGTCACTCAGCAAAATCCAATTTGAAATATTGAAAATGACATCTGACATTCTTTCACAAACATCAAAAATCAAATCAACATGAAGGGTCTATTTTGTAACTAGATTTGTGGGCAATTACCGTGAATGCATTTCCTAAATGGGAAACAGAGAAAGCTGTCATTATTCACCAAGCTTCTTGAGTATGACCGAACCATCTTAAGCCTGTGACTTGAGGGATTTTGATGCAATATACGTTAGAATGCTTTTAAGCAATGTCGAGTGAGTTCTCTCCCTTGTCCTACAAGTCTTATTGTGGGCTGCATTGCCTCTAGCAACAGGCAGAGACTTAATCAAGGTCTCAAGACACAGAAAGTGCTGTTGAGAAATATTTTGGTTTCTGATTTGCTGCTTTAATTTTCTGATTGTTGTAAGTAGTCCTGCATGAACTGGTGTCTTGGAGTATCTTGTGAAATAAGCCTCATATATGTGATGTTACAATAGTTATTCATCTAATTAGAAATTAATTTATTATTCTACAACTGATGTGTAACAATTTTTTATTTTTTCGCTTTGAAGAAGAATTGTTTTTCCTGACTCAATCATATGCAATGATTGTCAATAAAGATTGCAATGACAAAGGCTAACATTTATTAATTCCATATATAGGAGATATTCTGACCATGCATGTCCTATGCAATGCAAGGCATGGTATTATTTATGTTAGACAAAATACTACTGACATAGTGACAAAGCATTGTTCTCTTGCTAATATAGCAACTATTAGCTTTTGTGACATTGAGTTACATCATTCAAGAGGAACTAAAATTAAAGTGGTCCAATTTTGGCAGACTTGCATCGCCTACAAGCACACCACTTCAATTGCCAACGAAAGAAGTTCACAAAGTATCCTAATGAAGTCAGTCATGGTCATTAAATTGAGTGGCACATTTTGTCGTACAGCTTCCCTATACTCATGGCAGGGATGCAACATGGTCATTGAGATGCTGAAGAGAAAGGGCAGGCCAATGAACAAGGGAATGCGATGAGCACTCAACTTCCGGCTTGAACATATAACAGAACCATTTCATGGTTCTTCCACTGCATTGAATAAGATAGAAAGGAGTTCAAAATGGCATCTCAGCCGAATGTTGTATGCTCGGTGAATAAATGTTAAATAAACAAGGCAGTTGCATGTCTGAAATCCCAGAATACAAGTGCAAGAATGCTTTGACATGTTGACATCCATTAGATCATGTTGATGCATTCATTTCATTTTATTGTATTTTACTCATTTAATTCTATTATCCTTGGGTTCATTTACATTTCGCTTCAGGCATACCACAATACCATTATTATTCTGCTAACAATTTCATTCTGATATTCATTCTTTGATAGATCCAACAAATACACCGCTATTATTTGAAAAAAAAAATCATTCTACTATCCATCTTTTGATAGATTTAACATGTGCCAATGCCACAAATGGTTGGTATATAAGAAGCAGAGAAAAAAAATACAAATATTATGTTTTAATGTCAAGTTGCCGACGGTTATTCAAATCATGGTGTTTTGCCAAAATACAGAGCATTCCTTATAAAGTTATTCAAAAGGCAGCTATATATATATCTTTACCTTCCATAAATATATTCAAGTATTCAATTACCGGGCTCCCATATATTCACACTTGTTGGTCATAACAGAGGGACCTTAATTCCGAAGTAAGTCCTGAGAACAGTAAGGACGTCTTACATCAAGGTGATGGCCTCATGTTTCACTGGAAGTGTACCACAAGGACCCGTAATGTGTCTCACACTTTGTGTGTGAAATTGCATCTCGTTGAGGCCAACACTTATCCACGTATATTGTGTGATGTAATCTTGGCAATGACTCTCAGGGAAAAAGCACCTACCTTTAATCAGAATGATGAAATAAAGCACATTTCATAAAGCAATATTGCAGCATTGGCGTGCAATTAAAATGCTGCTCAATTCACCACTTAAATCAGTCACCGATAATGGCACTCACCTATTAACTATGGAATAATTGGAATATTGCTTGAATTTTAAGATTTTACTATGGTCATCATACAGCTGGAATAATTAATTAATTTTTCAGCAACACAATTAATTAATTCTTTGTGGCAGAAATGTACATGTTACCCCTATAGTGGTACATAGCCAAGAGAAATTCATTGCCAATAGAGTCAATATCCTGGCTATACACACAGTTCATGTAAAGATCAAGTAAGATGTTGTCTGATCCTTAATGAAACATAATGAAAACCAAGTGAGGATCACTTATGTGAAACACATTACTGACACAAGAGCACTCGACCTGCAACTGTGGGGCAAGTTACACAATTACCTTCACAACATTGTTTGGGGGTAATAACTGACTGTGTGCAGTGCACTTAGAGCTGTGCCAGCTTGCGCAGGTACAGAATAACTGGCACAGGTAAATTGCACAAGAAAATAGTGCAGGAAATTGTATATCTTCATCCTGCACATGAAACTGTAGAGGGAACTTGTTAGGGTCAATTTAAAACATATGTTCCGTACAGAAGAGGTATCACTTAACTGATAAGAGAGCAGATGAAATGGTAGAGCACAGGGCGATCCTATTATGCCCTATACTTTGCACTCCAGTCAATACAGAAAGGCCTCCCACACTGGACACTTTATATATAAGGCATTAAAGCTAATTAATTAAAGATACATATCAAAAACAACAATGATGAATGTACCTTTGAGGGTATTTGGTCCAAACACAACCGTTAACTTAGTCAGTGCAACATTGCTGAAAGTTTTGGATGTTCAAACCAACTTTCCCGAAGATAAAATCATCATCTTTATGGATAGAGTATGTATACATACTCTAGATATATGAAAAAAGAAGCTTGAAGACATCCAGAAAGGCATGTCCGAACTAGCGCTTTTGCGATCACAACTTGGGCGGAAGATGTACTGATACAAATGGGTTGGGCATTGATGTTTGGATATGTATATTATATCCCATGCATAGCTGCAAGTTCATCACAACTTCACATAAGGCTAATCTACAATAAGATATATCTATTCTAATTTGATCATTATTTCCAGGACATATCTATTTTAAACATGAAGTGATATATCCAATTTCAATCAATTACAGTATCTGTATTGGATACTACAATGGTTAGTTATCATACAGTGTAAAATACAAACATGTGCAACATGGTCTTAGAGGCGAGATCTCATGCAGGGTATAAAATTGATGTAACCCAAGTTGATCAGTCTGATTGAAAGGAGTAGTTGAGGGTGCAGTGCATTCTGCCATGCCAGTCAGAAGGGTTGAGAGATTTATAGCCTAGTCTGGTGATGTGAATAACAGCCTTGGGTGTAAGGTTGTGTCAGAGTAACCTCCGATAAATTAGGAGGATAGGTTCGTGTTTTTGAAGTAAGAAAAAAGGCTTTTAGCAGGTTAAGCTCTGTTAAGTGGTCAGGTTTTTTTGTTGTTTTTTTTTCACTTAAAAATCTTCTTAGAGGTTTTTAAGTCTTTTAAGAGAGAAGGAGGACACATTTGGTACAAGTTGCAGCATCACAATAATTTACATGTAACAAATTGAGTTTAAGAAATCTGTTACACTGCAAGTAGATACATGTTCACTTCCAAGATGGTTTGTTTGATGGTATTTATCTTGTTGTGCTGCAATAAGATACATGGTCATGGGCACTGTATTTTTTGCAGCACGTTCTTAAATATTCATTTGCAATAAGAACCATCTGAGTAATTATAGAATGTTGTATTATTAGTACTTATCAATTGTGTTGACATACATGTATGAGGGTATGACAGAATAATTATTGGTATGTGTGATCATGGCTTCTTACCATTATGCTATCAAAACATCTTAATGTTACTGAAAATAGGCGCAAACGAAAATTTCCAACTTTAACAATATATTTGTACAAATGTGTACGTACCATTACTCAATATTTGCTAATATTTTCTCTTTCCAGTCGCTTGTATTGGGTGGACGCCTTCACAAAGAGTATCGAATCCTGCCACCAAGATGGCAGTGACCGCCAGGTTGTGCGAAGTTTATCTGAAACTCACTATGCGGCGCCACTGTTTGGCCTTGCAGTGGTTAATCACACAGCGTACGTCAGCACATGGTATGATGGCGCAGTTTATGCAGCTGACCTGTCCACCACTGGACACGAGCATGTCATGACGGAGGCAGATTATTTGACAGATCACGAAATGTTCTCAATCATTGCACACGACATCCAGGTTCAGCCTCAACGTAAGTAATAAAGTGTGCATTTTTGGTTATTGTCATAATAATTGTGTTGAATAATGGTTTGTATGTCATTCAGAATTGGCTGTGACACAACTGTAAGCCTTTCTACAATTGTTATATATTCTGTTCTATTCTATAGTGTCTATCAACATCATTGTATGATGTCAGAAGATGTGCTTAATTTTGGTCCCGAATGATATTTGGCGGTTGTGTATATTTTTCTCCGTTTAGTTTTTTTCAAAATTTCCCGCCTCTTTTCAGAGAACTCGATCTGCGGCACACCCTCTCGTGGAGGATGCTCACATTTGTGTCTGATGACCAACAGAGTGCAGCACCGTTGTGTCTGTCCAACTAAAGGAGTTCTTTTCCTCAGTGATGATGGTGTTACTTGTTCTGGTGAGTGAAACTTAGCATATTTTAATTGCCCCAGCATACACTGTAAAATTTGAAATTCTGAGTAAGCTCAAATGATTGAGTGAGATGGTTGAATAATTTGTTTGACCTAACATAGCTTGATGTTGTGAGTTATGATAATCTTTTCGTTGTTATAACTTACAACAACTAGCTGTGATAGCTCAAAGAAATTGTGATCTCACTCAATCATTTAAGCTAACTCAGAATTCAAATTTTACAGTGTAGAGCATACAATACCTACTATTTATACTTAATAGGTTCTAACCTCATGAAATAAAGTTTACCTATCTATCTATCTATCTATCTATCTATGTATTGTGCATGGTCTTTTATCTGAAATTAATGTATTTTAATATGAAGTATTATATAGAGTTAGGTTGGTCTTTAACAGACAGTACTTTTTATGAGTTTAGTTGACTGGCAATATAATAGGGCCTACTGTTTCATTTAAAAGAATCGACATTTCCATTTTGTTGCAATCCCCGTAGAAGCCCAGGGATGCTATTGTGAACACTTATGTTTAAAATTGTAAGAGAAAATATAAAAGCAATAAACTGGAAGGGTAGCCACAAGAGTATGAGCCAGTATGCTACCAGAACTAAATTTTTAGTTGAGATTGTAATGAATTGCCATTAAGAAAGGGCAATTTCCTTTAAAGCTTCACGACATTATCTCATCCTTAACAATGGCCTTTATTATTAAAGAATAGACAGAGAAGAAGTATTGTTACGATACGGTAGAAATTTATAGACCCAGACAGACAGCAACTGAAACACTCTCTAGATATTCAGCCCAAAACAGATTTTAGGGAAGATCTATTTTCCCTACTATCAGCCAGCTCAAATGGTATCTAAAGGAAAAGTTGGCCTTTGTTTGGATTCTAAAAAGAAACTTTTCAGACTCATTGAGCAAATAACAAAAGAGACACTGGACTGAAATAAGCAGGGGAAAAAGGACTAAATTGACAAACGAAAAACACCAAGAGCAGAGAAAAATAGGCTGAGAGACTGTTAGGAAGAATAGCAGAAAAGAAGACTAAAAGCGAAGAGTAAGAGAGAAACAGAAAAGAGGAATAAAGGAACAGAAGTCTTCCATTTAGAGGAAGAAGGCTTAAAATTCTGCCATTTTGAGGATTTTTGTTTTTACTTCAGTAACGAAGTTTCCATTCTCCTTTGTGATGATGTGGCCACTGGAATACATAGAAAGTGGAAGATTGCTGGGCTATGAAGCTTCCAGTTCTTGAGTCTCTGGTTTGAATCCATATAAAACTTCAAAAATGCCACCAGTTTCCTATTCATTTTGCCATCAGAAACCCAACAACTACATGATATGCCACCTTTGGAGTATACGGAGCCGGGCTGAGGCTTTGTTTGGGTGCTGCTTTTTTCATAGTACAGAATGACAGAAATGTGAAATATCTATCCCCAATAGCCTTCTTCCATACCACTTATATTGGTTGGCATCTACCAGTTTTGGGATTGGACTAAGTCTTGCAAGTCTAACGTTTCATGAGAACTCTCTAGCAAATTCTATACATTTTTGATGGTCTGTTAAAACGTCCAAGTAAAAATTACCTCTATTGAATCAGTGTGGCAAAATTCAGTTAATCAAAGCACCCTCATGACTCTATAAGCTGTACAAGTGCAGATTAACCACACTACCACATAAACAGAAAGACTCGATTGGTTCAACAGACCATCCTAGTATTGTAAAAGGAGAGAAAGAGAGAGAACAAAGCACACACCCCCATCGTCAGGGTGACCCTACTGAACCTTATGAAAAGTCGGCTTTCGTGTCGCTGTTAATAAATGAAGCAAATAAATGCAAGAGAGTTTGTTTCACGCCTATATGCCACATAAAAAGGGAGTTTATTAGTTGGCAGCAGCTCGTAAAATCCACTAACTGTTCCTTGCAGAGCCTGAAGAAATCCTGCTTTATGCCGACAAGGATAAGGGACAGCTCCGCGTTTTATCCTTAGATGGCGTGACGACTACTAAACTACCCGTTATTAAAAGTAGTGCCACTGCTGGTAAGTCTCTTTATATTTCATATAAAAAGTTGAATGGCTTTTATATTCAGGTTAAAGTTTCTTTCTGCTACATAACAGGAAAGTGCAAGATTGTATTTTGTAATCTCCAAATGATTTTGTATTATTTCTTTGCTGTTTTTACAAATAATGTCAGCCAAAAATCTTATCAAAGTGGATACATTTATTTACGTTCAGTAGAATATAAGTCTATCCTTTTTAATGTTTGAAACAAAGATGTAAGCTTGCTATTAGGTAAATGTTATCATTTTAATGAATTATTGTTTGTTCTTTTCTTTATCAAGAAACTCGGGTTCTTGCTTCAAGCGCCATGCCGGTTGCCATTGGATACGATCCAATTTCAAAACATGTCTACTGGAGTGACGTGAGACACAGAGCCATCTACCGGGTGAATTTGGATGGATCAAATAAGATGGTCTTCCTGAATGCCAGCCAGGGAATTGGGACTGTTGATGGTGGGTGTCATTATTTATCTGTCTATCCGAGTCGCTGTCATTTCAATTCGGCAATCTGTAAATCAATCTATAGAGTTGTCAATCATTTTGGTCTTGATATAAATACCTGTGTTCAATCTGTCTGTCAATCGTTCTTTTATTGATGCTTAGATCTACCTATCCATCTGCTTATATCGTTGTTAGCCTGGCTCACCAGGCTAATTCAGGAGTAATGGTCTGAAAATATTGTCTGTCAACTCTACTGTTCAATAACTACAGGTTCAATATATATCTGTTTTTGTGTTTTATTGGTTTGTTAGGGTAGCTAGATGTATGGAAATTACTTTTTTTTTTCGATTTAAAAATTTTTTTTTTTTTTAAATTTTTTTTCTCCAAGATTTGAAAAAAAAAATTCAACTTTTTTTCAATTACAGTTATTAACACTATTTTTTTTTTTCAAAAAGAGGAAATCGGGCAACTTCTGTTTTTCAAAATTTCAACATTTTTTGCTCCAAGTTTTACAATATTTAAAAAAATCGTACACATTCTTTTCATGGTTTTTTGGATATTATTTTGTTCATGAAACAACCACAATAACAGCACTTCACTTGCCACAATTCAGAACCACCTTTCTCTGCCATTTCCAAAAAAGTATACTTAACTATTTCACCAGCATTGCCACATATTTTGCCGTCATCACTGCCACATATTTTGCCTTCATCACTGCCACTTGAGCCAGGCTTTGGATCCACGGATTCTTGTGTATATTTCTCTTGCATCAATGGTTACCCATTATAGTTATCTGGAAGTTGCGATAGTCACAGTTATCTGAAATATTATAAATATAAACTTTTAAAAAATCATCATTGCATTGTCTAGCCCTACATAATATAATATAATGATATTCTTTTCACAAGAAAATAAAACACTCTGTGAAATAATTTCATCATATTACATCCTATGATATTATATAGCGTAGAACCATGGGAAACGTGCCAAAAAAATGATATCACATAAATTCCTCCATCTGAGGCCATCATATTTATGCCAATAACAAAAAGACGAGGCGCTGCAACTTGACAAAACCATAAACCACTTAGCAACAAACCCATATCGCATAAACACCACTCAACTATCTGACAACATGGCAATTGGATTATTCCATAACCATCTGAGGAGACAGAAATAAAGAGCAAAAGTGAAATATATTTCCCAGAACAAGCTGCGGCCATGTTGACAACATTATGGGATGCGAGGGAGAAAATCTCGCGACAGCTTGTGGTTGAATAAAAGCAATATCTGACGGGGGTTTCAGTCCCTGTTATTGGTAGCTTCTTGTGATTTATTACTGGGATATCTCATTCGTGTCTTCCTATTTACTAATCGAATTCATTCATCAAATCTTGTCAGTCTTGTTTAGTTGCATGCTGTCTTGCTGTCTTTCTCATCATCTGTCTGTGCTCCTCTGCTTCTGTCTATCTTCAGTTTACTCTGTTTGTCTTTTGTTCATAGTTTCTGCCTCAGTCGTGATGATCTTGGTCACATTGTGGTCATCGTTATCAACCTGACATTTTCTGCAATTTACATAGTTGTCTTTCAACAAAAATAGTTTTGCCTAGTCAGCAATCAAGTTTTTCTTTTCTTCTTTCTATTTGGCAGGCTGTCTCCCTTTCTTTCTCTAACCAGCAATCTGGCCAAAGTCTGTGATTTATCAAGTTTTGTCTTTTTGATCTGTTCATCAGTGGTCAGAATAGGAGTTTTTTTCCTCCGTTATTGTAAGCTTTCTAGGATTGCCTTTTTCCTGAAATTGTATTCCATTCTTTGCTCATATAGAATCGGTTGGTCTTCATCCTTATGCTTCCTTACCTGTCCCTTTTTCCCGGGTTTCTATTCATATGTCATCTTTTCGAACATTTTGTGATGCGATTAATCTAAACCTTTCAAGTGACCTAAGAAGATAAAACTAGTACGACTAGTTTTTGACTCTGGACTAAATGGTTACTTTTTTAAAATCTTTTTTGTCTCATGCTGGTATTTTATTCACAGGCCTGTTTGTCGACTGGCTACACAGACGTCTGTACTTCGCCAACATGGGCTACTCCTCGCCGAAGTTAGATGGCGCTGTCTATTCCTGGCACAGAATCGAGCTGATTGGTCTCGACGGCAGGAACCGGAAATCAGTTGTGACCAACGTTGGCAAGCCACGGGGACTCGCAGTTGACATGCGCAATGGGTGAGTAGATTTCTGAAGGCAACAAGCTCTGTTAGCAAGGACTGTATGGTGAATAGGAATCACAGAATATACGGGCTTTAGTGAAACCTGCTGCGGAAAGTTCCCAACTTCTGATTCAGTAATTGCATGCAACTTTTTGTAGCATCCACAACTGTCATGAGTTGATGTGACAAGATCATTGATGGAGTGTCAGCAGAACCATATTATATTATGTCTGGGAAGTGTGGTATGCCACAAGGTGCCATGTACCCGAAAGAAGTCTATACACAATAAGTAAATGGTGGTAACTTTAGAAGTTACAGAATCAGTTAGTGATTATGATTCAGCAATGTTCTACCAAAAATTTTGTAAGCTATAACCATGCAAGCTATTTGAAAGTTATAATGATTCAGAACAGGCATTGACACTGCTTATAGACTAAGTCATAGTGTTCAGGTACTGAGATTTATTATGTCACCACAGCATGGCATAATGGTATAATTGAATTATCAGATCTGCCAAAATCAAGGCTCATATATAATGGAGAGTACTACAGTTGCTTATATAATGTATTGCATCTAGTTATTGGGAGAGAGCCAGCTCTCTCCCTCTGGGATCGGTATGATTGTCAGAAATTTTTGGATCGCTTGTCAGAGACAAGGGAACACTTTCCAAAGTGTTTTTTTGATTCAAGGGACTAATATGATGCATAAAAGATGCGTGGTAATGACTTTTTGCTTCTGGTGATCTGGTTTATTTAATATTAAGGTTTTAGTTTTCAACCAAATGGGTGTTTATTCACGCGGGAGCAGTCAGTAATTCATATTGACATGGAAAATTAAAGTTTTAAAATGTGTTTCTTACATGTTATATTTATTTTGTTATGTCTTTAAGGTTGTACCTGACAAAGTTAAGTGGTAATTTGGTAAATATTTCGAGGAAAAGGACAAATTCCAGTGTTTTATCAACATTCATAAATTCAGTTACATTCACTGACTGCTCCCTCAGTGTGACACACAGACTCAGCCATGGTGTAAATGTAAAAGGGATTCTGATTGGTCAAGGTCCTAGGTTCATGCTACCTGGTTCATGATTGGCTCATGTCTTTCTGATAGCTTTTTGGACACTTCTGTTAGGGCTAAAATTAAAATTTTAGGCTCTTTAGAATCCTCAATCCATAGACTATATTATTTCGTTTTTTCATGGAGATATATTTATTCATTGCTGAGAATTCGTTGAAAATGCATGTATCAGCCATGGTGTAAATGTAAAAGGGATTCTGATTGGTCAAGATCCTAGGTTCATGCTAGCTGGTCCATGATTGGCTCATGTCTTTCCAATAGTTTTTCGGACACTTCTGTTAGGGCTAAAATTAAAATTTTAGGCTCTTTAGAATTCCCATATCTTAGACTGTATTATTTCGTTTTTTCATGGAGATATATTTATTCATTGCTGAGAATTCGTTGAAAATGCATAGGCCTATACTTTTTTTGTGCATTGTTGATGCTAAATGATGTTAAATAGCACATTTTTACGATAAGAGGATTTGTTATTCTTCTTTATTAAGTACAATCACACTAATTCAGATTTGAATATAATTGCACTTTAAGTCATGTCTTTTGAATAACTGCCCTTTCATTTCATGATCAAAGTATATTTGCTGCAAGGTGTGACAGTTCTTTTAGACTTTTAGTCTGAATATTAATATTTAAAGATGATCCTCTCCTATTGGTTGAAACTCAATCTGTTCCTATTTGCTGTTGGAAGTACCTGAACTAATTTACTAATTTCAGGGACGGTTCTCTCAGTAAACACTAGGGGAAAAGTGGTGCTTGGTGTCAGTACACTTAAAATTTCATTTGCTGATAGATTTCCCGCCCTTGCCTATGATTGGTCCACCCAAGGTGTCTCCAAGCTGGAGTATTTTTAATGCCTTTTAATATATATATATATACCATTTATTCGTGCTTATCACACCATTTTACGTATTTTGAAAATAATACAATCAATAAATGTAATTAAATTAATAATTATATATTCAGGAACCAAATGTAAATTTAAGGATAAATAGAGGATGCAGTCCTTCATCTCCTGTGAGGTCCAATTGTTCAGTTTTGAAACCCTCTGCACCGCAAGTGAAAGTTCCCTTATGGCAGTTGCTGAGCCTTCCAAGCCTGAGTCCAATATTAATCATAGCATTGTTTGTCCCCATGCCAATTCAGATTACGTGCTTTAATGCTGCCTTTGGATCAGCTCAAAACCTTAATAATTGCTGCAACTCTCCTGTTGTTCCCTGAGATCATAGTATTATACAACCTCAAGAAACGTGAACGCAGGGCACTTTCCATGGGTATTGTTTCATGTAACTTTGAGCATTGTTGAGGCTTTATAACTTCCTAATTCTTTCAGATTAAATTTTGGAAGTAGTGTTTTTAGGTTTAATGGGCATACATCTTCCATGTGCGGAAAGCAAATTAAGAATCATGGAATTACCTAGAAGTTATTTGGGGCAAATGTTCAGCACATTCAGTGAAATAGGTCTATTGGCCAATAAAAAAAAGAATATGTTGTCTCTGTCACACATAACTACATTCAACTTTCAGACTATATATACCAAACAATTTTTAAAAAGTGGATTATTATTACTTCTAAATAAGTAATATTAAAGCCTATTTCTGAACTTTAGTAAGCAAGTTGATAAACAGGCATTCCAAGTATACTAAGTATGTGGACCAAAAAAACGGTGCGGAAATAGGCAAGCCTATTCACGGCGCTTTAGTCAGTGCTAGTTGAATGCCATTGCTTAAAAAATATAGGCCTATTTTGTCTTCAATCTGTCTGGTCCGCATTAATCTGGGTCTGCAGCTACTTGGTCCGCATCCTTTACTCCTAAGTGTTGTACCAGAGTGACAGACTGTAGCTTCCCTGGAAGATGCCTGCAGATTTGCAGTATTTAAACCAATTCAAGCCATTTGAAACACAAAAACTTATCAGGAAAAATCTGTATTTTGTCTACAGGTTTGGCAATAGGCTCAAATTAAAGCTTATTTCAAGTAGAAGAAATCCAGAGTCCAATTTTAAAATCCAATGTCGGATTTTTACAACTGCTTGCAGCCTGTATTTCAGGAGGAATTTTCAGTCAGCCTCCGGCCATATAGGAAGTCGCACTATTTCACCTATCACATTGAAACTTAGCATACAGTCTCAGTATAATTTTATCTTGCTGCCATCAACTTTTGGTAAACTTCTGTGACATTAAAATTTTTATTTACGAAACTAAAATGTTCATTTATTTGCGCGAATTTCAAATGACCATGCAGCTCCATGAAACCAGCACCACACGCAGCAGTCAGATTCAATAGAAAGAATGAAGGAAGGGATGACAGAAGGATCGTATGAAGGAAGGCAGGAAGGAATGGAGGAAGGGATGAAGGAACAAATGAAGGAACGAAAAAAGAAAGGAAAGTAGGAAGGAAAAAAGGGAGGGGAGGGAGGGAGGATAAACATGTGGATAGATAGATAGATAGATAGATAGATAGATAGATAGATAGATACTAAGTCTATCTACAAGCAGCTGTTAAAGTGCTCGCACGTTATTTCGAAGTTATCTTATTTTCAGACCTATAAATGGCATAAAAACGATCTGTATTGTGATCCATGAAATGTGAAAGAAACACAGCACTAGGATGACATAAATTGTATTGCCTGCCTCGAGTCTGTAACTCAATCTATATTGCAAAACAAGGCACTGAGTTTCCCACTGACTTGTTTAAGGTCTCACAAATCTACGAGATTGCTGTACTTCAGCTGAAATCCTGCAGATCTAAAGGAATGTTGGATTTCACTGTTTTCCCAATCATGCATTGACAGCAGAATTTCTTGTTTTCCTCGAGATCTGCGTGAGTCTCGCTGCGACACTCTCTCGAGTCTTTTACATCGATATCTACCTGCGTGCGGCGAACTCCCGTACGTTCCGCTTGCGACACGAATTCTAGTTTACTTATGACTTTGCCTACGAATACCTGGTTTGCCACCTAGCAATGTCCACATGAACTTTTTTGTGACCTAATCTAGGATATATATATATATACTGTATAAATTGAAAAAACTATAATATATTCAATTACTTTATAAATTTCAGCTACATATACTACAGTGACTGGGGCGCCTCACCGAGGGTAATGCAAAGCGAACTGGACGGCAGCAATCCCATTACTTTAATGACGGCAGAAAACGTCAGCAATCCAAACGGCTTGTGTGTCAAGGAAGGCAAGCTTTACGTTACTGACTCAAATTATAACCACCGTCTGCGAAACCCACAAATATCTGCATTAGACATATCAGGGGAAGCACTTGTGGTCCATTCAACGGCTGACATGAAGATACCTTATGGGATCGATGTTGGGTCAGTAGAAATTTCATATAGGAATATGTGTAAAGTGCATCTGCTGCATACACAATGGTTCCAGTTAAAGTATTTTAGGGGAGCTTTTATATTTTATGAATCATACTATTCTTACATTGAATAAAATAGCTCAACACTGTCTGTCTTCGTACTGCCTGTGCCTCTTGTCTGCCATTTCTAAAGGCGTACAAAGAGTGGTAATACCCAGATCATTTTCACAGGAACCTGTTCCTGTTTCTCACAAACAACTTGCTGAGAACATCTTTTTAAAATAACTTTGCAAAAACCTGTTAGTGGAAACTGTTTCTTTACATTGACTCTTGGAAATAGTTGAATACCATCTGCAGGTTATCAACTGCACAGTTGGGGTGCTTTATTCAAATTTCCCACATGTGTTGCTTGCTTGTAGAACACGCGTGTTTTGCAAAACTTGAGAACTACCTAATTTTGACGGCTGTCAGTTTTGACAAATAGTTTTTCGTTTACAATTGCAGAAGAAACACAATCTATTACTCAGACTGGTGGTCCACAGATCAGCACACTGGCGCCATCTTGGCCTATGACGTCACTACAGGAAACACAACTAAACTGGTTTCCGGCCTGTCCAATCCTGCAGGAATTGTCTACATCAAGCTGGACAGTGAGGAATATCATGAAAGTAAGTTATCACATTTCTGAATGAGAAATATGCAAATGGTTTTCAAGGTTACAAGACTCATGTATAGGGTTGTACTGCTGTGCCTGCACAACCAGGGTTTCAAGATCATTTATTATAGTACTTCCTGCGCTCTCTCTCTCTGTTCTGGTGGGGGTGGGTTGGTCTAGTGGTGACACGCTTGGCTGCCAATCACTGGTCCCTGGTTCGAATCCAGCTCTTGCCAGGTCACCTGGGCCTATGTTGAACGGCTGTTTCAATTATCCTTCACCTCATTGCTGTGTCCTTCTCCTGTCTTAATTAGCCTACCAAGCGCATAAATACAGGATGCAAAGCGCCAGTCATCCATCCATCCATCTCTCTGTTCTGGTATGATAACTTCATGATGGAAAAAATGCAGTACCACCACCATATAGGCCTACAGCAAAAAATAACCAGCTAGTGATGTTATTAATTTTGGTTAACTGAATGGTGCAAGAACTTATAAGATGACATTGTCCTAAAGCAACTTTACTCTTCCTGACAGAATGTTCCTGTAATCCGGTTTCATAACTTTGTTGCTTTCGAATTGGAGTTGCACAAACCAGGCAATTAAATTTTGCAAGGAGACATCAATTTTGATATTTATCAGAATGAATCAGTTGCTTTCCAAAAATATGACATTTCCAAAATTTGGATTTCAAAGATTTTAGGATGTCAGGAAATTGAATCAATTTCACAGGAATTAGCCTTATCACTTCAAACGAGCAATTTGCAATCGTTGACGTTTCTTTTGATCTTCAACTTCCAGAGGATTTGCGTTGCCATGGCAACCCGTGCAGCCATATTTGTGTCGCTACCCCAAAACAACAGACAACCCACTTCAGATGTCTGTGTCCTGACCTCACTGGGCTGTCCTTGGATGAACACAGGACTCAATGCAAAGGTAATTAATGTAATTGTGTGTCGCATGTAAACATACATTACAAATTCACAAATTAACTTCATATATGTTGTAAAAAATTGGTGCCCCTCCAATCAAACACATGCGGAAAAGTAGCACCCCTCGAACAGAACTCCCACCCCTTCTAGTCACAAAATCTGAACCGTCCTTTATAAGGGCTTTAGATCCAAGTATTAGTTAGACATTGATTTGGAGGGTTCTAACATGCATTTTTGTCTAAAATGCATGTTAGGACGCGACAAAGAGGTGTCTAACTGACTTAGACATCATATGCTTCTTCTATTATTTGTTTTATCTTATAACATAATTTTAGCAAAATAAACAGTAATCTGACTGTTTGTTTGCTGTTGTAAACAGTGTTAATCCTTAGCAGGGCGCTGACATGCAATATTGTCAGTTAGATACCGGTTTTTCCAATGGTATAAGTATCTTGGTGATGGCTAATTATGAAGATAAATGGTGATTGTATCATGTATGTTCTGTTGATGGATAATTATGATTGTCAAAACCTTCATTAGAAAGTGTGCTAGAATATCTATCTCAAAGGTAGCATTTCACCAATATCTGGCCATTATAATTATTAACCAGCAAGCACATTTTTAGATATTGTTCGTTGAGCGCTTGCAGGGATTTGCTAAATAGCTTATTATCACGACAAAAACATATCTTGCTAATAACCCGAGCTCAAGGCTATTGGCAAGGATGATGCATTGACTTGAAGTTGATGGACCCTTAATGGAAATGCTTAAAAACAGCTGAGCAGGATGATGTCACAGCAACATAATCTGGCAGATTGCTGTTAGGCATGCAACTCATTGCTGCACCATTTTATTATTATAAGCCTTCATTTAATTTCAAAATAGTTCATACAGTGCCGCCTGTAAGTAAGTGAACCGCATGATATTGAGCCATTGCATCAATGCTAAATGACCTCAGCAAAACTTCTTGTGGAAGCATGAATTCTCACCCGATGAGAGGAAAACATATTTGGTCATAAAGGCCGATATATGAGGCACGTGGGACAACAATGGAAGGCAATTTTCTTTGCTGTAGTTGGAGTTAGGTATGGGTCAAAGTCTTTGATAAGTAAGTGAAACACATGCCCAATGTTATTTAATAGGGAAGGATGGTTCACTTACTTATCAAAGACTTTAACCCATACCTAGTTCCGACTACAGCAGATAAAATTGGCTGCCATTGTTATCCCACATGCCTCACATATCGGCCTTTATGACCCAATACGTTTTCATCTCATCGGATGAGAATTCATGCTTCCAGAAGCAGTTTGGTTGAGGATGTTTAGCATTGATGCAATGGTACAATATCATGCGTTTCACTTACTTACAGGCGGCACTGTATATATTTGCAACACAAAATCGAGAGCTACGAAATGAAATAAAGTGGACATCAAAATGTCACATCATACATGTACCCAAAATATTTAGAGTCAGTTGTGAAATGTTGAATTCATTATCAATTTAATTCTAATTATACAAATGAGCTGTTTTACAATTTACAGATATCTAATATATAAGGTGAAGAATGATTGAGAAAAATGAGACTTGACTATTCATCTTGATAATTTTTCAAAATCACAGGAAACAACTTCATTTTCAAAGGCTTGTGTTGCCAGACAGTCTGATATGCTCTTTTAAAAAAGATACAACATCTATAAGATGACAAAGTTCCTGTTTTCAAATTAACTTTTTGATTCTCGTTGTAGATAGGGCAGATTTCAAGAAATTCTGCAAAATGACTTACCACAACTTGGTCCACAAGTTACATTAGCACAATGGCGGCAATGCTAATCTTGCAGTTACATTAGCAGTTACATTAGCAATGAAAAAAACAGCTACCACTCCAAGCTGTTTATTTTGTCGGTGATCTGTATAGGTAAATAATACACATTTTTCAATAAAGTTTCTGAATTTCATATTTTAGATTTGCCTAGATAGCAAGAACACTGAGAAATTACGATGTAAAAGTTGCTAATGTAACATCAGAGTCCACTGAGACGGAATGGGGTTACATTAGCAGTCTCTCTTATTTTTCCATTTTAAAAATAGTTTATAGTTTTGAAGGTAATTACAAATGGTGCCAAACAAGTATTTTAAGTGTATTTTATCAATCACATCCATTATGTTTTGCTAAAGTGTTTTCTGTTGATTCTACAGAGTGCCAAATTCGGCATGTCAGATGACCAGTAAGTTTTTCCGTCCATTATTGTCCTTATGAGAGATTAAAAAAATATTTTTTAAGAGCAAAAAGCAGCATATTGGTGGATTCTTTTATTGATATTTATTCTTAAGCTCACTGATTTACTTGATGATGGGTTAACATGCTTCAGGAAGCAACAAATAAAAAATAAAAAGGGTGGGACAGTTTAAGATACTCTGTGAGCACATTTTCGTGAAATCTGCCATAGTCTAAAGGATTCTTAAAGAATTAGACAACTTCAAACAGCATTTTGGAAGTCTTTTTGTATTCTGGCTCAGACAGTCTGGGAAAGATAATTTCTTGAAGTTATTGTGGTTAAGAATACAGAGATGTTATTAGAGATGATTTTGTCTTATAACATTTACAAGTAAACCACTCCAAATTTAGTTTTTGTTTCAAGGGAGCTTTTAGAATCTGCCAAATATACCTTCAAAATCTACTAAAAATTGACTTATTGAATGCGGTTCAATTGGCAGATTTCTTGAATTCTTATTGTCTTGGGCTTTGTCTTTCAACTACATACAAAACTTGAATACAATCAATCGCCAAGAGAACAGTTGAATAAACATAATATCCTGCTTCACCAATGACCTTTAGAATCAATTAAACACTCGAGTTACTGATTGATAACCAGTAGTCTCGAACTTTTGTCTTTACATCATCTGTAACTTAGCCCTATGTAAACCTTCCTCTGCTTCAATTTCACCCTGCCAACAAAGTCTTGAAATGTCCTGAATTGTCTTTCACAGAGAACTTCTTCCCACTTCCCTCACAGTTCTCTGCTTGGTGTAAATAAACTTGGGGCTCAATGTTGATTGGTGAGGCAATGGGCTGACATCTCCCCTACTTGTTCATTTCCTGAATAAATAAGTCCTCTCTCAAAAGCTTTTCAGGGTAACCAATACCCCCTCACGTTGCCCCAGCCTCTCCTGCCAATTGCCCAAGCACCATCAACAAGATTGGGACTCCTCCCAATCTAGAGGCCAGTGGAGGGTATGGTTCAATATAGAGCTGTATATTGGATCACCAGATCTGCCTGGCAGTGCCTGCAGATTTGTTATTTAGTGGTTTGCACCTTCAGTATATGATCAATAAATGTATAATTGAGCTAGAGTAGAGGGGCTTTGCAAAGTGACCCAGTGGCTATGATCTGGGTGGCTGAAGGTTCCGACTTAAATATTCAAACCCAGTAGGGCTACGGCTAAAAAAATTAGACGAACGCACAAACAGGTAAACATGGGATGATAAGTTGACAACAAAGAATATATATGGGAATTTTCCCAATGGGCAATTCCGTTAAGTCCGATTTACAGATTTGAAACTTTAGCTGCTTGTGTAGCCCTACCACCACACCTTAGCTATTTCATTGTTATCCTGGCATGAGGCAAGGTACTAGGGGCATCAGACAAGCCATCAACCAAAGTTCCAAGTGCAGCAGGAGCTGGGCTACATCAAAATATCAGCGTTTCGGACGTACATCGTGTGATGTACGTCCAAAATGCTATATATTTTGATGTAGCTCAGTTCCTGTTGCACTCAGAGCTTTGATTGGTGGCTTGTCTGATACCCCTATTACCTGGCCTCATCCCTATATAACAATGAAATAGCTGAGATATAATGGTAGGGCTACACAAGCTGCTAGAGTGCCAAATCTGTAAATCTGAGTTTACTGAATTGCCCCAATGAAATACTGGTATGTGATTGGCTGACAGAGGTGTCAAATTGTATGAGAATCAATATAACTTCTTCGACCCAGCGCAATGCTGCATGATTCAGAACAACCACATCTTCATCATGTTCATTTGTTGGCTTTCCGCAAAGTTTCCGGGAGCTGAAACTTAATTGCAAGTTGTACGCATTCCCACTTATCACCTTGCATTTCTCTGATTGGGCATAAACTAATTGCCATGCACAGGCATGCCAATTGTTACGCGTGCAAAACTAATCACATTTGCATAGCGTGTGAATGCGGCTTAGGGGAGTGGAAACAAACACAATGTGTGATTCTGTGCTGCGCATTCAAATGTTGAATTTTAATCAGCAGTGTATTGTATGAAGCTCGTTTGGTATTGTACCAAAACTTTTATTTTGTTCTTAAAAAGGCTAAAAGTTTAAAAACAAAAAATGTACATACCAATTCACACGATTTAAAGGCTGATCTGAACCAAACTAAAAATGCAATACTATTTCTAGGGCTCCATTTTTGTGGAAATGCTTGAGATGGGCAAATGTAGAGTCTATATGAAATCAGGTGCCAAAGGACTCAGCTTGAGAGGAAATATCAAAAATTCAAAATATTGGATCCGGGAAATAGTTCCATTTCCAATGGAAGCCTTTCACATAGACTACGGAAGAATCATTAGTTCTGCAAACGATGAAAGCATAAATAGTTGGAAAATGTTTTGCGCCAGGCGACCTAACACAATGAAATTTTCATTTTGGTGTAACAGAGCAAATTTTGAAATGAATCTGCCTTACGCTTTTCCTACACGGCACAATGGGTAGATGTGTGCAATTGATGCTTTCTTTAAATACATATACATGTACACTGCGGAATGCTAACATTAAGTTTCTCCATTTTTTAACTTCAGTTGCCGACAACTTTATACTATTCACAGACTTGAACACCATCCGCTACATTCCCCTAGACGGCGACAGCGACAAGTCGACATATACTCTTCACTACGGTCCTTACGAAGCCAACTTCGTGGCCTTGGCTTACGACCCAGTCTCAAATTATGTCTACTGGTCCGACCTCACCAGGTTTGTTAATTAAACATAGTAAATCACTCCAGTCGTTGTTCTAGGCTCAAAGTTAAATGCATTACCAGCGAGATTGCCTATGTAGCCTTGGAGGCTCAGCTAGAAGTGAAATGTTACCTCCAGACTGACTTGTTTTAGCAGTGCTTACATTGCCTTTCAGTGCTTTTAAAGTAAGCTACTCTTGTTATATGAAGCTTTTAAAAGGTTTCTCCTGTGGTTTGACTGGAATAGAGGACATCATTCTTGTGAGAGATCACTTATGCCATCTGACATTGTATAGCTCAAAATAAAAAACAAGATGATAAATATCAGTATTAGTTAGACACCGATTTGGAGGGTTCTAACATGCATTTTTGTCTGTTAGAACCCAACAAAGAGGTGTCTAACTGACTTAGACATCATATGCTTCTTCTATTCTACATTTTAAATAAACAATAATCTGCTGGTTTGTTTGCTGTTGTAAACAGAGTTAATCCCGAGCCGGGCGCTAACAAGCAAAATTTTCAGTTAGATACCAGCTTTTCCAATGGTATAAGTATCTTGGTGATGTCTAATGGTTGTTAAAATGCTGATTCAAAAACCTTGTATATCATACAAATGATAACAAAGATAATGATAGGCAATTGACAAATCTAAATAGGCCTAAATAAACAAAATGGGTATTTTTTAAAAAGAATTTCTGTCCATAAAAATGACATTTCATGATTGAGTTGTTCCGTTTTACTTTCAGTCACAGTATCCTCCGAGCGAAACTCTCTGCCCTTTTGGATGTTGAGACATTCTATGCGGCTGATATGGCTGTGGATGGTTTAGCGATCGACCCAGTTGGACGACGTATCTACATGACGGGGTATACGGTGGTGACTGGGGTCGTAGCATCCATGTCAATTGACCAAGCTCCAGAATTGACGTATGCTGAACTCTTGACAGGGCTGGACATGCCTAGGGCCATAGCTCTTGATCTCAAGAATAGGTAAGCAATACTGACTCTTATTGATGGTGATCTTTTTTGTGCACAACATGTCGGGATATATAGAGAATCACAAATATTATATTCGTCCGGCCGGGGGATATTTTGATGAGTGCTGCTGTTCTTGAAGATCTGAAATAAAGACTCGGAACTCCATCAAGTTCTCTTGATGCAAAAATCCAATTTGTCTCTATTTTTTTTATTTTTTTTATTTTTGGATGTCAGAGCCACCAAATTTCACACATGTGACCAATAATTGTATGTTGTGTTATGTATAAATGTTAATTGTCAAACGCTTGAAGGAACATCGGACGCATAATCGATTATTTGACAAAAACAGTTATCTATTCCAGATTTAGCAACCCCAGAATTGAAAACCGTTACAAAATGATAACACAAGTAATATTTCAAACTCAAATTACAGCTACATCTACTGGAGTGAGTACGGCAAGACTTCAGGTCATGCGAAAGTGAGTCGTGCATATTTGGACGGAACAGACAACGTGACCTTGTACGACCTTGACCTTCGCTGGCCGAATGCCCTCGCTGTGTACCAAGGTCAGCTCTACCTGGCTGATGGCTCTCATAGGAGGATCGATGTCTTTAATGTGGATGGTAAGTAGCATAATTAGTATAGTTATTGAAGATGGCAAGGATGATAGGGTCTAACAACCACTAAGTTCCAATAAGAGAAAGCTGGTGGATACATAAGAAATATTCAGCATATATATGGTCTTCTATTTGCAAAAGATTTACAGCTAGTGTATATAAACTTAATCTATATATTGCAGATCATTAGTTATAAGTGATAATATTACCTTTTTCGGCAGATTTTGGAAAAACACATTTTAGAATTACAATATGTAAGTTACTTTACTAAATTGTCTTGAACATTTTACTCTTGCCTGGCACTAACACATAGTTATAGAATAGATATCTCAAAATGAAAGCTTTTCAAAGTACACAAGTTAGTCATATTGACGATGGTATGGTCTCCATCTGTGGTAGTTATAAACCACTACCTCTATCCTGCTATCTGGGCATACTATGATAATTACATATAATATTGTATAATTAAATCATTGCAGGGTCAAGAAAAGGAGAGCTGGCTTACATGACAGGGATGATGGACCATGTTTTTGGAGTAGCGGTTTATGAAAATGTCCTCTATTACACCGACTGGTACACCAACAGCACGAACGTGGTCAACCTGAAGACCGGAAGAAGAGACACCCTAGCCAAGAACCTGTACAGGCCAAGTGCCATAGTTGTGCATCACCCCAATGATTTGAGTGGTAAGTGTAGTTGTACTATATTGAAAAGGTATTGAGGTATACAAAGACCTTAATTTCTAGGCAAAAGTATTAATAATGTATTATAGTGTCAGGATAGACCATTACTGACATAATTCTCAACACATCTTTAGTTATTATTCTATCAATACTCTATGTTGTCTACTTATACTCCAATGTTCTCATGTATGAGTGTTTTGTCCCATATTATAAGCCAGATATTTAAAGTTTGAAAGGCGATATTTGTATATCACAATTTGAGCTAAAATCTCTCACTGGATTCAAATGACATATTGCTTTTCCCTAGATGCTAATAACCTTTATACAAGCTCAGAAAAATCAACTTACTCGTTATTTGATACAAGGGCAACTAATCAGACATATCTTGCAATTGTAGATCTGTATGATTTTTCTTTTTGTTTCCAGAAGACAATGCCTGTGAAGATGGTGATGGCAAGAGGTGCAGTGACATTTGCATCCCCATCCCTGGTGGCTACCACTGCTCCTGTCGCCCTGGGAGGCAACTGGGCCAAGATATGCACTCGTGTCAACTTGGTGAGTGAGACACTTATGAATATATTCAGATTAGGTTAGCATATATTGGGAATTTGGTGATAGGTCTGGATACTAACCATGCAAGGACATGTTGGACCTAATATTTGGACACAATATTTTGGAATTTCTTGTTACTGTATCATGTTTATGCAGGCCTAAGTGTCAGCATTCAACTACTCACACAAGGCACAAGCAAAATGATGAGCTCAGCGTTGCATGGAGACATGTAGCTGCATGTACCATGGTCAAGCCTTAGCCCAAGGCATGTTCCAATCCTTCTGAGTGACAAATGCTCTTCTCACAAAAACAGTGTGTCAGTAGGCTGTAGCTGATTTTCTGTTATGGATTTATAAATGAAACTTGTTTCTAGGGATGCACTTTCCAAATCTCATTGTCCGAGAATACAAGTAGTCGGTATAATTATGGTTGACATTAAAAAACCTTTAAAATGATAGTGTATAATAATATGTAGGGGAAGAGGGGGTGAAAAGTCACAGGGGTAAAAAGTCACAGGCCTTTTTGACCAACTTGCAGTGACCTAATTCTTAAGCTTAAATCATAATTTGGGACACTTTTATGAGAAGAAGGTCTGCAGGGAATATGAAAATTATGCTCATTGTGCAAAGTGGGTTTTTACCCACCTCATGCATTTTTGGTGTCCCAAACAGGTTTTATTGATTCTGAACTTTCTCTATTAATGTCTGGTCACTGTGACATAGGAAGTTGTGCTGGTGTTTGAAGGTCTTTTGGATAATTGTCGTTCATGCTGTCAACCCATTTTTGCCCATTTGGTCACCAAGTTGCCATGATCATATGTTGAATTTAAAAAACAGCTGAGGGGTGAAATGTCACACTGTGACATTTCACCCCAGCACTGTGATATTTTACCATAGGGTACCGGGAAGTCAGTATTTTGTGCCAAGGAAAGTAAAATATTCCACACTAGAAGCTTTTAGCTTACAATCTTATCATCATCCATCATCAATAATACTGATGAGAGAGCATTGCAGCAAAATTTCATTTCGCGAATTTTGGGCAATTTCTGACGCCGGCTTTGCTGATGGTGCATTGTCATTGCATGCAGATAGCTTTGGAAGGCGCACTATAAATTTCATGCACAAGGATGACTATCAAGTCTAGGTCTGCATATTACCTCATAAAGTGTTGTATGTTCACAACAGTTGCATGTGACTTGTTACCCCATGGTTGTGACTTCTTGACCCTGACATGGGGTAAAAAGTCACATCGGACTTTGCCTTTAATAATTGTGAACTGACTAAAGCCTATTTCCAGCACAGCAGCTATCATGTGATACAACTATAGTCAACTAAATACTGCATAATTGTGCCAAAGGTCGTTAAGATCTAACAAACACCTGCTCCGTTCTGGGGCTTTTTCTGAATTTTGTGACTTCTGACCCCCGCCTCCCCTACTTCCAAGCTTAAATCAACTAGATTTGGAGCAATATGTTGTCAGTGTCCAAACATCCTTGCTTGTTGTGGCTGTGATTAAAAATATGTGCAATAATATTATGTTTGCTCATTTATTTCTTATCACCAATCAATTTCCCCTTCCCCCCCAGGTGCCAGTGTGTGGCAGGTGACCAACGCCTTCCGCTGTGAGGAATCTTGCGCTGAGTCAGCTTATTGCGCTCGTCTGCTCTCCACATTGCATTACCAATGCGTTTGCCCTGAAGGACAGGAAGGAGACGGGGTCACCCAGTGTGCACGTAAGAACTTACCATACTATAACAGAGCATAATACTGCCAGTTTATTTACTGGTCTTCCACTGATCAAATACTTGGAATTGACACGTTATCTTTTTTAACATTAGTTGAAAGTTCAATGAAGCAAGGGCCACAAGGCATACTATGCACGAATAAAACAACCCGATTCGGCAAGTGAACTCCAGTCACAATCGTTGGTTAAACCTATCATCCTACTAATTCAACAAAATTATTTGCTGAAGCACTAAATGCTGCACATGTTCTAAAGGTCCAGGGCAGACAAATTTAAGAATTGGCTTACATTTGTCATCTGTGCTAGATGCACTTAGCTGCACTGGTTTACCAAGTTTTCTCCTATCTGCTACTCGTTCTTTGTTATAACAATTTCTCAAGGTCCTTTTTTTCCTGCCAGCTTGCCCGGTGGACACTTACAAGGCGGAAACAGGAAATGAGACATGCCAGGAATGCCCAGGGGGAGCCACTACTAAGGGGATGATGGGCAGCTCCACCTGCATGTGTGCTGACGAACTAATGACATTCCGAGATGGACAGTGTGTTTTGTTGGAAAAAGGTAAAGTAATGGTGTGAAGCAAAACACAGTGCATAACTTTCCCATTTTCCTGACTCCTCCTTCAAACCTAATATTGCAACTATTTTATTGTCGTTACCTTATCTTTAATGATATTTGGGATGATATCTTGCTCTTCAAATTCCAATTCCAATTTATTGACCACTTGGCAAGTATTCACAGACATGTCGCAATAGAAAATCAGCACAAGTTTGGTGAGCATATGCACTTAGCTGCACTGGTTTACCAAGTTTTCTCCTATCTGCAATACTCGTTCTTCGTTTTAACAATTTCTCAAGGTCCTTGCGGGGGATGTTTCAAAATGTTTCAATTTAAAAGGCAGGATTTCATATTGCCCGGTCAGAGGCACAAAATTATATTCATGTCCAAAATTCCTACTATTTTGTTAAACTCCCCCTCTTTATATTATCAGGCAATTTGACTGACAGCACTATTTACACTACAGGGCTTCCTGACCCAGAGTTTTATGATGATACGGATGGATACAACGTGGTGTACAATGACACTGAAGAAAGATACGAGGAGGAAGAACCAATAGGAGAAGGGGTGTCTACCACTATTAGTTATTGTAAGTTTTACATAGGCCTAATTATGAGATTATGTGCATTTTAAAAATTGAATATGACGTCATTTACTCATCATTTGTGTAAACTCACTAAACTGTGACGAGTTACGATCAGTAATCTGCGTATTATATGGGCTGTGATAGTGGAACTCTCCTTTTTCCAGCTCTCCTGTGTTGACGAGCAGAATAAAACTATTTCCGGGAACAAGCTGCCATTTTGTACCATTGCTGAGTCAGTGGTAGCCTGTTCCACTGGCCATAATCTAAGGCCTGTCGTTAGCCTCTGGTGGCCATTGGCAGCCATGACAGTCCCATGGTCAAAATACAATGGATTTAAATAAATGCTTGCACATCTTACAATATTGACAATCAAGATCGTCCAAAAACACAATATGATAGAAAATAACATCCTTCACCTTGTGTCAAAATGTGCAAAGATTTTGTTTAAGTTAAAATGAAATTTTTTTAATTATTGTTTTTTAAACTGATTATTAGCTTTATTTTCATAACTTCCTTAATATTTGACGGATTTTAACGAAATTTTCAGGGTTTGACCATTGCACTATGAGTAACATGAAACATGTTCTTACATATAGTTTTCTTAACATGGGAAAGTTTTTTATATGTAAAAAAAGGAGTATATGCAATTAAATTCTCATTAAGACCCCTAATGAGGGGTGATTAAGCTATCTGATACGAAGGCAATTAACAAATCTCTTTGAAGTGGAGGGGGCTTCAACCCTTATTTGTCTGACATTTTCCAAAATATTTTCATAAAAGCATGATCCTAAATAAGTGCTTGCACATTTTTGAATATTAGAGATTTTGATTATCCAAGCGCACTTAATGAAAGTAGACAATATTTCTGACCTGCTGTCGAAATGTGCTAAGAATCACTGCAAGGGAAGTTGGTGATTTTGAACTTTGAAATTTAATTTTGAAAGAGATCATAGCTTTGTTAATATTTATCCGATCTCACTGATTTTTTCACATAGTCTTTGTAATGCAATATATCTGCAAACTTGGTGAGTTTTACTTCTCCATCTGCAAAACTGACGTTTTTATACAGGAGTAAAGTCCCAAAAACCAAACTTTGGTGCTAATTGCTGCTAATGAAGGGTCATTAAGCTGTTATCTGGGTGTCAGATATCAAGATAACAATTAATTCCTTTGAAGTGGACAGTAACCCCTTTCCTGACCTTCACCTTGGAGAAATTACAAACCAGAGGCTAACGACAGACCCTGTGTATACTTGGGCTGTGGAACAGACTAAGTCAGTGGAGCTGGCATTCCAGGCCCCAGGGCACTTTTAATCCATTGAAAACATTACGGATTTGCATTGCCGAGTCTTAAATGGAATGTTTAGCATGGATTGCCACCATATTCCAGTTAGAAACCCCTGCTCCATTGTAAATTCCCAGGCTGATGTTTCCGGAAATAGTTTTTTTCTGCTTGTCAACACAGGAGAGCTGGAAAAAGGAGAGTTCCACTAACGCCCGCTGTGGGCAACGCTGGACATGAAGATTGAACAATTGTGTATACATTGGTCTTTTAAAATTGGCCATGGAGCTTTGGCTCTCATGGCGTAATTTGCGTATAATGTGCTGATAGGACTCGATCTCTGATTCTTTTCGAATGTCGTGCATCTTCTAATACCGCCATATTATTATTGACAGCATTTACTATAGTTTATCATGCTGCATTCGTGTAATTCATAACTTATCATTTACGTCAATACTGTATTCCAGCTTTACACCACCCTGTCTTTGAAAACTGCCCAATGGACCACACCGTTAATCTGATTTTGCCAAAAGGAGGCCAAGAAGTGTTCTTAGATATCCCACTGTATGCTCATGACTACCTCGGACAAAATATTCCTATTATGGGATCTCATGACATTCCTCCAGGCGCTAGGTAAGTGACAAATCCCATACTTTGGATTTAAAATGTTTCATAAATCATCCTAACCTCTGAAATTTCTTGCCAAATGTTTTAAAAATATCATTAACATAGAAATATACCATTTTGCACTGTCAAAAAAATCGATTATTCAGTTCCCTATCATCCATTCTTTTGTCTTAAAGTATCTTCCTACCCACTGTTGCTAACATTACAATTTATAGGCCATGTAAATTCTATATTCTTGACTTGTGAGTCTAAAATTATGTAAACGATGTTGAGTATTAGGTTTTACAAAAGCAATTTTAGTAGCATCTTCACAATTTCAAGATCCCACTACAACTTGAGCGAAGCCAGTGGGAAAATATTTTAGGAATAAGTAAATTACTTGTCATTTTTGCTTTTGACAGATTCCACTGGAAAGGACCATTGGCCATTCAAGAAGTCCACTACATTGCCAAAGATGAATTCAACCAGCAAACCGACTGCAAATTCTCAGTTATTGTGGAGGATGAGGTATTGGTTTTTGCTTTGCGACACTATGCTTGTGTATAATCACTGATTATTACAGTTATCTATTGGATTAATGGGAAATCCATGTCAATTTGATACTTTCTCATTACAACCCAAAGCTCCTAGCCTTTGCATTTAACTGTACCTCTCAAGTTTCTACCTCATTATACGTGAATCAATATGGAAAAAAGTTTGGAATAAAATTTGGAATAACATATATACTTTAGGACATCCTCAGAAGAAATAAATGTATGTAGCAATTGACACGTAAACGAATAGCAAGGGCCTACTGATGAAATGTACACTGTATCAGCGCATTACGAAGCCCTTTTGTAAAAAAAATGTATCGGCACAAAACCAAATTAAAAGAAACATCATTTTCTGACGTGAAAATTTTTTGCACATCTGCTCATTGGCTACCGACAAATCAACAGCCTGCTTATTTGCGACTGTAAGGTCATTGCATCAGATCCATTTGCTTGTCAGTCTAACCTGCCTATTGAATTTTTAATAATATCTCAACAACAAAATCTGAGATATGTAATCAAAGAATTAGTTGAGATACACTTACAAGGTTTACATTCAGCAATGTTTTATTTTTTAAAAACCAACCACTTAGCTTGACATTTCTTTACTTCAGGAAGCACCTACTTTCACCCATTGCCCCGGCGACATCGCCATGGAAACGACAAAACAGAAGGAGGCAGTTTACTGGGAGGAACCGGAAGTAAACGACAACATTAATTTAGAAGAGATTGTACCTCCAGTGCAGGAGAGCGGTTCTGCTTTTTCTGCGGGAAAGACGGAAGTCTCGTACAAAGCAATAGACACCTCCAATAACACCGCCTGGTGTAATTTCACCATCCAAATTACTGCTATAAGTAAGTGAAATTCTACACTGATTACCAAACAACCCTCTTTGACAAGATAAGACACTGATAAGGAGATGTATTCCTTAGAGTGTTAGAAAAATTCTCTTAAATTTCCGACTTGGATAAAGAAACACATTACACTCTAAAAAATTTCAGACAAAATTGGTTTTTTAGATTCAAAATGGTTTTTTGAAAAACCAAATTTCAATGCAAAACCAACATGGATTTTAAAAAAAATCCATGTTGGTTTTGCATTGACATTTGGAAAGAGGTGCAGAAGCACAGAGGATAACCTATTATCATGCCACAAAAAACCAACATGGATTTTTTTTTAAATCCATGTTGGTTTTGCATTGAAATTTGGTTTTTCAAAAAACCATTTTGAATCTAAAAAACCAATTTTGTCCCACCATTTTTTAGAGTATACCAGGAATTTATAATTCACAAAGATTTTTGATATGCACATATTCTACAAATCAAGACAATTAGTAGGTGGGTTAGGTCAAAGCTGACTTCACTTTCTGATGCAAAGGTCCCCTTTGGCACAGATGTACCTTGGGGTCATCGGGAAAGATTTATCCAAAGACACAAGTGAGATCACCCCCTGGATTGGAAATACAGCCATTTTTCAATATGGCCGCCGCAAGGGCAAAAAGTCCAATATCTCCGCTTCTATTTCAGCTAGAGAGACAAAATTAGGGTCAAAATATATGTTTTTTGGGGTCAGAGAATCCATTGAAATAGTTCCTAAGTATGAAAAACCAATACTTACACATTTTATTGTAGCCCCTGCTTTAAAAATGGCCGCCAAGCAAGGTTGACAGCACCAGGGCCACTGTTAGTGAACATTTTGTGTAACTTTGATACCATTAGGTTGCATCATCTGCCAAAAATGTTGGAAAATCAATCTCTACTCAAAATCAACATCCTCTTACACAATTAAAAATAAGACATACTCAATATCAGCTCCATTGAACAATATTTATGTGGTCTTCAAAGCCTCTTAAGTTTCTTCACTTCGATCCATCACATTTTGGATATGCTTTTCATGATAATTTTGCCAAATCACAATCTAAATTTAGGACATTTACATTCCTGATATCAGCATTCAGCATCAACAGCCTATACATAAGCAGCATCAAGCTGTGGCTCCATTTAATTTTAGTTATCTTGTCGTATCCCGACCTTGTAAACATTCTTTCAATTTACTAATTTTTTCGTCATCACTTAGCTTTCATTTTAATCGTCCAGCAATTCAATCATGGTATGTTCAGTAAATGAAAAATGTGACAAATTGATTTTTTAATATTTATACACTGTGCCAATGGTATTTGGCTGAATTTTCTTATTTTATGTGCATAGCTACTATAGTTACCAAGAAATAACCCAGCCACTGCAGTTTTTGTCAATCAGAGTGACAAAATGACTGTCGGTAATTTTGAGATAAGAAAAAGTTTGACATGGGTTTAATCAGTATTCATGAAAATTTGTAGACTGGTGGAGAACATTTATAGTGTGCTATGCTATATGACTTGTAAACAGAGGTGGCATGCATGACTTAGATGAGCTGAGGGATATTAACTTGAATAGTATGCTGCCCCTGCCCAGGACATCTAGGGATCACTTTCAAGTGTTTATTTTGAAGATTTTCTAACCTTTCCTGCCAGTCATAACCATCTTTGAAGACCAATACTAAAGCTAGTAAGCAAAAAGTTAGAAAAATGTCCTTTTTTGGTGTAAGGAATTAATTAAAATGTGCATTGGAGGACATATGTTTAGGCGATGCAATTGTTCAAAGGGAGCCAAAATCCTACACCATGAGTATCTTCAGTCATTCATCAGTTCCCTTTCATCTTAATGTGAGGCTGATTCATTCATCCAGATGCTGCTTGAATAGTCTTGAAGAATACCATATACTGAGGACTCCTACATCCTCAGCTTCACATGACTCTCAACCCAGCACTGTCTACACTACCATGACCAGGACTCTTTCAGTGTACAGTATCATCATTGACAAGCTAGTTAAAGATACATGTAGCAGTGACATTGTAGCACTTGACACTGCCTAAGTTGGCATGTAGTCTTATCAGGGTCTCAACTAATTTCGCCAGCCCACACCATTTCATAACCAGGAAAAGAACCCATTAGTTCCAGAGAAAACAAGTGTACTGTCATGAGAGGCGATGACTCAATGAAATAGGGTAGAGTCAGTCCAGCTACTGATATGCTGGTGGGGGATGAGGATAAATGAGGATAACTGCACAGAGGTCAGACTTTTTTTCTGACACCAGCCTGATCAACCCCACAAACTCAATCATCCTGTCAGGACCAGGACTTAACTAGAATTGCAATAGTCCTCACGTGACTATAATCTCCCCAACTGTAAAAGGGTTAGGTATTGATCAGTCTCCTCTAGTCAACAGATTATTCAAATTTCAACAAAACCTTAATGCAGATTCAACCATCATAGCAGTATTCCATACCAAAAAGGAGACAATGAAGCTGTATCTTCAATCTAGAAGTGCATTAGTCGTAAAAACCATCTATAGACAAGGGCTGTGTATGTTATGTAGACCTATATATGACAGATTGAAGACATAGATGTGGCTGATTTAATGATCAGTCCCTCAGAAAAATTTGGAGTTATGGTACCACCTCAAGCAGCTCACGGAGTCTTTATCATAGACAATACAACAATATTCATCACAACCCCTTATTCTCTACAGCTATGTGTACACATGCAATAGGCATTGAATCAACCAGCTCTTCTGTACAAGTATCCAAACCGCTAGAAGTAAAACATCCTTGATACAGATGTAGTGGGAATAATGGCAAGTTAAAAGTTTGTGACATCTCTAAAAGGCTATGTACCATCCCTACAAGCTTTATGCCTAGTAACATTGGTCATCAAAATGGCTCTGACTGGCTAGAAAGAGTAGAAAACAAAGACATAACAGTGGTAACTGGATATCCTGGGCACTGGGCAGGATAATTTGCTAATATTTCTTAGCATAATTCATATCCCTCAGCCAAGTCATACATGCTATTATTGTACCTCCGTTCACTGAGTGTCTGAAATGTCTAACTATGGCATGGCATACCATGAATGTTCTGCACCAAACAATAAATTTCTTGAATCATCCACAAACACCTGACCAATATTTTTTGCCCAAAACATATTTTCGCACCTGCAGTGGAAACTCCTGAGTCTGGGCTTGGTGGGATGCTCTCTAGGTGACTTTGCTAGCTTAGCATATGAGAAGATGCTGTGAAGTGTATCTCGTGATTGACACTACAGAAGTGACTGGACAACAGCCTTAAATAACACTATTGTCTTAAAGGTACAGCGAAATTAATTTGACATATATTATTTTTCACTCACTGAGCATAGATACGATGCTTGAATTACTGGACCATCAAAATGAAAGCTTGGCGATGATGAAAAAATTAGTAAATGGACACAATGTAAGATCAGAGAAAACTGAAATTACAGGTAAATAGAACACAGCTTGATGCTGTCTATATAAAAGCTGTTTCATTCTGCTGATATCAAGAAAGTAAATATCCTCAATGTACATTATGATTTGGAAAAATTATCATGAAATGTATATGCATGCTAAAATGCGATCGATCGAGGCTTTGAAGACCGCATAAATATTTTTCAATAGTGCTGATGTTGAGCATATCTTCTTTTCAATTGTGTTAGAGTGTGTTGATTTTGAGTAGAGATTGATTTTCCAACAATGTTTGCAGATTATGCAATCTAATGGTATCAAAGTAACACAAAATGTTCACTAACAGTGGCCCTGGTGCCGTCAACCTTGCTTGGTGGCCTTTTTTAAAGCAGGTGCTACAATGAAATGTGTAAATGTGACCTGCTCCACCAAAATGAGTTCAAAGTAGGCTTTATATATTTCTCAGAAATGAGTAAAATGTGTCAAAAGGTCACATTTTGATGTTTTTTAGCTGTTGGTACCACGTTTTAGCAAAAGTAATTTTCTGTGAATAATTAAGACCATTTAACAAAAAATTGATTTTAAATTGTCTAAATTGAGTGTCCCTCTCGATTTATTTAGTTCTTTTATTGTAATGGGGGGAAATTCAAATGCCATTTTCTCATAGTTCGATGTTTTGTATCATCGATGTTTGAGGTGCCATATCTATGGATTGATATAGATATCAAAACATACTAAACATCATTTTAAAGCTCAATTCAAGTAGAATAAAGTCATTTTCATACCTAAATATGAAAGGGGACCGACTTTGAACCCATTTTGGTGGAGCTGGTCACAAATATTGTTTTTTTATGCTCAGGAACTATTTCAATGGATTCTTTGACACCAAAAACATATAGTTTGACCCTAATTTTGTCTCTCTAGCTGAAATAGAAGCAGAGATATTGGACTTCTTGCACTTGCGGCGGCCATTTTGAAAAATGGCTGTATTTCCAATCCAGGGGGTGATCTCACTTGTGTCTTTGGATAAATCTTTTCCTATGACCCCAAGGTACATCTGTGCCGAAGGGGACCTTTGCATCAGAAAGTGAAGTCAACCACCTATTTTGTTGACCTAACCCACCAACTAAATTAAACCAAGGCAAATATATATTGTTTATAGAGTATAATCATATTTATTTCAGAGTTGCACAATTGTCACAATAATGTCAAATTTTGGTCTTTTAACTAAAGTTTTATTTGTGTCTTTTTTCAGAAGTATCTTGTGAAAGAACGGATGTTCCTGAACCTCGTAATGGTGGATTAGTGTGTGGCGAAAATCTGCATGGATATTTATGTCAGACGTTTTGCAACCCTCAGAAATTCATAGTAAATCCTCTGTCTCAATACCATGCTGTCCAATGCAGCCACGAGGGAGTTTGGCACCAACGCTTTCCTGATGATTACGTGACAAAGGCATGCTTAAGTAAGTTCATTAAGAATGCGCTTTGACATTGTGTCATGTTGGGCATGATAATGGGTTATCCTCTGTGCTTCTGCACCTCCTTCCCTAATTGCAACTGGCAGATGCAAAATAATAAGCAGAAAATATGAACCTGTATCTGAGTTTTTTTTCCTCAAATGAGTAAACCATAAGAGAAAGAGACCTCCCCTCCCCCCTCGTTGACATTTTGATAATCATGAAGAGTTACTTATGTCTCTCACACTGACAGAAATGTTAATGAATATCTTTTAAAATAAATATGTGGATACGTGTACATTTAATTTTGTGGAAGCACTACTATTGTTTAAATGACAACATGAAATGCATAGGATGATCTGATTCAAATTTAATGTAAACTTTTGAAAAATGAATGACTGAAATAATATTATTATTGAAGTGGGTAAATACAACCTTTGCACATTAAATTTTGTGATAATCCGGCAACACTACAATTGTTTAACGACATGAAATGCTGAAGATAATAAGTAAAATTTTAAAGTAAGCTTTTTGACAAACAGAATGACTAACACTATGGAAGTGGGTAATTACTATCTTTGTGCAATGTGCATCTTACTTCATCACATTTTGTTATATATTAATTTTGTCATTTACAGAAGCAAGTCAGGAACGCCAAGTTGAGCGCCATTTGCAATTCTGGTTCACGGGTCCCTGTGACCCCCAGGACCATGTCCAACACAAGAGCATCATCAGTTCATTCGTGCGATTACTGAAAGAACAGTCCTTGTGTGGAGCGGCTGCTAAGGGCCACAAGTCAGCAAATACGTGCAACCCAAATGACTTCAAGGTTCACTGTGGACAAGAAATCGGAGAAAACCAGAGGAAGAAGCGAGAAATACCAGATAACGTCAATATCCACATGAAGATTGAAGCTACTGCTAAGTAAGACATTTTACAGCCTTATATCTCAAAACATCTTTAACAAATTGTATTTGAAAGTGATATGCTACTACACTGGCCATTATCGTCCCATTTTTTTCAGCTTGGTTGGTAACTTATCAACTGTTGAACGTATGGTAAATGAAACTGCAAGTCGTATTGAGACGTCATTGGATGATGGGGTGACATTTGAAGCCCTCGGCAAAACTTACTTCAGCAAAAAAGGATGGGTCACCCTGGAACCTGTGCAACTTACATGTCAGCCTGGCACTGTCACTCATGAGGACCATTGCTGTGAGTTTTGATGTCAAAAAATAATTTCTAGTTCAAATGAACCAATGGTAGAACAAATTGAAAGTTTTGATCAACGGTCTAAAAATGAGACATGGACAGACTCCTCATAGGACAAGTTAATATGACCAAATGGGAATTTAGGCCTGAATACGGGCGTATCTAATCTATGAAAAGTAACCATACAAGTATTCCGGTGTCATAACAGGTCACATAGAATTGATTTCTATGGCTAGAGATCGTTCTTAGCTGGCAAAAAAGAAGAACTTCGTACACAAATTAAGTAAGACGGCTTTAATTTAAGCTGTGATAATTGATTGACACCCAGTCCTTGAGTAAAATGACCTACAACAGCAAACTTGGTATTGAACAACTTGCATGTGGTAAAATGGTAACAAGGAGTAAATGCAACTATTTATGTATAAAACATCTTTTTTACTTCAGTACTCTGCCCAGTTGGAACCTACAGTGACCTCATCCAATCAAGATGCAGTGACTGTCCTGCAGGACTCTACCAGGACAAAGAAGGACAAGCAACTTGCGTACCTTGTCCTGATGGAACTAAGTCTTCCCTTGGTGCCTACAACATCTCACAATGTAAGTACCGCCCTTCCCTCGATTCAGTTTAATTTCTGTAAAAAATCAGAAAACCCTGAAAAACTATTATGACATATAAACACATATCCAACATTTTTTTAGTTGATAAGCTAAATTAATTAAAATTCATTAAGTAGATTGGCTTAATCATTTCACCAGTGACATAATTCATGTTAACAAATTTTATGTGTGCACTGTCAAACTCTATCACTATCAGTTTAGAACATTCCATGGATAAATAGACAAAGATTTAAAGGAAAAAAGACAGTTGTACCTCATATTTTTTTACAACTTTACCAGCCTAGCACACTTGGAAGATCCCAATTATTTAATGATGTGTAAACACAATTGTTGTCTTGTCCCAATAGACAATGATGCAAAATACTGGTTTATTCCAGGTGTCGCCACGTATCAGCAACATGGTCGCCCCCTGTCAGCAAACTCAGCGCTCATCCTGGGAGTCCTGCTGGCTTTCTTCATTGTGGCAGGAGCAGTGGTGATTATCGTTATCGTACATCGATTTAACATCGCTCGCAGACTGCAGACAGGAAAGCGGCGAAACTCCAATCATGACGCTGCATATATCATCGAAGTACAAGGGAAAAGAAAGTCAAATGTTGATTGCGATAATGATTTTGATGAAGAAACTTGTCATCTGCGAAAGCGAGACGACTCAGAGGACACTGATGAGATTTCAGATGATGAGAAGTCAGATTCGCGAAGTATAACTTCAAAAGGTTCAAAAGTTTCATCCGTAAATGGTTCCCATTTTAAAGACAGTGCAAAGAGAAAGCGCAAGTCATCGCAGGAGCCGCGGTCAAAAATTTATAAACCAAAATCAAAAGAGGAAATATGCCTCGAAGTCAAAACTTTTATGTTTGATGATGATAAAAAGCCTGCTTTACATTCATAGTTGTGAAATTTGACATCATGAGGTGTTTATGACTTTTTGCAAAGATAGTTGTGAAACATTGTAATAAGTTAGCAACTGAACTGCACACTTTATTTTATATGAAGAAAATATTTTAAGATATTAAGTCTCATAGCAAGATTTAAATCTGTTTTTAATGCTCGCAGAGTCACTCCACCTGCGAGCTGAGTCTCTTCAGAAACAATAAAAGAAACTGAATAGGTAAAGTTAATATTGGTATAAAAGTTAAAAAGCGGACAAATTTATTTGAACTTCCAAGTGTTTAAACATCTGATTAGGCCTATATAATATGGTTAGGCTGGAAGAATTGACTGAGCAATACGATTTTGTAAAAAACAAAATAATTAATGAGATTGGAACTTTAAATGCACGATATATCCTGGATTTCTATTGTGTGCACCCATGAAATACAGTTGACATTTTCTACAGCACCAGATAAGGATTTTTACCTCATTTACATGTTGACATTTCAGATGTAATCTATTGTTTTTAAATGTTGTATTTTTCACCTTTTTTTCAGCAGAATTCCATTTGTTAAGCATATTTGTCATTATTGATGTTTGAATATGTATTTGATGATGTTAGTATTCTTAAGATATTTGTAATATTTATACAGATATATATCTACAGTGCCGACTGTAAGTAAATGAAACGCATGATATTGTGCCATTGTATCAATGCCAAACGTCCTCAACGAAGCTGCTTGTGGAGGCATGATTTCTCATCCGATGAGAGGAAAACATATTGGGTCATAAAGGCTGATATGTGAAGCATGTGGGATAAAAATGGCAGCCCATTTTCTCCACTGTAGTCGGAGTTAGGTATGGGTCAAAGTCTTAGATAAGTAAGTGAACCACCCTTCCCTATTAAATAACATTGGGCCTGTGTTTCACTTACTTATCAAAGACTTTGACCCATGCCTAACTCCAACTACAGCAAAGAAAATTGGTTGCCATTGTAATCCCACATGCCTCACATATGGGCCTTTATGACCCAATATGTTTTCCTCTCATCGAATGAAAATTCATGCTTCCACACGCAGTTTTGCCGAGGTTTAGCATTGATGCAATGGCACAATTTCATGCATTTCACTTACTTACAGGCGGCACTGTATATCATTGTAGTTTTAAAAAGTTTATATAATGAAATGCACTGATAATCAAATCTGGACATAAACAAAGACTTACATTTACTTATTGTAGTTTTGCACTTTATTATTATGTACAGCAATTACACGTAGATGTTATATTTCAATGCAAAAACACATGGTCATGACAATCTGTGATACACTAATATATGCATTGTATAAGCCTAATATCTGTGCAATTACAGCTGAGTGCATAAGTTTCTAATAAATATTTCAAATAACTTTTCGAGATCAGGGCAATGTTTACTTATTATAATGAAAAAAGTTCAAAGAACTTCGAAACATTCTTTTTCTGAACAGCGTGTTGGATGCATTACATAAACATTCAGGTTATAAATAATTTGATGACAGTCAATAAAACCACTACTATAATGCTTGCGTTATACTTATAACTTAAAACAACAAAATCCAGGAACGGAATGACATATTTCAACTTCAATATCACAGAGTCTGGCAAATAAGATTATGGAATAATTGTATACTGAAAAAAATTGTATATATATACATTGTTATCCTAACAACAGAAAACTGTGCCAATATGTATTTTATAAAGTATACTATTTTCTAATGAGAATATCAAAGACACATTGTATGTTCATTTTGATATTGTAGCAATGTAAATTGTATATATGACTTGATACAGACAGTGAGCATGTACATTTTATTTCATTTATTTATTTTTCTTTAGCTTACTTAAAATGTATAGTGTGTATAAAAGAAAAGATGTTTAACTACAGGTGTACATTTTAGATACATTCATTGCAATTTTGTAAATAATATAATAAATGTACTTACATATAATTCCCGAATCTGTCTCTGTTGGGCTACTCTTAGAAAGGGAGTATTGACTGGCCGATTTGGGCCAATCATAGAGTTCGTGATTGTGATCCAAAAGTGAAACTAATCTAGTCATTAAATATCAAAAATCTCTTAAACATCTGCAGCACCGTCAAGGTCTTTGTCATCCAGCTTCTGTGATAAACCGTAATTTCAGGGACGACCTTTACATTGGGGAGCCCGGGGAGAGCTGTCGTTATTATGCCCTAAAAATGTAACTTTTACAGGTGCATGACAAAGGCAGTTGTTGGCCTTGATATTGAAAATCTGTTTTTTGCTTCTTGCAAGCAGGTTTGAATGTTCAATGTAGATCCACAAATTTCACCAAGGCCTTCGGCAATTGACTTGTGTAAGGAATCTTAGATCCAACAATCTTCCTGGCAGCAAGGTATTTCAGAGTCAAAGTGCAGTCATACTTTTCTAGCAAGTCCTCCAAGAGAGTAATGAGATCTGCTGCATTGTATCTGGAAACATCCACATTCTGTAAGCTGTCAGCAGGACATTTGCCTTGCTTGTTCTTGGCATGAGGGTAAGATCTATTGTCAAGCAGTATTCGGACGGTCTCTACTGCAGTGCTAATCAGGACTGTCATGCAGTCTTCTGGCAGGACATTGATTTCTTGTACAACATCAGAAATCACAGCATGTAGCAGAGTGTTCCCCTGGCAATCGGTGGCATTTAAGTCGCTTTGTGAATCAATAACCATCTTCGTGAAGTGAAAGTTATACCTCAAGCAGCGAGTTGTTAATTCTGTGAAAAGCAACAGTTTGTGCTGAGGGGTGAAAAGGATGATAGCCACTGGTGATGCATAGTCACAAAATGGTGCTGAGACCATTGGGCACTTATAGAAGAGTTCATTCAACAGGATCTTGGTAATTCTGTGATTGACTTCGCTCTTGAACTCCTGGCCATTGCCATCACTCCTTTTGATCAGGTGCAAGATCAACGCCCTTACCATTACTAAAGTCTGTGAGGTGGCACCTATCAATTCTTGGAGACAACCCGGCTTTCTTTCTGTGTTCAGGCGATGTTGAATGGCACAACAGCTGTCAATTGCAACCAGCACAAACCGCAATATAACATCATTTGACAAAAGTACACTGGAAATGAAAGAAGAATTCAGTGAACAAGAATCTCCTTTGATCATGAAGTCAGCAAAGTGCAAGTAGTTTCCAAAAAAAGAAAAAAGGTCCAGCTGATGCATGAAAAGTGACTTGAAAAGCGGCTTTCTTCTCGGGTGCCAATCCAAAACTGAAAAAGACAGAAGAAGTTATATAGTATTCATCATCTTAATTACAGCTCAAATGGAAGGTAACAGGTAAATTGCTGAAATAAATAAACATCTAAAATGCATTGTATGAGCTAAAAAAAGTTACAGCATGTATCAAATATTTTAGCTCTGTTCTAAGTTTGTTCTCCCCCAATCAAGCAAGTGCCTTTCCTGATTGCAGAATGGCTAGTGTTAGTAGTGTGTGTAAGATATAAAGGGTTCCTGTTTCACATTTGCCTTGTTCTACCCTTGTTTTATGCAGCAGTTAGCAACACATTCTTGAAGATAATTGGCTATATGTATACTATACAATTTTAAAATTACTTTCCTGCAAGGCTAATATGGCCAAATTAAGAAATTAAAATACAACTTGGTTTCCACTTGTGAAGTAGTGATTTCCACTGAAATATTCTTATTTCCAATGTAACTTTTACAATTGATAGCAAAAATCCCGACTCACAATTTCCACTTATAAATTCTACAGACACCAAACGCATTACAACTATGCATTTAAAACAAGCTTATCATATTATATACATTCACTTCACTTACACTCAACCAGTACACTATTACGTATAGGAAAAGTTCAGCAATGTGAGCTTCCGCTGTTGAACGTTTTGTAAAAAAGATTGGAATGCCTACGAGTTTCAGTCATAATTTGTTACTTAGAATTCCTATTTAGAATTTCCAAAATTACAATTCCACTTACAATCTTCTCTGTCATATCGTAGTTCTTCAATGTCCCAGCAGTTTTCAACACTTATTCTTTCTCTGGCTAACAGACATTGTAAATTCAATCGAATTCTGTCTTCTGCATGTCTCTCCACCTCTTCAATTGCCTCCCATTCTTTTTCGAATCCATAACATTCAAGGGGTTTCAGAATTCTTTTCGGAATTCCATGTACTTCCCTTAGATGAGTAGCCTTCCGCAGATTTTCTACTAGATCTATTTCTTCAAACTGGTTTATGGCCACACACTCGTCGGCTTGAACGATCCGCTCTATTGGAAAAGAGTATCTTTCAATTAGAGCCTTTGTCAGTATGCGGTTTTCGATGGCAGCGTACTCCAGTGCTGTCAGACCAATTTTGTCTTTCAGATAAACATTTGCTCCATTTCTAATTAAAATCTTAGCAAAGATATTTTGTCCAAATTTAGCAGCATAGTGTAAAGGTGATTTTCCATGGTCATCACAAATATTGACATCACCTCCATATTTTATCAAGGCTTCCATTTTTACAGCCTTGAAATAGTCATGACCAATATAATCATCATTATCATCATCAAGTGACATTTCGCTTAATTCATTCAACTGATCTCTGGCAGCACACAGGGCGTGCAATGCCGTTTGTCCAATGGCTGTTCTTTGGTTGGCATCAGCACCTGCTAATAAAATAGCCTTCATTGTCACAAACTCCGCTTGAACAGAAGCTGCTGCAAAGAGTGGGAAGACGCCATCTAAAGCACCAAATCCTCCACGGGAGAACCCAAGATTTGTTGTAGACTCTCTTTGTTTTGAGAAGAAATGTTGGACTGGTTGGTGGGCTTCAGATTTATGAAGAAATCCAGTAGCGGACACATCCGCTCCATTATTCACAAGAAATTTCACTACTTCATCCAAATCTGAAATTTTCATTGAATTGACATTAGCGGTAGGCCTATGCTTAAATGAATGATAGGGCGGGGTTGGAGTCCCGTTGGACTAAAAGTTTCTGACTGTATTGACCATAATTTGATCTGTCATAAGTGGCAGCACGGATGCATTATTTTTCAACAGCTTTTGGAGGTTGTTTTAGATTATTTGGACTAGGATTACATGAAATCTGCAAATACCAAATATTGTGTTGTTGCGGAGTACACATCAAGATTAAGTTGGCTTTTTTTTGCGTATGTTGAAATTTTATGTCGGTGTTGTTGAGCCACTACGCGATTTTTTAGGACTTTTTTGCCTAAAAATGATCAATTATTCTGGGTCACCGAAAGAAAGTTTTCAAATAATTCTCAGTAACTAAAAATGGTTTATGATATCATTTATACATAAATTTAATGTCTGAGGAAAAAATCTTTGCAATTCCACACATTCAATCACCAATTTGAGAATTTTGAAATCCTGACACCTTGAAAATCCAAATTATTTTGATCAAGAGTGTATCACTCAGTCTGTTAATGCCGAGTGGATTTGATTTGCTCTTCTTGGAGTATAGTAGTTTACTCTTGATCATTTTTTGCATCTTCAGAAGTAGATCAGGGTCTAGAAATTGGGATATCCCATGAAGTAGGATTAATTACATAAAAAGCTGATATTCTGATTTAGTGGCTGGTTGTTTTGTTGCTGTGTGGATTAATGTAATTCAATTGAAAAATATAAGTCAACCAATTAAAGATGTCTTTTTTTTTTAAACGTTCATTACATGAACCCAGCTCTCATATGGAAGAAGAAGTTTTGAAATGCAGCGTTGAGGCTAAGCCCTTACTAAATATATTTGTAACCTCTCTTCATGCAAATTTCAATGATGCCGTCACAAAACAAACAAGACTTGTGCAACATTAGTGCCGTTCGCCTCAGACCAATCTAGTTAGTTTTGGCTGTAACTGGGACAATTTGAGAAATTGTAAAATCACACAAATGATATGTGAAACTGTACCATGAAAAATGCAAACTGTGCCCAAAAAAGGTATTTTGTAATTGTATTTAGAATAGAATAATAAATGTTGTTGATATTTTAGTAAAAGTTTTAATGCAAAAGAGTTAGATAATTTACCAAATTTAATTAATTGTAATCCAAAAAGTTGTTTGTTTTGATGTGTGAAGTTTCAAATGATCAGTCGGGTTTTTAAAAAAAGGTATTTACTTTAATTTTGTAATTTTGTAAATGTTTAGTCTCAAAATATGATTTACAAAAAGGAAACAATCATCGATTTAACTACTCATTATAATAAGATGCTTACAAGTACAGAATATTTATCAATGCTAATTATTGGGAAGTTAAATAGCTTTTAGTATGTAAGGCATAGAACAGCTGCCTGTACCGTCACTACAGATGTATAGATAAAAGTATGGAATAGTCTTGTTTTACATTTATATAATATAACTTTTATTGAAGATATACGCATTTGTTTACAACCTAAGCATTCACTCTAATTGTACGCACTTTTAAATGTGCTCAAAGCGGGAATTTTGTACGCACATTATTTGTTGAGATTTTGTTTATGTTGTCAACATTTAGTTGTTTAGGCATTACATACTTGGTTGTTTAGACTATACACCAAATTGTTTAGGTATTGTTTAGTGTTCTAAACAAATAAAATGCTAAATGTTTTTGTCATAATTGTTTAGGTTGTACCTGCGTAGTCGCGTACACAGCTTGTTTAATTTAGCTTCACAAAGTGTATATTTAAAAAAAGCTAAACACCAATAAACGCACTCAAAGCGGGAATGTTGAATGTTTAGGTTTTGTTTAGGTTCTCCAATTTCCAATTTAGAGTCATGATAGGGCTGACTCGATCACACCTGTGAGGATGGTGTATACTATAATACTTATAATGCCAATTTCCATCTATTGTCAGATTTAGTCAAGAAATTGGTGGTTTTTATTTGTGTTCCTCAGCAATTTTACTTTTGAATTCCTTGTACCTTGGTCATTTTACTTTTGAGTTCCCTGTCCCCCATAGCCTCTTTGATGGGTCATTTCCACAAGGAAAAATTATCGTACAGCAAAGAAATTTGCACACTACTTTCGTATATTTTGAGAGCTGATAAATGCTTGTCAGTCCATTTCAACAAAATTAAGACAAAATTTACTTGAATTTCGAGTACAATTAGGATAAAGTTACCTGAAATCAGGCAACATTGACCTTTTTAGTGATCTTAAACCTACAAAAATAGATTCAGCATCATCAAAAAATCCTATAGTGATGATTTTGCAAATGTAAGCTGGTATCATAGAAGTACAGGACCTTTATTCTCACAAAAAACTGGCTCGAAATGGACCCCAGAAGGAATTGATCTTATGGGGCAAGAGCCAAATTGGTCATTTTCAATGCTCATTTTCATCTTGCAATTTTTAGGGCACAGAATGGTTTGTAAGGAAAATAGAAGACAATCCCAATAATCCACAGAACAGTTTGGTCTTAAAAAACTTGAAATATACTGAATAAAATGTGCACAAAATTACGAAAATTTGATGGAGGTTTCATATTCATAGCAATACAATTTCATCTGTTCCCAAATTCACTGCCAATATCCTCCTGGATTTAACATGCTAATACTAGGCTACTTTTAATGTAAAAATTTTAAACCATTGTATATAAATTTGATAATTGAGAAAGGCAGCGCCCTGGATGGGGCATCAGAGGCCCCCATTGCGGCTTTGTGTACCCAAAATTGGTTGCGGTTACGAGAGCCAAATATTATACAAATATTGACTTGGCATGAGGGCACTAGTGCAAACTATTTGGCTCAAGGGAGTGAGGTTGGCTATACTACTATTGCCCGAGAATCAAGCAAGCTCCTCCTTGGATTTGTCTTGAGGATGCAGAGCTATCGAGAAATAATCAAATAATTAATTTTCAAAACAAATATCAAGATTTTCTTTAGAAATTCTGCAATTCTCAAGGAATTCTGCAATACTTCAATGAATGATGCACTTCTGCATTCGTCTTCTAGGAACTTCACAAATCTGCAGGTAGTGTGTTTGCAATTATTGTAATTTGTATAATTCCTGCAAAAGTACAGTATTCCTTTCGGAATTCTGTGAGTGCCAAAATAAATATCAAAATTAGGTGCAGGTGTAGCGAGCTTACTGCAAATCATTTGCACTTACCTTGTCTGCATGCCTCTATCAAAGGTGTTAAATCTTCCTGTTCGAAGCCATCCTTCCACACCTTCCTTCTCATGTTGATCAATTCTGGATGATCTGACAGAATATGCTTAGCATCTTGCCCGTCAGACCTCTTCAGGGCCGCAAACAGTAAATCCTGATTTTTTTTTATTCCATCCATTCTGTACAATACACACTATCTCAGGAAAACGTTTATTATAATAAACACTCCTCAACATTTGACAGATCTGCACATGTACTCGGTTACTGTATGCCGAGTCACTATGCTCTGTTGTCTGAACTGGATTCACCTGTCCCAGCTCCTTCAAAAATCCTGCAAAAACCACCAACTTCTATACACTGTATACACATATAGATGTAGCACCATTTAACCAATGCTAATGTGCAATGCCTTATCATGACATTATATTTTGATCTCTGAATGACACAGTAAATCACTGCGCATGTTTGCCAGCAAGAACTTTTTTGCAGGTAGCCTACGTACAGAAAGACCCAGATAGCCTATCAGGTTGATCAGATGATTTTTTGGGGAGGGAGGCCCTATGGATTTTTAGTGAAAAAACAAAGTTTGTTTCCCACTTAACACCAAAAAAAGGTTTGTTCAGCACATGAAAATAAAATAAATTTATAGTTTGTTTCCACCTGTAGCTAGGGTACCGTAATTAATGTTAAAATTTAAAATTGCGATAAAAAAATTTGTCGCTCGTTCGCATGAAAAATTGAACGTCGATGCTTCTCAAGAAAAAAAAAGTTTGTCCCAGGGGTAAAATCCACAGCCCCTCCCCAACTATCGTCTGGTCGGCCCCTTATAATATGGGGCTGTCCCTCAATATTATAATATGGGGCTGTCCCTCAATATCAACTAATAGATAAGACAACTGGATAATAGTACATTGAAAACTAATAGCATGTCATTATCCCAAAACAAAACTGTTGCATTTAAATTGTCCAATGAGAATGTCAAAGCCACATTTGATGTTCATTTTTGATATCATCATAGCATTGTAGGCAGTACCTACATAACTTGATACAGATATACATATATGTACATTTTATTTTGTTTGTTTCTCTTTTCTGGTCTTTGTGATGCTTAAAATATTAAGTAGGTATGTAGGCTGTAGGACCTAAAACTAAAGATCTGTTTAACTACCGGTGTAAATATTTGATAATTACACAGTATTATACACTACAACTATGTAAATATTATATATATTTATATTTATATATAAATATTATATAAGTATTTGATGGTGAGCAGTAAAACATACAGTATAATTGTATCTCGTCATATTTCAGCAATGGGAAGCCACACAAATATAAAATGTACATATTCTCAATCTATATTCCATAACCAAGAAGCTTCTTTATATTTGATATTTTTTATTTCAATTTCATAGCACAATGTTTACCTTTAAACATAGGCATTTATGCCAAAAATGGGTGAAAAAGTGAATTTTTTGTCACTCAATGTCATACCATGGTCCCATAACCCATGTAAGCAACATAACATTTACTTAATATCATTATCCTGATCAGTACGCAACTTTTGACATCATTTGTGTTTTTCCGTGTCTTCCCATTGACGTGCAATTAGTTTTTTACTAAAATTGAAAAACACAATATTTTTCTTGCTGTTGCTGCAGCAGCGCACAGCAGCAGAAGGTGTTTCCTCTCAGGTTCTCCATCACTGCCCTATAATATGGCAATAAAATTCCTCACTGCCCAATATAACTTCTCACTGCCCAATATAACTTTTTCTTTGCCTAATATAGCGGTATAGCGGACAAAAATAAGTGATTGTGATTGGTTGACACAATCTGAGAGGAGAATATATATATATATGTATATATGTAATAAAAATAAAAATGTATAACATTTCGTATTGTGTCACAACTTGATTACTATTTTGGAGGAGAATTACATAGTTCTAAGGTAATTGATTACCCAATCATTTATTCAGGTGTCTTAACTCTCCTTGTATTGGGCATTTACAATTGTTTGCCCGAAGCTTTAGTTACAAGGCATAACTGTTCACAAGTATTTTCCAAAGCTGCGACTATACCAAAGTGATTAATTAATATGCACTTTCCAAAGTCCTGACTAAATTTTGCTTAGAATTCATATTTTTATTGTTCATTGTTATAATATTTTCTATAGCACTACAATTATTTACATTAAACATCCTAGTGCACTGAACATATAAAAGTAACATAATATTACAAAATTGGAGTCCATACAGTAGGCAAAGATAAAAAACATGAGTAAAGTACTAGAATAATAATAATATCAGCTGGCAAAACTTTTCTTATTCTTGAACCAGATGCATTAAAAGATTGGTCTGCAAATTTAGCTCTCCTGGTAAAAGGCACCTCCAGGATCAGTCGTCACTGCTAGATCCAGTACTCTGTGATGACACTCTGACATTCAACAAATCAGAAAGATCGTTCCATGTCATGTTCCACAACAATTTATCCATCAAGAAGGACTAGGCAGTCTCAATACTGCAATGTTCCTTACGCTTTTATGATATACTTATATTTCATGAGGTTGATGCTACTGCAAGTTCTATTCCACTGTTTTTCAAGTTTAAAGGCCTGGTTTATCATTCATAATTTCATTGAAAAATCTGGTGCTAAGTCATGTAATCCATAATCTCCACAGCATTGTCAAGATCACCATCAATAATTATAAATCCCTGTTGTAACTATTTATAGATCTTGGCGGCAATCTCGTTATCAGATAGCGTCACTTGTATGCGCACACACATAAGTAGTAAACTCCAACTTGATCACAACGATGTCTTTGCCTTGTCTGGACTGGATTAACCTTATAATATGGTGGCAGCGGTGGGATACTAATCCCCTGTCTACAAGTGGACCGCTGTTACACTGCCACTTCTTTTTACCAACATTGGCAGATCAGAACATATGCTGTCATGTGTTGCCACATAGTGACAAGTATGCTATTCCGCGAGCTCTTGTGAGCGGTCCACATCATTTCAGTCAGAGGAACTCACACAATTTTGTCTGGAAGAAACCGGGGCTGCTTCTGAGTGTGCTGATGGCCTTGTCTACTTCTTTAGAGAATGTGATTGCTGAGTCTGACTCCGGTATACATCAATGTTGAATAGGAATTTTGTGAATGTGCAATGAAATTGGAACTATTTCTTGGGACAGCAATTTTATAGCGTACAAAATTAACTTTCGTGCCAGGTGGCAGCAGCATGCAGTTCTCATTTTCACCAGACTGATTAATCCCTGTGAAAAATAGGCCTAGAAGTCACAGTCACAGGAAACAAAATCCCAAGACAAATAGTCCTGTCACAGTCTTTAGCAGCCAAATTCTGTTCTTCGCTTCCCAGAAATCATGAATATATATGTTCAATGTAATTCGACAAATTTGACCAAGACCTTCGGTAACCTGTTTGCATAAGGAATTTTCAATTCAACAATCTTCCTGGCAGCAAGATATTTCAAAGTCAAAGTGCAATCATACTTTTCCAGCAAGCCCTCCAAGAGAGTAACAAAATTTGCTGCATTGCATCTGGAAACATCCACATTCTGTAAGCTGTCAGCAGGACATTTGCCTTGCTTGTTCTTGGCATGAGTGTACGACCCATTATCAAGCATCACTCGGACGGTTTCTACTGTAGCGTCAATCAGGACTGTCATGCAGTCTTCGGGCAGGATGTTGATTTCTTGTACAGCATCAGAAATCACAGCATGCAGGAGAGTGTTGCCTTGGCAATCGGTTTCATTTAAATCGCATTGTGAATCGATAACCATCTTCGTGAAGCGGAAGTTATACCTCAAGCAGCAAGCTGTTAGAGCTTTTAGGTCTGTGAAAATCAAAAGTTTGTGCTGACAGCTAAAAAGGATGTTGGCCACAGGTGATGCATAGCCAGAAAAAGGCACAAAAACCATTGGGCACCTATGAAAGAGTTCAACCAGTAAGATCTTAGCAATTCTGTGATTGACTTCGCTTTCAAACTCCCGGACATATCCACTGGCATGCATTTCATCATTATAGCAATTGCCATCACTCCTTTTGATCAAGTGCAAGATCAACACCCTTACCATTACTAAAGTCTTTGAGATGGCACCTATCAATTCTTGGATGCAACCTGGGTTTCTTTCTATGTTCAGGTGAAGTTGAATGGCACAGCAGCTGTCAATTGCAACCAGCACAAACTGCACTATAACATCATCTGATAAAACCTGTCGGAGATTTATAGCACTACTCAGAGACATTCTTCTACCTTTGATCATGAAGTCAGTGAAATGAAAGTAATTCCGAAAAAAAGAACAGCGGTCCAGTTGATGCCTCATCAGCGAATTGTAAAGATGTTTCGGTCCACCATTTTCAATGTCAAAAAGGCTCCACCAAACTGAATAGACAGAAGACACAACTCATACTCCTGATCTAAGTAAGTTGATCAATACAAGAATTTCCACTTTACAACTTCTACATGTATACATTTTCCACATAGGCCTACATTTCGACTTAGAATTCCCACATTCAGTTTCTGTTAACAATTTCCACTTATTTACACTTTCAATACCCAAATATCAATTTACATATACAGTGGGTTGCAGAAGTATAGGCTACACCCCCCTGCAGTGGTCTTCAATTTTCTGTCATATCTTCCTTCAGAAATGCATCATCAATCTAACACTCCTGAATGCTCATACTAACCTCTCTTTTAACCTATATTCACCATAAACATTTTATTAAAATACTGGGTAGTAAGTCATGGAAGAGTAGAAAAAACTAAGTTAGCAAAAAGTAGTATTGCAAAAGTATACACCCCTTGTAAGTTGTTGATGTTTTTACAGTGATAATAATGTTTTTTTGACCTGAAAAGTAAAATTGTGATATAAATAGTAGGTTTCTGACAGGCTTTTATCATTTTGGATTGTTTTACCAAATTTCTGTAATTTCTGTGGTTGACTGTGGATGGAAAATATCACAAAATCAACCTACTGTAAATAAAAATTGTAAAAAATTCAATATGAAAATAAAAAAGACATCTAATGATCAGGGGCACCTGGGGGGGCACACGATTCTCTGGGGGGGCACCCTCTATACTAACTGTATATTTTAGCCAGAGTTGGAAAGTTCATATGGGGGGCACCTGGGGGGGCACAGGTCCAATATGGGGGGGCATGTGCCCCCCCGTGCCCCCCCCCATAGGGACGCCACTGCTAATGATGTTGATAAGCTGCATTTGGGAAGTTTTATTAGAGGTTGAACGAGGAAACAAAAATACACTGAAAATCTTTTTGATGAATTAAGTTAGTCAAACACCAAAAATTAATCTAAAATCTGACTTAGTTAGTCAACTTACAGATGTAGTAAGACTTTTGACTAATTTAGTTAGTCATTATCATACTTTAGTTGACCAATAAAGTTAGTCATTTTACTAATTTAGTTGGTCTTTTGACTTAGTAAGTTGGTCATTTCACTCAGTCAATTAGTCATAATGACTAATTGAGTTGGTCAATTTGACTAATTTGATTAGCCATGCATCTAATCTAAGTAGGCATCTGACTAATTTTGGTCATGGATTAGAATTTTTAGATTTTTTGATGGCGCTAATGAGCCACATTCTATTTATAGGTCTAATGTCTTATATTATCAAGCTCAACACCTTCTCCGGCAGTTGGTCTCCGTGGCACAGTGGTGATGTGCTGTGTCTCTATATTTAAGTCTCACAGCATTGAACCTGAGTTAAAAGTTGATTGTTCAAGCCTCACAAGGAACTTTTTTTTCAAATGGCTCTCTGTGTCGTAATTTACTTAGTCAAATGACCAGTTAAGTTAGTCACTTGACTAGCGTGACCAAGAATTAAAGGCACCATCAAACGACTAGCCTAATTAGTAATTTTGACTAGGGTAGTTTGTCGAAAAGATTTTCAGTGTATTTTGAGCCCTAATTACACAATACACATCAGCATCCCCCACAGCAGTGTCAGAATGAACTGACATTTATACCTGACAAAAGGTGTTGGGTTACTCTTTCCTTGGGTAGCCCAAAAAAAAGCAAGAAAAGGGGTGGACGGGCAGGGACACACCCTCATACAACCTTGAAAAAGTTTCAGTTCAGTATCTGCAACAGAATTTGAAAATACATATGGTCACACGAACCTGCGGCGATGCTTCGTTTTGGCCCTCTCCCATTTGATGTCTTGTGTCTTAAAACATGTGTTTTCAATAAAGCCATTATCCATGTATACTACATGGTTATATCAGCTATGAATATAAAGTATGTGCGATTTGACAATGGTCAATCAAGTCTAAGTGATATTTTTACTCGTCTGGCAATTAGAGATAAAATATGAAAATTATCAAAAAATTTGATCATACTCATTTTTTAGTGCGATCAAAGATATCAAATTGGAAAGTGTCTTGGGTTCTATCAGGGTAAGTACACACCGGTCCAGCTCATTCCTTGATATTTTCTCATTTATCTGAGAAGCTGGTCCCAAATTTATATGACAACATTTGACAGGCGAAAATGGCACCTAGAATACATATTTTGGACCAGTCTACATGAGAAGGAACTTTCTAAAAAAATTACTTAAAACAGCACTAACTGCTTAAACAATACAGATAATCATTCACATAATGCTCTCTTGGACTTCAGGAAATTGGAAACTTTTTATAGCTGCATACAATTTCACTACATGAAGGGGGTGTATACTTTCGCTACAACAATTTTCACTGAATTAATTTTTTCTACTGACCATGACTTACCACCCAGAATTTTATGGTGCATATAGGTTGCAAGAGAAGTCAGTATGAGCATGTAGAAGTATTGGATTGATGATGCATTTCTGAATGAAGATATGACTGAAAATTGAAGACCACTCCAGGGGGTAGTATACTTCTCCAACCCACTGTACTTTCCACTTACAATTACCAGATATCTACTTTCGCTCTTTAACACAAACTGCTGCATATTCCCAAAACTAAGTATCCACTTACAATTACCAGCTACCTACTTTTGATTCCACATGTGTCACAAACAACTGAATCTTACTAAAACTAAATATCGCTTGCATCCGAGTGCACGTATATATTTTTCAACATTTGGCACATACGTGAATGTGTGTAGGTGCAAAAACGATCATAAACGAATTTGTGGACATGCAAAAACGAAAACATGTTACTCGTATATATATGTTAAAACTAACATTCGTGTATGTGCTGCATTTGTCATTTGTGTAACTGCCATTGCTTACATTCGTGGAAGTGCCAGATAAGTAGGCTTAAGGGATAGAATTAGGGTTAGAGTTAGTTTTAGGCAAGTTCAGGGTTAGAATGTTCGTAATTACACCTCGTCTACTTGCAAAATATTGAAAAATATATACCTCCCGAGTGCCCATTTCCACTTAAAGTAAGTCCCATCCATTTCATGTATAAAATATTCACTTACATTTTTCTCTGTCTTCTTTCGCAATGTCCAACCCATTTTCAACACTTATTCTTTCTCTGGCTAACACACATTGTAAAAATAGGGTTCCATCTTCTGCATGTTTCTCCAGTTCTTCAACTGTCTCCCATTCTTTTTCGAAACCGTAGCATTCAAATGGTGGTAGAACCGTTTTAGAAATTCCATGTTGCTCCCTCAGAAGAGTGGCCTTCCGCAATGGTTCTATCGGATCAGAATCATTTATTGCAACACATTCATAGGCCTGAATGACCTGCCCTATTGGAAAGGAGTATTTTTCAAGTAGAGCCACTGTTAGCCTACGGTTATTCACGGCAGCATACTCCAGTGCCGTCAGACCAAGTTCGTCTTTCAGATAAACATTTGCTCCATTTCTAATTAAAATCTTTGCTATGACATTTTGTCCAAATTTGGCAGCATAATGTAAAGGCGATTTTCCAAGGTCATCGCAGATATTGACATCACCTCCGTATTTTATCAAGGCTTCAATTTTTACAGCCTTGGAATAGTTGAAACTAGGACCAATATAGTCATCATCATCATCATCAAGTGACACCTCACTCAATTCATTCATCAGCACTCTGGCAGCACACAGAGCATGCAGTGCTGTTTGCCCTATGGATGTTCTTTGATTGACGTCTGCTCCTGCTGATAGAAGTTTCTTGATTATAGTAACCCTTGCCTCAACATAAGCTGCTGCAAAGAGTGGAAAAACGCCATCTGAGGCCCCAAATCCTCCACGGAAAAGCCCGCGATTTGAGGGAGTCACTCGTGATCTTGTTCGGGGAAGTCTGCAATTAACGTTGGTTTCAAAGTGAACATATCCAGTAGCCTTAGCATCTGCTCCTTTATCCAAGAGAAACTTTACGATAGTATGCAAATCTGAAATTGTCAATGAACTGACATTTAGACTATATATGCTTAGACTAATTGGAAATTCAAAAGATACAATAATATGTCCAGTTGATTTTAAAAGTTTTTTAAGACATATTAAATATTAATATCTTTAAATCAACCACGTGTGCCAATGTTGTTTGGCCTGAATGTCGCTAAGTTACCTGAGGTATACGATTTCTTTTTACAGTCTACAAACACCCAGTTCTGTAATTGTCTGCAGAGATTTTTCATTTCTCCATGCGTTATGCACTTATATTTGCAGAATGAGAGTTAATGAAGAAATTTAGGTGTATAGCGCATTTTTTGCACTTACTTTTCCTGCACGCTTCTATCAAAGGGGTTAGATCTTCTATTTCAAAGCCATCCTTCCACACCTTCCTTCTCATGTTGATCAATTCTGGATGAGCTGATAGAATGTGTTTAGCATCTTTCCAGTCAGACCTCTTCAGGGCAGCAAACAGTAAATCCTGCTGGTCTTCCATTCCATCCATCTTGTATTGCAAAATATGCAATAAAGTAGCAAAATGTTAATTATTGTTAACACTCTATTAAATCACAGTATAGACCTGCACATACCTTTACACATATGCATGCTTTCCTGTAGGCTATGGACCAGATTCACCCAACCTCAACGGCCTAATTTTGAAAATGTATGCTTAGTACCATGCGTGAAGCAGACTGTGACTTCTAGGCAAATATGGAGCACCATTAAGCCAATACTAGTGTGTCATACCCAGGCCCCAGCAGCGCTGACAAAAAATATAGGGATTTTATAGGAAGTTTTTAATGAAATTTATAGGGCTTCGGGAGTCAAAATGTAGGGAAAATAAAGGGCTTTTCTGCTTAAATTGTATCGTAAATTAATATAAAATTCTGGTCTAGCTCTCAATCAACTACTCGACATATCAAAAGCATGTACTGTTCCTCAAAGGCAATTTGGTAAACTGAGGTTGAAAAAAGGCTTTAGAACCTGCAGAATTGCAATTGGCATTGTACTGAACGGCAATCATATCATACCAATCAATATAGTGATAACCTCTGGACATGGCTGGAGCAGGGTTCGAACCCACTCCCTCATGTATACAAGGCAAGCATGCTGACCACTGTACCACGCAGCCCTTATCATGACATTATATTTTTACCTCTGAATGACAAAGACTATAGTAAATCACTGACTCACTGCATGCGTGTGGTCAGAAAAATTTCTTTCATAGATGACCCAGATAGCTTCTGCTTGTAATACAGGACTGTCCCAATATATCAACTGTCACTATTGCATATACATGTAGGGGGAACGGGACACAGTTAATGCAGCGCACAGAGAATCATTCAACTTACATGGATGGTGAATAGCATTATTGCACTGCGCCAGCTCGCCGCCAGGTGGCTAGCAGTGCCTTGTTTTCATAGGCTTAAAAATTTGTCAACTAACATTTGATGCAAATTTTATGTGTCAGCTCCTGTTTCACTGATATAACTTTCACTGCTCTACTTCTCGTGTATTTTCTGTATTTATCGTGAAGTTTTTCCTCCAAGTGTTCAAACTTATGTTTGGGGGATTAATTGTGTCCTATTCCAAGTATTCTACCTCCTGACATTTCACATGTTTCACTACACTCTGCTATTTACCCTAGGCCTGTAGAATGCATCCCCCCTGCTTGATGCACCACTGCAACCTGGTTATTCGGTTGGATGGAGCACAGTGAATGCACCAGAGTGCACCAGGTCAACCAGGTTCTTCTGATTGTATATTTTGTCCCTGAAATTTGATTCCATGTTTTTGAAAGTCATAGCCGACTCATAGGAACTTTATATTTTAAGGCTTGTCTGCAAATTCATGTTTAATTCTTGGAATGAAACTATAATCATTTAATCTTCTATTATAATGATCACGAACAGCATTTCTTTTACAAAACATACCAGAATGAACAAAATTATTGGGCAACCTTTTGTTTTCTAATTTATGACAAAACTTTAAACAATGCAGTGCACAGATGTCTTGGCATTTTAAGGTTTTCAAATATTTAAACATGATACTGGTGTGGGCATTATATTTACTCTTAGTGATAGCACTCAATGCTTTCTTTTGCAATGTTACTAATCTTGATATATTATGCTCCCAAACTGATGACCCATAATTCAGATGAGGTAAAATCAGTGAATTATAAATAGTAAAAAGAACTTGTTCAGGAATGGAATGTTTAAGTTTGTTTAGAATACCCACCACCTTCGATATCTTCTTAGAAATGTGGTCAACATGTGATTTCCAATTGAGATTTTCATTCAACACAATTCCTGAATAATTAAATTCCTTAACATATCCAATTGGCGCTTCATTTATCATAATGTTAGGATATTCAACAACCTTATCGGGCATGTGAAAAATCATGGCGGAAATTTTCTTACAATTAAGTAACAATTTGTTTACTTCGAGCCAGATCTTAAATTTTTTAAGTTCATCACTGGTTATATCTAAGCCTAAGTTATTGCCTGATAATCTAGCACTGTTAAGAGTTGCACTTAAAGTGTATCATCTTCATAGATAATTGGTTTGAAAATACTATTTACTCTATGTAGATCATTGCTGTATATTATATTAAGGCATCCTAAAATTGACCCCTGTGGCACTCCTGTCTTTATCTTAAGCAATTCAGAACGTGTATTTTTAAACTCAACATACTGATATCTATCATTGAGATAGTTATCCATTAATTTAATAGAAGTGTCATCAAAACCATAATAACTAAGCTTATTAATGATAATAGAGTGATCAATAGTCTCAAAAGCTTTTGATAAGTCTAGAAAAATACTAATAGGACATTCACCATTATCTTATTCATAATATAACTTATCAAGATATTCTATTGTAGCTAATTCAGTTGAATGAAGTGCACGGAAACCATATTGACCATCAAAGAGCAAATAATTTTCATTGAAATATTGATATATTTCAGCAAACATAACTTTCTCAAAAACCTTACAGAGTCAAGTTGAAAATGCTTTCATGCGATTCACTCAGTATAGCGCAGTGCATCACTCATCGCTATGCGATTAGGACATGTCTAGTTTCAAACTGGAAACAAGTTACTGACTTAGCTTGGCTACCCACATTAAATAAAAGCACCTTTACCTTTGCCTAATATGATGAACTAGTAAAGCCCATTGACAGCAGAGAAACAGATTGAGGAGTATGTTAGATGTTGCTTGACATTGAGGTATAGGAGTGAAAGACAGACGTGAGAATGGTATTTGAAAGATGGTCATAAATGTGGGAAAAGAAGAAATGACGAAAATGAAAAGAGTTTGTAGGAAAGGCAAAGAAAATGTGAATGGAGGATGAGTGGTGCATTAGGGTTGTTTTTCAATCGGGGTACGCTTTGGAAAGTCACACGAGATCCAAAATACCAGAAATACCATGCATATGTGTGGAAAAAACGTTACACAGAATGATTAAACATGCTGAGACGGACCTACAGTAGCGAAAAAATGATTCAAATCGGTTGATAACTGCCCAAAAAAAAATTATTTGTGTCATTTTGATCAAAATTGACTGTCTCATTTGCAAATTAGGCAAATATTGCTTCAGATTTTTCAGTCCTGACCTAACAGTAAGTTTAAGCCAATGTGAATATGCTTTCAACATGGTCCCAAGAGTTCAATGTTAGAATTACATGCAACAACTATGATTAGTCTCTTCATAACCCTGCATTGAATACTTAAAGGTCACTTCCGTCAAATATTGTCCTCTCCGAAATTGGGTCGGCTAAAACAGTGATAACATCAAATTAAGAGTATTTTTATTTTACAGAAATACTCCTTCAATAGATTAGACAACTTTTTTTAAAGTTTTTCACTTTAGTTGTACCAGCTGCGCGATACTCATAGCACGGAAAACGCCGAAAACAGCTTTCCGTCAAATCTTGTCCTCTCCGAATAATGAGAAAAAATGGCTGTTATTTCCTAATAAAAGGATTTACCTGACTTTTAAGACTTTGGAATTGTAGTGCTAATAGGTTTTGAGACACTGACAAAGCACATCTCACTAACATTAATGCTTATCCCGAATTGAGCCTGTCAAATGTCATTGTCCTCTCCGAATCAAAAGTTGGTTTTTTGGTGGTATCATATAAAAATGGCATATTCTTGCTAATTGCTGTCCCTAGCCATTAATATTTATTATGTGCACACTAAGCAATGTAATTTGTCATTTTGAGTTATTTTTAAAAAATTGCTCAAGTGCAACCTCCTGTGAACTCCTCAAAACATGGTTGATATACATTTTTCTTTTTCAATTGCTTAAAGAGAGATTTAAATACCCCCACTACCTTGCAATGTTCTCATGGTTGTTTTGCCTTCTCATGCCTTTATAGTTAGGTCATTCAAATTAATTTAATCACTACCTGGTACACCCTAACATATAATGAAGCCGTTCTACTCTTTAAGGGCAGAGAGGACAAATGTTTGAGCAATTGCAGTTTTTTTGCTTGTGTTTGCCTTAAAGGATATTGCTCCGTTAACTGGATAGACACTTATGAGAAATGTTCAAATTATATAATAAGTGCCATTAATGTGTCTGAATGAACAGGCAATGCATATGTAATATACGTCTCACAAATTTATGGAGAAATGACAACTCTATAGTGCCAATAAGAACTATTGTATTTGCCAACATATAAAGCTTTTATTACAATTAAGAAAACAAAACGGTATCCTCAGTCTCCTAATTCTATGACGAAAATTGTGTTTCAAGGTATGATTCATCCATAACTGTGAGAAGTATACCACAGAGACTTTGTATTATAAACATTGCCAAGTCAACATAAGTGTCCTCTCCGAATGAATTTATGTTGTAGTATTTGTTAAATTCAGCGGGTCATACAATGACTATCAGTATGAATAAACTGTTGAAATTTGGTGGAGTTGTTCTAATTTTTCTTGCAGACCAGTCAGTCTGTGAAAATGTTGGGTCAGTGGCAAATAGGAGTAGCTATGTAGAAGATATAGTATTGTTATCGGAAAATTGGTTACCAAAATATTTGTTTTTCTTGGTATAGACAAAGTGCTTGGTTAAAATTAAGCAAGTAAAATTATTTTCCGTTGCCATATGTCTATCTACCAACTCAGCATAAGCCCATACAACTGGGAACGCCATAAACCGGTAATAGAGGGATGGGCATGATAGTTGTTTTTGGTCAAATTTATCAATACCACAACACAAAATGTCAAATAAAAAAAAATTCAGAATACTTGTAGCCCTAAAATTTTCAGAAATTCAAGGCACGATATATTACAATAGAAAAAAGTTAATATGGTGAAAAAAGAAAGACCCTTTTTTTTGACCCCCTTGAGACAAAACCATGTACCCCGATTGAAAAACAACCCATTAGCTGCAGGCCATGTCCCCAGCAAAAAGCAGAAAAAGATATGTGCTGCCATCTGTGGGGAAATGAGTATGAGAAGAGGCTCCCTCTGTTGGGGAGTAAAATATGAGAGATTTGCTGTTTCATGCACTCCTGGTGGGAGAAGAGTGGAGAAGTAGGGAAAGAGAAATGAGAGATGAGTTACACCTGTGTGGGCTTCCATCTGAAGGAGGGGACAACAAAAGAAGGATAGGTGGATAGTTTTGGTGAGTGGCATGACTGTGGGATTCATTTATAGCTGGCAAGAGGAGTGGTCATGTGACCTGAGGTTTAACTCAAATATTAGTGGGGATTATGTGAAAAATAGTATGCCTGTCAAAGAGAAGCAGGAGCCAATTGGGGCACAGTGAATCACCCATGTTATATCTGACATTCAATAATGGCAAACTTAGTACGGTAAAACAAGCACGACAAACAGAACTGTTGACAAATGAAAGAAATGGAAGGCACTTCTAGATTGCTTTATTATTTCAATGGTACATAGGCCTAGCTTAATAAACAAGGCAACAAGACGACAGTACAATGAAAACAAATTGTAAATTTTAGATGAATACATTGCAATTTTTAAAAATTACATATATATATATATATATATATATATATATATAAATAATGAAATAACAGTATTTATATACAAATACATATCAGGTTTCTGTGTCTGACATCGTTAGAATATTATTTTGGGGAGTTCGACTACCGAATCACATGATCCGATGCCCCTCCTTTGTCACAGCCAACACGGCAAGGGCGCTGGCGACTGTTTGCCCACAGTTTCGATAAGGCCCATGCAGGCTGCCCACCCATCATCGGTCAAATATCATATGAATATCTATATAGACATTTGTCATGAAAAAATCGAGGAAAATACTTGAGGAATTCATCGACTTCAGAGCTCTTCGCAGATTGGCGGTCCACTGGAGAAATTTATTTTCTTATTTTCAATTTGCACACTGGCATTGCCACCTCATCGACAGTTTTCTTTTGGTTCTCATCTTCTGATTTGATGAGTACTTCAAGTCATTTAATTAGTTTGTTTGTTGTCACCTATGCCTCCACTAAATAAACTGTTTAAACATAACTGACACAAAACATTTTTAAGCCACTGACCTCATACGACCAATTGAAAGTTAATTTTGAAACTCTTTGGACCACCAATCTGCAAACAACTAGTTATAATGGGACAATAAGGGAATATTTTGGCAGCGAAACCATAACAAATCACGGTAATGCTTCCATCATAAACCAAAAACAAGCTTAAAACTTATATCAGGGGTAAAAAAGACATGATCCTTCGTACCGCAGACAAAAACGTGCTATTATGTTGGAAATATCTTGAAAACTACAAAAAAAAAATACAGGAATTTATAAGATTTTTTCCAAAATATATAGGAAATGACAACAAATATAGAGGAATTTTAGGAAAATATATGAAGAATGGGCAAAAGACAAATAGTACTGTCAGTGTTTTTGGCAGCCATAGCCTGATACAAAACAGTATACATCTCAAAAGATACTAAATAAAATAAAAAAACTGCAAGGAGATTTTTAGATATTGATAAAAGTTCTTTGCTTCTTGAAAAATCATCCTGCAGGCAGGTTTGCCTGCTCATCGCTCAATGTAGATCCACAAATTTTGCCAATGCCTTCGGTAACAGGTTTGCATAAGGAATTTTTGATTCAACAATCTTCTTGGCAGCAAGGTATTTCAGAGTCAAAGTGCAATCATACTTTTCCAGCAAGTCCTCCAAGAGAGTAATGAGATCTGCTGCATCGTATCTGGAAACATCTACATTTTGTAAGCTGTCAGCCGGACATTTGCCCTGCTTGTTCTTGGCATGAGGGTAAGATCCATTATCAAGCAGCATTCGGATGGTCTCTAATGCAATATCAATCAGGACTGCCATGCAGTCTTCGGGAAGGATGTTGATTTCTTGTACAGCATCAGAAATCACAGCATGCAGGAGTGTATTGCCTTGGCAATCGGTTTCATTTAAATCGCATTGTGAATCGATAACCATCTTGGTGAAGCGGAAATTGTACCTCAAGCAGCGAGCTGTTAGGTCTGTGAAAATCAAAAGTTTGTGCTGACAGCTAAAAAGGATGTTGGCCACAGGTGATGCATAGCCAGAAAAAGGCACCAAAACCATTGGGCACCTATGAAAGAGTTCAACCAGTAAGATCTTAGCCATTCTGTGATTGACTTCGCTTTCAAACTCAAGGACATATCCACTGGCATGCATTTCATCATTATAGCAATTGCCATCACTCCTTTTGATCAGGTGCAAGATCAACGCCCTTATCATTACTAAAGTCTGTGAGATGGCACCTATCAATTCTTGGAGACAACCTGGCTTTCTTTCTGTGTTCAGTCGGCGTTGAATGGCACAGCAACTGTCAATTGCAACCAGCACAAACTGCACTATAACATCATTTGATAAAACATGGTGGATATTTATAGCACACCTCAGAGAGATACTTCTACCTTTGATCATGAAGTCAATGAAATGAAAGTAATTCCGAAAAAAAGAACAGCGGTCCAGTTGACGCCTCATCAGCGAATTGTAAAGATGTTTCGGTACACAACGTTCATTGTCAAGAAGGCTCCTCCGAACTGAAAAGACAGAAGACACAACTCATATTCCTGATCTAAGTAACTTGATCAATATGAGAATTTCCACTTTATTATCAATTAGACAATTACAACTTCTACATACATTTTCCACCTAGGCCTAAATTTCGACTTAAAATTTCCATATTCAGTTTCTGTTAACAATTTGCACTAACTTACACTTACAATACCCAAATATCAATTTACATATACTTTCCACTTGCAATTACCAGATATCTACTTTCGCTCGTTAACAAAAATTGCTGCTTATTCCCAAAACCAAGTATCCACTAACAATTACCAGCTACCAACTTTTGATTCCACATGTGTCACAAACAACTGAATCTTACTAAAATTTAAATATCTACATCCGAGTACCCATTGCACGATTTCCACTTAAAGTATCTCCCATCCATTTCATGTATAAAATGTTCAATTACCATCTTCTCTGTCTTCTTGCGCAATGTCCAAGCCATTTTCCACACTTATTCTTTCTCTGGCTAACACACATTGCAAAAATAGTGTTCCATCTGCACATTCTGCAGCATGTTTCTCCAGTTCTTCAACTGTCTCCCATTCTTTTTCGAAACCGTAGCATTCAAATGGTGGTAGAACCGTTTTAGAAATTCCATGTTGCTCCCTTAGAAGAGTGGCCTTTCGCAATGGTTCTATCGGATCCCAATGATGTATTGCAACACATTCGTAGGCCAGAATGATCCGCTCTATTGGAAAGGCGTATTTTTCAATAAGAGCCATTGTTAGCCTACGGTTTTCCACGGCAGCATACTCCAGTGCCGTCAGACCAAGTTTGTCTTTCAGAAAAACATTTGCTCCATTTCTAATTAAAATCTTTGCTATGACATTTTGTCCAAATTTGGCAGCATAGTGTAAAGGCGATTTTCCAAGGTCATCGCAGATATTAACATCGCTTCCGTATTTTATCAAAGCTTCAATTTTTACAGCCTTGTAATTGTTAAAACTATGACCAGCATAATCATCAGCACCATCATCAAGTGACACCTCTCTCAATTCATTCATCAGTAGTCTGGCAGCACACAGGGCGTGCAATGCCGTTTGTCCCATGGCTGTTCTTTGATTGACGTCTGCTCCTGCTGATAGAAGTTTCTTGATTATAGTAACCCTGGCCTCAACACAACCTGCTGCAAAGAGTGGAAAAACGCCATCTAAGGCCCCAAATCCTCCACGGAAAAGCCCGAGATTTGCGGTTGTCTCTCGTGATATTGCTCTTGTAAGTCTGCAATTAACGTTGGTTTCAAAGTGAAGATATCCAGTAGCCTGTGCATTTGCTCCGTTATCCAAGAGAAACTTTACTATATTCTGCCAATCTGAAATTGTCAATGAACTGACATTTAGACTATATATATGCTTAGACTAATTGGAATTTCAAAAGATACAATAATATGTCCAGTTGATTTTAAAAGTTTTGAAATAAAAATAACTTGGAAAGTATAGATAAACAAGACATATTAAATATTAATATCTTTAAATCAACCATGTGTGCCAATGTTGTTTGGCCTGAATGTCGCTAAGTTACCTGAGGTATACGATTCCTTTTTACAGTCTACAAAGACCCAGTTCTGTAATTGTCTGCAGAGATTTTTCAGTTCTCCATGTGTTATGCACTATAGCAGAATGCAAGTTAATGAAGAAATTTAGGTGTATAGTGCATTTTTTGCACTTACCTTGCCTGCACGCTTCTATCAAAGGGGTTAGATCTTCTATTTCGAAGCCATCCTTCCACACCTTCCTTCTCATGTTGATCAATTCTGGATGAGCTGATAGAATGTGTTTAGCATCTTTCCAGTCAGACCTCTTCAGGGCAGCAAACAGTAAATCCTGCTGGTCTTCCATTCCATCCATCTTGTATTGCAAAATATGCAATATATTCTAGGGAGAACAGTCTCTGCATGGGGGAGCCACTTCTGCTGATTACAAAAAGACAGGCAGAATCACAAAAAAGTGTCCCAACTGATTTCGTCAAAACTTCTAATTTTTTCCCGTGTTTTTGGCCCCAAAAACAAGGGAAATTTGATAATTTCTTTATTGCATCATGTAATAGAGAGGTGGAATATGGCGTATATGTGGTTTTCTGACTTGTATGAGGCATGCTTAAATACGAAAATCAATGGTAAAGTTTTTAATGTTAATTTATTGTATGTTCTGACTTGAATACGCATATGGGAGGTACAGTCAGTGATAGACAATAAAATTGGCATTCATTTAAGGTATAAATCAAAATTATTGAACTAGTGATAATGCTGGAATGAATGTTTTTGTGAAAGTGAATGAACATCACCACGCACCGACGGCCCTATATGCGACGTTATTATTGGCCGCAAATCAAATCTATTAAATTGACTGAATTCTACATAAAATTCTGAATCATTAAAGTTTTAAAAATGTTGAAATTGACCAATTATTTATCAATTTAGCATGATATTTGCATAAATCTGATGTTGAGCACTAAGCATTTAATTGACGGGTGAAATAGCACTGACACACGATACTCCTATCAAATCATCCATTCTATTACTGTGTATATAATAGAATTGAAGATTTTAGAAAATGTCCCTGTTTTTAAATGGAGAGAAAAACCAAAATGCAAGCCAATGGCCGCAGCAAAACTCTTCTCAAGACATACCAGCAGAGGAAAGGCTCCGCAGAATTAGCTAATTGTAAATAAAAAAGGACTAGGAATTTTTGTCAGTGAAAGAATAAATTCAAATCAATGTTGAGAAATTCAATACCCAAGTAATGAATTTTGGTGTTTGACAGACACCTTCTCAGATTGATTCCAAAATTATATTTAAAAAATAGGCCTAATGAATAAAGAAAAATATTAAAAACACAAGAAGACAATAGACTCTAACATCTCCAAAGATCTTCAGTGAAACTAGTGTGGTAAAATACCTAGCTGATATTTCTGGGTGAGCACATGCTTGTTTTTTTCCCGAAGTTGTTAAACAGGATATGGTCACTTGAAGTACCTCAGGAGCAATACCAATATATAAGTAGACATAATTAACACGTGACAATTAATAGATGAAGTATTAAGCCACAACGACAGTCATATATTTTGCAAAGCAAAATAACAAAATTGGATATTCTCGTAACTTTTCTTCCACCCCAAGCCATTAAATCTTGGTTATAAGAGACATTAGGCCTATACCTCGTTTACACTGTATGTAGCGGCCTTATAAGGTCAAGTAGATCCCAACTGATGACTTTTTAAAACTCCCAATTTGATTTACATACTCTAGGAACTTTAACTTTTGAAAATACATCAAATTAATATCAGCAAATTTAGTGCACAAACAACCTGCAATTTTGAGAATAAGGACCAATTCATGGAGACTTTTTTCAGAAGCTCGTGTTTCTTGATGTTGTCAAAGCATTGCTTGCACACCTGGGGCCAGTTTCTTTGATTTTATCTTGTGTTTATTATGTTCAGAGACATCATGCAAAAAATCAAGAAAAAAATAATCATTTATAACCAAGATAATGGCTTGGGATGCTTTTTCACAGACTTGTCATTTTTTTTCACTCTGCGGCGGACTGGATAGAGGTGTCTAAAAATGCCTCTGGAGTAGCATAGGGATAAGAAGTGCCATATATTTTGACTTATTTTATACCCAGGGATGTATGAGAAGCCTCTCTGACAGTTCAGTCATTAATTAGAAAAATATTTAAAAATTGACTATTCTCCCTACAATAAAGTAGCAAAATGTTATTACAGATCTTGTGTAAGTGTGCCATGTTCCATGTGAATATATACACAGATGATGTCAGTATTGCCATACTGATATCACTATTGGCACTCCCAGCTTGAGTGTTGATTCCAACTGCTACCAACAAGTCAGGCTTATGGGCTGCCAAAGTGTGAATAACAATTGATTAATCTGCATTCATTGGTATGGTTGTTTGATTCAATTGGAGCAGGTGAAACTGATATGTTTGAGCCACTTGCTTGATCCATCATGGACATTCACGGTGCAGTGTCCTGTTGTAAAATTTCTCCTTGAGGGCAGCACCTTGTGGCTTTTCAGCCTTTTAGGTGAGATCTGGGCCAAAGAAACTGTTCAGAATTTATCACTGGAATGAGGATGATGGGCAGATTTTTTGGAAGTGAACGTTGTTGTGTTGCATGGGCATACCAGAGGACGGGAAATAGTGGAGGGGGCGGGGGGGGGGGGGGGGGGGGGGGTTGGGTCAGTTACTCCCCAAAAATTTGGGAAAAGGCCAGACAAGGAGGCTAAGAATTCGATCATCAAATAAGCATTATTGGAAATCAGTGATAAGGATGCCCCCAAGCAAAAACTCCCCCCCCCCTTAGGTCTTAAATTCTGAATGGTTCCTGAGTATATTATTTTTTGCCAAGACAGAGCAGCACATGATAACCTCTCAGACCATGGTCCCACAACCACACATATGGAATTCACAGAGACATTGTTGCACTCCACTGAACTGAGGTTCGAAACAGGTGATTACAACAAACAGTCAATGCCAAACAATGCTAAACAAGATAATCCAGCTTGCTATTTTGTAACAGGGCCCCTTTAGACATTGTCAGAACATAAGAAAATGTGTTAGAGGCTCACAGAGCGAGGGAATATTTGCCAAAGAAATTCTAATTTGAGCATTTGTGCATCCATTTATCCACATGGGATTGTTCATGGACTATATTTATATTGCATGGGATATCTATATTTGGAATTGCCAACACGACAAATAGTAGGATACAGATTCATAGAAAAGGTAAGAAATAAATTCTCCTATGGCCATGTCAACACAGGATTTTTTGCCAACTCACATTGAAAATTTGAAGGCTGTTAATCAAATATCAAAGATGTTTCAAGGTTACTCTTTGCATAGGCTTTATCCACAGTGACTAAATACACCAGTTCTATGTGTTTTCTACAGCTGACAGCAATTTGATTTTATATGAATTGACTTTTTCTGAAACATGTGCTTTCTCCAAGGCAATGTTTTGATCAAACAGGAAGTCATGTCCAGCATGTACAGTGCTGCCACGTTGTTGCACCATGCTCTCAGACCAACAAATGAATGTGAGAGTGAATGAATTTGTTTTGTTGTAAAGTGCTAAAACTGATAGCAGTTATACGCAAAATCCATGCATTATATATAGCTGGATATTGTAACTTTTGGATTTATTCAAAACATCAAACTGAATAATCATTGCATTGTTGAGCAACAATCTAACGGCTTATTGTGGATTTGTAATGGTGTGATCAGTATGGGTTCCATCCTCCCCACACAAGCCCTGCTAAAATGGACAGGACTTTCTGCTATTTCCAATCTCTTCTGTGATTGGCTGCTTATTTAGGTCATAAGCATTTTGCAGGCAGATTTAGTCAGATTATGGACACTTAGAGGATTACTGGCAACTAAGAAAAACAGTGTAAAACAAGCAAACTTTCAAACAGTTTCATTTCAGAACTGTGAAAATACATAATTCAATGGAATTTTCGGAACTGTGATAGCACCTTTCAACAATATACAATTTCTCCATTTGTAACTGTGTGATACAGAAGCAACAATTTCAAACTGTGATTAAGTTAGTTAAGTATTCATGAATTAGCAAAGGTTATGGGCCATTTTGTCATGGTATGACTTGGGATGATGTATGGGTTCCAAGAGACACAGCTGAAACTGTGAATATACCAACTGTGAAATCATTATGCTGATACTGACATCACCAGAGCACTGTGGCAATTGAAAAGAACATGGCACACTAATATGAGATCTGTAATAATTATTGTTAACACTCTATTAAATCACAGTATAGACCTGCACATACCTTTACACATATGCATGTTTTCCTGTAGGCTATGGACCAGATTCACCCAACCTCAACGGCCTAATTTTGAAAATGTATGCGTAGTACCATGCGTGAAGCAGACTGTGACTTCTAGGCAAATAAGGAGCACCATTAAACCAATACTAGTGTGTCATACCCAGGCTCCAGCAGCGCTGACAAAAAATATAGGGATTTTATAGGAAGTTTTTAATGAAATTTATAGGGTTTTATATGGCTTCGGGAGTCAAAATGTAGGGAAAATAAAGGGCTTTTCTGCTTAAATTGTATCGTAAATTAATATAAAATTCTGGTTAGCTCTCAATCAACTACTCGACATATCAAAAGCATGTACTGTTCCTCAATGGCAATTTGGTAAACTGAGGTTGAAAAAAGGCTTTAGAACTTGCAGAATTGCAATTGGCATTGTACTGAACGGCAATCATACCAATCAATATAGTGAAAACCTCTGGACATGGCTGGAGCAGGGTTCGAACCAACACCCTCATGTATACAAGGCAAGCATGCTGACCACTGTACCACGCAGGCCTTATCATGACATTATATTTTTACCTCTGAATGACAAAGACTATAGTAAATCACTGACTCACTGCATGTGTGTTGTCAGAAAAACTTCATTCATAGATGACCCAGATACCTTCATTTTGTAATATAGGACTGTCCCTCTATATCAACTGTCACTATTGCATATAGGGGGAACGGGGACACAGTTAATGCAGCGCACAGAGAATCATTCAACTTACATGGATGGTGCATAGCAATATTTCAAACTGGAAACAAGTTACTGACTTAGCTTGGCTACCCACATTAAATAAAAGCACCTTTACATTTGCCTAATATGATGAATTATGTGAAAAAAAGTATGCGTGCCTAATATGATGAATTATGTGAAAAATAGTATGCCTGTCAAAGAGAAGCAGGAGCCAGTAGGGGCACAGTGAATCACCCATGTTATATAAATCTGACATTCAATAATGGCAAACTTAGTACAGTAAAACAAGCACTACAAACAGAACTGGTGACAAATGAAAGAAATGGAAGGCACTTTTAGATTGCTTTATTACTTCAATGATACATAGCCCAGACCAAAGAGAGGCACATTTGAGGAACTGAATAGGCATATTTGAGGCATACCATGGAGTAGGTAGAGGCATAAGTTGAGATCACAGGAGGCTTAAAGGAGGCATATCAAACTCCTCATTAAATATGCAAGAGGCATATATGAGGCATTTTAGAGGTACATTTGAGGCATATAGGAGGCGTATTTGAGGCGATCCAAATATTTTAATAATGCCTCAAATATACCTCTAGATATGTTAATGATGTGCCTCAAATGTGCCTCATATGCAAATGAAGAGGCATATTTGAGTCACATAAGAGCTACGTTTGAGGCATAACTGAGGCGTATTTGAGGCGTAGGCTCATCATGTAAGTGGAGGTACATTTGAGGCATAAATGAGGCGTATTTGAGGCGTTCAAAATATTTTAATAGTACCCCTTCTGTACCTCGTCATGGAGGTACAGAAGAGGCATATCTGAGGCATGAATGAGGCACATTGACAGTTAAGGAAGTGAGCCAAATATTTAAATTTTTCAAATAGTGCTACTATCTCAAACAAAGGAAAGACTTGGTACAAAAGCAGAACTACTAAATAAACTTAATGACCTTGATGTAAATGCCAAATGGGTGGCACACTCAATCTGACATGCATTCAGGATTATTTGTCAAATTAAGGATATTGTTATTCGACTTCTAACAAAAGAGCATGTTGTCGTGTGAGTGATAATATAGTCTGTTGAGCAAAACACAAAATTTTAAGAGTTACATCAGCAACACAACCAAATAAATTGAACTAATAGTTCAGAACACCTTTACAATAAAAACTACAACTTGCATATTTATAAGTATGACAAATACAGCGAGGTATAAGTAAAAATGTGACTTACAACATTGGCACCATGCTCCCTAGTTGGGGTTTCCCTTTTCAATGAAAATTTAGGTCACCACAAGGAGACACCCCAGTATAATCTACAGGAGAGGCATGTTTGAGGCGTAAGGGGGAATTCAGGCCACATAAAAATTTGGCTATGTTGGAGAGGCATATTTGAGGCACAGGGTAGAAAAACAGAGTCCAGTTTGAGGCACATTTGAGGCATAGATGCAGGTAATGCTTTTCTTGGTAAGTCAGGGAGGCATGTTTGAGGCATATCATTATGCAGGGAGGCATAGATGAGGCACATCATTAACATTAGAGGCACATTTGAGGCACACTGCACTTGGTAGACTATGCCTCAAATGTGCCTCAAGTATGCCTCAAACATGCCTCAAATGTACCTCTGCAAAATTTCTATACCTCAAATGTGCCTCTCTTTGGTCTGGCAGGCCTAGCTTAATAAACAAGGCAACAAGACGACAGTACAATGGAAACAAATTGTAAATTTTAGATGAATACATTGCAATCTTGTAAAATAAAAAATATATATATATATATATATAAATAAGGAAATAACAGTATTTATATACAAATACATATCAGGTTTCTGTGTCTGACATCATTAGAATATTATTTTGGGGAGTTAGACAACCGAATCACAAGATCCGATGTCCCTCCATTGTCACAACCAACACGGCAAGGGCACTGGCGACTGTTTGCCCAGTTTTTATAAGGCCCATGAAGGCTGCCCACCCAACATCGGTCAAATATCATAGGAATATAGAAATTTTTCACGAAAAAATCGAGGAAAATACTTGAGGAATTATTCTACTTTAGAGCTCTTTGCAGATTGGCTACTGGAGAAATTTATTTATTTTCTTACTTTCAATTTGCTCATTGACAGTTTTCTTTTGGTTCTCATCTTCTGAGTTGACGAGTATTTCAAGTTATTTAATTAGTTTGTTTGTTGTCACCTATGCCTCCACCAAATAAACTGTTTAAACATAACTGACACCAAACATTTTTTAGCCAGTGACATCATACGACCAAGTTGAAAGTTAATGTTGAAACTCTTTGGACCACCAATCTGCAAACAACTGGTTATAATGGGACAATAAGGGAATATTTTGGCAGCGAAACCAGTGGCAAATCACGGTAATGCTTCCATCATAAACCAAAAACAAGCTTAAAACTTATATCAGGGGTAAAAAAGACGTGATCCGTCGTACCGCAGACAAAAACGTGCTATTATGTGGGAAATATCTTGAAAACTATTTTTAAAAAATACAGGAATTTATAGGAATTTTTCCAAAATATATAGGAAATGACAACAAATATAGAGGAATTATAGGAAATATATGAAGAATGGGCAAAAGACAAATAGAACTGTCAGTGTTTTTGGCAGCCATATCCTGATACAAGACAGTATCTCAAAAGATACTAAATAAAATAAAAGAAACTGCAAGAAGATTTTTAGATATTGATAAAAGTTCTTTGCTTCTTGAAATATCATCCTGCAGGCAGGTTTGCCTGCTCATCGCTCAATGTAGATCCACAAATTTTGCCAATGCCTTCGGTAACAGGTTTGCATAAGGAATTTTTGATTCAACAATCTTCTTGGCAGCAAGGTATTTCAGAGTCAAAGTGCAATCATACTTTTCCAGCAAGTCCTCCAAGAGAGTAATGAGATCTGCTGCATTGTATCTGGAAACATCCACATTCTGTAAGCTGTCAGCCGGACATTTGCCCTGCTTGTTCTTGGCATGAGGGTAAGATCTATTGTCAAGCAGTATTCGGATGGTCTTTACTGCAGTGCTAATCAGGACTGTCATGCAGTCTTCTGGCAGGACATTGATTTCTTGTACAACATCAGAAATCACAGCATGTAGCAGAGTATTCCCCTGGCAATCGATTGCATTTAAGTCGCTTTTTGAATCGATAACCATCTTCGTGAAGTGAAAGTTATACCTCATGCAGCAGGTTGTTAATTCTGTGAAAAGCGCAGGCTTTTGCTGAGAGGTGAAAAGGATGTTAGCCACTGGTGATGCATAGTCACAAAATGGTGCTGAGACCATTGGGCACTTATAGAAGAGTTGACTCAACAGGATCTTGGCAATTCTGAGATTGGCTTGGCTTTCAAATTCCCGATCATATCCTGTGCCTTGCCTTTGGTCAACACTATCATCACTCCTTTTGATCAAGTGCAAGATCAACGCCCTTATCATTACTAAAGTCTGTGAGATGGCACCTATCAATTCTTGGAGACAACCCGGCTTTCTTTCTGTGCTCAGTCGGCATTGTATGGCACAGCAACTGTCAATTGCAACGAGCACGGACCGCACTATAACATCATTCGACAAAACTACACTGGAAATGAGGGAAGAATTCAGTGACATAGTACTTCCTTTGATCATAAAGTCAGCAAAGTGCAAGTTGTTTCCAAAAACAGAAAAAAGGTTGAGTTGATGCCTCAATACTGAATTGAAAAGCTGCTCACTTCTTGGATGCTCAACCAAAACTGAAAAGACAGAAGAAGTAATTAATTATTGATTGTATAATGTATATTCATAATTGCAATTATTGCTGAAATCAATCAACATCAACGGGCAAAAAAAGTTACCGCAGGTAAATACATTCTTAAAAATGATCAAATATAGTATACCGCACAACTTTAAAATGACATAATGAAACCTCTCTGTTAGTCTAACATGATCTCCTTAAGAAATTTGAAATGAAACTTTTACTTGGTTTGCACTTGCGATCGTAGGCCTGCCTATATATTATACAGATCATTTCAACCACAGGCATTACAATCATGCACGTTAAAAAAGCTTGTCATTTATACACATTCACCTCACTTACACCCAGCATTGTATTGCATACTGGAAAAGTTCAGTGACATGGGCTTCACAATGATGAGCTTTTTGTAAAAACAAATTGCAATGCCTGTGATTTTCACTTATAATTTATTACTTAAAATTCCCACTGAGAATTTCCAAAATTAAAATTTCCACTTACAATCTTCTCTGTCATATCTCAGGTCTTCAATGTGCCAGCAGTTTTCAACACTTATTCTTTCTCTGGCTAACAGACATTGTAAATTCAATCGAATTCTGTCTTCTGCATGTCTCTCCACCTCTTCAATTGCCTCCCATTCCTTTTCGAATCCATAACATTCAAGAGTTTTTAGAATTCTTTTCGGAATTCCATGTAATTCCCTTAGATGAGTAGCCTTCCGCAGATTTTCTACTAGATCTATTTCATTCAATTGATTTATAGCAACACTTTCGTAGGTCTGAATGATCTGCTCTATTGAAAAGGAGTATTTTTCAATTAGAGCCTTTGTCAGTATGCGGTTTCCAATGGCAGCGTACTCCAGTGCTGTTAGGCCAAGTTTGTCTTTCAGATAAACATTTGCTCCATTTCTAATTAAAATCTTTGCAAAGATATTTTGTCCAAATTTGGCTGCATAATGTAAAGGAGATTTTCCATGGTCATCACAGATATTGACATCAGCGCCATATTCTATTAAGGCCTTCATCATTTCTGCCTTGTCATTTGCGGGACCCTTATATCGATCATCACAATCATCAAGTGACAATTCCTGTAATTCATTCCATGGCTCACTGGCACCACATAGGGCATGCAATGCCGTTTGTCCTATGGCTGTTCTTTGTTTGACGTCTGCTCCTGCTGAGAGGAGTTTCTTGATTATCCCACCCTTTGCTTGAACATAAGATGCTGCAAAGAGTGGAAAAATGCCATCTAAGGCCCCAAATCCTCCACGGGAAAGCCCGAGATTTGCGGTAGTCCCTCGTGATATTGCGTGGGTAAGTCCGCAATGAACGTGGGTCTCAAAGTGAAGATATCCAGTAGCCAGTGGATCTGCTCCGTTATCCAAGAGAAATTTTACTATCTTCTGCAAATCTGCAAAATTGTCAATGAACAGACATTTAGACTACATATGCTTAGACTAATTGGAATTTCATAATAAAGTAACATGTCCAGTCGATTTTAAAAGTTTTTGCAATAAAAATAACTAGGAAAGTATAGTTAAACAAGACATATTAAATATTAATATCTTTAAATTGACCATGCGTGCCAATGTTGTTTGGCTTGAATGTCGCAGGGCAGAGCTCCCCAAGTTTTCTGATCAAGGGAGCTCAGCTCCCCAAGCTCCACTTTCCCATTTCCACCACTGACTGGAGATATCAATTTCTTTTTACAGTCTACAAAGACCAAGTTCTGTAATTCCTGTAGGGATTTTTCAGTTCTCCATGAATTACAGTACAACCCAAAATAAAGTACGATTACCCCAGCAGGAAGGAAGAATCAGCCACTACTTTACCCTTTCACACCTTTTGGCTACCTCAGAATCACTTTCTACTTTTACCTACTTGAAACTACCTTTTAAAATTACATTAAAATCACATTTAAACAACACCAATTTGAACTAAATCACCCCCATTGTGTTTACTTGATATTTTGCACCTCTGCTAATTGCAGTTACAATGGTTGCTGTCTAAATAGAGTTCTTAATATGGGCTAAGGTTGTTGTAAGGAGTCAAAGGGGGTTGTAAGGAGATTTGGGGTGGAGAGGAGAAAAGAGGGCAAAATAGGTAAACAGAGGACTTCTGACAGAAAATTTTCTTACTTTATTTCGGATTGTACTGTATGCACTTATTGTAGAATGCAAGTAAAGGAAGAAATTTAGGTGTATTGTGTATGTATGTACGTATGTATGTATTTTATTTATGGGTGCACCTACCTTGTCTGCATGCCTCTATCAAAGGGGTTAAGTCTTCTTGTTCAAACCCTTCCTTCCACACCTTTCTTCTCATGTTGATCAATTCTGGATGAGCTGATAGAATGCGTTTAGCATCTTTCCAGTCAGACCTCTTCAGGGCAGCAAACAGTAAATCCTGCTGGTCTTCCATTCCATCCATTCTTTATAGCAAAATATGTAATAGAGTAGCAAACCGTTAATTATTGTATACACTCTATTAAATCACAGTATAGACCTGCACATAGTTTTACACTGTATACGTGCTTTCCTGTATGGACCAGATTCACCCAGCCTCAACTGATTAATTTTGAAAATGTATACTACCATGCTGCAGCAGACTGTTACTTCTGAGCAAAGTAACACCATTTGATAAGTGAGTGAGTTTGTGTTTTAAGCCCGATCAGCACCGGTGTGGGCTATTTAGAGGCAGATAACTGAATTGTTAAAATCGGAGCAGGGATTTTGTTTACGGCTCTCCTTGTTGCCTTGGGTCGCCTCCTGGGCCCCTACCGTTGAAAATACTGCACTGTTGTAGTAGAACCAGTGTCATTTTAATAACCTCCATCAATTTATTGGTGGTAAACTATGTTATCCGACATTAAAAAAGAGCACACTTAGCTGCTTAGTATGGTAAAACAAGCACTACAAACAGAATTGGTGAGAAATGAAAGAATAGGAAGGCAATTATACATTGTTTTATTACTTCAATGGTACCTAGCTTAATAAATAAGGCAACAAGATGACTGTACAATGAAAACAAATTGCATATTATTATCCTCACACAGGAAACAAATCTACATTATATTTCTCCAAATTTATGTCAAAGCCACATTCGATGTTCATTTTGATATCATATGGGCCTACAGTAGCATTGTAAGTTGTACACATAACTTTCAGACGGATGGTATGCACATTTGACAGTATTTATTCATTTCTCTTTGGCATACTTAACATTTTTGGTGAGTATAAAACAAAAGGTGTTTAGCGTTAGTCGACCATTTTAAATTTCAGATGAATACATTGCAATTTTGTAAAATAACATATAAAAATAATAAAATACCATAATAAAGGTAGTTATATATACATAAATATATATTTATATATCAGGTTTCTGTTTCCGCCATGGTAGGAATACTATTTTGGGGAGTTAGACTACTGAATCACACGATCCGATGCCCCTCCTTTGTCACAACCAACACGGCAAGGGCATTGGCGACTGTTTGCCCACAGTTTCGATAAGGCCCATGCAGGCTGCCCACCCAACATCGGTCAAACATCATAGGAATATAGAAATCTTTCTCGGAAAATACTTGAGGAATTTATCTACTTTAGAGCTCTTTGCAGATTGGCTGTCCACTGGAAAAATTTTTTTTTTTTTTCAATTTGCACACTGGCTTTGCCACCTCATAGAAAGTTTTCTGTTGGTTCTCATCTTCTGATTTTATGAGTAGGGGGAACGGGGGCGGGGCACGTTGGGACGCTTTTGACGTCTACTAATTTTGCTCAATGCTGAAAGCACTGAAGAACTCAGAAGTTTGCATGAATATCACCAATACTATTGAGCTTGAATGCAAGGCATAATAAACTAGACTGAACCTACCCTTTTGCAGCCAGAGAGTCGTAAAAATGACTGTCCCAATGTGCCCCGGCTAAAACAGCCGGGGCACATTGGGACATCAATTAAAAAATCATTTTAACACTCCACGTGCAATAGATATCACATATAAGTAGTGCGTAAGATAATTTACAGTGCATTAACACTTTGTAGTGCCAATAGTTCATAACTTTAAACAGTTTTAAACATTTAACATAAACTGTCCTGGGTGCGGACATCTATGTAAGTAACACACAGTGCTTTGCGACAAATTTGTTCACAGAGCATGGTAATCCACTATGCTTCTATTCCCTGTGGCCTGAATACCTGTTGAGTGCTGTCCCAGGTCATTCAGCTGTCTTGGACACTTAAATTCTGCCATATTAAGGTCGTCCCAATGTGCCCCAAATTCACTGTACCAATGAGCCCCGATATGACTTTTACACCAAAATGCTAAATTCTCGGACACCAGTGAGTGTGTTTATCACGATAGCAATTCATAACTGTTCGTTACGATATATAAAATTCATACAAGCACTGAGAAAGCCTCGTTGTTCATGGTTTGTCCACAGAATGGTTCGAATTGAACCCTTCAATATTTACTTTTGTGGTAGGAAAACAAACTTTTGCTCGCCATACTTCTGCATGTGGCTGTAATTTGTCTATAAAAGCATGGAAACATCAGGGTGTGAAATTACAAGATATGATGGCACTACCATATCCTATACCTTGCCAGGATCCAAGAAAACCCCACCGTCCCATAGTGCGCCGCGTCCCAATGTGCCCCCGTTCCCCCTACCTCAAGTCATTTAATTAGTTTGTTTGTTGTCACCTACGTATGCCTCTGAATAATTATGACAAACACTAAATAACCTGTTTAACCATAACTGACACAAACAAGACATTTTTAAGCCCAGTGACATCACACAACCAAGTTGAAAGTTAATTTTGAAACTGTTTGGACCGCCAATCGGCAAACAACTAGTTATAATGGGACAATAAGGGAATATTTTTGCAGCGAAACCAGTGACAAATCAAGAAAATGCTTCCACCATAAGCCAAAAACATGCTTAAAACTTATATCGGGGAAAAAAAGACTTGAAACTTTGTACCGCAGACAAAAACATGCTATTACGTGGGAAATATCTTGAAAACTTAAAAAATATAGGAATTTTTCCAAAATATAGGAAATTACAAGGGGCCAAAAAATATAGAGGAATTATAGGAAATATAGGAAGAGTGGGCAAAAGACAAATAGTACTGTCGGTGTCTTTGGCAGCCATATCCTGATACAAAAAGTATCTCAAAAGATACTAAATAAAATAATGAAACTGCAAGAAGATTTTTAGATGTTGATAACAATTTGTTCTTTGCTTCTTGGAAAATCATCCTGCATGCAGGTTAGCATGCTCATTGCTCAATGAAGTTCCACAAATTTTGCCAAGGCCTTCGGCAACTGACCTGTGTAAGGAATCTCAGATTCAACAATCTTCCTAGCAGTAAGGTATTTCAGAGTCAAAGTGTAATTGTACTTAGCTAGCAAAGCCTCCGAGAGAGTAATGAGATCTGCTGCATTGCTTCTAGAAACATCTACATTCTGTAAGCCATCTGCAGGACATTTGCCCTGCTTGTTCTTGGCATGAGGGTACGATCCATTATCAAGCAGCATTCGGGCGGTTCCTACTGCAGTGCTAATCAGGACTGTCATGCAGTCTTCGGGAAGGATGTTGATTTCTTGTACAGCATCAGAAATCACGGCATGTAGCAAAGTGTTCTTCTGACAATCGATTGCATTTAAGTCGCTTTGTGAATCGATAATCAACTTCATGAAGTGGAAGTTATAACTCAAGCAGCGAGTTGTTCGGTCAGTGAAAAGCAAAAGTTTGTGCTGAGAGTTGAAAAGGATGTTTGCCACTGGTGATGTATAGTCACAAAATGGTGCTGAGACCATTGGGCACTTATAGAAGAGTTGACTCAACAGGATCTTGGCAATTCTGAGATTGGCTTGGCTTTCAAATTCCCGATCATATCCTGTGCCTTGCCTTTGGTCAACATAATCATCACTCCTTTTGATCAAGTGCAAGATCAACGCCCTTATCATTACTAAAGTCTGTGAGATGGCACCTATCAATTCTTGGAGACAACCTGGCTTTCTTTCTGTGTTCAGCCGGCGTTGAATGGCACAGCAACTGTCAATTGCAACCAGCACAAACTGCACTATAACATCATTTGATAAGATCACGTTGGGATAGCTAGCACAATTCAGAGAGATATTTTCTCCTTTGATCATGCAGTCAGCAAAGTGCAGGTAGTTCCGGAAAAAAGAAAAGCGGTCCAGATGATGCCTCAACAGTGAATTGAAAAGATGTTTCGGTCCATGACGTTCAAGGCTCCACCAAACTGAAAAGACAGAAGGAGTCAGCTGATTTCAACTAAAACTTACTATTTCTACATACAGTTTCCACATACATGTCAACTTGCAATTCCCACATGCAATTTATCTCTAGAGACAGTTTCTACTTATTTACACATAAACTACCCATAGACACAATTTCCACATATAACATCCACTTACAATTGCCAGATATCTACTTTCGCTTCTAGCACTAACTGCTGCATATTCCCAAAACTAAGTATCTATTACGTCTGCGTGCCCATTGTATAATTTCCACTCACAATATCCATTATCCACTCAGAATTCCCACTCAGAATATACCTACTTGAACAAAATTCCCACTTACAATGTTGTCTGTCTCTTTGCGCAATGTCCAAGCCATTTTCCACACTTATTCTTTCCCTGGCTAATGCACATTGTAAAAATAGTGTTCCATCTTCTGCATGTTTCTCCAGTTCTTCAACCGTCTCCCATTCTCTTTCAAATCCATAGCATTCAAGTGGCGGTAGAACTGTTTTAGAAATTCCATATTGTCTTCTCAGAAGAGTGGCCTTCCGCAATGGTTCTATTGGATCAAATTCGGTCATTGCAACACACTCGAGAGCCTGAATGGTCCGTTCGATTGGAAAGGAGTATTTCTCAATTAGGGTCCCTGTTAGCACATGGTTGTTCATGGCAGCGTATTCCAGTGCTGTCAGACCAAGTTTGTCTTTCAGATAAACATTTGCTCCACTTCTAATTAAAATCTTTGCTTTGATATTTTGTCCAAATTTGGCTGCATAATGTAAAGGAGATTTTCCATGGTCATCACAGATATTAACATCAGCACCATATTCTATCAAGTCTTTAATTTTTTCAGCTTTGAAAGCATTATTACCAATGTAATCATCGTCATCATCATCAAGTGACAATTCGCTTAATTCATTCAATTGCTCTCTGGCAGCACACAGGGCATGCAATGCCGTTTGTCCTATGGCTGTTCTTTGGTTAGCGTCTGCTCCTGCTGACAAGAGTACCTGGATTGTCTCAAACCTTCCTTCAACAGAAGCTGATGCAAAGAGTGGGAAAACACCGTCTAAAGCCCCAAATCCTCCACGGGACGACCCAAGATTCGCTGTAGTCTCTCTCCATTTTGAGGCAAAAGGATCGAGGGGTTCAGATTTGTGAAGAAATCCAGTAGCTGACACATCTGCTCCGTTATCCACAAGAAATTTCCCCACTTCATGCAAATCTGAAAGTTTTGTTGAAAACAGATTCAGAAGTATGTTTAAGCTAATTGAAATTAATTATATGGTATTACCAATACAACATGTCAACCTGGTGGTTACTTTAAGATGATACCACCAAAGCATTGTTTAAGACTTCAAGTGAAATTCAGTGGTAGGTTTTTGCTAGAAGAGGGCATTTTATCATCGTGTCACAGAAACAGACGTGCATGGCTGCAAAGTTTCCCAAATGAATAATTCAAACTGAATTATAGATTTTAATCCCAAGCCGTTAACAGCAGTTACACAGCGAATTGCTACATTTTAGAAATTTTACTTGAAATTTTTAATAAAAGGGCACTTACTGGCGGGGCAAATCTCTGTCAGAGGTCAGATTTTGCGGGGCTGGTGAGCCAAATCCACACCACTTTTACACTTACAAAATGTCCTGGTTACCACTTGGAAAATATAGCTAAATGTGTTAATGTGAGCATTCAGGAGGTCTAAGCTAGTTAGAAACGCACTTTCGGTTGACTGGGTTCCAACAGACTAATATGCATCCTCTCTGGTTTGGCCTAAAGTGACATAATATTATGGCGAAATTGCTACAGTCGAATTTTAATTGTTACATATATCAATTTCAACCATTATTTAGAGCCGGACGACAATAATTTTTTTGCTTCTCGGATCGACCGTTGGACAAGATTTTCTGCCTATGGACCCTTGAACAAGTTCCTCAAGAAGATCCGAGAAGCTAAAGATAAAATTATGTCTGGCCTAATATAATATATGATATATCAGAACACTGGGAGGGATGATGCACTTCTGCAAAGTTCTTACCGGAACACCATAATTCTGCATGCATTTGCAATTCATTTAAATATGAATTGCATACTTCCTGCAGAAATACAGAATTCCTTTCAGAATTCTGCAGCTGCCCTAAGAAATATCAAAATAAGGTGCACGTCTTTTGCACTTACCTTGCCTGCACGCTTCTATCAAAGGGGTTAGATCTTCTTAGGGATGCAAAATTCCCGGGAATTTTCGTTAGGGAAATTTTCCATGGAAATTTTCGGAAATTTATGGGAATTTACGGGAATATTCGGAAACATTGGGAATATTCGGAAATTTATCCATTTACTTGGGAAATTTCTGGGAATATAACTGGATTGGATAACAAGTTAGCTTGTTGAAGCTGTGAGTTTGCACTGAACACCTTATTTCATCCAAGTCTGAAATGTAAGCAGCAAATTATGGAGGTTATTTGCAACTCATTTTGAGATGCAAAAATTTTTTTCTGACTGTAAGGACACACAAGAATTGCACTTTTGAACTAAAGGACACACACTAAGCGAGATATTGAAAAATTTACAAAATTTTCACAATTAAACTCTGTGCCCTTCATCATGTTGCCAATATGTATTGCTTGGTGTATTATCAAGTGATAAATTCATAATTGTGTAATAACAAACTTGACTTTGAGACTTTCAAAAATGTCAAGAAAATCCAAATTGACAACAGTTGCTTTCTGCTGATGTGTTTGGGATTAACTTCCAATTAAGAAGATGACATTTGCAATTGCCGTTATTATCTTCTTACCAGTTTGTGAAAGGAAGGTTATACGTACTAGATACCTAAATTTTGTGCAATTTTGATTACATTTGCAGCAGAGGTCAAAAGCGTAGCAGTGCTAGACTATAGACTATAGACTATATCTCCATGCACTGTGTTGCATAGTGACAGAGTCAAACACTTCTGGGTCTGTGCTTTAGACTTCTGATGGAAAAGTGTTCATCAAACATCCTTTAATTGGAAATTAAACCAATAACAAATATAACCCTCGGAATCAAACAGGTTCGTAAATTTAAAAGTTTTCCTCCTGCAGAATAAAAAATTTCATAATCCTCATACTGCAATCAGAATATTCATTTAGGTATGAAGTAATAAACTATAAGACCGTTTGAAAGAGATACAGCTGCGAAAATTTTGCTGCACCAAATAGATATTCTGAAAAGTCCTCCGGTATTCGGAGCAGCATCTAAATTTCGGAAATTTAATTTCTTCCAATAATTTTACACAGGTCTCTACTACGAAAAAAATATTTCCCTCTGAAAAATGGGCACGAAACGTGTGATGGTACATTTATTATGGTTGACTTTTCCTTAGCACTGTCCCTCAATGAACAGGCCTGCGCAAAAAATATCTTGTTCAACAAAGTTTCCTTTGGCAAACACAGAATAATTTAGATTTTTACAAAGCAAAAAAAAAAGCCAAAATTTTGCCTAAAAGATTTTGAAATTTCCAACTCAAGAACAAATGGCAACGGATTTGACCGTCGTTGCCAGACCAATATATGCAACCTTGATATCCAGGAAGACCTAAGGACCACATACTGCCTTACTGGCTATATATCAAAACATAATGGCAGACATCCAAATGACCACTATTAACAGGACCAATGACAAATATATAAAGATTTAAGCAGTTTATTTGAAAATTCCCAAAATTCCCAATTTTCCCGCAAGAATAAATTCCCGGACATTTTCCATGGAAAATTTCCAATATTTCCGGAAATTTTCCCGGCCTTTGCATCCCTAGATCTTCTATTTCAAAGCCATCCTTCCACACCTTCCTTCTCATGTTGATCAATTCTGGATGAGCTGATAGAATGCGTTTAGCATCTACCCAGTCAGACCTCTTCACAGCAGCAAACAGTAAATCTTGATTGTCTGTCATTCCATCCATTCTGTACAATATGCAGTAGAAAATAGCATGTGATAGATATCATAAATACTTCTTTCAATCACAGACCTGCTTATATGCTCTCATGGGTGAACTGGAGTCACAAAACCAGTTCTTTGCAAATTTCTGCATCTGGCCATCTTCTATGTACTAGCATGTAGCACCATTCAATCAATGATATGTATAGTTTGTCGAACACACGTCGTCACAAAATCACTTTTTGACTTTTTGATATAGGCATTCCGCTCTAAATGAGACAGAACAAAAATCACGCAAGTATAGTCCAATGTTAACAGACAACTTGCGACAAGTACTGTCTACAACAATTTCAATCAGAGATAAGCATGATGATGTATGTGACACACACACCTAGATTGCTTCTCACTTAGGGCTGTCCCTCAAAATCAACAATCAGACTGAGTCAGTTCAAAATGGCATTTGAAGCTTCAAATTAGGTCTTAAACATTTAAGTTGGACCAAATCATTCTGCAGACAGCTTCAGTACCTTCCTAAACATGGAATGGCATCCAAAGAAATTATGACAGGCCATCAAAATGCATCTTCCACCTCTCCATGAAGGTTAATTTCAATGCCAAACAGGATACCCAAAAAAAATGCATTGTCTCTTACCAGGAAGTTGGAACGAAAGCTAGAATCAGGTCGTGTCGTATGAATCTGGGTCAGTAGATGACCTGGCCTGATTCTAGCTTAAAAATCAAGTCAGGTCACGTGAATCTGGGTCAGTAGATGACCTGACCTGATTCTAGCTTCAGAATCAGGTCGGGTCATGTGAATCTGGCTGAGCACATCACTGCAGATGACCCGACCTGAATCTTGCTTTCGTTCCAACTTCCTGGTGAATACATGTAGCCCTGGACTGTGCTTTTTTTCCTGTTTAGCATGTCAAGTTACTTCACAATCAACCCTGGTGGATATATGGGGAAGGAACATCGAACCAAACATTTTTTATTATCCCACTCAATAAATCTTACTAAAACAGGTACTAATCTGTCCCTGGTTCAATTGTTCAAACAAATGTCACAATTTAAAAACAAACACTCTGATCAAGTTACACAATTGAGTCGGCCAAAGGGCAGGGGAGGATCCAGAAAATTCCGGTGGGGGGGTCTATCGGGCTGTCGCGTCACGGAACGCATAATTCGCGTCATTACGTGACTGTGCGCAGATAAAATTAACATGTAAAAATATATCAATTTTGGTCCGGTGGGGGGGGATGTATCCCCCCCATCCCCCCCCTGCGTCCGTCCCTGCCAAAGGGGGCCAAACAGACGATCCTTGCAGTGGGTAAAGGAATTTTGGTGAAAGAAAAGTTAGGTTCCAGTTGACACTACAAATAAAAAATTTGTTCAGCAAATGAAAATTAGAAAAAGGTTTGCTTCAAGCCGTTGCCTGGGTATCGATACGTTCGTGCGAACGTTTGCAAGTGAGCAAGTTAAGAATCATTGCTCAGTGCCATGTATCCTTGAAACATTTCCACTATCAAAAATCTTGATCACTTCAACTGAACATACTGTCATACACAGGAAAGATGGATAGATAGTTGACTGGGCGTTACGTCCTGTATTCCCTTCCATGCACACAGGAATGAAATTTCAATTAAAGTGTAAAATATTGGCGGAAGTGTTGTCGCAAAATGTCGTTACCTTTGCTCCTGCTCCAATGAGGCTTGGAAAAGCAGAGGCAGGCAAAATACTGGCATTAGTTTAGTTTAGTTTATTGATAATTATAATAATATTTTACACTAGCATTTACCCGTGATAAATGGTAGTGAGAGAGGGACGCGTGTACCAAGCAGCACTTGGTGCAATGAAAGTTGAATTTCCAGGATTTGAAAGAGGATTGATAAGGATTTAAGATTTGATTGATTGATTGATAAAGTAATTTCAAGAAAAGTTTAGGAATGCAGAGAACCACAACTATATTAAACTGGCACAACATGCAGAATTAATTTAATTCAGTTATCCAAAGTAACTGCACTTCAGGTGAAAAGTATAGGGGAGAGCTGAATATAGAATGGAGGCAAGATATTGCAAAATGGAGAATAGGTACTAAGATAAGACATTATATGTGGACAGTATATAAAGGAAAGGAAATATGATCTTAGAGAAGTTTTTGAAAGGATCTTCTTCAAAGATGTGGAAGGTAAATTGGACTTCATAACATTGAAGACTTGACACTTCAATACCAATCAGGAACTGAGCTCAATTAGCCAATTATGCTGTCTTCATGACACTTTAATGGCAATCAGGATTCTGATACATTGTTATCCTGGTGATAGCATTGCAGAGATCGGAAATAACACCAGTGGTAGGCGCGAATTGTTGATCCCTTGGATCACAACAAAATAGAAAACATGGCGGCCTACACGCTCGCTAGAAAATGCATCTGCAAGATAGCGCAAAGGGAAGAAGATGGATAGGGTCATATTTGGTATTTTTGGAAAGAGAAAATCGTAATGTATGCAGATGGCTATATGAGAAATAGATTAGGAACCGATAAATGTACATAAATGGAAGAAAACGGCGATGACGTCATGCTATCCCAGAAGCTTTAGAGTCACATATTAATATATAAGACTAGAGAAGCCCGCAAAGAAGGAAATGTCATGAAGGGATAGATGCAAGAAAAAGAAATTGTGTGTATGACGGGAGCACAGGGCCCTCAATCTGTTGCCTGATACATGGACAACAGTGGCCAACCCGTCAGTCATATCCGACTACACTTAGGAAGAGCATTGGAAGGGGCAGGCTTGCAGGGAAGAGATTGGGGGGCCTGTGGACGGGATAGTTTTGATATTGGTATTTTTTTGGGGGGGGAGCATGATTGATTAAAGGATGTAATGGAAATGAAGCAGTGGACAGCATGTTTGTTGAGTATAAATGCATGTGTAGGCCTATGTGTTTGTATACACGTGTATTTGTGGAGCACATGAATAAGTATGATTATGTACATGTATGTATAGACACTGTCGTTGTATCTTGAGAACTGGGCATGGCGAAAAAGTTAGTATGACACGATATACAGGGTTTGCAAAGAATTACTTAACTTTAAGTGTGTAAATTAAGGTGAATTGCATGACAATTGTACACAGCTGTACACAACCGCACAGGTGAAGTAATGTGTATTTGCACCTATAGATATGGATAGACAATTGCAATGAAGGTGTAAATGGATAGAGTTATGAATTGAGTTATGAATTGAGAGGTTTACACATAGGCAAAAGCATTGCACTTTTAGCATTTGAATAGCTGGAAATTGCCCAAAGTGACATTCAGAACTGCCGTAGTTTTGAGAGGGTGCTATTATGGGATGGCAACCACGGAGGAATGGAGGTGAATGGAACAGAAAGCAGAAATGGAAAGATGAGTGGAAAGTAGTGGATATAGTTGATAGTCTGGGAAAAAGGATGAAAAATCAACATGAGATGAGTAGAAGGTGCAAGACCATCATCTGCAGGCACGTGAAAGTTGTGAGGTGGGATGACGTCATGTCACGTGCACAAGTGTAATATGTAATAGGATTGACATGTAATTTGTAAATTTTCTATAACCTTGTTGGTACTGGTGGGTGTCGCCCAGTTTGTTGACCACACCCCACACAAGTACATAAACAAACACATGACAAGGAAATACTACCCTTGAAGACCCCTTTGAGCCGAGGACAGACAAATGAAGCCCAAAATATAACTTTTGATCTTTCACTAACCTGATGCTGCCAATTCTGATTCTTAAATTAACACCAGGTGGAGTAAAAACACTTCAGTTCTGCTCTTCTCCACCGCATGCAAACATAACAACAAGGTCAAGGTCGATGGTGGTTCTGTCTATTTTGCATTGGCCGTGAGCTTGCTGTGGTGCAAATCTAACTACTGCTGTTTGTGTGAGTAGAAATTTTGATCATGTCAATGAGTGCATTGGCAAACTAGGAACTTGATGTCAAAGAAGAATTTGGTCAATTTTTACTAGGTTGAGTTAGGAGGCTCAAAGAAAGCTAAAGAAGGAAACAGAGTGGAGCAGCAGCCTACCTGTCAATGCAGCAGAGCTCTGCAGTAGCTGGGGGGGGGGGGGCACGTAGGGGAGACTGGGGCTAGTTATCGCCCATGCTATGCTATGCATAGGGCGATTATGCTTTAGTGCTGAAATCTACTGAAGGGGTGAAATTACCAATGCTGTGGCCTCAACCAACCCACTCTGGAAGTTCTTATCATATGCATAACACATTGATACCATTGTAGATGTGCACAACGGTTCGTATTTTCACTTTAATTCAATATTAGAAAATTTACTATTATCAGTTTTAGAGGCTATCAAGGTCCAGAAAGCCTGCATTGTGGTGGCCATTTTCCCTTCCACAGGGTGAGTTTTAGTACACAGAATGGCCACTGCAAGCACCTCATTCATACATTACACAAGAGGGCAGCACCTGCAAGTCATTTGCCACTTGCTCCCTTTGCACCACATTCTATTTCTGGGAAACTCAGCAATTCCTGCATCTCAATATAGTTCATGCATCTTTCCAACTAATTATACAGGTAGCACGGGCTTATATTGTATCTATTTCATATTATTCTATTCTCTTCCCTCCAATCTACGGGCAACTTACTATATATATTATATAAATCTGTTTTATATTTACGTAAATAGAATACTGGTTATAATATACACTCATGTAAACAAAAGATAGATAGATAGATAGATAGATAGATAGATAGATAGATAGATAGATAGACGGATTGGCAGACAGATAGGATAGATGGATAGGATAGATGGATGGGATATACAGTAGGATAGGATAGATGGATAGTATAAACGGATAGGATAAACAGACAGGATAGATAGATAGATAGATGGAGGAATGGATTGACAGATGGTTTGATGGATATATGGGTTGACAGACGGACAGGGTAGATGGATGGGATAAACAGATAGGATAAACGGATAGGATAAACAGATGGGATAAACAGGTAGGATAAACGGGATAAACGGATAGGATATACGGATGGGATAAACGGATAGGATAAACGGATGGGATAAACGAACGGGATAAACGGATAGGATAAACGGATAGGATAAATAGAAACGTAGATAAGATAGATGAATGAATGGATTTATGGATGGATTGAATGATAGATAGACGGATGGATAGACAGATTGACAGACAGATAGGATAGATGGATAGGATAGATGGCTGGGATAAACAGATAGGATAGATGGATAGTATAAATGGATAGGATAAACAGACAGGATAGATAGATAGATAAATGGAGGAATGGATTGACGGATGGCTTAATGGATAGATGGGTTGACAGACCGATAGGATAGACGGATAGGATAAACACATAGGATAAACAGGTAGGATAAACAGGTAGGATAAACGGGATAAACGGATAGGATAAACGGATGGGATAAACGGCTGGGATAAACAAATAGGATAAACGGATAGGATAAATGGATAGGATAAACGGATAGGATAAATGGGATAACGGATAGGATAAACGGATAGGATAAACGGATAGGATAAACGGATAGGATAACGGGTAGGATAAACGGGTAGGATAAACAGATAGGATAAACGGATATGTTAAACGGATAGGATAAACAGATAGGATAACAGATAGGATAAACGGATAGGATAAACAGATAGTATAAACAGATAGGATAAACAGATAAGATAAACAGATAGGATAAACAGGATAAATGGGATGAACCAATGCTTATGGGGTACTGGATAAACGGATAGGATAAACGGATAGGATAAACAGATAGAATAACGGATATGATTAATGGATAGGATAAACGGGAAAAACAGGATAACGGGTAGGATGAACCGATAGGATAAACGGATGGGATAAATGGATAGGATAAACGGATAGGATAAAGGGATAGGATAAACGAATAGGATAAACAGATAGGATAAACGGATAGGATAAACGGATAGGATAAATGGGATAAATTGGATAAACGGGATAACGGATAGGATAAATGGATATGTTAAACAGATAGGGTCAACGGATAGGGTAATGGATAGAATAAATGGATAGGATAAACGGATAGGATAAACTGATAGGATAAACGGATAGGATAAACAGATAGGATAAACAAATAGTATAAATAGATAACATAAACAGGATAAATGGGATGCACCAGTGCTTATGGGGTACTGGATAAACGGATAGGATAAACGGATAGGATAAACAGATAGGATAAATGGATAGGATAAACAGATAGGATAAATGGGATAAACAGGATAACGGTAGGATACCCGGACAGGATAAACAGATATGATAAACGGAGAGGATAAATGGATAGGATAAACGAACGGGATAAACTGGCTAACTGGCTAACGGATAGGATAAACATAGGATAAAACATGCGGGCCATGGGCGATGCTGTGCCATTATATGTGCTTGTTTTCACAGGGGCAAGTTGTCACAATGCTTATTACTGTGGATGTAGCAGCTACATGGTAATTAAATCAGTTTTGATATTTTTTAGCATGTGAAAAGTTTTGTGTTTAATATCAGAAAAATGTTTAATGTGTCATATGCTATTCTAAAAATGGCACAAAAAGTATTTTTAAAGTGACATTTTCAAATTTGTCATCATGCTCCAATTTTAGACAATGTTTGGGAGATGCAGACCCGGATTCATGGCAGTAATAACCCATAGTCTTTGTGAACAATGTTACTGTGTTTTTTTATTGGATTGTTGCCCTATAGGTACTATAGGGCATACTCTGTTTTCACTATGATCGTCGTGGAACAGCTTATTTTGTAATGCCATCACAGTCAACATGACTCTGCATACTCCCTCAAATGTCATTTCACTTTCTGTCATGCATGATAACTTAGGCATTTCCACCTATTTTGATACATTTGTGCCGTGTTTCCACGGCAAACAAAGCCTTTCCATGACATCTCACTGATCAACATCCCCCAGTACGACATGTTTTGATCTGATGCTCATTACATATGCAAAGATTGACTTGACCTTGACCTTCCGTAAAAGTCGCTAGGTGGTGCCAATGTCTGCCACCTAGTGGAAGGATTGGAAACTGCCCAATAGACAGAAAATTATAAAAGAATAGGTATATTTCTTCACATGGTATAGCTTCAATGGAGCACTTACAGAGTAAGATAAGCTAAGATAACAAAAAATACATGTATGAATGAACTAAGTGGGCGACCATTTAATTACTCTGCTATGAGAGTAGCATAGCCAAAAGGTGTGTGCATGTTACAATAGGGTGTGTGCGTGTTACCATAGGGTGTGTGCCTGTTACCATAGGGTCTGTGCCTGTTACCATAGGGTCTGTGCCTGTTACCATTGGATGTGTGTGTGTTACCATAGGGTGTGTGTGTGTTACCATAGAGTGTGTGCCTGTTACCATTGGGAGTATACGTGTTACTATACAATAGGATGTGCCTGTTACCATTGGGTGTGCGCCTGTTACCATAGGATGTGCGTGTTACCATAGGATGTGCATGTTACCATTGGGTGTGCGTGTTACCATAGAATGTGCGTGTTACCATAGGTTGTGTGCGTGTTACCATTAGGTGTGAGTGTTACCATAGGATGTGCGTGTTACCATTAGGTGTGCATGTTAACATAGGATGTGCGTGTTACCATAGGTTGTGTGCATGTTACCATTGGGTGTGTGTGTTACCATAGGTTGTGTGCGTGTTACCATAGGATGTGCATGTTACCATAGGATGTGCGTGTTACCATAGGATGTGCATGTTACCATAGGTTGTGCATGTTACCATAGGATGTGCGTGTTACCATAGGATGTGCATGTTACCATAGGTTGTGTGCGTGTCACCATTAGGTGTGAGTGTTACCATAGGATGTGCATGTTACCATAGGATGTGCATGTTACCATAGGATGTGCATGTTACCATAGGATGTGCATGTTACCATAGGTTGTGTGTGTGTTACCATAGGTTGTGTGCGTGTTACCATTGGGTGTGCGTGTTACCATAGGATGTGCGTGTTACCATAGGTTGTGTGCGTGTTACCATAGGATGTGCGTGTTACCATAGGATGTGCATGTTACCATAGGATGTGCGTATTACCATAGGATGTGCGTGTTACCATAGGATGTGCGTGTTACCATAGGATGTGCGTATTACCATAGGTTGTGTGCGTGTTACCATAGATTGTGTGCGTGTTACCATAGATTGTGTGCGTGTTACCATAGATTGTGTGCGTGTTACCATAGGATGTGTGTGTTACCATTGGGTGTGCGTGTTACCATAGGTTGTGTGCGTGTTACCATTGGGTGTGCGTGTTACCATAGGATGTGCCTGTTACCATAGGATGTGCCTGTTACCATAGGATGTGCGTGTTACCATAGGATGTGCGTGTTACCATAGGATGTGTGTTACCATAGGATGTGCGTGTTACCATAGGATGTGCGTGTTACCATAGGATGTGCGTGTTACCATAGGTTGTGTGCGTGTTACCATAGATTGTGTGCGTGATACCATAGGATGTGCGTGTTACCATAGGTTGTGCGTGTTACCATAGGGTGTGCGTGTTACCATTGGGTGTGCATGTTGCCATAGGGTGTATGCGTGTTGCCATAGGGTGTATGCGTTGCGTGTTACCATTTGAGGTGCATGTTACCATAGGATGTGCATGTTACCATAGGATGTGCGTGTTACCATAGGTTGTGTGCGTGTTACCATTGGGTGTGCATGTTACCATAGGATGTGCATGTTACCATAGGTTGTGTGCGTGTTACCATTGGGTGTGCATGTTACCATAGGATGTGCATGTTACCATAGGATGTGCGTGTTACCATAGGTAGTGTGCGTGTTACCATTGGGTGTGCATGTTACCATAGGATGTGCATGTTATCATAGGATGTGCGTGTTACCATAGGATGTGCGTGTTACCATAGGATGTGCGTGTTACCACAGTGTGCATTTACCATTGGGTGTGCGTGTTACCATAAGATGTGCATTTTACCATAGGATATGCGTGTTACCATAGGTTGTGTGCGTGTTACCATTGGGTGTGAAGCATTTTTTTGGTAGAGATTTGTAAAAACCGAAGTTATCAATTTTATTGCTGTATTGTTGCTATACAAATGTTATATATATGTATGTATATAAACACCAAGTGAAATAGGGCAACCATTCAGTCCCTTTAGGACAGCATTTTCATGCGTATCCCCAAATTGCAAATTCCGCTTGCTACACTGCCTCTAGTTCAGAATATATTCTCCTTAATGATTACCGAGATATCAGATTGTCTGTGATTGACTTTATGATCGTGATGAGGATAGGCGCAGTGATGGAAATGGGGGGGAGCTCGGGGGAGCTGAGCTCCCTTGACCAAAAAACAGGGGGAGCTGTACCCTGCTACAGCTCCCCCAATGACCAGTGGTGAAATTAAAATTATCATGTTACTTTTTCTGTCCTCATTGTACTTTTGCCAAAATTATGCTCTGGTGGAAGAATTCTTTCCCTTTTGAAAATTTGGAGTGGCTTGAAGCCGCTGCCGCGCGAGCCGAGAGCTCCCGCGACAAAAATTGTCCATTTCCATCACTGGATCGTAGGTGGGCTAATTGTCACAGGGGCAAGTTGTCACAATCATATATCTAGGTAAATCTATGGTCACAATGTGCAGCTGCAGAGGCGAAAAACACAAACAAACACTATGGTCACAATGCTTATTACTGGCTATAGGAGGCAGCAGCTGTCTCACTAATACGTCATTTTCAAGATTAATAGTTTTGTTTGTTAAACATTTTTTATGACGTGGTTCCAAGAAAGTATAATCGTTCGTTCGATATGGAAATTTTTAAAAATGACATTTTTTAACAAAATTTTTTACGCCCATTTCATTGTCCTCCAAATCGAGATGCAATTTTTTGGTAAAAATAGTATCAAATAGACCCTGATTTATAGTGGTAATCATCCACAGACTTCTCAAGAAGTGTATTTGTGTTTTTTTAAGGGAATCTGAGGTATTCCAATCTTGAATTACAGAGAATCTGTCAGAGATGTTAGATTGGCTTTATGAGTGTGACAACTAGCCCCGGGCTTGGGGCAATTTGTCACATTTTCACAGAAATTACTTTGTATTTGAGCTATTTACGACCACACATGGTTGATAAATCAGGACGATAGGTGAATAAAAACTGTCTAAAGACTTACGAAAATGCTACAGGGTTGGAAGTTTTCTAACAACCTGAACCTGCGCAGTAGGGTGGCCAGAAAAAAGAGCAATTTCTGAAATTCATATCACATACCCCTTCATTTTATGCGAAATGGTAAAATAAGCACTCTGTTAAAATTTTAGAACGATCCTTCGAGTCTAAGTGGTTCCCCAAAGCCACTTGGTTTCAGGCCAAAACTGACAAATAATTCATTTTTGCGTAATCGCGGTTTTACATATCTCGCTTATTATTGGACATACAATGATAATATTTATACCATTGATCTCAGGAGAAAATTAGCTTCAATTTGTGTACCAGGAAGCTGTATCTATGATAACTTTGAAGCTGGCAGGATTTTGATAAAACTCAAAATTTCATGTTGTCAAGCCAAATTGCTGAAATCATTAGTCTATATTGTCAAATTTAGCTGAATTAAAATTCCTACTAAGAATAAAGTACATAAGGAACAATTTCCTGTTGAAAGTGAGAATTTTTGACAGGTTTTCATGGTGTGATAGCCTTGCTGCAGAGACACACAAGTCTACACTGTATATGTGGCAATTAAATATACATTTTTTACACATTGCCATTATCAGATGCCACCAAATTTCAATGAAGGTTGTATTTTATGATCCTGAAAGCCAGTTCCACACTTAGGATCATACTTTTAAGTCTTAGAGCCATACTGATATTTAATCTTCACATCTTAAAATTTCACAACACCATTAAAAAACATTCGGTGCACAGTCGTTTGTGGCGGAAAATAATCAATTTGGCATTCACTTTAAAGTTCTCTTTCTCACAAATCCAGCCAAACTATTAATAATTCTATGCACCCTAAGGATTATTGTCCAGATGCTGCATCTCGGTTTCAAATTTATACTCACCATCTTTGTAAATATGGGCCATTATGATCTTACTGGCAATTTGAGGAAAAAACATATTGTGCGGTCCCTGCCCCTCCAAGTAAGCTTGATGCGGTCATGCAGGATGTAAAGCCCTATCACCAAACATTTGACAGACAATGCACCCTGAGGATTATTGTCTGCCCCTCATTTTCAAAACATCACATGCTTTCGTTGTGTTATTCCCTTGTGCCATATCGGAAGCTCTGCAACATTTTTCCAAAAAATTCGAAAATCTAAGATTGGCTTACAGCTTTGAAGTTTTTTGAGATGTGCCTTATTTTGGTCATTCATGATTATGCATTATATTTTGAATTTTAATATCATAGAAGTATGCCTTATTTTAAAGTAGGATTCAATTTTGCAAAATTTGAAAATTTAGATGAATTATTTCAGCGGTTTAGCTTGACAACATAAAATTTTGAGCTTTCTGAAATCCTGCAAGCTCAAATGTCATAGTAAGTATAGCTTCCTGGTACTCAAATTGAAGCTAATTTTCTCCTGAGATCAATGGTATAAATATTATCATTGTATGTCGAATAATAAGCGAGATATTTATAACCGCGATTACGCCAAAGGACATTTTTCGAAAATATTGGGCAGAAACCGAGTGGCTTTGGGGGACCACTTAGACTTGAAGGATCTTTCTTAAATTTTAACAGCGTGTTTATTTTACCATTTCGCTGAAAATGAAGGGGTATTTGTAATGCTTGATATCACAGTGCCAGCCCTTAAGAATACCGATTGGTTATCCATATTAATGGCGATAGTTCGCACAAGACAATATATATATGCGCTGTGATCAAATTTTCTTATTTTATACCCTTGTAGCCTGCTCCCTCACGGTCGCAAATAGAGCAGGCTGCTGTAGCCTGGGGGTGACCATTAGATAATCAGGGGAGGGTTGGGCTGGTGGTAGCGTGCGCGACTGCCTTTCGTTGGGTCCAGGGTTCGAATCCAGCTGTTTCTGGATCAGCTCTGGGCCTATGTTGGACGGCTGTTTCAATCATCATTTTCCTCATTGATGTCCTCCTCCCATCCTAAATGCTAATCAGTCTACCCAGTGCATAAATACAAGAAGTAGGCCTAAGCCACAATCGTCCATTCATCCTTGATTGAAACGTAAACCGCAAGTGCTGGTTTTTTTTTCGTTCCTCCATTTAGGTTCTTCAAAACGGACTGTTTAGCACATTCCCAAATCGTTTGTCGGAGACATCTCATACAATGTACCTGTCAATAGGCTTTTAATATTGTAATAGATTACTTATCGCATGCTCCTTTTTTTGTAGAGACATTATGACCCATTGCAAACACATTTATTATGGATTAAATACATTTAATAAATGAAGCTGTCTCACTCTGGATACCAAGTTGGATTAATTGTTGAAATTCTGATCATTTACTATATATCAGGGCTTAACACTCTCTGATTTTTAATGAGGTTACTTGCTTCGTGAAGAAACTACTGACAACAGGAATAACATTTATGTTTTGTGTGGACACTAAATAAATATCTGGAAATGATGGATACCAAAGATATTCAACTGAAAGTAAAAATGGAAACACCTGGCAATTGCTTTGGAAATGGAGGGTTTGATTGTGATGTGCTTTCTCAAACATTTGTGGGTTCAAGTAAATTAAAAGGGTTCGTAAAAACTCACATTGACCATGATGAGGAACCTGACATTGTTCTCAACATTGTTCCAAATCCTGAACGAACAGATAGTCTGTCTGATTTAAAGGATATTAAACGCGACATTTGGCGTCATGACAGTACTGAGAAATATGAGATACATAAACGAGGCTCCGCAGTATCGACGACATCTCAACCTAACATCAATGACCAAGGAAATTCTAGAAAAAATGATGGAAGGAAATGCAGTGGAGAAAAGAAACTTCATAATTGTTCAGAATGTCACCGACAGTTCAGCAGAAAACACTTCCTGACTCAACACTTGCGAACCCACACTGGAGAAAAGCCATACGGCTGCACACTTTGTGACGCCAAGTTCTCTCAACACAGTTCCCTCCGGAGCCACTTGCGAATACACAGTGGAGAGAAGCCGTTTGGATGTTCTGAGTGCGGCAGAATGTTCCGACATAGAAGCACTCTTGATCAACACATTAGATCACTGTGTGGAAGGAACCCTCAACAGTGCCCTTGGCCTTTATGTGATAAAAAGTTCAATGACAACAAACGGTTGAACGAACACATGAGAACACATACTGGTGTAACTGTAAGTTCCGCCATGGCCTAACTGGTAAGTGCTCTTGTCAACTGGCTTTGAGGGCGTGGGTTCAAATCTCACCCTGGGAACTCACTTTAGTCCGAGCCCATTGGACACTAAATGGAGGCGGGTTGTATCCAGTGTTCTATGCTGGGGCAACTGAAAGACCCTGGGCATCCCTGAATTAATAGGGTATGTGCCAGACTCACAGTCTTCTCATCTCATCAAATGAGTCATCATCATACGGCGATCGTGTGCCTCGATATAGCCCACTAAGGTGCTGCAGAGGCGTAAAACACAAAAAAAACAAACAAACCCTCCGGAGCCACTTGCGAATACACAGTGGAGAGAAGCCGTTTGGATGTTCCGGTTGTGGCAGAATGTCCCGACATAGAAGCACTCTTGATCAACACGTTAGATCAATGTGTGGAAGGAACCCTCAACAGTGCCCTTGGCCTTTATGTGATAAAAAGTTCAATGACAATAAAAGGTTGAACAAACACATGAGGACACATACTGGTGTGACTGTCGATATCTAATTGGATATTTTGTTTGTGGTGAAATATTGCGTTGCGAACATTGGCCTGGTGATATAAAATTTATGTCGAAACACACAGGACAGATAAGTCGCTTGGATGTTCAAAAGACAAAGGTGACAAAGCGTTCAGCGCTAAAAATTAAAGAAGAACCTGACAAGAAAACGTCAAATAACAGTATTTCTTGGAGGGGGACAGAAATAAATTTATGTGTTAGTGGCTTCCCCCCTTAATTGGTTTATTGTTAATTGGTTTATTGTTAATTGTTATATTGTTCATATATTTTGTGTCATTAATAAAATGACATTTTACTCAAACGCCTGTCTTGGTTCCTCTGTCCAAACGAAACATATTCAAGCCAGCATCTAGCATAAATTGTTTTAAAATCCCATTGAATGTGTGAATTATGACATGATGTTCAGACTGGGGGGATTATCAAAGTCTTTGTCAGCATTTTTAGCCCGGCTCTCCAGGCTAATTCATGAGTAACTGTCTGATCATATTGTCAGTCAGGGCTATTGTTCAATAAGTATATGTTCAATATATCTGTTTTTGTGTTTTATTGGTTTGCTTCGGATGCTAGATGTATGGAATGTACTCTTTTTTTTCTTCAATTTCAGAAAAAAAATGTTCCCAAAAATTTTTTTTCTCCAAGATTTGAAAAAAAAAAAAAAAATCCAACTTTTTTTCAATTACAAAAATTTTTTTTTTCAAAAAGAGGAAATCGGGTAACTTCTGTTTTTCAAATTTAAACATTTTTTGTTCCAAGATTTACAATTTTTTTTCCTAGATAAAAAAAAAATAATTTTTTTTCCAAATTTTTTCCAATTTCGCCAATTTTTTCAAAGGACCAGATCGGCCAACTTCAAGATAAAAAAATTGTACACATTCTTTTCGTGGTTATTGGGATATTAATTTGTACATGGAAAGTTGGGTTGTTTTAGGCCTTGAATTTGCAATGTAACATATTTTTGAGTGAATTTAGTTACTTTAGCCTGGTTTTTTACGGCTACATATTCTGTGATATGTGAAAGTCTGTGGTGCTATTTCGTGTCGAGGTGGAAAACAGCTGTGAGACGGCCGAACTACATAAGAAATTGGCATGAGATTTAGTCACAGGACCAGAAGCAGCCAGGTGGACAAGAAACGCGAGATCAGTGAGAGTGTTTAAAATCCAAAGAAAGGTATTCAACTGAAGCTGCAGAGGTAAACAGCACGTCAATTCTCAGCAACCACAATAACGACACTTCACTTGTCGCAATTCAGAACCATCTTTCTCTGCCATTTCCAAACCGTAAAGTAGACTTAACTATTTCATCAGCATTGCTACATATTTCGCCATCATCACTGCCACTTGAGCCAGGCTTTGAATCTGCAGATTCTTGTATTAAAGTTCACAGTGAACACCAGATATAAAGGAAATTTCTTGTTGATAAAGACTACTATGTCTATAGCTTCATTTTTGAACACGCCAGCTGATCACATCTATAGGAATGAGTGAAATGGAAATCGAGGCCTTGAACACTTTGAAGAGACATTAATTTTGTAACTGTAGGCAGGATACTAAGGTCAAAATGGACAAATGTAATAGTGCTATATACATGCTAGCCTTTTTCAAAACAATATTGGATAATTCAAATAAATATTCACAATCCACACTAGTTACAGGACCACAGGCCCCTCAATCTCTTCCCTGCAAGCCTGCCCCTTCCAATGCTCTTCATATATGTATAAACACTGAGTGGGATATGAGTGAGGGATGGGCGACTGCATTTTGTGGAAGAGATTGAGGGGCCTGTGATCCACACTGGCAGGCAAGTACTTTTACGTGTAGGGTAAGTATCCTTGGACATTCTTAAGTGTCTCTTGGAGTCGGACACATTTTAAAAATACGCAAACGAGTGCCCAGTGCAACCCACACACATTTAATTTAAATAAATAATTTGCCAACAATCGTGTCAGCAATTTTAAGTATACACCCTGCCTCTCAGATTTCTGAAAATTTAATCCAATTCATTTGTCTTGCATTCTATAATTCAGTAATCGACAATTTTTGAAGATTTATTTGACATAATTTCCTATAACCCATTGGCCAAACAAGATTTTAAAAATATCATAGGCGGATCCAGGGGGCCACGCTCCCCCTTTCGAAAAATCCTGGATCCGCCCCTGAATATTCTGGAATCCTGATATCCGAATCGATCCATGAATCTAACCCACGGGTGCCGGGGCAGGGGAGGGGGGCAATTGCCCCTCCTTCCCTTCACTAAGTGTGCCCTTTGACTGTGGAAGACAAAACATTATTAGCTTATTTCTGGCAAAATTAGTGAGAATAAACAAAATTACCATCAAAGAACTTATAATATAATTTTGTCATGCGAATTGGATTTGCGCTTTTTCGTCTCACCAGTTCTGCTGCTCTCGTTTCCTTCCGGCACCCTTGTGTGCAAACTACTTCCTTTATTTTAGTATAGTTACCATACAACTATTATATTGTTTCCTTTTTGCTTTTCATTCAGACATGAAACACCAGCGGCATATATATGAAAAATAACGTGCAAGCACTTTAAGCAGCGCAGGCCTGAATAATCTGTCACTGATGAGTTTGGAGTGGCAACCCACTGACCAATGAACAGTACAACTTGGACTTTAAATTCTAGTAAAAAATGTACTAAAATGTACTAAAACTGCCTAATCTCAAAGCAAACTTAACTGATTGACTTCTAATTTTTGATGTGCATTATTTGTACTATAAGATAGCATACTGGCTACATGAAAAAGTTTGTTATTTGCTCTGTATATGAGAACCAGCTAAATGTAAACAAGAGAACTCCTTAATTAGGTCACTTGGTGTGTACATAGTGTCTGGCTGTCAGTGCAGCAGCAGAGCAGCAGCAGCTCACCATTTACAATCATTTAAATTTCCCGGGAAAAGCTAGCTTTTTAGTTGAGTAAATAAAAAAATCATTGTCACAGAAGTTTACCAAAAGTTGATGGAAGTAAGATAAACTCATGATGAGACCATACGGCAAGTTTCAGAGTGATAGGTGTAACAGTGCGATCGCCTATATGGTCAGAGTTTGTAGAAAAATTCTAGGGGTAAGAGCAGCTGTGCTGCTAAAAAACTGGACCTGCAAACTGGACCATCGCTATTGCGCCTGTACGGCGTACACTCATAAAGACTGAAAGGTCAAGTGTTTTCCTTGCATGGAAGCATATTGGCAAAATGCGAAAGTGAGGGTGTCGATCAAAAATGTGTGGATCAAAAGGGAAAAAAAGACTCTAGTATGGCTGATATGACTCTTGGCGGAGGGAAGCCCCCTCAATTGCCCAATGTGCTTCAAATGAGGAACTGGTTTCTCAAGTTCGTCGCTCCCAACGAAAACCTCTTTGCAGCAAGCCGAAGAAGTCACAAAATATTAACACGCCTGTGCTGCTAATTTTTAAGCGCTCTACAGTGGTCCCTGTCATGAACGACCTCTTAATAAGCGACCAGACCCCTGTATGCGACCATAGACCTCTGCATTAACGTTTTTCTTCATAAATATAACCCCAATATGCGACCAACCTGTCTAACGCGACGTGTATTTGCAAAGAGAAGTTTAGTGACCTGATGACCTTGGTCAATCATCAAACAAGGTGTAAGGATGAATCAAATAGGCCTAGCCCATCAAATGATGTTAACGATGAATGCGTTCTTAACATTATTCCCGAACCTCAACTGAATAATGATGTAAGTACTGTGGACAAATGGATTAAGGAACAATTGGACAAGCCTGAAAAATTTGAGGTCCAAGAAACAAAACGAAAGTGTGGCTATATTCAAACTGAAACAAATTGAAAATTTGGTTATTTCCAAACCACTGAGATCTCAGACAAATGGAAAATTTGGTAATTTTCTAACTAAGGAGATCCCAGAAACAAAAGGGCAATTTGGTTATTTTGAAACCGCTGACGTCCCAGTAACAATAGGACAACCTGGAAATGTCACATCGATCCCAGAAACGAGCAGAAAATATGGTGATTTCCAAACCACTGATATCCCAACGGGACAAAGCGGTAATTTCCAGGCTGCTGATATCCCAGAAGCAATAGGACAGCTTGTTAAAAATGATGAAAGCAATCTGAAAATTGACATTGATGAAAATTGTAAAAGTGAGGAGCCATGTTTAATTGGTGGCCAAGAGGGCAATGACTGTGGAGACAAGCCTTATGGATGTCCTTTTTGTGGGAAAAGGTTCAAGACAAAAGGGTCTCTGAATGCGCACATGAGAAAACACCAGTGGTCGAAATATACCATGTTATTTGGGGGGGGTCTCTCAGTTGGAAGACCCAAAGGGTTGAAGTCCTTGTAGCTGGCAGTCCGCAGGCCGCCAGCGGGCCGCCAGAGGTGCCCTGAAGCCGAATTTTTTCAGATGCTCTAAAAATGAACTCTGGGCTTTTTAAAGGTATGTTTTATCTCAGAAAATGAGTTGTGAAAACCCTATTGGTAATGTATATAAATTACAAGAGGTTTTTGTTGGCTGATTAGGCTTTACTTGCTGCTTCATGCTCACTTCTCAGCACACTTTCAGTATTTGGGGGGGTTTTTTTAGGACCCCCCCTGGGTCCATTTGAAAAATGTATTTGAGAGGGTCCCATGGGCATTTGGCGGGGGTCAAACCCCCCCTCACCCCCCCTTATTTCGACCACTGGAAAACACCTGGTAGGAAGTCGTATGAATGTTCTGTTTGCGGGGAAACGTTAAGTCCGATGACAAATGTGGATAGGCACATTAGACAGCACTCTGTGAAAGAGCCATATGAATGTCCTGTTTGTAAGAAACAATTCAGACTGAAGCATCACCTCGATGAACACAGTCAAAGTCATATTAGTGGGGAGAAGCCATATAAATGTTCTGGTGAATGCTGATCGAGCATGAGTGTGATGTTTGTTGGAAACCATTCAGGCTTAAGAGCCATATCGTTTACATAATACAGGATGCCCACTGTTCCTGCTCTTCCTTTATTTTGAAAAAATTCCCCTATAAATTTGTATATTTTTAAGTTTCCAAGATATTTCGCCCAAAAGCACGTTTTTGTCTGCGATACGAAGTTTTTGCGTCTTTTTTCCCCTGATTAAGGTCTGTGAAGTTTTAGACACGTTTTAGTCAGCATCATGAAGTTTTCGGCTTATGATGAAAGCAATGATTTGCCGCTGGTTTCATTGCCGAATAATAGCTATATTGTGCTATTAAAGTAGGTAAAATCCTCAGGACTATACTTTACCATAAAAAATTCTTATATTCATATAAAATTTAGTGATATTTGGTGGGCACCCTGATAATATTATGACAATTCAGTGAAGAGAAGCAGTATTGATGTGCCGCTTGTCAGAGGATGTTCCCGCAAAATACTTTTTAAGTTTAATCACATTTTTGACTTGAAAAAGCTCGCTCAGGATGAGACATACCAGTGTTCTGTTTGCCATTCTCGTTTCACATGTCACTTGATAGAACACCACCGTCATGAGGTTACGCTTTGAAAAGGAGGCTTGCTGTTACATGTATACAAACATGTATGAATGTTCGATTTGTGTTACATATAGTTCTGTTGGAAGGCTCAGCTAGCTGAGTCATTACGTTGAATTTTGCAATTGTTCAGTTAAGTGTGAGACAATGTATAATTCAATTAGAAAGGAAGTCACCAGTGTCTGCGATGTGTATAGAAATTCTGCCGTGACCAATCGTTTTTGTTCATGACTTAAATTGTATCTAGTCTTGTAAGGTTATAGCCAAATTCAGTTGATTACCTCGAATCAATTCTTGTTGATTGACCATTATTTTAAACAACAGGATATATTATTATAAAAAATTCTGTCTTAAACTTTTAAAATGAATATTAAAATTTGGTAAATGACTATTTCTGTACATAGCAGCAGTATATAGCGTTTTTTTCATCAATGTCTAACCTCAAATTTATGTTCCACAATTCTTCCTAGATCTATCATCCAATAAATTGCAATTTATAGTAGAGTATTCACTCTTTTTTTGATGACCTGATTAGAAATGCAACCGATGACCAATTAATACTTATCGGTATCGGGGCTGATACAGGCAAAAAACCAGAATAGCGTTATTTAGAATATTGGCGAAAAAAGACAGCAAATTCCGATCTGATCTGAGATATCTGGTGACTTGTAAACACGATGCACTCAAAATGACAGAGCTAACATAACTCCGATTGTTAGCAGATTCCAGAGAGGTCCTGCCTTAGTGGCTAGTCTGAATTATCAAAATACTTCAGACAGAACCTGTTTTGTATCAGTACATGTATGTTTGGATGAATTAGTAGTTTTATTAGTAGCATTTTTGGTTTGCAAAGTGGAAAAATACACAAAAACGAAGTTGCACGTTGGTCGTTGACCATTTTAAAATGAAGGAAATGACGGGAAGCCAAATTGGTTTGCAGTGGACATTGGAAATTGGATTTGGTACTTCTCTCTGCCCACAATTGGCCACAAAGGACATAGAATGCGATTCCAAGGGCGACTGTTGCCTTCGTGACTGGATCGGGGCTCTATCTGCCGATCAGATTTGTACTCAGACGGATTGGAAATTTAAATGTTGTACTGGATTGATATTGGAAGCCTAAAAATGGTATCAGAGCATTCCTGCTCGTACCCGACTATTAAAGGCATGAAATGTCTAATCGGAAAATTGGGGGTGTAAAAATTGACGCAATCGACATGGTGACACCGGCCTTCTCAAAACGTGACGTACACAGCGTTCCCAATTATTATGCAACTATGCTTTTTTGCAATATCTCAAAAAGAAATAATACCATTGGAATATCCTTTACACATAATGACATCTGCACCATGAAGCAAATATTCTGTGACTTTTGTCCTATTCTGTTGTGTCGGTGAGGAGTTACGCTATATAATCAGGTTTTTGGGTGTTCCCAATTATTATGCAATTTCTTTGAAAAGCTTCCATTGCCACCAAAATTCAACAAAGTTGATTATAAATTGACATAAGAATATACCTCGTAACACTAAATAAAAAATGGAACCATCATTTCAAACGTGGTTGCCTTCATGATCAAGAAATCAATATAATACAACTGCATTGAAAAACCATTGAAATTTGCATTTTTCTCAATAAAGAAGCCTCCCTTGGTCTTAAAAAATGTAATATCAATAAAATTCCAGCTTAGAATATATCTATAGCACACCACGGTCATACTGTGCGATGAAACACCAAATCCGATATCTTTACAAAATATGACACCAAATCAAAAACTCACACTTCTGTTTCCCATTGGAATAGCATTGGCAATTGGATGCGCAACTTAATTTCCATTGGTTTACAGGAAAGTTCTAAACCTAAGGAAAGTGGAGAATGAGTTACACTACCCTCCAAAAGTTTGAATACACCAGAAAAGGTTAGATTTCTTTCAAAAATACCTCATCTTCAACACAAATTTTGTTTTATACTTACCTCAAACAACATGGAAATTCACTTTCAAGCCATATTAAGGTGTCCATATTTCTTGGTTTTAGATCATTTTGGTATAAATTTACATAAATTTCTCGATATCCCATTTTTTATATTTTTTATGAAAAGCCATAAAAGCACTGTTATCTTCCATATGAGATTTTATCATTTTTTACACATTTCCACTGGTTTGCGATGATTTTACAAGTACTTTCAGACCAGAAAATGGCCGTTGAAAATCGGACAAAAATACTGATTTTGGCTATTTTTGGTTCAAAACAATGCTGGAACAGCTCAAATAAAATACTTTTCACTAGAGAAGACACATTCTATTATTATACTTCATGGTGACCTGAAATTATCTAAATTTTGTATTTTTGGTTGGTCAATATCCAATTTTTAAACTGTCTTTTTGGGGTTTAAAGTAACTGCTGCGATCATGTTACAACTCTGGAAACATCTAAATATGATTCAATTTCATAAACCTAGAAGATAACTCAGCTGTGACAATTTTTATATAAAATACCAAAATTTGGGATATCGAGAAAGGCCATAATTTTCAACCAAAATGACCTAAAATGCCATAATAAAGAAAACTTCTGACTTAAATGTGACTTCTTATATCGTTTGATGTAAATATTAAACAAAAATTCCATTCAGAATCAAGTATTTTTAAAAGAAACCTCACTAATCCAGGTGTATTCAAAATTTTGGAGGTTAGTGTAGGTAACGATTTTTGTCTGGCTAACAGAGGGTTTTTATTGCAATAAAACTGTAATTTCAATGCTATTTCAATGCAGGAAAATAACATGAATTTCTTGGCTCACTTAGAAAGTTATGGGCGATAATAGATCGCGTGAAAGGTCATGGATTTCACTTACACCAAAAAATCAGAAAAAAAATTAGAAAAATTCTGGTACCAAGCAAAATCATGACCTTTCACGCGAACATACAGAAAAGGCACACTTCCTGTCTATGGACCAATCAGATCGCTGGATTAGAGCTATTTTACTCTCAAGAAAACCACAACATCCATTGCAACGCAGGAAATGGAACCATTGAGTTTTCTATGTGTGGCTATGAATGCATGCATATTATATATATATAATATTATGTTTGAAATGATGGTTATTCTTTTTCTTTTGTGTTATCTGGTTATGGGGTATATGTTGATGGCATCTTCAGATTAATTTGGGTCATTTTGAGTGGCCTTGGATACTTTTCCAGAAATTGCATAATAATTGGGAACAGGGCCGTATTAACCTACGGGCAAACGGGGCATTTGCCCCGGGCCCATGACCTTGAGGTCAGGGGGCCCATGAGGAGCTGAAAGGCGTTGTGACAGTAAAAGAAAGTGTGTCGGGTAACTGGCGCACGAATGTACTTTTACGAATTTAGAGCGTTTTTGGGGTGCCAGGGGGGCCCATTAGAAACAGTTTGCCCCGGGCCCAGAAATTCGCTAATACGGCCCTGATTGGGAACACCCCAAAACATCATTATATGGCACAACTCCCAACTGAGTCGATGGAATTGGACAAAATTGGCAGGATATTAGCTCCATGGTACACTTATCATTATGTGAAAGGATATTTAAATAGTGCTATTTTTTAGTCTTTTCCAGATAATGCAAAAAAGCATAGTTGCATAATAATTGGGAACGCAGTGTATATATTGCTGGGCAATTGCCCCAGTCAGCTCTACAGAGGTGCGAAATATTCTGGGTCGCACTGTGCTGGATGCAGTCAATGAATTGTTGCAAAATGCTTACCTAAATTTCGAATTATTAATACTTGGTGTCTGTCATATTTAGCAATTTTCCATACATATATTAAATGCCTGTAGCATGTTGTCAGGAAAAAAAAGTCTCAAAACTAACCTTTGATGAACTGTAATATATTGGCTTTTGCGCCCTAGACTGGCCCTCGAAATCTACCACTGTGCGACTCTCGGACCTGGGGCATGTTGGACCACCATGTGGGGCACGTTGGACCACGGAATAAAAGTCTAGGAAAGTAGAAGAAAGTGAGCAAACACCACATGTTATTCTAACAGATCACAACACACACTTGTGTGTCATTGCGGAATGATTATATTTACCCAGGTAATTTTAATAAGTCTTGTTTCAGCTGGAAGGGCTAGCAGATTAGCCAACTGAATCGATTTTACCCTCATATTGTACATACATGTATGAATAACTTTACTTAGGTGCTCTATTAATGTTAAAAATTACACAGCTGGCATTTTGCCGATAATTTTTTGTCAGTCAATCCAGTTATAATGGTCCAACGTGCCCCGGCCATTCTGGTCCAACCTGCCCCGTCCCAACCTCTTATGAACATGATGAAATTGTGCATGTCTCGTTTACGTCAGGTTGAATGTGAACTCGGGAAACTAAATCAAACTTTACTTAAATGATGATAGTTTCAATTTATGAGACTGGTCTGAATAGATCCCCCATATTTTAAGAAGCGTAACCTAGCCATCATTGAGACTTGGAAAAAGTAACTCTTTATGCCGAAAGTCAGGAAGTAGAACCAACACTTTTCCTTCAATGCTCATGAAATTTTTTAAGCATAAAGGTCTCTTCATGGATTTGATTTTATATTTAAAAAAAATATTGGCAATGGTCCAACGTGCCCCGGTCTCTCCCACCCCCAAAAAAGGTGGACTTTCTTTTTAAGGTGATTAACACCAGGAGGCATTAAAAGCGTTTTAGTTCTTCCGCTCACCACTAGGTACATAAAGGTCAAGGTTATTACTTTGTTTACATGTGGAAGTTTGTTGGAAGTGCAAACTTGTTACTTCATTTAAGCAGAAATTGGATTAAATAGGCGCATATGGGCTATCTGTCTAGGAAAGGCATGTGCATAAGGGACACTTTAGATCGTGTTCAACTCGTGAATGTGTTGGATGAACTGTAGCCCTGTGGTTCACTGATTGTGACCAGTGCACAAGATCATGGCATCAAGTGGATGATCCAGTTGGAAATGAAGAATAATGGCAATATGTCTGTTTAGAGTTTATAACCAATTATTCACCGACCTTTTAGTCTCAAGATTCACACATGGAGCTGCACTGCTGGAATATATATTCTTAGCCACTCAAGTGTGACCAAAGGCATTCCATTAACAGCTTGACACTGCAACTGCTGGACCATTGCACATGTTCACCCCCAATGGAAGCATTGTGGGTCGGGGTCAGGCCGATTCCCCATTTCTACATGGTATGAACTGGAACATGATTGACACTGAATGATCGTTGTATTTAATTATACAGTTTAAAAAAAAGAGATATTGATCACAGTGATGCAGCGTTAAAAGTGAGATAAGACAATACATGTATGTAAGCCTACATAATGTAAACAATGTAGTAACTGCTGTCAGATGGAATCTTCTTGGAAATCCACCACATGAGATTGGAATTAAGCTACTAAAGTTGTTTGGGAGCTTATATGTCATGCAAGGATTATTATTTACTTAATTTCTTAAAAACACACACAATGGACATTTTATGACATTAATATAAACAGGCCTAAATGCGAAATTTAAAAGAAAATTTAATTGTCAACCCTCTCTGCAGTGATTTTATCTTTGGAATATTTTCCTGTAAACTACATATTTTTGACGGCCTTGTGATGGTGATGCACTTCAAAATGGATACCGTTGATGATGAATGTATTATAAACATTATTCCCCAGCCTGAACTAAGTACGGATGAAATTGGTGCTGACAAGAAGATCAAGCTGGAATTTGATGCCTCAAATGAAATAGATATCCAAGAAATAGATATCCAAGAAACAAGACATTGTGGTAATTTGCCGACCAATGCATTCCAAGGGCCATCTGGTAACATTCCATTGACTGCAATCCCCCAAACAATTGCAATAGGTCAGACTGGTAATATTCCAATGACTGTGATCCCACAACTAGGACAGTCTGGTAATATACAAACCATGGCATACCCTCAAACAACAGGACAGTCTAGTAATATTCAAATCGCTGTGATTCCACAAACTGGTATAATTCCAATGACTGCAGTCCCGCAAGCGATGGGACATTCTGGCAATATTCAATTCTCTGCAATCCCACAAACAATAGGAAAGTCTGGTAATATCCAATTTGCTGCAATACCACAAACTATGGGCCAGTCTAGTAATTTTCGATTTGCTGCGATACCACAAACTATAGGCCACTCTGGTAATTTTCAATTTGCTGTGATCCCCCAAACAATAGGCCAGACTGGCAATATTCAAATCTCTGCAATACCACAAGCAACAGGGCAGTCCGGTAAATGCCAAACAACTGCAATCCCAAAAACGAAAAAGCCAAGTGGTAATTCCCAAAACAGTATGATTTCAAAAACAAAAGGGAAGTCTGGTAAATCCCAAACCACAAATGAAATATTTAGTTGTTCAGTTTGTAATATAAGATTTCGCAACAAAAGCAATATGGAAATTCACGCCGAAGGATCTATTTGTGCTAAAGAGTTCAGCCAGACAAATGGTTCTCATCCGACGAGAATACCGTGTGGAGACCAGCCTTATGAGTGTACTGCTTGTGAGGAAAAGTTTAAGTTCAAAAGCAGTTTGGATATACACATTAGAATACATACGGAACAGCAACGACATAGATGTCCTGGATGTGACGAAACATTCAGTCGGCAGTACGAGCTCGAGTCGCACCTGAAACTCACAGGAGAAAAGAAGGTGCTGCAGAGGCGTAAAACACAAACACACACACACACAGGAGAAAAGCCATACGTATGTGATAAGCCTGACTGCGGGAGAATGTTTAATCGCAAGTATCTGCTGGACGACCACATAAAACAGCACAATGGATTTATGCCGCATGCATGCCGTCTCTGTGGGAAAAAGTTCCGCTGTCATTCTCAGGTCAGTGTCCACGTGAAACAACACGCTAAACGATTTGCAGAAGAACAAGCAAACAAACAAATTAGACGCAAGATAAAAGAGAGGCAAGAACTTGAAGAGATTTTGAAAGCCGTGACGAAAAATGGTTATGCGATATGTCCACAGAACGTGATATCCCCCCATGCGAACAAACAAATGACTGATCCGAATCAAGTTGGCCTACTGATCCCGAAGCCTGCCACGTCAGATGGTTTGGCGATTTGCCAACAGGTCCACATCTCTCCTCAAACAAACGAACTAACAGCTAATCCAAATCCAGTAGGCCTGCTGATAACTAAGCCTAAAACTAAAAGCAGTTCTGAGAAATAACATTCCCAACTTCCTGATGACTTTAGCCTAAGCCTTTCCTTCCAAGAACAAATGCCAAATTGTTTTTATAACAGTAAATTTCTGTTAACGATACACTTTTATATATTTTTTTTAATTCAAAGACTCTTGTACAATGTTGCAGCTGAGCCAGTAATGAATTTCTTTTCTGGATGGAAATTTTCTGCTTGATTATATAGATGTATTGAATTGAGAGGAAACAAGGAGAATACATACATGTAAACTTGAGCCCAGTGTGCTGCTTAATCAAAGTGTCCTTTGCCAAGTTGTGTTAGGTTGATTTTTTGTGTTAAACTTGGAATGTATATTTGTATGAAAACTTCTTTTTTCAATAGATTGTGATCTTACATTGAATTATCTGGTATGTGTTGCTTTCTTAGGTCAAGATTAATGATGTGTATCAAGAATAATTCAAGACCGGTATCATTTGGCAGATGATGTTTTTCGGAAAGAAAATCTTGAACTTTTAGCCAGGACGCGGGTCAGACTCAGACCTTTGTGACAATATAAACTTTTAGCATGCAAAAATGTGTAAAATCGGATGCATCAGCCCCCCGTATCCATCCCGGAACAAGAACGCTTTTCATAGGCGGATCCAGGGTGGGGGGGCACAAGGGGCACGCGCCCCCCCTTTTGTCAGATAATCTTATCCTTCATATTGCTATTTGAAAAAAAAAATTTTTTGAGACTACAATGTTATAAGTATTGCTGTCAGGCTGATTATTAGCCCTATACGATTATGGACTTCAGTTGAGGTCAATATCAGGTTTTACGGAGGCCAAAAGCAGAGGGTCCGAGGTGAATATCACTAGGTCAGGTCCGTAAAACCTGATAATGACTGAAACTGAAGTCCACAATAATTATTGGTTTGTTCCATGACTTTTTTCTTTCGGAGTGACTTTTTTTTTTAGAATTTTTGTTTGGAATAAAAAATTATTATTTTTGGCTTTTTTAGGGAGAAATTTCATTTTTTGGAATCTTTTGATCCCGCAAAGGGCAAGCTTGCTGTTTAAGGTGATTAACACCAGATGGCATATATAAATTGTTTTAGTTCTGCTGCTCACCACCAGGTCCTTAAAGGTTAAGGGTCAAGGTTGTTACCTGTGTTTACAGTATTGAAGTTTGTTGGATGTACAAGTTTGTTATTACTTCATTCAAGCAGAAATTGGGTTAAATAGGCAATCTAAAGTGGTGTAAGCGAACAGGACCAGTGCATAAAGAACAGGGTAGATTGGGATCTATATATATGCACCAAGGATTATAATACTGAATTTCTTAATGATATACACATGATGGACATTTTTGGACTTCACTAGCAGGCCTTGAACTTTAGAGACTATGAATTCCTCTTTGCCATGATTTTTTTCTCTGAAATGTTTTCCTTTAAAATTTGATATATTTGACCGTCTTGCACTTCAAAATGGATGCCGTTGATGATGAATGTATTATAAACATTATTCCCCAGCCCGAACTAAATACGGATGAAATTGGTGCTGACAAGAAAATCAAGCTGGAATATGATCTGCCAAATGAAATTGAGATCCCAGAAAAGAGACATTATGGTGATTTCCACACCACAACATTCCAAAAAGTAAAAGGAGCATCTGGTAACATTCCAATGACTGCAATCCCACAAACAGCAGGACAATCATGTGATAGTCTAGTCGCTGTGATTCCACAAACTGGTATAATTCCAATGACTGCAGTTCCACAAGTGATGGGACAGTCCGGTAATATTCAAACAGCCACGATCCCACAAACATTAGGCCAATCTGATAATTTTCAATTTGCTGCGATCCCGCAGGCTATAGGTCATTCTGGTAATTTTCAATTTGCTGCAATCCCACAAACAATAGACAGGTCTGGTTATATTCAATACTCTGCAATCCAACAAGCAAAAGGGCAGTTCCGTAGGCCTAACTGTCAAACAACAGATCAGCCTTACGAGAGCACTGCTTGTGAGGAAAAGTTTAAGCTCAAAAGCAGTTTGGACGTACACATAACTCATACGGAAGAGCAACGACATGAATATCCCGGATGTGGCGAAACATTCAGTCAGCTGTACCAGCTTGAGTCGCACCTGAAACTCACAGGAGAGAAGCCATATTTATGTGATAAGCCTAAATGCGGGAGGAAGTTTAGTCACAAGTATCTGCTGGATGACCATATGAGGCAGCACACTGGGTTGTTGCCGCATTCATGTTATATTTGTGGGAAAAAGTTCCGTTGGCTTTCTCATCTTGGTAACCACGTAAAAAAACACTCTAAACAACATGCCAAAGAACAAGCTAAAGAACATACTAAAAAAGAACATGCTAAAGAACTTGCTAAAGAACATGTTAAATGGAAGCTAAAAGAAAAGCAAGAACTTGAGGAAGAAATCCTGAGAGCCGTGACGAAAAATGGTTACGCGATATGTCCACAGAACATGATCTCCCCCCATGCGAACAAACTGACCGCTGATTCCAATCAAGTGGGCCTACTAATCCCGAAGCCTACCACGTCAAATGGTTTGGCAATTTGGCAACAGGTCCTCATCCCTCCTCAAACAAATAATCTTACAGCTAGTCCCAATCCGGTGGGCTTGCTGATAACTAAACCTAAAACCTCCTGATGACTTTGAGCCTTTCCTTCCATGAACAAATGCCATATGGTTTTTGTAGCAGTATGAGTAACTTTCTGTGGACAAAACGCTTTTGTATATTTTTAATTCAAAGACTCGTTGTGCAAAGTTGCAACAGGGCCAGACATGAATTTCCATTACGCATGGACATTTTCTGCCTGCTTATATTCATATGTACGAATGTATTGAAGGAACCAAGGAGAATACATCAATTTGAGCCCTATGTGGGGTATGAGTTCAGCTATATCTGCTGCTTAATCCGTAGCCAAATTGTGTTAGGCTGCTATTTTGTAAAACTTGGAATATATATTTGTATGAATACTGAATTTTTTAATAAATTTTGATTTTACATATGATTATCCGAGAAGCTTTTTTTTTTTTGTTCAAGATTAATCAATGTATCACTGAGGTAAGTGATGTTTTACGGAGAGCAAATCTTGAATTTTTTAGCCTGAGCCCAGGCCAGTCCATTGTGATGAGAGAGAAGTGTGATAAAAAGCCATCATTTTGCAACTTTGAGTGCAAGCAAGGCTGCAAGGTGTAGCAGAAAAAATGGCTGTTTTCTGTCTTCATGTTGACCACTGTTCCATTGCCAGTGCAGTTTTATAACATTGTATTTAAAGATTCTGAATTGCATCCTGTGAAAAGAGACTTATTTCTACATCAAGCTGTCTAAACGTCATTCGTACTTAGTGTAGGCCTATCATCGACTGTCCACCAACTCAGTTTGAAATGGAACATGGACGCCTTTGGATAAAGTGTTTCATGTTGTTGCATCTCAACAATTTCTATTTTCCACGAGTCTGTGTTTATGAGTTCCACACAAGGGAACAATTGAACTTGTTCAGTTTGGAGGCAATGAAGCAGGTGTTTCCGGAGACACGATGTATCTAATGTCACGGTGCAAGGGTCGATTCCATGAATTAACATGGTGGCATTTGCAGCAGCATACAGACCAGAGTCCAGTGCACTATCCTGACTTTGTGGAACTATGTATAGATGATAATAAGCATCAATTCCGACTTGATAAAGACATTTCAGCTGGGAAAGCGCTTGCTCAATCCGCTCATTGTCATAAAGAGAGTCATACAGGACAATGAATCCGTTCTTTTGACTAGACACGACAAAGTGATTGTTGACACAGTGAATCGCAATGAATGATTCACTTGGAGTAGCTGCTGGAATCTTTGGGGAGGGTGACATGGCTTGTAGATGCAGATGTGACGGTGCAGGTAAGCCACACAGGAGGGCGTACTTGTCCATTGTTGCAATGTCCAATTCTCCTCCTTCCAGTACATCATTGTAGTCATAACCTGGAGGTTGCAGTGTCTCGGAAGATGCATCAGTTTCGCATTGCCGTGTCATATTGGAGCTTGTGTTCACATTTGCGACTACCATTAATTTTTCACTGGGACTCAGGAATTCGTCAATTTGGGTTGTATCAGTCTGGGATATGATGTCCACCATCTGTAGAGAAAAATTCAAAGAATCACAACTTAAAAAAAAAAAAACGAGTTGATGAAGGTCTGTGGGTTTTCCTAGATGAGAAATTATTCATTTTATGGAATCACTGGATTTAATTATTATAATTATTTATAGTGAACAAGAGTAATAAAGTGCCTCAAACAATTGATCACATAAAACATACTTGCTACATTTCACTATCCTGTTGTAGCAGAAGTGGATACAAGGGGGCCATAGGGGGGGAATGGCGAAACACATGTGCCCCCCCCCCGGCCCCCCTAGGTCACCAAGATTAATATTACCATTTAGAAGGAAAAATGTGATAAAGCGGGCCCAAGAATGGCGAAAACACATCCTGGCCCCCTCTAGACCATTGTGTCTGGATCTCCCACTGTTCAGAAACTCCTACTTATTGCAATTGCTGTAATATTCAACTCCAGCCGTCACTTTAAAGCCTTTCTTACCTTCTCCAGCTTTTCTATGCGACTACTGCTTCCATCCCGAAGTTCATTGACCTCCTTTTCCAACTCTTCGCATTCTCTTCTCTTCTCAATGAAAGCTGCATCATTTTCCATCCCAGGTTGCAATTGAACACTGACAAGGCTGTTGCTCCCTACCTCTCTTTCCAGCTCCTCGCACTCGCCCCTTTTCCGACAGACTACTGACTCGATACGATTTGCCTGCCCCAGTTTTTCAATGATGTTGTCAATTTCCCCGTCCAGTTCATCGCATTCTCTTTCTTTCCTTCTTAAGATAGCGCGATCCGTCTCACTACCATGTTCTCGACGCAGTTTCTCAATTTCCTTTTCCAGGTCATTACATTGACCTTCTTTAATTTGTTTTCTGAATCTGTTATCAATGTCATCCATCCTAAATTTCAGCTCTTTCACATCTTTTTTCATTTTCCAAAAAACTGCCCCAAGCGCTGTCTCTGCATTTTTGTTGAAAACTTTGATGATTTCTTGCAACTTAGTCCGAAGTCCACTGTCACTTTTTGAAGTATCTGCTGAAATATATATATATGTTCTGATGGCATCATCGTGTAGGGGAGAATGGAGGTCGATGGGCCATGGGCAACATTGGGCCACCTTATATCTCCTAATATAAAATGGGAAATATATATTTGGTGTGCCTATTCATGCTACTTTCAACCATATTAATTGCAAATACATAGGCTGTGATAGTGATACAGCAGTTCTTATGAAATTATTATCCTCATCATTACCTACAGTTACTCTTGTCTACGTATTAATGATATTGATATTGATTTATTTAGGGAATTCCCAAGGACCAAAGATGGTAATGAACATTAATAACCTTCATCCTGCTTTAACTATATAGCCAATCAGAATTATCAAATGATTTTTTTCATCTTCTTTTTGCAACTGAAAGGGGGGAAACCTTGTTATATCACAGTATTATTATGGTTCAGCCATACCTGCAAAAGCAGTTGCAAATTCATTGAAGAAGATCTGTGGTCTCAAGCGCTCTAGGCATCTCTCACAGATGTCCAATACATCAACCACCTCGTGTGTTGCGCGTAGCCCATTCGGGCTCACATTCAAAAAGCTGCCAACCAGCATCATTTCATAGTTGTGTACCAGAAACTGAATTGCATCAAATATCTTCTCAGCCCAAAATCTCCCATCTTCTGCGAACCTGTCTAAATCATCCTCAATTGTCCATTTTGGACCGTTTGCGCTAAAGTGCAGTTTCTGGCGAAGGGCACTGTATCTCCTTCCTATGAAATTTCCATCATGTATTTTCTCCATATCTTCTGGCTGAAAAACAAAAGAACCTTTGATTCACATTTTGAATTGTGATCATTTTCATCCTATGCTCTAAACTTAGACAGAAGTGCCGTATTTGAGGGTACCCCAATGACATAAATTACATATTGATCCTGACTTCGACATGTAAATTGGGTTAGAGCAACATTGTAGGAAAGAGCTGTTCAGACTGAAATAAGGTGACTGGTTTGGACCGCTGATCTGCAAAGAGCTCTAAGTAAGAGAGTGAAGTGTTCTCTGTCAGAAATGAAAGTAAACTCAGGAGGAAAGTTAGTGTCCAAGAATTTCAGTGGGGGTCAAACTTAGATTTGTTGTGTTGTTGATTCGCAAGATATTTCATTGACATTTCAAGTGAGATTATACCATTCGACACCTCTGCCAGCCAATCGTGTGCCAGTATTTCAGGGCAGTAAATACTATATTCTTTGCGTCCACTTATGGTCTCAAGTTTGACTGTTTGTCTCATGGTATAAGCGGGTTATTCACCATGGGATCGGGTGTATGTGTTTATCACACCTTGGGCTAAAGCCCTGGGGTGATAATTCTTTTTCTTTGCAGCCTTATATATATATATATATATATATATATATATATATATATATATATAGATAGATAGATCATAGTCTGATAGCTATTCCCTCACTGTGACACCAGAAAATCAAGTAGTCAAGTGGTGAAAATACACCCTTGAACATCGCATGGTTTTTAATGTGATAATCATGTGTTAAGACACATACAGACATACACGAGTGATATTTAACACATACATGCTGATATTCATAATACTTATAAATGTATATATATAAAAATAAAATCTATTTATCTATGTTCATGATACACCATCAGCTATCATTGTTCACAAAGTATACTTTTTTTTTTGTAGTAGAATTTTAAAAATACCGTTCTTGCAGCCAGAATCCAGAGCAAGGTATTCTTGACCATGTAGGAAGTTATCCAATTGTCCAGGTCATTGTTGTCCCTAGTTTTGTCTTCAGCCTGTAACAAAGTGTCAAGAGTCAAAATTTTGATAATTGTGCTGAGCAATCTACATCTATAGATGGATACAAATATAGTCGATATGTTTAGCAGTCATAACAGACTTTTTGACATAGCGAGGTATCTCGCTCTGTCTTTCTAATCAGGTAAGAGAACATAAGGGAGTTGAGCCCAAAATGAAAAAACATGGATTCCGGCCAAATAACACTGTATCAACTGTGATTTTTCTAGCTGGAGAACTGGAAATTGCTTTTTAGACAATGCTTTTTCATATGGATAATTCTAAACTAGTAGAATTTCTGTATGAAGCTGAAACTTGGAAAAACTCTTGCAGACATCTCAAACTGATTGCCTGCTGAAACAGATGCTCTTTTGTATTTTTGTTTTTCTCTCTCCAAAAAAAATGCAAATAACTTTATTTCCATACTCTTATTATATACCACAAGGCAAAAAATAGTTTTGGGTTGATACATGATTCTACATTTATTTTTTAAATTTTACATTGTCCTCCTCAAACAGATGCTAAAAGTTTCTTGAACATTTTTGTGACAAAAACCCAGAACCCAATTACATTGTATCAATTGAAATTTCTTTGGGTGGGTGATATTTAGTTTTTTCCAAAAAATTGCTAATAAATAACAATGCTTTTTCATATGGATAATTCTAAAGTAATAGAATTTCTGTATGAAGCTGAAACTTGGAAAAACTCTTGCAGACATCTCAAACTTTCAATGTTTTGGTTGCCTGCTGAAACAGATGCTCTTTTGTATTTTTGTTTTTCTCTCTCCAAAAAAAATGCAAATAAACTTATTTCCATACTCTTATTATATACCACAAGGCAAAATGTAGTTTTGGGTTGATACATGATTCTACATTTATTTTTTACATTTTTACATTGTCCTCCTCAAACAGATGCTAAAAGTTTCTTGAACATTTTGGCGAAAAAACCCAGAACCCAATTACATTGTATCAATTGAAATTTCTTTTGGCCAGTGATATTTTGTTTTTTTCCCAAAAAATTGCATAAATCTATTTCCATCCTGACCTCTCGTCATCTCCTGCCAGAAAAAAGTAGATTTAGGTTGGTACATTCTTCTATATATATTTTTCTTAACACTTTTGTGACGAAGACCCACAACCCAATTACATTGTATCAATTGAAATTTCTTATGTCCAATTGGTGTGATTGGGGCTAAGCTGTTCTGTCGGACTCAAATCAATTGAAATGTCCATAAATAAATTTAATTCACTGTTAGTATAACTCAGATGATTGTAATCACAAAAAAAAAAAGTTAGTTCACAAAGTGCCTTTTGGAAAAGTAATTACACCTTATAAATTAAAAAAATAATTCTAAGCTATGTCATAGAGTCCATGGATTCTTGTTTATATGGGTAGCGCAACTTGCGCTGATAGTTTCGTTTCGGTGTAAAATTCACAACATCTAGAGATTTCCAACTGACCAGCTCACATAGAAAGGTGCAGTTTCAAGCCCGGCTGAGTTCCACTTGCTGGGCCACTTTGCAGGATGTCTCATACATACAACGCATCTAAAAAACTACATAATAACTGATGATGAGAGTATTAGAAAATCATGGCAAACCTCCAATAAGGCCTTGCAGATGAGGATACCTAAACGACACCCTTGTGGCAGGTTTTGTAGGATGTCCCATTCTTGCATGCAAATTGTTAAGTTCCAGGCAGGCTCCTCCTCCATAATCTTCCACTTCAAATGTACCACCAGCGTTGGGTAACAAGGAGAATTGTCTAATATCTGTCCAATTGTGTCGCTTTGTACCATATCGTTGTCCTCAACCCAGACTGGCACGACGTCAACTGATATCATCAAACCATTGCAGCTGCCTCCTCCTTCCCATACGAATATCCAGGGGTTTCCAACAGAAACACATCTCAAGCAAATCCCCCTCCTGTTAATCTCAGATATCCTCTTCACAAGGTACTCGTGTAGTCGTAAACATGCGAAAGGCTCATCTGCGAATGGTTTGATGTCGGAAATTATTTGTAAATCAAATTCATCAAACCGGCCAACTTTCAGTCTCTCCTTCACACTTCCCACTACCTTTATTTTGGCATTTAAAAATCCATCTTTCGCCACCATCCTCTCAAACAGGATCTTCAAATCTTTCGCTATAGTTTCACCTTCATCGATTGGCAAGATGAGCATCTGCTTCATGACACGAAGAACAGAAGACTTCGTATTCATAACTCTGCCACAGTATTCCTCATAAAGTGCCTTAGAATTGTCCGGACAGTTAAATGATTGAGGACTTCGTCCAAAGTTATCTGTAACAATTGTTGCATTATGAGAAACTAGAAATTTGATTGCAGACTTGTTGCCATGCAGGTGTGCCATGTGCAGGGGAGTGCATTCATGGAGATCCCTTGCTTCAATTTCTCTTTTAATCAGTTCTTTTGGGATGCATTTCAAAACTTCTTTGTCATGACAAAATATGGCAGCTAAGTGGAGTAGACTCCTTTTAAGCCAGTTGTCATTTCTTTTGAGTAATATATCGCTATCATCACGATGTTGTCTTTCAAACCATTTACTGACAGGTGGGTCGATTGTGTCTCTCTGCAGAAGGACATTCGCTTCTTCAAAACATTTCTCGATTATGTCATTATCATCATCACTTAAGAAGGCGAGAATGTTGATCACACTTTCTGATTTCATGCAGTTATCTATTGTGCCGTAGGCTGCTCTGATGACTGCACTGGCAACAGTTCTAAGGTCCTCGCTCACTTGCCATTGGTTTTGCATTGTATTCAAATATATGGCAATTGGTTTGGTGTTGCATTGCTTTCTTCTGTACGTGCAAATAAGCTGTTCCGTAATCTTTAAATTGGCCAACAGGGCATCCGGGGTCTTACAGTGACCAACCAGTAAAGATATTTGATAGATTTCATCTCTTTCAGGTTGAGCGCCCTTGTCGAGACACCATTTGAGCACACCAAACAAAGCAAAATTGTTTATTTTATTTCTGGTAATATATCTTGTGAATAGTTCATACATCTCCTGAGCGGTGTCTTCTTCAATCATGACTTCCACTATGCCCTTGCTGACCCCGAGAATATTTTCATTTCTTATCAAACAGTGTTCTCGTACAAACTTTTGAAAATCTTCTGTTTCCATCTCCCGTTTGATGCATTTTCCGAAACCTTTGCTCTTCAGAGCTTTTATCTTCTCCAGGTCAATCTTCACGTTCTTCAGTGCAGCAATGATCTTCTCAACTGATCTTCCACTCCTCTGCAGATTTTGGATGTGCTTGTGTATGTTGATGCACCTCTTCAGGAGTTCTCCCATTAGCCATTCTCTGCAAACAGAATTTATTTACTCAAATACATAATTTATATATGTGCATTTCTAAACTTAAGTCTTCGGAGTCGGAATAATAACATAATGCCAAAGTATGCTCTAGCTAATACATATCTAAAGAAAAACATTGACTGTCGGTTTTAATTGTTTAGTTTATTTGAGGACCCATCCATGCTTTTATCGTCTTGATTTTTGTAGTTTGTATCTCAGATCAAGAGCAGAACTATCTGTTTAGTGTACAGCCTGCAAACTTCCATATTTGTCCCCAGTGTTAGACACAGATGGGAACTGTTCAGTGTTAATTTGCATAGGATGTGTATGACATCATCAGTTTATTTGGGTTTTTTTTATGGGAAGATTCAGCTGAGGAAATTTGTAAATTTGCCCTCTATATGTGCTATTTATTGCATATTTCCTCATGAAATATACCTAATTTGACATATTATAGCTAACATTGAAGTGATGATCAGACAAGATGACAAGACAGGGAATGATCAGATAAGAGATGACAGAAAAGCCATAATCAGACAAAAACAGATCAGACAAGCAACAATCAGACAAGAAAAAATCTGCTAGCAACAATAAGACTAGGAACGATCAGACAAGCAATCAGACAAGAAATATTCAGACAAGCAATAATCAGACATGCAATAATCGAGGAGTATATAATTTCTTCCTGCAGTTCTGCAAAAAAACTGCAGAATTCTGCAGTTCTGCAAAAAACTGCAGAATTCTGCAGTTCTGCAAAAAACTGCAGAATTCTGCAAAAAACTGCAGAATTCTGCAGGAAACTGCAGAATTCTGCAGGAAACTGCAGAATTCTGCAGTTCTGCAAAAAAACTGCAGAATTCTGCAGTTCCAAAAAAGATCTGCAGTTTCAAAAAAAACTCTGCAGGAAGCTGCAGAATTCTGCAGATCTGCAGCTCCCTGCATGATTTCTGAACCTCTGTTACTTCCTGCAGTTTATTGCAATGCATCTTCAAAGTTCAGACCTCTTTGACATGGGGCTTGCCGCTACCAAGGAAACGTGGTTTGGGGGATTGTTGTATGAAGGATCGGGGTTTTTGGTAGTCCTCAGTCACTACAGCGTTTCTGAAAAGTTTCTGCAGCAAAATCTGTAATTCTGCAGGAGATATGCAGCCTGGGAGGTTTTATGCAGCTCTGCAAAAAACTGCAGAATCTGCAGAAAACAGCAGAATTCTGCAGAAAACTGCAGAATTCTGCAGAAAACTGCAGAATTCTGCAGTTCTACAAAAAACTGCAGAATTCTGCAAAAAACTGCAGAATTCTGCAAAAATCTGCAGAATTCTGCAGTTTAAAAAAAAAATCTGCAGGAAGCTGCAGAATTCTGCAGTTCTGCAGCTAACTGCATGATTTCTGAACCTCTGTTACTTCCTCCAGTGTATTGCATCTGTACAGTTCAGACTTCTTTGACATTGGGCTTGCCGCTACCAAGGAAACATTGATTTGGGGGGTTGGTTTTGGGGGTTGTGGTTTGGGGGGTCGGGGATTTGGTAGTCCTCAGTCATTGCAGTGTTTCTGAAAAGTTTCTGCAGCAAAATCTGTATTTCTGTAGGAGATATGCAGCCTGGGAGGTTTTATGCACTTCTGCAGCTAGCTGCAAAAAACTGCAGAATTCTGCTAAAAACTGCAGAATTCTGCAGAAAACTGCAGAATTCTGCAGTTCTGCAAAAAACTGCAGAATTCTGTAGAAAATTGCAGAATTCTGCAGTTCTGAAAAAAAATTCTGCAGTTCTGTAGGAAACTGCAGAATTCTGCAGAAAATTGCAGAATTCTGCAGAAAATTGCAGAATTCTGCAGAAAATTGCAGAATTCTGCAGTTCTGCAGCTCCCTGCATGATTTCTGAACCTCTGTTACTTCCTGTAGTTTATTGCAATGCATCTTCAAAGTTCAGACCTCTCTGACATGAGGCTTGCCACTACCAAGGAAACGTGGTTTGGGGGGTTGGTTTGGGGGGTTGTGGTTTGGGGGGTCGGGGTTTTGGTAGTCCTCAGTCATTGCAGTGTTTCTGAAAAGTTTCTGCAGCAAAATCTGTATTTCTGTAGGAGATATGCAGCCTGGGAGGTTTTATGCACTTCTGCAGCTAGCTGCAAAAAACTGCAGAATTCTGCTAAAAACTGCAGAATTCTGCAGAAAACTGCAGAATTCTGCAGTTCTGCAAAAAACTGCAGAATTCTGTAGAAAATTGCAGAATTCTGCAGTTCTGAAAAAAAATTCTGCAGTTCTGTAGGAAACTGCAGAATTCTGCAGAAAATTGCAGAATTCTGCAGAAAATTGCAGAATTCTGCAGTTCTGCAGCTCCCTGCATGATTTCTGAACCTCTGTTACTTCCTGTAGTTTATTGCAATGCATCTTCAAAGTTCAGACCTCTCTGACATGAGGCTTGCCACTACCAAGGAAACGTGGTTTGGGGGGTTGGTTTGGGGGGTTGTGGTTTGGGGGGTCGGGGTTTTGGTAGTCCTCAGTCATTGCAGTGTTTCTGAAAAGTTTCTGCAGCAAAATCTGTATTTCTGTAGGAGATATGCAGCCTGGGAGGTTTTATGCACTTCTGCAGCTAGCTGCAAAAAACTGCAGAATTCTGCTAAAAACTGCAGAATTCTGCAGAAAACTGCAGAATTCTGTAGAAAACTGCAGAATTCTGCAGTTCTGAAAAAAAATTCTGCAGTTCTGTAGGAAACTGCAGAATTCTGCAGAAAATTGCAGAATTCTGCAGAAAATTGCAGAATTCTGCAGTTCTGCAGCTCCCTGCATGATTTCTGAACCTCTGTTACTTCCTGTAGTTTATTGCAATGCATCTTCAAAGTTCAGACCTCTCTGACATGAGGCTTGCCACTACCAAGGAAACGTGGTTTGGGGGGTTGGTTTAGGGGGTTGTGGTTTGGGGGGTCGGGGTTTTGGTAGTCCTCAGTCATTGCAGTGTTTCTGAAAAGTTTCTGCAGCAAAATCTGTATTTCTGTAGGAGATATGCAGCCTGGAGGGTTTTATGCAGCTCTGCAAAAAACTGCAGAATTCTGCAGAAAACTGCAGAATTCTGCAGTTCTACAAAAAACTGCAGAATTCTGCAATTTTCTGCAGAATTCTGCAGAAAATTGCAGAATTCTGCAGAAAATTGCAGAATTCTGCAGTTCTGAAAAGATTCTGCAGTTCTGTAGGAAACTGCAGAATTCGTCAGTTCTACCAGGTAGCAGTTTGTTGAATGACCTCTATCAAAATAAACTTCCATGGACATTTTGCCTCTCTGCTCGGCCAATTCTCAACCAAATTTCATTCCGAAAAAAGTTTCAGGTACCCTACAACCAGGTCTATAGACTGCAGTAGTCAGTCTTTGTCCGTCGTTGATCTTTTCGCCGTACGATACATTTTTCGGCGATCGGTAAGCTCACAAAAATGTCATTTTATAAACTGCTGACAGTGCTCTACCAAAATAAACTTCCATGGACGTTTTGCCTCTCTGTTCGGTCAATTCTCAACCAAATTTCGTTCAGAAAAAAGTTTCAGGTACCCCACAACCAGGTCTACAGACTGCAGTAGTCAGTCTTTGTCCGTCGTTGTTTCTTTTCGCCGTACGATACATTTTTCGGCGATCTGTCAGCTCGCAAAAATGTCATTTTATAAACTGCTGACAGTGCTCTACCAAAATAAACTTCCATGGACGTTTTGCCTCTCTGTTCGGTCAATTCTCAACCAAATTTCGTTCAGAAAAAAGTTTCAGGTACCCCACAACCAGGTCAACAGACTGCAGTAGTCAGTCTTTGTCCGTCGTTGTTTCTTTTCGCCGTACGATACATTTTTCGGCGATCTGTCAGCTCGCAAAAATGTCATTTTATAAACTACTGACAGTGCTCTATCAAAATAAACTTCCATGGACGTTTTGCCTCTCTGTTCGGTCAATTCTTAACCAAATTTCATTCAGAAAAAAGTTTCAGGTACCCTACAACCAGGTCTATAGACTGCAGTAGGCAGTCTTTGTCCGTCGTTGTTTCTTTTTGCCGTACGACACATTTTTCGGCGAACGGTCAGCTCGCAAAAATGCCATTTTGCAGGGTCAGTGTAAAATGCGGACCATGCAGATGAAGCAGACCATTTTGCAAGCTGCAGAATGCATTGCAGATGAGCATCAAAACCCCAGACCGCCCCCCCCCCCACTCAACCCCGAACCGCAACCAACGTTTTCCTGGGTAGTGGCAAGACCCTTGTCAAAGAGGTCTGAACTTAGCAGATGCATTGCAATTTATGAGATGCATTAATAGTACCAGAGGTTCACAAATACTGCATGGAGCTGCAGAACTGCAGAATTCTGCAGTTTTCTGCAGAATTCTGCAGTTTCCTACAGAACTGCAGAATTTTTTTCAGAACTGCAGAATTCTGCAATTTTCTGCAGAATTCTGCAGTTTTCTGAAGAATTCTGCAGTTTTCTGCAGAATTCTGCAGTTTCCTACAGAACTGCAGAATTTTTTTTAAAACTGCAGAATTCTGCAGTTTTCTGCAGAATTCTGCAGTTTCTATTGCAGAATATGCAGGTGCAGGAAGAAATTTAAGTGTACTGCAATAATCAGACAAGAAAAAGGTCAGACATGCAAAAATCAGACAACGAAACACTAGACAAGCAATATTCAAACTAGGAAAGATCGGGTGAGAAAATGTTAGATCAGAGAAGACCAGACAAGTAATAATCTGTGGATCAGTCCACTGAAACAGTGAAAATGGCTGGTTGCAGAACTCACTCGTAGATTCGACGATCAAGAGTTCCTCCGCCAGCGAGATCTGGTGTGAGTGCTTTTCAGAACAGAAAATGTTATGCTTTAGAAAAGAATAGAGTGCAAAGGCATGGAAGTGCTAGGATTGGGGTGTGCAAGTGTGAGCATCTGCTCAGACAAAAATATTGGGTTGTACTTTAAACGTTAAAGTGTAGATATTTAGTTTTCATTGGCTCCAGTCTTGCGACATCGAAATGCTGTGGCGTCCCTATGGGGGGGGGGCAGGGGGACAGGGGGGCACGTGGGGCACGTGGGGCATGGGGGGGCACGTGCCCCTATATTGGACCTGTGCCCCCAGGTGCCCCCCATATGAACTATTCGACCTTGGCTAAAATACGCAATTAGTATTGTGAGTGCCCCCCCCAGAGAATCGCGCACCCCCCAGGTGACCCCCCCCCCCCCCCGCTCAAGATCCCCTTATTACGCCACTGTTGAAATGATAAAATGCCTAAGAGGGACACTTGCAGTTAGGGTCCTAACCCCCCCCCCCCCCCACTTTCCAAAGACCAAAACTATAACACATTTACCCTTCCATTTCCATTGCTGTTATGCCTGACTGGCAGGTAGCAATATTGCCCGATTGAACCTGTGCCATCCCCTCTGCTAATGTTTCACTTTTGGCTCATCCTTTGTCGATTCTCTGCAGCACTCTTTTCATCCTTCCTCCATTTGATGCTTCCATACAGTACCGGGTACCAATCTAAATGCAGAGTCTGAAAGGTTGCAAATCATATCATTCAAATATACAGCAGTAGGCCTATAACCCAAACCCCAAACATCCTCACAACTACTGTTGACTTCTCACCACAACCTCAACCCAAATTAAGAAATCTATTACAGATGATTTCATATTTTTAGACATTGATCAAATAAAAAATTATTTTGCTAAATTTCTTGTCTGACATCAGAAAATCCTGCTAGGTGATTGGTCAAGTTGCCCATTGTGTGTCACCTTTTTTCAGCTTGCTTCAAGTAAGTAATGTTTGCTGGAAAAAGGATGTCATAATTTTGACCAATAGTACACTGCAAAGGTCAACTTGGTATGTGGCAGTTGTTTACACACGTCAAACCGCAATCCGCATGAACTCTTTAATTTCTTCACGAACTGTTGTATTTCACACTCCTGTGTACAACAGCTGATTGTTTCAGTTGATATTAAATCAGTTTCAAGCTGACTCTGAATGGCTTCACATCTATTTACAGTTTTACACTAAATTATCATGCATGGCACGTATGTGAGGTACGAATAAGCATGAAACCAAGGGGGGTATACATTTTTGACAGAATGTTCCATCAAAACTCCCAACCCCCCCCCCCCCCCCCAAATCATAAATTCTGAATGGTCCCTCAGGACAGGATGGTGGCCCAGTGATGTGGCCGGCATTCATAAGAAAATCACAGTGGGAATCAGATCAGGGACCCGGTGATATGTAGCCTGTTGTTCGGCAGCCTGAGTTGAGCGCCTCCTCTGAGAAAATGTTACATTCACAATTATGCATGTTTTTTTCTGTATAAACAGTCATTACATGGATCACCTGGTCCCAATCATCTTAATGCACAGTATTGGACTTGCAGAATGTGTGTACTAAAGATGTGTGAAACACAAACTGAAACTCTTAACTTGAAACTGCTAAAGTCAGTCCCTGTTAGGAGATCAATGGCTTAGAATGCCATGGTCACCCAAGTAAAACGCTATGTCACTTTTCAGGAGAAAGTGGTGTCATACCTTCTCTCGACCAATGAAAATTGCAAGAAAAATGATGTATTGTCTACCTCAAATGTCTACAAATATGAAATCATCTGTAATACAGCTGACAATGTAATTGCAATTAGCATGGTGCACAATATCAAGGAAATCAAACACAATGAGGGTGATTGAGTTTGAATTGGTATTGCCTTAATGAAAATATAATAATGCAATTTTAAAGGGTTGTTTATAGTGGGTAAAGTTAGGGAGTGATTTGGAGGGAGCCAAAAGGTGCGAAAGGGTAAAGTAGTGGCTGAATCTTCCTTCCTGCTGGGGTAATCTTACTTTATTTTGCGTTGTACTACTATACACGTATTCTTTTTCAACGTCAAAGTATTGCTATCTTACACGGATCCTTCTCAAGACTAGTTGTTCTTAAAGTTTAACCTTTATTTAACAAATATTCGGACCAGAAAATAAAACTTTTCCAATCCCAGATGCAACTTGTATGTATACATGACAAACCTTACTTTGAGATGGCAGGCTTTTAAGTGAACACAATGAAGGCAATACACAACCCAGATAAGAAAGCAAAGTTGCTCCACACTTTACATTCGTAGGGGTCATCCATTTATTCTACGGGGGGGGGGGGTGCAATAGTAATAAGTGAATTAGCACTCTTTAGAATGCAAAGGCCTGTCATGAGAAAAAAATGGCAAGTATAAAATAGATAGCGAGTATAAGCTGTCTACAAGTGGACTGCTCTTGCATTGCCACAGATCAGAACATATGCTGTCTTGTGTTGCCATCTAGTGACTAGTGTGCTATTCAGCGAGCTCCTGCTAGCAGTCCACCAACTTTGGACCAGAAGAACACACACAATTTTGTCTGGAAGACACCGGGGCTGTTTCTGAGTGTGCTGATGGCCTTGTCTACTTCCTTAGAGAATGTGATTGCCGAGTCTGACTCTGGTATACATCAATGTTGAATAGAAATTTTGTGAATGTGTAATGAAATTGGAACTATTTCTTGGGACAGCAATGCTGTAGCATAGGAAATCAACTTTTGTGCCAGGTGGCAGCAGCATGCAGTTCTCAGTTTCACCAGACTGGAGTATAAGCGAAGTGGAAAAGCAAAGGTCGTATTAGAACGGTAAATTACCAAATTTATGTATTCATTATGGTAGCTGCCGTTAAAGAGGCGAAGCTGGTTTAATAGTGTAGCCTACGTGTATTTGTCCCAAATTTCATACATACGTGTGCCGGTCTACAATTGACCAGAAATGATCTTTCGGTCACCAGTCAATACGCCAACTGCGGACAGATGGACACCATTTCACAAAAGTGATTGTTGTAGTAGGTTCGTTAACCAAAAACGAAGACTGAAGTATGGTTAATTCTTTTATTCAGAAAACCAAAGTAGAAGAAGAAACCCCAAGCCGGGGTTCCATGTGGTTTAGGAACTGACAATATGTACAAACTATCTCTGGACCGAATAACTTCATATAGACAGACTAGGTCTGACCATGTGCTCTGCTCCAAGTAAAAAGAAAGATGGCTCCAGAAAATGCCACTGGGTGTCACTCCGAGTGTGACTGGCCACTGGGGACACCTGTACCAATGGGGAGCAGATTATTCCGGTGTAGCCGCTTTTTCCGACCTTTTCCTTCCTCCGGCTGAATCTCGAAGACAGGCAGATCTTCAAGCTGACGGACGACTACATACACCTGATCTTCCCATCGATTGGAAAGTTTATGGCGACCCTCAGGGAAGACTGTCTTCTTCACAAGGGCACGATCTCCAGGGTTGATGGCATTCCCTCGGACCTTCAAGTCATAATACTTCTTGGCTCTTTTCTGATTCTTCTTGATGTTTTCCTGTGCAATTCTATAAGATTCTTCTAACTTCTGCCTCAGACCTTCGACATAAGGAACGGATGAAGAGTCTGGAGGCCCCACTAGTCCAAAGGTATCATCAATGGGTAGACGTGGAGTCCTGCCGAACATCAGCTGGAACGGGCTAAAACCAGTGACTGAATTCTTTGTGCAGTTGTAGGCATGCACCAGCGGCTTCACAAATTCCGCCCATCTTGATTTCTTCGCTCCAGGAAGTGAAGCGAGCATGTTCAGAAGAGACGAGTTGAACTTCTCGCACTGCCCATTGCCCATGGGGTGGTATGGTGTCGTCGTGGATCTCTCGATTCTCAGCATCTTGCACATCTCGGAGATGACCTTTCCGACGAAGTTGGCTCCTTTGTCACTGTGGAGACGCTGAGGCATTCCATAATGGTTCACGAAGAGATCCACCAGGGCCTTGGCAGTGGTCTTGGCAAGCTGATTCCTGGTCGGAGTAGCCATGGCGTATCTGGTGAAGTGGTCAGTGAGGACCAAGATGTTGCTGTATCCGCCTACTGATGACTCAAGGCACAAGAAATCCATGCTGACTAATTCCATAGGGGATGACGTCTTGATGGAGACTAGCTCTGCAATAGGCTCCAACTTCTTCCTCTTGAGGCAATTCTCACATTCTGAAATATAAACAGACACATCATCATTCATAAAAGGCCAATAAAATCGACTTTTTAACAGATCCAAGACGCGATCACGACCGAAGTGTCCCATGTCGTCATGTAACAACTGAAGAGCTTTCTTTTGTTGAAGACTTGGAAGGACGAGCTGTTTCACCTCAACACCTTGATGCATACAAATCCGGTAAAGGACACCTTTCTCCACCTTCAGACGCTTTCGTTGACGCCACAGTTGACGGACCTCCGGCAGATCAGAATCCAGGGTGTCCTGCTCTAAAGCATCAATCACTGCTCTGATGACAGCATCTTCTCTCTGGAGTTTCGACCAGTCCGGAACGGTACCCTTGGAGAAGACTGAAAAATCTGGAAGAGCCTGTGAAGACATGCAACAAGCAGAGACAAGTTCCTCCTTACCAGCTCCATCACAAATAGCTTTGACGTCAGCATCCGAAAGAGTGACCACATCTGGCAACCTAGAAAGAGCGTCGGCAGCAGCATTCAACTTCCCAGGACGGTACTTCAAACTGAAGTTGAAGGATGAAAGTGCAGCCACCCATCTCAATCCAGTGGCGTCGAGCTTCGATGAGGTCATGACGTAAACTAAGAGGCCCCATTTAAGCATGTAACTCCCAAACGGAGCCTCCATTTGGGACTTCAGGGAGTTACGGGAGTTGACAGGAGTTAGCGGGAGTTTTGGGAGTTAGCGGGAGTTACCAGGAGTTATGGGAGTTAGCAGGAGTTGTGGGATTTAGCGGGAGTTACCGGGAGTTATGGGAGTTGACAGGAGTTGAATGGGAGTTACGGGAGTTAGCAGGAGTTAGTGGGAGTTACGGAAGTTAGCAGGAGTTAGCAGGAGTTATGGGAGTTAGCGGGAGTTACAGGAGTTAGAGGGAGTTAGCGGGAGTTATGGGAGTTAACGGGAGTTAGCAGGAGTTAGTGGGACATAGCGGGAGTTGCAGGACGTCAAGGAGTTCCGGGAGTTACATGCTTAAATGGGGCCTGTCAAAATGCATTAACTTCTTGTTTTTGAATAAAATTGAAAAAAAATAATTGCCCGAGTTAGGGTTAGGGTTTAGGGTTTAGGGTTAGGGTTAGGGTTAGGGTTGGGGTTAGGGTTTCAGATAATACTTGCTTTTCAAATTTTTATAATTAAGCTTTCGCCACTTATTCAGCATAGAAATTACCTGAATTTGGAATATTTTGCCTTTCTACAGCTAGTTGACCACTGGAGTTTCAGCAGATACCTATTTATTACTGGCCAAAATCAGCATTTAAGGAGGGGGAGGCACAACCATTGGATAATCACTGGTTTTCGGTAAGTGTAAAGGTAGCGCAACACTGGTAGCCAGCAACCGCAGGGCAATGACAAAATTTCACCACCGGTTATTGGGCCATTATTGGTGCAATGTAACTGATGTGTGATACAGGGTCATGGGCCTGAATGCTGGAAATCGTTCAGCGCCACTTTCGCGCCTCTAACCTAGTTTGCCACGACGGGGGGAATTTTTCTCAAAAAGGGCAAAAACGGAGGTTTTTGCCACTTTGTGGAATGAGAAATGATGCGATTTTCATCATTTTTGCAGGAAATGCTACTCTACTAGTGCTGATAAGTAATATATCAAGACATTTAGCCAGGATACCTCCGGGTTGATTCTGGCCGGAAGGCATGTTTTCCTATCTTTTAGCATGCAAATGCAACGTAGGCCTATGCAGAGGCCTGGAATAATAAAACCATGCAATTCGACAGGCAAGGCAACCAGAAAGGCATTAAACTGCCACCGGCACCCAAACAATGCAGTGTTCCAGCTTTTCCCGCCAAAAATCTGCGGCTTTTCTGCTGGTGCAATCTTAGCCCATGTCACGGCCATAGTAATGCTAATCTACTCCATTTTAACCAGTTTCAACAGTAGTTGCTGGCCTGCAGCCTGTATTTCAAAGTTCACCTGCATTAAGTCAACCAATCAGAGCACAGCTTTCTATTTTCTCCCGGCCTTAATACTATAAGACCAATGTCGTCTGCTAGATATGAGCTTTCTTCATGCAATAAAGCTTGCAGGCTACAAACGTAGCATAGAAATTACAAGAATTAGGAATATTTTGGCCTGTTGTAGCACCCAGACTACTGCATATCAGTGAAATGCCTGTTCTTGCACTTTTGCCACTGATTATTGGTGTAAAAGTGAAGCAAACATACACAAAAAGGTTGCTTAAGGCTTTTTTCTTTGTTGCGGATCCATTAAAGAGCTTCAGTAGGTTTTGATTGGGTGACTGGAAAAAAAAAAAAAAAGTTTAACTTGAAAAGGTTTTGAACCCAGGACCTCTCAATTGCTGGCCCGACGCCTTAACCACTACACCACAGAGGATTGTTGCTGAGATGTCGCTCGGATTCCACATAATTTCAGACTTTGCTGGAATATATGTCAACCATTTTTCGTACTGTGGCAGCTAAGCAGCGGGGGATGGGGGGGGGGGGGGGGGGGGGGGGGCGGGAGAGAGAATAGCACTTTACATCCCTTATTTATGAAGTTACCTGGCTTTACGTTCTGAAAATATGTGTTTTTTAGGTTGGAAGTACAACTTTTTTTTTTTCCTGTTTTAGTTCTGTTTAACAAAAAATAATAAAAAAACTTTTTTGGCCAGAGAGGCCCCATTTAAGCATGTAACTCCCAAACGGAGCCTCCATTTGGGACTTCAGGGAGTTACGGGAGTTGACAGGAGTTAGCGGGAGTTTTGGGAGTTAGCGGGAGTTACCAGGAGTTATGGGAGTTAGCAGGAGTTGTGGGATTTAGCGGGAGTTACCGGGAGTTATGGGAGTTGACAGGAGTTGAATGGGAGTTACGGGAGTTAGCAGGAGTTAGTGGGAGTTACGGAAGTTAGCAGGAGTTAGCAGGAGTTATGGGAGTTAGCGGGAGTTACAGGAGTTAGAGGGAGTTAGCGGGAGTTAGCGGGAGTTATGGGAGTTAACGGGAGTTAGCAGGAGTTAGTGGGACATAGCGGGAGTTGCAGGACGTCAAGGAGTTCCGGGAGTTACATGCTTAAATGGGGCCTACTAAGGGATTTGAGTCTGTGATGAGTTCAAATGCGGCTCCATACAAGTAGTCGAAAAACTTTTCAGTGATGGCCCACTTCATCGCCAGGAACTCCAATTTATGAGCAGGATAGCGGGACTCGGCTGGCGAAAGACTGCGACTGGCAAAAGCGATAGGATGGAGTTTACCGTCCACTTCCTGACTGAGAATGGCTCCCAAACCACGTCCGGTAGCACCCACCTGTGGGGTAAAGGGTTTAGTGAAGTCCGCGAAGGCCAGAACTGGAGTGGATGTCATTGCCTCCTTGAGCTTCTCGAAAGCTGTCTGCTGTTCTTCATTCCACTCAAATGGAGGGTAGGCAATCTTGGACTTCAACTTCCCTTTCCGCTTCACCTTCTTGTCTCCTGGCACTCCTCGCAATAACTTCTGCAGTGGAAAGGCTAACTTGGCGAAGTCCTTGATGAATCTTCTATAGTATCCACAGAAGGCTAGGAAACGATGAAGTTGTTGTCTTTCGGTAGGGATGGGCCAGTTCTGCACTTTCTCAATCTTCGCTGGATCGGTAGCTACGCCCTTCTCCGACAGGATGTGTCCTAGGTACTTGATTTCCCGTTGAAAGAGACAGCACTTCGAAGGCTTGAGCTTTAGTCCAGCTTCTTCCAGTCGGGACAGCACTTGATCCAGACGCTGAAGATGAGTCTCAAACGTATCTGCAAAAACGATGACATCATCTAGATACAACATGCAGGTTTGTAAATTTAGGGAGCCCATGACTTGCTCCATGACACGCTGAAAGGTAGCTGCAGAATTCACCAGACCCATAGCCATTCTTCTCCATTCATAGAAACCAAGGCATCCTGCGGTGAACGCTGTATACTGACGATCGTCGGGATGCATATCAATCTGCCAGTATCCTGACTTCAAGTCTAACGTCGAGAACCAGGAAGCACCAGCCAAACGGTCGAATGTGTCATCGATACGGGGAAGGTAGTGGCTGTCTGTGATGGTGTTGTTATTGAGCCGCCTGTAGTCTGTCACAAATCTCAGGTCTCCATTGGGCTTCCTGACAAACACTGCTGCTGGAGCATAAGGGCTGGATGAAGGTTGTATGACTCCAGCTTCAACCATGTTTTGCAGATGGTCCCGGACTTCCTCAATCATTGCAGGGGGTATACGGCGATATTTCTCCTTGAAAGGTCTGTCTTCCTTGAGATGGATCCGATGTGAATGACCTTCATAGTGACCCAAGTCCCAGTCGCTCCATGAGAAGGCTTTGGCATGATTCTCTAAACATTGATGAACTTGTCGGCGTTGATGGTCGGTCAGACCAGGCAAGGGGAAGGCATCAATAATCCGGTTGGGTGGAATGGAAGAATCATCCGCCTTCTGAGAACAGACTGAAACAGGGAAAGCATAACATAAAATACAATTCAATGGAATGGTTACTCCTTTCTGTGACGTATTAACTATAGACACTGGTATATTGTCCGTGATGGCATCACTATTATAGATGGCAGGAGTTAACAACAGCCCTCCAGGCAAGGAAGAATCAAAAGTTGCCTCAACTAAAATTGGAGAGGTCTCCTTACACTGTAGTCCACAGTGCTGACCTTTAACCACTACACTACTCAAAGCGGGAATCTCAATGGCTTCACAAACTTTCACTGGAATGCCAACTGAAAATTTCTTAGTTTTCAGAATAACACTTTGAAAGGCAACCTTCCAAGCCGTCGGAAGCTGTTCATTGACAAAGTCATCATGTAACTCCAAACATCCACAAATTACATTGGTACCCAACAACACCGGACAATGTTCATTGTATCTAGTATCATCAGTAACCAAAAGTAATGCCGTCAAAGACTTAACATTTCCTAAAACCTTACCAGGAAGTGAAAGTTCAACCTCAATATACCCAGAATAAGGCAAGTAGGAACCACCGATGCCCTCAATCTTTAACAAAGTTTCTAAAGGTTTTATCTCTAAATGAGATAAACGAGTTTCATAAAACTTTTGAGAAATACAGGACACCTGAGAACCAGTATCTAATAAAGCCAAGACATCACAATCATTAACTTTAACATAAGTCTCATTGGCAGGGCCAATCAAATTCGGAGGAGCTTTGTTGAGAGATTCATCTACGGATCGCTCCGCGCCGCAGATGACGAGGCGTTTAAAAGCTTCCGGCAGTTACGCTTCACGTGGCCAGGCTTCTTGCAGTAATTGCAGATAAAGTTCCTGGAGGGGAAGGTAGAAGTCTCTAAAGTGGAAGTTGGCTGGCTGCTAGATGTACCAGACTGGGATGGCTTGGAGTTTCCCTGAGGCTTCCTGTCAATCTTGCTCTCCAATTGGTTGACCTTGGTAGAGAGTGACTTCAGATCCTTCAGGATATCGTCCAACTTCTTTTGCATGGGATCCACTTCAACAGTCTGTGCCTTGGAGACAACCTTGCCCTTGACTTGATGTTCCTCCTCAGCTTGGCAAGCCAAAACAAGAATCTCATCATATGTCCCATCAGTCATCCTATGACGTAGGGCATGCTTCACATTGTCCAGCACCAGGCCTTGAGAGAACTTCGCCTTCATCATGGAGTTCCTCTTTTCTGCGGTGATGTCGTCCAGCTGTGGGTGGCAAAGCAGATCCTCTAGACGACAAGCCCATTCAGCCACTGACTCAGATGACTTCTGCTGCGCTGAGTAGAAATCGGAGAGAAGTTGTTCATTGGTGACTACAGTACCAAACACTAACTTGAATGTAGCCAAAACTAGATCTAATGTGGCATCATTTCCAAGTCACATTAATACCTGTGCTGCCGTCCCAGTCACTGAGCGGCGGATGGCTCTCATCACTTCCCTCTCTCCAAACAGAGTCCTCAAGTTCGTAACTTCGAACTCCCATACCCGGAACACAGTTTGACCTTTGGACGAATCACCAGAAAAGTTAGGAAGTCGAGGTATCTTATTTTCCTCAAGCACCCGCGGCACTCCGTCATTGCGATCAACTTCCAGATTAACTGCATTGTTACCGGCGTTACGATCCCTGCGATCTCCAAGCTGATCATTAGCATTTTGAGAAACAAGTTGATCCTCAGGCTTAACTTTAGGCTTAGTACCTTGAAGTAACTGAAGAAGTTCCGCTTGTTGTGCTATAGTTAAAGTTTTGATAAACTCGGGGAGATTCTGAGTAACTTCGGTAGATGGGGGACCAGCGGGATCTTTCTGTCCCCCTACGGCACCACCATCTGCACAAACCCCATCACCCTCATGATCAGACATGATGATTGTGAGGGCAACAAAGTAATCAATACACTAAAGTTATGATTGATCACTAAAATTTGTAAGTATCAACTCAATCACTCATTCACACAAGCACACATTCATACGTAGCAGTTGGCTATAAATTTTGAAGTTGTAAGTTAAGCAAAATTGGAAATTTGGAATACTTGACTTTAAAATAAGTTGAATTAAAGTTAAAGTTGAATAATCAAAGTTGAAATATAAAAATTGAATTTGGAATAGAGTCTGTAATAGGTTATGCAATCTAGAAAATAGCTAATATATTTTTAATTGAAATTAATAATAAAAGTTGAAGAACCAAGGCTTGGGTAGTAAGTACCTAATCAAAATAACCTGGCAAACTGTAAATTATAAAAGAACTAACTCCTCAGTAAATATGAACAAAGTAGTATTAATTAAATAATTAGCTAAGTCCACTAATTAAAAGTAATAAACTAATATAATTTCTTCAAAACAACAAAATTGTGTCAATTTGTGAAATAATTCTAAATTAAAGTCAACTAGTCAAAGGTGAAACACAAAGGTAGGTTGCTGAATCACCAAACGTAAATTAACTCCAATATAAACACCAGGTGGCGGGCTAAGTCCCAACTGATTAACACAAAGTAACAAAGTTTATGATAAACGACTAAGTTGACGATTAATGACTAAGTTATTGACAAATGACTAAGTTATTGACAAATGACTAAGTTATTGACAAATGACTACGTTATTGACAAATGACTAAGTTATTGACTAATGACTAAGTTATTGACTAATTCATTGACAAATGACTAATTATAACTATTTATGACTAAGTAAAACTAAGTATAAGGAAGTATAACTAAGTATAACTAGGTATAACTAGGGATAACTAAGTATAACTAAGTATAACTAAGTATAACTAAGTATAACTAAGTATAACTAGGTATAACTAAGTATAACTATAACAAAGTGACGGAAATATAACTAAATTTTCTAAATTATAATAAGTTTACAAATCGGAATTTAAATAACTATTAAATTTATTGAAGTATTCTAATATCAATATCTAATATAGATTTTTAATTTAAATTGCTAAGTTATTATAATTATCTAATCAATAATAAATTTTTTCTAATAAGACCTAATTGAAAAAAATGTTTAGTGATGACCTGATATAATTATTGAATTTTATGAAAAAATAATTTTATTAACTGTCAACCAGAAATATTGAAAATCTAAACCAGAAAGTAATGGTGTGCCTAACTTCAATAGCCAATACGCAATGTAACTTTTTGGTAGCAAATGTAAATTTTAAAAATTGAACAATAAAATAACGTAAGTCTCAACTTGAAATATGAATCAACATTCAACAAATAATTGTGATAGCAAGACTCACTATGTATTAAATTTCAATAAATGAAGTTTCAATAAATGGACTTTCGACACAAATGCAATAATGAAATCAAATTGTCAAATTATATCAACTGTGTTTGTAAATAGACCTGACCTGATGACCTGAGAGTTCAAGTCTATGTGACACCTCTAATATCAACAACAATGACCCAATCAAAACAATAACAAGAATGTCCTAATTAAGTGAGGTCATTGACAAACAAACATAAACAGTAAACAATCAATATCAACAGTCAACAATCAATTCTTAATCCTTAGGTCAACACAAGACAGTTTAAGGTCATGAACTTAAGAAGTGTCTAATCCAGACACTTAATCCAGAGCAAACATGTAATCAACAAGCAATTAAAGCAGATCAATTTGAAAAACAGTTAATGCAATGAGGATTATAAAAGTCCTTAAGTGTTTGTAAAAAGTGTCAGCTCAAAGAGTTCAGTTTAGCACATGGAAATTTACACCAATTTTCTGACAAAAATGACTAAAATAGCCACTTATAGAGTTCTGAGGCCCAAAATTTACAGTCCGTAAAATTTAATTCTGCCTCCCAACTTATGGTTATGCCTTACTTGATACGTGGACATTCCATGAATCTTCTCGCGAGAATTTTCTTGTCTTGAAATTCTGGAATCTTCGGGAACTTCTGGAATCTTCGCGAAATTCTGGTTTCCAGGACGAATCCGGTGCCATATCCAGGTGAACCAAACCGAAATCCTGTCGACTGCGCCAATTGTTGTAGTAGGTTCGTTAACCAAAAACGAAGACTGAAGTATGGTTAATTCTTTTATTCAGAAAACCAAAGTAGAAGAAGAAACCCCAAGCCGGGGTTCCATGTGGTTTAGGAACTGACAATATGTACAAACTATCTCTGGACCGAATAACTTCATATAGACAGACTAGGTCTGACCATGTGCTCTGCTCCAATTAAAAAGAAAGATGGCACCAGAAAATGCCACTGGGTGTCACTCCGAGTGTGACTGGCCACTGGGGACACCTGGCTGCCCAATCGTCAACTGGACCAAGATGCCCCCTGGTGCCAGAAGGATAAACACAACACCAATGCCTTTGAAAACAAATTTATTACACTGGGACATGATCACCCTAGTCAGAGAAATGATGTCCACATCATTTAATAAAAAAAATTCAGAAGAGCAACAGAGCAAAAACATAGGTACAATAACAAGAACAATTATACGAAAGATGTCAACTGCTAACATCAAAAACTCTGCAAAAAATAGAAATTCATATAACAAGAAATAGAAAATATCTGAAGCAAATCAAATTCTGATCTGAAAAATAGAGGATTCTTAATCAAAGAGGTCAAGGAGCTTGGAGAGAAGAAGCAGTTTCTGATCCCGCTGGACTTGGCTCTGCTGAGTGAGGACATAATCCCCAGACTGGAACCTAACTGGAAGTTGTCGCTTCCTCTTGGAGCGCCTAAGAGCTGGTTGCTCCGGTTCTTCAGGCTCTGAAGGGGATTCCTCAGGAGATTCCATGGGACTCTCTTCTTGCTCTTCTGTCCTTGCTGTGGGTGGAGAAACTGTGGGTTGAGAGGATGTCGGCTGGACCCCGGTTTGATCTGCGCTGACAGGATTCTCATCATCGGCTACTGGTGCAGGAGGCTGTACCACCACAGGAGGGTTGACCATCTCCTGGACTACTTCATCTTCCGAGGATGTATCTTCCCTAGCCAAATCCATAAATTGAGAAGTCCTGGTACCAATGGGGAGCAGATTATTCCGGTGTAGCCGCTTTTTCCGGCCTTTTCCTTCCTCCGGCTGAATCTCGAAGACAGGCAGATCTTCAAGCTGACGGACGACTACATACACCTGATCTTCCCATCGATTGGAAAGTTTATGGCGACCCTCAGGGAAGACTGTCTTCTTCACAAGGGCACGATCTCCAGGGTTGATGGCATTCCCTCGGACCTTCAAGTCATAATACTTCTTGGCTCTTTTCTGATTCTTCTTGATGTTTTCCTGTGCAATTCTATAAGATTCTTCTAACTTCTGCCTCAGACCTTCGACATAAGGAACGGATGAAGAGTCTGGAGGCCCCACTAGTCCAAAGGTATCATCAATGGGTAGACGTGGAGTCCTGCCGAACATCAGCTGGAACGGGCTAAAACCAGTGACTGAATTCTTTGTGCAGTTGTAGGCATGCACCAGCAGCTTCACAAATTCCGCCCATCTTGATTTCTTCGCTCCAGGAAGTGAAGCGAGCATGTTCAGAAGAGACGAGTTGAACTTCTCGCACTGCCCATTGCCCATGGGGTGGTATGGTGTCGTCGTGGATCTCTTGCACATCTCGGAGATGACCTTTCCGACGAAGTTGGCTCCTTTGTCACTGTGGAGACGCTGAGGCATTCCATAATGGTTCACGAAGAGATCCACCAGGGCCTTGGCAGTGGTCTTGGCAAGCTGATTCCTGGTCGGAGTAGCCATGGCGTATCTGGTGAAGTGGTCAGTGAGGACCAAGATGTTGCTGTATCCGCCTACTGATGACTCAAGGCACAAGAAATCCATGCTGACTAATTCCATAGGGGATGACGTCTTGATGGAGACTAGCTCTGCAATAGGCTCCAACTTCTTCCTCTTGAGGCAATTCTTACATTCTGAAATATAAACAGACACATCATCATTCATAAAAGGCCAATAAAATCGACTTTTTAACAGATCCAAGACGCGATCACGACCGAAGTGTCCCATGTCATCATGTAACAACTGAAGAGCTTTCTTTTGTTGAAGACTTGGAAGGACGAGCTGTTTCACCTCAACACCTTGATGCATACAAATCCGGTAAAGGACACCTTTCTCCACCTTCAGACGCTTTCGTTGACGCCACAGTTGACGGACCTCCGGCAGATCAGAATCCAGGGTGTCCTGCTCTAAAGCATCAATCACTGCTCTGATGACAGCATCTTCTCTCTGGAGTTTCGACCAGTCCGGAACGGTACCCTTGGAGAAGACTGAAAAATCTGGAAGAGCCTGTGAAGACATGCAACAAGCAGAGACAAGTTCCTCCTTACCAGCTCCATCACAAATAGCTTTGACGTCAGCATCCGAAAGAGTGACCACATCTGGCAACCTAGAAAGAGCGTCGGCAGCAGCATTCAACTTCCCAGGACGGTACTTCAAACTGAAGTTGAAGGATGAAAGTGCAGCCACCCATCTCAATCCAGTGGCGTCGAGCTTCGATGAGGTCATGACGTAAACTAAGGGATTTGAGTCTGTGATGAGTTCAAATGCGGCTCCATACAAGTAGTCGAAAAACTTTTCAGTGATGGCCCACTTCATCGCCAGGAACTCCAATTTATGAGCAGGATAGCGGGACTCGGCTGGCGAAAGACTGCGACTGGCAAAAGCGATAGGATGGAGTTTACCGTCCACTTCCTGACTGAGAATGGCTCCCAAACCACGTCCGGTAGCACCCACCTGTAGGGTAAAGGGTTTAGTGAAGTCCGCGAAGGCCAGAACTGGAGTGGATGTCATTGCCTCCTTGAGCTTCTCGAAAGCTGTCTGCTGTTCTTCATTCCACTCAAATGGAGGGTAGGCAATCTTGGACTTCAACTTCCCTTTCCGCTTCACCTTCTTGTCTCCTGGCACTCCTCGCAATAACTTCTGCAGTGGAAAGGCTAACTTGGCGAAGTCCTTGATGAATCTTCTATAGTATCCACAGAAGGCCAGGAAACGATGAAGTTGTTGTCTTTCGGTAGGGATGGGCCAGTTCTGCACTTTCTCAATCTTCGCTGGATCGGTAGCTACGCCCTTCTCCGAAAGGATGTGTCCTAGGTACTTGATTTCCCGTTGAAAGAGACAGCACTTCGAAGGCTTGAGCTTTAGTCCAGCTTCTTCCAGTCGGGACAGCACTTGATCCAGACGCTGAAGATGAGTCTCAAACGTATCTGCAAAAACGATGACATCATCTAGATACAACATGCAGGTTTGTAAATTTAGGGAGCCCATGACTTGCTCCATGACACGCTGAAAGGTAGCTGCAGAATTCACCAGACCCATAGCCATTCTTCTCCATTCATAGAAACCAAGGCATCCTGCGGTGAACGCTGTATACTGACGATCGTCGGGATGCATATCAATCTGCCAGTATCCTGACTTCAAGTCTAACGTCGAGAACCAGGAAGCACCAGCCAAACGGTCGAATGTGTCATCGATACGGGGAAGGTAGTGGCTGTCTGTGATGGTGTTGTTATTGAGCCGCCTGTAGTCTGTCACAAATCTCAGGTCTCCATTGGGCTTCCTGACAAACACTGCTGCTGGAGCATAAGGGCTGGATGAAGGTTGTATGACTCCAGCTTCAACCATGTTTTGCAGATGGTCCCGGACTTCCTCAATCATTGCAGGGGGTATCCGGCGATATTTCTCCTTGAAAGGTCTGTCTTCCTTGAGATGGATCTGATGTGAATGACCTTCATAGTGACCCAAGTCCCAGTCGCTCCATGAGAAGGCTTTGGCATGATTCTCTAAACATTGATGAACTTGTCGGCGTTGATGGTCGGTCAGACCAGGCAAGGGGAAGGCATCAATAATCCGGTTGGGTGGAATGGAAGAATCATCCGCCTTCTGAGAACAGACTGAAACAGGGAAAGCATAACATAAAATACAATTCAATGGAATGGTTACTCCTTTCTGTGACGTATTAACTATAGACACTGGTATATTGTCCGTGATGGCATCACTATTATAGATGGCAGGAGTTAACAACAGCCCTCCAGGCAAGGAAGAATCAAAAGTTGCCTCAACTAAAATTTGAGAGGTCTCCTTACACTGTAGTCCACAGTGCTGACCTTTAACCACTACACTACTCAAAGCGGGAATCTCAATGGCTTCACAAACTTTCACTGGAATGCCAACTGAAAATTTCTTAGTTTTCAGAATAACACTTTGAAAGGCAACCTTCCAAGCCGTCGGAAGCTGTTCATTGACAAAGTCATCATGTAACTCCAAACATCCACAAATTACATTGGTACCCAACAACACCGGACAATGTTCATTGTATCTAGTATCATCAGTAACCAAAAGTAATGCCGTCAAAGACTTAACATTTCCTAAAATCTTACCAGGAAGTGAAAGTTCAACCTCAATATACCCAGAATAAGGCAAGTAGGAACCACCGATGCCCTCAATCTTTAACAAAGTTTCTAAAGGTTTTATCTCTAAATGAGATAAACGAGTTTCATAAAACTTTTGAGAAATACAGGACACCTGAGAACCAGTATCTAATAAAGCCAAGACATCACAATCATTAACTTTAACATAAGTCTCATTGGCAGGGCCAATCAAATTCGGAGGAGCTTTGTTGAGAGATTCATCTACGGATCGCTCCGCGCCGCAGATGACGAGGCGTTTAAAAGCTTCCGGCAGTTACGCTTCACGTGGCCAGGCTTCTTGCAGTAATTGCAGATAAAGTTCCTGGAGGGGAAGGTAGAAGTCTCTAAAGTGGAAGTTGGCTGGCTGCTAGATGTACCAGACTGGGATGGCTTGGAGTTTCCCTGAGGCTTCCTGTCAATCTTGCTCTCCAATTGGTTGACCTTGGTAGAGAGTGACTTCAGATCCTTCTGGATATCGTCCAACTTCTTTTGCATGGGATCCACTTCAACAGTCTGTGCCTTGGAGACAACCTTGCCCTTGACTCGATGTTCCTCCTCAGCTTGGCGAGCTAAAACAAGAATCTCATCATATGTCCCATCAGTCATCCTATGACGTAGGGCATGCTTCACATTGTCCAGCACCAGGCCTTGAGAGAACTTCGCCTTCATCATGGAGTTCCTCTTTTCTGCGGTGATGTCGTCCAGCTGTGGGTGGCAAAGCAGATCCTCTAGACGACAAGCCCATTCAGCCACTGACTCAGATGACTTCTGCTGCGCTGAGTAGAAATCGGAGAGAAGTTGTTCATTGGTGACTACAGTACCAAACACTAACTTGAATGTAGCCAAAACTAGATCTAATGTGGCATCATTTCCAAGTCACATTAATACCTGTGCTGCCGTCCCAGTCACTGAGCGGTGGATGGCTCTCATCACTTCCCTCTCTCCAAACAGAGTCCTCAAGTTCGTAACTTCGAACTCCCATACCCGGAACACAGTTTGACCTTTGGACGAATCACCAGAAAAGTTAGGAAGTCGAGGTATCTTATTTTCCTCAAGCACCCGCGGCACTCCGTCATTGCGATCAACTTCCAGATTAACTGCATTGTTACCGGCGTTACGATCCCTGCGATCTCCAAGCTGATCATTAGCATTTTGAGAAACAAGTTGATCCTCAGGCTTAACTTTAGGCTTAGTACCTTGAAGTAACTGAAGAAGTTCCGCTTGTTGTGCTATAGTTAAAGTTTTGATAAACTCGGGGAGATTCTGAGTAACTTCGGTAGATGGGGGACCAGCGGGATCTTTCTGTCCCCCTACGGCACCACCATCTGCACCAACCCCATCACCCTCATGATCAGACATGATGATTGTGAGGGCAACAAAGTAATCAATACACTAAAGTTATGATTGATCACTAAAATTTGTAAGTATCAACTCAATCACTCATTCACACAAGCACACATTCATACGTAGCAGTTGGCTATAAATTTTGAAGTTGTAAGTTAAGCAAAATTGGAAATTTGGAATACTTAACTTTAAAATAAGTTGAATTAAAGTTAAAGTTGAATAATCAAAGTTGAAATATAAAAATTGAATTTGGAATAGAGTCTGTAATAGGTTATGCAATCTAGAAAATAGCTAATATATTTTTAATTGAAATTAATAATAAAAGTTGAAGAACCAAGGCTTGGGTAGTAAGTACCTAATCAAAATAACCTGGCAAACTGTAAATTATAAAAGAACTAACTCCTCAGTAAATATGAACAAAGTAGTATTAATTAAATAATTAGCTAAGTCCACTAATTAAAAGTAATAAACTAATATAATTTCTTCAAAACAACAAAATTGTGTCAATTTGTGAAATAATTCTAAGTTAAAGTCAACTAGTCAAAGGTGAAACACAAAGGTAGGTTGCTGAATCACCAAACGTAAATTAACTCCAATATAAACACCAGGTGGCGGGCTAAGTCCCAACTGATTAACACAAAGTAACAAAGTTTATGATAAACGACTAAGTTGACGATTAATGACTAAGTTATTGACAAATGACTAAGTTATTGACAAATGACTAAGGTATTGACAAATGACTACGTTATTGACAAATGACTAAGTTATTGACTAATGACTAAGTTATTGACTAATTCATTGACAAATGACTAATTATAACTATTTATGACTAAGTAAAACTAAGTATAAGGAAGTATAACTAAGTATAACTAGGTATAACTAGGGATAACTAAGTATAACTAAGTATAACTAAGTATAACTAGGTATAACTAAGTATAACTATAACAAAGTGACGGAAATATAACTAAATTTTCTAAATTATAATAAGTTTACAAATCGGAATTTAAATAACTATCAAATTTATTGAAGTATTCTAATATCAATATCTAATATAGATTTTTAATTTAAATTGCTAAGTTATTATAATTATCTAATCAATAATAAATTTTTTCTAATAAGACCTAATTGAAAAAAATGTTTAGTGATGACCTGATATAATTATTGAATTTTATGAAAAAATAATTTTATTAACTGTCAACCAGAAATATTGAAAATCTAAACCAGAAAGTAATGGTGTGCCTAACTTCAATAGCCAATACGCAATGTAACTTTTTGGTAGCAAATGTAAATTTTAAAAATTGAACAATAAAATAACGTAAGTCTCAACTTGAAATATGAATCAACATTCAACAAATAATTGTGATAGCAAGACTCACTATGTATTAAATTTCAATAAATGAAGTTTCAATAAATGGACTTTCAACACAAATGCAATAATGAAATCAAATTGTCAAATTATATCAACTGTGTTTGTAAATAGACCTGACCTGATGACCTGAGAGTTCAAGTCTATGTGACACCTCTAATATCAACAACAATGACCCAATCAAAACAATAACAAGAATGTCCTAATTAAGTGAGGTCATTGACAAACAAACATAAACAGTAAACAATCAATATCAACAGTCAACAATCAATTCTTAATCCTTAGGTCAACACAAGACAGTTTAAGGTCATGAACTTAAGAAGTGTCTAATCCAGACACTTAATCCAGAGCAAACATGTAATCAACAAGCAATTAAAGCAGATCAATTTGAAAAACAGTTAATGCAATGAGGATTATAAAAGTCCTTAAGTGTTTGTAAAAAGTGTCAGCTCAAAGAGTTCAGTTTAGCACATGGAAATTTACACCAATTTTCTGACAAAAATGACTAAAATAGCCACTTATAGAGTTCTGAGGCCCAAAATTTACAGTCCGTAAAATTTAATTCTGCCTCCCAACTTATGGTTATGCCTTACTTGATACGTGGACATTCCATGAATCTTCTCGCGAGAATTTTCTTGTCTTGAAATTCTGGAATCTTCGGGAACTTCTGGAATCTTCGCGAAATTCTGGTTTCCAGGACGAATCCGGTGCCATATCCAGGTGAACCAAACCGAAATCCTGTCGACTGCGCCAATTGTTGTAGTAGGTTCGTTAACCAAAAACGAAGACTGAAGTATGGTTAATTCTTTTATTCAGAAAACCAAAGTAGAAGAAGAAACCCAAAGCCGGGGTTCCATGTGGTTTAGGAACTGACAATATGTACAAACTATCTCTGGACCGAATAACTTCATATAGACAGACTAGGTCTGACCATGTGCTCTGCTCCAATTAAAAAGAAAGATGGCACCAGAAAATGCCACTGGGTGTCACTCCGAGTGTGACTGGCTACTGGGGACACCTGGCTGCCCAATCGTCAACTGGACCAAGATGCCCCCTGGTGCCAGAAGAATAAACACAACACCAATGCCTTTGAAAACAAATTTATTACACTGGGACATGATCACATTATTATTACACCCTCCAAAAGGTAAAAAAGGGGGGAAATCATATTCCTTCTTTACTCATATCACCCCGAATTCGGGGGGGGGGACCAGGGAGGTATCTACATAGTGGAAATGGCTTGAGGGGGGCTATTACATGGGGTGAATACGGGGCGCTCCGTGGCCTTTTCTGTCTCTTCCATGTTAATTTTGGGCCTCGGGGGGGGGGGGGACATGGCCCAATGGCTCCCCTAAATACTCTACTGGGGGCAACCATTAAATTTGAATTCTAAGGTGGGAGTTTGGAGTTTTCCTCAGCGAGAAATTATTTTATTTCTCGTTAATGCCGAGAATAATTATTTATTTTGAGCATGCAGGTCAGTTACCCAAATATTCTTTCTTAAATCAAGCAACACTCTGTTGAGAAAAATACCGCCCTCTAAACATTATTTATGTCAAGAGTGCCAAAACAGAATTTATTTATTTCACTAAAACTGAGCAAAAAATTACTTATTTTTAAAAAACTCCAAACGTGCCCCCTTCACCTTGATATTAAATGGTCGAGCCCTTAGCAGCGTTAATCTAAAACTCACTGTGCATTAACGAGGGGGGTACCCTCAGCATCAGGGCAGCCATTGCAAATCTCGATTCAAAGTAATTTTCTATCATCCTGAGCTTATTATATCATATCCAAAGCCTATTTTGGCCATGCATGTAGATTGAAAGTTAAACTAACCCTGGGCCTTGCCTTCTAAGTGTGATCAGTCACAGAATTGTTGTATTTTACATTGGAAATGTAACGACAGGGCGAGGGTAACCAAACAGACCTGTCGAGGGTAACACCATTTTCAATTATTGTCATGGTGAGGGTAACACCTAATATCACAGTATTTGAAATTGTTCTTTTTTGACATTTTACAGAGTAATATAAAAAGCAATATTGATGTTATTAGGTTTATATAATAGATAGATAGATAGATGTTCTTCTGTGGCCTAATAGTTAAGATTGCTGGTCTGATGGCTCTGAGGTCTTGGGTCAAAATCTCACCTGGGAAATTCATTTTTATCCCAACGCAATGGTCATTGCTTCTTCTTATGGTGGTTGCCTAACAGACTGTCTAGATATCCTATAAAATTATCTTCAACAGACATCCCAGAGGGACCCTGCAGACCCGCTAGACGTCTGTAGAGGTTAAAAAATGAACCCAGTGCTCCCAATAGATAAATAGATAGATATATAGGCAGATAGATAGATATATAGATAAATTACCTTTATACTTGACTATATACTTGTCTATCTACTTGTTTATCTAATGTATATTTATCTATGAAAGAAAGACAATAGCTACTCCAAAATAATTCATTTTAAGTAGCTCTCAAGTACCTGTGTAACACGGATGTTTCATCTTGTGCTGAGACTATGTACTTAGCCTCATAACTGTGGTCCCTGTCCGGTTTTGTTTTCCACTTTTCCTTGTTCAACAATGTTTGTGATGTAAAGCCCTACCTATCACCACACTCTTCAAATACACTGCCCTGTATTGCTGTGTGACGATTACAGAATTTGACTGCTTACAGCAGTTTCAACAGCCACAACATTCTTTTGATTCAGCATTGACCATGAGATTGCTTACGAAGTCCAATCTCAGAGATGTGTTATGTTCTGCTGTTCGTATACCAATCATAAAGCCAACAATTGCTGCATGGAAAGTTGGAGACGAGTCCCAACAACGGAATGCTTATCAAAACTGCTGATTTCTCTTTAGTTTCAAAGATACATGTAAGGCGGATCTCATTTGAATGTACCATGCATTGATCATGTCATTCATAATTGTTTTAGGCATCACCACGCATTTATAATATACATTCCTTGTGATATTTCATTTAATAAATTATGCATCAACCTAATAACACTGACAGCTTGCATAGTTTGCATAATTATTGTATTATAACGAATATTAGTTGACTAATATCTTAGGAGCGGATTTTAGTTCTCGACAATAGTATGCTGCATCAGAATTGAAACATCACTGTAAGAAATGACCGTGTTTTTCTGGCTAAAAGAACCGTAAATTTATTGTTATTTTACTAGTATTTTTTTAATACAGACTTTGTCCGGGAATTTACAGTTCTTTGTCAGTTACGAAATGGCTCCAAGATAAATTTACTGCAACATGTCATTTAACATTCAGTTCACGTTAATGGGGGGGGACATGGCCCAATGGCTCCCCTAAATACTCTACTGGGGGCAACCATTAAATTTGAATTCTAAGGTGGGAGTTTGGAGTTTTCCTCAGCGAGAAATTATTTTATTTCTCGTTAATGCCGAGAATAATTATTTATTTTGAGCATGCAGGTCAGTTACCCAAATATTCTTTCTTAAATCAAGCAACACTCTGTTGAGAAAAATACCGCCCTCTAAACATTATTTATGTCAAGAGTGCCAAAACAGAATTTATTTATTTCACTAAAACTGAGCAAAAAATTACTTATTTTTAAAAAACTCCAAACGTGCCCCCTTCACCTTGATATTAAATGGTCGAGCCCTTAGCAGCGTTAATCTAAAACTCACTGTGCATTAACGAGGGGGGTACCCTCAGCATCAGGGCAGCCATTGCAAATCTCGATTCAAAGTAATTTTCTATCATCCTGAGCTTATTATATCATATCCAAAGCCTATTTTGGCCATGCATGTAGATTGAAAGTTAAACTAACCCTGGGCCTTGCCTTCTAAGTGTGATCAGTCACAGAATTGTTGTATTTTACATTGGAAATGTAACGACAGGGCGAGGGTAACCAAACAGACCTGTCGAGGGTAACACCATTTTCAATTATTGTCATGGTGAGGGTAACACCTAATATCACAGTATTTGAAATTGTTCTTTTTTGACATTTTACAGAGTAATATAAAAAGCAATATTGATGTTATTAGGTTTATATAATAGATAGATAGATAGATGTTCTTCTGTGGCCTAATAGTTAAGATTGCTGGTCTGATGGCTCTGAGGTCTTGGGTCAAAATCTCACCTGGGAAATTCATTTTTATCCCAACGCAATGGTCATTGCTTCTTCTTATGGTGGTTGCCTAACAGACTGTCTAGATATCCTATAAAATTATCTTCAACAGACATCCCAGAGGGACCCTGCAGACCCGCTAGACGTCTGTAGAGGTTAAAAAATGAACCCAGTGCTCCCAATAGATAAATAGATAGATATATAGGCAGATAGATAGATATATAGATAAATTACCTTTATACTTGACTATATACTTGTCTATCTACTTGTTTATCTAATGTATATTTATCTATGAAAGAAAGACAATAGCTACTCCAAAATAATTCATTTTAAGTAGCTCTCAAGTACCTGTGTAACACGGATGTTTCATCTTGTGCTGAGACTATGTACTTAGCCTCATAACTGTGGTCCCTGTCCGGTTTTGTTTTCCACTTTTCCTTGTTCAACAATGTTTGTGATGTAAAGCCCTACCTATCACCACACTCTTCAAATACACTGCCCTGTATTGCTGTGTGACGATTACAGAATTTGACTGCTTACAGCAGTTTCAACAGCCACAACATTCTTTTGATTCAGCATTGACCATGAGATTGCTTACGAAGTCCAATCTCAGAGATGTGTTATGTTCTGCTGTTCGTATACCAATCATAAAGCCAACAATTGCTGCATGGAAAGTTGGAGACGAGTCCCAACAACGGAATGCTTATCAAAACTGCTGATTTCTCTTTAGTTTCAAAGATACATGTAAGGCGGATCTCATTTGAATGTACCATGCATTGATCATGTCATTCATAATTGTTTTAGGCATCACCACGCATTTATAATATACATTCCTTGTGATATTTCATTTAATAAATTATGCATCAACCTAATAACACTGACAGCTTGCATAGTTTGCATAATTATTGTATTATAACGAATATTAGTTGACTAATATCTTAGGAGCGGATTTTAGTTCTCGACAATAGTATGCTGCATCAGAATTGAAACATCACTGTAAGAAATGACCGTGTTTTTCTGGCTAAAAGAACCGTAAATTTATTGTTATTTTACTAGTATTTTTTTAATACAGACTTTGTCCGGGAATTTACAGTTCTTTGTCAGTTACGAAATGGCTCCAAGATAAATTTACTGCAACATGTCATTTAACATTCAGTTCACGTTAATGAACAATTACTACAACCGTTAATTTACTGGCAACTTTTAATATGCAGACAAAACATTAGAATTGGCCAAACAATCAATACACCTGGTCAGATTAGGAACTATAAACAAGAGATTGCATTGACTTCAACCACGGAACATGTGGTGCCATCTATAACATACGCTTTACACAGCTGTTAATCAAACTTAATTTATAACTTATCTGAAGGTAAGGGAACATCCTCATTCATATGATCTTAAAGATGCTGTCATTATGCAAAAGTTGTAATATTTATATATGACATTGACATTTGTGCGAGTCTTATTATGTGATCTAAAGAATGACACTATTAAAACCAAAATAACCCAGGCGCAGTCTGCATCAATACAACATACTTCGATAAACTTGACACCTGGTTCTCTTGGAAAATATCCATCAATTTTATGGTTTGTGAGCAAACATGTGCGAATTAAATGCCGGGTATAATTGATGGACTTACTTCCCTGCTGTCAAGCAAGAGATGAGCAAGGCCGAGCCTGGAGTCAGTGGCTCTCTCACTCTCTCAGCTGATTCCAGCTTCGGTACATCCCTACAGCTATGCGACAGTTAAATCACGTGCTTAGTCTGTTCTTTCACACTTGTGCAAAAGTAAGAATAACAGATACTATCCGTATTTTTTCAGTAGATTATACAGCTCCTTGCATTCTTTACATTCTATGTTTTACAGTTGATATAACTGTAAAATATACTTTAAATAAACTGTTTTATATATGTACATTATACCGTAATATCACTTTGTTGAATCTGCAAAATTACAGTTCAATGTACCAATCTGCATTTTACGGTTCATTGTCCTGTTCAGGTTATTAGTACTTTTACAGTTCTTAGACCTGGAACAAAGTTGCCAGTTAATTTAACTGTAAAATTTAACGGGAATTTTTTGCAGTGATGAAAATCTCAGGTCGCATCATGTCAGCAGTATGCACAGGGAGGAAAACTATCATTCATGTAAGTTTCACTGTGGATGATACTGTTTGGGAAAAGGTCATTTTCATATACTTTATATCTCCATGCTGGATGTCAGCCAATACCACATCTTGGGTATGAATGTGTTCCCTTGTATATATCTGTAATCATTGAATTGAATTCCTCCCTGTCCGAGAGTGACCATCCTCCCCGTAGACTCAATCATACATATATAGAAATATAAATGATGATGAGCCTGTCAGTTTGTGCATATTTACCCTCAGAGCTAATAATATTTTGAAAATGTTCTGCTCTATGTTTAGTGAATGTGACACACAATATTCTTGCCAGATCTTAGAGTTGAGAGCTTTTAAAACAATGGCCTACAAACTAACTGGTTTTTATCTGTGCTTGACAACTGTTTGTCACAGTCAAGTATGTTTCTACAATTCTATCTAATTGTTTTCATTTGTAGATGTGTACCAAAATTTGTCAAATCTGAATTTTTCAAACTTCCGCTGTGGGGTAGAATGGACAGGAATACTGTTTTGCAACTGTATTCTCATTTGGAGTTAATTAATTTTAAGATTCTCCTTTATTGAAGGGTATTGAAATTATAATTTTGATTGGGGTCCCTGACTGGTAATTAAAAGAAGTGTCAGCAAATGCTGTTATCTATTGCAATACAGAGCAAATTGAGTAAGCTCATCCATTGCCTTTTGTTCCTTGACTGTTTGCTTTTGATTGTTCTAATATCTTGCATTACCCTCGCCAATTGGCTTGGTGGTTACCCTCGCCAACCGGAAGTGACCCTCGCCCAAATCTTGCAGTACCCTCGCCACTTCCGGGTTAGTACCCTCGCCAAAATGCTGGTACCCGCGCCGAAAAAATGATGGTACCCTCGCCAATATGCTGGTAACCTCGCCATACCATTTTCCATTTTTTGTGGTACCCTCACCTCGAGTGATTTCTAATTTCCTAAATGTCTTAGTTAATATTGTATGTGTGAATCTGTCACTTGGCAATCATTCCTTCCACAAGCCATTTTAGTCAAGTTCAAAATTTTATGACCTCACTCCCTCTAAATTTTTTGTGATTTCACTTTGAAATCACGAATCAGTAGTTGTAACGGCTACCCTGATGGCGAGGGTACCCCCTTCGTTAGTGCACAGTGAAACTGAAATGTTCACATGAAAAGTTGTGCTAGCTGACCTGGATCCTGATGCAGAGTTGTCGTTTGTCACTGAATCCAGTAAAGTTCTTCAATAATTCTCCAGGCCAGTTTATGGCCTACGTTTCAAAAGAAGTGGTTACAGTCAACACCTGTTTCAGCTGGATGCCAATCAGATGTAGATTTGACAGCCCCTTGTATCAGTGTCTCTTGTCAGGCAAGCAAAAGAACCCTCACTTGGGATAGAAGTGTAACATGTTAATGACTTCCATTCTCTCTCCAGTCTCATAAATCAACCCTCATGAGTGTCCAGAACTGGGTGCAGAGGGCTGCACTTGCAATGTTTAATTTATCTGCCTGTCTGTCTGTATTTGTGACAGGACAAACTTCTATTGTGTATTTCTGTTTAAGAATTTAAACAGAAACTGATCTGACTGCTAATCAGCTTATGTTGCAGGATGTAACTATCAATCAGTGCAATTTGTGAGTTCATGTTTAATCTTCCTGTTACACACTAGATCTGGGCCTTACTCTCTGTACTGTTTTATATCATGTCACAAGCTAGTCTAAATACCATATAGATAATACCATACAGATAATACAGGAAGAACAGGGACAGTGTAACTATTACAAGTTTACAAACTTAATAATTAGTGTAGCATACAGTCATATCTAGTTGTCACACTCTGCACGCTATTTCAGAACAAATTTACTTGTCGGGCACAGTTTAAAAAAATGTACAAAGAATCTGTCAACGCAGCATTTTAGTATGTGGTCTCAGCTTCGATTTGATGTTAAGATCAAAAAAATCTGTTGGGAAAATTTTGAGAAAATTGAAATGTAAAATTTTTTGTTTTTCACACCCTTGTTGCCTGCAAAATATCCATTATAGAATTTTGAAAACGATCTATTGGAATGAGTTGAATGTAGAAATGCTTTCTTTGACCACCCTGATGCCTATATTAACAGTTGAACAAATTCAGAATTATGATTATGTGGATTTTAAAGGAATATATTCAGATGGTGTTACAAACTTGCTAGACTGCATCCTGCATTCTCAGAGCACATTTTTAAAACATCTTATCAACTGAACCTGCATAGGTTTACTAATTCATTGAGTGCGTAAGTTAAGTAGCCAAACGCTGCAGCAATGTAGTCAATATTAAGACATATTTAGATATTTTATAGCATTTTCATACCCATATTCCGAGACATATGTCGCAAAACTTTCAGAGTGCAACTCTCCATATTAATATCAAAACCTCTCATTCCATTCTGAAGATATATGAATGTCTCAATTGTCCATTCCTTAAATATGATATTTTTGTTCAGGAACTTTATTTCCGAAGGTATCTTATAGATTTCCTTCAATTGTGCATTACTCTCAAATAAGTACTTTCTCCGAAGAATTTACATCAATTAATTGACAAGAAAATAGTATAAGATCCATTTTTAAGTGTTGTCATTCTGACCATGAAAGAAAAATAAGTAATTTTGTCAATAATTACTTGTTTCAGAACTCCTGGTGTGAAGTTAGCTTGTTTAAGATGTGATAACTCTTCCTTTTTGTATTGAAAGTATACAGATAATCGATATTAAATATGTGACAATAGAGTAGAGTCGGTTGACTAATAAGTTAATAATACGTTGATTGCACAAAGGCATGATACTACTAAACAACTGAATCCTGGAAGTCTACAAGTACTAAATTCTAAGAAATAGTCTTAGTACTGAAGTTTTTCAGGATAAGGGAACTTAGCTGGCCACTAAGACACTGAGGCCACTTATGGTTGGTGGAGGTTCCTTAGAGAGAACTGTTTTTCGCAGCATTTATATGATTTCATTGCAAAGTTTCTGTGTTTGTCATAAAATTGAGATTAAATATAAATATCCTAATGTGTCAAATAAACAAAGACCAGATAGTGTGCAAGCATGGACTGCGCTTGAGCAAACCCACAATGCAATATGACAAGGTTTACATGCATTACAGCAAATATGAGCATTTAAACCTCCGGCAAAGCTTTAAATTACATACACAAAAATCAAACTTAATCGATCCATATAAGACCATAAAATATGCATTGTTAAACCGAGGGCTTCTGTTAACACCATGAATTTGGTGTATGCATCCTCCTTCTTCAAACATGTACATTAACATAAATATTGTGGAATGGATATTTCTAACATTTATCGGTGGGGCCCGGTACATGTGCAGTTGTGTATTATTCAAATTTTTACTAAAAAAAAGAAAAAAGTAGGGGAGACTTAGGTAAGTGGTGTCGTTTTTGCCTTGGGGTGATTTTCTATTTAAAAAACTTACTTTGTGAAGCAATTAAAACAATGGGACACAACAATTAGGGAGATAATGGTGAACCTTCCCAAAGAGTTCTAGGTTGCACATCTGAACTTTGTGTTGCTGTAAGGTTTATCACTGGATTAGTCAGGTTGGTTGATCCCCCCTTTTTTTAAACTTACATCGTATTTTACCTTTTTTTCACATATTTCAATCATTCATATAATATTTGCAGCATATAACTGGTTTGTTATAGTATCTTATATTGACACAATTTATTGGTTGTCTAAAAGTATCATATCATGCCACCAGTCACTCAAAATTGGTTTGGGGACAATGTCACTCAAATTACAGCTTAAGTGTTACTCACAATTCTGACAACATGTCAGTTAAACATGTTAAATTATAAGTTACCTGGGGCAGGAGACATTCATGTTGCTAATTCAGCACTGGCCAATTGTAAGTTTTATCTATAAATTTTGAGTTCAGAATTTCACAATCAAAAAATACATTTTTGTCTGGTGCAGCTGAGACTGAGCCTGGGCTCACACCATCAGAATATGACCATCAATGGAGGCAGGTCTTGAACCTCCAACACTAGCTTCATGTATCAAATTAGGGAATCATCTGCTTGATTTAGTTTCAAATTAACGATGGTTTATAAAAGTTACAACTTGCCCCAGTCTCCCCTAGTGAGAATTAGAGTAAATTCTGGAATGCAAGCAGCATTTACAGCACAATTTAATTTTTTTTGGTTTTGGAAGATTATCTATCTTATTGATAATTTTATTCAATCAAACCAAAATGATTGATATAGAGGCACTGAAAATCAAGTAATTATGTTTTGGTCTAGACCCCACCCCCTCATCCAACATCCTTCCAACGAACAGTTTGATTGTACATATCTGATACTTTGGCATGTATATCTAGGTATTTTCTTACAGAAAAATTGATGGCACATGTGTTACCGCCAATAACCACTATTGTGCCCAATAGGCCTATTGGGCATGGATATTAGGCCTTTGGGCAAAATATAGGGTCTTTTGGCAAATTATAGGGTATTTTGGCTAATTATAGGGTCTTTGGGCAAACTATAGGGCCTTTGGGCATTACTACTCCTTTTGGCATTACTTTCCCAAAGTCATCGCATCCTTCAAAATATCCGCGAGGCCTTTGGGCAAAATATAGGTCCTTTGGGCACATGCCTAAATCACTCATTATCGCTCACTCCCGACTATAGTGGATTTTGGCAAAGATCTTATACTTTGGATACATGCCCAAGTCACTCGCAATAACTCTTTTGTGCTATTGTGGATTTCCACAAATATCCAACTTTGAATAACAGTGAACTGACCAATGAGAATACGCAATAATATCTTGACCAATGAGAATCCACCCTAATATCCACAGTAGGGGGCACTGGTCACATATGACCAAAAAGTCAGTTACAAGACAATCAAAAGATGGTACAGGTAAAGTCAAGAACAATAGAAAAATAAAAATAAGGATAAATTCTAGCTCTAGAACTAACACACTAATACTACATTCAGCTAATAGGAATATCACATTCTATTTAGAGTTACATCTACAACAGCATACATCACAATGTCAATCACAGTCAAACGGATAGCAATAAAAGAAAAAAACAGTCAATTTAGCACTATTGCGGTAATCAGTACCATAGTACATAATAGCACCTTTAAAACGATGAAAGATAAAAACGGTCAATGTTACATCACAATGTGAAAGTATATACACACAGGCTAATAAACAGATCATTTGACAATCAATATATACAAGTTGTATGCATGCCAGCACAACATAAGCAAAAGCACAATTAGTTTCATGTGAGTTATCCACATGCAACGCAATGTGTCAGTGCCTGTAGCCACCCAAACCTTGTGGACAGATACCCTTATTATAATTTTACACTAAATGCTATTATCAGTTTTTATGACAATATTTAAGAATTTACCTAATGCAAAGTTCATATCAGAATATTTATTTGTTAAAATTTTTAGAAATTGTTCACGAGAGCTTAATACTGCAAAGTTTTCTATCATTTTTGATGCTACTTCTAAGAGTTCTACTCTGCTATTTTTCCAATAATCACAAATCATGAGACAATGATATTCATCTTCAACTAGTCCTGATGCGCATCTCTTACAAAATCTCTCATCTGCAGGGATATACGGACGTTTGTGTCTTCCTAGTTCTATCTTTAAATTGTGAGAGCTTAATCTAAAGCGAGCTATACTGCGATATATATACTTTGGGAAGTTCAAGTTTAGATATGGTTCAAGACGCAGGTCTGTCTTAAATAATTTGTATGTTCTTAGCTTAGGAGTTTTAGTACTATCATTGATCTCAGCTAACATGTTTTCTCCAGCTTTTGCAAATAAGAGTGAATTAATTTTATTAGGACTTAATTCAAAGTTAGTGATTCCCAAATGAGTGAAAACATGTTGTATTTTCGACAGCCAGCATGGTGCCTTTTTCATTTTTAGTGCAACTTGAATGTTGTAGCATTCACACAGCAATTGTGGACAATTACCTGTTTTTAGTCTATGCCAATATTTTATCGCAGCAGCTTGCTGCCTATACATTAACTGGAATCGACCAGCATCTGCTAAGATAGCTACAGTTGAAGTTTGACTTCTGACGCCAAGTAGATTTTTTAGAAACTTCAATTGTATTTTTTCCAAAATATCATTTTGCTTAATTGTGAACCAGATTTCGCTGTGATATTCTAATATAGGCAAAATATGAGTATCAAACATTTTAAGACTTAGATTTGGCGAAAGATATCCAACAGTTCTAATTCTTTCCTTCAGGGCATGCATAGCCTTTTGTGCTTGTGATGCTAAGTGATCATACATCAAGCCATGAGTTTTGCGACCATTACTAATTATATGACCTAGATATTTATATGAATCAACAACTTCAAGTTTTTCATTACCAATCATAAACTGGCACTCTGCATTACCAGCTCTTTGTCTTACACCAGGTTGAACAATCATGACTTTACTCTTTTGTGAGTTGATAAGTAAATGCCATTTTCTACAATATTTTGCCAGATTGTCTAAGAGAATTTGCATGCCAGAGGCACTCTCGGAAATAAGTACTAGATCATCTGCATAGAGCAAATGGGTAAATGTTGTGTTATTTATAGTAAGGCCTTGATCTTGGTCAAAATACTCTCCCATATCAGAAAGAAACAAATTAAACAATTTTGGGCTAATAATCCCTCCTTGAAGAACCCCATATGTGCTTTCTATCTTTGAACCAAGCTGTCCTTCCCATCTGACTTTAGCACTGGATTTCGAGAAAAGGCTTTGAATAATGTTTAAAAGTTTCCCACAATAACCTTGTTTAATGAGTTTGTAGTACATGAATGTCCTATTGATAAAGTCAAATGCTTTTGAGAAATCTACAAAAGTGATATAAAGAGGTTTCTTTTTTGACATTTGATAAGATATTAATGTATCTAAAATAAATACATTATCACTAGTTCTACAACCTTTACAAAAACCAAATTGATTTGGGTCATTTGAGTTTGAGGCTTCAGTTTGAAAGACTAGCCTTTTATTTATAATAGATTCAAAGATTTTACCCATACACGCCATTAAAGTTAGTTTACGATAGTTGTCAGGTTCACTTTGACTGCCCTTTTTGTGCAAAGGCTGAATGATCCCTTCAGACCATTTCTCAGGATATACTCCTTTGTCCCAGATGTAATTAAAAAGAACTGTCAATGGTTCAACCATAGAATCTGATAAGTATTTATAAAATTCATTGCTTATACCATCAATCCCAGGTGCTTTTCCAAGCTTCAGACTCTTTAACTCAACCCCTACTTCATATGTAGTAATGGGCGCATCAGTAATAACTGGATCCTCAGGGGAGGAATTGTCATAGCTTTGCATGTAATCCTCGATTTCTTTTAAGAACTCAACATCAAATTTGAGATAAGCATCATTTGGCGGGCATTGAATACTCTTAAAGTATGATTCAAATGCTTCAAGAGAAATTGAACCAGTTATTGAACTTGATGAGTTTCTCTTTAAAGTTCCCCAATATTTCCAATATTCTGTTGGATTTTTACTTTGCATGTCACACAGGTTATCTCTTATATCATTTTGATACTGTCTCTTTTTCTTTTGAGTCATGGCTCTATATTGCTTTTTTAACTTACAATATTGATTAAGATTATTTTCTACACTGAGGTCATTATTTTTAGAGAAGTCATTTACATTACGCTTTAAGTTTTTACATTCATCATCAAACCATTCATTTTTTGGAAATTTGTCTCCTTGAGACTTTTGATATTTCCTTTTAAAATTTTGTGAAATAGCAGTGTCAATTAAGGAGTACATGCTATTTATGACATCTTCCACACCATTATCAAAAACAATGTTGTTTATAAATTCATCATGTAGTGATTCACAAAGATTGCTATTTAAGGAGCTAATGAGACCAGGTGCCTTATCCATATCAAATACATATTTGAAGAATTTAGCATGGTTGGCCTGCTTTATTTCCATTCAAATCGAAGCTGAGACCAAATACTACAATGCTGTGTTGACAGATTCTTTGTACATTTTTTTTAACCCTTAACTTCGTTCAAGGACACTGTGTCTACTGTACTTTTCAAAATTTTAAATGTGCATTGTTAGAAACTTTGTTATAATTTGTGCTACAACCGAAAGTTCCAGATCAAATAGTGTCCAAATAGTGTCTCATAGGTAGAAACTATTCGGTCTACTGAAAAGTACTTTTTGCCATTAGACACTGTGGCATGAGAGATTTTGTCACAAGCAGAAGTCAACTCCATTTCTATCTCATTTCACTTAGTATTTGGAAATACAAAGGATCAGTACTTTTCAATATTAACTCATGGCAGCATGGTCAATACCATAAAAAAAAATTATTGTCTTTCTTTTTTTTTCATTTCTGGAAAACAGCTTTTTTTGCACGTTCACAAGGAATATTAGAATCTATGTCTATTTTCCACATAATTATGTTTTTAAAATTGCTTGAATCACAGATAATGACAAACAGAAAACAATTTATTCTAAATATATTATAAGATTGATGTCCTTTATTGGTGCATGACTGCATGTTCATCATTATTAATTTTGTCAAATAATATGAGCAGCCTTCCAGGAAAAGTTGTTTCTTCAAAGTAATACACAGTATAGAACGGAGAATTTTTTTTTTTTGCATTATGAAATTGTATCAGCTGAGTCAGAGGCACGATTCCTGGTTCACACATTCTCCTTCCTTTCATAACTTTATGGATTATGTTACATTATATGCACATCTATGTAGTTCGCATTAATTTTCCGCAGTCAGCACTGATTCTTCAAGTTACATGGAGATGGTCAATTTGTGTTGCATCTGTCGGGAATATAATGTCCACCATCTGTGTTGGAAAAACAATTTGAAACAGTTAAAAAATGCAGTAGAAGAAACATATTAGGGACCATTCAGAATTTATGACTGGGGGGGTGGGAGTTTTGCTGAAACTTCCCATCGAAAATTGATACCCCCCTTGAGTTTCATCGGATTTTTAGAACCCCACCCTTAGGTTTCAGGCGTATTTTTAGTACCCCCCCCCCCCCGACATAAAAAGCAATACACACATATGTACTGTTATAAACGGCCACGCGTACAGATTCGCGGACTTTTGCGCGTAAAAAAAGTCCAAATAAAATGAGTTTATGAGTGTTTTTTAACATTTTTTCTTTTTTAAAATTTCTTCCCCCCCTTGGAAGTGTTGTCAAAAATTAATACCCCCCCCCTCGAAACATGTGTGAAAAGGTAGTACCCCCTCGGCCAAAAGTCCCACCCTCCCCAGTCATAAATTCTGAACGGTCACGTAGTACAAGTTTACAAAATTACATTAAGCCGTTTGTGCTCATCAATGACATCACACCAGGCTCTACCCATCACATTGAAATGAAGTGTCAATTTGTCATTGGGTAACTCATGACCTCAGTGACGAGTGATGTGACCCATTCAGTGACTTGTCCTGATAGTATTGTACCAGAGTAATGACCGGATATGACCCTATTAATGACTTATGAGTCGTACAGAATAACGTGGCATATGAACAGAACCATAAGTATACCTAGAATCCTAAATACATAATTAAGCCTGCACATTTAATCAGAAAACAGTCATATTTATACCTTGAACTGTCACTCTGAAGACTTACCTTCTCTAGCTTTTCCAAGTGACTCCTGCTTCTATCCCGAAGTTCATCGATTTCTTTCTCCATCTCTTTGCATTCCGTTCTCTTCTCAATGAGAGCTGCATCATTTTCCATCCCAGGTTGCAATCTCATCAGACTGTTGTTTCTAATCTCTCTTTCCAGCTCCTCACACTCCCCCCTCTTCCTATAGAGCACTGACTCTATGTGATTGGCATGCCCCAGTTGTTCGATGAGTTTCTCTATCTCCATATCCAGCTCTTCGTATTCTCTTTCTTTCCACCTCAAGCTTGCAGAATCCTTCTCGCTACAATGTTCCAGATGAAGTTTGTCAATCTTCCTCTCCAACGTGCTGCATTTATCTTTTGCCTTTTTTGTATTCTCTCTTGTGATTGCGGCATTCTTGTCCAGACATGGTTGGTCTATCCTAATTTTGAGTGCTTTGACTTCTTTTTTCTGTTTCCACAACAGGGCACCAGGGACTCTTTCTGCATGTTTATGCAACAAGTTGATTACATTTTGCAACCTTTTTCTCAAGCCACTGTCGCCTCCTATAAATGAAAGAGAAAGAAAAGAAGCATTTGAAGGATGGGGTTCAAGATAGTTATTTGCTATGAGTTTGACATCGATTTGGAGAGTTCTAACTGACACAAAACGCATATTAATACCCGATAATGAGGTGTCTAACTGACTTAGACCTGATACACCTCTTTAACTATGCCTTTCAAGTCTTTATTTTGGCAAAATAAATAGTAATCTGATTGTTTATTTATATTGTTAGTCCTAGCAGGGCACTAACATGCGAAATTGTCAGTTAAATAGCAGCTTTTTGAATGGTATACAATACTATACATATAACGGTGAGGTCTAATTGCACTGAAAATTCAATTATACAGTAAATACCAAATAAATGTTCCAATACTGCAAGAACACGAAATTACATTGTTCACAGCCTGAAATAATTTTGTGTGATTAGCAGGGCTTCTGATTCGGGTAACAAGTGAACCAACTTTGACTTCTGACGCCATTAGCGCCCTGAATCCTGACTCCAACTCTGTAAGTATCCTGAATTTCAACTTCAATTCTCACTCCCAACTCCTCTTTAGGGTCTTTTTTACATACAAGTTTCGTGTGTTTAGCAAAGGAAGACATCACCATTTTTTCATATGATAAATGCATTAACAGTTGTTCTAGAAGTTTTGAGTTAATGGTCTTCAAAAATGTATACAGTTCACAATAATAACTTCACATTGCTTTTAATTAAATATTTAAATAATATTTGGGAGTCAACAGTCCCCAGAATCATTTTTGACTCCAACTCTGAATGCGATTCCACCTGAAAAACAAAGTTAGACTTTGACTCCCGCCAAAAGCTGGAAAAGGTCCAGTCAAAGGCAGCCAGATTTGTTTTGCGCAAATACGGCCGTGATGACAGCGTAACGGAAATGCATAAAGAACTAGGCTGGCAAACACAGCAAGCCTACTGTTTCATCAATAGGATGACGATACTTTATAAGTCAATTCACAAACATATCATCCTACCGTTACCATCAAACATATCGCGAAATGATAGAATAACGAGGGGTTACCACCCTCATCAATTCACATTACCATTCGCGAATATCGATTGCTACAAATATAGCTTTTTTCCACGCACTGTAAGATGCTGGAACATCATACCTGCCCAAATTATCTCATCACCCACCCCTGATTCCTTTAAATCAAACCTTCAAAAAGCCGTTACTAACAAAGAAATTGTCATGGTACCCGTAGTATTTACAATCGACCCCGCCTTGGAAGTGGTTCAGACTCACCACCAAGAGCCGTGTTCTAGAATTCAAAAATACCGTGCAAGCACGTAAACCCCGCCGGCTCTATGTGAAGCCATTGAGACCATTCGGATACTGTTACATGCATACAAAAGTAAGAAATTCCAGTATTGTTTGCAAAGAAAAAAAATACCGTGCAAGCACGTAAACAACTCGGTTGCAAAGTGCGACAGACAACTCCAGTATCATGGCATGGCTGGGAGTGCAATACACATGAAGTAAAGACATCACCAAAAGTCCCAGAATGCACTTTAATTTGGTTGATTTACCCTGAAACCATTATAAAATGTGCAAGCAGTTGTTTTTCATGACAGCCAAGAATTGTGTTCACTTGGGACCATGAATGGAGTGGAGAAAGTATGAAGGTTTTGTAGACTGTGGTAAACATATATATATGTGCCTTCTACCAGGGGATTTTAAAAATCCCGACAACTCATTGAATGATTCATTTGGTACATAGGTCCATGGATGCAGAATTGCAGATCTATGCATCACCTCTGCTCTGTTACTTCAAAGGAGGCTGAATACTTCCCATTTGAACTGTTTAAAGTGTTTTTGCAAACAATAACAGTGCACTGCTCTTTTTTATTGTCTGCGGTAATTCTTTTTCCTGACTTGTTTAAACAATGGGACCTTCAACAAAACACACTGCACCATGCACCCTCTTATCTCAGTGTTGACAGGTCATGCATTAACAGGATTTGAAAGGTATTTTTACCCAACTCTCTTCCCCTCAACAACACATGTGGCATGTCACTGGCACCTCAGATTGTCAATTTATTGGTTTGTTTTCCCACATCATGACACATGACATATAAGCACGTGCACTGTGAAGGATTTGCTGTAAAAACTTACTTGTTCTTGTTTACTGTGACAGTTCACATTGCAACTTACTTGTTCTTTTTTACTGTGACAGTTCACATTGCTTAAGGTGGAGATCCACATTTCTTGTGTCCGTCCGTGTGTCAGTCCGTGTGTCCGTCCGTCCATCCGTCCTTGCCTCCTTCCGTGCTTCCTTGTGTCCGTCCTTCCATGTGTCCGTCCGTGTGTCCGTCCGTGCGTCCGTCCGTGCGTCCGTCAAAGTGTCCGTCCGTCAAAGTGTCCGTCCGTCAAAGTGTCCGTCCGTGCGTTCGTCCGTCAGTCCGTGCGTCCGTCCGTCAGTCCGTGTGTCCGTGCGTCCGTCCGTGTGTCCGTGCGTGTGTCCGTGCGTCCGTCCGTCCGTGTGGCCGTCCGTCCGTGTGGCCGTCCGGCCGTCCGTGTGTCCGTTCGGCCGTCCGTGTGTCCGTCCGTCCGTATCCGCGTGTGTCCGTACGTCCGTCCGTCAGTACGTCCGTCCCTATGTCCGTGTGTCCGTGCGTCCGTGCGTCCGTCCGTGTGTCCTTCAGTCCGTCCGTGTGGCCGTCCGGCCGTCCGTGTGTCCGTTCGGCCGTCCATGTGTCCGTCCGTCCGTGAGTCCGTCCGTCCGTGTCCGCGTGTGTCCGTCCGTCCGTGTGTCCATCCGTCCGTGCGTCCGTCCGCGCGTCCGTGTGTCCATGTGTCCGTCCGTGCGTCCGTCCGTCCGTCCGTGCGTCCGTCCGTCCATGTATCCGTCAATTTGTCCGTGTGTCCGTCCCTTGTGTCCGTCCGTCCTTTTGTCCGTGCGTCCGTCTGTGTGTCCGCGTGTCCGTCCGTCCGTGTGTCCGTCCATCTGTGTGTCCGTCCGTGCGTCCGTGTGTCCGAGCATCTGTCCGTCCATCCTTCTGTCCGTGTGGCCGTCCGTCCGCGTCCGTCCGTGTGGCCGGCCGTCCGTCCGTCCGGACCCGTACGGACGTACGGACACTCTGACATGTCTGAAGATTTTATTGACACTGACATCACTATTTTGGAGCATGTAGAAGAAATATATAATTCCAGTAATTTTTGACAGTGTACATGAGATTCTTGGTAACAATCAATTACGCACATCTAATTGCTAGAAATGCCTGGAAACTTGTCATTCCCATCTGCATGACAAAATAAGATAACAGGCAAAATTTGAATGAAATATGAGCAACACAAAGTGAGTTATGCTTGACGAAATCCCCAGCAACCAGTCTCGTTGAGGACTGCAGAACCCCGTAGGCTATGTATAGCCTGCGGGGTAAAAACCATATCACCTCGGTACATACTGTACATACTTTGTAAAATATTATATATATCTATTCACAAAATTCTTTTTTGTTCAAAACTTATAATTATTACTTATTTGGTGTTTTGTTCTACGTGTTCCCTAGGGTTCACGTGGAGAGGGTCATCCCTGCATTTGTTAAATTCGCACCGTGCAACCAAATCGGCAGCAACCTGAACATAAGTGCCTACATGGCCTGTTCTCTTACAGTATAGACATAGATATAGACAAAAGCCTCCAACTGTTTTACTCCGATTCCTGACTCCAACTCCAAAGCCTGGGTGATTAGACAATTCAAATTGCCAAGAAACCTGATAATATTATATTGAGAAAAATTGTTGATGGTTCAGAAGTACCTGATGAATCAATAGGCTCTTCATTGATGTCTTCGCTGTTGTCTTTACGGAAAAAAACTTGAGGCTGCAGTCGCTCTAAGCATCTTTCGCAAGTATCCAGCATTTCAATCACGTCTTGTTCTCCCAATTCACTACTAATGTTGTAAAAACTTGTGATTGCATCATCTAACTCCTCGTCTCTTCTATCCCGTTGTTCCAAAAATCTGCCAAGTTTCACTCGGTATTTCCTCGCAACAAATTGAATCACATCAAAAATCTTTGCAGCCCAAAATCTACCGTCCTCTGCAAAGAAATCCAAATCTTCCTTTGATGTCCATTTAGGAGCATCTGATTTGTAGCCTAGTTGTTGGCGAAGGGCACCATATCTCATTCCTATGACATTTCCATCATCAACCTCAATCCAACTTGGCTGAAAATAATTATATAACGAGAATGGAAAATTTTGCAAGGTCTATTCAAATTGAACTTGGGCTGCGCCCTCGTTGAATATGAATTTCCTCGTGCAAATAAATTTTCGTATTTTACTCATATCATGCCGTACATGTATTTGTACAATATAAATAACATACTGTTTGTCCGGACAGGAGCCAGAAGAGAGCATTCTTCACCAGGTATGATGAAATCGGTGTTTTCAAGTTGTATTTTGTGGGACTTGTTTGGTCTACTGCCTGCAAAACATATACAACCAAATATAAATTGTATATATTTTAAAAAATCAGCCAAGGTAAATATTTAAAAAATTCAGTTAACATACGGACAAAAAGGTGCTCTCTGAAATGAGGCTCAATAAGATTTTCATGAAGCAATAGACATATCAAAGAGTCGACATGGCCATCAACTCATATTACCCTTAGCAATCACTTTCAATACAATGTAGACATTGGAGTGTAGAGAAACCATACTTTGTAGTAGAACTAAAAAAGGCGCCTTCAGATATTTTTCATTATAACATATATTTTGAAGTTCACTTCATTTTGTTTATAATTATGAGTTGAAATCTCAAATCTAGCCTTTAGAACTATAATTCCTAAGTTAACCAATACCCAATTTCAGTGTCAGAATTGCATCAATAGGGGGAACCAATCATTATGCATGGCTCAAGGCATATTGGGACACACGGCTTATTGAGACGGGGGAGGAGTGGTTTCTTGTCACCTGAGAAGGTCTATGTTATGGTTGTGCCATCAAATCTTTTGAATCCCCATCCTGAACACTGTGTACCGTTTGCTCTATGCAAAGCGACCTAGTTAATCATAAAATCTTAAATTTTAGACTTGAAACCAATGTAATTACAACATAACATAGCCAGTATGCTGTATTTATGTATCAGAAATTGTGACAGATTGCTCTGCCAGGCTTCAAGACGCAAACACCAGACTTTGTGTTGACAGACATTTTATTATCCATAGGCCATCAAAATGCCCATAAATGCCGTAAAATGCCTTAGAATGCCGTGACACTGCAAAAATACAAAATACATATAATGAGAAATGAGCAATGAGATGAGCAATGAGCAATGAAAATGAAATACAAATAACAAATAACTAAATGGCATGAAGTGAATAATTATGAAATAGCTAAATACCTTTTTGCTGGTGTGTATGCATATAAAATCAGTTGTTAGCTCTTGGCTTGCTTAAGATGGAATGAAATTGAATAATGAGGAAACAGGGAAGTGGAAGAGGGGGTGAAAGCTGTGAAAGCTGTGAATGACATGAATCAATGAATGAGGCATGAAAACATGAAATCAGTTAGCAAACAGCAAACAGTATCATACAGTAGCATCTGCTACACTCCCTCCTCAATGACGCAATGAGGCAAACCAGCAAAGGAGTGTGATAAGTTTGACTGACGCATTACGCAAATGATCACATAATTTATATGAAATGAATGAAATAGTTATACGCTTAATGGTAAGACACACACGCAGCACAAATCTCAAAAAGGAGTTCCGCATTTAAAATTAAAGAACATTTTTAAATTTGAAATAGTATCAACCCGAGACCAGAGACCAAGCAGTATATAGAACTTGATTTTAATTTGAAAACGAACATTAAAGAAATTCAATTTAGACAGTGTCAGAGTCAGTTTCTAAGAGGAGAAGCAATTTTTAAATTGGACAGGCCATCATCAGCTGTTTACCTTGTGCCACTAACGTCCTATTGACAATTTGACCAACATCAGGTGGCTTGAAACAACGAGAAATTCCAACATCCTGAAGTGCAGGCAACCTATCCAAACATCTGTCCCAAAGTACTTGAAGTAAATGAAGCAGAAGATCGTAGCAGTCCAATTGCTTTTGGCAGGCAGCTTGAAGAATCATCTTACTCTTCAAAATCACAGGTGCCATGAATCCTAAGGGATCGAGGATTGAGCTCACAGTGCTCATTAAGTCTGGACAAGTGTCAGACTTACCATCTACAGGTACCGGAAACAGAAATCCGTCTGCCTCCATGTTCCAAATGACAGTGAGAGCTCCGTCCTCAACTGCTAGATCATCATGGGAAAGATCAAGAGACTTCAGGCTATCAGCCCTATCATCTTTTAGAGATGCTGAAAACCCCTGAGAACTGCTGACAAACTCTTGGAGCCTCAGACCATTTTCCTCTCGAAGATCCCTGCTGCAACGAATCAGACCAATAGCCTCTTCATATTCATCACTATTCAGTCCATTGTCCATAAAATTAAGATGTATGAAGTCCTTCATCAACACTCTGACCTTCCCCGGTTTGGAAGGATTGTTAACATGTCCGTCATCTGCCTTGCGGATTCCTTCTGTCATGTCGACAAACTTGATACCATCATGAGAATTGCAATTCCCAAAGAAGGGTGGTCTTACGGAAGTATCAGGAAGCAAAATCTCATTAGCAGATGTTCGCAATGCAATGTGTGACCTTGTTTGTGTTGAAAACACATGCATGCAATCACTCTCAGACCGAATCAATCCAATGATGCCCCAGCCCAGATCAGTCCTTTGTGCAAAAGGGCTATTACCTTCACCTGGAATCACATCTCTCGGAGTAAGTGCCTGCGGGCAGTTATATCCAATTAACAAACCAATGTCATAATTACCTTTTGGTAACAAGTGTTGAGACATTGATTTTAAGTGGGGCCAGGAGTCAGTCATTTCTGAAGTAGGGATGTTGTCTCTAGAAGCAGGGATGTTGTCGTGCAAATACACAGTAGGGAGTTGTATCTCAATATCACTGTTGTATGCTCGCACTGTAAGTCCTTCAACTCTCTTGCTGTAGATGACACGTCTCTCTGATGTCATGGTTGACAAACTCAATTTAGTGTCAGCTGCAGATATACCTAACTTGGAAAAGGTAGCTTTTGACACAAATGATGTATCTGATTGAGTGTCAAGTAAAGCGTAGACTAGAAGTTCCTCCTCACTATCTTTGCTGGATATCCAAACTGGCACAATCATAGTACTTTTACTGCAAGTACCATCATTTGTTAGCAAAGAAAGATGACTGTTTGTCCCCAATGGTGTCGCAGAATCCTTCTGTTGAAGAACAACAGCGTGTTTCTTAGCATTAGATTGTGAGTTGTCTGTGCTCAGACTAGAGGAAGTTCCAGGCTTAGGCTTCACATCACCATGTAATGGAGTAGGGTGCTGTCTATTGCACTCCAAACACTTGAGTCTGGCTTTACAAGACTGAGATACATGACCTGGTTTTAAGCATCCATAACACAATCTTTTTTCTCTGATGAAAGCCTTCCTATCTTCCATGGTCTTCTCCTTAAATTTGAAGCACTTTTCTATCATGTGATTTTCTCTGCTGCAAAAAACACATTTAAAATTTGTAGCCATGGTGCTGAATGACTTGCTATTCTCAGTAGTCATTGTCTTCTTTTCCTGAGGAGCTGTGAAGCCTGTAACTGGGTCACATGCAATGTCGCTTTCTTTTACCAAAAAAGAAACAAATTCAGCAAAACTTGGATAAAGTTGAAAATTTTCCCGGAATCTGTGAACCTGACGAGCCCATCGTGAAACCACACCATCAGGAAGCTTGCCTAACATTGCACGGTTATGACCTTCATCGTTGAGCACTTGTAGACTTGGGTTTGTGTGAGAGGCCACCTCACACTGTCTCAGAAAGTCAGCATATTGTCTAAGTCCTTGGCTATCCTTGTGTGTGATTTTCTGCCAGTTTGTTATCTTGCTCTTGAATGCATTTGCAATGGTGAATGGATCTCCAAACCTCCTTTCAATTAAAGCCATTGCTGCCTCATAGGATCCAACAGAAGGGGACAACAAAAAGCCTTCAACACATTGTTTTGCTTTGCCACCAAGATAAGATTTAAGGTAATGAATTTTTTCAAGAGGAGCAATCTCTCTCCCTCCAATCAGAGCTTGAAATGCAGCTTTCCAACCTGGGTATTCTAAAGGATCACCTTTGAAAATTTCTGGTACAGGTGTGGGCAGTCTGTTAATATTAGCCAAATGGTTGATGGATTGTATCAACAAAGACATTTCTGAACAAGAATTATTTTGAGAAAAAATTGAATTATCATGCTCTGATGAAGAAGAAAGATTGCTATTTTTTTCATGACCAAAGTTCTGCAAAGTTGTGGCATGATCAACTGGATCCCTGAATGTCACTCTTTGTCTAACAGAGTGATCAGTGTGTTGATTGTTGGTTGACATTGTTGCATTGTTTGAAGGAACAAAGGCAGGAGCATGATGATTAAGATCCTGTTGTTTGCTAGCCAATGTTGTGTTGTGTTGTTTGACACTTGCCACTTTAACACCTCTGTCTGTTTGAGAAACATCAATACCTGGTTGGTCAACAACACCATTATCAATACTCAAGGAAGCAAACTGTGAACAAACGCTATCAGAAACATTTCTAGCATGAACATCCTGGGAAATTTTGTCATTTAAAATTTCAGAAATAGTTTCAACATTGTCAACCTGTTGATGAATGACCTGACCTTTGTTACCTGAAGTTGAATATCTACTTTGAGAGATATATGAACCTTGTGAGGAATGACTGGATTCAATTTCTTGAACAGCACTAAGCTTAGCCTCTTCAATTTCAAGGTCCCTCATCATTTGTAACTTATCCAGTTTAATCTTTTGAGCATTTTCAGCATCAAGATATTTAAGTTTAGTTCTCAAGATAGCTGCATTTGCAGCTGCAGAAGCCTTAATAGAGGATTTAGAACTGTGACCACTACTAACATGAGAACTTGCAGCACTGCCACTGTGCTTACTTCGCTTTGACTTGTGGCTTTTGCTTGCTGAGCTACCAATTGAGGATTTACTTTGTTTTGATACATGACTGTAAACCTCACTTTGTAAGTCTTGTATACATTTTGTCAAGGAAAACAAAAGGGACCTGTTCCTGTCTTGACAAATAAGAATATCAGCCTGGAGGACACTGTAGTGGTCAGGACTAAGCTCAACAACTCTATGAAATGATTCTGACACTTCATTCATACATATTTCAAGGTCAGACCTTGCTTGTAACAGTTTAGAAATATCATTTTGTTTGGATTCAGTTAACTCTCTGTACCTGGTCTCTTTTCTGCTATGAGAAGATAATGCAGATTTGAATTTTTTGACATTCATATCAACATTGTACAAAAGACCCTTTTCTGTTAACAATCTAGACCTGGAACTCTTTCTGAAAGAAGTACTAAAATGGTGCCTTACCTGATCTGCAGTGTCTTTGTCTGACATTTGTACGCTGGTTTGGTTTGCATTGAAGATTCTAGTGTCTTTTGATAATTGTCTTGTGTTTCCGAGCCATCCTGCTCCTGAGTTTACTGGAAATCTTCCAGATGTATTGTCCGCAGTTTCCATACTGTGGTAATGTCCATATTTTAAGTGTTGCGGAATTTCGGTATCCAAAAAGTCTCCCGTATGGGTTTCGCAATCGGCTGCTTCGGCTGGTTCACAAGGTGCTTCACTCATCTGCGCATCAGTACGGCACTTCGAGGCTGTAGATATAGAATCCCTCGCACTCGTCACAATATGTGGATTTGACCGGCTCCCTTCAAAGGCATTCGCAGTCGCAGGTGTCACGGGATTCACATTTTGCGAAAAATTGAAGTAACGGGAGATAAGCGGCTGTAATCCAGCTGCATGGGAATGTGGAGTACTGGAGGTTCTTTCATCTGGGTTGCCAATGAAAGACATTTTGCAGAGTTGAAGTTGCAGTTCTGTTGCAGCACTCTCGCAGCACTTTCGCAGAAATTGAAGCCTCAAAAAGTGTCACTGTGACAGATTGCTCTGCCAGGCTTCAAGACGCAAACACCAGACTTTGTGTTGACAGACATTTTATTATCCATAGGCCATCAAAATGCCCATAAATGCCGTAAAATGCCTTAGAATGCCGTGACACTGCAAAAATACAAAATACATATAATGAGAAATGAGCAATGAGATGAGCAATGAGCAATGAAAATGAAATACAAATAACAAATAACTAAATGGCATGAAGTGAATAATTATGAAATAGCTAAATACCTTTTTGCTGGTGTGTATGCATATAAAATCAGTTGTTAGCTCTTGGCTTGCTTAAGATGGAATGAAATTGAATAATGAGGAAACAGGGAAGTGGAAGAGGGGGTGAAAGCTGTGAAAGCTGTGAATGACATGAATCAATGAATGAGGCATGAAAACATGAAATCAGTTAGCAAACAGCAAACAGTATCATACAGTAGCATCTGCTACAGAAATCTTGATGTAAAATTTCAAGCTTTAAATATTTAGCAATCAAAAGATTTGGTGATTCTAGTAAAAAATGCACTAAAATCTATTAAAACTGCCTAATCTCCGAGAAAACTTAACTGATTGATTTCAAATTTTTTATGTGTATTGTGTGGACTATAAGACAGCATATGGCTATATGGCAAAGTTTGTTGCTTGCTCTATATATGAAAACTGGCAAATGTAAACAAAGATAATCCTTAATTGGGTCACTTGGTTAGTACGCAGTGTGAAGTTTCTATCTTTTTATTCGGTAAGCAGATTACGGTCAGATGTAGAGATTTCATGAGAAAAGATTGTTCTCCTAGCACTCTGCTAAATTCGAAGCGGTTTACCCTGTGCCCCTCAAAAAAAACATTGTCCCCCCATCCACACTCAAACCCAAGTGTTACACAATAGACTGAAAAGACAAATATTAAAAATTCGAACCTCCAACAATGCCTTGCAGATGAGGATACCAAAGCGACAGCCCGGCGCCAGGTTGTGCAGGATGTCCCACTCATGCCTGCATACAGTAGGATACCAGTGTGGTAGTCTGTCAAAATCCCTCCATTTCAAGTGTAGCAGTGTCTGGTGACCAGGTGCTCTGTCTATAATCAGTCTTTGTTTTTCATTTTTTCTCAATTTTGTGCCTGAGATCCAGACGGGGACAACATCAAGAGACATCTTTAAACCGTTACAGCTGCCATCTCCTTCCCACACAAACGCCCATGGACTCCTAACAGAAACACATCGCAAAGAAATCCCTTCAAAGTCAATCTCAGCCAACCTCTTGACAAGGTACTCGTGAAGTCGCAGACATGCAAAAGGTCCCCAGTCATCAAGTGGCATTTCTGAGCATATCTGCAAATCAAATTCATCAAACCGACCCACCTTCAGCTTCTCTCGCACGCTTCCCACAATCTTTATTTCTGCATTTAAAAAGCCCACCTTTGCCACCATCCTTTTAAATAGTGTCTTTAAAACACCATCTCTTGCCACCATCCTTTCAAACAGCTCCTTCAAATCATTTTCTATAGCTTCACATTCTTGGAATGGCAGCACAAGTACTTTTTTCATTTTGTCGAAAACAGATGACTTTGTTTTCATGATTTCCATGCAATATTCCTTATGAGATACCTCAGAAGCTTCATTTAAGAAATTCAAGGAATCGGGAGATCTTCCGAAATAATCTGTGACTATTTTTGCATTATGCGATTGCAAAAATTCAATGGCAGGAAAGTTGCCGTGCAGGTGCGCAATGTGCAGGGGAGTGCAAGCATGGAGGTCAAAATCATCAATTTTTCTTCTGATCAATTCTTTTGGGATGCACTTCAGAACTTCCTCATCATGACAAAATATGGAAGCTAAGTGCAGGATATTCCGTCCAAGCCAGCTATCATTTCTCTTGATCAATGTCCGTTTCAGCTTTTCAATTTCTCCTAACTTAACATCGTCACCCTTCTCTTCGATCCATTTGAATTACAGGCGGATCCGCCCTATCTCTCTGCAGAAGAGCATCAGATTTTACGAAGCCATTCTTGATAGATTCATTCCCATCATCCTTACTCAAGAAGAGAAGAATGTTGACAACACTTGCTGATCTTATGCAGTTCCCTAGTGTTCCATATAGTCCATGAGCTGGGTTGCCCAAAATTCAAAGTCGTAGCATCGGCAACCGAACCAAGGTTGCAGGGTACCAAATTAAAGCTAAGAATGTCTAGTTTCAGAATCTAAATGTTGCTAAGTCCAAAAGTGGTTTGCTAACTCACCAGTACAGTATATGTGAGGCAATTTATAAAAACGTCAAAAATAATCGAAATTGGTATTAAAAATTGAAAGTGGTGGTGTGTGAAAGCTACTTTGTCTATAATAACTTATTATACACCATATGAAAGCTGAGATTTTTATCTGTCAAAAGGTATGCATTGCGTCTTTGTATCTTGAATGGTTGTGGAGAAATGCCATTGCAAACAGCATCATTCCGTTAAGCGGAAAATGGATCAACGGAACATGCTTCTTTTTAATTGAAATGCCATTGCCTTCCTAACTGTAACACATAGGTCATATTTTTCAGATAATGTGAATAGCAGACATCTTACTCTTTCATTTAAATGTACAACCAAGCTTCTAGCTTAAATATTAGTGAAGATATGGAACGTAGAAAATGCATGTTTCAGCTCGCGAAATTCACAAATTTAGCATATTTGACGTAGTCTATCAGGTGGTTTGTGAAAAATTTGCCATTACACCCCCTTTCTTCCACATATATCCACTAAAACATCTTGATAAGGGTTTTAGGGGATGCTCAGTCCTTTTTCAATGCCTTCAAGTCATTTAAAGGTCAGGATTATGTGAAATCATGCTCAATTTAACAACTAGAACTTAATATATGTGCCACTTTCTTCATTTAAATGTGCTGGAAATTGGTTTACATGTTTCTGTCAAGGACATCTTACTTCAAGTGAATCTCTAGGTTGTCTGAATAGTTCATTTGGTATTCACAACATCATTAAGGATCCAAAAAAGTTTTGAATAGAGACTGCATGCAGTTGCTGATGACAAAAATCTTGGCCCGATTGCAGATTTTGGTAAAAAGAATCAGGCAGAGGCAAAGTTGTACCCAATTCATGTCACTGAATAGCACATATATAAACTGGGTTCATTAATAATTTTTGTAGCCTTTACAGACACCTAAAAGGTCTATTTGTGGCCTCTGAGATGTCTGTAGGGGCTCATTTTATTGAATATCTGAATCGTCTACAAGTGTTTGGTTCAGGATCTACTGAGACATCTGTAAGGGCTAACTTTCTGGGATATCCGGATTGTCTGATGGGAACAGATATATCAGTGCTATAGACTTCCATCTTGATCCCAAGTAAAAATTTTCTGGGGTGCAGAGATGTCTGCATATTATAATTTTCAGTGATTTGTCTGAGTTTGGTGGGTTTTCATTATTTAGAGATCTATGTTTATAAAGGTTCTGATATGGCTTACAGTCCTCCTCATATTTACATGGAATCTAAACAAGTTCTTTTCTATGTTGTTGAACTGTTATTTCAGAGATGAATTTATTCCAGCATTGCAATATATTTGGTTATATTACTTAGCCAATGTGACAGTTTCAACTCAATGTCAGAATGAAAATTGGGTCTGGCAAAAACCATGCAAGTTCAACATCATAGCCTCTCAACAAACGGGCTGCCAGAACAAAAATACATCACATAATCCATGTGTTAAGAAACAAACTGTCAAAGCCTTTTGTTTACAGCAAGTTCCATCAAAGTTTGAAGTTATAAAAAAATTAGCAAGTTTGTAGACTAATCAAATGACTCTGTGTGGATTATAACAGTTGTCTACCGTGAATGCTCACAAAGCTGCCATCATTAGAATGGTGATGGCCTGTGATAGATCCAACATTGATACATTGAAGGAAGTATTACATTTGTGATCCCAATGAACTGTGATGCATAGTTTACTGTCAGCGCATTGGCTATCAGGCTGTGACGATAAGGTTGCAGGTGCTTACTCTGACATTGTGTTGAAACTATGATGCTCTGTTCAGGTGGATCCCATTGGCTAAAAGCTGGGGAATATGACCCAGTTTAAAATGATATCACAGCTTGTAGTTAATTTACATATATTGCAGTGCTAGAATAGAGTCATCTCTGACATCATAGTTCAACAGCATAGAAAAGAACTAGATGCAATACGGGAGAAAGGATCGCTCAATGCACCTTTAATTCTGTCCCACAGGGACGAAATGGTAGCCCCTTTTAAATTTTTCCACAAGACAAACTAGAGGCAGCATGGGATAGGGGATCTTTCAGCACATGGAATGCTGTCCCACAGGGACGAAATGTTGGCGCAACATCTATCCATTTGTGCCACATTTATATTTCATTCTTCTTCAAATGCGAGTCACTTTCTTTAATTATTTGCCTTGTACACTGAAGCATTTTCATCTAATTTCTATAAATCTGCCATTTCTCACATACATGTCTCCTCCCCCTGTCCAACTGACTTTTACCTATTCACTATTCTAATGGGTAATTCTAGTTTTGAAAATATTTGATGAAAAATTACTAAAAGTTTTCCTAATATTGAAAATTATCTGCCTTCATCATTGATTTGCATCACTGATTGGCATCACTGATTGGCATTACTGATTGGCATCACTGATTGCCATCACTGTGTATGGTGTGTCATTGGATGCCACTAAGGCGTTTGACAGAGTCGAGTTTGCTAGAATGTTTGAATTACTTATTAACAGGGAAATTAATCCACTCTATGTTAGATTAATTAAAAATATGTATGTCAAACAGAAGATGTGTGTTAGATGTGTGTTAGATATGTATGTCAAACAGAAGATGTGTGTTAGATATGGTGAAGTATATTCTGAATGGTTTACAGCTAGTAATGGAGTTAAGCAAGGAGGGGTCTTGAGCCCTACGTTATTCTCGGTATATTTAGACGGTATGCTTCTACAGTTAGATAAAAGTAATGTTGGTTGCTATGTTGGCGATAAATTCTGTGGTGTTGTAGGATACGCTGACGATGTTATATTATTAGCTCCTAGTCGTACTGCGATGTGTCGCATGATTTCTATTTGTGAAGAGTATGCAGACAAATTTTGTATTAAGTTTAATGGCTCCAAGAGTAAATGTATAGTATTTCATAAAAACAAGGTAAACTCAATATATGATCCTGAATTTGTTGTTAACGATCAGAAAGTTCCTTTTGTTACAGAATTAGAATACTTAGGTTATAGAATATATGCAAATCGGGATGAACCCATGGTTGACAATGTGGTTAGGGACTTTAATTGTAAATTTAATTGTTTTATTGGTGATCTTTCCTGTGTGAGCTCTGAAGTTAAAGGGAAGCTATTTAACACGTATTGTTCTAGTTTGTATGGTGGTATCTTTTCTAGCATGTATGATAAGAGTCTTGATAAACTAGGTGTTGCTTGGAGAAAAGCTCAACGTAGGCTCTATAAGTTACCATATACCACTCACAGTAGATTATTACCTTTTATCTGTGATATTCTTCCTCATGATGTGATAATTCATAGTAGATTTCTTAATCATGTGATCTCAGGTATGAATCACGATAATTCAATTGTAAAATATTTATTTAGAATGTGCTTAGGTACACAGTTGTCTAGAACTGGCTTTAATTTATTGACTTTGTGTGAAATATATAATTTAGATAGAGAAACTCTCCACCTAAGAAGTAGGAACTTCATTAATAATATTGTTAAAAATGGGCGCATTGGGTCCGCCCTTGACTGTGATATTTCAAATGCTTGTCAAATTAAGGAACTAGTCAGATTCAGGGATTTAGATTTTAATCATGAGTTTTTATTAAATACTGAAGAAATTAATGAGATTATAAGGTATCTTTGTACCAAGTAGTGGTTTTTAAACTTTGTTTTATTACTGTAAATATTTGTAAATATCTGTAAATATTTATTTATTATGATTGTAATTGTCGTGTTTCTGACGAATAAAATATTTAATAATAATAATTGATTACCATGCATTGATTACCATGCATTGATTACAATGCTTGAAAGTGCTCAATTGACCAAACAATGCAGAACCTACCTCCAATGACCAAATTGCAATTAAGTGCAGGTGGTGTGAAGAAAAAACAAAGACTATTCAGAATTGGCAGAATTGCTATTAGAAGCTGCTTAGACCACGTAGACTTGGCTGAATTGCTCTGATACACATGATTGAATTAGCTTGTTCAATGTGTTTTTGCCATTCTCCAAGTGGCGGCGCTGCGGTATAGTGACGCAAACAGAGCAACCTGGCGAGTTTCGGTGCGTATCACGGTTCAGCGACGACAGAAGTGACACAACAGGACAACATGCCACAGTCGCATATCAGTCACAACACAACGACTATATATGATGAAAATTCAAGGTGTGCAAATAATTTCTGTGTTGACTGTATGAAAAGAGGTGTAAATACCTAAGTTAAGATACATCTAACAACTTTCAATGACATTTGAGGGAATATGCAGTGTCCTGTTGAAGGAGATGTCATTACAAAATATTCCATTCCACGACGATCACAGTGATTACAGAGTAGCCCCCTATACTAATATAGGGTCTACAATTAGAGATTCCATGTAAATATGACGAGGACTGTAACATTGACTCTCCATTATACCAAGAATTTTGACTGTTCCAGACATCTGTAATAGCTTTAAAAAGAACCTTTAATTACATTTGACCACATCTGTAAAATACAGATGTTAATGATTTCTAGATTGTCTAGATTGGCCAAATATTATCCATCAACAGATGTCTCAAGCGGTCACAAAAGTAATGACCGGAGACACTCTAATCTGTATATCCCTGTTTTGGGTCCTGTTTATGAAGCTCAAGGAGAATATCAGTGAAGTGGTTCGGTGCCATTCAAGTTCCACTTGCCATATAACGCCATTCAAGTTCCACTTGCCATATAAACTGTGCATGTACAGTAAATTGCAATATGTTTCATCCATCTGTCTTATGAAAGACAAGTTTGAACCTCGCCAATTAACATGACACAGGCTGTTAAACAGGATCTTAAAATTAATTTCAATTACTTATCAATATTCATTATATAATATTATATTTGCCGATTTTGTTTGGAGATTTGTATATCTTCTTTGTCCCCTGGTGTTGGGAAATTTTTGGTGAGCCTTCTACAGCTTACAGCTCAGGACAGCCACGGAGCAACTCCCATTAGCAGAGGATATAGGAACATTGTCCAAGGTTCCTATGTCATAGCATCATGAACTCTTGACAAATGCCAAGGATGCAATACTTATTTGTTAGATTTCAAATCTTGAACGAGAGTTATCCTGCCTTTTCTTTGATGAGTAAGAAATTAACATAAAAATTACTACTAGATGCTACACATAAGAACCTTGACCAAAAAGGTTCTGGATACATTACCAGGTAATTGAGGTTTTTGAAAGTATTGCACTGGAATTTAACCCTGGTTGGAATTATAATGGAACCTATTCTACAGTTGGATAAAAGATGGTGGTGAGTATACCCCTATGCACCCTGACTAATTTGCCAATAATAATTCAGCATCCGAGTGAAGTAATCCAGGCAAGTCAGGACATGGTATCTCTCGGACTTGGAGTGATGTGCGCTTGCTGGTTAGTGGAGAAGTACATGTATAAAGAAAAGTGTTGCAAAATAATGAGTACCCCAATCCAATACATGCATTTCATTGCATTGGAGTGATCTGAGTAATTAAGTTTTACATAATATTAATGGCATGAAAATTAAATTAATTTATTAGTATTAATTCAGTATCTTGTCAAATCTTGATTTGCCATTTATAAAAAGCAACAAATTTGCGAAGCCACAGTAAAAGTTATGGTCCAGCACAATCCAAAATGTTTCACTAAATCCTTTCCTCTCAGGAAGATGCTCATCCTTCCATGGCCTTCAGTTCTTAACCTCACCTCTTCCATTCCTTGATTTCCCAGCTCATTCAAAAACGACTCCCAGCAAATCCTAACATCAGCTTATAGACAAAAAAAAAAAAAAACACACTTTTTTGGTAATTCTATTGCTATTGGGTACATATAATTCAAATTAAAATTCTTTGGCACTAGATATTGATGAGATTGATGAAGTGTGCATCAGCAGGGAAGAGACTTTCTAACCCACAAATGGTACCTTATGTTGCCATAACTATAGAAACATAAGTGTACAGTTGCCTCAAAGGTTATGATGTCAGGGAGAATTTTTAATGCATTCAGTCTCCAGGCAAAACTGTTGTGGATCCTTACTGATATTTAGAATACTAGAATGAGCTATTTAGGCAACCTAGGGATTCCCTTAAAGTGAGATGTGCTTGGCAGAAACATGCAGACAAATTTCCATATCATTTAAATGAAGAAGCGCACATTAATTAAGTTCTAGGAGTTAAATTGAGCATAACTTCACATAATCCTGACCTTAGAATGACTTGAAGGCATTGAAAAAGGACTGAGCATCCCCAAAAACACTTATCAAGATGTTTTAGTGGATATATGTGGAAGAAAGGGGGTGTAATGGCAAATATTTCACAAACCACCTGATAGACTACGTCAAATATGCTAAATTTGTGAATTTCGCGTGCTGAAACATGCATTTTCCACCTTCCATATCTTCACTAATATTTAAGCTAGAAGCTTGGTTGTACATTTAAATGAAAGAGTAAGATGTCTGCTATTCACATCATCTGGAAAATATGACCTATGTGTTACAGTTAGGAAGGCAATGGCATTTCAATTAAAAAGAAGCATGTTCCGTTCACCCATTTTCCGCTTAACGGAATGATGCTGTTTGCAATGGCATTTCTCCACAACCATTCAAGATACAAAGACGCAATGCATACCTTTTGACAGATAAAAATCTCAGCTTTCATATGGTATATAATTAGTTATTATAGGCAAAGTGGCTTTCACACACCATCACTTTCAATTTTTAATACCAATTTTGATTATTTTTGACGTTTTTATACATTGCCTCACATATACTGTACTGGTGAGTTAGCAAACCACTTTTGGACTTAGCAACATTTAGATTCTGAAACTAGACATATTTAGCTTTAATTTGGTACCCTGCAACCTTGGTTCGGTTGCCGATGCTGCCAACTTCTAAAATAAGGCCCTTTTTGGATTTCAGCTCATGGACTAATAAGCTGCTCTGATGACTGCACTAGCTGCTGTTCTCAGTTCCCTCGCTACTTTCCATTGGTCCTGTATTGGATTCATGAATATCTCAATGGGGTCAGTGTTGCCTTGCCCTCTGTATGCACATATAAGTTGTTCAACCATCTGGATAGTGGCTAGCAAAGCTTCATAAGTTGCACACTCAGCCAATGTCAGCAGAGATACTTGACAGATTTCATTTTTTGTGGGAATAGCGCCTTTCTCCAGGCACCGTTTAAGTGCATGAAACACAACATAATAATTGGTTTCAAGATAAATCTCTATATACTGGTCTATTTCAGTTACATGTTGAAATAAAATGTCATAAATCCCTTGAGCACTGGTTTCATCGATCATGACTTGCAATACGTCCTGATAGATACCAAGGATTTTATCATTTCGTGTCTGAAAGTGTCTCTCAACAAACTCATCAAAGTCCTCGGACTCTGTCAGTCGGGTGATGCATCTTCCACAACCTCTGCTCCTCAGATCTTTGATCCTGTTCAGATCCACCTCCAATTCCTTTTCACATGCTGCAGTTATCTCCACACTTGTGCTTTCACTCCTTTTCAGTTTATGACCCAAGTCCTCCTCCAGGTTGATCCATCTCTTAAGCAGGTTTTCCATTTGATTTTCCCTGCAAGGTAAGCAAATAGTAAGAATAAAATCACTACAACAATGTCATCGACTCTAAAAATGATAATGGCTAGGGCAGATTTCATAAAAAGCTGCAAAATGATTTACCACAAGTTACATTAGCACAATGCTGATCGTGCAGTTACATTAGCAGTTACATTAGCAATAAAAATACAGCTACCACTTCAAGTTGTTTATGCTGTTGGTGATCTATATCACATGACACCACACTTAAACAGCATGGAAAACCACTTGGATTCCACATAAATATGACAAGGACAGTAAGGTTCACACAATCACAATTGCTCTGTTCCTGAACATTACCGGTGAGCCCGGACAAGATTGGAAACTGTTCTGCATTGCAATTACAATTTATATTACACTCTTAACAAAAAGGTTTCATATGGAACCTTTAAAGGTTCTATAAGCTGGTATAGATAAGGAACCCTAAAGGTTCATTATTCAACTTTTAAAAGGGTTTCAACTGCAAACCAAAACAACATTTAGATTATCTAGCTGCACTGTACCCCCGCAACGGAACCCCTTTCTCTCAAGTTTGGAGGATAGGATCCTATCACAGGGCCTTCTGACCAATATTCCTTTTAAATTCCATTAATGCCCTTAAAAAATTTAGAACCTTTTTTCGGCTGTGGGTTCTCCATATATACCTTCAAGAACCTTTAGCGTTAAGAGTGCACTGTGACTTATTATATTTTACTGTGGTTGTGACCAAAAAAACTGTCACAGTCCCTTAAAATGGAGGACTGAATTTCTGCTGCCACTTACCGAAGATAATTCAGGCCTTCAAGAGAGTTTTCTTTACATGCTCCAAATTCCTGTAAATGCTGCTCAATGCCGAATATCTTCCTTGATAATTTCTCCTTATCTGGTAAATCCCAAAATGTCAGTGACTCCTGCCACAGGAGAATCCAACAATGAGGAGTCACTTGGTCTTTGTCTTTCATATTAACATTCTTGTCACTTGTCAATTGAGACAGGAGGTTCATGAGACTATCACTCTCTGCAACATATTTCGACAAGATTTTCCATGGACCATGTACAAAATGTTTTTCCAGAAGATTGTGAAGTGGAGTTTTCCCTTCACTGTCAATATGATCGCAAAGAGTTGGATTAGTCCTGATCATTTCGAGACAATTTCTGATGATGACTTCCTTAATAGGTAAGCGATGACTGATGACACATCTGAAGACGTTCTTTGGCACAGCTTTGATGACATCATTCAAGATACTTTCTGTGGTGGCGGAGAATCCCCATTTCTTGAACACTTCTTCCAGAAAAGTCGAAACTGATGGAACAAGTGACTCTGGCAGATGGGAAGAAAACTTCTTTAGAAATAAAGTGCTAGAATCTGTCTCTTCAATGGGTTCAAAGGCATCAGCTCCTTCTTTGGTGAGAAATGTCAGCACATTCACAAAATGGGAATTCCTCTCTTGATCAGAACAATCCTTTATGAACTGCCGTAGCAACCTATAAGAAATATACGGTGAACCAATAATGCTCAGATACTCACGCTCAAAATCTTTTTGACTAATATAACCTTAGTCGTAATAACTAATTACATTGATGTATACAAAAGAGATAAGAAATTTAATATAATACTGTTGTGATGGTTTCTGAAATCTTTTTGAGTCACACATTAACTGTCAAACCCTTTAAATTCATGTTTTATAAAGATATAAATTACCTTGTCCTCAAATCAGTCCTCAATGGCAGGAAAATCTGGAAGGTAAGTAATATATATATGAAAGAGACTGCTTGTAAAAAACAAAGGAAATTGGGAATTTGAAACGTTAAAAAAAAGAATGAAACTGAAAAACTGTACAAAAAATATATCAAAAATAGGAAGGTTTTTGCTGACATTAGCACAAACTTTATATTTGTCTTTTTTGAATTGAAGAAGAATGTCCATTTACGATGTTGACTAAACAATATGTAAATAATCACAATATCATGGGCTACTTGGGCCAATAATTCTCAGCAAGTGCCTGTCTAACGCTTTTTGTACATCGGGTAAATTTTTATTATGCGCTACTTGCGTCAAAAATTCTCAGCAAGTGCCTGACCAACGCTTTTGTACATCGGGTAATTTTTTATTTGGTACAGCCAAGGGAATTTTCAAGGTTCATCAATTTTATAATATAATGGGGAAAATATTTCAACAACATAAATGTATACCCTTTTTCTGAGTATTTAAAAAAAGTTGGGATGGACAGTTTTGGACACGAGCTAATATTTGTATTGTCCTTTCAAACAAAATCTCTTTTGAATGTTGCAACAGTGCATGACATTACAGCGTGGGCCTGTAATTATATCAAATTTGATGTCACCTGATGCCGCAGGTCTAACTTTAATTCAATGGGTTCTCTCAGATACCCACAGCATGGGCAATTCAATATACAGGTATATAATAATTATGAGAGAGATTGATTACCTTCAGTTTCGCCACAGTTTCTTCTGCGTGTGATTCCTCTCTCATTTCAGGACATTGTCTCCTTATTATTTTGGCAATGTCTTCTCTGTTTGCCTTTGGGATGCTTTCAAAACTCGGAAACAAAGCCTAGAAATTTGGAAAATTAATATTAAGACATGATGACCTATAGACCTATAGGCCTACATCCAATGTTTATATTATGACCATCAATGACACTTACATGGCTGTAGCCAGGAACACTTATGCATGCATGACATTACCGCATACCATTGCTTCTTAATACAATCAACCAATAAATTGAGAATACACTAAAAGTGGCATTTGTGTCTGAGGAGTGTGTACTATTCCAACTTACCTTCACCAATGTGGAAAAAGAAGGTACTCTGAATAAATAGTCAGACTTTTCAACCAGCTTTTCAAAGATGGAAGGTCCTTGTGTTGAGCATTGAATTTTTCCTTCTTCCAAGATTCTCAAAATCTCCTTTGACTGCTGTTCAATATTCGACGGATTCAAATGTTGGCTGATTTTGTTAATCATTTTGTACCTGTGTGTAGTGTATACAACCAAAAACTGCATTTTTATTTGAATTCAACAATGTTTTATGGTTGCAAACAATTTAGGGCCTAAAGCAAAACAATGGTCAGTGCACAAATACAAATTTTAACATTTGTGAGTTATCTTTTCAAAGGGTGAAACTTTCACAAAAATCTCTTATTTAAATCTCAATGACATTCCAACAACATTCCTAACTTTAAAATTGGTTGAAACAACATTCTGTAATCTGTACTTTCTAATATAGGGCCATTATAGGCCTACTTTTCTTCCGTGCACTTTTAAACAAATGTACATCATTTGTAGTTAATAAAATCAATTCAAACAAACAATGTCATTTTTACATGTTAACTTGTATATACTCTTATTGTTTTTTATTTTTGTACATACTTTAAGGGCCAATTGTAAAACAGTTTTTGCTGTATTGTTACCCTGTTGAAATATATTACATAAATAAATAAATGTCCTGACCTTGCCTTTGCTGCTACATCTTGTCTCCAATCGAGCCATCCTTTTCTTATTCGGTTCAGCACTTGATCTATTCCACTGCTGTTGGCATGTCTACCACATGACATGTCTACGACTTGACTTGATACCCTTCAAACAAGTATAACTGGGGGGTCATGAGGTAGACATTTTTAATAGACAAATAAACTGCATACGTATGCAATGCTACTCTGTAGTTACAAAGGCCAAAGGGGCCCAATGAATATTTTTCCACAAACGATAGGTACACTATGTATATATGAAACTGTGGCGGATCCAGACTTGATAGTCTAAGGAGTATGGACATGTTTCGGCATTCGCGAGCCTGCGTTATCACTTTGTGTTTTTAAATTAGCGTCTATGGAGGCCCAGTCCCCCTAGCCCCCCCCCCTGTATCCGCGACTGTGAATGACTGATTTATAGCCATTTACCATATATGAAAAATAGTAATATTATTCTTCACCTGTCCATTTCCATTGCCTCAGCAGCTTCACTCTCTTCGTGCCAGATGGCTTCATTGCCAGATTGAAGTGCTGCTGCTGTCCTCTCGGCAGATGCTTCCCTTTCTGAATGGATGTCTGCTTCATCCTCCGTCGGTTTCTCGGCTTCATCAAGTTCTGCCATCCTTCTCCTATTGTATGTTCTTTCGTCCACTCTTCGCTATCAACTGTCCTCCTCCTACAACCCCTGTGTTGAAGCCTTCAGGGAGTTTTTCATCATTAATCTAATTGTAGTCTACAATTTTAGTGTCTGAAAGTTGGAAATTATGATAACATGTTGATCATTGAAGGCTGTCAGCTTGAGAGTGGCAAGGTCACACCAAAGTCTTAGGCAGAAACATTAAGGCACAAATATTGCCTGCAGAATGTAGATACTTCTCAAAACTAAAAAAAACACAATTGATTCATTTCATCTGACAACTATTCGCTGAAAAAATTAAATGTTGAATTTACGGTCAATGGCAGTGTTCGTGTCGTATAGCCGTGTTCATATAATTTTGGTGCCAACTGCATGCTGTTAAATATGTGTATGTAGCTAAATACTGACAACAATACGCCTCTTTTCTTTTCAGTATATGGAATGAAAAATACAGATGTAGTCTGTATTTATAAGTTTTTTTTGGCCCAAATAGTGAATGTACAGGCATATTTATATTCGTCAGCTTGTGTGTCCTTCTCCTGACAAAATGTTGCTGTATTTTTAGCAGTGCAACGTTGGCACCCAAAACTGGACAAATAATTTATGCTATCTGACGGTAAATTGAACTTGTCTTTTTTTTTTTTTTCAAACACTGTTTTGAGAGAAAATGAGGTCTTGCTGGATGCAATTTTGAATTCTTGGCATACCTTATTTTGAGATGGCTTCGAAGTGATCCCACTGTAGACTACAAGTTTGAGCCACATAAACATAATAAAGAGTTGCTACAAATCCATTGTCATTAAATTATTAGCATTTTTACAGACAAACATAGAATAAGTGTTTTAGAATGGTTATAGAGTCCTAGTGTGTTGTGCATGGAATATACTGTGAGTGAAGACTTATTACACCAGTGACCCAGATAACGTAGCAAATTCTCTAGATACCTCCTCTACACCCTTAGCCTATACTAAAATGTCTCCAGAGAACCAGGGAGAAATTTAACAAGAGTTTTGTTATAAGAGCTTATAAGACAACCTACAAATGTGCCAAATATTGGTACTAATGGATCAATTGTTCACAATCTTTGGGAATCATATGTAACTTATTTTTCCAAATTGAGATAGGATAAGATATTGTTTTATATTATCATCAATAACAATGTATACGATGAAACTCAATTTGGCATAAATAGTCAAGGCCGCTGGTCGGTATGTACTTTTTGGGTTTTTTCCCCATGGCTCTTACAGCTGAGACAAGCTGAGGAAGGGCCAGTGATTATATATTATAAGTAAAAGTATATCCTCTTGGCAATCTAATTTCAATATGATGAATATATCAGTGGTTTTAAAAAGTTTCACAAGGGACTAGCGAGATCAAGAAGCATTGAATTATTCAAAGCATTTTTTAATACACCGTTGCTCATAAATATGGAATACTTCAACATTCTCCATTGAAATTGACAGCTTTAGCAACTTCTGCTGGAGCACATGATGGTCTGATTCAATGGTAACTACTTCCAATGACCGCTAAAGGGAAGAACATGCTGTAGTTTAAAACGCATGTTCCAGCATTAACCCAAGGAAAAGTTACAGCAGCACGAAATATTGAAATTCAGGGGTTTTTTAGAGTGCAGTGCATCAAACCAAAAATCTAAAATTCTTGCAAAAAATTTGGTTAAGGCTTTCAAAGAGTTATTAGAGACGATGTCTTGATCTTTGCAATGGACATTGCTTTCATTCACACTCTGAAATTTACATTTATTTGACACTTTTTTCCAAAAAAAGTATTCCATATTTATGAGCAGGAATGTATTTTGTCCGTATTAAAGTGACTTTTGGAAAAGTCTAGAGGATTGGGAAAAAAAGCTAATGCTCAATATTATATCCCCGTCAAATTGGAAATATTTTTCCAGATTCTGATGCATGCACTTTACTCTTCCTCATCCATACCTTGTGTCGGCATATTCCCCCCCCCTTGAACTGCATCCCAGTGGGCACACGACGTAAACCAGGATGCCGCTAATTGGTGGAGGGCTGGTCTGTTGGTCATGTAGATATGTATGGTAGAGATTATGTCGCCCCAACATGAACACGACATCAGGGTTTTTTTACAACATTGACACAACGTCGCAAGCTAACGTCAAACTCTTAACATTGCCTAACAATGCTGTAAAACGTTGCCACAACGTTGCATGCTAACGTCATATCTTTGACGTTGCTTCACAATGTTGTGACAACATAATTTCAACCATACAATCCGCGTCATTTGATGAAAAGGATGACGTCGTTGCATCATTGGCATCGTTGCTGCAACGTCGATGTGCCCATGGGGATGTTGGGCAGAAAGGGGTGCAGTTTTTGTAACCAAGTAATGAACTCCCTTTAACCAAATTGTAACTGGGTAATTGTTGGATAAACTATAAATTGTACACTTTTCAGTCTTGTACATGTCATATGTCATATGTCAATATTCCATGTACACAACCAGCAAAAATAAAAATGTACATGTAGATGCTCAAGAATATTCCCTATTCATTCTTTTTACCTCAAAACACAGTTTTAAGTTCTCACAACAAGCAACTCATCCTAACCTTCACCTTCTATTTTGTTATTTGACTCACTGGACTTCTGCGTAATGATCTTGATAAAATGTTTTGTCGTCCTGGCCAGTTGACACCGTCTGCAATTTTCAGATGCATCTTTTTGTTCATGAATTTAAAACAGAAACTATTCAGACTGCATGCTATTCAGCTGATGTATAACAGGATGTTTATGCTATTCAGAACAAAATTAAATATCTTTGTAACACTTTGTGTACTCTCTTCCTGTTACAGATTGTTTGTTATACACTCTTGGTCAAAATGATGGAATATTTTGTGAAATTGGAGTAATTGGCAATAGTGTTTAGTATCCCAGTACCTGTTACACAATGACAACTGAAAGACTTTAAGTGAGGAAGGAAGTTGATAGGGTGCATGGATTACCCCAATAAACGCATCTTCAAAAAAAAAGGAAAAATACCCTTCAATATTTCAGGCAAAAAATTCTAATACGGGTGTCACTCCAGGCTTGAAATTTAAACATAAATATTAAGGAATTTTTTTAGCAATATGCAGTTACATTGCGTTTTTGTGGTGATTTTTTTTTTATCGAGGGAAATAGGTATGACTTTAGGAACTCAAAGAAGTCTCAAAAATGAGAATGTGGTCCACCAACTCTACCATATCATCTGATAAAACCTTAATGGAATTATAATGTAGTCAGAAGAGGTACACATGGCAGAACAGAATCTGGGTTAAGTGTTTTATTTCTCATATTAACATGTACTGCATGGATACACAAACGCACATTTAAATTTAGTTGAATACTTATAGCACTCTAAGGCCACAAACGACCTTGTCCAAATTTTGCAGAATATCTTTGTCAAAGGAACACTATGGAAAAGCGCAAATTAACACGATAAATTTTTCATTTTCAGGAGGCAGACGATGCACCCAAGAAGTTGGTCAGAGATTTTCAGAAGACTACATGATGCTCACTTGCGCAAAATGCCAACACAAATATGCACTGTCCCACCACAATAAGCGCAAGTGAGCATTACTCGTCAATACAGCCAATATCAAAAGATTGGAAAAGTTTTCAGAATTGATAACATGTCGATACATACCGCAAGTAGCGAATAAATCATCAAATTTCCAAATGGCCGACGCGGGTGACGCAAATTTGGGATTCTTGTTTTTTCTAGCCAAAAACTCAGCAGCAAATTTAAGCTGGATTTTTGCCATTTCTCAGGTATGTGAAAAGAATTGATACATTCAATGCATCAGCCAGGTTTTTGTTGAATATCTCATCAGTAAAATGTTGTTTTCAATGACATTCTTAGTTTGCGTCCATTATTACGAAATGGTAAATCATATTGTTCTGAGTGGAAATGTCACTGCTGCCTCCCATCTACTTCTTTTGGAAGATGAAATGATACTTTTTAAAATAAATAATTTCTTTCTCAGTTTTTGTGAAATAAATAAATTCCTTCTGGGCAAAGTGAATTATAAATAAAATTTTGTTTTCAATGACATTCTTAGTTTGCGTCCATTATTACGAAATGGTAAATCATATTGTTCTGAGTGGAAATGTCGCTGCTGCCTCCCATCTACTTCTTTTGGAAGATGAAATGATACTTTTTAAAATAAATAATTTCTTTCTCAGTTTTTGTGAAATAAATAAATTCCTTCTGGGCAAAGTGAATTATTCTTAAGAAGGTCTTGCTTGATTTTGGAATGAATAATTGAATATTCAAGGACTTCACACGCTTGAAATAAATAATTATGGCCGCCGTTACAGAGAAATCGATAATTTCCTGTCAAGGAAAACTGATTATTTAATATAGTCGTCCCCGACTGTTGGAATTGTCTAGAAAGATTTCCTTGAGAGAATGTCAGACATCGCTGGAACTATAATTGTAGTTTGACACGACGTCGTAACTATCCGCCATTGGTATCATTTTATAGTTATTCATTTTGAAATAAAATATTTCGTAGCAGTACCAATTAATCACGAGGGTTTGAAATTTTGAGGTGTTTAGGAGGAGACCATTAGATATTTAGTGCGTGCAGAGCTCGGAATTTCATCAACAAGAAATTATTTCATCCCCATGGGCACATCGACGTTGCAGCAACGTTGCAACAACGTCACACTTTTCGTCAAATGACGTAGAGTTGTACGGTTGAAATTATGTTGTCACCACGTTGTGAAGCAACGTCAAAGATATGACATTAGCATGCGACGTTGTGGCGATGTTTTACAACATTGTGAGGCAATGTCAGGAGTTTGACGTTAGCTTGCGACGTTGTGGCAGTGTTGTAAAAAAACCCCGACGTCGTGTTCACGTAGGGGCGACATAATCTCTACCATACATATCTACATGACCAACAGACCAGCCCTCCACCAATTAGCAACATCGGGGTTTACGTCGTGTGCCCACTGGGATGGAGATGCCAGATATAATTATTTTTCTTCAAGCATGCAGTTGTCTGGAAAGATTTCCTTGACAGAATGTCAGACATCGCTGGCACTATAATTGTATTTATCGACATGTTATTAATTCTGCCTGAAAAATTAGGTTCTTAATTAAACCACATCATATAAACAAATCCCGCCGCCTGAAATTAATTACAAGACAAAAGAATTTGTTTTCACTAAAAATGGTCAAACATTTTTTAAAATAAAAATTGCAGTCCAACCCCCTCACTCTGATTATCTACCACAGCATTTCCATTTTACACGAGATATATTGAAGCAGCTTATCTGAGTCTGTCCAATGTTATACAATTATAATGCTTAAATATGCTTGAATAATATGCACATTCATGTACTACATGACCTGCGTGCGAAATGCGACATAATTTAAATACAATAAAAGTGGATCATATGAATTATATTTGTCATACCTTTTGTGCCATAATCTTGAAAAGACCCAGTAAACAGGTGTTCGGAACAACAAGTCCTAATTCAGTCTAACGCCATTATCACGAGACAAAAAAAAATCATCCATCTGCTCAATTATAATACATGGATTTAAATATCAAAAACTCAGTATCTGAAGTTCATATAGGTAAGCTTGTTTTGTGTGTAAACATTTATAGTTACTATGTGCCTGTCTTTTTAATTATTGGTGGTGGCGTGGCAATCGTGAAGCATCCTCTGTTGCACTTAGAGTAGATCTTTTACTTGCTGATCGCAGGCAATGATAATATTAAGGAGACCACCATGACTTGCGGTTGGAGACCACTCATGGCTTATGTTGGCGGTGTGAATGTGATTGTGCTGTCTTTCTATTGTGCTGTCAACCGTGTGTTAATTTCACTTCTCTCCAAAAAAATCACACTTAAAAGTTTATTCAACCCTGCTACCCTGTGAATTGATATGTATAGGTTATTCACCACGAAAGAGGGATATGTGATTTATCAACTGACGGCTTTAGCCAGAGGTGTGATAATCACATATTCCCGATCCCATCGTGAATAACCGGCTTATACCATGAGACAAACACCTTAAACAGGTAAGCATAGGAGGATAAGTGGACAACAAAGAATATTGGAATTATCAAATGAAATACTGGCATGTGATTGGGCAGATTGGCTGACCGAGGTGTCAATTGGTATTATTGTAATCATCATGAATTCAAAGTTGTTGTTTTTTTTCACAGTTGCTGTTGGTTTTCTTATGTATCAAAACAATTGTTCACTGAGCGGTATAAAAATCGGTTCATCTGACTACCCTTGCATTTGGAATGCACTTCAAGTAATGTGATAGGAAAAAATAGTTCAGTATCAGACTGATGGCAACAACAAAGAATTCCATCTGGCCGGACCTAATTGATCTTTAGCTTCTCGGATTTCCTCGAGGCTTTTTTATTGAGGTCGGGCGGTAGGACGAAGACAAAAAAGCTGTAGTCTCAAATTTAAAAAAATGTCAAATAAATGAAAATTTGCCAATGCTCACTTCCTTTTCTCATAGGCACAAATTCTGTTAGGTTGGTGTAATGTCCAATAAATTCAATAAATCCAGAATGAATCCAGAACACGTGCTTCCAGTACACTCTAAAAACAAGTGTTGTTATTTTAACACCAAAATAAACACTTTTTGGTTACACTTTTTAAACATGTTGAAGTGTTTATATTCATAAAGATAAACATGTTGAGGTGTTTATGAATTATAAACACGACAACACCTTAATGAGCTTGTTACACTTTTTAAACACTTCAACATGTCTTTGACTCTAGAAGTGTTTTAAAATAAACACTAGGTGTTTATCTTTATGAAGGGAGAAGAAGCGTTGATCTGAAACAGTCATTGAGATCAGTCGGATTAGAAACACCAAACAGTTGTATACAAACACACAGTAATCACCACAAGCAATCTCTGCTAATCAGGTCTAATTATACTGCATCTAGTTTGTGAAAAATAGCATATATACATAGTATGATTGTATCTGTTTTTCCCCAAAGTAAATGCACTCAAAAATTCAAATAGATAGAAAAGAAATTTAAAATGGCATCTTTGTTCAATTTATATAGTATTATTTTGCTAACTTCCAAGCAGAGTGAGGGTATTGTTTCCGTGTGACTGTCTGTCTGTCTGAAGGATTGTCTGTCAGTCTATCGAGGGCATTTCCTTAGGGCAAAAATACTCCTGGAAAAATATTGCCCCACAAAGGTGAAGTACAGTAAGAGCAGATTTTACTTGCCTTTGTATGCCTTAACAGCAAAGAGGGGGGGCCTATGAAATGAAGTAATAAAACGCCAAAAATACAGTTATGTTCAAAAGTCTCGAGCCACATCCAAATTGTTATGCTTGATTTCCAAACTACGTTTTGAGTCCAAATGATGTTGTATTCTTATTAGTATAGTGTTCAGGAATGTTTCGCCAAGATCCATTTTAAAAAACATTTATGAGTACTTGTATGGAGATACTTAGGAAGGGAAACATGGAGAGGAGGGTCATGTGTGCTCAAAGGGAATGTAAAACAAAGAAAAATTGTGGGTTGCCTCAACACTTTTGCACAGCACTGTAAAAAAACCTCCTTCAATCAAATTTTGGTATTTTGTGTTCCCACTTTTGCTTAAGCAGGTTAAAAAGGTAAAGTACATAATCTGACTTACTTTACTGGGAAGGGGATCTCAGCTCAGTTGGTAGTGCTCTGGACTTCAATGCAATTGCTGGTTCCTGGGTCTTATTCCAGCTCTGGCCATGTCACCATCGGGTTTACTATGTTGGACAGCAGTTTTTAATCAACCTTCTCATTATTGCTGTGCCCTGCTCCTGTCCTAATCACAATAGCCTGTCAAAATGCATGAATACATGATGTAAAGCCTTAATCATTTATCCAGGTTGATAGAATTTCAACAAGGTTCAACGATTGACGAAAAGCAAAACTAAATTATTGATCCCAGAGTCAATGACGTTGTGTTTCATACAGTAAAACACATGCCATAAAGCAAGTATGACAATTTCTTGTTGATGTCTGACTTCTTTATCACCTGTTGGGGTTTTTGCCAAATATGGTCGTATTAAAACCACACACCCAAACTCAGGTTTTCATTCTAAAGCTTGCCCTATTGGTAATGAAAACCAGGAAATAAGCACTGCAGCTTTATTAATACCTGACATTAATATTATTTTTGTAGAACTATGTGCTCTTTATAGAAAATATGAATGCTTCTAAGAGTTCTATATTGAACACTCATTTTAAGCATTGCAGAAAAAAACTTTTAAAAGTGAAAGTGACCAGCCTCGCATGCATCATCAAGTTAAGCAGAACTGCCACTAGTTTTGCCTTCAGAGAATTATTGGAAGCTTCAGATCTGCATCCCAGGAAAGTCTATGCAATGCATCATTGAAGCATTGAGAAACAGGCCAAGCTGTGCAACTACTTGTTTGAAGCTCATCTTCACAGAAAATCAACAAAAGGTGTCAGTAATTTCACAATTTAATAATTCCAATTTTTCATTAGTGAAATATTACAAGGATGCGTCAGACTCTGTAGCAACAAAGAGAATCTTTTTAAGTAGGCATGCAAAATATATGTTTTTACTGGTTCAACTCATCATAAAATAAATGTAATTTGCAAAACTGTAGGAAAATATGTAGGACATTTGTCGGTCCTACTTTTAGATGACACTTCGCCACAAAACTACTGCTTGCAAATAATACAATTTTATATTTCAAAATTATGTAAGCAACCCAAATTTGTTCAGTGTAACAACAGTGAATGTATATTTTTTACAACAACAATTGAATGTTAGTTCCTCCGATGAAAACCTGGCATAAAAGTAATTAGATCGTATTTTTTACTTCATATATTGATATGCGCTCAAATGTTTATAAGAATAATATGCATAACACAGGACAAATCAGAGCATTGAAAATCAGGTGAATGCTCATCTGTCCTTTTGTGGATAAGGTTCAAGGTGTCTTTGTCAAATTGTCACAGAAGTAAAAATAAAGAAATGTTCCATTAAGTCAGTATCGCTTATTCGCATCAAAGAAGGCAGATCTGCGCACCGATGAGTATTTTATCTCAAGTAATAAAAACGCCATAATCACGACCAGAAACGTCAAGATGACGACATAGATGATGCAGATGACCCGTAAGATACCAATGATGCATAGAATCTGTAATTATAGAAAAGAAATTATTTAAACAAATGGTTGGTAATTATTATTTTTAGAAAGAAATAAAAGTTAAAAGTTCTGTACATTTGTACGGCAAAATTGAAAATTGCCGTTATTATAAAAGTCTACCTGAGCAATAAAAGAGAGATACATGGGAGCCTTTAATATGTTATGCATTTATCCAATGATTGGCAAATTGTGCTTAAGGGTTGAATTTTATGAGAAAACATCCAGTTAGTGTGGTATTCCTAATGTGCACTAAGTAATTATGCAACAACAGGACTTACTAGGAACCAGTCAATCCCTGATTATGAAGTGTTCATTATAATTATGACAAAGGGAACTAAAAATAACTTTAAAAATTAAATAAATGTTTACCTTCTATATTGGAGAATGGGCGAGTGATGTTTCTTGTTTTTCCCTTTTTATTTCACATGTCATCCATAATCTGTAAAAATTAGCAGTCATGTCACATTGTGCAATTTTGAATTTGTAAATGTGGGGGAGACCGGGGTATGTTGTGCCACAAGGTAAGTTGTGCCCCCACCCCCACTATTGGGGTAAAAATTAAGAACTGGGTACAAAAGCAATAGGTCAACATCATTATGCACCTAGAAAAAAACTGTCAACTGTAAAGCTATGGAAAGCTACACTCATAAATTAAATTTTTCTTGAAAACCTGATGTAACGAGGACGGACATTCTTGTTTCTCAGTCATATGGTATTTGTAATAAGATGAAGTGTTTCGGGTAGGACGGAGTTAGAAGGTATATGTAGACATTGTTTTGAAAGATTTAATCTTGCATGGTTGATTTATTTTTGACAACCGGTTTTCTCCAGAAATCAATGCGGGCTAATTTGTGCCGTTTTGATTGGAGTGAGTTTGTGCCTATGAGGCTATGATATAACATAGGATTTAATTGTCATTAATCGATTTCTGTTTACAAGTAAGTTAGAAAGTGTTTTACCCCTTCTAAACTAAAAGCATTCGAGTTTTTGCATAATTTTGAATTTTTGCGTAAGATGGCTATTAAGTGTTTGATTAGTTTCATGTAGCATATCAGCCATAGGCTAAAGCCAGATACAAATGATCTATCTGAAGAAACAGGTGAAATACAGGGATACTGGAAGGAAATGCGGGCAGCAGGGGCGGTCGGATGAAAAAGGGTATATTCATGTCAATTTTGCATAACAACATTTAAAAAGACTGTCAATAATAATTTTGATAATAAAATTATTATAATGTTTTTTAATAAGATCTAAAGGACACACCGTGCCCCCCTGCCCCCCTTGGACAAGGGCAGGAGGGGCAATTGCCCCCTCCACCCCCTTGTTCTGGCACCCTTGGTGAAATACAAGGTTCTTCTGGAATAAACCTCAGGAGCAACTCGCCCATCATGCAGCACACAACTTACCCCAGCATCGGGCCAAGCTGTGCCACTTGACCTAATTTTTTAAAATGCTTACTATGATCTTCCCAATGGTGATGACATGATAAAAGTCATTCCAACAAGATTTTAGAAATAATTACCTTTTTGTGACAATTCTCGATGATTTCCAATCACAATTTCTTCATCCAGTGAAAATACCTCCATAGTTTAAAAAGGAACATTTTCTTCCTGAAAAACATGAGATACATAATGAATCTGCATTATATATTGTTTGTTTGTGTTTTACGCCACTGCAGCAGCTTAGTGGGCTATATCGAGGCAGGCGATCACCGTATGATGATGAGATGAGAAGGCTGTGAGTCTGCCAATACCCTATTAATTCAGGGATGCCCAGGGTCTTTCAGTTGCCCCAGCTAGAATACTGGATACAACCCGCCTCAATTTAATGTCCAATGGGCTCAGAGTAAAGTGAGTTCCCGGGGTGAGATTTGAACCCACACCCTCAAAGCCAGTTGACAAGCTCACTTACCAATCAGGCCATGGGGGAACTCTATCTGCATCATATAGCATTTGACCTTACTTCAATATTTTAAAAATATTACATCATCAGAAACAACCTACATTAGTAAACCCGCGGGTTCCTGTTCAGGTTAAATTTTGATTACACAGTAGACATCTCTCCAACTGGATTTATCAGAAGAAGCCGCCAATATTATATTAGGCAAGCCAGGGATTCCCCAATTTAATTTTGGTGACATATTAGACACCTTTCTAACCAGATTTTAGATATAATCACCTTTTTGTGGCAGTTTTCCATGGGCTGCAATTACAATTCATCCTGTGAAAAAACCTCCTCAGTTTGAAAACAGACATTTTCTTCCTGAAAAAACATAATATTATACATTTAATGAATCCGCGTCATTTAGCATTAGACCATACTTAAAAGTTAAATCATCTACATCAGGCAAGCCGTGGGTTCCTGTTCAGGTTCAATTTTGACAATGCTTTACATTGATTGATGGTTGATTGGGCTTTACGTACTATATTAATGCAATTGGTAAGCTAATTAGGGTAGGAGGAGGACAAGGCATATAAGACATCTCTCCAACTATATTTATTAGAAGAAACCACCTGTCTTAGGCAACCCGGAGGTTCTTGTTTAGGTTAAATTTTGACAACATATTAAAAACCTTTCCACCCAGACTTTAGAAATACTTACCTTTTGTGACAGTTTTCCAAGTATTACAATACTTCATCCAGTGAAAATACCTCCAGAGTTGAAAAACGAACATTTTCTTACTGAAAAACATGAGATACATAATGTATCTGCATCATATAGCTATTGACCTTGCTTAAAACGTAAATATTATATCAGCAGCAACAACCTACATTAGGCAACCCACTGGTTCTTGTTCAGGTTAAATTTCCATGACACAGTAGACATCTCTCTTACTGGATTTATCAGAAGAAGCCGCCTACATTGGGCAACTCTGAGATTCTTGCCTGGATTAAATTTTTAGAGACATTAGACACCTTTCTGACCAGATTTTACATATAATGTTAACGATAATGATATACTTTATTTTAGCCCCAAAAAGAGAAACTCTTTTTGGTTTTTACAGTGCAAGTTAACAAGTGTAAAACATAAAACATACAAAACAATCATGAAATAATCACCATTTTACGGCAGTTTTCCTTGGTTTGAACTTTCAATTTCTTAAACCGGTGAAAAACCTCCAGAGTGTAAAAACTGACATTTCCTGCCTGAAAAAACACAAGATACATAATGAATCTGCATCATTTAGCATTTGACCATACTTAAAAGTTAATCATTTTAATAGAAAATATCTAGATCAGGCAAGCCATGGGTTCCAGTTCAGGTTAAATTTTGACAACACGTTAGATTGGCGGATGGATGATTGGGGCTTTATGTCCTGTATTAACGCACTCGGTAGGCTAATTATGGCAGGAGGAGGACATGGCAATGAGATGAAGGATGAATGAAACAGCCATCAAACATAGGCCAAGGTGACCCAACTAGAGCTGGATTCCAACCCTGGACTGAGCGATTGGAAGCCCAGCATGCTACCACTAGACCAACCCTCACTCTCCCCGGACATGTAAGACGTCTCTCCAACTATATTTATCACAAGAAGCCACCTGCATTAGGCAACCCGGAGCTTCTTGTTTAGGTTAAATTTTTTTGACATATTAGACACATTTCTAACCAGACTTTAAAAATAATCACCTTTTTGCGGCAGTACTCCATGATTCACAATTATGATTTCTTCATCCAGTGAAAATATACCTCCAGACTTTGAAAACTGGAATTTTCTTCCTGAAAAACATTAGGTACAAAATGAATCTGAATTCATTTTGCATTATAAACCACCTGAATTCGGCAACCCACGGGTTCTTGTTCAAGAAAAATGTTGCCGACATATTAAACACCCTTTCAACCAGATTTTAGAAATAATCACCTTTTAGTGGAAGTTCACTTTGACTTGCAATTCCAATCTCTTCATCCAATGAAAAAAATTCCTGAATTTGGAAACTGGCATTTTCTTTCTGAAAAACATATTTTAGAGTACATAAAGAATCTGCACCATTTAGCATTTGGCCTTACTTAAATCCCACATCAGTAGAAACCACAGGCAACCTGGGGGTTCTTGTTCAGGTGGAATCTTGGTGACATATATTAGACACCTTTTCAACCCATTTAAAAATAATCACCTTTTATTTCTGTAGCTGTTCCCCATTATTTCGAATTACTATTTGTTCATTCAGTGAAAATAAAACTTCACAGTTTGAAGACAAACATTTCCTTTCTGAAACACGTAAGAGACACAATGAGTTCAGGGCCAGACCCCCTGGACTCGCCCCCCCCCCTGCCCCCTTGACGCTGGACCTCCCCCTTTCAAATTTCCTGGATCCACCCTTGTGACAGAATCCTTCACAAAACAATATTTGACATAGGCACCTGACATTCACAAAGTATATATAGATAGTTTTTTACAAAGATTTACATTGCATATTTAAAAGATTCTGTAATTAGTGTCAATGAAAACTGTTTTAAGAGTATCTATATTTGAAAATAAATATTATCTTTCTAACATTTCAATATGACAGCTTTACAACACTGAGCACAGTTGTCTTGATTAATAAAATAAGGATTTTTGCTTCTTTTAAGAACTTACCTTGTCAAAACTTTGGTTATAAGACTTCTTATGGGTCCCACATAGCTCAAACAATCAAACATTGAACAGAATTAACAGCTTTTTGAAAGTGGCTAACATTCACCTTCATGGCTGAGCGAACGTTTCTGTTGATAAATGCATTAAGTTTGAAGCTTAAGTGCTTGATTATGTGTTTATGATTAGACACATCATAAACACTAGTGTTTATGAAACTTAGAATTTTTTTTCAACTTGGACTTTTTACATTATAAAAGCACACAAAATTCGTGCTGGTTGGCAAAAATGCCTGATTCTATATTCTGACAATATATGTATATGAAAAAATTGATTTTGTCTTAATTTCCTTTACATGGTAATATACCTTCCCAACTGGCTTAAAATTTTCTAAGTCCCATTAACATTTCCGCTTGTCCTGCATAAACACCATAGTGTTTTTGTTTTAACACTATGGTGTCTATTTTCAATCACCTAAGTGAATATAAACACTATAACATGTTTATGACCCAACACTATTTTTTAGAGTGTAAGAATCTGTATTATTTATTATCGCTCGCTAGTTATTACAATACTCGCCAGGTGGCTAACAATCATGCACGCCCCTGGTGGACGCTTAGTAAAGCAGTGAATACCACATTCCTCCTTGCGTTGAATTTAGAGTACCATCCTGAATAACAATAATGAATACTGAATACCAACATTAACTTTACATGTTTGCTGATGTACTTCAGAGCCTGAGATCTTATTTTAAGAATCCTACTGATTAACAGCAATTCTACAAAATACTGAATACTTGAAACTTGAATACGAACAAGCTATGCTTGTGACTATAATACTTTGAAAGTAACACTTGACTAGTATTAAGAACAATGCAAAGGCTATCAGTAAGTTGACTAGCTGCTAACTAAACAGAACATATCTACAAATCTCAACACAATTTTAAAGCAACAATAATCGGTTGAAATTAAAACTCCTGTTACTTCTTTGCTGGATACTTTAACGATGTAATACAAACAATTTAATACGACAGTTCATGATCATTTAAAGCTGTTTACAATGATGTAACACACACTTGTAATATAAGATGACAGTTCATTATCACAATATTAAGATGACAGTTCATGATCATTTAAAGTTGTTTACACTGAAGTAATACGCACAATTTAAGATGACAGTTCATGATCACTATGTCTCATTCTCCTCACGAGTGGGATTATTGTGCCCACTGAAATTGGTGTCATAATTCATCACCAAGAATGAGGGTCGAGTCCGGACTCTGCCGGATGAACGAACTGGTGGTGCGGCAAGTTGTTGCTGCACAGGGACAGGAGGTTGAGCTGGTTGCACAGGGACAGGAGGTTGAGCTGGTTGAACAGCAGGGACCGGGCGAGGGGGTTGTTGGGGCACAGGGGGTTGTTGGGGCACCGAAATATCCTCGTCATCCGAATCCGTTGGATCTGCAGGAGTGAGCAGATGTGAACGACCATGAAATGCCTTGAAGAAGGACACATTTCGTGTGATCGAGCGTTGCGCATTCTGCGCTGTGATTTTCGTTCCTTCCACTTTCTTCACGATAAGTGGATTTGGGTCGTAGGGCGATGTGGTCTTGTTGCGTTTTGGTTGTCGTACAAGGACTTGATCACCGACGTTTAACTTCGGAGATTTACTGACGCAACGACGCTTGTCAGCATACAGTTTCATCTTGAGTTTACGGTCTGCATCCCGGTTGGTGATGTCAGATGAGACGTTGGTGTGTCTGATATTTGGTAATTTGACGTTGACGTCTCTACCGAACATGATCGATGCTGGGGGTACGCCAGTTGTGGCGTGCGGAGTCGCCCTGTAATTCCGCAACAGAGTGTAGAGAGATTGTCTCCAGGATTTTCCATCCACTTTGGCTGTTCGAACCAGTTTGCCAAGTGACTGCATGAACCGTTCCACTTCGCCGTTTGCTTGCGGCCACAACGGTGTCACCCTATGGAGTTTTACCCCCAGGTGTTTCAAGAATGTTGCAAAGTCTGAACTGTTAAACGGCGGGCCGTTGTCTGTTTTCAGCATCTCAGGAATTCCAAATTCAGCGAACACCTTGTCAAATACTGGAATGATAGCCTTGCTGGTGAGGGAATGAACAATCTCCACAACTGGATATCGTGAGTACTGGTCGATAATTACCAGTAAGTGTTCTCCGGTCGGCAATGGGCCAAAGAAATCTGCATCAACGCGTTGCCAAGGGTAATCAGGCAACTCCGTCATCCGGAGCTCATGAGGGCCGTTCTTAACGGTATTTGCTTGGCAAGCAATGCACTCACTGACGCTCTTTTCAACAAGTCTGTCTATACCCGGAAACCAAACTTTGGTTCGGAGCAGTTGTTTTGTACGGACGATGCCCTGATGGCCTTCGTGGGCCAAGTCAATGGCACGTTGTTGAAGTGGCTTAGGTATGATGATACGGGTTCCTCGAAGTACGAGGTTTTCCTCGGCTGTCACCGACAGTTCTCCACGAACTTTGTAGTAGCTTGACGATTTCAAGTTATCAGGCCAGTTATTTGTTTGTAGTGCCGTAATGACTGCTAGAAGATCGGCATCTTTGACGGTTGCGTTCTGTATCTCCTCTTTGCCTATGGCAATAGGCGATGCCATTTCAGCCAGGAAATTCATGTATTCTTCTGCAACGCTTTCGGGTCTGCTTTCATCAGGCTTTGTCATGGGATGCCTAGATCCATAGTCAGCTGGATTATCTTTTCCAGGCCGATACTTCAAGGTCATGTTGTATTGCTGCAGTCGCATAACCCAACGCTCGATTCTCGCTGGCAACTTCGCCTTGGGGTTGTTGAAGAGAGGGATCAACGGTTTATGATCGCTTAGAATCGTGAATTTGCTTCCGTGTAGATAGAGCCGGTATTTCTCGCACCCGAACACTACGGCGAGCGCTTCCCTTTCGGTCTGCGAGTAGCGTTGCTCCACTGGAGTGAGCGCTCGACTTGCATAGCTGATGACTTTGATGCTTTCTCCTTTACGCTGAGTTAACACCGCGGCGACACCTACTGGGCTTGCGTCGACGATGACTTCAGTGTCCTTGTTAGGGTCGAAGTATGACATCACTGTACTTGACGTCAGGGCATCTTTCAGCTGTTGCAGTGCAGTTGCGTGTTTCTTCGTCCACACGAAGGCCGTTCCCTTCTTTGTTAATTCCCTAAGCGGCGCCGTGATAGTTGCAAAATTCCGAATAAATCTTGAGCAGTAGTTTGCTAAACCCAGCAGGGATCTGATTTCTGTGGCGGACGTTGGTGTCTCAGCGTTCTTGATGTCTTGAACTTTGCTTGGGTCAGGTGAAATACCATTCTGGTTAAACACATAACCAAGATAAGATAATGACGATTGAGCAAAGGAGCACTTCCTGAAATTCACGGTTAATCCTTTCTCTTGGAGTCGGTTGAGAACAGCATACAAATAATCATCATGCTGTTGTTTGTTTTCTGCATACACCAAAATGTCATCACTCACATTCATGACTCCTTTGAGACCACTTAGCACATTTCGTACGATGTTTTGAAAGATTTCGGAGGCACACGAAATCCCAAAGTTCAGTCTCTTGTATCTGCGTAATCCCAGATGTGTAGAGAACGTGGTGATATATCTTGAGCTTTCATCAAGTAGAATTTGGTGATATCCTTGGTTAAGGTCAAGTTTCGAGAATATTTTCGCACCGTTCAGGTCGCTGAGGACCTCCTCAATAGTTGGCGTGATGTGACGCTCTCTCTTGATGGCTTGATTCGGACCTCGCATATCAACACACAACCTGATTTCGTTCGGGTTGTTAGGCTTCGGCGGAGTCACTATTGGTGACACCCATGGAGTAGGACCATCTACTTCCTCGATGATGTCTGCAGCTTCTAATTCTCGGATCTTCTCTTCAACTTTGGCACGGAGATGAAAAGGCACACGTCTGTGAGGCTGGGCAATGGGTTGCACTGATTCATCAATGTGCAACTTCATTTTCACACCTTTTAGCAATCCAACACCTTTAAACAGTTCAGGAAAAGTTTTCAGAATCTTATCACCAGTCAGCGGTGTGGGCTGGTGAGCAACAGAGTTGATACTGACGACACCTAGATCTGTGCATGCCTGGTATCCGAGTAGGCATCCGAACGAGCCCTCCGCGACGTATATTGTGCGGTCTGTTGCATATTCTTTCCTTGATAGTCGAGCGTTGAACTTGCCGAGAAGCTTCAGCTTCTGCGATGATCCGTACGGGATCAGATTAGTGGTGCAGCTTTGAAGATCCACTGGGTGTAGTTGTTTCCACGTAACCTCATCGATGACGTCAACTGATGCCCCCGTATCAATGAGCATCCGAACAGGCGTGCCGTTCAAACTGACGGTAGTGAACGGAAGGTCACCCTTTGCCTTCTGGCCGTTAACTGCATACGCATACTCGTAATCGTCGTCGTCGCTCGATTCTTGTGCGACTAGATTCACCGATTTAGACTTGTTCCGCTTGGGTTGTCTAGATGATCGCTGACGTTGTTTGGCAGGCTTTGGAGTAGCTGCCGGAGATTTACACAGAGCTGAATAATGGTGCAGTCTTTTACATCTTGAGCACTTAGTGTTACGAGCGGGACATTTAGACATGCCGCCTTGGTGAGGCCATGTTTCGCCACAGTTGAAACAGTTGGTGTCTTGGGGCTTTTGGCTTTGCCGGTCTTCGTAGCGACGCTGGGTCTGAGGCTGTTTGAAGTGAGAATGTTTTTTGAAGCCCGATTTTACAGCATTCACATTCTCATCAACCGCTGTAGCACCGGCAGCAGAACGCATCTCTTTCTGTTGAGTACTTGTGATTTCTAGCGTTTTTGCATAGTCCACAAGCTGAGTTAGAGTGAGAGTTTTTTCTGCTAGCCCCTTCCTGGTAACTTTGTCATCAGAAGCACCATTGATTATCTGTGATTTGACCTCCCGATTCTTATCATGAAATTCACAAGTGTCTGCAAGTTTGGATAATCTGGCATAGTACTTGGTAATGGACTCATCTGGTAGCTGCATGGTCTTACGAAACTGAAAAGTCTGGAACTCCACATTTTGCTTAGGATTGAAATGTGCACTCAAAGCATTGACCAACTTGTCAAAAACATTGGCACCTTCTGCATTGTCCAGTTTGCCTTCTAGATCGTTCTCAACAATGTCATTTAGATCGTCTCCGCCCCAGGCAAGCAGTAATCCTTTTTTCTGAGCATTGTCAGTGATTTGGTAGCCAACGAACACATTGTTTTTGAGCCTTGAAATGTACTTTGTCCAGCGAACTCCAGCGTTTTCACTTTCAGTATCGAATGGTGGGTAAGGCGGAACATTAACTATGTTAACTGCCATCCTTCGTCGCCAATGTAATGTCCAATAAATTCAATAAATCCAGAATGAATCCAGAACACGTGCTTCCAGTAAGAATCTGTATTATTTATTATCGCTCGCTAGTTATTACAATACTCGCCAGGTGGCTAACAATCATGCACGCCCCTGGTGGACGCTTAGTAAAGCAGTGAATACCACAGTTGGTCTATTCGAGAAGCTGAAATTTAATTTCGTCTGGCCTCGCTGCTTGTTTTGCTCCAAACTAATCATTTGTGAGGATCATTTTGATATAATGGTTGTCCACAATTTCAATGAAGAGTCTGTTTACAATACACCTCATCCAATACTACACCTACGGCCTGTCATTAGCCATAGTTAATACACAATAGGATAAAGTATTCTCGATAGATTGTATCTCATTTAGATGAAAAAGGGTGAGTGTATATGTATCAATTATTAAGTGATGAACTGTACAAAAAGTTGAAAATATACATTGTACCATAACAAATAAAAGTAGGTGCTGTCTACTGAATTTACCATGAATTGACGATAACAATAATGGCAACCATTATCTATTGTGTTTTACCATTAATGTAATTACTTATCATTGCAACAATTTTGCAGGGTAGAATCACAAAATAATTCTCCCTCTATTCAGCAGCTCCATGAATAATTATACCTGCTGAAGGCCGTCCATACACCAACAATAATGGCACTAAATGTGAACTACACCATAGTCTGCATAATGTAAACCAATCAATTTTTGCTCTCAATTCTAAACGGGGGACTTTTCTGTTCTGATGCATGTATCAGTGGCTGCTGCATCGAAATGCTGATATTGAACACAAATATTTCATTAACAGTTTAGGCAGCATACAAGGACTACAGTTTTGAGAGGTTAGTACTTACACTTGTATCAATTGAACTGTTTTTTTGTTTGGTTTTATGTTTGTTTGTTTATCATCAAGTGCATGTCCTACTCGAAACGGGGTATACAGACCATAATATGTTTTCTTGTGAACATGTTTTATTGGATTTTTAATACCTCACCCTTAGTTTTCATGCGTATTTTTATTGCCCCCCCCCCCCCCGACATACATAGAAATACACACATATAAAATCATAGATGTGTCCCTTGGACGGTCACACAGATTCGCAGATTTTTGCGCATAAAAAAATGTGAATAAATGTAAGCGTGTTTTTTTACATATGTTTTGTTAAATTTTCTTACCCCTCCTGTTTATCTTGTCAAAAATTAGTACCCCCCATGAAACACGTGAAAAAAGTTAGTGTCCCCTCGGCCAAAACTACCACCCCCCCCCCCCCACATTCACATTCTGAATTTCTGAAAGGTCCCTTACTCATTCTTATGCCTACTTGCACTTAGAAAATTAAATCGTCAAGTTTTTAGGTTTTAAAGGCCGGCATATTAGTATGCTTATAATATTTTTTAATTTCATTTATTTGATTTAAAGAGACAGCAATGCATATAATTACCTTTCTAACATGGAGTGCTTAAAGTGTGGTAAACATGTCAGTTTTTTTTGGTGTTTGTAACACTATTCCGTGTCATTAACTTTGTTGAAAGGGCAAGTATTAAAACAGTATTATTATTAAATATGATTACTGGCGCTTTTTGCAATTGCTTATAAATTTGATCTGCTTTTGCAAATCATCACGTCTCCACAAGAATGCTTATTAGGCAGTTCAAGCATTACACTGGAGTCTCCAGAACGTGGTTTTGCAAATGACACAAGGTAAAAGAAGTAGGCAAATGAGTATAAAAAAAAACAGAGGGAACTTCATACAAAAAAGTATCTTGTAGTTACTAGTTATTTATTCAAAACGATGATATTGAAAAAGAAGCAAAATATAGAATGGATCAATTTTAATGAAGTATCACAAAATTTAAACAAACTTGCTTGTTCACATAAAATTTCTACAAAACCTTATTATTTAATCATGATAATTATGTTCATCACCAAAATGTCTCAACATTGTGTTGACCGCAGCGCTCACGTGTCCAAGTTATCTTGTCGCGGATTCGACAAACTCGGTTATGCTTCTTTGTGACAGGGTTTGCCATTCTTTGCTAACTTCATAATTATAACTTTATAAAAGTCACCTGCTACAGATTCGATCACTTGGTTTGACCCCTTCTTGAGTGCAGACTAGTCCAAGATGTCCCCACTGTATTTTGTAGAGTTCAGGTTAGGCCAATTAAGGAATAAAACTCATGCAATACACACATTTTCTAGTTATTGTGGTGCCCTGTGAGCTTGAATATTTCCATGCATGAATGACAATTTTCCATTGATGTGTTCTTTATTCTGAGGTGCAGTTCTCTCTTCCAAAAAAGAGCACAACCAGATAGAACTTTTTGTTATGATAATTGAATTCACCCCAAACATGCAATGATCCATCATGTGGGTATGATGCAGTCTTCACAAAATCAACTTCCTACCTTACACCAAGCTTTTTCTTGAATGTGAACCTGGATATCTTGGTTGATTTGAACTTCACTTAAAATTCTCAAAATATTCAAGCATTTTCATGAAAAGCACAGTGATACTCTCTTTAAAACCAATTACCAAAGACAGTTGGTGCAATTATTTCAAACAGCGTTTCTCATCATAAATTAGTACATTACAATCAAATTGGTCTGATGTAGCAGTAAGACTAAATTAATGATGATAAACGATGAAATGACTGCCATGGCACCATTTCGGGCCCGTTGGAAAATAAGTCCATGGACCAATAGGTCCCTATATCATCAGAGTAATTTCAAATGAGAAAAGAAAGCATAGCATTCAATTGCATCACACAATCACACATAGGCCTAACCTGATGACAATTTTGCATTATTGCTTTTGCCTCAATTTTTTTTTCGTATCTTACATATGGCCCTGATTATTAGATTTAATGGGTCTTTGGCAGCTGCCCCTCTTCACACTGGAGGTATGTATCCAGAATTACGTCTTGCTCAGCCCTCCCTTACATTTTTTTTTGTTTTTACAAATCGATAAAAGCTTATTGTCAGGCATGCAAATATGCCCAAAATGGTTTTGACATGATAGATTATTTTCATCATTATTTGACTATGTTAAGCATAGTTGATATTTACAGTGGCAAGACTGCCAAGAATGAAGGAAAAACATGTTTTGAAAACAATCATCTTCTCACTGGAAAAAATGAGCAGAGTCAGTAGAATTTAAAAAGAAGAAATCCAGTCAATGAAACAAAAACAACTGACATTGTTAGTCCGACATATTCTGACACTGAAAGCAATTGACTGTCTTTGAAATTTTTTGTTGCAATTTTTTGTAGACCAAGTTCAGAATATTTCACAGAAAACTGCATGGCAAAAAGGATGCACATGTCTATAAGCAGCCTACTCATTTAGATGTATATATATATATAAATTACTCAGAATTTCACTTTAATTTCTATTTCCAGAGTCCTTTCTGTGTAAATCTATGTTTTTATAAAATATCCTTTTTAGTTTATTTTCAGCAATTATTGTGTATTTTTCTCCAAATTCATTGAATCATGACTTCTTTTCACTCAACACCATTGTATGAATTTTTTTCATATTTTAACTTTTTCGTTGTTAAATTTTGTGAAAAATACATGATCTATTGATCCGTATGCCTGTTCACTGGCGACCAACCTGTGGCATATCTGCCATTGAAATATTAAGTGGGAGTGAATAATTGACATTGTATAAAAAGTCACGGATCATTAACTTCCAGCTACAGAAAAAAGAGATAAGGGAATAACAAAGAGTCATGCTTGTCATATAAGTTGTAAAAAAAATCATTACAAGAATTGAGATCTCCATAAACAAAAATTCCTATAAAATACAATGGCTTTTGATTGTTGAGTGGGAAGGCAGCTTTAGAAAAAAAGAACAATAATAATTATTTGATAAAAAAAAAACTTGTTGGACATTGTTGAAATCAAAAGTAACCAGTCATCTGTTGGGAGGCATCTTTTGTGACAATGTGAAGATCAATAATTATATAAGCATCAACGATCGTCCCAAAATTCTTGAACAATCTACCGAATCACCTTATAAATAGCTCCTTTTGGATGTTTTCATATTCTTTTTATTTCAAATATTGTGCAAATACAGCATGATATGAGGGCAAAATGAAAATTTATTTGCATGAGGAAATTCATATTGAACGAGGGCGCCGCTTGCAATATAATATTCCATTCCACAACAACAGAAACTGACATATTGTTTTTTGCAGAATAAATCTACCGAAGAAAATTGCTTTTTTAAATTGTCTTATATATAATTTTTTATATGACTGAAATGGGTTTGAAAATAAATGAAAACAAAAAATTTGGGGAAAAAAAGCTAACAAAATGGTCCAAAAATTTTTTTTTTTTTATTAACTCATAATACACCCTAACCTTAATATTATCGTCCTATATTCATGGTGGGGAACAGAGGCACACAGGACCAGGGAACACTGAGCCGAGGGAACCATGAGCCAAAGAATTGTCCCCAACAGCTACTATGTTTCTTCTGATTTGTCTAGACTTTCACCTTTTGATACAAATTGTTTGTTTTGATCTATCGGCATCATATCTCACATTATTTTGGGTATTGATATATTACCATGGTCATAAATTTCTAATACATAGGCCTACACAGACCGCTAATAAGCTTAATGCATATTTGATGTTCTGAATGTATCCTCATCAACTGACCTGATTTCCAATAAGGTAATAAATAAATTAATAGAAAATAAGGTAATACAGGAATTAAAGGAGAATAAGCATCTAATTATGTGTAATGTTGCGGGCAGTAACGTCAAAGGGTGACATGCATTATTTCAAAGCAGGAATTCACATTTTGAGAAGACTGTGAACCTTTCGTATTTATAACTTGAACTTTTGAACTTTTTTATTGATTATAGTTGCAGATACAGCATGATTGCCTTAAGAAAAACTTGCTACTACTTCTTCTAATGTGTTGGCAAAATTTGTAGAATTCTTACAGCACTCACTATTGATCTGAATAAATTGGTTTTTTCTCCGTGCCTTAGAGGACCAATGATGTCATAGATGGGTATACTCCTTTGCCCTGCACTGGAGGATATGCAAAATTGGTGTAATCAATGATGCCACAGGTCAAACTGACCAATAGCTTTCGTTTCTTCACAGCCTCGCAGTTACATCATTGCCAGAGTGGCCAATAAAACCACAACAACAACTCGTGTGCGAAATTGAACTGCTCCTGACGAGGGGGCACTATGCTCCAAAGCTGTCGATCCTTATGTTTGCATATTCCCTCCCGGAACTGTGGTAACCAACTAAGCAATGCAGGATTAACATAATTGTTTGTAGTTTTTAAATTCTGAAAGAAACAGCCAAAAAAACTACAAACAATGCACAAAATGCTAGAACTTGACAGCTCCACATAAATCCAATTAAGACCAGAAGCATGTTCATAAAAAACTGATTAATAACCGCTGTCCTATTAACCATGCTTGGTCGAATTTCAGGTACTTTTAGTGTCACCAAATAGAAAACCCCCCCCCCCCTCCTCCCAACTTGCAGTGGTATCATTGGCTTATCTGGCCCAGACATTATTGCAAGGCTATGATGAAGTTGCCCACATGAAATGCTATTGGCCAGTTTCACAAATGACATCATAGGTAGCAACAAAGTTACATAAGTTCAAATTGAGTCTCCAGCTATGACATAATATGTCCACACTATGAGAAAAAAAAGACTTATTCAGGGCAATTGCTAGAGCTGTAATCCCAGAGAATGGCAATTTTGACATCATTGCTTCAATTGTGATGCTGTGTGATTATTGCAAGCAATCATAGGATGTAACCTCACTTACAGTTTGTCACGTCAAGCAGAGGACAAACGTTTGGCCAGATATCTCAGCAACCGTTAGTCACACAGGAGAAATACACATACCTATTTATAGCTTAGCTCTGTTGTAATATGAATATCATATTTTTGTGATGTTTTGGTGCAGTTTTTGTCCGTTATTTGCCAATTCATGGAAATGGCAGTCCAATTTTGCAGAATGTTGACATTTGTGATGTTGCCAATCTGACACACAATGGGCAGCGACATCACAAAAGTGCACTGCAGTACCACCTCAGACTTAGTTCTTGTCACTTTGGTATTTTCTGAACCTCCTTTATCATTGTGTTGATTTTTATGGACTGTACAAACAATGCTAAATTTCTGTCCCAATGCTTGACGTGACAAACTGTAAAGTGACTTTCCGAGTACATTTATATAAGGATATCGCCTAACATGTCCTGAGAATTATGGTAAATCGGTAAAAACATAGCAGTTGAGGCAATTCTTTGGTTATTACTAATTTTTCTATGGATGTGATTATGATCCAAGTACCTACTGCCGGTTAAAAAAAAGTTTTTCAAATGACAGTATTCCCTACCCCTTTAAATACTGCGCATTAGATTTTTGTACATCAATAATATTGCTGGAGGCATTGATGATCAGTAAATGGGCATTGATTTCAGTGATTGATTCTGCAGTTAATAACTTAATACCCACCCTCAGGACATCCCGCAACAGAATCATACTCCAGAAGGTGTATAATTGCATACTTCTGGTCCGGAGGGTGAGTGACGACATGAAATTAATGATTATAGTTTGGTTTTGGAATTTGTAACTTGATCTATGATGTCAGTCCACGAGATCAGCCATCTTTGTATAATATTCACTATATCAGATTCAATAAACATGTCATTTTTCTTTTTTCTATCAACTGCGCAAGTGGTTTTTTGTTGTTGTTTTTTGTTTCACTATACTTGTTGACAAATTGTGGTAAAATATAGTGCAACTTTTATTTGCGCTCTTCCGATGCAAATGATGATGTGTAATTAAGAGAAAAGGTCTTCAAAATCATAATAGTCTGTTCTCGTTATTCAAATGTTTAATCTTCATTTCAGACTGAAAACAAAGAACTCCAGTGGACAAAAACATCATGGGCAAGCAAAATGGCACCGCAAATGAGCATCCGGTTTCCACCATCTCTAATGGTAAGTGCGTTGAGTTTCATTTACAGCACAGACCTTGAACTTAAAATACACTTTATGTGATTGGCAATGGGATGACATTTTTGAACACTAATCCATTAATTGCTGCTATCGATTGGAGTTAAGAGCTCCTTCCTTCTCCATGCAAGGTAAAACCTTCAATTTCATTTTCATGGTATACGGGTCAAATTTGATAAATTAGAGTATTTCTGTTGGCATGTCAGTTGTCCTATCTCAATTTGTCATTAGCAAACGCCTTGCTACTTTATTTTGACAGCATTTCTGGACCAAAATCATTGTGAACATGTGTCTGGTGTTCATAAGGTCATTGCATGCACACATTGCCAGACTGCCAGTTTTGCACTGGTCTCTACAAAGATTTTTACCTTAATTATCATTAGCATCACGCTGTCATTAGCATCACGTCAAAAATGGCTTGTAGCCTTTATCTCACTAAAATTTTGTTACGGGTGACTGGAGTGGAAATCAGTTTAACATATATTATCAATAAATGTTTCAACAGAATATTACGTAAAATGTTTGCATTTACCTTGCATCTAACATGCTTAGTATGAAGTTTGATGCTTCTCTGGAACTATTAATCACATAAGGGTGCCAATAACATTTTATCATTGTCTTAATCATGCTTTTATATTATAATGGAATATACATGTATTAAAAAGTCATAAATAACTTTAGAGTTTGCGCTGAACTTCCACTTTTGCTTTCAAATTTATTTAGCGTCACCAACAAAATGGACATCATGAATTGCTTGCAAGTGGGTGTTTAAAAACACTCATACACTTAAAAAAATCCATGTTGGTTTTTTGCATTGAAATTTGGTTTTTCAAAAAACCGTTTTGAATCTAAAAAACCAATTTTGTCCTGATATTTTTTAGAGTGTACATTTTAATCACCTCATGAAAGTTCCCTCATCCAGCATACAATGTAATTATAATGCCTTTGTATACCTGTCAGATTTGCATAATTATCATTTTTCTTATTCATAACTTTGACATTAATAGGAGTAGAAAAGTCAATGCAGCAGACTGTCAATAGTGCACTGAACTAGAAAGTTTCAATATTTCATAGGAATTTTCAGAGAGTGGGTGTGGTAGTTGGTGAGTCAAAGGTCTCCATTTATTAATGATGACTTAAAAAATACAATATATATATACACCTATCTTAATTGTGATAGACAGACAGACAGACAGACAAATTCTTTATTGACCTGTGTAATAAGAGACATCTATAAGGTCACTTTCAGCTGATATCCACATATAACTGAAGGTCAATGTTCCATATGGAAATTGGAATGTAATTTTGTAAATAGACTGTGTGCATGATGTTGATAACTATTATTTAGTTGTTATTTAAAATGTAACTTCTATTTGTATTATATTTATATACTCCACCTTTCATGTGATGATATGAAAATATTCGGCTTCATCCCCATCAAAACTGCTACTTATTGCCAATCGATCATGTCACTGAATCTGTATGTTCGCTTTGTCAGTTTTCAAAAAATAAATCTATCTATCTCTGTAGTCAAGGGAGTAAAAAACTTAGAAAAGAAATTTTTCTTTTTAGTTTCAACCAGAAAAAATTGTCAATTTACAGTTTTTGGGCAATTTGGCCTTATTTTTGGGTCAGACCCCCACTACCAATTTTACAACATGTATATCCCTATGTTGGTGTAAATTACATATGCTGTAAAATTTGAATTTTGAGTAGGCTTAGATGATTGAGTGAGATGGCTGCAATTCATTTGAGCTAATATAGTTTGGTTCACTTTGATAAAGAAAAAATTAGGACTAGTTCACTGTGAAAAATGCATTTCGTAAATCATGATAGCTGATGAAGTGTCATCTTCTCTACTTTCAACTTGGGAAACGTAGAGGCATGCAGTTTGATTAGTTTTGATCAAGAGAAGGCCATTAATTTTGACTTGTCATAACTGATTTTGGATTGAAAATCAGATGCATAATCCTTTCGTTTGGCTGTCATCAACAAGTGGGATAAGTCTCCTTCAATCAAATTAACATTAAAGGTATTGGGTTTGATCATGACAAATCATCAGCATGATGACACACGAAGTGCCATTTTCACAGTGCCACAGTCCACTTCAATTCTATATCAAAGTGTTTCGCTGTAAATAAAACTAACATTGAAAGTATTGGGTATGGTCATGACTATTCAATATTCATCAGTATGATGACACACAAAGTGCCATTTTCACAGTGCGACAGTACACTCTTTTGCCCCAGTCTCACGGCACATTACGGAGAACTTTTTACCGCTGAGGGATAGCTTGAGATGAATTCTAGGAAAAAAATGACCAACCCGGCGACACACAATGTTTATAAAACGATTATATAATTAATTAAAAGCATATCACGGCGGGATAAGATCGTAAATCGGCGGGGTAAGATCGTAAATCGGTGGGATAAGATCGTAAATTGGCGGAGACAAGATCATATCCCTGTGGGAAAGATCTAAATGCCTGTGGGGATGTCAAAAATCGTCGGCGGCATGTCAAAAGACCGTCGACGGGATGTCAAAAACTGCCGGCGAGGCTGCAAATGTCCCGCAGGGGAAGTAAAAATATCCCGCAGGGGCAGGAGAGGTCCCCGCAGGGGCAGGAGAGGTCCCCTCAGGGGCAGGGGATGTCCTAATATCCCGCCAGAGATGTTTTTGAGTCGTTCTCACTGAAAAAATCCCCGCCGGACATCCAAAAATCAAGAAAATTTTGGGCTCTGTTCCGCCGTCATGGAAAAAAAGTTTCAACATGTTGAAACTTTTTTGACATCCACGGCACAGTTAATCCATTTCTAGGAACCCCTGAGGGAAACAAAAACTACCCCTGAGGGATGTGAAAAGTCGACGGTGGGATCACCCAAATTCATCCAAATTACCAGGAAATACCATCCAGCCGACGCCTAAAGTGCTCCGTAACTTGCCGTGAGACTGGGGCAAAATTTTTTCGGTATCAAAGTGACAGACTGTAAAACAACAAGCTTTGTTACCCCAAAAATATTGTGCAACCATTTCACTCAATCGTTTAAGCTGACTCAAAATTACTAATTTTACAGTTTGGAATTGTATTGCTGAAATGTCATTATGACGTCGGTAAGCGGGAAACCTCACCTCAATTACAGTGTTTTGAAATGTTCCGACGAAATGTTTGATAACTCATGAAAATGTATTCTCGGTGGAATCATGGAACATTTTTTGATGATTGGGGAGGAACCATGCATGTTTGTGTTGTAATATGACACGTGTAAAATGTAAAGTCATTCGGTTAAAAACCAGTTCAATACAGACCGATTATATTGTTTATTCTGGCATTGTCAACCAAATTATATTTTCTAATTGCCCAACTATGTCAGTTAGAAAATTATAGCATGTTTATCAATAACATTTAGTTTTGATTTTCTCACTTAATGAGCTGGCCCATAAAACACAGATAATGAGTCGAATAAAATATTTAGTTGACTCTTATTCAATCAATATAATTTCACCACACACAGCAATGCCTTTTCTGAAAGTTTGCAGCGTTGATGAATTCATATTGATTAATATAACAGATCCAAGAATATTGAGTGGCTAGGTAAGAACATAGGAGTTTCTTTGGAATTGAGAGGCCGGCTAGACGCTAATTGCATTTAAGGCCAGACATAATTAGCTTCTAAGATCTTCTCGAGATACTTTGTGTAGGATGGTTCAATATAGGACAACAAAAAGAAGCTGTAATATAAATGTTTTATCTTGTCAATTTAATAATTTTGTGAATAAACTCTATACATTTGTAGGCATAAAATCTGTTATGTTAGACTATCTGAGAAGTCTTAAATAAAATAATATGTGTGTCTGGCCTAACTGTGAATGATAAATGAAATAAAAGGCCACCTGTTCAGCAGAAATGATCATGTCAAATATACTTAAATTTCATATACATGTATTTTGAATTTTCTTTATACAACTTTTTCGTCAATTGCAAGACCTGGGCTCTCATTAAATCAAATTTGAAAAAGTGCAGATTACACGGACTTCTGCATTCTGTAGCTTTTATGAATTTATTCCCAAGAGAAATAATGTCGTTCGTCGACGAAACCGGCTTACATTAAACGTGTAACGTGTTGACTGTTGAGAACTCCCACGCTTCCTCCCATCACAGACAGACAGACAGATTTAATTTATTTTGACCCAGATAAAGATTACAGCAATTATATGAAGTTATCGATATAAAATTGGTCTAGGAGGCATACACCTTGGCTCGTGCCTCTATCGTGTATGACCCCCTATATAAACAGATACAATTTTAAAGTATTTCATACATTTCCAGAATTATGCTGGGCTACTGGCAAATAAGTGGAGACAAAAAAATTTAATAATGAATATGCAAATATAAGGATTTTTTAACTACACAAAATCAAATTAGGTACAATATATATCTGGTACGAGCTGCTAGGATGGAATAAGATATATTAAATGTGGGTTTGATAGGTTACTACATGCTGGACACAATACAAAAACTCATCTTTTTTTCAACTATGTAATAATTACCAGTATACATTTTTGATATCATATCATGTATCAGTGGGCTACCTTATACCACAAATGTAACAATTTTGAATAGTACATTCTGTTTGGTAGGAATTGATTCGTATCCTTTTTATATAAAAACTCAGTCCCCAAAGACTGTGGGTTTGCAATTTATCTAGAATTCCAGAAGCAGTTTCATTCACAATTTTTGGTATTCTATTTTTGATTGAGCTGTCAGAAATATGGTAGTGCAGTCGTGGTACAACTAAGTTGTGTCGGTCTCTGGTAGGATAGGGATGAATGTCTGACTGCATTGGGAAATCCATGGCAAGAAAATATCCTGGGACATCTCGATTTCTTATCTTATAGTAAAATTTCATTTCTTGAATGTAAAGAATGTCTTCTAGTTTCAAAATGTTCATTCTTTTAAATATAGGGTCTGTATGGGCATTGTACTTACTTTTACTAATAATTCTTACTGCCTTTTTTTGGATTTTAACAAGTTTATTGTGTCTTACTCCCCATAATAAAATGCCATATATAATAGCAATGAGTAAATAAGGGAATTATAAATGATCAGCAAGGTTTCAGATGGTAGGTATGATTTGAGACGAATCATTACCCCAATGTTTTGACCATTTTCATTTGAATCTTATGAACATGCTCATTCCAAGTCAGACATTCATCCACAGTAATGCCAAGAAAATCAAAGGTTGTCACTCGTTCTAGTTTGTCATCGTCTAAGAACAAATTCAAGTCAGTAATTACCTTGTTTTTGGGGTGAAAAAGCATATACTTTGTTTTAGAAACATTAAGAGATAGCTTATTTAGCTTCAGCCAAGAACTAATCTTTTCTAGTTCTATATTTAACATAGACTCTCGTCTGTTAATCTCATTTTTGTTTGCAGATAACATGGTTAATAAAGTTGTGTCATCTGCGTACATAACAAAATGAAACATGTTCTTTGCCTGCCAAAGTCATTCATATAAATTAAAAAGAAAAGTGGACCTAATATGGAGCCCTGAGGCACACCCGTTGTTAAAGATAACAATTCTGATTTTAAACCATCGTATTCAACATATTGTTGTCTGTCAGTTAGATAAGATTGAAATAGTTTATATGCATTTCCTGTTATTCCATAGTGAGTAAGTTTTGTTAGTAGTATAGAGTGATCGAGAGTATCAAATGCTTTTGACAGAACCAGGAACCAGAGGCGTTTCTTTATTTTCTAGGCCATCGACCGCTCTGTCTATATTTTCAATGACTGCATATTCTGTATTGTGTTTTTCCCTAAATCCATATTGACTGGGAAATATTAAGCTAAGCAACTCAAAGTAAGTATTTAATTGCTGGTGCATAACCTTTTCAAAAACCTTAGATATCGCTGGTAGGACTGAAATTGGGCGATAGTTTGCTATGACAGTATTGTCATCTTTTTTATGGACAGGAACAATTCTCGCAATTTTTAGCTTCTGTGGGAACAGACCTGTGTTAATCGATAGATTTATTATAGTTTTAAGAGGGGCTACCAAGACATCTTTCATTTCTTTTCAGATTTTTGTAGAGAGTCCATCTACACCACGGCTAGTCTTTTTCGGTAATTTGTCAATGATACGAGAAACATTTTCCTCTGTAATGTCATGAAACTGAAATGTTTGAGCTGTCAAATTTGGAAGAAAATTTCGGAAGCTTGTGTTACAATTTGGATGCTTTATTTTTCTTCCTAAACCAGGACCTAAATCTTTGAAATATTGGTTAAATCTGTTGGCTATATCTTGCGGGTCAGTTACGTTTTCATCATTGACCTTGAAAAATTTAGGAAGTTTTTCTTATTGTTGGTTTGATTGATAAGTTCTTTTATTGTAATCCAAGTATTTTTGATATCCTTTTTGTAGGTTCTAAATTTGTCGTCATAATACTTCAACTTAGCAGATCGTATGCTAGCTTTTAATATTTTATTAAAAGTTGTAAGATTTACCTGGAGGGTATTATAAGAAGGCGAGTCTATAGGGTTTTTTTTTAATTTGATATATAGCTTATCGCGGAATTTTAGGGAGTTCAACAGACCTCTAGTAATCCAGTTATTATTTTTATGCTTATATTTATTGAACCGCACTTTTTTCAGAGGAAAATGTTTCTCTTTAAGACCTTTAAGTATAGTATCCAGAATGTTATAATTTTCATCAGCTGTTTCTTTGTTCAAAATGGAATTGAAGTCATGGGATGCAAGATCAGCCTTGAATTTGCTAATGGACTCTTTGTTATAGCATTGAAGTTTTACAAACTTGGGGGCTCTTTGAGTTCTTACTAAATAATCAAAACAGACAAAATAAGGCTGGTGATCTGATAGGTTATTTGTTAATATTCCACAAGTAGTCTTTGAAAAATCTTTAGATAACTTGCAGAATGCGTTGTCAATGAGGGTAGCACTATTTCTAGAAATTCTGGTAGGGAGTGTTATCTTTGGGATTAAGCTATGTGAAATCATAAGCTCAAAAAAATCATTACACTTTGTCTTATCTCTCATTTTCAACAGATCAATATTAAAATCTCCAAAAAAGGCTATAGCTGTATTTTGATGAATCTGTTCGTAAAGCAAATTAAACTCATTCATGAATTCATCATAATCCGTATTGGTATCTTTTGGGAGTCTATAAATATTACCAAGTAAAATTTTTGTATTTGTTTTATTGTCTACCAGAATTTCTAGAATTTGGTGTTCCCAAGACTGGTGGTTTTCAGTAGAGTGATCTCTGTATAGGTAGCCACATTTTAAATATGTAGCTAGACCCCCATGTGTGCTACATGTTCTCGGTTTACTAATTAAGTTGTACCCTTCAATATTTAATGGAGTAATGTTCATAGAATCATCAATCCATGTCTCTTGAAGCAAATGGCATCAAAACTGCCCCCTTCCAACAATGATTCAATGTAAATACGCATTTGATCATGCTTTGCATATAAGCTCTGACAATTTAATCCAAGGACCTTGAAAACACCTTTCTTTTCTTTAAAGATTCTAATTAAATCACTGTTTTCAATATAGACAGAGTGCTCGAAAACAACTGGTTCCTCTTCCTCTGGGTTTACATGCTCTATTAAATTGAGTAATGAATTTTTTTCTCATCAATCAACCATCATGAGTAACCATAACTGGCCTCAGTCTGGCTCTGCGTGCTATAGCTGTATATCTGCCACATTATCAATAAATTCTACTCAACTGAATAGTTATTATGGCAAAACATAACTGGGGGTAACACCTCCCTGTTTAACACCAGAGGTCTCAAAATGCACAGACACAGTGGATCAATTCAATCACATGTGGCTCCTAAACCTTCACTCCTAAAAGTGCTTGAGACCAACATAAAGTAGCTATTTATTGATTATTCAAATTGAAAATCATTTTCACAGTAACTTTATTGCATTATCGCTGCCATTCTGGCCCAATGCATTTTAAGATAAGTCCTTGTTTTTGATTTTATTATTTTTTTTTTTGCTACAAAAGGGTTTGAAATGTCATGTTTATCAGCAACCAGAGCAATTGAAGCTACCCCTTTATGGTGTTGGCATATTTGGGGGGTCGCATCTGAGCGGAAATTCTGCAATTTTCAATAATGGTGATTGTACCAGAAAAGACAACGTATAAGTCAAAAGGAGAATAATTTATTAGATATGCCCTTGCTGGCCACAACTTACAGTGTTTAATTTTTGCACACATGACATGAAGCCAAGCTGGTATACCACCTAACAGATTTGATATGACTTCCTATGCAGAGTGAGCCATGATTGGATGACCTCATATGGAACACCTGATTTCCATATGATAACCTACGAGAACTCCGATATGACGTCACTTTACCGCTTTACAAAAAAAATCACTTTGTATGTTCTTTATGGAAGGAAAATAATCATTCTGTTACAGACGTTTTAATTACCACGCAATTCTCATTTTTTTGGCCAACTTAATACATCACATTTCTGGTTAATCAGATTGGTTTGGATGACCCAAATTGCGTGATAATTAAAAAACCTGTAATAGACCGATGGAGACAGTCAGAGGAAAATGAAGAGATAGAGAGACATCTCCATCTATGTAATGGTGAGATAGAGAGACAATCTCAGACAAAGATATAGCCAGATAGTCACATAGTCAGAATGATTATTGATCAATGGCATACATAAAAATTGCCTCTATGCAGGCCAGAATAAGGCCATTGGCCAATATATCAATGAGTACTGAGCAAATCAATTGTGCAAGGCGATATTGGATGCTTGAAGCGGTGCTTAATAATGTTAAGTTTATCACTGACGCGTTCAAATTGCCTATGAGAGTTTTGGCAAAATTTCTTCAGGAATAGCTTCAAGTTTCAAGTTTCAAGAATATTAGACCAAATGAACATACGAGCTTGATGTCACTAAAAACAGGCATCCTCATTGTGATTTTAGCCGAAACAGTCCACACGTCAGAGCTTTCAGAGACTTTATTATTGCCAATGACTTGAAATGTGGTCTTGAACATACTGTTGCTGATGTGCCTTTCACGTTCGAGAGCAAGGGTACAGGATCCAGATCCATCATTGATCACTTTCTCATGGATAAAGACTTATTTGGCACCATTGCAGCGTATCATAGCTTCGACTCGCCAGACAATTTGTCTGACCACGCAGCGCTTATTTGCTCACTGGATATGCAAGTTGCCTATTTCGATAACTGTGAAAAACTTTTCTCAGCCAAGCCCAGCTGGGCGAAAGCATCTGTTGGCGACATTGACGCTTATCAAAAGGAACTTGATGTTGCTTTGCAAGACATTCCAATTCCACATGAAGCAATTTTGTGTCGCGACCCCCATTGTGTTCAACATCACAAAGACATTGATGACTTCAATTCACGAATCATTGAAGCCTGTTTAGCAGCCTGTGATGAAACTATACCGAAGACCAGCAAATCCAATAGAAATGGCAAAATCCCCGGATGGAACGAATTTGTCAGAGACAAACGTAATACTGCTTACTTTTGGCACAATTTGTGGAAGGATAATGGACGTCCACAAGATGGAGAGGTTGCACGTATTATGCGCATGACAAGGAACAAATACCATTATGCTATCAGACAGTGCCGTCAAAATGAACTGAACATCAAGACAACAAGAATGGCCGAGAGGCTAGCCAGTGGTGGACATACAGACTTCTGGTCTGAGGTCAAACGATTTACAAGTTCTAGTCCCTTTGTTGCTAAGACAGTTGATGGGTGCAATGACCCTAATGACATTGCCAGGATTTTTCAAGATAAATTTGAGGCTTTATACACAAGTGTCCCTTACAATGAGGAAGATATGGACAACTTGAAAGCCCAAATATTAAAAAGAGTTACATGCGACACTGAAGAGCTGCACAATGCTGGAACCCCAATTGTAAGCAGCAAGGAAATTATTGAATTGACATCACGTCTTAAGAGCAACAAATATGACGGAAATATGGGATTAAGTACTGATTGCATTATATTTGGGACAAACAAACTCTTTGTATATTTAGCCATGCTCTTCAGCAGCATTTTGTTACATGGATTTATTCCCTCAGAATTTGCTATTGGTACTATGTCACCGATACCCAAATCTCGATCTGGAGCTAGTTGCTCTGACAAATACAGGGCCATAACCCTGAGCAGCTGCATCGGCCGGTTACTGGATTTACTAATCCTTCAGAAGGAAGAAGGCAAATCACTGATTACAGACAATCTACAAATGGGCTTTAAAAAGAAGTGCTCAACTACACTCTGTACTGGCCTCCTTAAGGAAATCATCAGCCACTTTACCAATGGTGGTAGCGACGTTTTTGTGTTATGCCTTGACGCCAGTAAAGCTTTCGATAGGGTGGAATATGTGAAGCTGTTTCAAAGCCTGCTGGGGAAAAACATGAATAGCGTTTACCTAAGATGCTTGATTAACCTTTACACAAATCAAAAATTGTGTGTTAAATGGAATGGCTACAAATCTCCCTTGTTCAATGCTAAGAATGGCGTCAAACAGGGGGGTATACTCTCCCCCTTGCTATTTGGAACATATATGGACAATCTGCTCTCAGAGTTACGATCGTGTGGTGGTGGATGTTACATCGGACCGTATTTCAGTGGAGCACTTTCATATGCTGATGACATTTGTCTTATCTCTCCGTCCATTGCTGGTTTGAAACCTATGATTAATGTATGTGAGACTTTCTCAGAGAAATTCAATGTGACTTTTAATGGAGACAAAAGCCAGCTTATCAAATTCTCCCTTAAAAGACGAAGTAATGCTCATCCGAGGGATTACATACACTTGAAGGGCTGTAAGGTCGTGTGTACAGACTCAGTGGTACATTTGGGTCATAACTTGTACTCAAACCCACTACAGGACGATTTGGACTCTGTTATCAAGAATTTTAACAGGCAGTTCAATATGTTCAGGGCAAAGTTCCAGTGTGTCCCTGCTCAAGTGAAGAGTGCTTTATTTGCTGCATATTGCACCTCGTTATATGGAGTACAACTTTGTGATCTTCAGAAAAGTCATAAACTTTATGTGGCTTACAGAGGGAGCATACGATCCCTTTGGAACTTGCCCCAGAGAACTCACTGTAGGCTGCTTCCTTGCATTATGCAGAGTCTCTGCCCGGCGCACATCTGTGTTAAGCGCTTTCTCAAATTTGCAAGCTGTGCCTTAAATCATGACTTTCCTGTAGTTAGATACATTTTTAAACAAGCACTTGGCCACAGCAATTCTATGTTTTACAGGAATTTTCACTACGCAAGCGACTTATGCAAAATTGATATTGCAAATGTTGACTGTGAAAACGCTGCCTCTGAGGTGTCCCTTGCCATAAAGAGACACTGTGACACAACTTGCCGCACTGCTGATGATGTAGCCACTGGAACAGCCATCAGGGAGCTGGTTCTGGTCTCCCAAGGACAATTATGCTCAATTTTAAACAGAGATAATTCCGTCAAATTTCTAAATTATCTGTGTACGTACTGATATAACCATACTATACACTTTGTACAAATATGTACGAATAAACATAATAATAATAATAATTAGCATTGTGTAAACTTTGTCTTATGGCTGACTCCCTACAAAAAGGTCATATTGTGCTTTGTTGTTAGTACCCTTCAGTAGATTGGGGTCAGACAATTGGATTACAATTGAGTGCTTCTATTGGACAACTAGAGTCACGTGGTGCAATTGTTGCTAACAGAGCTTTTACGGTGCCACCTGGATCCTTTCAGGCAAACTGTGTCAATCGGACATTTGGCAAAGCACAGCTGTGCCTGGAAGCATCCTTGTTGTGAATTTGACTATGTTTAATTTGTTTTACCAAGATTCAGCGGTGCAGGAATAAATATTTCACTTTCAAGTTACCCCACAAACTTCAACATATCTCTAATTTCAAGGTCAGCAGGCTCACAAATTGAAAATGTCAGAATGACAAAAGTATTCATACCGCTCGAAAATGATGGGGAACAAAGTGTGTCAAAAGTTAGAATTTCCTTCTTTTTTTTTTAATCAGCTTTCATGTCGATTTGGATTATAGATTTCGAGCCAGATTTAGTCTCAAAATGGGCATCAAAGTGACAGGTCATCGACTTCAGTTGTGCCAAAAAAATTCTAGAGCTTCTTAAATGGCACTTATAGATATGAGATGCAAAAACCCCTATTATCCATCTTTCCTATCTTATCCTATCACATAATTTCCATCCCGTCTATCTCCACTTTCTCAATTTCTCATTCCAAAAACGCATTGAGCCCAAAACATTACAGGCTCTAAAAACATAAGGCAACATTATGCTATTAGCATCAAATGAATCTGTTCTGTGTTACATAGTAATTAGTTCATTATTTATGGGATTTCATTAACATTCCTGCACAATATGAGGAACCAATTAGTGTAACAATAGACTTCTTACCAGCATTGTCAGGATATTCATAACACAAGGCCGGACAAAGTCATTCATGTAAATTCTACATTGAGGTATCACAGTAACTGTTTGATATCTGAATATGGACGGGTTCACATAAGTCAAGAAATATTTATAGTAGAATGCAGCAGGGATAATTTATTTTTATACACATTGTCAACTGTTCAACTACAGTAGGTTCCAAATTATTACGCAAGTTGGTTTTTTTATGATATCTCAAAAACAACTAAACACATTTTAAAATCCTTCCCACATAACAATTTGTGTTCCATGAAGGCAATATAAGTTTTGTCCAATTCTGGTGAGGAGTTACGCCACAGAGCACCATATACCCCGTTTTTCAAAGTCCCAAATTATTATGCAAATGTAAGAAAAAGTGATCTAAAATTAAGTACCTAAAATGATCTATTAATCCTCTAAACACTTACCTCTTGATGTTTCATGAAAAATAGAACCTTCATTTCAAAAATTGTTCCTTTAATAATGAATAAATCCATAATATTCCCCTGCATTGAAACAACATTGAAATTACTAACTTCTAGCATTAAAAAGCTTCTCCAAGACAAACAAAATTTTTTCACATTATGAAACTCTCTCAGTGGGTTCCTTAGGTTTAGAACTCTTGCCAAAATTAAAGAGAAGCCATTTCGACCAATAAACATGAACAATATCTTTAAATGAAAATGATGGAGATTGGGTTTGCATTGACGACAATGCTAATTCAATGGAAAAAAGAAGCACTCATTTTTGACTTATTGTTATGTTTTGTAGAGAAGTAGGAATTAGTTCATCTTTACACAGGATAACATCATAGTCTCAAAGGTATATTGTTATGTGAATTGGTTGTGATTTGACATTTTTTTAAAACAACAGAGAATTTATATTAAAGATAAATGGTCATTTCAATGTTATTCCAATGAAGAGGTTTTATATTGATTTCTTGGTCATGAAAACAACCATTTTTGAAATGAAGGTTCTATTTTTCATGAAACATCAAGAGGTAAGTGTTTAGAGGATTAATAGATCATTTTAGGTACTTTTAGATCACTTTTTCTTACATTGGCATAATAATTTGGGACATCGAAAAACGGGGTATATGGTGCTCTGTGGCATAACTCCTCACTGCACGACCAGAATTGGACAAAACTTATATTGCCTTCATGGAACACAAATTGTTATGTGGGAAGGATTTTAAATGTGTTAGGTTGTTTTTGAGATATCATAAAAAAACCAACTTGTGTAATAATTTGGAACCTACTGTAGTCCATTAAGATGCATAAGTCACCCTGTGTGTCTTTTGAGTGAAGGCTATGCATATTTTGCACAGTTGAGGAGTAATCTTCATATAGAACATCCTGGAGCACCAGAGAAAGGAGGCAATGTGTAATCTTGGCCAGAGTCAAATCTCTTTCTGAAATAATTGGGTAACATACAGTGGAGATCAAACCACACTGAAAAAACACTTTGTCTAAAAATAGACAAATTTTGTCTGGATTTACACAAAATGGCATGTTAGCTGGTGTCCGTCCAAAGTCTTGTCTATTCCAGACAAAATGAAATGTGTGATATTTTAGACAATAATTTTGTCTAAAAAATTTTGTGTAAACCAACACAATATTTTGTCTGCTTTACACATCAAAACTGTCAAAATATGTGTTAATTTTAAGATAGATATTTGTCTGTTGCAACATAGACTTTGTTTAGAATTTTGTCTGTTTTGACACAGGCCATTGCTTGATTTAGCATAGACTTAGTTTAGATTTTTGTCTATTTCAGCACAGATCATTGTCTGAAGTAACAATGAATTTGTTCAGAATTTTGTCTGTTCTAGCACATGCCCTTGTGCATAATAACAAAGCCTTTGTTCAGAATTTTGTCTATTTCAGCATATGCCCTTGTTTAAAATAACATAGCCTTTGTTCAGAATTTTGTCTATTCCAGCACATGCCCTTGCGCATAACAACATAGCCTTTGTTCAGAATTTTGTCTATTTCAGCACATGCCCTTGTTTAAAATAACAAAGCCTTTGTTCAGAATTTTGTCTATTTCAGCACATGCCCGTGTCTAAAATAACATAGCCTTTGTTCAGAATTTTGTCTGTTCCAGCACATGCCCTTGTGTATAATAACATAGCCTTTGTTCAGAATTTTGTCTATTTCAGCATATGCCCTTGTTTAAAATAACATACCCTTTCTTCAGAATTTTGTGTATCTCAACACATGCCCTTGTTTAAAATAAAATAGCGTTTATTCAGAATTTTGTCTATTTCGGCACATGCTCTTGTGTATAGCAACATAGCCTATGTTCAGAATTTTGTCCATTTCAGCACAGATCTTGTCTGAATTAACAATTAGTAAATCTATGCACAGTCAATGAATCCTTAACCCTTTAGGTATAGATAAACAAGGTATATTTCATTCTCTAAAATGCAATGATAACAAAAACTAGATTTCCATTGATTATATGAATGTTTAATTAAAAAATAGCAAATAATGATACAGTGTACAGTACTTGAGTTATTATTAATCATATATGCTTAGAAAAGAGTCAATATGTATTTTTATTATAAATCATGAAGATATTTGCATAGTTCTTTCATAATATGAATGTAAAAATCGAATAAAGTTTATAATTATGATTGGTCTACATACCCATCCTTGAATAAAAATGTCCTTAATTTTAATTGGCAAGTCATAAATAATGTTTTCCAATTCAAGCAGTTCATGTATTATACTGCTGCGCTTCGACAATGCTGCAGCTGCGAAGAGCAGGAAATTGTTGCTACCATGTGACACCTCCTTTGCAAAAGTAATCTTTCTCAATCCCGCATACTCATCCATGCTTGGTCCCACCTGAATAGTAATAGATAAAGAAAAGAAATAGTGAATTACACCATCCATGTTTGTATGTATTGATCCTTATTTTGTTATTTTTCAGTCATTTTCATGCAAGTAGAGCATAATTTAAACCTACTCATGCAAATAGATTACAACCCAGGTTGTTTTGCAATACCACATGAAGAAGTACTGTGTAAACCAAGCAGTATATATTGTTGTATACAGAATGGTTATTGCATTGTTTAACTTTGGGAAATCATGTCTAGGCAAATTCAATTGACTAGTATAGATCATCTGAGCGAAATTTAGCTCTCTTGTGAATTGTATAATTGGGCAAGAATAAGACCAAATGTTTGTACGATGTTATTTTGATATGCACCCCCACTCATGAAGAGATCTTGAGTCCTCTGTACCCACTCATGTAATTTTGTAATTTATTAATTAAAAAGTTTTTCTTGAGTAACCACTACAATGTTACCAATATAATTTTAGGCTAAACTTGTCGCAACACAATAACATCAGCCAAAAATAACATTTGCAACATCAGAAGATTGTTGCAAGTTGTCATCGGGCACATCTTAAACACCACAAAACATTGTAACCATTGGGTCTTATTATAATTATACACCAAGAAATATAGTAACAAAATACAAACTTACTAGTTCGAAATCCACAAAATATTCCATGGTCTCTGTAAGTTGCCATTTTAGCCACGACGTCTGCAAAAAAAGGAATGCTGACCATTTAATGAGGAAAGAAGATGATTTACCAAATAACATTCTGCAACTATATCAATTAGGTAAACTAGATTTGTGTGTATTGAGAAAATCAACTGATATATAGTGTAATTCGAAATGTATTAGTATTTGTTGACCATATTTGAAAATATACACAATATTATTTCTAATTTTTGTCTAACAAGTGCGATATACATACTCCAGTCTTGTATGTCTTTATCAATTGTTCACCCATAAAATATATTTAATTTAAAAAATACACTATGTGGAGTTATGTTATCCAATTAGTAAAAGTAATCTCGTATAAAACATCTGCAATTGGCATAGTTGTAATATAAAAAAGATGCTGCCCAAGGTGGCCACACATTATAAATGTTGTATAGTAACTCTATTCTGTAAAAGGTTAAATAGTTACAGCCACCTTCCTAATTCTTTGCGATGTGCTCCTTTCTTACCTGCTTATAAATAAATTCCATCATTTGCAATTTTAAGATCATCTCTTTCATTCTATTGTTGAGCTTTGGGTGTAGTTTTGACAGCAGTGCTGGTGCAATTCTCTCCCATTTCCCAGCAAAATTATCGAAATGTCTGGCCAACTAGTTGAGCATTTGTTGTCACTCTGAAATAAACAATAACAAGTATTAAATACAAACAGAAACAAAACTGAAGTTGTCCTACTACTGTCTTTGCATGAGTAGAAATTCATAAGCAAAGAGCATATTCAAGGCTTTAGTAATGCATGACTGATGTGTCACATGATCAGCTACAAGAGAACATACACTCAGCAGCAAAGACTGGTGCTCACAACATTCTACTACTATCACACAAACTATTTAAAAAAAATGCACTCTAGACTCTTTTATGAGCACACAGGACATGTTATTCTATTCATTATAATGCTTTTATAACCCTGCCCAGTACCCATCTCCTTCAATTTTAGAGTACTGTATCTCCGGGAAACACAAGCCCTCACTTGCATGTAAATGTAATGAACCATGTCCTGTGTACCACACACAATACTACCATCCCAATCGTAACCAATGTACGGTCCATAGGCACAGGAGGTCAATACATTTTGGGGGGGGGCAGCCCAAAAAATATCGTCGAAATTGCACCAAAATCTAAGTTCACAAAATATTTAGCCCGAAACCACCTGAAAAATTTATATTTCAAAATTTTATTTTTGGGGGGCTGCAGCCCCCCCCGGCCCCTGGCTCCTACACCTATGAAAGTACCATTTCCAACTATTCCAAACATACCACACATACAGATGGCTTTAGCCTGATATCTATGCACTAGCCCTGTACCTATCTTCAATGTCATCCAACATGACCAATTTTCAACATCCATACAATATGCACTAACCCTAAACCTATCAACTATCTCATGCACCAATGTCCAACATCTATGCACTAACCCTTTACCTGTCCTTAAGGCTTAAGTATCCCAAACAGCAACTATCCCATGCATGACCAAGGTCCAACATCTATGCACTAACCCTAAACCTACCCTCAAGTGTCTCAAACATCAACTGTCCCAAGCATGACCATTGTCCGGTTCTGTACACTAAACCTAATCCAAACTTACTGTCTATTAAAATATCCCAATATATTCCAATGTTTTACAACTGTCCCAACCACTCTACCCCTATAGCCACGGATATGCCCCAGTAATTCCATTGTTTTCAAAACAACATATAAATTAGCAATATTGACAAATAAGTATATATATGTGTACACAGTCTTCAAGCTAATAATTAACAAAATTTAATAATTCAATTTTCTTAGAAATAAACAAATGAACTTTATCCCACATAATTTCTTACATGAATTTTCAATGCCATATGTTTGAGACATGAATTAGCCCTCTGTAATGGCCTATATTTGACTCATGTCAAGCTATTAACTTGGAAGTATCACTCACCTTAACATGGTATCTGAGCATTGTAATAATAGTCATTTTTCCACTTAAAATCTGTTATATATCACATTTGGTTCATGCATGTAATCAAAAATAATTAAAACAAATCTTTAACATACCTTTACATATTTCAGTCAGCTCCAGCAAACCCCACAATGTGAACTTCCCAGTGACAAATGTACTTTTAACCATGGTTGCAACATGCTTGTCTTTTTGTAGTCAGTCTGAGTCAGTACACTTCTTAAGTGAAGCTTGATGACTTTAAAATCTAAAGGAGGTCAGTTTTGATCCAGTTTAATTGTTTGCCATGTTGGCCAACAAAACAAAACATTTATAAAGAAGATTAGTCTCGTACCAAGCAAAAGTATACAATATTTTGTGTGAAATTTTGTGTGAAATATCAGACAAATTGGAAGTTGCTGGATCAACAGTGTGCTTTATGCTGTTGTACAACACTGCTTGTCTGTGTCACACATTATTTTGACTGGAATACACAAAGCACATTTTAGACATAGATTTTGTCTGCTATTTTACACAAAGTGTTTTTTCAGTGCAGGATGCAAAAGGCTCGCAACTCTACTGCTCTTATACAAAAATGGTGACCTGTTCTCCTGTTTTCATACATTTGGTTGGAAAATGTATACAAATAATGTTTCTAAAGATTACTGAAAACATGGAAATGAGATAACCATCAGACTTTCTAGATTGCTCTTTTTTTCGAAAGTTAAAACTGAATATTCCCCTTCAGGATTATCTCTTCAACATTTTCCCTTTGACATTATTGCAATATTCCTAAGAGAAAACTACAAAGCCAACCGGTTAAAATATAATATCCACGCCATCCCTAGACACTTTTGGTGATCTGGCATGTATCTCTCCGTCTAGAAAGGGAGTTGTGATGCTTGATCTAATGGAATCCAACTCTATCACAGACACATCCATCAAATGATATTTTTTTTGGTTCAAGAAGAAGTTTTCTCTTAGAGATTGTGTTTCAGAATCTGGCATGTCATTCATAATGAAAGATAATCTACATGTACACCAAGCTTCTATTTTTTGTATCGATGTCTCAACCTATAAAAAACTTACATCAAGGGTACATTTTTTGTTTAATTCTGTGGTCGTCTGTCAAATAACCACTAACCAATGAAATATTTGATATGATGTGCTGCTCCCTGCTTAGTTGAGCCATGCAGGACATTTTTTAGAGAAAGATGGCTGCTAGATCTCAGATTCTTTATTCAGAGTATTTGGAAATGTGGTAAAAAGGAGGTCACTGCTTAGTAATCTACCCATTTCATTACTATCAAGAGTTAAGTAATATATCTTGAGTATCATAATATATTGATCTGTATGGTGTTTACAAGTTAATCGATGTGGGCGGCCTTCACTTGTCAAATATGCTGCCTGTGAACTCTCTTGAGTCAGCCCATGACCAGGCATGCACTGGGTTGAGGGTTGGCCACATAAGAAGTTACTTTGTTGTTTAGGATTTAGACATATGACATTGTGTAGGCTTACATTAGGAGGAATTATGGAATATCAGGGTTGGGTTCAAATACAAATATATTTGTATTTGTATTTGTAAATACAGTATTTGTATTTGTATTTAAATACTTTTTTGGAAATTTGAAAGTATTTGTATTTGTATTTAAATACTTTGCAATGTATTTGTATTTGTATTTAAATACTTTTGGCTGATTTCAAAAGTATTTGTATTTGTATTTGTATTTGGATCAAAGTATTTGGTATTTACAAATACTTTTTTCAAATACAAGGTCTATAAATGGATAAAAAGGTATGAATTCCTTAAGTTCAAAGATGGATAAAACTAATGTGTCTATCTTTATACAATCATTTTGAAATTTTGGATTACTATAATATATTTAGTTTAAATATTATTTTTGAAAGAGTAGCATTTTAATGATTATCATCTTAGTTTCCTCTGAAGTGCTTAGTTTGTGGTGTTTACACAACCATATATGTATCATGTGTATAGAGATCATCAAAGTCTCTATGTTGTTAGGTTTGAAGAAGTTAACAATAGCTCAAGAATCCAATGTACTTCACAAGTGAAATACTACTCAGCTTCTGTCCTATCCAATCTTCCAATTTTAAGTATTTGTAGAACACAAGATACAAGTGAAAATACCATGTTTGAAAAATCATGAATTATAATTGTTTGCATGTTGAAATGATAGATTTTCTCTAATTAATTTAATACACATTTACCTGTGGTAGTGATTGTGTATACATCTCACTTACCTGTATACTAAATATATATTCTTTGTTCTTTGACAAAAAAAATTACATTTATCTAATAGTTACAGGTAAATTTCCATTTTGTATTGTCTAATAGTATGAAAGACATAACTATCACACATTTTGAATGTTAACTGATATTCTGACACTGGCTATTGTCTTAATTGCTATTTAAACACAGGCCATGCATTGTCTATTGTGAGCAATGGTGCATTGCAATTATATAGGGGTACTATTGTTTGGACATTAATCACACACATCCAGTTATATAAAGTTCATATTATTTTGCATTTATAATAACATTAATGTTTACATCATTATTCATAATTAAAAGTCAAATTGCAAGAAAAAAGAAAACTTAAAAAAAAAAGAAGTTTTCCAGATGTTATGTTTACTATTCATTATATTATAGCCTCACTATCACGGAACAACCTCTAAATTACAATGCCTTCCTGTTGAATACAAAAAATGCAGGTTTTATTTATGTCTATTTTATAATTGAGAGGGCTGTCAACAGTGGACTAGAAATTAACTGAAGCCAAAATATATATTTATAAATGTTAATTGAATTTCTTTAATTTGATATAAGATCATTATCCAAGCAGCCCTCAATGAAAGTATGATGGCTTTTTGTGGCATAGATATGTTCTGCATCTGACTGAAACTATATTTCAGCAAGGTTATAGGCCTATTTCCAGTATTGACTTATTTTTAGCTGACGAAAAATGTTTTTAAATGAACGAAACACCTATTTCTCTATTTTATATTAATTTCTTATTGTGCTTTATTTTTCACAAATTGTCCCATTTGAGCATTCAACGAATTCCTGGTACTGAAAATAGATATTGTAATGAAACAAATGTGACATATAGAACAAAAACACGGCATTTTAATGAATCTAACATGATTATTCTATCCCCAAAAGAACCCTTACAAAATTGGTCCAAAGAACCTTCTGTCTCGACCAATTACAGAGCAGTATTCACCAGTGCACCTTCCCATCATTTCACTTACCAAGTTGACTATAGTCCTTTGACTTGTAGTGTGGGAAGTAATTTTAATTTACTTAGTCATTTTTAGTTAAAGTCAGCTTCACCTAAGTACAAAGCACAAATGTGAATAGACATGTCAACAGTACCAAACCAATGTGTCTGAATGAGCATCTGTATATTCTGTTGTTTTCATTCAAAAGCGATTGCAATCATCACCAAGGGAAGTGAAAATCATTGTGAATCAGTGAACATTTTGTATTTCACCTGAAATTACTGGGTTTTTTAAAATGAAATAGTCATAGATAAATCAATATTCATTTATTGATATGCAGAATACCATATTTAATCAACTAACATTAAGATAAATAAATATTTTTACATGTTTAAAATCATAATATGCAACTCCTCAGTTTATGACCCAAAATGCCCCGATTTGAACAGATTTTAATGAAGGAACTTGATACTAAAATTCTGAAAAATTTAATAACTATTCTTATACTTGTTAAAACTGTATATAACATATAGACCCATAACAGTTTATTGTATTCATAAACACTAGCCGGTGTAAGATTGGAAACAATTCAAAAAGACAAGTTTGAAGTTCCAAGACAGAATTATTGAAAGTATTTTCAAATATATTTGCAAATATATTTGTATTTGTATTTAAATACTTTCAAAATTTGAGTATTTGTATTTGTATTTGTATTTGAAAGAATTGAAAGTATTTGTATTTGTATTTAAATACTTTTGAGCTCAGGTGTATTTGTATTTGTATTTGTATTTAGAAAGATTGAAAGTATTTGTATTTGTATTTAAATACTTTTATCTGTATTTGAACCCAACCCTGTGGAATATATGAAGGTGTGATGATTGTATTAATGGGTTTGAGCATATAAGGTAGGACTTCATAATGATTGAACGAATAATAGTCAGATACGTGTAAATGGATAACACATAGAAATAACACAGAGATGTGAACCTGCAGAACAAATATATTTTAAAAGAAGTGGAGATGATAGGCCAGGCCAACATCAGCATTATGTCAAGTACAGATAGTCTTACCGAAGTTAGCAATCTACCATTGGGAGAATTGAAAGTGCACTTGCACAATTTCTGCAGTCAAAGGAGCACTTGGTATGGGAGAAGAATTGTGCCATGGAAAATAAGTTTAAAAAAGGAATGAATACATTATTTCCCTAAAGTCTCCAAAAAAAGACTAAACTACTTTAAAGGACCTTTAATCCCGCTTCATGTTCTTAATAAATTGCTTTAGAAAAACATCATTATTTCTTCATAAGATTTTTTGGCTGACATTCAAACAACAGTGCCTTGACATCAACCTTGTTAGAATCTTTCAAAACATGTATTCAAGGGACTAGATGTCCTTCAAATAGCCCGTTGCCTGATTGGTCTGCACCCATGAAAGTCCTGGTTCACACTAATGTAGACTCTCAATGTCCTGCTGGATGTCGTTCAGATCAGACAGAAACTTTGTAGTTTGGTGCAAATAAGCAGGTAATTCTTTGTGAACAGGCTTCAGTACTCAGTGCACTTTGAGTCTATCATCTCGACATATTTCTGGTAAACATTCAGATGAATTACATGTACGTAATCTGCTTCAATGTCTTTTTATCAAGACAATTAAAAAAATTAATGATATTATCTTTTTTATATCCTCATTAGGACAGAAGTGCACATGTTCTGACATTATCGTAAACTTATTTTGTACCCACAAAACCAATGACAAAATTTTAAACTGTTTTTATAGAGTTGCACAGTAATGTAGAACATACCAATTGTTTAAACTGGCAACACCTAGAGAGATTGTCACAGATAGGTCCTAATAAAGCAATGTTGTGGTTTGCTGTGGAAATGCCGAAATTGGTCTGTTGACCAGGGATACCTACAAAATAATGGGTCATAGCATGTACAGAAGCATATGTGGTTACTGGAAGGCTTTGTTGGATTGTGTGAATGTGGCAACATAGATATCGCATTTTAAGTAGAAAAATGGGTGTTCAGACTTACAGGAAGGAAGAATGATGAATGGAACAGTCTTCTAATTTTCATTCAGAACAGAAACCCATCATTTTTTTTAGAAATGTCAACTTGATTTCTTTCAACTTACTACCAAATAAGTGCTCATGCTTGTCTGCAATATTTGGTGACATGGATTTTTGCTCGCATGTACAACAATATATGCAACAACATGAAGATATAATTCCATACACCAGCAGATAGAGAAAATTAGAGATAGCAGGATAATTGCAAGAAATAGAGTTCCAAGATGGAACACAGCTACTGCCACAGATACAGAATGAGATACTATCACACAGAAATAGGGTCACTGATATCATACACATGATTGTCTGAAACTGTCCTTTTTAGACATAAACTGATGCACCAAAGAGGTCAATGGTTAACATGGACAGTAACACATTTATTTGTGAAAAAAGACAATATTTGGTGTGTAGCTGAGCACTAAACAGGCCACCATGAAACATGATTAGCACTATGCAAACTTTGTCTAATGGCTGACCCTCTTCCAATAGATCATGTTTTGCTTTGCAGTTAGTGCCCTTCACTGGCCTTCAGTAAACTTGAGTTGGACAATTGGATTACAACGAGTGCTCCCATTGGACAACATGGGTCACGTGATGCAATTGTCACTAACAGTGCCACCTGGGTCCTTTCAGGCAAACTATGTCAGTCAGATATTCAACATAAGACAGCTGTGTTTGGAAGGGTTCTGGGTGTGAAAGTCATGGCGGAAGATGGAAGATGTGTTCAGCCATGAACAAATTTTGTGCCACAGAAAAATTTCAATTATTTACTGCATGTTGGTTGACCAATACTTACCATTTAGCTTCAACCATAGGCAGTTACGTATACATCTTTTTCAGTAAAATGAAACAAGGTTGCTCACTCCTCACTTGGCCTGAGTTTTCCAGGAGCCCGGCATAACCTGAGACTGACTTGACCCAATTCTCTGAGCTTCTCTGAATTGCTGAGAAGGTTGAGATAACGGCCTCAAAGGGTTGCGCCATAATGACAATGTTTTTGTATTAACATGATTAAGAAGCTGTTTTGGTGTTCATGTTTGCAGTTAAGGGGATTAGTACGCATTTAATTCATCCAAAAACAAGCACCAGCAAATCTCAGAATTTGAGGTTGCCAATATACACATTGTTGCCACTCACACAACTGTGGTAATGAAAAAAAAACACAGGATTAAAAAATTGCTATTTCACAGAAAAACATTACAACAAACTGGAGCCAACAAAACTTTTACAGAATACAACATGCTCTTATAATCAAATCCAAGAAAACACAGCTTCGAAACTCTTCATTTCTCACTGCTGTGACGTCTTGAATATTCTACCAAATTTGCAGGTCTAATTTATTTTTAAAATATGTTTAGCGGAAAATATGACAAATTGTAATGTTACATAATATCGTACCAATATTTTGGTTAGTGCTACTAATTAGAGTATTTGTAGTGAGTTATAAAATTGGCCTTTCACCATATAATTTTCCCCCATTTTGAAAAGTAAGTAGGACTTACTTGGGTTAATTTTTACCCAGGATAGAATGTATGATATTGCTGTGCAGGTTCCGGACACCTTTTTCTGTCTGTATCATCCCATTAAAAAACCCTACTGAGTCGACGGCTCAGGATTTAAGGAATGATTTATAAATACCTACCTCCCTCAACCTCTGTTTAATGCTATTAAGGAATGCTTTATAAATATCTACTTATCTTATTCTCTGTTTGAACGATAGTTCGCAGAAACAAATGCACAAACGGTCACAACTGCATTACATGTTTCTTGGATATTGTAAGCCTCCATTCTATTTCCTTGCTAATGATGCAAGTGGCAATCCTCAATCTTTTCCAAATGGATCTATTTTGTGCAGAAGACAAATGTGGAAAAGGACAATGGCCTGTCCAAGATACATGCATGCTGATTGCAATTGCCAGTTGCCCCAGAATATGTGGAAAGATAGTAACTTTACTTTTAAAGAAGGTCTATAGATCATGCTCATATCATAGCTGTGGCAATACAGCTACTTGCTTGAGTGATTTTTGAAAATGTGTCACTTGCTATGAAACTGGTCATTCATGCAATTTTGTATGCGTATCATTTGACCTTTGAACTGGTTTTCAACAGATAACATCTGATTGTTCAAGAACATTCACCTAAATAAATACCTTACACAAATATAAGGCAGGGCAAGATATTAACATCATAGTGAGACCAACAAAAGTGTAAATATACAACTAAACTTGAACATTTTGCAGTTGACTAGTTGCAATGCTTGTGTCACGTTTTCATATTAAATTTTGCATTTTTATCACTGGTTAATCATAGCTTAAAGTGAAAACCATTACCTTTGTTGTGAGTAAATCCTCAATGAAATCTATTGATTTTCCAGCCAAACACCTTTTGCACCAGCAATTAACATGACTGGTGTGAAAACAATTTATTCGGTTAGCATCAAAGCCAAAGGAATCGTTCTGTGTTACATTGAGGTAAGTTCATTACTTATGGGATTACATTAACAATCCTGCACAATATCAGGCACCAATAATTATTAGTGTAACAACAGAATTCTAAGGAGCATCAGCAGGGTATTTATGGCAAAGGGCCTTGCCAGGCCATTCATGGAATTTCTATATTGCAGTGACTTTTGGATTTAATTTGGCAGGTTCAAATAAGTCAAGACAAGTAATAGAACAGTACAGGCCTACCACCCGGAGAATCTACAGTTGAATCTACAGAAGTGAGGCCTACAAGGATCGTATTCAAAATTTCAGTCCATGAAGATACCTGTGTGTCTACTGAGTGAAGAGTGAAGACTACATAATAATCTTTTGCACTATTGAGGACTGATATGTAGGACATGCTGGGCACTACAGTGTAATGAGGCAAGGCACAGTATAAAGAGACAAGGTGCAATCTTAGCATAAAATCAGATATGTCTTTCTATTTGGGCAAGACAAGCTTGCTGGAGATCAAACTAAGAAGCCAAAGGTTAGTGACACTAGTCGCCCCATTGCTCTTCTGCAGAAGCCGTGACCTTCTCCCCTGTATTCTTGCATTTTTCCTGACAGATAAAACTGAATGTTCCTCTTTGAAAACCATCTTTTAAACATTTTCCCTTTGGCGTTATTTCAATATTCCTCGGAGAAAACTACAAAGCCAACCAGAGTAAAACATAATATCTATGCTGTCCCAAGACACTTTTGGTGAACTGGTATATATCTCTCCATTTAAAAAGGGTTTGTGATGCTTGATTTAATGCAATCCCACTCCATCATAAACATCTAACTATATATATATGTTGTTGTTGGTTTCAGAAGACGTTTTTTTCTTTGATATTGTGAAATTCCTCTCAAAGACTGTTATGTCATTTATACTAATGAAGGATCAACTGTACATTTACTCAAAGCTTCCTTTTTTGCAATACTGTGACCGTTTATCACACAACTAGTGAAATACTTGAAACGATGACACTGCGTGACCCTGCTTATTAAAGCTAGTTCTTCTATGAATATAAATCTGTCTGCTAACACTCACATAAATCTGGCAGATGTGCTGACTCTTAATTCAGATAATTTGGAAATATGATAAGGAGGAGATCACTGCTTGGTAATCTACCCAGTTCATTGCTATCAGGAGTCGAGTAATACGTGTATATCTTAAGTATCACAAGATATTGATCTGTACCGTGTTTACAAGTTAATCGATATGGGCAGGCTTCACTTGTCAAATATGCTGCCTGCAAACTATCTTGAGTCAGCCCATGATCAGGCATACATTGGGCTGGGGTCAGCCACATAAGAAGTTTCTATACTGTTTAGAATTAGGGCTTGTGTGCATGCTTAGATTAGGAAGAATAATTGTGGAGAGTTCGGGATATTTCGGAGTGGGATTATTGTGTGATTTCGGTTTGAGTATGAGGTAGGCCTTCATAAAGATGGGATGAATAAAAGTCAGATAAAGGGATAACAAATTGGAACAGCAGATAGATGTGAAACAGTAAAAATTTATTTTTAAAAATGTGGAGCTGATAGGCCTGGCCTGTATCAACATTTGTCAAAGATATACCCAAGTTAGCAAACTGTGTGATCTATTGGGTGAATTTTAAATGAATTAGCACACCATTGCTGCAGTCAAGGGAGCACTTGGTATAGAGGTGGTAATAGTTTTCTGGAAAATAACTACAAAAAAAAGGAATGAGTATGTTGCTGTTTCTCTAAAGTAAACGAAAAAAAACCTAACTACTTTAATGGGCCTTTGATCCTACTTCATGTTCTTAATAAATTGCTCAAAAACAACATCATTATTTCTTCGCGAAATATATTGGCTGACTTTCAAACTGCCGTACATTGACATCAAGCTTGTTAGAATCTTAAGTACATGTATTTGTTGGACTGGATCACACTTCCAAAGACTCTCAATGTCACGCTGGATGTCGTTCAGATCAGACATTAACTTTGTAGTTTTGTGCAAATAACCAGATAATTTTTTGTGAACAGGCTTCAGTACTCAGTGCACTTTGAGTCTATCATCTCGCCGTGTTTCTGGTAAACATTCGAATGAATTACATGTACATAATCTGCTTCAATGTCTTTTTATCAAGACAATTAAAAAATTAATGATATTCTTTTCTTATATCCTCATCAGGACAGAGGAGCACATGTTCTGACATTTTCAACTGATTTCGTATTTACAAATCAATGACTGAATTATTAACTGTTTTTATAGAGTTGCACAGTACCAACTGTTTAAACTGACAACACCAAGACAGATTGTCACAGATAGGTCATAATAAAGCAATGTTGTGGTTTGCTCTGGCATTACAGAAATTGATCTGTTAACCAGGGACACCTACAGCATAATGGGTCATACCGTATACAGAAGTATGTATGTATTATTTTATTTAAAGTCGTATACCATCAAATACAATTGTAAATGTAAGTGTTAAACTTCTGTACGACTACAGTGGTAATGAAAGAAGATGAAGAAAGAGCGAAAAAAAAAAGAGACAGAAAAAAAAGTGTCCAAATTCAAAAGTCAAAATATATGAAAGTCCAAATTCATATTTTTTCAGTCTCAAAGTCCAAAATCATGACCTTTCAGTCTTAAAAGTAAAACAGTAAAAATCCATGATGTTTCGGTCAGGCTTCGAGCGTATTCAAATCCATGGAGTAGTTTCTTGTAAGTATCATCGACCAATACTGATAATCCATATCATGCTTTCTTCTGTTCAGGTCACTCTGAAAAGATTGATGTTCATAATTAGCCATAGTTAAACTAATTGTTTACTGGCTTATAGCATTTGCCTCACATGTCTGTAGCCAACTTGTCAGGGCAGACTTGAAGGTGCTGAGTGAGACACTATTCTTTATTGTTAAAGGTATGTTATTCCATAGTTTAGCACCCATGTATCTAAAACTATTCTTACCATAAGTCACTGTTTTGAAGTCAGGTTGCATCATTCTTTGATTGTCTCTCATTACATAACCAGAAATCTGAGCACAGAACAGTTCATTGATATAAGTTGGTGCAGTACCTTGCTTTGTTTTATAAAGTTGAACTGCCATATTCTTAATACATCTCCTATATACACTTAGTTGCCTCTCCTGTTTACATATCTCCTCGTAGCTCAAATGACCCTTATTTGTCACAAACCTTAGTGCCCTTTTATTTGTTCTCTCTAATTTATCTAAGGTCAATTTATTAGCAAACATCCACACAACTGAGCAATAGTTAAAATTGCAGTTAATGTAGCTGTTGTAGATAGTCATTCTAGAATCATTTTCCAAGTGATGCCTTATTCTTTTGAGGGCATTTATCTGTTTTCCGGTTTGACAGCATATTTCATTTATGTGAGCTTTGAATTTCAGATCATGATCAAGCTCTATGCCAAGAATATTGATACTTTTAGAAGCCTGAATGGTTGAGCTTTGTATCTCAATGGCTCCATTGGAGACAAATTCGTTTCTACTCATATACATTAGCTGGAACTTGTCAGCATTAGCTTTCATGTTATTATTCTTGAACCATTCCATTGCTGTGATGCAGTCATTACTTAACTTATGTTTGAGATTTTCAAAATCACAATCTTTACTAATAAGTGTATTGTCATCTGCATAATTGTAAATTTTACTGTTAAATTTCACATATAAGAAATCATTTATGAAAATATTAAACAGTAAGGGACCTAGTATTGATCCTTGGGGGACTCCTTTAATGTTATTTACCCAATTTGAAAAGGTTTCCCCTATCTTCACTCTTTGTTCTCTATTCATTAAGTAAGATTGCATAAGTTGACACGAGTCTTTGTCAAATCCATAAGCTGACAATTTTGCCAGTAAGAGGCCATGTGGCATGCAATCAAAAGCCTTTGATAAGTCAATTGCAATTACTCCTAAGGTGAAGCCCCTATCAAGTAGTTGTCTTATGTCCTCTGTCATCCTAAGAAGCACATCTTGACAGCTATACCCTTTCCTAAAACCTGATAAGTATGAATGAAACATGGGGTTTATGTAATCATACACCTGGTTATATAAAGCTCTTTCCATAATTTTAGACAGTATAGGAAGCAGGTTAACTGATCTGAAGTTATCTTTATTAAGTTTGTCCTTCTTTTTGTAGAGAGGGGTTATGTTAGCCATTTTCATTTTGCTTGGAAAGACTCCCTCAAGAATACACCTATTCATTAGTTGTGTGAGAGGTTTTGCCAATTTGGTGCCTATCCTTTTCACAAAAAGTGCTGGCATCTCATCATACCCTGCAGCTTTTTTTGTCGATAGTTGTTTTATGTACCTCTGCGTTTCCCTTTCAGTGATAAATCTGAACAAGAATTTTCTGGGATTAGACCCAATTATACTTTCTCTGATACATTTTACACTTGAGTGCTCCTGGTATTGGGCAATTATATCAAGAAGTGGCTTTTCATTGTCCTCTGGGAGACCAATGTTTGACCCTATTGATTGAAAGAATTGGTTGAAAATGCCACAAACCGTTTGGTCATCTGTAATTATCTCTCCATTTTCTCGAAGGGGTATACTATCTGACTTAGTTCTTGATTTTGAGAAAAGTGGTTTGACTGCTTTCCAGAAGTCTTTATTGCGTGTGCCTAGTTTACATTTTTCTCTAAAATATTTGCTAACCTCCTTTCTTTTCATTGTATTGACCTTATTCCTCTGGGCCCTATATAGCATTAGGTAGTGATTTGACCTTATCTTGTAATATTTATTCCTAAGTCTATTCCTGTACAATATCTCCCTTCTTAGCTCTTTAGACATGCAATGGAAGTCACTTTTCTTGATTACTTTCATTCTTTTAGGGGCATGTTTATCGAGCAGTCCACACAACTTTCTATGCATTAGATCGTATGCACTATTCACATCATTGCAGCTGTCAATTTCATTTGATAGATTCATTTGTGACATTTCTTTCATAACTTCTTCATAATCTATCTTTGATAACTGCCTAACAGATACTACCTTTGATCTTGGGGCTGGTTTGTGTAACCGAAGGATACCACCTATCAGGTTATGAAAATCACTAATTCCTGTATCTATAGAAAAAGTTTGCAAGAATTTTCTCCGTTTTGTAACCAGCATGACATCTAAGAGAGTAGCTTGACTTGATTTAAAGCAAGTAGCTTCTTTTATTATGTTAGTGAGACTAAATGCAGGTATTATATGAGATAACATGTTTTCCTTCATCATGTTGAAGTTTAAGTCTCCGATGATAACTATATTTTCATATGTATCACAGACTTTCTCACATACTTCATTAAAAGCTCTTTTAAACAGAACAGGATCAGTTTTCGGATTTTTATACATGCCTAAGAGTATTATCTTTTCATCTGCTATGTTCAGCTCAATGGACATAGCCTCAATTTCATCATTACATATGCTTATGCTACCTTCAGAAAAGGGTATGTCCTTTGACACATATGCCAGCAGACCCCCACTATTTGATCTTTTATCTTTTCTTACGCAACAGTAACCCTCAATATCTAGTACTTCTTGTTTGTAAGAACCATCAAGTTTTGTCTCACTCAGCACCAGCACATCAAGTTTACACATTGTTTGAAGTTCTTTGATCTCACTGATCTTTGAACCCAGACTATTGACATTAAGGTGGCTAATAATGATATTGTTGACATTTTTGCTTCTTATCATTCTTACTTCATTAAAAAGTTTGTCAGCGTCATTACTGGTCTCATTTATGCATATGTCATATTCACCACAAGTTATGTTGCCATTATCAGATTCCACAGTTACATCATCAGTAGATTCACTTAAATTCAAGTCATCACATGTGAGGGATTTTGTATCATTACATTGATCAAAAATGTTACTTATCTTTTCATTGTCCATGGATGTTGCGGCCTTCAGGACATGGCCAACATCCTAGTAGTCATTGTTGTGGTAGTCATTGTAGGTGCGGTCCTGGTAGTAGTAGTCATTGTAGGATCTTGGTTCCCATCGTGAGTGGCTGCAGTGCTTCCTTTTGTGTCCAGCTTCACCGCATGCCCAGCAAGATACAAAGTCCTCTCTCCGGCACTGCCTCATTCCGTGTCCAGCTTCCCCACACTGATAGCACCTGGGTTGCTGCTCCTTTGTTGCCCAGTTTCGACTTTGATTTGGGGTTCTCTTGATTTGGGGTCTCTGTCGCAAGGGTCTTTTTTGTTGGGGCCTGGCTGGGAGTCTGCCAGTCAGGAACTTAGGGTTTTCTTGGCATTTTTTCCTGAGATCCATCCATAATTTTCCGAGTTTGTTTTGCCCTTGTCCAGTTTTTCCCCTACCCCAGAACTCGTGATCAGTGTCCTCCACAATCTCTTTGGATCCAGACTGAGTGAGGGTACTTCTGACAATGTCACATGACCTTAATTTCTCTTTGATGATGGCTTCCATCACCTTCACTTTTTGTTTTGTCCATTGTTCATCTGTGGTAATTTTTTGTGCAATTCTCAGAGCATGTAGTCCTGTCTTGGATCTGATGATCTTTGATGCTGCTCTGTAATCCCCCATTGCCTCAGCCTTTGTATGCTGGTAGGCAGCTTCACTTGTCTTGAAGTGCTTCCCATTGTATATGATGGGGGTGTCATAGAAATTGGACAAGGGGTGCTTGTGTCCCCTGAACAGCAGGGTGTCGGAATTTTGGGGCTTGGGGTACTTTGCTGGGGTAAAGGCAGATCCCTCTTTGATGACATCACAGGTGTGCAGGAGGCTGTCAACACCATGTTTGCTCAGATGAAGACCATCAGCCACCAGAAATGCTTCATTGATCTTTCCACTCCATAAATGGAACATGGGATCGTGGTCAATGAAAGTAAATCCATCCCTTTCACACATAGACTTCAACTCATTGTTTAAGTCCTTTGTTTTTTCAGTCAATTGTTTGTCAGTTCTTGGTAACACACTTGAAATTTTGATCTTGTCCGATTTTGTAGCTGCAGACACTGTTAGTGCTTGATAATCAGAGACTATGTCACTAACATCTTTGGATTCAAGATCAATTGATCCCCCAACAATGATCATTTCGTTGTAGTGCTTGTTTTCTGCCACTTTGTTGATCTCCTGGTGTAATTGATCAACTGATGCACCACCCTTAGCTATTATATCCCAGTTGCTGAGCTTGCTTGGATCCACATTGCGTAATAAGCTGGTTCCAATCAGTAGACTTGGTACAGGGGGTGCACTTGGGGTGAGGGGGGGAATTGGGGGTGTGGTCAGAGTGGGTGTGGCTTGACTGCTCTGCTCATGGATGCGTGACAGTTGATTGGTCAGCTCTGTTTGCTGAGTGACCAATTGTTGAGAGAGTTCAGTCAGCTGTGACTTAACTCCATCCAATTCACTTTCAGCTTTAATCCTCTGCTGGGTTTCAGCTTCAAACTGCTGTGTTATCTTTGATAACATTTTTAGCATTTCTTTCTGGTTTTCTTTCATTAAAGAAACTTCTGTCTGAAGAGACTTCACATCATTAGCTAATCCCCTGCATTCATAACAAGTCCATTGGTATTTTGCTTCTGTTCTCTTAACAGTTACACAATCTATGTGATGCGGGGTAACACATATGGTACATCTAACAAAGTCTCTGCCAGTTTTATCATCTGGATAGAGGCACTCAGCCCCCCTGCAGAAACGCTCCATCCTTTGTATTGTTTGTAGTTGCCTTTTGTTGTTCACATCAATTGACCTCCATTGACCTTTGATGTGCCAGATGCTGGTACCCTCCAGTGGTCATTTTGAGTCTATAATGTGATAATTTTGTTAAATAAAGTGCAATTAAGTCCACTTTTTGTGAAGATATCCTCTTAATTATAGTCCAATGTAAGAAAGTGTCACATAATCCATCATGTTGCAACTTTTCAAGCTCCTATATCCAGTTAAAATGTGTGAAAAACAGCTAAAACCAGAGAGCTCCTTGCAGCATGTCTTCACCCTCCAAAGGTCAACAACCTTAATTAGAAGTATATATGTGGTTATTGAAAGTCTTTGTTGGATTGTGTGAATGTGGCAATTTAGATATCATATATTGAGATAGAAAAATGTGGTTCAGAAATTTTAAAGAAAAATGATGAATGGAACAGTCTTCTAGTTTTCATTCAGAACAAAAAAAACCAATCACTTGTAGAAATATCAACCTAATTCCTTTCAACTCATTACCAAATATGTGCTCATGCTTGTATGCAAAATTTTGTGACATGGTTTTTAGAGATGCTTGCTTGCTTGCAAGCGCATCTCTGTTGTCAGAGGAAGGGTTTGAAAACTTATGAAAACTCACAAAGTAGTGCTGTTTCACCTTTGTCATTAAAACTTTGCATACAGTCTCAATAGAGATTTAACTTGCATTCATAAACTTTTGGTGCCTTTCTGTGATGCAAAAAATTATAAAGAAAACAAACAGGCTGATTGTCTTCAGGTCAGAGGTCAATCACGGCAGTGTAGTTAACTGGGTCATGCTGACCTACTTGTGGCCACACTACGGCAGTTGGTTTGTTTTGATTTTGCTCACCAACTTAACAGGACCAGTGTAACTTTATTTGTTTTGGATTTAGATAGTATGGAAGCTAAATTTTCTTTTGAGCTATGATACAATTCTGTATCTCAATTAGAAGTGGCGAAAAACACGTTTTATTCGACCTTACAATCTCGCCAGGCCAAGCCTATGAGTAAGGCCAAGCCTATGGCTGTCATTGGTTGTGGGATGACAGCTTCTCTGTTAAAATTTCTGGATCACTCAAGTAAATAGTTTGATTATCATTTTATCCGTGCTAAAACCCAGTTTCTTAGGTATTAAAATATTGATGATTGCTGGTCTGTCTACAAGCATCTCTTAAAGTGCTTGCACGTTTTGTTTTTTTTTGCACGTACAACAAGAAGATATAACTCAATGCACTAACAGATGGAGAAAATCTGAGATAGCAGGATAAATGTGAGAAAAATAGTAGGGGAGACCGGGGTTATTTGAAGCGCGGGGTTATTTGAATTTTTGCCCTCATTCCGTGGGTTTACATTTTTTTCACTTCTGGTAGATTATTCATTCATCAAGGCATGGCATCATCTACTGTATGAGTCATGTTCTGTATCCTGTACTTCACTAGGCTGTAAAGTTGATTTGTGTGCTCCTAAAGTAATTTTTTTAGTTAAATAATTTTGACCAGTATGCTATTTGAAATATGCAATGCAAAATATTTGACTACAAGTTGGAAACCTTTGGTGTTACAAATCAACAGGCAAAGAAATTTTTTGGTAAGCCTTTGGTTAAGGTGATAAAATGGTTGACGTTATTACAGATTTCGTATAGGTGTGCCATGTTCTTTTCAACTGCCACAGTGCTCTTGTGATGTCAGTATCAGCATAATGATTTCACAGTTGGTATATTTCGCAGTTTCATGTGTGTCACTTGGAACCCATACTGATCACACCATTACAAATCCACAATAAGCTGTTAGATTGTTGCTCAACATTGATTATTCAGTTTGATGTATTGAATAAATCCAAAAGTTACAAAATCCAGCTATGTATGATGCATGGATTTTGTGTATAACTGCTATCAGTTTTAGCACTTTTACAAAAAAACAAATTCATTCACTCTCACATTCATTTTTTGGTCTGAGAGGTTATCATGTGCTGCTTTGTCTTTGCAAAAATAATATTTTTTGCTTGGGGGCATCCTTATCACTGATTTCCAATAATTTTTATTTGATGATCGAATTCTTAGCCTCCTTGTCTGGCCTTTTCCCAAATTTTTGGGGAGTAACTACCCACCCCCCGTCTCTCGTCCTCTAGTATGCCCATGCAACACCGCCACATTCACTTCCAAAAAATCTCCCCATCATCCCCATTCCAGTCATCAATTCTGAACAGTTTCTTTGGCGCAGATCTCACTTAAAAGGCTGAAAAGCCACAAGGTGCTGCCCTCAAGGAGAAATTTCACAACAGGACTACCATGAATGACCATGATGGATCAAGCAAGTGGCTCAAACATATCAGTTTCACCTGCTCCAACTGAATCAAACAACCATACCAATGAATGCAGATTAATCAATTGTTATTCACACTTAGACAGCCCATAAGCCCGACTTGTTGGTAGCAGTTGGAATCAACACTCAAGCTTGGAGTACCAATAGTGATGTCAGTATTGCCATACTGACATCATCTGAGCATTATTCACATGGAACATGGCACACTTATACGAGATCTGTAATAACCACTTAGTCTGTGGGGCTATTTGAAACACTGAAGCAATGCAATGCATAGTCTCATTATCAACAGCCAAGAAGATAATTGCTGCTACATTATGTAGTTTAATCCTGTTGACACTTCTCTTGCTAAATAATGTACATCAAAAAAAGGAAATGGAATGAGGGTCTGCTAAAAATCCCAAGCTGACCTTGAAGAAGTCTTAATAGCTTGTGACAATGGAGAACAGTAGTCCTTGAGTGTCATATTCCTCAGGTCACTCTAAATTATTATTGTCTTAAATAGAAAAAGAGGAGAATCTTTGCACTGGTCATTGCTATAATGGAGTCATTTTAGAAGCCATTTGCTATGACATGGTAATGAAGCTGTCACAAATTTATACAATGGAGGAAGGGACATCATCCACAAAGCCATTTCCCCATTTCGTGTCTCCTTACAAAGGCTTGTTCTTCTTAGTTAGCATCAATAGTTTAATTAGTTTTCATACTGTACAATTATACTAATTATTTCAAAAAATTTCCAAATTTTCTTTCAAGTTTGAATAGCTGCTTTTCATATTTTTTGTTTTCGATTCTTGAACACATCATTCCTAATGTGAAACCTAATTGTTTGTAAGGAATCAGCTGTTGCTTTATAAATGTTTATTGAAGAAAGTTTCATCAGTAAATACGATATTTGTAAGTTTATTCCCCGATGATTCGAATAACCCCATGTGGCGTTTCAACTAACCCCGGCCCCAGGGTTATTTGAAACACTTGGTCTCACAGTACTTTCCAGCTCATGGTGAGAACTTGTCAGTATTTTAGACAAAGTTATTCCATGGAATGTTGAGGTGAATACTGTAGCTAGAACTTGCCAAAATTTCCTACCTGTATCTACTACCACAAGCTCAGAAAAACGCGACAAAATCAGCGCTTCAAATAGCCACGGTCTCCCCTACTAAGATAGAACACTACTACTGCCACAGAGACAGAATGAGATAACATAACACAGAAATAGTGTCACTGATATCATACCAACATCTGGAACTGTCCTTTACAGACATTAACTGATGCACCAAAGAGGTCGATGGACATTAACACATTCATTTGTCTAACAGAGTATCTGGTGTGTAGCTGTGCACTAAACAAGCACCTTATAACATGATTAGCATTATGCAAACTTTGTCTAATGGCTGACCCTCTTCCAATAGATCATGCTGTGCTTTGCTATTAGTGCCCTTCACTGGCCTTCAGTAAACTTGAGTTGGACAATTGGATTACAAGTAGGGCTCCCATTGGACAACATGAGTCATGTGATGCAATTGTCACTAACAGTGCCACCTGGGTCCTTTCAGGCAAACTATATCAGTCAGACATTCAACATAGGACAGCTGTGTTTGGAAGGGTTCTGGGTGTGTAAGTCACTGCGGAAGATGGAAGATGTGTTCAGCCGTGAAGCCTCTGATGTTGTTCGGAGGGATGAGGGGAAAAGGCATTGGCGTGTTTGACCTCTTGCATGTTAACTTGGATGGATGCTCTGCTTTTAAAACAACAAATTTAAACAAGTAAATGTGGATGGTGGGGAGGTGGACAGATAAATAGATTAGAATATTCAGTAAGGCTACATCATGTTATATATTTGAAAATTTTGAAAATAAATATAAAAGGATTTCGGTTTTTATCATTACATTCCTTAACACCAGCCCTGAAACTTTTCATTTGTTCCTGCTGTGATGTCTTGAACATTCTACCAAACTTGCAGGTCTAACTAATTTTCCAAATATAGTCGTATATTGTCATAATGACAAATTGTAATATTACATGATATGGTACTAATTTTTTGCTTAGTGCTACTAACTAGAATATTTTTGGTGACTTTTTAAATTTACATTTTACCACATAATTTTCCCCCATTTTAATAAATTTTAGGACTTATTAGTTTTTACCTATGGATAAAAATGTCTTATATCATTTCTGCTCTGTGCAGGTTCCATACACCTTTCTCTGTCTGTATCATCCCATTAAAAAACCCTAGTGAGTCGACGGCTCTGGATTTAAGGAATGATTTATAAATACCTACCTCCTCTATTTTCTATCTGTTGCTATTAAGGAACGCCTTATAAATGCCTATCTACCTTATTTTCTGTTTGAACATTGGTTCTGGGAAACAAACGCACAAAAGGTCACAGCTGCATACATGCTTCTTGGATATTGTAGGCCTCCATTCTATTTCCTTGCTAATGGTGCAAGTGGTGATCCTCAATCTTTTCCAAATGGATCTATTGTGCGCAACAAACAAATGATGAAAAGGACAATGGCCTGACCAAGCTACATGCAAGCTGATTATCAGAAGCTTAAGGAATCTATATCAGTTGCCCAAGAATATGGGGAAAGATTATTTTACTTTTTACAAAGGTCCATAGATCATTGCTTAGCTGCGGCAGTGATTTTTGAAAATTTGTCACTTGCTATGAAACTGTTCATTCATGCAACTTTTGTAGGTGTATCATTTGATGTTGAACTGCAAATGGTTTGCAACAGATAACATCTGATTGTTCAAGAACATTCAACTAAATAAATACTTTGCATCAATATAAGGCAGGGTAAAATATTAACATTATAGTGAAAATAAAAGAAGCAAAAATGTGCAACTAAATTTGAACACTTGCAGTTGACCAGTTGTAATGTTTGTGTCACGTTTTTAGATTTGTATTTTTATCATTGTTTAATCATAGTTTTAAGTGAAAACCATCACCTTTGTTGTGAGTAGATTCTCAATGAAACTATTGATTTTCCAACCAAACACTCTTCCAGCAATTAACGTGACTGGGTGAGAACAATTTTCATCATACTCAGCATTAAAAAAAACATATTATAATGTATAATTTGGGCTACCCTGCCTGTCATTCCACATTTCAATTAACTAATTTATGATATTACTTGAAGCCTAATGCTCTTTTTCATGCCATGATACAGAATTTCTCACACATGTCACCAGCCTACTACAATAATATATGTACCCAAGTTTTGATCATTCCTCACCCCATTGCTGCGTCCTTCCGTTGTCTTTATCCACCTACCTGGGTGTCTAGATGTAAAACCCTAATCATCCATCCATCCTATCATATCACAGAATCTCCTTCCCATCTCACATAGTACATCCCCATCTTCAAATTCTAAATACGCTTTGTGTTCAAAACACAATAGCTCCAAAAACATAAAGTGATATAGTAATCTATGAGCTTCAAATTACTCTGGTCTGTGTCACTTTGTAGTTAGTTCATTATTTATGAGATTGCATTAACATTCCTGCACAATATCAGGCACCAATTAGTGCAACAATAGACTTCTTATATTAGGACCAGCGTTGTTGGGACATTTATGACACTGGGCCATGCAAAGCCATTCATGTAATTTCTACATTGAGGTATCACAGTTACCGTCAGATGTACACAGTATATTTTTGTATAAGTCACCCTGTGTGTGTTCTGAGTGAAGAATGTGCATATTTTTGCTCTGTTGAGGACTAATGTAGGAAATCCTGGGCACCTAAGTAACGAGGCAAGGTGCAATCTTCGCACAGAATTAAATTTCTTCCTAGCTTGGTAACAAAGCTGGAGATCAGACCAGGTTAACAACCCCAAGGTTCTTATGCAGAAAGGATGTTCTGTTCCCTGTCTTCATGTATCTGTAAGGAAAAAAATATAGCAATAATAAGACTTTTTATAGAGCATGTTTTCCAAAAGTTGAAACTGAATATTCCTCTTGCAGAATTATCTTTTCAACATTTTCCCTTCTGTGTTATTGAAATATTCCCAGGTGCCAACAGAGCTAAAATATAATATTCATGCTGTCCCGAGACACTTTTGGTGATCTGGCATTTATCTATCCATCTAAAAAGGGTTTATGATGGTTGATTTAATGGAATCCTACTCTATCTTAACAAAGCCATCAAATGTTGTTGTGGGTTTTAGAAGAAGTTTTCTCTGAAGGATTGTGAATTCCTTTTAATTATAGACTGTCATGTCAAACACACATGTAACTAACAATAAACTACATGTACACCAAGCTTCTTCTCTTGCAATACTGTGGCCGTCTTTTGCAAAACAAGTTAACATACTTAAATTATGATGACATTGTGATGACACTGCTAGTTAAAGCTAGTTTTTTTAATGAATATACATCTGTCCGCTGACACTCATATAAATCTGGCAGAAATGATGACTCCTAATCCAGATAATTTGGAAATGTAGTAACGAGGAGGTCACTGCTTGGTAATCTACCCAGGTCATCGCTATCAAGAGTTAAGTAATATATCTTGAGTATCACAAGATATTGATATGAATAGTGTTTACTTGTTAATCGATATGGGCTGCCTTCACTTGTCAAATAATGCTCCCTGCAAACTCTCCTGAGTCAGCCCATGACCAGACATACACTGGGCTGAGGATCACCCACATAAGAAGTTTCTATATTGTTTAGAATTCGGGCTTGCATGTGTGCAGGCTTAGATTAGAAAGAATTATTGCGGTGAGTTTGGGATATTTCGGAGTTGTATGATAGTTTGAATGGGTTTGAGTATGTCTTAGGCCTTCATAAAGATGAAATGAATAATAGTCAGGTAAAGGGATAACAGATTGGAACAACAGATAGATGTGAAACAGTAAAGATATGTTTTAAAAAATGTGGAGATGATAGGAATGGCCTGACCAGGCCTGCATCAACATTTGTCAAAGATATACCCAAGTTAGCAAACTGCGTGATCCATTGGTCGAATTTTAAATGCATTAGCACACCATCGCTGCAGTCAAGGGAGCACTTGGTATAGGCGTGGTAATAGATTTCTGAAAAATAACTAGAGAAAAAGGAATGAATATGTTGCTGTTTCTCTAAAGTTAACAAAATACCTAACTGCTTTAATGGGCCTTTGATCCTACTTCATGCTCTTCATAAATTGCTTTAGAACAACATCATTATTTTACACTAAACGTATTGGCTGACATTCAAACAACAGTACATTGACATCATGCTTGCTAGAATCATAAGTACATGCACTGATCGTACTCACACCATTGGACATCTTTGAAATTGCAAATTGGCTGATTGATCTGCACCCATGTAAGTCCGGATCACACTTGCCTAAACTATCAAGTCATGCTAGATGTCGTTCGGATCAGACATTAACTTAATAGTGTGGTGTCTATACGCAGGAATTTGGTGTGAACAGTCTTCAGCACACAGTGGACTTTGAGTCTACCATCTCGCCATTTTTCTGGTGAAAATTCAAACAAAATCATATGTGCATAGTTACTCTGCTTCAATGTCTTTTGATTTACAAAGACCAGTAAAAAGTTAATGACATTCTCCTTTTTACATCTTTGTTGGAATAAAAGGGCACTGCTCTGGCATTAATACCAACTGAAACCATTGATACAGTTATAAACTGTTTTATTGAGTTTCACTCTGATATAGAACATGAGCAGTTGTTTAAACTGACAACACCCAGAGAGATTGTCAGAAATAGGTCATAATAAAGCAATTTTGTGGTTTGCTATGGCAATATAGAAATTAATCTGTTAACCAGGGATACTTACATCATAATGGGTCATAGCCTATACAGAAGCATGTATGTGGTTATTGAAAGGCTTTGTTGGATCGCATGAATGTAGCAATTTAGATATCATATATTGAGATAGAAAAAAATGGGGGTTCAGACTTACAGGATTAGGAAAAATGATGAATGGAACGGTCTTCTAGTTTTCATTCAGAACAAAAAAGCCAATTACTTGTAGAAATATCAACCACATTTCTTTCAACTCATTACCAAATATTTGCTCATGCTTGTATGCAATATTTTGTGACATGGATTTTTCATCGCATGTACAACAAGAACATATAATTCCATGCACCAGCAGACGGAGAAAATCATTGATAGCAGGATAAATGCGAGTAATAGAGTTCTAAGATGGAACACTACTAGTGCCACAGAGACAGAATGAGACACTATAACACAGAAATATTTGTCACCGATATCATACACATGTCTGAAACTGTCCTTTATAGACATTAACTGATGCACCAAAAAGGTCAACGGTTAACATGGACAGTAACACATTTGTCTAACACAGTAATTGGTGTGAAGCTTAGCACTAAACACGCCGCCACCATAGAACACGATTAGCGCTATGCAAACTTTGTCTAATGGCTGACCCTCTTCCAATAGATCATGTTTTGCTTTGCTATTAGTATCCTTCACTGGCCTTCAGTAAACTGGAGTTGGACAATTGGATTACAAGTAGGGCTCCCATTGGACAACATGAGTCATGTGATGCAATTGTCACTAACAGTGCCACCTGGGTCCTTTCAGGCAAACTATGTCAGTCAGACATTCAATATAAGACAGCTGTGTTTGGAAGGGTTCTGGGTGTGTAAGTCATGGCGGAAGATGGAAGATGTGTTCAGCCGTGAAGCCTCTGATGTTGTTCAGAGGAGATGAGGGGAAAAGGCAGAGTTTGACATGCATGTTCACCTGGATGGGTGCTTTGCTTTTAAAACAACAAATTGAAACAAGTAAATGTGGATGGTGGGGAGCTGGACAGATAAATAAGATATTCAATAAGGTGAACAATATTCAATAAGGCTACATTATGTTATGTAAGTGAAAATTTGAAAATAGATGTAAGAGGAGGTAGGTTGATACTTATAATTCATTCCTTAACACCAGTTCAGGACGTGATAGTATCCAAGTCTCATCTTTACTTTCTAAAACGCTTTGTGCTCAAAACACAATAGCTCCAAAAACATATATATATAAACTTTTATTAGACAACTAAATATCATATAGATACATGTGTCATTAAAATAAATAAATAAATATAGATAATGTAGTCAAAGATAGAAGATATATACAAAAGAGGAATAGTAACTACATCTACGAATAAAAGCAGAAAAAAGGTATTACATTGTCATCCACTATTATGATATTCTAAGAATTTTGATAGTTTTATATTTTATCGAATATTATGGTCATTTTAGTAATAAATACTTTAATATTATATAGGTTATCCAAGAATAATTATAGACAAGTTCAAATTAAAATTTATAAGAGACAGTTCAGATAATTACATAAAACGGTAACACATTAAAGAAATTCAAGTTCGTGGTAACGGTATCGAGTAACATATATACAATTGGGAAAACATGGAATTTTTATAGCACAGATAAAATATATACAAACTTTAAAATCTATAATTCTACATATTAATTTGCACCTTGAGGAAAATCACATTCATGGGTAGCACTAGCTATGCACCTTAGGGAAAATCACATTCATGTTAGCACCAGTTGTGCACCAATCAATAGAGCCAACACAGACAATTGACAGCACGCAGTTGACACAAACAAATATATACAAACAATTTTTGTAATCATCAGAGATAGATAAAAATCATGGCAAATATATACAAACAGTTTTTCAGAAAAAAGATAAAATCATAGCACAAAATGGAGTACATATATATATATACAAGGCAGAAACAGTACCAATAATTTGCCAACCGTTACCAAGATTAACGAAGGTCATACAAAAAAAGGTATCTCAAGTATTCTCATCACTCAATGAAGAACTCAAGTAATGACCAAGTGCAACATTTACATCAAGTACTTTGCTTGTCACTATCTTGAGGAATTGCTGATTTTGACTAGATACCAAAAACCCAGGGATAAAGTCTGATACATTATCTATCAATTTTTGACGGTATTGTTGCCCCTTCGGGCATGCCATCAAGAAGTGCTCTTCGTCTTCTACTACGTTCATGTCACAATTATTGCACTTACGGTCGTCAGCCTCGACGTAAGGTCTTTTGTGTCTTCCTAATTCTATCTGAAGATTATGTGAGCTAAGCCAAAAACATAAAGTGCTATAGTATTCTATGAGCATCAAATTACTCTGGTCTGTGCCACTTTGTAGTTATTTTATTATTTATGGGATTACATTAACATTCCAACGCCGTATCAGGCACCAATTAGTGTAACAATAGACTTCTTTGGACCAGCATTGTTGATATGACACTGGGCCATGCAAAGCGATTCATGTAATTTCTACATTGAGGTATCACAGTCACTGTCAGACGTACACAGTATATTTTTGTATATAAGTCACCCTGTGTGTCTTCAGAGTGAAGACTTTGCATATGTTTGCTCTGTTGGGGACTAATGCAGGAAATGCAATCTTCTCCCAGAATCAAATTTCTTCCTAACTTGGTAACAACAGCTGGAGATCAAACCAAAGGTTAACAATGCCAAGGTTCTTATGCAGAAAGGGTGTCCAACTCGCTGTCTTCATGAATCTGTATGGAAAAGATATAACAATGATGTTTAGATTTCTGAAAACAAACTTGCATTTTCAAATTGTAAAAGAACATCAGACTTTCTATAGAGCATGTTTTCGAAAAGTTGAAATTCCTCTTGCAGAATTATCTTTTCAACATTTTCCCTTCTGTGTTATTGCAATATTCCCAGGTGAAAACTACAAAGCCAACAGAGGTAAAATATAATAGTCATGCTGTCCCGAGACACATTCGGTGACCTGGCATTTATCTATCCATTACATGCTTCTTGGATATTGTAAGCCTCAATTCTATTTCCTTGCTAATGATGCAAGTGGCAATCCTCAATATTTTCCAAATGGATCTATTGTGTGCAGCAAACAAATGCTGAAAAGGACAATGGCCTCACCAAGCTACATGCATGCTGATTGGCAGAAGATAGCTTAAGGAATCTATATCAGTTGCCCAAGAATATGTGGAAAAATTATTCTACTTTTCATAAAAGGTCTATGGGTCATAATTTGGCTGCGGCAATATGGCTACTTGCTTAAGTGATTTTTGAAAATATGTCACATGCTATGAAACTGGTCATTCATGCAACTTTTGTATGTGTATCATTTGAAATTTAAACTGCAAAAGATTTTCAACAGATAACATCTTATTATTCAAGAACATTTAACTAAATAAATACCTTACACCAATATAAAGAAGGACAAGATATTAACACTATAGTGAAAACGAAAGAACCGTTAATATACAACAAACCTGAACATATTTCTGTTGACCAGTTGTAATTTTTGTGTCACTATTTGATATTTCCAAAATAAATGCATTTTTATCATTGGTTTATAATCACCTGAAGTGAAAACCATATCCTTTGTTGAGATTAAATTCTCAATGAAATCTATTGATTTTCCAACCAAACACCTTTTGTACCAGCAATTCACATAACTGGTGTGAGAACAATCTTCTTCATACCTAGAATTTGAAAAAATGTTTGTTTCCATTACAATGTATTATTTGGGCTACCCTGCCTGTCATTCCACATTTTTAATGAATTAATTTGTGATATTACTTGTACCGCTCTTTTTTCATGCCATGATCCAGTATCTCTCAAACATGTCATAAGCCTACTACATAGTATATATGGTCCTTCGTTTTCATCATTCTTCACCCCATTTCTGTGTCTTTCTCCTCTTAATTAGCCTACCAGGATGTCTAGATATAAGATGTCAAACCCCAATTATCCATCCTTCGTATCATATCGCAGAATTTCCAGACCATCACACATCATATGCATGTCACTGTCTATCCCCGTCTCCTCATTCCAAAAACGCGTTGTGCCCAAAATACAATAGACTATAAAAACGTAAAGTGATATTATTCTGTTAGCATCAAATGAATCTGTTCTGTGTTACATTGAGGTAAGTTCATTATTTATGGGATTACATTAACATTCCTGCACAATATCAGGCACCAATTGGTGCAACAATAGACTTCTTGGGAGCAACATTAGCAGGGTATTTATGGCAAAGGGCCATGCAAAGCCATTCACGGAATCTCTATATAGAGGCATTACAGTAACTTTTGGATTGTTACATCTGAATATGACCACGTGTCTGGCTGGAAAAAATATTTATGATCAGATACCTGAAACTAGCATCACTGAAAAAATGCTTGTTTAAAACAGACAAAATTAATGTTAATGAGTGTCCAGTATCGGGCAAAATTATTTTGTCAAACAGAAATGTTTTTGTAATCTGAACATAGAATAAAAATAGCCTTTGTCTTACTTTAGACAAAGAGTTTGGACAGACTTCTTTTTTCAGCGTGTCTTTCCAGACAAAATATATCCAATTATCCATCTGACTTTCTGTAGCGCATGTTTTCCAACACTTGAAACTCATATTCTTCTTGCATTTTTCCCCCTTCAAAATTCCCCCTTAGGCATTATCGCAATATTCCTTGGAGTACACTACAAAGCCAACAGAAGTAAAATATAATATCTGGGCTGTCCCCAGACACTTTTGGTGATCTGGCATTTATCTCTCCACCTAAATAGGGTTTGTAATGGTCAATTCAATGGAATCCTACTCAATCATAAACGTAGACAAAGACTTTGCTGTTTTTCTTTTTTTATAGAAGTTATGTCTCTGTGCAAGGATTTGTATTTTCATCGAAAGAATACCATGTTATTGATGTCAAACTTGACAAACAAAGATCTTTTCGAGTACACAATAATGTATCCGAAATACTATATATCTCCATATGTGGAATGGCCTGTGAATAACATTTCGTACTTGACATTATATAATACACCCTGTTTACTTTAGGTAATCAAGAGATTTAGATTAAGAAAATTGTACTGTAGTTGCGAGCCAAATACATGTACATGCACTGTACACAGTCATTTTTAATATTATACAATTATTCGTCAACACTCAGATGAACCTCACATATTTGAGACATGTCTATTATAATATAGTGGAATTATGACAATGGGTTATTGTCTCTGCTTGGTAATCTGTCAAGTTCATCACTATCAAGACTTGATTAGTATGTCTCAAGTATCATAAGATATTGATATGTGCACTGTTTACCAGATGATCGATGTGGGCCGCCTTCACTTGTCGAATATTCTGTCTGTGAACTCTCTTGAGTCAGCCCATCATGTGACCGGGCATACATTGGGTTGAGGGTTAGCCACATAATAAGTTACTATGTTGTTTAGGATTTAGGCTGCTGTGTTTAAATGAGGAAGAACTGTTGTGTGAGTTATTAGGGTTGGATGGTTGTATGAATGGAGTCTCAGTGTGAGGTCAATAATGATTGGATAGATGATGAGTCAGACTTCAATGAATTTCTTGTATAGGGCTGGATTATCAAATTAGTTTGATTTACAGTGGAGTCCTGTAACTTTCCATCTCAACTTTCAACTGTGAGTCTGTGAAACTTACATACTCTCTACAGGAGAAATCTTTTAATAGGCTTTGCCCGAAAAAAAAAAACAGCAACACAAAAGCAAAATAAAAACCTTTGTGGCACTTATTAATTTATATATAATTTGATTTGAAGGTTAAAATCATTAACTACTCCAATCACCTTTGATCTTACGTTTATGATCATAATGAATTGCTTTAGGATATCATCAGAAGTTTTATATGTGTAATATTTTGGCTGATAGGCCTATTCAAATAACATCATGTACTACATTGTGAAGTTACAATCTTAAGAAAGTTGGCTGAATGGCCTGCTCACGTAAACGTCCTCACACCTGTAGTGATGCAGACCGGACCGCCTTGGACCGGTCTGGTCCGCGGTCCAGCCCTGGACAACCAAAATACTGGACCACCTACAAAAAACCGGGCCAGTGTTGGACCGGAGCGGTCAAGTGCCTGTCCGGACCGGTCCAGTGATTTTTCATATCATGAAGAGTATCGCATGAATTTTGTCACATTTTAAAATGAAATTTAAGTCATATAGCTGGTTTTCACCCTCATTTTATCATAATTTTTTAAATACCGATGGACCGCTTCTGGACCGGTCCAGTAACAAAATTGGACCACCTCATCCAGGACCAGACCAGGACCAGACCACTTTTGTAAATACTGGACCACCCTTTAAAAGGTGGTCCGGTCTGCATCACTACACACCTGGATCACCAAACCCTCTTTATATCATGCTACTTTCTGTCATTTTGATCTGACTTTAAATAAGTAAATTGGTGGGCTGTTGCTTGTGTTTCAGAATGTCAATATTGAGCCACCTTCATCGGTGTTGCATTCTATAGACTTCAAATATATACTTCTAGTTGCAACTTGCCATGCAGAATGAAATAATCCGCTTTTAAGTCTTCTTGTTCAGATAAGATTAATTCTCGTTCTTTCACCTTCATCAATTTATCCTTTTATGCAGACTAAATGATAGGGACAAACAGAATTTTCCAACATCATGAAGTTATGAAATACCAGTAACCCAATGTGACAAACCAGCACTTGCAAAACCAATGATTAAGTTACAAACTGTTTTGTTGCCTTATTTATATAATAATATAGAACATGACTGATTGTTTAAACTGACAACACCTAGACAGATTGTCACAGATAGGTTTCTAATAAAGCAATGTTGTGGTTTGCTGTGGCAATATAGAAAGTGACCTGTTGACCAGCAATACTTACAGCATAATGGGACATAACATACACAGAAGCATATGTGCCTATTGCAGGCATTGTTCGGATGGTGGAAATGCATGGACCAACAGATGTATTTGCAGATAGAAAATGGGAGATATAAAGGCAAAGAGGAATCAGGGAGAAGGATGACTGGGGCAGTCTTCCAATTTTCACCCAAAACAGTAACTAATTCAAAACCCATCACTGAAGTATAATAATGTCGGAAAATCCTTTTTCAGAAATCAATTAAACGCACTATATAGGACTGTTTATCTACTTATATTAATTTTAATGACTGTCTGTTGATTTTTTCATCACTTTTTGGATGCTGAGTTGTTCAGATGAGACATTAAATTTGTGGTGTCTCATGCCAGAATCTATATTGTATACTGGAAAAAGTTAAGAGATTATTTTGTAAAGCTGCAACATGTTGTAGACTCGTGCGTAAATTTAGGGACTCATGTTCATTATTTTGCGGACTAACATGTATAAATTGCAACAAGTCATATGTTCATGAGTAAATTGCAACATTTTTGTAATTTTGCAACATGTTGTTGACATGTGTGTAAATTTAGGCACTCATGTGCAATATGTTGTGGACTAACTTGTATAAATTGCAACATGTTCTAGACTCATGTGATGTACAAATTGCAACATGTTTGAAAATTTGCAGCATTTCGAATTGTGTGTAAATTTGCAACATGTTGTGGTAATATCACAACATTTGCAACATGTGCGGACTCTCGATTACAATGAAAATAGCAAATAAAAAGGGCGAAAAAAAAAGTCACAGCCCTATCGCATCGGAGCATCATGGCATTACAGATGCGGCCAGCTGGGAAACTGATGATGCTGCTGAAAGTACTAAAGCTATTGCAAGCATCAACTTCCACAAGCCATCAGTGGAGCTTATTCTCCTCAACAAAAGCACATGGCCAAAGCATTGTCTGTGGGCCACAGGAGTTCATCTGCTACAATGAATGGATCTGAAAGCATGGAATATTGTATATTCTGCAGACAATTATGACTTTTTTGAAAGCATTGGATTCCATAGCAGTTATCATTATTCTGGAACACTTTTGAGAGAGAGATCTGACTTAATAAATTTGTAAGTAACTTTTTCATTAATGATTTATGTGTGTGTATAATGTAAAAGCAATAAAGGTTGCATAAGCAGATACATCTAAGTAAAGTTAGACATCACCAAGATACTTATACCATTGGAAAAGCTGGTATCTAACTGACAATTTTGCATGTTAGCGCCTGGCTAGGAATTAACTCTGTTTACAACAGCAAACAAGCAATCAAATTATTGTTTATTTTGCAAAATTGTAAGCTAAAATGTATAATCTAGAAGAAGCATATGATGTCCCTCCGGTCGGGATCTAACTGACAAAAATGCATGTTAGAACCCTTCAAATTGGTGTCTAACTGATACGTCATGTTCCAACCTCTAACCTGACAGTTTTAGTTATTCACTTCTTCTTTTGGTGCTGTTTATTTTTAGATTTGTTATAACTTAACAGATTGAGCTTTGTGCACTCATCTGGAACCACGTAGTTAATTGCCCATTGGAAAGTGTAAAACAAAGATATATAATTGTTGTCGGACTCCTTCCATTTAAAAGTATCACCACAATGGGTTTTTTTTTTGGGGAAAATAAAATAAATTGTTATGAAGCAAGTAGCCCGTGGCTGATGTGCAGACCGATAATAATTATGATTGAATAGGAAAGTGTCTAAATATCAATGAGGGATAGTGATAATTATTATGAATTTAGGTCCAGCCACTCCTCAATACGATTTCTAATATATTATCTGGGCAATTTCAAATTTACTATACCCACGTGTCAGGCTTTACAATCTCATTGTCATGACAATAGCATGTACTTGATACTGTTGAAGCACGTTTGTTTACTCTGCTTCTTTCAAATTAAGTGAGTCCTGGTCATTTTGCTGGTAGCCAGAATAATTATGATAATTCAATTGTTACAGTACAATCAAAAAATTTTCCGGAATCCCATGCCCTCAGGAAGTTCTTCACCCTTCCACGCCCTTCAGTTCTTACCCTCACCCTTCCATGCCCTCGCTTCCAAGCTCGCGCTCTAATAAATCACTTAAAGACTAAAATATGAAAAATAAATCCAAAAAATTGCTTATTATTGGAAGGTCGTTGCTATGTTCATATTAAAAGCAATTTTGAATAAAACATTTTAATCTATCTATAGAAATTAACTGTTACCATTTTGGTGACAAGCACAAGGGAGAGCTTGGAGTTAGCGGGCAGGTATGTAAAAGAGTGGTGCCTTTATACATATACAGAAGCATGAAACTTCCTACACACCTTAAAAAACATCTTTACAAACATCTTTAGATAGGGAGCCACCTCAGATTTCGGGTAGCTGGCTATTGGCAGCCATTTTCCAAGATGGCGATCAATTCTTCCATTTTGCAGCTTTCTGTGTAGTTCCTGTGAATAGAAATAAAGCGAAAAGTGTTTGTTATTGCTTCTCTAGGTATTCAGAACATTGCTATAACATTTTTTGGTAACCTGACTATTTTCAGGCGTGTTAGAATCAATTTTTGGAGAAATATTGATTCAAATACTGGATTTTTGCGTTTTCGCATGGTTACGCCAATTTTTTATTAATTTCAATTTTATCCTGTAAAAAATTTGTTGTTCTAGATTGAAAATAAGTGTCCATAAAAAGCCTCGAGCTTTCTGAACACACCTCGTATGTGCAAAAGCATGGAAGTGCTTGGTGGTGCATGTAGGTGCTTGCAAGGGAGAGTCTGCTGGGATAAATATTAGGTTGTACTGTATCCAATATTTGTATGTCAGTATTTCGTAATATAAGCCATTCAAATCAGAATGTGTAGGCCTGCTAATTAGCAAGATTATGAGCTCTGTTGTTCAAAGACCCCTGATACTTATTAAATCACAGGCATCACAATTGTTCACAATGATTCTGCACTAGACCACTACCAGTGGTACAGACACACCAAAGTGGGAAAGTCCCCTGAATCTGCCACCCTGCAGTAATGTTATGCCAATGGGGTGCAGGGTGGCTGATTCATGGGAATTGCCCAGACTTTCCCACCTTCCTTGCACTGTTTAAGGAGGCCAGTATCATGCAGGCCATAGAGCTGTGTTGGTAAATGATTGAAATGCCTGTGAATTCAATGGCCATCCTAGTATCAATGAGCATACTTAGTACTTACATTCAAGTGCAACTGTAACTTTGAATAACAAAAAGGGTCACTGGCAAGAAACGCCTGTATTGTGACAACAGTCAAATTGAAATTCAGTGAAAATGCTGGCTATTAATCAATACATTAATCTCTGAATCCAACACCTTTTACTAATGGGCTATTATCATTCAAATCCAGGTAGAAATCCCTTTATCATGTACTTAACAATAAAACTCCTGCACAATGTTCAAAATCAATGTCACTGAAAAATCCCATAACTTTTAGGTTTATTAGTTCATAAGCCTATTATATAAAGATGTAAAATCATTTTATTCAAATCAAACCAATAGTTTTGTCAGGAGCAGCTGTCATACTGGTTGGTAAGTGAACTTCTTACTGAGTTCTCAAAGGTGATTTGGATCTCACTATGATACAAGTTTATAAATGTGAAAAGGCTGACAGTTCAGCATGTTTATAGCACCAGCAGTCTTTTAAATAAAAGATAATTATTTGGCATTGAAATGGTTCATGTACATGGTTAAATTTAAGAATTGCAATTGTTTTTTTTTACGATGCTTTTTACAGCTCTTCGCATATTTTCATAGTCCATATAAGAAGGAAATTATTTTCTTCTTTTCAATTTGAAAACTGGCTTTGTCACTTCATGTGACAGTTAGCTGTTTGTTTCTTATCTTCTTTTCAGGTACATACTTTTTAAGTTAATGAGTTTGATACCTATGCTGCAAGATACTATATTGTGCTCAAGAAACCAATGAAATGATAAATGACAAAAACAAATCATCAAGAAAAAATGTTGAAGCCTGTGACATCACAGCACCAGGTTGAATGTTAGTTTTGAAACTGATTAGGCCTAGGATGCTATTCACGGAGAGCTCAAAAATCACTGAGGCTTAACATGCATTTGAGTGCCCCTGTTGCCTGGGCCCTGTGTCAATCATCAAAAAGGCGATACCAAATGATACCGTTGGGTCCAAATTTTTTACCTTTAAAATATAGAAGAGGCACACCACGAAGGTGCTGAGATAATGGGATTTGAAATCCTGATTTTGACACGATTCAAATTTTTGCTCGATATTTCAAAGACCCCCTAAAATTTACCTAAAAAGGTACTGAGGTCTGAAAATGCAATTTTTCCCACTTTTTAGTAACTTTTTAAAAAGAAACAATTATTATGAACAAAATCTGAGTCGGGTGAGTGTCACCCCCACTGATGAAGTGCCTGAATCTTTGAAAAACTGCCTCTTAATGAGGATGTCTTATGATGTATTGTCATCGACATACCAAGACCAAATAGAGATAATGATATATTTGCAACCACAAGGATAATCAAGCAAAATGCAACTGTCAGCAACAGAAAATCCTTGACAAACAGTGGGATGTCATGCCAGGGTTGACCATGCATACAATAACAGCTAAAACAATGGAATGTCCATTTGTCAAGCTGTCATATCAATTTGGGTCAGTGGCAATTTATGATGCTATGAGGGCTTGTGATTTAGTCAACAAATATAAACATGAGAAAAATAACTCAATAAAAATGTTCACATATTTTGTGGGAATATCAGTGTTTTTTGTGTTACAAGTTATCTCGTTCATAAACAAATCTCAAACAATAATGTATGTAGGTTTTATTTTTGTTAGCAGTGCAAAGGTTAACAGTAAAACTATTTACGTAATAAAATATTTAAATGACCTATAACATCACAGAATTATTAATGCACTGAGCTGTTAAGTGATAATTGCTTTAGGTGCAATATCAACCTGTCAGGTTATGATGAGTGAGGCAATTATTGGGTGATAATGTCATCAACCCTATTAATTGACAAAACTGTATCTTGCACCAGCATATCAATGTTACTACTTCATTTCAAAGTACGATCTGGCAATACCTCGTATATATATACAGACAGTCAGACAATACTGTCACTAGCACCTTACCCGTACGACCATCGACCCAGTCACTGTGAATGTGCTAAACAATGGAACTTTCAAATATGACCAAAAATGGAAGAATATGTTTTAATAAGGGTCCGTTCAGAATTTATGACTTGGGGGGTGGGAGTTTTGAACGAGGGGGTACTAACTTTTCACACGTGTTTCAAGGGGGGGTATTAATTTTTGACAACACTTCGAAGGGGGTAGGAAATTTTAACAAAGAAGAAATGTTATAAAACACGCATAAACTCACTTTTTATGCGCAAAAATCTGCAAAATGACACAAATTTTTACGCATGACCTTCTGAAAAAGTATATATGTGTATTGCTTTGTATGTCAAGAGGGGGGGGGGGTAATAAAAATACGCATGAAACCTAAGGGTGAGGTACTAAAAAATCCGCATGAAACTTAAGGGGGGTATCAATTTTTGACGGGAAGCTCCAGCAAAACTCCCACTCCCCCCAGTCATAAATTCTGAACGATCCCTAATGGCATAAGTGTTTTTTAAACCAAACATACACTGATTTGCTGTTTACTTTGACAGAGGTTACAAACCTTTACATTTTACAAACAGAATACATTGTCATCGGCAGCACGAAAAACAAAGATATTCTAAATATGCAGGGCAGTCAAATATCTTACTAGTGTACTTCTGGTTATTCTTACAAAACAATTTCTGACTGTGTCAGCTTGATATGAGTTTGTTCCCATTGTATTTCAACACATAAATATTGACTGGCCTTCAACATTACCTGATCCTTTTGGTTAAACCATGAAATTTAGATAAAATACAATAATACACATACTCGTACTACATTATAGTAATTCATAGCAATTTTTCCTAATTCTTGTCTCTTCGAAATATATGCAAAGAGCAACCCAGTGATTTTCAGTATAACTTTAAGTTTGTATATCACAAGCAGGTTTTTCATGGGAGCATACTAATGGCAGGGACCAATAAAACTAAGGGATACTTGCAGCCGAAAATTAAGTTCTGTCAATGACTGTTTCAGTTGGCTTCTCATAAAATTTTCAAAAGTCTCGGATAAAGAAGAGCCAATGTTAAAAAATTTTTATTAGTAGGCTAATCATTGTTAGGTTATTTACATGTAAATTGTTTTTAGGTAATTGACATTATTGAAAGGCTTCAGTTGGCTTCTCTTTAAAACGAAAAAAAAATTGTCTTAAACAAAAGAAAAGCCAACATGAAAGAAATTGATATCGGTAAAACCCATCTTATTTTAGAAAATGTTGCAAAAGCACATAGGAATAAACATGCCAAAAAACACTAGTGCGTTAGCTGCGAAGGTAATGACTCACTGGTAGTAATGTTTTATGAGCAACATTGGCCATTACAGACATCCAACTCCCAGACGGAGAGAGATTAGCAAAGGTTCAACGATTGCTGATGTCTCAGGAGAAAGCTGCTGTCAGATGAAGGGAATTTCCGTACAGAGAAGTGCATTGTGATTACTTGGATTCCTTGGATTGACCACTCAGACATGAGGTTCCATTAAAATGGTCTATGCTACATATATCCTGTCATATCCCTTCATATTTGGAATCAAAAAGTTTGCAACAAAAGTTATGATTTTTTGATTTTGTGAAGGCAGATCTTGACTTGACTCATCCATTTCTAAAATCTGTTAAGTTTAGTGCTCAATCAATAAACAAAAGAAAGTTGGAAATGGCAGTTATACTACCATTCGTAATAAATGACAAAACCAATCATCCGTGATGGATATGACCAAACCAAAGATTTTAATGGCAAAACTACAGACATGATAATGCCATGGTTACAATAGTCAATACCAATCCTTTTCTTTGCCATTTGCTATTTCCCAAAATGTTGAATAAGCATACTATTAAAAGGGTGCTATCTAGCAGTATTTGGCTTAATTTTTCGTTCATGCCGAAATCTGGAAGTGCACAGATTATGCATGGCTTAAAGCAATAAGAAATCCAACTTCATAACTTCATATAGTATTTGCCTTCAATTTAGGGTTTTTGCTGGTATGTCCACCAGTGATGGGCAGTATTTTTTTCACAATTCAGCTACATATGTACAATCAGATTCAATTGGACATAATGGTCTCCCTTTTCGCAAGTGAACAATGCATCCACCAAAATGAAATGACAATGCGTGAGAGCTCTTGGACTGACAGCTATACTCTCCCAGGACTCGGCAATCATTGAACCTTTGCTAATCTCTCTCCTTCTGGGTGTTAGATGTCTTTAATGGCATAAACATTACCAGCAAAAGGTCATTACAAGAACCTGAAATGCAAGTACCAATTATAGTATGTTTCTAGTGGGTGGCTTACCTTAACACAACATTATACTCAAAATATTTGCTGTTATATAAAGGCTGCAATTTATGGTGGTACACAGTATTTTTATGGGTGGCCTTTAGTTTATTTATACGCAAGATCATCAAATTATTTAACAATGAAACTGCTTTACTGACTTGCGTTGGTCAATGCATGCAATTACAGTAAGAGACATGGCATTATGTTTTATTTACACACAACACTTAGATTTTAACTAGTGCAGAAACCAGGACAAGTCAATATTTTTGCATTAGGCTAGTCTCTGCAAATCTTGTGACTTATAGTCACTACAGGCTTGTGCGGAAATAATAGTGATGGCATCGGTGACATTGCCGGCATCGGCAAAATTCTTGAACAGACCATAATGACTCTTGACGGTCGATGTTCAGCAAGGTTTCTGATCAAGACAGACTTTTAAAAAAGAAATGCACTGCACCCAACACAGTCTGTTTTATCATCATAAGGCTCCATCTAATTGGGAGACTTATTGATTTTTCTGTCATTATGAGAACCTGCTCAAAGGTTGATCAAAGAATCTGAATACCTGAAACCAGACAACATCTCATGAAACACATGACTTTTTGTCACCACCATCTTGGAAATTGTTATGAGAATAGATTCAATTCATCAAAAGTATATTTTCAGTACCACAAGGAAAACCAATGACACAATATATGTTATCACATTGCATTGATAAGCTTGTTTGACCTTGCGTTATTGAATTTTTGTGTAATAATGGGTAATAACTCAACCGTCAAGGTTGTGACACAATTGGGGGTCCTTTATATCAGTGTAATAATTGGGTTATAACTCAAACGTCAAGGTTGTCACACAATTGGTAGTCCTTTGTATCAGCATTTGTGTCGGGCACGTAAAATATCACTCAATTGGGGTAAATATGTAACAAGTTCAGGACTTTCCACTTTTTCAGCTGTCTAATCAAAATAAACCTCTGCAAGCGCCTAGCACTGGGCTTCTAGGGCTGAATATATCTTAATAAACAATATCTCATAAAGGATCAAACATCACAGTTTTGCGATGATTCTAAATATGCTCTTACACTGAATAATTCAGAATAAAATTTTTAACTTTTCAAAATTCCATAGATGTAACTATCTAACACCTGAAAATGAACCTAATTCCAACCATTTCTGTGAAAATGAACCTTGACTTTTTTCAAATTCCAATGTTTTCCATGATATTATAGTGTTATGGTTTTGAGTATTGATACCACATTTTCCATTTTATTGGTTTTGGCGATTCCTGCTATTGTCACTGAATTCTCAGAGGCATTTCACAAATGTCATGCTAGAATGAAAAAAAAACTAAAACTTTTAATCTAGCAATGATCAAAAACCCTGAGGCTAATGGCAGCCATTTCAATTACTGAATTTGGTTAGACATTTGAAACTTCAACCGGATGTTGCAATTCCATTATAACAAAATCATCCAAAACAATTTTCCGAATAATACAACTAAAAAATAACACCAATACCACATATACACTTTTACAAATTTATTCATTTATGCATTTATATATATTCAATATTTTATTCCGGACAACATATGTCCATAATTAACAAGAATAAGTAGGCCAAACCTATTAGATAATTCTATGTATAATTATTGTATAGTCCTATAAACTTGCGTAGTTTTTAAGACCAAGACAAAACTGAAAATGAATGCATGGCGTAATAAGATATTATCCATATGTCAAAATTATAATTAAAAACAAAATGTGTTGTGCCATGGGTGGTCTGATGGATATTATGTATATCACTGTCTGTTCTTGGCAAGTAAAAGATCCCTTACATGGGGCATATGTGTAACATGTTGAGGATTGCTGCTCTCTCGGCCATCTCATCAATCAACCCTCGTGGGCACGCAGAACTGCGCTTGGAGCACTCACCATATTCATCTATCTATCTGTCTATGTAAACTGATGACCAATTTTAGACAACAATTTCCAGAACAACCTTCAAATAGAATTAATTTTTTGCCGCAGATGAATCGTTCAACATAATTCAATGTTTGACCTTCCCAAATGCATTTTCTACCATACATAATTGATAGCTTAAGTATCAAAATATTGCAGAATCTGAAAATAAAACGAGGTTGACATTGTCATCCCAACACATAAGTTAGGAGATATACCATCATAATGGCTAAGGTTGTGCCAATCATATTCATAGTGCAGCCTGCTGGGCAAATCAAACCTGAGAACGGTATGCACAGTGTTTTGTTAAATCAGGTTTACATGGATTTATATTATAGACAAACTTTCATGAATTTAACAGGAAAAATGGGCAAAACTATCTTGTATAATATAAATTTCAAAATTTACCCTGAAATGATTTTACTGTTTGGTAATTTCTCACAAGCAAATCATCTATCCCTCGAGTAAGCTTCGATAAAACAAACTGCAATCTCTTAAGCTTGGGCGAGTCAGATGAATATCTGAAAATTTTAAAAAATCTTCTGCACAAAAGGATGCGAAGAATACATACATGTTATGAGACAATTGGTCATCGTACTACAAACCTGATGACTGTCAGTGCTAATTTTTTATGCCAGATATCTCATAATCTGTATCTTGCCATTCAGTCTTAAGGTAACTATTTTTATTAATTACAGGCAAAACAATGGCGAACGGCAAGACTATGGATGGATTTCCAGAAACAGCGGCACTCCAATCTAACGAAATCACGCCGAGAGAAAAAGAGAACAGCAAAAGCTCACAGTGGAAAGAAGCATGGTTCAACTTCACCCAGAATACTACACTCCATGGGGTGAACTACATCACAGGAGAGACACCTTTTCCCATCAGAAGGTGGGTGTGATTTTCTATAGCACTGATTTGCTGTTTTCAAATTTGATTTTATTCACTATACATGCAATGTACATAAAAATTAAACAGTAAGATTACACAATAAATATTACTCTTATTTCCATTGTGGACCTTTTGATTGAAGTCTCCAGAAAGTTCATTGACAGTGATTAATTAAATAAAATTGAATAAATATTAATAATATAAGTAGGCATTTGTTTCTTTAAGGTAAATTTGAGCTTTTAAAGCAATCAAATGAACTGTGTACAGTATACTAAAGTCTAACAGCATCAAGTTCTGCTATGTTTCATCAACCAATAAAAATAATCCTGTGACTTTTAATTAAATAATATTTAGATTTGCGCGTACAAAATGTGTGTTTGCTAAAGTTACGCGTTTTAGTTAGACACCGATGTCCAGGACGGATTTAACTGACAAAAATGCATGTTAGAACTAACACGACAAAGAGGTGTCTAACTGATTTAGACATCATATACTTCTTCTATTCTACATTTCCACTTATAATTGTTTGTTTGTTGTTGTAAACACAGTTTACCTCTATCCTGGCACTAACATGCAAAATTGTCATGTACAGATACCTGCTTTTCCAATGGCATAAGTATCTTGATGATGTCTAATATTGGTTAGGTCTCTCTAAGATCACTCATTGAACTGATTGTTATTTTGTTTCAACAGTGTAATGGGTTTAAAAGTGAAATGATAAGGTATATCTTGCAGAAACAAAAGAAATTTTCATAGAAGAAAATGTGCGATGCGCTGTACTGCAGCAAATAATTTACCCATATAAAAGAGTCAAAGATTTGTACTGCTTCCATAAATGATCTTTGAGCCTTTCTTCGCTTATTGTTTGTCTGACTGAAGTATGTAGTAAGTTGTACATATTTGGCTTAGGCAATACTTCAAAATGCTTGGAAAAACAAAGACAAAGCAAAAAACTTCTTCTTCTCTATTCCAAACCTGTCCACAGTTCAAGATGGCCATGTGTTTGAATACTGTCTCGATGATGTTAGTCTTCGAATACTGCATTTTCAAATCTCATGAATGTCAGTCAAGTGATCTTCTGGGCCTGCCAATTTGATATGCAGACAGTTCAAACACATACTGTGGGCTTTTACTCTTATTTTGTTATCTCAAGAACTGGTTCAGACAAAAAGTTTAATGTGTTTTGGCCATTTGAGATGTCAAAAGTGACTCGAACCACAACTGGTAATTACGCTGAGCTTTTTACTTAAAGTCACTATAGTGTTCTCCAGACAAGAATATAGAAGGAAAAAGTCACTATGAGACCAATTTGTAATTGAGAAATCAGCAAGGGAATATTTGTTCAAGCGCAAAAGAATTTGGGAGAGAAAGAAAACAAAACTGTGAAGGAAAGAAAAAGATTATTGTTTGTACTGTTGGATGACATAAAGTTATTTGGAACTTTGACAACAGATCAAACAGAAAGACAAGAGTTATACAGTGTAGAACGAAAGATTTATGTAAAGTAAGCTAAGTGGTAAGATAGTAAAGACTAGTTTTAATAGAAATAAGAGATTGGTCTATAAAAAGAAAGGGAGATAGGCAGATAAATGGATTGTTTCATGAATAGGATAAGATACAGTACAAGGGATGGATAGTCGTTGGATACCCTGTTAAATATTTTGATTGATTGAAATTTGTGCTGATTGATGACAGAGGAATAGCAAATTACAAAGGTAGTCTACTTATGACAACAACATGCAAAATAATAAGGTGAACATACGACATGTAGCACAATACATGAATGGCCTAGCATGCTGCAAAGTCATAAATCTCCAACCCAATGTAGATGCATGGTTTATTGTTACACTAATTGGTCTCTGATGTTGTGGAATGCTAATGTAACACAGTATAAATGCCCCTGCAATGCCCAGTTATTAAGTTTTTTTAAAGAATCTGGTTAAATGAATTTGATACATTATAGACAAGATTAATTATTCTTTTTGAGTAATAAATGTATGGCCTTTGCATCACAACCTTCATATAAAACTGTTGGTGATGTAAATCTGTCAGGATACAAAGAAATGCTGAGTTGCTAGCAACTGTGAGGTAACAACTCCCACCCTGTGCTGTTCTCTATTTAAAAATTAGTTATTATCAAAATCATACCATCCAAGACAATCTCTTACAAGATATTAGCATTTTGCAAAAAATCTGAAGCTGTTTCACACAAAAAATAATCACTAAATAAGTACTTTAAAAATTATTCCATGTACGTTTAACATTCAATATAATATACCGATTTTAGAAATTGTGCAGAAGACAAATCTTTTTAAGCTGATGCTATTTTACACTGTATGTAATCACTCACTTTTAAAACCATTTATAAGCACTGCAGAACTACAACAAAGTTATCTTTGAAAGTTGTAAATCATCCAAACGCTGGTTCCAGCTTAAATGCTTGAAATAATGGTTGGTGTCTAAAATCAATAAGTGTTAATGGCACCATTGATTTTTGTATTGGTTTGAGTGGTAATTGAGTTTAGAAAATTTTCACTGTTCAGTGTCACAATTAAATGCATTATGCTCTTTGTTTTATCTATTATTTTTCAAAGCTACATCCACTGCTATTTATAGATATTGGCAGGGCACAATCAATCATGCTTGACACATGGGTTGTCTGATGAAGTAGCACTGACATAAAAAACCTTCATAGCTGTACCTGCTGATTATGCCAAAATCAAATTGGTTCTTTTTTACGACCAATGAAAAAATCTTGCCAAGTACCCGAAGTAGCTGTGCTGCAGTTGTTCCTGCATTGTGTTGAAATATAGACGGATGGAGGGACAGATGAACATGGGAATGAAAACATTAATCCCGTCCCATGGCTGGACTATAGGCCAATTACGCTTGCTAAAGCAAATTCTACCAAATAAAGTATCTGATGACCTCTCCCTCGCAGCATATATTTATTTCATTTTAAAGTTTCGCATCGGTAAGTCAATGTTGATTAGGTTTCATGCACCTATTGAATGCGATTGTGTTGTTTTCAAATTGAAATATATGTAGCAGTTATTCAGGTGCTTGGGTGTAAATTGCAATTTAGATTTTGCATATTGCAACACCTACAATTAGCGACGATGTGCAGTCTTCAGTCTCAACTCTCAAGTATACAGCTTTATATTATATATGTTCCATTGCATGTTATCCCCCACTAGAGAACCCTACAATGATTGATTGTGTGCCAGAACATGATGACATTTGATTGGACAAAATTCTGGGTGCATCAATATGATCATGCGGTATATATCATTTGTCTGCATCATCCCAAATCACTGTTGGAGAAATGCTTGTCCAGTAATTTGAATCGTCAGTAATTGCATTTCTGAAACATGTTATATATCAACGGTATCTTGATGAGTATGCAGTGAACAAGACTAAACAAGGATTTGTTTTACTGAGTTCTGCTGTGTTTTGTTTTCTGTAGAAAATCAGCTTCATCTATAAGCTGAACTTCACAGGAAGTTTGTAGATGAATAAAGAAATTCAGACATTGGTGTATTTGCATTGATTAAATTTGATGAAAAATATTGTGTTCGGCCAATATTTGATGATGGATGATAATTATTTTGTACTATAAAATTGCATTGAAAAAGAGATAAAATTAGATACATGTACAAAAAGAATGGTTGTCAGGCCATACAATGCAATTTGATTTGTGTGCGATTTTTTATGTCCTAAGTCGATGTCAGTATTACGGACACCCAGCCAGTGATTTGTCAGTGATTTGTCAATTTCATTCAAGCAAGGTCATTTGCTAGTGATTGGTATGAAAATTCTCATTGTGGACCAGAACATTGGCATGACACAAACCTTGACCCATGTGCATGTCATTGACCATGATAACCTGACCTTGCATGTCTACAGTTTGTCACCAGCATAAAATGCTTATTGCATTCAGATTATTTTGGAAAGTAGTAAACTGCTCACACTTAAAAAAGGCACATCTTTTAAAACAGCTTAAAAACTAACTTCTTATCAAAGTATGGCCACAACATTTTGCACTTATCTGGCCAAATATCCCGTCCTAGTGTCTGGACAGTGTCACTGAAAAACATTGAGAATCGGCTGAATCAGGCTGCATTTAGTGAAACTGCTTCAAAAACCAAAATCACAACCAATGCAAATTGAGCCAGAAAACATTTTAAAAGTGCATCAAAGTGCCAAAATTAGGGAGAAATTCTTATAAAGTTTCATTTTGTTGGATACTTAGGAAGTCAGGAGGGCATTAATCAGTTGGTCCTCTCTGTGGTCGAAAGTCCTTGTAGTGGATTTACTTATTATTGTTACATCCCCGTTGCGTGTATTTCTGTCTGTAATTACACATTCTCTGTGTGTGTGGAATAATTTTCTACAACTTTGTCAATGTCCCGTAACATTAGGAGGCAAAAATGGCAAAAGCTTGCCCCAGATCAACATCCACTGTTTGGTTAATGACCCATTGTAATACATTGAACCCACTTAGTCATTATCAATTGTGTATTTTGCCAACTCTAGTTGTTAATGGAACTTGTCATTGACTCACTCAAGTCAATTATTTGCAGTATTACTGTGAGTATGTCGCGGATTCCAGGAAATTGAGCGATAATAAATAGAGAAGAGAGAAGTTTTTGTTTTACAATTTCATCAGGTAATGAGAATTAATCGAAATACACCAGTCAGAGCTAACAAGTATTTTTTACCAGTACAATTGCAGTACATCAAAGCAGAAGTACCTGCATACTAAAGAATGCTGTGTAAATTAATTCCTGATTAACTGATGGTATGATATGACACGATACATTCTATTTCAAATTTGCAAAAAAAGATAACCAGTACACTACAGTAACAAACAGTATTGATCGTAAATTTGCTATCATAAGCTTATTTGGTTGCATCAACTGTAATTTCATACGTCATGATTCACTTTTGCAACTCAAACTTAAGATATACTGCGTAACACATATTCATAGCAACAGTAAGAAAAGCTTGTAACAAAACCAAGAAAATAAACCCTAGCTGGTATCCAGATTTTTAAAAAATGTCTGTGTAAATCATGCAAAACTTGAGAAAGGTTGAAGAAAAATGGTCAGTCCTGGTCAAAATCAATGACTTTTTTTAAAGTGCATTGAAATTTCCAAAAATTAGTTTAACTTTTTTATGATTTCAACAACTAAGGTTAATTTTGTATCATTCCAATCTTGCCCACTCCTGCATGTTATAACCTTCACAAGTTTTCCCTATTCCAAACCTGTCAACAGGTCGTGATGTTCATGAATTTGAATTCTGTCTCGATAATGTTAGTCATTACATATTGCATTTTCAAATCTGATGAATCTCAGTCAAGATAGTCTGGGTCTTCAAATTTGATATGCAGACAGTTCAAACACAGACAGTTTGTGCTTTCACTCTTATTTTGTGATCTCAATAACTGGTTCACACAAAAAGTTTAATGTGTTTTTGCCATTTGAGATGCGAGCAGCGACTCGGATCACAACTGGTAATTACATTGAGATTTTTCCTGTCACCATGCAGTTCTTCAGTTAAGTACATAGAAAGAGAAAAATAGTTTATGATTGAGAAATCAAAAAGGAAATATTTTTACCCTCGGCAATGTATACATTGCCGACGGGTATTGTAGTTACTTTGGGAAAATTTGTCCGTCCGGCGGGCGGGCGGGCGGGCGGGCGGGCGGGCGGGCGGGCGGGCGGGCGGGCGGACGGGCGGGCGGGCGTCCGGATAACGGGCGTCCCACTTGTGTATTGGGAGTAATGCCAAAACTATGGAATGTATACTTTTTATTTTTGGGACATTATTATATCTTTTATCCTAGTTGTACCTATTAGAGGTTTAATCCACATGAGATTAATACTTTTCTCACAATTATTGAAAAATGTGAAAAAATATTTTTTTGTGTATTGGGTGTCAAGCCAAAACTATGGCATGCATATTCATCATTTTTGGGTAAATATTGTATCTTTTATCCCAGTTGAGCCTTTCATAGGTCTAATCCCCATGACATTAATACTTTTCTCACAATCATTGAAAAATGTGAAAAATTGTTTATTTTCTGTTTCTGTGACAGAGCTAAAAAACTGCAGTACTTTTGACACTGAAATTGGCATATTGTATGTATTAAATACCCAAGATGTGTTTTTTGTGGGTCTAAATGCTCTGAGAAAGTTGAACGGACGACAATTTACCAAAAATATGAAAAAATACTATTATTTTAAACTTGTATAATTCAGTCAATTTTGAAGTTAAATCTATGAAATTTTCCACTTAGGTGTCTAACTTATGCCTCTTTAAACATCTCTAATCAGTTGGAATGTTGGTCCTATGAATTTTTATAAAAACCCAAAAATTCGAAAAAATGCCAATTTTCCAATATTTCTGCATGAAAAGCCAAATGGTAATGGGTAAGTTAGTTAACTTTAGGTCTTATTGTAGTTAGACACACTATTGACTAATATTCACAGCCATTGCATGAGTTGTTGCAATTTTTTCCATTGAAATGTAGGATTGAAAAAAGGCAAAAAATCATTAAAATGTCTATTTACTCTCCATTTCCTTCTGATGTCATACCAGTCGTTGACATTTTTTTTGTCAAAATAAACCTGACATGTTTCACATCATCATCATGCTGATTTTGAACAATATGAAAACTTTTATTGGCAGCATAGGTCAATATTAACAAAATTAGATAAATATTAAGGATTTTCAGATAATCATATATCAGTAAATATTGGCCCTGGTCAATCAAATTTGCCACAATTATGTCTAAATTTGACTTTTTCTACCTCTCCTCATGAAATATTATATGACACTAAATCTTTTTAAAACTGCCAATTATTATAACTTTATGGTTAATATCTAAACTCAGTGATGTAAATTTTTAGAAGATGAATAAATGTCAGCCCCTTTTATTTAGTTGTTTGCATGAAAATTAAATGTGATTGAATCAGACAGATTGGCTTTTGTTGAATGGAGCACTGGAGAAGTCTTGATTATGTAATGTTATGTCACAGGGTAATTGTCTTCCCTGCTAATCCTTTGACAAGAAATCTTAAACTCTCAATTGTAAAGTTCTTAATGGTTTAAATCTAACATCAGTTATGTACATTTTAACATATAAAGTACTGTCAGCTTACTTTTATCTTGGTCTTTAATGAAAAACATATAAGACAGACTGGCAATAAGACCGCTATGTATATATAGAGGGTTATCAAAGAAAATTACTTGGCATGCAAATCCAATTTCTGCAAATTTCAGTGTGTAATTTTACATTTCAAGACATTATTGGATAAATCTGTCTTTTAATTCATTTTAAAACTCACTCCAATTGTATTTTTAGCATTTTAAAGAAATATTGTTTAGGGGGTAAAAGTGTCATCATTGGAAGGGGTCCAGTTTTTTTGTGAATGGGCCTGGAGACAGTATGTCTGTGCTTCATTGTACCCCTCCCCTCCAGCCATTCATGTTATGTAACATTGTGTCACTAATCCTGTCCAGTGACCAAAGCTGGGAACAAAGGAGCACAAAAGCAGTGCACAGCACCCTCAACTTTTTAACAAATTTTCTTTTTTCTTAGAAATATGTCCAAACTGCATTGACACCAACTTAGTAGTCTTATATTGAACAAATAAAGAAATTTCCAATTTTAATAAAATATTTAGGCCAACTAGAAGCTGAGATATGACTTTTTGTAGCCCATACAGGCTGTACACAGAGTTGGGACATCTTTCTCTTGTTTTGTTTTTCTTTACAGCTATTGTTATTCTCCAAAGTTTGACCAGCATTTAACCTTTGTATTAACTAGCAACTTGCTTAGTCTTAAAAGATATATATATACTGGCATAAACCTTGTTTTAGTGTTACTATTTACAATGGTTTTGGTTGGAGACATCTTATCTATAATTTATGTTTTTAGACCCATATTCCATATTTGTAATTTATGATAAGAATAGCTAAGACTAGATAGACTAGATAGATAGATAGATAGATAGATAGATAGATAGATAGATAGATAGATGGATAGATAGATAGATAGATAGATAGATAGATAGATAGATAGGTAGATTGATAGATAGATAGATAGAAAGATAGAAAGATAGAAGGATAGAGATAGATAGATAGATCGATAGATAGATAGATAGATAGATAGATAGATAGATAGATAGATAGATAGATAGATAGATAGATAGATAGATAGATAGATAGATAGATAGGTAGATAGATAGATAGATAGACACATGTAGATAGATAGATATATATATAGATAGATAGATTGATAGATGCATACATAGATGGATAGATTATTAGAGTAATTTTAATCCTGTACAATTTCTAAAGCTTTACAATGATTCAAGATTCCTATACATGGATATATCACAAAATCCAATCATCAACTGGAATTATTCTATTTTCTCAATTTAATCTCTTTTTACAAAAAGCACAAAATCAGCCATAGGCCTACTTGCCTGAATCACATGATCCAGATTTCATTTTGACTAGAAGATATATCATTTCAAGTTTAATCTCTTGGTAACCATTGACTTTCAGTGATGTTTCATTGGACCCCCCCCCCCTCATCACAGTGGCACACTTCTGAGGTGTGTGAAGTATGCCACCCTCCATTCTTTTGTCAGGTTACATAATGGCATTGCATAAGGTGATTAAAAGATTGGGGTACAGCAGGCAATAGCCAATTGATATGGGTGTTTAGCAGCTGAGGAGGGGGACTAAGGAAGCCCCTTTAACCCCTTTAAGGGGAATGTCTGCAAGGATAATGTAATTTAACTGAAATTGTTACAACATCCAACAATTTACATGGCTACATTCTAAAATGGATCCAGGATCAAGATGATGTAGAACTGAAGTCAATGACACTGTTTGATTAGATATAAGATTTACAGACAGAAATTTATTGAACTGATAGATATCTAATTTTTGTTCAAACAATAGCTACCCTTATTGCAATTCAGTTTTATGCAGTTTAAATGAAATAGTAATTTTATCTTTTCTGCAGGAATTATGACACATCTTAATAGAAAAACTGATAGTTGGATTGATCAAACTACCAAAAATCTATCTATCTATCTATCTATCTATCTATCTATCTATCTATCTATCTATCTATCTATCTATCTATCTATCTATCTATCTATCTATCTATCTATCTATCTATCTATCTATCTATCTATCTATCTATCTATCCATCTATCTATCTATCTATCTAAACAGTCCCCTACATGTCCTGATCGTTTTCTGACTGTCTTTATCTCAGTTGTTGTCCATTTCTAGCTGTCTTTTTAATGGTCATTACCTGTCTATTGTACACTGCATTGCTTTATTTTCCTGTCTGTCACCACTGTATATTACATTCAGACAAAAATAAGTTTGATAAAAAACCAACTTTCCAAAATGGTAGTGGAAGAGGGGACGAATTACTGTGGGTAATCCATGCCGGATAATATTGTTCTTAATATTGTCACCGAAACCAGTCATCTTCTTGACTTCATTTTTTTTAAATTTTATTTCTCAAATTGCTCGTTCACAAAAAGGCACAGATTTTGCCACAGGCCACCAATAGGCATAGTGGAATACTTGCCTGAATTTCATTATCCAGATTATACCAAATTATACCACTTCAACAGTACAATGTAACGTCTTGCTAATTGCTAACCATTGATTTTCAGTTCATGTGATCTTGTGCCACACTTTTTGACTCCTTGCCCAAATTTTAACTGTTTCCCCTCTTTTTCTGGGGGGGACCCATCCTGCAAGCTGATTGCATGTGGATTTTGAATTCCCGCCAATACAAAATGGCAGACAGGAAACATTTATATTATTTTGCTCACAGCTCTTGGCCATTCAATGAAAGTTTTTCAACGGGAATTTCATGTTCATGAGGATATTAGAGTACCCAGTGGGGTCCTGCCTCAATGTATCCCACTGTCTGGAGAATAGCCGCTGAGTAGCCGAGGGTATGCTGCCGCGCAGCCTATGTTTCAAATTGCTGAAGAATTAGAGAAAGAAATAACCCCAACTGACACAAAGTTATTTGGAACTCTGACAAGACAGATCAACAGAAAGATAAAATAGTGGAAAGAAAGACTCATAGAAAGAAAAGGTGAGCGGTAAGATAATATTATTTAAGACTAGTTTTGATATAACTAGAGAGTGATCTATAAGAAGAAAGGAGGACAAGCACTAGACAGATGAACAGATACTTTGGTGGATAGGATAAGATATATACAGTACAAGGGATGGATAATTTGATTGATCAAACGTTGCACCAGTTTCTCAGTTACTATAGAAGAATATCCGATTACAAACAAAGTCTACTTGTTACAACAACATACACATAATAATATTGTGAGTGTAAATGAATGGCTCTGCATGCTGAGATGTCATAAATTTCCAACCTGTTTGTTCTCAGAAGGTTTATTGTTACACTAATTGGTGTCTGATGTTGTGGAATGCTAATGTAACACAATAAGTGTCCCTAAAATGCCCAGTTACGAAGTATTATAGAGAATCTGGTTAATTGAATTTTAAAAATTTGACAAGATCGATTATTCTTTTGAGGTAATCTTGTCTGGCCTTTATATCAGGACCTTCATATAAAACTGTTGGTGATACGAATCTGTCAGAACTCAGGGAAATGATGAGTATTTTGCTTGCAATTATGAAGTAATAATTCACAATCTGCGATATTCTCTATTTAAAAATTAGTTCTGATCAAAGTCATCTAAAACAATCTTTCCATAAATCAACTACCTGTGATAAATCATTTCATATAACCTTCAATATGCAATACTAATTTTAGAAAAGTTATGGAACGCAAGCGGAAAATATTTGATGCAATAAAACATAAACAATGCAGAACTATGACAAAGTTATCTTTGATAGTTGTAAATGTTGATCCAGCTTAATTGCTTAAACTAATGGTTGGTTTCAAAAATCAATAAGTTTTAAACCGTAAATGGCTTCACTGACTTTTGTGGTATATTGCTTTGAGCGGTAATTGAGTTTGGAAACTGTTCAGTGTCACAATCATTAAATACGTTATGCTCTTTGTTTTATCTATTATTTATTCAAAGTTACATCCACTGCAATTTATAGATCTTGGCAGGGCAAAGTCACTCATGCATGACACATATTAAGCAATCTGGTGAGATAGCGCTGATATATATGCATTCGAAACAGCATCCACTGATTATGCCGTATCCACTGCATGAATCCTCACCAAAATCAAATCAGTTCTTTGTGAAAAAAAATGATCTTTCTCTCTAAGGATGTGTATCACATGAAAGCCTTTCATGGTGCAAGTCATTGTTAATTGGGTTTCAAACAGCTACTGAATGTAATTGGGCTGTTTTCAAATTGGAATATATACCAATGTCGATTTTTCGGAGCCTGGGTGTGAAATTGCAATTTAGATTTTGCATATTGCAGCACTTACAAATAGCAATGTTGTGCAGTCTTCGGTCTCAACTCTCAAGTATGCAGCTTTATATTATATGTATATGTATATTTCTATATGTTCCATTGCATGTTATCCCCAACTAGAGAACCCTACAATGATTGATTGTGTGCCAGAACAGGATGACATTTGATTGGACAAAATTCTGGGTGCATCAATATGATCATGCAGTATATCTGTTGGAGAATTTTCTGTCCAGTAATCAGAAGCATCGGTAATTGCATTTCTAAACCTTGTTAATATACCAAGGGTATCTTGATGAGTGTGCAGTGAACCACACTTAACAAGTACTTGAGAAAAAATGGTTTTACTGACTTCTGCTGAGTTTTGTTTTCTGCAGAAAATCAGCTTCACCTATATGCTGAACTTCACAGGAAGTTTGCAGGTGAATAAAGAAATTCATACAGTGGTGCATTTGCATCGATTTAATTTGATAAAAAGTACTGTATGCAGCCAATTTTTAATGATGGATAATAATTATTTTGTACTGGAAAATTGCATTGAACAAGAGATGAAATAAAATAAAATGATAGTTGTCAAGCTATACAATACAATTTGATTTGTGTGCACCTTTTTATGTCCCGAGTCGATGTCAGTGTTACAAACAAACAGCCCGGGATTTGTCACTTTTATTCAAGCAAGGTCATTTTCCAGTGATTGGTATGAAATTTCTCATTGTGGGCCAGAACATTGGCATGGCACAAACCTTGACCCATGTGCATGTCCTTGACCATGATAACCTGACCTTGCATGTCTTCAAATTGTCACCAGCATAAAATGCATAATATTATTGTATTGCGATTTGCTAATACTTAATTGTGAAAAAGACGAACAACTAGAAATCTATAGGGTGAGAGCTGACATAAGGTTGGTCATCCTTGTTGACTGATGTGGTCTGATGAAGAATCTAATAAATTGTCAAGGATTCATGATTGTCATTGTACTCAAGACTCAAGACTCAAGATATTTTATTTCTTTCTGAAACGTTATGTTACAGTAAAGAGGGAGGACATCTCTAAGACAAGTAATTATCGCTGGCGAGATGCCCCCCCTAAAAAAAATTAAAAGATCATATCATCATCTCAGAGAGATCCATTAAAGAAATAAAATAAACAATAGCATGCAGAAAATCAAAGCAACAATGGTACAATGAGTGCATATTAATATATTATTAGGTGAAGAACCAAATATATATTATATATTATATAATATGATGAGAACAAAAGTATGAGGACATACGAATAAGAGGAATATTTCAGAAAAGGTAATTGCACATTTGGAGGAGTATGCAAGTCCAAAGAATCTGAGAATATTTCATAAAATTTGATAAAATTTGATGAGAATCACATGTCAACCTATTCTGAACTTATTTTTAATATCCTTGTAGAATTTGCAATGCGTAACTTGCACTTTAAGAAGCAGCTTAGAGACCGAAATTCCTTTGTAACATGGTATTAACTAGGTATTCAAACATATATAGCATAATGGGATATTACACAAGTTTTCATAGTTCAGAATAATTTGTAATTTGATGTATTTTGCAAAACCCTGTAAACTGTGAGTATGTATCTTATCTTTGAAATTCATTGGAGCATTATTTATGATAGCAGGTAATCTAAAACGAATACTATTTTTGACAAAATCATGCTTCTGCTGGGGTATTCGGAAAGCATATGCATGCCTGGTGTTATAATTATGCATGTCAACGTTTCTAGTAAAGACAGTAGTTAGGAATATTTTCGGCAACATTCGATTTTCAAGCCTATATACGAATTTATACTCATTCAATTGCAGAATATCAGTAACTTTCAATAATCTAAGAGACTTAAAAATAGGTTCCGTGTGGGCATTAAATTTTGCATTCATTACAATTCTGACAGAACGTTTTTGTACTTTCCCAAGTCTCTCAGCATGGCTTCCCCAGACAAGTATTCCATAATTCAAATATGGTAGGACCAACGAGTTATACAGTAATAACAAGATATTCTGAGGAAGAAAATTCTTAAGTTTATTCATTATTCCATTAGTCTTTGCAATTTTCTTGGCTATATGATTTGTATGAGGTTTCCAATTGAGACTTGAGTCAAAAATAATGCCTAAATAATTAAACTCTTCCACAAATTCTATTGGTTTATTCTCTATGTTCAGAATAGGTGTTCTAATTTTTCTCTGTTTCGTGTGAAATATCATTGCTTTGGTTTTGCTCGTATTCAAGGATAACTTATTTAACTTAAACCAGATGTTAATTTTTTCTAATTCTTCATTAATTGCACTATCCAAAGAATGCCCACTAACGTCAAAAGCTTCCAGCGAAGTGTATAATGCCGTATCATCTGCATAAACTACCGGTTTAAACTGGTCACAAGTATATACAAGATCGTTCAGATATATGATAAATAGCAAAGGTCCAAGAATAGACCCTTGCGGAACCCCAGTATCTATTGATAATAGATCAGATGATGTCTCGTCATATAGAACCAGCTGTTTTCTATTACTAAGATAGGATGTAAATAAATCAAGTGCATTTGTTTTAATACCATAATATTGTAATTTTTTCAGCAAGATACTGTGGTCCAGTGTATCAAAAGCCTTTGAGAGGTCAAGAAATATGCTGTACATAATGTATATGATAATTATACCCATTGTAATGCGCACTTGAAAATGCATAAGAGTAGAAAGTAGCGCTATATAAATGAATAATTCAATTCAATTAAACTCATGTGACTTCAATATAAAGACATATGAGACAGTTTATATGGCTGGATTTAATGCTATGTTCAATGGCTATTTGGTCTGGTTAATCTATTTTGACAACCAGACAACTATATTTGCATTTGAAAGTCATCCAAGTCATGTCCATTCAAGTTACTGATTTATGTCTTCATTGATTGATCTCAATTTTATCGAAACATCATTGATTGATTTGAACTTTGATGTGACACCAATCCTTGACCCACCTGCATATCATTGACCCAGATAGACCAACCTTGCATGTCCAACACACGCCAGAATCTGATGTCATGCAAGGTTATGATTTTCAACAGAACAACACGCGATGTGGGATAATCTAAGAAATACTGAATTAGGAGAAAACATCACAATAATATTTTGGGAACTGAGTAGTTTTGGTTTGGAATTGCATGTGTCTTAGTTAAAAGATTGATAGACAAATTGCATTAATCAAATTGCATCAATTGAAAGGTAGTCTTGATTTCCAAGTTCTACTGAAGTTTGTTGTCCACCTTGTGAATCTACAGTACACGCATAAAATTGTTTTTTTCAACTACCTTGGATAGCAAACTGCATTCAAAAGCTGACAATCGATTTTTGTAGAAAAGTGACCGATCTGTTAACATTTTTATTGAATTGAGTGCTGAAGTTATTTAGATAATTATAACTAGGTCTAAAAGTAAATGACTCATGTTTAATTTAGAATATTGACTATTGCCACTAGTTAGCTATGACAGTCACAATCGACAAAGTCTTTTGCACTCTTGATTTTTTAATTCATAAATATAGAATATGGCTGCAGAACTTGAAAGCAGCTTGGCAGCTTGGTGGACTGCCAATTGCATGATTCTGAGTTGATGGGTCACCTGGGCCTATGTTGGACGGAATTTCAATCACCATTGGCCTCACTGCCGTGTCGTCTTCCTGTCCTAATTAGCCTACGCAGTACATGAATAAAGGACGCAAAGCCCCAATCATCCATCCATACATCTGGGCTCAAATGGCCTGATCACATCACAACGTTTTTGAAACTAAATGTGTACAAGTGTGGATGCATGTCTTTGAAATTAATTTAGTTTAAACAAAGATGTCTTAAATCTAGAATCTTAACACCACCAGATAGAAAGTTATGGAGTAATTGTAATAAAGTTTCATTTGCTTACACTTAGGAGGCCATTAATCAATTGGTCCCCTCTGTGGTCTGAAGTCATCATAGTGGGTCTGCTAATTATTTGCTACATCCGCATTATTTCTGTCTGTGCTTACGCATTATCTGTGTGCGTGGAATAATTTCTACACCTTTGTCAATGTCCCATCACAATAGGAGGGAAAAATGGCAAAAGCTTGCATCAGATCAACATCCACTGTTTGGTTAAAGACCCATTGTAATACATTGAACCCACTTAGTCATTATCAATTGTGTATTTTGCCAACTCTAGTTGCTAATGGAACTTGACATTGACTCACTAAAGTCAATTATTTGCAGGATTGTTTCAAACACTATGCAGATTCCAGGAAATCCAACAATCATAATCAGAGAAAAGAGAAATTTTTGTTTTACATTTCATCAGGTAATGAAAATTAATCGAAATACATCAGTCAGAGCTAACAAGTAGTTTTTACAAACACATCAATGCAGAAGTGCAGTCGTTGGTCATGAGTTTGAATACTGTTTTGATGATGTTAGTCTTGGAGTATTGCATTTGCAAATCTCGCAAATCTCAGTCAAGTAATCTGCCGAGCTGCCAAATTTGATATGCAGACAGTTCAAACACAGGCTGTGGGCTTTTACTCTTATTTTGTTATCTCAAGAACTGGTTCAGACAAAAAGTTTAACGTGTTTTGGCCATTCGAGATGTCAGAAGTGACTTGAAGCACAACTGGTAATTACACTGAGATTTTTCCTTCTTGACACAATGCAGTTCTTTGGCAAAATAAATCGAAAGGGAAAGTTAAAAGAGAACAATTTGTAATTGAGAAATCAAAGAGGAAATTAACCACTGAGTGCAAAATGGGGCTTGTAGTGCCAAATTGAGTACCTAGTCACCTTTTATCAGCGGTTGAAAACTTTGTGGTGGTGCAAAAGGATTTGAGAAGGAAAACGACAAAACTGTGAAGTAAATAAAGCAATTATTGCTTGTGTTCTTGAATGATATAAAGTTATTTGGAACTTGAACTATGACAAGACAGATAAGAGATATAAAGAAAGGTCAATGGAAAGAGAGATCAATATGGATGAAATCATTAATGAAACATATAATATTATGGACAGACACATGGGCAGCTAAATGGATAAGATGAATTGTATTTGAATGATAATTTATTGATCAACAGTAGCACCGGTTACTATCGACGATTAGCAGAGAAAGCTCCAACATAGTCAACTTATGACAACGACATACATGTATTTAATAACGTCATGGTGAATATGGCAACTAATCTGGAAATACCCTGAATGGCTTCGCATGATCCAGTGTCATAAATCTCCAGCCAATGCTGTTCTTAAGAATGTCTATTGCTGCATGCACAAATTGGTGTCTGGTGTTGCGGAATGCTAATAATTATAATGAAGGATAAATGTCAGTTCATACCGTGCCCTGTTATGGAGTATATTTAATAATCTGGTTAACTGAATTTCAAATGTCAGGCACGATCGGTTATTAGTCTTTTTGGGTGTTATTTTATGACCTTCACATAAGTACCAGAAACTGGTGCTGAGCCAATTTTTGCTATAGATAAATTTATGTATATATATAAGCTGTCTCGGCTTAACAAAATGATGATTGCTTATAGCTTGTCCGTAAGTTGTTACTTGAAAGAGGCTGATCATTTAAAAAATAATAATACTACAGTCAAATAAGTTGTTTTCAGGACAAAACCATTAAAAAATAACGTGTATTAATCTATAAATAAATCCAGAACTTTTCAAAATATTTTTCATTTTGCCTGCAATATACAATACTTCTTTTGGAAATTTATGAAAGGTAAAGCTTTAAAAGCTATTTTATGCAATCATTTACCTTTAAAACATAAATAATAGAGATCTAGCAAAGTTAGTTTTGAGAGGTGTAAATCATTCTAAGGCTGGATCTACCTCAATTGTGAAAACTAATGGTTGGTGTCTAAAATCATTAAGTGTTAATGGCTACATTGACTTTTGTATTGATTGGATGGGTATGGGTAATTGAGTTTGGAAAGGGTCCAGTGGCACAATCAGTAAATATACTGTACTCTTTGTTTTATCTGTCTCAGTAATCAACTTCATTGTTTCTGCATTAAGATTGAATATTCGATGTTATGTATGAAATGTACAGCTATGAAAAAGCCAATTCGACGAGCAGAGGCAAGTTCTGCCAGCTAAAATACTAAATGGTCTCAGCATCAAAGAAAGAAAATCTTGCACTGTGGGAAGTCAACATTGATTTGGTTTATTTGGTTTAAACACCTATTGAATGTTATTGCATCATTTTCAAATTGAAATGTACACCAATGTTGATCTTGGTGTGCTTTTAACTGGTGAGAAGTCTAGGTCACAAGTACTATACGGCTTTATACTGCTTTATATAACTGTACATATCGGTTGCTTTGCATGTTATCCCCCACTGCAGAACCCTACAATGATTGATTGTGTGCTAGAACATGATGACATTTGATTGCACAAAATGCTGGGTGTTAACATCAATACTAATATGATCAGCACTGTGTCGTTTGTACTCATCGTCCCTAATCAGGTGTTGGTTTGTCCAGTGAATAGGAACAGCATTTCTAAACCAAGTTATCATATCTTGGGTATCTTGATGAGTTGCATAGAGGTCGGCAAGGCCGTTGTGCCAACTTAGTTGGATGAGTATGCAATGAACACTTTGAGAAAACCTTGTTATAACACCCTTTGTTTCTGTAGAAAATCAGCTACATCTTTATGTTGAAATTCACAGGAAGTTTATGTGTGCATAAAAAATTTCAAATATTGGTGCGGTTGCATTGATTTCCTTTGAAGAAAAATATTGTGTCTCTCCAATTTTAAATGATGGATGATAATTATTTTTTACTGGAAAATTACATTGAACTGGAGATACAATTCAACAAAAATGATTGCTGTCAAGCTATACAATACCTTTTTATTTTTATTTTTTAGGAGTCCTGATTAGATTCCAATGTCATTAACAACCAGCAAGTGATTTGTGCCATTAGAACATTTAATTCTAGTAAGGCCATGCCAGCAAATGGGACATTTCATATTTTACATTGCCATTCACGACACAAATCCTTGACGCATGTGCATGCCATTGACCATGATAAACTAACCTTGCATGTCTACAACTTGTCGCCGGCATAAATGTTAGGTAATGTTAGGTAAAATGCTGAACGCAGGCCGACGGCCTCTATGTTCAGATCGAAAAGTGGAAATCATTTGCATTGGGGATTACTGACAGAGTGCGATTCTTCGAACAAAGATTTTAAGGCCTGAATAAGCAGCCTGATGGCAGAAAGATACATCATTTAAGTTTGTAATATCAACAGCAGGCCAAATTGATGCCTGGCATATTTTATTCAGAATTTGGGCTCTTTGCAGATTGGCGGTCTACGGGAAAAATTAATTTTCTTATTTTTAACTTGCAAACTGGCTTTGCCAAATCATTGACAGTTTTCCGTTGGTGTCCTATAATCTTCTTATTTGATGAAGTACCTCAAGTCACTTGATCAGTTTGTTTATTGTCACCTATGCAGCTAGATATGATAAGCACTGATTATCAACTGATTAACCATAACAGACACAAACAAAACATTTTTAAGCCTGTGACATTGCACGACAGAGCTGAAAGTTGATTTGGAACTGTTTTGGCCGCTAATCGGCAAACAACTCTGAGAGACCAACATTGGTACAATGTATAGTTTTGTATACATGCACTTTCCTTCTTTAAAGATCCAGACTTCTGTTGGATCAGGCTTAGAACTACGCTGTCTCAAGCAACTACACAATCCGAAGATGTTTGTATATCATAAAGATTAAATTATGTCCCATGTTCTATTGAATGGATGTTAACAGAAGTCCTGCGTTTTGACACACCCAATGACAAATACATTTTGGCTTTTAGGTTTGTAAAAGGCCCTTTTTGCCAATTGGATTTTCCATCATAACAATGGACATTATCGGAAAGTGGTGTTTGAGTTAAAATAGTCTGTGAAAAAAAGACAACATCTAATTTCACAAAATAATGCTGATGTTCACATCATTGTATATGTACAGTGATTAGTATACAGTAGGCCTAAATTAAAATTTAAAAAAAAACCAATAGCTGTCAATGTTCGCTTTGAATTTCAACTCAACATCTGAAGACAATAGTATTCATTCTCTGCTGTGTAGGGCAAGTTGACCCAACTTCAGCCTACTTTGGTTTTTGATCGCTTGTCATTGGCTGGCTATTCATGGGAAAAACCTGTAGCTGTGGATCTAACCCCAGCCTTCACTCCTCTTCTGGACTACATTGTAAAAAAACAACCACATGCCTTATAAGGCAGTGCAAATATGTTCAAAAGACAATAGTGGGAAATGTACCTAACTTCAGCCGTGTTGTACCTAACTTCAGCCTAGGGTGTACCTAACTTTAGCCCCGCACCTAAACTCCAACCAATTGATCCTATTCTGTCATTAAATCAGCAGACTGATTAAATTTGGCCTTAATGACTTACCTGTATATAAAACATGACAGTCTTAAAAATCAGTCCTCCAAAAATGTATTTAAAAAAAGCTTGGAAAGAAGTCATCGTTTTCACGGAAAGAGGATAAAAATTTATTTTAAACTCCAATTTTGGAAACTGGTCTATCCCAGTATGCCAGACGTAAAAATACTTTAAAAATTAAATTTTTAGATAGATAGATATTCAGGGATGAATATACAAACTTCTCACTTGAGATTTATTGGCTGGAGTTTGGAAAACCTGGGGGCTGAAGTTAGGTAATATGGGGGCTGAAGTTAGGACCATGGGGGCTGAAGTTAGGTAAGATTGACATGTCTTATAAATCACCTAATTCATTGAATGATCAAGTAGAAAATATTGAAAAAAACCTTGATTTATGGAAGATTACTAATTTTCCCTAGTGATGAAACTTTTTTTGGGCTGTTCCTGCTTTGGTGAATTGGTACAGCCAACTGACAGATTTAACGTTTTATCAAACTTTTTTTCGTTTCGTGTTGTATTAGCATCGCAAAACACGCAAAATGCGGTCCACCAAAAAAACTTGTAAAATTCCTGATTCATGTGTTATGATGGTCATAAAGTTTTGATAATTTATTCTAAACACATTGAAAATAACTTTAAACCCAAAAACTGGCACCTTGGCCACATCAAAATTTAGTTACAAGGAGTTTTCTGTAGGGGGGCTGAAGTTGGGTGAGAGGCTGAAGTTAGGTCACCTTCCATATGTGCCTGCTGTCCAGTTGATTCTGGTCACTTCGTTGTCTCCATCATTGATTGGAAATGAAACCTTGAGGACTGACCCATATGCATATCATTGACCCAGATAACCAAACCTTGCATGTCTAACCGATGTTGAGAACTTGTTAACAGCATGACATGCAATACTGAATTAGGGGAAAGCATAACAATAGTATTTAATGATCTGACCTGGCATTGAAGTAATTTTGGTTGGTTTAATTTAAATTCATAGTGTCTTAATTATATATCACTATTTTATTTCTAGGTATTATAATATTATAGTATACACTCTAAAAAATATCGGGACAAAATTGGTTTTTTAGATTCAAAATGGTTTTTTGAAAAACCAAATTTCAATGCAAAAACCAACATGGATTTTTAAAAAAATCCATGTTGGTTTTTTGCATTGAAATTTGGTTTTTCAAAAAACCATTTTGAATCTAAAAAAACAATTTTGTCTGTAATTTTTTAGAGTGTAGAGTGATCATTTCGTTATGTCTCTCTATAGTCATTGCATCCTAACTGGTCGAAGGCTCGGTTATCATCAGGAATAAAGTTAGAAGAATTTCCCAACAGTAAATGATAAGCGATCAACAATCCAAATCTGATGTTGAAACTTCAACATTAGGACAAAAATTAGTTTTGGAAGCATTACCAGTGATTAATTGCTCCAGCCTGAGGCTAATGCGGAATTCAGTACATCACACTATTTTTGTCTTTATTTATGCACTGTCTGAGTGTCTGTGATTATTTTCCAATTTAGGGGAGGCGGGGGTCAGAAGTCACAAAATTTACAAAAGGCCCCAGAACAGAGCAGGTGTTTGTTAGATCTGAATGACCTTTGGCACAATTATGCAGTATTTAGTTGACTATGTTTGTATCACATGATAGCTGCTGTGTTGTAAATAGGCTTTGGTCAGTTCACAATTATTTAAGGCAAAGTCCGATGTGACTTTTTACCCCATGCCAGGGTCAAGAAGTCACAACCGCGGGGTAACAAGTCACATGCAATTATTGTGAACATACAGCACTGTATGAGATAACATGCAGACCTTGACTTGATAGTCATCCTTGTGCATGAAATTTATAGTGAGCCTTCCAAAGCTATCTACATGCAATGACAATGCACCATCAGCAAAGCCTGCATCAGAAATTGCCCAAAGTTTGCGAAATGAAAACTTGCTGCAATACTCTCTCAGATGTATTATTGATGATGGATGATGATAAGATTGTGAGCTAAAAGCCTCGAGTGTGGAATATTTTACTTTCCTTAGCACAGAATATTGAATTCACAGAGCCCTATGGTAAAATATCACAGTGCTGGGGTGAAATGTCACAGTGTGACATTTCACCCCTCAGCTGTTTTTTAAATTAAACACATGATCATGGCAACTTGGTGACCATATGGCGAAAAATGGGTTCACAGCATGAAAGACTATTATCCAAAAGACCTTGAAACAGTAGCACAACTTCCTAAGTCACAGTGACCAGACATTAATAGGGAAAGTTCAGAGTCGATAAAACCTGTTTGGGACCCCAAAAATGCATGAGGTGGGTAAAAACCCACTTTGCATAGTGAGCATAATTTTCATATTCCCTACAGACCTTTTCCTCATAAAAGCATCCCAAATGATGATTTAAGCTTAATAATTAGGTCACTGCAAGTTGGTCAAAAAGGCCTGTGACTTTTTACCCCTGTGACTTTTCACCCCCTCTTCCCCTACACCTTTGTTCTATAACAATAAGGGAGAAAAATGGCAAAAGCTTGCACCAGATCAACATCCACTGTTTGATTAATGACCCATTGTAATACATTAAACCCACTTAGTCATTACCAATAGTGTATTTTGTCATCTCTGGTTGCTAATGGAAATCGACATTCACTCACTAAAGCCAACTATTTGCAGTACTGTTGCGAGTAGGCCTACAGTGCAGATTGGAGGAAATCTGTCAAACCCTTTCAATTCCATAACAACACATCATTTAATCAGGTGAATGTTCAGAAGGCCAAATAATTATAATAATTTCACATGGCATGGCATTCACTGCCAAACCAAGATCTGTGCACTTGATCTTCATTTAGAAGAAAAAGAAAATTCCAACAAAGGATTTATTCACATTTGGAATGAATGAAAGTTTGATTCAAAACACAATGATAAAGCTGATTGTGGAAGAGCCATTCTTTATTTTATCCTTATTGTTATGTTGATAGTTTCCTCCTTCATTTTCTGATATTTCATGTAAAAATACCACAAAATAAACCTTGTCAGTTCATTCTCCATCAATGTGTATTTCATAAATAGATTAAAAGCAATCAATATTATTACATTGGTTGCCTTCTTCTCAAATTTTATTGAGAATTCTAATTCTAATTTTACACTAAAATTCAGGCCTGAGATCTTACATTTTCAGTTCAGATATAATGATATCATCAACATTTTGCCATGCAGCAAATATCCACAATGCATGATATGTTGTCAGTCGTGCTTGACCCAATTTACTAAACTGATTTTCCTAACTTTTTCCTTTTACATAATATATAAAACTATTGACTCACCCATAAACTATCTTCTGTGTCCTCACATTTTACATTGTCAATAATCTTGTTAGATATCTATAGAAGCTTTTAGGTTTGCAAATTTCCTATTTGCTAATAAGATTTTCCTGCTTAACAATAGAAATTTCACAGAGTGGTTTCAGGTTGCAAATGTCATTCATACATTATTGGTCCACTGGATAGAAATATCAACAAAAGAGGGAAACAAGACTCTTGTTGCTATTTCTTGCGATTGTCTAAGGTTTGCAGCACCTGGACTTTTAAAAGGTAATTAAAATTATGTGACGGATTGAGAAAAGTATTGTCCATAAGGTCATAAATGAAGGTGCAGCCAAAATTGCAGCATTACACTTTTTAGGGAGATGTACATGCCCCAAAATTGATGTAAGTCCTCCTGTGTCAGCCCCCTAATCCCTATCCCTCATGTAAGCAGAGTTCAGTTTTTAAAATCAAAAATAGACAACAAAAGGCCCTCTTTTTTGTTTGTTTTGCATGCACTCTAAATAAGACATCTTTTTAAATATTGCTTTATTTATTTTTTTAGACCACACATCACTTACTATCAACCATTTTTCCATAGATTTAATGGTGTTACACTCTATCACATCAAAGCAACATTCTATTACATCAAAGCAACATTATCGTCTTTTTCTCTGCATTCTTTTTTCTCATGGAATACTCTGTAAACACTCGACGTTGTAGGGCAAACCACTCATGTAATGACAGCATACAACATTGATGAAATTTTGATTAATTGCATAATTTTTTGTGCAAGTAAATACAGTACAATGCAATCAGTGCATGGGTGTCAACACAACTTCAGCTTTCCGAAGCAGTGATATGTTTATCACACCGTGTTCTGATTAGTTGGAATGCACTGTTTATTGCGGGAGAATTGAAAAAAATGTTCAGTCCATGTTTGCTATTGTTTGGATTGTTAATGCTTGGGTAAATTTACTCAAACATGATTGTGACTCGACTCTTGTCACAGGCATGGAAGTGACTATTTATCAAAAGGCATCAAAGGCCTCCTCTTGAGGTCAAATCATATCATATGTGATGACTCATACACAGAAACTGAATTCACTTGTAACCCATGATACAGGAAGGTCAGGGGATGAGTCAAGAAAACCCTTCATCAATGATGGTAAATAAGAATTTTTCCAAATGACAAATTGGCCGATTATTTAAATTTAAAGAAAAAGGCCTGCAGTGAAATCATTCTAACCTCAAACAGTTAAATATAATCACTGGTTCTTCTTGGCTGTCAAGACCATGGAGCCTTGGGGGATTATCTGAAGTGAAGATCTGCAGAAGCATATATATTAATTTCATGTCTTGACATTACGGTTATATGTATGTGAAAAACAAATGCTGAGTCAACTCTGTCAAGTAAAAACAAATTATCTTAGTGAATAAGTTAAGGAAACCATTCATCAATGATAATAAATAAGCATTTTTCCCTTGACAAAATTGTCCGATTATCGAAAGAAACAAAGACTGAGTCAACTCAGTCAGGTCAAAACAAATTATCTTAAATGGGAGAACCTAAGTGAAAAAAGGAAAAGTCTGGTGCATGTACGAACTGATGCAATGAATCTGTAGTTCATAAATGTTCAAGCACAATTACATGACTTATCAGCCCTGTGAACACTTAGTGTTAACAGAGTATTCCATGTCACACTGTGTTGCTATCAAATTGTAATGTTCAATTAAACTTCTGAAATGTTAGGTAATGTTAGGTAATTTGCTGAACGCAGGCCAGTGGCCTCTATGTTCAGATCGTAAAGTTAACAGTTTTGCATGTACGGTTTGCAGGTGCTCCATAAAAACTTAACACAGTTAGTAGAGTTATATACAAATATACACATAAGTACTGTACAAAGCAGGACCAGGAGTGGCTACTTATGCTGCCACAGACCTTGGCCAAGCTGGACGGGAGGAAAGCTTATCATTTAGATCCATGGATAAAGATAAAGCGCGGTTATCCTTGAGTGTTATGATTCCTGAGCAATTGTTCGAATGACATAATGGTATGGAATAAAAAACCCCACAGTGAATAATACTGGCGTCCACTAGATAACACAATTAAATCAGATATATGATGAACAGGAGTAGGACCGGGAGTAGCTACTTATGCTGCCACAGACCACGGTTATCACAGAGATCCTTAATTTATAACACGTATGTAGAAATAACACTCGGTAATCCTTGGCTCATGAGTATTGGTGGGGTGGGTTAAAAACCCCCATACAGAATAATACTAATATCCAGGATTAATACTGATAAATGGGAATAATAAATATTATAAATATCTTATGGTGCAGACTGGACGGCAGTAGGAGAGCCTGAGATGACCCAAGGACGGCAGTCGGAGATATCGATTACGCCTGTAGGTAGTGCAGTTGACATCGTCTGGATTTTGTACACGGAGAGACATTGGCTACTTATGCTGCCATCATCTCTACCATGCCAGATGCGGGTCTAACTTCAGTTGATTGCAGATATACTATGGACGGCAGTAGAAGGACCTGCGATGCCCAAGGGACCGCAGTCGGAGATATTGATTTCGCCTGTATGTAAAGCTGATGACATCGTCTAGATATTCATTTCCCCTGAAGATGATGCTGATGCCTTTAACACTGTAGCCGGTGACTCTATACATGGAGAGACATTGGCTACTTATGCTGCCATCGTCTCTACCATGCCAGTTGTGGGTCGAACTTCAATTGATGATTTTTCCAATGTACATCCAACCGGTTCTTGAAGCAGTTAATACTGGTTGCCGCAATCACTGATTCCGGGAGGCTATTCCAGTCACTCACTACTCGGTTTCTGAAGGAGAACTTACGTACATCTAGCCTGGCCCTTTCCTGAAACAGTTTCATCGAGTGCCCTCTGGAGGTGCGTGGAGCTCTCTTGAGGTTAAGTGACACCGCTGCATCGTAGTGGCCATTCATGATTTTAAATAGTTCGATCATATCGCCCCTGAGCCGACGGAAACGTAGAGTAGGTAGATTTAGTCTGCGGAGCCGTTCGGGGTAGGAGAGATCTTTGAAACCATTAATTTGGCGAGTAGCATGGCGCTGGACACTCTCAATTTTCTTGATGTCGCATAACAGATGGGGACTCCAGACGCTTTGGCCATATTCAATTGTCGACCTCACCAGGGCTTTGAATAGAGGGAGGAAGATTGAGACATCTAAGTATTGGAAAGTTCTTCTAATAATTCCCATGTTTCTGTTTGCCCTGTTTACGGCGGTGTCAATGTGTGAGTCGAACTTCAGCTTAGTGTCAATATTGATTCCTAGATCTTTCTCATTTGTAGAGCTCACCAGTGGGGACGGGTCCTCCCCCAGGGGGGTCAGAGTCAGCGGTGTTTGTCTGGTATCCGGATGATAACGAGTCACAAAGAGGCGCTTACATTTGTCTGGGTGGAACTTAAGTAGCCACGTGTTTGACCAGGATTGCAGATAATTTAGATCTAATTGGAGAAGGTCCACTTGCTCGCCAAGGGGGGGGGTGCCGGTTTTGAAGATTTTGGTGTCGTCGGCGAAGAGGTAGACATTAGTTGAGATGTTGTCAGGCAGGTCATTTATATACAGTACGAAGAGAACTGGCCCCAGGACGGATCCTTGGGGGATTCCGCTTTTAACCTGGGCTTCAGATGATAATTTGCTGTTTACACGGACTTTCTGGGTTCGGTCATTTAGAAAATCTTCGATCCAGCCGAGTAGGGAGCCTCCTATGCCATATCTGGAGAGTTTAAGCAGGAGTCTTCGGTGGGGAACGCTGTCAAAGGCTTTTTGAAAGTCCATATACACTGCCTCGATAGGAAGGCCTTTGTCGATTGCTTCGGTCCATTCGTCAAGTACGTGTAGAAGCTGGAGCACGGTCGATCTTCCTTGAATGAAACCAAATTGTTTATCTGAGAGCAGGTCGTATTTGGTGAGGTGGTCCATGATGTCATCCCGGGCTAGTTTTTCAAGGACTTTACAAGCGACACTGGTTAAACTTACTGGCCTATAATTGTTTGGACTGTACTTTGCACCCTTTTTATAGATTGCACAGACTTCGGCTTTTTTCCATTCCTTGGGGATCTTCCCTTTAGTGATAGATGATTTAAAGAGAATGCTAAGGGGCTTAGAGATGATCGCACGGGTCTCCTTGAGGACTCTTGGATGTATCTTGTCGGGCCCTGGTGATGATCCAATGTGTAGGTCTTGAAGTTTTTTCGACACTTTTTCTTCGCTGATAGCGGTTGAAATTAATTCATGCTGGCATCTATAGTTGAAGGTTGGGAGAGTCCCAGATGGCTCCTCCACAAAGACTGATGAAAAGAAGGTATTTAGAGCTTCAGCCTTGTCCATGTCAGTTCGGGCCATACCATTTGAGGTTTTGAGGTCGGGGATGGATGACTTAACCTTCGTGCGTGAGTTGACATATCGCCAGAACCTCTTCGGGTTGGTCTTGACAGCATTGGCTATATCATGCTCGAGTCCCATCTTGGCTTTCCTCATGGAGTTCTTGACTTGATTCCGATATTTCACATACTCCAGCCGTTTATCTTCATCCCTTGTTTCCATATACCTGCGCCAGGCGCGATGCTTGTGTTTGATTTTCTTGGCCAGATCTTGATTTATTGGGGTCGGCCAGTGTTTCCCAGTACTCGAAACCAATTTGTGTGGAATGTTATTGTCCTGGGCTTTACAGTAATGGTCGAGAAATTGCTTCCATTGATGGTCCAGATCGTCACAATGATTTGAGAATTCCAGGTCCCAATCTATGTCCATTTCTTTAGCCAAGTTTTCATAGCATCCTCTGTCATAGTAATATTTAACATGGGTCGATTTGTTTCTAATAGTGAAACATTTGAACAAGCAAGAAAGAACACAGTGGTCGCTTTTTCCAAGTGGGCTATCATGGGTAATCGAATCAATCATGTTCTCTTCGTTAGTGAAGACCAGGTCAAGAAGCGACGGAACATTAGATCCCCTTTGTCTAGTAGCTGTTGATATATGCTGTGTCCAGTAGAGCGGGGTTATTGCTTCTAAGAATTTGTTAGCAGAGTTGTCATTGCTGGACCATGTGCTCCAGTTAATGTTTAGATAATTGAAGTCCCCATAGACCATTTTGTGGGATGCCTGGTGATCGTTTACGAGTCCCATAAGCTCATTGAGTGCTAGGTTGTTCTCTTCACTGGAATTGGGGCTCCGGTATACTTGGCATAGTAGAAGCGAGTTTCCTCCAGTTAGGCTGACCTCGGCTGCGAGGTATTCCTTGAAGCTAGTTTGAAATTCAACCAAAGATATTCCTATTGAGTTATGAATGTAGAGGCCTGTTCCTCTGCCCTCGCTCAAGTTATTGCTGTAGAAGTTATAGCCGGCAATCTGCAGTTAGGCTGCTGACAATTGGAATCTATTGTTTTTGGCTCTAATTTCGTTTACCATAATAATGTCCACTTGACGTTCACTGCTATTGATTCTTAATTTGAGTTCCGGGAGTTTGGAGAAGATACTGTCTGCATTGGTTAACCACATATATAAGTCTGCACCCCGGTAGTTAGAAGATGGTGTGGCTCTAGCAGAGAGGGTCCTAGTTCGGGTCCTTATCCTGGCATGGGCTACATTATGCTGCCCTCCAGGAATAAGGTGGCGAGGCTGGGCTAGGTTGGTTTCTTCTCTTTCACTTTCCAAAAACCCGGTTGACCAATGACTTTGAACGTTGTTGTTTCTGTTGACTTGTTCTTGGCTTCCGTTGCTAGTTGAGAGTATTCACTTCTGAGGGCTTGGGTCAGATCATGACCTATGCTGACTTCCTTGTGGATGCTGTCCTTGAGCTTCGGGGTTGCCTTCATTAAGGTGTCCTTTGCTGCCCCTGTCGACAATTCCAGCAAAATTGGCCTCTTTTTATCGTTCGAGTGTTGTCCTAGCCTTGTCAGTTTCTTCACGCTGGCTTGATTGAAGTTGGGGTCAAGAAACTTCAGAATTTCAAAACATCTGCCGCTGTCATCTGAGGTCTTCTCCTCTGGAGTCTCTTTGGTCGATTCCGGCATCCGATGTATAATTATGTTGTTTCGTCTTCGTTCTCTCTCTGTGATTTCCCTGGCGATAGCTCCATAGAGCTTAGGATCTTGTAATTTTGCAGCAACTTCACTCTCCGTCTGTTCCCTGATTGCGGTCTTAAAAACTTCCGATTTATGGGACTGCTCAACAGCAGCATTTACTTGGTCGGCCATACCATCCTCAATTTCCTTTTTTAGACCTTGGTGGCTTGAGCGGACCACAGTTTTAATCCTGTCGTCTAGTGTAGCTTCGGAGTTATCAACTTGAGTTTGGAGGGAGTTCATCTTGGATTCAAGATTATCCAATTTGTTGTGGAGCGCTACCACTTCGAGATGGAGCTTAGTTGCACCATATTTACAGTTAGGGCAGTACCAATGAAATTGGTCCATATTTTTAGAAATCACATTGTACTCAGTTGATGAAATACCCTGGCATTGGGGGTGGAATTTCCTTTCGCATATTGAACATTTTAAAAGTAGGTCCCTGGACGTAAATTTTTTCTGGCAGGGTTCACAGATTTCCAGAGCAGCCATTCTGATTTAATTGCGGGAGCCAGTCTATTCACTTGGGGGAACTAAAAACAGTTTCTATTGTAGAGCTTGTCAGGCATGGGCTGCTTATGCTGCCCTCCTAACAGCACTTGTAGTCGTAGTTAGTTACGCTTGAAATCCCAAGGCTCACCTTCATCGGAGTTCTGCTCGTCGGATGAATCTGTCGTGGAGTCAGGTTCCAGCAGGTATTGTAGACCAAGTTCACGGATTAGGCTGTCGCATGTTCTGACATGCAGTCTGATAGCTAGGTAGTCGTTAGGATGAACTCAATCTGTTAGATTGTAGTCTTTGAAGACCTTGTACACTTTGGACTTCCTTTGCTTTCCTGCTTTCCCTCGTTTCCTTTTCTTGATGGATTGGCCTAGTACTTGTCCATCGAGGTCGATAGTACGTAGGTTGAGGGTCTTGTTATCCTCTACTATCTTGGCATTTACGGACTTGATATCCTCAAGTAGCAGTTTCTGCTGGTCCTGTAGCGCTTTTAAAGTGAACTCAGCCGCACAGTCATCTTGCTCTAGGTGAAAGCGGTAGTAGTTTCTCAGGCTTGCTGGGACTATCGTTGCAATGTTTGCTTGGGTACCAAAGTGGACTCGGCACTTGTCAATAACCCTCCGAATTTTATCGACCTGGTCGCTGCGGTAGTATGAAAGCAGTTTAATTTGACCAATTGCTTCACGGCAGGTAAAGTTGCAGATACCACCTTGCAGTATTATCTTGTCAAAGTGCTTCAGCCTTGACTCATTGAAGGCCACGTGTAGTAACTTTTGTAATTTCGCGCCTTTGATGACTTGTAATTCGTATGAGATAGGCAGGGAGTACTCACTGATAATGCTATCTAGTACCTCATCAAGTCCTTTGCCTCTTGAATCAGTTAGTATTAAGACCTTAGCCGGGTCTTCACTCGAGAAAAGTGGTTGTTCCATCGCTTGCGCCATCCTGAAGAAAACACGTCTTATTCGATTGAGAGCGGGACGCCATATTGGATTTCTGTCAAGGCTATTCTGCAGTCAAATTTGGGTTGAAATTTTCCGTCGAAATTAAGTGCCGAGATCGGCGTAAACACTCGATCCTGGGGTGCATAAAACCAGAAATATGATCCTCCTAACGTATAGCTAGTTGAAATATCCAGATTGTGTTGATATAATTGATTAATCCTCGAAAAAACGATCGTTTTTCGGAGCGTCTCAAAGATACGTCTTGCTGACACCGCACATGCGCAATCCGTATGAAAGTATGACAAGCCATGAATCGGACTTTAAAATGTAATTCACACAGCAAAAAAATCTGAGTGTTGAAACTTCAGGAAATTAAGTGTCTGTTCCAGCATGGACTCCTCCTCTCATTGCTGTCCAAAGCCAGTAAATTTTATGACAAGAAGAGTTCTGGAATTTGGGGCTGCCCTTTTGCTGCTATAAAATTTCTCAAAATATGGGTTTCAGTTGATTCCAGTCAGTGCTTTTAATCTATCATTGATTCGTGATGAAACCTTGAGGACTGACCAATATGCATATCATTGACCTTGATAACCGACCCTTACATGTCCAACCCATGCATGTCGCGAACTTGTCATCAGCATGACATGCAATAATAATGATCCGAGCTGGCATTAACATATTTTTGGTTTGGTTTACTTCAAATTCACAGTTAAGCTGTCTTTATTAAATCTCACTGTTTTATTAGTGATAAGCTTTATATATAAGTCCAATTATTATTATTTTGGAGAGTAGAGTGATCATTTCATTATGACTTGCCAGTCATGATGTCCTGATTGTTCCAAGGCTCGGGCTTCAGTGCCACATCACCAGGGAGAAAGTTTGAAGAAGTTTGAGACGATAAATGATAATTGATCAACAATATCAATCTGCTATTGAAAGATCGATTAAAATTGGGGCAAAAACTGTTTTGGGGGCATTACAAGTGATTGATTGGTCCTGCCTGACGCTTTTGTGGAATTCAGTACCTACATCACACTATTTGTGTCTTTATTTATGCACTGTCTGAGTGTCTGTGATTATTTTCCAATTCACACCTTTGTTCCATCACAATAAGGGAGAAAAATGGCAAAAGCTTGCACCAGATCAACATCCACTGTTTGGTTAATGACCCATTGTAATACATTGAACCCACTTAGTCATTATAAATTGTGTATTTTGCCAACTCTAACTGCTAATGGAACTGGACATTCACTTACTAAAGTCAGTTATTTGCAGTGTTGTTGCGAGCACGGTGCCGATTCAGTGAAATCAGTCAAACCCTCTCAATTCCATGTAGTGACACATCATTTAATCCAATGAATGTTCAGAAGTCCAAAAAATTCCTTGTAATTTCACATGCTATGGCATTAAAGTTCTGTCAAACCAAGATCTGTGCAAATGCACGTGGTTGTCATTCAGAGAATAACGAAAATTCTAACAAAGGATTGATTTGCATTTGGAATGAAAGAAAGTTTGATTCAAAACACAATGATAAAGCTTATTGTGGAAGGGCCATTCTTTATTTAATCCCTATCAATTGCTATGTTAATAGTCTATTTTTTGGTTTTCTGAAATTTCACGCAAAATGCAACAAAATAAACCTTGAAAAAATGCAACAAAATAAACCATTCTCAACCGATGTGTATTTCACAAACAGATTGAAAGCAAGCGATATTATGACATTGGTTGCAAGCGATATTATGACATTGGTTGCCCTCTTCTCAAATTTTGTTGAGAATTCTAAATTTAGACTGAAATTCAGTCCTGAGATCTTTTATTTTCAGTTGAGATAAAACAATATCATCAACATTTTGCCATGCCGCAAATAGCCACAATGCATGATTTGCTATATTTCATGCTTGACCCAGTTTACTAAATTGATTTTCCTAACTTTTTCCTTTTACATAATATATCAAACTATTGACACACCCATAAACTATTTTCTGTGCCCTAACATTTCACATTGTCAATAATCTTGTTAGATATCTATAGAAGCTTTAAGGTTTGCAAATTTCCAATTTGCTAATAAGATTTTCCTCCTTAACAATAGACATTTTGCAAAGTGGTTTCAGGTTGCAAATGTCATTCATACATTATTATGACCGCCGCCAGCCGCTGGCGCGGTCATTTTGCTTTTACCCCCGTATTGTACCATTTAACTCACATTTTTTGGGATGGATCTAACAAGTTACACTCAATGTACAATCATGAAAGTTGCTATATAAACATAACTTTACATTCTACAATCAACCCCTGAAGACCAGGATGATCCAAGGGGTCTTTCATACCTTTCTGAGATTCATGATTTTTCAGTGAAACACCCCACCTTATTGTTATTTTGGCTGTGTGAATGTTGTTTTCGTGATTTTTGGCACTGTGCCAGATTAGACCTGCTTGGACCACTTGACTGCTGGGGGATGTCTCAAAAGCAGCCAAACTCTTATTGATCGCCTTTAGGCTGATCTCTGTTTTTACGCGGTCACATGGCGGGATTTCATGTGTCGGAGGGTGTCGGAGGATTTATGTGGTGGAGTCGTAGACAAAGGTAATCAATGATGGCAGTCAATGATGGCAGTCAATGATGGCAGTCAATGATGGCAGTCAATGATGGCAGTCAATGATGGCAGTCAATGATGGCAGTCAATGATGGCAGTCAATGATGATGATAGATAGATAGATAGATAGATAGATATATAGATAGATAGATAGATAGATAGATAAGGTATCTACTAAGGATAAGGGGGCGACCATTTAATATCTCCTAAGAATAAGGGGGCAACCATTTAATATCTCCTAAGGTGCTAAGATAACAAAAGTACATGCATGAATGAACCAAGGGGGCAACCATTTAATATCTACTAAGCAATGATGATAGATGTACATAGATAGATACATAGATAGATAGATAGGATAAGGGGCGACCATTTAATATCTACTAATGGGGGTCGACCATTATTACTAAGAATGTATGAACCAAGGGGGCAACCATTTAATATCTACTAAGCAATGCTGATAGATATACATAGAAAGATAGATAGATAGATAGATAGATAGATAGGATAAGGGGGCGACCATTTAATATATACTAAAGAGTGGGCGACCATTATTACTAAGAATAAGGGGGCAACCATTTAATATCTACTAAACCCCCTGCGGACATGGGGACATATCCCCGCGGACATGAGGACATGCCCCCCCGGACATGGGGACATGCCCCCGGGGACATGGGGACATGGGGACATGCCCCCGGGGACATGGGGACATGCCCCCCTGGGTCATGGGGACATGCCCCCCTGGGTCATGGGGACATGCCCCCGCGGACATGGGGGCATGCCCCCGCAGACATGGGGACATGCCCCCGCAGACATGGGGACATACCCCAGGGGACATGGGAACATACCCCCGCGGCCATGGGGACATACCCCTGGGGACATGGGGACATACCCCCGGGGACATGGGGACATGCCCCCGGGGACATGGGGACATGCCCCCGGGGACATGGGGACATGCCCCCCGGGGACATGGGGACATGCCCCCCGGGGACATGGGGACATGCCCCCCGGGGACATGGGGACATGCCCCGCAGACATGGGGACATATGTCCCCATACCCCCAGGGACATACCCCCGGGGACATGCCCCAGGGGACATGCCCCCCGGGGTCATGGGGTCATGCCCCCGTGGACATGGGGGCATGCCCCCGCGGACATGGGGACATGCCCGGGGACATACCCCCGGGGACATACCCCCAGGGACATGGGGACATACCCCCGGGGACATGCCCGGGGGACATGGGGACACGCCCCCGGGAACATGCCCCCGCAGACATTGGGACATGGGGACATACCCCCGGGGGTTTGTCCCCATACCCCCGGGGACATACCCCCGGGGACATACCCCCGGGGACATACCCCCGGGGACATACCCCCAGGGACATACCCCCAGGGACATGGGGACATACCCCCGGGGCCATGGGGACATACCCCCGGGGACATGCCCGGGGGACATGGGGACATGCCCCCGGGAACATGCCCCCGCGGACATTGGGACATGCCCCCTGGGGACATGGGGACATGCCCCCAGGGGCATGGGGACATACCCCCGGGGACATGGGGACATGCCCCCCGGGTCATGGGGTCATGCCCCCGGGGACATTTGGACATGCCCCCGGGGACATGGGGGCATGCCCCCGGGGACATGGGGGCATGCCCCAGCGGACATGGGGGCATGCCCCCGCAGACATGGGGACATACCCCAGGGGACATGGGGACATACCCCCGGGGCCATGGGGACATACCCCTGGGGACATGGGGACATACCCCCCGGGGACATGGGGACATGCCCCCCCGGGGACATGGGGACCTGCCCCCCGGGGACATGGGGACATGCCCCCCGGGGACATGGGGGCATGCCCCCGCGGACATACATGGGGACATACCCCCGGGGCCATGGGGACATACCCCCGGGGCCATGAGGACATACCCCCGGGGACATACCCCCGGGGACATACCCCCGGGGACATACGCCCGGGGACATACCCCCGGGGACATACCCCCAGGGACATGGGGATATACCCCCGGGGACATGCCCCCAGGGACATGGGGACATACCCCTGGGGACATGCCCGGGGGACATGGGGACATGCCCCGGGAACATGCCCTCGGGGACATGGGGACATGCCCCCCAGGGACATGGGGACATGCCCCCGGGAACATGCCCCTGCGGACATGGGGACATGCCCCCCGGGGACATGGGGACATGGGGACATGCCCCTGGGGACATGGGGACATGCCCCCTGGGGACATGCCCGGGGGACATGGGAACATGCCCCGGGAACATGCCCCCGTGGACACGGGGACTTGCCCCGCGGACACGGGGACATGCCCCCGCGGACACGGGGCCATGCCCCCGCGGACACATAACTGCACTGCATCACTGCCTTGCATTACAACACTGCAACACTGTATCACAGAACCTCATTACTGCAATGCATTACAGCACTGCAGTATAACACTTCATTACTGCACTGTATTTCAACAGTGCTTTTTTGCACTGCATAACTGCACTGCATTACAGACCACATCACAGCACTGCTTACAACACTGCATAACTGCACTGCATAACTGCACTGCATTACTGCTTGCTTTGCATCACTGTATTACAGCAATGCATTACAGCACTACATTACAGCACTGCATTACACTGCATTATTGTACTGCATTACATCACTGCCTCACTGCATAACTTGACAACAGAATTACAACAATGAATCATTGCGCTGCATTACAGCAACGTGTTATTGGACTGCTTTGTGCATTCTGCATTAAAGCACTGCACTACAACACTGCATTGCAGCACTGTATTACAGCACTATATTACAGCACTGCATTACAGCGCTGCGTTACAGCACTGCATTAAAGCACTACATTACATTACAGGTCAGGCGGCAGGTCGGTTGGCTTACTTTTCATGACAGTTTACTGACATGGGCGAGTCTATACCAAAGGGTGTTCATATATATATATCAAAAAGTGTATATATACTGTACCAATGGTTTTACACACCCATGGGTCCACACACACCCATGGGCGTACACTCACCCATGGGAGTACACACACCATGGGTGTACACACACCCATGGGCATACACACACCCATGGGCATACACTGACCGATGGGCATACACACACAGATGGGCATACACATGGGCGTACACACAGATGAGTGTACAGGTGGGCATACCCACACAGCTAGGCGTACAGGTGGACCTGCACTGACAGATGTGTATGTACACACAGGTGGCCCTGCAGACACACATGGGCATCCACACACACATGGGCATCCACACTGGGATGGGCATACAGATGGCCATGCACATACAAATGGGCATGCACACACAGATGGGCGTGCACGCACAGATGGGCTTACACACACTGACGGGCGTGCTGATATGGGCGTATACATGCAGATGGCTGTACATATGGGCATGCGCACACAGATGGCCATATCAATGGGCGGGCACACGAAGGAGGCTGTGCACACACAAATTGGCATACTCACACAGATGGTCGTACTCCCAGCTAGGTGTAAAGGGGGGCATGCACACTAAGAAGGCATGCACTCACAGATGAGGGTTCCAACACAGATGGGCATACACTCGAGAGATGGGCATAGGCCTACAGGTGGGCGTACACATAGATGGGTGTACAGGTGGGCGTGCCCACACAGATAGGCATTCAGGTGGACATGCCCACGCAAATGGGTGCGTACACAGATTGGTGTGTACACACAAATTGGCGTGCACACACAGATGGGCATGCCAGACGAGCTACAGATGGGCGTACACTTGACGATGGCCGTACACAGGCATGCACAATGGATGTACACAGATACGCCCCTCGAATAAACCCCCCGTCAAATAGAGGCCCCACTGCGCCATGGACAACAACGAATATATATCTATTTATTATTATTATTATACGACTGAGCTTTTTTAAGCCAGGTCCAAACAAGCTGCACTCAAAACACAAATTGTTATTCATCTTTTATGGATCGACACAGTCACACTTGACTGCACTTGATCAGCAAAAGGCGTCCTGCAGCGCCGGCGGTCATATTATCATCGCTTGCGATTCTAGTTGTTTCATCAGATAAAAATATCGACAAAGTAGGAAATAAAACTCTTGTTGCTATTTCTTGCGATTGTCTAATGTTTGTAGCCCCCGGGCTTTAAAACAGTGTGCTGATAAGCCGATTAACTTGTCATTTTTCGAATTCCCACTTCTCGCCTCATGTACCTTACCTTCATCTGGTGGCCTCTGCATATAATAGCGGTCCTTTGGGCCTTCATTAGGTCTCCACGAATTACAGATACTTGCGATAACTGTATTGCATTGATGAGAAAAATATTGGAAATATATTGTATCTGATTCGATCTGAATCTGAATCTCATGCACCAGGTTCGAATCCCACTCCGGGCCTTACTATCTAGGCCTATTCCAGTTCTCGTCTGTGAGTACCATTTTCTGATTGGCCGAGAAGGCAATTGAAGTCATGTGACTGATTGAGAAAAGTATTGTGCCTGGGTCGTAATATATGACTGTGGAGCCAAGATTGAGGCGCTACACACTTTAGGGGGATGTTGTGCCCCAAAATTGATGTAAGTCCTCCTGTGCCCCTCATGTCAACAGAGTTCAATTTTAAAAAGGACAACAAAAGGCCCTCTTTTTCGTTTGTTTTGCATGCACTCTAAATCAGACAACTTTTTAAATATTGCTTTATTTATTTTTTTAGACCACACTTCACTTACTATCAACCATTTTTCTATAGATTTAATGGTGTTACACTGTATTACATCAAAGCAACGTTATCATTTTTTTCTCTGCATTCTTTTTTCTCATAGAATACTCTGTGAACACTCGATGTTGCAGGGCAAACCACTCGTGTAATGACAGCATAAAACATTAATGCAATTTTGATTAATTGCATACTTTTTTGTGCAAGTAAAAACAGTACAACACAATCAGTGCATGGTGTCAACACTACTTCAGCTTTCCGAAGCAGTGATATGTTTATCACACAGTGTTCTGATTAATTGGAATGCACTGTTTGTCAAGGGAGAATTGAAAAAAATGTTCAGTCAATGTCTGCTGTTGTTTGGATTGTTAATGCTTGGGTAAATTTACTCAAACATGATAGTCATTTATAGTGATTAGGCTCTCATTATTTTTGAACTATTTCATGTATTCATGTTACAGCCATGGAAGTGAATGATCATCAAAAGGCATCAAAGTTCTCAGGTCATACCATGTTATATGTGATGACTCATGCCTAGTTCTCACGAAGACGTATCAGGGCTTTCTTGTCGTGGCGCTTCTTATTTTTCGAGGAAAGTAGGAGCTGTTTAAACTACATTCAACAATTCGGCGACGATAATTTCGTCTACGGCGCATCTTAAACTTCCTCGCCAAAAGTTCCTAGAAATCACGTGACCGTTTGGTGAAGCAAGAACTTGCTTCACGAAAGATTCAACCGGTTGAATCTTTACGAAGCAAGAAGTGACGATGCAGAAGACCTGAAAGACCCCCAAAATGCTTGGGCGAAGGTAGAGACAGCTTGGGCGAAGGTAGAGACAGCTTGGGTGAAGCTAGAGAGTGCTTGGGCGAGGCTATTTATCATTGAGTCAATACAACTTCGGCGACGAAACAGCACAACTCGCCGTCGCAAACAAGCTGTTGAAATGCCGAAACAGCTATTTGCCTCACCGTAACAGCTATTTGCTTGCGCGTAATTGAATATTTGGGTGAAGCAAGAGGATGCTCGGGCGAAGCAAGAGACTCCTTGGGCGAAGCTAGTTTAACATTGAAGCAATGGAACTTCACCGAGGCTCCTCACAACTCGCCGACACAACTCTCTTCCTCATTGGGGGTTGCCTCGTCAGTAATTACGAGCGATTCGGCGTAGAAAACGAGTGCCTCGTCGTAATAGGAACCATCTACGACGATGTATGACCCCTAATTGATTATATAATTGTCCAAAAATGATTTGAAACGCCGAAATGTGGCTTCCTGGCACCTAGACAGCTTCGCCGTCACTTAACCACTGTCGTGTGAACTAGGCATCATACGTAGAAAGTGAATTCACTTACCATGATTCAGGAAGGTCAGTTAATGAGTCCAATTTACCTTACTGGTGCTTCTTCGCTGTCAAGACCATACAGCTTTGCGGGATTGTCTGAAGTGAAGATCCTTATACATGTGAAGCAGAACCAATGAAGAATTGTATACTAATTGTAGGCTTTCTTTCTAATTTCATTGATACTGAATATTTATGCAGACACTTCAGAAGATTTGAATGAGCACTGAAATATACAATTCTATTGCCATTGGGATTTTCTGAGGCACCACTGCTTGATTTGCGAGTTGTCACATGAGATTGTCACCAATGATTTTGTCATTGAATGTGTTGTCGCCCTGCGTCCACTTGGGACTATAAAAACATTGCGTGATTAAATAATGTTTTGGTACGTGAGTATTGAGCAACAGGCATATGATGACATACATTATGTCCAAGTTGCTGAATAGGCATATGATTGCTTTTATAGCTGGCTCTGCATACAATGCGGCTGACTTTCTCATGGGGGAAAAAAGGCCTATCCCTGATTCAGTTTACCTTTTTATAAACCATGCAGACACATGAAAAAATCAGGTTGTCCACAGTTACAGAACATGGTTTTCGGAATCGGAGTTAAAGAGAGGTCCTCAATGCAATTTTTGGCCAAGGAAAAGACTGGGTAACAACGTTGTAAGATTGAGATGGTAAGATGGTGTGCACAAAACAAAAACCAAAACAAAACAGAATTTTGGGAATCAGAGCAACAATAACATATCCTTGAATGTGAGAAAGGGGTCTTAACCCAAAATTATTGCATTCGTAAAATTGTATTCCATTTCATAAAATAGGACCAACAAGTAGCCCTGTATTCGACAGCAAATCATGTGTACTTAATTTTTTCTGTCCATGTTCCTATTTTGGTTTTTTTTATTATGGTTACTCTGTAAACACTTGATGTTGTAGGGCAAACCACTAATGTAATGACAGCATGCAACATTAATGAAACTTAGATTATTATCGTTTTCATAGCTACATGTTTTTCAAGTTTGCAATTTGCTTCATTCCAAAACTGTGATGTCAGGGATTAAGTTGAATAATTTCGTTTATTACAAGCACAGATTTCAGGAAACTGACGAAGTGCATTGACACATGGATGATGTATGTTTCACTTGTTCAGCTTGCCCTGGCTGAACGATGCTTCAATGAACTGTAACTGAACCAAACAGACTACTTAGCCTTAAAGGAGAGTTGCAATTACTGACAACAAGAGTCGTTTGAAATTGTGATGATTGGTGTCTTGTGAAAAACAGCAACACATTTTGTGTGCAATTACTGACAACAAGAGTAACTGTTGTTTGAAATTGTGATGACTGGTGTCTTGTGAAAAACAGCAACACATTTTGTTTGGAAAACAATGAAACTCTTTTGGTGAGGTGTAACACTCAGCTTAGACATGGGTTGTTTGTTGCGGTTGTACACATATAGTAACATTGCCTGGCAGTTTTAAATTCCTTTGTCATTAACTGTGATGTCAAACTCTGAACTGATATGTCACAGATTGAAGATTAGACCAATCACATTGACAGATACCCAATGATGTCACGGTTTAACTGCAAAACGAAGTTTTCTAAAAAACACGTAGCTATGAAAACGATAATAATTGCTCAAATTTTTTGTGCAAGTAAAAACACAAAAGAATCAAAGCATGGGTGTCAACACAACTTATGCTTTCCAAAGCAGTGATATGTTTATCTCATGGTGTCCTGATTAATCGGAGTGCATGGAACATTTGTTTTAAAATGGAAACAGAAAAATGTTTCAAGTGTATGTTTGCTAGACCATCAGTGCTGGTGCCTGGATTCTGAAGTTATTTATTTAAATGAATTGACAAAAGCATATGTCTGGTTATGAATGATATTATGATATGTAGTGATAGCACTGCTATCTCCATCTGGGTTTATCCAACCTTCCTGTTACAACCTTTGGAAATATGAGTGATACCAAAAGGCACCAAAATACTCGTTTTACCAAAAGGAACCAAAGTGCTAATTTTGAGGTCTAATAGGCGTAAACTTTCCATGTTATAAACGATGACTCACATCCAGAAAATGAGTTCACTTTCCATGCTCTAAGCACTATTATTCTCGCTGTCAGGACCATAGAGCCATATATTTGTTTTCCAGTTCAGGGTGTAGAATAGACAAAAATTGAAAATATTAGACTACTCATTGACTCATAAATATAAAACTGGCAAAAGCTAAAGGGCCAAAATAGCCTGCATTATCCGAGATGGTGTCACTTTTCTCTTCTATGTTCGAGTATCTGGACAAACAGGGACGGACTGGCGACATTTTGGGCCCGTGGCGAAATAAGTCAATGGGCCCCCACAATCCTTTTTGTGGTTCAACTCCATTTATGCAAAAGTGGAGAGGCCCATTTCTACATAGGGCCCTCTCACATTGGGGCCCCTATCTAAAAGTTTCACAGAATCACACGGTCACAATATTGGTCACAAAGATCGACTTTTTTACTTTTTCTTGATTTTTCATTTTTTGCCACCTTTTATGGACCCCCCTGAGTGGTTGGGCCCGTGGCAGCTGCCACTCTGCCACATAGGCCAGTCCGCTGTGGACAAATAAGTTTGGTGCACGAAATGGTTCATATTACATTTGCGATGATTCTTATCATACTCTCCTTTGAAGAGAATCGCTCTTGCTTTAAGAACAATAATGTTCCCTAAAATCCCATATAATGTCACAAGTGATCAATCTGAATTTAAAATGCTATTTAAATGCAAAATCTGAGTGTAGATTTTTGAAACTTCAGGAAATTAAATGTCTGTCCTAGTAGAAGTTTTGACAAGAGCAGTTCATCTTGGTTCTGGATTGTGAGGTTGCAACTTTTACTGCTAATAAACTTCACAAAATATGTGTATTAGATGGCAGACGATTGTCAGAGAAATTGCCCAAAACACCTGGACATGCACAAAGAACAGAAATCTAACAGGAAACATCGTCATAGGTTTTTCGCACAATTGCAGTAACCCTGATGGCCATCATAAGAAGCTGAACTAATGAAGGATTGCATATGCATTGAAACAGGATTTCTCATCAATTTTAATGAGACTGAATATTTCTGAAGACTCTTCAGAGGATGTGAATGAGCACTTACATGTACGATCCTATTGCCATTTGGGTTTCCTGAGGTACCATGCATTACATGATTTGTGAGTTGTGACATCAGATCGTCACAAATAATTTTGTTATTGCATGTGTTGTCGCCCTGCGTTCGGCCGTCTGCTTGGGACTATAAAAACATTGCGTGACTAAATAACGTTTTGGTACGTGGGTATTAAGCAACAGGCATTTGATGGCATACAATATGTCCAATATGCCGAGTCGGCCTATGATTGCTTTTATCGCCCTGCGTAGATGGCTTTCTCATGGGAAAAAGTCTTTCCCTGATTCAGCATAAATTTCAACATAACATGAATTCTCAAATAAAACATCCACGCTTCACAGCGAGCCAAAGATCAGACTTGATTATTGATTAATACGGCCTTGATTAACAACTCACTTCTAAGTAGGCCTATATGACTTCTGCTGTCTTAACCCAGTAGTGTCATTGCAACTTCTATTTCAAGAACTCGGACAACGACCCACAGACAAAGCTTGCCCTGGGGCAGAGCATGATCTTGGAAATTGTTTGAATGCCGCCATGCAATGGAGGTCTTAACCAGAAACCAAGCAAGAGGACATATGCTTCTCATAGCTAATAGAGGGCAAACCAAGAAGTCCCCGGCGAACTATTGATTTCAGAAAAGATGCTGAATATATGTTCAGAACAAATAAAGATAACTTTTAAGACAATTAATTGTGTAAATTTTCAATGATATCGGGGCAACAAAAAATCTTGGACATGTTCAATTAAAATTAATTAAATACATAGCCTAATATTGAATTTTCATGAAAAAAACAATTATATGATGCTGCTCTGCAATGTGGTTGCATCTCATTTTAAATGATAATCTGAAAAAGGATTTAAGTTGGTTTAATTAAGTTAGTTGCTTATTGAGTGCCTAAACTTCCCTGAAACAATCTCCCCTCCCTGTCTCCCACAAAAGCTTTATTCATCTATTCCTTATGAGAAATTTCCCAAAAAATTGTCAGCCAAAAAGACTCTTCTGGGCATGCACAAAGAAGAGAAATCTAAAATAAAATATCTTTGTTGGGTTTATGCATAATTGCAGGAATCATGATATTCAAAATGAGAAGCTGAACTAAAGAAGGGTTGCATATTAATTAAAACAGGCTTTCTTGGAAATTTTATTGATATTAAATATTTCTGAAGACACAGAATCTGGATTTAAACGAGTGCTTAACTGTACATTTCTATTGCCACTGGGTTTTTGAAAGGCACCATCACTTGACTTATGAGTTGTGACACCAGATCGTCACTAATGTTTTTGTGAATGCATAAATGTGTTGTTGCTCTGCTTCAACTTGGGACTACAAAAACATTCTGTGATTAAATAATGTTTTGGTATGTTGGTGTTACAGTCCTTGTCATATTTACATGGAATCTCAAGTTTTTTTTCTATGCTGTTGAACTGTGATGTCAGAGATGACTCTATTCTAGCATTGCAATATATGTAAATTAACTACAAGCTGTGATGTCATTTCAAACTGGGTCAGATTCCCCAGCTTCTAACCAATGCGAATCCACCAAACTGAGCATCACAGTTTCAACTCAGTGTCAGAGTTAAAATTGGGTCTGGGAAAACCCATGCAAGTTTGACATCACAACCTCTCAGCCAATGGGCTGCCAGAACAAATATACATAACATAAGCCATGTGTTTACAAACAAATTGTCAAAGCCTTCTGTTTATACCAACTTCCATCAAAGTTTAAAGATGTAAGTTTGCAGGTTTGTAGATTAATCAAACAACTCTGTGGGGATTATAACAGTTCTCTACTGTGAATGCTCACAAAGCTGCCATTTGTTAGGATTAGACTGATGATTGCTGTGATAAATCATTGGGATCACAAATGTATTCCTTCAATATATCAATGTTTGAACTCTGATGCTTAGTTTGCTGTCAGCCCATTGGCTATCAAGCTGTGATGACGTAGTTGTAGGGGCTATCCCTGATAAAACTCTTACTCTGACACTGTGTTGAAACTGTGACGCTCAGTTCAGGAGGATCAACATTGGCTAGAAGCTGGGGAATCTGACCCAGTTTGAAATGACATCACAGCTTGTAGTTAATTTACATATATTGCAATGCTAGAATAGAGTCATCTCTGACATCACAGTTCAACAGCATAGAAAAAAAAACTTGAGATTCCACATAAGTATGACAAGGACTGTAAGCAACAGGCATTTAATGATACATGATATGTTTGACTTGCGGAACAGGCCTATGATTGTTTATATTGCGCTGCATATAATATCGGACGGATTCCAAGGGAAAAGGCCTATCCCTGATTCAGCCTACATTTCAACATTACACTTTCTAATAAGCATTAAATACAAGCAAAAGACCTCAAAATTACGTGCAGTTAGTACGGCCATGATAGGATTACTACATAGTACCCATTTCCATGTAAATTTATGCCTTCCAATGTCTGAACCACAGAGTTGGGTCTTAACCAAGTAGTTGTAAACATTATTTTCAAGAATTCGGACAATGACCTACAGACAAAGCTTGGCCTGGGGCAGGGAATTACCTTGGTAATTGTCTGCTGCCATGCAATTGAGGTCTTAATCAGATACCAAGAAAGAAGATTCAAGTTTGACATGGTAATATTATAACAAAACCAAGAAGTCCCCAACTTGTGCATTATAGGAAAGTGATGCACAATGTAATTCAGTTAATAAAAAAGAAGTGTTTTCTAAAGGTAATCAATAATAATTATTGTCTTGATTGACGGCGATATTGGATCCTTTAAAAATCCCGGACAATATTTGATCGAAATTGATTAAATTTATGGTCTGACATTGAATTGTAATAGATATATTTGTTGCATCATCTGGATATCTAGAATTAATGTAAGTGGATTTAAGTTAATTTTAAAAGTGTGGTTGTTTACAGTTATAGGTTATTCATGTTATTAAGCGTATGACTCACCATTGGTTTTGTTAGATGAGTTTTGTTAAATTAATTTCATATTTTCATTTTGCTTTTTCAGAGATTATGGATTTGTTGAACACGACGATTGCACAACATTCAGGAGGTAGTCTTAGAATAGGAAAGAAGAATGTTAGATTAGAAACATTGTAGTATAAGATGGATTGTGTGGCTTTGTAGCTCCTGATAAGTGTTGTGTGACCTATCAAAATATATATTGTTGCCAATTTCTCTAAAATATTTAGTCCTACTGTTCCTATACTTGCTTTCCTATTAGGTCCAGGCCTACCAGTTTTCTCTTGAGTGTGCTTTACAATAAGTTGGCTTTGAAAAAAAATGATAGTAATAAACTACCTGGCTTAACTGTTTGCTTTCCATAGACATCTCATAGAAATTTAAGACACTGCAATTCACTCAACTATAAAAGCTTATATTGTAGAGATACCATATTCTAGGCAACTGAAAACTATGTGTATTAAAGTTTTCAAACATTTTACTTCGTGGGTGCTTTACCTATAATTAAATGTTTTATCTTACTTTTCAATTGATTTGTGTTCTCATTATTTTAGTTTATATTTTCTGATGAATTAATCACATAACTTTTCTAGAGGTTAACAGAGGTTCTGGGTTAAACATGTTGTCCTGATATTGTTCCCTTCATGCGATATAATGCTGTTATTCCATCTGCTTCAAAACCTGTGAACGATATTGTCTAATCGGCCATTTTGCTTACAGTCCAGTGCGCTTTTCCAAACAAAACATGGAGATAAACAAGACAAATACAGATTTTTATTGGCAATACTGTCTACAAACTATCGGAATCCAATAAAAATATGTATTCTGATCACAGCTGATCAATCATATCCCTACAGTGAACAACATACATGAGTACACTTCTTCCCAAATTAGGGTGGACGGGGTCAGCCCCTATAGCTCAGTCAGTAGAGTGCTCGCCTCACAAGCGAGGGACCCGGGCTCAATCCCAGGCCATGACATCATCTTTTGCATCTGACATAAATTGGAGGTGCCGTGGGCCCAACTTTAAACAAGTCACTGACTTAGCTTGGCTACCCACGTTAAATAAAAGTACCTTTACCTTACCTTTACCGTTGTGCTCACAAGTTGAAAAAACTTACAGGCGGCACTGTTAAGTAAGCCTGCACCATATGGTAGACAATATTTCAGTGGTTCAATGTTACCCCAGTTGTAGAGGGGTGCACTAATTTATGCTGATCACTGTATGTTGTAATTATTCTTCGATGCTTTCAATGGATCAAAAATAAAATGGCTCTTCTGGAAAGAGCCCTATAACCTGCCTAAATATTATGTGCTGATTTCTTGCCAGAGTTCCTGTTAAAAAAAATATATAATCCTACTATATAGCAACCTAGTCACACCAACCCTTTTCTTATGAAGCGGGAAATGACGCTCAAATAAAATAAAGAGTTATTGAAGCACTTTTTTTTTAAGTGAATGAAGAGCAGCACAAAATAAGATGCCTGGGATTTAATTATAAAATAGGATTTCACTGTCAATTTGATTCTTGTCTATGTTAATCCTAGGATACCTTTGAGAGATATCTATATATTGCTAATTTAAACTAATTACATTGAATGTTACAATGGATAGATAACTGCTTTCAGGCCATGAAGTTGTATTGGTATGGAGCTGTGGATAATAAACTTTCAAAACTATGTATTGCACACAATACTGAATGTTATGACAATACCTTTTCCTGCTGCTACAACTTTTACAATGACTGTATTTTTCTATTTTCAGAGTGATATGGTTCCTCATAGTATCCCTGGGCATTGCCCTTTTTGCCAGACAAGTTGTGGAGAGTGTCTTGTATTACTGGTCTTGGCCCGTGACAGTCAATGTGAAAATCAACTACAACAAAACCATCACCTTCCCAGCAGTCACCATCTGCAATCAGAACGACTTCCGGTGAGCTTCTCAATTGGTTCTAAAATTAAATTTAAGTTAAAAAAATTTATGTATTCTCCATACCAATTGAGTTGTGCTTTTGCAAAAAATTACCAAAACACCACAAGCGTCTTTTTTCACCTGGCGAAGTGCAGTCCGTCATGGTTGTGTTGGGCTAAATATTGTATTTCAGGTTCTATCTGTGATAAATGTGTCATGCCTGTAAATATATAATATTATGAGGAAGTGTTCTGTGAACCATAGAATCATTCAGTATGACAACATGATACGCAACGACGGACAATTACGAAACATTGCTGTCCATGACAGCAATAGCTCTGCACCTTTTGGACTTAAGGAGACGCAATTTATGTGAATTAAGTTTTAAAGCTACTCTTTCAAGAAGCATCTTCTTGTTAGATAGAGGGTGAAAAGTTGAGAACACTTCTTTAGAAGTTATCAGGCAACCATTGATTTCTATCATTTAGACCCAAGTGAATTGAGACAATCAGTGTTGACTAATTCTAGCTTCCCTCAGGTCAAACTTTGCGTGAAGTTAGATCTCATCAGTATTCTAGTCAACAGCCAATGCCTGTCTATAGAATTCGACCAACCCTCAGTGTCTGCAAAGTTCCTTTGGGGAAGTGGAACTCCTTGTGGTAATGAATTTGCTAATCGTACACAAAGAAAGACCGATATAGATTTGATAGACAATTTGGGACCTTTTTAGGGTTTTGGGTTAGTTTATATGCATTTGATTACTAATTAGGCGACAGTAAAAAGTCAGGGGGCATCTTAAAAGGTTCCCATAAGTGGCAGTAAAGTCAGTTATATTCTCAGAGGTTGACAAAGATTGATAATATCTAACCAATAAAATGTTGACTCAGCTGACCAAGGTTTGTTGTGAGAAACAAAGGAAAAAATGTTTTTTAGGAGACTGTGGTATGAATTCCCGGAGGAAAAATACCTAGATGGCACATGAAAACAGTTTGTAATTCTGTATTTTTTCAACGAATCAGGTCAAACAAGGTTTGGGATTACCAATTTCACTTAAATAATGAATTTGCATCAGGATAACGGAAAACAGAGTTCACATCTGTCAAATATTGGCCCTTTGCATGGATGTCTGACTGCCAGGCTTGATTAGCTAGCCTTCTTATAACTGTTTTAGCACTCACTCATTGGTTATGAGTGCCTGGAATTCAGCAACTGTGGATGTAGCGGTTTTGGAATCGTCTTGAAATTGTCATCCAGATTCTGATGGATATTGTGCCTGTCTTGATCATGGATCGTGATGGCAGGTCTGCATGGCTTGGGAAGGTCCTTCATTCAGTCTGTTAGATGAAACTTAGCCAAAAGCTTGCTGATTGCTGGCTGAGAGCAGCCCCTCAAACGTACAACCTCATGTACAGGGACATGTCAGTCGCCAGCATCCCAGCTACTCAGCCTCATCGCTCAAGTGAATCTACCCATTGTCAGTATTTCAGCGTGTCCAAACTCAGGAAAGATCAAGGAAATTTTCTGAGTGCTTTTTGCACAGTTAAGGGCAACTGAAAGGGTCATCTACCATAAATCTCTTATTTCAATTATTTTGTGCACGTACTTAATTCATGGCTTTGAGAGAAATGGAATATTTAGACAGACTGAATATGAAATATGCAGATATGCTCACTTGTCAAAAGTCCTAAGCGGTCCATATATATATCTTCAAAAATTTCTGGACCATTCTCAAATTCCTGAAAAAATGTAATATCGAATACCCCTTTTAAGTTACTAATAATTCTGTCATATTATTTTCTTCCAGTGCTACCGCCACAGCCAACTTGAGTAAATACCACCTTGTGACAGATTACTACAGCAATTTGGAGAAACATTCCATCACCAACCTCACTGAGAAGGAGGGCAACCTGTCCCTGTCAACTCTGTATTACGAAGCAGCCCACAGGATGGAGGACATGATCATGGAGTAAGTATAGAATAGGCTCTTTCTGTTTTCAATGAACCTTTGATATATTCTTCTGAAGAACATCTGTTTATTTGTTTAGTTTTCTATATCTATCAGCCAATAAATCAATTCAAATAAATCAATGAAAAGCTTATAATCTCTTGATCTTTCCTTCTTGCTTTCTGTCTTCTTTCTTGCTTTCCCTCTATCTATCTATTTGGCAATCTATCTGTTTTATTTATTTATTTGTCTATCTATCGACCTGTCTTACTATATAAATGTGTCAGATGTGACATTTTCGTTGTCGTAATAAAAAAAAAATAAATAAATAAAATAAAATAAAAAATATATATATCTTACTATTTATCTATATATCTTACCAACTTTTGAAATGCCAAATCAGGTGCACATGAGATGTAAGACAGCACCATATATCTATCTATCTATATCTATCTGGAATGCTTCTAAAATTTCATACACAGAAGATAGGCTTCCAACATGCATTTTGTCAGTTAGAAGTCTAAAGAATATTTATTTGCAGTAAATCGGCTATAACTTAGTGAAGGATAAAATTGTTTTCAAGCTTCAGTGCTGAATCTATCACATTGGGCCATAGGTCTAAGAAAGGTTTTGATGTGATGCCATGAATACATAACAAGGTCTGGTGTACAAAGCAGTTCAAATCAATCATATTCAGACCCCTGAAGACTCCATGCTGGACCTGATGGGATATACCTACACATTGCTAGCTATTTATACATTGCAGAAAATAGCCATTCAAAATCTTCATAGCACACACAACAATTTAAAAATAATAGTAAATTTACAGTCAAAGGAAAAGAAGTGATTACTATTGGCTGTTTACTCAACCACTTTTGGAATTAGGATAACCCGTGTTAAGCGATGATTCAATCCGGCACAGGGCTCGGACCCATTCAGACGTGGACCTTCAGCGGATCAGGCCTGGACGGTAACCACTTAGCCACCCAGCCGTAAAATGTATTGATAACATGGCAATTATTATTTATTTAGGGATGCATGACATCACTTACATGCAGGCTGCAAGTTCAGATCTGATCTTGAGAAGGTTATACATCTCACAAAACTTGAAAATTCTGTTAATTTGTTTCAACTTCAGACAAAAACGCATATCCTACTTGCCTTCAATTTTACTTGTTTTCAATTTGAAGCAGAGGGAGAGAGAGACAATTTCATCTTTTTCTACTTTTTGCAGATGATTGTTATGACATCTGCAATGCCTTTAGCAAAACATTGCATGTTCATTGACAAATTAATTTTGAATTCATGAAACTGTAATCCCACTACAGACATGTTCAATATTTGGAAATATCTTTGAAGTTTGTTTGATTGTTTACTGCAATTTCAATAAGTATGAGTTTCTTCAAAATGATGGCAAAACGTAGCCAATGTACTTCATGTGATTGGTTAAGGCACTGAATTACATAGCATAAGTCTAATTTGAATACCTTAAAAACGTGTATCAAGGCCACTGACGTGTCTGTCAGTGGTTTTGACTGTCAGTGTTTCCCTGCTAATCTTATTTTCTTTCCAAACAAAGCTGCTCACTGTAGCAGAAAACCACGTTCTTCATTTCTTGTTACGTTCAACATACAGATTTGGAGGACGTTTTACTGCTTATTGACCAATCAGACAATCTGAAAATACTACGTGGACAGTGAGAAAACTGGCTATTGAAACTCATACTTACTGAATCTGCAGTAACGATGGTATTGTTATTCGTCAAAACAATGTCGTTTTACCGTAAAATGAAAATACCATTTAAAGGATCTCATATTGATGAGGCACAGATCAATTCTAAAAGCTTCAAAACAGTTTAAAATTGTCTCTGTAAATTTCAAAGCATTTCCATCTCAATAAAATTACTAAAGCAATAATGAAAACTTTATAGGAGACAAAACAGATCTTAAAACTCTCAGACATTTTTTTTTCTGCAACGGTTCGGAGTGAAAAATAACCTGTTTAATATCAGCTGCTTGACATCATTGTTTAATATTTATCTGACACAGAATGTCAAACATGTAATGAATGGATATATTGCAGTCGTTTTCGTTATAGTAGACATTCAGCCTGACTGTCTCTTTTTTCTGGGGCATATTCTATAGGGAAAAGTGACATCAAAAAGCTTATGAGTCAGACATCAATCTGCTTTGTAGAATAACATGTGCAATAGAAATAATTCACATGCATTCTGGCTCAGTCTACAATTAAGAAGTGAAGGAAAAACATTTTTGTCCTTCTGTCTGTCTCTGTAATATTATTAGGATGGTTCATAAATCCTGCATATATGGCTTAGCTATGACAAGACAATGAATATATCTGTTGGTCTGTGTATTTATCACTCTATCTACCATTTATAATTCAATATTCATTACATCATTTTTCAGTTGTCGGTGGGATGAAACAAAGTGCAATTTAACAGAATTTGAGCGCCAATTAACCGATTACGGAGTTTGCTACACGTTTAATATGGAACAAGGAAATCGGACGTTACGGAAAGTCAGTAGAACAGGCAAGTCAAAATTTTCTGAAGTTATAAATTAATTACTATAACCTGATCCATGAATTGGGTATCGGAGACTCAGTGTCACATTGCAATAATTATTGATGTGAAGATCATCTATTTCGTGTAACTACACTGTTTGAGCCAGATGTCAATGATTTGGCTGGGTGGCATACATCATGTCATGCTCTCGGCTTAGTGCCACAGCTGGGCCAACTGACCAACTACAGCATTGCTGGCATGTTAGACCTTGTGACATCATGCTGCAGTGGGTCAACAGAACTATTTTTTGTAAACATTTCAGTTTCCCCTGTGTCATAATTGCCACAAGTTCATGTATCATTATCTTGAAATTGCCATTCCATTTTGCAGCACTGGAATGGTCAGTTGGTTTTGCATAATCACTCTCTGATAGTCCCATGCCTTTCAATAGCCTTTGATATTCCAATGATACCCTGTTATTGAGATTCTAATCAGGCAAATCTATTTTCGATTTCCATTTGGCCTCGAAATGCTTGAATTGAGTGGTTTTGATGATTCTATAAACCAGTGCTTAAAATACACACAAAAAAGGCCTATGTCATCTATCAACCATTATTGAACTGTGAAACTAAAACTAGGTTCAAGTCTGGTGTGATGTACAATGTGGTAGCTATGTGCATCGGTGCACCATGTGCATGACCTTCAAGCATCATGTGTTTGAAAGCGGCAAGCGTTTGTCCACTTATTCGACTGTTCCCAGCAGCAATAATAGTACAGTCCAATAGTACCTGAAGCAAAAAAGTAATGACAATTTCCAGTAATGACTCAAATGAATCTAATTCTAATTCTAAAACTACATACTTTTTTATTTTATTACTTTCAGGAGCCGACAGAGGCTTACGGCTTCACCTCAACATAGAGCAGTACGAATACATGCATGGACCGAATCCGGGAGCTGGAATAAAGCTGTTGGTTCACGACAACCAAGAAGTGCCATTAGTAAGAGACCTTGGGGTGGCCATCCCTCCTGGGACACATGCTTATGTGGGCGTCCAGATTACTGAGGTGAGCGTGGAATATGTCGACATGAAAAGGCTGTGAAAAATATGTAAAATCAACAGGGTTTATTTGCATATAAGTGAAATCTCCAGACAGCCGTATGCTCTTCAAGGTCTCCTAACAAATCACTACTAAAGTACGAGTGTACTTTACACTCTTGCGAAAGCACGTACATATGTAAACACACGCATAAACTCTACTAGTTCGAAGATGGATGATTTTGGCTTTAAATCCTGTATTTATGCACTTAGTAGGCTAATTAGGACTGGAGGAGGACGTGGCAATGAGGTGAAGGATGATTGAAACAGATTTCGAACATTGGTCTAGGTAACGCAACAAGAGCTACATCCGAACATGGGACCGTGCGATTAACTGGGAAGCATACTAATATTGAGTGGACCCTCTTCCCCCACAAGTTCAAAGATTAACCTTACCAATCTTTATGAAGATGTATGGTGAATGAAGGAACAAATGTCAAAAGAGAATACTCTTGACCAGTGGCCAGTACTGGCCACCCAAAGCTTTTGGGTGCTTACTGGACACTCATTTACGGATAACCATCAAGTTTTACTAATCCAGGCCAGTTGGCTTTCAAATACCCAAATATCGATATGCATGATGGCTCCATGCACAAAATTTAATCAAGTGACTGACCATGTCATGTAAACATCGTTCCCCTTGATGAAATATTGTTTTGCTCCCGGAAGTATTTTTTTGGTACCCGGGGACGCTGCAGAGCTTGAAACCGAATAGAACATTCACATCGGCTATTGTCCATACTATAATGAGGGATCCAATAAAACTACCAGGTCATTACGTAATTTCTCCACCTTAAAAACCTGTGAATTACAGGATATAAAGGATATTACGAGTCGTAATATGACATTAGATCCTCCACTGAAACAAGTTGCTTGTAAATAAAGAACTGTACAGTACACATTGACAGATCAGCTCTTCAATGTGTTGCTCAAGTGGCCAAACAAAAAACCCAGAGGTAGTTTTTATTCCTTCAGCACTGTCTGTCAGGCAAGCCCGAAAGTTATTGACTGACACAATTGGAATAGGTTATTCACCCAGGGAGAGGGAATACTCGTATGTGATTTATCTTTCGAAGCTTTAGCCAAAGCAGCGATAAACACATATTTCTGATCCCACGGTGAATAACCAGCTTACACCATATAAACTCAAATTGGTAAACATTGCAGAATAATTGGACATCAAAATTGATAATATGGGATTTATTGAAGTGAAATACTAGCTTTTGACTGGCTGACAGGTAATTGATGGTATAATATTAAAAAGGAAAAGAGAAAAGCAGAAAAATTGTGGAGAAGAACTGGTCTAGAAAAAGACTGGAATATTTTCAAAGAAAAACGAAATGCTCTCAATGAAAAGCTTAATCAGCTTAACACTGAAATTCACTAATGGGGAGCAATTGAAGGTTGTGAGGTGACCAAAAATAAAAGTTCCACAATGATGATGATAACAACATCAAATACTCATAGGTGTATTATGTGTATGTTGCTGCAATTTCCACTGCACCAGTCAAACGGTTTTCAAGATATGACAATTGCAATATTGGTGATGGAGATGCTCCTTGTTAACTTGTGATACATACGTTACCTACTTGTGAAGGTTTTTTAACGAAGTCAAAATAAATTTCATCACAGCAATGCCGTAAATGAGATGCCATAATTAATGGGTTCTGATTTTATCACTTCATAGATTATTTCATGTGTCATTATTACCACATAATCCCTGAGATGCTAAATTTCCGATTTTAAGAAATTATTTACCAGAAATTGGCTTTTTGACAGAAGTTTTGTAAAGAAAAACCTCTGAATAGAAACAAAAAGCCTTGAAAAGTGTTAAACGGACATAAATGATTATGATCATGCAAAATGTGTGTTTAATTGTTTCCTAACAAGACTGCTGTTAAACTGAAAATAGGGCAGTGAGCGGTAACGTATGTATCAATAAAAAAGAACAAGTTGTTCAATATTCATGAAAGAGCAAACTCTCAGAAAAGTTTCGTCGTTTCATGGAACTAGATGACTCAAAATAGATTAAATAGAAATTGCTGTTGTCATCTGTTCAACTCTGATTTTGTTAATACATCGAAAAAATTACCTATGCCTCACACAATGGGCCATCGAGAAACAACAAAATTCTGGAATATATATACATACATGTGTGATGTAGGAAAGCATCCTCACATGGCTGTAATGTCCTTGTCACAACTTGAGATTTTGAATTTTCTGTGTGATTTTCATACCTGCTTGGGGTAATAATGTTTCACAAGACATTTGATTGATCTAGCCGTAATTAACAATCCGCCTTAGCAATCCAATTGCTTTCTTCCACTACCATGCAGTTAAACTTGATCAAATTCTCTCCATAGTGAGGCTTGTATCTTTAAATGTCTTTTAACACATTAAACATTTTCCCATGTGCCTGGAATAATCATAAACTACTAAAAGAGGCTCCAGCTAAAAATTCATAAGTTGTGTTTATAAGTCACTGCAAAATACTTATTTGTGGTTCATCAACACTCAACAGCCTCACCAAAGCCCCACACTCCGCAAACTCACTGGGTTCGTTCTTCTAACTTTTGGGCTGATTGTTAAAATAGATGTTTGACAACTTGGTGGGCACATAATTCTGTCAATTTGTCTCATTGTCTCTGCTCTTTCATTAGTAGTAGTCCACTTTTACCTTCTTTCATTCTCAATCGGCCTTGTGCATTTTTGCTTGTGATATAGCCTCTCCAGGTAAGGAAAAGGAACTTTAATTAGGTAACGTAGGTATCCATACATATTTTACCGATTCATTCACAATAATTCCAATAACAATGGGGCTTGTCTCTGAAATTTATCATGCAGTTGCCAATACTGATTGGGTGAAATATGGGATGCTAAGATAGGTCTCATAAACGTCAAGAGAATTATAGAATGAAATCTTTGATCAACAATCTATAAATGGGTTCACTTTGCTTTTGAACTTTCGGGATGAATTTTTCATTAGCCAGAGGAAAAAGATTAATTCTACATATACTATGAATCAAAACTTGTTGGCTTTCACTCCCAGTTGTGTAGTAAATACATTTCAGTTAATCAAAGATGTTAAGTATTGGAAGTTTCCCTGAAAGTTTTCTGGTGAAAATTTGCAAAAAAAATGTAAACTTAAATTCCTGGTTCCAATTGTTGGTAACGTATGTATCGGTAACGTATGTATTTTACGATATTTCAAAGCTTATATCCAAAACTGACTTAGGTGATACACTTGAGTCACGCCATGCATCGAAAGAAGTAATAATAAGCATCTTGTGGGTGAATAACTTTTGTTGATTTGCATGATATTTTGATGTCTAGATGGTGGTAAGTCAATGGTAACGTATGTATCAACTGAAATATAACTCCAGACTTTTAACATTTTCGTCCTTCATCAAACAATTAAGTTAAATAAAGACAAAACAATATTCATGGACTTTGACTAACAGCAATATTTGGGGTACATTTCAAGGGTTTGGCATATATTATTTCAGTTATGGTCCTTGTGAGAAACACATGAAGTTTGTGGTAACGTATGTATCAACAGGGTGGAGACAAAGGTTCCCTTGGCTACTACTGGGAAACAACTTGAACATACTCAAATTTTATGAGGGTCTCAGAAGGCTATCATGTTACCAAATGAGGGAAAAATGGATAATTGTGACCACACTGATTTGCTAGTCTGGAAAAGGAAGATGTATATGTTAAATCAAGGTTGGAGACGGTAACGTATGTATCATTTTTGATGATATATGTGCAGTTAATTGCCCTTAAAGACCAAGAGGCAGACTCCTAAGTTATTTTCTAGCATAAACTAAGTAAGAAGCATAATTTTAGGCAATTACAAACAGAAATTAGGTAAGCTGTGATTCTTGAGAGCTGGAAGACATGAATTGATCCCCATTAGTGAATTTCAGTGTTAAGTCAGATGATCTCAGGTGTAAAATTCAAGCCACAAAGGGAAATTCTAAGGCGATGTTCAAACTTCTAAATTCTCATCTCAACAGAAAACAAGATCTGCCTCTTCCCCATCACACAAATGAAACAGAACTAGCCAATGATTTCAACAACTTCTTTGATGAAAAGATCAAAATCATCAGATCTAAATTAGATTCAGGAACGAAGATCACAACTGATGCCTCTCAACCCAACCAAAACCACAACTTACATCAGTTTAAGGCTCTATCAGAACAACAAGTTAAGAAACTTATCACTGAAATGCCTGTCAAACACTGCCAACTTGATCCAATGCCAACATGGATACTGCTTGAATGTGTTGATGAATTTCTGCCAATCATAACGAAAATTGTTAATATGTCATTAACACTTGGAGAAATGCCCCTTGAACTGAAGCATGCACTTGTCAAACCACTTTTGAAGAAAGAGGGTCTTGAATTGATCAAAAAGAATTATCGGCCAGTCTCGAACCTTTCTTTTCTGAGTAAAATCATTGAAAGTGCTGTAATCAAACAGTATGTTGATCACCTCACTCAGAACAATCTTGAGGATGAAAAGCAATCAGCCTACAAGCAATTTCGCAGCACAGAAACCCTCTTAACAAAAATCCATAATGATATTATGCTTAATCTAAGCAATGGCGAGGTGACAATGCTAGTATTGTTAGACCTATCTGCTGCATTCGACACAATTGATCATGGTATTTTGCTACAAAGACTGCGCAACAGGTATGGTGTGCAAAGTGCAGCCTTACGATGGTTCAAATCCTACATTTCTGAAATCATCACAGTCTGTGATAATAAATGATAAAACATCAAACAAACTTCCACTCAATTTTGGAGTTCCTCAAGGATCCAAACTTGGACCAATTTTATTCAACTCCTACGTTGCCCCAGTCAGTGAAGTAGCACGAAGAAATCAAGTTCACGATCAGAAGTACGCTGATGATGAGCAACTTATCCTGTCATTTAAACCAACCTTTTTGGGTGAGAAACATGCTAGACAGAAAATGGAAAATTGTATTGCTGAAATCAGAAATTTCTTGCATGAGAACAAGCTGTGTAATAATGGAGAAAAAACTGAACTTCTTCTGATTGGAGCACCAAACCAACTGAAGAAACTTCAAATGACATCTATCAATGTAGACAATGTTGAAATCAAAACTGCCAACCATGTCCGCAATTTGGGAGTGCTCTTTGACAAAAATATGACCATGGAGAAGCAGATCAACAAAATGTGTCGTAACGCATATTTCAATTTGAGAAACCTGTCAAAAGTCCGTAAAAATCTTGACAAGGAAGTAGTTAAAACTGCTGTCAATGCACTTGTCACCCCTCATTTGGACTACGGAAATGGACTGCTGTATGGCACTTCTGCCCGATTGTTAAATAAACTTCAGGTTGCTCAAAACTCGGCCGTTCGATTAATTGAGAGATTGAAAAAACTCGACAGTGTCAGCCACAGTAGGAAGCAACTGCACTGGTTACCAATCACAGCAAGAATTCAGTTCAAATTGATGACAACTACATGGAAGGCAATGAACAATCAGGCACCACAATACATCCAAGAACTTGTGCAAATCAAATCTCAACAGGAACACAACCTGAGAAGCAACCACAAGCTGCTGTTAGCAGAACCTGCTCCACGCAACAAAAATAAGTTTGAAGATCGGGCATTTTCCTATGCAGCACCAAAACTCTGGAACAATTTGCCTGAAAAAGTGAGAACTGCTCAAACATTAGAAAGCTTCAAGAAGAATCTAAAAACCCATTTGTTTCAAAATTCTTATGAGTGATTCGATTAGAAAAAGCGCTGATGAGCAGTTTACTGAAATTAGCGCCATATAAATCCATATTATTATTATTATTATATTAACTCCATTTTGTCCTGTAGTCCGTCACATGACTCTCCAAAATCAGGATTCCGTTCGCCCCCCCTGTTTAGCTCACTTTCTTGGTACCAAATTGTTGCAAATATTGTCTAGATTCCATTTCTGCCTGTTTCCGGGCTGGCAAATGCCCTGAAACATGTTCTATTTGAGTTTGAATGAATGAAGGTCAGGCATCGGACAATGTCCGAAATCGCCATTGCTTTTCACTAGTTTCAGTCATATCTCTGCCTGTAATTGGACTAGAGAGTTAATTTTAGTGTTGAAACATATGTTTTCAGACCCAAGGAGTCTGAATATGAATGTTATATGTTGCTCAATAGCATATTTATGCTATAAATCACATCAAATTCTACTCGCAAATGATGAAATTTTGAGCAAAATTACAATATTTAGAGATTTAACTTGTATTTGCCATCCCATCTGTTAGAATTAGTTGTAGTAGTATATATATGTGGGTTATACTCAGGATCTGCTTTAAATTTCAGTTTTTGTCCAGTTAAATTTATGGTCTTCAGCATATTTTTCTAACACAGAAAAAGATAAAAATTGCAATATATTTCAGGGACTCGCCAAACTTCATCACATGATTCTGAAAAGATGTATGAAAACACTATTTATTGCCCTCTCCCCCTGTGTTTAGGTCACTAGTTTGGTACCAAAATGTTGCAAATATGGTCTAGCTTCCATTTCTTCTTGTTTCCAGGCCATTAAATACCCTGAAACATGTTCTGTTGAGTTAAAATGAATGGAAGTCAGGCTTCAGACAATGGGCGGAATCACCAAATGTTGCTTTTGCCCATATCTCTGGCTGTGTTTGGACTGGAGAAATTATTGTTGGCATTGCAACATATGTTTTTCGCTCAATGAGTCTGAATATGAATGCTATAATTGTTCAATAGCATATTCAACCTCTAAATTATATCCAATACTTAGCGACAATTACGAAAGTAGCAGCAAATTATTCATTTATAGTGAACCTTTGAGATTGTTCCCTCAAAAACTGTACTGTTTGTACAACTTAGCAGGAATATCTTGATATTATATTGTGCAACTACTTTGCATTTTTCCAGATTTCCAGTTCATGACCTATAACAAATTATTTTCTGACACAGAATTTGCCACACCTACTAAGTTCACCCAAAAATATATTGTTGACTTTAGTGAAGTCAGAATCCGTGCTAACATCCAACACAGAGCTTTCACATCCAATATTCAGTATAGCCTCTGGCAGCAAATCATAATTCAGTTCCTTTAAAGTATATTACTCTTTTCTATTAATTTGTAACAAAGGCTGGTGTTTTTTGTACAATTCTATTCTAATTAAAAATACATTCCGTTGCCATTGGCCTATAGTGTGATTTGACTTCAGATTGTCTTGTTAGATATTGGCTGAATCTTCATTCTCACCAGTCACAGCTTCCCTCTGCAAGGAGAATGAGGGCCTCTGACATTGTGAGAATGCTCAATTTTGTGAACTCAAATATTCTTGAGCAGCTTTATAGGCATACTTAGTTAATTTTGAAAGCTGACAACTGCCTAACCGGACAACCCAAGCCTTTTTTAATAAAAAAAATTAATGCACCCACATTCTTGCATACTTATTTTTCAATTGGCATTTTTCTGTCAGAGTCTGTGAACATTTTAGACTTTAGACCTTGTTAGTTACCCATCTGTAAGTCAAGCAAGATAACACTTAAAATGTCAAGAATCAATGTGTCAGGCTCAAGGATCATATGCCAGTGGTCCGGGAGAGTCTTTATACTAGGATAAACCGGGGGTTAGTTAAAGAACTTGTCTTCATCTTTTCTATAGTGTCTCAGGGAGCGAATGGGATGAGAAACCCCACCGAAAGGGACTGTATTTATCTCAGTAATCAGTCTATGAGCAAGGGATATGCTACGTTAATATTGAAAATGATGCTACAGATATTGATCATCGAATAAAAAGGAAATACTGTACTTTAAATTTTGTGAAATGGCAAACCAGATTTTCCAAAAAAATGCAGGGTGTATCCTTGAGAGGGACAAGGACACATCCCAGGGGCAAAGATACATCCCTGGGTTTACATCTCAAGAACCATTCCCTCTATGAAGTTATCCAAATTACAGACTGGTGTATGGTAGAATTTCAGTTTCAACAAAGCCTTGATGTCATGACTGCAAGTCAATCAATCCAGTCATTATCTTGCATAATCATATTGCATAATCAGAAAGGTTTCACCAGAAGCTGTTCAGTTTTGGTAGGTATTTGGCCCTAGATCTGTGTGAATCAGTACTCGCAGATTTGCCACTTTGCTTGACCAGCCACGAAACAGGAACTGCACAGAAACGTTTCTTCCAGGTCCATAGAAACAGCTTGAACCATTGTTCTTAGTCTAACTATGACCAAATGGACTTGTACAGTATGTAGAACTGTTTCTCACTAAAATCACTGTTGTTCCTACAGAATATGATCCATTTTCCTTTAATTTGCTTGGCACGATGGCACCTTTCTTTGCTCTTTTGATCTGTTCCAGTAACAGAAGAAAGGATTAAGTGGTGGATAATGTAAACTGATACGTCTTGCCAATATGAGAGACATTTCCAGCCCACAGCTTTCAGAAGGCCTGGTAACTTCTTCCCTCAAGCTTCGTAAAGTGTCAAAATCATTGACCAGTCTTTTCCAAGAGCTTTGAGCATACCATCAGCTAGTCACTGACCTAAATTTTCCCAAATCATAATGCATTGTACCCTTAGTATAATGAAAAATGTCGTATGTGGATATGAAGAATTCTCTTAAATATTTATCTACTGTACAGGCAACCTTGTCATCGCATTGCTGAGACAATTTACTGACAAATGATACTGTTACAGCCTCTGTCATTCATCTCTTGTGACAAATAGTACTGCCATTGTCTGACATACGTAAATATATATATATACATATCCTGTGAAAAATAGTGCTTACTTTTGGGATGGGCTCTAAAATTCTTAAGAATATCTCTGTGATACCAAAGGTTCATGACTACTATTTTTTATGCAATAAAAAACTGCTAAAGCCATTATTTCAACTTCAAGACAGATCTGAAACTAATTTCGACAAATGACACAGCAGTCACATATATCTTTGATATAATTCACACAAGGTAAGTGTAACTCCTGAGAGGAATAAAAATGTTTATGGTGTTATTATGCTATACTGTAAAGCAAATTGGCCCAGAGATTTATATTTGTGAAAGACATCTGTGAAACAAGTTACTAAGTAGGGGAAGCATGGGAGAGTTTGGCCACTTTTTACATTCTTGTGCCTCCTGCTGACAGTTATGATGGCCCAACTCTCCCAAGCTTCCCCTAAGTTAAAAGCCATGCTGCCATGGTGATTTTCAGCATTGTCCGACACCTGACTTCCATTCTTTCAATCTCATATAGTGCATGTTTCAAGGCATTTGGCAGACTGAAACGGGCAGAAATGGAATCTAACTAATATTTGCTACATTTCGTTTTGGTATCAGGAAGCTGAGCTAAACAGGAAGAGGAAGAAATTAGAAAGTGTTTCCATGCCTCTTTTGAGAATCATGAGATGGGCTGAATTCTGAAATATAGATCAGCTATTTTTATATTTTTCTGTGCCAGATTTAACTTGTATTTAAGCAACATTTGGTGATTTCGCCCATTGTCTGAAGCCTGACTTCCATTCATTTTAACTCAACAGAACATGTTTCAGGGCATTTAATGGCCTGGAAACAAGAAGATATGGAAGCTAGATCATATTTGCAACATTTTGGTACCAAACAAGTGACCTAAACACAGGGGGAGAGGGCAATAAATAGTGTTTTCATACACCTTTTCAGAATCATGTGATGAAGTTTGGCGAGTCCCTGAAATATATTGCAATTTTTATCTTTTTCTGTGTTAGAAAAATATGCTGAAGACCATAAATTTAACTGGACAAAAACTGAAATTTAAAGCAGATCCTGAGTATAACCCACATATACTACTACAACTAATTCTAACAGATGGGATGGCAAATACAAGTTAAATCTCTAAATATTGTAATTTCGCTCAAAATTTCATCATTTGCGAGGAGAATTTGATGTAATTTATAGCATAAATATGCTATTGAGCAACATATAACATTCATATTCAGACTCCTTGGGTCTGAAAACATATGTTTCAACACTAAAAGTAACTCTCTAGCCCAATTACAGGCAGAGATATGACTGAAACTAGTGAAAAGCAATGGCGATTTCGGACATTGTCCGACGCCTGACCTTCATTCATTCAAACTCAAATAGAACATGTTTCAGGGCATTTGCCAGCCCGGAAACAGGCAGAAATGGAATCTAGACAATATTTGCAACAATTTGGTACCAAGAAAGTGAGCTAAACAGGGGGGGCGAACGAAACTGTGTTTTTAGGCCCTTTTTGAGAATCATGTGATGGACTACTGGTCTTCAGTGGAGCTGAAGATATACAGTTATTTGGTTTCACAGAAACGGGATATAAGCTGATTTGCCAATTTCCCAAATAACAGAAACAACGACAACGGCAGTGCCAGTCTCCCGAGGAGCTGATATCCACTGTTCGCAGAACCTCTGTGAGAGTATTGTCAGGATATTGGGAAAAACAGACAATTGACTGACCAAATACTGATCATGTTTGTACAATTATGTGTCTGTAATAGAATATGTTGTGCAAAAACCAGTCGGGTAGAGCTCGCAATGCCACAATGATATTAGTGTATAGGATTCAAAATGTCACAATTGTCAGAGTAGTGTGGCTGAATTAGATGTTCTTACCATTCTCAGTTGGAGATAAATTCATTTGGCTTACACCATTGACAATGGCATTGTCAACAAACTGCTTGCTGTTGATCAGAGCAATGAAGTAGTCACAGGATTACATTTGAGGAATTGTATGTCCTGTAAAGCCTTGTAGGTGGAAAAATTAAATATAAACCCTCTTATCCACATAATTATTCGGGAATTTTTGACTCCCATTTAAATGGATGTGCTGAGGCAAAAGTTTGATTCAACCGTAAACACTTACTCTCTCTTCTGACCATATAATATGTAGTAATACAATGGATTGACCGTAACGGCGAACCATACGTTGAAGAACCAGAACCGCAAGCGGTTTCAACGCTCGTCTGTTAATGTGAAATCCATCAATGTGTGCCAGATTATCACCCACAGGCTAATACCTAATTTCATAACCCCAAGCGAAATTTTAAGGTTACAATGGGCAGTTCAAGAATGAAGAAAGATGGCTGCCAAACCGTTGCCATCTTGGATTTCTCAACATGTTCCCAATTGATACCCACAGGCCCATACCTGTACCAGATTTCATAACTCTAAGCGAAATATTGAGGTCACTATGGGCAGTTGGATTTCTCAACCTGTTCCTGATCCATACCCACAGGCAAACAGCTGTACCAAATTTCATAACTGTAAGTGAAATATTAAGGTCACAATGGGCAGATCAAGAATGAAGACAGATGGCTGCCAAAATGGCCGCCCCAAAATGGCCGCCATCTAGGATTTCTCAACATGTTCCCAATTGATAGCCACAGGCCCATACTTGTACCAAATTTCATAACTCTAAGCGAAATATTGAGGTCACTATGGGCAGTTCAAGAAATGAAGAAAGATGGCTGCCAAAATGGCCGCCATCTTGGATTTATCAACATGTTCCTGATCAATACCCACAGGCCAGTACCTGCACCAAATTCCATAACTGTAAGTGAAATATTAAGGTCACAATAGGCAGTTCAAGAATGAAGAAAGATGGCTGCCAAAATGGTCGCCACAAAATGGCAGCCATCTTGGATTTCTTGACATGTTCCAAATCCATACCCATAACCCCATATCTGTACCAAATTTCATAACTCTAAGTGGAAAACTAAGGTCACAAATGGACACTTACAAAAACCTTAACCGGGACAACGAGGACGAGGACGACGACGACGACGCCGATCGAGTCACGACAATAGCTCTTCGTTTTCAAAGAAAACAGACGAGCTAAAAATGTGGCTGGTTTCTGAGGGGAATAGAGCCCCTCTGATGTTTGTCTCTGTTTTATGCCAGAAGCTTGGATTTTGAGGGCATATGCTTGCTGCATTGAAATGACCCATGCAGTGTTCAACAACAAAGTAACAATCAATAAGATACCACTTATACTGAGTAGTTTTTGTTGTAGTTCTGAGGTCTGCTAGAGTTCATGACCAGATAAGGATCATCTAATGGTAAAAGAGTCAGAGAACTGATAATATTTCAATAGTATCATGGACATGTTGGACATGGATGTGGTTCTAAGGATTTCTTTTGGAAGCAGAAGAGTAACAGGCATTGAACCAACACCTTAATTCATTAAAAAAGGGAAATAACAACCAAATACTGTAGATAAATAATTATTTCACTTAAGGCTGTCAAATGTTTTCTTTTAAAGCTTATACTCTTAGACTCCAAAATTTTAATATATATGTGTTTCAATGCAGTACCATGCCTTTGATGGCATCGTAGTTTAAAAACAAAAATATTCTTAGTATTAGAGAAATTTTATTGATTGAACATATACTTTGTTGTTGTTTCACACTTCATTGGTCATTAAAATGCATCAAGCATGCCCTCAAAGTTCATCCAACTTTCTGTCAGTTGGCATTACACACATCACACAGATCTGCATGCACATTGTGTTCCTGAGCATTGTTTTATCTGTGAAGTATTTATATTATAAGAACGACGATATCACTCTTATTTAAATACATTGTATTTCGGAAACTTTCATTCAGTTTTAATATCTTGAACTAAATTTCAATTAGAAAGATTAAGATGCCAGACAGCTCTTAGTAGAGAAATGCCAACTGTGGATTGTGGACAGAACTTTTTGACTTTGAATAAATTTCGCGCCTATCAGCAAAGACCAGAAAAGACAAGAATGCTTGACATGAATTAATGCATTGCAAATTCTTGCAAACTTCCCAGACTGATAGATAGCTCCACTGAAATGCCAATGTGGGCAACATGACAGATAGACAGCTTCTGAATTCATTCATCGAGAAACCATTGGATAGAAATAAATAGTTAAACTCAGTTTGGGGAAGTGACATGACTGATGATGGGCAGATAACTTCTGCAAGCATTTTCATATTTGAAGAACATATATATGGACCTCATACTGAAGAGAACACAAGCTGACTTTCCAATTGCCAAAAATAAAAGAAACATGACAATGGCAGTGCCAGTCTCCAGAGGAGCATATCAACTGTTCCCAGAACCTCTGTCAGGGTATTGTCAGGATATTGGGAAAAACAGACAATTGACTGACCAAATACTGATCATGTTTGCACAATTATGTGTCTGTAATAGAATATGTTACACCAAACCCAGTTGGATACAGCTCACAACAGCCCACAACAATTCACGATTATATTAGGTTATTGGTATATAGGAATAGAAATGTCACAATTGTCATCAGAGTTGTGTGGCTGAATCAGATGTTCGTATTGTTCTAAGTTGGAGATTCATGGCTTGCTGTTGACCAGAGCAATGAAGTAGACACAAGATTACAGAAAAGGAATTATTTGTCCTGTTAAGCACTATCAGTGCCACAAATTAAAGATGTAAAGCCCACTTATCCATCCAACTCTTCGCAAAGAGTTGACTCCCATTTAAGTGGATGTACAGAAGCATTACTGATGTTCTCAGACAGTTGATCATAATCACTTTCCTCTCTTGACTTTAATACATTTGGTTAGACCGTAAAGAGTAAACCATTATGTTGAAGAAAAATGTGGCTGGTTTCTGAGGGGAATACAGCCCCTGTGATGATTGTCTCTGTGTAATGCTAGCAGCATGGATTTTGAGGGCATATGCTTGCTGCATTGAAATGACCAATGCAATGTTCAACAACAAAGTAACAATCAATAATATACCACTTATACAGAGTAGTTTTTGTTGTTGTTCAGAGCTGGTAAGAGTTCATGACCAGATAAGAATCATTTAATGGTAAAAGAGTAACAGAACTGATAATATCTCAATAGGATCATTGATGTGGTCCTGGGATTTCTTGTGGGAGCAAAATTGTAATCAGTATTTAGCCACAGATGAATTAAAAATGGAAAGTGCCTCCAAACACCGACGGAAAAGTAAGAATTTGAGACATTGACAAATTTTCAATTTTGAGAGAAGATCCTTAAACTATAAAATTCTGATATATATGTTTTTTCTATGCCATCGATGGCATCAAAAGTTAATGACAAAATTACACTCAGTATCAGGAAAATCGTATTGATTTTTATACTTCGTTCTTTCACAAGATTGTAACAAATATTAGTTTTGACAAGATGATATTTCACTCTATACAGTAACTAATTCCGAAAGTTTCAGTTAGTTTGAATATCTTTAGCTAGAAATATTGTAATGCCAGACAATTTGGTGTAGAGCTACAAAAATCTTAATCTTAGTTGACAGGACTTTTTGACTTTGAATAAATTTTGCTATCAGCCAAGACCAGAAAAGGCAAAAATGCTTGACATCAATTATTGCATTGCAAATTCTTGCAAACTTCCTAGACTGATAGATGGCTCCTCCGAAATTCCAATGAGGGCAACATGATAGAATTGATAGATAGACAGCTTAAGAATTCATAGATCGAAGGGCTGCTGGATTCAGAATGAAAAGTATAATTCTCTTTGGGGAAGTGACATGACTCATGTCTGATGGAGCGATCGTGATGTCAATTTTTTCTACCAACTTCCAGTTTTATCTTGTGATATCATGAATTCATGATGAATATTGGGTCCAGTACGGTGTGTAATAGCCCACTGAGCCAAAACCTCAGTGACCCAGGTTTGATTCTAGGTCTGCGCGACCCATTTAACATGTTTAAGACAGATGTTTCATCCTGTATCATGACTATACCTCGCCTCATTATACCATGGCCTGTCCTACTAAAAAATAAAAATAAGTGCATTAATACAGGACATACAGCTTTATCACCCTCAGCCATCCTTATTATAAATTGCACGGTTTTTAATGGTTCACTGGACTATGTCCATTTGACATTTTTTCAGCGTACACTGAATACTTTAACAATAGTTTTAACTTCTAAACAACTGTTCTCTTTCCAGATCAAGAACTTGAAAGAACCGCATGGCCAATGCAATGACTCGGTGAAATTGAAATATTACAAGTCCTACTCGGTGCCAGCATGTGTCGTGGAGTGCAAGGAAGACTTCATGGTGGAAAATTGCCACTGCCGCGACGTCTACATGCAATCGGAGGATGATGGTTAGTTTTCTCTCTGGACATTTTATGTGTTTGGATTTTGCTTAATTTTATACAATAATTATTATGTATACCCTGTTCATTCATACATATCATAGCAGGTTTAACAAGGGTTGTTAAAAGAAAATTAGTCATTTTGTGTGATTTATCACTGACTTTTGCTAATTATGTGTTTGATCAATCAAAATGTTTTGTTTTTTGCGTATATTTCTTCAAGTACTACTTTTTATCTAGGACCCCCCCCCTGAACATAATAGGCGTATTTATATTGTAAATATTTTAAATATTTTACATTATAAAGTAAAATATGCCATGCAATTTTCAACTTCCAGATAATCCACCAATTTGTCGACTGGAGGAATACCAGAGTTGTGCCTTGCCAAAAATGGGTAAGTCATAATATTATGAACCAGTATTTCAATTCAGAATAATATATTATATATCATATGATATATCTGTAAACAGCAATAACTCTCAATGAGCCTCTCATATTTGTTATTCAGGGAAGCAGGCCTAAATAGTTAACTATCGTGATAGTTTGAATAAAGAGAAAAAGAAACAAGTTTACATTGCATTTATAAACAAAACAGTCTTTTTTATATCTAGCTGATAGTTTTTTCCAGGGTTGCCTATGTGCAAAAAAATAAACTTTAGTATTAAAGATGAATCCCAGGTCATTCTATGCTTCTCACCATTCACCATTGTTGATTTTGAGACCTAACAAACATTGGCATGATGATTGTTATTTCAGAGGAATTTTACGATGACAAAGACAGATGCGACTGTCCCATCCCCTGTCGCCGGTTGCTGTTTGACACTTCAATATCTTACGCCTATGCTTCTAGTCACGATATCAATTTCTTCTTGAGTGAGGATTTGACGGAACTACGTGAAAGTTATCTATTAGCCAGAGAGACTGTGGAAAGGAAGAAATTCATCCTCAGAGATGAAAATATCAGATTAATCAATGCATTTGGGGCAACAGTAGATAATTTCACACAGGCCCTTGCCAAAGTGACGACAGACCTGACAAACGCTGGGATCATGTTATCGCTGAAGCTCACGCAGTTTAGGAAAAGGCTGTGGTTCCATAAAAGGTTAGTAAAATGTCATGTTTGATTACTTTTAGTTGTAAGGGCAATATACTTCGTAAATGTTGGACTATAATTTTGTTGCCATTTCACACTTGCTCACCACTTAGTCAATTCAGCAAACAAATTGTAAAAACTTCAGTTAAACAAGAAAACAAGAACCAAAACATTTTACTTATGGGTAGAACTTCATAAAGAGAGCTATACATGCATAATGTACAATTGCAAATACAGCAGAATTGTTCCATTTATTATTTTTTTCAATGATAAAATTTCACTGTTTATGTAGAGGTGAAAGATTGGTCACTCCTACATATTTTATCACTCAATACTTTCATAAATACTTATTGATGAGTTTATATAATATACCATAACCATTATCACACACCATAGCTGTTGGAGGATGGATAAAACATAATTATTGCTTATAATCTAGCTGCTAGCACTGACTTCTTTCAGCACATGACTCACCCAGCCTCAGACAAAAAACCTATACTCCATCACACTCACAATTACAGCTATAACCACTAACATGCTGTCCAAAAGGTCTGGAAAATATTATCAATTGTTGCATGGCTCAGTAACAGTAATGTGAACTTCGTATTTTCAGGTGGGGTCTGGAAAAAGTGAAATATGTCATGGAGTATGATTTTGTCCGAGGCTGGGAGGTCTTCAATGAAAGAACGTTAGATGGAGTGACAACAGGTTACCAAGAGATCACGGCATACTTGGAACACGTGGCGGAAATAGTTAACAGAGGAACAGCAGATGAATATACGCTCAGCGCATTGGCCGTTCAAGTCGATCGACTCCTCTACGAGAAGAAAATCTTGTGCACGAGAGCTCATGATAATGTGACGGAAGCACAAAATGCATACGAGAATGCAGAACCCATCTTGGACTACGAAGGGTCCCCCGGCCGCAGGTATGATGACACATGGGTTACGCCGTTGGTGGTGCAAGCATCTTCTTATTTCAAAAGCAAGTATTTTGACAAGATGCTATTGAGGACAAGGCAGTTCTTCAATGAAACTGAAGCATTGGAAGCAATAATGGCGAATGTCAAGACAGGTGGACCAATAGATGTGGCAAGTTTAAAGGCTGCCAATGTCCAGTTTGAGAAACGGGCGAGGAGTTACAATTATTACAAGTACGTTTTGGAGCAAAGAGTCATAAGCGCCCCTGTTGAATATGCAGAAAAAGCTACAGAACGATTTGAAGATTTTAACACCACCTTAACTCGCCGATATGATGACTTTGAGTTCAAGTACACTTCCCTCATGAACTTTTTGGATCAAGTGACGGAGAGCTGGTCCAGGATACAGCAGGCAAGAGAACAGGCTGAATTGTACTTGGCAGACCTGACTCAAAGAAAGACAGCTCTGGCGAAACACCTCACCTCCAAAGGGCTGAACAACGACCTAGAAACGGTGAACGAGTTCCTCGCCCAGGTCACCACTAGGTCACATGACCTTCTGGAAGCCGTCCAAGCATTCGAGAGGTCATACAACAAAGTCTGGAGTAACATGTTATCCGAAGAGTCTCTCAAAGATTTTTACGCATTGGTCGCTGACGATTGGGAGATGGCTGGACGGAATGAAACGTTCATGGACTACTGGGACGGAAAAGCAGCATACATGATTGAAGAGAAGGCGGCCTGGGTGAAGTCCAATATGAGAGATGTAATCTGGAGGATGAATGCAGATTTCAGTAACACGACAATCGAACAGCAATCGCAAGTCAACCGGGCTTTCATTGCCACCCTGCAGCCGCTGTTCGATGTCTCAGAGTGTTTGGAAACCGGTCAGAAGTTCTTTAAATCCATGTCCAACTTAACGGAGAACATGAACAAGTTTCTAGTGGAGAATGAACTGGATTCTGAATACTACAGGTGAGTCAGAAATGACAAATTTCTAATTACATGAATACATTTAGTGTGTCAGTAGTTGTTCCCCTCGGTTTCCTAACACCATAAGATACTTTTCTCCAGGTTTCATGTCATAATTTATATGTGTCTCAATTTTGAAACATTCAGGTCTGGATCAATACATAGAATTTTATTGACATTTAAAAAGCATCAAACAGATACATAATTTCATAATAAAATATTAAAGATAAATATATGGATATATATATAACGGAGCATAGAAACAGACAACTACAATCTACAAAACAAACAGTACCTTATAAATTGATAGTATATTTCAATTTTTCCCCCTGATCTTATAGGTTGTTGAGGGAAGCAATCTGCCCCTTATGTATTGTTTTTCTGAAGTTTATTAGCAATCAATTAAATTTCTTTTTTTCAGGAACAATTTCTTGACCCTAGATGTTTTCATGAAGGAATTGAGTTACGAGGAGGTACAGCAGCAAGCAGCGTATGACCTCACCAGTTTATGGAGTAAGTGACAATGTCCGGATGCAAATGAATCCGATTTTTACAAGCTATTATATTGAGAAAATAAGTAAACATATTTATAAAGTTGATTTCTGTGACAACTTTGTTTTGGACAGACACTCAGAGACGGAGCCTTTTTACAATAATAACGTTTGTGTAGATAATGTGTCTGTAAAGTACATACTTTCAAAGGCTATCCTTAGAAAAAGTGAGCAGACCAAAAGACCAGTTTATTCTAACACTTTCTTGAACACATTTTGACAGAAAATGGTTCTTAAAAACTGTTCCACTTTAAGCAGATACTTCAGTAAATATAGACGTTGACTGCAATTTCCTATGGTGAGGGCCATATAGTGAGGTACAATATGCATATAATACATCATGTGTATTACCACATGGACTTTTTTATATCAGCCCATGTATCGTGCCCAAGGGCCACGTAGCTGCTCGAGACTCCTTAAATTCGGCCTTACGCCTGGTCGAGGCCGATTTTGAACCCTCAGGGCCGATACATGGCTCACAGGATACGGTACAAGGGCCAATATGTGAAATGTCCTGTGATGATATAATATTATATTACAATTTGTATATTCTAATTAAGTTAATTAAAATGTCATTCCAGGTGACGTTGGAGGTTCAATAGGACTTTGCATTGGTGCAAGTATCATCACCGTCTTTGAACTCGTCGACGTCATAATACACAACTTTTTCCGACTCCACGTTTTTAGTTCTCGAGCAAAGAAGAAGGGCGAACCAGAAAAAGAATATTTGTAAAACTTTTGCAACAGTACATCAGGAACTTCACACTTCCCTGGGCAAAATAAAATGGTGCAAAACTGTATTACTCAGCAAAAATTTAATGTCCTTATTACTTGTACAATCCTCAAAAGGGACTTAATATACATATATGCAAAGACTTCTTTACCTGAACTTAAGAAATTGTATCGCAATGATATTGTGTATCGGTCAGAACATTTTGATCAATATACTATATATATATATAAATATATATAATTATATTTTCTGTCAGAAGCTTTTCACAATTTTTGACAATATATATTGTGATTAGTGTTGTGTCATATGAGATTCAGAGAATAGAAAATTGAATTGTGTATACAAACTTGAGAACACAGAGGTCTATTTAAACAATCTTGGTGTCACTCCATGAAATTGATGTGAAGAAATTGGGAGCTTGATGCCAGATGGACAACTTGAACAAGCAAGATGTCGCACCCTTTGCTTCATGTCACAGTTCGACTGACTAACCTCTTTGTGGCACGTGTCGGTTTGCATTGCTGAGTGACACATTCCCGTTGAAAGCCAACAAGCAGTGTTTCATTGATATTGGATCATAGAAATACATAGAACGGAGATGAGGCTCTGGCAGATGAAGCAACCAAATCCACCATCATGGAACTGCCCTGTATCCTGACACAATGGTACAGTGATGTCACCAATAACAGTGATGTCACTTATAACAATGGCATGATGTCACATCATTATTAGTCTATTGTGACATCATGTCTCAGGGCAGTTCCAATATGGCGGATTTGGTGACCTCATCTTGAGGTGGCTTTATACAGCCTCATGTCCGTTCTATGTATTTCTATGTATTGGATCATTGACACTAATGCCGGGTGATTATTACCTCAAGTAAAGAAATAACAGCCATAACACTACCATAACACTTTGGACTATAAAACAAATAAGCAGAAAATATCTTTCTTGTGTGTTCCAGTGCCCTTCAGTGATCAATGCAAACCAGTATGTGCCATTCAGTGGCCCATTTGACACCATGACTATTTTGGAAACAATGCGCCAGAGTAGCTTCTTGGTCTTAGGTCCTAGTGACAGTTCAAAAGAGAGCAAAATTTCTCTGCGGCTTACTTTTGCATAAACCCAATTGCAATTTTGCATGTGATTATTGTGATATTATTGTGTACCATAATTTTTGTACCACTGTTTGATTGCTCATATATAGTATTTATTGACTATTCATACAATTTACAAAACAATGATTATTTGACAGATATTATTATGTAATTATACTATCATTTTAAAGTACAGCTGTTGTCAACAATTTTAATCATCAATATCCTTGATATGTGTACAATCAAGTTCTCAATGGCGAATGTGACTTAAATCATACCATCACACTATGAAACCAGTTGTGCTATTTTCAATCCAACAATCGTTAAAACTGAATCGTCGTTCTTAACATAAAAATATGTATTTTAAAGCCGTCCTTGATGAAAAATGACAATTTGTTTTGTTTTCGTAGAGCGGCCAATACTGTAACAGATGACACAGCTGGTTTTACGGTGTAATTATGGAACGATGCCTGACAATAAATGGTAGATTTTAGGGTAATGTAGTTTTTATTTCAAACTGACTCAACCTCTGCAGTATTTGTAATGTGTGACTAATAATTGGATAAAAATTCATGTAACCTTTGCGCTCATATAATATTATTAGCTACATTGTATCATAATTTTACAATTTGTATTTATATTGACCACTTCAACCGAATCCGATGCTGTTGGAGGAAGTTGGTTTGTTGGGAACAAAAGGTCGATTGACATTTAATTGAACGGTTTGATGCAGTTTATTGTTTTTTATACTTCGACAGAAAAATAAGGCCTGCGTAACCTATGCCTTGCAAATTTGTTGTAGTAAACTAACTGTTCGTGTCGTAGCTATAGATGCCACATGTAATATAATATCTGTATGGCACAATGGCACACTGCAACTTGTAATAATGTATTATAAATCATTTACTCCAAAATATCAAGTATCCAAGGGTTTTTTCTTGTACAATAAACACAAACCAAAGCAGACTTTGTTGTTTTTCTTTTGATGTCTTGATGTATTGCAAGGGTCACCACTGGCACCAAGGCTTAGAGAGCTCACAAGCCTCTTGTGCCAACAATAAGCCCACCAGCCGCCAGAGGTAGCCTTTGCATGAGACTGATTATTGTCTGGTGTCTATGGCCGCCCAATGCCCCCTGGTGCTACCAATACCTACAGTGCCGCTTGTAGGAAAGTTAAATCGGTGATAATTTGCCATTGGGTCAATGTTAAACATCCTCAAATGAACTGCTTGTGGAAGCAAGGATACTCATCCGATGAGACGAACACATATGGGACAATATTTGAGGCATATGGAAAATTGGCAGCCACTTGTATTCCACATACCTCAAATATCATCCTTTTTTACCCAATATGTTTTCATCTCATTGGATGAGAATTCTTATTTCCACAAGTAGTTTGGTAGAAGATGTTTAGCACTGACTCTTGAAATAGCAAAACATCATCGCACTGTAGCATCTGTGATGATAAGCGACATTTTCATCCCAAAATATTTCGTAGCACAGTCCAGTAAATCAGACTAATGATTGACTCTTGGTTATTTGAGAGAGTGGGAAGCAAGTGTGAAACAAGAAGTTCATATGAAGCGTAGCATTATAAAACCAGAAATGCCCTTTAGTCGCAGTGGATAATTGGAATGGTGACCATGTTTTGTGGCAGCAATCTTGGATTTCAAATGTTCCTGATTTTCACCCACAGGAAAACTACATGTACCAAATTTCATAACTGTTGGTGAAATTACAAGTTTACAATGGACAATGAGGACCGACCTATCCAATGTATAAAAATTAATGAAACAGTCCTGGTTGAGCCTAATTTATATGTTGTAAAGAGAAATGGTTTACCTTTACTTAAATTTCAGTTGGGGTCTGGAGAAAGTGAAGTTTGCAATGGAGTACAACTTTGTACGCGGTTGGCAAGTCATGAAAGAGAGGACCCTGGATCACATGACCGTTGGCTACCAAGAGATCACTGCATATTTGGAACATGTTGCAGATTTGGTGAACAACAACAAGGTTGATGATCAGATGAAAGCCGCTCTCGTTGTTCAAGTCGATCGGATGTTATATGAGAAGAAGGTGTTTGCTTTGAGAGCTCAAAGCAACATCACTGTGGCAGACAATGCTTACAACAACGCTGAGCCGTTAAATTCTTTCGAAGTGTCCCCACGTCTGTGGTATGACCTTGCATATGTCACCCCTCTGGTTGTTAAGTCATCGCCATTCACAAATATGAACTACTTCCAAAGACTGCAGACACGAGTGGGACGGTTCATGGAAGCACTTGATAATCTATTCGCTCTGATGTCTAATGTAAACAATGGTGGACAAATCGACACTGACCTATTGAAAACAAGGAACGACAGGCTTCAATCTGTTTCGAGGAGTTACAATTTCTTCCGATACATGTTGGACGAGAGGGTCATCAACATCCCCGTGCAGTTTGTTGATGGTCTTATCAATGAATTTGACAATCTCAATAAAACTTTGAATATACGGTACCAGGATTTCGAACTCAAGTTTAATTCATTATTGATGTTCTTGAAGAAAGCCACTGACAGCTGGTCAAGAATCCTAGAAGCTCGGTCTATGGCGGATCAATATCTCACTGACCTGATGGCAAAGAAGGCTGATTTAGCTGAACGCCTAACCTCCAAGCAATTCAAAGCCGACCTAGAAACCACAATCGACTTCTTATCGCATGTGACAAAACGTTCCACAGATGTAATTCTCGCCCTGAATGCATACGAACGATCTTACAACCGTTTGTGGAACAACATGCTGTCAGAGGCTTCTCTCAAAGACTTTTACGCCCAAGTCTCTTATGACTGGAAGAACGCCAAACTGAACCGCACCTATCTCAAAATTTGGGATGGAGTAGCAGCAGAGATGCTTGGTGTTAAATTGGAATGGATCGCCAACAACCTTAACTCCATTGAAGAAATTATGAATGCGGATTTTGTAAACAGGAGCATAGAAGACCAAGAAAGAATTGACCATGAATTCATGGAGACAGTAAGCCAATTCGTTGATGCGTCTGAGTGCCTGGAAACTGGAAACCAGTTTGTAAAAGCTGCCAACAACTTGACGGGAAATATGGAAACCTTCATAGAAGAAACTACACTGAATACTGCTTATTACAGGTACCAATTTGACAGATTATGTTTTGGCATCAAATATATGGTAACAGATTTGTTTATATCTATTTTAAAGATGCAGTACACATCCAATTTAATAAAGATTGCCAGGGAGAAAAATACAATCAATGTTCATGAACAGTACAAACCCAAACTAATAGGACCAATGCCACAAGTTGGTAAAATTTGGAACTTCTGGTGAAATTGACCAAAAAATCAATAATCACTTATATGCTTCCTATGTGTTATTAGATTCCAAATCCAAAAATTTGAGGTTGTATATGCGTTTTTGTGATGTCTATGCCACATTATGCTAGTAAATTTAAACATGAATGTGAAGAAAATACTAATTTGAAATGCAGTTTATTCAAAACAAAACTTTGTTTCTTCAAATACCTCTGCAGCAAAGACTTTTTAAGATATCACTATGAAATTTTTCATTATTTGCCTTCTCATACCTTTTATGGTGTAATTAGCAGGTAATGCCGAAAGCAAGCTTTGCACTTTTTGTCAGCCATAAACACAGGGCCATTATACCATGATAGGTTTTACTAAAAACCATATTGTATATACCAATGGAAAGCCAAGCTCAAGTGTAACAACACAATATCAAACAAGTGAAAATTCCAGCTAAGAGTCTTTATCACAAAGCATTTGAACAAGACATGTCTGAACACACATTTTTACAAAGTGTAAGAGTGCCACATTTGTTGTCAGTGACAAAGACAGGCCACTTATATCATGATAGGTTACATTTACAACCGCGTTGTATAGACCAATAGAAACCTGGGCTCGTGAGCATCAAAATCATATCAGAAAAGGTAACTTTCCTTCCACTAGCCTTCATCAAGAAGCGTGTACAGAAGAAAGGTCCTCATAAATATTTCAAAATGTGAGAGCATCATTTTTGGTCAGTCTCAAAGATAGGGCTCTAATGCCATTATGGGTTGGACTTTCTACCCTATTCTATACACTAATACAAAGCCAGGCTCATTAGCATGACAATAATACCAAGAATGCAATAATTCCAGCAACAAGCCTTCATCAGGAAGTACCCGAACAAGAGAAGTCCCACAGAATGTTTGCAGAATATAAGAGCATCGCGCTGTTGTCAGTCTTACTCAAACCATCACAGGTCCTGGCACAACAGCCTTAGCCACTTTAAGTGATACATTCCTGACAGACAAGGTCATGAGCAAAGCATTGGTATATCAAATTTTCCGAAAATGTTTCGATCAGTGGTTTTTCTGGGGCATCAAAAATCACATTGCACTTTTAAGCTTCACCAGAAACACACCAACTGAGGATTACAAAAGGTGTATTAAAAAAATATAGAAACATCCAATTGCCATTTTGCTGGATTCACAAGATGCCCACCTAATTAGGGAACAGTAATGCATTGCAATTTTAATCCTAAATTCATCCCTTTTCCTGTATTTGAAAGTTGTATGCAAAAATTCTACATGCTGTGTCCAGGCTGGACACCAAAAATTTCCCTAATTGCAATCATTGATCACTCATTATCTCAAGACCAGTGACATATGGATGCAATTGCTGCTATTTGCATCAAAGAAGATATTTTTGCCTATCATTCGGTCCATAATACCGGCATAAATTCCTTTATGGGGCTGAGATATGACCTAAAATGTAAGTGCATATTGGCCCAAAACTGAAATTTTACCAACTCACGACACTGGACCAATATTGGATTGGCCCAAGTAAGAAGTGCGGACTTTAGGGAAGGTCTGAGATTGTCAGAGTGGGCTGGGGTGTCCCATAATTAGCAGTGACATAAATATAATTTTATAATATAACTACTTTTATGATTGATATTTCATAGAAACAACTTTCTGAACCTGGATGTGTTCATGATGAAACTGAGCTATGAAGAAGTGACCCAGCAAGCAGCTTACGATATGACCAGCTTATGGAGTAAGTGGCCTTTGATTATAATTAATATTTAATTGAATGTCATTTTAATAGTTATCATTTCAGAGTTCTCAGTCACTGTGATGTTCACGATCTCCAGAAAAATATTGCAGAAATGATCATATGCTTCGTTTTATTGAATATATATATATTGTATGAAACAATCTTCGCCTTGAACTCACAAATGCAAATGACTTTCAAATTTCAGGTGACGTAGGAGGATCTATTGGTCTTTTTATTGGGGCAAGCATCATAACCGTCTTCGAAATCATTGATGTCATAGTAAATGGCTTTTTCAAACTTCATGTTTGCCAAGCGAAGAAGAGGAAAACGCCAATAGAAGAGTCAACGTTTTTGTAAATGACATTTCAAATTCTTAAAGTATTTGTGAAATTCTCAGATATACTAGCATATATATATATATATTTACTTTAATAAGACCCTTAGTCGACAGAAGGTCAAGCTTTGCAAAGGATGACTGTATCTACTTGAGCCAACTAAATTTTATGTTGCATGTAGTCCTACATGTATACGTAGTTGGATCTCCGTCTCCGGTAGGCAAAGTGAACCAACCCTGACATTAAAAAACGGTTTGACCGAATTTTTAATGCTCATGGTTCTGAAGCTATGTAAGTTAAACACATTTTACAATCACAAAAACCTGATCGGAGCTTTTGAAATTAACTGTTTTTGAAAATAGACAACTTAACAATTGGATAGAGGATACAGTTTTGTGCCCAAAACAATCGAAATTTGGAAATGCAAAAATTCAGGTTTGCACAGTAAAATTTGAATTTTGAGTTAGCTTAATTGATTGAGTGAGATGCTTGCACAATTCCTTTGAGCCAACATTGCTCGTTGTTTGTACATTATAACCAGAAGATTATCATAACTCAAAACAGCACGCTATGTTAGCTCAAACAAATTGTGCAACCATCTCACTCAATCATTTGAGCTGACTCGAAATTTAATTGTTTTCAGTGTGGGTCACGAAGCCTCTCGAGGATCCAGTTACCATTATTGGCATTAAGCCCTAAAATGGAAGTAGAATAAAATTTTGTGATGTCACATCACTATGAAATTCCTGGGGTGGAGCCAAGAGAAATATTTCTGCAGTTATGTGCCAATGTAATTAGTTATTGAACTTCAAAGTCCACCTTATATTATAAGCTTGATTAATCTTGACCTTTGCAAGTTACAGTCCTCGTCATATTTATGTGGAATCTCAAGTTCTTTTCTATGCTGTTGAAGTGTGATGTCAGAGATGACTCTATTCCTCTGGTATTGTAATATATATAAAATAACTGCAACCTGTGATGTCATACATTTAAAAATGGCTCAGATTCCCCAGCTTCTAGCCAATGTGAATCCACCAAAACTGAGCATCACAGTTTCAACACAATGTCAGAGTAAGCATTTTATCAGGGATAGCCCCTGCAATTGCAACCACATCATCACAATGGGCTGACAATAAATCTATTCATCACAGTCTGAACATTGACATATTGAAGCACTATATTTTATTCTATGATCACAAAATAACTGTATATATAATTGAAGGAAGTATTACATTTGTTATCCCAATGACCTATCATCGGCAATCACCAGTCTAATCTTACTAAATCGCAGCTTGCTCAGCATTCACAGTAGACAACTGTTATAATCTCCACAGAGTTGTTTGATTAACCTGCAAACTTGCAGCTTTACAACTTTCACCTTCAATGGACCTAGCTATGAAACAAAAGGCTTTGACAATTTTTGTAAACACATGCATGGATTATGTAATGCATAGCGGTTCTGGTAGCCCATTGGCTGAAAAGTTGTGATGTGGAACTTGCATGGGTTTTTCCAGAAATGTTTATGCTGACATTGAGTTGAAACTGTGATGCTCAGTTCAGTTGAATTCACATTGGCTATAGAAGCCGAGGAATCTGACCCAGTTTAAAATGACATCAGTTAGTTTGTTTGTTTGTTTGTTTGTGTTTTACGCCTCAGCAGCACCTTAGTGGGCTATATCGAGGCAGGCGATCGCCGTATTATGATGAGATGAGAAGACTGTGAGTCTGGTACATACCCTATTAATTCTTAACTCAGACTAAATTGAGTTCCGGGGTGGGAGTCGAACCCACGCCCTCAGAGCCAGTGATTGTGCAAACAAGCACTCTTAGCCATTAGGCCACGGAGGAACTCCTTAAAATGACATCAGAGCTTGGAAGTTATTTTACGAATACATTGCAATGCTGGAGAATAGAGCCGTCTCGGACATCACACTTCAACAGCATAGAAAAAGCTTGCGATTCCAAATAAATATGACAAGGACTGTAATGCCTGATTGAAATATTGTGATTCATATGTAACATTTCTGTCTGCTGAGTAACTCTTGAGTTATGCTTGGACTTGTACATACATTTTAAAAAGCGTTTTAACATAATTTATTTGTCCCACCATGTGTTCATTTTCACTGAATTGTAAATTTGAGAGGGTATTTTTATGGCCATTTAGTATTGCCAGGTGTGGTTGTTCAATTAATTGATATTTGCTGATGATTTGCTGTTGTTCAACACATTTTTTATATTTTGTAAGTATTTGTAATTGACATTTTCCTGCTGATCTGCAGTTTTAACTTTGGTCCGGTGAAATGACATTCTCCCATGGTCATCGACTCACTTCCGAGCTGGCTCTGCCAGTGAGCCTCTGACTCTGTTGATAGTTTTCCCTGTGGTTTTAGTCAAATTTAGAACTTTCATGCTTTGGTGGTCCAGCCAATCAGAATGAATCTTCCAAAATAATTTTGGGATTAATGTATCTGTCACTGATCACACCTTATATTGACAAACACCAGTACTGATGTTGAGCAATGGAATAAAACATACAAACTGAAATCAAGAAACTGTCGTCTGAAAGTTACATAAACTGTGAAATGTATGATGAGTACTAAAGACAAACACAAAAACTGAATATTTCAGATGTCAATCATTATCAACCATGCATTTAATTTGGATCTGATTGGTAGTTGGAATTAATCTCTAGACAACCTTCATGGACAGTGATTGACTTTGTCCAAGTTTGATATTTTCAGAACGCATTTTTGTGCAAAAGCTCACTCTCATTCCCAAGTTGTTAGGGGGCAAGCATTAAGAGTGGGGGGGGGGGGGTATTTAAAGTTTTATATAAATAATTTTTTAAAAGTTGATTGTAGATAGACATTTATTCTATCTATCTACCTATCTATCTGTGTATCTATCTCTGTATCTATCTCTGTATCTATCTGTGTATCTATCTGTGTATCTATCTATCTATCTGTCGATCTATCTATCTCTCTATCTATCTATATATCCATCTATCCATCTATTCATCTAACTATCTATCTGTTTATCTATCCTCCCTTCCTCCCTCAGCTTTCTCCCTGCCTTCCCTCACTTCATTCCCTCACTTCATTCCCCCACTTTATTCCCAACTTCATTCCCAACTTCATTGCCCACTTCATTCACCCACTTCATTCCCAACTTCATTCCCCACTTCATTCCCCCACTTCACTCCTTCCTTCATTCCTCCCTTCATTCTATTGAATGGTTATCAAACATAAGGAACCTGAAAACAACAAATAGATTAGCAGACAACAGCTATCAACTGTATGCAGAGTCTTGAATGACATGCCAAGCCTGAAATGTAACAGACTCTCTGATTGTGCGTCCACTGTCCTTCGCAACCTATCACAGGTCGGCTCCAAAACCACAATAATTGCAGCCATCCAGGTCAGAGGCTCACTGGCAGAGCCAGTTCGAGTGAGCCGATGACCACGTGAGAATGGTGAAATGACAGATAAAGCAATTTACTTGAGTGCCTTGAAGGTGTTGCAAAGAGACAGGAGGTAGTCCTTGACCTTGAGAGTTTAAGATATTTAAAAAAAGAAATTTTATTTTGATGTTGCAAGTTCATATTTAGATTTTACCCATTTATATATATCAATAAACATTGCAAGCAGTGAGCCTTGGCCAACATGCATTTGGTAAAATCAAAGTAAAAAAAGAAAGAAAAGAAAAATCAAGGACTCTGAGAACAGCTTTGATGATAATTTATAAGTAAATTATTGATTGATATATATATAGATGAAAAAAATGAATACAAATTCTATGTGGTCTGTCAGTTAGGTTTAGTGAACATAAAAGATTATAACAATTTAACAAACCAAACATTGCAAAAAAAGCCAATTTAATAGTTTGGCGTAACATTTTTACACTGCCCAAACTGCTTGCCATTCTAAAGTTTTATAATAAAGTTACCATAGTGATGATAGTGTGCTTCCAAACACTGAGAGATGCATCTCGGTGCCATTTTCAATTTTTCATAATAGATTAACTGTACATTTTGGTCGCTTTTCCATGAAATTGGAAAATAAATGGGAACACCCGAAAACCTGATAGTATAACCGCACTATACACTCTAAAAAATGTCGGGACAAAATTGGTTTTTTAGATTCAAAATGGTTTGAAAAACCAAATTTCAATACAAAACCAACATGGATTTTTAAAAAAATGCATGTTGGTTTTTTGCATTGAAATTTGGTTTTTCAAAAAACCTTTTTGAATCTTAAAAAAACAATTTTGTCTGAAATTTTTTAGGGTGTAATGAAACAATGTGGTTGCATTATAATTAATACATGTAACCGGGTCAACAGTTAGCTAAAACTAGAAGTGTTTGGCAGGTTGTGGGGCGCCGCGCTATGTCTCAGGACAGTAAGGGCGTAACACTTGAAGAACTGGGAATGCACTGTATCTGTAGAGGATCTGAATTAAAGTTTTAAATATATATTGGAAATTTGAAAAAAAATTTTTAGTATTTGGGGCCACAAAATTAATTGATGGATGATTTAGGCTTTAAGTCCTGTATTTTTATCCATGGTGAGTATTATAAATATGCAGGCAGCTACTGTATGAACCTTGTGGAATACATTAAAAAGTGAGCAGACAAGTTAACTTTAACCATGTCCTGAATTTTACAAAACCCCTGTTGTCTGAATGTGTAATTTAGGGTATCATGGGCCCAATTGCATACAATTTAACAAATGTTTCACTTGTAAATAAAAAATTATTAAGTCAATTTAGTGTTAACTCTTTTTTTTTCACTCTATATACTTGTAAGTGGAACACTTCAATTTACAGCTCTCCAACGTGCCGGCGCGGATTACAATCCTCGTCATATTCACGTGGAATCTCAAGTTCTTTTCATGGATCCACATTGACTGAGCGTCACAGTTTCAACACAGTGTCAGAGTAGGTATTTATCTGGGATAGCCCCTGCTACCACATTGTCACAGCTTGCCAGCCAATGGGCTGACAGTAAAACAGAGCATCACAATTTAAACATGAGATATAATCAAAGGAAGCATTAGATTTGTTATCCTAATGATCTGTCATTGGCAATCACCAGTCTTATCTGACCAAATGGCAGCTTTGTGAGCATTCACCGTAGCCAACTGTTATGTGCAGAGTGGTTTGATTAAGTCTGCAAACTTGTGACTTTACAAATTTAACTTCAATGGACCTCCCAATAAACAAAAGGCTTTGACAATTTGTGTAAACACATGGATTATGTGAGGTACAGTGTTCTGACACGTGTTGAACCTGTGACGCTCAGTCAGTGATGGAAATGGAAAATTTTCATCGAGGGACCCCTCGGCTTGTGCGGCAGTGGCTCGCCATTCCACATTTTTTAAATGAAAGAATTCTTCCACCTTAGCATAATTTTTGCTAAAAATACCATGAAGATTGAAAAAGTAACATGACAATTGTAATTTCACCACTGATCATTGGGGGAGCTCTAGCAGGGTACAGCTCCCTCTGTTTTTTGGTCAAGGGAGCTCAGCTCCCCCCGAGCTGCCCCCCCCCCTCCATTTCCATCACTGCGCTCAGTTGATTCAATTTCAATTCAATTCAATATTTTTTAGGTGGATGCTAGAGAATAGAGTCATCTCTGACATCACACTTCAACATCATAGGAAGGAACTTGAGATTCCAGGTAAATAATATTTATTATGAAGAGGACTGTAAAACTACCTTCGGCAACTTACACAACAAAAACAATCAGTAATGGTGCAATTATAGCACCCAGTTTCTTGGATGACAACAACATTCATGAAATCACAGGTAGGTGCAGCTAGTAACATGAGATAAACTTACTTGGCCTGTTGAAATTTCTTTTGTCTACAATATTTAAGGCCAACAACACATACCGAAGCAGACCACGGAGGCCCAGGGAGAGGCCAGACTACAACCAAAGGGTTTCGACCTAAACCCTGTCTACACGTCTAAGGCACAAATAGTTTCGACGATAACGTTAGTATAAGATAGCACTTATCTGATCAGCTTCTGCGTTTCAATCCCAATGCAATGTCAAGGAACATCTTTTCGCTTCAAATTTTAGTGCATGAAAAGTGGCTACTCCGCATAGGGGGCGACAGCATGGTTGCTATGACAACAGAGTGAAATTGAGGCACAATCTGATTTCACTTTTGGATTTGTGCTGTGTCAGATGCTTTAAAAAACCTGAAATGTAGCTCTGAAAGCCAAACTGCAGAGCTGTGTCGGTCGGCGACTGAAATGGATAGCCACCACAGCACCAGTAGTCATCACAAGGTTAATTCAGCCAGCGATTTCCATGATCTTCGTCAAATTAAGAAAATTTCAGAGTCATTTGATCGAGCTAAGGCTACTGCAAACAATGAATTGAGGTAAGAAAACCGGTATGTATTATTAATTTATGTGGAAGTAGACTGGCTAACTTTCGGCTTAATTTTAACTGGTTACAAAATAATCTAACAAGTTTTAAAATTAGTAAAATAAATGTCATAGTCACAGATGAAGTGCTTTTCTAAAAATAATAATTTTTGAATGATAAATTTTTAAGTTACTTTAATCTGATTTACATTGTATTATATGTCAAAATTTAAGTTTGAAATTTTTCTCTTTAATAAATTATTAAATTATATATGTAATAATTTTTTACTCTTCAGTCATGACGAAGCTCAAGTTCGCAAGCACTTGGAAATTCTGGAGAGGGAAAAGGCTGAGAGATCGGCTCTTAAGAATTATTTAAAAGAACAAAAGAGACATGAAAAGGAAGAATTGAAGAAACATGAGGAAATGTCAAACATCTATCAACATGACCTGGAGGACATGCTGCAGGTTTTAAATAAATTTAAAAATAAATAGAACAGAACGTAGAAAAATGCAATATGTAGCTAAATAGCTAAAATTAATCTAATACTTGGATTTAAAGTTTTTAAGGTAAACCTCAAGAAAATGATAATTAATAAATTATATCTATTCCAAATTTATGAATTAGCTATAAACAAATTTGCTTGAAATTGTAATTATTAAATAATTAATTTTGAATAACATTTTTGAATCAGTTTAAAACTTGTGTTTGACTGACTTAATTCCCATCCATGTAGACATGATTTATTTAGTAGGCCTCCCACTATTTTTCCTATAATCATTTTAGTTTTTTTATTCATTTTTTTCTTTCTTATAGCATTGCAAGTATGAGGAGAGTGAAAAGAGGGACAGGGATGAGCACCACAACGACGCTGTCAATCAACTCGCTTTCAACCGACGACAAAGGAGAATGACCATTCACCATCTTCAAGGTTGGTCTGTGCAAAATTTGGTTTAAGTTTAAAAAAAAGTGATTCAGGCTGAGGCTCAAGCCAATCAAAGCAACGGTAGCCCAGACGCTCGGCCTACCTGATGTCTTAGGCCGAGCATTGGCCTCCATTTTGATTTTTGGTCACGTGGTATTTGTTGACGTTTTGGCGCTCTTGACAGCTCCAGACGACAAGTTTTTAACGTTCGTTCCGGGAAGTTTTAAAGATATCCAACCGGACGGACCCATCAAAACTTGTTCAAACGTGATCGATTGACAAATACAGCTAATTTTCCATGCATGACATTCAATATTTTGTCCAGAATCAGATGCGGAGAAGTGACGCCAATCAAAAACGAGCCGACTTTCCTCCACAAAAACCCGTGCACCTTTTTTGTTTACCAACCGATCGCCACAGAATTTGTACACAATCAAGAAAACATGTTTAATGACCTAAAAAAAAAAGGTGCAAAGGATCCGCTTTAAATTCGACCTTCAGGGGCGGCCATTTCAGCTCGACTGCATGACACCGCCATGAAATTAAACATGGATCATGTATAAGGATTTACTGACAACGCTCAAGAAAATGTGGTGCACCTTTTTCCCTGAGTAACCAATCGTCCTGAAACGTCCACATATCCAAGAAAAGAGTCCAATTGACAATTCTGCCTGGTGCACACAAGATGTTCCATCAAATTAATCCATTTTCCAGCTCGGTTTTGTCAAAATAATTCACATCGTCTGATCTGTGTCACGTGATCAAGTTGACCTAGAAATTATGCATACTTTTGGCGCGAAGCTTGGCGCCACTTTATTCTCACATATTCAGCAGAATTTCACCGACAACAATCATTTTCCGTGTATATCTGTGCAAAAGCCATCGAATGAAGCATCATGACACTGAAAATACACAATAACAGTGTCTGACAGTGAAAACTGATGGGCCTTTGGATTTGGAACGACGTTGTGGTCACATGAGTGTGCGGACCAATCAGCATCGATCGGATTGAGTTTTGCGCTGATCGGATTGAGTGCTGACGTACAGTTGCAGAGCCCAATGTCTGGCGTAATACAAGAAGTTCGCCAGTCATCAGGCTAAAGCAACGGTTGCTATGGTGTCACATAACAACCTCACTCTGATTAAATAAAAATTGAGAGTCTCTTTATCAGTTGCATTTTTGAAGGAGGCATGCAGATCTAGTTAGAGAGTACTTTTTGGGTCCTTGGAATTCATTCCAAGACCATTGTCGTTACCTTCATTTCTTGTTAACAGGTAAAGTTAGTGTTTTCACTAAAACATTTCAAAGACAAAATGACAATCCTAACTGACGTGCCCTAGTCATCAAAATGGTTCTTATGCATCCCTGGCTGCAATATTGTACTTCCCATGCTTAAATTGATGTTTATTTAACAGATTCTTTGTTATACAAACAACACTTCACACAAAAACTGGTTCTGAATGTTGGACTGTGCTGCCCTCTTGTGCATAGTCACTGCATACCACAGCTGCCTGCAGGTTCATTTCATTAAAAAATACAAAACAAAATAGCTTTCTTGCCATGTCCCATTTTGACTTATTTAGTATTTTTGTGCAGGAATTTCATGTCAAAGTCAGTGCTTATAGTTTAGTGGGGTTTCTTGTTCAATAAATGAACTATAATATTTATATAAATGCAAAGCTAACATGTCATTTAATCTTTCCCTTTTTTATACAAATCTCAATAGATTAATGAGGTACAAATTGTCGATATAGACCAAGCAGTGGCGGATACAGGGGGGGGGGCCTAGGGGGCCCGGCCCCCCCTAGACCACCAAGATTAATAGTAGCATTTTGAAGAAAAATTGCGATAACGCGGGCCCGCGACAGGCGAAACACGTCCGGGCCCCCCCTTGACTATCGTGTCTGGATCCGCCACTGCCAAGGACCCTATGCATGCATTGCATGCTATTTTTGAATCAGCAGTGCTTCTCCTTTATAAGGACTGCAGAACATAAATTCTTTCCGCTGCAATGTAACTGGACCAGGTGATTCCTGAAGGGAAATCACATCAACTGAAAGTGAGGTTGAATCAATTTGGAAGTGAGGCTCAATCAATCTGCTACTAATTGAAAGTGAGGCTCAATCAATCTGCTACTAATTGAAAGTGAGGCTCAATCAACCTAAAACTGCATGGCAGTCTCAGAGCCTCAATTAAATGCTACTTAAAAACCCACATGGCATCAAAAGTAATACACACAGCAGAAAATAGAGAAAATAAAATACAATCAAAAGTTCAGGAAGAAATCTCAATATTATTAACAAAGGCAAAACGGAAAAATATGAAATAGCAAGAAATTGGAAACATCTAGGAAGTAAACTTGACACCGAGAAAGACATCTGATTCAGAATTTTTAAAACAAAATTTCCATCTCTCTTACCATGTAATTTATAGCAACTAAAAGAGAGCACATAATGAAATTCTGAAATGGAGATGAGCTTATGGGAGGGGAGGAGGGGGAGACTCTGAGGAGAGTCCACCTGCCACATTTCATTTTACAACATTGAATGAAAAGTCTATTACGTACATGATTTACATTGTCCAAAACTGATAATTTCAGAAATTCGAGAAATGGACGAAAGTGGCCACCATGGCACTTCCCAAGTGGGACATTTGCCTTCTATATCATCATCCAGGAACTCCATTACGGCAACTCCACATTCCGGTCGAAGAGGGAGCCTGGTGCGACCTTCATTGCAAGTCGCAATTGACGAAAGGAGAACTGCTGAACTACATGCTCAGAATTCTCGTTCAAAGAATGACGATGGTCAGCATCATGGGACAGGTTCGCCTCATAGGAGGACAACTTATTGCAACAAGTGTGTGTATTAGAGACTACTTTTAAAATTTAAATCATCAATTTTTTTTGCTAATTTAGACCATGATTAACAAAATATATCCTGTTTTTATCAGGGCTAGAAAAAATGTGAATTTCCAGGCAATTTGATTGGGTACGACAAAATTTCCTACGAATGGTCGCGAATTGAGCGACTACTTCCCAAGTTGGAATTTTGGACCTTCTTTCAAAAATTTCCAGTGAGATTTAGATATCTCCAGGCAATGACATGCCCTAATTCCCTACTTTTTCGAGCCATGGTTTTTATAATGGGTTTTGACACATGTGACTGTGTACATTAATATTAAAGAAACTTCTCCTGAAATCAAGATCAAATTTTAAGGCAAAATTGTGAAATATAATATTATCATGTTATCAAAATTTTACATTTGGAGATCTATTAAGATTCAACTGGATTGATTATTTAAAAAAAATGTAATTCCACCTTGCAAAATATTTGGTTTAGTTTGACTTAAATAAGATCTCAGAAAAAATTATTGGACTGGTATAAAAAATATTTATCAGAAATTCTGCTGCTTGTGAACTATTTTGCTAAAGATTTACTTTTCTTCCAGAAACAAACTAGCCCGAGAAGAAAAAGAAGACTGGCTTGAACACAACAATAAATTTGGGCACCACGTGGGTACATTCTAAAGGGGCCATTGCAACTATTGAGATTTTTTTTTAGTGATTTATTGCTGCTTCAAAGGATTGATTGATTGCTTCAATCTGACAGTAGTGAGCTGGATTTTTGTTTTCAGAGGAAAAATGCTAAATCGGCACATCCTCCCTATTATGCTGCTGTCCACCCAAATCCCTCACCCTACCAGTCCAGGATAAAACCCATTCTTGAATACCACGGTGAGTACATGTAGATCAAGCCTCGAGGCTCTAGATACAACAAAATTTTAAAATGTGAAAGTAGAAAATTTGGTAAGTTTCTGGATTCACATAAATTTCAATATTACTGAACAAATATTGCAAAAATGGGCATTTTTTGCACTATATTGTGTTATGATTAATTGTAATTTGTAACTATAGTGTCCAGTGCAATTTGATGTGAGATTAGCTAGGGCTCACTTGGTTTTCTTAAAAAGCAAATTTTTACATTGTTACAACTAACATTCTTTTGTAGTATTTGTCAAAAATTTGAACGATTTCCTTTTTCATATATTTAATATTATATAGCCTACATGTAATTTAAAAATAACAACTTTTCAGATAATGGTAACATGGTGCGCAGTGACGGATCTACAAGTTTACATTCAGAGAATGGAGGCCGCAGAGGATCAATAGATTCGGATGCGTTTGCAAGAACTGGGGGAAGACGGCAATCGGTCAATGAGAAAATGATAAGTGCAGATTTTGTTGCAAATCAGAAACGGGTGAGTTTGCCTCACAACGTGCCGCTCGGACATCACGTTGGGGTCAGGAGGTCTTCTGTTGACCAGAACGTTGTGCCCTTAGCAAGGGCTTCAGCAAGAAAAAGCATGTAAGTTGCAACCATAAGGCCCAACATATATTACATATTTTTTTAGCTTCTAGACCGACACAACTGATTTTCTTCCTACAGAAAAAATAAAATTGAGCCTAGCCACAATATAGACCCTGAAGTCATTTAATTTGCATGATTCGGCAGGCTGAGCAGCACGATTTTTATTAAATTGATATAATGAAAAATTAAGATGACAAATTTTTTCTTCCTTATCTAGTTTTGGAATGAATTAACCATCGCGCAATTCTGCCAATTGATATCTATTTATTCTTGAAGTAACTCTTGATAAAAGCCTTCAATTGCACAATTACCATTTGATATTTTTCAGAGGTTCTCATGAAAATGAAGATTTGAAGAAACTCTTAGCCAGTGTAAGGAGGCCTATTTATTTATAATGGTGTAAGCCTGTAAGGTGAAATAGTTCGACAATCGGCGATCACTAGCCCAGCTAAAAATATTTTGAATTTTATTTTAAAGAGACGCCACCATGGGTTCCAACCACACTCTCCGGGGCCGTCTAGTAGTCAACACAGGAGACGGGGATCTCTCTTTGTGGATGAAAATACCGAAGACCTACAGAAGAAGTCACTTGAAGCATACCAGCACATGCTCTCCGAAGCCCATCATGTGCAACCCAGGTGTGCAATGATTGATTAAATTTGTCTTGATTTGATATGATAAAATATATAGGATGTACAAAATATCACTGCTTTTAGACAAAATTTCGAAAAGGAACTCTTTTTTGCTTCCTAAATAATTATTACTTTGCATAAAGTGTACACTTCAAAAAATGTATATTTCTCTTCAGGAACAGCAAGTTTTCTGGATGAAAAGTGTGTAGACAAAAGCTTTAACAATGCAAATTAGTGACCATTGATATTTCAGGTCAAGTCTAGTAGGCCTATGTGGTTGAAATATGGGGTCATTCCGTACCAATTGATAAATAAGCAATTTTCAATCTGTTTCAGTGACGCTTCTACTTCTGATTCACACCACCCGAATAAATATGACAAAATACGAGATGCGTTGCGGACTTTACCCAGCTCTCAAGCAGTCACCATTGATCCCATGGAAGCGCTGCAGTGCAGGTAATTTTTAAGGAATTTAAAAAAGCCATCGTGCTTATACCATATTTTCTGTATTTAAAGCACACCCCTTTAAAAAAGCCCACCCGCCCTCCTTCTATAAAAAAAATGTTTTAATAAAAATTCCATAAAAACATGACTTTATCTAAAGCCTTTAATGCAAAAAACCATTAATTACCCATCTCATCATTACATATATGCCCTACGGGCGCCTTATTCAAACGATAGGATACATTATTTTGCTTCTCACATATTGCCAGGAACGGTACCGTAATATGGGGTGAATTGGGACACCGGGGTGAATCGGGACAGAACAGGGAAACGTTTTATTGGCTCAAAAGCACCAATTTCTACTTACCTTAGGAATTTGATTTTTGGCACACTTTCAGTAAACATATAAGCATATAATGTGGTAGAATTTTGTATTTCTAACTGCAGGCAGTGAGGAGCTGCAGGACCTTAAACTTGGCGCTGCAGGAATGTCTTTTTACAAGCTGGTCAAAACTTTGCTTGTACCAATTCAAGTAGAAATACTAGAGTTACCAAACTTGCAGTAAACTTTAAAATCTGTCTAATGTGTTTTTAGGAGACCATAAATAAAGACTGGATATGGGATTGCGTTTTTCTGGTCCTGGGTTCAGATCCAGGTCTATGACAAAGTTTCAGAATTAATAAAAAATAACCATACTAATTTTCGTTTGAGTCTACTGGCGTGGTTATTTGATGAATATTATTGAACTTGGCATCATTTATAGTTGATTTAGTCCAGAATTATTAATCAACAGCAAAATTTGAAGAAAAATACAGTTTCCAAACGTTTTCTGTCATTCATCACATTTTTAGAAATCTGCAAATTATCACTGAAACTTATTTCAGGTTTTCTTCAAAATTTTTTTTTTGCATATTGAACCTGTTTTCTAAAGTGTATTCACAAGTAGCAATCACTTAAAGAAGGTAGGGAGTTTTGATTGTGGAAATAATGGAGTGTCCCGATTCACCCCAAAGTGAGAGGTGAATTGGGACAGTGGTTTTCTGAGCCCTGATCATTGAAAATTTAAGATATCACTTGAAGCTCCAAGGAATAGATAGACCTTTGGCTTGGACACAATTTCACACCATATTTTCATTTCTGGGTTGATTTGTGGCCATTCTATAACAGAAAAACAGCCAAAACTGTCCCGATTCACCCCATATTACGGTACTTATGATGTCTATCTTTTCTGTGGATTATTAATTACTCTTCGACCTTTCCAGACTTTTATTTTAGTTTTACGATTGCATTTTTCAGATATTTACGACTGCAACCAACTACAGTGGATGAACTTGAACAACTTTGTGTCTTAATGGGAGAAGACCCAGGAGTACATGCTCACATGAATGAACAAGATGTTGTTGAATATTACGCTTGATAAAGGACGTAATTATGCCCTCTACGTGTTAACTAGTCAAGGAGGCTGCATCATGTGCTCCATACACATTGGAATCAAGATCTATTATATTAATTTACAAACTACAGCCCAATACAAAAGATACAATGTAATCCAGTGATTCTCATCCAATTGTGCTTAATATAACTATATAGCGTTTTATGCACTTATAATTTTTTGAATCCGGAAAATAATGTTTTATTACTTTAACACAAACTAATCAAGTAGGCCAGTGATTCCGCCATTAGCCTAGATTCTACATTTCCAAATGTCAATGGAATATTGGGGTTCCTGGTCTGCTAGATGTTTAGTCCGACAATATCTGCCCAGCAAAAACGGAAGTACGTGAGAAACATCCAGCGGGAATTCATCCATCTCAAAAGCTCTCAAAAGGGCCGACGGAATATTTCAATCTTGGAGCCTGGGAGCCAGCCTTTAATCAGATTTCCAAGACTACTGATGAAACTGGCATTCATCAGAACCATTTACATAATCTATCAATATATATGAACTTGGAAATTTAACATCACAACTATTCACAAGAAACAACCGTATAATTATTATCTTGGAAATATTTAAAGCATCATCACCTTAAGCATGTCAAAAATTTTTCACCTTAAAATTTAATGAGAATCACAAGACATGTAAACTCACATCTTTTTACTATAAATGAGAAAATTACGAATAAAGAAAGGATCACTTTTGAGCACTTTTATTGGTAATTAATGGACTCCATCAAGTGTTTATTTCACATCACAATAGATCGCAAGCATTCACACAGAGACTAGACAATCAATTTCACTAAACTGCAGTAGTTTCAAATTTCTATATATTCTTTAGAATATTTCTACATTCAAAGATTCATGATATTTAAGGGGATCATTTCAATCCTTATATAGACAAATATCTCAATATATATTATCTCTTTAAAATATTAACGCTAATTCATTTTCACAGAGGGAAAATGAAGCTGTAACCTTCAATACTTATAAATATTACTGGCGCTAAAAAATATGCTCAATTTAAAAACATTTTCAGTTCATGTCACTGTTTCTACGGTATGTTTTGCTATGAGAATTCTTAAAATTGCATCTCTTTTAAATGTATATATATCGCCTTTCTTCAAATCAGTTTCTGTAAATACATCATTGATTTTTAAATAAATGTATACATTTATATGGCTGTAAATATATTTTTTATATTATCATAGACAAATAATTTTTCTGTATTACCATGATATGCTAGGCCCAATAAATATTTAACACTTATAATGTTTGGTGTTAACAGCAATTCTGTCGAAGAATACAATGAATTATTATATAATATGTTTTATGTTAGAATAGTATGAAAACTTCCAAAAATTTAGCCTATTTGAAGACCTAAATTAAACCTGAATGCAAACTTTTACAAACTTGCCAATAACAGCCCTTGAGACTAACAATGCGTTATCAGTGTCTCAGGTTATATAGCCCAATAAGAGCTCTGCTTACTTCTTGAATTAAATCTTTTCCATGCAACATAATATTCTGCTCAAATCTAAAAGCCTGTCAATCACAAGAACTCTTATATTCCAACAAGCATCAACCTTCACATCAACAATGAAGCTATACACATCAACTTTGCTATAGCCATAAAGTCTTGAGCTACATAATTCAACAAAGAGTGGAATATCATCCAATCTTCCCAATTGTAATACTTCACATCGATCACATTGTAGCATACATAATTATACATTTGAACAGCCTAGACTTTCCTATACAAACACAGGACAATCAGGACATAATTTAACTTACATTTATAGCACGTTCGAAAGACCAAAGTGTTTTGAGATTAGGTTTTGTGAATTGAGAAAGAAACGTATTTTAATACAATGCAGGCCAAACCATTTGCAATTATACAATTGTGAGATACACAATTGTAAGATATATAGTTGAGAGAAATACACTCAACCTTTATACAAGTAGAGTTTCCAACAAGCAATATATAAAAAATTTACAATTTTAATAATATAACGACACCTTTGTTTGTTTGTCTGTGGTGCAATAGAAATAAATTTAAAATTGGCATTTCTTGATCTTGCCATATTTCAAAATTTGTAATTATATTATTTATTTAACTGGCCAAAAAAAAACTTTAAAATAAAACATGATGTTTGCAATAATATTACATAAAGATACAATATTATAGGACACTTATTAAACAACCACTGAACAACCAACACATAATATTGAATTTTCTACATACCATGGTATATATTTCAATTAATATTTTGTGCATTGCGCAGCATATATAGGCAACATTGGTTTAATCAGTATGGGCTAATTAGCAATTGACATATTCATAATCGACGGCAAAAATCAAACAAACAATTTACACACAACATCATGATGGTTTCGCAAATAATTAAACATGATTGTCATTTGGCTTAAGGAGAGCCAGACCAAGTTACATTCAACTGAATTTCAATATTTTCTGATTTGGTTTTCTTGAATAAATCAAATTTCAAAAATAACAAATTCCAGTAGAACATAACTTGCTTGGCTGACTCAAAAGTTCATACAACACTGAAAACCAACCAGAAATAAATCATCTGTGTAAATTTAGCAAATATACATAACATTTACAAATCAAAACAGCAACAGTAAAACAATACTCAACAATTTTGCAGTTTAGTTTTCTTGCAGTATAAGCACAGGGGCTTCTGAACCAAGTTGAGGACATTAATAATATTAATTTCAGAGATATGAGTCTTAGTTGTAAGTCAAGTTCAATAGTTGCTGTTGTACAAAAGTTTAATGTTGAGCTTGATAAAGTCACATTGAACTTAATTCTGAAGCCCCTGTGGATGTAAGCACAAGCAATGAAGTTCATGCAGAAATTGCAAACCGAAGTTACAATTTATATGGGAAATCAGTTCAAAGAACGACAACATATTTCTCGGCGCAAAAAAGTTTGAAAACATTACTATTATTATAATATAGACTTAAAAGCAGGGCTTTGAAGTCGAGTCGGGAGTCGGAGTCGTGGAGTCGGAGGTTTTTGGGTGGAGTCGGAGTCGGAGTCGAACTTTGATTCTCAGGTGGAGTCGGAGTCGGAGTCGAAAATTAAAGTGGTGACTCCTGACTCCTCAAAATAATAAATATAATTTACAAAAACACAGTTGTAAAAATGTGAAATGAATCCCATATTTTACATCAAATTGCATTCCATGTATATTGATATATATTTGGCTAAATAAATTACTTACTTACTTATACAACTTCCTAAGCAAGTGTTCATGTACAAAATCTTATGAAAGCTTTGTAGAATGACTTTTTCTTCTCTGTTAACCATGTAATATTTATGTGCAATAATGCCGAGTCGGGAGTCGGAGTCGACTTTCAGAAAGCCAAAGGAGTCGGGAGTCGGAGTCGGTTCACTTATCACCCGACTCCAAAGCCCTGCTTAAAAGTCACAGTGAGATATCATATTCAAGAGAATCATTTCCAAGCTTTGTTCTCAGCACAAACATGATCTTAACACAAATAACGTTATTATGTTAATACCTGTAAAAGAACTTTGCTTAATCACCCAGCAAGAAAACGAATAGAATTATAGCAATACAATGCAATTTAATTTTCATAATAAATGCAGTGTAAATATGAGACTACTTCTCTCGTACTCGAGGTACAAAAAGTATTGGTATAGGAAAATTTTTTACATGATTAAAATATTGTATACATAATGTATATAAATAGAATTTTATAATTTGATTAATTTGTAACGGAACATACTAACCCTTCCAAATTTAGAGCTGCAGAAGTGTATAAAGAGCGAGACATTTCAAAATCCATTTTTACTCCTGATAAAATTAATAAAATTTCAAAAGGGAGTCCATGGTAATTTAAATGTTTTTCTTGTAAATGATTTTCACTGATGCAGAGATTTTAATACCTTCATGCCAGACACATTAATCAAATCAAGCAACTGAAAAAATTAGAGTCCGATGAGAATTATTAACATTATCCAAATGAGGTATTTTTTATGAGAATGAGAATAAATAGATGAAAATGGCAGAAATATGCAAGAAATTATTACATCTCGTAGTGGAGGGAATTTCATAATCCATTAACAGGAGAGCTTACGTACAAATTAAACAAATTAAACCATTTATAAATCAAGGCTAAATATTCAATAAATCATTGCTGAACAAGGAAAAGCTATTAATTTTCAGAATGAAAAAAAAAGATACCTGAGACCATTGAAAAATTTGAAAGTGTACAATCAGAAACATACTAAATTGCTAATAAGCGATCTAGAAGTACAGCATAATGTCAAGTAAAATATGAATCATACACATATTCATAGTTTAATCTTTTAACATTGACTGCGTAAATCAGAGAAATTACAAATGCTATATCAGGAAAACAAAATGTAAATTATATAAAAAAAGTTGGTGCATGATTTCACTATCAAATTTGAAATAATATTATCAAAATGTCACTTTGAAACACTGTTAAACATGTGTACATGTCAACATGTACATGCGCTTTAAAATGGATATCACAAATTACTGACGTACATATCACTGAACTGCACCATAATGAAAAAAAAAAAAAATTTAGGGAGCGAATTGTTATCTTTCCTATTGGAAAATTGCATTTGCAGTTCAATGGCATAATAGCTTTCTTTAAAACATCAAGAAACAGTCATTATTATATAACAATTATTACATTAGTGTCCCACAACATGCGAAGGGTTTTCCAAAGGTTTTGGGTTGCATTTCATGACTTCTGGTTTCCCTGGCAACAAGGAAGATCTCAAAACATTTTTATAGGTGTTATCTGATTTTTTTAAGGATTGCTCGTAAATGACCTCGGGAGCATATGACCCAGATATTATTTATCTGCATGAACTCTGGCATGAGTTATGATTTATAAGTTAGACAGAACTTTTGGAAAACCCCTCATATGAACAGTCCCAGATTTCCAAAATAACCAGATTCTGGCATCCAAAGGATGACCATGCTGTTTGTTGTCCAGAAAATTGGGCATCTACGACAATAGGATGACAGGCTTAGCTTTTCTTCAGCTGTTCAAATAGATGTTTTACCAGATTGCTAAAGTTGTCAAAATTCATAGCCAGTTTGACTAAAACTTTGAAAGAACAATGGTATTTTCATAATTTCTTTTAGCCAGATTTGGATTCAATTAGCATTTTGAAAATCTAGGACCAACGTTATGGAACACGACAGGTACCCGGTAGGCCTATACAAAAATTATGACATTGAATCAAATGAATAAATAATCTCCAAACATCGTAATTACATATATATTAATATACCCATGACTAGTGATTCTTCTGTGCCCAGCTTAAATCATCGGCACGAGGCTTGTTTCCTGTAGTTTTCTCGATAATGTTCTCAAGCGTCGTCCAGAACCCAATGTATTCGAACGGGTAGTTGAGCCATCCCGTGGTGATGCAGAAAAATGTCTCGTGTGGTGCTACGTGGTGTATGCGGTGGTGCTTCCGTGGCAAGATGATGTGTAGGTCCTGGAAGATAGTGATGTACCACGGGAGGCCGAAGTATGTGTGCGACCATTTGTGGATCTGGGGGAGGAAAAAAAGGAAAAAGTATTACATGGGTCAGTGAGGTATGTAAAATTATCAAATTGTTTATCAATGACATTTGCTTCAAGATATAAATATATATATATATAATCCACATTTTTTGTGGTTTGACTGATTGGGTAGTCTAACCCTTCATGGATTTGGCTGAAATTTTGTGTGTGGCCTTTGTGCAGATGGGAGCACAACTGAGCCAAAAACAGCATGATCGGAAAAAAATGTTCGACAAAATGGGACACCCTATTGTGTACAGAGTACTATAGATATTCCATTTGCCCTCTTGTCAGTAAAAAAATGTATTTGATGACACTGTCAAGTGTTTTATGGGTGTAACCCTTATGATATGATAATATCATTACACCTGGAAATATTCAATTAAAAAATTAATAAAGTTTTTGGGCTCTTTCTTCATAAATTAGAAAAATTACAGCCAGAACTAAAAATGTTTTAAATGCATAGCTTGCAGCTGTGGTCCAATAAGCACAACCAAGTTGCTTAGCCAACAGTCGCGTAACTGGGGGGTCTCGAGCGGGCGGGCACCTGGGGGGGCATGCGATTCTCTGGGGGGGCACCTTCCATACTAATTGTATATTTTGGCCAGAGTTGGAAAGTTCATATGGGGGGGCACCTGGGGGGGCACAGGTCCAATATGGGGGGCCTGTGCCCCCCGTGCCCCCCCAGAGGGACGCCACTGTTAGCCAATTTTATATTATGTGTACTGACAGATGGAAGTCAGATTAAATGACTGTCACTTTAAAGTCAATTCTAAAGTTGATATTGATCAGGCAATAAAGAAGAAAGTGAGCTAATTACAGAAAATCTATACATATGAGTATCATGTATATCTGAGACATGTGCATATCATCATTATGTTAAAAGACAGAGCATACTGAATAGAAAACTGTCTGTATAACTTATTAAACAATAAACATGTTTCAAAACAGGTAGACCTTGATCTCACTAGTCTTTGATCATTTCAACCTTTGATCTTCAATTGATTCCTAAAAGATAACTTATATTGTTTGAGTCAAGGGACAGGTGTTATGCTGCACAGATATGACAACTCCAAGACTCGAGAGATAATTTTCTCAGATATTATTCTTAAGATAGGCCTATGTGACTGAGTGCATGTTAGCTATTTCCGCAGTTACATATATATGTGTATAATTCATGAACTTGTCAAATACATAAATGAAAATATATGCAAATCTATCACAATAAACTTGGTTTTCAAAGCCAGACAGATCAAATTGTCGAAGAGAAATAAATAACATTTCAAGCTCGTGAAAAATTATGCATTGGACAAGTTTTATCCTCAATTAAGGCCAATATATTGACAGTTCTTAAAATTAATGGGGGCAAAAAATGAATTTCATAAGAAACAATGACCTAAGCCACATGACTAAAATAATAAGACAACATTTCAGAGTTCCACAGTCCACTTTGATTTGAAATCACTTCAAAGAGTGACATGTCTTTCTGCATGATTTTGTGGCATATTTTTGTTCGGCACAATTACAGAAGAGGTCAAAAGATAAAAGTAGGTAACAGATATATCAAACATTTCTTTATAAGCTATTGGCTAATTGTACATGTTCCAAGAAAGATCAACACTAGGCTGAATTGACTTTAGAATTAAAAAGTTACTATAACTTCATGGGTAGGGCTGAAAGGGTTAACTTTTTTTGTAACCTCTTACTTGACTCCCTAATACGGGTAATTTCTAAGAATAGAGTAATTGTTTCAGCCCTAGTACTGGTATAGGACCAGGTAAATATTGAATTTTTATTCAATAACCTCCTTTTAACGTTAAACTACTAAGTGTCCTAGCCACTTTTTAAAAAACATTTTTACTTTTTAAAAAACCTCATTGAAAATTTCAAACTTTAAATTTCATGGGGGTTGGCGAGATACAACCGATTCCCAATTTTCGCAGCCTCTATGGAATACATTAATCATTAATACATTCTTGGGTTTCTGCATGGAGGGGGGGAGTATAGGCCCAGATGGATGTATGATTGGGGCTTCACGTCCTGTATATATCTATGCACTTGGTAGTCTAATTGGGACAGGGCGAGGACACGGAAATGAACAAAGCATGATAGAAACAGTTGTCCAAGTCCAACATAGGCCCAGGTGACATGGCAGGAGCTGGTTCTAATCCTGGATGCAGCGAATGGTAGCATAGCATGCCAGCACAAGACCAACCCTCCCCCAATGAATGAAGATAATATTTCCTCACCTGGTTTGTGAGTCCAACGAAAATAGCCAGAAGAAACACGAACATCTCCCAATTGTAGGTGGCCGCGATCTGCTCCGGATTATAGGTCACAAATTTGTAGGCCATGTAGGCAAGGAAAGGCACGGTGACGGCAAAATTGTCGCCATTGGTCTCGATGAAGTCATGTCTTGTGATGGAAGTGGGGTCTATGTGGTGCTCACGGAATGGACGAATGAATGCCTGAAAGAGGGAGAAAGAGAATACACATCACGGATGGATGGATGGATGATTGGGGCTTTACATCCTGTTTTTATGCACTTGGTTGGCTAATTAGGACAGGAGGAGGCACAGCAAAGAGACGAGGGATGATTGAAACTGCTGTCCAACATCGGTCCAAGTAACCCGCAAGAGCTGGATTCGAACCCTGGACGCAGCGACTGAACTAACCCTCCCCCGGATACATATCACAGACATTTTTGGATGAATTGCAGAGCAAATGAAATACAAGTTATTATCCAAAACTAACTGCAAGTAATTATAATCACTTCAGAAACGTAATCATAAATTTGAGCAGTATAATGATCCTTAAAATTTTACATTGATTTCCAGTAAAATCATCTGGTCACATTCATCATGAACGTCCACGAAAAAGGATTTTTGAATATATATAACTAATTTGTTCAATTTCACCATCAGATGTTTTGGTACTGAACAGCTAGGTTCCAGACTGTTGTTTGGTTTATTACTAAACAAATATAAACAAAACAAACAAGTTTTAAAAGGCCTTTAACGGTTTAATCATTTAATTTCTCGGATCATCATCAAGGCCAAGCAATGTCTGCATTTGAAATGGAAATCAACGGATACTTACTTTTCCTATAATAGGAATATTAACTGATCCCCAGGTGTCTGCTCCCCAATGAACCAAACCACTGAAGAAATCTGCTACTACTACTCCTAGGACTGGAAGGGAAAAAGAAAGGTTGTATTTAACCGTTGTAATATATGTTGTAGCAAACGGTAGCTATATCATTAGTCAAGCATTATCTTATTTTTTTGGTTAGGCCTAAGTTGCTGCTTGCATACATACTTCCAAGAATAAACATCCAAAAAAATAATCAACAACTTTAAGATACGTATGACTCATTCTTATGAATCATAACGTATAACTTATTAAAAGCATACCAGCAGTTACGCGACTAGATTGAGCTCAAAAATAGAAAACAATTCTTCAACTTTTTCTTAAATTGTTTTTTTTTTTTAAATATAATACTCTTCCCATTTTCATGACTTTTCCACATTCAGAAAAAAATAAATAAAGAGCAAGTCAGTCCAAATATGGCACACCGGCCACAGTCCTCACTTTTTGAGCTGACTGAAATAGTTTACAATTTTGGGTGAATTTTTTCGTCTTTTAAAGGACTTAATGATACTAAATTAAAGTAAGAATGTTTTATATTATATTTACCTGCGGCAATTACTACACTAATCCAGCTGTCACCTTTGAAATTCACAAGGAGGTGATATCCATTAAACACCATCAAGGCCACACTGGCAGTGAAACAGATGATTTCTTGTCTGCGCTTGGCTGTCAAAATAAACAATACTTCAAATTAATATTTTACAACACAGTACATGTATAATTTATTTGGTAATAAATACACGGAACTCTCCTTCCTCCTCAGGGTCACGAAGATCCCATGCGCTCAAAGGTACTGGTAAGATAATATACTAAGTGCTCAGGTTTCCGCATTTTCAGAATGGGACTCCTGATATCCCCAGGTGACCACGCCGGAAATCCTGGGGAATACCCAGTTCCCAAAGCCAAGAAACCAAAATACAACATTTTCAAGTTCCAGAGCCCTTTCCCCATTTGCAAAAATTAAAACACACTGTGATTAAATATCATCTTTGGTCAAGTGGATTCAGCAGAAAATATCAAAATCGAAGACTATTACATTTCCTCATAATCACAGACGCATGCCCGAGCACAATTTGGGGGGGGGGGGCGGTTCTCCCGCCCCCTGCCCCCCTCCCATACGCCAATAGATATGAATAATGTTCCCATCATATTTGTTCTTTTACTATTCACACTCTGTAAAAACTTTACATAATTAGATTTTTGCATGTTTACAAGTTCTTATCTTATTTCAGTGGATCTCTGAGGCTCTTGATGGGGTATTGCGTCCCCCTGTCCCTTGGCCATATCACTTTTTCATTCCCCGTCCCTTTGCAATTTTTCATATTGGATTTGGAATTCCCTGTCCCACAGGTCTTTATGGGGTTTTATGTCCCCCATGTCTCTTCGCCACTTTTGACTTAAATTCCCTCATTACCCCCCATCCAGAGCCTCATCTCTCGCGCATGTCATACTTTTCAAGTCTTTTGGCTTTTTGTAATTACTGTAGCAAACTGTTTCTTACATTAGTTGTATATTTATAAGCGCAATAAGAGTGATTATACCATAATTAAATCTTGCTTATTGGGAGAGAGCCAGCTCTCTCCCTCAGGGATTGGTATGATTGTCAGAAATTTTTGGATCGCTTGTCAGAGACAAGGGAACACTTTCCAAAGTGTTTTTTTGATTCAAGGGACTAATATGATGCATAAAAGAGGCGTGGTAATGAATTTTGCTTCTTGTGATTCTGGTTTATTTAATATTAAGGTTTTAGTTTTCAACCAAATGGGTGTTTATTCACGCGGGAGCAGCCAGTAATTCATATTGACATGTAAAATTAAACTTTTAAAATTTGTCTGTAAGATGTTCAATTAATTTTGTTAAGTCTTCAAAGGTTGTCCCTCACAAAGGCAAGTGGTAATTTGGTAAATATTCAGAGGAATATGACCACTTCCAGAGTAACATCAGCGTTTATAAATTCAGTTAAATTCACTGACTGCTCCCTGTGCATTTTTTTGTTTACACTGCACAACTGACATCTGTGGGGAGGCCATGAAACTACTACTACAGGGCCCAATTGGTGTTACTTGCCTTTGTGAGGGATAACCTTTGAAGACTTAATTGGCGTTAGTACTTCATAATTAAATCAGTTTCTGATTGGAATTGATTAATTGAACTGAATGTGCCATGACCTTTGAAGTTTCAATATCTGAATAATTGGCACTGAAGTGTCAACTAGTTCAGATTTGCAATTATAAATGTCTATTAGCAAACACTTGTGCTGTTATACAGTGCTGTTGGCAAGTAATTTGAAAAAAGTAACTTTCTTGTGATAAAGTGACTATAGCATCAGTAGTGTATACATGTAACTATAGGCCAATTACATATCTACTTGAAGGGATACTTATAAATCAAACTGGCACAGTAGCAAAAAAAATCTGCATTTAAATCGGAATAAATATACATGTAAAATGTATATATGGATTAATTTCATTGAAAATCTTCCCCTAATATGACAAAATTTTTACATTAATGTCATTCTCTGCAGTTAACTCTTGACAAATATGGAAAAAAGTTGACAATTCCTAGATTATAAGATATCATCAGCGGCTAATTGCCATCAGGGCCAATGGAATTCAAAGTCAATCAATCCAATTGAGAAAGCCACCAATTCAACAGAGATGTCCTGATTGTAATGCAACATGATTCTAGCTGTGGCTTAATTAAATCTAACATTTCAAGCATCCTTTTACTTGTAATCACATGGAAATTAAATAGTTTTACAAATTATTAGTGAGGAGGTTGGGTGTCCTGAGCATGCACACCAAATTTCAGGTTGAAATTCCAATGGGTACAACCACCTCCAGAGCATTACTGATTTCAATGATATTTCAATGAAGCGGAATTACAATATTTTGCAAAATTGTCATAACTCAGGAACCGTTGGTCCGAGAGACTTGATAATGGACTTAAAATGTGCAGAATAAAAGAGTTTATATTCATTACAATTGTAACTTTTGTCCTGGGACCAATAGTTTCAGAGCAAGATCCGAAAAACTTCTTTTTTATTGAGTAAGTCTATTTTCGGATTAATGCAGAGGTCAGACTGAACAAGATCCATCACCAGAAATGTACACTATGGATACATGAATCCTCTGTGAGTGATCTGAGGTAGAAATAATGCAGATAGGATCAATGTACGCTGGGTAGTGCCCAAATTTTAATAAATACCCATTTTTTACATAATTTCCCAGTATAATTGTGTTTTTGTCAAATAACGGAAAAACGGTTAGAGATAGAGAGATACTTTCAATTGAAGTGAATATGATTAGAGATAGAGGGATAGTTTCAATTGAAGTGAATATAAATATGGACATTCCGCATATTTTGAACCCAATGCCAAGTCTCTAGGTCAAGTGGTTCCTGAGATATTCAGATTTTATGGGATAATCCAATTTTATACAAACATGAGACTGGAGGTGGCTGTTCCCACCAAAATTTTGAGCTGAAATTTTTTTTTTCATGTTTTTATTATCCAGCCTCCAAACATATCACATAGACATCAACATCTGAATAGGTTGGGGGCAAATGATGCACTCTAATACACTGTCTACTTTCGGAATGACCAAGGATGAGAGTCTTGGAAACATCATGAATAGAAAAAAATATATTCTCGGAAATCTTATTCATGACAGGAGACGGTAACATACGTGGCCGTACTCAGTGGCAGAGCAGTGGTATTATATTACTCTGCTTCAGGCCCTGCAAAATGTGAACAGCTCAGTCACAAAATTCCACAGATGGATTATCATTCACCAGCTGCAACATCACTATCATCTTGTCTTAATATCTAATCTTGTAGATTGATAGAAGCTATCATGTGTGAGAGACCTGGATCCCTGTGACTGTGTACCTACATAATAATTCATCAGGGGCGTAGATTTTTCATATTTGTAGAGGGGATGACTTCGGCGAAAGCAAACTTCTCGCTATGTCCAACGGGTTAAAAGTCGCGCAGCGGTGGATTTTGGGGCGCCACTTTTAAAAGACAAGGTTCAAGCTTTGAGTCACAAATTTGTGACATTTGACTGAAAAAAATCCTGAAGGCTCATTTGCGACAGAGCAGGCTCATTTTTAATTTTTTGAACAAGGTTTTAAACTTACCCTCTGGCAAAAATTGTCTACTTTCCAATAAAGGCATCAGAAATGTCGAGGTCTCCTCCTTTTGTCATGTTTTTGGCAAAGTATGTCATAAAACAGGCAAAAATGCACATTTTAGAGTGACAAAATTTTTCACAGTGTCACATGTAAGGGCTATAACTTGGAAAGTAACACTTCGATATCATTTACTTCACCTTAACATAATTCCCTATATTGTTTGCTTCTAATTACATGTAAATTTGAGATATTTTGGCTAAATATATACTCACACTAACAGGATATTTGACTAAACGTCAGGTGACAATTTTTTTGAGAATTTGGCATATTAAGGTAAAGCTGCTGACTTTGATAGCACACTGTGTTGTCATTTTTGCAATATAAATTTTTATTACATGACCACTATGCTAGAGCGATGCTGATTGGCCAAAATCAGTCACATGACGCCATCATAAAAACTCATATTGCATGGTTCGAGTGCAATATGAGATTTTTTCCTGCACCCTCGTTCAATATGAATTTCTTCATGCAAATAAATATAGTATGACACATCAATATCTTCCAAATTTAATATAGAACACGATAATACCAAACATTGGGACGCTGCTAATATTTATTGATTCTTAATAATGCATTTTCTAAATTATGTCTGCTAAATTTTAAAAAGCTGAAAAAAATACATGGCGTTTAAAAAAAAAACGTTTGTTCAAATTGATTGATTTTAGTAAAGTGCCAGTTTAATTGGAATTTAGCAATTGTCTTTGATAGCAATTAGCACCTTGATAATAGAAGAGTTACTGTGTTTCTTTCAATGACAATTGAGAATTACATTGGAAAAAACTGTCTGCTGTACAGATTTAAAAATATTCACTGATAATCTTTGAAACTTAAAAATCTAGATGGAGTATCTATCCTCGGCTGTTATTAAAAATGATGATAAAAAAATTATTAAAAATCATGATAATCATAAAGCCTGATAGGTGGATAGATTCCAAGATAGATTGCTAGATAGACAATTTTCAGTCTGCTTGTATTTGAAAAATTAATTTCTTTTTTTATTTTTGCTCAGATAATGCATTGAAAATGGCCTTGTTGCTATTCCATGATGTCATGAATTTAAATGGTGAAACTGCCACACATGTCGGTTCCAGCTCTCATAGTAGACTTTCTGTCCTTTAGTTTCACATTTTCAAATCTTGTCACATATTATGGTAAATCGGTCTTATCATGAAAAATCCAGTCCCCAAATTCAATGCACCAGAAGCAAAATGCCAAACAACAAACGTACCAGGTAGATATCGATGTACAGATTTAGGAGAATCCCGTAGATTTATGAGATTTTGCGCAAAGCCTGAAGAAATACACCAAACCACTAACGAAGAGATGCCCGCAGATTTGCAGGATTTACACCCATTCAATCCATTTGAAACACAAAAACTTACCTGGAAAAATCCGTAGTTGGTCTACAGGCTTGGCAATAGGCTCAAATTAAAGTTTATTTTCAAGTAGAAGAAATCCAACAGAGTCCAATTTCTGATTTTGAAGTTATCTTATTTTGAGACCTATAAATGGCATAAAAACGATCTGTATTGTGATCCATGAAATTTGAAGGAAAAACACAGCACTGGGATGACATTTAGCATTCTTTTATTGCCTGCCTCAAGTCGGTAACTCAATCTATATTGCAAAACAAGCCACTGAGTTTCCCGCCGACTTGTCCTGCGAATCTGAAGGACTTGTTCAAGATCTTGCAAATCTACGAGATTGCTGTACTTCTGATGAAATCCTGCAGATCTAAAGGAATGTTGGATTTTACTGTTTTTCCAATCATGCATTGACGGCAGAATTGCCTGTTTTCCTGGAGATCTGCATGAGTCTCGCTGCGAGACTCTCGCAAGTCTTCTACATCGATATCTACCTGCGTGCGGCGAACTCCCGTACGTTCCGCTTGCGACACGAATTCTAGTTTTGTAAAATGTACAGTACAAAATACAGTAACAGTGTCACTGGCAGTGTACAGCTTCAGCAAATCAGACCACCTCTCCCCCACAAAGAAACAAAAAGGACAAACTGTAGTCAACACATGTTACACAATTCAGTTGTGACAAACAATGATACAAGGCACAAGTGATCATGAAATAAAATCCAATGGCAATGTTCATTTACCTGGTGTGTAGAGAGATGCCAGTTCTTTGGCCCCTGCATGTTGAGGTCCCCACCTTGGTTTCCTCTCATCTGGTGTTCCCTCACTGTTCTGGTTGATGTCATCTTCTGTCATGGAGTGTTTAATGATCTGTTGTTGTGTTTTTGTTGTCATTTTTGCAGTTTTTGACAGCTGTCAAACACACTCCCTGCACCAACTGATTCACACCTGATCACCCGACCTACTTTTCGGGCAAACATACAGATCAACTCGAGCTCTGATTGGTCGATATTTTTTGGTGTCTAAAAAAACCCAAATAAAACCCCTTTTTGGAAGTGAATTTGTTCAGATTTGATGAAAAATCGATTACAAACGCCCCAAGAGTACTTTTGCTGCAGTGAAATGCATTATATTGCCAAAAATAATTACGTAAAAAATAAACGACTGTGAGGCCATCTGGTGAATTTTGGTATTTTACTCTTGCGCCCCTGGCGTTTATTTTAGAACTACAAAAAATGTGACAGGGGTTTGTGAATCAGCTCCTAACATGTCTAAAATTGTGTATTATATTGGGTATATAAAGTAGAACCTATGGGTAACTGACAAATTAAGGGATGCACTTAATAAGTGTGAACCCGTGTGGGAAATGGTGGTCGGTAAATTTAGATAAAACTATTGAAAGTGGCTGAAATAACTAATTAATGAAAAGGTCATGTGTATCATCATGATCATGTGTATTAAATAGTTGGATTGATGTTGGAGTGAGCTCACTGAGGCTTCTGAGCTGGGGCCTGGGGAGTCGCTCAGTTTCAAACTTTCAAAGGGACCTTTTCACTAGCCCCAGTGTGACTCCAATGCCTGCATTGGAGTCACAGTTCGCTAAATGCAAAAAACTTGAGATTCAAGTTCCTTGCCGTTCGTGGTCAAACATCAAGTCCTTGCTTGAAATTAATTATATCATAACAATCTACTTACTCTAATGCAGCGTTCGTGATACTTTTCATGTCTTTGAAGTCATCCAAGACCTTGTAACTTCACAAAATAAACAATTTAGTGAGAAAAAAGCATCAACAAAATTACGTAGCCATTACTCAGACAATTGTGACGTCATCAGTAAAGGTAGTAAAGGTCAGTGACCTCATACTGCTTTTGTTGTGACGTCACCATTCATGCAAGAACTCACTTGTTAGAGTCTGATGTGTTTCATGAGGTTGTCAACTATGTGGGCACATTACAGTGGCTTAATCAAAATGCAGGCAGTCATAAATATACACAAACGCTAGAGGAACACCTACAGTTTAGTGCTAGCTAATTTTTATAACATTAAAAGTACATGTCAAGCCACTAGACAAAAAAAAAAGATGAAAATTTTTCACAAGTTTTTTGCATTTGGCGAACTGTGACCCTGTTGTGCCAACAGGCCACAGCGAAGGGTCACAGGTTTGGGGCTACCTTTTCACACTCCCAAAGACCAAGTCTTCAATGTGCAATAATATCCATGTTATCTGGATTAACGCTTTAACAATTTTTAATAGTCTAATTATTTGAAGAATAGGTATTGGATCGGAGGCACTTCTCCATTAGTTATCGGTATTGGATTGGTATCAAATATCGGTGATGGCAGCACCGAAATCCAGTAGGTGTCAGTATGGGATTGAAAGTGAAAAAGTGGAATTGGTGTATTCCTACTTAATTCATCTTGTGTGTAACGTAGTCCTTAAAACATACTATTTTTGAAAAAAAAAAACCTGCGTATAATGCGCTATGCAATTTATGCGTCATTAAATTCTCTTGAAAGGACTAAATGTGGCAGTCAAGTAATATAAAAGGAAGGTAGTTTACATGTCGTTGAGGTATACTGACATCTAGAAAATTGATATAATAGGCCTACTGTATGATATTTTTAGTTAATGACACTATTTTTTATTTGCATTTCTAGAGTCTTCTGCGCAGGCCAGCGCAATGAATCTAACGAGCATGGCGTTTGTGGTGGGAAGACCCCAGACTTGGCTCGTGAGGAGGTGGCTGTTGGAGAACACGAAAACGTTTGTGAGGTCAATGAGTTCTGTTGAAAGACCCGTCCGGAAAAGGGAGAAGTCTGACAGAGGACTGGTGAGCCATTCAGCTATTTATATCATTAAATTAATCTACTCTAGGCAGTTTCGACGGCCTTTCCTATCAAACGTATCGAAGGCTATTATGATGAACTCTGAATTCAAGTATATACTGAGGCATCTGCTATTACTGTACATACACACAGCACCGTTGTCTAACCCCATACGGAAGAAATGTACTAACTATAAAGATCTGAGAATAGAGGTTTTCATAACCTGCTCTCAGAAATTTATTATATTATATATTATATTAGATTACTTAAAATGTATTCAATCACGTGCTCAATAGACCTATTTCACTGAATGGCCTGAACATTGATCCAAAATAACTTTTTTGTAATTCTGCGATTCTTCATTTGCTTTTCACACATAGGAGATGTATACGCTCCGAATCCAAAACCACAACTTCCAAACTGAAAGGATGACCAAGTTATTAAGTCTTAAATTTACTTCAAAATGCACTAAAAATACACCAGCTTGGCTGGACCAATCAGAGGCAAGGGCGGGAAATCTCTTGGCCAATGGGATTTAAGTATTCACCACTTTTCCCCTAGTGTTAACTGAGAGAACCATCCGTGAAATTTGTCTATTGGTTGGCCAGCCGGTACTGAATAGAAAAAATATGTATGTGTCGTGTCTAAAATTTGATCCCTAACTGAACATTGTCTGTGGACAGTGGACAGAAGCTGAAGGCTTACTGTTGTCGTATGGATTACTGGACACACTTCGTTGCAATGTTATTCGGCCTCCTGTGTCTAATAGTATTAGCTGACTGTACATAATATGCAATTCTGCAAGTTCTAAAGCCTTTTCTCATCCTCAGTTTACCAAATTGCCAGTGAGAAACAGCACTTGAAGTCAATCTGACAGGTGTCAAAGCTGATTGCACTTCGCAGTGCAGTGCTACTTTGATCTTATGCTTAATTGCTAATTCCCAACAGAATCCAGGGTTTGAATCCTCGGATTCTTGTGTTTAAATGTCAACCGTCTTCTTAAAATGAATGATCCATTTATAAAAAATAGAAAATGGAATTTTCAAAAATAGAAAAAACATGTCTTGCTTGTTTAGCTAATAGCTATTAAACAAAAGTTTAGAGAATGTTATTGAAAAGATAAAAACAATGTTATTAATAATCAATTTCTTGCTAATATATTTTTAAAAAAATTTGATTTCAGACTGAGACATTTGTTGATTTCAAGCGCATGCAAGTGAAGGGAGGACATGGGGGCAAAGGGGGAATGTCTTTCCTGAGTCTTCCGTTCAATGAATGGGCCGGACCAGATGGGGGCAACGGGGGTAATGGAGGACATGTCATATTTGAAGGTGTATATCTCACTTTTTTTTAACGGAAAACTAATTTATTAGCCTACATGTAAAATTTTATGACCGTAAATTTTTTTTGAGAGTTTCAACAAATAATTCTGAAACACTTTTTATTAATTTTTTAGCTACGCACAATGTCAGATCTCTGTCGCATTTGCGGTCTGTGATGGCGGCTCCGTCTGGCGTGAAAGGAAGAAACAAGAGTTGCCACGGGAAAAATGCTGAACATTTGACGCTGCGGGTTCGTACATATTTTTTGTCGTGAATGATTTGCATTATCAGACAACACTATCTTGGTTCTGGGCTGATCTCGACAGAAAACAGGGAGGCCGCAAAAAAATTGATTAGAAAAATCAAGAAAAGTCCCATCTGTGATCTTGATTGTCAGGGGCTTATTAATTCAGGACATAAGCCCCATCAGTCCATCACCCGCCTTCTGGGGCATCAGGTTTGATATCTTGGTACAGTACATCTTCAAGTTTTGGAATTATGAAAAAAGAAATGTTCATATACCTTTTTGGTGAATATTAGAGATGTTTGCTTTTGAAGCTCTTTGAAAAGAAATCAACTGACAATCAAATCCAATGTTACTGTATGTGAGGGGTCCCTTTGGCAGCTTTCACAGCAATGGACAATGAAGGTGTGAAACACTAACTCTGCCAACCATTGCAACTGCTAAATAACTTGACAGCTCTAATGTTGTTTGTGACACTTGGAATAATTCTCTGGAAAAGGCCTCCATTGAAATATTTCAAGGAATTTAATAGAATATTGAAATTTTTAAAAGTGGCTCAGAGCCTCAGATTGTTATAAAATAAGATCCAAGACAGTCTTAGGGAAAAAAAAATATGGGAAAAGATTTTTGGGAAAGGAGGGAGGAAACTTGAGAAAGAAAAATATTGAAAAAAAAAGAAGAAATATTTGGGCCAAAAAAATGTTGAATAAGTTTTATTTTGAAAAAACTAATTTGAGATAAAAAATAAAAGCGAAAAAACAAGCTAATCAGTGTTTGCACTGTCACTTAAAATAATATGCAATTCCCCTTACTCAAAAAGTGAACTAAAGAGCTATTCAGCTATTCTGATCATTAGACAGCACTGAGTCGTGCACTTTTCCCCAAAGGCTCGTGCGGATATGAAACATATTTTAATCACTCACAGGTCCCCCGTGGAACTTTAATCAAGGACTTGGAAGGAAGGGTATTAGCCGATCTGAACCAGGAGGGGGAGTTCTACATCGCAGCGAGGGGAGGAGCAGGGGGAAAAGGAAACCAATTCTTTTTGAGCAACGAGAATCGAGCGCCCATGACGTACGAGGAGGGAGGTTTAGGAGAGGAAAGAAATGTCTTGGTGGAGCTAAGAGTCATGGCTCATGCTGGATTGGTAGGTTTGTGTTTAGATATCAATGAGAAATTAAAATTTAGTGTTTTATAGTGTTTAGTCTAAATTTCCTGGATATCACGATTGTGGACGATAAGTGACCAAAAATTCATTATGGAGTCCTGAATCAAGCGAACATTCAAATCTCCAATAACATTTTTAATTTAAGCTATTTTAGTATACATGCACAGATTGATTGAGAAATTCGAAATTGTTGTAGTCCTCATCCAGGCTATGTTTTATGTTTCATCAGCACCCCCAATTTGGCCCTACATTGAAAAATAATTATAAAAGAGACACTTTGTGGAGACAATTTCAATTTGCATAAATGGCATTTCATAATGGTTTGTAATAATATTTTAAATATTTTGTTCAGATTGGATTTCCTAATGTTGGCAAGTCTACCCTTCTGCGTGCTATCTCTAGATCAAAACCAAAAGTCGCCGCCTACCCTTTCACGACCCTAAGACCTCATGTGGGAATGGTGGAATACCCTGACTATGTACAAATTGCTGGTAAGTTAAACTGATTAATATTAGTGGTTTGAATATTTTGATTTTATCAAATTGGTGATGTATGAGGTTAAAAGTCAAATTTCTTCAGTGGATGAACATACAAGTGTTACTGTAGACTTATATGTATCACAGTAAGAAAATTACGTTTTAGGGTGCTACTGAAATTTTTCTGTTCTTAGATAAACATATATATATATTCCACTCTCTAACATACCCTGCAAAACATTATTTTAGTGCATTGCTAGAAATTTGGTTTACATTATATATATTTAAATTGTCGCCCTGCAAAAATGTTTTCGAAAAATTTCAAGTTGTGTCAATGTGTCCTATCTCAAAATACATATTTTTTTGTTGCATAGTAAGGGCTATTGACCCCCCATGCATCTAAAGTGAATTATTTTCGACCCCCTCATGCATTAAATGCATTAAATGAAGTGAATTTCCGCCGATCCCTACATCCATCTTACGAACAATAAATCAACCTGACCACCCCCCCCCCCAGGTTTTTACCCCGCAGGCTATACATAGCCTACGGGGTTCTGCAGTCCTCAACGAGACTGGTGCTGGGGATTTCGTCAAGCATAACTCACTTTGTGTTGCTCATATTTCATTCAAATTTTGCCTGTTATCTTATTTTGTCATGCAGATGGGAATGACAAGTTTCCAGGCATTTCTAGCAATTAGATGTGCGTAATTGATTGTTACCAAGAATCTCATGTACACTGTCAAAAATGACTGGAATTATTTTCTCAAAACTATCTTTGACTTCTAAATATCTTGCATTATTTCTTCTACATTCTCTGAAATAGTGATGTCAGTGTCAAAAAAATCTTCAGACCTGGTATAAGCTGTCAGTTCAGAAAGACTAGAGAAATGTGGATCTCCACCTTAGGCAATGTGAACTAGCTGTCACAGTAAACAAGAACAAGTAAGTTTTTACAGCAAATCCTTGACAGTGCACGTGCTTATCTGTCATGTGTCATGATGTGGGAAAACAAACCAATAAATTGTCAATCTGAGGTGCCAGTGACATGCCACATGTGTTCTGAAAGGGGTGGAGAGTTGGGTAAAAAATGCCCTTCAATGGAATGTGCTTGGGCTGAGGCGTAAATGGAAAGTTGTACACCTTTGGTAATCTGCCTTTGGCTCTACTCAAATTACTGTACAGTTCAAGTGGTTATCAAATCCCTTTTAACTATTTTCAACTGTGAACTATCATATTATATAACAAGTGATTTTGAGCATTTTAGCATCCATGTATACATGTATATGTATTAACAAATCCAGAACCATTTTAATCCATAAATCAAACCAATGAGCCAAATTTCAACTTCCCTGATTTTCCCCTGCAGGGAATTGATTTCACTATTTCCCTGTCTGCTGGGAACCCTTAAACACCACTCAACATGCTAAATCCCCTCTGGAAATTATAAATACCTGGCTATGCCACTGTACACAGGTAGGCCTATGAAATTCCCTCAACATTTCCACTATGGCTTATTATTATTTAATGGCATTTTGGAAGCTAATGGCATTTTGGAGGTAGGAAAAGCACTCCTCACAATGCAGGGTGTATTGGAGGGGGAGGAGGTCCTGACCAATCCGGGCAGATCCGCTGCCCTGGTCACATCGGTGCCATGTTAAAATTTCAGGGCAAAATAGCGACAGCCCCCCCCCTGCGAAACGGGTTTCCCGTATGCCTATGGGGGCTCTCGAGTTGTTACTAATTGTAGATATTTCGTCTGCATATTATCGTCTGCTAATACTGATTTTACTGTAGCCCACTAGAGGCGCTCTACTACTTCCTGTGTCTCACTTGAATAAACATCTTCAATCAACATGGTGGCAAGGTGGAATTTTGGGAGCTGAAAAAGTGAAATAACTGCCGAAATACTGTCTGAAAGTTGCTGAAAAGTTGTGGGAATTGTGCACAGAAGTCTGTTTTAGCTCCAAACTGCTGAATTTATACCACAGAGATGCCTGGTGGTCGTGGAGGAGCTCGTGGTGGAGGTGCTGGTGCTTCCAATACACAACTTCAAGATGGCACAAATCCACAAGACAACCCAGACGAAAATGGTGGTGAAGTATCTCAAAATTCAAGAACTTTTGCTCTCAAGAACATTAACCCGCCTGCTCATTTCAAGGTACATGATCCAAATGTCAAGACACTGTGGCCTGCTTGGAAAAAAGCCTGGAAAAGATATTTGCTTTTGTCTGGAATTCATGCTCAGTCCAAGGAGATTGTTGCTAATCTGTTATTGCATACCATTGGCCCGGATGCAGTTGAGATTTTTGACGGATTTGTGTTCGACAATGATACGGATGCTGATGATCCTGAAATTGTGATGAAAAACTTTGACGATTACTTTATTGGTGCATCTCGTGACTTTATTGAAAGAATGAAATTTTTCCGGCGCAAACAGTTGCCAAATGAAAATTTTGAACAGTTCCTGAATGAATTGAGAAATATGTCAAAGTCATGTGGATTCTGTAATTGTATGCTGGATCTTATGATAATGGACAGAATCATTGATGGCCATAAATCTACTGATGTCAAAGAAAAGTTGATTGCCCAGGAGAAAGTTGACCTTAAGACTGTCATTAATATGTGCCGTGCAATGGAGTTGACTGATGAAAATTTGAAGGTTGTCACAGATTCCTCCAAAGAGCCAATTGAAGAAGTGAACAAAGTTTCTGCTCGTGGGAAATACGGACACCGCAGTAGTGCAGCGTCGCGTCCCAAGTCTCAACGTCATGGCAAATCGGATGGGAAATTTGACAGCCGACAGAAGATGAAGTGCAAATTCTGTGGAAATGAACATATCTTCAAGAAGACACATTGCCCTGCCTGGGGAAAGACATGCAATGAGTGTAAGGGAGAGAACCACTTCTCAAGCATGTGCCCCAAGAAGAAGTCAAGATTCAGGAAGCCCAAGGTGAATGCTGTCAATGCAGACTACTACAGCGATGAATATGACTCTGACTCCACGGAAGGTTCAATTAATACAGTGATCGATGTCTCTGCAGTGAGTGATAAAAACAAACCACTGTACGCTAAAATGATCATTGATGACAAGCCTATTGTTCACCAAATTGACCCTGGAGCAACAGCCTGCATTATCCCTGTGTCGTACATTGGCGAGCGTACTATTACCAAGGAGCCTGTTACTCTTAGACTTTATGATAACTCAAAGATACAAGCTTTGGGTCGGTGCAAAATTAAAGTGAAGAATGCAAAGACTGGCAAAAAATGGAATGTCAATTACGTCGTCATAAGAGATGATTCTCTTACGCCTTTGCTCAGTCGTCAAGCCGCAGAACTGATGAATCTCATCACAGTCAACTATGACAATTTTGTGTCGTCTGTGGAATCTACACAAGACTCCAGTTTGAAGCATTTTGTGCAGTCACATCCTGATGTCTTCAAGGATGGACTTGGTCGTTTGCCTGGAAGTAAAGTACATCTGACGGTTGCGGAAGATGCCAGACCTGTTGTGAAGCCTGCCCGCAACATTCCTGAGTCGAGAAAACAAGCTGTCAAAGAAGAGCTCACAAGGATGGAAAATGAAGGGATTATCCAGAAAGTTGACCAACCCACTGACTGGGTCAGCCAGATGGCCGTTGTCGACAAGAAGGATGGACGAGTAAGGATTTGTCTCGATCCAAGATCCCTCAATGAAGTCTTGAAGAGGGAACACTTCAAATTGCCTGTTCTTGATGCCATTTTGCCTGAATTCTCTGGTGCTACTGTGTTTTCTGTGTTTGACTTAAGGCAGGGGTATCTTCATTTGGAACTCGATGCTGAATCGTGTTTGCTGACCACTTTTGCTACACCTTTTGGACGATTCTGTTGGAAACGTCTGCCTTTTGGTCTAAATATTAGCAGCGAAATATTCCAGAAGCGACTGTGTCAAGCCTTGGAAGGGCTGAAAGGTGTCTGGTGCGTAGCTGATGATATTATTATTGCTGGAAAGGACAAGGTTGATCATGCTCAAAAGACACTTGCTTTGCTTGAAAGATGTGCTGAAGTTGGAATTCGCCTGAATAGTGAAAAATGTCAGCATGAAGTGAGTGAAGTTAAATTTCTGGGTCACATTGTTTCTGCTGATGGATTAAAACCTGACGCAGCGAAAGTGTCCGCAATAACTGATATGCCTGTTCCGGATGGCAAGGATGCAGTAGAGCGACTGAAGGGAATGGTTGCCTATCTGTCCCGTTTCTTGCCCAAGTTGTCGTCAGTCATGGAACCGATTAATCAGCTCACACGTAAGGATGTTGAATTCCATTGGGAGAGTTGTCATGATGAAGCCTTCTCCCAAATTAAAGATTTAGTTATGAATGCCCCTGTGCTGCGATATTTTGATCCAGTGAAACCTGTAGTGATTCAGTGTGACGCATCGTCGAAAGGACTGGGTGCAGTGATGTTACAAGATGGTCATCCAATTGCGTATGGTAGTCGCACTTTGACGGACACCGAGACGAGGTACTCCATCATGGAAAAAGAGATGCTAGCCATTGTGTTCTCCCTAGAGAAGTGGCACCAGTACACGTATGGTCGTCCAATAACTGTTCAAAGTGACCATAAACCATTAGAGACAATTACTAAGAAACCATTAGATCAAGCCCCTCGTCGTCTGCAGATGATGTTACTGAGAGCATTAGCCTACAATGTGAATGTCGAGTATGTAAAAGGGAAGAAAATGGTGTTGGCGGATGCTTTGAGTCGCGCAAGCATTCCGCATGACCCTGCAGAAAATTCCAGTGACTCTGCTTGCATTCATGCAACGACTCATGCTCTTGTTACTGAAACTCAGCTGGATGAGATCCGCAGTGCAACAAAAAGTGACAAGTTACTACAGAAGTTGAAGCAAGTCATCTTACATGGTTGGCCAAAACACCATGTTCCTGATGATATTGGTTCGTTCCGCAGCATGAAAGACCAGCTCGCGGTAGAAGATGATGTCATCATGAAGGGAAACGAGATCGTTGTACCACAGGCCATGAAGCGTCGTGTCCTGGAACTGCTCCACATTGGTCATCAGGGAGCAGATGGTTGTGTGCGTCATGCCCGAGAGTATTTTTACTGGCCTGGATTAGCAGCTGACATCTCCAGTCATGTTTCAAAGTGTGAGACATGTCAAGAAAATGGCCAGCGTCAACAAAAAGAGACACTGCAGCCACATAGTGTGCCTGAATTACCATGGCAGAAAGTCGGTGTGGATTTATTTTCTGTTGGTGAAAAAGTGTACCTAGTGACTGTGTGTTATCTCTCGAATTTCTTTGAGATTGATCGTTTGTATCAAACTGGTGCTAGGACTGTGATTAACAAGCTGAAAGCTCATTTTGCGAGGTATGGAATTCCGCAGCAGATCGTAAGTGACTGTGGACCCCAATTTACATCAGAAGACTTCAGAAAGTTTACCAAGTCCTGGAGTATAAAGCATACCACAAGTTCCCCTCATTACCCCAAATCGAACGGGAAGGCAGAGTCTGCAGTGAAGGCCGCCAAGAAGATCGTGTGCAGCCAAGATCCATTTCTTGCATTATTGAATGTGAGGAATACCCCGCAGCAAGGCATTGAGTTGAGCCCTGCTCAAAGAGTCTTCAGTAGGAGAACTGACTTTATTACCAGTCAAAGATAAAATGCTTGAATTTCAACGCATCGACAAGCGCAAGTTGCAGTCCAGTATCAAGGAAAGGCAAAGAAAGCAGAAGTTGACATACGACAAAAATGCCAAAGATCTGAAGCCCCTTAAAATTGGTGAAAGTCTGAGAGTGCAGCCAAATAAACTTGGTGATAAAAAGTGGCGTCGTGGAACTGTTATCAGTTTCAAAGGTAATCGCTCGTATGCTGTGAGACTACAGACAGGAAACATCGTGAGAAGAAACCGCTCGCATCTGAGAATAGCCCCTCCCCAAAGACCAACCCAAGACGAGGCCATTGCCCCCACAAGTGTGCGAAGAAGAGACAAAAATGAAAAGCTACCCAAGGACAGTGTTAAAACACGCCGTTCCAAGAGACTGCGAAAAGCCCCAATCTTCCTAAAAGATTATGAGTGCAAATGAGATGTCCCATGTAAATTAAATTGATGTATTATTCCATGTGTAACTTGAAGATTTTCGATTTTATGTGGTGACAATATGCACAACTAAACTTTTAAATATTTTATTTGATCATAAAATTTCTTAAGTGACAATTTTAATTTTAAGTTGCAATAATGCACAACAAAAGACAATTTTAAACTCCTCATTTATTTAATTTCATTTATTCATTGATCAAAAGTGACTCTTTAAACTTTACAGTAATTGATGGTGTCGTGAAAGTTTAAACACAAATTTGTAAATATTGTAAATAATGGATGATACAATTTGTGTAAATACTGTATATAACGTGATACAATTGTTGACATGTTGTGATACCATGATATATTTATTTTATTTGTTTGTTACATTGTTTATGAGTCAAGCTTATGTGAATTTATTAATGGAGGTGTGTGTACACATCTCCATTTATGCAGTCACTTTGACAAAATGGGAAGTTTTGGCGGGAAATTTGAAATTTGAACATTTTCAGAATGTCTTTTGGGCCCTGACTTGGCCATTTTGTTTGGAGAAGTTTGGAGTCAAGAATGCACCTTAGCTTGATTATAGAGCAAGCATCTGGAATAGGAATGAATAGCCGGCATGTTGTTATTTGGACGTGACTTCGTTTTTATCTTGCTTGAATCCACTATGGCCAGCATCACACATTGTGTATTGGCCACTGTGCCTAAACTATTGCGCGTGTATATGTGATATTTGGCACATGAATGGGTCTTGTAGAATATATGTGACTTTTGGTGTTCGTATTTAAGCAATCGGCACTGTTTTTGTAAAATATTGGAAATTGAAAATAATATATTTTTTCCTTTCCGGAGCAGAACTGCGAAACAGTTGTACCTATGAGCATGAAAATCTGCCATATTGTGCGTTAAATACTCTAAATGTGCCTTTAGGCGGTCTTAGTGCTCTTTCAGAAATTAGTATGAGCAAATTCAGCAAAAATGTGAAAAAATGCAGGGGTGCCGGAACAGGGGGGGCAGGGGGGGCAATTGCCCCTCCTGCCCTTGTCCAAGGGGGGCAGGGGGGGCAAGGGTGCCCTTCAGATCTTAAAGAAAAAAACTTTATAAGGCCTTATTTTACTAGTTTTGTGCACAAATTAGTAAGTATTAGTAAGTATATTTTCAAAATTATTAGTGACTCTCTATTTAAATTTTGTCACGCGAAATTGGCGCGAATATGATTTGCCCATTTTTATCTGACCGTACCTGCCACCCACGATTCCTTCCGGCACCCCTGAAAAAATGTTATTTTTTCAATGCTCCATGATGTCGTCAATTTTAGGTTTAGACCACTGGAATTTTGCATTTAGGTGTCTAAATTATACCTCTTTAAATTACTAAACTCATTTGGAGGGCCAATCCTTTGAAGTTTTCATGAAAACCAAAAAACTGGAAAAAATATTAGGATTTCTGATATTTTTCGTAAATTTTGGTTTCTCAAAAATTAATGGCAATTAATAAATGGGTAAACTTCAAAAAATATTTAGTTAAACATATTAGTAACTTTTATAGTCATATATACTTTAGTTCAATGTAAATTTTGTCTGAGCCCGGTGTCGGAGCACATTGGATTTTAATGGGTGTAGGTAACAGTTATATCCAGTGTTCCATACTGAGACAATTAATTATATTAGTTGATTGAGTATGTCTTGCTCTAAGATTCCAAGTCTTCTCATTGTTTATCATATATATGATATTTGCCAAAATGAATGTGCAGCTCCTTCCACAAAAAGGAGGTTGAGCTATCTGGCAGATCATACACATTTCCATGCATCATTTTGAAGCTCTTTCCAAGTTCTTTTATGAAATGTATTCATTTTTCCATATCGCATCTGCCACATAAACATTTTGTGGCTTGAAAATGGATTATTTGTAAAATTCTGAATTTAGCACACAATATATTAACAACACCTGGTACTGGGCACTCAGGGAAATAGTCTTTTCAGGGGATATGAACTTCAACTAAGGACACTACACCACCTCCATTTTGAACCCCTGGGTTCTTGTTTTATTTTGTAGCATAGCTCAATTTTGATCTCAAAATGTCTTAAGCGTAAAGTAATTCTCAAAGTTAATTATCAAACTTATTAAGTGTATAATTTCTAGTCTACACTTAAAATGTAATTCTCTAAGTCAAATTTTATGTCAAGTACATAATTTCTAGTCTGTACTTAAGATTTTATTTGAAGCTATATTTTATAAGATTTTAAGTTACTAGCCTTGTTTTAATTTAAACAAGAGAGGATGTTACTAATTGTAGATATTTCGTCTGCATATTATCGTCTGCTAATACTGATTTTACTGTAGCCCACTAGAGGCGCTCTACTACTTCCTGTGTCTCACTTGAATAAACATCTTCAATCAACACGAGTATGGCAGGTTTCCAGGCACGTGGCGTGCCCGGATATGTTCCTAATAGCCTTGTCATATACTTATGCATCCCTGCCTACTATATTTTGTCTCTGAGTGCTGAACATGACCTTTAGAAAACAAAAAATAGCATGCAATGCATGCATCGGGTCCTTGGTCTATTTCAACAAGTTGGGCCTCTTCAATATTCTACCAACAATCTATCAAGTTAGGTATAAGAAAGCAGTATATTGCGACTATGCACAAGAGGGCAGCACAGTCCAACTTTTGGTGTGTATACAGAAACCAGTTTTTGGGTGAAGTGCTGACGGCTCAGAAGAAATATGTTTAATAGAAGAAAATTTGAGCACTGATAAACACAATATTGTAGCCAGGGGTGCATAAGCACCATCTTGATCACAAGGTCACATCTATTGGGGTTGCCATTTTGTCTGTGAAATGTTTTAGTGAGTACACCAACTTTGCCTGTTCACAGGAAATGAAGCTGACGACAATGGTCTTGGAATGAATTCCAAGGACCCAAAAAGGAGAACAAAAGAGAGAAAACAAAACCCCCAAAAAACTCACTAAAAGAAGTGAAGAAATGCTACATGTGTGAAATATCATGGTGAGCAACTTACAATCTTGCCCAAATGGGGTGTTAATTCAACCACAAACCACAAAATGACCTGTTATAGCCCCAGTCCCTTGGTTACTCTTTTGATGAGTCCCATCTGGATTTCTAAAATCCCCAAGTATGTGTTATATATGTTTACTACATTGTTTAGAGTTAGATTGTAAGTACATTCTACCATGAAGAAACTACAGCTGCTGTTGCTATTTATTTATGCATGCTGTCACACATCTTAGGCATATAAAAGATTGGACATCAATTTTACAGCATGATCTTTGGTGGTCATCAGATACTAGTAATTTAATTATTTTATAAGAATGTGATCTAAGATAGTTACTACAATATATACCTATCCATCAATCTATCATATCATCAATCTATCAGATATCCATCTTTCAGGATGGATGGGTGACTGGGACTTTACATCCTGTATTTATGCACTCAGAACATTAATTAGGACAGGGTGATACAGTAATGAGGCAAAGGATGATTGAAACTGCTGTCTAACATAGATTAAGGTGACCAGGCCAGAGCTGGATTTGAACTTGGGACACAGTGATAAAATGACTTGAGTGGTACCAACTGAGCAACTGTCGTCCCATCATGACTATCTATCTATCTATCTATCTATCTATCTATCTATCTATCTATCTATCGATCTATCGATCTATCTATCTATCTAATAGTATCTATCTGTCTATCTATCTATAAATCTATCTATCTGTCTATCTATCTATAAATCTATCTAATGAGTTTCATTGTTTTCAATGATTCAATAAAGTATTATCGTATCGTATCGTAACTATCTGTCTATCTGGATAGATGATTTGGGCTTTATCAGGGGTGTATCTAGAAATGGCCTGAGGGGGGGCATTATATAGAATAGAATAGAATAGAACATACTTTTATTCGTCCATTCATAATGTTACAAACAGAAACTTTCAGTGGATTTGAGCACATTCACACACACATTCATACAATCACAGTAGGCAATAAGTTAACCTGGGCCTATGTTGGATCCTTCACCTCATTGCCTTGTCCTCCTCCTGTCCTTATTAGCCTACCAGTGCATAAATACAGGGCATAGAGCCCTACTCATCCATGCATCCATCTCCACACTGCTTTATCATGTGATATACACCCATGGCCCAGGGAAATAGAAGGTGATGATATATCAATTTCCTTAAAACTTCTAAGGTATGATGCTAAATTGTGAACTTCAGTGGCATACCTCAGACTGGTACTTCCACCACCCCCCCCCCCCCAAATATTGGACCTGTGTCCGCAGGTGCTCCCCCCTTATCAACAGTGTCATCTGTGTTAAAACATGCAATAAGCATTCTTGAGTGCTCACTGCTCAGTACCCCCCCCTCCAATTATATTCATTTTGTATTTTTTTATAAGACAAATAATATCATCTTGAACACATATCACATATCAGTCACAATGAGAAATTCTGAGTGGAATCTCCACAAAAATTTAATGTGCATGTGATATTTTAACAATCCTGTCCTGTTCAGATCATATTAAATGTTATTTGATTTGCCATTAATTTAGGAAACTAGAGCATGACTTAAAAGTTTTTAATAAACCCTGTTTGGGTGTGTCTTTCATTTGGGGTTGAAAATTTGTCTGAGTGTCAGCCATGTGGTGTCAATTACTGAGGGTTCCAAAAGTGCAATGTGATGACATTTTTACAACACAGACCCCTGATAAGGCCTTACACAGTTTGTGTAATTGTGTTGGTTTTGAGACTTATGCTAAGCACTGTTCTATTTAATTTGCACAAATGCATAATTCCTGTGTGACATTGCTAGCTTATGGGGGAAGTATTACTGCATGCTGACCAGTGACCACTCTGCTTAATATATGCTGTAAATTACTGCCATTCCACATTTCCAATGCACTGACACAGTCAAACCATCTAACTCTATACACAGTAGGCCATTAAATACAATGTTATGAGAAACACTAATTGATCAGCTTATTACTGATCGGCGGTGGATCCACACACGGTAGTCTGGGGGGGGGGGGAGGGTTAGCATTTACGGTTCGGCATCAGATTATTGAAGTAATCTCATTATAATGCAAATTTCACATGACACATCGATGAGGCATGTTAATGAAACTTGTTTTTTGGTTCACAACGTCAATATTGGGATATACTAAATAAAAATATCGCTGTATGTATTCACCCAGCAATCCACACTTACAATAGGCCTAACAAGTGAATTTTCAATTTGAGATTCTCGCCTTCCAGTGCCTTGCACGGTATTTTTCTTTGCAAACAATACTGGAATTTATTACTTTTGTATGCATGTAACAGTATCCGAATGGCCTCAATGGCTTCACACAGAGCCAGCGGGGTTTACGGGCTTGCACGGTATTTTTAAATGGAATAGCCCTAATTTAATTAACAATTATAAGGAGGAAAAATGATGCTGGTTATTTCCTGAATTAATGGTGATATTTTCTTATTCTTTTTTAGTGGCAGATATTCCTGGTCTTATTGAAGGCGCTCACCAAAATCGAGGACTCGGATTTCAATTTCTACGGCACATAGAACGATGTCGGTGTCTCCTGTATGTACTGGACTTATCTTTAGACAATCCCATTGACCAATTGAATGCTTTACAATATGAACTTGAACAATACCAAGCAGGATTATCGGAAAGACCCCACGCTGTTATCGGCAATAAATTGGATTTACCGGGAGCTGAGAAAAAACTGGAATCTTTGCAGTCTCAGCTAGATCTGCCTGTTTATGGAATATCAGCTCGCAAAGTAGAAAATATCAAACCGTTGTTGCTGCATTTGCGTGAACTTTATGATGAAATTGAAAATGACAAGGCGGACATTTCAAAGCGAGGACAATCAGATTGATATTATGTTTTTTCTTCAATGAAGACATATCATACTCAATTCAATAAAAATTGTTAAATTTCAAATGATGAATTTGTTGCTACTGCTTTAAATACAATTCTTTGTAATATTTTTTAAAAGTATATTGGTAATTTTTATTGGCCAATCTCTATAGATTGGCCTATTAATATTATAAGTTGATCGGCATGCAGGCTATGGAGGTGGCCTTTCTTCAGGGGTGCCGTAAGGAAACGATCGAGGATGGCAGGGGCAGCCGGATGAAAAATATCAAAAGGGCACATCCTGCTCACTGCCTGAGTGCTCAGTGCCCCCCCCCCCGGACAAAAGCATTTGGGGGCAATTGGATTTAATTTTTTGTTTAATTAGGGGGGAAACCATTAGCTATAGAGATCATTGGGAGTTTGGAGTTTCTGAAATAGATAAATTCTTGCTTTAGCTAGTATGCTGTTTTAGTGTTTCAGTGAAATAATACAAAAAATCTTTACAGGCAGTCTTAAAATAAATAATCCTGACGTTACTAATAATTTACTGTGAGATAAATAGTTTGCCGCTGTCAGAGGAAAACACATACCAATAGGCCTATTATAAAGCCCCCCAATGGTCACAACCAGGGTCATAACATTATTTTATCTATTTGGGATTGCCTGGTAAGAATTTATTTTACAGAAGTGAAGAAAAAGTATTCATCCAAAACCAACTCTAAGCTCCACTTTAGTTTAAAAAAATATTTTGCTATTTAACTGCAGGTGCCCCCCTCAGTCCCTCAACTTTGGCCAACGACAACAGGAAGTTGATAGTGAATTTTTGGCGCGAACAGCTGTCAACAAGCATGACAAGAGAAGCAGGTGCAGCAGTGGGCAATAATTCTTCTGTGTTGGGCTTTAAATAAGATCTTTACTGTGAATCAAGAGCCCACAATCATGGGAATACAAGGGCTGTCCAAGGTGATCGGCGATTTCGCCCCTGGAGCCGTCAAGGAGAACGAAATCAAGAATTATTTTGGTGAGTTGTCTGGAAAGTGTCCAGTGCAGCCTGGGCAGGGTGCATGTGGATTGCACAGTCAGCTTGCAATGAACTTGGTGCATGTTATTAACAAAATGAAACATGTCTATCTACAGAACCCATTGCTTATGAGTTATTGTGTAAATGACAAAGGATAAAAAGATTGATCAATCGTGAAATGACACCCGATTCCTATAATCTGGGGCCGGGTAGTCCAGGCTATCGCTATAACTATCTTATAACAAAGAAAAGCAAACAAATTTTTGGTGTTCTATTACGAATGTCAGCAATGCAAACTAGTGTACACATGCCATAGGCGGATCCAGGGGGGCAAAGAGGGGCGCTTGCCCCCCTTTTGTCAGATGAGTCCTTCATATTTCTATTTGGGAAAAAATTGTTTGAGAGACTCCAATGTTGTAAGAATTGCCCGCCCCCCCTTTAAGTATCGCTTTTTCCTCATGTTACCCTGAGGCCCAGATTGTCTTCTGAATACCATCAAAAAGAAATTACCACATCTTCTAACATGAAAAATTAAAAATTTCCCATCTTAATTTTGCCTGCAGGTCGACGTGTAGCCATTGATGCGTCCATGTGCATCTACCAGTTCCTGATAGCTGTGCGCCAGGATGGAAACGTCCTCACGAACGAAGAGGGAGAAACAACAAGTCACTTGATGGGAATGTTCTACAGGACTATCAGAATGGTGGACAACGGAATCAAGCCCATCTATGTGTTCGACGGCAAGCCTCCAGATATGAAGTCTGGCGAGGTGAGGTTCAGGGGCGTATCTAGAAATGGCCTGAGGGGGGGTATAACATGGGGTGAATACGGGGCGCTTTGCGGCTTTTCCTATCATTCCCATGTTAACTTTTGGCCTGGGGGGGGGGGGGAGCCATGGCCCAAACCCCCCCCACCCCTAAATACGCCGCTGGTGAGGTTTAAGACTGATATTGAACAGTTAAATATTGAATTTTTACCCCGCTGGCTATGTAATAGCCTACGGGGTACTGCAGTCCTCAATGCCTCAATGTGCTGGGGATTTCGTCAAGCATAACTCACTTTGTGTTGCTCATATTTCATTCAAATTTTGCCTGTTATCTTATTTTGTCATGCAGATGGGAATGACAAGTCCGTGCGTCCGTACGGACACACGTACGTACGGACGGACCGACGGACACACGGACGTTGTGTTGCTCATATTTCATTCAAATTTTGCCTGTTATCTTATTTTGTCATGCAGATGGGAATGACAATGTCTGTCCGTGTGTCCGTACGTCCGTACGCCCGTGTGTCCTCAATGCCTCAATGTGCTGGGGATTTCGTCAAGCAAAACTCACTTTGTGTTGCTCATATTTCATTCAAATTTTGCCTGTTATCTTATTTTGTCATGCAGATGGGAATGACGTACGGACACACGGACGGACGGACGGACACACGGACGTTGTGTTGCTCATATTTCATTCAAATTTTGCCTGTTATCTTATTTTGTCATGCAGATGGGAATGACAATGTCCGTCCGTGTGTCCGTACGTCCGTACGCCCGTGTGTCTGTACGTCCGTGTGTCCATCTGACAGATATTCCGTACGGACGCACGGACTTGTCATTCCCATCTGCATGATCCGTACTAGATTCACGGACGTACGGACACACGGACAGACACACAGCTACACAGACACACAGACACACGGACACACGGACAGAAGGATGGACGCACGGACGGACGGACGCACGGACATACGGACACATGGACGGACGGACGTACGGACACACGGACAGACGGACGGACGGACACACCGAACAACAACAACACGGACACACGACGGACAGACACACGGACACACGGACGGACACATTTATCCGAATGGTCTCAATGGCTTCACATAGAGCCAGTGGGGTTTACGTGCTTGCACGGTATTTTTCTCTGGTGCAAAAAGTAACAAATGAAATGTGAATGAGAATTATAAGAGTGTTTCTAACTACACCGCAAATTTGGAAGCGCCAAAAGTGCTTGTCTTGTGTGTTTTTCTACCTGCATGTACCACTCATCTGATATTTTGAAAATACATGAATTTTGACCTTTCTTTCAGTTGGCCAAGCGTCATGAACGTCGTGAAGAAGCCCAGAAAGCCTTGCAAAAAGCCGAAGAAGCTGGTAACTATTTTGTTGTCCACTCCATTCTTTAAGAATTTCTATTATCTATCAAATTGCACTGTAAGCTCAGTGGTAGCGTACTGAACTGCCAATCACCAGTGCAGGGTTCGTCTGAGTCGGACGACAGTTTCAGTTATCCTTCGCCTCATTGCTGTGTCCTCCTCCTGTCCTAATTAGCTTAGCATGTGCATAAATACGGGATGTTAAGCCCAAATCATCCATTCATACAATCTGTAAAGTTGCAAATTTTGGAAAATTTAGATATCGGCAACTTTACATTCTACTTTCGATTGCAAACTATTTTACCTTCTTTGCAGGAGAGTCAGAAAATATTGAGAAGTTCACAAAGAGGCTGGTCAAGGTGACCCCTCACCACAACGAAGAGTGCAAGAAATTGTTGAAATTAATGGGAATCCCTTACGTAGAGGTATGTTGACTTAGTGTTTACTTTGGTCAGCGTTCTGGTTTTCTGTTTATTTTTTAAGGTAGTCGTTCGTGAACGACTACCTTTTGCAATTGACAAGTGGAAAAAAAGCCCGGGAAAATCGGAAATTCGAAATACCGTGAAGCAGATTTGCGTCAGAAATCGTCTATGTGAACAGGATCCATCTGAAAACACGTTCTAGTACTAATTATGGTTCAAAGGGATGGTCCACAACCACAATTACGGACGAGAAAGGTCTGTACACGCCGATCCTTCCATTGAAATGACACGTCCGCATGATGCTCAGGCAAGCGAGTGGGCCTAGTGGGGCTGTTTTGACCCCGTTGGGATTTACTAGTGGGATACCTTTAGGGAGCAATCAGTGATTTTAACTGAATTTACCAACGCTATTAAGGCTTCAAAAACGTCTTTTCCTTTGGGAATTTTTTGGAATTACAACCTAATTATTACTTATTATACTCTTAAACAGTTAATTATATTAAATGTAACGAATTTAAGAAATTTAAAACAATTTATTTATACATTCTATGTCAATTTGAATTACCGACCGCTCCCTCAGCTGATGCATGTAGCTACACTGTCACATCCTCAGTTTCCTTAATTTCCATCCTCAGTTTCTTTAATTGCCATTGAAGAACATGGGTAGCTGACAGGTGTTAAAGATGATTGCACTCAGAAATGTACTTTTGATTGGTTTACAGATCTGTACTAGCCTTTGGCATGTTATTTTATCAGGTCAATGTTTGATGATCAAACTTGGGCCCTAGTTGACAGCAGGCCAGCCCTTAGTTGGACCACCTCCTCCAGCATGCTTTACACAGACTGCAGGACTAGTGCTAAGCCCTCACTGAGTTTAGTCGTAATTATCTACAGATAATATAGTCAAAAGTTTCACACCATGAGCCCAGCTGCTAACCTCTTCTAAGCAGACACTAGGGCCTTAAGTAATGCAGCCAATTTGAGAAATAAGTGTTCATTTGTGTGATATCCAATTGACCTGATCATAGAATAAATGCCATTTCAATTGCACTTACATGTCTTCTTTAATTTATTTTGTTGCCAATAATGATAGCCCAGTAGAGCACAATCTATGGCATTCTATGCAATACAATAAGTGCTATATTTTGACTGATCAAAACATAACTGTAAATTATTGTGATTTCTACCAAATTAAGGCTATGGCCAAATTTGGTAAAAATCACAATTATTTACTCAAACAACTTCCTTCCATTAAGAATTTATTGATACACAAATACCATTAATTAATCCTTCAAAATTAATTAAGAATTTCCATCACAGGTAAATGAGTAATAGACAATAGACAGCAGTACCATAATCTGATCTTTCATGTTTTCCAAATCTGTGTTTAGTAGGCCTAAGTAAATATGTCTATTTTATGTACATATACAAACGCATGATTTCAAAATATCTATAATATACATGTATAAGAATCTTGGGTGCACAATGCACACAAACTGCACACTGTGCACAGTCAACACCAGTCTATACAATACAGAGGTCGCGGAACACTTCGAAAAGTGGGGGGGCACCGGGCTCCGGGGCACCTTGCCTACGGTAATTTCAAGGAGAAAAAGGGCATTTTATGTATTTTTGGAACCCAAAAGTGGGGGGGGGGTACGTGCCCCCAGTGCCCCCCCCCAGCTCCGCCGCCCCTGATATAATATATACAATACATCAAATGTTTCAGAATTTTGAGGCTATTTCTTCCAAAATGCTCAATTTTGATGCTGTGATACTGTGTTTATTGTATGTTTTTACTGATGAGCTTACATCTTTTATAGTAATTTTTCCAAATCCTCACTTGCCTTTTCTTATGTTATATCTTAACATTTTACCAAAAACAACTTTTCAAGTTTACACAACTAAAGGTTCAAAGAGATAGGTCCTAATTTGTAGATATCGATAAACTTATCAAATTTATACTTTGAATTTTCAGGTTGGATTTTGATATATTTTAAATGGACAGCTTCTTAATATTTCTTGATTAAGAATTGTTGTTGCTCAGACTCTTTTACAAATTGCGAGTTTTTCTGATATTTCACAATGATCGGTTATTCCTGTCAAGTAGCATTAACGTTTTCTTGACAACAAAGATATTACATATTTACCACAGGCATCACAATTGTTCACAACAGTTCTGCACTAGACCATCACCAGTGATACAGATACACCTTGTACTGTTAAAGGAGGCCAGTATCATGCCGGCCATAGAGCTGTGTTGGTAAATGATTGAAATGCCTGTGATGTTTACTTACTCTTTTGAAAATATGATTTTTACATTTTAATACGCAATTTTTAAAAGTTGTCTCATAGTGTATTTACACTCGAAATGTTTGAGAATCCATATATGCAACAGTGTGATATTGAAACAGAACTTGACAATTATCGCTGCTATTCATAAATACCTTGAATATTCAAGTAAACAGTATGGCCAAGGTGCTTGGCCATTTACTGTTGACTTTAATATTGAATTTTGCTACGTGGTCTAAAACCTGCCATTTTTTTGCAAATTACATATTATTCATATTATTTAAAAAAATATGATAACCATGTCTCCAGTAGAGATGCAATATAGAGGAGTATCGCTATCACCCACTCCATGTTAATCAATAATCACTGCAACTTCAATATAATACCGAAACGACTACCTTTGAATCCCTGGATTCTTGTTATTGAGATAAATTCTTTCCTGTTCCATAAAATGTGACCTGCTCCACCAAAATGTGTTCAAAGTCGGCCTCCTATCATATTCAATTGTGAAAATGACTTTGTTCTACAGGAATTGGGCTTTAAAATTATGTTTCATATGTATTGATATCTCCATCCAATCCAAAGATATGGCACCTCAAACATTGATGATACGGAACATTGAACTTTGAGAAAGTGGCATTTGAATTTCCCGCCATTGCAATAAAAGAACTAAGTAAATCAAGAAATACACCTAATTTAGATAACTTAAAATATGTTTTTGGTTAAAATGGGTTTAAATATTCAAAGAAAAGAGCTTTTGCTAAAAAGTGGTACCAACAGCTAAAAAACATCAAAATGTGACCTTTTGACACATTTTGCTGATTTTTGGAAAATAGGGATTGCCTACTTTGAACTCATTTTGGTGGAGCAGGTCACAAATTTCCAGATGCATTGATACGCTAACAGTGCAAGTTACATTAATATGAGTTCTCTGGAACTTCGATGTGTTGGCTCTCCAGATGATGATCCAGACCAATTTATATAAAAAGTTTCATACTATGAATCCTCCGATTCTTGTTGTACAAACTGTTTGCATCATGCGCTCTGAAAATGTTTTTCTCCTGTCCATAGGCCCCATGTGAAGCTGAGGCGCAGTGTGCTGCCTTGGTCAAAGGAGGCAAAGCGTATGCTGTGGGTAAGTTGAAAACATAAATTACAAAGGATTTGAAAACATAATATAATAAATAAATAAAATAATAAAAATCTTTATTTTAAGTCACAGGATTAACAATAAAAACATTAGCTGAGTAGCTATTATGTGACAAAACAAATAAAACAATCAAAAAAATAATAATGAGATCTGTATTGGAAATTAATTAGTTTATAGGGCTTCCAAGACTGGTTAAAATTGACAGCAACTTCACACCCCCTTTAAATGTGACTCAGTTAATTTTTCTTTGTGAAATCTGACTTCCCCCTCCCCCTCAAATTTTTCAACCTCCAATGCTTTTATGTTATCAGTCATCGAAGAGTTCTCTGCTATTATTATGTTGTAATTAACTTGAAATGAAGTAAGGGCTATTCCATTTAAAAACCTGGGGGTGGGGTGGTCAGGTTACATTTTTGAACCCCCTCTTGCATCTAAAGTGAATTATTTTCGACCCCCCCCCCCCATGCATTAAATGCAAATTTTTTACCCACCGCACATGCAAAATTTTATTATTACAATGCGTAAGCCTTCATGGAGCGATAATGCACCCCCATACATCTAAAGCGATTTCTTTTGCATCCCACCATACATCTGAAGCGAATTTCCGCCAATCCCTACATCCATCTTATGAAAAATAAATCAACCTGACCACCCCCCTCCCAGGTTTTTAAATGGAATAGCCCTTAGTTAGTATTATACTTACATGAGATGGAATTATTAATTGCAATGAAAATGAATTGTTATTTTACTTATATCAGGAACTGAGGATATGGACGCTTTGACATTTGGCACCCCCGTATTACTGAGACATTTGACATACAGTGAAGCCCGTAAAATGCCAATTAAGGAATTCTACTATGACACAATGCTGAGGGAATTGGACATGACCAATGAACAGGTATTTATGCCTGATTTGTCTAAATCTTGAGTTTCCAAAATTTTCTCAATTTGGAAGAGATATTTTCTTAATAAAATACTAAAATTTCATGCTGTTAGGAAAGACGCCCATGAATACAATTTGAGAAATAGACTATTTATATAGAGGGCACTGCATGACAGTATGCTTCCGTTTAAAGCCCTACCATCATGGTTGGTAAAAGTAGGCCATGTCATTGCCTGGAATTTTCTATTTGTCTCCATGATTATTTCAGAAAATCTTCAAAAAGGCTTGTGATTTAAATTGTGACTCTATCATCACATTGCTTCGCAGAAATTTCGCTTTGTGTCGTTGAAAATGTTTACGTTATTTTTATCATTGCCTGGAAATAAAAAAAAATTTCTAGCTTGCGTAGGCTACCATTATAGTCAACTGTTGATATTATATTGAAAGAGAGTAGACTGACTCTGTCCCTATACTTGATAATGATTTATTTTCTGATTTTCCATTTCAGTTCACGGATTTGTGCATCCTTTTAGGCTGTGATTATTGTGACTCCATCCGTGGCATCGGCCCCAAGAGAGCAGTGGAGCTGATCAAGCAACACAAGAGTTTGGAAACCATCATCAAGAATATTGATTCCAAGGTAATTTGGTTAGAACTAAAAGATGTATTAATTGTTAAATGCCTCTGTTTTGAAGATAGCTTGTGATCAATAGAATTGTCATGAACTGTATGATCTAGAATTGAATAACTTGGGATGTTAAATGCTCAGCGCAGTCGCTGTTGAACATTTCATTCAACACAATAGTGTAGGATAACTTGTCATAAGATTGTCTTATTTATCAAAAGGCTTGTTTAAGTGACTTTTTTGCTTTATTTTTCAACTTTTTTTTCCAAACAAGGAAAGAGGGCTAAACTCAATTGGTTTTGGCTGCATTGGAGGTCAATTTTAAAAAGAGGATCTTTTAGATCCATGAGCCAATTTTCTCCGTTTGTTATGGCTACCAAATTTTGTATGTTCCTTAATTTTGTGAGTACCTGGTATTAGTGATGTATTTAATTTTGCAGAAGTACACAATTCCGGAGGACTGGCCTTACGAACGAGCCAGGGAGTTATTCAAGGAGCCCGATGTGACCCCTGCTGAGAAAGTTGACGTAATTACTATATTTTATTCTTCATTCAGTGGCTTCTCACAGAGGTGTTTCCTCTCAGGGTTCGAAATTAGCATGAATTTGATGGGAGTCAGTCGGACTCCTATGTTTCAGATTTTGGGAGTCCGTATGAAGATGTGGAAGTCCAAAGAAATATGATAATTAGTATTTGGATAGGTTGATTTTTTTTACAGATTTGATGTTGAATATTTCTTTATCTTTGGTCTCCAAAAACATCAGTCTATTAGTTAATATAGATATAGGAAATATGATGAAATGGTTTACAATCATCCAGAGAAGACAATCTGCCATCAATCTGTATGTGGCTATAGGCTTATTGCAATGTACAATTGGCAGCTCTGAATTAAGAATTTCAGCATATTTGAAGGCAAGGAAGTTAATTGCACTTCAGGATGACACTTTTCAGACATGGCAGTCCAATACAAATTTGACACTTCCAGAACAATCCTAAAAAATCCCTTTTGAATAGGTTAATTGATCTCAATTGGATTGGTTACTTCAACTTACTTGGGTGACACAAGGGGGTCTGGAACTGAGTGGGATGCATTACCTCTTAGCTAGAGGGGGTCCATCCATGGACAAAAAAATGAATATACTAGGAGTCTTTGTTTCAATAATTTGGTATTGAATAATTTGGTAATTAATTTGTGTTTATATAAGTCAACCCAAGCTCAGATATCATTAGATGGACTTGCAAATTCCATTTGCCTTCTAGTTTTCTAGGTTTATTATTTTTTTTTACAATGTTCTGGAGATTGCAAACCTAACCCATTCATTCATAAGCCTAAAGTGACAAAGAAGTCCAATCAGCCATTCACACCTCTGATGCTTATTGAAATGTGATGATTGCAATTCAATTGATTGCATATAATATGTACTCCCATCCTATGTGTTGATCCCAATTGGATTGATGGTGTTAATTGGATTGGATGACACTGGATGGCTGAGTGGGCTTGATTCAAGGCCAATTGGTATTATTCACAGCCCCAAATTGCCGTGAATTTGGCTGCATTCAAAGTGAAGGAGTCTCACGGACTCCTTACTGCTCAGCAAAAGGGAGTCCGTGGACAAATAAAGGAGTCTCGGACTCACAGACTGCCGCTAATTTCGAACCCTGCCTCTTAGTGAGAGGAATAATACAAAGTCTCGCTATTGCTGACACAAAATTTTACATTTATTAAATTTTGATTTATACTACAATTTATTGCAGTGCAGGCCTATTGTACCACACTTTACAAAGTTGATATGGCAGTATAATCTCAGCTAGACAGCTAAAATTTATTTTAAAATTGTCATCAGATCATATGACCAATTTGGTATCGTATTTATAGTAGGATGTCACCATATGCACAAAAGAATTATCCTCCGGCAAAGCTGTAAATTTACAAAAATGAAAAAGTAATAAGACAGCAATATTTTGAATGAATATTACAATTCATGTCATTTTAATAACCCATTTCTGATTCTTAATTTCCAGTTGAAATGGGAGGAGCCTGACGAGGATGGCCTTATTAAATTCATGGTGGAAGATAAAGGATTCAAGTTGGTTTTGCTAAAATTTGTTTCTTCTTTGTTTCTTTTGACATTTAGCTGATTAGTATTTTTCAGAACTACAGCATATCTTTATAATCGGCTTGGTTTCTTTTGGTCTGCATCGTCATCAACTTTTTCTTTTAAAAAAGTGAAAAAAATCGTCCATGTTTGACGTTTTATTATGCATTTTGGGACTTGTTTAATTTTAAGGCCACACATAATTGATTCTTAGCTTCTCGGACCACCGACACAATAGATTTCCTGCCGATGGAAAAAAATAATTTTTTTTTGACCTTATAAAAAAAAAAAAATTCACTTTTTTTTGGTCTTACCGACCGACCTTAGAAAAAGTGCCTTGAGAGGATCCGCAAAGCTAAAGATCAATTATGTGTGGCCTGAAGTACTTGTCGTGGGAGAAATACTGGTCCCATACACGGGTCATTTTCACGAAAACGCGCAGACACGGTAAAGACATAACCAATCTTTTTATGTCAGGAAGCTGAGCCAATAATACTCAACTACTATTTGTTTCTGTTTACATAATGCAATATGTGGTACTACCATGCTGCATGTAACAGGATAACTAATTTGGGTGACTATTTGACATTTTCAATTATTTGGAAAAATTGTCTTTACCGTGCACAATGAAATCAAAGCAAATTTACTCAGATGTCTTTACCGTGGCCAGCCTTGTCTTTACCGTGTCATAGTATATTTGCATTGATTTGACCACGGTAAAGACAGATTTTGGCCACGGAAAAGACATGTTAAGCAGCATTTCTTCCAGAGAAAGTGGACTACATCATTCAGAGTACCACAACTACCTCTGGAACAGACTCCTAAACCAATGGTGTCATTTACATCCTCATACCTTTTGAACTCCCTCTGCTGTTGAGGGTTCGGAAAAGACGAAGTTTAGTTGCGACAAAGTCAAGATAAAACCTATTTCATCGTCTGACTAACAGATGGCAGCTCTGGCATTCCCAATGATGTGGTAAAAAAGTAGTTATATCCTGGTTCTTCAAACTCAAGTGACATCTGGAGACATCATGCTGTATTAACTTACTTTGGTGGCAACTTAAACTCTTTGGTCACGGTAAAGACGGTGGTAATTTCAAAATTGGGACACACCTTCAACACATTGTGAGATGTGGATAAATTAGTTATATTTCACAAAAAACACTTCTAGGTAGTTAATGTAACAAATATCTAGGAATAGACACTTTGCATGTCACATTTTATGCACTTATTTTCAATTTGCATAAGTTTGAAATTAAAATGTTGAGTTGCGGACATGCCACGGTAAGGACATTTGGACTGCTTAATGTGTGATATAGCATGTTCAGCATGGCCACACCCACGTAAATTTTTTTTTCTTCTAGGAAAAATGTTATTCTATATATTTGGCCAAAAATCAATTTCAGTCCTACAAAGGCAGACACACACGAATGCAGGACATCAAATTGCGCGTTTTCGCGAAAATGACCCACACCTTAAAACTATTATTGCCCGCCACCCCACACTACTTACAACCTTCTAAAATGGGTAATTAAAAAAATTGTTTTACTTCTTTTACAGTGAGGAGAGGATGAGAAACGGTTGCAAGAAATTGGCAAAAGCCAGAACAGGGTCAACTCAAGGTCGTCTGGACTCATTTTTCAAGGTCACTGGAGTTACCTCAACAAAGAGAAAGGTAGGCCTCTATTAATGAAGAGAAAGTTTATATAATATAAGGCCACACATAATTGATCTTTAGCTTCTCGGATTCGTCTCAAGGCACTTTTTCTAGGGTCGGTCGGTAGGACAAAAAAAAAAAAGGTAAAAAAAATTTTTTTATAATGTCAAAAAAAATTTTTTTTTTTTTTTTTCAAATTTTTTTTTCCATCGGCAGGTAATCTATTGTGTCGGCGGGTCCGCGAAGCTAAGAATCAATTATGTGTGGCCTAATGCATATTTTGTTTTAATAATTTTTAAAATCAGTTAAGTTTTACTTTGAGGTGATTCTTTATAACAGAATTTACTGAAGTGAAGTTTGTTTTTTCCTGTCTGTCACAGTCGAAACTAATAATTTTGTTGTTGCATTTACTGCCCCAGAAAAGTTCTGGGATCTCAACACTCCGTAATGCACCAGACAATTTGTTATCTTTTTCTCTTGTAATTCTATTTATGTAATATGCATATTTTTGGCGGGCCCTTATATGCTATGGTTCTTTTTATTACATAAAATTTTAATTTTAAATTCAACATTTTGTCCATCCGAAGTATTTCTAATCGTCTGTAATGTCACTAATGTGTTTTTCATGTGTAATTAATTGTTTATTTCTTGTTTGTATTACTTACAGTCGGAAGAAATAAAAGGCCCAGCGAAGAAAAAGGGAAGGGGAGGTGGATTCAAGCGAGGAAAATAAATTCCCAGTTGGATTATTATTCTAGATTTTCATGAATTTCATTGTCCGCAGTGTCAACACAAAAGGGAACAACTTGTAAATACATGGATTATTTTAGAAAAGTTTTTCTGTGAAGGAATTCATGACCATTTATTCAGTTATTGATTTTTATCCCTCCCTAAGAAATACAATTTCTCATTCCACGATTGATGTAAATTGAATTAATCTTCGTCTTCGTACATTTTGTTTGTGATCTTCGGGAGTCCCATTATAATGTCAATCATTATTCCTGTGTATAGCCCATATGTTTGTAAATAAATCTCATGCTACATTTTATTAGATTTCATGAAGTTTTTGTGTTAGTATTACAAGGTGATTGGCTTGGTTGTTTAAAATGTTGTAACTGAAATTTCGAGTCTTTGTTGACCTTGAAGTGGCCAAGGTAAGGCCTATAAGACAACTTTCCAAAAAAACATTCTTATTCGGTTGGAGGTTCTTTCGTTTCAATTAGTTTTACAACAATTATTTCCATTGTCAACTCGTTGATTAATTCTTTTAGCACACAAGCAGCTGAATGATTGTGGTCTGTTCAGTCCATAATTTTTTCAATGAAATTTTGATTTTAGATGCACAAGTTCTTGCGTAAATTTTGGATTTTGATGGACCCGAAGTAATTTATTGAAGTGAACTAAATGGTGGAGGCGCCACTTGCTTCACAGGTCACAGGTGCTCCACCTGGGGTGCTTTTCTTATTCACGGACTTGAAGCCCTCTGGTGGGAAATTTGGAAGTCATATCAACAAGGGCAACAAAAATGAGAAACTTGAGACTTTTCTCTGCTTGTGAGTTTATCCTGTGGTTATAGTCACTGTCAGTGCATTATAAAACGTGCACTTTATCCCTCCTCAAGTTGGTCATGTCACTGAGTAGGAATTATGGCTCTCTGCTAGTGAAATTGTTCTGATAAACCTGGTCCTATACAACCTTGTCCTATACTAGTACCGGTACTTATACTGGGCTACAAAGTCTGTACAGATAGAAAGGTTGACTGCAGTGTAGAAAACCATGCACAATGGCAGTGGCCATCAGGCTGCATGCATTGAAGTCTATGGCAGATTAGTGTCAGTGACTTTGTTATCAATTGATAGAGCTCGCACGCCTAGGCTCGCACGGTTAGACCACATATATTAGAGAGGTTTTGCTACACGTTTCCGTGTGACGTGTACGTGGGGGTTGCCATGACAACAATGTAATGAGATAGCACTTGTATACGTATACGTCACACGTGAACGTGTAGCAAAACCTCTCTATTATCTTTGGTTAGACCGCAATGCGTCAGTTAGTCATTTAATATACCTCATAGGCCGTTATATAATGTCAGTCCAGGCGACCGGACTTTATGCTGAGCGGGGCACATGAAGTCAGTGTGCTGCTGTCGGCTGTCGGGCCAGGGCCGGATTTAGATGAGGATGGGCCCTAGGCCAAGGCACTTGGGGGGGCCCCTGACTATGCGAGGCCCAACGGGCCGAAGCCCAGTTGGCCGGGGGTCTGGGGGTCGCTCTAGGCCCCCTGAAGCTGAAGGTTTTTAGGTGGTTGGAAATCAATTCTGAGCAGTTTTAAGGGTCATCTTATCTACAATAATGTTAGTGCCAAACAAGATATTTTCCTGATGATAATTATTTATTATTTCACAGACCATATAACTTAATAGTTAAAATTGCTTGAAATTACACATCCAGAATTTGAAGATGTTAACCAACAAGTGAATTTTTGGGTTGAAACTTACAAGGTGAAATAAAGTATCTGTAAGATCATGAAAATTAAAGATAGATTCGCCATTGTTGAGTAAAAAGTAATTAGTTGATTAATGCCTGACACAATAATTTTCTCAGTATGAAGCCCAAGGTAAATTACTAGGTTAAATGTTAAAACTATTTGTCTCCGTATGATTATCTAATTATAAAAGTTTAAGTTAGAACAATGCATTCCAGTGAATAATAAGTCAAATTTCACATCAATGTTCTTAGTGTGAAGCAAAAAAATAAATCAATAGGTCAAATGTCAGAAGACTCAGAACAATTTTCTCAGTATGATTATAGAAGTCTACGATAGAATAAAGCATTGCACCATGTATTGCAGAGCAGAAACCAGAACCGCAAGCGGTTTCAACGCTCGTCTGTTGATGTGAAATCTATCAATGTGTGCCAAATTATCACCCACAGGCCAATACCTAATTTCATAACCCTAAGCGATATTTTAAGGTTACAATGGGCAGTTCAAGAATGAAGAAAGATGGCTGCCAAAATGACCACAATCTTGGATTTCTCAACGTTTTCCCGAGCCATACCAATAGGCCAATAACTGTACCAAATTTCATAACTGTAAGTGAAATATTAAGGTCACAATGGGCAGTTCAAGAAGAAATATGGCTGCCAAAATTGCCATAAAATAGCCACCATCTTGGATTTCTCAACATGTGCCCGATAGATACCCAGAGACCTATACCTGTACCAAATTTCATAACTGTAAGCGAAATATTGAGGTCACAATAGGCAGTTCAAGAAATGAAGAAAGATGGATACCAACATGGCCACCACAAAATGGCCGCTATCTTCGACTTCCCAACATGTTCCCGATCCATACCCACAGGCCCATACCTGTACCAAATTTCATAACTCTAAGTTAAAAATTGAGGTCACTATGGGCAGTTCAAGAAATAAAGAAAGATGGCTGCCAAAATGGCCGCCATTGTGGATTTCTCAACTTGTTCCTGAATCCTGATCCATACCCACAGGCCCATACCTGCAAATTTCATAACTGTAAGTGAAATATTAAGGTCACAATGGGCAGTTCAAGAATGAAGAAAGATGGCTGCCAAAATGGCCGCCACAAAATGGCCGCCATCTTGGATTTCTCGACATGTTCCCGATCCATACCCAGAGGCCCATGCCTGGACCAAATTTCATAACTGTAAGTGAAATATTAAGGTTACAATGGGCAGTTCAAGAACGAAGAAAGATGGCTGCCAAAATGGCCGCCACAAAATGGCCACCATCTTGGATTTCTCGACATGTTCCCGATCCATACCCAGAGGCCCATACCTGTACCAAATTTCATAACTGTAAGTTAAATATTAAGGTCACAATGGGCAGTTCAAGAATTAAGAAAGATGGCAGCCAAAATGGCCGCCACAAAATGGCAGCCATCTTGGATTTCTTGACATGCTCCCGATCCATACCCATAGTCCCATACCTGTACCAAATTTCATAACTCTAAGTGGAAAACTAAGGTCACAAATGGACACTTACAAAAACCTTAACCGGGACAACGAATACGACGACGACGACGCTGACGATCGAGTGACGACAATAGCTCTTCGTTTTCAAAGAAAACAGACGAGCTAAAAAATCACATGGAGTACATGACATAAAAGCCTGTAGCATGTTTAGGAAAAGTAAAATTTACCTGGATACCATTGATTTAAAGAAGTTTCTTTCTGTTTTTTTTCCATTGAACATTTGTCAAATATATATTGAGTGTCGATGTCAAGCAACAGGGCAGATTTAATTGCCGGCAAAGATAGTGAATATAATTTTTCCAGGCGAATTGTTGATCTCAAGTGACTTTTCACTCTTGTGAGAGTAGAAAATGATCTCTCACCCTCACAGTTTGCCACAGGGATGTAAATCCTACTTAGTAGGGCCCTCTGACTTTCAAGGGCTCACAGTGCCGCTCACTGATTTGGAGGGCCCCCTCCATCTAGCATCTACAAGGGTCTCCTGGTTTTGCCGCTTTGGAGGGCCCACTGACTCAAGAGGGACCCTGCATTTTGCACAAGTTTATTTGACTTTCAAAGCCTTTGTCTACAAAGGCCTACTGGTTTTGCCTCTTATGGGGTCCCGATGACTTTGGAGGGCCCACTGACTCAAGAGGGTCCTTCCATTTTGCACAAGTTCAGTTGACGTTGAAAGCGTTTGTCTACAAGGGCCCATTAGTTTTGCCACTTTGGGGGGCCCGATGACTTTGGAGGGGGGCCCACTGACTCAGGAGGGGCCCCTCCATCTTGCATTTATTTTACGCACAAAACTTGTTTACAAGGGCCAACTAGTTTTGCCACTTTGGGAGGGGGGGCCCAGATGACTTTGGAGAGCCCACTGACTCAGGAGGGGCCCCCTTCATCTAGCTTACCATCTCTGGAGGGGCTCCCTTCATCTAGCTTACTGACTCCGGAGGGGCCCCCTCCGTCTCTCTTTTCTTGTACGCACTAAGTGTGCATCCACAAGGGCCCACTGGTTTTGCCACATTGTGAGGCCTAATGACTTTGTGGGTCGCACTGACTCAGGAGAGGCCCCCTCCATCTAGCATTTCCTGTACGCACTAAGCTTGTGCCTACAAGGGCCCACTGGTTTTGCTGCTTTGGAGGTCCCACTAACTCAGGAGGGGCTTCGTTCATCTAGCGTTTCTTGTACACACCAGATATCATTTATAAGGGCCCACTGGTTTTGCCACTTAGGGGCACAATGACTTTGGGGGCCCACCGACTTTGGGGGCCCACCGACTTTAGGGGCCCAACAACTTTGGGGGCCCACCGACTTTGGGGGCCCACCGACTTTGGGGGCTCACTTACTTTGGAGGGCCCTCTCCATGTGTTTCTACTGGGGGCCACTGACTGCAACTATGATCAATTTCTGTGCAAGTGCAATGTATACGCGACATATGTGCGCCGCGCGTACGCGTGAATTTGAATGCAGTGGGCCCCCCCAAAGGCAGTGGGCCCTAGGCCGATGGCCTACTCGGCCTATTGGGAAATCCGGCACTGTGTCGGGCTACCAATCCTGCCCCCCCCCTTGTCTGGAAGCCTTTAAGAGGGCTCTGTGCCCCCCCCCCCCAAAGTCGCATGGGGGGCAATTGGGGCTTGCATAAACATAATCATGAACAGGTTTTATGATCTTCATCTAATTACAGTAATTTACAAGTTTTATTGTCAGGAAGTATAGGCCTAATCTGATTTGCTTTGACATCTAGGAACGCCTGCTGGAATGAATTAAATTTTTCTAAAGTAATGAGACATGTATAATTAAATTTTGCTTATTTCTTTCCTAATGTGAATTTCCCATTTAATCTATTGTTTTTCAGATGCTACACATTGCCTGCGACGAGTCGTAGGAATCCGATTTTACTGTCAAAGCAATGAGCCTCCACCGAAAAAGGAATTCAATGTCAAGATGCTGGACCATGTAGTTTGTCCCTTGTCAAAAGCCCCTTTAAGGTATTTTTAAAACATTTTAAAAATATTTATATCTTGTTAAATATTTTCTTTGTTCAGATGTTTTACAATGGGCTTGAGTGATATCAGGTGCCAGTGTATGCATGGAAAAATCTATTAAATTCAGCCAGCATAATTTTCAACATCAATTATTACAGCTGGGCTTTTTTGTTTTTATATTAAACAAGAATTTGATAATTCAAAAAGTGAGAGAGAGACTTGTTGACCCATTACGATAGCCCAGTGAATGCAGAAAATGACATTAATTAATTAAATTGAGACTGACAATTTATATTTAGGACAGAGAATTTAGAACATAATACCATTTGATAGCATTGGCCTTAACCAACCTGGTTTTATGTTTTGATGGCTATTCAATATAGTCATCATGAAATATCAATACCAGACACTGACTGAGCAGCTCACTGCACAGCAGACTTGAACATTGATTCTCCCAGACTCTCAAGTAGGTCAGTGAGAAGATATAGGACAGGAAAGTGGGACACCTATGTCACATGATGCTCTGGCCACCCTCTCAGCCTCACAAGAGCTACTGAGCTGCCAGGCCTTCAGTGCTGAGTCAGATGGCCAGTTGGCCTTTACATGGCAAGTTGGGGCCAGTGGAGCACAAAACAGTTTTGTGATTTAGCTTGAATATGCAACTAGTAATGACATAGCAACCTACCTTACCATCAATCCATACCACCCATGCACAATTTAATGACTTGTGTCAAATGCAGAGCCAGAAAACGATCTTGAAAAATTTGAGATTTTGCCCCTTTCTAATAAGTGAGAGAGAGCTCTCTCTCACTTAAAAATGATGATAATTATTAAATATACAGAATTAGGCCTACACTTATCTTTCTGTCACTTGGTAAAGCTGCTAATGCATTTATACATAGCCATCACTTTACAAATTATAAAATTTCATTATTTATTATCAATTTGTTTTACAATATTAAATTTAAAAAATAAAATTATCTATTTCAGGTACGAAGCCTCAACAAACGAATTGATCTGTGACAAGCTTGAAGTGGCCTATCCTATCAAAGAAGGAATTCCGAATTTGATACCTTATGATGCAAGAAAATTAAGCAAATCTTGACATAGGCCTAACCATGAATCAAAAATTATTTAGTTTATGCTAATGGGTTGAGCATCCGCGGAGTTTGTATTTACCTCGTTTGAATGGTATATTGATTCAACAAAATCTTGCATTAAAACAATTCAGTATTATGATGGACTTGAATGATTGTGTTGGTGGTAATTAAAATGCGAGTAACTGATTTAATACATTTCTGAAATGTTGTCATTGTTATCTTCTGTAAAAAATATTTTTTTTGCATAGATCTAGAAAATAATTAAAAATATTCTGCAGTTATTTTGCAGTTGTAGTGCTATTTGTCTCTATTTGAAAAAGAAAATGTTAAGCAGCATGTGAATTTCATTAAAAATTTGTAATCAAGTGGTGATAATTGGAAAATGTACGTTGAGGAGATACGACATGTGATTTTCATCAAAGCAGGTGGAAAAATTAAGGAATAACGATCAAATTGTGTTCTGGTTTTGAGAAAGAAAATTTAAAAAATCAGCATTATTGGAAGCTGACTACTTGTATTCTGCATTTTTTTGGAATGTTTTTTTTCAAGTTAGTCTGATTTCTCAAATTCTGTAAAAAAATTCTAACACTAATGACATGTGAATTTCGTACAATGTAATTGTAGCCGAGGAAATCTTGTTGCATTATCAGATTATTGGACCTTTTATTTGTCCTCCATGAATTCAATCATTTAATGACATTATGTTGTAGGGCTATCACGATTACAGAATTTCAAAATCGATTAATCTATTGACCAAAATCGAATCGTAATCGATTAATCGCCGTTTTCCCGCCATTCTAGACGCTGGGAAAAGTTCTGGTCCTTTCTATATTTTTCTCTTGAAGAAGAGCTTACAGATTAGATATTCCATTGAAAATGCTAAGGCCACACATAATTGATCTTTAGCTTCTCGGATCCTCTCAAGGCACTTTTTCTAGGGTCGGTCGGTAGGACAAAAAAAACAAGAATCCGAGGATTCAAACCCAGGGTTCTGTTGAGAGCTGTTGAGAATTAGCAATTAAGCATAAGATCAATGGATACAAGATCAAAGTAGCACTGCACTGCGGAATGCAATCAGCTTTGACACCTGTCAGATTGACTTCAAGTGCTTTCTCAATGGCAATTTGGTAAACTGAGGGCGAAGAAAGGCTTTAGAACTTGCAGGTTGGCAATTTGCATTGTTAGACTGCTTCTGAGAATAGATACACTGCAAAAAGCAATTGCCAAATGCATTATTGGCCTTCCTTGAAACGCATGGAAGATCGTCGTGTGGGCGATATTATATTGCAAGGTCAGCTTGGAAACAGCCCCTCAAGACTCAAATGATCCACGACACAAACAAACTACTAAAAAAAAAAAAAAAAAAATTGAAAAAAGAATTTATTTTTTTTAATTAAAAAAAAAAAAATCACAACAAACTATCCCGAATTCCACAACGCATTTTAGTTCAGTTGTATATGAACACAAAATGGCCCACTTGATCACATCCACACCTGTATTAAGGCCGGCAAAACTTTTTTCCAAAAATCTCTGACTGGTTTTTTAGATAAAATTACCCTGGGGGAACCCAGGGTAAAAAAGGTAAAAAAAAAAATTTTTTTATAATGTCAAAAAATTTTTTTTTTTTTTTTTTCAATTTTTTTTTTCCATCGGCAGTGTATCTATTGTGTCGGCGGGTCCGCGAAGCTAAGAATCAATTATGTGTGGCCTTAGTGCAATTAGACTTCACACTTCATTCTCTATAATTTTCTTCAATGTACTACAAAACCAATCCAATTAGCTAATCTAATTGACCAATCAAGTTGCAATTCACTCTGAACATCAGGAATTTGACAGCCTTAGAAGTCTTCCATGTACAAATATACAGATAACAGATTAATCGATTCTGTAAATTGGAATCGATTTTTAATTAAAATCTAATCGGCGGCGATTAATCGGTTATTCGTGAGGGGATTGGTCAACTCGCCAGGGGAAAACCCGCCAGGCCCACTACTCGCCAGTTGACTTCCCGCCAGTTCCCCAACCCGCCAGGTTACCTATTATAGCCCAGTGTTTGGTCTTTTAAAAATAATTACATACATCTTTGATTAAAGAAACTGTCACACCTGTCTTGATAACCAATAGGCAATCACTATGCTAATGTTCCTTATTGTAAACGCTGAGCTTAAGTAAAATTTGATTTGATTTAATTTATTTGATTTAAATACATGTGTGTGATCAAGAACTGAAAACGGCAATCTACCTACATTTCAAGCTTTCTATCTATCTATCTGCAGCTGACTATCTACCAAAGATAGTATATTTTACATGTACCAAAAACTTATGCAAAATAAAATTGTCTATGTCTATGTCTATGTAGCTGACTATCTACCAAAGACTTTTTTAACCTTCAAAAATCGATTTCAAATTTTCAAAGACTCAAATCGATTTTATGGACTCTTGCATTTTATCATTTCTCATGTTCTTTATTTTGCTATCATTGATATTTCGTGTTTTAGCTGAAAATAACAGTGCATACTGAAATGCTGCAGGAATAAACTGGTAAATTTGTTTTTAAGACGTTGAGTCGATGTTAAATAAAAACGTATTTTTCATACATGTATGTATGTAAACTTACGTTATATTGCTTAATTGCTAGGTATATTTCAAGAGTCAAGAAGGTTTTGCTTTCTTTCTTTTTAATTAAAAAGAAACTAACCCAGTATTAATACAGCTAGTCTATTGCTCTGAAAGGTGTGAAGTTAAATTGGACGACACCGTTGTTTTAATTGAGCAATTCACTAGGCCTATATTATACAATTAAAGAAAACGTGTCAGGGTAATTGTAGAGGCAGAAGTAAACATGTTTGTTTAGCAATTAACAAAAAAAAATGAATTCATAACAGAGTAAATTTGCATTTCAGAGTAAATTTGTATTTCAGTGAAAAATATTTGCATTTCTATTTTCATGGGTGGGCATTTAGGTATATTATTTAATTAATTTCGTTTAAGAAACCAGTTGATAAATCTCAATTGTAATATGTAACTGGATTTTATTTAACGAAAACAAATTTACATTTTACTAATTAGGCCTAAATATTTCTTTCTTCTTCATAATACATGAAGTTCTGCATTCGTTAATTATCTTTTAAAAAGAACTTATTTCATTTCAACAAATCAGCTGACAAATCGATATATTTCATTGTTAAAGAACAGTGATTACGGGGATTTAGTCTTAGTATTTAATTTATGAAGTTAGCAGTTCAAACTTCTTTTGATCAGATGCATGTGCTGTGCTGCTCAACTAAGATGCGCCCATAGAAAGACGCATCAAAATAATTGACATCAGGCCAAACAAACTGGTTAAATGTTTTTATTTCCTAAGATACTATGTCTGCACTTTATAAGCCTAAATAAAATATTCTGGCGAGTTTGGGTCCTGGCGAGTTTTCCTCTGGCGAGTTTTGGTCCTGGTGAGTTGTCACCTGGCGGGTTCTCCCCTGGCGAGTTGACCCATGACCATTCGTGAGAGCCCTATTATGTTGCATTATTTTTTCTATCTAATTAATGAGCTGAGATTCGATTGGACTGGTGGTTTTTATTTTATTAATTTTTTCATAATTTGACGTCCATGTAAAAACTCCCTCAGAAGCCAGGAGGACATAAGTTCACTTCATTGTGCAAATGCGGACTTTGGCAGAATTTAGTTCCAGAGTTTGTCAAGAACACAAAGCTATTATCATGTGCAGTTCTCTCCCCAGGAGCTTGGAGAGGCAAGTCTTCTATGCTGTGTCTATAAATAGCACTACCTTACATCCCAGGTCCGATCCTGGCTGTGTGAAGCTACCCCAACATCTTGGCTCAAGGTTGCAATCTTTAGCATGACGGTCTAAGGTGCTGGTGCTGAGCCTAACACAACACTTTATATAGACTATACTTCACTATAGTATAGAGGGTAATTGTACTTGTGTTCTATGCTGCGGCAAGTAAAATACCCTTAATTGGGAACGAAGTACTTTTGGCAATTTACGATGCTATGATTGCTATCTCGTCATTACCACTGCCTCGGGCATCTTCTCATAAATTGAGTCATAGGCCTAATTATTAAAGCTTGTCAATTGAGACAATGACAAGTGAAAGAGCTCACTCAACCAGACAAAAATTGAATCTCGCCGGGACCTCAAAATGAGCGCAAAATTAAACCCTTATCAAAAATGCTAAAGACTGTGGAAGGCCCAACCATTGACCGACCTAATAAACTGCTGTAACCACCGACGGAAAAATGCCCTCTAAGACCTAACCAAGAGCCTACCGAGGCATTAAGAATATTTTCGATGATTAGCGAAGCCCGAGGCAAGCCAACTTTGAAATTAAATGCACAAAAAAATTCAGTTGCACTTATTGCACAGAACTCTGCCCAGCAATAAAGGCCAGACTTATTTGATTTGTAGCTTCTCAAGATTGACCGACCCAGCAGATTTTCTGACTGCAGAAAAAGTTGAGCTTACTCCCAAAATTTTTTTGTAATAAAATTGACCTAATAAAAGATTGAGATTACAGCTTTTTACTCGTCCTTCTGAAAAAGGGCCTCAAGAAGATCCGAGAAGCTAAAGATCAATTATTTCTGGCCTAACCAATGATAACAATCAGCACATTAATTTGCCTTGCAACAGTTTAATGACAAAATCACATAATTAAGGCACAACAAAAACAGGAACCACAAATTGGTCAAGTGTATCAACATCGCTTTTCAAGCTATAATTGCCTATAATATATCATAATAGCATCGTGATTGGTACTAGACAGTAGACATTTGCAACAATTTAGTGATTAAACCCATTGTTAGAGTCATCTTTTTATAAGCACACTTCAAGTAGACAAAATTGGTCATAATGTAATTATACAGTACACATTTTACAAAAATATTCAATTTTTATTTTTTGGCAAATTGTACTGCAATCATATTATAAGTCCATATGAATACATCTCTGTCATTCTCTGATATGTCAATTTTGTCAAATAATTATAATTATATCATGAAAAAGTTCCAGTGTGTACCAGACATCACTGGAAAGTTTTTAAATATTAAATTCAAAATAGACAATAGCACAATAATGGCCATTGCTCAATATAGTTTGACTTCATTCTATCAAAAGCAATAAACGTTTGATAGAGGCAATAAAGAAACATTAAGAAATTAAGAAGAAGAAATCATCTTTTAAAAATTGTGCTAATTTGGCTTTCTGTGAGGTAATGACTTTGAGACATACCACAAAAAAAAAAAAAGTACTGCCCCAAATTAATTAAGAGATGAGATCAGCTTCCGGAGGTTTAAATATAGGCCCCAGCTTAAGTCCCGGCTAAATTTTTAAAATTAATTCTTTCGAAATTATTAAATTTAAGACAAATTGTGATTACGCTTACTTGACGATCATGAACCCTATTGGCAAATTAAGAAATTACCTTCTCACTTAGGTACAAGGATAACTGTCTTTGAATACTTGGACCACATTGACGAGAACAAATGTTATCACAGCTCCAATGCAAGATCCGACCTGCTGGAAAATTCCGCACCATAGCAACGCCTTCTTTCCTTCTATTTGGAAGAGGTAGCCAATGCACACTTTGGTGTAGGAGAAGCAGGCTGTCAGTAAAATAGACGTGATTATCTGAAATTACAAGAGTTACGAAAAAAAATTATAAGCATTTTTTTGCAAAAACCTTATTAACCAGAATTCTGAAAAATACAAATAAATAAAAATCCCTTATAAGTTATAGCACATCAAAACTTAAATTCTAGTATTCCAGAAAATTCATTAAATGCTTAATTCATCAATAATTACAATAAAACATAACAATATAACATCAACATATATAAATTCCATGTTCATTAAAATGTTCATTAATATGTAATATTAGCTATAAATTTACAACATAATATAATGTAACCAGAACTTGTCAAAAAATAACAATTTATAATACGTTGTAACATATTCATTAATGCAATAAAAAGAAAGGCAAATAATTTTAAACCCAATTGACACCATGGCTGTCCTGTGTTTCAAGTGCATTACATTTTTTAATGCACACTGGTCAACTTTTTATAAAATAAATATGCAGAGGGTTTGCGGCAGCGCAAAAAATATTGCAGTGCCAATTCCACCAATGATATGATATCATACATATTAATTGATGGTTTTGTGATTGATATGTCAATATTCTGAGATTGATTATTTGATAAAAGCATTTCAATGTCTGTATTTACTTTTGATCTAAGAGACTCAGACGTCTCATGTCACAAATAATTTATGTAACTGCTGTCCTGTGTTATCAGTACTTTATGAATTAACCTTTCGTCAAGTGGCTCGAGGACTAACCGTTGTCCTACATACAAGTACTGATATTTTAAAAAATAATTCAAAGCGTAAGTCCACTGAGACAATGTCATGTGTTTCTGTGTGTTTCCATAATACTGTATCATATTTGTCCTGTGTTAGAAGACAATAATTAATTGATTAATATGTTACTATTGTCCTGTGTTTCATTGCATTCAATTGAATTGTGCTGTGTTTATTGTGTTCAGCTTATAGCATAACACAACATTGTCTTGTACTTCCAGCTTGTTACCACAAATTTACCTTATCAGTCATGATAACACATTTTTGCGTAACGAGTACACACTGCAATCAAGTACCCTCTTTGTTATCAATCTCATTGACTTCTATATTGCTATTGTACGTCCTGTGTTTCATTGTGAACAAGTCCTAAATCTTGGGCATATTTATTGTTGACCAGTTGTCCTGTGTTTCATAACAAGCCATGGTGTAAAAAAATAGAACACTGCAGCAATGAAATTGCAAAATTAAATTGCAAAATCATAGCGAGATTATAAATTATCTTTTTAATCATTGTGCAAGGTACCTATTGACAATTGATACTTTGTTATTAATAATTATATATTTGCGATACTTTTATGTAAAAGCTGTTCTTATCAGCTAGTCTTATGATCTATTTTCAGTGGCTCACATATAGAGTTACACAAATTCTCTCTCCCTGTAAATTGCGATTCCTGAGTCACTCAATCTCTGAGTTCTCGGATTTCGACCATTTCAGTTGTACAAAACAGCACAACCATACTTAGCATTTCTGCAGCTAAGGTTTGAGGAAATTTCAGACAGATTAAATTAGGGCATGATCAATTAACATGTCCTTATCCTGGAGCCACCTGAGAAAAGAAGAGACAGTTACCATGGTTACATTCACAAATAAACACAATATTACTATGGTAATTTTTACATGTTATCAGAACATACTTTAGAGTAAGGCAGATACTGATGTGATAAGAGACAAGAACATATTTTTACATTGAGGCATCATCAAGAAATACGAGACCATACATTGACGTATGGCACTAAACGTAGCCTACGTATTCTAATTTCTTTAATGATTTATTCTGATACTTATTCTGACACTGAGGTTGCAACAAGCCATCAGGAATTGTTCCTTGATAGAAAGAAAACTCTGTTTCTTTCGGTGACTTAATTGTGCAAGAACCTCAAAGGCTTACTCAGATCTTTAGCATGTCTTTAGGGTAGCTCAGCTCAGATCTTTATTTTTCAGCAACTGGTCACACAGGGACCAGGAAACTCTGTATAATGACAGTTGCACCCAACAGGGGACAGTGACGTGTCTTGCCACTGTGATAGTATAGTGCGTCTTTTCCGAAGAAGTTGTTGTCTTCCACAAGACTCCAACATCACTTCCTCTAAAAATAGATTTTTCAAAGAAAACCATTGTTTGTAGAACAATCGAGCAGAAAAAACCCTAGTAAACCTACTCGCTAACTGGCTTTGGAAACGAGACAGTGTACAATTATGCACAATGGCACCAACTGTTGAGCTCTAATAAGCCATTTATCACAATTTCCCTAATTTCTCGTGTAAGGTTACCCTGTAATCTACAACTAAATTTTCTACAATCAGGTTTTTTTAAACATACTTACACACAAGAAATCTCCCGCAGCTTCTCCCTGCAGTATTGGCGTAGGACTGAGGGCAGCGAGGTAGAGCTGGTAGGCCGAGAAGATGGTTCCAATACCCGTTAGAGTTGTAATGGCTGCTATAGATTTGGTAGAAATGAAAAGAGCGAGAAAGCAAGCTAGAGGGTTAGCAAGAGTGCCTAGTCTTACAGCTAGATTATAAACCATATTGCTGTAAGGCAAGGCGGAGTACGATTGAGTGGAGGGAAGGACTCCGTTGGTGAGGCCGTTCATCCATGCTGTGAGACCGAGAAGGAAGGCAAATTGCTGGAATGTGAGACCCTTTTTGGCAGCGTTTAATTCAGATTTCTCTTTAACTAGTTCATCTGGTTCTTTAGTGATTTCCAAGACTTTCTGCCGCGATCCTGGGTTGTCATAGAAACTGTCGTCGTCAACGCCGTTGCTACGGAGACTCCTGTCACTTTCCCCCAATTCAGTTCCTTCGCCAACACTCTTGATGCTCAGGATTTGGGCAGCGTTGACTACGGTTGTAGTTGATTCTAGGTTGATCTTCTCCTTCTGACAATAAGGCAGAAAGTGGAGACAAGTGAAGGCGACAGCTGAACTGCAGAGAAGGACGAATAATATAATGAAGAAGACCTGGATGCTGAATCTCGGTGGGGGATACACGGGCCACACTTCCCATATCGTTTGGTTAATACCGGTGGTTTCGTTAAATATTGTTCGGCTGCTATTGACACAATCGGGATCCCCTCCTACCCCTTGGATCAGGCCGATGACCCCAGGGACTAAACCACTCATACCTTCGCCGATGAAGAACGCTGTCATGTACTGAGGTTTGAAGAAGGCCATGTAGGGTAAAAACACCACGGATGACGTGCAGTCCACTAGGGCCAGGAGGGAAGTCAATGACAAGAGAGCCGTGCTGTGCTCTGTCCCTCTGATGAACGTTGTTTGATCCCATAAGAATGCCATAAGTATAATAGCTACGCATCCTATGGCAATGATTAAGTAGATCACCGGCCATTCTTTGACGCGAGTTGGACTGATTCTATTCGCTGCTGCAAACGCCAACGGTCCCACGTTAGCCACCTGGATAATTATCACCAGATAGGACGGCAAGTTCCACGACTCCGGTAGCTCGTTGACCAATAACGGTATCTCGACCCAAACGCCATTAATGTCAATCCAGGATGCAATGGCGAACACCATCACCAGCAAGTAGACCACAACGTCTATCTGCCGCAACCATGCTTTCAAAGACATCTTCGTGTGTTGTATCACTGCTACTCGGCGGTGTGAAGTACTGGCTTCTTCTCTGCAAAGAAAATTCATACACAAATATATATAAGCACTTTCAATTGGCTTATCTATTCATTCATCAATCTTATGCCACCTTCTTATCTCAAATCAGGCGTTCAAATTGTCTGCCAATAAAATTGCCTCATGACTTCAAGAGTATTATGAGAAAGTGTTCATCAACATGATAATGTATTATTTAACTATGTAGGTTAGATCCTGACCTTTGGAAATTCACAAAGTATATTATTTAATACAAAAAAGGTCTATATTTTGCACTGACAGGGAGCTTTCATCCTTGTCTCAAGGATTTCTTCAGAATTCTGACTTCATCCGAATTTAATAATAATTTTATGGCAGTCTCCTACAATCACATGACCTTGACCATAGGTGGTCATGTGACCAGTGACACGATATTGCAAAATGCATAGACACAAATTAGAACATTTTCAAATATTTCTATCTCTTGCTTGGCGTCAAGTCATAAAGTAGGTACTCAGTGCACAGGACATAAATGCACAATAGTCGTATTAAACAGATTGAGTGATTGGTTTATTATACCATGACATGAAAACAAAGGAAGCCAATTATTCATGAACACCTTTTTTTATGATAGTAAATACATGTTTTAGAACATTTGAACTATTTCTACAATGATTTGCAGTTATTTAGCAAAGCATTAATCTGTAGTCTTTTACAAGGATGGGCATGCTCAGGTGATGTCTTTCAAATCAGGCCATAGCATTTTAGTTTTACATTTGTAATCTGAAGAATTTGTTTAAAAATGTGGACAATCAAAAGAAGCATGGGGCAACAAAAATAACTAGTGCATTTTTACTTGAGTTGAATCTCCAAAAAACTTGCTCATTTATCGGTTTGGTGGATCATATCAGCATGATCAGTGGTGTGAGTAGGATCTTTAAAAATAGCATGCAATGCATGCACCATGTCCTCGGGCATCTGAACTTGTTTAACATGTAAGTCAGCTGGATGGTCCATTGGCCTTTTAAATTTACTTTTAAAACATTTAATCAGCTGTGAATATGTCATAGATCTAGATATATAGATTTTGTCATATATATGCCAAGTCCAAAAAATATATCATGCATATGCTTTAGGTACTCTCTGAACACATTCAAACACGATATAATCAAGAGGCCACCCCAACCCCATGCAGCCCCCCCCAACCCCATGCAGCCCCCCCCCCCCCCCAGTGACCATGTGCATCCTGTCACTGAGTTGACAGCACATGGCTAGTGAGGGTGTGCCATGCAGTAGGGTGGGAGATAGATAGATGCACAGGAGCTCACAGGCCGATTTATTTTTCAATGATATAAAAAAATATAATATCAACAGTGTATATCAGTATTAAAAAGTGAAAGTGACTGGACCAGGGAGGCTCTCAAGAAATTATATATTTTTCTACAGAAATCCTGACTATAGTCTGCTATGTCAATATGCTATAGGCCCACTCTATAGATCTCTTCTCTAATATAAATTGTATATATGTGCTAATAGTGCTATGTGCTATTCTAATATCATATAGCTTTTCCTATCATTAGAACAATATACAAGAAGAACATTTCTGTGTCTCCTAACTTGACTAAAATGATATGGCAGCAGTGATTTAAAAAAACCAATAACTGCATTTCAAGAGCACATTTTGAATCAATTGAGTGACGTCAGTCTGACAAGAAAGGCTGAATTGTAAACTGCTAATCTTCTACTGAAAATCCATGACTGGGCAGCCAATCTGAGCCAGAGCAGAGACAGAGAGAAAGCACTCCAGGTAGATTGGTAGAATCAGGTCAACTGTTGAACTTAGTTCAACTTTTTTCAACTCATGCATATTCAGCACAGCAGCAGCAGCAGCAGCAGCAGTGACACAACAGTGACCCACATATAGTGGGGCCAAGTGCTTGGGTTGCCAAGGTTGGCTAGTGAGGGTGCAGTGCTGCAGGTGTGCAGCTGCTAGGACCCGTTGCAACGAATTTGGAATCGTTTTTGGTGAAGCTGTCACAAAATAACTGGGAAATGTGATATATTGAAGTAAATTGAACACTGAGAAGATCGAAATTGCAGGCAGGAATGCATAAGAGGAAGTTTTATCATTGGAATACATTAGTTGGGCGTGTAATTTCGCCAGTGAATAGTTTTTCTGAAAACACTAAATTAGAAGATTGACAGGAAATGGGTCTCACAACAGATATGTCCTGGGATAAATCCCGAGGACATAAAAATCGCAAAAGGGGGGGGGGGCAGGGGTGCTCAATTGATGCCATTTTAGTGTGGTTTTTTGCAAAATTGTTTTTAAACATGCCCTGGACCTATTAGCAATTACCGTATTTTCTCTATTAAACGCCCAATGGGCAGAAGTAAAGATGATAAGGTCAATTAATAATTTTTTGCATAAAAAACTTAGGATAAAGTCATATTTTGATGGAATTTTGACGAAAATTAGTTCCTTGTGGAGGGGGTGGGCTTTTATTGGGGGGTGTGCTTTTAATAGAGAAAATACGGTAATTTTACGAGCAAATGCTCAAAGGCCGAGCAAACATTATTGGATGATGATTTAATTCATCTGCATGTACAGGAACAAAAATTTGCCATTAAATTGGGATGGTTTCCAGACTGTCAGAATTTTCCAAAATAGTTTCTCTTGATGTGGTCCATGTATGACTCAAGATATAAGCAACATTTTTAGTTCAATTTTAAAAACATAATCAAGGTATGCGCTGTGCACTGTCCACTGTTGCTCAGTGTTCAGCTCTCTTTGAAAACCCAATTACCCAGTAGCAAGTTAACCATGTTTATGCTAGTGTATTGGTGTAAGTAAAGAATTTTAACAGTGGGGAAGTGATAAGTATTAGTCCCCTTGACAAGTTTTCCTTTTTCACTTTTTCTTGAACCGAGAACAGTTGGCAAACCTCCAAAATGTAAACGAGATCGGTGGATCAGTTTCAGTTAAGTTTGGTGCATCCCTCAGACTCAGACAGATTTTATTCAGCCCATATACATACTATTATATTTGATTATTACTATTAAAGTTAAATGCGGCATGGAGACCTCTCTAAGATAAAATTTTTATCGCTATCGAGAGTCCACAAAAAGAAAATAATAATAATATCAGAGGACATTAATTAATAGATATAGTCTACTGATATAATTAAGAAAAGGAGATGATGAGAAACTATTATATTTACAATTGGAAAACCTTATGTTCAATATCAAAATTTTCACTTTCATTATTCTATGATTATTGTGCGGATAAGGTTAGAACAAATTATATACTTAGATAGTCAGTGATGTTTCAAATTTTGAAGTTAAGGTAGGCCTAAGTGATCAAAATAGAATAAAATTGACAAGGGGCCAAATACTTTTTCCCTTCACTGTAAATAAGTATGATATTTAAATTTATAAATTGACTTACCCATGGTGGTCTCTCATCAGAGGCTGGCCCTCGTTGGGAGAACCGCTTCCACTCACAGAGGTAGCCATGTTGCTTCAGAATTTTTAACTTCTTCCTAAAAGTCACTTTAACTCTTTCGAGTACCGAAGCTTTATCTTTTCAGGTCATCTTCAATTTTCTACAGCATCTGAAACATACAATGAAAATAATTAAAAAGAAATTTTTATAATCACAAATGCAATATACAGACTACAAATGTATTCTTATAAATTATATATCTTATCATTGTTGTCATCAAATGTACATATTTGTGATACAGAACTGAGTTACCAAGCATACATGTAGTCAGAAACCCAATATCTGAATATGGCCAACTGTCCAGTATAGTCTGACTGTTCTGTTCAGAAATTATTATAAACCTAAGCAGCTAAGCAAGTTTGCTGGTTCAAAAGTTCAAGGTTGACTGAGTAGGGCTGCAGCTCTTGAGTGTTAAACATATATTTAACCAACTGAAGAGAAAATCTCCAAACTTTCTTAGTTCTCATTGGCGACTATCATTTGTCATCTTGAAAGCTCCTTTGTGAACTTTGTGAATTGTGATAAATACTTGGAGCAGCCAACCATGCCTACCCTGGCATTACATTTTTTAACCTTAAAAAACATACAATTAAAAAACCAACCAAGCCAAACACTTTCATAAGAGTAAAAACAAGAAAATTAAATACAGGTTTTTGTTACAAAAACAAATTAATGTCAAACATGTGCCAAAACCTTATCCTGAAACACGGTCAAAATATAATAATTCTATCTAATAAATTATCTAATTAGTTTACAGGCCCTATATAGTAATTATTGTCACATTTCTCACAAATAATTATTATCACAAATAAATTGGCTTACAATATTTACTAATAATGTCTCACCCAAAGATTTTATCCTCTTATCTTTTTTGTTGTAAATCCAATATATAATCCATCACTAATCAGCTAAAAGCTTCCGTCTAATACAAAAGCATTTAATGCAAAGTTGCAATGATACAGTCACAAACATGGATCTACACAGTGATGTTGCAGTGTAGTGTCACAATGGTTCAAGTATAACTTACTCAGTCACATCACAAGCCACAGAAATAAGCTCCCACCACATGCACCATGTGACATTATTTGAATCCCCCTATATTTAGATGACAGTAATTGCATTGTCCAAGCATTTCTTACTGGTGTGCATGTGCATGTGCAGGTGCATGTGACCACCATGTTTATCATCAGACGTTGTTGACTTCCAAGTCACCAGTCACTTGCTTATGCAAACATCTTACAAACAATGCACTCAAATTAGATACAGTTACTATTATGATAATATGACATAATTCAGTACACTTATATCTTAATCTTTATGGAATACCCAAGTGTATTAATAAGTTGAACTTTCCATGACTGCTCAAGCCCTCTGGACCTTATAAAAATTTAGATTTTTAATCTAAAATTAAACAAAAAATATTATTAAAAGTTTAAGACTAACATTTGGAATGATGCTACAGTTGAAATGATTTAATTTTAATGTATTAAAAGTTAACATGGTTAACTGTGAGTCATAATTACAACAATCGACAATCACATTTTTGGGAAAACAGGAAACCTCTAAAAAATAATTTAATTAATATAAGTAATCACTTCTTGAATGCATTGTTTGCATTACATAAACCTCTCGATGCATGTACAATAACAAGTCAAAACATTGACCATAGGCTGATCCAGGCCTAACTTCACAGATAGCTACTTAGGGGGTGACAAATTAATTTCTGGGGGTTGGAGGGCTTGGCGTTTCCCTCCGTGGGAAATTCTTTCTTTCACGGTAACAAGAGCAGTATTTATTTTTTTATTTCAAGTGCATGAAGTCTTCGAATATTCATTCCTAAATCAAGAAACGTCTTATTAAGAAATACCCCAGGCAGAAATTATTCATTTCAACACTGCCCAAAACAAAATCTATTTATTTCACCAAAAATGAGGAAGAAATAATTTATTTTTAAAAAAACTCCAAGCCCCCCCTCCCCCCGCCCATATATCCTTATCTCTGAGAGTAAGTAAGGGTATCTCTGAAAAGATGAAAATGATAAGGGCTCACTAAAAGAAAAAAAATTGAATTCAAAAAAATTAGCCAACCATATCATTCCGTTCTGTAACAGACAGATGCCAAGGTCAGGTAAAAACCCCAAGGTAAAAACACAGCAACAAATCATGTTAATCATTGCATTACATTGACACAGAGATATTTCATTACAAATAAACAATTACTTGGTGCTATCAATAGGGCTAGTGAATTTAGTACATTTTATTTCTAATTTTTTTTTATCTTGTGACTTCATTTCTTTTCTTTCCCAAAGTCATTAACATAATAGGCAAATCAGGACATCATAATTTCCCGTTCATAATATACCTAGTCGAATTTCAATTGAACAATATTTACTAGGCTAATACTTTAATCAATTGATACAGTTAGAAATGATGGAGGAAATAACCCAGTTCTGGGCAATAACACATATTAAAGAAAGTAATTAATTCAGATGGGGCCTAAATTGATAACTGAATAACAGAAATCAAGTGGCTTATCATCGTTCATCAACAATTTTAAGGTTATCAGGGAGACAGTACAAACAATGACACACCATCATTACCAGAGGCTACAGATGAATCTGATAACCAAACCAAAGAACACTTTTCTTCACATATAGGGCAGTTTACTGCTTCCTTATATTATGATAATCTGCATAATTGGATGTGAAATAATTACTGGAGTCAATTTTGTTAATTATTAGCAGCTACTCAATAAGGTCATTTACAAATAGCCTGCTGTCTGTGTGTGTAAGCTGAAATACTCCCCTTAGTTTCATCATGCATGGTTTTCTGGTTATGTTCTAATTCTTGACCTCCACTCTGAGTCTGAATGTCAAGAGAAGAGCAAGCCTCTTGAAGGCTTCACAACAAGATCTTACATGACATAAGAATGATAAAGTTCTAATAAATTTAATTATGCAACATCAACATTTGGGAGCACACATCTATAAAAATCAAATTAATGAAAAGGTCATTGATTCTCAGCATACAACAATGTTGACATGCAAAAACTGAAAAGTAAATCAGCCTACCATGTATAACCCTACACTAATTTGCCAATACAATTTCTTGTGCCAGACATTACATAAGGGCTTACCCGTCAAGTTAAAGCTCAAATTGTTGAGCAGAGAAGCCAGGTTGTGTGTTTATTCAAGCGAAGCCACTACCCACAACAGTTGAGTTGTGTCATTCATTTTCCAGCAGCATGTTGTTGTGACCAAAATTCGTCTGCTAAAATACGAGAATAAATAATTGCTATTTACCAAACGTTGAAATGAAATAAACCTTTAAAACATCACGTAATATTTTTGTGCCCATATAAACTAAATTATGCCAGGTTGATAAGCTGTTAGATAGCACAGAAATAAAGAAATAACAAGATTTTTGTTCACCTTTGATGTCTTGAGTTGAACCGTTCATGAGCGGCGTTATGAAACGTTGCCATAAAGAGCAAAAGCTATTTTAGATTAATTTGTTTCCCATTATAGAAGTATGGCAATACTCTAAAATAGTATAAAAAGAGTAGGGATAGTCTTTAAATAGTAATCTTCATCGTTTTTAATACCAAAATTTGGTACGATATAAATTTAAATTGCAGCTTTTGACAAGGACATGTCATCAAAATAAATCACATGATCAAAACATGGCTCAAGCTGAAAGGAATGGAATGGAAAAATTGTTTAAACTTTACGATCTGGAGCTTGATTATCCTAATTCTGTCATGTAGTTCTGCTGGGTAAGTTCAACTAGAATGCTATCGTTTGCAATATATTTGAAGTGCAGTCCATGAGTTTGATTTGTTGGGAAACAGCTGGTTATTGACTTATTGTCAATATTGACTTTTGCTGGCTATTGCATTTGCAGTGCCTTTTCATTTGCCAACTTGGTTAGTTGCTTACAATACAAGTGAAAGTTAATTGACTTTTGGTGATGTTCATAATCATATACAAAGAGTTGGGGAGCGACCAATTAAAATCCATGTTTGGGGGGGGGGAGTTTTCCTCGACAGTAATTTATAATAGTTATTTCAAGCACGCAAAGTCCGGTCCCCGAATATTCATGTTCATTAAAAATCAAGCAACTAAAATACCCCTAGCAGAAATTATTTATTTCAAGACTGCCCGAAATTTTTTTTTTATTTCACCAAAACTGAGTAAGGAATTATAATCAATTATTTATTTTTTAAAACTCCAAGCGGCAAGCCCCTCCCCCCTGGATATTAAATGGTTGCCCCTCATGTCTTTATGCTATATAGTATATTGTTGATTTCTAATAAAGACTTTAAACTGGGCACCAGTATCTGTCCTCTGACAGAGTTAGATAACTCTAAAGTTAAAATGTGTGTTACTCGGTAGAGTTTAGTGTACATGGAACTGCCATACGCAATAATTAAGCTCATGGCAAAACTGGAAACAACTTTTCTCATATTAATATTGACATGAAATAGCTTTAATTTGAAAAATTAAATGGACATGGGTAATTAAACTTCCTTTCCATGCACAATTTCATAAAAAGAAAAATATTTGCTTATAATTGTTTTGTCTCTTCAGTGACAAGCAGCATAATGACATCCTTCGTCCGTACGAGGGGTCCCACCACGGTCCACAATTCCACACCCATCGTCACATCAGAGCCCTGCAGCCGCAGCAATTCAACAATGCCACCAACGAAATATATCCGTCCGATTTATCAAATCTACACAAAGTGCCTGTATTACAGTCCCAACATTTTGTGAAAGAGATTGGCTACTTGCGATATGCACTGGGACACAAATTTACAATTAGCAATCCTTCTAAGACTGTCTCAATCTTGGAGCCTCAAGATGTGGGTGGTTGTGCCAATAAAAGTCTGTCCACCGTCAAAATAACCTCAGACAAAGGAGGATGTATTTTAGCCACAAACGCAGGGTTCTTCGATACGAAACTAGGATCTTGTCATGGTTAGAAATTGCAAGATATATCGATCTTTATGAATAGTGTACAATTTACCCTTTCATACTTTCATAGCACATTTCAACTTCAGTGTTTTACTGGTTAACTTGTCTCTAGTTTTAGGGGCATCTTAAGTTCATGATTGCATTTTTAAAATTGTTAAAATGATTAATTATACATTAAATGCATTTTTGTTTTTCTTTCACTTTTTGTCAAACACAGTCTTTTTAAATTTTAATTGTGGTATTTCATCAAACTTGCCATTTTATTTCTTTAAGAAAGTGTTATGATTGTATTGCAAGTCTTGACGTTGTGGATAGTTTTCCTGAATTTACCTTACTGACTAAGCGTTAAAATGTTGGTGAATCATATTCTTGAATGTTTCAGGTGATGTTGTCAGCAATGGCAGACTTGTCCAACACACTGGCTCCCAAAATGCCCACTTTGGCATCAGGAAAGATGGATCTTTGTTCTTTGGGTAATTATAATTCAGCAAAATTTAACTTCAATTGCTATGGGTTTTGATAGGCTGTGAGGGAATTAGGCATTTGCTTACCCAAGTTAGAAAGAAAATTTGCTGTAGCGTTGTTTGGACTTCATGTGATCGATTCAATTAATAAAAAGGTGTTTCAGAATGCTCGTATGTAACGTTTGACTAGAAACATCAATAAATGGCATCAAATTGTAGATGCATGAACTCCCACAATATCTAGAAATGACCTCAAAGACATTCGTTTATGCCTTTTGGATGTAGTTTTCCTAAAATATAATCACTCACACCAGCTAGGTGGCACTGGAGATTTCCGCCTAGATGCTTCATTCATATCAGTACAATGCAATGCTGCCACACGCCTGTGTTGAAGTGTGTTCCCTCTAATTAAGTTCAGTGTAGATCAACATAAAGAACTTTGACTAATTACGAATTCTACTAAGGCCACACATAATTGATTCTTAGCTTCGCGGACCCGCCGACACAATGGATTTCCTGCCGATGGAAAAAAAAAAAAATTTTTTTGACATTATAAAAACAATTTTTTTCTCCAACCGACCGACCCTAGAAAAAGTGCCTTGAGAGGATCCGAGAAGCTAAAGATCAGTTATGTGTGGCCTGATGGACAATTTGGCTCTCTCATTAGCTCTTGGCTGTAGGCCTATTATCCTGTATTTAACTTGCTTCTTGTTAAAATTAGACTTATTTGTTTTTTTCTTCTTCAGTTACATTCCAGAAGATCTGAACATTGAAGAAGAATTTGATCAGTTAGTCAGTGGGGTTATATGGATAGTGAGAGACGGACAGAAATTCATTGAGACAAGCATGAAATTAGAAGCATCCAGCACTCAAGAGACAGGTGTAGTACATTTGACATTTGGTTTTAACTTGAAACATTGGAGGAGTAACTGTTGCTTGTTCAAAGAGCATAATGAGTTGAGTTGTAATCCTCTGTAAGATATGAATAATTATTGTCGACATTATAATAATTATTATGTTCATTACTTTATTTGGGCTTGGAAAAACTGATGTAAATGAAAATAGAAGTTATCCTCAAGTTAAGGTGGCTCGCTACTCGTGGCTAAGCAATGGCGACGTCACCATAGCAACAGCAGCCTTCTGAGCTCTGTGGACTGCTTTTTTGTCTTTTTATAATTCCGTGCGACGGCCACTTCATTTGCCATTTGCGCCACTTCTATTAGGGTGAGAGACTTCTGGTTTAAAGCATTAGATGCGCTGTAAAGAGGACTGCAATCCCACAGAGTTTCAGATTTATAGTCCCAATAGAATATTTTTACAGGCAATTTTCGGCAAGCAGGTATAATTTCTCAAAAATGACTTTGAAATACAAATAAATTTTTATATCAAAATCCATCGTGGTAGCAAACCTTCTTTTATGCATTTTATTGTTCCTCACAATATTTGGAAATAAATGACAAAGAAATGAGAAATCCTATCTGGCCAATTTTTTTTAGTGCCATGATTTATGAAAAAAGTTTAAAATGTCAAAATCAATATTTTTATTCCGAACCCCTTGGAGGGCCCTTTAAACTAAATATATCTCTTTGAAATTGTTATCAGCTTTTCCCTGAAAGTGTCTTCCCTAATTTCATGCTTCATTGCATAATATGGGATGCATGACCACTCAATGGCAGGGCAAACTTCACAGTAAAAAAGTTAAGAAAAAAATTGAGTTTTTCAGGATTGCGTGGAATGACTTTCTTGTACATAACCTCAAATATTTTGAAAAAAAGGGTGGTTGCGACCACTTTTTTTTACATATCCTTGCTATAAACTATATTTTGGATCATTCTAAACTATTTTTAAGAAATCCTATCTTGGAAAGTTCACGAGTATCGAGCCACCTTAAAAGACATTTTCTTCAGCAGATAATTTTGAAATGTTCTTGCACGCAGAATGCAATGGGGTCATTCCATGTCAAATCACCCAGAATTAGAAAAATGCCCCAGGTGACCCCTTCAGAAAAAATTGAAAAAATTCACACTTGTTCACTTACCAGATATATGCTAATTTGCAAAATTTTAGGTCTGTGACTCAAAAACTCACCGAGATAGGAGCCCTTGAAATTCAAGGCTATTTTTCATTTTTTTCGAAATTGTGGTTTCAGCCAACTTCAGAGGTGTATAACTCCCCAAATAACAATACCACTTATTTTATATCGTCACACTGGAACAACTTCCACCCAAATATTTCATATTTGACATCAAAACTCATGTTTCTGGCTTAGGTGTGTTTCTACAGGGGCTCAAAAAAGGGCAAAAGTGCAAAATCGCCGAAAAGGTGCCGTTACTTATTTGTCAATTTAGAGAAAATGGTTAGTGACTCAACCAAGTACATTTTTTTCTGGCTTTAATAGGACCAAATGAGTTCTTCCAATTTATCAGATAGGCTTCACCTCTCAAATTGTTGCTGTGAATTAATTTTGAAAAATGAAAATTTTGTAATATTTTCAAAAATGCCTGTTATTCAAACCTCAAAATGACCTGGTTGACAGTTAACCAAAATTTTCAAACTTTCTCAGTAGATTTATGTATAGATTGAGGTGGTATTCACAAAGTTTCAGCTTTGGGATAGGACTCCTTCTATTTTTAATTTTTTATTTAAAATAATTCAAATTTCATTAAATTTTTTCGAAATTGGGTTTCGGCCAACTTCAGAGATGTATAACTCTCCAAATAACAATTCTACACATTTTATATTCTCACCCTGGACCAACCTGCACCCAATATTTTCATTTTTGGCATCAAAAAGCATGTATCTGGCTTAGATGTGTTTCAGCAGGGGCTCAAAAATGGACGGAAATTCAAAATCGCTAAAAAGGTGCTGTTACTTATTTGTCAATTTAGAGAAAATGGTTAGTGACTCAACCATGTACATTTTTTTCTGCCTTAAGCAGGACCAAATAAGTACTATCAATTTATCAGATGAGTTGTACCTCTCGATATTTTGCTGTGAGATAATTTTGAAAAATAAAAATTTTGTGGTATATATACAAAATAATGCATGTCATTAAAACCTCAAAATGACCTGGTTTACAGTTACCAAAATTTTCAAAACTTACAACATTGATTCATGTATAGATTGAGGTGGTATTTACAAAGTTTCAGTTCCGGAGTCAGACTCCTTATATTTTAAATATTTTTTTTAAGATCAGGCATCGCACACAGAAAAAGATAGCATTTTAAGGTAGTGAATATGTTTTTAAAATTTTGCAGATGGTGCTTTAAATAATTTGAATACCTGACTGCTAGGTCTACACATCAAGGGTTGGTTTTTCAAGGAACAGGAACGAACTTTGGAAGAGAATCCAACATTTTTAACGGTCCCTTGGGTATGAATTGTACTGACGATCGCCTCTGTCTTTCTCACTTGGCGCATGCAGAATTTAAGGCAGATACAATGAGCATGTCACAAGAACAGTGCATCAGTCAAGTGGCTATTGTCATAGATTTGCATATGTCCATGCATACTAACTATTTATAATGTCAATGCGCGATTTTTGTATAAATGCCATACTTTTAATAAAATATTAAAAATAGAAGGAGTCCAACCCCAGAACTGAAACTTTGTGAATACCACCTCAATCTATACATTAATCAATGTTGTAAGTTTTGAAAATTTTGGTGACTGTAAACCAGGTCATTTTGAGGTTTGAATAACATGCATTTTTTGTAAATACTACAACATTTTTTTTTCAAAATTACCCCACATCAACATATTGAGAGGTACAACTCACCTGATAAATTGGTAGTACTTATTTGCTCCTGCTAAAGGCAGAAAAAAATGTACATGGTTGAGTCACTAATCATTTCCTCTAATTTGACAAATAAGTAACAGCACCTTTTTAGTGATTTTGAATTTTCGTCCATTTTTGAGCCCCTGCTGAAACACATCTAAGCCAGATACATGCTTTTTGATGCCAAAAATGAAAATATTGGGTGCAGGTTGGTCCAGGGTGAGAATATAAAATGTGTAGAATTGTTATTTGGAGAATGATACATCTCTGAAGTTGGCCGAAACCCAATTTCGAAAAAATTTAATGAAATTTGAATTATTTTAAATAAAATATTAAAAATAGAAGGAGTCCTATCCCAAAGCTGAAACTTTGTGAATACCACCTCAATCTATACATAAATCTACTGAGAAAGTTTGAAAATTTTGGTTAACTGTCAACCAGGTCATTTTGAGGTTTGAATAACAGGCATTTTTGAAAATATTACAAAATTTTTATTTTTCAAAATTAACTCACAGCAACAATTTGAGAGGTAAAGCTCATCTGATAAATTGGAAGAACTCATTTGGTCCTATTCAAGCCAGAAAAAAATGTACATGGTTGAGTCAATAACCATTTTCTCTAAATTGACAAATAAGTAACGGCACCTTTTCGGCGATTTTGCACTTTTGTCCATTTTTGAGCCCCTGTAGAAACACACCTAAACCAGAAACATGAGTTTTGATGTCAAATATGAAATATTTGGGAGAAAGTTGTTCCAGTGTGACGATATAATATATGTAGTATTGTTATTTTGGGAGTTATACACCTCTGAAGTTGGCTGAAACCACAATTTCGAAAAAAATGAAAAATAGCCTTAAATTTCAAGGGCTCCTATCTCGGTGAGTTTTTGAGTCACAGACCTAAAATTTTGCAAATTAGCATATATCTGGTAAGTGAACAAGTGTGAATTTTTTCAATTTTTTCTGAGGAGGTCACCTGGGGAGCCCTGGGTGATTTGACATGGAATGACCCAATGTCTTTTACTTTTTTACTTCAGCTGAGTGTTAAAGTTGATTTCTCAAACTGAAGTAACTTCTAAACCCTCACTGAATCCAAGTCTAATCTTTGTCTGACTCAACTTATATTTTTTACTTGGCAGGCAGCATTGGGTACTTTGTAAGTGTTCATTCAGCCCGTCTTGCCATCGGAGCTGATCGTAAGGGAAGAGTGGTTTTGGTTCAAGTTGATGGCCACACTGGACAGAGAGGGTTCGTTGATGTTACATTTATACTGCACAATTTTATACAATGCATGGTTTACTTTACAATGCCAGCAAAGTTTCATACTGACCCAAAATTAAAATTTTGTGATGATGTGTCTAAATTAGACTTTGATTTAATATGAAGTACAGTGGTCCCTGTCTTGAGCGACCTCCTAATAAGCGACCACACCCCCATATGCGACCATAGACCCTCTGTATTAACGTTTTTCTTCATAAATACCACCCTAATATGCGACCAACCTGTCTAACGCGACCAACGACCACTAAAATGGCCAGAATTGGTTGATTTCATCCTCATATGCGACCATGAATAGGCCAGAAACGACCAAAAGTCGGCAATGAAGCTACGATGTTTTTCGGCAATTTTTGCATGCATGGAGCAAGAGATTGATGGTAATGCATTTAATTGTTGCCTCAGTTGGATTCAAGTTTGTGGCAAAGTAATTAGAGGTGCAATTAATCACTTTATTGCAATATCTTGATTGCTATCAATTCGATTGATTGCTGTCACTCCAATTGATTGCTGTCACTTCATGTACTGAGTAGCATCACTGTTTTTACTGCTGTTTTTATTGTTAATTTTATTTATTTACATGAGTACACCAATAGTAAATTGTGTGTGAATAAAGTATTTTATATAATTGATTGCTGTCACTTCATTGCTGTTTTAATAGAGTATTCATGAGTTAATTGTCGCATTATTTGAGTCAACTATCACTCAGTTGCATCACTTAAATCATTAATGTATTCATGAGCTAATTTCCTCTTCAATCGAGGTAATGTGTTCTATTGATCAATGCTTATTGAACATTGTCATTGAAGTACAGTAGATTAAAAGACCAAGGGTAAGTTGGTTATTGAAACGTTTATTCGTCGTTTTTGGTCCTAATAAATCATGTAGGCCTTATTGTCAGCTTGAGTTTAAAGAATTAACGAAATAGCATAAAACAAATGAAGACATGTAGCGGAAGGAGGAATATAAAATGAGGGGTATTCTAAAAACCTTGCTAGACCTTAAGAAAACTTCATTTCAATTTCTCAGACTGAAATTACAAAGGCCAAACCCGGTTAAGGCCATTGTGGACAGTCAATTTGGGGAAAAGGTGCTTCTATGTTTAGATAACTGAACAATCAGTAGGCCTAGTTTGACTGGAGTAGCGTCAGGGGTCCCTGAATTTTAAATTGTATTATACGCAATTATAGGTTTGTGAGTGGAGGGACATAAAAAACTTACCTAAAAATTATATTATAGGCCTAATAAAAATAACAGGATAGCCACGTAACCTGTTTCACTTTTTTTCTGCATGAAGGTAAAATTACATGATTGATTTAGTTATGAGAATGGTTTAGATCATCAATTTACATCTAAATATAGACTTGCTTTTCATTGATATTTATAAAATCATCTGTACCCCGACGAGAGACCGTACCCCCACGAGAGACCGCCTGACTGCTGCAGAAGGGGCGGTCTCATAACGCAGGGACCACTGTACATGACTTAAAAGTGCATCCTCTTTTGTTGTTTGGAAGAGTTATCTGTTGCCTTCTGTAAGTTGTGTTAATATAATAAATTATAAAAATAGGAATTGAAATCATTTACATTAAAGATACTTTTGGTGCTTTTGTGTAAAAATTTGATATGATGCATATAGTTACTTTATTGAGAATTCCATTATATTGAAATATTTTGGTTGACATTTTTGCAGGATTTCTTTATACGAGATGGCTGACATCTTGCTTGGTTTTGGGGTTGTTAACGCAATCAATTTGGATGGAGGAGGATCAGTGACGGCTGTGCTGAATGGTACACATGTTAATTACCCTGCTGACAGTTGGTAAGCTATTTTGACAAGAAACTGACATTTATTTAATGAAATAGGTTATAAAAATCATAAATTCTGCTCTAGGTAGTAGTTAGATTCTTGTAATCATTTTGTTGTGTATAATAAGGTGCACTCAATCTCTCAGTGTCAGGGCTATGCCTGCCAGTGCCTGTTTGTCTTTGTGACTATTCTGTGACTGTCCTTATTTAATTAATCCTCAATTTTTCTTCAATTTTTTTTTATATGCGATGATGCTGAAGCTAGAAGGTTCAAAGGTTGTACATTGCAACGTTTCTTATTATTTAAAAGACTATATCTTATTTCCAGCGATGACAGCTTCACCTGCCACAAACCTGTCAGTACAGTTGTCTGCGTCCATGACCCGTTCTGTGATCCAGAAGATTGCCATGGCAACGGAGACTGTGTTAAAGGAGTTTGCCGTTGCCGTGGCAACTGGGTTGGCCGTGGCTGCAACCAACTTGAGTGCCAACCCACTAATTGTACGTCACATGGAGAGTGCACTGAAAGTAAGTATAATACTAAAAAATGTCTCATGCCTGTGTGCTTGTTTTTATGAAATGAAATCCGTAATCAGGTGCTATTTCTTTCATTGGTTTCTCATTGCTAGCTGAAAGGTAGAGTTGCACCTAATTAGCCTATCATGTGCATAAATACAGGATGTAAAGACATAATCATCCATCCATCCTTCTATGCTTCTGTGAATTAAAGTAGTATTTTTACATTTAGGCCACACATAATTGATCTTTAGCTTCTCGGATCCTCTCAAGGCACTTTTTCTAGGGTCAGTAGGTAGGACAAAAAAAAGGTGAAAATTTTTTTTTTATAATGTAAAAAAAGATTTTTTTCTTTTCCATCGGCTGGATATCTATTGTGTCGGCGGGTCCGCGAAGCTAAGAATCAATTATGTGTGACCTTACCTACTCTTTGTTTCATAATATTAATATGAACATTGGGTACATTTTCTGCAGTTCTAAATAGTGAAATGTCTTCCCATATTCCAGCTGGCTGTGTGTGTGATCCAGGGTGGCTAGGGGCCAGTTGTGAAGAGGGTTGTCCTGCCGGCAGGTTCGGCCTGAACTGCAGTGCCACCTGCAGGTGTCAAAATGGTGCTAAGTGTGATCCTGTGGATGGAAGATGCAAATGTCGGGATGGCTTCCGTGGGGAACTCTGTGATCAAGGTATATTTGAAAAAGGCAATAGAGAATTAGCATTTATTCTAATGATATTCGATTATACTTTCCAAGTTGAATTCCATAGTTGCGCTTGCAATAGGCTCGTTTGATGTACCTTTTACCTGCTTTTACAGGACATCCAATGTCAAACATCTCTATGAGATGTAAGCCTGTCAAATAGTAAACTATGACTGCCATTTTTCTATCTATGTGACTTTTACCATAAATAATCTATTATTGATTGCTGTGAATTCTGTGCAGAATGATGCAAATGTTTCATTGATATGTGATTTTGATTCTTTAATTTCACTTTTCAGAATGTCCGTTTGGCTTCTATGGCAGCGACTGTCAGCAATTGTGTTTTTGTGAAAATTCCTGTGGATGTCACTCGGCTACAGGGAAATGCAACGTAACTTCCCATTCGTCGACTGTTGTCCAAGGTGAGATTGTCTTGCTTATTTTGTAATGTTCACCATATTGACCCAAAATCAAGAAGATTTTAGTGCAGGTGGTTTTAAATTGATGAGAATCTGTGATGTACATACATGTATTTAACCGAACTGCTCTGGCATATAGTAGAGTTTCCAGCCAGTTAACTGTAACAGTTAACTGTGACAGTTAACTGTTTGAAATAGCATTGAAATGAGATTGGGTCAGCGGAACTGTTAACTGTTAACCTAACAGTTAACTGTTTTATCAAAGTGACAGTCTTAAGGCTACTAAACATTTTTTAAGAAAAATAAATCCAGCACTTAAAATTAGTTCCAGTATTTTAATTGGCATACACAAGAATGCTGAAACTGTGATAATCTAGTCGATATTGTTGATATTTATCTGTGGAAAAGCTTGATCAAAATCTTGTTAACGACCTGTTGTTATTTGTTTAGAAAGTAAAAAGTTAATTGTCTGTAGTTATTGCATTTATTTCAATCTAAAAATATAGTTAAACAACCAGATGAGGTCTAAGCTACTTGTCAGCTCATTTTCGGTGTCTTGGGGCCTTAAATTTGCCTAAAATCTGGCATTTGGAAAGTTATGTTTTCTTTATGACAAATTGTTTGTTTGATTGTTTGCTGGAACAAATCAACCATCAACAACTGAGTACAACAACTCCAGAGATTTATGAAAAGAAGATTATGAACAGTTTAATCCAATTGTTTACTGTTTGAGGTAGTTTGGCAATCACACCAAACTGATAACTTGCATAACAGTTAACTGGCAGTTAACTGTTAACTGTTTAGAAATGGAACAGTTAACTGTTGAGCAAGTTAACAGTTAAACTGGAAACTCTAGCATATAGGGGGACTGATTAAAATTTTGTGTCTGCTTTTATATCATGACATTGTATCAGTGTCCATGATGGTCAAATAAAACATTCCTTGCATGGGTAAATTTACAACATGTTGATTAATGCTACATAACATTGTCTCTCTCATCTCATATATCGAGCCAAACCCTCGTAAGAATTGTCTGGCTCTTAGCAGCTTGTGCTTTCCTTATCTGTCTATTATTGTGATCTAACTAGTCCAGCTGAATATTTGACTGAATTAACCTATCAGTACGCAAATCTGTGTCTACATGTAGATGTATTTTTGTCGACTAACTTTCTTTTCTCTTTCAGTGGCAACGTGTTTGGCCAATCAGTTATTCAAGTCCTATCAGTCGCCCGAGGATTACCACAGTCAATATAGGTATGCGTCTTGGAGTTGATTTCTTCGTGAATTTTGATTAAGTAATCCAATTGATTCATGACATGTAAGCAAGTATGCTATATATGATGTACATGATCTAAATACTAAATATGATGATGCAAATTTACCTAAATATGTATGTAAAAAATTTCAATTTATGAAGTTGTTCAGAAAATCAATCTGTCTTACACTTTTATTTGGTCTTCCATGTTTGACAAGTGTCCATTCGCTGAATGTTGTCGAAAGATTAATTTTGGTTTCTGGGATATGTTTTACCTTGATTTGCTAAAACCGTCAAAAAACTATTTAAGTATGATCACTCATTAAATTTTAGTGATGGTATCGGTCTACCATCATTTATGCAAACATTTGTTTTATTACCTTATTTATGTATGTTAAAAATCTTGCCGGGTCACCTGGGCGCTGTGTTGCACGACTGTTTCATCCTTCACCTCATTGCCATGTCCTCCTCCTGTCCTAATTAGCCTAGCAAGTACATAAATACAGGACGTAAAGCCCCAATCATCCATCAATCTATATAGAAATTGGTCAATGAATTGAGTTGAATGATTTTGACTTTGCTTTCAGACTGTGGTTTGTCTCTACAGTATTCATCACGTGTCTGGCCGTTTCCAGCCTCTTTCTGAATGTCGTCCTGTTGACCAGGATGCATCATTCCAACGAAGGAGACGTCGGCGAAAAAAATCCTGGAGAACATACATACCGTGCAACATACTTAATCAACACTTCTTCCGATAAAGAGACCTCGTCAGACCACGAGGAACCTAGACGGAAGAAGTTAAAACAGAAGAAGTCAACATCAAGACTCAAAAATAGCAAAAAACGAGCGGTTATGCCAGAACCTAATGCAACTAATAGTGAACAGATGAGATTGTTTCAACCTAGCACAAGTCATTTGTCGAGTCAAGTGGATATGGATGATTTCTTGTCCTAGCATAAAATGCATAAGTATAATAAGCAATAGTTTAGCAAAAATGTATGACAGTAGCAGAGTTGCTGTATGTGTTAGCAAAACAAATATCAAATATTTGCAGCATTATGAAGATGCTTTTATCATGTTTATACTGAAATAGCCCTGGACCCCTGGGACAGGGGTCATGAATCCTCCCATTGGAAAATCATGAGAATTGAAAGAGAGGGTTCAGGAGAATCAAGATATCTTTTTAAGTATTTGCAGCTTGTTTATTCCAATTATACCATCTGAAAGAGTGCAAAATTTGCTACTGACGGCACCTATTTCCTATTTCTCCACATGCTGAAATGAATGAATAATCATCCTGTGAACCTGAAGAAGTGATTTCTTTCTTTATACATTGAAAAAAATGGCGTCATTTGATTGGTCGATTCCTGGTAGTGCTGATGATGTCACAACAAATTGCTAGTGACGTCATAGGATAGACTAATGACGTCACCGTTGTGCTGTAGATGGAGCAGAGAGATTTTGCTAATTTTTTCACAGCATTTTTGTTCTTTAAAGTCATTTTTCGTCATTTAAACCTGCAGGAATTGCTTTCAAAAGTAGTGCCGTCAGCAGTAAAATATATGGGCTACCCAAATCCAAAATTTTATGAAATTTTGATTAAAATTGACTGCTTGAGAGCAAATCTCCTGATTCCATGTCAAAATCTCAAGATTTTCAATGGGACGACCCATGACCCATGCTACGCATGGGTCCCAGGGCTAATACTGAAATAGGGTACAGTACAGTGGTCCCACTTAGATAATGGCACTATTGCCGAAAGTTGTGAAAAGTTGTAGAAAACTTTGATGATTACTCACAACATGTAAACAGAGCTGAAGAGCTCTCAGGGTCCATCCATGAAAAGTTTTGGAAAATGTGGTCATGGAAATTCATAGGTAACTCATTGAAAAGCAATTTTACTAGTAGGCATGAAAAATTCAAAGTTATGAAGGTAAAAACAAATCCCTGTGGTTATGGCAGGTGGCTGGTGGACTGGATGGCTTGAACTTCAATGGAAGTCATCTGATGAATTTGTTTGAGATGTGTCTCACTCTCAATGAGTATAGGTTTGTTCAGGGAAATGCTGATTTTAGTCATGAAAAAATATACCAGAAATCGTAGAACTTTTGTTCATAAAATTTTGTGGGAGCCCAAAGCACTACTTGAATAACTACAGTATTGTTGTAGAACCAATTATTGTAATTGTTTTATGGATTGCATTCAATGCAACAGACAACAGTTTGATGCATGCTATTATTGGAAGAAGAATCGACTGAAATAGGATACATTTTATTTACTTTATGAAGTGGCAAAATTTCTGAAATCCATTGAAATAAAATTCCCAAAGAGACTTGGTTTAAATATTTATTAAAAACTTTGCCAACGAGCTATGCAGCTCAATTGCAGGTTGAGTTCATCAGAAGAGAGTTCTGAATTGGTTGATAATCAACATTGTGAGTGACTGTCAGATTGTTTAATGGTAGATTATATTATGCAAAATGCCATTTATGGTTAGATATTATTTCCAAGTTGTGTCAAATGCGGTATCTTGAGTATTGAGATTGTTGTGGTATTAAACGTTATCTCAGATCGATTTGCAAGTTTGTAGATTTTTACTGGCATCCTTAGATAATGGACTTCATCCTGGTACTCCATCTATGGCATCCTTAGACTTTGAAAGACGCATTGTTTCCAATTAGTGTCAAATGGTACATCGTGAAATAGATTAAATCGCTGTAATGTGGTCCAACGATAGAGAATAATAACTATCAATTTAATGGTTGTGACGAATGAATTATAACTTGAGATTTGTAGAATATTTTTGTAAAGCTTTCTGTACTTCTGATGATTACTTGATATCATTTCCAAATGTGTGTCAAATAAGAAATCTTGCAGTTATACTGTTATAGTATTATTATTTGTGAGTGAAATAACATCATTGTTAAAAGCATTAAATCAGACACGTGGCTTATGATTTGGGCAATGAAGGAGAAATCTTCATGAAGTTTTTTCCCCCGTTGCTTCTACAAATATTTTGGAGCATAATTTTAATAATTTTACTCAATACTTGTCATATTTATATTTATGGTAGTTGATTGAATTGATTTAAGTCAGAGAATAATGTTTGATTATCATTTTTGTTGGAGGATGGATAATTTTGTTTTTGCAATATGATGTTGTTTGGTATGTTGCCAATTGATTTTGTTAATTGCCAAATCCTTAATTTTGATGTTTTACTTTACTGGTGAATGTTTTATGTCAAAATGAAGTACTGTCTTGTGTCTACTGTAGGGGCCACCAATGATGAAGTAAGATATTTGTCTCAAAGTTAAACTGTACAAATGTGACCAATTGAATTGAATGAATTTAAATATTGATTTATTTTCCCATCAAATATACTGGATTAATGGATCTTGTTGAAACATAGTCAATTATGCAAGACAAAACTTGAATAGGCATGTTATGTAGTGTCGCATCTCCAGCAAGTTCTTTTTGGGGACATGAAGTGGAGACATGCATAGTTTAATTTCATTAGTGTATATTTATGAGGAATTTATTTTCCCCCTAGTACATTAAAATGTCAAAATACAATGTACATGTGGAAAAATTGCCTGAACAGCATTATAGTTCTTCTTTTTGGATTTGAATGTGAATTAGACAGAGTTGTTGCCAAAATTATGCATTAAACAATTGTTAAATTTTATATCTTTTGATATTTTCTTATTTGATTATAACACACCGGTTTTGTATAGTGCCAATCTGCATGGAAATTTTATCATTGCATAATACTGCATAATTTCCACACAATTGGGCCAGTGTTGATGTTGTAAATAACACCCTCCAAGAACTTGCATATGTGACCTGCTCCACCAATATGAGTTCAAAGCAGGCTATCTGTATTTTCCAGAATTGAGCAAAATTGTCAAAAGGTCACATTTTGATGATTTTTAGCTGTTGGTACCACGTTTAAGCAAAAGCAATTTGCTTTGATTATCTAAGACTAGGGTGTGTCAATTTTAATTTTTTATGCAAATTCAAAAAGCACTAGTGCCTAAAGTATGCATTTTGACATGGGGAATCCAAATCTGTTCTCGAAATGGCGATACGACAATTCTTACCTACTTCAATTTTGGTTCAAAGTTTCAATGTTTTTTTCGTTTTCGACCATTTTTGCCGATCCGCGGTTCTCTATAACTTTATCAGTATTTGTCATACAGCATTATAGTTGCCATGGTTGGAAAGCTCTCAAAAAGACCTACATTTTGCATACCAACATTAATGGTCTAGGACGATTTCTTGACTCCCATTGGCTCTTGGGCCTGCACTTTTTAGAAACGAAAATGTTGCTGACTGTCTAATCCTGTTAAAAAAGGGTTTTTGAATTTTTTTCACTGATAATTGCAGTGATACACATTCTCCAAGTTCAAGAAAGAGCAAATAAAATATTTTAAAAATTTTTGGCTATGGAAAATCCTGCTTTATGAGCTTGGAAGTTTTAATGCTAAATTTTGTCTGAAGTATTGTAACAAATAGGGAGGAGCTGCGATATTTCGAATTTTAACTTCATAAGAATTAAATATAGGACAACATCACTGGTACCATGAGAATGCCAAGAGTATTTTCTATCATGTGGTACCACTCATGTTGCCCTGCAATAAATTCTGATGAAGATATGATATGAAATGCTACAGACCCCATCTCACATTTTACGAGTTTTCAACTGACATTAACAAAAAAACTTCATCACTCACAAGCCAGGCATTCCCAAGGTAAAAATCAAAAAGGTTTTTATATTTTGTCATTCTGGCACTTATAGAATGCAAATCACTGCAACTAATCAGTGAAAAAAATTCAAAAGTCTTTTTTTAACAGGATTAGACAATCTGCAACATTTTCATTCTAAAAAGTGCAGACTGAAAAGCCAATGGGAATCAAGAAATCGTCCTAGACCATTGAAGTTGGTATGCAAAATGAAGGTCTTTTTGAGAGCTTTCCAACCATTGCAATTATAATGCTGTATGACGAATACTGATAAAGTTATAGAGAACCGCGGATTGGCGAAAATGGTCGAAAACATTGAAAATTTGGACCAAAATTGAAGTAGGTAAGAATTGTCGTATCACCATTACGAGAACAGATTTGGATTCTCCAGGTCAAAATGCACCTTTTAGGCACTAGTGCTTTTTGAATTTGCATAAAAATTAAAAATTGACACATCCTAATCTAAGACCATTTTAACCGAAAACTGCTTTTAAATTATCTAAATTGAGCATCATTTTTGATTTTACTAGTTGTTTTATTGTAATGGAGGGAAATTCAATTGCCATTTCCTCAAAGTTTGATGTGTCGTATCATCAATGTTTTAGGTGCCATGTCTTTGGATTGGGTGGAGATATCAAGACAAATGAAACATCATTTTAAAGCCAAATTCCAGTAGAACAAAGTCATTTTCCCAACTGAATGTGATAGCAGGCCGACTTTGAACCCATTTTGGTGGAGCAGGTCACATATAGGAATGATAATTCCCCCCCCCCCCCACATTGGTTAGTGGGATTGCAATTAAATATGATATGCACTCCTGAGCAGCAGTATAATGTGGAATATTCATGCTAATTCTCATGATTTGTAAATTGTGTACCCTTTGACATTTCGCTGCCTCTTGAATTTATTAAATGATCATATCCTTATGGTCTGTGATTCTCATCAAAAGGTCTTGTCATTGCATTCATTGAATTGTAATTTTTAAAGCTGGTTTTGTTGATTGTTTTGTGAAGTCTGTTGGCAATTCTACAATTAAACTTCTTTGGTCGTGCCTCTAAATAGCCCGCACTAGCTGGTACTGATGGGTTGTGACACACGTACTCACTTCTTTGGTCAGGCTTTTATCGATTAAATTCTGCGGAGACCTTTAGTAACCCTAACTTGACATCTTCTAAATTCTCAGCATAGTTCTAGGAGATCCCTCAGAGTTCTGGTAGAGATGAACAATTCTGGGCAAGTTGATGGTATTAAGAATCTGATTTTATTCAGAAAGTCACTATCTTAAAAACACAGGCCTCAGAGTGATGGATAAGGTTTCAAAAGGAGTAATCACAAATTTACCCAAACTTAAAGGAAAAATGTTAGAGGAAACATTTCGCTTAGCAATTTCAATTTTACAAGAATTTAACGTCATATTAAAAACTAACCCGTACTCACAAGTAGGAGTGAGGGTTTCCTTACTTGGCATACAAAGTCTTGGGTTTACCCCAGTATATTCCTCAGAGCTCCTCAGGGTAAAACGTACTCCCAGTGTCCGTGTTTACAGCAATTTGGTTTAGTCCTTTCAGTTTGGTGTCCTTATGTGGGTCTACAAATCATTAATTCTAACAGGAAAATAGTTGAGTCCATACTGAAGATAGTGGGTTCTCCCTGCTGCTGGGATGTTAACCCGAAAGTCATCTCTATCTTCCTCAGTCCAAAGAGGATTTATATGCAGGTTTTTGTAGTTCCACTCTGGAATTGGCGTTACAAAGCACTATGAATATCGCTGGGTTACGTTTGGGTCGTTGCAACTCTTGAAGCAGTTTAATGTGTCAAAAATCTGGCTCTCTGATTGGTCAGATTACAGGAAGTTGGCCGTTTCACTGTGTTGGCGACGAATGTCACGATTTTAACTTATACCAAAAATTTGCAAAAAAAATTGGAAAAATTTAGATGCATGTCAAAATCGTGACATTCGTCGGCACCTTATTATCGTCCTTATATTCATAGTGCGAAGCCTGCATTACGTATCTTCTTCAGTATTGTCTCTAGTTTGGAGTTGGCCGGCATGTTCTCTTTGAGCCAGCCCGCTTTAATTCATGCTTCTGCCGCATGAAGGCACTTCGTTGTCTTTCCAGTTCGGTACGCAGGATCGTACCGTCGATCTTCCTGGAATCCACTAACCGTGTTCACCGTATTCCTGAAGCTGGTCGCGTAGAATGGTCTGATGACACTGAAGATCAATGATATCTTCTCTATTTTCCTTGACAAATTGCCTTGTGTGGTTCACCACCGATACCATCCTCACGATCCGATGATAAATCATCGTACCGCCCGCTGAAATTCTGACACATCATCCATCCAAGTAGCGGTACCAGACAGATATTTGGAAGTCTCTCCCACGAATCCTAAGATGGCACCTCTTTTCACTCGCTTGGGCCTCAAAGGTATCGAGCGCAGTGGTCGGTCTAGCAAGGTTTCAGACACTTGCGCTTTGTGAACTAATACCTGCAATCTAGCCTCACATGTACGTTGATCTTCTGGGGTATACCCTGCCGCACTTGGTTCACCCACGCCAGCATGGGGACCTTGTTTGGGGGGTTGATTACAACCAGTGTGGTCCACATTGCTTCGATGTCCGAGTAGAGCCTTCCTTCTGTATTAGTACTCCATCTTCAGAAAACAAGTCAGCTGCTATTCCGTATAGCAGAGTGGTTACGAAGAGGAGGGGGAAGTAGACAAACATTGTCGCTTTGTCTGACCTACTTCAATGTCCTCTGTGGTCCTCTTCTCAGCTCTCCTTGGCTGCTCAAGGTGTCTTAGCCTTTTCTCTTTGTTACAGCTTTCTGGACTTGCCTTCCTCTTGAGTGCTGCTCTCTGGGTAGGTTCGTCTTCCATGCAATAGTTGACGAGTGCCCGAGCGGCGATTCGAGCACTGCGCCAAACCGGGGTTTCTTTGTCCTCTGTGTCGATGAAGGAATTCCTTCGCTTCCTCGGCAGAGATTTAGCGTGGTTCGTTTGCGGTTCCAAGTCGGCTTCGTTTGTATCAGGTTGAAGTGCCCTCTCATCTGGCGGTGTGACCTCAGGCTCAGGCGTAACAGGTATATATGGCAGCTTGCACGCTGTACGTGTAGGCCTGGGTCTGACATCATCCCACTCCAGGTTAACTTGTTTCACTTAGTTTGCAGTCACCCTTTTCTTAAGTCACTCACGATTGTACTTGCTGCTTTCCTCTGTAGATCTTGTGGCTTCATTTGATGATTCAGCCAAGAGGTCAATTCGTGCACAGATTGCACGTGGGGCTTGCTCCATAATTCACTCGTTACACGTTGCCAGTTTTACGTATAAGTCTTCCTTGACAGGGCAGCATCTTGCCATCCAGGTGTACCCACTACCGTTTGGTCGATAATGGCTCCAAAGGTATGTAACAATTCAACAATAATCTCGTAATAACAGTTCATAAGATCGCATCGACACATTTAGTCCTTCCAGAAATCCTCTGAGTAGACCAATCGAAATCAAGCCTTGTGCATTAATGATATGACCTGTTAAGAGAGCGAACATTCTCGACTTCTTGACAGATGGGCTGGCAACGATATATTCCACATAATAATTTTTTTAAGTTTACACAAGTCAATGAAGGGCAGGCACCAGAATCCACCAAGTTATGCACGCTAAATAGGTGAAACCTGTATCAAAACACATACCATGTTATCTGGTGCTCCTGCCTGATGGCTTCAATGGATTAGCAGTCCTCGCATATTCTCCATGCTCAGTTCATCATCGATCCTTACCGTAGAGTATCCATCCTATGCAGTGGTAGGTTATCTCCGTCTCCACTGTCCAGGATATTCAAGTCGTAATATCGTTCCTCCGTCGGCTTCTTCAGAGTCATATAGACGGTGGCATCTTAAGAAGTCTACCACTGTTCGTTTTCTTTTTGAGACGGCTCTGTTGAAATTTCTCTTTTCCAAATCTCTCTTGGTGGTCGGGGCGGCTTGGGTTTCTTCTTGTCTTTCGCTGGCACATCTGACTTCTTAATGATTTTACGTTCTTCTTTCTTCTGTGATGATAATTTCCGTTACTGGCAACTTTGCTGTGTATATCAGTGCTTCGTTGTAGTTTGCGAGTTGCTGTGTAGATCAATCAGCGTCGAGTCTCATCGGGGTCACCATTGTAAATTCTCTGCGCAGTTCTGGGAGATCCCTCAGAATTCTCGTAGAGATGAACAACTCCGGACAAGTTGATGGTATTTTAGAATCTGCTTATACACGGACCTCCACCCACAGTCATGCCCTGCCCTTGTGGGCAGTACAACTTTCTTGCTGACCACAGAATTCTATTCATCTTTTGTTCCCCAGCGTGAACCCATAAAATGTATCACTCACAGCACTGGCCTGCCAGGAAACCCTTCTCTGTAACCAGGAATTGTGACAGAGCCAGTTCTAAGAAAAGAGAGTACACTGAAGTAAAAATGTTCAGCTTGGCTGCACCGAGTCACCCAGGCAGGAAGTGCACCTGTGCATGACTTTGAGTAGGTCAGTACAAATGACATTATATATGGTTACACATGTGAAACATGGACAAGATGCAACATCACAACAATGAAATACTAGCTCACCATGAATGGAATTAAGTCAATTAATGAACACCTAGCAAGTACATATTAAGTGACAAACACAGTAGCCTACACCAAATTTTTTAACTTATGCATTGTGTAATTTCTATGTACCGACAATTTCTAAACCATGCGTAAAGTTAATTCTTCTTCTTCTTCTTTAGTGTACTTGTCCACATCTGGTGGGTTACCGTCTCCTAAAAATAAGAGATGGTTGTACATTTATTGGTTATTTTCAGTGAGGTATTTTATTGTTTTGATTAGTTTTTCGCTTGCTTCTTTGAGCACTTCCTTGTTTGTGGAGAATATTTCACCCATTGTTGTTATTGGAGCTTTTGATCTGTCAATGTCAGCGCATTCCTCAAGTATGTGTTGCTGTGTTTCCGTGTTGTTCTTGCAGAAGCGGCAGTTGTTGTTGGTGTACTTGTTTTTGTAGTTATTTTTAACAGGGACCATTCTTGTCCTTGCCTTGAAGATAGCACTTACTTGCATTCTGTTGAGGTGGTTTACATATGTTTCTCTTTTAGCTTGGTCGTTTTTATTGTCTATAAGGAATTTTACCTTCGACTTCTTCTGTCCTTCTTGTACTAGGGTTTCTATCCACACTTTATTTGTTAACTTGTTGATTGTGTGTTTTGATAGTTCGTTGTTGATTACATTGTCTTTGAATTTTTCTTTTTGTATTTCCTTTAGGTTATCTGTCCAGGATTTCTTTTCCTCGTTCATTATGGTCGATTTTAGGGTGCTATTGTTTTTCTTTTCTATCGATGCCATGTAGTTTGTTTTGTCCTTCAATATGGTGTGCTCAATGTCCAGTAGCCCGGTTTCGATGTATATTGCTTCTCTCGGGGTGGAGGTGGGTGTTAGTAGGATTCTTTTCAGGATATTGTCTAGGATTTTGTTGAGATCGGTCATTTCTGTCTTGTTCCATATGGTGCTCACTGCACCGTAGGTGATTATGGGTATAACGCAGGTGTTGACAAGTTTCCATATTGTTCCCATTTCAATTGCTTTTAGGTCTTTGGACCCTGCGATTGATAGAATTGTTTGGTATGCAGCCTCGGCTTTCCTTCTTACATCCTTTATGTGGTCCTTGTTGTTTCGTTTGTTGTTTATTATCATGCCTAGGTATTTGTAGTTATCGGCCCAGTCGAGTTCCATTTCTCCCAGTTTGCAGGTCCCTTCTGTTTTCTGCTTTTTCCCGAATTTCAGGGTCTTACTCTTTTCCTTTCCAAATACGATATGGTATTTGTCCGCTGTTTCCTGAGTAATTTTTAGTAGTCTGTTTAGGTCTTCTTTTGTTTCTGCGATCAGGGCCACGTCGTCCATCCATAGTAGGCATCCGAGTTTCATTTCTTCGTTTATCTGTATGCCTAGCTCTTCCTTTTGTATTTCTTTGTTGATTTCATCCATGACGGTGGCATATTTAATGACGGATAGGACTCCTCCTTGTCTTATGCTGTCCTTTATACTGATTTCTCTTGTCGGTCCGTGCTGTGTCATTATTTTGGCTTTTAAGTTTCTGTTGATTTGGAGGTTAATGTGAGTGTAATTTTCGAGTATTGTATAATGTTGATCCTAACCAAACAAGTGTTGTTAATGCATTGTAAGATCTGATTCAAATACCACAGTGATTTGTATGTGTTATAATGTAACCTGCTTTTTATTAAAAAAGAGAGGTGTTATGATCTACGTTGCAACGCTTAACACTGTGTACTAACCAAGTGACCTAATTAAGCATTTTTATGTTTACATTTTGCTGGGTCTCTCACATAGAGCAAGCAACAAACTTTGCCATATAGCCAGCATGCTGTCTTATAATACAATTAATGCACATAAAAAAATTGGGCACAAACAGTTAAGTTTTCTGGGAGATTAGACAGTTTTAGTAAATTTTAGTGCATTTTTTTACTAGAATCGCCAAATCTTTTGATTGCTAAACCTTTAATGCCTGTAATTTTACATCAGCATGTCTAATACATAATTATAGCATACTGGCTATGTTATATTGTAACTCAATTGGTTTCCAGTCCAAAATTTAAGATTTTACTATTAACTAGGTCGCGTTGCATAGAGCAAACGGTACACAGTGTCAACAGCGTCGACGTGTTTTGGTAAATAAAATGCACTTCTGGTACTTCCTGTAGAGCGCCCGACATGGAAGCATACGAGTTTGTTTCAATCTACAAATATTAAGAAGCAACAAACATTTATAACTGCCAGGACTATGATTCCAAAAGAATGTGCGAGTGCTGACTTTCCTCTGCTCTGTTACCAGCTAAGGCAGTACTCAGACTAGTTAGTGTTTTGCCAAGTAGTTTGTTATTTTCTGACTTGTTTAGACATGATTATCTTTGAATAGACATCACACAGTGGGCCGTAGCTGAGTGCAGGTTGTGAACTGTGCTCCTGATGATGAAGTTGTCACGTGACTGAAACAATCACAAAAAAAAACTAGGATATCTGAGATTCTGTCTGTAAAAAAAAAATTAGGACGTCCTTCACAGCAAGGACAACCCCAGGCTTGGTGAAATGCTGATAAAAAGTAAAGATAGGACAGCGTTACCCAAAGTGTTACCCGTGCAGGTTTGCCCATATTTATAAAAGTAAAAAGGACCATTTTGTCTGCACATATGTCAAATAACCAGACACCATGGAAGTACTGCTTGCAGTTTATGTTCTGCTTGCTCTTTTTAATGTTACCTTCTGCGCAAAAATAGTTTTTCTTCCTGCTTCTGTAGGTGGCTCAAGTCATGTGTCTCAGGCTTCGAACATTGGGAATGCACTTGCAGATAATGGACATGATGTCTTCATGATTCTGCCAGACAAGTATCGACAAATGGACAAGTACAAGGGAGGAGCATTGAAAATCCTCACTCATCAGTCATCACACACCTGAAAAGGATACAGAGGAACATGATATTAGTAAAGTGATGAAACAAATGATCGGACTCTCCCCAGGTGCAGCTTTCGGCATGGGTATACCAGGATTGGAGGAAAATTGTCGCAATGTCCTGTCAGATCAGAAGTTGTACAACAAATTGAAGGATGTGAAAGCTGATCTTTTCATGGTAGACTCATTTGTGTTAACCCAGTGTGTCTATGTGTTGCCTTACAGACTTGGTGTTCCCTATGCCTCATATGGGACGACTCAGATTCCAGAGTGGGCTCGGAGCCCTGCTCTGCCTTCTTTTGTGCCGATGAAGTTGGGAACTCCCTTCACTGAGAAAATGACATTCTTGGAGAGAATGGAGAACACATACAACGCTCTCCTTTGGTCCTGGTTTCCTAAACCCGATTCCAATGAACACAACTGGGTCCAAGAATTCGCTCCTGAGATGCCCCCAATCACTGTTCATCAACTTCTGCTGAGATCATCGTTGTGGTTGATTAATAACGATATTGTTATTGACTATCCTCGTCCCTTCATGCCCAACGAGATCTACTGTGGTGGTCTGACCACCAAACCTGCAAAAGCGTTACCAGAAAATTTGGAAAAGATTGCTAATGAAGCAGAACATGGTGTCATCATCATGTCCTTTGGAAGCGGATCTCCTGATTTCCACTCTGAAAAGTTCATGAGGGTTTTTGCCAAACTGAAGCAAGTCGTCCTGTGGCGCCACATGTCTGAATACATTGGCGATTTCCCAGTACCAAAGAATGTCCATTTGCTGAAATGGCTCCCTCAAAATGACTTGTTGGGCCACAACAACACGAAACTCTTCATCACCCATGGTGGGTCAAATGGACAATTTGAGGGATTGTACCATGGCGTGCCAATGTTAGCTTTTCCTATATTTGCTGAACAGCCGTTTAATGCCAAGCGACTGGCGTATCATGGATTTGGAAAAGTCCTTAATATCATGACATTTACTGAGGGCGAACTGGAATGGACAATAAGAGACATAATATCGGATCCCTCTTATTCACGGGAAATCAAACACGCCTCAAAGATTTATCGCAGTCGCCCAGAGACCCCTGCTGACAGAGTTATCATGTGGGTCAATCATGTGCTCGAGTACGGTGATAGGCATTTGAAATCATATGCATTAGAGATGCCTTGGTATTCATACTGCATGCTTGACATCTTTGCATTTCTAATATTTGCAACTGTTGTTATTTCTATAATGGCTTACATATTGTTCAGAAGATGTTGTTGTCATAAAAGTAAAAGTAAAGTGGAATAACCAATCAAATGCAGGACAATAAGAACTTACATGTTGCTATATACAATAAAATATTATAGAGATGTACCTAATAACACATAATGTAATATGAAAGAGATGTAAAAATACTTGCTATTTTGGTGCTGATGTTCGCAAGGTGCCTATAGGCCATGATAATGAAACTCTTCAATTACCTGGCTTTCCGACATTCCTGTGCAGATTCAAACTTTTTTCAAGAACACGTCGCCATTTTATACCATTATGAAGGCAATAGAGGCTTGTGTTCCAGGCTCCACAGCACTTGTAAAACCATTCAAACACATCGGATTTGCATCGCCGAGTCTTAAGTGGAATGTTTCCCGTGGATTTCAATCATTATCCAGTCAATTGACGAGGTATATAATCAGTTACAGCCCGACGAAGTGGCGAAAATGTGGTGGGAATCGGCCAGCCGGACTTCATCAGGCAAATTTTCAGGATTAATCACAGGTATGTCTCTTAAAACTGCCGAGATTTACGGATTAGGTACAGATGGCGACTAGTTGGGGCTAATCCAGTGTTGAAAAGATGTTTTAACAATGTTCTTGACCTCGGAAGACAACCACCTTTGACACAGGAATGACAAAATGGCGGTTGTTCCCGGAAAAAGTTTATTTGTGCATTGCGACATCAGAGAGCAGAAAAAAGGAGAGTTCCACTATCACAGGCTATTTATAGTGCTCACATCCACTGTTTATGTTGTTTTGTAATTATCATTTCTGTTTAGGCCTACTACAGATTTATCAACCTTTTTAGAGCTTCTTGCAGATTAGCGTCCCAATTCATCCAAACTGAAATCAATTTCAAACAGTTCATGTTACGTGGGCAGGCGACTTTGGACTTGAAGCGTTATTATTTATTTTGCATGTGTGATGTTCCCCAAATATTCCTTTCTAAATCAAGTGACATTCTGACTGAATGGGATTTTTTAGGAAATGTATTCTATAGGAAAAGTGACATTAAAAAACTTATGACATAACTTTCTATGATTAATCATTTCGCCTATTGTACAATGTTGAAATGGCTTACTTTGAAAAACAGTTGTTACTGGACAGTGCCAAAAGTTTGGGAAACAGTAAGATTCGGGCAAAAAGACTGAAAAATTTGGGCAGATGATTAAAATAAACACTATTGAAAATTAATGATTTCCAGACAATTTCATTAGAATTGGTACTAAATCTAGATCTTGAAATTCGGGCAAATGTCGCTCGCCCCCCCAAAAATCGCGCGCGCCGTACGCCTATGCATTGGAAATATATTTCATAAAAAATGAATAAACTTTACCCAAAACGAGTAACAGATCCTGGAAAAAATTCACATTTACCCATTTAATCAAAACTGAGCAGAAAGTTAATTATTTCGTGCCTGCAAAAAAACAACAACTCCAACCTCCCTCACCCCCCTTGAGCAGGTGTGCGCAATTAGAGCATCAACAAAGCGGGGTCACTAATCCCTAGTGTCACAAGTGTTTCAAAACAACTCTCCGTCTGAGACTGCTTGAGCAGGCCTTCCCACTGATATAAATTGACATGTTGATTAAACCAGAAATAAGCTCATTCGCAAGTTGAAGTTGCTAAAAGTTTTGACTGGACCGCTGATCCGCAAACAGCTATAATGCTTTTTCAAACTAGAGTTTGTCTGCATGCAATGAATTAGGTCAAGAACTATAAATTTGGACTGATACAATAAATTTTCTAAAACTGTTAATAATTTTTGTTATTTCATCAAATCTCTACAGAGAGTCGAAGTCCTCAACATATTACACATTTACACCATATGCAGGGGCACCCCATGATCTGTTATAAATACCAATTACCTGTTATGCAGCAGGTGCCCGGCTGGCTGGCAGACTGTCAGCTAGGAATTTCCCAGCTGGCAAAGTTGTCAGCTGGGAGTCAATTTCTGGCAATCAACCATTACAATTTGCAGTCAGGTAATGAGAAAGCAGGTGAGGCGGCTGGCTGGGGAAAAAAATATTCATATTGGCTGGCTGGGAGGTGCTGAATGATGCTTTGGCTGGCTGGCAACCTAGCAAAATGTATCACCATGTCACAAAAGATGTGCCACCAAGACCTTACACTGATATGGGCATTATAATAACACACTGTCATGGGGTGCCCTTGCATATGAAGGATCTTTTACTTAAAATATACACGGACTGATAGAGATCTGACGTAAAGCACTACATCCTTATCAGACATTGGATGTGTTTGTTATGTCACTCATCTATTCTCTGTTGAATGGAAGGTTAAAATGTGAGGATAAAATCAAGGACATACAGTTCTTCAACATACAGCCTTTATGATCTTGTTCAATACCCTTTGGCATGGGCAATCATGAGGTAGGCCAATTATAGATACGTGCAAATGTCAATGGTGTCAAGTTAGCAAACTATGAACAAAGGTATCGTTTTAGTGCAATTGTACCATTTCATCACAAATTACAAATAAAACTAACAAGAGAATATGGGAATATAAATGCAAAAAGTCCAGAGCAGACCTATGTTGCAGCCAATATCCACTATTGCGCCAAATAGGCCTATTGGGCAAGTCTATTTTGCCTTTTGGCAAAATATAGGGTCTTTTGGCAAATTATTGGGTCTTTTGGCAAATTATTGGGTCTTTTGGCAAACTATAGTGCCTTTTGGCATACTCTAAATATCCGCGGGGCATTTTGGCAAAATATAGGTGCTTTTGGCGCATGCCTAAACCACACATTATCACTCACTCGAATTATAGTGGATTTTGACAAAGATCCTGTCCTTTGGGAATATGCCCATATCATTCATTATCATTAACTTAAACTATAGTGGATATTGGCAAAGATCAAACTGTTGGATATTAGCTATTTTTAGCCTATTGAGTGATAATGAGTGAAGTGGGCAAAGGATATTTTGTGCCCAAATGCCATATTACCGCTCATTGTCGTGAGCAATAATGAGTGAATTTGGCACAGAATATTTTGTGCCTAAATGCCATATTATCGCTCATTCTCAATTTTATGCATCTTGCAGTCATGCTTCTTTGGTATTAAACAGCAGCTACCGATGTTTTGCTTATTTTAACCACTTCTAATTAAGCTAGAGAGCTCTGGTTTGAAAATTCAGATGCGTATTGACAAGTCGAACGATCTCAGAAAGTTTCATCTTGCTACACTTGACGGAAAATTTTGTAGGGCGTTTTTCGGCAAGCTCTTTTAATTTCTCAAAAAATGACTTGAGCAGTGATATAGGCCTGTACAATTAATCCTGTTTTTTTTTTCGGGCCGTAGCCTGAAGGGGCCAGGACAGCTGCCTCCGAGTCCGCCCCCCCCGGGACCCCCCCCCCCCCCCCAAAAGAGTGAGATAAATTTTTTTAATTTTTGGCAGTTTCCCGGGGCTTGAACACCTATTGGTCTTTAACCCCGCCCCCCCCCCCCCCCCCCACGAATTCTAGATATAGTGATGCAGACCAAACCGCCTTGAAGTCTGACTGAGCACATTGTTGCCTGCTCGCAACTACAGCAGGCTACTGTAGCCTGCCTTGAACTGGTCCGCGCTAAAATACTGGACCACCTAAAAAAAACTGGTCCAGTGCCAGAAAAGACCAGTCCTGTGCGGGTCTGGACCGGTCAAGTGATTATCAATGTCGTGAAGAGTATCGCATTAATTTTGGCAAATCTAAAAATGAAATTCATACCCTCATTTTTATTGTAATATTAAAAATGCCGCTGGACTGCCTCTGGACTGGTCCAGTGACAAAATCGGACCATCTCACCCTAGACCGGACCAAGACCGGACCACTTTTGTAACTACCGGACCACCCTCTTAAAGGTGGTTCCAGTCTGCATCACTAAAAAATTCCACTCAGCCCAGGGGCGATCCAAAAATTTCCGGTGTGGGGTTCTATAGTGTTGTTTGGGTCGCATAACACACAGCCCAGAGCAATTACGCATTCAGCCCCCCCAAAAATCTTGGGCAAAAAAAAGAAATTTTCCTTGCATGATATATTGATAGTGATTGAATAACCAGAGCACATGAAAAGCCACTGTACACAGCATGTACACCTATGTGTTGTTATTTTTGCAGTTTAATCTATTCATTATGTGTGCATGAATCTGCAGACATATCGAAATTCTTTAGATTCTGGGTCGCACCGTCACTTCGACCCTTCAGGCCTCTGACAACGCTTGTATAAACACCGGGGCTCAGCCCCCCCAAACTTTAATTTCTGGTGACGCTGCTGGACTCGACGACTGGATACCCAGAGTCCAGTAATAAACATTAACCATAAAATATTGTTACAGTATTCTTAATAATCTATACTGAAATTAAATAGGTTCACCAGACTAAAAATGTGGAAACAATGCGCTTCCTTCCTGCAACTTTCTAGATTTTTAAAAACGAACAGGAAACATGAAAGTAAAACAGTGGATATTGTTTACATTTACATTTATTTACTCTTAAAAATATACATAAACATTTTAACACTTATTTAACACTATAGTCACCCAATTTGAGCAACTCCGCGAGTTTTAACAGGTACAGTTTTAAAAATTCACAAATCCAATTTCATCAATTGAACATTTAAAATTCAAAATTCAAATTCTTTTATTGCGTGAGAACATATAAATTCCATTGCAATTTGATAAAAAATACATAGAAAAATATGAGTCAGCAAAAAAATATAAACGTCAATACAAGGGTATATTGTAATATATGCATACAAAACATTGAATCAGAATTCTGATCTAGTTTGTCCCATCGGAAAGTTATGTATCGTTTTATTGCATAAACGTTTTTCGAAAGTTATAATTTTCGTATTAGATATATATATTCCATTATTATTTTCAAAGTTTTGAAATTTTGATTTCCCATTATGTATAAAACATTTTCATGTTTTGTCAAATTATCGAAATTCTGATCTTTTTGCAAAAGCAATGTAAAGAGTTTCGTTCTGTTTACCGTATATGATGGACGTGACATGATGAAATCTTCATCTGTCTCAGATTCTTGTTTACAATCATTAGTGAAAAGCACCACTTAAAAGCCTGGTAGACTCAACTTCCAGTAATTTTGTGCAGTTCAACTTGTCCGTTCAAATGTAACTTTTAAAAAGAGTTCATTCATAAATTGAAGTTGCTCATTGAATATAAGAAGTCCATCAACACATCACAATCTTGGCAAGTCATCGTCGTTGAAATGGAGCCACTTGTCGCAGGACCTGCACGTACAAGACTGACGAACTGCCTCCTAAATCGCTGCTTCCTTTTTGGCCTGAAAATATACAGATAAATTTCTCATTTAAATTGGATGACATTTATTTACATATCAATGGATCAATATTACATTAGTAGTGATATATATAAACATCAGGCCTTCCAAGTTGGGTAGCAAGTGAACCAACTCCTTTGCCTTCATGAAAAATGACTTTGACTCCCAACTCCTTTGCTCTCCTGAATTTCGACTCCCGCTCCAACTGACATTTTCAGCATTAAAGAAATGTATTTTTCAATAATTTTTAAGAGTCAGGAGTCAAAAACATCTATTTTCTACTCTTACTCTGGTTCTATCTTAACAAACCAAAGTTCGACTCAGACCTAGCCTGAAAACCACCAACTCCATAAATTTGCCTACGAAACCCTGATAAATATATTATTATGCATCAACAACAACAATTACAATGTAAAATGTCCTAAGCGAAACCAGCTCTATAGCAGTGGGTCATGTAAAACGGTAACTCTCTGTATTCCAGTAATTTTGATACTATTTAGTGAAGAAGAAATCCTATGACAAGCGATTGCAGGTCAGCAGTGTTGTAGTCCAGGCCACAAAATCTGAGACCGAGCCCGCAGAATGAACGAACAAGACCGAGACATTGACAATCTGAGGCCGAGGCGTTGGCTAGCAGAATAAAATTTATAGTTCACTGCCACACTATTTTAGCTGAAATATTATAAACATTAAGTCATCACATCAATCGCAAGAAGGCCATAAAATATCTTTACAGATTCACTAAAACTAAAAGACTCAAGTAGATATACTCTAACAGACACAATAAGAATAACATTACTACTTTTAATGGAGAGTGTTTGTATTTGTCTCGTCGGGGATTTACTTTAAAATTCACAGAAACAGCAAATGGATTAAATTTGTTTCTGTGAATGACGCCCTCAATTATTTATAAATCAAACATTGCAGATTTAAATAGTCCATCCACCAGAAATTAATTTCAAGACAGCCGGGAAAAAATTCATCATGAAATTTTTTAATTTTTTAACTCCAGCGCAGCTTGTCTAATACATTACGAAATTGTGACAGTTTTTTAAATTACATAATTATTTGGAATTTTTTTGGGATTTGGATGAGGGTTTAAGATTCAGTCATAAATTTTGTCCCATTCTATTTTGTTGAGTCATGGAATATATTAGAGTTTTGGGTGTGCAAGTTATCGATCATGTACTTCAGTATTACAGCATGTTGCATTAAATGTTAATAAAAAGTGGTAAAACTTCACATGACCATGGCAGTCTCTAAATAGCCCAATTGGTGTTGATGGGATGTACAGCACAAACTCACTCACTTTCCTGACCATGGCCAAATTTTACATGAAAGAATGTTCAACTTCAATGCGCGTCACTGAGTAAAGGAAAATTACAATATTCTAATACTCTGTGAGATACATGTATATCACAAATAATGATGCTGCACTACGATTTTTTGAACAGGTAAACTGACAGAAAATAGGATTAAACATCAAGAAAAATTGACTAGTTATACCATATCATAAAGGGCTTTTTAGCGTAATCGTATCACTCAATACCATCATGCAATAAAGAGTCATATAATATATACATATCCAGATAGTTGAGAAAAGTTATGGCATAAATAATTTAACATAAACATGGCATTTTAAGTATCGGCCTTCATAATTATCATATCTTGAAATGCGTTGCGGAACAGTACAAGGGCCGAAAATTTAAAATCCTGTGTAACAATATGTTTACATGTAGTTTCTGCCTTTATAAAATCCTGATTTGCCATTCATAAATGCATTAACTGCGAATTAGCTTAAGGTTAAGAGGATTTATTTACCCTTCCTGGTGCATATTTTCATGCCTCCTGCACAGCATCGACCAAATCTTCTCATTGTAGGTACTTAATTGTATTTCCTGGTTCTCTCTCCTATATATGAGACAACAAAAGAGTAATTTAAGAAAGTAGCAAAAATCATTGCATTATTTTATCTTAAACGATTTAAATCAACCACATAAATGTTGCTCGAATCAACAATAATAAGTTAATAACACGATGATGATTATCGTTTGGAATAATTAATTACACAATAAGAAATGTGTAATATATTGTTTGTCCATATCAAAATATATTTCAGTGCTTTTCATTATTAAACAAGAGTTATTTAATAAATATGAAATAGAAATGTAGTGTGGAATAAATCATATCAGCAGTAATGTAACATGACCACTATTTCACAGAAATTACCAATTTGATTTATTATTGAATAGTTCACAGGACACAAACAAATGTTTATAAGCTTTGAGGGCTGAAGTAGGAACACCAATAGACATGAATGTAAGTCAACCTACGGATGATTACACCACGAAGGTCCAGCCTGGTGAACTTTTCATTCTTCGTCTCATTTATTTGCCCCCTGCGATCTGTGTCCGACGGTGCAAACATCGTCCACACACAACTTCTGATTTTCGGCCCTGACAAATTCTTGAAGGCAGTAATCTGCAAATAGTGAAGTTACAAAAATCATATGCAAGATGTGTTGCTGCAGTATATCAAGCTAATATTTATGAATTGGATGTATGGCAGTATTTGAAAACTGATACCAAGCCTCAGTAACGTTACAGATGGCTATTTGTTGAAATTAGAATAATAAACCTTGTGAAAAAAGTCAAAGACATATTGGCCTACTTGTATTATAATTATGTAAATTGTATGAAGCTAAGTAAATTGTTTCAATTGCTAGAAATGATCACAACTGCTTTTAAAAACAATACTCCTACCAAAGGCAATCACAATGCAAAAGGCAGCTGAATGGCCACTTAAAGAGATTGAGGTAACACAAAAAATTGGACCGCCATTAGTTAACTTACCACATCTTTCCTGATTGTAGATCAACTGGCCGTCTACACCACACCTAAATCAGACAATTCATAGCTAGTATTAGCTACATCTCTGAAATGTAATATTAAAATTATGAAAGAATCGTGAAAATTGGGAAATTCGAAATCATCAAGAAAAATTACTGGCTATCTTGTTCTTTTAACCTATCGTAATGATGCTATAATATTTAAAAATCCAGGTTACTAGCTTTAGGGGACTTATTTACAGACTACAGGTAAGATTCTTATACCACTTTCATACAGTCACAAGTAGCCACAACAAGGGGCCCCGATTTATAAGACACAGCGAAGTGTGTAAAACTTGATTACTCCCAGCATTTTGACTCAAAAACTTAAACTTGCCAGACATTCATTTGGTTGGGGGCTACAGATTTTGGTCAGGCAGCAGAAATTTTTATCAAAGTCAACTGTGTGTTTCACAATGGAAGTTCATGGGAACATCTACAGGTCAACAACAAGGCTATGTAGGTCACCGATCACACTTTTGAAGGCACAGACCAAAATTTTGAACTTAGTAACCAAAGTTTTGAAGGTTCCGACCTTATATGTGTGAGAAAATGACTGTGCTGGTAACTCAGAGCCTACATACTTTACTTGACCTACCTACACTGTGTAGGTCACTGAGCTACCAATGGTAGGTAGCCGATCTGGAAATAACGAGCCATGATGACCAAAGAAAATGTTTAGATTTTTCACACCTGACATTATCACCCTATTATATGCCAGAAATTTCTCTCTTTATGACATGCAACAAATAATTCATGAAAATTTTCCTATGAAGCTTATTAAAAGTTTGAAACTGTATTTCAAGTGATTAGTCTTTTGAAACAAAAACCCAACTTTAATGTAACATCGGTAATTCCAGATACTTGCCTTCAGTCACTGGTAATAACACTGTTGTATCTCTCTGGGCAGAAGTTAAGGCAGTCATGTCAGCATTTTCATGGACCTGATGACACCTTTTGCTCCAACTACAAAAAGACAAAAGCATTTTATAGGATAAGGAAAAATTATATTCAGGGCCACGCCAAATTATTTTTATGAATGGATAAAGAAATTTTTGCCCACTAAAACAGAGATCTAGCATTTAATTTTTTTAAATTATTTTCTTTTATGAATAAAATAAGTCCCCCTTTAAATAAACTTGAATATCTCAAAGATCATTCTCTGATTAAGAAAGCTTTTTAGGCCTGTATATCAACCTTAAATGTGTGTATTTGTATCTTAGTGGCACAATACCAAGCTGACTCAGCAGCCTTCAAGTGAGCCTATCCCTGTTTTTAAAAAATCTGTGTCGTTTCTGATAGATATGACAAATTTCACCTTTTGAATATGCAATACCTCTTTTTTGATTTCAATGAGAGTTGACCAGTTTGCAGGCTTGCATGTTGACATTGTGCCTGAGTGTTTGTAACTTGATCGCTTTTTTTTCTGAGCCAGCAGACTCTGAGTGCAAGTTAGACCAAAGAGTCAGTTGTTTTAATGAATCAACTGACTTTCTTCACTTCAACTGACTAAGTTGACTAGTTGATGACTGTTCAAGTGCAAATGACTGAAGTAATTTAAACTGACTTCAACTGACTTTAAGTGATGCATCACCAGAAAAACCTAAAAAACCAAGATCTTTGCCAAAAAAAAAACTATTTAACTTCATATTAAAATGTCCCATAAGATTCATAACTCAAACAATATTTAATTAACCAAACAATTAATAACACAGGAGCAGGATCAATGAAATACACATGAATTTCATTGAAGTTAAAAATCTTCCGAAGAGGTAAATTTTCTTTTTCTTTCCTTTTCTCATAATAATGTGTCTTTTATAATATTCAAGTTGATTTCAATCCCTCAATCAGACAGTTCTGATTACTTGTGAAAGTCTATATTACCAAAGTAAAATTGCAAAGTGCAATCAGCTTTGACACCTTTCAGCATCACCCCAATTAAACAATTAAGAAAACTGGGGTTTGGTCCTTTGTGAGACAAAGTTTAAGAACCCCAGAATTGCATTTAGCTTGATTGGTTAGGCAGCTGGGTGGCCAAGTGGTTAAGGTTCCCGCCCGCTCCGCTGAAGGTCTTTGCCTGCATGGGTTCGAACCCCAGGTGGGGAACCCAAAATTTTCAGTGTACCTTCATGAGCAAAATCCCAGCTGGATGTTGTTCGGATGAGATGTTAAATTGGCGGCCCCTTGTGTCAGCGTCTATGCTGGGCAAGTAAAAGATCCCTCACATGGGGTAAATGTGTAACATGTTGAGGACTCCCGCTCTCTCCCCCATCTCATCAATCAACCCTCGTGAGCGCCCAGAACTGGGCTTCGAGGGCTGCACTTACCATATCTATCTATCTATCTGTGGATGCTATTGAACCATAGTTATTGTGTCTGGGATTGAACATAGCTATTGACACACAATTGACGATCTTTGACACAGCCTGTTCAACTGACAGTAATCAAAGCCACCACTGACGATGGTGACTGACATTTGTTGGCATGACGACGATTTCAACAGTAATTATGACGGACGACGACAATCAATGACGACGACAAATGGGTCTAGTACAAGTACCTTTTTTTCCAAAACTTTTCAAAAAGGGACTTAAATTATTTGTAATTTCATCCAAGGAGCCTAATATGTAAAAGTTATGCAAAATAAGTTCTTAATTGTTTAATAAATATGACTAAGTTTCAGAAAAACACATTTTCTCCAGTCACTTGATAAAGTAGGTCTGGTGGCTCCCCCGCACAAGGGGGACTCATTTTTGTTGAACTACATATATTTACATGAAGCACAAATCATTTTATATTACCTGTTCAATCTCCTATCTGACACAAAGGTTAAAATATTTTCTAGGCGAACATCGGCAGGGAAATGATTCCGTTCATTGGTCTTCAACAAGGAAAGCTGAAAATGTAAATATAAACATAAGTACAATTGAAAGTGAGAGTACTTTTAGGTCTGCTAATTTAAAGCACCGTCAATTTGTAGATTTCAGTCGTATTACACTAGTTTTGGCCAAAAAATTAACTAATAAGTATTCTATGAAGTAGCAGATCAGACAGCAGATGGTCAACGTTTCTTAACAAAAAAATATTAGCAAATTTTTATCGCCTTCAAAAACCTCAATTTTGTTTACACAGCAAGTATTTCAGGGCTCTACTAAAGTAATAAAATCAACTGATCTCACTGATTGGAAGTTGTATTACCGAAAATGTATCAGATAATCGTTTTTAACAGCAAGTTGAATTTTACCCTATACTTTTAGAAGGAACTTTTTCAAATACTTATTTCTATTCTTTGCTATGAAATTTCTAACAGAAGCTAGGACAGATATGCACTAAAAAAAAGAAAATGGTGATCACAAGTCATTACTAAAATAACAATATGTTTCTGAAGACTGCTTCAGACTCTCGCCTAATTATCCATAACAATTTCACGTACCCAAAATTATTTCAACAAAAGAAGAAATTTTTTTAGCTCTTAGACATTTGTAAATATGCAAAACTCGTAAGGCAAATTTTTGACACTTACAAAATAGATAGAAGTGAAACACTCTAAACTTACTTTGCATTCCCAGTCAGTTCTTTGTTCCTTCCTTTTAAAATGTCAGTGTGGTTCATTGTTCAGGTATCCTCTTTGACCTGAAAAGATTGAGTGATATATTTTTGATAATTCAAAGTAAACAAAATACACATATAATTTTTTATACAGCTACAAATATTGAGTGACTTTGAGGGCAGAGGTCAAATCTATTTTCTTCGAGGGTGTGTAAGCGTAAACTATTTCATGGGGCCAAAATTGGGAGGGAAACAATTAGGAACCATTCTAGCTGTCATCATTTACTAAGTTTGCTGACTGAAAAAAAGATTGAAACAGAACACACTGTGAGACAGTCATATATACATATGTTCTGCTTGTGGTAGAAAATCAATTGCAATCTAGATCATGGAAAAAAACAAACTTCACAGTGGAGAGAATCCATTGGATGTTCTGCTTGTGGTAAATATTCAGTTAATCAGGTTGTGGTGAAATGTTCAGTTAAAAAGTGGAAAAAGAGTCAGGCGAATTCACACTGGAGAGAACGTTCTGGTTGTGGTGAAATGTTCAGTAAAAAGGTGGAAAAAAAGTCAGGAGAATTCACACTAGAGAGATCCCATATGGATGTTCTGGTTGTGGTGAAATGTCCAGTACAAATTTGGGAAAAAAGACAGGAGAATTCACACTGGAGAGAACCCATATGGATGTTCTGCTTGTGGTGAAATGTTCAGTAAAAGATGGAAAAAAGTCAGGAGAATTCACACTTGAGAGAACCCATATATGGATGTTCAGGTTGTGTTCAAATGTTCAATAAAAAAGTGGAAAAAATGTCAGGACGCCGACGACGATGGAGCTCTTCAAAGAAAACAGACGAGATAAAAACCTTGGCCTTACAACAATTTTAAATGTAAAATTTCACACAATGCTTCCTTATTACAATCCTGTGGAAACAGATCGCAAATTTTGCTTTGCTTACCATGTGATATTTTATGCGCACTTAGTCCGAGTCTCAGCGGGAGTCTTGATTAAGGAGACTTGAAGGGTTTGGTTGCAGTCGCCAGAAAACCAAAAGAGTCCACTGTCAAAGTAGGTTCACTCGCTCTCTGACCCCAATGCTCTGAAATAAAGTAATAAAATACATAGAGATCTATACACAATAAAAAAGATTGAACTAAACTTTTTATACATGTGGGATCTGGTGCACAGTGAATCCCTGGGCACAGGGATCAATGAACTCATTTGGATAGTGCTTTTATGATATCTTATAACACATATATTATGCAACTTTTGCCATGTTGACAGATTTTACATAATGTTCAAGACAATCACATCCAGGGCGCCCCAAAATTTGATAAGTGCCCCCCCCACCCACCGGCCCCCTCATTTGAGATTTGAAAATTCTGAAAAAATTATTGGAGCAGCAACAGTCGCTGGAACCCGTATGTCTAAAGTTGTGGCCTTAGCTGGCACTCACTTATACCCAATTTTCTCTAGAAAGGTAGTTGCCCTTTGAAATGTTCTGAGGCATTTGATAATTTGTGATTCCTTATTTGAATAAATCTAGCAATATGTGTACCGCAGGCAAACCTTTTTGGGGGTGAGCGACATTTGCCCGAATATCAGGATCTAAATTTAGTAATATTCCAAAATAAATCTCTTCAAAACTATGGATTCTTAATTATGTTTATTTAATTATTGTTTTGCCTTTTTGCCCGTATCTAGTGTTTCCTAAACTTTTTTGTGGGAGGGTGACTATACTCCCCCTTCCAGTATGCCTATGCAGCTAGAGATTACATGCAACATCTAAAATCAGGATGTTTTGAGGAAATCTTTCCGTCACCATTGCTCAGTTAAAGAAATAATGCTCCTTTGAAAGTTTTCTGATAAACAGATCAGATTCGCCAGAGTGATTTGTACAAATTGCTCAATTTTTCATATGCGCGAAGAATTTCCCTACATTTTTGGTATTCCTGTCATTTGCACAAATTGCTACTACCTATTAGGCCTATTTGAGGAGTTGGGTAGATTTCCATCAAAAGGACCTTCATAAATTTCCGATTTAGACCTAATACATAAAAAAGAGAACATTCTTAGCAGAAATATACTCAAAACCTGCAAAGACAGTTTTGAAAAAAAAAAACAAGAGGACCATTTCACGGCAAAAAATAGTCTTTGTGGCTCTTTGTGACTCATGATAATTGATGAGGTGTCATTGTCATACTTTTAATATTGGAACCATAGAATCTGTTTATAATTAAAAACCGATTTTAGAGAAAGTATGAGATGTATGTTCATTTTGTTTATCAGTCACAAAAGATAAGACGTTCAACATTGCCAAATCATTCGTAAAGAAGGCTTGTAAAGCTAAGATGTGTCAATTTTTATATATGTAATGCCGCAAAAATCATGGAAATTCTATGCCTTAAATAATTTGGAAATAATACAATAATACCAAGCAGGGCTCGAAAAAATGTGAATTTCCAGGCAATTTCATGAAGCACGACAAAATTTCCCACTAATGGTCGGGATTACTTGAGAATCTAGCGACTGCTTTCAAGTTAAAAATTTTGGACCTTTCTTCAAAAATTTCCAGGGAGATTTAGAAATTTTCAGGCAATGTCATGCCCGAATTCCCTACTTTTTCCAGCCATGATACTAAGAACTTACAGGGTGAGGAAGCAAATTTTTCAAAATTTGGAATATTTCAAACTTCAGTCAAAATGAAAGGTTTTGCTAAGTCATAACAAATTCATATTTTCAGGCCTTAGAAACAAGACAAAAAGGATCCTTTTTGTGAAGTTTGACTTGTATTATCTCCAGTCAAATATTCAATATGGCCGTCTAAACTTGGTGATGCTTTGAAAAAAAGTGCCTTCATATTTTGAGGCCGTTAGCCATGAAGACAGTAAGGAGGACAACAACATCGTGGTACAAAGTCTTGTTGACCAACTATTCTAGGATGCCCCACACGAAAAAGTAAAGGGAATTAAGGTCCGAGCTGGAGAAGGGCCAGAAGTTGGCTGCCCAGAAGTCTCCGAAATTTCTTTAAGTGGAAATCTTGAACTTTCTTGGCCATAAGGCATGGGGAACCATCCTGAGTCTGCCTATAGTTGCCATTGGGGTAATTCACATCCAGCCATGGCAAAACATGACATCATCGACCTAGTAGTATGTATCAGGTCCGTCCCCCTTTACTCGCATGAAAAAGAAATAAAGCATAATTTTTCTATCTGAAGTCATGACTCCCGAAACCATTGCCTGAGCTGGATACTTTGCCCTGAATGTCCCATCGACATCTTCTATTGATTTTATATAGAATTTGCCATTGCTTTTGTTGATAATAGAATCCACAACCAAACGTTTATAGTTTGAAAAAAAAATTGAATATCGAGCCATGCTTCCTAATGTAGCCCATCATTTTTTCACTATTTCTATCTTCTGGCCTTCATGGAATAGGCTGAATGGTGTCTTTGGGGTCCTGACATAAGATTTCAGGCCAAAATCATTTTGCATAGCCGATCTGGCAGCCTTGAGGTCCACCTGAAGCTCATCAACCACCTCTCTCGTGGAGGTTGCAGGTACCTTGTCAGTTTTGTGGTCAGTGACTCCAGGAATGCTCCATTCTTCTCTTAATTCTCTCCACAAACTCCCAGACATCCCTCTTATTCCTTTCCCATCATTGATTGCCTTCATGATATTGTATTCCGGTTGTGAGGTCACTCTGACTATGTCAGGGATTGTTTTTTAGTCCATGTGGCACTGAAGCAAATCTGACCACCTCTTCCTTTTTGTCTCCTGTCCAGTCGTTTTTAATCACAGCTCATTCTAACCTTCCATAGGTATGGCTGATACCTTAATGATTATGCTGTATTGTTTTCACAATTTTCCTGTAGATGTGAGATGCTTTTTTAGCACAAGGAAGTTCATGGAAAATTTTGGTTCCCCACCCTGTATTAGTACTACTTCGAGAACAAACCGCTTATTAGCGCATTTTTGGATAAAATTTTTTCTTGGGAGTCCAGATACAAAATCCTTTTTCTACAATATATGTATATCACATCAATCTTTGCAAAGTATGACCATCCCTAATAACAAGAAAATTTTTTCAAAAAAAAAATAGAGGCGATTTTTAAAGCAAATTCAGCTTGTTCCACATATTTGACCCCAACTGCATTTAATTACGGCCGGTCCCGCAAAAAACGTCCCGTTCCGCAACTGTGTATCCGCGTTTTATTACGAAATCCCGCTGCCCGCCGTTCCGCAAATTTGGTCCGCATTTTATGCACGACGCTAGCCCCCGTTTTCCTTCTCTAACAGTTTCACAGGATGATTTTCCCAATCTTGGAAAAAGGCTCCTGTCGGGAGTCCTGTGGCCATCAATACAGAGGCGAGTGGCTATATATAGAATCACTAAGAATATATCAGCGCAGGGCTGAAGCATCGCCTCTAAAAAAATCAAATATATTGCTTTATCACTCTTCTATGTTAATTTTGGGTCTGAGTGTGAGCCTGTAAGGGCATGGCCCAATAATGACCCTTGCCTAAATATATATAGACAAAACTATCAAAGAGAAAGAGCTGAAATTTTGTACATACAAGATTTTTTTCTGACAAATCTGAGGCAGTCGAGCAGGAGGCACTTGCTGAATTGAGAATGATAGAAATCGGAAAAGAGGTCTTTGGGTTTCAAAAGTTTTCGTAAAGGGGGACTTATTTTTGTGGAACTGGTTCCATGAAGCACAATGCATTTTCTATTACCTTTCAAATCTCATTTCTGAAGTTAAGTTAAGTTGTTTTCAATGTGAACATAGGGTTGAAAAGAATCGGGCTTTGACAAGGAAAGCTGAAAATGGTACATTAACACTGCGTTTACAAGAGGAAGTACTTGAAGAATAAGGCCGATAATTTGTAGCACAACCTATTGGTGACTTCAGTCATAGTCCACAAGTTTTGGCCATAAATTAACTAAACACTATTCTATGAAGGAGCAGATCAGGCAGCAATGTTTCTTCACAAAACATTAACAAAATTGTGTCACCATCAAAAACCCATATTTTGTTATATATTACAATTATATAGCAAGCATTTCAGGGCTCTACTAAAGTAAAAAAATTATCAAAACAATTGAACTCGCTCAAAACCCATCATTTTTCTTGATTGGAGGTATATATCATACCTAATATGTGGAATATGGTCCGAAACAGCAAGTTCAATTGATTTGATTATTTGTTACTTCAGACTCTTCCCTAATTGTTCATAACAACTTTGCGCATAGAAAATTAATTTCACTAAAGATGTCATTTTTGGAGATTTTCGAATTTTGAAAATATGCAAATCCTCGACACTTACAAAAAAGGTAGAAGAGAAGTATTCTAAACTTATTCCGCAATTCCCAACAAGTCTGTGGTTCTTTCCTTTTCAAAGTCAGTGTGGCTTATCATTCAGGTGTCTTCTTTAACCTGAAAACATGAGTGATATGTCCGATTATTTAAAGTTAAGCGACATACAGAAATATCTTTTAATATAGCAACAAATATTCACTGAATTTCAAAGGCACCAGTCAAATCTACTTCACTCGAGGGCGTGTTAGTGAAAACTATTTCATGAGGCCAAAAACTGAGGGAAATAGTTTTCCTTACGCACAAGAGAGTGAAACAGACTTGACTACTGCCCGAGGTAGTCAGTATTTAGGGACCGTTCTGAATTTACGACAAGGGTGTTGGGTGTTTCAAGGGGGGTACTAATATTTTACAACATGTCTAAGAGGCGCATACATGAAATTTGAACAAAATAAAACACAGGCACATTCGCACAAAAGTGCATTGCTTTGTAATATATAAGTCTTGGGGGTGAACTACAAATCTTCATGAGACCCAAGGGGGATGTCAAGTTTTAACAATAACTTCCTTCAGAACTGACCACCCCTGCCCCATGTCATAAATTCTGAACATTCATTAAAACAAATATATTGTGTGTGCAAGCAAAACGATATCCCTTGGCCTTCGGCCTCATGAAATAGAGTTTCACACAGCGGAGAGGTTAAAGACTGTTACAATATCATGAGAATACACAGTGGAGAGAAGCCATATGGATGTTCCGTTTGTGGAAACAAGTTCAGAGACAACATAAATCTTAACTTTTCCAGAAATTCTTGCGTACATGTCAGGATTAGGGGGAAGGGGAAATGGTGGACAAGATTTTGTGCGATTGTATCAAGATTTGGTAGAGATGCACCTATGCCACTTTTGTTCTAATTTTTTTCCTGAATTTTTGGTGGTACTGGTGAAATGACCAACATCGGTAACACGGCAAAAACCATACTTCCTGTCTGTTGACCAATCAGAGGGGGTTATTCTGGCAGGAAGCAGTAAGGAAATAGACACAAAAAAACCCAACAAGGTGTTGTAACGGCCGAAATTGCACAAATGCAGTATTATGTTGTTTGAATAACTGAATAACCTTGCATCTAAATATTATTTAGAACTGAGAACATTTAGTATTAACCATACAAGTCTTCAATAAAGTCATCATTTGAAACCCTTAGAAATCTTAAACAAAAAAGGAACATTGCTTTCATCTGAGAACTTGAATTCACTTCATTAAAAAACGAATACCTATTATTACCTCTGTACATTATAAAGCTTGACTGGAGTCGGGAGTCAGGAGTCGACATCAAAATTTAATTTAAGTATTCTTGTGAAAATACTTAGTTTTTGCATACCAATTGTAAGCACTTAATCTGAGAAGAGGAGTCATCAGCATGAATTTATATAAATGAGACTACACCGCATCTGACGAAATTATGCAAGTAGGTTATTTCACAGTAGTACACAAACTTTTGGGCCCAGCAGTGTATCATTTTCACATAATCAGTGAATTGAGCTGAGAAATATTCCATGTGACTTTCATCAAGTTTTGTTCCGGCAAAGTTGAGTTATGCCATATATTCAAATATTTTGGTGTCTGACGAAATTATGCAAAAGCCACACAGGAAGTGGAAAGGCAGTACGAAAGTTTAATTTTCAAATAATTGTGCTCAAAACATTAGCGTTACATCATTTGGCAACTATTCATATCAAAATTTTTACTTACTTGCTGTCACTGCCAAGCAATGTGCATAAAAGGCCTGCATTGGAATAACATTGATTTTTGCATATTTTCTTCACATTTATGCTCTCCAAAATCGCAAAAAAGTTCTGATCCTTTTTAAAATGCCATCACAAGTTGCCATCTGATTAAAGTTCAGTTAAACTGTGAGATAGTAGAGCAATGGAAATTGATGAACTGTTGAATAAGGAACAGCACATTATAAACACAATGCAATTTCAATGGAAGGTTGTGGTAATAATTTTTGATTGCTAACCATTTTAATGTAAGAGATGTTACCTCAGTTTCCTTTTCACACAGCTAAATACAGAGAATTAGGTGACTGCTAGAAGCGTGTTTCAAATGATTTGAACCATTTTGACATTTTGGGGAGCATAAATTTGAAAAAATTATGCAAAATCAATGTTATTCTAATAGAGACAATTTATGCATATTACTTAGCCGTGACAGCAAGTAAGGAAAATTTTTTGATGTAAATAGTTGCCAAATGATGTAACGCTAATGTTTTGAGCACAATTTTAAAAATTAAACTTTCGTACTGTCTTTCCATTTACTATGTGGCTTTTGCATAATTTCGTCAGACACCAAAATATTTGAATATATAGCAAAAGTCAATTTCGCCTGTACAAAACTTGAAGAAAGTTACATGGAATATTTCTCAGTCCAATCCAATGATTACGAAGAAAAGGATACACTGTTGGGCCCAAATGTTTTTGTATTACTGCGAAATAAGCTACTTCCCTGTCAGCATGCCTCGGCGGTCCAACGTTGGTCCAGCATCAGTCCGATGTCAGTAGCATTGGACCAGCTTCGGGCCGACGTTGGACCGCCGAGGCACACTGATAGGGTTGCATCATTTCGTCAGATGCGGTGTTGAGGAGTCTATGTTGGAGTAGCCTTTCCAGAAAACCAAAGAGACGATATTCAAAGTAGGTTCACTTGCGACTCGATGCCGTGAAATAAAGTAATTAAATCCATAGATCAGAACACAATGTGAATAAAAAATTTACACTTAAAAGGGGAATCAGGAGCACAGTGAAAGCACAGTGAATCCACAGTGAATCAGTTTAACATATTTTACATATCAAATTTTAGGATAATAGCTTGTTAAAAACACCTTTTTAAGATTTGTCCCTGGAAACGGTAGGACCGGGATGCGGACTGTCCTCAAACTCTGGAATGTCTTGTCCCATATCGCATGTTAGTCCATAATAACAGTCTGTAAAATGATAAAAGTTATATTCATTCACTTAAAGTTTGCTGACAGAACTTACAGGCATGGGCATTAATCAATAAGCTGGTAACTTGAAAGACATGAAAAATATAAATTTATTTCCAAGCAGCTAGGGCTACTTTGAAAATAACAGACATGGAGCCCCTGAGAGGACATGGAATTAAAAAATATAGATTATCGCGTTCAATCACCAAGGTTATTAATGTTCTTCACGAAGCATAATATTATTATATTCCTTGTGAAGAACATCTTGTTACCCCATGAAGAATGTTGCCTTCCATTGCGTTCCCTCACAAAGAATATCGATTTCTTTCACGAAGACTATCACATTCATTGCTGTGATGCTATGACCAGGCAGATGATCAAGAATGGCTGTCCTATATCCTTTTGGATAAGTTAACCGCCTTACTGCCATACTGCCATCTTAAACAGCTGTCTGGTTAGAGCATCACAGAGATGATACCGAGAAAACACGAAAGTTCGCAAGGGAATGCGATGATGAGGGAACGTGGTAATCTTTTTGAGGGAACGTGATAATCTTTGCGAAGGAATGCGATAATATTACCAGGGGAAGCTAAAGATAGAAAGGGACCGCGATGGTCAAAAATATCGCGAGGGAACACAAACGATCAAGTGAAAACATGAAAGATCACTAGAGAACGAGATTATCATCGCAAGGGAATGTTAAAATATTTTTTTTTTAATCCCATGTCCCCTGAGAGGCTGCGTTCAATTCAGTATCACCATCAGCTTCAATTTGTCGAACTTGATGATTCCGCCTTTCTTTCTGTCTGTGAGGCAGACCATTCCCAGTCGTTGTCTGCAACTGAAGTATCTTCTTCTTGTCTGGAAGAGGCCAATTTTCTCGAGAAAGTCTGCAATTTAAAAAAAATAAAATCATACAAATTCTCAATTTCTCAATGTCCAAAGAAGTAACTGCACTTGACAGATGTCATCTATTCATTCAATTGACTATTGGGTGAAACATATCAAAGGCTGTGAACCTTTGAATAAATAGCCGGCATTAAGAGTTAATAGAAGAGCCAGATGAGAACTCGCCAGGTGACATCTTACCACGACACAAACTCTACACTCAAACAATAAACCCGGTGGGAAGTCAGTGGGCAATGGCATCCCAAGACGTGAAAATTTGGGGGGCTGTAGTAGTCGGAAGTTTAGAAGCATTCTCAGCGGCCCAACGGGCCAAAGCGCAAACAGCCCCAGAAGGTTTTACAGGAGCGAATCCATTCAAGCTAATATATTCAATCCCGACATGAAGATCCCCCCGCCAAATTGGCTTCGGCCAAATTGGCTTCGGCCCTTCGGTCTCGCTGCTGACGGTGGACCTCCCTCTTCCATAACAGATCTATGCATACATAATAATAGATTAATTACCAAATTAACAACTAATACTAATAGTGCATAGGCTATAGGTACAAACATTTTCACAGTAATTGCCATTGCCGGAAAATTTGTTTTTTTTTAATGCTGAATTTTCGGGCTCAAGGAGAAAAGGGGCCATTCTATGTATTTTTGGGCCCAACAGCAGGGGGGGGGGGCACGTGCCCCAGTGCCCCCCCCCAGCTCTACCGGCCCTGTATGAATATCACATTTTTGTGATGTTTTGGTGCGTTTTTGTCCAATATTTGCCATTTTATGAAAATGGCAGTCCAATTTCGCAAAAAGTTGACATTTGTGATGCCACCAATCTGACACACAATTAGCAATGACGTCACAAAAGTGCACCACAGCGCCTCCCCAGACTTAGATCCTCAAGTTTGTATCAACAGATCCACCAACGTCATTGCGTTGATTTTTATTGACTGAACAAACAATGCTATCAAAGGTTGATGACTAAAGGTGTCCAACTTGCAATGGTATAGAACGAAGCAGATTCCAGTAGAATCTATTTTTAGAGAAGTCATTATAGGTCATTTGTTTATATGTGGTCAACCAAGTCCCTCACTAATGGACATTTAACTAGAAAAGGGCCTAGTAAATTCAAGCCCCTTAATATCTCCCTTTGCTGTTATCATTTTTATCCTGGGAAAATGTACCAAATGCTGTTAACATCTGGATAAGCATGTGGCAAGCAGTTGTAAACATGTCATTTAATTGCCCTCTGTGGTTGGACCAGTCATCCCAAAGATGGCCAGTTGGGGTAAAATGTGAGGATAAAAATAGATGCTACTGGAATCTGTGTGTCACACAGGGTATTGCTGCAGTTGGACACCTTTAGTCATCAACCTTTGATGCTATATATTTCTATCTCAATGCTTGATGTGATAACACTGCACTGGTGAGCTGTGAGTCTGGTGAGTTGTCACCTGGCGAGTTGACTATTCCCTATCTCAAGTCAGGACAATCTGACAGCTATTAATTAAACAAAAATAAACTTCTCTGCCTAATTTCTCGGCCAAAAATCATCGTAGAGAACTGATTTAAAGTGCAAAAGAATTGTCTTGAGCTCCTCTTTGAGGTGAAGTAACTTTCGCTGCAGTAGCGTGACAGTGCTCGCCAGACTTCGTCACTTCAGACGACGTTTTGCAGTCATTCTAGCCTTATGGGAACTTCCTAATCAGCAAATCCGATACTATACTCACTCATATACAAAACAACACCAAGACATGACACTGTCAACGTCCATAGCGGCTGGAATGAGCCAGAGTTGCTCTGCAAAATGGGTAATACTCCTCCCATTCCTCCATGTTGGATTTTCTTGGTCACATGACTCACATCTAGGTGGAGCTGCTGTAGCGATTTGGATCCACAGGGGGCAGTGTAGGTTGGCACTATGCGACATCTGGTGGAAACTTACAAAATCGCCACAGCAGTCTGGACGAATCAGAATCGAGGAAAATAGTTTTTCTAGGTCAGGTCTTTGTTCCACCAATAAAAGCTAAGGAACAAAGATCTGACCCAGAAAAACTATTTTCCTCAACTTATATTGGCTACTGAGGAAAATATAGGGTCTTTGGGCAAATCAGAAAAGACTGTGACGAAATCCAATATAGTCTTTTGTGGCTATTTGTGTGTGACTTATTGTTGGTACGAGTAGCACTCGATTTCCTTTGTTGCTCTAAAATATTTACACGCAAAATTGTCCCATTGCTCATAGCAAAAATTGTCCCATTTATATCTGCAAACCTGGGTTGAATGTTGGGCTGCACTGTGCTATATTCACTCTTATTTGTCGAGAATTGTTTATTTTTTGTACTGATTGATAGGTTGTGTATGCCTAAAGTTCATAAGTGTTACCGCCAATATCCATTATTGTGCCCAATAAGCCTATTGGGCATGGACATTAGGCCTCTGGGCAAAATATAGGGTCTTTCGGCAAATTATAGGGTCTTTGAGCAAACTATAGGGCCTTTGGGCATTACGACTCCTTTTGGCATGACTTTCCCAAAGTCATCGCATCCTTCAAAATTTCCACGAGGCCTTTGGGCAAAATATAGGTCCTTTGGGCGCATGCCTAAATCACTCATTATCTCTCACTCCCGAATATATAGTGGATTTTGGCAAAAATCGTATACTTTGGATACATGCCGAAGTCACTCGCAATAACTCTTTTATACTATTGTGGATTTTGACAAATATCCAACTTTGGATAATAGTGAACTGACCAATGAGAATACGCTCTAATATCTTGACCAATGAGAATCCACCCTAATATCCACAGTAGGGGGCACTGTAGTTAATAGTCTGTCCAATGAGAATGCCACCTAATATCCTGTCCAATGAGAATCCGGTCAAATATCCTAGCCAATGACAGTCAAGTCTAATAATATCCACAGAGCCATGATTGGCCAGTGGATATTAAGCTGCATTCTCATTGGACACACTGAGAATTCAATGAGATTCCAATCTAATATCCGACAGCCGATGAAAATTGAGCCTAATATCAAATAGGCTAATAGTCAAATAGGCTCTTTGGTCAAAGTCAAAAGACTAGGCCAAAATTCATGACAGTCTTTTGTCGATAATTGTGGATATTTGTGAGTGATTATTTGGGCATACACAACACTGCCTACACAATCCCTCTTCCAATGATAATGTATGTTATTTTGATCGGATAAGAATCCATGCATCCACAAGCAGTATTGTTTAGCATTGTTCGAATGGCGAGCGACATACTGTTTCCAAACTTTTGGCCTGCAGTGTATATTTGCCCGAAGAGTGGTAACATTTCGTTCAATTTGTTCAACTTTAACTTCGCCATACAGGCCATGAAGATGGACAAAAAGCAATAAGGCACTGAACATCATATGGTTAAAATTTAAACATATATTTTAATTATTTCCAGTTCAAGCACAGCGATGTGAGAATATGATTATCCTTTTCTCAAGACTTCAAGGATTCAATCAAGTTGACTTTGCAGTGGAGTCAACACTAATATTTTTCTTGTAGGACTTTGCAGCAGTGGAACCTTGCCTGCTCAAGGCTCTTGCATTTTTGACAGTAACCACGACGCTTCAATTTCACACAAGAATACTGCACTTAGAGATTTGTAAATGTTCATGAATATATCTGATGACAACTACAAGAAGTGTGCAAACTTTTATCTTGATACTTAAGAGGAAGTACTATTTCTAATTAGCCTTTTTGGAATGGTGAGTTTTTCATGTTGCTGAGTTTATTCAAAGATGGCTCAAAGGGATTTTACTATTATCCTTCCAGAAAGTACGTAAAAAGTGATTTTTTTTGGAAGTGTGACATCACATGGCAGTTCCCATAGGTTGGCATTGGAAATCAGGCGTTCCATGTGAGGTCACAGGTTGTTCAGCCAATCATTGCTCACTCTGCATAGCATGTCATATCAAATCTGTGAGGTAGTATACCAGCATATGACCACATGCCATGTGTGAAAGATGAAACACCTTAAATTGTGGCCATGCAGCAGTGGCACATCTAGAAATCATGGAGGGGGGTATGTTAGTCTTTGGCCTGAGGCTTGCCCCTCAATGTTGAACCAAGGGCAACACAAAAAAGATAGCTCATGATTTTGATATAGTGACCACAGAGTCAATTCTCCCTCCCTTCCCCAGAAGAGTTAGTTTATTAAAAATGTGCAAATGTGTATCCCCTTCTTGAGACGCCCAAGCTGTTCCACTGACAGCAAAAAAGTAAACAACATTCAGATCAGGCAGGTCATGAGCCATAGTTGTTTAATGATTCACACAGCTTGTAATCTTCTTCTTTCACTCAGTTATGCTTCATAACACTTTCATACTTTGTCATAAGCCATATATGGCTATTCTGTTCACTGCATCATGTGCCACACTACATCACATTCCACACCTCAGCCAATCATGATGTCCCATCAGTGTGAGGTCTCATACAAATTTTGCCCGATTTTAAAAATTCTACATACTTTCTGGAAGGATAATAATGTCACCAAAAACTACACAACAACTTGTTTATTTAAACAAAACTCCAAGCCTCCTCCCCCTCCTGGAGATCTAATATGGTCGGCCCCTCTGTCACGATATTTTCATTTAAAAAATCGAAATTGGGCTGAAATTAAAGGATTTATGGATTTGTCATAGGCATTAGGTTTTATAACACTTTTGTTCTTTTTTTTGTTAAATTTTTTTGGCAATTCACTGTTTGGCACAGTTTTGCTGTTTGTGTTATGAGCTTTGTTAAACAATGAGGCTTATATACTCCCATGGGTTTATAAGTGAACAACAAAGAATATATGATATATACCAGCCAAATACAGCCTTCTGATTGGCTTATGACTCACAAGTAGGCCTATGGTATAAGTTCCTAATACATTTGTTTGTCTGGTAGGATTTCAGAACTACTGCTTGGCTGGTGGCTGGTGTGTTACTTGATATGGGGAGAGAACAGTTCATCCCTTATCAAATTTAGGACTCCAGATAATACCATTCACTTGGTCACAGTCGATCAGTTACGGGTCTAGTACAGAGTACATATTATACTTTATTGTGCCCCCGATAGGACGATGTCTTAAGATTTTACTTTTTATGATCATCATGGCAACACTACTGGTTTACTGTGCTCTGTTTGCTACTATCAACGTCTCATTGGGTGCTAAGATAGCTGTACTCCCTGTAAGTGTTGGAAGTCATTTGTCTCAGGGTACGAACGTTGCGGATGCACTTGCCGAGAATGGACATGATGTGTACGTGATTCTGCCAGAGAAAATCCCACAACTTGAAAAGTTCAAGGATGGAGTACTCAAAGTGATCACTTACCACAGACCAGAAAAGGATTTCAATTCCCAAGATCCTGGAAAAGCAATAGAACAGTTTTTTGGACTATCTCCTACTGCGTTATTGAGTGGACACATACCAGGATGCTTTGAAGGTTGCAGAAATCTCCTCTCAGACGAAACGCTTTACCAGAAACTGAAGGACATGAAGGTTGATCTTTTTTTACTGGATTCGTTTTTCTTTGGACATTGTGCTTATGTTTTGCCATATCGCCTAGGAGTGCCTTATGTGTCATATGGGACTGCTCAGATTCCAGAGTGGGCAAGGAGTCCAGCTCTGCCTTCTTTTGTGCCAATGAAGTTGGGAACTCCGTTCACTGAGAAAATGACATTCTTGGAGAGAATAGAGAATACTTACTACGCTCTGCTTTGGTCCTGGTTTCCTAAACCTGATTTCAATACACACAACTGGGCAGAACTATACGCTCCCGAGATGCCTCCTCTTTCTCTCAATCAACTTCTGCTGAGATCATCATTGTGGCTGATTAATAATGATATTGTTATTGACTATCCTCGTCCCCAGATGCCAAATGAGATCTACGTCGGAGGTTTGACTACAAAGCCTGCAAAACCATTACCTGAGAATTTGGAGAAAATAGCCAATAAAGCAGAACATGGTATCATTGTTATGTCCTTTGGGAGTGAGTGTCCTGATTTGCACTCCGAAAAGTTCATGCGAGTTTTCGCCAAACTGAAACAAGTCGTCCTGTGGCGCCATAAGTCCGAATATAGTGGAGATTTCCCAGTACCAAAGAATGTTCATTTGCTGAAATGGCTCCCTCAAAATGACTTGTTGGGCCACAACAACACAAAACTCTTCATCACCCATGGTGGGTCAAATGGACAATTTGAGGGATTGTACCACGGCGTGCCAATGTTAGCTTTTCCTTTATTTGCTGAACAGCCTTTTAATGCCAAGCGACTGGCGTATCATGGATTTGGAAAAGTCCTTAATATCATGAAATCTGATGAGGGTGAAATTGAATTGGCTATAAGAGAAATAATCTCGGATCCCTCTTATTCACAGAAAATAAAACACGCCTCAAAGATTTATCGCAGTCACCCAGAGACCCCTGCTGACAGAGTAACCATGTGGGTCAATCACGTGCTTGATTATGGTGATGGTCATTTGAAATCATATGCATTAGAGATGCCTTGGTATTCATATTGCATGCTTGACATCTTTGCATTTTTAATAGTTGCAACTGTTGTTATTTCTATAATGACTTACAAATTATTCAGAGGATGTTGTTGTCGCAAAAGTAAAAGTAAAGTGGAATAACAAATCAAATGCAGAGCAATTAGAACTTACTTGTTAGAACTTACTTGTTATGTACATAACTTGACAGAGATGTAAAAATGCTTGCTTTTCTAATGATCATTACAGCAAGAAGAAATATTGTATTCATATTATGTTATTTTGTAATACCTTACAGTCTTTCACCTTGATAAAGAAAAAATGAGGACACAGTCACTGTGAAAAATGCACTTTGTGACTCATGATAGCTGATGAAGTATCATCTCGTCTACTTTCAACATGGGAAACATAGAGGCAGTTTGATTAGTCATGATCAAGAGAAGGCCATTTGACTTGTCATACATGTAACTGATTTTGGGTTGAAACTCAGATGCATAATCCTTTCGTTTGGCTGTCACCAACAAGAGGGATAAGTCTCCTTAAATCAAATTGACATTGAAAGTATTTGGTATGATCACGACAAATCATCAGTGTGATGACAAACAAAGTGCCATTTTCACAGTGCAACAGTACACTCTTTTTCGTTATCAAAGTGACAGACTGTAAAATCGATTATTTATAAGAAAACAATATAGATTAAAGTGAAATAAATTACCTAAATGTTGAACTTTCCAACTTGTTGTGGCATGAATAACCTATAGGGTGTCTACAGAAAAAAAGGACAGTCACTTGTCTTCTTTTTTGCACTCATATAAGTTCAGAATTTGGTGATAAATAAGTAAGTCTGACATAAGAGAGGATTTGATAGTCAGCCTTATCAGATATATTGCAAATAAGTTGATTTGTGAATTTGATCACTACTAAAGGCAAAATGGAAGCATGATATGCGAAAGTGCTGGTGTTGCTCCAAGCTGACCATGGTCGTCCTATTTTTCTCATTGTTGATGAGAAATTTTTCACTATTTATGGTGCTTGTAAGTGAGGGAATCAATCATCTGTGAGTACTGGGACATTTGCTGATGCTCCAGTTGCCGATAATTCAAATTCAGGACCTAACACTTGGTCTTCAACATGAGGTCATCTGATGACAAGAAAATCACAAAAATGTCTCAAATATCCATTGATCAGAGCGCAGGAATCAATGCAAATGTTTATAATAACATTCTAAAAGAATGTCTGATGCCATGGTGTCGGACAAGAAAGTCTTTTGCTGGCAAAATCATCTTCCAACACGATGGAGTACCTTTTCATACTGCATAGAAGACTCAGGAGTACCTCAGAACAAACCTGCTGAGCAAGGTAGAGTGCCACCCCTTGTCTGCTGAGCTGGACCCAGTGAAATACTTGGAATGGGCAACTTTGAAGGCAGAATCCAGGAAGTTATCCCTACCCTCGCAGTAAAGTTAAGGCCTCCATCATGTCTGCACGGGGGCAAAATGTTGGTGGCGTGCATCAAACATGCTTTCCCATCAGTATGGTCTCATCCGCAGAAAGGTACCACATCAAAGGTGCTAATAATGAGTAATTTGACTGTTCTGATAATACTGTTCATATACAAATCATGTTTTGTTGAATAATGATGCCTGGCACAAAAAAACTGTACACAAATCAAATTGTATTGATCGACTGTCCTTTTTTTCTGTAGACGCCCTGTATGTCTCAATGTCACAAAAACTAAGGAAGTTATTGTGGACTTCAGATGGATTAGAAGTGAGTTATTACCATTAGAAATAGGGGAGAGCGGGGCCAGTTGAACCAAATTTTTGAAATTGCTCTCCTGTGTGCATACCTTTACAGCTTTCAAGGATAACAAAGATGGAAAAGGTAGTCCCAACATCCCAACTTTGGGTTTTTGTGTATATCTTACTACGGCTGACATATGAGCCTCCAAAAAAAAAAATTGGTTCTACTGGCCCCAACCTCAGGGCCAGTTGAACCATCCATTGGAGCCAGTTGAACCATTGGATGAAGGATGAAGTGTGGGGCTGCAGTCATTTATTATTGCTAACAAGTTCAGCTAGGACCATAGCATGTTTTGGTTAGATTTGACATGTCTCACACATTTCTTTCTGTTCAAAGAATAGCATATGAGGCCATGCAGTTGAACCTTTCAACAGTGGCGTAACTGGGGGGTCTCGAGCGGGGGGCACCTGGGGGGGCACGCGATTCTCTGGGGGGGCACTCATTATACTAATTGTATATATTAGCCAGAGTTGGAAATTTCATATGGGGGGCACCTGGGGGGGCACAGGTCCAATATGGGGGGCCTGTGTCCCCCCGTCCCCCCCCATAGGGACGCCAATGTCTGTCAACGGTTAAACTTTAATAATTATTTTATTTTATTTATTTTAATCCAGTGTAATGGGCCTATAAGAAAAACAGTTTAACTAAATAGTACCTCTCATTATAAATGTATTTTGTTAAAAATTTGATTTAAAAAAAAAGGATGAACTGCCATAAACTCCACTGGTTCAACTGGCCCCACTGTGACCTCCGTGTATCTATATATATAGCCTGGCTGTACCCTTATTGTGGGACAGTATTTTGAGGAGGTGGGTTTCCACGTACACATAACCGATTATCTTATGATAATATGACATCCCTGCAGACCAAGTAATTTAAATGCTATGAAAGCTCCAATCTCAATGTGACTAACTACAATTTGCATGTGAAAAACGAAAAAAGTATGACAGTTTCATTACCATGTGTCTCAGAGCAACAAGATCTACATTGAAAAGACCAGCCTAATAAGGCCTAAGGCAAGGTTGTATGGATGTTCCCATGCCTGCTCCACCCATTGAAAAATCAAGAGTGGTTCAACTGGCCTGTCAGTTCAACTGGCTTCACTCTCCCCTACATGGTGGCAAAGTGGAGACAGCAGGGCCGGATTATCCATAGGGCACAGTGGGCACTGTGCCCAGGGTCTCACATGGCAAGGGGCCTCACTAAATTTTGAAAAAGAATATCAGAGGGGCAAGGGCACTCCTGCGCTTTTACAGAAACACTCCAAATATCCTAATTCAATGATTCACAGGGGCCTTGGAGCCCCCCCCCCTCAACTTAAGTGTTCTGTCCTAAAACACGAATTTAATGTCAACTTTTGCATTTAGTAATCATTCCCTGGTTGAAAAGGAGTCAGGTGCTATTGGAATTTTAACTTTTCTGCATTCAAGACAGTGTTTATTGCTAATAACTAAAAACCTGAAACAAACTGAGGCATCAGAGTCCCCCTCTCCTTCTAATTTCTCCATCTTTGTCACAGGCCTTTCATCACAAGATTTCAATTATGGAGATATCAGAGAAGAAATCTGTCATCTTTAAGTCATTTATAATAATGTTTTCTTAAAATCTACTTTTTTTAGTGAACTGCATTTTTGGTTAATTTTAACTTTACAAGCGGGATGGAAGGTGGGGGTCTCAGTGCCTCATTGTGCCCAGAGCCTCCTAGAACCTTGATCCGGCCTTGCCTATCTTGAACGGCTGTTTCAATCATCCTTCAACTCATTGGCGTGTCCTCCTTCTGTCCTAATTAGTCTACAAAGTGCATATATATAGGACGTAAAGCCCCAATCATCCATCCATCCATCATCCTTTTTCTGTATACTATGCATTTTATCAGAAGGTTATCAGATTCATTTACATCATCGCCTAACCAGATATTTAACAGCTTCGTATTCTTAACAATTTTTGGATTGCATCTATCAAAGTCATCAAACATTTCTCGTGCCGTAACTTCTGAACTCAGGTGTAGCCATTGAGGACCAAGTAAAGTCATTCTACACAATTCTTATTCATAAGCTCTTTTAAAAGTGCACAAGGATGGGTATTTGTAAAGGTTATTCACCACGGGAGAGGGAATATGTGATTTATCACCCGAGGCCTTTAGACCGAGGTGTGATAAACACATATTCCTGATCCCATGGTGAATAACTGGCTTATACTGTGAGACAAACACTCAAACACTCAAACATGAGAGGATAACTAGACAACAAAGAATATGGGAATTATTCCCCTGCAATACTGGCATGTGATTGGATGACAGAGGTGTCGAATGGTATAAGCTTCATTATCCTGCAGGCCCAAGTCCTGGCACATGCATGCACCAAATCTACCACTGGCTCTCCTGGAAATTGGATAACAGGTTGCACATCATAAGAATATTATGATTCAGCTAATTTGTTTTTATTTGCAATAGCACCAGCAACTCATCCATGAAGCTTGAATCAGCCAGTTGCAATCAGTTTCGGTATACTCAATTTGATGTTGTGTCAAATTACGTAAAGTTATGCAATAGATAGTGGAGTTCATGCAAAAACCATGTGATTCACACCATGTGGTTCATCATTGTGAAACACATACATGATATAATTATCTGACATTGCTATGTAAACAATGGACATTGAAGTGATGGTGTTACAATGTTTTAAGGCTCTTAATGGTCGGTGTGGTTGCCATGGATATTCCTGAGTCATTGAAACAAAATAATGCTCATGCATTTATTTATTTATTTGACTGGAGGTCTATTTTCATTTTGGGATATCAATAAAACTTAATCAATTTCACCAACTATAGTTTTAACAGTTAGGCCTGGTCTCAACTTCTTTAAACCTGGTTCAACTGAGTCCCTTTCACCAACTGAGTTTTGGTTGATAGACTAGTCAAGGTTCAGTGGTTGACAAATATTGTTAGACAACTTACAGATTAGCGATCTCAAACTGTTAAAGCGGTGTCCCTTTGGGGCTGACCAGATAATACATGGGGGGGGGGGGGTTGGCTGGACTTATGATGAAAATAATTGGTTCAGCACATGACACTGGAAAATAAGTTTCAGCACATAAAAAAGAAGTTTGTTTCCACCCAGGCACCCAGCACAGCCTTCATTAAGTAAGTCAGACACACCTCTAAAGCTGGCCAATGAATAAGCCTACACACATGTAAATAAATGCACATGATACACCTTGAATGTCATCTGAAATATGACAAAAAAGTTAATATATACATTATATGACGTTTGATGTTTGTGCGAGAGACTATGATGCTTTGATACAGTCGTAGCGTAGCTGGTTGTGTTGTTTTGTTGCTTGATAGCAATGATAGGTTGGTTAATGGGAAAGGGAGAAGTTTGAACTCTTTTTTTTTTCACCGAAACTGGGTAGGCAATTATTATATCTATTTTGAAAATTTCCATGAACCTCCCCCCCCCCTTTTCTGTTCTGTGTTGCCAAATCTTTGTCTTTGTTTGGGAAATTGAGACATTGTGTTTGTAACAGCTGACTTGTTCGCACAACATGTGTAAACTTCCACTAAACAAAAATTCCTTGATACTGCTCTGCTTGACTGATTGGCTTAGCCAGACCAGGTCTTAGCTTAGACCTGGCTCTTCTCTTAATACCAAGTTGGTGAAATCGGCCCAAAGAGAGTTTGGTTCGCAGCAATGAACCTCATTCATGTCAGGTCTGCTGCATTCATAGGCGTATGATGATGCGAACTAACTCAAAAACTAAGCCACTTTTTCTGGGTTGGCTCCTGGACTATTTTGTCAGCTGCAGCCCCTAGGGCGTCCCATTTTTCGAAAATATTTTCGGATCACGCTCTTTTTGGGCTCAGTTGTGCTCCCATGTGTAGAAAGTCCACACACCAAATTTCAGCCAAATCCATTGAGGGTTAGACCCCCCCCTACCACCATCTTTGGAGGGCCCCTCAAGAGACCCGAAAATGACTATTTTCGAGCTCAAAAAGTGGCTATTTTCCTGTCTGAAATCATCCTAATGCCACTAAAATTGTTCAAACAGGGGTTTTTGAGAGTGCTGAGTCCATCTATGATGATAACAAATTGCCCAGAGGTCCAGATGACTTCATAACATGCTATAATTGGTCATTTTAGCCCTCGGTTTACCCGAAAACGACTATTTTCGAGCATAAAAAGTGCCTATTTTCCTTCCTGAAATCAGTTAATGCCACTGAAACTGATCAATTGGAGGTTTTTGAGGGTGCTGAAGTCACCCATGATGACACCGAATCACGAAAAGGTTACGCTTACTTCATAACAAGCAATATTTGGTAAATACAGAATTCGGACCACCTATCTTGGCTGTTTTGACCGGATTTCCTGAAGTTTTAAAATTAATGCAAAGCACCAATACCTGTGTTTTAGGGATTTTTAGACATAAGCATTTCATTATCCATTAACTAGTATCAACTGAAAATGGAAGGCATAGAGTTCAACATTTGCAGTGGGTCAGCTTTTCCTTAACAATATTGTACAGATAGAAATCATATAACAAGTGGTAGGCTTGTAATCTTCGCAAGAAGAGCAAAATATTTAATTTGGCTATTTAGTAAAATTGCTTTTTTTAAAAATATTGGTGATGGATGATTAGGCCTTATGTTCTGTTTTTATGCATTTGGTTGCAAATTAGGACAGAATGCAATTAATCAAAAGTTTATAAAGACTGCTCCCCACTATTAGTCCATGTGACCCAGCCTTTACCCCCCGTAATTGGGTGCCCCCTCTTCAGGAAATTACTTCAAACACGTTTGTACAGCTCAAATGTTAATTAACATACACTCAATACAAAAGGGTCTTTAGTAGCTGAAAATTTGGTCTTGGTTTACAAATATTTTGTCTTCATTCTGTGTGAGCAGGACATCAAGACGATGCAATCGCAATTGCTACATTTGCAAAGTTCTAGATGCTCCTTCTGACTGAAGCCTTACACCAGCAATGTATTTGATGATTTTGAACATGGCTGCATACTTTGTTCCTGTTTCCTACATTGCTCTGGCAAGGTCAACCAATTTTGTGTTATGCTGAGATGCTCAAATAAAAGCCCAACTGAAGCTCTAATGAAAGATTTAAGTCAAATGTCATCAGGAGCTTAGCAAATTCATTATTATGTTCTATAGCACCTGATGGAACCTCTGGTTGTGCTCAGCTTTTTTGCTCAATAACTGAACGTAATGATGCTCAACCTGATGTAATAGGCCATGTTCCAAGAAATCATGTTCTTTGACTTGAGTAATTCATTAGACCTTCCGTATAGTAATTTTAGTGTCTCTTCATGACAGGGAATTGGTCGGTATTGCCACTAGACATGTTTACAAGAAACAGGAAAATTATATGTAACCATATTTCATATCATCAAATCCATTACTGTTGTTAGTGATTCTGTTAATCTCTTGAGGGGCATCATGGATATCGAGTACATGTATTACTGACTGAAAACAGTAAGATATAGGCAGACAAATGCAGTGAGGTGGCAGACTGATGAAACCCATGTAAAATTGGCTGTGGGATTGACTTCTAGGGTACTAAGAAAGCTGCCTCCCAGATCTGCATCCAGCAGAATCCAGCAGAATCCAGCAGAATCCAGCAGAACTGTGCTAGAGTTTCACAGTAATACACGTATGCACAGATGTGAAAAGCACTTCCGGTGAAATGTTCTCTTCAGTGGCTCAGGATTGCACTCTTCTGAAATGCATCATAATGATGTCCCATTGACACGAATGAAGATGCAGCAGTTCAAGAAGACACTTCAGCATGTTCAGATGCCTTTGTAAAGATTGTTTCAACAGTATAAATCCTGATTTTGCAATTGTCAAAACGGATCTTACAGTTACAGATTGTAAAACTTTAGTTTTTCAATGGATTGAGAAAATTCTGAGAACTCAATCCAGTCATCATCATGATAATATATGGAATGTATAGATGTGTTCAAATTATTGCCTATGGATTTGTTAAAAAAGTAAGCAAAGCTGTGTCAGTAAGTTTCTAAAGCATAATATAGTCACATACCTTACAGAGATATATTTTCATTTAGTATGTGCATTTAGGTATCTTTACTGTGTTAATAATGAAAAGCTGCCCATTGTAAATGCTAAATTCAAGGGTTACCACCTCTAATTAATACTATGTTGGAGTATAATGAAATGCTCATTTCTAAAAATCCCTAAAACAGAGGTTTTGGTGCTTTGCATTAATTATACAGGAAATTCAACCAAAACAGACAATTTTATGTAAATGGTGCTTGTTATGAAGTAAGCATAACCTCTTTGCGATTCAGTTTCATCATGGGTGACTTCAGCACCCTCAAAAACCTCCACTTGATCAGTTTCAGTGGCATTAACTGATTTCAGGAAGGAAAATAGGCACTTTTTATGCTCGAAAATAGTCGTTTTCGGGTAAACCGAGGGCTAAAATGACCAATTATAGCATGTTATGAAGTCATCTGGACCTCTGGGCAATTTGTTATCATCATAGATGGACTCAGCACTCTCAAAAACCCCTGTTTGAACAATTTTAGTGGCATTAGGATGATTTCAGACAGGAAAATAGCCACTTTTTGAGCTCGAAAATAGTCATTTTCGGGTCTCTTGAGGGGCCCTCCAAAGATGGTGGTGGGGGGGGGTCTAACCCTCAATGGATTTGGCTGAAATTTGGTGTGTGGTTTCTCTACACATGGGAGCACAACTGAGCCCAAAAAGAGCGTGATCCGAAAATATTTTCGAAAAATGGGACGCCCTAGCAGCCCCCGTAGCATCATGGTAAATGGCCAATGAGGGAAAACCAGACCAATATCTGCCCTGGTCAAATTCGTTACATTTTAAAATTTCAGGGCAAAATTGTGATACCCCCCCTCCAACTGAAAGGCCGTCCCATATGCCTAGATGCTGACCTTCATGAGGTTCAATGCTGTGAACCACACTCCCATTTTGTTTGACAGTGGAATTGTGCTATAGTATTGTTATATACAGTTCACTTCAATTCTTTTATTCTTGATGTATTAAAACAGAATACATATATACATACATACAATAAAAACGAACAAGTAACATCAAGAGGCAGATGTCAGATCGATATATTTTACCCAATAATACTGAATTAATATATAAATTGAGTTATTACAATTAGGGAGAACAGCATGAAAATGAATAGCATGAACAATAACAATAATACATTTAAAAAAACAAACAATAAGATTAGGGCTAATTTTTAAAAAATGATTAATTGATTGATTTTATTTTGGTCTGTTATTTGGAAGTTACAGTAATGAAGAGACAACATATATAGTAACTAATAAATAAAAGATCACGGATGGCACACGAAAGTTACATGAACTTATTTCCAGTGTGGTCCATTTGGAAAACACAAGAGGGCGACGAAGTGCAAAGTACATGATGTGCAGTAGAATTTAACGAAATTATCAAGTTTGATTATTAATATTATATATTACATAAATTTAGTGGTTTCGAGCTTGTATTTTAAAGAATTTTTTAACTTTTCGTTTAAAACTATTTTATCATCTGTACATTTAACCCAAGAGGGCAATTCATTCCACAGTTTTGTGCCATTGTAACTAAAATTTGCAATTGTGACACCAATTGGTTTTGGTACTATAAAATTACACAGAGCTCCTCGAGTAGAGTAACGATGGTCAATCAAAACAAAATTTTGAGTTAAATAATTTGGAGCCGTATTATTTTTAGCATCAAACATGTGGGCAAGAATCATCTGTTTTGCTCGATCTTGAGTGTTTAAAATGCCAACCTGGTCTAGTTCTGTCTAACCTATTGATGACCTTGGTTTTAAGTTTAGTACAAAGCGAACAATCTTGTTTTGAGAGACCTGTACCTTATATGGCCTATAACGTCTAGAAATTGTAGCATTAATGTTATTTGATTAGCAAAACACAAAATTTAATAATTTAGTAAGTGACAACATATTCAGATACTATGATGTTGGTTGAGAAAAAATGAAATAGTAGTTTACAGAAAATCTGGTAAGTTATCAATATTTTTATATTTTTTGGTCTTTTTTTAAATGAGTTTAAATACTGGGCAATAACAGGCATTTTCTTTAAGTCTGATGACATTGACCTACATCAAGAAAAAAGAATGCAGAAAATTTTAATTTACAAGTTGTGCCAATGATAAATTATGCGATGATTACAAAGGTCACAAAAGCCATTAAAGTCCTAAAAAAGTAAGAGACAGTGCGATCAACCGAAGTTATTTTTTCCTTCAGTACAGCAAACAAAGGTGGCGGATGGATAGATCGTTTCCGGGCCGGCACTTGGCCTCTATTTGAATATACATGGATGAAATATGGTACACATATCCTGTATGGTCTAGTTGTGCCTTTCTTTTGATGTTCTGATTGATAGATATCCTAGATATCCCATACTTTTTCAAATAATTAAGAAAACATAACAGTTATTTTTATTCGGTTCTGGGCCAAGACTCAGTCACTCTTGTATGTGCATGGATGATATTTGGTACAGATGTGGCCTATATGGTCTAGTTGTGCCTTTTGATGGTTTCATTGATATATTCTATACTTTTTGAAAAAATATGAGAAAAAATATAAAAATAATTTTTTTTTGGTTTTTGGGCTATGACTCGGTCATTGTTGCATGTACATGGAAAAATTCGGCACACATATGGCCTGTAACGTCTAGTTGTGTCTTTTGGAAGGTTGGATGGAAAACATCATATCGATGGTGAAAGTGCAAAACCTCGTATGTCAAAATTTTGCTATTTTTAGATGTTTGGTGGAATGACTATTTTAATATCCAATACACGTTGTCAGTTGATTACCTTGCCAGTTTGCTATTTTTGGAAGCTGTAACACGCTGGTAACAGAATGATTTCACCAAACCTTGTATGTCGATATGTTTCAAAAAGTGAAAGTGCAAAACCTTGTAACTCAAATCAGAACTTTGAAGCAGATATTGTGGGATATTTCAACTTTTTTTGAAAAACAATTACTTTGTTACTTTTTTATGACTCCCAGCAAGTTTCCTGATTTAAAAAATTTTAACTCCCATATATTTGTTTTGGTGATGTAGGCCATTGAAAAAGAGAGTGCACGAAAATTTGAAAAAATTGTCATTTTCCTCATTCTTGCCATTGTAGCCACTCAATAAAATTTGTTATTGCAATCTGTCATAGGCAAATTATAATTTTCACTGTATATACATAGATTGAAAGTATATTCAATGCTGCAAGTTGCTTTAAAGTGTGATAAATGATCGAGTTACAAGGTTTTGCACGGGTAGAAAGTGAAAGTGCAAAACCTCTTAAGTCAACATTTTCAATCACATCTTATCGTAACATCAATGCAAGGGGTAAACGACCTCTGACAAAAAATTTGCTACAACAGGGTGTAACTTTCTATGTATCTAGTTGGCCATAACTCACTTATTAATAAACATTACCATAAAAAAAGACACTTGACAGTTTTTTTCAATTTCTGAAAAACAGCTTTTTTTGACTTACGAGGTTTTGCACTTTCACCATCGATATATACTTTGGAAATATTGAAAAAATACATACATTTTTTGTTTCTGGCTCAAGACACGGTCACTATTGCATGTACATGGATGAGGTTCGGTATGCATTTGGCTTATATGGTCTCGTTGCTCTTTTTCATGGTCTGACTAATATATATTCTATACTTTTCGTAAGATTGCAAAAAAATATTTGAAATAATTGTTTTCATATCGGAGCCAAAACTTGCCCACTATTACATATACAGCAATGTTACTTTCTACACATATCAACTGCTCAATGTGGCAATGCTTTTTGGTGTGTATTTAACACTTTTTGAAAGTTGGAAAAACTTGAGAAAAATATAACAGCATTATATTTCTTGGTTTCCAACCAACAGCTCATAACCTGTACTTTGTACATGCAAAAAACTGTGCTTTAATATGCAAAAATTAGTCTAATGAGGCCTTTCCTTGGTTTTACAAACTCTGGCAAGCAGATGGGCAGATGGAAGGGCAGCAGCAAATAGAGATAATTGAAGCCAACGACTTAACCATTATTGCATACCTATGCAATTGGGTAAACACACCAATTTTATGGTGTAATTGTGTTATTTGCTGAAGGTTTGCTGCTGCGCGGCCTATGTTTTATCCTAGGTATGATGTGCATACAAATACATGCAAAATTGTCCCATTTATAATCTGCAAACTTGGGTTGCCAGGGGGTTGCAATGTGTAAATGCACTGTCTATATTTTCTTTTATCAGCTGAGAACTGTTTGCTTTTTGATACGATTAACCTTCTGTACAGGAATTTTGCATTAATATTCGCGCCGCGAAACGGCTGCAGGCCGTTTCGCAAAGCAAAATTTAGCACAAGAAAGGTTTCAAAATTCTGTGCAGTGATGGTCTCAACATCAATGGTCAACAGCAGGAAATTAGGTCAAGTGGGACCAGCTTCTTATCAATGATTTAGTTTCGAATTTAACAAAACATGACATATTCATATTCAAAAGTGTCTTAAAAATTAAATATTCCCCAGTAATATTCCCTGTATCTATAATTTTTATGGAAAATTTAATTATAAGCCTTGAAAAGCTAAATTATATTATTAACATGTGATTCATTTCATTTCAAAACAGACAACAAGAAAACATAACAAAATTAAAGTTACATAATGTTTGTTAACTGAGGATTATGTTATTGTTTGTGTTATCACTATTATGTAATATCAACAATGTAGCATAGACTTAAATTTGGCAGCTTTCAGTGTTGTCTTCCTTTTTACTATTTAGATGATTATCTATCAATTTTATTTATCCTTAATCCTATTTATTTGCTATCCTATGTATGTATGTATGTATGTATGTATGTATGTATGTATGTATATATATTCTTTTTTTAAATCTATTTTATCTTTCTAATAATTTTTAGTATAGGTAAATTTCTGTCTATTTTTTAATATATCCGTCTTTCAATATCTTTGGAACAGAAACATAACTGCCTTTCATGCATTGAATATTAAATAAATTTAATGAAAGTTATGGTAAAACCATAAGTCCTAAAAAACTTTTTAAGTGCTGCGCGAATTTCATGGCTGTGCCATTTACATATTATGCCCATGTGCTCTTTTCAGTGTGTTGCAATTTGAGATTAAATTGTACTTGAAGTATACCTTTTCTGATACTTTGGTGACTTGACACCATTTTTGTATTTGTAATAGGCCCACCTCATGATTGTCCTTGTCAAAAAGTATTTGATAAGATCATAAAGTGTGTGTGTTGCAAATCTTCATGTCCTGATTTATGACACATGTATCTTTATGATATTCCGATGTCGAATAAAATTCTATATTTAATCCTCACATTTCCCTTCAAAACAGTAGTGGATGAATGAAGGACACAGTGTACACTTCAATGACTGATAAGGATGAGATGATATTGTGATGCATTACATCAAAATCTCTTTCAGGCCGTGTATTTTTGAGAAAAAAAGGAAAGATCGATCTACTTATTACTAGTGTTTTGGTATAGGGATAATTTGGTATTGCAATAATTTGGACATCAACCCATTGTGGGATCTTTGATATGTCCTGCCTATAGGTTGTGCTAACATATTCATTTGTGTGTGTCCGTCTATGATTATGCCGTTTGGCTGTCCTTCTGCCTGCTGCCACTTGTACTGATGATACCTTTCAGCAACAATGGAAAAAACACAAATTAGAAGCTTATTATGCCCAGGATTGCTGTGACGTATCTATGTGTAAATTAAAATTTAGTTAAGCCTTTCCTTGGTTTCACAACTCCTTGCATGCAGACTGAAATATGGCAGGGCAGCTTGCAGGTTGATAATTTCAGACCAAGATTCGGCCTCTTTTGCATATACTTTCATTTCATTTGGCACCAACGCCACTTTCATGACGTAATTGTGCCATTTTTAAAAAGGTGCTGTTCACAGAAGGTTTGTTGTCACACAGCCTTTGTTTTAATTTAAGCCTGTGTTTTGTTGATTAACAAAAAAAAAAAAAACGTATCTTTTAAGATTTTGCTGGAGCTTGTTGTGAAATGAATGTAAAATCCACTTAACTTAAAAAAATTTACACAAAAACAGCTATTAATATGAAAATATTGTCATCATGCATGAATAAATAAATTGTGATTGTTGAAATCCTGTGAGGCCATTCAACCTTTTTAGTGGATCAGAGAGGTCACAGAATTGGGTCAGGTCAATTAGGGTCATACTGGGCTTCAAAAATACTCAGGAAAAGTTATTACTCTTGCCATTGCTAATCGAATATTTATGACATTACAGACAGCAGCCTGTGTTTGGAATGAAAAAGCATACATAAAAAACGTTTGAATGAATCTATATTAAACAGAAACAATGACAACAACAAAGATTGGAAATTCTGAGCTAGCATACAGCAATTACAGCATAACCAATGAATGTAAAATTTGTAAATACTATGAATAGGCATGTTGCAAATATTATGAGCATGAAAATAGGATTCTTTCATCTCTGTTACATTACAACGGAACCAATTTGGATGTTGAAAATGCTGGACCTTTCACATTTTTTTTTCACTTAGGCCAGACAAGCCTCAACAGTATGTGGGCAGTTTTTTAAAACTTTCGAGAATCTATTTTCTCTAAGATTATTCTTTAAAATTAATATTTTGCTTTTGGGTCCAGGTGGTGCCATCAATATGCATTGGCATTTACATATTATATATATAGCATTAAGTTCTAATTGCATACATCTTATTTTTCTTTATTCAATCTTTCTTTTACTTTTACGGCAGCAGCATCTTCTGAATAATTTGTAAGTCAACATAGAAATAACAAATGTTGCAACTATTAGAAATGCAAAGATGTCAAGCATGCAATATGAATACCAAGGCATCTCTAATGCATGTGATTTCAAATGCCTATCACCGTACTCGAGCACATGATTGACCCACATGGTTACTCTGTCAGCAGGGGTCTCTGGGCGACTGCGATAAATCTTTGAGGCGTGTTTGATTTTCCGTGAATAAGAGGGATCCGATATTATTTCTCTTATTGCCAATTCCAGTTCACCCTCATTGAATGTCATGATATTAAGGACTTTTCCAAATCCATGATACACCAGTCGCTTGGCATTAAACGGCTGTTCAGCAAATATAGGAAAAGCTAACATTGGCACGCCATGGTACAATCCCTCAAATTGTCCATTTGACCCACCATGGGTGATGAAGAGTTTCGTGTTGTTGTGGCCCAACAAGTCATTTTGAGGCAGCCATTTAAGCAAATGGACATTCTTTGGCACTGGGACATCTCCATTGTATTCAGACATATGGCGCCACAGGACGACTTGCTTCAGTTTGGCAAAAACCCTCATGAACTTTTCTGATTGCAAATCAGGAGATCCGCTTCCAAAGGACATGATGATGACGCCATGTTCTGCTTCATTAGCAATCTTTTCCAAATTTTCTGGTAACGCCTTTGCAGGTTTGGTGGTCAGACCACCACAGTAGATCTCGTTGGGCATGAAGGGACGAGGATAGTCAATAACAATATCGTTATTAATCAACCACAACGATGATCTCAGCAGAAGTTGATGAACAGTGATTGGGGGCATCTCGGGAGCGAATTGTTTGACCCAGTTGTGTTCATTGGAATCGGGTTTAGGGAACCAGGACCAAAGCAGGGCGGAGTATGTATTATCGATTCTCTCCAAGAATGTCATTTTCTCAGTGTACGGAGTTCCAAACTTCATTGGCACAAAAGAAGGCAGAGCAGGGCTCCGAGCCCACTCTGGAATCTGAGCGGTCCCATATGAGGCATAGGGAACACCAAGTCTGTAAGGTAACACATAGACACACTGGGTTAACACAAATGAGTCTACCACGAAAAGATCAACCTTCATATCCTTCAATTTGTTGTATAACTTCTGATCTGACAAGACATTGCGACAATTTTCCTCCAATCCTGGTATACCCATGCCGAAAGCTGCACTTGGCGAGATTCCGATCATTTGTTTCATCATTTTCCCAAGATCATATTCCTCTGTATCCTTTTCAGGTGTGTGATGAGTGAGGATTTTCAATGCTCCTCCCTTGTACTTGTCCATTTGTCGATACTTGTCTGGCAAAATCATGAAGACATCATGTCCATTCTTTGCAAGTGCATTCCCAATATTCGAGCCCTGAGACACATGACTTGTGCCAGCTGCAGGAAGAACAACTATTTTTGCGCAGAAGTCAACATTAAAAAGAGCTAGCAGAACATAAACTGCAAGCAGTACTTCCATAGTGATCCTGGTCATTTGACATATGTGCAGACAACTATGCAAAATTGTCCTATTTGCTTTTTATATTGGCGAATATGCACTGGTTGCACTTTGGGTTGCGATGTTCTACATTTACTTTTATCAGCGTTTGACCAAGCCTATGGTTGTCCTTGTTGTGAAGGACAGCCTAATTTTTATGTTTCACAAACAGAATCTTCGATATCTTAGTGTTTTTTTTTATTGTTTCAGTCACATGACAACTTCATCATCAGGAGCACAGTTCACGACCTGCACTCAGCTACGGCCCACTGTGTGATGTCTATTCAAAGATAATCATGTCTAAACAAGTCAGATAATAACAAACTACTTGGCAAAACACTAGTCTGAGTACTGCCTTGACTTGTAACAGAGCTCAGAGGAAAGTCGAAAGGCATCCTGAGGATTAAGAAAACTTGGACATCACGAAGATACTTATGGGTCATTCCTCGTCGGATCAACTAGTGGTTTCCACCAACCCATCTGCGAAGTAGCATGAAACAATTGTATGTGGTTTCATGAATCAAAGGATGAACATCCTGAAAATTTCAGCTTTTAAAAGGTGACTCGAGCATGGTGGTTCGATCATACAGATTTTTCTAAAATTTTGCACAGGTACTCTATGGGACCTATACATTTCAAAAATGAAAAATAAAAAATTTTCACCGACTCGTTTGGTTGCCATGGTAATGGCATGTTTTGCCTGATGACTGCTTAAAAGTCATAAATTGAGTTTTTGGTTATGTACCATAGAATAAAGCATTACATGAATTTGTCACACAAAAACGTCAGAAATGTCTTCCCAAGGATTTACCCCAATACATTTGCCATAAATTTGAAGAAAAAGGTTAAAATACTTTTTTCTGTTAGAGCTCAAAGGGCTCCAATACACTAATTAATTGCAGATTTTGCATGCATCAATTTTGGCAGTAATCAAATTTTAGGAAACGATCATACAGATTTTTTTAAAAATTTGCATATATCATAAGCAAGTTATTGTCAAACAAATGGCAAAACATAAAAAAAACTCACCGAGTCATTTTTTTACTGCAGTACCATTACTGTGCCAATGTCAATTTAAATAAATAAAGACAATTTTTGACACAGTTGACTGAAATTAACTGAGATAATATTTTGGATAAAGCTGATAAGCTGAAACTTTAAACTAGCATATAATAGATGTTACTGCATTCAATAAAAAAATAATTATGCTTCTAGCTGTAGTAGATGTAATTTAAATAGCAAATTACTGGCTGCCATGCTGTTAAAAAAAAGAGAACAGAAAATGGTAACGTCACAACTGTTTCAGGGCCTGCAGCAGTTGTGACGCAATGTTGCTAGGCAACCAGGCTGCTCAGAAGTATGTGCAGTGTACCACGCTTGAGTCACCTTAATTAGTCTTACACACAAACCAGAAAACATAATTTCATTTTTGCGTCAAACAAAGACATATTACAAAATATGAAGAAAAATGACAAAGACATATAAAATTCTAGCCTGCCTCGATATTGCCCATTAAAGTGCCACAGAGGCGTAAAACACACACACACTCAACTTAATTAGTCAGTTTTTCATGATTATACAGAGGTTTGAAAATTGTTGATTTTACCATTTTGTATATAATAAATAAAAATATAATAATAATATAGATTTAAAATGCACTAATTTCAGTAAACTGCACATCAGCGCTTTTTCAAATCAATCAATTGTAGGAATTCTGAAACAAATGCGTTTTTAGATTCTTCTTGAAGCTTTCTTGTGTCTGTGTAGTTCTTACTTTTTCAGGCAAAATGTTCCATAGCTTCGGTCCTGCATTGGAAAATGCCAGATCTTCCAACTTATTTTTGTTGCATTGAGCAGATTCTGCTAAAAGTAGCTTGTGGTTGCTTCTCAGTTTATGCTCCTGTTGAGATTTGACTTGAGCAAGTTCTTGAATGTATTTTGGAGCCTGATTGTTTATTGCTTTCCATGTATAGTTGTCATCAATAGCAGCTGGGTGGCCAAGTGGCTAAGGTTCCTGCCTGCTCCGCTGAAGGTCTTTGCCTACATGGGTTCGAACCCCGGATTTCGAACCCAAAATTTTCAGTGTACCTTCATGAGCAAAATCCCAGCTGGATGTCGTTCGGATGAAACGTAAATTGGCGGCCCCTTGTATCAGTGTCTATGCTGGGCAAGTAAAAGATCCCTCACATGGGGTAAATGTGTAACATGTTGAGGACTCCCGCTCTCTCTCCCATCTCATCAATCAACCCTCGTGAGCACCCAGAACTGGGCTTAGAGGGCTGCACTTACCATATCTATCTATCTATCTATCTATCTATCTATCTATCTATCAATAGTTGTTATTGTTAGTTATTACCAAATCAAGCGTGTTTCCATCTTTGTGTGTTGGTGAAGACACATGTTGAACATGGTCAAACATTTCAAGAATGTTGTTGAATTGGATAACTTTGGCATCATTTTGTTTATTCACATGAAAGTTGAAGTCTCCAATTACTATAGTTTCATTGTGATACGTTTGATAGTGGGATAAGAAGTTTGTAAATTCATTAAAGAATTCTGATAAATGGTATTTTTTCTTTTTGGAGTGTTCAGGCCTGTACACCACAAGAATTTTGGGGATTATTCCATTTTATTGCAACTGAATTTCCATGCGCTCAAAAGTCTTTGTTTTCATGGTTTCCTTTTTCGTTGCTCTAATGCCCGTTTTTACAATGCTTCCTACTCCACCTCCTGGTCTGCCCTCACAAAGTGAACCCAAGTAAAAACATTCGCCATTTCTTTCCAGTTCACTAATTTCGACTTTGTCATCTGCTTTTAGCCAGGTATCAGTGAAAAGAAAGACATCAAGATCGAATTCATCTCTGAAATCCTTCACCACCTGTGTCTTTTGACACAGGCTTTGCACATTCTACAAGCAAGCTTTTATTGGTTGGTGTAAAGTCCGTTAGATAGAAGAGGCAACCATAGGCTTGGGTGGATGTTGACAACTGGTCTTTATTACGCATGCGCAGAACAGAGACATCTAGCGTATAATACAGACATCACACCTCCTTTACAAGATATATTTTATATCTAACCTTCACCGTAACTTGAACAAACATTTTTTTTGGTTTCCTAATCTAATTCTTATTCCCAAACACCATTCAGTAGTTTACTTGATTAATGCTAAGAACCTCTAATACCATAACATGAATAAACATGATTTAATCCATTTTAAGGATCAAACTACTAATCTGATAATAGCATCTTTATAGTATTTTATCAACTCATTTATAATAGAGAAATTATGATTATATCTTAGCTCTAGGTTATACAAACAGGAGAGTGTATCTGTGTAAATATGACTTAATCATCTACTGTAAAACAATATAAGTATAGTTTGTTTATCCTGGTAACTTTCTATACTACTTGGGTAATAAATCATATCTACTTCTTCCCTCTTATAAAGCATAATACCATTCTATTCTAAATCTCTGAATATAGTAAACATGCAATACACGTTGACATCATATTTTGAAATACAAATCATTAGTCAAATATTTACTAAATTTTTATCTGAGGCATGAGAGACAAGTAATATTAAACATCACTTAACTATATATTGATCAGAAAATTTTGAATTACAACGTAATATTAATGTGACTCAGTTATTGATTAAAATTGTAAGGAATTTCTTTTACAATTATAAACAGATTGCTTTTATCATGATAAACAATTTCAATTTCACAACAGAGAAATGAGTGTCAGTGGAAAGTCAATCAGGTTACAAAGTCAATAGACCATTATAGGTCGAGTTTTACTGGCTTGTTGATTCGCCGACCGCTTCTTGATGTTTTTGGGGGCACGATTTTCGGGGCGGTTTGGTCAGGTGCACGGGACGGTGACTTTGGGATAATGATTTCAGTCGGGGGGCTCAATTGAGATTTTGTGCTCGACCTTGACCTTGGGGAACATTCACTTGGGGCACATTCACTTGGGGCACCGGGGGATCGAAGTTACGTGGGGGCGGTCTGAGTGTGAAGTTCTCCTTGGTGGGGAAAATGTGCTTTCGATTCCTGCGCAGCACATTTTGTTGGTCTGTCTGTAGGTGGTAACTTCGGGGCACACCATCAACAGCATTTCTCACGACAGCAGGGATCCAATGGCCACGCAACGATTTAAATCGGACGGTCTCTCCGACTTCTAGCTTTCTCTTGTCTACACTGGCGTGTCGGTCAAAGTACTTTTTCTGTTTCTGCTGTCGGACTTACAATCGATTGTGTACTTCTTTGGGTCGAGATGTCACGGGACGAAGTAACACGGGTTTGATGGGGAGTTGGCTGTTCAGCCTGCGAGACATGAGGAGTTGTGCGGATGATAATCCAACGCCTTCAAGTGGGGTGTTTCGATATCCCAACAAACACAAGTTCAAATCACCTCTGCTAGATTCAGCTATCTTTAGCAGATTCTTGATCGTCTGGATGTGGCGTTCAGCTTGACCGTTGGCTTGCGCATATCCAGGGCTGGAAGTGGAATGTTTGAATTCGTACTTCCTCGAAAATGATCGAAATTCTCGACTTGAGAATTGTGGGCCGTTATCACTCATTACTTCAGCTGGAATTCCGAAACGAGCGAAGATCGTTTTCAGTGCCGACACCAGAGTGCTGGTAGTTGTGTCTGGCAAATAGGCAATTTCAGGGAATTTCGAGTGATAATCCACCTAAAGTACATATTCGCGCTGCTTAAAGTGGAATAGATCGACTGCCACTTTGTTCCATGGTAACTCTGGGATCTTCTGAGTTTGAAGTGGTTCCTTTGCTTGGTTCTTTCCAGTGCTTTGGCCCGATGCACATTGTGCGATTACGTCCTCCAGCTGACTGGATAGACCAGGCCAGAAAATAGCTTCTTGGGCCAAGGCTTTGCTCTTCACAATGCCTAAATGTGCTGAGTGTACTTTGTCCAACATTTCCTTTTGGAGAATCTTGGGGATTATCAATTTGTTTCCCTTCAATAGTAATCCATCTTCTTCCGAGATGTCATCTCGGTAAGAAAAATATAGTTTCACTTCAGGAGGTATCTTGGTATCTGTTGGCCATCCTTCCCGAGTGAATCGCTTTACAGCTTGTAAAGTGTCGTCTTTCTTGGTCGCTTCTCGGAGCTCCCACAACTTGTCATCCGATGCATTGTTCTCGACAGGTTTCTGATTGGGGCTCTCGAGAGAGTATGCGCAATGAACATTAACTTTCCCGGTTTGTGGGACACATCTAGGTCGTATCGTTGGAGACGAAGTCTCATCCTTTGCATACGAGCTGTGATTGCGTGCATTGGTTTGGCTAAGATTCCCAATAATGGCTTGTGGTCAGTCTCAACCTTGATTTTCCCATACACGTATTGGTGAAATTTCTGTGTTGCAAAGCAGATCGCTAATAATTCTCGTTCAATCACTGCATAATTTTGCTGGGTTTTGTCGAGCGACCTGGATGCATACAAAACTGGCTGTTCATCCTGCAATAATGCAGCGCCAAGGCCATATTTGCTGCTATCCACTTGTAATGTCACAGTCTTCTTGGGGTCGAATAGTTTCAACACTGGAGCCTCTGTGACGTCTTTCTTCAATTGTTGGAAGCTGTCCTCGTGCTGTTTCTCCCAATGAAATTCAACCTCCTTCTCTAGGAGTTGTCGGAGCGGTTTCGACTTTTCTGACAGAGCTGGTAGAAATTTCTGCAATTATCCAACGAGTGCAAGAAATCTACGCACTTCTTCTTTCTTGGTTGGCACCTCCATTTTCAACACGGGGTCAATGTGGTCTGCGCTGGGTTTCATACCTTCAGCACTCAGTATATGTCCACAATACTTCACTTCATGTTGTCTGAACTTACTTTTCTCCTTGTTCAGAGTTAGGCCTACTTCTTTGGCTCGCTTGAGAAAGGATTTCACACGGTCATCGTGTTCTTGGATCGTCTGTCCATGTATCAGTATGTCATCCACGATAATGCTGACGCCTTCGAGATCACCAAATAAAGCTGTCATCACTTGGTTGAACGCATCGCCACTCGTGGTTACTCCAAAAGGCAGTCTCTTGAACCTGTACCTTCCCCAGGGGGTTTGAAACGTGCACATCTTGGAGCTTGTTGTATCCAATGATATCTGCCAATATCCTGAGTTAGCATCAAAGGTCGAAAAGTACTTGGCATCTGGCATGTGGGCTGCCACCTCTTCGACAGTCTTAGTCGGATAATGGGCACGCTTAACAGCTTTGTTAAGCTTAGTTGGATCAATACAAATGCGGACCTTCCCATTTGGTTTAGTCACTACAGTCATACTGCTTACCCATGGGGTGGGCTCATTTTCTTTCGTAATCACATTGAGTTTCTCCATTCGATCCAATTCTTGTTTCACTTTGTCTTGAACTGCTTTTCTGGCAGGGTGTTAACTTGACTTCCTGTGTCCAATTTAAAATCAATGTCATTGATACACTCCATCCATGGTTTGTTGGAGATTTCATACACTTCACATTCCAGTTCAATAGAACCTAAGAATAGTTCATCATCACTGCTTGATGGTTCCTCATCAATTTCGTGTAATTTCCTTGATCTTTGCTTCTTTTTCCCCTTCTGTTTCGAGTAACATAGATCCGTGTAATGGTCTTTCTTGTTACATTTGGCACATGTAGAATAATACGCAGGGCACTTAAATTTGGCATGTGACTTGCCACATTTCTTGCAATCCGACTCCTGGCTTGAACAGGCTCCATCAAACTTGTAATTGTTGCGTTTCTGAAATGGTCGACCACGTGCGCTTCCGAACCTCCGATTGATGGCTTTTACGTCCACCTGTTCGGATTTTAGGTCAGTGGCATTTAGCTCTGACACACGGCACATGTCGATACATTTCGTCAATTTCAGTTCATCAGCTTGGAGTAACTTTTCCCTTACAGTGTCATCTCTTAATCCACAAATTATGCGGTCAATCATGAGTGAATCTCGTAAGTCTCCATAGTCACAGTGTTCGATTTTGTTCTGTAGGTCAATAAACCACGTGTCGAACGATTGCCCTTCAGTCTGGTTAGATGTGTTAAATCTGTACCTGGTGACTGTTATATTCTTCTTTCCATCGCAGTGAGCCTTCAGTTTTGCCTTGAGGGGTGCAAGCTTGCCTGTTTCAGCTTCAGTATACTTGAAAGTCTTTGCGATTTTCTGAGCTGCCGGTCCAGCCACGTGTAGATACACGCCGCATTGGGTGCTTTCTGTCTTCTCAGTAATACCAGCCGCGACGGCGTATATTTCGTACTGGCCGATCCAATCTAAATATTCCTCTTGTAAGTTGCCTGTCAGGACGAGATGCTTAGGGGGTTTTAAGCCTGTAGCCATCGTGGATTCGTCTGATAAATCCCGATTATGACACCATGTAAAGTCCGTTAGATAGAAGAGGCAACCATAGGCTTGGGCGGATGTTGACAACTGGTCTTTATTACGCATGCGCAGAACAGAGACATCTAGCGTATAATACATCTTCTTCTTCTTCTGGAAGTTCCTCCTTTTCACTCAGGAGCACCCTGTATAGGTTGTAGTAAATGTCATATCAGGAACATGGTTATATGTTTTATATCAGCTACGACGATATTGGCTACAGCTACTCTACGACTAGATTTTTACAATGTCAAGCAAGCATATTAGCTTCCAGCACTCGCTTCCTGTGTAGGTGCACATGGTAGCACAGTTCGTTAATCGTCATATTTATCTCCAGACACTTGGCTGTTGTGGGCGGGGGGCCGTTCAGTAACTTCCTGAGCCCGTGTTCCTCGCTCGTGTCGAAGTCCAGTTCCGCCAGTCTTGTGAGCTTAGGCTCCCGGATTTTCTTGGTGGCTTGGCAGTTAAGTAGGAGATGTTCTCTGTCTTCGTCTGCTAGCTTACAGAGCGGACAACATTTGTCTGCTCCTTTCGTGAATTTGGCCAACCTCACTCGCGTTAGGTAGGTGTTGGTCAGAAATTGTGCCCGTACTGTAGCGGCTGGGACCAGTCTTGGATGGCTCTGACACGTTTTCCACAATGGGTGAGGGGCATTCTTGTTGTCGTAGGTGTCCAGGAATTTGACTGATGACTTGGTTGTTTCTCTCAATGCTAACGTCCAGTGGTCTTTAATTGTGGCTTTGACATAGGTTTTCCAGGACGCCTTTCTCCATGGTGCAGTCACTGCGGCCTCGATATTAATGTTGTACTTGGTGCATAATTGGACCACCCTCTGAAACCAGCTGTTGCTGTTGTCTAGTGCCAACTGACGTTCGGCTAGGTGTTTGAGGGTACTATTCTCTTCTGCTCCCCTACAGATGGCACCGAAGAGTGACAGTGTACGAGTGTCCAGCTCCGCTTCGAGAGGCAAGGCTCCTATTAACAGGTAGATGGCCTCACTCGCTGTTGTTTTAGGAAGACCCTGAATCTGTCTCAGAAGGTTCTTGTGGTAATTTCCCAGCTCTTCTGTCTCTTTTCTCAATAGGACGGTTGCATCGAGGCCGTACAGTAGTCGAGGGGTTACATAAGTGTTTATGATTTTGATTGCAACGGCCGGACTCATGCCGTTGGAGCCGTGCAGTCCGGTCCCCATGAGAGCGTACGCCGTTCTTCTGCCGGTCTTTATCCTACTTTGTACGTTTGGCGTTAATTTGCTGCATGACCATTCTAGTCCCAGATGAGTGAAGCTGTTGGTAGTAGGCAAGTCATTGGGTCCTAATGACCAAGTCGGTTCTTCTGACTTCTGCGACAGGAGTGTCGTGATGCTACTTTTGCCTGGGTGGATGACATATTTCTGGACGGCCGAGTATTTGTGGCATGCGTTTAGCATTGCTTGCATATCACTGGGACTGTCAGCAAGAAGCAATTGGTCGTCCGCACATGTAGGTGCCCCCAGGTAGATACATCCGACATGCAAACCATTCCCTGCTGATTCCAGCTCCTGCAAGAGGTCGTTGATATATAGCTTATACAAGCTGGTCGACGTGACAGCTCCTTGTCTCACTCCTTTCTCGACCATGTAGTCCCTGCTGAAACCATTGTGCCATCTTGTTTTCTCGTTGATGTCTGTATAGAGCTCGTCGAAGATTTGCCACGTTCTTCCACTAACGCCTGATGAGTGAAGCTTTATTTTAAGTCTGACGTGGTCTACTACGTCGAACGCTTTTTGGGCATCCAATGCAGCCGCAAAGAGCGGTTTCTTGTCCTTCTTAGCTGTAGCTATAGCCTCTGTTAGGCATAGTGTGGCCATTGTCGGTGTTAGACCCTTTGTAAATCCAAACTGCAAGTTGCTAGATGTTTTACGTAGGCTTGCTTCTGCTGTCTCTTGGAGCAAGTGTTCGACGACTTTGCCGACGAGTGCCGTTATGGTGATTCCCCTGTAGTTTCCCATGATTTGTGGATCTTTGTTTTTCTTCGGCAGTGGGATCTTGAATCCTGACCTGAAGCTGGCAGGACAACATTCTGTCTGTATGATCTTGTTTATGATGTCAGTTAGTATCTGGAGACCTTCGCTTGAGATTCTCAGCAAGTGCTCGGCCTGGATTCCGGACAAGTCTGCCGCCTTCCCCTTACTCAGTTTCTTAATAGCACTCTCAACGTCATAGGGGATAAGAGGTTTCTCCATTGTGGGCCTTGAGGCGTTATATTGACGTATCAACTCTAGTGTCTGGGAATCTTCCTGGTCTTCATCTTGTGATTTTGACAGCCCTTCGAAGTAGCTTGCCCACATCTCAGTTTGTCTAGCTCCATCAAACTCTAGATTGTCCCCGTCCAATAGGGCCACCTCGGTGTTGTAACTCCCCCTGTTATTCTGAATCAGCCGGTGGAATAGCCTCTGGTCATCTTCCGAGGCAGCCATGATTTCACAGATGAGGCCTTCCCTTTTTTCTGCTGCTTCCCTTCTCTGCATCGCCCGTAGTTGTTTCTTCGCTTCCTTGACCAACTGTGCTAAGTGGTGCGGATGGACCGGTCTGCCTGCTGTCTTCCATCTCCATAATGCTGCCTTGGCTCCTTTGATGGCCTTAACGATCCCCGGGCTCCAGTGTTTTCTCTGTTTTCCTGGATGTTTCTTTATTTTCCTGTTGGGGCTTGCAATTGTTGCAGCCATCCGTAGTATTCCTGTGAGGACATCCAGTGCACCTTCAGATGTGAGTGAGTTGAAATCGATGTCATTTACTTCTCTATCAATAGTTTCTTGATAGACCATTAGGTCCACCTTATTCCAGTTAATCTTCGGATGCTTCTCATCTGACTGTTCAGTCTTCATGCTGTGTTCCTTTCTTTTATGTTCTAATTCTACGCTGCAGAAAATGGGTGAGTGGGTAGAGTTGTTCAGTGGGCCTCCTGCGGGGTCCGAGCTGGCTAGAGATGTGGGATGCCATCTGGACCTGCTGTCTGCGAGGAAGTAGTCCAAATGTGAAGTTTGGTTCATGCCATGGTGCTTGTAAGTCATGTAGTCCTTGATGTCGCAGTTTAAATTGGTTAGCTGCAGTTCAGCCATGATTTCTTTTATTAGTCGCTCCTTTTTCCCATCACGGTTGAACAGATCAGCGTTGAGATCTCCCCCGATAAGGACGCTATGTGTGTGCGAGTATTTGCTGACCAATTCGGTTATTATGGCCATGTCATCGGAAAAGTTCTCCACGGCCTCCTTGGACCCACCGGACGGGAGGTAGCAGCATATAATTATGAATTTGGTACTGCCAGGGGCTGCAAGGGATATTGACGTTACTCTCTCATTTCCTCCTTCCAAGATCTTAACATACGGATTCAGGTCTTTTCTCCAGATTATTGCTATACCGCCATGGCCTCTTGGACATCTTTCGGGGCTGATGTGTTCATACTCGTCCACTGCTCTGACATGGGTTATCCATTCGGGAAGGAGGTCCGCGAACGTACTGCTTGCTTCAAATGACCACAGCCAGTGCTCCTGTAGCAGGGCGATGTCCACTTCCTTCAATGATTCTCTTAGCGCTATGATGTTATACTTCAAGCCATCCAGGTTGTGGGACATGAGGCGAAGTCTGGCTGGGGTCTTTGATTGCTATTCGTTGTCTTCTTCCTTTCTTCTATGGGATGCCCTTGGCTCTTTACTGGTTACTGCTTCCTGGCACTGTCTCTGGGCTGCTCGTGCCACCCTGAGTTGTGCCATATTTCAGCTATCCTCGTTCATGCTTTCCTGTAGCAGGAGCAACTCATCTCTGTGGTGGTTTCTTCGAATCTGCTCTCTAGTGTGGTTTTCGGCACTGTTACTGGTTGTACTCGCTGTTGTTTCCTGTCCCTCTCTGTCCTTGTGTTGTTCTCTTCCTAGCCGGTTCGGGGCATTGTTTGGCCTGCGCCAATTACTTTCTTGGGGGTTCCTTTCCTGTGGGTTGCGGTTGTTGCGCCGGTAGTCAGGCCTATGGTTGTGGTTTGCAGAGCTCCCTCCAGCTGTTGAACCGGTGTGTCTCGGGTAGCTGTGTGACTGTTGGGGGTACTGATGCTGTTGGCCTGCATAGCCAGTTGGTGGCTGCGGGTGGTTCCATGGCATGTGTGTATGTAATGGCACCTGTACAAAAGGAAGGTTGTGCAGATGTGGCTGCCAAGCTTGGAAGGACGGCTGTTGTCCTTCCGAAGTCTGATGGCTATGGTATCTGCTGTGTCTTGCCTCCCGTTCCATCCGCTCTATCTTTTCTTCCATTCTTTGCATCCTCATATCTCTGTATCTTTCTTCAAGGAGGAGCATCCTCTCTTCCAGGCTGTTTTCCTCCTTTCTTGGGGGTGTGCCCATCCGGTAGCCTTGTTCGGTGTGCGTGTGGGTTGGACCTGTGGAGGAAAGTTGATCAAGTCTGGCATTGAGAAGTCTGTTGGTCTCCTGCAACTGTTTGGTTTGTGCCTCCAAAGCCGCTATATGCGCCTTGGAGTTACTGTACTGTAGTCCTTTCGCCTGCAGGTCTTTCTCTCTCTGTTGCAGGGCTTTTTCTTTTAATCTTAACATCCTTTGCATGTTGTCTAGCTCCCTTTCCTTTATACCCCAATACAGTCATCACAGTTGGGACCCTCTATTGTTGTTTTATTTTTCATACATCGGTTTGACCACAATTACATTTTTGCTTAATAAATCAATTAATACTCTACCTAGAACATCGAAATTTTGGGATCCGCACTAACTGAACATTGGCAAACGTCCTTGGGTTGACAGTTATTGCCTTGCTAAAAGGATAATGCAGATATGACCCTGTTAAATTCACCCCTCAAAAATCAGTGTTCACGACAATAGAATTCATATCTCCAGTAAAAAAGTTGTTCCTCCTGTGAGCAACCTCTCAAGGTGTTGAGAATGAGAAGAGAGCTGGAGGTGACTGCTCATGACGGGGACAAAATAATGGAGAGCTCTATTCATGAGGCAGACATCGACAGTATGCAGCTGTCTGGGACTCAAATGCCATTTGACACCAGAGGGCAGTAATATTCTTGCTGCCTAGAATTAGTTGCATGGGCTGGCACTAGGGGTGTTGGGGGTTTTTCTTAATGGTGAATGGAAGGGGGGGCGTTGGTTTAGCAGAAAAATCAATGGCTGGGAGCTTGGAGGCTTGCAGTGTGCAGCAGCATATAAGGAAGCTGTAGGCCTCTCACCTATCAGAATTGCTCAGGATGCAGAATGAGAGGCTCAGCTAGCCAGAGAGTATGGGTGGCTCTGTTGGCATGCCTGGGTTGCCTGCTGTGTCTACATGCTTTCTTGCAGATCCAGGAACAGCAGCAGCAACAACGTGAGGTGCAGCAACATTTGTCATCTCCAGCCAGCAACTCTTGGACCCGTGCTGCTCCCCATGCTGACACTAAACTACCTGTTCCACCCTTGAGTGCTAGAGGATTAACCCAGGGATACACCAGTAGCAGTCCTGTTAGCAGTCCTGTCAACGGCCCTGTTGTTAGCAGTAAGGATACCAAACACAAGCATCACTTACACAAGACAACCCCCTTCAAACCAGATCACAATGGAAGTATTTACTCAATGTGTCCACAACTACACAAGCCCACTATCAGACCTAACAAGGATGGTTACAACACCTTTCAACCTGTGTTGGAGGGCAAAAGTTGGGTGTATTCTGCCTACTACGATGCCCGCCAGCCAAAACATGTGGTTAAAGTCATCGGAATAGCAGACGTGAGGCAGGACAGCAAGCCACACTTCTGCCGGATTTGGTTTAATAACACGCCGGAACCGGATGTACGTGCGGTGATTGAGGACATCGTTCCAGAGACACACGACAAAAGGTGAATTTGATTAAACTTTTTGAAAAAACAAACGAACAAGATGTTTACAAGTTGTGACAGCAATGTTGTCTGTTCTTTTGCTTTTTTTTTTTCAGAGTAGCACAAACTCATTGTCATTGGTAAACTTTGCAGTCAAAGAAATGAGAGTACTTACATTAGGATGCTTTTGGACTTCAATGATATCACAACAGGCTCTATCCATCACACTGAAATGAAGGTTCATTGGGTAACTTCTCACCTCAGTGATGAGTGGTGTCACTCATTCAGTAACATGTCCTCACTGACTGTGGATAGGGGATGCATGGTGCAAAAAACATCTCACCCAAAGCTCAGAAAGTTTTGTCAATGTTGACTTCAGCAGCTAAAGTCAAAAGATAAACTAAGAAATGTCTTATTATGGCATGCCTTTAACTGTATCACACTGTGTATAGAATAGTGAGGCATTCAAGCACTTCTGGCTCACTGCTTTTGACTTTAGCTGTAAGTTTTAGAATTCCAATGGCATCCTGAAAGTGTTCCAATTAAGAGAAATCTGGAATGTGGCAAAGGAAGCAAAAGATGGATTTCAGACTTTTGCAAACAAAACTTCGTCTCCTTTTTGCCAAAATCAATGCATTTCACATTCATTTTTGCAGTGAATTAGGGGATGCTAGGATCAATACATTTCACACAGGATGGTGGTGGAACAAGCTAGTTTCCTCAAACAGTTGCTTTCAAGACCAGCAGCCCTTTGTCTTTGTCTTTTTTAAAACTTTTATCCAAATCACACTGATCCACATGCAACACATGCTGTGTTGTTTCAAAGTTTTCACCAACTTAAAAAATGAGATGGTATTGAACAGGTAATTCGCCAGTGATTCATGTCAGATAATGTCATCAGAAATTGTTTCACCCTTCATTGGAGGATAAAGATTATTTCATCAAAGTTAACTTCCTCATAATTATGTTTTTTTATGCAGAGAAATCATCAGAGGCTGCATTATAGAAATAGAAGAATAATACGATCTATTGGCAACGAAAATATAGGTGGATTTGTACATGAAATGTAAATTTTAAATGTATTTAAAGTATATAATGAAAATATAGTGTAGATAATCAGTAGAATTGATTAAAGCAGTTTAATTCAAAGATAAATAGAATAAAATGTATTGTATAAAAGTCACGATTTGTCGACAAAACTGATAATTTTACATTGTATATTATTTTTATATGCAAAATATTTGAGAATCTTACTAAAAATTTATAAATATTATAACTTTGGGGTTTTGCCAAATCAAACATTGAGCTATGGAAACTAAACATTTCAGTTTAAATGCAACGTTACAAATTTCACTGGATGCTTCAATAACTTTTTATAATGCTTCTCAAAGTTAGCTCTTTTGTGGGTTTAAGTAAAATGTGTGTCTATGTACATTGCATAGGTAGTAGAATTCCCAATGATGGTATTGAAATAACTGGCAATGTCAACATCCCGGTCAGTTTATGCATACATATATAAGAGCAGGTTTCAATTTTAGAACAGGCTCATTTATTGCACACAAATATGTGTCAACACAGGAATTATGTTTTTCTTGTTTCAGGCCATATGTGGGCATTATTACATGTGTTCATAGAGCACACACAATGTAAATTGAACTTCCTGATAGAACAGTTAAATGCAGCTGCAGGTCTAATGAATGTTTCAAAATTTCAAATATTGAATCAATTAGTAATGTCCGAGACTTCTACCTTTGATACAGTGTATACTCTGGTTGGTTAATGCACGTTTGAGCTTTCTGAGGGCTACACTGCTATTCCTTCAAATGCTGCTGTATTAAAGGCAGTTCTGTGTATTTCATCCAAATTTTCGACCTAAGGCATCCAAGAAAATATGTCAAGGAAAAAAAAAATTTTTTCAGGGGGGCGCTGTATTTTTTTTATAGTCAAAATGCAATTTTTAGCGTAAAATATGAAGAAAAACTTCAAAAAATGCCGAGGGATGAGTTTTAATGGTAGAAAGACAAATGAGGTGTCAAATGAAAGCAGAGAAGCAGTGCTATAAGATGATGCAGCTTTTTTGAAATTTTAATTTTAATCCCTGTTCCATGGGGTTTTAGTTGAAACTGAGCCATTTTTGGCATCTTTATTGGGAATAAAAAAATACTCAGACCAAAATTCAAAAAAGCGCCTCCAGCATCATATAGCGCTACTTCTCTGCTTTCATTTGACACCTTATTTGCATTTCTACTATTAAAATCCATCCCTCGGCCTCTATTTTAGTGTTTTTATTAGATTTTAAGCTAAAAATAGCATTTTTCCTATTAAAAGATGCAGTGACCCCCCCAAAAAAAAAATTTTTTTCCTCTGACATGTTTTAGTAGACTCCTGATGCCGAAAATTTGGAGTAAAACTGCACAATTGCCTTTAATTGAGCATCATTTAAGTGCATTTCAGTTCTGTCAAAAAAAAGCTGAAAAGTGCATTAACCAACCAGAGTAACTGTATATGCAATGATTTGCACTCATAAGGGTTATTATCATATTTGTTCCAATCTACAGACCCACACATAATCTAAAAATAAAGATAAAATTCAGTGCCGGATGAACAAAGCTGATGCAGCTGGGCTGACGAATAGGATTTAATTAATTCTCTTTTAATTATGCTCAAACTTGTGATGTACATATCATATAATTATGACAACCTTTAAACCTTCATCCCGTATGAAAAAACTTATTTGGTCATATTTTTGGCATTTACTTTACTTTTTCGAAAAAAAATATTACAAATTAAAGACCCAGATGCAAATTTAGTTGATAAAATAATACATTTTTATTTTGTCACCTGGATTTTTGACAATTCAAAAATAAAATTCTCCGTTGTTTCAGCTCAAAAATATGTCATCCATAGGATAAATTAGTTTTTGCTATAATTGTTTCATATTGAATATCCAATAAATTTCATTCATTAAACAATATAAGAGGAAGGCGGATTTAAGGAAATTTGCCCTTCATCAAAATCATTGTAAAATAATGACAGCTGGTATAATTATGAATCCATGATTGTTATTAGAAAAATATGCACACAAATATTTGATTATTTTTAAACATCAAGAGAGAAAAACCATATTGATACAAACTACCAATTGTTCAAACAAGTCGGACAAAGTTGGTTTATTAGATTCAAAATGGTTTTTTGAAAAACCAAATTTCAATGCAAAACCAACATGGATTTAAAAAAAAAATCCATGTTGGTTTTTTGCATTGAATTTTTGTCCCTATATTTTTTAGAGTGTTCACAAGTTAAATATTATCCACTAACCACCCATCGCTTTTCACGCCTTGTTGGACAGATTGTCATTTTAAAGAGCTTCCTGTGTATTTCTGACTGATCAACAAGTGTGATATGACAGATTTACTAGGTTTTCAGTTGTGAAGTCTTTAAAAGTTATGAGCATGCAAGAAATTTGGCAAAAGTGTGGCTTTTTTACCAGATAGCATGTTAATGGACAAAGGATGTTACGTAGTGTGGAAACAAGTCATCAACCCAGCAGTGTTTAAGAACACTCTAAAAAATGTCGGGACAAAATTGGTTTTTTAGATTCAAAATGGTTTTTTGAAAAACTATTTTGAATCTAAAAAACTAATTTTGTCAGAATTTTTTTAGAGTGAAGGTGACTGAGCAATTAACCAGATAACCTTCCCATGCAAAATGAATGATGCATTAGCCACGAGCTCTTGAAGAACTTCATGGAAAATTCATGACATGGGGCGCGAGGTGTTCGTAGAGACCTTCAAGCTCAAAAGTGCACAGTCTGCAGATTGATATGTAGCTTTCATACAGTTTAAATAGATCCAGATTCCAGATGACCAAACTTCTCATATAAGCAAACCGCAACACCAAGCTCCATATAGTTACATCCCTCAGCTCTATAATCACAACCCTATAACCCTTTTCACATCTAATGTTTTCACCATTTGCTTTGTCATTACAACATGTAAATTTCTGTGACAGACACACTTATCTAGTATAATCGGAGCAATGTATTATTAATTGACCCGCAGTATTTGTGTCTGTAATTTGTGAAATTCTATTCAGCAGCTGCTTAGAAGGAATCTTTTTTTTTTATTCTGGTAGAAAGGCAGTACTTTCCATCTGTATGATAGCAGTTGCGTAGCTACAGGGGGGGCAGGGGGGGCGGTCGCCCCCCTGGCTCCCTCTTGACCAGGAAAGAAATGATTACATTGTCAACAAACGTTGCATTTTGCTGATGGCGCGCCTCTGCCGCGACAGCGATAATAGCTTCCCCGGCAAAAATGTTCCATTTCCATCGCTGACTTGAATATTTTGCCCCCCCTGGAAAATTTCCTAGCTACGCCACTGTATGATAGTCTTCTTATAATCAATGCAGTAACAATGATTCCTTGAAATTTGCTTCATTGCATGAGAGCATGTTGTCATGCTAAGGTTTTTTGTAGATACCCAAGTTGCGTTTGACAGTTAAGGATGACGAAACCAAACATTGATCATCAATAACTCACACAGGCTCATTGTGCATCCAACTAGAGGTCAACATGATAGGGGCATAGGAAAAGCGTATGTAACACTAATGGGTATGGGATAACACTGCAGCAATTAGGTGCAGTGCCTCTCATACAAACTGCTTGCAGTGTGTGATTCACTGCAGTTATTTTACACGCCTTTTTGGACGGAGCCAATGAAGTACTGCTGCTTCTTGTGATTCAGCCTTGTATCAAGCATAGCTTAAAATATACTGTCAGTTGTGTGTGTTTCAAAATTGACACACAGAGCTGTGGAAGTCTAATTGATAAATTGAACTAAGAACTTAGTCTGTCTGAACAAAATAATGAATCCCCTAGGAAGAGGAAATACAATCAATGGTTTATCAAGAAAAGTAGTGAAGTGTGAAAAATTCAAAAGAGAATATATCTATAAGTCAATTCTTTGGTGTTTTGACTTGCATTCTTCAGTTGGTGTCACACTTTCTGTCTTTCAGTTTTACTAGCAGCATTGCCATGTTTCGATTGTGGAGGGCTAAAACTTATTTATTTCACCAAAATTGAGAAAGAAATTATTTATTTCAAAGAAACTCAAGGCCAAGCGTCCCCCCCCCCCGGTTATTAAATGATCTCCCAATTATGTGATCAGGTAACCAACAATAAAACTTTTATTTATTTCTTTTTGTAAAATATGGCTTGATACTATTAATAGTAGGATTCATGTCTTCACAGGTTTTATGCTAGTTTTTAAAATTAACAAGAACATTTTTTTAACAAAAAATAATTGCCGATGTAAGCCACTTGGAATAGGTTCTGTGAAATGTGACTGTGTACATTTATAGCCTACTATATTTAATAGCCTGCCATATTTAAGTGTGCCCCCCCCTTTCCCTCACCTGTCAGAGACAGGGCATGCGGCTGGAGTGTTATGTTCTGGGCCTGAAGAAAATCCCCGTGGAGGAAATCACTGCTAAATAGACATATAGTCCCAAAACCATGTATTATCTAATTGCCTGGATAGTGTGTCTAGGCTATCAATCCATCCACCAATCTATTAATCAAACAATCTGGCTAACTGTCATATCTAATATGTGTGCATTCTGTGTAAAAGTTTCAAACTCAAGAATCAAGATCGCTTGAGGTTGTTACTGTGTTGCAGTGGTGGCCAGTGCCCTGCTGCTGCTGCTCTCGTGTCTTAATTTGCATATTTTTTATGAATGAAGAAGAAGGGGGTGTGGCACATCTCATGGTCAATGATTGGGTAGAAGGCTGGCCAGTTCAAGGCAAATTCTGCTGACGTTTTTCCACAGCCAAAAAAACCAAAAGTGGGCAAATTTGAAACGGTTAGTTAAGGCCAATAAATGAATTCCAATATATGTACATATGACAGAACAATTTGTTGAGGCTATATATTTTGCTAGGTATTTGTTTTTCATAATATTTATTGTTTTCTATTGCAAAATCAATGCATTGCTATACACCCAGCGCCACCACACAGGCCCTCTCTGTTCAGCTTGGTATTGCCGATGGCAACCTAATACTTGCAAAAGCTATTATCTTCAATGGGCTGAGGCTCGGCAATAAAAAAGGTGTACTGAGAATGCAATGATTGAAATAAAAAAATTTAAATTTGTGTTTTATTATCTATAGTGATCTACTGAAGTATATTCATAGAATATATTTTATATAATTTACTTAAATAAAAGGGGTCTATGTGATATATATATGTCATTGACTCAAAAGACAGATTTTTGAAAAAGTATTGCTAAAATAGCCAAAATTAGTAAATTCCTAGTTTGCCATTTATTGCCACAATAGATGAAAAAAATTAGTGCCAGTTAAGTCTAAAGAAGTAAAATGTAAAAGCTGAAAATGTAATGAAATAGATTGACATTGGAGATTTTTTTGCTCAGCACAGATTTTGTCCCAAACCTGTTTACAAATTTTTCCACCAGGTGGAGTTCGGTATAAAGTCCTACTGCATGCCACCTGTGCTGATGTAAACAAAACCATGTGACAGGCTTTATGGTAATGAGCCATTTGCAGCCCTGATTGGGCAGTCCTGGAGAAGGGGCTGGCTTTATATTCATGATTGAGGTAAGAGGGGGTGTATGAAAAAGGAGGGGGCGGAATTAGGACCATGGAGGAAATGACAGTGGAGAAATATTCAGGGAAAATCACAATTATTTTACCCATTTATGGAAAAGTGAAGTTAGTGCAATACATTTTGTAAGCCGACACATTGAAATGGGGCATCTTGGGAAACGTATTGAAAGGGGAACCTTGTAAGTGACTGTAGGGTGAAGCAGCACTGTCAAGAAATTTCCAAAGTGTGTAAGTTTTCTTTCCAAGGAAAACTATATCACTGCTTCAGCAAGCTGAACTGCAGTGATAATAAAAAGCAATTATTCTAAGCCTGTGCATGTTGTTTGGTTTTGTGATATTTACCCATAAATTGCAAAACACAAAGATGATCCTTAACCAGCTTCAGCGTGACATCATGCTCTTAGTCAATGAAGCAAATTGAAGGATACACTGGTATTGGATTGATACTAAATTTTGAATTATTTTCTTCAGCATTGATCTCTTCCATTGTGATGAAGTAGTCGTCGTCCCAGTGATGGTTAAGTAGACCTGTGACTGAGCAATTAACCAGATAACCTTTCTGTGCTAAATTGAATGATGCGTTAGCCACAAGCTCTTTAAAAAGAACTTCATGAAAAATTCATGACATGAGACGCGAGGTGAGTGTAGAGACCTTCGAGCTCAAAAGTGCACAGTCTGCAGGAATGAAGATTCAAATAGATATAGAACGATTAAGATTGAAAGATAGATCGATCGATCGATAATAGATGGATTTAGTACTTATAGTGCCACTTCCAGTAAATTGTTCATTGGCGGATGAATAGATAGATAGATAGATAGATAGATAGATAGATAGATAGATAGATAGATAGAGAGATAGAGTGATAGATAGATGGGCATAGATAGATTAATTGAATGATCAATCAATGAATTTATCAATCGGTTGATTGATTGATTGATAAAAGGCGAATGGCTGTTGTGCAGCTTTAAGTGAATTGTGAATGTATACTAACTATTTACCTGTGAAATAAAAACAAGTTATCAAATGTAGGTTTACAACTGGATAGTTTTGGTTTGAACCACAGTGGCAGGCAGTTGATGAAGTTCCATTGGTGTCAAGATCGATGCAGTGAGCTCCATGATTGAGCAGCCATCGGTTTGCAATCACAGCTCTTGACTGGTTTGTTCATCTGGTAACCATGGCAACGCTGTCAACACAGGCTACAGTGTCATTATCAGTGAATCAAGGCAAATAAATTGTCTGCTAAAATCCAATGCCATGCTGCAGATGGGCTATCAAGTTTCTCCCAGTAAGACAAGGTATACATCTTGAAAAATGATTGATTTGTGTAATGGGATGAACTGATAGGTTTTAGGGACAGTTTATATTGTATTTCGAGCTTCTCAAAACTATCTGTCTACATGTGATAAACAAACCTTTTTATCAGAGCCAAATTATTTTAGTGCATTTCACAGTTTGATTTTAAATTTATGAGGTTTATATATAAAAAAAATTGTTGTTAGGGCTTCAACAAAGACACTTACGTAGCATATTTTTCAGAATGAATTACTAAAATGAACCTTCAAACTTGTAGAAACTTGCGAAATATCTTGTAAAATACCTCTTTTGTAGAAGGACATTTGATATTGGGTAAAAGAGTTAATCCGTACAGAAATTCCATAGAATGAATATAATTGGATTGAACGTTGGTTTATGCAAACAAATGTATGATTTGCATTTGGTTGAAATTTCTAATTGTTATACTTCATGCCCAATGTTGAGTGTCATGAAGGATCTGCCCAGTTCCTCAATGCACTGTAAAATTTGAAATTTTGAGTGAGCTCAAATAATTGAGTGAGATGGTTGCAAAATTTCTTTTATAGCTGACATAAGTAGTAGTTATATATTACTGCCTGTCCGTTGTTATAACTAACAAACAACAAGCTGTGTTGGCTCAAACTTTCAAACTCAGCCTCAACAACCATCTCACTCAATCGTTTGAGTTGACTCAAAATTCAAATTTACCGTGTGCCACACCTGGGATTAGAAAATGCAACGTCTCAGCTGATGAGTAACTTATATATCCGTTGGCAAACCTATATTTCAATCAATTTTTAATTCAATTTGAAATGATCACCCAACATATATGTGAATTTATTGTGTACGTGCTCATTCAAGTTCTGAATTAAAATGTTGAATTCATAGGCTACAGTATACATTTTACCTGTATCTGGCATGTCTTAAACACTATAATTCTTTAATCCCAGCCCCAATGCCAAATAGAAGGCATTATTGATTCAGGCAGCTCTGAAGTTGGCCCAATTCCAACCACTAAATACCTATGTACATGTTCCCTCTGATGTTTTGAGCATCTCCATCCACATGATCGGGCAATTGCCTTCAAAGGCAAGTCTCAGATGTCTGTCTATTGGGGAAGCTGTTTCTTGTCCTTCTGTTTTCTTCTTTTTTTTATTTCTTTATCTTTCTTTTTGACTTTCCAACCATCCTAATTCCAATGAAAGGTGGTTTTTAAAGGTTTTATGTTTTTTTGTATGTTGTGTATGTCTATGAGTATCAAGGTAGATCACAAGCTTGTGTCAAAAGGGGTAGATAGTGCAGTATGAAAAAATACCTATTTTGTCAGAATCACCAGAGAGTAGTAACCACATTATAACATTTTATTTTCCATATCTGACAAAATATTTCTTTGCAAGATATCAGAATATCAAGTGTACGATGAGCACAGTCAATGATGATTGAATTCAAAGACTTTACAAAAGAGTTGTGTTTCATTTGAATATCACGGCCTTTTTTCAAGGTATATGCTAAGTGCAGTCAATGATGCAAGGACATGAATCGCCACCACCTTGTGCCACCACCTTGTGCCACCACCTTGTGCCACCACCTTGTGCCACCACCTTGTGCCACCTTTCTTCTTGGGGTGGGGGCTTGGAGTTTCTTTGAAATAAATAATTTCTTGCTCAGTTTTGGTGAAATGAATAAATTCTCTCTGGGCCGTCTTGAAATGAACAGTTTCTGGTGGGGTTTTTTTTCTTAAGTAGGCAAATCTTGATTTAGCAATGAATATGAAGTTGTGCATGAGTGTACAGCGTGTTGAGATCTATTTATTAGTATGTAATGTGCTTTATCAAGAAATAAATTATCATGATCATTAATATTCAGACACTTCGAGCGCTTCAAATAAGTAATTATGGCCGCCTTTACTGTGAAATGAATAATTTCCCGCTGAGGAAAACTGCAAGCCCCCACTGATTATTAAATGGTTGCCCCCTAGTGGTACATGATGATGCATCTTTAATGATGATTATGTTTCGATTTTAGGCAAATAACATGACTCGTGTCACTATTAAATATGCAAAATATTATTTGTCAATTTTTTATGAGTCAATATAATGTCCTGTATGTCAACAGATTTGAAGTTGTGCAATTTTAAAAGCAAATGTCGCCATGTTGATTTTGTATAAATTTTCTTTGATACATTGTATGACGTGTATGTCTGTTACTTTTCACTGTAATTACACTCGGAAATGATCTCTGTACATACACACGTTTCAAGTTTCTTGGACCAAAAAGAACACATGGCAGGCTGACACCTAAAAAGGTGTATTTGCCTTTTAACCCTCGATTTGATACAATAAATTTCAACATTATAATTACAACAATTTGAATATATATATATTTTTTAAATAACACGGAATTTAGCATAAAATTTGTTGGATGTTTGACTAAAATATAACATGCCTTACTTAATTGCCTACATGTAGATTAATGGTGTCAGTGAGAATATATGACATGAAACAATTATTGCTTCATGCTTTGTTATGTCATATCCTGGATTCCAGGTTTGTCAAAACTCAGATTAAAAGGAAATCAGTTAGGTACAGTATAGGGTTGATGCAAGGCGATAATTAGGATAATAATATAATGCCAATTTCCTGATATAGATAAGCTTCTATCATTACCAAAGCTGCACACAATTTTATATTGTTTTATTGATTCTGGTATCAAAATTTATAGCATCCAAGAATATTTATGGCGACCTAATGATATGAAATTGTGTTGTCCGCTTTAATTTTGTTGCCAGCTTAGAAGTTTCTGGGAGGAAAGTGTTTAGTCCTTAGTTATGTGTTGTCAGACAAGTACTCCTGCAGCGCATGCACTCTAAAAAATGTCGGAACAAAATTGGTTTTTTAGATTCAAAATGGTTTTTTGAAAAACCAAATTTTAATGCAAAACCAACATGGATCCATGTTGGTTTTGCATTGAAATTTGGTTTTTCAAAAAACCATTTTGAATCTAAAAAACCAATTTTGTCTGAATTTTTTTAGAGTGTGAGATGCTTCAAAATTATTCCGCAGAATTTATCTTAACATATCGTAATCACAACATTTATCTTAACGTAAATGTGTGAGTTTTTTAGCAAGTCATTATATTGATGCCTTGATCCCTCTCCCTGTATTAAATTACAGCCTCACTATTTACTCAGCAGATGATTTGTCTTAATCTTTTCCTTGCATTCATCTAATAATTTATTAAAATGCATTCGCTCTCAGCTCCATTCTTGCCCAGTCTATTCCCTGGAAAACTAGAGTCTCCCAGACCATACTAGATTCTAGCCTAGCAATTTATTCAGTAGATAATCCATCTCGCAGCCAACAATAGACGGAGATCCTTAAAAAATCTTTCAATTTCCCAGCATTAAACATTGAGGCAAAGTGGAGATCCCAGCTCAGTCCAAATTGGCAGAAGCAACTCACAAATGCAATGGTTGGCAGGATTCACGCATATTAAAGACTTAATTATCCATCAATTTACTTTTATGCTGTTCTCTAATGTCGTTTTCTGATGCTGTTTTGAAATGCAAGCTTTGATTAAGGCTGCCCCAGTGCTGCAAATAAACTCCCTTCCAATAAATTTGGTAAATAATAATCGAACAGTTTTCATTGCCAGCTTCATGAAGGAAGCACCCAGAACTAATCTAGAAAATTATAAGGCTCTGGCGCAGTGCAGAAGTAATCAAAGTGACATCAAAAAGACATTAATCTAATGGCTGTTCATTATGATTAGGTTGGTTAGTGGTTTGTCTAATCAAACTGTATGGATTCTCAACAAAATTGCTCAAAAGGGGCTTTCAAACCATATCTGTGTTCCATGGTTTGGCTTTGTTATACACATTGTAGATACAATGTCCTAGACAACTTCTCTGAGGTCGTTTGAATACAGGCTAAACACCTACCAGCATCAAATTGATGATATGATAATGTGTGTTTGGTATGATAATGTTGGATATAGGGCACATTTTAAGTGATGTGCAGTTGGTCATGTGATCCAGTAATTCAAAGTAGATCTAGACTATTCATTTATCCCACCCCCTGGTCTAAAATGGCATGAATTAGGAATAGAGTTACATGTACCTTTCAAAACAAATCTAAATCGATTACACAGTATTTGGTTTTTGTATCGCTGGGCATGGCATACATAATTGAGGTATACACAATAGTCGATTAGTACTTGACATTTTTAGCTCATCCATTTGCCCATCATTCTGCAGGTCTGCAATTGTATCATTAAATGGAATACGTTTATCACAATTTAGATAACATTTCTCATAAATCTTTATCATTCATTGTTTTAATTTTAGAGATATGAAAGTGATCTATCTTGTCTTCTGAAGAATATTTAAAAGAATTCAACAAGCTAAAACATTCTGTTTACTTTAAACCCCAGAAACTGTTATGTCTGCTTGTAATGGCAAGGGGCTGTTTTTCTGGTTTGACTTTGTGGTATTTGACTTCTGTTTGTAGATGTTTCTTCAAAGAGACATTTTAATGAAGTTTTCGATTGAGACAAGAGAGCTGCCTCTTCTGCTGGAAACCTGACACAATTTGGTTAATGGAAGTTTATGGAGAGCCCATTTCCCCCACAAAGTAATTTTAAGTCTATCAATGTACTTAAGAGAACCTTAATACAAAATTCATGATGTGAGGGCATTAGATGTTTAGATGTTTAATAGACATGCAACCTTCCAAGTGCACAATCAGCAGAAGCAGTTGTGGAAGTTCTACCTGATGATGCAAAATAACACAGAAAGGTAGATCGATAAAAGATACATACTGTAGATACACCGACCATATCGATTAATAGATCAATATATTGACAGATTGGTAGATATAAATAGATGGATTGATATATGCACAATCATACATCATACAGGGTTGACAGGTAGGATTTTGTGGAGATCAGAAGACAGATAGTTACATTGTAGATGAAGCGAAGGATATAAGATAGATTTCAAGTTGATAGACACAGATAGATAGATATATAGAAAGATAGATGGGTAGATAGACAGATAGATAGACAGATAGATAGATAGATAGATAGATAGATAGATAGATAGATAGATAGATTACCAGCTTAGAAGTTTCCAGGAGGAAAGTGTTTAGTCCTTAATTGTGTGTAGTCAGACAAGTAGGGGGAACGGGGGCACATTGGGACGCTTTTAACGTCTACTAATTTTGCTCAATGCTGAAAGCACTGAAGAACTCAGAAGTTTGCATGAATATCACCAATACCATTGAGCTTAAATGCAAGGCATTATAAACTAGACTTCACATACCCTTTTGCAGCCAGAGAGCAAAATGTGAGTCGAAAAAATGACTGTCCCAATGTGCCCCGCGGGGCACATTGGGACATCAGCCGGGGCACATTGGGACATCAATTGAAAAATCATTTTAACACTCCATGTGCAATAGATATCACATATAAGTAGTGCGTAAGACAATATACAGTGCATAAACACCTTGTAGTGCCAATAGTTCATAACTTTAAACAGTTTTAAACATTTAACATAAAATGTCCTGGGTGCGGACATCTATGTAAGTGACACACAGTGCTTTGCGACAAATTTGTTCACAGAGCATGGTAATCCACTACACCTCTATTCACTGTATCCTGAACACCTGTTGTGTGCTGTCCCAGGTCATTCAGTTGCCTTGGACACTTACATTCTGCCATATTAAGTGCGTCCCAATGTGCCCCAAATTCACTGTCCCAATGAGCCCCGATATGACTTTTACACCAAAATGCTAATTTCTCGGACACCAGTGAGTGTGTTTATACGGATAGCAATTCATAACTGTTCGTTAGGATATATAAATTCTTACGAGCACTGAGAAAGCTTCATTGTTCATGGTTTGTCCACAGAATGGTTTGAATTGAACCTGTCCATATTTACTTCAGTAGTAGCAAAAACAAACTTTTGCTCGCCATACTTCTGCATGTGGCTGTAATTTGTCTATAAAACCATGGAAACATCAGGATGTGAAATTACAAGATATGATGGCACTACCATATCATACACCTTGCCAGGATCCAAGAAAACCCCACTGTCCCACAGTGCCCCGCGTCCCAATGTGCCCCCGTTCCCCCTACTCCTGCAGCGCAAGAGTTGCTTCAAAATTATTCCGCAGAATTTATCTTACAGCTCTAGCAATTGATTTGAAGAAATCAGTTTTTTTTTCAGTGCCAGAGTGGACCTATGATGTCATAGGCAGATGCTCCATTGCTCAGCACTGGAAGATATGCAAAATTGGTGCTAGCAATGATGCCATAGGTCCAACTGGCCAATCGAGTTCATTGTGCACAGTTTCATCATAGCCTTGCAGTTACGTCATTGCTATACTGGCCAATAATATCGCAACAACAACTCAGGTGCAAAGTTGGACTGCACATGGGGAGGGGGAACTCTACTCAAAAGCTGTCAATTGTACTTATGATTGCATACTCACACAAGGTACTGTGGTAACCAACAATGCAATACAGGATTAAAGCAGTTTTTGTTTTACACTGAAAGAGACAGCCAACAAAACTGCAAACAGTCCATATCAAATCCAATTGAGACCAGAAGCATGTTTGTAGGCAACTGTGATTAATTGTAAGTTATTCTATTAACCATGCTTGGTTGAATTTCAGGTACTTAAAGTGTCACCAAATAAACAACCCCCCTCCCCCAACTTAACAGTGGTATTATTGGCTAATCTAGCCATGACATAATTGCAGGGCTATGATGAAGTTGTTCACATGAACTGCTATAGGCCAGCTTCACCTATGACATCGTAGCTAGCACCGAAGTTGCATAGGTTCCAATGGAGTCTCAAGCTATGACATCATAGGTCCACACTATGAAAAAAGACGATTTCTTCAGAGCAATTGCTAGAGCTGTTATGTATTGTAATCAAAATGTATTTATCTCAAAGTAAATGTATGAATTTTATAGCTTTTTTCTATTCCAGCCAAGGCAAGTCATTATAGTGATGCCTTGATCCCATCCCCATATTAAATTACTGCCTCACTATTTACTCAGCGAATTGGTTGATTGACGATTTTTGGTTGATTGACGATAATTTGGACATTACGATTGACGATAATTTGGACATTACTTAATACTTATTTGATTCACTGGTGTATACTATTTAGTTTTCTTATCATTTTCTTGGACCCTCATTCATCGAGTCTCGATGCAGTGTAAAATACTTCATGTAACTGATTGGTGTACTCTTATCTTTATTTATAAGTATTTTTACAATTTTCGTAGAAGAGAGTTAATAGTAGTCAAGACTGTGGCTCTAAATGGAGGGGGACAGAAAACAAACCTGAAAAAGCAGCAGGAAAAAAAGAAAGAGGGAGAAAGAAACCCACCAGGAGATTGATATGCCATTATATCTTGCTAGGGGCACCCTATCCCCAGAGTATAGAATAGTATCAGTGGAATAGGGGAAATGGACTTGCTGAATTGGGAGTCAATTACTCTATACTGGCATAGTTACCACTCTATCAATGCTGTCAGCTCCAAAGTTGTTTATGTGCAATAATGGCTAGTGACTCAGGCTGCTGGACTGCTGCTGGTTCCTGCCACTATATGCATTCACTGCAATAAAAAGGTTTTTATGCCCCTTGTCCAGTGGGATTTGGCTTTTTTATTGCCATTTTTAGATTGTTCTGCCTCCTTTGTGGTCATTTTTACTGGACACTTTTCAGGGCATTTTTCTGGGCATTTTTACTGGACATTTCCTACCATTTTCCAGGATTCTTTGTGATATTTTTTGACCACAGCATTCCTACTGCTCTGGTCGATATTCCTGCCATTACTACTGCTCCTGATGCCATTCTAACTGACATATTTCTGCTGTTCTGTTCTATTTTTTATACCATATTTGGCGGATGTTTTCTGTGATGCATTTTTGCTGCTCACTTGAGGTTTTGTGGCATATAGCCTATATGTAAATATGCACCCAGATTGTATTTGAAACTTCCCATATTGTTGCCTATGTATATTCTGAATATTTGTCACTGCCTGCATGTCTGCATATAAATATACTTGTGTGCCATTCCAAGTAAAGACTGCAGTTGCAATGGTTGGTATAAAAAATGGAAATTGGATTGTCTGCATAGGGTGTACCCTACTGAATTTGATTTGTTGAAATTCTGATGAGATTTTTTTTAATGTCAGATACCAATCATATGAAACGGAAATACCATGGAGTCTTAATTGATTTATGTTTTCACAATTAATCAATAGTATAATATACATGATATACGTAATATACAAGAAATGCCAATTAGGGCAGAGGAAGGCAAATAAGGGTAGTGTTGACATTGTCTCTTAGCAAATCACACTGTTCAAGAAAAATCAATATCTGTAGTGAGATACAGTGGAACATTTATACCTGCAATGTTTGAATCAATATCAGCTAAATGAAAGTAGACATATTATTGACTGTTTGTGTTAATAAAATGGCATATATGCTGATCTTGAGTTATACACTCTAAAAAATGACGGGACAAAATTGGTTTTTTAGATTCAAAATGGTTTTTTGAAAAACCAAATTTCAATGCAAAACCAAAATGGATTTTTTAAAAAATCCATTTTGGTTTTTTGCATTGAAATTTGGTTTTTCAAAAAACCATTTTGAATCTAAAAAACCAATTTTGTCCTGTCATTTTTTAGAGTGTAAGACATCCCCTGTGTGGCAATAAAACGGTCTGCTGTGGGCAATGCTGTCTTTCTTCTCACCTTGCAAAAATGCGCATTGACTTTTGATACTGCATGCTTACTTACTCTGCACATAAGAGTTCGCACTAACATTTGAGAGATTGTACTCTCTTCACATGCAAAATATGCAACCGCAGTTAGCTGCCACAGGTAGTGAACTCTGCCAGAATCCATAGTTCTTACTTGTGTTTTCTACCTTTTGTGGTGGGAGCTGCAAATTCTTAGGTGACCGCAGTATGATGACGGATCAGCTGGGTAGCCGCACCTTTCTTTGTGGGAGCTGCTCATTAATTTTTGGTGATTGTCTTATGATGATGAGATGAGGAGACTGGGAGTCTGGCACATGCTCTATATATTCAGAGATGTCTGGCGTATATTTTAGTTGCCACGGTATAGAACACTGGACACAAACTGCCTCCGTGTAGTGTTCCATGGGCTTGGACCAAATTGAGTTCCAGGAGTGGGATTTGAACCCATAACCGCACGTCAGTGGTAAGGTGTACACACACTCTTTACCATGAGGTCACTGGAAACTCACAGGGAAACATGTGGTCTAATGATGCAAGGGCAATAGTTATTCATGCGTAGAAGTTTTTCAACAACCCTGAGCTACATTGTAACATACCCGGAACATGCAGAATCCTATGTGCACTTTGTGAATATCCTATAATTACACGTCTCCCGTGAGGCCTGTTTCATGTAATCTCCGTAATATGGAAGGCATGCCTCTGCTGTTTTATGTCATATATGATCACAGCACTCCATGATGGAGCTGAGTTGCCTCAAAGACCACCATTGCCAAAAGGCTCCATAAATTTGACATATACTCTGCAATAATGGGCAGCATCAACCCAGGATAGCTGTAATAATGCTGCAATAATACTGCTGTGGGGGAAATAAGGGTTTATCAGAATGTGCAATTTTGCATTAGTCTGGGTATATTATATAGCCTGTGTGTTTGGCGTACTGTTGAAGTAATTTTGGTAGCATGCAATATTGTTGCTCAACGTTGAGTTGCAACATATTACGTGCAACATGTCTATAGAACTAACACTTTGTAAATACACAGTAAAATTTGAAATTTTGACTAAGCTGAAATGATTGAGTGGATGGTTCGACTGTTTGTTTGGGCTAACATAGCTTGCTGTTTTTAGTTATGATGATATGTCCGTTATCATAACTTAAAACAACAAGCTGTGCCAGCCCAAAAGAATCATGCGACCAGCTCAATCATTTAAGCTGACTCAAAATTCGAATTTTACGTAATTATAATCTTTTCTTGACATCTTCGTATCATTACAGATACATGTGTCATCATAAAAAAATAATCAAAAACAAACTGAAAACACAAAACTATATCACAAAGTCCATTCCAAGTGCTAATTATCGCAAATTTACAGAGAGAAATGGAATTAATATTCATCAGTAATTGGTATGTAGGTGGGTATATGGGTTATACTGTACATCTTACGTGTAGAAAGTGACAATTAAGCGTCATAAAAATTGAAATGGGGGCATTAACTGTGCGAGATTGGTGATTCAACTATGTCTTTGCTCTTTTTAGTGCTACACAGATGATATGCGGTTGCAACTTAAGATACATCGACAGCCAGGCGGAAAGATAGCTTGATGACATTAACTGTTGTTGTAAATACGGAGAGCTGCTGCTTTCAGTCATGTCTGTTGGTACACTTTCACACTATGAAAAATTAGATTGGTCCTACACAATCATTTGTGGCTTTATGGAAAGGAATATAAAGGAATAGAAATGTGAAGACATAGATGAATGCACTTCTTTCTGTTCTTTTCATTGCATTTTATGTCATTGAAATACAGTTAGGAAGACTGAATCATTTTATTGTCTTACAGGTCTAAAGATATATCGAGACAAATTGAAATATGAGTAGCCGCGTGAATATACGTCTTCCCGCTGCTGGTCTCTTCTTCTTTTTTTTAGTGTTAATTTCCACCTCTTTTTCAAGTGGATCTCCAGAGGCTCTGGAGTAAAAACAGTTCATCCAAAAGGAGTAAAAACATTGATAGAAATTTGTTAAAAACTGTCTAAAAGAACTACTAAAGCTACAGCCACTACTTGATAGCACATTTACAGTGTAATAAAGGTCTCTCATCCACTGATATTATCTCAATATGAGAGATGAAGCAAGAAAAAATTCATAGTTGGCATATGAAAAGCCAAATGAATGTACTTGTCTCCTGTGTTGCAATCACTGCATTTATGTGGTTACACTCTCTTTACGTGAGGCATACAGCCATAAAACAGATCGAAAGGTAGCCATTAGTATATGTGCTTCTTCCCTCTGTTGCTCTCAATGTACCTTTGTGAATGCAGATGGAAAGACAGATTGATCTGCTGTTCTGCTGCTCTCCATGCATTTGCTTGTCCTCTATGCTTCTCCTCGTGATATCCTTGTCATTGAAATATTGCTGGGAAGACAGGTTGATCTGAGGCTATGAAGTAACGCTCAGAAATATAAATTGCAGATGAATGTACTTCTCCCCTCTGTTACTCCCCGTGCACTTATGTCTGTCGGTTACTCTCTCTTAATTTGACGCATACAGATAGAAACTGATCGAAAGTATAGTTATTTGTATATGTGCTCCTTCCTTCTGCTGCTCTCAATGTATAGTACATACTTTTTGTGATTACAGACAGACAAACTGACAAAGACAGATTGATCTGCTGCTCTGCCGTGCTGATGCTCTGCTGCACTGCATGTTCTCAATGCATTTGCATGTGTTTGTTACAATCTCAAGGAATATGAATGTGTGTCCTCTCTCTGGTGCTCTCAGTGAATTTCTTGTCATTGAAATACAGCTGGGAAGACAGGTTGATCTGAAGCTATGAAGTAACGCTCAGAAATATGAATTGCAGATGGCTTTACTTCTCCCCTCTGTTGCTCCTCATGCTCTTGCATCTGTGGGTTACACCCTCTTCTTGATGTAGTTTGTGTGTCATCCGTGAGCAAATACTGGAGATGAGCTTTTGTCATTTCTGCAGTATCATGTTCCACCAGATTCTGTGCCATTCTATCATATTCTATACTCCGCACCTAAGAAGAATGTTGGACAATGTCAATAGGAGCCATACTGTGAGACATGCTGCTGATGCATGCTTCAGAAGAATGCTGCACAATAAGGCTCCCTGCAAAGTTGTGCTGTGGGTGAGGCTTATTAAAGGAACGTGTGGTATTGTCATGCTGCAGAATCATGATGGGAGGCTAATGCTGATTCATGGTTATGCATCTGAGAACTTCTTGTTAAGAATGCTTTATTGTGAAAAAAAGTATTGGTTCTAGTTTCCAGCCGACCTTATATACTGAAATACTGTTAAGCTACTGTTACTGTTTTTGACGCATAATGACCGGGTAAATTTAATAGAATGAGTCACACTAACTAAATATTGCAGAATAGTCTAGAGAATCAATAAAATGTTGACTCATGATAGTACTTAGTGTCTCTTTCTTGTTTCAACTGATATATCGCCACATTGTCATTCACCCAACACCAGAAAATCTACATGCATGGAGAACTGAATGCCTTGCTCCAGCCAATTTGATCCAAATTTGATGCAGGTTTTCACTGCTGTATTCAGACCATGCTTGTTAGCCATGCTGGGGGGACCCTGGCCAATGTCATAAAGGTGCATTGACAGGCCCCATAGCATCCTTATGGTGTGTGGGGCATACAGCTCTCCTGATTGCTCCTGCATTATGGAGAGAGGGACACTGGAGCATCAATATTGAGGCCATCTCCCACACAATGTGTCCTCCCAAAGTGTCCTCCCGAAGTGTCCTACCGAAGTGTATTCGCAAAGTGTTCTCACAAAGTGTGTTCACGAAATTTTCTCGCCTAGTGATCCTGCTGTCACCCAGTGTGAGAGTCTCTTAAAAGCATGCAATGACCCAAAATAGCAACCACTCAACCCTTTTTATGCCAGAATGAGCCCTAGTGAATTTGTGACCTCCACAAATCATGTCAGGGGTTAAAAGCCTTCCCAAAAGGGTAAAATCATTAAAACGTGCTGCTACAGACAAAGTGATATGTTTTGCCTCGTTTTAGAACCGATAGCTTTGGTGCTGCATGCATACATGTACGTATAGGTCTACATGACAGAACAATCATTAGATGTAATGATGATAATGATGAATCGATGATGGTGATGATGTATGTTTGGTCACATCAAAATAATTGTGTATTCTACTAGAATTGATTCCTAATGTAATTGCTTTAACATACCTGTACTTTTATATACACATTGATTTCTTTAAAACCATTGTAGTAACTAGCATGTCAAATGCCTGTCTAACAACAAACAAATTTGGCTTCAGGTTCTTATGTGATATCAGGTAACGGAGTCACGGCGGTTAAATTGCGTCAGTCACGAAATTGACAAAAGATAGTGAAATAAAAGCCATGGATAGATGATAGGGCAAAAACTATTCGCAGAATGTGTTAGTTTTTTTTGTCAGGTGAAAGTGTATGTCACACAGCACAATTTATTCTTTGTGAGATATTCTTATAGGTTTTTCCTTTCCACAATATCAAGCTATATGGGTGATATCATCTTGAAATCTTTTGTACTTTATGCCTTCTGCTGGTCTCTATCTACATCATAATCTATCTGTCTGAGCCAACAGAATTGTGTACCATTTTATTCATTCTCCATGTTCCTGTTCCCCTTGATTTTACAGATGCTTCCTTTCTTGTGTCTAAATTTCCTTCTTTCCTTGCTTTCCTTTTACAACCATCTTCTTCTTTCTTTCATTTTTTAAATGCTTCCTTTCGTCTTGCTTCCAAGAGTTCTTCTTTCCTGACATCCTTCTTTCCTTGCTTCCTTCCTGTTACATCCTGACAACGGTCGTGACATAATGATTTTAAAGAGTAAACTCTTTATCACAAGGTCACTGGAAACTCACAGGGAAATTCATCGTAATTCATGTGCAGAAATTTTCCCAAAAGCTTGGGCTACCTTGTAGCGTACCGACAACATACATAGTCCTGTGCGCACTTTGTGAATATCCTGTAATTTCTGAGTCTCACGTGAGGCCTGTTTCATGTAATCTCTGTAATATGGAAGGCATGCCTCTGCTGTTTTATGTCGTATATGATCACAGCGCTCCATGATGTAGCTGAGTTTCCTCAAAGACCAGCATTGCCAAAAAGCTCCATAAATTTGACATATACCCTGCAATAATGGGCAGCATCAACCCAGGATAGCTGTAATAATGCTGCAATGATACAGCTGTGGGGGAAATAAGGGTTTATCAGAATGTGCAATTTTGCATTAGTCTGGGTATATAGCATGTGTGTGTTTGGCATACTGTTTAAGTAATTTTGGTAGCATACAATATTGTTGTTCAATGTTGAGTTGCATCATGTTGCCTGCATGTAATAACATGTCTGTATTTGTAACTGCACTGTAAAATTTGAATTTTGAGTGAGTTTAAATGATTGCGTGAGATGGTTGCACAATTCCTTTAGGCTAACTCAGCTTGTTGTTACCCTCGGCCTTGTTCACATGGCCTGGGTATTGCAGAGTGCAGTGGCGTCCGTCTGTTTTTAAGTTATGATAATCTGTCCGTTATCATAACTTAAAAAGAACAAGCTGTGCCAGCCCAAAGGAATTGTGCGATCATCTCACTTAGTCATTTAAGCTGACTCAAAATTATAATTTGACAGTGTGCATGTAAGTTGGTATATATGGGCAAAACTGTACGTCCAAGTGAGAGATAGCTGGCAGGTAATTAACCGCGATGATCTTACAAGTCGAAAGTGACAATTGAGCATCATAAAAAATTCATGAAATGGGGGCATTAACTGTGCGAGATCGGTGATTGAACTACGTCCTGGCTTTTTTTAAGAGTAACACAGATGATTAGTGAGTCGTGACAGCAACTTAAGAGACATCGACAGCCAGGCAGAAAGATAGCTCGATGAAATTAACTGTCGATTTAAATATGGTGAGCTGTTGTTTTCAGTCGTGTCTGTTGGTACACTCTCACACTATGAAAAATAAGATTGGTCCTATAGAATCATTTGTAGCTATATGGAAAGGAATAGAAATATGAAGATAAAGATGAATGCACTTCTTTCTGTTCTTTTCATTGCATTTTATGTCATTGAAATACAGCTAGAAAGACAGAATCATTTTAATTATTATCCGACAGGTCTAAAGCTATATCGAGACAAATAGAAATATGAGTAGCCATGTGAATATACGTCTTCCCGATGCTGGTCTCTCATCCACTGATACTATCTCAGTATGAGAGATGAAGCAAGAAAAGTTGATTGATAGTTGGCATATGAAAAGCCAGATGAATGTACCTGTCTCCTCTGTTGCAATCACTGCATTTATGTGGTTACAGTCTCTTTATTTGAAGCATGTAGGCCAAGGTATAAAACACATCGAAAGATAGCCGTTAGTATATATGTGCTTCTTCCCTCTTCTGCTCTCAATGTGAAAAGAGATGGAGAAAGACAGATTGATCTGCGGCTCTGCCATTCTGATGCTCTGCTGCACTGCACATTCTCGATGCATTTGCATGTGTTTGTTACACTCTCTGTGTCTGCAGATGAACATCATCTTTCTGCCACTCTCAGTGCATTTCTTGTCATTGAACTACAGCTGGGAAGACAGGTTGATCTGAAGCTATGGTATAATGGCAACACTCAGAAACATGAATTGCAGATGAATGTACTTCTCCCCTCTGTTGCTCCCCATGCATTTGTGTCTGTGGGTTACACTCTCTTCTTGATGTAGTTTGTGTGTCATCCATGAGCAAATACTCAAGATGAGCTTTTGCCATTTCTGCAGTATCGTGTTCCACCAGATTCTGTGCCATTCTATCATATTCTATACTCTGCACCTAAGAAGAATGTTGGACAATGTCAATAGGAGCCATACTGTGAGACATGCTGCTGGAGCGTGCTTCAGAAGAATGCCGCGCAATAATGCTCCCTGGCAAAGTTGTGCTCTGGGTGAAGCTTATTAAAGGAACGTGTGGTATTGTCATGCTGCAGAATCATGCTGGGAGGCTAATGCTGATTCATGGTTATGCATCTGAGAACTTCTTGTTAAGAATGCTTTATTGTGAAAAAAAGTATTACTTCTAGTTTCCAGTCGGCCTTATATACTGAAATACTGTTAAGCTACTGTTACTGTTTTTGACGCGTAATGACCAGGTAAATTTGATAGAATGAGTCACACTGACTGAATATTGCAGAATAGTCTAGAGAATCAGTAAAATGTTGACTCATGATGGTACTTAGTGACTGTTTCTTGTTACAACTGATATATCCCCACATTGTCATTCACCCGACATCAGAAACTCTACTTGCATGGAGAACTGAATGCCTTGCTCCAAACTATTTGCTCCAAATTTGATGCAGGTTTTCACTGCTGTATTCAGACCATGCTTGTTAGCCATGCTGGGGGGACCCTGGCCAATGTCATAAAGGTGCATTGACAGGCCCCATAGCATCCTTATGGTGTGTGGGGCACAGAGCTCTCCTGATTGCTCCTGCATTATGGAGAGAGGGACACTGGAGCATCAATATTGAGGCCATCTCCCACACAATGTGTCCTCCCAAAGTGTCCTCCCAAAGTGTCCTCCCGAAGTGTATTCGCAAAGTGTTCTCACAAAGTGTGTTCACAAAGTGTTCTCGCCTAGTGATCCTGCTGTCACCCAGTGTGAGAGTCTCTTAAAAGCATGCAATGACCCAAAATAGCAACCACTCAACCCTTTTTATGCCAGAATGAGCCCTAGTGAATTGTGACCTCCACAAATCATGTCAGGGGTTAAAAGCCTTCCCAAAAGGGTAAAATCATTAGAACATGCTGCTGCAGATAAAGTCATATGTTTCGCCTCGTTTTAGAATCAATAGCTTTGGTGCTGTATGCATGTATGTATAGGTCAACATCATAGAACAATCATTAGATGTGATGATGATGATGATGATGAAGTAATGATGCTGATGATGTATGTTGTGTGCTCTACTAGAATTGATTCCTAATGTTATTGCATCCCTATACATTGATTTTGTTTAAAACCATTGTAGTAACTGACACGTTATATGCCTGTCTTACAACAAAAAAATTTGGCTTCAAGTTCTTTTGTAATATCACGTAACGGAGTCACGGCGGTTAAATTGCCTCAGTCACGAAATTGACATAAGATAGTGAAATAAAAGCCATGGATAGATAGTAGGGCAAAAACTACTCACGGAATGTGTTTGTTATTTTTTTGTCAGGTGAAAGTGTATGTCACATGGCACAATTTATTCTTTGTGAGATATTCCTCTAGGTTTTTCTTTTCCACAATATCAAGCTATATGGGTGATATCATCTTAACATCTTTTGTACTTTATGCCTTCTGCTGGTCTCTATCTACATCATGATCTATCTGTCTGAGCCAACAAAATTGTGTACCATTTTATTCATTCTCCATGTTCCTGTTCCCCTTGATTTTACAGATGCTTCCTTTCTTGTGTCTAAATTTCCTTCTTTCCTTGCTTTCCTTTAGCCTTCTTCTTCTCTCTTTCATTTTGTAAATGCTTCCATTCTACTTGCTTCTGAGTGTTTTTCTTTCTTGAAATCCTTCTTCCTTGCTTCCTTCCTGTTACGCCCTGACAATGGTCGTGACATAATGATTTTAAGGAGTAAACTGTCCCACCGGTCATCTTGCCGGGTCATCTGGGCTTATGTTGGATGGCTGTTTCAATCATCCTTCACCTCATTGCCGTGTCCTCGCCCTGTACAAATAAGTCAACCAAGTGCATAAATCCAGGACGCAAAGCCCCAAATCATCCATCCATCCATCCTTGCATCCTTCTTTGTTTCCTTGTTGCATCAGTTCATTCCTGCCTTTTTATTTTAATCCTTCCTATTATCCTTCCTTATACAACATTTTATACCATAAGGATCTTCTATTCTGCCTACATGTATCCACATTCACAAGACATCGTAGTCCCTTCACGTATAACATATATACTGCATAACTGCACACACTATATACAGAATAACATATTGCTATACACGTATGACACACTATATGCTGTCCCATAGACAATGGCCAGGCCAGCATCAGCCATATTTTATTTAATTATGCAGAGGGGCTCCTGGGTAATTAAGTTATGACTAGCTATATGACAAATAGGGAGGCTTGCAGCTGGTCCTAGCTGAAAAGAGCTCTTAGACATGAATATGTTATAGATATATAGGGTTACTGGTTGGAGCAATTGATTTATAGTTTTTTTTTTCAGTTCTAACTGGTAAGGCTGTCTGTGCAGTGGGCGGCATCTTAGATATCACACTTTGTCAGATTACAACTACATGCATTTAGGTATAATTTCATGAATGAAGTTACAATTTCAGTTCCGTGTAGCCTAGGACAGATATAGCTTGCCATGCTATTGATGTTCTGTAGAAATTGTCTACCGCGGTTGTGAAGATCGGGTGCAATTTTCATAAGCCCAGTATTGACTTTCTCATTATAAGCATCGAATTGTATTTCTATAGCTTCGACGTTTCTGATCAGAAGCCATAGGCAGTATCGATCATTATGAGATCATTGGGGTGCTAGTCCACTACAACTTGAGTGTGGGGTCTTGTATGCCTTAGCATTTGGGATGATACTCATCAAGAGTGCACCCAACCTAGATTTGAATCTATTACCTTTTGAGGAACAGGTTTAGCTGCTAAAGACCAAAGCATTTATTAGACAACTCCGCCACTCAGCTGCTACTTTATGGATACCCAAGTCTACTTTCTTGTTTTACTTCAACCAAGCAATCTTAATTAAATGGGAAACTTGTGATTAAATTATATTTAATCTACATGCTTTCATAATATTTACATATGTAATTAAACCCGTTTTTCGCGATATACCTTTTTGGCACAAAGATTGATTTAATAGTCGTGGTATCTTAGGCCGAAATGGCACCAGCGCCTTAGCTACATGGGCTGAAAAACAAACCATTTTATCACCCTTAAGCTTGTGATGGCATAAATCAGTCTTTTGAAATAGCTGGGGACTAGCATGGTTGGCTGGTAGCTTAGCCAAGACCCAAGGGAACAATAAAATTACTCTTGAAGCTGAAACAGTGGCTCTGCTATCAATGTCTTCTTCTACTGCGGAAGACATTTTTCTGCTACACAAAGAGAAAGTCTCTCTGTACATTTATATATTTTCACAATTGGAATGGAATATGATATTTAAACTTTAGGTGAAGATTTTCAAAGATCAGCTAAAAGTGGAGTGGGGTTCAGATTGAAAAAACTCAGTTGTAAACTTAGTCTGATGACATTTTTTCTTGCAAGATAAGCCTTTCTGTGTGGATGATATAAAGTTTACACCTATCTCAGACAAAGGAGTATTTTTCTCTCAAAATTGACACAGACTTGGCATTTCTGTATATTATCAAGAATTCTGAACTGTAGATTTAACATGGCTGAACATACTGCTCAGAATAGCCATACTCGTAAAAGCTCTGGATTGCTTTAACCATATCCAGAGATCCAGAGAATGTTGTATAGCTCCAAACTGTTCCGTGTGAAGCGTTCTGGCTTCTGCTAACAATTGTTGGAATTCTACTGGTGTGCAGGCACATTCCACACTTCTAATATTTTTTTTCTGCAATGACAAATGAGGAAATCTCGTTTCTAATTTTCTGGCCAGTGGACAGCCTCTCTTGTGTGTGTTTCATATAAAAGGTTGCCGAGTCAGCCAGGGAATATTCAGGGGCAGTATATCCAGTTGGCTGGAAACTAGAAGTATCTAATCTACCATCAGTAGTCCTACTAGTCCTAGCTGTGCCTTCCCGAGCTGCAATATGTAGGGAGAATTATAGAAACACAGTTACCCTCTATCCAGTTGGATGTACCAAGCAGATAACAGGAAACCTATGGTCATCCTTTAAGTATGTACCATCAATTGCCATTGTGGTATAAGGGTGTGCTCCAAATCTACGGATGACACAGAATATATATTTCTAAAAAAATCCAGTTCTGCTGAATAGCCATTTTTGAAAACTTTGTTTGAATGCTTTATAGAGATAGCAGGAAACCAATGGTCATCCTCTATCTATATACCCATCAACATGATCAACTGCCATTGTGGTTTATGGATGTGACCCATGCCTTTGGAAAAAGAAAGAATATATATCTAATAGCTATCATCCAGTTCTGCTGAATAGACATTTTGGAATTTCATCTTTCTTTTGAATGCTTTATGGAAAAAGCAGAAAACCCGGCCATCCTCCTTATATATATACATCAATAGTTGTTGTGATATGTGGATGTGACCCATGTCTTTAGAAGAGACAAAAATATATAATAAATGTCATCCAGTTCTACCGAATAAGCATATTTTGGAATTTCATCTTTCTTTTGAATGCTTTATAAGATACAATAGAGTATACTGTAAATTCAAATGCTCTAAAAATTGTTATTGTACCGCCCAAGTAATTGGATTTAACTTTACATGATGTTGTGTCTATGCGTTGAAAATATTTTCTCATGAATCCTGCACTGTGTTGGTATATTCATGTATAACATGAAATATTGTGTGTTTTTAGACCAGGTCTTCCTATTTAAACAGGAACTTAACAAATGTAAAGGATGTGGTGTTAGAAATCCAACATGCTTGCATGTCATGGTCAGCAACTGGCTACAGGCAAATCCTGGACCTTTTACATTCAGAATTGTACTACTACTCAGGTCGTAGAAAATTTTAACATTATCTGAGCTTGGGCTACTTCTGAGGATAAACAGAGGTTCCAACCCCAACAGTAACTGTTTTCTGAGACTAAGTGTACTTCATATGGCCAGAAGCGGGGAAGACTAGCTGCCATGATTAATTACAGCCGACGCTGCCAGACTGTCAACTCCATTCCCCTAGCAAGTAAACACTCCTATAGCTAAGCCACATTGATCCCTGGGTACCCACAATGCCCTGCTGTACTGCAAATGACGTCATAAGGAATTCCACCAAGAGTGTGCTTTATGAGCAATTATCTTGAATATATTGGTAGGAATTTGGGATCTATGGTAGTTTAGAGGTATGCTCATTGCTTAATTATCTAAAGTACAGGATTTGTACTTGAACTTGGGAAGTACAGGTGAGCCCGGGATATTGATCAGGATTACGGAATCATTGGTCCTGGAAGATCCATCTGAGCAGCATGTTTTTCAGCATCATTTCTGAGTGCATGATTTAAATGTCTGTCCTATTTAAACTCAACTGTCACCAATGCATTAATAATTGCATTATATAATCAGATGTAAGACAATCCTTTCAGTTTGGTTCAATTTCATTCTTAATATGAAATAATTCAACAATTATGTTATTTTGAACGTGTCCATGAATTACACAAATAAGCTAATTTTGGTATTGAATTCCCTTCAATATTCAAGAATGATTTTTTAGCCTTTATTTGATTACAATAATTCGTATCGGTTTCAATTTTTTCTTTGGTTTAATCTTGATTTGGCCTGATAATGGCACACATCACATTTTTCTTCTGACGAATAAAGCAGAAAATAATTCGTAAATAGGCGGTTTGCTCTTTTCGGAATATCAAATTCTCACTGAGAGCCTTTTCCTAGCAGTTACTTAATAAGATTGAAATATCTTTGAATTATGTTCTTGACAAATTTCTTTGCTCTTTATATTGATATGAAATTGCAGTTCTTGTTGTTTGCTCTCTGCATGGCTGGTTTCCGTTTCAAAACTGGTTTCTAGAAATACATATTGCAAAAACATCATAATAAGAACAGAGCACTTCCGTTTGTAAATTAAAGAAAATAGGAGAAGGGAACTCTGACATATATATAGCAAAAAATAGAAAAATATTGGGAAGGGTTCAGAAGAAAACATTATGTATGTGGGTAGAAAAGGAAATATGGGTATATTTCACCAGCGTGTGATTTCTCTTCCTCCTTTTAAGTTGTGCCCAGGGGAGATTTACTGTCTCCTCCTTTATAAAAGGTTTGCAGTGTCCTTGTTCTATGTCTAAAAGATTCTTTCATGACACATTTATATTTGTGTTTCAACTTGCATGATGAGTCCTATGTAAATACTAAGCCATATGCATTTTTGTTAATTGTCATAAAGTGAAAAGAGCACAGAAAAAGAATAACTGCCGAAAAGGAAACAGGTCAACAAAAACAAAACAAAGAAACAACAAGGGAACAAATAAAGGTGTAAGTTTCACGGTGCACTTCGTTTTTCTTTTGCAATTCAGAGCCTGTATGAGAGCTAAGCGGTTTTGTGTTATGTCAATAATTAAGAGGAGGTCAAAATCCCCCTAAATAGTTTACTCTTTGCTTAACCTCTGGAACACAAGATATATCTGTGAACAATATACCTAGAGTGTGCATGAGTGGGGGTGATGCATTTGCATAAGGATATCACTAGGATGAATAACCGTTTTTGTTCTGCATATGTTATAATATTGAGGTGATGGAGACGAGTGTAGGTAGAATAAAGCAAGGATATAGTCTCATAGTGATTCTTTATCAGGACCTCAATTCTCAATATTGTTCATTAAACTAGGTTTGCTGTATTTCTTATCTACTTTAGATGCTATGGTCTCTAGCCAAGGTATTAAGGTTTATGCCATAGCTCGCCTAGACGAGATCCCATCATTCTTAGCAAACAAACTGGAATTTATCCTTTTCAGATTTCTGAAAATGGCTTCCGTCTAATTTCCAGATGCCAATCTGTCATATCCAGAATTGTAAAGCTCAGATATTTCAAGTTTGCCCTCATGTAGAAAATGTTAACTACTTTGAACAGACCAGAAAAAAATCCAAATATGAATTCATGGGATCTACGAAAATTTATGTGAGGGTTAAAATTCTCTGTTTAGTGCAGTTAGGTATGTATTTGCTACAGTTTGCGTGCATTTACAACATTATCATAAATATTGGTTTTGCAAATTTCATTATTGAAATGCACAACTACAATGAGCAAGTCCGCAATATCTGTTTTCCTGGACATCTTTTTAATTATTCTCTATAGATTTTCCCCCAACAATTATTCTGAATCATTTTAATCATTTGCTGAAGAGGGAATTTAAATTTAAATACTATTCCAAACTTTATATCTCCAAAATTTGAACAACTTATACTATAAAAAATGTCTTTTGGAAATGCAATTTGTTCCTCGTTTGAGTTTCCTAAGAGGTTTTGACAAAAGAAAATGCTTTTGAAAGTCTCACCAGCCTGTTGAAGCTATTTTGGCTGCAGAAGTAGAAACAAAAAGACTGCAATTCTGCCCACTTGCTTCGTCTGTTTGAAAGCTTTGGTTCATATGCCACAGGCACAATTTGGCGCACAAATTTAGTTTCATTAAAGCAGCAGCCACATGCAGCATTTGGAGATCATTCAGATTTGCAGTTGCCTAATATTGCACAGACTTCTAAAGGTTCAAGTTAAAAATGCACATTATAATGATTACGGATAATTCAATCTCATAAGAATTAAAACATGCCTGTTTTGGTAATTATTGGCAGCTGGTAACCTGAAAAATACTATAAAAAAAGCTCAAACCGAATTGACAAAGTTGGATAGTATAGCCTTAAAATGGTCTTGACTTATCTAAGTTTCGTTATTCTGTTTACAGAATTCAGTTTACAGAATTCAAGGTTGTTTCAGATGCAGTTAGTTGCCTGATTGCTACTGCAGCTACTTATAGATTACCCCAAATGTAGTAAATCTGTCTCATTATCGTAACAGGCAAAGAAACACAGCGTATTAATAAATCAGGCCAGTTATGTGCATTCCTGGATTTAGGAGGCCGATCATAATATTGTTGAGTTGGTGGGGCACAGACCTTGAAGAGCCTTGCAGCAGTGCAGCTGCAGATTAGAGTAGCTTTAATACCATGTGCTGATTAGGTCAAACCATTTTCATTAGGCACACCGCAATTAGGTTGCTGAAACAATTCTTGATGCTCCCCCTTACTTAACTTAATGGTCATTAAGATTACCCATTGAATTCATTAAATATGGAGTAAATGAACATGGATCGGTTCCTGATTGGACCTTGTTGGTCTCCTGAGGTGTGCCCAGTGACAACCTGCTCATGCTCATGTCTCTATATCCCTCAAGTAATTCTTGATTTGATAATAAGAGTGTGAGGCACCATGTGACTACACGACGACCCCCTCCAGCTGTGAGGTCATCATGTGACCTGGTAAACTAGTTGCAGTAGACATCCCATTTTGCTACATAGAAGGCTAGAAGAGTGAGTTTAACGGATGAATGTCCATTGACCCAGCAAATTTGAGCCCCTGTTTTATTGGAACAATGTATAACTATCTCTTGTTAGTTAGACATCACCAAGATACTTAGGCCATTAGAAAAGCTGTTATCTAACTGATGATTTTGCATTTTAGTGCCCAGATTAACTCTGTTTACAACAGCAAACAAAAAATCAGATCATTGTTTATTTTGCAAAAATTACAACTTAATATGTCTAATAGAAGAGGCGTATGATGTCTAAGTCACTTAGATACCTCTTTGTCGGGATCTAACAGGCATTTTTGTCATATAATTGCATCAGGTTCTGTGTTGTAATGTCAATGAGAAAACACAATTCTTCTTCATATTCTGGACAGCCCTCTTGTCTTCCTGTCCATGTAACCCTGCTTGTAGGTTGTCTTCGGACTAATTTTCCAGCTACCTCTGAGATTATCTTGGCTATATCTAGAGACCAGTCCCTTGTCTGGCTGCTGAAAGATATCTTTTTATGAGTGATTCGACGTCCATTTTCTGCTTCATTGCCCTGGATGCCTTTATGTTATGAGTTTGGAGATTACACCAGTCTTCTCTACTTATTATCATAGGCTATTTGGACGCTGATATGGAACATTACTGTGGTTGGGCATATCTTTTCCCTCCTTGGAGGGCTATAATGTCCTCTGTTAATTACACCGTTAATATAGCTTTATGGATTTTTAAATGAGTTTCTGCAGTTTTTGGCAGCTAGAAAATGTTCTTTCAAATGTTGTGGAAAATGTAATAGCTTCGTTGCTGGTTGAGTGGTAATTTGTAATGATTCTTGCAAATTACACCGTGGGGAAAATTATAGTTTTGTCTACTTTAGAATTACACGGGTAATGTGGCTTTATGTAGATTTGTTTAGCTTAACAGGAACTTCTTTGTTTTTTGTTTTATAATTGATTCTCAACATGTAATGTCATGATAGCATGCTGTTATATTGAGTACTTGGTTTGTTTCCCAGCATACTTGGAGGATGCTTTAATACATCTTGTCTGTCTGACTAATAGACTATATTTAATTTGAGATCATGCAAGTAATGACACCTGTTAAATCTAATTATGACCGTTTCCATGTGACAGAAACCTTCTACATAGAGTTGTAGACGGTGATGTGTATCTCCAATGAGCAACTCCACTATTCTCATTTCATGTTTTATTCGAAATTGTAAAAATTTTATAGATTAAAGCCTGATATGCAAAAACATAGAGGCTGATGCAAAATATTAAAACAATGAATACCTTCTCTTTAAAATGGCTTCACAAACAAACTTGGCTCATTATTCACTGAAATCCTGAAGAGAATCTCTCTGCTATTTTTAACTGAACTGAAGTTTCAAATCCTAAAATACCATATTCGTTGTTAGACCATTTTGTTTGTGTGTAGATTACGCAAGTGTGTTTTCATTCGCATGGAATTTGAATTTGGTGTTCATAATATGCATTAAATAAATTTCCCAGAATTCAGCAGAACTGAAACAAATTATAGGATTTCTAAGCCTCCTTTTACAATGCTTTGCATTCTCCTCACTCACTAGAGTCACTTTTTTCTCGTTTTTTGTTTGCTACAGCAATACAACTGTACTTTAGCTGGAAGCACTTTGAGCACTTGGCGGCATTGTTTCCCAAATTGGTGGCTGGTGTGCTGAGCAAGTTTGGAAACTCATCTGCCATGCAGGGTGATGGATGTGCAGACTCTGTCAGGCAGTTGGTGGTGCCTATATGTTAGGGGGAAGAGGGAGAAATAGAAACACAAAAAGATAGATCTGTGAATAAGAACTGTTGAGTAGAATATGTTGGCCAACAAATGGGGATATGCAAAAGGAAAAATAAAGATGTTTGGAAAAAAGCAGTGCTTCCTCTACTAATAGTTTAAATGAAATATTTTGTGTTGAGGAGTGAGTGACTATGGAAAGGGAACACCAGAAAACAGGATGTTGAAAAGATGTCAATGACAGTGTAGGCTACCACATACAGCAGATAATAATACTAAAGGAAAAGAGAGACTAGAAGATAAGGAAAGGAAAATCAGTGTACCTTGTCACTCCCAGGTAGTCATTGGAAATGATGAAATTGTTCAATGTAGTAGAGAATAATGTGAATTGAAGTGTTGCGGTATGATCTTCAAAGTCTGGTTGAGTGTATTGAGGTCGAACTGCTCAAACTAGTTTCTGTGCAGATGACCTGACTTGTAATAGCTCTGGATCGGTTTAACCATATCCAGAGAATGCCAAGTAGCTCTGAATACAACAGAACAGCTCTGTACAATTTGAGATTCTGGCTAGTAAGAGTTCTGGCCCCTGCCAGCAATTGTGGAAATTCCAGTGTTGTTGCAGCCACATTCTACTGAATCCGCACAATGTCATCCAGTTGTTTTTTGCGATGACAAATGAGTAAATCTCGTTTCTAATTTTCTGGCCAGTGGACAGCCTCTCTTGTGTGTTTCATATAAAAGGTTGCGGAGTCGGCCATGGAATATCCCGGGGCAGTCTATCCAGTTGAATGGAAACTAGAAGTATCTAATCTACCATCAGTAGTGCTACTAGTCCAAGGCTCCTAGCTGTTTTGAAAGTTGCAATATGTACAGAGAATAATAGAAACACAGTTACTCTCAATCCAGATGGATGTACGAAACAGATAGCAGGAGCCAGAATATGTCCAGTTGTCATTGTACTTGAAGGATATATGTCTCAAGGTCCACAGGGTGAGACAGAATATATATGTGATAGATAGTTTTCTAATTCTGCTGAATAACCACTTTTGGAAGAATTTTGTATGTGAAAACATTATGACAAATGTTTTGTTCTCCTGATGGTTAGGTTCTATATATATATATATTCTATTGACATTATGCTCTTTTTATGATGTCAATACTCTATGTATTCTATTGAAATGTATGCTATGTCACAAGCATGTAAATAGAGCTGTTTAATATTTTGTTTCTGAAGCAGGACATCTTATTCAGACTACTTTCGGACATGGTAACAAGTTAAAGAATGAAGCAGTTGTCAGAGAAACATAATCACGCCTTGAAGGTGCCCCCTTGAGAACTTGACATTTACAGACACAATAAGCTGCAACAGTACTTGCTTCCACTCAAGAAAGGCCCCACCACAGACAATGCCTCTTTTCCTAGTATACCTCATATGGCCAGAAGCTGGGAAGGCTAGCTGAAGTGATTAATTACCACCAACGTTGCCAGACTGTCAACTCCCTTCCCCTAGCAAGTAAACATTCCTAGCTGAGCTACATTGATCCCTGGGTAACTATGATGCCTTGCTGTACTGCAAATGACGTCATAAGGAATTCCCTCAAGAGTTCACCTTAGGAATAGTCTGGAATATACCATTAGGAATTTTAAATCTATACATGTATGCATAATCATGTGCTAGAAACAAGTGTAAAATATTTGTTAGTGCTGCAGGACAATATATCGATACATGGGATTAAGTAAATAATAGGATTTTTCCGCTGGAACTCAGAAAGAAAAAGGTGAATCTGGCATGTTGATCTGATTTATAGAATCCTTGGTCCTGGAACACCTGTCTCTGCGGCATCCTTAACAGCATAATCTTTATTTCTGTATGCATGTTTATTAGGAGTGTGTCCAATTCAAACTCAGCTGTCATCAAAGAATTATCTCATTAACAGATGTTAGACAATTATATGATTCTTCCGTTTTTCAGTTTGGTTCAATTTAATTTTTACAGAATAATTAATAAATTTTGTTATTTTGAATGAATGCATCCATAAATTGGAACAAATAAGGTAATGGTGGTATCGCATTTGCTTCAATATTTAGGAATGATTATTTAAGCCACACTTTATGTAATCACAATAATTTATATCGGTTCAAATTTTGTCTTTGGTATAATCTTAATTTAACCTGATACCTATACACATAATATTTTTCTTCTGATGAACAAAGCAGGAATTTATTTATGAATAGGTTGTTTTTTAATCCATTTTCCAAAGGCTTTTTCTTTGCGTTTACTGAATAGAGTTTTGAGAAATGCACATTAAGGAAAGCAACCCCATTGTTGCGATTTTTGTTTATGATTATTTTGCAGTTGAGAAATACACAATATTACAAAAACAACAGAATAAGAGAAGAGCATACTTGTTTGTATATTAAAAGAATATAGGAGAAGAGAATTGAGATACATGTGTTTCAAGAGAGGGGAAAATGTGTCAGGAAAATGCAAAATGGGGAAGGGTTCAGAGGAACAATTATGTATGTGTACAGAAAAGGAAATATGGATATATTTCACCTGCATATGATTTGTTTCTTCCTTCTTTAAGTTGTACCCTGGGGAGATTTACTGTCTCCTCATTAATTAAAGGTTTGTGGTGTTCTCGTTGTACGCTCTAAAAAAATTCAGACAAAGTTGTTTTTTAGATTCAAAATGGTTTTTTGAAAAACCAAATTTCAATGCAAAAAACCAACATGGATTTTTTAAAAAATCCATCTCGGTTTTGCACTGAAATTTGGTTTTTCAAAAAACCATTTTGAATCTAAAAAACCAATTTTGTCCCGACATTTTTTAGAGTGTATGTTTGAGATTCTTTCTTGACAAATTTATATTTGTTTTTCGACCCGCATGACGAGTCCTTGCTCATTTTTGTAAAATGGATTCATCAAGGAGGGGATGAACAGATGTGTATTGACTGGAAAAAGCAAATAAAAGCACAACTGCTGCAAAGGAAACAGGTCAACAAAAACAGAGAAAAACGGCACAAAGAAACATAAGGGATGGGAAAAGGGAAAGGTGTAAGTTTCAGTTGTGTGCTTTGTCTTTCTTTTGCATGACTGCAAAGCCGTTTCTTGTTATGTCAATCATTAAGAGGAGGTCAAAGTCTCCATAAATAGTTCGATCTTTGCTCATCCTCTGGATCACAAGAGATGTCTGTAACAATTTACTAAGTGTGAGTGTGCATGATCGGGGGTGGTGCATTTGCATAAGGATTTCACAAGGATGAATAACATATTTTTCTTATGTCGACTTTAGATGCTTTGGTTTCTAATGAAGGTATCACATTTTATAACACAGCTCGCCAAGACGAAATATCATCTACTCTAGGCAAAAAAGTTGGAATTTTAGCGTTTCAGATTTCAGAAAACAGCTTTTGTCGAAAAATGTTTTTGAGTTTTGTAAAAGTAAGTTGTTTTGTCTACATTATTCTTGTCTTAATAATATTATGAGTATTTGTTTTATTAGTTTCATTGACGAATTACACAACTATGATGGTCAGCAGTCCGACAACTTCTCAATATGTTTTATATTCTGGTCATCATATTGAATATTCTGCTGCAAGTTGTTCAATAATATTTCATCCCAATCATTTCAATCACTTTCTAACAAAATCATCTTGTTTGTGTAAATAGAACTATATTTCCAAACTTTAAATCTTGAAAGTTTGAACAACTTATCAAGACATGAAGTTCTTTGTGGAAATGCAATTCGCAGCTTTTTTGAATTTCCTGAAAGGTTTGGAGGTAAGAAAAATGCTCTTGAATGGACCACCAGCCTGTTGAAGCTATTTTGGCAGCACAAGGAGAAACAAAAAGACTGCAATTCTGCCCACTTGCTTTGTCTGTTTGAAAGCTTTGGTTCTTTTGCCACAGGCACAAATTTAGTTTCATTAAATGCAGCAACCACATGCAAGGGAGATCATTCAGATTTGCAGTTGCCTAATATTGCACAGATTTCTTCTGTTTACCAAATTCAAGGTGGTTTTAGATGCAGTTAGTTGCTTGATTGCTACTGCAGCTACAGAAATGTTACCCCAAATGTAGTAAATCTGCTTCATTATCGTAACAGGCAAAGACACTGAACTTTGATAGATCAGGCTGGCTATCAGTGTTCCTGGATTTAGGAGGCTGATGTTGAACCATATTGAGTTGGTAGGGCACAGAGTTTGAAGAGCCTTTGCAGCTGCGGAGGGGAGTGGCTTTAATTTCATGTGCTGATGAGGTCAAACCACTTACATAGGGCACTCAGCAATTAGGATGCTTAAGCAGTTCTCTGTGTTATTTCGCAACAACTCCTGAATTATGCTTTTTAATGTTTCTGCTTACTTTACTTAATGGTAAAGAAGACTGGCCGTTGCATATTAAATTTGGCATCCACAGACAACCGTGGATCTGTGAAATGCACCCAGTGACAACCTGCTCTTCCTCTTGCCTCTGTTTCCCCTCAAGGAAGCCTTGATTTGATAGTAAGAGCGTGAGACACCATGTGACCACAAGAAGACCACCTGCAGCTGTGAGGTCATCATGTGACCTTGATGAACTGCACCAGGCATCCATTTTGTTACAGAGAAGGCAAGAAGGGTTTAAACCGATGAATGTCTGTTGTTTTGTAGACATTTTTGAACGATTACTCACAACATAAAGGTAGGCTGAAGAGCTTTCGAGGTCTATCCAGACCCCTTCATCAGTTCTTAATGATGGATGTTGTATTTGGTCACGTGACTATCCGATGACGTAACGTCACGTGACCCGAGAATCTCCCGGTATATTGCCGGGAGGGTGTGTCTGCCCCGGTCCCGGTTGAGAATTGGCTCCTCCTCCGTTATGTGGATAGCTTCGGCCACTCCCCTCCGGAACCAGTTACTCTCCTGGTGAAGAATGGAGATATTATCATCCGAGAATGAATGACGACGTTCCTCGCAGTGCTGCCCGACAGGAGAAGAACTGCGATGGTGTTCTGACATGCGTTTCTGGAGTCTCCTCTCTGTTTCACCCACATAGGATGCCTCACAATCATTGCATTTAATGTGGTAAACAACCCCCGCTTTTTCCTCCTTGGGGATCTTATCCTTGGGGTGTACCAATCTGCTTCGAATGGTGTTGAAGGGTCTCTGATGTACAATAATCCCTGCCTTCCTTATCACCCTTGCAACGGCCTCAGTCACGGATCCTGCATAAGGGAGGATGATACTGCCCTTCGGTTTGCCTGGTTCTGTATTCGAATCTCTCGACAGATCCCTCCTCTTATTGGTGGCAGTGGCCCAGGCGGACTTCGTATATCCTGATATACTCAGAACTTCCTGCAAGTGTTGTTTCTCCTCCTGTTTGGCTTCCTCACTAGAGCAGATGGTATTGCAACGATGGTATAATGTCCTTATCACACCCAGTTTTTGTTGAAGCGGCTGATTACTGTCAAATTGTAAGTATTGTTCGGTGTGGGTGGGTTTACGGTAGACTGAAAAAGACAACTGGCCAGTGGGGTTTCTCCTAATCTTGGCATCAAGCATGGCTATACTTCCTGTCTGTTGTTTTTGGATATTTGAGATCCAGTTTTATTGGAAAGATGCATAACTATGTCTTGTTAGTTAGGTATTTCATTTGAAATGTGTTTTGTGTTTGTATTTCTGAAACAGTGCTTAGCCTCTGGTCTTGTGATAAATTTTTGTAAGAATGATAACTTTCTCCGAAATCATACCATTGCCTCGGCTTTGTGTTATATTGTCAATGAGAAAAGACAATTCTTTCTCATATTCTGGACAGCACTTTCGTCTTTCTGCCCATTTAGCCCTGTTGGTAAGTTGTCTTCGGACTAATGTGCCAGCTACCTCTGAGATTATCTTGGCTATATCTAGAGACCAGTCCCTTGTCTGGCTGCTGAAAGACATCTTTTTATGAGTGATTCGACATCCATTTTCTGCTTCATTGCCCTGGATGCCTTTATGTTATGAGTTTGGAGATTACACCAGTCTTCTTTGCTTATTATCATAGGCTATTTGGACGCTGAGATGGAAAATTACTCTGGTGGGGCATATCTTTTCCTTCCTTGGAGGGCTATAATGTCCTCTGTTAATCACATGGTTAATATAGCTTTATGGATTTCTAAATGAGTTTCTGCAGTTTTTGGCAGCTAGAAAATGTTCTTTCAAATGTTGTGGAAAATGTAATAGCTTCGTTGCTGGTTGACTGGTAATTTGTAATGATTCTTGCAAATTACGCCGTGGGGAAAATGGTAGTTTTGTCTACTTTAGAATTACATGCATGTAATGTGGCTTAATGTAGATTTGTTTAGCTCAACAGGAACTTCCTTTGTTTTTGGTTTTATAATGGATCCTCAACATGGAATGTCATTGTAGCATGCTCTGCTATTGGGTACTTGGTTTGTTTCTAAAAATACTTGGATGATGCTTAAATTTCACACAATTTTGATATATGGATGGCATTTTAATTTTATTTTGTGCTAGTAATGACACTCTGTATTCATAGTCTAACTAATTAAGGCTGTTACTATGTGTGACTATATCTTTCGTTGTCCACAGTTGTATATTCTATTAGCTTGGTTGTCACATATTTTCTTTATTTTTTTTTAACCAAAACAGTAACATAGTTGCAGATATTAGTGTATGGGTCATTCTCAAATTTCGGGACAATTTGCGTCACTCTAGCTCCCTGACATTAATATGAATGCGATAAATATCTGAAGCGTCACTCTGCATCTGTTATTCATATTTCTACCTAGAACCACTGAATTTGGAGCAAAAAGTCATTCATTAGACTTTTTTTAATGCATTATGTCCAGAAATCCGTGCAAAATCAATGGTTTTTCCCTGTCACTGGACCTGACATGACAAAATCAAGTGTTCATTTTCCTCCTAATATACCATTATTTTCAAAGTTTCTTTGCACGATTCATGGGAATGTAGACTTGAATTCATATTTCCTTCAAATTCAATTTTTTTTTTGCATAATTTCATTGATTAAATTGATACAATAGTCTTGTCACTAATTTATGTTAATTTTTTTGTCCCCTCCGTTACTTGCCATAGCTCTGTTCGTTATTGTTTTTTATGAGCTATTTTCACTGAATATCATCAGACGCATGTGCGCCATAGTACCACTGCCTTGCAGACTTCATAAAACATGTATTCAATAAATTATGACATAATGTTCATTAAAAATGTTTTTGGTCCCACTAAAATGTCCCCTCCGTTTCCTTCATTTCCAAGCTTACCAATGATAATTTTACAGAGCGATTTCATGTATATGTTGCTGAGGGTGGCAAGTTTTAATATTCTGCAATTATTTTGTCTAATCTCCAAAATAAGAAGTAGTAATGAGCGAAAAGCAAAAAATTGTTCCCCTCCGTTACCGTCCACTCCGTTACCAGGTCATGAGCAAGAAATCGATATTTGGTCCAAAAAATCTACTGATACGAGATGAAGTACTTCTGAAAATAATAGTTACATCAATCTTTTATCATTTTTCCTTTTGTCGCTGTTCCTACAATTGGTTTTTTACATCAAAATTCCCCTCCGTTACCACATTGTCCCCTCCGTTACAGGACAATTTTCCTATACCCGTTGTCCCGAAATTTGAGAATGGCCCGTATCCTGTTTGTTGCAGATCTGTTAATCAGTTCAATTAAAGTTTGTTGAAAATCTATTATTTATTCCCAGATAAAGTATTTAAATATGGAGCTGCATTATCTAGCTGCAATGACATTTTCAATTTTCATATCTGAATGTGATGTGCTCCATATTTCAAATGTGAAATGAAAACATTCAGACCTGTCACAGGCTTGCAACAATCCCATCCCATTTTGATTAAAACAAAACACATTAAGACTGACATGTCAAAACAATGAGGCAGAAGCAAAATATTAAAACAATGAATACCTTCTCTTCTAAATGGCTTCATAAACAAATTTGGCTTATTATTTCCTGAAATCCTGAGAATCTCTCTGTTAATTTTTAACTGAACTGAAGTTTTTCCTGTTTTCCTGAGGTTCCAAATCCTCAAATACTACATTCTTTGTTGGACCACTTTGTTTGTGTGCAGAATATGCAAGTGTGTTTTCATCCACATGGACGAATCATGTTCATAGACTTCATGAATATAAATGATAGGGAATATTAGGGATGGATGGACGCACTATAATAATCCCAGGATTCAGGAAAACTTAATAAAACAGATTACAGGATTTTAAAGCTTCCTCTCCAGTGAGTTAATGTAAAAATTTAGGCAAAATTACCATAAATCTGGATTACTCAATCAAAATAATAAGTTCCTTTATATATTCATGAAAAATAACATTTTTTTGGTCTCAGAATGGAAATATTTGTGTTATCATGCCATTTCAGTCAATTATAGGCCTATAAACAGCCCATAAATAGCCATATTTGGCACCCACTCCTGGAGCCACGCTATGGCAACAGCTATAATAAAACTAATTTTTAATATTGTTTTCTGAGGCCTCCAAAAACAATTATCTGGAGGGGAAATTTTGAGAGAACGTGGTTTTTCCGCCAAAAATGAGGCTTAAATTTTGGCGGGATAACCAGTTTTTGGCTATTTTTAGCCCAATAAGGGGCTGTTTCAAAATTGCCCCTCTACAAAATTGGTTTTTTAGGCCTTAGAAAACAATATTAAAAAGTTGTTTTGTTATAGCTGTTGCCATAGGTTGGCGCCAGGGGTGGGTGCCAAATATGGCTATTTATAGGCTATTTATAGGCTATTTATAGGCCTATAATGCCCTGAAATGGCATGAAGGCTAAAATATTTCCAGCATGAGACAAAAAATATTAATTTTCATTAATATTTTTAAGAAATAATCATTCTGTGGCTTAAAACATCACAGGGAATGTGATGCAAGGCCTTGCATTCTCCTCACTCACTTGAGTTACTTTTTTCTTTTCTTTTTTGTTTGCAACAGTTGTACAACTGTACTTTAGCTGGAAGCACTTTGAGCACTTTGCGGGCATTGTTTCTCAAATTGGTGGCTGGTGTGCTGAGGAAGTTTCGAAACTCATCTGCCATGCAGGGTGATGGATGTGCAGTCTCTGTCAGGCAGTTGGTGGTAGCTATATGTTAGGGGAGGAGGGGGAGAAATAGAAACACAAAAAGATAGATCAGTGAATAATTGCTATATAATGGAATATTTTGAGCAGCAAATGGGGAAATGCGAAGGTAAAAGGGGATGATGTCTGGGAAAAAACAGCGCTCTCTCTACTGATGATGTAAATGAACTGGTTTGACAATGTGTTGAGGAGTTTTTGACTCACTCAGTCACACAGTACAACAGCGGTGGAAATGAAACACCAGAAAACAGAAGTGTTGAAAAGATGTGGATGACAATGCACAAATATAGCAGAGAATATTATTGCTGCAAATATTGTGATATCGTTACGAAGCACAAAGAATTGGCTTTATATAGGGCTACAGGTTATGATTATACAAAATGAATTTCTGAAGGAAAAGAGAGATATAAAAGGTATGAAAATTGAAATCAGTGTACCTTGTCACTTACAGGTAGCAGTTAAATAGAAATGTTGAAAGTGTTCAATGTAGTACCGTAAAACGGGGTTACTTTGGCCGTTTCAGAAATTTGTGTTCTGAGAAAAACTATTCGTTGAATATCAACAGTTTTGTGCCATAACACAGCCAGTACAGTGAGGTTTTCTTCTGTCAAAAAGCTTTCCAAAATCTATGATCGTTCTATGATTTATTACATAATTAAGGGGTCGGCCAAAGTAACCCCGGAGTTGGGGTAACTTTGGCCGCCTTAGATTTTGAGCATATAATACCATGTACAGCAGTATAATTTAATTATTTATGTTATTTTGGCCACCCAATAAGCCGAGGATTGTATTTTTGTAATCTAAAATGAGTTGTGACTCATTCGCAGATTTCTGAACAAAAATAAGTATTTATACATGTTCCACACTCTGTGTACCACTGCCTCCCAATTCAGAATGACATAGTGTGAACATTCCCCAGCTTTTAGGCCACAAGAATGTAAGGTATGCTAACAGTCATAAAATGTGTCATTAAACAATTTTTTGTCAATCATATGACATTTTACATTTCTATTCTAATTTTCAATTTTTTGCATAATTCACCGATGTAGCATTATGTTGACAAACACCATAAAAATAATCCAAGATGAAATAACTTTGTCTAATGCTTTTTTGGATGAAATCATATGTCTACGGTGGTTCACAGCTTCCCTAACAGCCAGTACATCATTGCTATGTTATGCTTGTTAAATGACACAAATTGCGATTATTGCATTGGACAATTTATGGAATTATTTTGGCATCTATGGCAGTCAACATAATTTTCAGGGTCATACACCTGTTTGTCAAATCAAGGTCTATACCTACTTGGCTGCTATTAACTACAAATTGTTCCAACTCTTGCCAATTGCCATTTCCAGAGGTGGCCAAAGTAACCCCGACACTGACTTGGAGATTTGGGGTAACATTGGCCATAGCCCTAAAGTCACTAAATTACATAACATATAAACAAATCCTGTGTAGTTTGAAACTTTGATATATTATCTTTAAAAATCGTCCACAATTTTCACTGTGTAAGCTTTCACTTGACCCACCCAGAACAAAGTAGACACTTCCCTGCAAAATCACACTTTTTTGCAAATCTGCTTTTTCCCAGAATGGCCTTCACAAGAAACACTGATATCATGATATTGAAACAAAATTAATATGTATACATAAAATGTAGACAAGTCAATCTAGCAGACGCAAAAAGAAATTTCCTAGTATCTATATTGGTTTCAGAGATATAGGAAGCTGAATCTTTTTCCCATTTAGCGGCCAAAGTAGTACAGAACGGCCAAAGTAACCCCGTTTTACGGTAGATTGTTTTTACTGTGATCTTTAGAACCTGTTTCAGTGCACAGAAGTAGAACAGATCAAACTAGTTTCTGCGCAAAAGACCTTACTAGTAATTGCTCCGGATTGCTTTAACCATCTCCAGAGAATGCTAAGTAGCTCTAAATACCACAGAACAGCTCTATACAATTTGAGGTTCAAGCCAGTAAGAGTTCTGGCCCCTGCCAGCAATTGTGGAAGTTCCAGTGTCATTGCAAGCACATTCAACAGAATCCACACACTGTCATCCAGTGGTCTTTTTTTCTGCAATGACAAATGAGTAAATCTCGTTTCTAATTTTCTGGCCATTGGACAGCCTCTGTTGTGTGTGTTTCATATAAAAGGTTGCCGAGTCAGCCAGGGAATATTCAGGGGCAGTATATCCAGTAGGCTGGAAACTAGAAGTATCTAATCTAACATCAGTAGTCCTACTAGTCTTAGCTGTTTCGAAAGTTGCAATATGTACACTGTTCAGAGAATAATAGAAACACAGTTACTCTCAATCCAGTTGGATGTACAAAACAGATAGCAGGAGCCTGATGCCATCCTGGATATGTACAATTGTGATTGTAGTCGTTGGATGTATGTCCCAAGGTCCACTGGGTGAAACACAACATATTTGTTATTTATAAATGGTATCTTAAACCTGCTGAATAGTCACTTTTGGAAGGACCTTATTTTTCCAAAACATTATAACTGTTTTTTTGTTCTCCTGAGGGTTATTTTACCATTCTTCATCTTCAAATTTACTGCACTTAAGTTACCTTCCGTATACTCTGTTGAAGTGCATGCTATAGCATGAGAATGTAAAAAGAATCGCTTTTGCATAATGGGGTCTTCTGGACTGGGAAAGCATGAGATTCTGCATGTTCTCACTACACTTGGTCATTACAACAATGATTAATAACTAGTTGTAAAAAATGAAATTGTAGCTAGGAGGTTCCGTCCAGAATTTAACATTTACAGACACAGCAGCTGCAACAGTATTTGCTTCCTATCAAGAAAGGTCCCAACCCAGACTGTGCCTCTTTTCTTAGTATACCTCATATGGCCAGAAGCTGGGAAAGCTAGCTGCGATGATTAATTACCGCCGATGCTGCCAGACTGTCAACTCCACTCCCCTAGCAAGTAAACACTCCTAGCTAAGCCACATTGATCCCTGGGTACCCACGATGCCTTGCTGTACTGCAAAAGACGTCATAAGGTATTCCCTCAAGAGTCTGCCTTTCGAGCAATTATCTTGAATATATTGTAAGGAATTGCAAATCTATACAATACATGTGTGCAAATAAATATGTTCAAGTTCTAGATGTCTTGAAAACTAAAAATGTTACACATGTTTCTGTACTTTGCCACTGCCATTGCTCGGTATATGTAAATTTTTTTTGTTCTCAAGTGTTGGGAAGGAAGGATAAATGGTTGTGTAGTAAGTCAAAAGTATAACAATGGGGCAAATGTTCAGATGTTTTCAAGAACAGCAGTGGGGCGAACAAGAAAAACAGAAGATAACTGAGGGATTTTCCCTATTTCACTGCACTAGTGCTCTTCCTTTCACCATAGTTGTGGAAGCAAGGAGGCTTCCTGTTTTGTCAATAATTAAGAGGAGGTCAAAGTCTACATAAATAGTTTGATCTTTGCTTAACCTCTGCAACCAGGATATATGTAAGACAAGTTGCCGAGTGCTTGTGTGCATAAGCTGTAGATGTTCATTTGCATTAGGATTACACAGGGATGAATAACAGTTTTTGTTCTGCACTTGCTATAATCCAGAAGGGTTTAACAGCTTAGAAGTGTCGTTGGAACATGGCGATGAGTTATTCGGTTGTCTCAACATTTGCTCTCATTGTACAAGGAAGTTTGGCTATTTTCTTTGTAGCCGACTAAACAAATATGCAAATATATGAAACTGAAACCATTTCATTGTCTTCTCTGGAATTTGTACTTGGTGAGATGTCAGTCGTTTTTCTCGCAAAGGCATGATGTTTTATGCTGCTGCTCCCTCTCTGTAACAGTCTGCGCAAACAACTGGAATATATCCTTATCAGATTTCAGAGCATGGCTTTCTTCTCATTCCAAAATGGAGACTTACCCTAAATTAAATTTTGTCATACATATATTCTGGTTCCAGAAATATTGAAGAACTTCCAACTTTTCTGGCATGAGTTGAATATTTACTGCATTCAGATGAGTGATACAATATGGAAAACAACTTTGATCTACTACATACTAGGTGCTTTTGATTGTTTACATGCTTAAATTTAAAGCAAAAACATATTTATTTGACTGGAACTTTTGACCAAACATATGTTTAAGGTAGTTTTTCTTGATCTATATTATTTTGTGGGGACTTTGTCACAAATGTTTGTGTCTTTGTCTCAAGTATCACATGAGTGTTCTGATGTTGATGGTGAAAATTTTTTTACAAAGTTAACATAAAAAAGTAAAAATTATTATTCAAATTTTAAATATCCGGAGTTTCAGCAACTCTACAAAAACAAAATTCTTTCACGATACTACAAAAGTTAACTTAATTTGTTTGCAGTCTTGAATTTCCTGAAAGGTTTGGAGATAAAGGAAAATTGTCTGACAGCCTGTTGAAGCTATTTTGGCAACATGAGTGGGGATAAAATGTCTCCAAATTAGGCGTGCTCTTGCACAGTTGCAGGCTTTGGAAGCTTTGATTTATTAGCATCATGCAAGAATTTTGTTTCATCAAATGCATTTGGCACATGTGGAGATCATTCAGATTAGCAATTACCAAACATTGCACAGATTTCAAAGTATCTGTTACTGTAGTTGAGCTGCATTAGTTGAGCTGCTTTGAGCTTGAATGTGGAGTTTCGTGAACCGATCAGATATTTCATCAAAGGACAAAAACTGTCACGATAATACAGTGTCGCAGACCCATATCCCTCAATCACAAAAATGGGGGTGTTAGAAAATCCTAAAATCCTGACATTACTAACTTTATTACATTAATACTAATAACATTGGATAGATATTATACTTAGCTAGTGTCTTAAGGTACAGTACAGGCTTATTTACCCACCTTCCAAATTTATTTCATCTGTGTTGAGATATGCTTCAGATTTGGATAATATATCTCTGCAAAATTTGTCGAGACATTTTTCTTAGTTGCTGCTTGATTGCTTTGTTCCTTTATGACCAAGACCATAGAATCACATTTTTAATAACTGAGTATAATATGTATAACGACTTACTATCATGAACATCAACTGGCAAAGAAACAGTGTGACAGAACATTGATCAGAAATCTTTGAATCAGGGCAGTTATACTCATTGGCTCGATTTGTGGGGAACGATGTTGAACCATATTGAGCCGCAGAGCAAAGCACTTTAAGGGCTTTTGCAACTGCAGAGGAGAGTAGCTTTAATTCCTTGAGCTGAAGAGGTCAACCCACTTTCATTAGGCACTCTGTAATTATGTTGCTTAAGACGTTTTGGTGCTGCGTAATTACGTTTCAGTGCGTCATCCTGCTGCAATGGCCAACTTATCCCCGTTAAAATTTCTGCCTCACTTAACTTAATGGTCAAGAACGAATATCTAGTGAAGATATTAAATTTGGCGTAGATGAATATGGATCTTTTCCCAGTAGGTTCATAGTGGTCCCCCGCAGTATGCCCAGTAGCAACCTGCCCTTAGTCTTGTCTTCATTGCCCCTCAGGGATTCCAATGAGCGATAATAAGAGCCTTGTGACTGCCGTGTGCCTACACAAGCGCCCCCTTTAGGGTGAGGTCATCACATGACCTTGTGAGCTGCAGCAACTCTTTCCTTAAATGATTGCCAGCACAACAAAGATAATTCTTTTATACGGGTATTTCTCTATTTCAATCTGAACATACATTCTTTGTCCTCACTGTTGTTTTGTAAATTTTCAGAGTAAATTGGTAAAAATCAAACTGTTGTCACAGTAGAAACATTTTTATTAGTCACAATCACGTGCAAGGCTTGAATTTTATTGTTAAATTGTCAGGAATTATGCTTATCAAGACGTTTGCTTTCAGTTCATTTGACATCAACCATTGATGTACTCAGACAAAGCTTCATTCAGCGGTACATTGATACATTCTCAAAGTTCTGTGAATTACTTTGAATTACATACATGTTAGCAATGAATGAAAAACACATCAATTAAGGATCACATAAATCAATAGATTGGAAACACACCCATGAAAGGCAGAGATCCTTAAATTTGGTAACACACTTTAACTCTGAATGAATCCTACTGCAATGCGCTGCCTTAGTCTCTCTCATCTATTTTTCTCCCTTTATTTGCGACAGTTACACGACTATACTTTAGCTGGAAGCACTTTGAGCACTTTGCGGGCATTGTTTCCCAAATTGGTGGCTGGTGTGCGGAGGAAGTTTGGAAACTCATCTGCCATGCAGGGTGATGGATGTGCAGACTCTGTCAGGCAGTTTGTGGGAGCTATACTGCAGAGCATTGAGAGAAAAACAACAAAAAATGCGAAAGTAGAGGGAATGGAATAAGTATATGTGCAAAAAGGGGTAATTGAAAAGATAGGAAAAGTTCAACAACTTTAACTAGTTTCTGCCTAGAACAGTTTTACTCTAATAGCTCTGACTTGTTTATCCGAATAGTTTTAATTTCCTCCCTTCTAGTTTCTACTTATGTAGTTATTCTGCTGAAGTGAAGGGCACATTGCACCTATTCAGTGTTTTTTTTTTGGCAATGATGAATGAGGAAATTTTGTTTCTAATTCTCTGTGTGTGAGTTCAGTATGAAAGGTTGCTTGGGAAACCAGGGAATATTCAGTGGCAGTGTATTCAGTGGGATTGATATGAGAAGTATGTTGTCTACCATCGGTATATGTCTCCTTTCAAAGCTACAGTGCAGTATATGTTGGAAATACAGTGACTGTCAGACCAGCTGGACGGTCCAGACTGATAACAGGAAACTTATGTCATCCTGTATGGGATTGCGGTTTGAGGATCTATGTCTGGATTTCAGAAGTAGACAGCATGGTAATTATATTGTCCATAATCTGCTCAAATGTTAAGTCTTTTTGATAAAAACATCTTTCTTTATTATGTACTTATGTGTCTTGTGCTTCTTCTTATTGTTAAGTGCAAGCATTATTTGCTAACATTAGGTATCAACAAAGAATGTCTGCAACCCAGACAGTTAACTTTTTCCTTTCTTAGTATAGCTCATATGGCCAGAAGCTGGGAAGGCTAGCTGCCATGATTAATTACAGCCGACGCTGCCAGACTGTCAACTGCATTCCCCTAGCAAGTAAACACTCCTATAGCTGAGCCACATTGATCCCTGGGTACCCACGATGGTTTGCTGTACTGCAAATGACGTCATAAGGAATTCCCTCAGGAGTTTGTTTTATTAGGGATAATCAGGAATATACCGTATGGAATTGAGGATCTATACATGTATGCATAATCCTGTGATAGAGAAACATGTGGAATTGCTTTGTAGAGAATAATCTAGAAAAAGAAATATGTAGCTATACCACTCTTGTCTGAATACTCAGATTTGAGTACAAGCTTGTGATGTGACTTTGCTATCATTAGGACGTTTTTTAAAATTTAAGCTACAGCTGTTAAACAACAGATAATCCAGTCCTCAAGTTATTAGCCCGTCATATTGTATTTTTCAAAGCAAGATAGTAATTGTTACGGGGGGTGATATTGCATCCCTTCGCAATATGTATCTTTTTAGCTTGGCATCTACAGCACACAAAAATCCTTTGATTTAGTTTTTGGAGAATTGAAAAGAATGAATACAAGGATTGACTATTCATGTTAGAAAAGTAACAGTGAACAAGGAATACCATTTGTGTATGCTTAGGAAAATTATGTGTTTTATATACATCACCTATGATGGATGTGTTGCTTGCAGGCCTAGTCACACATAAATGTAGTGCCTCAGGGAACTTTTCTGTCTCCTGGCTTAGTTTATATTTTGAAGATACTGTAAATTTCTAAACAGTATTAGATATGGTGGGTTATTTATGTATAATGTAAAAAGTTTTAGTTAGGCAAAATCCTTTCTTGATACTCATATACAAGTTTTCTTGTTAATTTTTATATTCCAATCTCCTAATTCCATGCAATAATTATCTGAATATTGAGCCAGTTAAGGGAGAACACTGGCGAGATATTAGTAAACCATCATAATGATTTTAATTTACTACTTTCATTGTAATGTAGAGTTAAAATCAAGGTATGCACAGAAGGTGAAAGAATACAAGTTTTTAAAAAAATCATTAAGAAAAATTGAACAAGTGCATGAAAATTTGGATGAAAAGATCTAGAACAGCCAAACCAGAAACAAACAAAGAGCACAAAGAAGAAAAAATGGTGAGTTTCTTGACATATCTGTGCTCCTATATATCTTTTGCAATTCAGAGTTTGTGAGAGAGCAAGGTAGTGTCTGTTATGTCAATAATTAAGAGAAGGTCAAAGTCTCCATAAACAGTATGATCTTTGCTTAACCTCTGGAACACAAGAGATGTCTGCAACAATTTACCAGGTGCCTGTGTGCATGAGCGGGGGTGGTGCATTTGCATAAGGATTTCACAAGGATGAATAACAGCTTTAGCTCTGCATCTTATAATCCCAAGGGTTAACAGGCTAAGAAGTCTTGGAATAAGACAACAAGATGACATGTTGTCTTTATAAAGAATTCGTTTTTGCGGATAAAAGTTTTATGACTGATCTGTAATGGTAAAATGTTCTTTTTTTTTATTAGCTGTACCTGAATTATGATGACTTGCAAATAATACTCTCATACATGTAGAAATTATTTTGTCAGCAACCTGTACATTCAGAAAATTGGCCTCTCTTCTGAGGAATATTGCATGGTAAAAATACCCTGCTTTTAAGTTTAGAATTATGCAAAAAGCAGATATAGCATTTGAGAGACGTATAAAAACAGGCGTGGAGGAAAAACGAAATCATTTCACCATCTTTCATTTCTCAATACTGTTTGCTCTCTGCTTTGGTCTCTAGCTGAGGTATAACGTTTTATGCCACTGCCCGCCTACAAGAAATCCCATCCATTCTGAGCAAACAAATTGGAATTTATCCTTTTCAGATTTCAGGACACGGCTTCCGTCTAATTCCCAGATGCAAATCTGTCGTATATTCAATTCTGTCATATATTCCTATTCCACAAATATCATAAAACTTAGTCATCCAGACTTTGCCTGCATGAGCGGAATATTGGCTGCACTTGAGCTGAACCATAAGTTACAAGAAAGTAGAGCAGGATGTTTCCTGTTTGTTTTGGAATTTTGAATATTTTGGATTTGTACATTTTGTATGTTTTGGAATTTGACGTGTTTTTCAATTTATACAGCATATTGGTTGAAATGTGACAGTCACCAGTAGTATATTCTGTATCTCATCTTGAAAAGAATTATTTCCATTATTTTGGGGACCTCCATCTCTTTGAGAGAATTCTGTTTCAATTGAACTCTTCCGAATTTTCAATTTGTGGAATCTTGACAATTTGTCAATAAGAAAATATTTTTGGAAATCTCAAATGCAAACTGAATTTGCTGCTGTTGAAATTTTCTAAAGGTTTTTTCCAGCTTAAGCAATGTTCTTAAATTTCCCTCCATACTGTTGGAGCTATTTTGGCAAACACAAGTATGGTCAAAAAAGTTGAAAATTGGTCGTACTTGAGCAGCCTTCTTAAAAGCATTGGGTTTTTTTGCAACCTGCAAGAATTAGGTTTCATCAAATGCAACAGCCACATGTCTCAGAGACTAAGTTGTGCAAATTTCAAACCCAATGAGATTTAAATCTGGAGTGCTTTATTCAGACAATCATGCATTGAGTAATTGAATTAAATATGGAATGTTGAAAATTAAAGAACTCATATCTTGTGCTTGTAACACATTATATTGATCAGTAATATTTCCAAAGCAAGAACATTCTGCAGTTAGTGAACTTGTTTGGGAAGTGTGTTGCTGACTTTGTATTACAACCATAATAGTAGAGTTTGCCAACATTATTTTGCAAATGACTGGTCAGACACCAACAGAAAACTTTAATGACATTGTAATCCAACAGGCCTGTGATACAAAGCAAGAACAGTCTGCAGTAAATGAAATGGTTGTTGAATAGTATGTTGTTGACTTTGTATAACCATAATAGCAAAGTTTGCCAACTCAACTGACAATAGACACACTCAAAAAAATGTTAATGTTATCTCAAAGATCTGTTTAGGTAACATGCAAACAGATACAGTACATTAAATTAAATCCTTAGAATCAGGCCAGTTATTCATATTGGCCGGATTTGCGGGGAACGATGTTGAACCATATTGAGCCGAAGAGCAAAGCACTTTGAGGGCTTTTGCAACTGCAGATGAGAGTGGCTTTAATTCCTTGAGCTGATGAGGTCAACCCACTTTCATTAGGCACTCTGTAATTATGTTGCTTAAGACGTTTCGGTGCTGCATAATTACGTTTCAGTGCGTCATTCTGCCGCAACGGCCGAATTATCCCCCTTAACATTTCTGCCTCACTTAACTTAATGGTCAATAGGAGAGGCCATTGAGGATATTAAATTTGGCGTAGACGAACATGGATCTTTTCCCAGTGGGTTCTTAGTGGTCCCCTGTAGTATGCCCAGTAGCAACCTGCTCTTACTCTTGCCTCAACTGCCCTCAAGGATTTCTTTGAGCGATAATTAGAGCACAAAGTAGCACGTGACTGCCAGTCTGCCATGTGACTTTACAAGCACCGAGCACCCCCTGCAGCTGTGAGGTGGTCGCATGACCTCCTGAATTATAGCAGGTCTCTCCTTATGTCGCTGCAAGAAGTCTTACGGAGTAAAATCAATGAATGCCAACTGATTTTGGATATTTGGAATGGTGAAACGTTCCAGTTCAAATGAAAGTAAGTATAATTCAATTGCCCCAATCTGCTTGATGGTGTATTATTTAGTGTATTGTCAGGGATAGAGCTAATTCTATCTTATAGGCTGGACAGTATTTTCAGTCTTCTGTTGGCTAAACTCTTGTTATAGGGTGTCTTTGGATTGTGTTCTGAGCAACCTCTGTGATTATCATGGCTGTATCTAGAGGCCAGTCCCTTCTCTGGCTGCTGAAAGATCTCTCTATATGAGTGATTCGACGTCCATTTTCTGCTTCATTGCCCTGGATGCCTTTATGTTATGAGTTTGGAGATTACACCAGTCTTCTTTGCTTATTATCATAGGCTATTTGGACACTCAGATGGAACATTACTGTGGTGGGGATATCTCTTCCTTCCTTGGAGGGCTATAATGTCCTCTGTTAATCACATGGTTAATATAGCTTTATGGATTTCTAAATGAGTGTCTGCAGTTTTTAGCAGTTAGAAAATGTTCTTTCAAATGTTGTGGAAAATGTAATAGCTTCGTTGCTGGTTGACTGGTAATTTAACGATTCTTGCAAATTACGCCTTTGGGAAAATTGTAGTTTTGTCTACTTTAGAATTACGTGGGTAATGTGGCTTAATGTAGATTTGTTTAGCTTAAGAGGAACTTCCCTTGTTTTTGGTTTTATAATGGATTCTCTACATGGAATGTCATTGTAGCATGCTCTGAAATTGGGTACTTCACACAATTTTTGATATATGGATTGCATTTTAATTTTATTTTTTGCTGTATCCAAAGTTTAACTAATTAAGGCTGTTACTATGTATGACTATATCTATCGCTGCCCACAGTTGTATATCCGATCACATATTTTCTTTTTTTTTAACCAAAACAGTAACATAGTTACAGATATGAGATAATTATAATAGTCTCTCAGAGTCTGAAATTTTGGCTTACCAAAGCTTTCAGCCACCTCTCATGGCTTTCCTCAGTGTTATGAAATAGCTCAGGTGTCTGGTGTTGTTGTTTCTTCTTTTGTTTGTAACCCAACAGTCAGCTGGCTGAGCTATTTAATAACACTGAGGAAAGCCATGAGAGGTGGCTGAAAGCTTTGGTAAGCTAAAATTCCAGACTCTGAGAGACTATTATAATTATCTCATATATGGAATACCCAGAGTCAGGATCAAATTTACATTGGTTCTTAGTTACAGATAATGTTATATCCTGTTTGTTGCAGATCTGTTAATGAGTTCAGTGAAAGTTTGTTGAAAGTCTATTATTTATTCCCAGATAAAGTATTTAAATATGGAGCTGCATTATCTAGCTGCAATGACAGTTTCAATCTTCATATCTGAATGTGATGTGCTCCATATTTCAAATCAAAAATGAAAACATTCAGACCTGTCACAGGCTTGGAAAAATCCCATCCCATTTTGATTAAAACAAAACACATTAAAGCCTGACATGTAAAAGCAAAATATTAAAACAATGAATAACTTCTCTTTTAAATGGCTTCACAAACAAATTTGGTTCATTATATTATAATTATTCACTGAAACCCTGAGAATCTCTCTGCTAATATGAACTGACGTTTTTCCCTGTTTCCCTGATGTTTCAAATCCGAAAATACCATCTCCGTTGCTAGACCACTTCATTTGTGTGTAGATTATGCAAGTGTGTTTTCATTTGCATGGATAGATAACTAAGTTTGATGTTCATATGCATCAAATGAATGGTAGAGAATATTATGGATGCACACATTTGTGGATTAAAGTAAGTCTGATAATCCCAGAATTCAGCAGAACTTAATAATACAAATTATAGGATTTTAAAGCTTCCTCTACAATGCTTTGTTTTCACCTCACTAACTTGTGTCACTTTTTTCTCTTTTTTGTTTGGTTGCAACAGGAATACAACTGTACTTTAGCTGGGAGCACTTTTAGCACTTTGTAGGCATTGTTTCCCAAATTGGTGGCTGGTGTGCAGAGGAAGTTTGGAAACTCATCTGGCATGCAGGGTGATGGATGCGCTGACTCTGTCAGGCAGGTAGTGGGAGCTATATGTTAGGGGGAAGAGGGAGTAATAGAAACTAAAAAATATAGATATGTGAATAAGAGCTATATAATGGAATATGCAGTGCAACAAATGGGGAAATGCAAAAGGAAAAAGAAGGATGTCTGGGAAAACAGCACTTGCTCTACTAATGATATGATGAAAATGAAATTGTTTAACAATTTGTTGGGCAGTGACTTACTCAATTTCATAATAACAACTGCTGTGGAAAGGGAACACCAGAAAACTGAGGGTATAAAAATATGTCAAAAACTGTGTACCTCATGGAATATAGAATAATACTTCTGTAAATATTGTGATATCATTTTGATGAATATAGACTGGTATTATATAGCTATATATTTCGATGAATATAAACTCGTATTATATAGCCATATACAGGATATGATTATACAAAATGAATTCTAAAGGGAAAAACATAAAAGATCGGAAAGGGAAAATCTTTGTGTCTGGTCACTCACAGGTAGTGATTAGAAATCATGAAATTGTTCAACGTACTAGTAGAGTATAACGTGAATTGTGGTTTTGCACAATGGTCTTCAGAGCTTGATCCAGTGCACAGAAGTTGAACAGCTCTTATAAGTTTCTGCATAGAAGACCTTACTTGTAATTGCTCTGGATTGCTTTAACCATCTCCAGAGAATGCCAAGTAGCTCTGAATACCACAGAACAGCTCTATACAATTTGAGGTTCAAGCAAGAAAGAGTTCTGGCCCCTGCCAGCAATTGTGGAAATTCCTGTGTCGCTGCAGCCACATTCTACTGAATCCACACAATGTCATCCAGTGGACTTTTTATTCTGCAATGACAAATGAGTAAATCTCATTTCTAATTTTCTGGCCAGTGGACAGCCTCTCTTGTGTGTGTTTCATATAAAAGGTTGCCGAGTCAGCCAGGGAATATTCAGGGGCAGTATATCCAGTAGGCTGGAAACTAGAAGTATCTAATCTAACATCAGTAGTCCTACTAGTCTTAGCTGTTTCGAAAGTTGCAATATGTACACTGTACAGAGAATAATAGAAACACAGTTACTCTCAATCCAGTTGGATGTACGAAACTGATACCAGAAGCTTGATGCCACCCAGAATATGTACAATTGTGATTGTAGTCGATGGATGTATGTCCCAAGGGCCACCGGGTGAAACACAACATATTTTTGATATATATTATCCAAATTCTGCTGAATAGCCACTTTTGAAAGATTTTTTTTGTGAACATTTTTTGTGTTATTTTTTTAATTCTCCTGAGGGTTATTTAGTTTTCTCCATCTTGAAATTTATTTTACTTGAGTTGCGTTCTGTATGGTGCATGCTATCATCTTGTGCATGTAATTAGAATTGCTTTATGCTATGCTCTTCTGGACTACAATCAGGAAAGCAAGCAATTTAGACTACATTTGGATTTGGCAACAAGGATTAAAACCAGTTGATACAGAAATACAATGAAAACTTGGAGGTGCCTTTCCAGGACTTAACAGTCATGGACACAATAAGCTGCAACAGTACTTGCTTCCTATCAAGGAAGGTCCCAACCCAGACTGTGCCTCTTTTATTAGTATACCTCATATGGCCAGAAGCTAAGAAAGCTAGCTGTGATGATTAATTACAACCGACGCTGCCAGACTGTCAACTCCATTTCCCTAGCAAGTAAACACTCCTATAGCTAAGCCACATTGATCCCTGGGTACCCACTACCCACGATGCCTTGCTGTACTCCAAATGACGTCATAAGAAATTCCCACAAGTGTCTGCCTTACGAGCAATTATATAATTATCTTGAATATATTGTAAGGAATTGGGAATCTATACTACACATGTGTGCATATAAATATGTACAAGTACAAGATGTCTTGAAAACAAAAATTGTGACACATGTTTCTGTACTTTGTCACTGCCATTGCTTGGTATATGTATATATATTTTTTCTCAGTGTTTGGAAGAAAGGATAAATTGTGGTGCAGTAAGTCAAAAGTATAACAATGGGGACAAATGTTCAGATGTTTTCAAGAACAACAATGGGGCGAGCAAGAAAAACTGAAGATAACTAAGGAGTTTTCTCTATTTCTCTGCACTGGTGCTCTTCTTTCACCATAGTTGTGGAAGCAAGTAGGCTTCCTGTTTTGTCAATAATTAAGAGCAGGTCAAAGTCTACATAAATAGTTTGATCTTTGCTTAACCCCTACAACCAGGATATTTGTAAGACAAGTTGCCAAGTGCTTGTGTGCATAAGCCGTGGAAGTTCATTTGCATAAGGATTATACAGGGATGAATAACAGTTTTTGTTCTGCACATGCTATAATCCACAAGGGTTTAACAGCTTAGAAGTGTCGTTGGAATATGGTGATGAGTTACTCGGTTGTCTCAACATTTGCTTACATTGCATAAGGGAAGTTTGGTTTTTTGGCTATTTTCTTTTGCAGACGACTGAACTGTATGTGAATATATGAAATTGAAACTATTTCACCGTCTTCTCTGGAATTTATACTTGCTGAGATGTCAGTCGTCTCTAGCAAAGGCATGACGTTTTATGATGCTGCTCCCTTCTGTAACAGTCTGAGCAAATAAACTGGAATTCATCCTTTCCTAATTTCAGAGCATGGCTTTGGTCTAATTCCGAAATGGAAATCTACCCTATATTGAATTTTGTCATACATATATTCTGGTTCCAGGAATATTACAGGACTCTCAACTTTTCTCGCATGCATGAGTTGAATATTTCCTGCATTCAGATGGGGACACAATAAAGCAAAAAAACACTGATCTACTAAATACGGTGTGCTTTTGATTGTTTACATGCATTAATTCAAAGTAAAACTTGATTATTTGAGTGGAACTTTTGACAAAAATTATGTTTGATGTAGTTTCTGTGTTATTTTGTGGGCTCTTATAGTCACTAATTATTCTTTCAAGTATCACATGAGTGTTCTGAAGTTAGTGTAAAAAAAAACCAATCATTTTTAAAGAAATTTGTAATTAAAAATTATAAATTATGATTCAAATTTGTAATCTCCTGAATTTCAGCAACTCTACAAGAAGACAACTCATTCCAGATACCTTGAAAGTTAACTAAATTTGTTTGCAGTCTTGAATTTCCTAAAAGGTTTGGAGATAAAGAAAATGTTCTCAAAATTTTCTGACAGCCTGTTGAAGCTATTTTGGCAACATGAGTGGGGATAAAATGTCTGCGTAATTAGGCATGCTCTTGCACAGTTGCAGGCTTTGAAAGCTTTGGTTTTATTAGCATCATGCAAGAATTTTGTTTCATCAAATGCATTTGGCACATGTGGAGATCATTCAGATTAGCAATTATCAAACATTGCCCAGATTTCAAAGTATCTGTTACTGTAGTTGAGCTGCATTAGTTGAGCTGCTTTGAGCTTGAATGTGGAGTTTCGTGAACCGATCTGATATTTCATTAAAAGACAAAAACTGTCACGATAATACAGTGTTGCAAGCAAATATTCCTCCATCACAGAAATGGGGGAGTTTCAAGAAATTTCTAAAATGCCTGACATTGCTAGCTGTATTATATTAATACTAATAACCTTGGATAGATATTATACTTAGCTAGTGTGTTAAGGTACAGTAAAGGCTTATTTCCCCACTTTCCAAATTAATTTCATCTGTGTTGAGATTTGCCTTAAATTTGAACCATGTCTCAGCAAAATATGTTGAGACATTTTTCTTAGTGGCTGCTTGATTACTTTGTTCCTTTATAACCAAGACCAAAGAATAACTTTCCCACTAACCAACTATAATGACTTACATCAAGAACATCAACTGGCAAAGAAGCAGTGTGACAGAACATTGAACAGAAACCAGTGAATCAGGGCAGTTATCCTTATTGGCTCGATTTGTGGGGAACGATATTGTGGCTGCAGAGGAGAGGAACTTTAATTCTTTGAGCTGATGAGGTCAACCCACTTTCATTAGGCACTCTGTAATTATGTTACTTAAGATGTTTCGGTGCTGCGTAATAACGTTTCAGTGCGTTATTCTGCTGCAACGGCCGAATTATCCCCTTAACATTTCTGCCTCACTTAACTCAATGGTGAGGAAGGAACAACTATTGAAGATATTAAATTTGGCGTAGATGAACATGGATCTTTTCCCAGTGGGTTCTTAGTGGTCCCCTGTAGTATGCCCAGTAGCAACCTGCTCTTACTCTTGCCTTCATTGGCCCTCAGGGATTCCACTGAGCGATAATAAGAGCCTTGTGACTGCCATGTGACTACACAAGCGCCCCCTTTAGGGCGAGGTCATCACATGACCTTGTGAGCAGTAGCAACTCTTTCCTTATATGGTTGCCAGCAGAACAAAGAGAATTCTTTGACCAAGGATTACATGGCTATTTCTCTATTTGAATCTGGACGTGATGTTTTGTCCTCACTGTTATATGTAAATGTTCTGAGTAATTTGGTAAAATCAAGCTGTTGTCACAGTAGAATAAGTTTTATTAGTCACAATCACATGCAATACTTTATTTTTATTTTTAAAATGACAAGAATTATGCTTATCAAGATATTTGCCTTCAGTTTTGTTTGACATCAACCATTGATATACTGAGACAAAGTTTCATTCAGCTGTACAATGTGACATTCTCAAAGGGTTTGTGAATTACTCTGAATTGCATACATGTTAGCAATGAAGGACAAAAACCTTCCAATATATACAGTGAACAGCTAAAATAAGGATCACATAACTAGATAGATGGATTGAAAACACCCACGAAAGATGAAATACACCCATGAAAGGCAGAGATCCTTAAACTTGGCAACACACTTAAACTCTGAGTGAACCCTACTGCAATGCCCTGCCTTCTTCTCCCTTACCTATATTTCTCCTTTATTTGCAACAGTTGCACAACTGTGCTTTAGCTGGAAGCGCTTTGAGCACTTTGCGAGCATTGTTTCCGAAACTGGTGGCTGGTGTGCAGAGGAAGTTTGGAAACTCATCTGGCATGCAGTTGGTGAGAGCTACACTGCAGAGGATAGAAAAAAGAGCAACAAAAAATGCGAAAGCAAAGGGAATGGAATAGGTTTTTGTGCAAAAATGGCAATCGAAAAGATAGGAGAAGATCAACAACTTCAACTAGTTTCTGCCTAGAACCGTTTCACTTTAAGAGCCGTGAATTGTTTAACAGCATAGTTTAAATTTACTCCCTTCTAGTTCCTACTTGTGTAGTTATTCTGCTGAAGTGACGGGCACATTGCACCTATCCAGTGTTTTTTTTGCAACGACAAATGAGAAAATCTTGTTTCTAATTTTCTGGTCAGTGGACTGTCTCTCTTGTGTGAGTTCAGTATGAAAGGTTGCTTGGGAAACCAGGGAATTTTCAGTGGCAGTGTATTCAGTGGGATTGATATGAGAAGTATGTTGTCTACCATCGGTATATGTCTCCTTCCAAAGCTACAGTGCAGTATATTTTGGAAATACAGTGACTGTCAGACCAGCTGGATGGTCCAGACTGATAACAGGAAACTTATGTCATCCTGTATGGGAGTGTGGTTTGGGGATCTACCACTGGATTTCAGAAGTAGACAGTATGGTAAATATATTGTCCATAATCTGCTGAAATGCTAAATTTTTTTAACAAAACCGTCTTTCCTTATATGTACTAATGTGTCTTGTGCTTCTTCTTATTGTTAAGTGCAAGCATTATTTGCTAACACTAGGTATCAACAAAAGAATGTCTGCAACCCAGACAGTTAACTTTTTCTTTTCTTAGTATAGCTCATATGGCCAGAAGCTGGGAAGGCTAGCTGCTATGATTAATTACAGCCGACGCTGCCAGACTGTCAACTGCGTTCCCCTAGCAAGTAAACGCTCCTAGCTAAGCCACATTGATCCCTGGGTACCCACGATGCCTTGCTGTACTGCAAATGACGTCATAAGGAATTCCCTCAGGAGTTTGTCTTATTAGGGATAATCAGGAATATACCGTATGGAATTGAGGATCTATACATGTATGCATAATCATTTGATAGAGAACATGTGGAATTGTTTGTAGAGAATACTATGGAAAACGAAATATGTAGCTATACCATTCTTGTCTGAATACTCAGATCAGAAGATTGCAAGTACAAGCTTGTGATGTGACTGTGCTATAGTTAGGACGTTTTCTTAAATTGAAGCTACAGCTGTTAAACAACATACAATCAATTTATCCAGTCCTCAAGTTATTTGCTGGTCATACATTGTATTTACTTCAAAGCAAGATAGTGGTGTTAAGGGGGGATTATTGCATGCAGCAGTATATATCTTTTTGCTTGGCATCTGCAGCACACAAAAATCCTTTGATTTAGCTTTTGGAGAAATGAAAAGAATGGAAATAAGGATTCAGTTTTCTTGTTAGCAAAGAAACAGTGAACAAAGAATTCCTCTTGTGTATGCTTAGGAAAATTGCATGTTTTATACACACCACACAATGATAGATGTCTTGCTTACAGGCTCAGTCACAAATAATTGTATTACCTTAGGGAGCTTTTCTGCCTCCTGTCTAAGTTTATGTTTGGAAAGTAATGTAAATTTCAAAACAGTACTAGATAAAAAGGCCTATTTAAGTATAATGTGAAAAAGTTGTAGTTAGGCAAAATCCTTTTTTGATGGTCATATACAAGTTCCTAGTTCTGTGCAATAATTATCTAGCTGAATATTGAGCCAGTTGAGGAAGAATACTGGCAAAGATAGTAGTAAACCATCATAATGATTTTAATTTGCTACTTTCATTGTAATGTAGCGTTAAAATCAAGGTATGAACAGAAGGTGAAATAATATCATTTTTTGAAATCATTGAGAAAAATGGAAGCATAAGTGCATGAAAACCAATGTTAACTCAAGGGTTAACAGGCTACGAAGTCTTGGAATAAGACACAAGATGATATGTTGTCTTTATAAAGAATTAGATTTTGCATAAAACAAGATTTATGACTGGTCTTTGTTATGGTGAAAATGTTCATTTTATTTTTTTGTGTATTAGCTGGACTTGAATTGTGGTTTGCAAATAATACTCTCATACTTGTAGATATTATTTTGTAAGCAAGTAGGCCAGACTGGCCTTCAAACCTCAACAATCCAGTCAAAACCATTAAATCCTTTAAAGGCAGTAACTGTACATTTGAAAAATAGGCCTCACTTGTGAGGAATATCGCATGGTAAAAAGACTCAGCTTTTAAGTTTAGAATTATACAAAAAGCAGAGATAGCATTTGTGAGACATATAAAAACAGATGTGGAGAAAAACGAAATCATTTCACCATCTTTCATTTCTCAATACTGTTTGCTCTCTGCTCAGAAGCTTTGGTCTCTAGCTGAGGTATAACGTTTTATGCCACTACTCGTCTAAAAGAAATCCCATCCATTCTGAGCAAACAAATTGGAATTTATCCTTTTCAGATTTCAGGACACGGCTTCCGTCTAATTCCCAGATGCAAATCTGTCGTATATTCAATTCTGTCATATATTCCTATTTCACAAATATCATAAAACCTAGTCATCCTGACTTTGCCTGCATGAGTGGAATATTGGCTGCACTTACGTTGAACCATAAGTTACAAGAAGAGTAAAGCTGGATGTATTCTGTTTGTTTGGGAATTTTACATATTTTTAGATTTATGCATTCTGTATGTTTTGGAATTTGACATGTTTATGAATCTACGCAACATATTGATTGAAATTTGACAGTCACCAATGGTATATTTTGTGTCTCATCTTCAAAAAGAATTATTTCCATCATTTTGAAGAAGTGGACCTCCTTAACTTTGAGAGATTTCTGTTTCAATTGAACTCTTCCGAATTTTGAATTTGTTGAATCTTAACAATTTGTCAATAAGAAAATATTTTTGGAAATCTCAAATGTTAACTGAATTTGCTGCTGTTGACATTTTCTAGAAGGTTTTTTCAGCTGAAGCAATGTTCTTAAATTGCCCTCCAGATTGTTGGAGCTGTTTTGGCAAACACATTTAACACAAGTATGGTTAAAAAAGTTGAAAATTGGTCGTACTTGAGCAGCCTTCTTAAAAGCATTAGGTTTTTTGCAACCTGCAAGAATTAGGTTTCATCAAATGCAACAGCCGCATGTCTCAGAGACTGATTTGTGCAAATTTCAGACCCAATGAGATTTGAATCTGGAGTGCTTTATTCAGACAATCATGCATTGAGTAACTGAATCTAATATGAAATGTTGAAAATAAGCGAACGCATATCCCGTGCTTGTAACACATTATATTGATCAGTAATATTTCCAAAGCAAGGACATTCTGCAGTTTGTGAACTTGTTGTTGGAAAGTATATTGCTGACTTTGTAGTATAACCATAATAGTAGAGTTTGCCAATATAATGTTGCAAATGACTGGTCAGACACCAACCAAAAACTCTTAGTTACAATGTAATCCCACATGCCTGTCTAGGTAACATGCAAACCGATCCTAAGCAAAGCAACAGTATGTTGTTGACTTTGTATAACCTTAATAGCAAAGTTTGCCAATCCTATTTTGCTATCAACTGTTTAGACAATAGACACTGTAGCAGAAAACTTCAATGTTATCCCATAGATCTGTCTAGGTAACATGCAAACAGATACAGAACATTAAGTGGAACCCTGGGAATCAGGCCAGTTATTCATATTGGCTGGATTTGTGGGGAACGATGTTGAACCATATTGAGCCGAACAGCAAAGCACTTTGAGGGCTTTTGCAACTGCAGAGGAGAGTAGCTTTAATTCCTTGAGCTGATGAGGTCAACCCACTTTCATTAGGCACTCTGTAATTATGTTGCTTAAGACGTTTCAGTGCTGCGTAATTACGTTTCAGGACGTCCTTCTGCTGCAACAGCCGAATTATCCCCCTTAACATTTCTGCCTCACTAAACTTAATGGTCAATAGGAGAGGCCATTGAGGATATTAAATTTGGCGTAGACGAACATGGATCTTTTCCCAGTGGGTTCTTAGTGGTCCCCTGTAGTATGCCCAGTAGCAACCTGCTCTTACTCTTGCCTCAACTGCCCTCAAGGATTTCTTTGAGCGATAATTAGAGCACAAAGTAGCACGTGACTGCCAGTCTGCCATGTGACTTTACAAGCACCGAGCACCCCCTGCAGCTGTGAGGTGGTCACATGACCTCCTGAATTATAGCAGGCCGCTCCTTATGTCGCTGAAAGAAGAAGTTTGAAGTAGTAAAATCAATGAATGCCAACTGATTTTGGATTTTTGAAATGGCGAAAAGTTCCTGTCCAAATGAAAGTAAATACAACTACACCAATCTGCTTGATGGTGTATTATTTAGTGCATTGTCCGAGATAAAGCTAGTTGTATCTTAAAGGCTGGACAGTATTTTCAGTCTTTTGTTGGATATAATCTTGTTGGAGGTTGTCTTTGGACAGTGTTCCGAGCAACCTCTGTGATTATCATGGCTGTATCTATAGGCCAGTCCCTTCTCTGGCTGCTGAAAGATCTCTCTTTATGAGTGATTCAACTTCCATTTTCTGCTTCATTACCCAGGATGCCTTTCTGTTATGAGTTTGGAGATTACACAATTCTTCTTTGCTTATTATCCTAGGCTATTTGGATACTGAGATGGAAAATTACTGTAGTGGGGGCATACCTTTTCCTCTCTGCATGGCTATGATGTCGTATATTAATCATATGGTTAATATAGCTTTATGACCTGGCAAATGAGTTTCTGCAGTTTTTAGCCACTCGAAAATGTTCTTTCAAATGTTGTGGAAAATGTAATAGCTTCATTACTGGTTGACTGGTAATTTGTAATGATTCCTACAAATTATGCCATGGGGAAAATAATAGTTTTTTCTACTTTAGAATTACATATATAGATTTGTTTAGCTTAGCGGGAACTTTCTTGGTGTGGGTTTTATTATGGATCTTCCACATGGAATATCACAACGGCATGTAGGAATGTTGTGTTGTTGGGCTTCCAGTTTTGTTTTCCTATATGCTAGAAGCTATGATGATTATATGATTTGTGATGAAAAGCAATGATTACATTGATGCCAGTAAGGGCATTTTGGGCAGTATCATTTTTTGCGAAATATTTTCATTATCTTGAAGAAGTTATGATGACTATATTCACCAACACATGCCATGATTGCCAAACGATTTATTTTACACCCAGGGCTTCTAATGAGTTTCCATTCTGCCCATAATCTAGCTGTTGAAATGCTACCACATAATTCATGTATTTGGCTCTCAAAAACCATTTGACTGGCAAGATAGTAAGATTATAAAATGCTTTTGTTTCATTTCAATGTTCGGAATCGATTAGTGTGGTTTCTATTTTGATGTTCATCTCATATGACTGGATGTATCTTAAGGTTCTAAATGTTTGTCCATTGATTAATGTTTGCATAATCCAAATGACAGTTTATGGATTCCTCTGGCCATTAAGTTTATACTGAACAGCCTGTCAGTTGTGGGTGATAAAAAATTATTCTAAAGGTTGAGCTGCGTTATCTAACAGCAATGACAATTTTAATCTTCTTATCTGAATGTGATTTGCTCTATATTTAAGTATGAGGCTGCATTATCTAAAAGCAATGACAATTTTTATCATCATATCTAAATATGATGTGCTCCATATTTCAAATGTGAAATGACAACATTCAGACCTGTCACAGGCTTGCAACAATCCCATCCCATTCTGATTAAAACAAAACACATTAAAGCCTGACATGTAAAAAGAAAGAGGCAGAAGCAAAATATTGAAGCAATGAATACCATCTCTTTTAAATGGCTTCGCAAACAAATTTGGCATATCATTTCCTGAAATCCTGATTGTGATGCCTCTTCACTCACAGAGTCTATTCTGTCAATTTCAATGAATTCAAAGAGTTTTGCATTGCACAAATATTTGACCAATGTGAAGTTTATTTGTCCGACTGCTTCAGTTTGTTACTGGCTTTTATCGTTGATATTTGTTTGTAATATGGAGATCAATAGACTTGATACTATAGACACTTAATAGGAATTACAAAAGAGAGACAGGAAAATGTTATTCTAATAAGGCTACCAGAAATGCTCAAAAAGCTTATTGAGAAGTAAAAGTGTAGAACATATGATGTATTTATACTCATTGAAAAATTATAGTGAAACAATGTTTTTTTTTAGTTTCTTTCAATGTTTATGGTTAAAAAATACATAGTACCTATATCATCAAAATGTTTGTAAAAACAATTCAACGTTTTGAAACAACATTGTGTTCTGTCTATGTTGTTATTAAAAGTGTGTTACATTGTTTTTCTTGGTGTCAGATTGGTGCATTAAATCTAGTATAGATTATTCAATTCAACTTTGAACACTTTTTGTGCATTGAACTCCAGATGGAAGGTTGGCATACTGAAGTTTTTGCAACTGCAGCAATTTGGGTGATTGATATGCACAGGCTATGTTTTGCAGCTATGGTCATTGCATAGTCTAAAAACAAACTGTTTAAGTAACATACGGTCTTAGATTAGTTGAGGTCGATTGATTGTTATGACAAAAATAATAATAATTTTCTATTTTGATGCCAAGAGGACGAGAGTGATTGTGGTAGAAAGCTGATATGAAGCATGTCAGAAGGAATGATTAGAAAGAATAGGATTAGAAAGGATACCCCTGATTATATCTACTCAGGATAGGATAGATAGAAGACAAACTTATTTTTCACTGACCGATATGCCATTGCCCTCATGTTTTGAGAACCACTTTTTTGTTTGGCTTTCCAAAGCACCCTATTGCCTTATTCTAATGTCCTGTCATACTTGGGTCATGAAGGCTAAGTCACTTTATGGTATTTCAGCAGAATTTTAATACACGTGATATGACTGATTTGAATGCTTTGGATTTGCATTTAGAATAAGATTGGGATCGGTGAGCAGATGTACAAAATAGATGGATTTCAATATGTTTTCCCAAAATGAATTAAATTTCTTGTGGGCGTGTGCAAGTATAATCATATGTATCATTTTCGTATTAGAATTATGATTGATAATGTTTTGGAATAGATTGGATTAATTCTTTTGAAATGATGATTATGATTTCTTTAGAAACTACTTTAACTGTTAGATCTTAAACCAACATATTAATTAAAGTGTCAGTAGCATAGTAATTATTTAGATTTAATATCTTTTGATCTTTGGTTGATGGCTTACTTTCTTGCGGCTTTGTAAATTTAAGCTTTGATAACTTCTGACGCTATCCACCATTGACAATGTTGAATATAGACGTCCATGAAGTTCAATTAGAGGGTCGGGTAACCAACCTAATCCACTACTTCTATGATGCTGGCAATGATAATAATTTGACTATTATTTACCAAATGTATTGAGAGTTTATTTGCAGCAATAATGAGTTGCATTTTAAAACAAAATTCCAAATGACACAAAAGGAAATTGATGCATGATGGCAATTGCAGACAAAAGTATTCATTCACCTTGAATTGTGCAAACAAATGGGCCTAATGAAGCATTTAGAAATTCTAGGTTGTTGACAAATTCTCAGAAAACAAGATCTATCTTTAGCTCAGGTTCTTTCTTTGGCGTTCATGGTGAATAGATATTTATTCTGTTGTCATTTTAAATTTTGGACATTGTGAAAGCAGGGTGAAGTTTGAGGTGTTTTTTCATTATAATCAATTTTAGGAATAACGCAAAAGCCTAATGCTTTCTTCTCACAGAAGTGCATCTGGAGTGGAGGTCATTTGTGCACACAATTCAAAGTGCATAAACAGATTTGTATGCAAAGGTATTTGAGAGAGGGTTCAGAAGCATTTGGTCTTGCTGAATGGTTTGGCAGTAACCACTGGCCAGGGCATATAATCTGTATGTAACTAACTGATATTATTATTCTTACAAACTCTAATTTACCTCAGACAACAGGTCTAGAAAGGTAGTTTCTCATATCATAATAAGAGTTTATTTCACTGGTTTACAGCTGATTCAGAAGCCTGCTGCCTGTGATGATTGCCTTCATTTTACGAGAACGGTGGTGTTCCTCTGAAATCATACTGTAGCACTGGGGTCTATTTCAAAGGGAAGCACATTTCTTCCTGAAAGGCTGGACAATATTCTGGCCTTTCAGTAAGTGTAATCTTGTTGGAGTGTCTTTGGACTATGTCCCCAGCATTCTCTGAGATTATCAGGCCATATCTAGAGGCTAGTCCCTTCTCTGCCTGCTGAAAGATATCTTTTTATGAGTGATTCGACGTCCATTTTCTGCTTCATTGCCCAGGATGCCTTTATGTTATGAGTTTGGAGATTACACCAGTCTTCTTTGTTTATTATCTTAGGCTGTTTGGATGCTGAGATGGAACATTACTGAGGTGGGGCATATCTTTTCCTCTCTTCAGGGCTATGATGTCCTACATTAATCATACGGTTAATATAGCTTTATGGTCTGGTAAATGAGTTTCCAGTTTTTAGCAGCTCCAAAATGTTCTTTCAAATGTTGTGGAAAATGTAATAACTTCATTACTGGTTGACTGGTAATTTATAATGATTCCTACAAATTATGCCGTGGGGAAAATAATAGTTTTTTTTACTTTAGAATTACATGGGTAATGTGGCTTAATGTAGATTTGTTTAGCTTAGTAGGAACTTTCTTTGTGTGGGTTTTATTATGGATCTTCCACATGGAATATCCCAAGTTCACAACAACATGCAGGGGCTTTCTGTTGCAGGGCTTCCGGTTTGTTTTCTTCTATGTTTGGAGACATCACAATTATATGACTTGTGATGAAAAGTTATGATTAGATTCATGCAAGTAAGGACATTCTAGGCTATATCTGAGCAAAATATTTTCATGATTTTGATAATGAGATTACTTACTATATTCATTATTCACGAAAACATGCCTTTATTGCCATATGAGTATTTCTTTTACAGCCATGGCTTCTAATGAGTATCCTTTCCGCCCATAATCTCTCTGTAATAATGCTACAACATAACTCATATTCGGCGCATAAAAACTATTTGACTGGCAAGATAATTAGATGGTTTGTTTTGCTTCTGTGTTTTAAATTGATTAGTGTTCTTTCTATTGTCATTTTTATCACTTATGACTTGATTTATCCTAATAGATCAAATTCCTGTCAATTGATTAATGTTTGCGTAATCGAAAGGACAGTTTATGGATCTCTTTTGCCATTAACTGAAGATCATATTGAACAGTCTGTCAACTATGAGCAATAGAAAGGATACTGAAGGTGGAGCTGCAATGCTGCTGCATTATCTAACAGCAATGACAATTTTAATCTTCACATCTGAGTGTGATGTGCTCCATATTTCAAATCCAAAATGAAAACATTCAGACCTGTCACAGGCTTGGGACAACCCCATCCTATTTTGATTAAAACAAAACACATTAAAGCCTGACATGTAAAAACAAAGAGGCAGAAGCAAAATACTAAAGCAATGAATACCATCTCTTTTAAATGGCTTCACAAACAAATTTGGCATATCATTTCCTGAAATCCTGATTGCAATGCTTGTTTGCTTGCGCAGTCTATTCTGTCAATTTCAACAAATTCAAAGGGTTCTACTTTGCACAAATATTTGACCAATGCGAAGTTTATTTGTCAGACTGCTTCAGTTTGTTGCCAGGCTTTACCATTGTTCATTGTTTGTAACATGGATATCAATAGACTTGATACTATGGAAACGTCAAGGAACTACAAAAGAGAGAAACAGGAAAATGTTGTTTATCTAAATATAAGGGTTACCAGAATAAACTCAAAAAGCTGAACGAAATGTAAATGTGTACAACATATGATAAATACACCTTCAAAAATGCTAGTGAACCTATAATTTTCGTTTTTTTTTTCAATAATTATGTAATAATACTACAGCTGTTCTGGGGAAATATATATTCAAAATGTTTGTAAAAACAATACAGGCAATGTTTTCACATGACATTGTGTTCTGTCTCTGTTGTTATCTAGAGTGTGTTACATTGTTTTTGTTAGTGCCAGATGCATTAAATCTAGTATTGATTATTTAGTTGAACACTTTTTATACAATTTACTCCAGATGGAAAGCTGACACATTGCAGTATTTGCAACGCAGCCAATTTGGGTAATACAGACATTTCACAGGTCTAAGAACAAGCTGTTTAACAAACAAACAGTCTTAGATTGGTTACAGCACATTTATTGTCATCACCACGGACTAAGATGAAATGTTTTTAAAGAGTAAAAGGAAAACTTCTTTTTTTTCATTTTGATGACAAGAGAACCCAGAGTGTTTGTCATAGAGAACTGTTATGAAGCATTTCGGAACTAAGTAATCAGATATGACTGGTCAGTGGACACAATAGGATATATATGGTAGAATAGGATAGGATAGGAAAGGATGGGAAAAGAGAGGAGACAAACTTTTTTTTCACTGATAGATATGATATGCCGATCGGTTTTCAAAACCTTTTTTTTTCTGTCTCTTTCCAAAGCCCCTTATTGCCTTATTGTAATGTTCTGTCATACTTGGGTCATGAAGGCTAAGTCACTTTATGGCATTTCAGCAGAATTGGAATACATATGACTGATTGGAATGCTTTGGATTTGCATTTAGAATGAGATTGTGATCCATGAGCGGATGCACCGAAAAGATAGATTTCAATATGTTTGCTGGAAATGAATAGAATTTTGTGTGGGTGTGTGTTCGCATAATCATGAGCATCACCTTAGAATAAAGAAACTTCTAATGGATAATGTTTTGGAGTTGTTTATGGTTTGGAATTGATATAATAATCAGTATTTAATTAGCACATCGTTTACTTACATAATTACAGTAGAACATAATAATTAATCTGATTTAATGTCATTTTGATGTTTCGTTGATTATTTCCAATTGTTAGGCTTCTTAATCATTGGTTTTGTTCGCTTTCGACATAGTGTATCATCTGTTATGTTGATTCTAATTTTCACTGTGCATAAAGCAACATAATTATTATGAAAACGTTTTAAATTGGTGTGTACAATTAGATGCTTATAACACTGTCATGCAGTTCAGTAATTTTACAGTGAGCCACCAGAACAGTATTATTGCATTAAATAATTTCAGGGTGATATTATTAGAATAGCTAGTTGCTAATGATCATTCAGGCATCCACAGAGTTTAATAAGAGGGCCCATTAACCAACCTAATCATAATGAACACACATTAGATTTATGTCTTTTTGATGTTACTTTGATTACTTCTGCAGTGCGCCAGAGCCTTATCATTTTCTAGATTAGTTCTGGGTGCTTCCTTTATGAAGCTGGCAATGAAAACCGTTCGATTATTATTTACCAAATTTATTGGAAGGGAGTTTATTTGCAGCACTGGAGCAGCCTTAATCAAAGCTTGCATTTCAAAACAGCATCAGAAAACGACATTAGAGAACGGCATAAAAGTAAATTGATGGATAATTAAGTCTTTAATATGCGTGAATCCTGCCAACCATAGCATTTGTGAGTTGCTTCTGCCAATTTGGACTGAGCTGGGATCTCCACTTTGCCTCAATGTTTAATGCTGGGAAATTGAAAGATTTTTTAAGGATCTGCGTCTATTGTTGGCTGCGAGATGGATTATCTACTGAATAAATTGCTAGGCTAGAATCTAGTATGGTCTGAGAGACTCTATAGTTTTCCACAGGGTAGACTAGGCATGATAAGAACTAGAAGTGGATATATATCTTATATTAATGTAGTGAAGACACTAAGATAAATCATCTGCTGAATAAATTGTGTGCCTATAATCCAGTATGGATTTTGGCACTCACTTCTGTTAAATAGATTTTGCTTGAATAGAATTAAAAGTAAATATGGATAGATGAATATAGACGAGAGGAGATTGAAATAGATAGATCATCTACTGAATAGATTGTTTGATTTTCTACTTCCTGTGATCTACATATTATTAATAATGCAGTTTGTAGGAGACCTAAATTTGAATGCGTTTGAATGCAAGGGGGGGGGGGCAAATGGAATTATAGTTTTTTGAAACAAGTTTGAATATTATTATATGAGTTGAATTAGCGTAAAATGCACTGTACATTGTTTTGACACTAATTGACATATTGTGATGCTAATATCATTCATATTTTTCAAGAAGATAATTTTATGCCGTTGTTGCATTGTCTGGCAGAATAATTATTTTAGATGGTATATTTCAGAAATATGGTGATATTCGATTCAACATATATGAATTCCAGACAGAACACCCTGCGTCGTCATTTATTATTCTATTTTACTCCATGCGGAGTTCTCTACATGTGATGTACATGTATTCTGTCATATGAAACGCTGAGGCAGCCAAAAGACAGTTTGCAATTCTACATTGTCAGGATACTCACATCTAGGGAATAAAACAAGGATCTATTCTGGGTCCCCTACTACACAGAAAGACTTTCATGTGGGACAAATTCATTCTCTGTCATCTAGAAAACATCTGTGGCCCAAGATGCAGTTGAGACTCCAGAAAATTGGATATTCCATGATTTACTTCTGGGAGTGGATGGCTCCACTGTGAAAATAACAGTAATTTTGAAACTTGTCTGGCAATATTTAACATGGGTGGTGAATGTAATGTCATAAGTTCATTCTTCGGTATGGATTTTGTCATGTTCTGTTGATAAAAGTCATGTTGATTTCTATTGTGCTATCATGTTGACATGTTAATATAGTTAGTCTTTAGTGGGTCACTATTTTAGCGGATGAGTATTACTCAGGAGAAATTTCGAGCTTTTAGAAACTGACTTATCCATCTTTTGTATGACTTGTCTCAGATAAGCGAACGATGACCTACTTCTGACACTGAGATATTCTATTCCAATTCTTAGAAGTGTTTTGATAATTTCAACAACACACATAGATCTGCAAGTTTCTGTTTGGTTCTTGTAAGGGAATACTTTATGATATATTAGGCCTATTTTGCCAAGCTGGGGTCTGAAATGAACGAGTTAATTGAGGCTTCCTGCTATCAGTGTCAAGAAATGTGTAATATGTAGTACAATCCTTTCTCTCTGTGATCAATCATCTTCTTGAGTGGCAGACCATGTCACAGAAGGCTACACTTTCCACAGAAACCTCATGGGGGCAATCGATTTATCGGAGGTTTTTGAGCATCTGCACTACTCGGGATGTTTATAGTTCGCAGCCAATATATTCTTAAACTGAATGATGATAAATTTCACAGAAACATCTTTGACAGTTAAAGCTCGACGGAGCTACAATATTGCAAATGTCTGCCTCTCGGAGTAATGGTGTAAGAAACACAACGGGGAGGAAGAAGGCTGGGTGCCTATTCAACTGCTGTCACAATGGAACTGTAGCATGGGAGCCTACATCTCACCACACATTCTTGAAATATGCATGTAGAAGTGCTATGTGGGTTGGCAAGAACTGCCAACAAGCATGTAAGATGTTGCGGAATCGACTTGCCTTTGTAGTTTTTGTGTCTGACGGCGTCTGTTAAGTATATTATGTATGTCGTGCTACGTTCTTCTTTCATGCAATTCTACGTTTGTAACCTTCATGTGTGAGGAAGCAAATCGGATTAAAAATTCAAATGCACAACTGACATCTTCCAAGTCTTTGGGCTTCAACATCATCTAAGATAGCTAAAGTATTTAAAATTGGTGTTTTTATTCTTCACATTATACAATATATTAAACAGAATTCTGTTACAAAACTTGCATCTAACAAATTCAACTTCATTTGTGAATGAAACACTTCCCTTTATCTCACAATTCTTCAATTTGAAATCAAATTATGCTGATGAGTGGTATAAAGGACTGATTTATTAAGTTGTATTGATGATATGGCAATTATATAAATGTAAAAGGCTGCAATTACCACATTTATCTATCTATCTATCTGTCTACCTGTCTATCCATCTAGGCCTATCTATTTTTCTATCTATCGAGCATGGAGGGGTCTGTTGCCTCCCAATTTCACAAATGGAAAGTGAATGTTCATGATAGTTATGCATATGATCTTCATGCAGCCACCTTGTTTGGAACTAAACATACAACTGAAATAAAAATAAGCCTTGGATACAATCGATTTGACAAGTGCAAGTATCATAATGACACATGGCAGATCCATCAGTCTCCATGGAGTTTCCAAGATAATTATTCAAAATTAATAATTTAATGACTGGGACACAACAAATAAATATATGTCATTATAAATTATAAATTAGCAAATTGGTTAGGCTGTGAATTTAAAAGGACATGATGCAAGAAAAATGGAAAATATTTTTTCCAGTAAATAGTTAAACAGTTTTGGGCGTTCAAACCAATTTTGGTAACTAACAGTTTTAAGACCTAACGGTTCTAACCTCTGTTTTTGTCCTCTCGCGAAGGGTAAAAGACCTTTCTGTGCTGGAATTTGGCTGTAGCTGCTCCACTTGAAGCACCGTTTACTTTAACCCTTTGGAGTTTTTCTGTAATTTTGCAGCAACTTTAGGCAATAGGCAGGAACGTAAAATTGAATCTATTTTGAAATTATTATTATGATAAATTTGATGTGTCAGGCACTTAATCGTTGACAATTGGTTACCAATTGCATACAAGTTCATCTTAAAAACCAAACATTTTAAATGACCTGAAGGGTTGTATTTTCATGTAATAGTTTTAGGACGTCAGTGATGTCACTGCAGTGGCTGAGTCAATATAGTAGGATGTGGTGATGTAATTTTGATGTGAATTCTGTGATGTATATTTTTACTAATCAAGTCTATCAATCTAAAGTCTTAAAAACAATTTTCATATAATTATATACTATTTCAAACATCGACTTCCATGCATAAACCTGTCTCTTACATATAATACAAGCCACAGAAAGCCATGTAAGCTCTTGTGGCGTGTTATTATAGAGTGGACAACTCTCTCAGTCTCTTTCTGTCACTTCAAACGGTTGACCTTCACTTCTGGTCTGGGCCTGGGCTTCAGTTATCGATTTCCCAAGCCATATGCATTAACTCCGTGCTCTGACTGGGGAAAAAGCTGTCACTTGTGAAAATCGCACCTTTTAAAAGTAATATGAGTCTCAGAGAGGTAGAAAGGCTAGATTTGGATGTAGTACCTGCTTTAGATGTAATCTAAAATATTTTCAAACATTGTGAATGAAAAAAAGCTATCTATCTATCTATCTATCTATCTATCTATCTATCTATCTATCTATCCATCTATCCATCTATCCATCTATCTATCTATCTATCTATATTTCTCTGTCTGTCTTCTTTCTGTATATATACTGATAGTAGACAGACAGAGAAATATAGAAAAATATATGTGTCCTTGTCTAATTAAATAAATTTGTCTGTCTACTTGTTTGTCTATCTATCTGTCCTTCCAGATGTTTGCTATCTGTCTATCTTTCTCTTGTCCCCACTCTTTTATAACCGAAAATACGTAATAAAACTTCATCTGAATTTATAATTCATGGACAATGCTGAGTTGAGCTCTTTAACCTCTAAAATAAATAACCTTAATTAAAGGTTTAAATTAACCGAGATTGATTGCCAATTAAAACAAGGTAAGCAACTTAATTGGGAGCTCTATGTTTAAGGATCCTTGCTTAATAATGAATTGAAGTCTGGTGAATTAACTTCTTTAGGATAACAATTAATGGAAAAAGATGAATTTTAGATAATGAATTTGATTTTTGGATTTCACATTTCTCGAGATTTCTATATTCTCGGTTGTGGAATTTATAAAAGAAGTTATTCCTTTCACTGCTTACCTAGTTTACTTAAAGGATAACTCAAGAGTTGTTTTTTACATTATTATTAACCATTGACTGAATTGGAAAAGATAACTGAGAATTGAAATATAAGTAAAATTTTAAAGAAGATTTTATGAATTTATCACTATCTCGTAAACAACATCAAATTGCCTTTTGAAGGAAGAACAGCTATCTAGAGCATTTACAAAACATGCTGCCATTTAGTACTCAATATTCCTACATAAAACGAGCTATACCCAGTTAACCTACTTTTCAACACAACAGCCCAAATCCTTTGAGAGAAAGACTGCTGACATCAAAGACAGACCGACTGACAGAGACATCAGTGCTGTCTATCTCTCTCTGTGATGTCAACATATTATTACAGACCCAGCGTTTTCCTAGCTCCACTGATCTTCTCAGCAATTGATTTTTGCCAAACTCTGTTATTAGCTGAAGGCAGGAGTTCCTCACTGAGCACAGGCCATCATTATGTGCTTGGGTCTATAGGATGATCCTGGACAAAAAGTGTGTCAAATAGATAGGTGGGCAGGGCTCTGTAGGTTGGGCTCTGGGCTTTGCAGATATGTAGGATGTATACATAGAGAGATAGATAGATGGATGGATAGATAGATAGATATAGATAGATAGACAGACAGATAGACAGACAGATAGATAGACAGATAGATGATTGGGGCTTTACTGTCTCCATTTATGCTCTTGGCATGGTTATTAGGACAGGAGTACAGCACGGCAATGAGACAAAGGATGAATGAAAACTGTATGTCCAACATCGGTAGATAGGTAGTTTGGTAGATAGATAGATAGATAGATGGATAGATAGATAGATAGATAGATAGATAGATAGATAGATTGACAGATAGATCGATAGATAGATCGATAGATACGTAGATACAAAGATACAAAGATACATAGATACATAGATGAATGGATAGGTAGATGAATGGATGATTTGGACTTTACTGCCTGTATTTATGCTCATGGTATGGTAATTAGGACAGAGAAGGACAAAGCAGTGACACGAAAGGTGAATGCTGTCCGACATTGGTTTTGTTGACCAGCAAGAGCTGAATTCGAACTGGGGACACCCAGAGTGTTTCCATTTGAGGTAGTGTACTCTCTGAGATAACAATAATGTAGGGGAAACCAAATGGATAAATATAGATTGCGAGATAGGTTGCCTAATAGATGGTTTAATTGTTTGATAAATGGAGAGATAGAATAATGTAGATGTTACCTCATAGATAAATATGATAGCACAATAACAAAATATCCAAATAGAGACATTGGCAAATGGGTTTTGATATAAAACGTTAAAGCTACAATATTCCAATATTTTCAACAACACGGAGATATCAATTATGGCGGAAGCTACCCACGTTATTGGAGAATTAAATACCACTTCCCTACAATGGGCTATATATGATATCTACTCGGAAAGAGGAATATTCCAAATGTTAGATCTGGAGGAATATAATTACTTTTGGAACATGCCATGTTGCTTTCATCACGGATTACATGTCCTCAAAACTCGCAACGAGAACTCGCGAAAGTCACAAAATGTAGTCTGAAAATGTAGCTTGATATAATGAGGTCTAAATGGAATATATCTTCTTTTAGACTTTTCCTTTTAGATGATTACCATACATTTTGTGGCTGATGGCAAGAGCACTCATTTAATCCAATTTTCTTTGATATATAGATTCCCATCAGAGTAAAAGCCTTCTCTTTGATATTGTATCCTGTAAAACGCAAAGAGTTTTCAGTGAAAGAGTAGCCTACATGAAGAGTAGCTTGCTTTGACAGGGCTCGGTTAGAATTTATAAGCCTAAGTAGAGAGCTATAGCTTAGTGTTTCCCATGTTACAACTCTCGCAGAAGCAGCAAAAATCGTTTTTGAAACCGCATCTATCATGTGTAGGTAAGGTGGCACTGTTGTTCCACTTCCTGTTTGATCATAACAATGTCTTGTGAAAAGCACATGTTTGAAAAAAAGTCAAATTACTATGAATCTAATTGTTGTCAGCAACATAACACCATGCAGAACTCTCTATGTAATCATTGTTGGTTATATCTATGCTAAAGTACACATTCATACTTCTTTGATACAGAATTAAATGCCTTCAAAGTTGCCAGGTAAGTTGGCAAAAGTTTTCTGTGTTGACATGGTTTTAGGAGAATTTTGATCTCTTACCTTGCATATTGTCGTCTACAGGGCAATATGTTTATTTTGCCCTCTCCAGGTATATCCCTTGCAATGAAGGTTCAGTAAATAGATATTTCCATGTTGATAAATAGACCTGAAAATGTCTCAATTAAGATATTTTTGGCAATAAGTCCATGGCTCAGCTCTGATATCTTCTGCTTTGACAGTGTTCATGAGGCTCTTTCAAGAAACAGGTGACAAAATTTTAATCTTGTTGTATTGTTTTGCACTGATTGCTGGCTATAATCCCCTGTCTTGAGCCTCAGGTCAATAGACTCTGAACTTGACACCCATTTAAATGTGATTAAAACTGGATTCTCATTCAAAGGGTTGTGTGACCATGATCTATACCTGTAACTTTATGGAAGTAACGCGTAAAATGCCATATATGTATTTTTATTTCACGCATAGATCTATGCAACCTTATTTTGGCATATATTTTAAACTGGGTTATTTGAAGGAAATAAGCTATATGTAACATCTGCCTTGGTAATGTCTGCTAAATTTAAAGAAGAAAGACAGTGCTATTCATAATAAATTGTCTCGAGGATAGGAGAGATGATATCGCATATTTCTTATAAATGCAGATTATGTTTCGGCGTGATAAATGAACGGCTATTGTACATTTTTTTTGTGTGATTCGAAAAACGATAGGGAAGAACTTAAATGAAATAATAATACGGTAACAAAAAAACAACATTTGCTTGATATTGCATGGCTTTGTGATACATAAATGACAAAAAAAAGAGGAAGTTATGCAACATATAACATCATTAAAAATAGCTTCTCATCAGGAATTTATTTATTTGGAAGAGAAAATTCAACAAAGCCATTTGTAAGTGATTTCCCTTGTGTGGCCCTGTGGGTGCTGTGGGGTCTATTACTTGCCCAGCATGGACACAGCGTTAATCCACCTCAATGATTGTGCGTGCTTGCTTGCAATAGCCACAGGCTAGACCGTTGCTCTAACTGCCAATGTCTATATTAGCATTGGCCACTACAAGCTGGGCACTGTGGGCAGTGATGATGGTGTTGTTGTGGTAATGTTTCAGTTTGAAAGAGCAAGTGAAACTGCGAATTCTTGAGCAATAAAAGCAACTGTAGTATAACACTTTTAAAATAGATCTAGATAGATATATATATGATAAGTGCAGCCCTCCAAGCCAAGTTCTGGGTGCTCACTTGGTTTGATTGATGATATGGAAGAAAGAATGGGAGTCCCAACAGGTTACACATTTACCCTAGTTTAGGGATCTTTTACTAGCCCAGGACAGACACTGGCACCCATAAATTTATAGTCTCATCCAAATTTCCTTCATGAAGGTCCACTGAAAATTTTGGGTTCCCCAACTGGAGTTCGAACCCATGCAGGCAAAAACCTTCAGTGGAACAGGGGGGCACCTCAACCACTCTGCTACACAACTGCTAAAAGGTAGCCTCCAGTTGCCATAACATTCGTCACCATACGAATTGCAACGCGATATATGTTGAACTCCTAGCCAGAGTTCGATAATCCCAGGCATTTTTTAATTGTATTCAAACAGTTTAGTCCCAACAATAATCAGGAACTGAAATGCAACTTACTGATGTAACCATCGATAACCTTTATGGCTTGGCACTAAATTGTTTAGTCACTGCACCTGTACATGTATGGTTACCATGGAGCTCTGCTCAGCTGCAGTAGTGGAGACATACTTGATGAATGACAAATTTTGTGAAGGACATCAATATATTGAAACATGGTGAATTAATTATGACAATCAAATTGTTGACAGTGACAACCATCTGAGACTTGTTTATAGTAAATCGGTGGATGGAGAGATGGACGATTTGGTCTTTATGTCTTGTATATATTATATATATGTAACCAGTAAGCTTATTATTGGGCGGCCACAACAATAAGGAGAACAAAGGATGATTGAAACTGATGTCCATCACAGTGTACTTGTCCCTCAAATCCTAATCCTTCATAGGAATCCTCACTATGTTCACTACATGGCGATAATGGAGCATAGTCCCAGCATAAGTATTTCTATTGTAGGGACCATACAATACTTTCAATGTTAGGACCATTTTAGGTGATTCAAGAACACTGTAAAATTTGAATTTTGAGTCTGCTTTTGAAAATGATTGAGTGACATGGTTGCACAATTTGTTTGAGCTTACAAAGCTTGTTATTATCACTGCAGTTCAGCTTTTGCTGAAGCAGTGATATAGTTTTCCTTGGAAAGAAAACTTACACACTTTGGAAATTTCTTGACAGTGCTGCTTCACCCTACAGTCACTTACAAGGTTCCCCTTTCAATATGTTTCCCAAGATGCCCCATTTCAATGTGTAGGCTTACAAAATGTATTGTCACTAACTTCACTTTTCCATAAATGGGTAAAATAATTGTGATTTTCCCTGAATATTTCTCCACTGTCATTTCCTCCATGGTCCTAATTCCGCCCCCTCCTTTTTCATACACCCCCTCTTACCTCAATCATGAATATAAAGCCAGCCCCTTCTCCAGGACTGCCCAATCAGGGCTGCAAATGGCTCATTACCATAAAGCCTGTCACATGGTTTTGTTTACATCAGCACAGGTGGCATGCAGTAGGACTTTATACCGAACTCCACCTGGTGGAAAAATTTGTAAACAGGTTTGGGACAAAATCTGTGCTGAGAAAAAAAATCTCCAATGTCAATCTATTTCATTACGTTTTCAGCTTTTACATTTTACTTCTTTAGACTTAACTGGCACTAAGTTTTTTCATCTATTGTGGCAATAAATGGCAAACTAGGAATTTACTAATTTTGGCTATTTTAGCAATACTTTTTCAAAAATCTGTCTTTTGAGTCAATGACATATATATATCAGATAGACCCCTTTTATTTAAGTAAATTATAAAATATATTCTATAAATATACTTCAGTAGATCACTATAGATAATAAAACACAAATTTAAAATTTTTTATTTCAATCATTGCATTCTGAGTACACTTTTTTAATTTTAAAAACTAGCATAAAACCCGTGAAGACATGAATCCTACTATTAATAGTATCAAGCCATATTTTGCAAAAATAAATAAATAAAAGTTTTATTGTTGGTTACCTGATCACATAATGGGGAGACCATTTAATAACCGGGGAGGGGGGGACGATTGGACTAGGGAGTTTCTTTGAAATAAATAATTTCTTGCTCAATTTTGGTGAAATAAATAAATAAGTTTTGGCCCTCCACAATCGAAACATGGCAATGCTGCTAGTAAAACTGTAAGACAGAAAGTGTGACACCAACTGAAGAATGCAAGTCAAAACACCAAAGAATTAACTTATAGATCTATATATTCTCTCTTGAATTTTTCACACTTCACTACTTTTCTTGATAAACCATTGATTGTATTTCCACTTCCTGGGGGATTCATTATTTTGTTCAGTCAGACTAAGTTCTTAGTTCAATTTATCAATTAGGCTTCCACAGCTCTGTGTATCAATTTTGAAACACACACAACTGACAGAATATTTTAAGCTACGCTTGATACAAGGCTGAATGACAAGAAGCAGCAGTACTTCATTGGCTCCATCCAAAAAGGCGTGTAAAACAACTGCAGTGAATCACACACTGCAAGCAGTTTGTATGAGAGGCACTGCACCTTATTGCTGCAGTGTATCCCGTACCCATTAGTGTTACGTACGCTTTTCCTATGCCCCTATCATGTTGACCTCTAGTTTTAAACTAGGATAATCTGTTCGTTGTCACAACTTACAGCAACAAGCTATGTTAGCTCAAAGAAATTGTGCAACCATCTCACTCAATCATTTTTAAAAGCTGACTCAAAATTCAAATTTTACAGTGAAGGAAGCTGTCTGCTTCCAAACTGGCTGTCTATCATTCAAGGTGACCTGGTTAGATTATAGACGGAACCCGGGATTCAGCAATAGGAAGCTATGGTTTATCGTCCTTAGGCGGTGTGTACTATATATATTATGTAGACATACAGTGTTTGCAGACTGCGCCTCCACTTTGCAAATTATCTTTTTGTATATTACGAGCAACAAACTTTTAACGACAAAAATAGTGACCAATAATGCCTTGTGGCAGCAAAAGTAGTAATAGCTACAATAGCATCCATAACAACTAGCATTACAACAACTGCATCCTCAACATGCATGGACTACAATATACCATTATGAATCCATGGACAAAAATGCTACTGCAGGTTTGGAAAATAGTAACAATACGAACTTTAGCAGCATTATGGTACAAATAGTATATGACAAATAGCATCCTCGACAGGACAAAAGGAAAAAGCTGCTACAGGACTGAGTGACACTAACAGCAGTTACTGGCTGCCCCATTCACTGATGTTAGCATTACAACAACTGCATCCTCGCCATGGACTACAATAGACCAGTATGAATGGACAAAAATGCTACTGCAGGTTTGGAAAATAGTAACAATACGAACTTTAGCAGCATTATAGTACTTATATAGTACAAATAGTGTATGGCAAATAGCATCCTCAACAGGACAAAAGGCAAGAGCTGCTACAGGACTGCCTGAGTGACACTAACAGCAGTGACTGGCTGCCCCATTCACTGATGTTATTGTACGAACTGTTGCTGCTAAATTTAGCCCTTTGACATCTTATAACATCAGTGCTGTAGTTGACAGCCTTTCCTGCCCACTGACAGCTAGTATTAACCCTATCACTCTGACTGGCTTATATAGCAGTTGAGGTGATTCACCACATCACATGTAATTGAACAAGTTATTCCTGTATGACATTCTGGCAAATTGAATTACTGACGTCTGGGTCTTCCCATATTACAGCATGCTAGAGGCAAGGAGACCTACAGCAACACTATAGTTGCTATGGTTGCCTTTATAGATTGTACCACAAATATCCTTTCGAGATTTAATTCTCCTTTTATTATAATAGGTGCTGGGGTGTATAATGTTGATGTATTCAGAGATTGCCACATTGTGTTTTAAGACAATTAAAAAACACCTGACGAGATAAAGATTCAAACTCTGAATTTGGATAAATTACCAGTCACCATGACATTCCTTCATAAATCTAAACACTCCTTCCTACTTTTTCTCTCCTTCATTTCTTGCTGCTTCAGTGTTCCTTTCTTTCACCCTTCATTGAGTTCATTATTTCCTTACTCCCTTCCTCCCTTTTTCCTAACTCCTTCCCTCCCTTCATTCTTTCCTACCTTCCTCCCATCAGTCCTTCCTGCTTCCAATTATTTCTTCTCTTCTTTGCATCCCTACCTTCCTTCCGAGACTTTTTTTATAAGAGGTGTAAAATGTAAATATGTCATTTTATTACATGACCACTATGTTAGAGCGATGCTGATTGGCCAAAATCAGTCACATGACCACATCATAAAAACTCATATTGCATGGTTCGAGTGCAATATGAAATTTTTTCCAAAAAATGTTTTTTTACAATATCTTTTTTTTCAGATTTTTTCATATTGCATGGTTAGAGAGCAATATCGAATATGAGTTTTTACAAAAAAAAAAAAAATTTTTTTTTTACTAATTTTTTTTTTCTGAATGGAACATTATATTGGAAGCATTGTGGTCATGTAATAAGCAAATACGACACTTGTTATCGTGCAATATGAAAATTTATTTACACTCGTAAATTCATATTGCACACATATCATGCAGTATTATTATTCTTGTGAAAATCATAATCCTTTTCAAAATTTCTTATCCAAACTGTAAAATTTGCAAACGTTTCTTTTTGGATGTTTTGATATTAATTCTTATTTTCTTCTGTTTTCAGATTTGCCGCTTTCATCTACACCTGCCATTTACGAAGGAACGTTGCTCCTTATGCCATTTCGTTGATCCGGGATAAATGCCACAACGCAAATGTGCTACCTGTGGTGAACAATTACAAGAAAAACAAAAGTCACAGTTATCAATATCAATTCACTATGTGTGGACCAATTTTACAAAACAACTTTAATGACAAGAACAGACTTGTTGAAATGTTCGAGACGAACGGATTATTTGGAGCAAATCATTTTGTTATGTATAATCTTACCAGTGGTGCTGATATCCAAGCATATCTGAGGAATTACATAGATGAGGGTTTGTTGGACTTATTACCGTGGCGACTGCCCGAGGTGTTAGTGGACTCCCCCAACCACGCAGGGGGAATTCACTACTTCGCCCAGCTCGCTAGTCTCAACGATTGTTTGTATAGGCATCTACACAAGTCCAAGTTTATTGCTTATCTGGATATTGATGAACTGCTGGTACCAGAGTCTTTCAGCAACTGGTCAGCAGTCATGTCAAGTTTACAGGACAAACCAAATCATCCGAAAATCTGTTCCGCAGTCTTCAGAAACACTTTTTTCCACATGGATTGGGATCCGCCAATTACTTTAAAGGGGAAAGAAGCAGAAACTGCAAAACAATATGGCATAGCTTCTCTAGTCAAGACTAAACGAGAGCAAAAAATATGGGAGCACGCTCAGCGATCCAAGTACATCGCAGACTCTAATCGCCTAGAGATGGCTGGAATTCATGTGCCATGGAAGTGCATCAAGGAGCGATACAACTATGACGTGTCCATTAAGGTTGCTAAACTCCATCACTACAGATCTTTTCACCCTGACATTCAAGCCATTCCCGCCAATGCCGTCCAAGATACTTCTATTTTTCGCTTCAAGAAGGCCATCCTACAACGAGTCGCTAAACGTCATCGAAAAGTCCTTGGCCTATGATATAGGCCTGTAGAAATCAGTTAGACAAATGGAGTCATTAATTATTTATAATACTGCTCTCTTGGATTTGCATATGTTATCATTTATGTTGTTTATATGAAGTAACTATTGATCTCTTGTAAGTTTCCATAGGGTTAATTTTTTTAACCTTCTGGTGCCTATAAAAGTCGGATTTACATACACATGGTATAATTTGGGATATTTATGTGAGGTAAAGATTTGTTTGTTAAGTTTCCATGGTCTCCTTTTTTTAACTTTCTGGAGCTTGGAAGTAACATCTATTTCATTATTTCATGAATATTTCATCAGGTGTCTGGAAATGTGTTTTGCAGACCGACCTTGAGCCTAAAATATCTTGTCAACAAATTAATTATTTAAGTAGCTATGGTTGCGTTAGTCATCAGAACACATTATTGGTACTTCATCTTCCTTCTGTAAAAATTAATCGATTCGTTTTACCGGACTGTTGCAAATTACAGAGGTGCCATTTTATTTGACATTAAAATTTGGACAGAAATCGGGGCGGTCGAAGACTTCCCGAAACTACGACACTTGTGAATTATATTGTACAGTGCTGCTAAAGTATAAGCGAACACAGTGATTTTTTTAGTAGGAGGAGAGGTTCACTGGCTCTGTTAAGATTTTGACAGATGAGGGAAATGAGCAACAGTTCATGATACAAATGTCTTGAATATATTTTCCTTCACAATAGGACACATTCCTCTGTGTGTGAAAATGGATAGAAGGACAACATTGTAAAACTGGACTGAGAGGGCAGCACTAGACATATTATGTCTAGTGCTGCCCTCTCAGTCCAGTTTTTGGCACTGGCGAAGATTGGTGATGACATGGGTAAGGGAGTTCCACTCTCAGAGAAGGAGTCGGCAGCCTCAATGTGTTACACTTCTATCCCATGTGAGGGATCATTAATTTGCTTGCCCAGCACAGACACCAAACAAATGGCCGCCAATTTGGCATATCGTTTGTATGACACCGAGGTATAACTGTGACCTTGAAAGTCCCCTCAAATATTTATACTCGAAAAACTATAATAATTAGTTTTGTTGAAATTTAATCTACTGATCCTTCGACGAAACAACTGTTGGTTCACTTTTATTTTAGTGGCGCTGTTATTCATCTATCTGCACTGTATATAATCATTGCATCATATTGAATGGTATCACACTTGACATAAAGATCATAATCATTGAACGAACACTGTTCGAACACTTTTATATGCTCATCAAATGTAACGCATTTATACACGCAGATTTACGAATTTTGAAAGGTGCTGGGCTTGGTGTTTCATTGTTGATGTGTTTTAGACATAAAGCAAAATGTTTTGTCTCCATTTATAGGGGTTTTGCCGTGTTGGGTTGCTTATAATCTTCCACATAATTGCAAATATAGGACGTTTGTATTACGTATACACTTCATGGGACTGGGTAAAATCAATGAACATTATATTTGGTTAGGTATTGTTGATTGCTATTGTTAATTCAAATGTGCTTATTTTTGTGCTTAAGTTGTCACTGGTGATATTTCTTCTAGTCAAGGATATATTATACAAAAATGAAATAATAAATTTACTACACCATCCACTGTTATTGACTAATATTCATATTCACTGTGTTTGTGCATGTCACCAAAGGTAGTGGGAAAAAGGTATGGAACTGATGGTACCCCTTTGATGTAAACCAAAAGAAAGTTATTTTATAACGCAACAAGAACATGAAATGTACATACATGTAACATCCAAACCCTTCCTTGAATTAGCTAAAGACACACTGATTTTATTGCTCATTTTTGATATCTCTTTAATCAAGCAATGACCAAAGAAAAGTTGTTTGTCACATTTGAAAATATTTCCATTTAATGAAGGGCAATGTACATCAAGCTAAAATCTTGCCAGTACTAGACTCAGCATGATACATTGTTGGCCAACAAGGAAAAAAAGTTTTTTTTCACACTAAAAACAATTTAGGACAGAGCTGGATTTTCAAATACAACCATGGTGGTTTTTGCACTGAAGTTAAGTCTTTCAACAAAACTTAAGGCCTCGATTATAATACAATTGTATGGTATTTCCACAATCTCAAATGAGAAACCAATAACGGTTTATGAATGAACTTTATTTTTTATAGTGCAGAATTGAGAGCAATAGTGACAAATATCCTTTAAAAACACCTTAATGTACCTCAGTGCAAGTTTCGAAAATCCAGTGGCGTAGCTAGGAAATTTTCCAGGGGGGGGGGCAAAGTATTCAAGTCAGCGATGGAAATGGAACATTTTTGTTGGGGGAGCTATTATCGCTGTCGCGGCATGGGCGCGCCATCGGCAAAATGCAACGTTTGATGACAATGTATTCATTTCTTTCCTGGTCAGGATTGAGCCAGGGGGGCGACCGCCCCCCTGCCCCCCCTGCCCCCCCTGTAGCTACGCCACTGCGAAAATCCATAACAGACATTGTACATGCATACATATGTCTTTGTCTGGAAAAAAGTTATATCTTTGCAAGTTTCCTGTAACGCAAGCATAAATCAGCATCAGCTTCTCAGCATGAATGTCGATCCTTCTGCCGAACCCCTCTGCATGGCACCACTGCATAACAATACAACACATTTCGTTAATATGCTTCACAGCATTATTTGCCTTTGGCATAAAACTTGGCCAGGCAGCATCATTGTGCAGCATTCTTCTGAAGCATGCATCAGCAGCATGTCTCACAGTATGGCTCCTATTGACATTGTCCAACATTCTTCTTAGGTGAAGAGTATTGAAGATGATAGAATGGCACAGAATCTGGTGGAACATGATACTGCAGAAATGACAAAACTACATCAAGAAGAGAGTGTAACCCACAGACGCAAGTGCATGGGAGCAACAGAGGGGAGAAGTACATTCATCTGCAATTCATATTTCTGAGTGTTATTTCAATGACAAGAAATGCACTGAGAGCACTAGAGAGAGGACACATTCATATTCCCAGATATTGTAACAAACCCATGCAAATGCATGGAGATCATGCAGTGCAGCAGAGCAGCAGGAAGGCAGAGCAGCAGATCAATTTGTGAATTCACAAAAAGTATGTACAGTGAGAGCAACAGAATGAAGGAGCACATAATATATCCACAAATAGCTACCTTTCGATCAGTTTCTGCATGCACCAAATTAAGAGAGTGTAAACAACAGATGTAAGTGCATAGAGAGAGACAGAAGGAACAGTATCATCTGCAATTCATATAACTTCAGATCAACATGTCTTCTCAGCTGTATTTCAATGACTAAAAATTCACTTGGAGCAGAATGAGGACATTCATTCATCTACTGAGAGAGTGTAACAAACTCATGCAAGTGTATTGAGAGCAGAAGAGCAGCAGAGCAGCAGATCAATCTTTCTCCGCCTGTTCACCCAAAGTATATTGGAAGCAGCAGAATAAAGCACATAATATATTGGTAGCCACCTTTCGATCTGTTTTCCAGCTGTAAGTCACATATTAGTAGAATGTGACAAACAGACACATGTGCACTATCTATCTATCACAACATGGCCAATGATATTGCCAAGCACATGCAGAATCCACATTGTATTAAGGAGCCTTTCAGCAGCATGCTATTTACCTAGTTTAGTCATCTCCTATAACTGCCACTAGCAAAGTCTGGTAGCTATCTGCAATGACCTAGAGCATGAGTCAGTGAAAGATTGACAGACACAAGCAGATAACCGGTCAATAAGCTGACCAACCAAGTTTCACACTAACTAACACACACTGATAAAAGCTCTCTTGGCATCTTAAGCCACTGCCACTTTCCCTTCCACTGTGGAAAGATGCTGTAATGCCTTCTTCACAGGTTTTCTTGATGTGGTTGAGTCATTTTCCTGCTATTGTGTCAATACTGAACATAAGTTAGACAACTAATTTCAATTGATTAAGCTCATGTTATGACATGAATAAATCATTTTGCAAGTAACCCCAAGAAATTGTGTCATAGGAGTTAACCAGACTAGGATAAACTGTATTTTAAAGCATTGATACTATTCGGAACAGATTGAGATGCTACATTTTTCTGCTATTGTGTCAATACTGAAAATAAGCTGGACAACTAATTTCAATTGTTTAAGCTCATGTTATGACATGAATATATCATTTTGCAAGTAACCCCAAGAAATTATGTTATAGGAGTTTTACCAGACTAGGATAAACTGTATTTTAAAGCAATGATACTATTCGGAGCAGATTGAGTTGCACCATTGGACACCGTCTGGAGGTGAGTGGATTGTGGTAAAATTATTGCAAACCGGGTGATTATGTGATAATATAGAAAATAAAAGCCGCTAAATGTCATAAAATGTTCAGTTGTTTTCAGTTTGCTCCTCCTCAGCTACAATGTCTTCTCTTGTCACAAGTGAGTGTTTTGTCAGAATTGTAATTTTGGGGCAAGAAACAGTAATGTGTAACTTTTTCAGCAATTTATTTACAGAATAATGCTATTTTTTCCTTAGCTGTTACAATGACTTTTCTTGCCACTCGCTTGTGAGGCCTGCTTGTGCAGCTTGCTTGGGATGGCTTGCTTCTGTTGCTGTAGTGGGTTTACTGCTTTCATGACTGATGTCCCCTTTAGTCCGCTAGTCTCTTGGCCCCACAGTCAATGGGTTTTCCTTGTTGTCCGATGCCTGACGCCAGACATGTACTATGCCTCTGGGCGCTTTTCGCAAATGATACCATATCGGTCCGGCCAGCTGAACCATCAGGGGCTGAATGCAGCAGGAGCAGAGCCAGAAGGCCAAATGAGTTTGGGTGATGTAGCGATGCACCACCCCCAACAGCTGGGGTTAGGGACGCATAGATAATACCTGGCGGAATTTCATCTATAATGACCTTCCTATAATAAATGCAAGATCTTGTGCTGCTGCCATTTATATTGCTTGCAAATGGGATAGCAAGTATAGAGTTAATGGTATAAGAAGAAAAGGTCACCGTAGATAATATGCCCCAAGCTTCATCTTAAACCAGCCCATTATAGGGGGACCAGCCTTTTATAGGCTAATGTGCTGCATCAAATGTATGGGGGAAAGTGACCTTGAATTAATATGTGTCACTCTTGCCTTTGAGAAAGCCATAAAGCTATTTATTACAAAACGCTCTTCATACATACAGAATATGCTGTATATATTTATAGAGGAAGTGTTAAGAAAGGCTATACTTCCAAAGGTTCCCAGGCTCCAGGCCAAGCCTCAGTGCAATTCATCACAAAGCTATGATGCACAAATTATGCTATTGGAACTTTATCATTTCTTTGTGCTTTGGGTTAAATCTGGGCATTTTTCTCAAAAGAGTACGGAAAAGAAGCATCGTAACTTTCATAAAGCCAGTTGGTATATTCTTAATGACAGCACAACAAGAATGTGTAATGAAATGAAATACTATAATGATAATGCAACTGAAAACATACCGTCACAAAGCTTGCAGTACACAGTGAACAGTTGTATTGCATTGGATTCTCACAGTCAGCTGTGAAAGACCACAACTGTGTGCCAATTAAATCTGCTGTTAGAAAAGCAGATGATCATTAAAAAATCATTCCTTGCAGCTTGTTGGAAAGTTTCTATTTTGAGAACTAAAAAAGTAAGAAATGACTTGATCTAAGTCAACTTTGAATGTGTGAAAAGCTCTGGTGGTAATAATTATCGATTTAACCTGGTGCTCTGAATGGCAAGATAGGAAGAGGCCATGCAAATAGACTCTTAAGCCCAAAATGGGGTTTCTCCAGAAGTGAAGCAGCCAGAAACGGAAGTTCAGCTCCATGGCAACATGATGCATCATGGGAGGTTATTATGGTCTACTGGTTGCCTGTGTTAGCATAGAAAAATGAGCCAGCCACAAAAGTTATTGTTGCGCCAATTCACACTGCAACAGTTCAGCAGGAGTGTTAAGAACAGTATACGGTTGCACCTCCCTTGAGATAAGTAACTTTGTATGCAGTCAGTCACTGTGTACTGCTATTGTTATCTAATGGTAACTCCTTAACTGGTTGGAACCTTTCTTATTTATTCAATTTCTATACATGGGAGGGGGAAAAGGTTGCAGTATAAGGTGCTGAGTTTGGTTAAACGACAATGTGCACTGATAAAATGTGGAAAGAAGATTACTTGGACAAGATGATCACCAAAATTGGAATGAGATGATGAAGCAAAGAAGAAATGAAGGATGAGTAGAGAAAAAAGAGGTATACTGAGTAAGTCCACTGTGCAATTTGAGATATTTATTTTTGTAACGTTTCGCAATGACAGAAATCATTGCAGCCATGTTAATAGGCGCCCAATTTGATTATTCTAAAGTCCCTTTTCCATTTTGCCACAATGCCACATCGCATTTTTGCCTTATATGATCTGCTCAGGAGAAACAGTGCATTACTCAGCTAAAAAAAACTAACATATTAAGGGCCTGCTACAAAGTTACAGCCAAAGTTGTGAGAAAAACATGTAGAATGTCAGCAACACACACATGTGGAGCAAACCTCCCTTCTCATTTTCTGGCCCATCTAGTTCTGTGTGGCCCTGACACGTACAATTGCGTGAGCAGAATTGAGAGCTTTCCCTTCAATGGACTTTGCAGAAATGAAAAGCCTGGCTGATGGAGTGCTGCCAGCTTCTAATGAAGCTCCTCTGATGTGGTCTGGAATATTTGAGCAGTGCCATGTTGACAGTTTCTGTAAAATGGGGTCTTTCCAGTAGAAGAAACCCCAATTCTGAAGTGCAAATACGCCATGGCATATATTTCCTTTACTGGTTTTAGCTGAGCAAAAAAATAAACCTGTTTAAAAAGCTTTGAAGCTTTTTCTCATACGGATATTCAAGAATTAGATGCAAATAGCACTGCACTAAAAAAATAAATTTGTGGCAATATTTTAGTTTGCATGTAACTGCTTTTCTCTATACGAAAGAACTAGTCTAACGGTACTTTACCAAGAGTTCTTGCTCATGTACGCCACATTAAAGCAATGCATCCTCTTTTGGTAGGCTGGTTTTGTACTTACACAAGAGGAAGACACCTTGAAGTCTTGAAGTAAGTAGCGCAAGCTAATAGCGTTACAGGAGAAGTCTGGAATGTTGCACTTATGGCATGTGGCACAGCTTCAGTTTCACTTGCATTATAAGGACGTTTTATTCCTCAGCTATGTTCCCTGAAGGCACACCCATACCTGTTCTGGACATCCAAAACTGCAAGGAACTCTTCCACAAGTAGTTCTTCTAAGGAAGGCTGTCTCGTTCTATTGGTCATCTCCTCATCAGCTGGAGTTCTGAATCTAACTTTACCCAATTTTCTTACTGCTTCCTACCGTAAAATGAGACTCCAGGCCATCTCTTCATCTGATGCACTTCATAATGTGACATGTATGAGATATTTACAAAATAACGTTCTGTAAAATGAAATTGTACCAACTAAGAAGAGACTCCCCTATTAAGTTTATATGATCAGATGTATCTCTCAATGACTTTTTAAGCTTTTCAACTCATGTCAGATGAGCTTCCATAGGATAGTGAGTGCTGAATAGGTATGCTGGTGAAGGGGTCAGATAATTCATGATCTTAAAGATCAATAGATACTTGAACGGATTATATTTGTGGCTTTCTGACAACATTTTCTTCATAACAACGGAAGTTGAGCAATATTTGAGTTTGTCAACGTGTAAGCAATAGCATGATTTGAGTATGGAAGCTATTTGCTTATGATGCGATTCACATAAAGCTGCAGATTAATTTAGTGCATTTCCCAGGTGTAAAATAATTTGTTGCAATAAAGAGCGATACAACTATGACATGTCCGTTAATGTTGCTAAACTTAATCACTACAGATCTTTTCACCCTGACATTCAAGCCATTCCCGCCAATGCCGTCCAAGATAATTCTATTTTTCGCTTAAAGAAGAGCATCCTACAACGAGTCGTCAAACGCCATCGAAAAGTCCGTGCCCTATGATATATAGTTCAGTTGGACAATTTGAGTCATTAATCATTTACAACACCGCTTTCCTGGATTAGCATGTGTTATCAGTTCTGTTGTTTATATGAAGTAACAATCGATCTCTTGCTAAGTTTCCACAGAATTCATTTTTTAAACTTTCTGGTGCCTAGAAGTCGCATTTTTCGTGCATGTGTTATAATTTGTATTATTTATGTGAGGTAAAGATTTGTTGTTAAGTTTCCATAGACACCAACTTTTTTACCTCCTGGTGCTTGGCAATAACACTTATTTCATGAATATTTCAAAATGTCTGGAAATAGATTTGAAATAACCATTTGTGACCTGTGTGAGCCAAAAATATCTTGTCAACAAATTAATTGTTTATGTAGCTATGGTTGCCTTTTTGTTACTGATACTTCATCTTCCTTTAGTAAAAATTAAAGGATTCGTTGTACTGGACTGTTGCAAATTATATATAGGCGCCAGTGTTACGTGACATTAAAAATGGACTAAATCTGGGCAGTCCAAGACTTCCCAAAACTAAGACACTTTTAAATTATATTTTACAGTGCAGCTAAAGTATAAGCGGACATTGTGATGTTTTGTTTTTTTATGGGATATGATATTCACTTAGTGTGTAAGGATTTGGAAAAAACGAGGGAAATAAGCAGCAAATCTTTATAGAAATGCCTTGTACTTTATCTTCATTTACAATGGGGCAACATATATGCATCTCTGCAGATAGTGGCGGATCCAGACAGGGTCGTCTGGGGGGGGGGGGTGGTTTTTGCATTCACGGGCCAAAGACGTCAAATATTTTCTTTTTAACACAGTGTTCTAGGGGGGGGGGTCGTCTTGGCCCCCTTGTTCCGCCACCGGCAGAGTCCATGCAAATGGATAGATAGACAATATTGGGAGTGCCTGTGGTTCAGTGGGTATGGTGCTGATGCTGACCTCTCACGTGCAATTAAGGCTGAGGGTGCAAGTGTATTGTCAAAAAAAGGTATGGAACTGTTTGAACCACTTTGATGCAAACTAAAAGAAAATTTTCATAACTCAAGAAGAATTTCCATTTGCAAGCCAGTGAGAGTTGTAGGCTCTACATTAGTATCCAAACTCTTCATTAAACTAGATAAAAACATGCTAATTTTATTGCTAATTTTTTACAGAGGCCTTTCTTTGATCGAAGTATACACAAAAGAAAAGTTGTTTGTAACACATTTGAAAATTCTTGCAATTAACTTAATAAAATGCTACACGAAGCAAGAACATGGCCAGTACTAGACACAGTGCATTGGTAGCTACAGACAAAACTTTCTGTTGCACAATATTGATATTTATATATATCAGTGCAAGTTTCCAAAATCCATAACAGACATTGTACACATACATGTGTTTTTTTGGCAAACTTTCCTGTTATATCTTTGCAAGTTTCCAGTAACACAAGCATAAATCAGCATTAGCTTCTCAGAATGAATGTCGATCCTTCTGCCAAACCCCTCTGCATGGCACCACTGCATAACAATACAACACATTTCATTAATATGCTTCACGGCATTATTTGCCTTTGGCATAAAACTTCGAAAGGCAGCCTTATTGTGCAGCATTCTTCTGAAGCATGCATCGGCAGCATGTCTCACAGTATGGCTCCTATTGACATTGTCCAACATTCTTCTTAGGTGCAGAGTATAGAATATGATAGAATGGCACAGAATCTGGTGGAACATGATACTGCAGAAATGACAAAAGCTCATCTCGAGTATTTGCTCGCGGATGACACACAAACTACATCAAGAAGAGAGTGTAACCCACAGATGCAAGTGCATGGGGAGCAACAGAGGGGAGAAGCACATTCATCTGCCATTCATATTTCTGAGTGTTACTTCACATCTTCATATTTACCTGTCTTCCCAGCTGTATTCCAATGTCAAGAAATGCACTCAGAGCAGCAGAAAGATGATATTCATTCATCTACTGAGGGAGTGTAACTAATAGATGGAAGTTCATGGAGACCAACAGAGCATTAGAGCAGCAGATCAATTTGTCTTACTGTTTCTGCATTCACCAAAGTACATTGAGAACAGCAGAGGGAAGGTGCACATTATACATGTATACTAATGTAGATTTCCATCGCATGTCAGACAGATAGTTAGGATGATCAATTATTGGATGAGACTAGAAGATGCACCAGGTGACAGCCTGTTAAGGAGATGTTTACAAATTCAGAAAGATGCTCATATGAACAGAGCAAATGGTTTAGTAAAGTAAAAAACATTTTAAGCGCCTATAATATTGAATATGAAACCAGTAACAATGCAAACTTAACAATCAACAGTATTTGTAGAAAGGTGAAATTAAAACTTTACGAATTAGAACAGGAACGATTATTCATATCAATAAATGATAGTACACAACAACCAAAACTTAGGACCTATAAACTTTTTAAGACTGATTGTAGATTAGAGCCATATCTCAGGGTGCGACAAAACCGCAAGATGTTAACTAAGATTGCCAGATTCCGGACTAGTTCTCATAGTTTAGGAATTGAAACAGGTCGACATCAAAAACCAGTGACTCCTGTAGAAAATAGAACATGTGAAAAGTGTCCAGCATATATGGTGGAGGATGAAATCTATCGCCTTATAGTATGCCTGCTAGTGAATCTTTCCGGGAAAATTTGTTCTCAACAGCTAGTAAATTTATCAACAATTTTCTGTGTTTGAATGATACTGACAAATTTACATCAATAATGAAAAGTAAGGAACCTGACCTACTAAATATACTAGGGAAATTTTTACTTCGGGCTGACATTTAAAGCAACATATCTCCTATATCCACATGGTCAAAGAACACAATCACGATAATTATGAAAACAATAATAAGAAGCCTACAATATACACTTTAATAAAATGAATTAATTTTAACATTTAATGAACTATTTAGAATTTTTTTCTTTTTATTGTAGCATTGTTAAAGCAACAGTGAATGTTATTTGATGCCTGTCTTGTAAATAATGTCTGGAATATGAAATATCATGCATTGTTAATTAATCTATATATTTGTTATCTTGTATGTCTGTTGCTCTGGTCTTAATCAATTGCAATTTTACTTTATTACTATTCGGGTGGCTGGAACCTAGTTTGTATTTCTTTTAATCGTGTGTTTGGTGCTCTTTTATCTTTTATCTGAAAGTTTTATTACTCATTCTTGAATTTTAGCTATTTATTGTATATATATAATTAATGTTTTGTATACAGTTTATATTGCATACGATTAATATCGTTTGATTTTAAATATTTTATGTTCCCATTACAAATGACATATGTATCAACTGTGATATTTTGAAAATGTCAATAAAAGAATATATATACTAATAGCTACCTTTTGATTAGTATCCCAGCTGTTCGCCTAAATTAGAGAGAGTGTAACCGACAGATGCAAAATCATGTAGAACAATGGTGTGTTCATCTGCAATTCATGTTAATTTTCTGAGTGTTGCTTTTTAGTTTCAGATCAACATGTCTTCCCAGCAGTATTTCAATGACAAGGATTTCACAAGGAGCAGCATAGAGGACAAACAATCTGTCTTTCTCCGCCTGTTTACTCAAGAAGTACACTGAAGGCAATAGAGGAAAAAGCACATAATATACTGGTAGCCACCTTTCGATCTGTTTTCCAGCTGTAAGTCACATATCAGTAGAATGTGACAAACAGACACAAACTTGTGTACTATCTATCTATCACAACATGGCCAATGATATTGCCAAACACATACAGAATTCACATTGTATTAAGGAGCCTTTCAGCAGCATGCTATTTACCTAGTTTAGTCATCTCCTATAAGTGCCACTAGCAAAGTCTGGTAGCTATCTGCAATGACCTGGAGCATGAGTCAGTGAAAGATTGACAGACACAAGCGGATAAACGGTCAATAAGCTGACCAACCAAGTTTCACACTAACTAACACACACTGATAAAAGCTCTATTGGCATCTTAAGCCACTGCCACTTTCCCTACCACTGTGGAATGAGGCTGTAATGCCTTCTTCATAGATTATCTAGATGTGGTTAAATGATTTTCCTGCTATTGTGTCAATACTGAGCATAAGTTAGATAACTAATTTCAATTGATTAGGCTTGTGTTATGACATGAATCATTTTGCAAGAAACCCCTTAAATTATGTTAAATGACTTGACCAGTATGGGATAAACTGTATTTTAAAGCATTGATACTATTCGGAACAGATTGAGATGCAACATCGGACACTGTCTTCAGGTGAGTGAATTGCGGTAAGATTATTGCAAATCGGGTGATAATGTGACAATATAGAAAATTAAAGGCCCTATAAATGTCGTAAAATGTTCAGTTGTTTTTGGTTTGCTCTTCCTCAGCTACAATGTCTTCCCTTGTCACATGCAAGTGAGTGTTTTGTCAAAATTGTAATTTTCGGGTAAGAAACAGTAATGTGTAACTTTTTCAGCAATTTATTTACAGAATAATGCTATTTTTTCCTTGGCTGTTACAATGACTTTTCTTGCCACTCGCTTGTGAGGCCTGCTTGTGCAGCTTGCTAGGGATGGCTTGCTTCTGTTGCTGTAGTGGGTTTACTGCTTTCCTGACTGATGTCCCCTTTAGTCCGCTAGTCTCTTGGCCCCACAGTTAATGGGTTTTCCTTGTTGTCCGATGCCCGATCGGGCAGGGCGCCCAACCTCGCCAGACATGTGCTATGCCTCTTGGCGCTTTTCGCAAATGATACTATATCGGTCCCGCCAGCTGAACCATCAGGGGCTGAACGCAGCAGGAGCAGAGCCAGGAGGCCAAATGAGTTTGGGTGATGTAGCGATGCACCACCCCCAACAGCTGGGGTTAGGGACGCATAGATAATACATGGCGGAATTTCATCTATAACGACCTTCCTATAATGAATGCAAGATCTTGTGCTGCTGCCATTTATATAGCTTGCAAATGGGATAGCAAGTATAGAGTTAATGGTATAAGAAGAAAAGGTCAGCGTAGATAATATGCCCCAAGCTTCATCTTAAACCAGCCCATTATAGGGGGACCAGCCTATCATAGGCTAATGTGATGCATCAAATGTATGGGGGAAAGTAACCTTGAATTAATATGTGTCACTCTTGCCTTTGAGAAAGCCATAAAGCTATTTATTACAAAAAACTCTTCGTACATACAGAATATGCTGTATATATTTATAGAGGAAGTGTTAAAAAAGGCTATACTACCAAAGGTTCCCGGGCTCTGGGCCAAGCCTCAGTGCAATTCATCACAAAGCTACGATGCACAAATTATGCTATTGAAAATTTATCATTTCTTTGTGCTTAGGGTTAAATCTGAGCATTTTTTCAAAAGAGTACAGAAAAGAAGTATCATAACTTTTATAAAGTTATTTGGTATATTCTGAGTAACAGTTCAACAAGATTGTTTTATGAAATGCAATACTATTATGATAATGCAACTGTAAACATATCATCACAAAGCTTGTAGGACACAGTAAACAGCTGTATTGCATTGGATCCTCACTGTAAGCTGCGAAAGACCAAAACCGTGAGCCGATTAAATCTGCTGTTAGAAAAGCAGATAACAATTAAGGAGCCCAAACCCAATGCCGTCCAAGATACTTCTATTTTTTGCTTCAAGAAAACCACCCTACAACATGTCGTCAAACATCATCGAAAAGTCCCTGGCCAATGATACGTAGAAATCAGTGAGACAATGGAGTCATTAATTATTTATAATACTGCTTCCCTGGATTAGCATGTGTTATCAGTTCTGTTGTTTGTGTGAAGTAACAATCGATCTCATCAAGAAGAGAGTGTAACCCACAGAAGCAAGTGCATGAGGAGCAACAGAGGGGAGAAGTATGTCCATCTGCAATTCATAGTTTTGAGTGTTGCTATAATAGCTTCATATTCACTTGTCTTCCCAGCTGTATTCCAATGACAAGAAATTTAAAACTCAGAGCAGCAGCAAGATGATATTCATTCGTCTACTGAGAGAGTGTAACTAACAGATGGAAGTTCATGGAGACCAGCAGAGCATTAGAGCAGCAGATCATTTTGTCTTACTGTTTCTGCATTCACCGAAGTACATTGAGAGCAGCAGAGGGAACGTGCACATTATACATGTATACTAAAAACTACATTTTGATCAGTTTTCCAGCTGTACGCCTTAAATTAAAAGAGTGTAACCGACAGATGCAAAATCATGTAGAACAATAGTACGTTCATCTGCAATTCATATTAATTTTCTGAGTGTTGCTTTTTACCTTCAGATCAACTTGTCTTCCCAGCAGTATTTTAATGACAATTATTTCACAAGTCCTGAGCAGCCTAGAGGAAAAACAATCAGTCTTTCTCCACCTGTTTACCCAAAAGTACATTGAATGCAGCAGAGGAAAAAGCAGATAATATACCTATGTCACATATTAGTAGAATGTGACAAACAGATATAAGTGCACTATCTATCTATCACAACATGGCCAATGATATTGCCAAATGCATGCAGAATCCACATTGTATTAAGGAACCTTTCAGCAGCATTCTGTTTACCTAGTTTAGTCATCTCCTGTAACTGCCACTAGCAAAGTCTGGTAGCTATCTGCAATGACCTAGAGCATGAGTCAGTGAAAGATTGACAGACACAAGCAGATAACTCTGGTTGGTTAATGCACTTTTCAGCTTTTTTGGACAGAACTGAAATGCTCTTAAATGATGCTCAATTAAAGTCAATTGTGCGGTTTTACTCCAAATTTTCGGCATCAGGAGTCTACTAAAACATGTCAGGGGGAAAATTTTTTTTTTTTCGGGGGGGTCACTGCATCTTTTAATAGGAAAAAATGCTATTTTTAGCTTAAAATCTGATAAAAACACTAAAATAGAGGCCGAGGGATGAATTTTAATAGTAGAAATGCAAATAAGGTGTCAAATGAAAGAAGAGAAATAGCACTATATGATCTTGGAGGCGCTTTTTTGAATTTTGGTCTTAGTATATTTTTATTCCCAATAAAGATGCCAAAAATGGCTCAGTTTCAACTAAAACCCCATGGAACAGGGATTAAAATTAAAATTTCAAAAAAGCGCCTGCATCATCTTGTAGCACTGCTTCTCTGCTTTCATTTGACACCTCATTTGCCTTTCTACCATTAAAACTCATCCCTCGGCCTTTTTTCGAAGTTTTTCTTCATATTTTAAGCTAAAAATAGCATTTTTACTATTAAAAAAATACAGTGCCCCCCCTGAAAAATTTTTTTTTTTCCCTTGACATATTTTCTTGGAAACCTTATGCCGAAAATTTGGATGAAATACACAGAACTGCCTTTAATACAGCAGCATTTGAAGGAATAGCAGTGTAGTCCTAAAAAAGCTCAAAAGTGCATTAACCAACCAGAGAACCGGTCAATAAGCTGACCAACCAAGTTTCACACTAACTAACACACACTGATAAAAGCTCTCTTGGCATCTTAAGCCAGTGCCACTTTCCCTTCCACTGTGGAATGAAGCTGTAATGCCTTCTTCACAGGTTATCTAGATGTGGTTGAGTCATTTTCTTGCTATTGTGTCAACACTGAACATAAGTTAGACAACTAATTCCAGTTGATTAAGCTCATGTTATAACAAGAATAAATCATTTTGCAAGAAACCCTATGTTATAGGAGTTAACCAAATTAGGATAAACTGTATTTTAAAGCATTGATGCAATTTGGAACAGATTGAGGTCAGTGGATTATGGTAAGATTATTGCAAATCAGGTGATAAATGTGATAATATAGAAATTAAAAGCCCCTAAGTGTCGTAAAATGTTCAGTTGTTTTGGTTTGCTCTTCCTCAGCTACAATGTCTTCTCTTGTCACATGCAAGTGAGTCTTTTGTCAGAATTGTAGTTTTCGGGTAAGAAATAGTAATGTAACCACAGGTTTTTTCAGCAGTTTATTTACAGAGTAATGCTATTTTTTCCTGAGCTGTTACAATGACTTTTCTTGCCGCTTGCTTGTGAGGCCTGCTTGTGCAGCTTGCTAGGGATGGCTTGCTTCTGTTGCTGTAGTGGGTTTACTGCTTTCCTGACTGATGTCCCCTTAAGTCCGCTAGTCTCTTGGCCCTACAGTTAATGGGTTTTCCTTGTTGTCCAATGCCCGATCGGGCAGGGCGCCCAACCTCGCCAGACATGTGCTATGCCTCTGGGCGCTTTTCGCAAATGATACCATATCGGTCCGGCCAGCTGAACCATCAGGGGCTGAACGCAGCAGGAGCAGAGCCAGAAGGCCAAATGAGTTTGGGTGATGTAGCGATGCACCACCCCCAACAGCTGGGGTTAGGGACGCATAGATAATACATGGCGGAATTTCATCTATAATGACCTTCCTATAATAAATGCAAGATCTTGTGCTGCTGCCATTTATATAGCTTGCAAATGGGATAGCAAGTATAGAGTTAATGGTATAAGAAGAAAAGGTCACCATAGATAATATGTCCCAAGCTTCATCTTAAACCAGCCCATAATAGGGGGACCAGCCTATCATAGGCAAATGTGCTGCATCAAATGTATGGGGGAAAGTGACCTTGAATTAATATGTGTCACTCTTGCCTTTGAGAAAGCCATAAAGCTATTTATTACAAAAAGCTCTTCATACATACAGAATATGCTGTATATATTTATAGAGGAAGTGTTAAGAAGGGCTATACTTCCAAAGGTTCCCAGGCTGCAGGCCAAGCCTCAGTGCAATTCTTCTCAAAGCTATGATGCACAAATTATGTATAATTTCTTTGTCTTCAGGGTTAAATCTGAGCATTTTTTCAAAAGAGTACAGAAAAGAAGAATAGTTACTTTTATGAAGTCAGTTGGTATTCTGAATGACAGTTCAACAAGAATTTTTAATGAAATGCAGTACTATAATTATAATGCAACAGTAAACATACCATCACAAAGCTTGTAGGACACAGTAAATAGCTGTATTGCATTGGATCATCACAGTCAACTGAAAGATCACAACCATGTGCCGATTAAATATGCTGTTAGAAAAGCAGATTATCATTTGATATCAATCCTTGCAGCTTGTTGGAAAGTTTCTGTTTTGAGACCCAAAAAAGTAAGAAATGATTTGGTCTAAGTCAACTTTGAATGTGTGAAAAGCTCTGAAGGTATTGATTATCGATTTAACCTGGTGCTCTGAATGGCAGATAGGAACAGGCCATGCAAATAGACTCTTAAAAGCCCAAAATGGTTTTCTCCGGAAGTGAAGCAGCCAGAAACGGAAGTTCAGCTCCATGGCTACATGATGAATCATGGGAGGTTATTGTGGTCTAATGGGCGTCTGCATTAGCACAGAAAAATGAACCAGCCACAAAAGTTATTGTTGCGCCAATTCACACTGCAACAGTTCAGCAGGAGTGTTGACAACAGTACACGGTTGCATCTCCCCGCTGGTCTGATACTTTGTATGCAGGAAATATACTGCTATTGTTATCTAACTCCTTATCTCATTTGAACCATTCTCATATATTATCATTCGAAAGAATCAAGAAGAAAATTAAGAAAAAAGAATAAGAAGAAAATTAAGAGAAAAACTTAAACATGAAAGGAGCAAGAGAAAATGATTAAGTAGTAGAGGAAATAAGAGGTGAACAGGAGAATAAGTTCAGTGTAATTGGAGGAAGTTGTTTTGTGAAAGTTGATGGATACATTTGGAGATAATAAAACCATAGTAATCACAACCTTATCCTATGCATTAACTTTCTTGCCAAAAAGTTGCAGTCAAATTTGTGAGAAAAACATGTAGAACGTCAGCAACATACACGTGGTGTAGAGCAATCCCTGGTTCTCTTTTTCTGGCACATCTAGTTCTGTCTGGCCCTGACACGTACAATTGCATGAGCAGAATTGAGAGCTTCCCCTTCAATGGACTTTGCAGAAATGAAAAGCCTGGCTGATTGAGCGTTGCAGCTTCTAATGAAGCTCCTGTGATGTGGTCTGGAATATTTGAGTAGTGCCATGTCGACAGTTTCTGTCCAATGGGGTCTTTCTAGCAGAAGAACCACAATCTGAAGTGCAAATATGCCAGGCATACATTTCCTTTACTGATTTTAGTTGAGCGAAAAATTTAACCTTTTTAATTGAAAAGATACATGCAGAAAACTAAAATAAAAGATTATGAATATAAAGCAGAATGTGACTCACCTTCAAAACATAGTGAACATCTGTTAATGCTAAAAAATAATTTGTGAACTTTAAAACAGGTCTTCTCATACAGATATTTTTAAAAAAATGACAGTGCTATGCTGAAGTGGTGTTCTTCCTCATTTACTGCCACAGTAAAGCAATGCTTCCTCATTTGGTTGGCTAGTTTTGTACTTACGCAAGCAGAAGACACGTTGAAGTAAGAAGCCCAAGCTAATAGGCTTACAGGAGAAGTCTGGAATGTTGCCCTAATGGCATGTGGCACAGCTCTAGCACCACTTGTATGTCAGTGGCGTTTTATTCCTCAGCTAAATTCCCTGAAGGCAGACCCATACCTGTTCTGGACATCCAAAACTGCAAGGAACTCTTCCACAAGTAGTTCTTCTTAGGAAAACTGTCTTATTCTGGGGGTCATCTCCTCACCAGCTGGACTGCTGAATGTAACTTTAACCAATTTTCTTCAAAGCTTTCTTACTGCTTCCTACCGTAAAATGAGACTCCAGGCCATCTCTTCACCCGATGCACTTCATAATGTGACATGTATGAGATATTTACAAAACAACATTCTGCAAAATGAAATTGTACCAACTGAGAAGGGACGCCCATATTAAGTTTATATGATCAGATGTTTCTCTCAATACGACTTTTTAAGCTTTTCAACTCATGTCAGATGAGCTTCCATAGGTTAGTGAGTGCTGAATAGGTATGTTGGTGAAGGGGTCAGATATTTCATGATCTTAAAGATCAATAGATACTTGAACTGATTATATTTGTGGCTTTCTGACAACATTTTCTTCATAACAACGGAAGTTGAGCAATATTTGAGTTTGTCAACGTGTAAGCAATAGCATGATTTGAATATGGAAGCTACCTTTTGCTCATGAGTAGCGATTCACATAAAGCTGCAGATTAATTTTTTTGTTTTCTCACATATAAATAGACATATATTTACTGCTATACTATGAACCGATGGTCTTTGAATTTATAGTTGATTATTAATTCAAATTTGAAAAAAGAATAGCCGCTAAATTTCTTGTTACATATTGCTTAAATCTAACTTTGTGCAAATGATATCTCATCATTTTGCAATGCTTTTTTTGTACATATATGTTATAACAAAAAACTTTCAGATTTGGCAATTATTGTTATTGTACATATACATGGAAGTAATCCACATATTTTCTGTTTTTCAGGTACAGTGGCTGGATTCATGAAACTATTTTTACACGACTATGACTGCTATTTCATTGCCATCCTTTGAAGAAAATCTATCCTTGGTTGACCTGCTGGAAGGTGATCTAACTGATTTTGGTGATAGCCATAGTGAACCATCGCTTCTTCAAAATTCTCCTTACGTTAAAAATGATGAATTTCATGAGATTCTCGGTCAAACAAGTAACAGTTTTAAAATCATTTCTTTAAATTGTCAGTCATTAAATGCTAAATTTGAGCTGTTAAAAACCTATATTGACTATTTCAATGAATCAACCAGTAAACTTGATGCCATTTGCTTGCAGGAGACATGGCTCACGGCAGACAGTGACTTGTCATTGCTTCAGCTTCCAGGATATCACTTAATTTCTGTTGGTAAGTCATGCAGTGCCCATGGTGGAGTTTGTATATATCTAAAAGAACACTATGATTATAAAATTATTAACTTAGATACTTGTTCTGAATTCTGGGATGCCCAATTCATAGAAATAACGGTGAAGGATAAATATAGCATAAATAAAAAGTTAATTATGGGAAATTTTTACAGACTTCCTCGTCCCAATTATGAGAATATATACAACTTTATAGATGATGTCAATGCTATATTTGATAAACTTAAAAATTATAAGTATGTTATTATCACTGGGGATTTCAACATAAATTTATTAAATGTAAAGCAGAATACTTCTGTGTGCGACTTTCTTAACAATGTGATATCAAATGGCTATCTTCCAAAAATAACCGTCCCAACTCGTCTGACCCAGCAAAATGGAACACTGATAGATAACTTCTTTGTTAAGTTTTCAGATGACTTTTGTAATACAAAGGCACGAGTCCTATTAAGCAATATTTCGGATCATTTGCCATATTTTATTTCTTTAGATTACATTAACTGTGACAAATGCTCCTTTAAATATGTGAAAACATATTCTAGTAGTCCACAGCAATTTGAAAATTTTAAACATGACATAAATAGCTTAGAAATAAGTGAAAAATTGAAAAATATATTGAAGGACAATCCCACAGAGAGTTGTAGAAATTTTACTGACATTATATCGCATCATTTAGACAAGCACTTTCCTTGCAAATATGTTAAATTTAATAAATATAAACACAAAAAGTCATGTTGGATCACAAAAGCTATTCTAAAATCTATATCTCATAAGGATAAGTTATACATTAAATTAAAATCACTATCAGTTAACAGCCCTCAATATCATACGTCGCTCACAAAATTTAAAACTTACAATAAAATATTAAAGCAAACAATTTCTCATGCAAAAAAGCTTTATTATAATAACTGCTTCCATAAATTTAAAACAGACATGAAAAAGACTTGGGCTACCATCAATAATCTGATAAACAAATCAAAGAAATTGAGCGATTATCCTAAAGAATTTCTAATAAATGATACTCCAAATTCTGATGTTAAAACCATTGTCAATGAATTTAATAAGTATTACACTGAAATTGGTCCGACATTAGCCAAGAATATAACTACTCCGAGAAATAAATCGTTCAAAGATTATCTAAACAACCCAGTACAATCAATGTTTTCGTTTAAATTGGTAGGAACCGAAGATGTAATTAAGGCAATAGATTCTTTGAAACCCCAAACTAGTTATGGCCAGGACAAAATAACGAATAAGCTTTTGAAATTCATTAAAAATGAAACAGCATTGCCGTTGATGCAGATTATTAATCAGATATTTCACAGTGCAGTTTTTCCAGACTCCATGAAAATTGCAAAAGTTATGCCATTGTACAAAAAGAATGAAAAAAATCTCATAATCAACTATCGCCCTGTTTCCATTCTGTCTAGTGTGTCAAAGGTCTTTGAGAAAATAATGCATAATCAGATCTATGAATATTTTGATAACTTGAAACTTTTTTACCAGAATCAGTATGGCTTTAGGAGCAAGCATTCAACAGAATATGCGGCAATGGAATTAGTGGAAAGAATAATTGATGAAATGGATAAAAATAATACACCAATAAATATCTTCATGGATTTATCAAAGGCCTTTGACACGCTAGACCATCAAATTTTATTTCACAAATTGGAATACTATGGCATAAGAGATAAATCCCTTGAGTTATTAAAATGTTATCTTAGTGACAGGAAGCAATTTGTTGAAATCAATGACACACAATCTGACCTAATGAATATTACTTGTGGCGTTCCTCAGGGATCTATCCTTGGTCCTTTGTTTTTCATAATTTATCTAAATGATCTTCCATCTGTCACAAAAAATTTAAAGGCACTTATTTATGCAGATGACACCACTCTATTTGCAACTCTGAACAAAGACAACTTTAATGTTATGGAAAATGAAATTAATAATGAATTAGAATCTATTAGTACTTGGTTGAAGTTAAATAAATTGTCTCTGAATATTGAAAAATCAAAGGCCATGCTGTTCCATACTTCAAATAGACAAGTAGAAATACCAAATATTTACATTGATGACATCAAAATTGACTTTTGTGATGAATTTAACTTTCTGGGGCTTGTTCTAGATAAAAACTTGAAATGGAAACCACATATAAATTATATATCCAAGAAGATAAGTAAAACAATAGGTATTATGACTAGATTAAAGAAATATTTGCCAGTTGCTGCACTCCTAAATATATACAATGCATTGATTTTGCCCCTCTTACATTACTGTTCCTCAATTTGGGGCTGGCAATCCCATAATTTGTTTAAACTTAAAAAAAAAAGCAATACGTGTGATAACCAACAGCAAGTATAATGCTCATACTAGTAATTTGTTTAAACAGTTAAATACTCTCAAAATACAAGATATATGTGCACTGTATGACTACAAATTCTGTTATAAATTGATAAATGGTTTGACTCCTGTCTTTTTCCTACACCAGCTAGATCCTTTTGCAGTTACAATTCATAACTACAACACCAGACATGCTAGTGACCTGCGTCTGCCTGCCGTGAGACATGAATTCGCTAGAAATGGCATCAGGTACCCTGTCAGCATGCCTCGGCGGTCCAACGTCGGCCCAGCGTCAGTCCGATGTCAGCAGCATCGGACCAGCTTCTGGCCGACGTTGGACTGCCAAGGCATGCTGATAGGGTACAGGTTTCCTAAATTTTACAACAATATGCCTGATTTATTTAAACAAAAAATTTTTACACACAGTTTTCTAGGTTTTAAGTTATATATAAAGAAAACAATTTTAGAAAGTTATACTAGCACATGTACCAATCCTCATTGTTATGTGTGTAGATAATTGCATTATGAGTTTCTCCAAATTTTAGATGGTCACCTCCTCAGGTCTGTCAACCACAGGTTTTCTGTTTCTTTCTAAATTTTTCTTTCAAAAACACTTTTAAAGCTTCCAGCCACTGTACCTAATAATGTATGGACAAATAATAACAGGGACTCCTCGACAGCGGCACAACATTGCCTTAGAGGAGTTCCTGTAGCTTATATATTTATGTTCATTGTAAGATAGGCCTACTATGGAATTATAATTACAGTTTATTAAATGTACATATATGAGCTACAAATAAATAATCTGAATCTGAAATCTAATTTAGTGCATTTCCCAGGTGTAAAATAATTTGTTCTCACAATGAGCTCCTTATTTAAGGCTCATTCATTCTCAAATGAGGCTAATTGCCGACATGATTTCCTTATTTTGGTTTGTGATTTATGAGTTCTCCCTCAAGACAAATTTACGAAGTTCAGGCAGAATGAAGTGAGTTACATCAAATTTACGTGAATGGTGGCAGAAAACCAGGCCCTTTTTCATGAGTTCATGTTAAGTTATAAAGATTTTAAATAATGAAATATTCAATTTTTTTAATTGGTCTAGTGTACATCGCAGACTCTAATCGCCTTGAGATGGCTGGTATACATGTGCCATGGAAGTGCATCAAGGAGAGATACAACTATGACGTGTCCGTTAATGTTGCTAAACTCAATCATTACAGATCTTTTCACCCTGACATTCAAGCCATTCCCGCCAATGCCATCCAAGATACTTCTATTTTTCGCTTTGAGAAAACCACCCTACAACATGTCGTCAAACATCATTGAAAAGTCCCTGCCCTATGATATATAGAAATCAGCTAGAAAAATGGAGTCATTAATTATTTACAATACTGCTTTCCTCGGTTAGCATGTGTTATCAGTTCTGTTGTTTATATGAAGTAACAATCAATCTCTTGTTAAGTTTCCATGGAATTAATTTTTTTAACTTTCTGGTGCCTAGATGTCACATTTTCGCGCACGTGTTATAAATTGTATTATTTATGTGAGGTAAAGATTTGTTGTTAAGTTTCCATAGATACCAGTTTTTACTTTCTTCTGGTGCTGAAAATATCACTTCTTTCATGAATATTTCAAAATGTCTGGAAATAGATTTGAAATAACCATTTGTGATCTATGTGAGCCAAAAATATCTTGTCAACAAATTAATTATTTATGTAGCTATGGTTGCCTTTTTGTTACTGATGCTTCATCTTCCTTCAGTAAAAATTAAACGATTCGTTTTACTGGCCTGTTGCAAATTATATAGGCGCCACTGTTACGTGACATTAAAAATGGACTAAATCTGGGCAGTCCAAGACTTCCCAAAACTAAGACACTTGTGAATTATATTTTACAGTGCTGCTAAAGTATAAGCGGACATTGCGATGTTTTGTTTTTTAATGGGATATGATACTCACTTAGTGTGTGAAGATTTGGAAATAAACGAGGGAAATAAGCAGCAATTCTTGATAGAAATGCCTTGTACTTTATCTTCATTCACAATGGGGCAACATATGCATCTCTGCAAATAGTGGCGGATCCAGACAGGGTCGTCTAGGGGGGGGTTTTGCATTCACGGGCCAAAGACGTCAAATATTTTCTTTTTAACACAGTGTTCTAGGGGGGGGGGTCGTCTTGGCCCCCTGGTTCCGCCACTTGCAGAGTCAATGCAAATGGATAGATAGACAATATTGGGAGTGCCTGTGGTTCAGTGGGTATGGTGCTGATGCTGACCTCTCACGTGCAATTAAGGCTGTGGGTTCAAATCCAGCTTGGGGAAAAGGGGAAATGAGCAAATCCTCTTTGAATCGCTGCTTAACTCCACCAAGGTATACAGTTCAACCCAAAATAAAGTACGACTACCCCAACAGGAAGGAAGAATCAGCCACTACTTTTCCCTTTCTCACCTTTTGGCCCCCCAAAAATCACTGCCTACTTCTACTTACTTTAAACGACATTTTAAAATTATATTAAATTCACATTGGTGTTTCATTGTTGAGGTGTTTTAGATATACAGCAAAACGTTTTGTCTCCATTTATAGGGCTTTTGCCTAGTTGGGTTGCTTATAATCTTCCACATAATTGCAAATATAGGATGTCTGTATTACGTATACACTTCATGGGACTTGGTAAAATTAATGAAAATTATATTCTGTTGGGTATTGTTAATTGCTATTGTTAATTCAAATGTGCTTTTTTTTGTGCTTAAGTTGTCACTGGTATTATTTCTCTAGTCAAGCATATATCAATGAAAATGAAATAATAAATTTACTACACCATCCACTGTTATTGACTAATGTTGGCATTATCTGTGTTTGTGCAAGTATATTGTCAAAAAAGGTATGGAACTGTTTGAAGCACCTTGATGCAAACTAAAAGAATATTTTCATAACTCAAGAAGAATTTCCATTTGCAAGGCAGTGAGAGTTGCAGGCTCTACATTAATATCCAAACTCTTCATTAAATTAGATTAAAACATGCTGATTTTATTGCTAATATTTTACATAGGCCTTTCTTTGATCAAAGTATACACAAAAGAAAAGTTGTTTGTAACACAATTGAAGATTCTTACAGTTAACTTAACTACACAAAGCAAGAACATGGCCAGTACTAGACACAGTGCATTCGTAGCCAACAAGAAAAAACTTTCTGTTGCACAATATTGAGGGCAGTAGTGACAAATACCCTTTAAAAAACACCTTAATATACTTCAGTCAAGTTTCGTAAATGCATAACAGACATTATACAATGTACATACAAATGTCTTTGTTTGGCAAAACTTTCCTGTTATATCTTTGCAAGCTTCCAGTAACACTAGCATAAATCAGCATTAGCTTCTCAGCATGAATGTCGATCCTTCTGCCAAACCCCTCTGCATGGCACCACTGCATAACAATACAACACATTTTGTTAATATGCTTCACAGCGTTATTTGCTTCAGGCCTAAAACTTCGCCGGGCAGATTCATTGCGCAGCATTCTTCTGCAGCATGCATCGCAGCATGTCTCACAGTATGGCTCCTATTGACATTGTCCAACATTCTTCTTAGGTGCGGAGTATAGAATATGATAGAATGGCACAGAATCTGAAGGAACACGATACTGCAGAAATGACAAAAGCTCATCTCGAGTATTTGCTCACGGATGACACACAAACTACATCAAGAAGAGAGTGTAACCCACAGATGCAAGTGCATGGGGAGCAACAGAGGGGAGAAGTACGTCCATCTGCAATTCATATTTCTGAGTGTTACTTCATAGCTTCATATTCACCTGTCTTCCCAGCTGTATTCCAATGACAAGAAATGCACTGAGAGCAGCAGAAAGATGATATTCATTCGTCTACTGAGGGAGTGTAATAACTAATAGATGGAAGTTCATGGAGACCAGCAGAGCAGCCGATCAATTTGTCTTACTGTTTCTGCTTTCACCATAGTACATTGAGAGCAGCAGAGGGATGGTGCACATTATACTTGTATACTAATAGCTACCTTCTGATCAGTTTTCCAGCTGTACGCCTAAATTTAAGAGAGTGTAACCAACAGATGCAAAATCATGTAGAACAACATCTGCAATTCATGTTAATTTTTTGAGTGTTGCTTTTTAGCTTCAGATCAGCTTGTCTTCCCAGCAGTATTTTAATGACAAGGATTTCACTAGGAGCAGCATAGAGGACAAACAATCTGTCTTTCTCCGCCTGTTTACCCAAAAAGTACATTGGAAGCAGTAGAGGAAATAGCATATAATATACTGGTAGCCCTCTTTCGATCTGTTTTCCAGCTGTAAAGTCACATATTAGTAGAATGTGACAAACAGACAAAAAACTTGTGTACTATCTATCTATCACAACATGGCCAATGATATTGCCAAACACATGCAGAATCCACATTGTATTAAGGAGCCTTTCAGCAGCATGCTATTTACCTAGTTTAGTCATCTCTTATGACTGCCACTGGCAAAGTCTGGTAGCTATCTGCAATGACCTAGAGCATGAGACAGTGAAAGATTGACAGACACAAGCAGATAACCAGTCAATAAGCTGACCAACCAAGTTTCACACTAACTAACACACACTGATAAAAGCTCTCTTGGCATCTTAAGCCACTGCCACTTTCCCTTCCACTGTGGAATGAGACTGGAATGCTTTCTTCACAGGTTGTCTAGATGTGGTTTAGTCATTTTCCTGCTATTGTGTCAATACTAAACATAAGTTAGACAACTATTTTCAATTGATTAAGCTCATGTTATGACATGAATAAATCATTTTGCAAGTAACCCTATAAGAAATTATGTTATAGGAGTTAACCAGATTAGGATACTGTATTTTGAAGCATTGACACTTTTCGGAACATATTGAGATGCAACATTGGACACCGTCTGCAGGTGAGTGGATTATGATAAGATTATTGTAAATTGAGTAATTATGCGATAATATGGAAAATAAAAGGCCCTATATGTCATAAAATGTTCAGTTGTTTTTGTTTTGCTCTTCCACAGCTACAATGTCTTCTCTTGCAAGTGAGTATTTTGCCAGAATTGTAATTTTCAGGTAAGAAAGAGTAATGTTTAATTTTTTCAGCAATTTATTTCCAGAGTAATGCTATTTTTCCCTCAGCTGTTACAATGACTTTTCTTGCCACTCGCTTGTGAGGCCTGCTTGTGCAGCTTGCTTGGGATGGCTCGCTTCTGTTGCTGTAGTGGGTTTACTGCTTTCCTGACTGATGTCCCCTTTAGTCCGCTAGTCTCTTGGCCCCACAGTTAATGGGTTTTCCTTGTTGTCCGATGCCCGATCGGGCAGGGCGCCCAACCTCGCCAGACATGTGCTATGCCTCTGGGCGCTTTTCGCAAATGATACCATATCGGTCCGGCCAGCTGAACAATCAGGGGCTGAACGCAGCAGGAGCAAAGCCAGGAGGCCAAATGAGTTTGGGTGATGTAGAGATGCACAACCCCCAACAGCTGGGGTTAGGGACGCATAGATAATACATGGTGGAATTTCATCTATAATGACCTTCCTATAATGAATGCAAGATCTTGTGTTGCTGCCATTTATATAGCTTGCAAATGGGATAGCAAGTATAGAGTTAATGGTATAAGAAGAAAAGGTCACCGTAGATAATATGCCCCAAGCTTCATCTTAAACCAGCCCATTATAGGGGGACCAGCCTATCATAGGCTAATGTGATGCATCAAATGTATGGGGGAAAGTAACCTTGAATTAATATGTGTCACTCTTGCCTTTGAGAAAGCCATAAAGCTATTTATTACAAAAAACTCTTCATACATACAGAATATGCTGTATATATTTATAGAGGAAGTGTTAAGAAAGGCTATACTTCTAAAGGTTCCCAGGCTCCAGGCCAATCCTCAGTGTTATTTTTCACAAAGCTATGATGCACAAATTATGCTATTGGAAATTTATCATTTCTTTGTGTTTAGTGTTAAATCTGAGCATCTTTCTCAAAAGAGTACAGAAAAGAAGAGTAGTTACTTTTATAAAGTCAGTTGGTATATTCTGAATGACAGTTCAACAAGAATGTGTAATGAAATGCAATACTATAGTGACAATGCAACTGTAAACACACCATCACAAAGCACAGTAAACAGCTGTATTGCATTGGATCCTCGCAGTCAACTCTGAAAGACCACAACCGTGTGCCGATTAAATCTGCTGTTAGAAAAGCACATTATCATTTAAAAATCATTCCTTGCAGCTTGTTGGAAAGTTTCTATTTCGAGAACCAACAAAGTAAGAAATGAATTGATCTAAGTCAACTTTTGAATGTGTGAAAAGCTCTGAAGGTATTGATTAGCGATCAATGGCATAATAGGAACAAGCCATGCAAATAGACTCTTAAGCCCGAAATGGGTTTTCTCCGGATGTAAAGCAGCTAGAAACCGAAGTTCAGCTCCTTGGCAACATGATGCATCATGGGAGGTTATTGTGGTCCAATGGTTGTCTGCGTTAGCACAGAAAAATGAGCCAGCCACAAAAGTTATTGTTGTCACACTGCAACAGTTCAGCAATACACGGTTGCATCTCCCTTCAGATCCAATACTTTGTATGCTGTCAATATTCTACTATTGTAATCTAACTCCTTATATCATTTGAACCATTCTCATATATTATCATTTGAGCGAATCAAGCACTATACATGGGAAGGTAAACGTATGTTAAAACAACAAAAAGTGGCTTAAGTTAAAGAGGAAAAGGAAGACGGTGAAGATGAAAAACGAAACAGAGCTGTGATTCTTAGGCAATTACTACATGGAAAGGCAGGGAGGTTGCAGTATTATGCTGCTGAAATTGGTTAGGTATTATTTTCAAGACAATTATATGGATGGAAAGGGAGAAGATGAAAGAAGAAGAACAGCAAGAAGAAGAACAAAAGTTGAACAAGAATGGTGCAAAGGGAAAATGAGGGAGTAGAGAAAAGAAGAGGTGAACAAAAAAAGGGAGTAAGTACACGGTAATTGGAGGAAGTTGTTTTTTGAAAGTTCCTTGATACCAAATATTATTTAAAGATGATATAATCATGGTAATGAAAGCCTTCTTATTATATGCATTAACTTTCTTGCCACAAAGTTGCAGTCAAAGTTGTGAGAAAAACATGTAGAACGTCATCAACATACACATGGTGTAGAGCAATCCTTGGTTCTCTTTTTCTGGCACATCTAGTTCTGTCTGGCCCTGACACGTACAATTGCATGAGCAGTATTGAGAGCTTTCCCTTCAATGGACTTTGCAGAAATGAAAAGCCTGGCTGATTGAGTGTTGCCAGCTTCTAATAACATCAAGAGCTCAGGAGACAGTCAGATTCAGTTCAAGGCCTGTTGCTAGGGAGGACATGGCCAGCATGGTTAGCAACCATGACGTAATGCAGCCCCTGACTACCTTGCTGCTGCCCTTAACTTCTCGATGTCACAACAAATGAGTGCGGTTCTGCAGAAATTGGACATCTTGGAGAGAAATCGACTAAAAAATGAACAAATGATACACAAGCTATCGAATGACCTGCAAAGGCAAGAATACGAACTGCAACAACCAAAGGCATTCCACCAGCAGTCTGCAAAAGTGCCAACGTGCGCAACACTACCAACTCAAGATATTTTTCACAATTTTGCTGCAGGTGTAGCTCAAAGTACCACTGTCAGACCCGAAAGAGGCATAAGACGAAACAATATAATTTTGTCTGGTTTGGAAATGGAGGGCCATGACCCAAAGATCATCATTGAAAATTTTCTGACAACTCATTTCCTGACCAGAAAAGATTCAGTGCTTGCGGTGCAAAAGTTGAACTCTGCCACAGCCAAGTACCTAGTAACAATGAAGTCAGTTTGGGACGTGCAAAGCATATATAGCCAAAGATTGCAGAAATTAAAAGGCAAAAATATCTACATATCGGAAGACCTGACGCAGCAAGAAGCCAGCATCTTCTTTCAAGCGAGGAGCCTAAAAAAAGCTAACCTCATCCATTCAACATGGACCAAGGACGGCAAGACATATTTTAGAGAAAATGCAGACCAAGATGCCGCTGAATTCACAACAAATAATCTGTTACTAAAAAACCTCAGAAACCTGACAAGTGAATCCAAGACTACAAACAACAAATCACCAACTCCAGTCGAGCTTGTTCCTATACAATTTCTGTCCCAATATGTCCCAACTCCCGCATCTCCAACAACATCAACAATGTCATCTTGTCCAACTAGTCAAGAAACAATGTCATCATGTCCAACTGGTCAAGAAACATCAGAAGAAGAAGACACAGAAGAAAATATGGCCATAGAAACAAATGAATTAAGAAGCCTTATTGAAGAAGCAATTTCTGGAGCCAGGACAAGATCAAGAGGGAAGGCCAAAAAAACAGATAAACAAATTTCATCTTCATAGAAACAAAACCGTTGATAGGCCTACAGCAAAACAGGAAAACTGAATATTTGGAAAAATTTATTTTAAATATTATTGCATATACACGCATGAGTGCAGTGGCTGGTATTATGACTTCCTTTAACAATGTCTGATCAATCATTTCCATCATTTGATGACTGTCTGTCCCTTGCCAACCTAATGGAAAATGATTCAAATGATTTAGGAGATAATGAACCAACACTGTTTCAAAATTCGCCATATGCCAATGATGTAGAATTTAAAAATTTGCTTGAAAGTAACTTAAACAATTTCAAGATTCTTTCTCTAAACTGCCAGTCATTATATGCAAAATTCGAAATGTTAAAAACTTATATCAATTATTTCAATGAATCAGCCAAACTTGATGCCATTTGCTTGCAGGAGACATGGCTCGCAGCAGGCAGCATTTTGCCATTGTTCGAACTACCAGGATACAATCTTATTTCTCAAGTTAAATCATGCAGTGCACACGGTGGAATATGTATCTATCTTAAAGATAATTATGACTATAATGTGATTAATCTTGATATTGTTTCGGATTTGTGGGATGGCCAGCTCATAGAAGTAATTGTTCAGGATAAACATAGTATCAGCAAGAAGCTGATCATTGGAAATTTTTATCGACTTCCCCGTCCAACAAATGAAAATGTATATAACTTTATAGATGATTTGAATACCATTTTTGATAAATTGAAAAATTTCAAACATGTTGTACTTACCGGAGATTTCCATATTAACTTACTAAACTTTAAAACAAATTCCGCAGTAAATGACTTTATAAACAACTTAATATCGAATGGATACATACCAAAGATAACTCTTCCCACACGTCTTACACAGAGAAAAGGCACTCTGATAGACAATTACTTTGTTAAGATATCAGATAATATGTCAAATACAACAGCAAGAGTCCTACTTTGTGATATCTCTGATCACCTGCCGTATTTTATTTCTTTAGACTACCTCAATAGTGAAATACCTTCTAAGAAATATGTTAAAATATTTTCAAGCAGTCTCCAACAATTTGAAAACTTTAGAAGAGATATGAGCAGCGCGGATGTTTCAAATAAGTTCAATAACATTTTGAAAAATGATCCTAACGAAAGCTGCAAGAACTATATAGACATACTAACTGCATATTTAGACAAACATTTCCCGTGTAAACATGTCAAATTTAATAAACACAAACATAAAAAGTCGAATTGGATCACAAATGGCATTATTAAATCAATCTCCTTTAAAGATAAACTATACGTAAAGTTGAAGTCACTCTCAGAGAACAGCCCCTCCTATCAGGCAACACTAACAAACTTTAGAACTTACAGGAAAATTCTTAAGCAGACGATTCAAACAGCCAAGAAACGGTACTATAATAATTGCTTTCAAAAATTTAAAACAGACATGAAAAAGACTTGGTCCACTATAAATAATCTAATAAATAAGTCCAACAAATCTAAAAACTACCCAAAAGAATTTAACATTAACAATACTCTTGTATCAGATAAAAAAATAATTGCAAATGAATTCAACAAGTATTTTACTGAAATAGGACCAAAACTATCACAAAATATAGAAACCCCAAGAAACAAGTCATTCAAAGATTTTCTGAAATCAGCGGTACAAGAAACATTTTCCTTTAAGGCAGTAGATGAAAATGAGGTTATCAGAGCAATAGACTCTTGGAAACCCAAAAGTAGTTATGGGAATGATAGAATAACTAATAAACTTTTGAAATATATTAAAAATGAAACAGCATGGCCTTTAATGCAAATCATTAATCAAATTTTCAATATGGGAATCTTTCCAGATTCATTGAAAATTGCGAAAGTTATGCCAATCTACAAAAAGCAGGAAAAAAATTTGTTGAGTAATTATCGGCCAGTTTCAATCTTGTCTAGTGTGTCGAAGGTCTTTGAGAGAATAATGTATAATCAGATTTATGACCATTTTAATAGATTAAACCTTTTCTATCCTAGTCAGTATGGTTTTAGAAGTAACCATTCCACAGAATATGCCTCCATGGAGCTGGTAGAGAGAATAATTGATGAAATGGACAACAACAACATACCTATAAATATCTTTATGGACTTATCTAAGGCCTTCGACACTCTAGACCATCAAATCCTATTCTATAAATTAGAACATTATGGGCTGAGAGGCAAGTCATTGGAATTAATCAAATGTTATCTAAGCAATAGAAAGCAATTTGTCGAAATTGATGGTGTGCAATCAAATATGATGAGAATTACTTGTGGTGTCCCTCAAGGTTCGATCTTAGGTCCTTTAATGTTTTTTGTATACTTGAATGACCTTCCTTCTGCTGCAAAGAATTTAAAGACGTTGATATATGCCGATGACACAACTTTATTTGCAACTTTTAATAACACTAACTTCTTTGTCATTGAAAAAGAAATTAACAATGAGTTGAAATCAATAAGTACTTGGTTGAAACTTAACAAACTATCGCTAAATATTGAAAAATCAAAGGCCATGCTGTTTCATTCTATAAATAGACAAGTTGCAACACCAAACATTTATATTGACGACGTTAAAATTGACTTTGCCGAAGAATTTAATTTCCTAGGCCTCATTTTAGATAAGAACTTAAGATGGAAGTCCCATATAAAATTCATAGCACAGAAAATTAGTAAAGCAATAGGTATTTTGACAAAACTGAAAAGCACTCTCCCAACTGATGCCCTATACAATATATATAATGCCTTGATTTTACCCCATTTAGATTATGGTTGTACAATATGGGGCTGGCAGTCCAACAACTTATTCAAAATTCAAAAAAAGGCAATCAGGGTCATAACAAAGAGCAAGTATAATGCACACACAAATGGTTTATTTAAAATGTTAAATACCTTAAAAGTTAATGACATATGTGCACTGCATGAATACAAATTCATCTATAAATTGTTGAATGGTTCGGTTCCCAGTTTCTTTAAAGATCTATTGAATATTCATACTTTTCCATATCACGAACATAACACGAGACAAGCAAGGGATCTGCGCTTACCTGCTGTGAGACATGAATTTGCAAGAAATGGCATCAAATACAGATTTCCCAAAATATTTAACAGTATGCCAATCAATTTTAAACAGAAGATTTTCACCCATAGTCAGGCTGGTTTTAAATTATATATAAAACAAAAAAGGACAGACAGTTATTCTTCTGAATGCTCCATTACTAATTGCTACATTTGTAGGTAAATTTTAATAGTATTTATTATTATTTTTACATATATATATAAAACTATTATACATAATACATAGCCATTAAAAAAAACTATCATACATCTCACATCTATAAGAAACTATTTTACATCTCTTTGAAATGGCAAATTCCAAATTTGATTTTTAAAAAAAACTTACTTGTTGAATTTAAGATTGATTTTCTCGTCCTCTATGTTACAAATTCCCAGTCACTGTACTCATGTCTTATTATTTTTTTCTAATTAACCAAAAAAAACAAAATATCAAAATTTTATTTTATTTTTTTAAAATATATATTTCTTGATTAACATATTTATCATACTGTATATTTTAAAACTTACACAAATATTTCCTGCATACCATATATTCTTGTATTTTACAATATTTCTATCTGTATAATAATTTTGTATTTTGAAGGTAGTTCCCTAAAAGCGACCATCTTTGGTCTTTGGGAATTTCCTAAATAAATCAATATCAATATCAATAATGAAGCTCCTCTGATGTGGTCTGGAATATTTGAGCAGTGCCATGTCGAAAGTTTCTATCTAATGGGGTCTTTCTAGCAGAAGAAGCCCCAATCTGAAGTGCAAATATGCCATGGCATACATTTCCTTTACTGATTTTAGTTGAGCGAAAAATTTAACTTTTTTAATTGAAAAGATACATGTAGAAAACTAAAATAAAAGAGTGTGAATATAAAGCAGAATGACATTGTGACTCATCTTCAAAACATAGTGAACATCTGTTAATGCTAAAAAATAATAAGTGAACTTTAAAATAGGTCTTCTCATACAGATATTTAAGAATTACAGTGCTATGCTGAAGTGGTGTTCTTCCTCATTTACTGCCACAGTAAAGCAATGCTTCCTCATTTGGTTGGCTAGTTTTGTACTTACACAAGCAGAAGACACGTTGAAGTAAGAAGCCCAAGCTAATAGGCTTACAACAGGAGAAGTCTGGAATGTTGCCCTAATGGCATGTGGCACAGCTCTAGCACCACTTGTATGTCAGTGGCGTTTTATTCCTCAGCTAAATCCCCTGAAGGCGGACCCATACCTGTTCTGGACATACCAAACTGCAAGGAACTCTTATACAAGTAGTTCTTCTTAGGAAAACTTTCTTATTCTGGGGGTCATCTCCTCACAAGCTGGACTTCTGAATCTGACTTTATCTAATTTGCTTCAAAGCTTTATTTTAATGCTGCCAACCGTAAAATGAAAGTGTAGGCTAGGGTGTCCCAAAAAAAGTGAAAGTCTGAAATTTCAGCTCATTTGAAGGTGTTCTAGGCGTGCTCAAGAAACCCAAAGATAGGTAGGAGTTTAACATTGAATTTTCATGTGAAAATGGCTATTTTAGCCAATAGCTCACTAATTATTGGTTTCAGGCCACCCAAACACATAGATAGTTGATACAAAGATGTATAAATTATTCTGCACATTGTGGTACCAATTTTATATTTGTAACTTGCTTGAGTATTGAGAAAATTTAGATATATGGGATATACTTATTTACGTGATTTTCTGTGATTTAGAAAAACTTCTTAGATTGTTTCAATAGTCTGAAACAGATTATAAGACATTGGTTGATGTTCTTGTGTCTCTGTCACACTCTGGAAACAATATGTGATTGTCTCATGTTCATATTCAAAATTAGACTACAGTTAATATTCATTAAGAAAGGTGCTTTGCTTTGGCGTCAATTTTTCATGTAAAATAGTATATATTTGCCAATAACACAAGAACCAAGTGAGGTACAGATATGAAATTGGTGCCACAGTGTGCAGAATAATTTACACATCTTTGTATCAACTATTCATGTGTTTGGGTGGACTGCAACCAAAAATTTGTGAGCCATTGGCTAAAACAGCCATTTTCGCATGAAAATTCAATGTTAAACCCCTATCTATCTTTGGAGCTCTTGAGCAACATCTAAAACACCTTCAAATGAGCTGAAATTTTACAGGGGAGTCAGAGAGGGGCTATAGAACACATTTAGAGGTTAGCCCCAATGAATTTCAGACTTTCACTTTTTTTGGGACACCCTAGTGTTGGCCATCTCTTCATCTGGTGCACTTCATAATGTGACATGTATGAGATATTTACAAAATAACATTCTGTAAAATGAAATTGTACCAACTGAGAAGGGATGCCCGTATTAAGTTTATATGATCAGATGTCTCTCTCAATATGACATTTAAGCTTTTCAACTCAGTCAGATAAGTTTCCATAGGTTAGTGAGTGCTGAATACGTATGTTGGTGAAGGGGTCAGATATTTCATGATCTTAAACGTCAATAGATACTTGAACGGATTATATTTGTGGCTTTCTGACAACATTTTCTTCATAACAACTGAAGTTGAGCAATATTTGAGTTTGTCAACGTGTAAGCAATAGCATAATTTTGAGTATGGAAGCTATTTGCTCATGAATAGCGATTCACATAAAGCTGCAGATTAATTTAGCACATTTCCCAGGTGTAAAATAATTTGTTCTCACAATGAGCTCCTTATTTAAGGCTCATTCATTCTCAAATGAGGCTAATTGCCGACATGATTTCCTTATTTTTGTTTGTGATTTATGAGTTCTCCCTCAAGACAAATTTACGAAGTTCAGGCAGAATGAAGTGAGTTACATCAAATTTACGTGAATGGTGGCAGAAAACCAGGCCCTTTTTCATGAGTTCATGTTAAGTTATAAAGATTTTAAATAATGAAATATTCAATTTTTTTAATTGGTGTAGTGTACATCGCAGACTCTAATCGCCTTGAGATGGCTGGTATACATGTGCCATGGAAGTGCATCAAGGAGAGATACAACTATGACGTGTCCGTTAATGTTGCTAAACTCAATCATTACAGATCTTTTCACCCTGACATTCAAGCCATTCCCGCCAATGCCATCCAAGATACTTCTATTTTTCGCTTCGAGAAAACCAGCCTACAACATGTCGTCAAACATCATTGAAAAGTCCCTGCCCTGTGATATATAGAAATCAGTTAGAAAAATGGAGTCATTAATTACTTACAATACTGCTTTCCTCGGTTAGCATGTGTTATCAGTTCTGTTGTTTATATGAAGTAACAATCGATCTCTTGTTAAGTTTCCATGGAATTCATTTTTTTAACTTTCTGGTGCCTAGAAGTCACATTTTCGTGCACGTGTTATAAATTGTATTATTTATGTGAGGTAAAGATTTGTTGGTAAGTTTCCATAGACACCAGTTTTTACTTTCTTCTGGTGCTTAAAATATCACTTCTTTCATGAATATTTCAAAATGTCTGGAAATTGATTTGAAATATACATTTGTGATCTAAGTGAGCCAAAAATATCTTGTCAACAAATTAATTATTTATGCAGCTATGGTTGCCTTTTTGTTACTGATGCTTCATCTTCCTTCAGTAAAAATTAAACGATTCGTTTTACTGGCCTGTTGCAAATTATATAGGCGCCACTGTTACGTGACATAAAAAATGGACTAAATCTGGGCAGTCCAAGACTTCCCAAAACTAAGACACTTGTGAATTATATGATTTTTATTGAAAATCACTAAATGTTAGAAAACTGCAAATTGGTTGCGTATACATGCTATAATGGATCAGTTGACACCTTCACAGTTGAATTGGTGATGAATCACAGCTATGATTCAGGTGCCAGGGTGGTTTTCGGCTTACTTTAATCCAGTTTAAGATGCAATTCAATATATATCCTCTGTCATGCACCAAATTCTTAATCTCATACCCAAAGTATCACTCATTAATCAAGAAAACAACAATAACAAACAATAGTAATTATAAAATACTGATTCTGTGGTCATCGTAAGTAATTTCAATCATTCCTTTGCTCCAAAGTATGAAATTCTATGGAAAATTGTGACTTTGAATAGGATTAAACCCTGTTAAATCTCTTTTGGAAACCAGGTAAAACTTTTCCTATATCATTGGTCATTCCTAGCAATAGCAGCTCCAAAAAGTTGAAAAAATTCCACACTTGAATTGACGTAAAATTCATATTCTGAGGGCATTTGTTGCACCTGAAAAAGGTAAAAAATATGAGCGATCTACAACTTTGAATTTCAACTTGATTTCATTACTTTTGGGCAGTGAAATAAATTTTCCCATTACAGAAGACCTAATTAAGGACAGTTCATCATTTATTATGACTTCAAGTTACTTGAAAACAGTTATCTTTGAAAAAATACGACAGCTTGATTTAAATCTGATTTTTTTAAAATCAAATAAATCCAATTTTTTTGAATTTTTTTGATTTAAATCGGATTTTTTTGCAACCCTGTTCACCATTGGACACATATGCATCTCTGCAGATAGTGGCGGATTCAGACAGGGTCGTCTAGGGGGCCGAGCATTTTTTGGCATTCACGGGCCAAAGACGTCAAATATTTACTTTTTAACCCATTGGTCGGGGGGGGGGGATGTCTTGGGCCCCTGGTTCCGCCACCGGCAGAGTCCATGCTAATGGATAGATAGACAATATTGGGAGTGCCTGTGGACCAGACTCAGACTCAGACTCAGACAGGTTTATTTTGCCGTAGGTAATACAAAATGTTAAATGTTTCAAACAATTTTTAAAATAAATAATACAAGGCATGGATGACCTCTCCAAGATAAGCAAGTTACCGCTGTCGAGAGGCCACCATAGAAAGAATAAGAATATAACGAAATACGAATAATTATAATATATATGCATATCAAAATATTTAACCAAAATGAAGCGCTTCAGCTAATTACATTTATAATTTGAGATAATAATTAATATTTGTAAAGATAATGAGATGATGAGATAAATAAAATAGCAATGGTTAGAAACTACAAAATAAACATTTTTGTCACAAGGGGCACGGAAAATTGATGATGAACCTGGTCGTGATGGAAGCAGTGACCTGGAATTTAACCTAAATAACTTAATTATCGACTGCAAATATAACAATTTGGAATAAGACATTCAGTAGTGTAGCTTTGTAGAAACTTTTCTTTAACATAGAATTTGAAACCTTGAATGCTATGTGTATATATTTTGTCTTTAATAGTTGAATCCATACAATTAAATATATTAGGAAGACGATAAGTTATACCATTCCTTGCGAAATCATGTCTCACAGCAGGCAGGCGGAACCTCACACTTGTGCTCTGTCGGGTGAAATGATGGTGAGACGTTTCACCATTGATGATATTTTTTAAATATACTGGGACTAAGTTATTTTCATATTTGTAACAAAGTTTGAAGTCCTGCAGTGCACATAAGTCCATAATTTTTAGAGTGCCCAACTGTTTAAATAAACCACTAGTGTGGGACCTGAAGTTACTATTTGTAATAATACGGATGGCCTTTTTTTGTAATTTAAATAATTTATGGCTTTTCCAACCCCAAATAAGTAACCCATAAGAGAGATGTGAAAGTACTAAAGAGTTATAGATGTTAAGTAGCGCTGCTGAAGGTAAAAAGTTTTTGAGTCTATTCAAAATACCATACCCAGTGGGTATGGTGCTGACCTCTCACGTGCAATTAAGGCTGTGGGTTCAAATCCAGCTTGGGGAAAAGGGGATATGAGCAAATCCTGTTTGAATCACTGCTTAACTCCACCAAGGTATACAGTTCAACCCAAAATAAAGTACGACTACCCCAGCAGGAAGGAAGAACCAGCCACTACTTTTCCCTTTCACACCTTTTGGCTCCCCACAAATCACTTCCTACTTCTACCTACTTTAAACAACATTTTAAAATTATATTAAATTCACATTAAACCAACACCAATTCAAACTCCATCACCCCCATGTTGCAGTATTTTGTCTCAAAATGTGTCCTCAAGATTCCAGAGAAGACCAATAATAATAAGGCAGATGCCCTAAAAAAACTGTTGGTTCACTTGTATTTTATTGGCAATGTTATTCATCTATCTGCACTGCATATAATCATTGCATCATATTGAATGGTGTCACACAAGATCATAATCATTGAACGAACACTGTTCGAACACTTTTATATGCTCATCATATGTAACGTATTTGTACTTGCAGATTTACGAATTTTGAAAGGTGCTGGGCATGGTGTTTCATTGTTGAGGTGTTTTAGATATAAAGCAATATGTTTTGTCTCTATTTATAGGGGTTTACCATGTTGGGTTGCTTATAATCTTCCACATAATTGTAAATATAAGACGTCTGTATTACGTATACACTTCATGAGTCTTGGTAAAATCATTAAACATTATATTTTGTTGGGTATTGTTGATTGCTATTGTCAATTCAAATGTGCTTCTATTTGGGCTAAATTGGTAACTGGTGATATTTATCTAGTCACGCATATATTATATGAAAATGAAATAATAAATTTACTACACCATCCACTGTTTTGACAAATGTTGGCATTATCACAGGTGTTTGTGCAATCATATTGTCAAAAAAAGGTATGGAACTGTTTGAACCACTTTGATGCAAACTAAAAGAAAATTTTTATAACTCAAGAACAATTTCCAATTGCAAGCCAGTGAGAGTTGTAGGCTCTACATTAGTATCCATACTCTTCATTAAACTAGATAAAAACATGCTAATTTTATTGCTAATTTTTTTACATAGGCCTTTCTTTGATCAAAGTATACACAAAAGAAAAGTTGTTTGTAACACATTTTAGTACTAGACACAGTGCATTGATAGCCACAAGACAAAACTTTCTGTTGCACAATATTGAGGGCAGTACTGACAAATACCCTGACCGTACTTTATATATATTAGTGCAAGTTTCCAATATCCAAAACAGACATTGTACATGTGTTTTTATGGCAAAACTTTCCCGTTATATCTTTGCAAGTTTCCAGTAACACAAGCATAAATCAACATTAGCTTCTCAGCATGAATGTCGATCCTTCTGCCAAACCCCTCTGCATGGCGCTACAGCATAACAATACAACACATTTCGTTAATATGCTTCACAACATTATTTGCCTTTGGCATAAAACTTTGCCAGGCAGCATTATTGTGCAGCATTCTTCTGAAGCATGCATCGGCACCATGTCTCACAGTATGGCTCCTATTGACATTGTCCAACATTCTTCTAAGGTGTAGAGCATTGAATATGATAGAATGGCACAGAATCTGGAACACGATACTGCAGAAATGACAAAAGCTCATCTCGAGTATTTGCTCGCGGATGACACACAAACTACATCAAGAAGAGAGCGTAACCCACAGACGCAAGTGCATGGGGAGCAACAGAGGGGAGAAGTACATTCATCTGCAATTCATATGTCTGAGTGTTACTTCATAGCTTCATATTCACCTGTCTTCCCAGCTGTATTCCAATGACAAGAAATGCACTCAGAGCAGCAGCAAGATGATATTCATTTGTCTACCAAGAGAGTGTAACTAACAGATGGAAGTTCATGGAGACCAGCAGAGCATCCAAGCAGCAGATCAATTTGTCTTACTGTTTCTGCATTCACCAAAGTATATTGAGGGCAGCAGAGGGTAAGGGCACATTAAACATGTTTACTAATAGCTACCTTCTGATCAGTCTTCCAGCTGTACGCCTAAATCTAAGAGAGTGTAACCAACAGATGCAAAATCATGTAGAACAATAGTACGTTCAAGTCGTTTATCTGCAATTCATGTTAATTTTCTGAGTGTTGCTTTTTAGCTTCAGATCAACTTATCTTCCCAGCAGTATTTTAATGACAAGGATTTCACAAGGAGAAGCTTAGAGGACAAACAATCTGTCTTTCTCCGTCTGTTTACCCAAAAAGTACATTGAAAGCAGCAGAGGAAAAAGCACATAATATACTAGTAGCCACCTTTCGATCTGTTTTCCAGCTGTAAGTCACATGTTAGTAGAATGTGACAAACAGACACAATCGTCATGTGCAGTTATGCACTATCTATCTATCACAACATGGCCAATGATATTGCCAAACACATACAGAATCCACATTGTATTAAGGAGCCTTTCAGCAGCATGCTATTTACCTAGTTTAGTGATCTCATATAACTGCCACTAGCAAAGTCTGGTAGCTATTTGCAATGAGTCAGTGAAAGATTGACAGACACAATCAGATAACCAGTCAATAAGCTGACCAACCAAGTTTCACACTAACTAACACACACTGATAAAAGCTCTCTTGGCATCTTAAGCCACTGCCACTTTTCCCTCCGCTGTGGGATGAGGCTGTAATTCCTTCTCAACAGGTTATCTAGATGGGGTTAAGTCATTTTCCTGCTATTGTGTCCTTACTGAACATAAGTTGGACAACTAATTTCAATTGATTGAGCTCATGTCATGACATGAATAAATCATTTTGCAAGTAAACCCAAGAAATTATGTTATAGGAGTTAACCAGATTAGGATAAATTGTGTTTTAAAGCATTGATACTATTCGGAACAGATTGAGATGCAACATTGGACACCATCTTCAGGTGAGTGGATTATGGTTAAATTATTGAAAATCGAATGATTATGTGATAATATGGAAAATAAAAGCCCCTAAATGTGGTAACATGCTCAGTTGTTTTTGGTTTGTTCTTCCTTGGTTACAATGTCTTCTTTGTTCACATGAAAGTGAGTGTTTTGTCATAATTATAATTTTCGTTTAAGAATGTGTAACTTTCTTCAGCAGTTTATTTACAGAGTAATGCCATTTTTCCTGAGCTGTTACAATGACTTTTCTTGCCACTCGCTTGTGAGGCCTGCTTGTGCAGCTTGCTAGGGATGGCTTGCTTCTGTTGCTGTAGTGGGTTTACTGCTTTCCTGACTGATGTCCCCTTTAGTCCGCTAGTCTCTTGGCCCGACAGTTAATGGGTTTTCCTTGTTGTCCGATGCCCAATCGGGCAGGGCGCCCAACCCCGCCAGACATGTGCTATGCCTCTGGGCGCTTTTCGCAAATGATACCATATCGGTCCGGCCAGCTAAACCATCAGGGGCTGAACGCAGCAGGAGCAGAGCCAGGAGGCCAAATGAGTTTGGGTGATGAAGCGATGCACCACCCCCAACAGCTGGGGTTAGGGACCCATAGATAATACATGGCGGAATTTCATCTATAATGACCTTCCTATAATGAATGCAAGATCTTGAGCTGCTGCCATTTATATAGCTTGCAAATGGGATAGCAGGTACAGAGTTAATGGTATAAGAAGAAAAGATCACCGTAGATAATATGCCCCAAGCTTCATCTTAAACCAGCCCATTATAGGGGGACCAGCCTATAATAGGCTAATGTGCTGCATAAAATGTATGGGGGAAAGTGACCTTGAATTAATATGTGTCACTCTTGCCTTTGAGAAAGCCATAAAGCTATTTATTACAAAAAGCTCTTCATACATACCGAATATGCTGTATATATTTATAGAGGAAGTGTTAAGAAAGGCTATACTTCCAAAGGTTCCCAGGCTCCAGGCCAATCCTCAGTGCAATTTATCACAAAGCTATGATGCACAAATTATGCTATTGGAAATTTATAATTTCTATGTCTTCAGGGTTAAATCTGAGCATTTTTTTACAGAAAAGAAGTATAAAGTCAGTTGGTATATTCTGAATCATAGCTCAAAAAGAATGAAATGCCATACCATTATAATAAAGCAACTGTATCCATACGCAAAGCTTGTATAGAACACAGTAGGCAGCTGTATTGCTTTGGATCCTCACAGTTAACTGTGAATGACCGCAACCGTGTGCCGATTAAATCTGCTGTTAGAAAAGCAGATTATCATTTAAAAATCATTCTTTGCAGCTTGTTGGAAAGTTTCTATTTCGAGAACCAAAAAAGTAAGAAATGATTTGATCTAAGTCAACTTTGAATGTGTGAAAAGCTCTGATGGTAGCATGGAAAAATGAGCCAGCCACTGTTGAGACAATTACACTGCAATAGTTCAAATAGTTCAAAGGAGTGTTAACAAAGGTATACGGTTGCATATATCCCTTGAGGCCCAATACTTTGTATGCAGACCATGCACGGCTATTGTTATATAACTCCTTTTCATATTTAAACCATTCTCATATATTATCATTCGAGCGAATCAAGTGCTATACATGGGAAGGTAAATGTATCTTAAAACGACAAAAAGTGGCTTAAGTTAAAGAGAAAAAGGAAGAAGGTGAAAATGAAACAAGAAACAGAGCTGTGATTCTTAGGCAATAACTACATGAAAAGGCATGAAGGTTGCAGTATTATGCTGCTGAAATTGGTTTGGTGTTATTATCAGGACAATAATATGGATGGAAAGGGAGAAGTTGACGGAAGAAGAAGAACAGCAAGAAGACGAACAAAAGTTGAACAAGAATGGAGCACGAGAAAATTAAGGAGTAGAGAAAAGAAGAGGTGCACAAGAAAAGGGAGTAAGTACACTGTAATAGGAGGAAGTTCTTTGTGAAAGTTCCTCGATGCCAAATATTATTTAGAGCTAATATAACCATGGTAGTGAAAGCCTTCTTATTATATGCATCAACTTTCTTGCCATAAAGTCGCAGTCAAAGTTGTGAGGAACATGTAGAATGTCATCAACACACACATCGTGTGGAGCAAACCCTGGTTCTCCTTTTCTGGCCCATCTAGTTCTGTCTGGCCCTGACATGTGCAATAGCATGAGCAGAATTGAGAGCTTTCCCTTCAATGGACTTTGCAGAAATGAAAAGCCTGGCTGATTGAGTGTTGGCAGCTTCTAATGAAGCTCCTGTGATGTGGTCTGGAATATTTGAGCAGTGCCATGTTTACAGTTTCTGTAAAATGGGGTCTTTCCAGCAGAAGAAGCTCCAATTCTCTAGTGCATGTGTGCCAGTCAGACTTTAATTTCATTTCATGTTTTTAGAACTTAGGGTCTAATAAAAACAAGATAGGCATAATAATAAATAAACTGCATGAATTGTTGCTTCTTGTTGAAGTTTAAATAAATCAAGTGAAATAATTCTGCTTTGTATTTATATGATATTTTAGTTTGTTGTGACTGTTCTTTTCCACCCATTGTAATGTATCAAACAAAATGAATTCCTGATCATTTATGCCCATAGTTAAGTAATACATCATCTTCTGGCAAGCTGATTTTGCACTTGCTTAGGGGGAAGACACCCTGAAGTGAAGCGCAAGCTAATTGGCTTACAAGAGAAGTCTGAAAGTGCACTAATTGCATGTGGCACAGCTTTAGCACCACTTTTATGTCAGAGGTGTTTTCTTCCTCAGAGTTTCCCGTAGCCTAATGGTTAAAGGCACTTGTTTCTGCTACCAGTCTGGCTGTGCGGTCTTGGGTTCAACTCCTACTCCTGGAACTCAAATTGGTCCAAGCCCGGGGGACATCAAATGGATTTGTATCCAATTTTCTGTGCTGGGGCAACTGAAAGACCCTGAACATCCCTGAATGAATGGTGTATGAACCAGACTCATCACACGGCAACCAATAACAATGGAGTATGCTACAGCATGGGAACCTTGGGCATGGGAACTTTGAGCAATGTTCGCCTTGTCTCTGCCCGTAGGCGCCATTCTATGGCTGCCATGAGCTGTATCATTGTGGAAGGCTCACCACAAATTCCGTGCCAGTATTGCACAAAACATGTACATTTCTTGAAGGCAGACCAAAAGTTCCTTTGGTCATCACAATGGGTTACTGCAAGGAGCTTAAAGTACTCCGTCCTTTCTCGCAAGACTCCTCAGTGCCTATATTGATCACCTTGTAATCAGCTAGACTTAATCAATTTTGTTTCAGGGTTTTATAACATGGCATTCAACTTCAATAACATGCACTGTAAGGCCAAGGGTGTTAGATATCTTTGCATCTGAGGGACTTCTAAAATCTCATACATTACAAGACAGTAAAAAGAATGATTTTCAAGGGAAATCCTTACTACACGAAAAAAATACATGTAACAACATGTTAGTTCCCTTTAGATAAAAAAAAATTGTCTTTTTTTCTTGATTAATTTAAAGCATGCGTTAAAAAATATTATGAAATCTATTAACACAATTTTCCTATGGATTTTGACATGTCAATACACAAGTTTTTCAAAGAAAAGAGCTTGAGGGGATGTAGCAATGGGCCTGAAATTCTTTTGAGTTGCATAAAAAGAGCTGCTTTTTCTTTGGAATTTCTTTTGTCACCTTCAGTTTTTGTCAATGTTTTCCCTGGAGGCAATTTCCTTCATTCAGATACTCATTGCTACTGTTGTTGTAGTTCATTTATTTTTAAGCATTGGTAAGAGGACCAGTCACCACTCTCATGTACGATAGCTAATTTGGTGTAACTCTTTCACTTTCACAGTAGTTCAAAATAATATGTACAAATTTCTTATGCCATTACATAGAACAGTTAATTTGGGCAAACTGGCACATCTCAACTGTGAAGTAAAAGATATGTTAAGAAAACAGATAACAGATTTAGCAACAAATCAACATTGAAAATTGCAGATTGTATCTTGGTGGAAAGTTTCTATTTTAAAACCAAAAAAGTAACAAAGACTTTGATCTGGCAATGCCTGCATTGGCAAAGAAAAACTAGCCAGCCACAAAAGTTATTGCTGCACCAATTCACGCTGCAACAGTTCAGCAAGAGTGCTTTAACTACAGTATATGGTTGCAACTCCCTTGAGGTGCGTTGCTTTGAACCTTTCTCATTTGTTAGTGACTCAAGTGCTATGCATTGGAGGGAAAAGGTTTGAAGAATAAGGTGCTGGGCTTGATACAACAGCGATATGGATAACAAATCTGAAGATATATGAGGAAGAGAAGAATAATATTTGGACAAGATGAAGAAAAAAATTAGAAGGTGATGAACAAGGGAAGAGAAAATTAAGGACGAGTAGAGAAAAATGAAGATGACTGATTGTGTATATTAGACAATATTAATTTGCAAAGATTTTTTGAGACCAAAAAATTTCATTTAAAGATAAAACCAAGTAGCAGCCAAAGGAGTGAGAAGAACATGAAAATGTCAGCAACAAACACATCGTGAAGAGCAATCCCTGCTTCTCCTTTTCTGGCCAATCTGGTTCTGTCTGGCCCTGTAACGTACAATTGCGTGAGCAGAATTGTGAGCTTTCCCTTCAATGGACTTTGCAGAAATGCAAAGCCTGGCTAATGGAGTGTTGCCAGCTTCTAATGAAGCTCCTCTGATGTGGTCTGGAATATTTGAGCACTGCCATGTTTACAGTTTCTATCTAATGGGGTCTTTCCAGCAGAAGAAGCCGCAATCTTAAGTGCAAATGTGCCATGGCATACATTTCCTTTACTGATTTTAGTAGAGCGAAAAATGTAACCTTTTGGATTGAAAAGATACATGCAAGAAGAAATTCTGAGGCATTATGCTGGTATCCTGTTTTTTCTATACAAAATAACTTGTCTCATGGGACTCGTTTACTGCCACAGTAAAGCAATGCTTCCTCATTTGGTAGGCTAGTTTTGTACTTACACAAGCAGAAGACACCTTAAAGTAAGAAGCCCAAACTAATAGGCTTGCAGGAGAAGTCTGGAATGTTGCACTAATGGCATGTGGCACAGCTCTAGCACCACTTGTATATCAGTGATGTTTTATTCCTCAGCTACATCCCCTGAAGGCAGACCCATACCTGTTCTGGATATCCAAAACTGCAGGGAACTCTTCCGCAAGTAGTTCTTCTTTGGAAGACGGTCTCGTTCTATTGGTCATCTCCTCATCAGCCGGACTTCTGAATCTGACTTTACCCGATTTGCTTCAGAGCTTTCTTACTGCTTCCTACCGTAAAATGAGACTCCAGGCCATCTCTTCATCTGATGCACTTCATAATGTAACATGTATGAGATATTTACAAAATAACGTTCTGTAAAATGAAATTATACCAACTGAGAAGGGGCGCCCATATTAATTTTGTATGATCAGATGTTTCTCTCAATATGACTTTTTAAGCTTTTCAACTCATGTCAGATGAGCTTCCATAGGATAGTGAGTGCTGAATAGGTATGTTGGTTAGAGTTTCCAATGAGAGCGAGAGTTCTCGAGAAGTCTCGAGATCAGCAATGACTCAGCATTTTCTCTTCTCGCCGAGCGAGTCTCGAGAATTGAAGTGTTGATCATTGTTTGACATGGTGTTCATGTGTTTATGTTTATAACGGTTACAATGCATTGGATTGTTGTCTTGTTTTGCTTGATATTATTGTTATTGTGTACTTGCTGCATTGTTCAATTTAAATATCTGTTGATGATAATCCCCATTGTATACCTGATAAATGCTGAAGTTGAACTTTTACAAATGTTTAAAATTGTATAATATCTGGATGTTTAGCTGTGATTTATAGGAAACAAAACACACAGATTAACATTAAAACTATAAAGGATATCATAAAAGCCAAAAAATGTGATCCATTGCAAGATTAAATCTCTCTTGTTTTATCATTGTGTCAATGGCAGGACAGTGTCCTAGATTTCTCGAGAAATTCTCGATTCTCGTGCACTAGACCATGTCATTCTCGAGAGGTGTCGATCGAGACTCATTGGAAACACTAATGTTGGTGAAGGGGTCAGATAGTTCATGATCTTAAAGATCAATAGATACTTGAACGGATTATATTTGGCTTTCTGACAACATTTTCTTCATAACAACTGAAGTTGAGCATTATTTGAGTTTGTGAATGTGTGAGCAATAGCATGATTTTGAATATGGAAGCTATTTGCTCATGAATTGCGATTCACATAAAGCTGCAGATTAATTTAGTGCATTTCCCAGGTGTAAAATACTTTGTTGCAACAAAGAGCGATACAACCATGACGTGTCCGTTAATGTTGCTAAACTCAATCACTACAGATCTTTTCACCCTGACATTCAAGCCATTCCCGCAAATGCCGTCCAAAATAATTCTATTTTTCGTTTCAAGAAGACCATCCTACAACGAATCGTCAAACGTCATCGAAAATCCGTGCCCTATGATATGTAGAAATCAGTTAGACAATTTGAGTCATTAATTATTTACAACACCACTTTCCTGGATCAGCATGTGTTATCAGTTCTGTTGTTTATTTGAAGTAACAATCGATCTGTTGTTAAGTTTCCATGGAATAAATTTTTCAAACTTTCTGGTGCCTAGAAGTCACATTTTCGTGCATGTGTTATAAATTGTATTATTTATGTGAGGTAAAGATTTGTTGTTAAATTTCCATAGACACCAATTTTTACTTCCTTCTGGTGCTTGGCAGTAACAATTATTACATGAATATTTCATAATGTCTGGAAATAAATTTGAAATAACCATTTGTGACCTATGTATGCCAAATATATTTCTTTCTTTGATCAAAGTATACACACATTTGAAAATTCTTGCAATTAACTTAATAAAATGCTACACGAAGCAAGAACATGGCCAGTACTAGACACAGTGCATTGGTAGCCACAAGACAAAACTTTCTCTTGCGCAATATTGAGGGCAGTAGTTACAAATACCCTGACCGCACTTTATATATATCAGTGCAAGTTTCCAAAATCCATAACAGACATTGTACACACACATGTGTTTTTTTGGCAAAACTTTCCTTATATATCTTTGCACGTTTCCAGTAACACAAGCCTAAATCAGCATTAGCTTCTCAGAATGAATGTTGATCCTTCTCCCAAACCCCTCTGCATGGCACCACTGCATAACAATACAACACATTTCGTTAATATGCTTCACGGCATTATTTGCCTTTGGCATAAAGCTTTGCCAGGCAGATTCATTGTACAGCATTCTTCTGAAGCATGCATCAGCAGCATGTCTCACAGTATGGCTCCTATTGACATTGTCCAACATTCTTCTTAGGTGCGGAGTATAGAATATGATAGAATGGCACAGAATCTGGTGGAACACGATACTGCAGAAATGACAAAAGCTCATCTTGAGTATTTACTCAAGGATGACACACAAACTACATCAAGAAGAGAGTGTAACCGACAGACACGAGTGCATGGGGAGCAACAGAGGGAAGAAGTATGTCCGTCTGCAATTCATATGTCTGAGTGTTACTTCATAGCTTCATACTCACCTGTCTTCCCAGCTGTATTCCAATGACAAGAAATGCACTGAGAGCAGCAGCAACATGATACTCATTCGTCTACCGAGAGAGTGTAACTAACAGATGGCAGTTCATGGAGACCAGCAGAGCATCAGAGCAGCAGATCAATTTGTCGTACTGTTTCTGCAATCACCAAAGTACATTGAGAGCAGTAGAGGAAAAAGCACATAATATACTGGTAGCCACCTTTCGATCTGTTTTCCAGCTGTAAGTCACATATTAGTAGAATGTGACAAACAGACACAAATTTGTGTACTATCTATCTATCACAACATGGCCAATGACATTGTCAAGCACATACAGAATCCACATTGTATTAAGGAGCCTTTCAGCAGCATTCTATTTACCTAGTTTAGTCATCTCCTATAACTGCCACTAGCAAAGTCTGGTAGCTATCTGCAATGACCTAGAGCATGAGTCAGTGAAAGATTGACAGACACAGGCAGATAACCGGTCAATAAGCTGACCAACCAAGTTTCACATTAACTAACACACACTGATAAAAGCACTCTTGGCATCTTAAGCCACAGCCACTTTCCCTTCCACTGTGGAATGAGGCTGTAATGCCTTCTTCACAAGTTTTCTGGATGTGGTTGAGGCATTTTCCTGCTATTGTGTCAAAACTGAACATAAGTTAGATAAACAGCTAACTGGGCTCATGTTATAACATGAATATATAATTTTCAAGTTACCCCAAGAAATTATGTTGTAGGAGTTAACCAGATTAGAATGTTTAATCTGTATTTTAAAGCATTGATTGATTGATTGATTGATTGACTTTAAGTACGCCGTCAAAATAACATTAAGATAGCACACAAAGTTATCAAACTTATTTCCAGTGTGGTCCTTGCTAAACAACAAAATGGTGTTGCTGGGCAACAAAGGCTACCAATCGTCACAAATTATAAATAACATAGATTCAAATAGATATATTTATATAATAATAAAATCAGAAAGATACAACATCCCTGTTTTCATTGTAATGAGCCTGGGTCCTGAGATAAGTTCTAACTTTACTTTTAAACAGTTGTTTGTTGTTAATAGACTTGATGGATACTGGTAAGTCATTCCAGGCCATTACACCTTGATAGGAGAAATTATACTTATCAATCCCAATTGGTTTTGGTACACAAAAATTATGTTCAGCATATCTGGTGGTATAACGGTGACTAATTACATTGAAGTTGTTACAGAAATAAGATGGAGCAGCTTGATGGTAAATATAAAACATATGATTTAGAATCAATTGTCGAGCTCTATCTCTTGTACTCAGATAACCAACTCTGTCAAGTTCACATTGACCTATATGGGATCTAGGTCCCAAATCTATGATGAAACGTACAATTTTGTTTTGCATTATTTGGAGTTTCCTATATGAACATTGAGATAGACCCATAAACCAAGCGGAGACAGCGTAGTCAAAGTGGCATTGAATTAACGCGGATACCAGAAGTTTCCTTGATTTAAAATCAAGAACTTTGGCATTTCTATACAGAAATTTAAGCCGAGATGTAGTTTTACTAATGATGTTTGTTACTGTTGAATTTCCAGACAGTGTATTATCTATCTTCAGTCCAAGATACTTCACCTCTTCGCTTGGTTTAATGGTGTGCTCCTTACACTTGATTGTAACATTATTCAACCGTCCTTTTCTACGTTTTGAACAGAGGATCATAGCTTCTGTTTTACCCATATGCATGGAAAGTTTGTTATTAACTAGCCAGTGAAAACAATTAGATACCTCTTTGCTAAGTTGATCAGTTACAACATTGATGTTTTTATGACTAAACAACAAAATAGCATCATCTGCATACAATAATAATTTGCAGGATACTATTCGGAACAGATTGAGATGCAACATTCGACACTGTCTTGAGGTGAGTGGATTATGGTAAGATTATTGTAAATCGAGTGATTATGTGATAATATGGAAAATAAAAGCCCCTAAATGTCGTAAATGTTCAGTTGCTTTTGTTTTGCTCTTCCTGGAGCAGCTTCTACAATGTCTTCTCTTGTCACATGCAAGTGAGTGTTTTGTCAGTATTGTAGTTTTCAGGTAAGAAAGAGTAGTGTGTAACTTCTTTCAGCAGTTTATTTACAGAGTAATGCCATTTTTCCTGAGCTGTTACAATAACTTTTCTTGTCACTCGCTTGTGAGGCCTGCTTGTGCAGCTTGCTTGGGATGGCTTGCTTCTGTTGCTGTAGTGGGTTTACTGCTTTCCTGACTGATGTCCCCTTTAGTCCGCTAGTCTCTTGGCCCCACAGTTAATGGGTTTTCCTTGTTGTCCGATGCCCGATCGGGCAGGGCGCCCAACCTCGCCAGACATGTGCTATGCCTCTGGGCGCTATTCGCAAATGATATCATATCGGTCCGGCCAGCTGAACCATCAGGGGCTGAACGCAGCAGGAGCAGAGCCAGAAGGCCAAATGAGTTTGGGTGATGTAGCAATGCACCACCCCCAGCAGCTTGGGTTAGGGACGCATAGATAATACATGGCGGATTTTCATCTATAACGACCTTCCTATAATGAATGCAAGATCTTGAGCTGCTGCCATTTATATAGCTTGCAAATGGGATAGCAGGTATAGAGTTAATGGTATAAGAAGAAAAGGTCAACGTAGATAGTATGCCCCAAGCTTCATCTTAAACCAGCCCATTATAGGGGGACCAGCCTATCATAGGCTAATGTGCTGCATCAAATGTATGGGGGAAAGTGACCTTGAATTGATATGTGTCACTCTTGCCTTTGAGAAAGCCATAAAGCTATTTATTACAAAAAGCTCTTCATACATACAGAATATGCTGTATATATATTTATAGAGGAAGTGTTAAGAAAGACTATACTTCCAAAGGTTCCCAGGTTCCAGGCCAAGCCTCAGTGCAATTCATCACAAAGCTATGATGCACAATTTATGCTATTGGAAATTTATCATTTCTTTGTGTTTTAGGTTAAATCTGAGCATTTTTCTCAAAAGAGTACAGAAAAGAAGCATCGTAACTTTTATAAAGGCAGTTGGTATATTCTTAAAGACAGCACAACAAGAATGTGTAATGAAATGAAATACTGTAATGATAATGCAACTGAAAACATACCGTCACAAAGCTTGCAGTACACAGTGAACAGTTGTATTGCATTGGATTCTCACAGTCAACTGTGAAAGAACACAACTGTGCGCCAATTAAATCTGCTGTTAGAAAAGCAGATGATCATTTAAAAATCATTCCTTGCAGCTTGTTGGAAAGTTTCTATTTCGAGAACCAAAAAAAGTAAGGAATGATTTGATCTAAGTCAACTTTGAATGTGTGAAAAGCTCTGATGGTATTGATTATCGATTTAACCTGGTGCTCTGAATGGCATGATAGGAACAGGCCATGCAAATAGACTCTTAAGCCCAAAATGGTTTTCTCCGGAAGTGAAGCAGCCAGAAACGGAAGTTCAGCTCCATGGCAACATGATGCATCATGGGAGGTTATTGTGGTCTAATGGGTGTCTGCGTTAGCATAGAAAAATGAGCCAGCCACAAAAGTTATTGTTGTGCCAATTCACACTGCAACAGTTCAGCAGGAGTGTTAACAACAGTATATGGTTGCATTTCCCTTCAGATCCAATACTTTGTATGCTGTCAATATTCTACTATTGTAATCTAACTCCTTATCTCATTTGAACCATTCTCATATATTATCATTCGAGCGAATCAAGCACTATATATGAGAAGGTAAACGTATGGTAAAATGACAAAAAATTGCTTAAGCTAAAGAGGAAAAGGAAGAAGGTGAAGATGAAAAAAGAAACAGAGCATTGATATCCCCAGACAATGACCACATTGAATGGTAGGAAGGTTGCAGTATATGCTGCTGAAATTAGTTAGGTGTTATTATCGAGTTAATAAAATGGATGGAAAGGTAGAAGATGAAAGAAGAGAACAACAACAAGATGAAGAGCAAAAGTTGAACATGAACGGAGCAAGAGAAAATGAAGGTGTATAGAGAAAAGGAGAGGTGAACAAGAAAAGAAAGTAAGTTCCTCAATAGCCTACCAAATATAATTTGAGAAATTATAACCACAGTGATCAAAATCTTATTATTTTATGCTTTTAACTTTCTTGCCTCAAAGTTGCAGCCAAAGTTGTGCGAAAAACATGTAATGTAGAATGTCAGCAACATACACATAGTGTGGAGCGAACCCTGGCTCTCTTTTTTCTGTCGGGCCCTGACACGTACAATTGCGTGAGCAGAATTGAGAGCTTTTCTTTCTATGGACTTTGCAGAAATGAAAAGGCCGGATGATTGAGTGTCGGCAGCTTCTAATGAAGCTCCTCTGATGTGGTCTGGAATATTTGAGCAGTGCCGTGTTGACGGTTTCTGTATAATGGGGTTTTTCCAGCAGAAGAGGCCCAAATTCTGTAGTGCAAGTGTGCCATGTCAAAATTTTATTTCATTTCATGATTATAGAACTCCAAAAAAAGCAAAATAGGGTTTAATAATAAAAAAAAAAGATAAAATAATAATAGGGCTCTGTGGTACAATGGTTAGCATTCCCGCCTTGTACACATGAGGACGTGGGTTCGAACCCTGCTCCGGCCTTGTCCAGAGGTTATCACTTTAATGATTGGTATGACTGCCGTTCAGAATGGTGAGTGCCGGTGAGCAGATTTATCTGGAATGGGCGCTATATAAAATCATACTATGTTATTATTATGTTATTAATAAATCGAGTGCATTAATTGTGGCTCATTATTGGAATATTCGATACTATTATAATGATTTATTTTATAGTCTCTATATTTTGTTACTTTTAGTATTCAAAACGTAAATCTGTACCATTGCCATTGCATTTGAAGCAAATAATCAGAATTAGATGTAAATAATGGCACATATGAAGATGAGTTTAAAATAATCAAGTGAAATGATTCTACTTTGCAATTTATATGATATTTTAGTTTGTTGTGACTGTTCCATTCCACCCATCATAGTGTGTCAAACATGATGAGTTCTCGCTCATTTGTTGCCCATAGTGAAGTAATGCATCATCTTCTGGCAGGCTGATTTTGCACTTGCTTAGGTAGAAGACACCCTGAAGTGAAGAACAAGCTAATAGGCTTACGAGAGAAGTCTGAAAGTGCATTAATGACATGTGGCACAGCTTTAGCAACACTTTTATGTCAGAGGTGTTTTCTTCCTTAGAGCTCTTCCCCAGAGTTTCCCGTAGCCTAATGGTTAAAGGCACTTGTTTCTGCTACCAGTCTGGCTGTGAGGTCTTGGGTTCAACTCCTACTCCTGGAACTCAAATTGGTCCAAGCCCGAGGGACATCAAATGGATTTGTATCCAATGTTCTGTGCTGGGGCAACTGAAAGACCTAGAACATCCCTGAATGAATGGTGTATGAACCAGACTCATCACACGGCGACCAATAACAATGGAGTATGCTACAGCATGGGAACCTTGGGCATGGGAACCTTGGGCATGGGAACATTGAGCAATGTTCGCCTTGTCTCTGCCCTTGAGCAATGTTAAGAAAACAGATAACAGATTTAGCAACAAATCAACATTGAAAATTTCTGATTGTATCTTGGTGGAAAGTTTCTATTTTAAAAACCAAAAAAGTAACAAAGAGCTGGCACTGCCTGCATCGGCAAAGAAAAACTAGCCAGCCACATAAGTTATTGCTTCACAAATTCACACTGCAACAGTTCAGCAAGAGTGATTTAACTACAGTATATGGTTGCCCCTCCCTTGATGTCCGTTAATTTGTATGCAGTCAGTGTACTGCTATTGTTATCTAACAGGTACTGCTTATCTCGTTTGAACCTTTCTCATTTGTTAGTGACTCAAGTGCTATGCATGGGAGGGAAAAGGTTTGAAGAATAAGGTGCTGGGCTTGATACAACAGCGATATGGATAACAAATCTGCAGATACATGTATATGAGGAAGAGAAGAATAATATTTGGACAAGATGAAGAAAAAAATTAGAAGGTGATGAACAAGGGAAGAGAAAATTAAGGACGAGTAGAGAAAATGAAGATGACTGATTGATTGTGTATATTAGACAACATTAATTTGCGAAGGTTCTTTGAGACAAAAAAATATCATTTAAAGATACAACCAAGTAGCAGCCAAAGGAGTGAGTAGATCATGTAAAATGTCAGCAACAAACACATCGTGTAGAGCAAACCCTGGTTCTCCTTTTCTGGCCCATCTAGTTCTGTCTGGCCCGGTAACGTACAATTTTGCAAGCAGAATTGAGAGCTTACCCTTCAATGGACTTTGCAGAGATGAAAAGCCTGGCTGATGGAGTGTTGCCAGCTTCTGATGAAGCTCCTGTGATGTGGTCTGGAATATTTGAGCAGTGCCATGTTTCTGTACAATAGAGTCTTTCCAGCAGAAGAAGCCCAAATTATATAGCGCAAGTGTGCCATGACATAATTTGCATATATTTCATTTTATGATTTTAGTTGAGCAAAAACTTTAGTTTTGTTGAAATATGTGCATAAACCTGTATTGCAGAATGTGATTCATAGGTCTTCAAAACATATTGGTAAATCTGTTAATGTTAAAAAAATCAGCTAACTTTAAAACTTCTTCTCAAACCGATATTCAAGAATCAGCTTCAAATAGTTTTTTTAAAGTTTTTTTTATTGATCATTAAATGCGGTACATACAGCGGTACATAATTTGGTAGGCGTAAAACCTCTAGAAGCTTGTTAGCCTAATAAAATAGTTACACACTAATAAGCACACTTTTACCAATGAAATACAAACACATTTTAACAATTATTTTAGAAAAAACAAGTCAGTAACAATAACAAAGGGTACAAACAGTTGTTTCAAATTAATACAGATAAAATAAATAAACAAAAGATGATTAGATGTTCCTATTACTAAAAAAATGATTCTTAATTTTCTTCTTAAAATGCAAAAGACTATCACAACTTTTAATGTCATCAGCAAGTAAATTCCATGCTGATGGTCAACTAAACTTCATTGAAAATTAAAATTTTTCTATTCTTGGAAATGGTAAATAAAATTTTTTTCAGAATTTCGAGTTTGTAATGAACGAATGTTTCTATTTTGGATGATCATATTGACAAAGCTTAAGGGTAGCAAACTATTTACATACTTATACATAAAAATAGACACATGAATGGAGTTAATTTCATAAACAGAATGAACTTTCGCAGTGTTAAAGACTACAACACTAGGTGTGAGATGGTGCATATCTAAAGCAATTTTTAGGGCTCTTTTTTGTTTAACAATTAATGGTTTAATTGAGGTTTTATAAGTTGAAGCCCAAACAATATTACAATAGTTCAAGTAAGGTAGTATAAATGTTTTGTAGAGATTTAATTTCCACTGTCGGTTAAGAGTATATCTTACTTTATACAGAATACCAATAGATTTACTGATTTTGTTACTGATATAGTTAATGCGGTATTTCCATGTCAACTTATCATCTATATAAACACCTAAGAATTTAATAACTTCTACTTGAGCAATTTCTTTATCATCTAATTTAATTCTAAGGTTACAATTAGTCCAATCATTACTGAATTTAATACAATTAGTTTTATTTACATTTAAGGAAAGTTGGTTCGCTGCAAACCAGTCTGAGAGTTGTGCCTCACTGATGACAAAAAATAATTCTGTTTGATGGCAATATGCTAATTTGTGTGTGAGCGCTCTTTTTATTCATAATAACTTGTCAAATAGAACTTTATCAAGAGTCCCTGCTCATTTCTTGCCACAGTAAAGAAATGCATCCTCTTTCAGAAGACTGGTTCTGCACTTACACAAGAAGAAGACACCTTGAAGTAATAAGCCGAAACTAATAGGGTTACAGGAGAAGTCTGGAATGTTGTACTAATGGTATGTGGCACTGCTTTAGCTTCACTTGTATGCCAGTGGCAGTTTATCCTGTACCTGTTCTGGATATCCCAAACTGCAAGGAAATATTCCACAAGTATAGTTCTTCTTTGGAAGACTGTCTCATTCCATTAATCATCTCCTCATCAGCTGAACTTCTGAATCTGACATGATTCAGAGCTTTATTTTACTGCTTCCAACCGCAAAATTAGAGTCTAGGCCATCTCTTCATCTGATGCACTTCACAGTGTGACATGTATGAGAGATTTCCAAGATAACATTATGTCAAATTGAATCATACCAACCGCGAAAGGGTGCCCATGTTAGTGTTCATGATCAAATGTTTCTCTCAATATGACTTTTTAAGCTATTTAGTTCATCTCATGTGAGTTTCCGTAGGTTGGTGAGTGCTGAATAGGTATGTTGGTGAATAGGTCAGAAATTATATGATCATAAAGATCAATAGATACCTCATCAGATTATATTAAATTTTGTGGCATTTCTGATCACTTTTTTTTTCACAACAACTGAAGTTGAGCACAAGTTTGTCAACATGTATTCTGCAGCATGATATTGAGAACGGAAGGGGTTAAATAAAGCCACACTAATTTAGTGCATTTCCCAGGTGTAAAATAATTTGTTCTCACAATAGGCTCCTTATTTGAGGCTCATTCATTTCCAAATGAAGCTAATTGCAGACATTATATCCTAATTATAGGTTGTGATTTATTAACTCTCCCCGCAGACAAATTCACTTATAATTTCAGGCAGAAAGAAGTGAGTTATATCAAATTTGCATTCATGGTAGAAGAAAATCAGCCCGTAATTCATGAGTTCATTTAATGGTATAAAGATTGCATATCATGAAATATTTAATTTTTTGATAGATATAGTGTGACAGGATCTTGGGTTTGATAACCGAAATTAAATTTAATGCTTGATGTGATAATGTGATGTTAATTAAAGATGTTAAAAACCAATAAATCTTTTTTTGTTTATTAAAGCTTGTATTATTATGAGTTGCCGTTTTGTACATAAAAAAAAACAGCCATAAATTATCCTCTTATGTTTGGAGATATATTCTAATGCAATAAAAATGGGGAAAATGTAATTTTGTTGGCAAGGGAATTGTTGTAATCTTCCCATGCAATTCACTTCTCTATTTATAGCTATTGATGATAGTCTATAAAATTCCAGAGACTGCTACATTCTTTGTGCTAATTTCCATCACCTGGCTGTTGCAAAATAAGGTTGTTGAAAACCATAAATAATTATAAACCATATTTGGCAAACATCTCTGTCATTTCCTATTAGTTATGAATCTTTTTTTTCTGGCACAGATTGAGAACTTTTCTTCTGGCACTCACTACCAACATTGGCTCTATTCGCAAATATCAACAGTTCCTTTGGCAATGTTAACAGCATCAGTCTGTTTGTTCTCAAGAAATGTCTTCTGCTTCAAAGGTTCGTGTTCTTTGAACAGGCAATATGGGCTCATCACAAGGGAAAGAGCAGGAAATATTTGATTTCTAGCAGGAATTGTGTTATTCCATAATCCACCACTAATATCCACAGTTACTACAGCTACATTTACTACAGCTGTACCTCCTCAAAAATTTCTAGTGATATTAAAGTTTTGATCTCTAAGAGAAAATACAAATATCAGGTACATTACGGTAAATAAAAACAAATGATGCTTCTATCAGCAGATAACAGTGTAGTGTGTGAATGCTAAGTGGTGTGTGTCCATCTTTCTGTGCCAACAACTTTTCATTTGAGTTTCAGATAGTGCTTCTTTTTTTTTTCAGCAAGATACTTGCCATGAAATTGCATAAACAAATGTTACAATAAATTACTCCCATTAAATCCCAAAAGTTTTCAATATTTATTGGTTTACTCTTGGAGTTAAAAAATGCATGTCATGAAATCTGTTAAGAAATTTTGATTTTGAGTTTTCAATGCAAGCTTTTCGAAGTAAGTAGCCTGAGAAATAACCATGAAAATCTTGCGACTTGCTTTAATAGACCTGCCAGGCCCCCAATGCTTCAGTACTTTTGTTGCCACATTCACTTCTTCTCCATCCTCCCTGGAGGCAATTTCTCTAATTTGCTGCATTCGTAGCAAGGAGTTACATGCATGAATATTTGGAAAATTAATTTTCGATCCTCAATGATGTGCATTGTCATCTAAGATAGTGCAACAATTCTAATATCAAAACTCTGACACATCACAATGTTCTGTAAATTGTAAAGAGACATCCATGTTAACAAAAAAACAGAAAACTATTTTAAAAGCAGCCAATTTTCATTTGAAAATTATCGTCTGTAGAATGTTGGAAAGTTTCTATTTTAATATAAAAAATAACGTGCAAGCACTTTAACAGCTGCTTGTAGATATATAAGTAAAAGTATCAATCATTCCAATCAATCTATCTATCTATCTATCCTATCCATCCTTCTAACCATCGATTCCATCTGTTCCATCTGTTCCATCTATCTAATCTATTCATCTATCTAATCTATCTATTCCATCTATGTAATATATCTATAGTCCTTCTATCTTATTTATCTATTCCATCCATCTAATCTATCTATTTCATCTATCTAATCCATATATTCCATCTATGTAATCCATCTATCCCATCCATCCATTCCATCCATCCAATCCATCCATCCATCCATCCTTCCTTCCCTGTTTCCTCCCTTCCTCCCTTAAATTTCCTTCCTTATTTCCTTCCTTCCTTCCTTCCTTTACTTCCTTCCTTCCTTTACTTCCTATCTTCCTTTACTTCCTATACACAAATTTGTGAACACAAGCTCTGCCTGGCATTGAGCTGCTGCTGATGCTGCCACTTTTAGTGCAGCAGCACACTCTGTACAATCATTTAAATTTCGCGGGAAAAACTAGCTTTTTAGTTGAGAAAATAAAAATTTGTTGTCACAGAAGTTTACCAAAAGTTGATGGAAGCAAGATAATATTCTATTGAGACTGCATGCCAAGTTTTAATGACATAGGTGAAACAGCACGACCAGGGCAGTTGTCATAAGTTTTCCTGAAACTCCTCTCGTAATACAGGCTGCAAGCAGCTGTAAAAACGAAGAAAAAAAATTGATCTTTTCTATAAAGAATGTGTGAAAATCTCATGGTATTGATTTTGGATTTGAGATGTTGATCTGAATGGCATGATAGGAACAGGCCATGAAAATAGACCTTTAAAATGGTTTTCTCTGGAAGTGAAGCAGCCAGAAACGGAAGTTCTGCTCCATGGTCACATGACCCATCATGAGAGATTATTGTGGTCCATTAGGTGTCTGCCATCGAACAGAAAAATAAGCAAGCCACAAAAGTTATTGCTTCGTCAATTCACATTGCAACAGTTCAGCATGCTGCAGGAGTGCTAACACTAGTATATGGTTGCACCTCCCTTAAGATGTGTTACTTCGCATGCAGTCAGTGTATTGCTATTGTTGTTCAACAGTTACTCTTTATCTTGTTTGATAATTTCCCTATTTTCTAGTGCTTCAAGTGCTATATATGAGACGGAAAATGGTTACGGTAAAAGATGCTGAGATTGCCACAACAACAATATGGATATAAAGCCTGAAGAAGATCAAAAAGAGGGAGAACATTTGGACCAGGTGAACAACGAAAATTAGAATGAGATGGAGAAAAAATAGAAAATGATGGAGGAGTACAGTACAACCCAAAATAAAGTAAGACAGGAAGGAAGAATCAGCTACTTCCACTACGTTACCCTTTCACACCTTTTGGCTACCTCTGAATCACTTCCTACATTTACCTACTTAAAACTACCTTTTAAAATAACATTAAAACTGCATTTAAACAACACCATTGAAACTCCATCACCCCCATTGTATTTGATTTATTTGATATTGTGTCCCTTTGCTAGTTGCAATTACTTGATTAGCTGTCCTAATAGAGATCTTAGTATAGGCTAAGGTTGTAGTGAGGAGTCAAAGGTAGTTGTAGGGAGATTTGGGGTGGAGAGGAGAAAGGAGGGCAAAATAGGTAAACAGAGGATTTCTGACAGAAAATTTCCTTGCTTTATTTGGGTTATACTACATATAGAAATAAGAAGTGGACTTTGTAAGTTCACTGTGTTGTTAGCTACACTTTTATTGTAAAGGTTCCTGAATATAAAATATCATTCAATGATTGATTATAATCAAGTCTTTCTTTGCAATCTTAATAAATTCTTTAACTTCCTTGAAACTAAGTTAAAGCCAAAGTTGTGAGAAAAACATGTACAATGTCATCAACACAGTCATCGTGTGGAGCAAACCGTGCTTCTCCTTTTCTGGCTCATCTAGTTCTGTCTGGCCCTGACATGTACAATTGCGTGAGCAGAATTGAGAGCTTTCCCTTCAATGGACTTCATAGAAATAAAAAGCCTGGCTGATGGAGTGCTGCCAGCTTCTAATGAAGCTCTGCTGGTCTGGTCAGGATGTTTGAGCAGTGCCATGTTGATGGCTTCTGTTTAACGCAGTCTTTCCAGTAGAAATGCATTGATTCTATTTTGCAAGTGCACGATTGGATAAGTCAGGAATAAAATGTAATCATGGCACGTCATCAATATGATTTTTTAATGAATCAGTTGAAATGATTCCGCTTTGTAGTAATATATTAATATGCTAGTTTGCATGGGATTGTTCCTTTCTACCCGTCATAGTGTGTCAAACACAATTTGGGTTCTTGCTCATCTATTGCCTATAGTGAAGTAATGCATCAATAATTCAACATCTAGCAGTCTGATTTTGTATTTGCTTAGGAAGAGGACACCCTTAAGTGAAGCACAAACTAATAGGCTTAGGAGAGAAGTCTGAAAGTGCATTAATGGCATGTGTCAGTGCTTTAGCACCACTTGTATGTCAGTGGTGTTTTCTTCCTTAGCTGTATGCCCTGAAGGCAGACCCCAAGTTCGTCTGGTCATCGATATGGCATACTGCTAGATTCTTGATATGCATTCTGTTCTTTATTATATGGATTCCAACTATGCTGTAAGGGTGTATGTCACTCCTAGGACATCTTTGAATCAGAAGGAATTGGACATCTCAGACAGAAATTTAGATCTTTAAATTTACAAAAACTCATTCAGCTGTTAAAAATCAGGTCAGAATCATCATTGGTCATAGAACAAAGACTTCACTGAAAATGAAGTGCACTGGTTCATATTGCCAGAGAACAATTACAAATACTGTTTCTATCTCCTGTGGAATAAACAATTCCTGCTAGAAACCAAATAGTCCCTGCTGTTTGCCTGGATATGAGCTCATATAGCATGTTCAAAGACCACAAACCTTTGAAGCAGAAGACATTACTTGAGAACGAACAGATTGTTGCTGTTAACATTGCCAGCGAAACTCGTAATATCTGAAAATGGAGGGAATATTCATAATGTCGGCCAAAATTAGTTCTCACTCTTTACTTGCACAATGATGCCCGACCTAACATAACAAAATTACAGAAATGTTTAAAGCTTAATAAATGGTCCAACATTTTTATATTTAGAGTTAGTAAAAAAAGCTAACATGCCATTTTTTTGTTCACTTGGTTCCTCATTTATCACAGGGATCCATAATTAATATCATAAAAATGCCTAATATTTGAATGCCATCAATTTTTTTCTGGAATCCAACTCATGATACTAAATCAATAGTCGTGGATGCATAGTATTTGCATACTTTCTGTTAAGTTTAATGCATCTCACAAAATTATAATTCTGCTTCAATAACCTTCTCTTCCGGGGAACTCATTAGTCATGGGCCATGATTAGGATATCATGTTTGTTATTACCTCAATTTTAAAATGAATGAGCTTTAAATTAGGAGCTCATTTTGGGAAAGAATTATTCTACTCGTGAGATATGTACCAATTACCTTTTTAGCTTTATAAATGCAAATCCCTTGAGTAAAAGCATTATTTACTGAGCAGCTTCTCTCTATCTTATGCTTAGATCTCGCGGCAAGTTACGGAGCACTTTAGGCGTCGACGGGATGGTATATCTTGGAAATTTGGATGAATTTGGGTGATCCCGCCGACGATTTTTCACATCCCGCAGAGGTACTTTTTGTCTCCCTCAGGGTTCCTAGGAATGGGAAGAACTGCGCCGTGGATGTCAAAAAAGTTTCAACACTTCGAATTTTTCCAAGTCGCCGGGATGGAACCCAAATTTTTATCAATTTTTATCGATTTTTGAATGTCCGGCGGGGTTTTTTCAGTGAGAAGGACTCAAAAACATCTTAAGCGGGATATTGGGACATCCCCTGCCCCTGGGGAGACCTCTCCTGCCCCTGTGGGATATTTTTGCTTTCCCTGCAGGACATTTGCAGCCTCGCCGGCAGTTTTTGACATCCCGCTGACTATTTGTGACATCTCGCCGATGGCTTTTGACATCCTGCCGACGTTTTTTGACATCCCACAGGCATTTAGATCTTGCCCCACAGGCATTAAGATCTTTCCAACAGGGATATGATCTTGTCTCCGCCGATTTACGGTCTTATCCCGCCGATTTAACATCTTATTCAACCGTGATATGCTTTTAATTAATTATATAATCGTTGTATAAACATTGTTGTCGCTGGGTTGGCCATATTTTTCCTAGAATTCATCTCAACCTATCCCTCAGGGGTAAAAAGTTCTTCGGTTCTTGCCGTGAGATAGGGGCATTAGTGTGTTTATCAGACAGTGTGATAACAAAGGGGTCAAGCATTTGCGAAATTATTCAACCCCCTTCCTTCCATTGGAATAGTATTGGAGCGGGGGGTTGAATAATTTTTATAAAGTTGTGACCCATATGTGAAAACGAGCCTGCCATTCGTGTTTAGTTATACCTCACAGCAGATTTGGTTTATGTCATCTAGTATGTGATGCCATCATACTTTTTATGATTTGATACATTCTGATGTCACTACACTCTTTTTCACAAAACCTGTTTACTATTGGAGTCTATGAGAAAACATCAGAGGGGTTGAATAATTTTGTTGCCAGGTGTATCACCTTTACAACTTCACATTGTTGTCACTGAATGATCTACCTGTGGTAGTTGATGAGTTAAGTTCCAGAACACCTTAAAATGGCATATTGAGGGAAGTAATGCATGAAATAGTTTTGACAACTTTTTTTTTTCTTGTTGTTCTGGTGTACTTTCAGTCTTTCACCTACCCATGTATGGCACTTGATTCGCTTGAATGATTATAATAAGAAAATAGTCTGGCAGCCAGAGGGGTACACCTTGCACCGATCGATAAAGTTTTTTTCTCAGTGGAATCCATGTCCTGAGACCCCCTAGAAAACAATTATGGCGGGTACCCACGTGGTACCCTTGGGGAAATTGAGAAATCCAAGATGGCCACCGAGGCATCCAAAATTGCTTGGAATGGGACAACTTCAAAACTATTTGACCTAGAATCAAACGTGACACCTCTTTTTCTGTCAAACCTGGTGTAGGAAATCCATTTCTGGGGTTAGTTTGGCAATTGGGGGTGATCCAAAGGTCAAAGAGTGCAATTTGTGTCATTAATCGAAAAATGTTAAATTCACCGAAGAGTTATGGGAAATGTTGACAAAGTCTTTGTGACAGTTGTTTCCACTTCCTTAAACAATCCCAGAAACATATATGTTGGATGACAGTGTTATATCCTCAAGTATTCAGGGAAATTCAAGATGGCCACCAAGATGGCAGAGTTATAGACAGGTCATCAACACAATTTTAGTACTGCATGTATAATCAAAAGTGAAACGCCTATTTCAGCTATTTCCTACTAGAAGAATCCATTTATGAGGTGTTTTTGTCCATTGGGGGTGATTAGAAGCTCAAATAATCCATTACTTGGCATTATAGATATGAATAATTAAACATTTTTGGTAATCACGCGTGATGAGAAAAAAGTGCCAGGATCATATTATGGGATGTCCGAATTACTTCTTTTGATTGAACCATCTGGTTCACTCCTCGCATGTTAGCCATAAGGGTCGAGACACCTCGCTCCGCTCGGTGAGCTGGTGGCTCTGTCCTCTCTATCAGTTCATGATCTATAAATGCTGTTTAACTTTACATAGAAATGGCAGAATTACTGCCTTTAAATATATTATGCACAATCAAGTTACTCCATATGCAAATTCCTGTCTTGCCCTTTAATCTCAATTAAAGGTTCCACAATGTTATGATGCACATTGGTGTGAAGATTATTTTCTCAATGCAATGCCATGTGTGGCTGAGTGGTTTGATGCAATCCTTGTACTTTTGAGGTCCAAGGTTCGATTCCACTGCGTTCAAGCTGGAGTATTTTTAGAGCATTTTAATGTAACTTCAAAATTCTATTTACATACGTGTAAAGCAAATCAAGAGTTATTAAATTTCAATATAGGAAGAACTTTGGCAACTTAATTTGATCAACAGCCATATATTGTTTATAATGAGGCTAAATGATACAATTTTTTGTAATCTTTGATCCACTATAGCGGGGCAGGTATGTAAAAAAATAGTGCATTTATACATAGAAGCATGAAACTTGGCGCACACTTAAAAAACATCTATACAAACATATTTGGATAGGGAGCCACTTCAGATTTAGCTTAGGTGGCTACCGGCAGCCATTTTCCAAAATGGCGGTCAATTCTTCCACTTTGCTGCTTTCTGTGTATTTTCTACAAATAGAATACATGTAAATATTGTTTTTTATTGCTTCTCTGAGTATTCCGTACATTACTATAACATTTTTTGGTAGCCTTGGTCTATTTTCAGGTTTGTTGGAATCATTTTTGTTAGAAATATTGATTCAAACACTGGATTTCGCGGTTACGGATGGTTACGCCAATTCTCTATAAATCTCACAATAAAATACATATTTGAATTCCTTGTAAGAAGAGCTTTCAAATGAATGGTCGCTTCAATGGGTTTCATAAACTTGGTGCGAAAATGGAAAAAATGAAAATAAAATGATTTTTGAAGATTTTGTTGTTTCTTCAATTTTAACAAAAAATTCACCAAAACTATTGATGCGACCATTCATTTGAAAGCTCTTCTTACAAGGAATTCAAATATGTAGTCAGTTCTAAAATCAAATGACATTTTAGGAAACTATGGGAAACCGCCAAAAATGATATATTTTCTTCAACAGTTCTAACAAAATGGACCCGGACTACCCTAAAATTCCTCAGTTCAATCCAGAAATCAATTGATAATGTTCTTTAGATCTGTAGAAGGATTAATGAGCACTGTTTCGATACTTTAATAATGTAGGCACTTCACAGAAAGCAGGAAAAGGAGAAAATTAGCCGCCATTTTGGAAAATGGCTGCCATGGGTCAACCAGGTCAAATCTGAAGTGGCTCCCTATCTAAATATTTTCTTTAAGACGTTTTTGAAATGTGTGGAAAGTTTCATGCTTCTATGTATAAATGCACTATTACTCCCCTATTCATGACAAATCTGCCCCGCTAATTTGCTTACATATGATTTCATATTTGTAGACACAAGGACTGAAAATTATTCAGTCCTTGTATCTACAAATATGAAATCACATGTAAGCAAATTGTTTGCTCCACTATTTGCTTTTCAAATTGTCAATGATTTCTAATGCATACATTTCAGATACTCCGAGGAAACAAGCTGTGCACATGATTAGTGGACCATGCATGTAGTAAGAATTATTGACACATTTCTTATATGTTTTATGATCTGTGGGATTATAAAATTAGACTTTTTTAAAATTTGAATTGATCAAGCCTCTAATGAATAGACACCCGACACGTGTATACATTTATATGGATATACTATCATGAACACACAAAGCAGTATGACTAAAAACACCACCGTATAAAACAATGAAACGCACAATTGGTACATGCATCTAAGGAAAGGATTAAACATCTGTGCATCAAAAAGCTTTTGAAATGACAAAATGTTCATTTTAATTGCTTTCTCCTGGTTCAAGATGTTTTAAACTTCTTTTGTGGATATTTCAACATATTGCATCGCGATAAATATGATGTAAAAATTGATTGACAAGACATTTTGAGAACGACTAGTAGGTATATGTCACAATATATACTTTTTTAATCACTTTTAAGTGGCAGGAATTATATAGAATGGAAATAATTATTTGACTGCCAAAGTTACGCCATATAAAAAACCAAGATAAAAGCCAAAAATGATATCCTTATGGCAAAGTTTGTGAATGCATGACTCTTGAAATAAAACCTACAGGTTGGGGCGCAAATAAGAGAGGGCCCTGTATAGGAAAGGTTCCTAAACCACAGCAAAAACGGAGTACTATCGGAAAAGGAAAGTAGGGGCCCACTGAATTATTTTGCAAAATACCCAAAATGTCGTCAGTCCGCCCCTGTATATCCCCTAACTTCTCTGAGATTTTGACACACTCCGGTCAACAATTTCACCTCAATACCACCTGCCAAAACAATCGGGATTCAAACCAGCTTCCTTTGAGTAGGCTCAGGACGATTAAAGAAATTTGCAACTTCTATAACATGTAACAAACGTATGAAATAGGGCTTGTTTTCTACTTCCATAAGTGTGAATTTAATGTTTTTCATTTGATTCTGTTAGAACTTCTCAAAAGTTTTGTCTTGACGGAGAGCTATTAAATCACAATCCATAATTAGGATATCATGTCTGTTATTAGCTTCATTTGAGACACAGTGAGCTTGTAACATAACACTTATAAATAATTTTAGCAAATTCGTTAACATCATCTCATTGTAACAGGCTTTGTTGAGCTTTTTGTGCATTTTATCACACATTTTGCCACTGTGAAACCAGCATTTCATAACTATGTAAAAGGATAGATAAAGTTGAGTAAATTATCAGATAGCAGCATAGAATGTTTGTAAGTATTTGCTTCGCTATGAAGTTGAATCCCCAGATATTACATTAAAATTATTTGAAATTGGCCCATATACAAAAACAGCATTAAAAGCTATAAATAAACAGTAATATTCATGCTTAATGTATTTTGAGTGTTTAAAATGGATGCTGGGTGTTTAATGTTGGTGTAGGTTATCTGGCATCCAAAGTCAATCAGTCTTTAGTTGTATAGAACCACAAAAATAGCATAAATTCGGTAAATTTGGTGAAAATGTAGATAATACCAACATGTACAACTATTGCACATTAAGACTGTAATGTCAAAGTATTTTGATCAATACATAACTAAATGCTTCCAAACATTCTACCTAAGCATTTTCTGATGATTCACTCAACATTCGCTACACTTTACATGGTAGCAAAAGTACTTGTTTCACAGTGGTTATATTCCTTATAAAACACACAAAAGGTGAATAATACACCATAGAGTTCAAAAGGGAGGTAGATTCTACAACAATTATTCCCCGAAATGATGAAACTGAGGAAAGGAGTCAAATAAACATATTTCATACATTTTCATAAATTTTTTCAATGTTATAGGTTTATCACACTCTGTCAGTCTTGATGAAGTGGTATGTACTTGCTCTTGTGGCCATGACTGCATATTTTTTCTTCTGGAAAATGACTTTTATCTTAGATGTTACCTAACAGCAAAAATGGGCAATTTTGATCACTTTTTGATGGAGATTCCATGCTAAGAATAGGGTGTGATAAATAAAAAATCTAAAAATCAAATATCTCAAAAAATTCCCAACAGATTTTTTCGTTTGATACATCAAAATGTTCGTCTGACCTTCCTCTACATCACTGCGCTAATCGTTTTCTTGGTCAATTTTTTAACCCCAAAGTTTGTTCAGGCTCGCTGTGTGCCCCTATGCCATGCCCTATGTTCTCAGCAGCAACTGTGAACTTAATTGCCTATTACTTAAGGGAGGACCTGGGTAGGAGGAAATCCAACTTCTTGAAATGTCAATCAATCATTTTATAAATATGCTCGTTGTAAATAATGGGAAAAATTAAGTATATATCATATAAAAAAATTAAATATCTTTAGAAAAACCATTATTTTACAAATATGTATAAGTCTGAAAATTTTGGTGCAGAATATAACAAATAGTAGATGTTGAGTCGACCAATATTGAGTTTTATTGGCCTTAGCAGGTATTATTGGCCTTAGCAGGTAATATTGGCCAATAAAACTCAATATTGGTCTCCTCACCATCCACTATCTATATAATATCAGTAAGACATAAAATATGTCCTAAGCTCTTTCTTTGGTGCAATCAAGGAACAAATATAATTTATTGGAGAGAGAATTGTGGCAATGCTTTTCTTCCTATTACAATACATAGCTCCATATTTCTTTTGCTCGGGAGGATGATGTAATGGACCAAAGCCTGGTACTGACCCTGTACATACATTGTGCGGCATTATCTGGGATTAGACCCCCCAGGGGGTTAATATATTTAGTCCATTAGTACTGTATGGATACTGAATGACAAGGCAAAAAACTACACACAAACTAAACAATCAGTTCGATTGTCACAGGTTATATAAACAGAAACTGTTATTTGATTTGACAGCTTCTCACACTTTCCTTAATGCTTATAGTTGTTGGCAACATGATGATTTGGTAACTTGTTGGCAATGGTAATTATGGTTAGCTGTTGGTGTTAAAGAGATTATGCCTGTGGTTTCTTTGTGTTTTATATTGTACTGGTTTAGCCCCCTTTTCCTATACCTTATACATTGCAAAGGGGCCTAATCCAGTACAATATTATATTGTACTGGATTTGAATAATAATAATTTTTGGGTGGAGACTCCCCCCTACGATCTAAAGAGGGCGATATATTTGATGGGGTTAGAGAAAAAAATGGGGTATAGTTTTTTTTGGGGGAAAGAGTTACAATATTTGCCTTTTTTAGATATTGGCATAGGGGTCTAAACCTTTAGTAATCATGTGTAAACGGGTCTAAAAGTTTAGACCCCTTTATTGAATGAACCCATTCAGTTGTGCACCATATGGGTCTAAAGGTTTAGACCCCATTGAAGCAATAAAAATTGGTTTAGACACCTTTATAATGAACCTCATTCGATTGTGCAACATATGGGTGTGAAGGTTTAGACCCATCAATGAAAAAATATTGGTTTAGACCCCTTGATTGAATGACTCTGAGGTTTGAATAAATTTATTGAATGAACCCCATTCAGTTCTGCAGCATATGGTTCTGAAGGTTTAGACCCCATCAAGCAAGAATTATTGGTTCAGACACTTTATTGGTCTAGACCAATTTTTATTGCTTCAATGGGGTCTAAACCTTTAGACCCATATTGTGCACAACTGAATGGGTTCATTCAATCAATGGGTCTAAACTTTTAGACCCGTTTACATATGATTTGTAATGTATAAGGGGCCTAAGCCTTTAGGCCCATATGCAGATATCTTGATATGCAGAAGGCGTCTTAAGGTTTAGACCCCTATGCCAATATCTAAAAAAGGCAAATATTATAACTCTTTCCCCCCAAAAAAACTATTACCCATTTTTTTCTCTAACCCCATCAAATATATCGCCCTCTTTAGATCGTAGGGGGGAGTTTCCCCCCAAAAATTATTATTATTCAAAAATATATATATAAAAGATATATAAATATTATTTATATTTTTACTCTATTTTGGATTTATATACATAAATGGTCTTATTACTCTGTATTATATTGTACTGCTTTAGCCCCGTCTGCAATGTATAAGGTATAGGAAAAGGGGCCTAATCCAGTACAATATAATATTGTACTGGTTTAGGCCCGTCTGCAATGTATAAGGTATAGGAAAAGGGGCCTAAAGCAGTACAATATAATAGTTTAAATATATTTTTACTCTATGTTCTATTTATATACAAAAATGGTCTTATTATTCTGTATTATATTGTACTGCTATAGACCCGTCTGCCATGTATAAGGTATAGGAAAAGGGGCCTAATCCAGTACAATATAATATTGTACTGGATTAGGCCCCTTTTCCTATACCTTATACATTGCAGACGGGGCTAAAGCAGTACAATATAAGACAGAGTAATAAGTCCATTTATGTATATAAATCCAACATACAGTAAAAATATAAATAATATTTATATATTTTTTTTATATATATTTTTGAATAATAATACTTTTTGGGGGGAGACTCCCCCCTACGATCTAAAGAGGGCGATATATTTGATGGGGTTAGAGAAAAAAATGGGGTATAGTTTTTTTTGGGGGAAAGAGTTATAATATTTGCCTTTTTTAGATATTGGCATAGGGGTCTAAACCTTTAGACCCCTTCGGCATATTAACATATCTGCATACGGGCCTAAAGGTTTAGGCCCCTTATACATTAGAAATCATGTGTAAACGGGTCTAAAAGTTTAGACCCCTTTATTGAATGAACCCATTCAGTTGTGCACCATACGGGTCTAAAGGTTTAGACCCCATTGAAGCAATAAAAATTGGTTTAGACACCTTTATTGAATGAACCTCATTCAGTTGTGCAACATATGGGTGTGAAGGTTTAGACCCATCAATGAATAAGTATTGGTTTAGAACTGAATGGGGTTCATTCAATAAATTTCTGCAAACCTGAGATTAATTCAATCAAGGGGTCTAAACCAATATTTATTCATCAATGGGGTCTAAACCTTCAGACCCATATTGTGCACAACTGAATGGGGTTCATTCAATAAAGGTGTCTAAACCAATTTTTATTGCCTCCATGGGGTCTAAACCTTAGACCCTTGTGGTGCACAACTTAATGGGGCTCATTCAATAAAGGGGTCTAAACTTTTAGACCCGTTTACATATGATTTGTTATGTATAAGGGGCCTAAACCTTTAGGCCCGTATCCATATATGTTTATATACAGAAGGGGTCCAAAGGTTTAGACCCCTATGCCAATATCTAAAAATGGCAAATATTGTAACTCTTTCCCCCAAAAAAAACTACACCCCATTTTTTTCTCTAACCCCATCAAATATATCGCCCTCTTTAGATCGTAGGGGGGAGTCTCCCCCTAAAAAGTATTACTATTGAAATATATATATAAAATATATAAATATTATTAAAATGTTTACTCTATGTTATATTTATATACATAAATACTGTTATTACTCTGTATTATATTGTACTGCTTTAGGCCCGTATACAATGTACAAGGTATAGGAAAAGGGGCCTAATCCAGTACAATATAATATTGTACTGGTTTAGGCCCGTCTGAAATGTATATAAAGTATGGGAAAAGGGGTCTAAAGCAGTACAATATAATACAGCTACATTTTGACCTCAGTATCAATTTCTTTTGGATTGCTATTTGGGACAGTGTCTATACTATATCTTGTACTGGTTTAGGCCCGTCTGCAATGTATAAGGTATAGGGAAAGGGGACTAAAGCAGTACAATATAATATTGTACTGGATTAGGCCCCTTTGCAATGTATAAGGTATAGGAAAAGGGGCCTAAACCAGTACAATATAATACAGAAAAATATTTTGCCGACTATCTATATATTCTGTCTTTATGTTTCTGAGTGTCTATATATTGTACTGCTTTAGGCCCGTTTGCAAAGTATAAGGTATAGGAAAACGGGGCTAATCCAGTACAATATAATATTGTACTGGTTTAGGCCCGTCTCCAATGTATAAGGTATGGGAAAAGGGGCCTAAAGCAGTACAATATAATACACACAAGGAGAATGCATTCACCCAGCAAAAGGCATAATCTCTTTGACACCATCAAAGCTGACCATTGCAAACAGATAACCATTGCCACCAACTAATCGTTAGCTAAGTGTGATAAGCTGTCACAATGAAACTAATTAATCAGTTTATTGTGTGTGGGCTTTTATATGGGAGGTAAATTGAATGAACCTCATTCAGTTGTATTTTACATAAGTTTAAGGGGGTCTATAAGTTTAGACCCCCGGGGGGTCTAATCCCTGATAATGCCCATTGTGCTATTGAACATGATCTGATTGTGCAAAATCAAGGCTGTTCTATATAAAATAACCAGGAGACCATATTATATTTAGCTTTACATCTGGTCATATATTATGCATAATTGTGCTTGAACAAATAGAGAACAATTAATTTTCAGGTCTACACTGCCAATATTGCCTCCATTTTGACAAATCAACATTTCCTCAGGCTATGCTACCAGCAACAATCTGTTTCTTCTCAACTGATATCTCCTTCTTCAAAGGTTAAGTCTTTCTTTGAAAAGACAATATGAGCTCATCTCCGAGACGGAATAGACATTATTTGATTTCTAGCAGGCATTGTGTTATCACACGGCAAACGTCAGTTGCTCAGGCAGTGTTAACAGCTCCTGCAACTATCTGAACCTCCTCAAATGAGATCTTCTGATGTGAAAGTGTCTTTGAAAAGGCACTACGGGCACATCTCAAATAGTGCTAAAATTGGATTATCATAATGCACAGTTAATGTTTAGAAACTCTTGTATGAACACTATGATTTATGCAGTTCTTGATTGGTGATTCTGACTGTATATTGTGTATTTATGCACTTGGTATAGCTAATTTGGACAGCTGGAGAACAGCAATGTTCACATAAGACATAATGTGTTATATCATAACCAATTTAGCGTCTCAGAAGTCTTTTTCTGTTATTTTAACTGTATGACAACGAAAGTATCCACAGAAGTATATCTGATATACTTCCGTGAGTAGCTTTATATGAATCGCTATGAGCAGATGGCTTCATACTCAACATCCTGCTGTTGGTTGGTGACAAACTTTTGCTCAGCTTCAGTTGTTGTGAAGGAAATATAGTAAGAAACATCATCTGTTATTAATAAGTATCTATTGATCTTTCAGATTATGAGATATATTAGGCTTGCATACATCATACTATTAGTGTTACGGAGATCTAGGCATCTGAAATTTTATGAGAGAGTAAATCAACTTTCAAGGCTCTTTCGTTTTTTGCTTGTTTTTAAATTGGATACCAGGTGCCTATGAGATGTGAACTACCAAATCACTCTCTCAATCACTCTGTTTATAAATTGGACATATTCTTCCATCAGTAAGACATATATGTCCTAAGCACTCTCTTCGATGCCATCATGGATGAAAAACAATTTAATGGAGAGATAATTGTGGCAATTTTTGCTTCCAATGAGCTCCACATTTTTGTGCTCGGGATGATGACATAATGGAACACAGCCTTGTACTGACCCTGCACATTCTTTGTGCTAAATATATATTGACCATCGTCTGATTACAAAATCAAAATAGTTGTATTAAATCATAACCAGGAAACATATTTTTATCTTTACATCCAATTATATATATAATGCATAGTTGTGCTAGCACAGGCTGAGAACAATTCATTTACAGACACTACGAATATTGCCTCCATTTTACAAGTATTTAAGAGAGTACCTCTGGCAATGTTAACAGCAGCAATCTGTTTTTTTCTCAAGTGATGTCTTCTTCTTCAAAGGTTTATATTCTTTCTTTGAAGAGCCAATATGAGCTCATCTCCAAAGACAGAATAGACATTATTTGATTTTCAGCAGGCATCGTGTTATCACACAGCAAACGTCAGTTGCTCAGGCAGTGTTAACAGCTCCTGCAACTATCTGAACCTCCTCAAATGAGATCTTCTGATGTGAAAGTGTCTCTGAAAAGGCAATATGGGCACATCTCAAAGGGACAGAATAACAAAATTTGTATTAGTAAGAAGTGCAGTCAAATTGCATTATTGTGAACAGTCATGCCACATTCAGAAACACTCATCTAAAAAATAAAATTTACACTTTAACTTGAACAAATTGTACAAATGCGCCTTATCGGCAGCGATACTTTCGTATACTTTGACCATTTATAAGTCTTGTGTTGCAATATTCAACATAAAAGGCCTAACTAAATTCTGTCTGTTTTTAGACTTTCACAATTTTGACAATATATATAATATCTTTATTCACACAATGTTGACCATTAGTACTATAATAAAACCCTATGACAGTGTAGTTCACAGCTATGAACATCATGAGTGTCAGGTCTGCTCTGAATTAGTTCAGAAGCAGACCTGACACTCATGATGTTCATAGCTGTGAACTACACTGTTATGGGTTTTATTTATATCCCGCAATGATTTATCAGTGGTTTTTACAGTCCTTGTCATACTTACGTAGAATCTCAATTTTTTTTCTATGCTGTAGAACTGATGTCAGAGATGACTCTATTCTAGCATTGCAATATATGTAAATTAACTACAAGCTGTGATGTCATTTCAAACTGAGTCAGATTCCCCAGTTTCTAACCAATGCCAATCCACCAAACTGAGCATCACAGTTTCAACTCAGTGTCAGAGTGAAAATTGGGTCTGGGAAAACCCATGCAAGTTTGACATCACAGCCTCTCAGCCAATGGGCTGCCAGAACGAATATACATAACATAAGCCATGTGTTTACAAACAAATTGTCAAAGCCTTCTGTTTATACCAGCTTCCATCAAAGTTTAAAGTTGTAAGTTAGCAAGTTTGTAGATTTATCAAACAACTCTGTGGGGATTATAACAGTTGTCTACTGTGAATGCTCACAAAGCTGCCATTTGGTAGGATTAGACTGGTGATTGCTGTGATAAATCATTGGGATCAAAAATGTAATGCTTCCTTCAATATATCAATGTTTGAACTGTGATGACGTAGTTTACGGTCAGCCCATTGGCTATCAAGCTGTGATGACGTAGTTGTAGAGGCTATCCCTGATAAAACTCTTACTCTGACACTGTGTTGAAACTGTGACGCTCAGTTCAGGAGGATCAACATTGGCTAGAAGCTGGGAAATCTGACCCAGTTTGAAATGACATCACAGCTTGTAGTTAATTTACATATATTGCAATGCTAGAATAGAGTCATCTCTGACATCACAGTTCAACAGCATAGAAAAAAAAAATTGAGATTCCACGTAAGTATGACAAGGACTGTAATAAATTTTAGACTGATGACTTCAAATTCTCCCAAGTTTGGAGCAGCCATTTGTTGTGACGTCAGCAGCAGCCCATTGTGACATCATGACATAAACAATCACTGCCCATTGTTTGCATAACAACGCCAGATAATTTATTTCATTGAGTTCACATGGATGAACTCAATGGTGTGAACTCAATGGTTTTTCAAGGCGTTCACTCGCAATTGCGGGATATAATGTTAAAATGGATGGTTTCCTCAGAACACAATTAATGTTGGTGTTGTACCTGTGGAAAACATTTGCACTGAGGAAGCCATCCTTTGTGGATTGGTGAAAGTCTCTGCAGGTAAAAATCAGTTTGGATATATTGAAAGAAAACTTTATATAAAAAAGATGGATTGTATCGGCTGGACAGATTCTGTTGGTGAGTATTTACCAGACATTTTCATTAAAGCATTTCACTGGAGAAAAATCTTAATTTTCCATAATTACCTCAGTATTAAAAGATCATTGTTTCTGAAGCTGAGGGAAATAGCAGCCACAATTGTAGACATAATATATTAATTATGGCCGCAGCTGATTAATGAGCTTCCAAGGAAAAAATGTATAGAGAGGAAGAATAATGTGAGCCGAACAAGGCATAGGTCTTTTGTTTTTATTGACATGAATTGCCATGGAACTCAAGAAATTTTCATCTGTGAAATGCAGTATTTTTAAACAAGAAAAGCTAATCACATTAAGTTTCTTTTAATTTGGGGGACATTTAATCAGTGATTTTTTCATTTAGAAAAAAGATAAGAAAAATTTATTTATTAACTCAAACGTCATTCATAAAAAAAAAGACAATGAAACATTTTGAGATATGAAAACAAAAAAATTTTCTGATTAGCTGCCTTATCTTTACCCATGTATCAAGTGGGTCTTTTGATGCACAGTACTGATGACATGTGATTATATGAATATCAAATCTTTCCAACAGCACAGAGCACACTTGTAGTACTGTCTCTGTTCGGGAATGACAAGTGGCATCAGAATGCTGACAGTCCCTGGAAAATCGAATTGGGTCAACAATAATTTGATCTGTTTTGGACAGATCACAAGATCAGGTCGCACAACAGCTGTTCATATTACTATGCCAAACTACTTTCACAAAGCATGGTTGCTGGCAAATATCCAGTCCATTGCTTTGAATGTAAATGTTTGGAAGTCATGAGACAAAAAGAAACTTTTGAAACTTTAGTATAAACTTTGCCCGTGAAAGAGATGATTTTACTCATCAGAGGTTTGATGGTATTCAATCTACTTATGTCATTTAGTACATGTTAAATTGTGGTCAGAAAAGTGTCCAAAAAGAATGCTCTCTCACTTATTCATGTGTGGATACAAAGCCAATGTTTTTGCTTTGTGATATAAAAATGCTCAATTGTATTTATTCTGTTACTTTATGGAGATTTATTAACTAGGACAACAATATAATTAACAATTTCATAAAAGCTGTGTAACACTCAACAAAATGTCTTGTCCATGCCAGGGGCGGATCTAGGATTCTTTAGGTGGGGGGGCGGACCTCATGAGGCCCGAAGGGCCGAAATGACACGGCAGGGTTTTTAGATTTTCTGAGACGCATTGTGAGCTCTCAAAGGGGGATGTTTTTAAAGAATTTTGTTACACAAATTTGTTACACATTTTTATCTTTTTCAGGTACTACTTGGAGACAAATTAAATCAAGCTTGACAAATTGATCGTTATTCGATGATTTCACATGGAAACTGTGTCCCAATCAAAGTTTATGAATAACTGAAATTTGTTCAAATGATTTAAAATACATTGTTTCATCCATTTTTCTCCATGTAACATATACCAAGCGGTCAATTTTGCCTCACAGATTGCTTCATGCTGCAGTAACTCTGATTTTTTAAAAGTTTGACAGACAGCCGCTTTTACTCAGGGTCAATGAATGGTAAAAGAGAGGCCCTGCAGTGACGTCAATGATGTCCTTGGACAAATTCATGTTATCACTCATTTTTCTTTGACTGCAACCTCTATTCATGAAGCTCTTGGTGGGGGTTATGGGGGACAGGGAATTCAATAGCAAAATGGCCAAGAGACTGGGGCACAAAATCCAATCCAGAGCTGAGGGACAGGGAATTCAAATTTCAATTAAAAAACTGCAAAGGGACAAGGAATTCAAAAAGGCCAAGGGACAGGGGGACGCAAAACCCAATCCAGAGCCTAATTCATAAGGAGTAAAGTGGGTGAAATTAGTTCGGTAATGGGGCTTTCAGCCAGAAATGTTCTTTTCTTCTCTTTGTTTCAATTTAATATTTATAAATGTAATATAATGTTTGGAGATTTTTAGGAAGCAGCTGCCCTCCCACAGCCCCTAAAGTCTGTCAGAGTTAAAACTCTGACTTGCTTGGCAAGAACTTCTTGTTAAACTCTGACTTCACTTGAACTAAGTAAACCTCAGCTGAATTAATGTAATTTCATAGGACTTTTCTGTTAAATATTCTTCAACGGTACATTATAACTTCGGAAATTTCATAATTTTTGTACACAGAATATTAGGTAGTATTCGAATGTGTCAATTTTTAGTGGGTTTTTATTTTGAATATATATACTTTACAAAAGTCCTATTAGAGTGTGGCATGCATTTTGTCATTTCTGTAAGGTAAAACATGGCTAAGTTATGCAACAATGACTTGACTTTAGCCGACTCAAGTCTGACTTGACTGGAGTGAACATTGACTTTGGGGTATACCCCTGCCCCTGCAGTCCCCTGCATTCCATGTCTATGCTGTACAGCAAAAATTGAAATAGAATGAAGAATAAACAGTAATTTGTAAGATAATTGAAAAAAAGAACCAAGGTAATATGATCTAAAGTTTGAACTACCGAAACAAAAGCTTCATCAACACTGCTGTAAGACAAACAAGAACAGCAGAGTTTGCTTATACAGTAGGCCTACAACATCAAATATCTGGTCTGTCAAACCGAATAAATCTAACAGAAATCAGAATCAAACAATAAAGATTAAACAGGCCTAATGTAGAAAGTGCTCTTACAGTCTGTCTCATTTCTAGAAAATTCACAAAATAGCTCATCTATCTACGAGTATGTGTCTTTCTACTGCGTGACCTATAGATGCTGAGCTGTCAGGCCAAATACCGGTTCGCATGTTGTGAAACAAACTGTAGTATAGACTCACATAATTTTTTTTTCTACTAAAAAAAAAAAAAAATTTTTTTTTTTTTTTTTTTTTTGAGGGGGTGGGGGGGCAGTCGCCCCTTTCGCCCCCCCCCTGGATCCGCCCCTGTCATGCCACAAGTGACCCCCTCTATACTGACATTATATGTGAGCTACAATGTATACATCCTCCATGATAAAAAAATAGTTCCAACTTATTTTGGTATTTACAAGCTTTCTGCTTAAAATTGAAGCCAACCAGAGTTGGATTAGACTCTTACAGAGTTTTTGGAAATAAACTAGATCATAACTAAATGATGGGACTGTCGTTTTTTCTTCCACACTGTCCTGGTTTCTTCCAGAAATTGAAATTTGGTTGACCGCTCACAGGAGCTCGCGAATTTTGCACCTTAGGTGGCAGAAAATAGAGGTCAACTTGTAGACAGCTTGTAGTACATAAGATGACAGACATGACATTGGTTGATGAAGATACATTTTGAGAGGCACCAAATGTCTAAATTTCATTTTTATAAGCGAAATGTGTGTATCAGACTATTAACTAAATAATTATCAGTATGTTGGGTGAGCGCTGCTCCTCCTTTTGTGGCCATTTCAATGGACTTTGCAGAAATGAAAAGCCTGGCTGATTGAGTGTTGAAAGCTTCTAATGAAGCTCCTCTGAAGTGGTCTGGAATATTTGAGCAAAGCATTGTTGAGGGTGTTTTATATAATGGGTCTTTTCGGAAGAAGACATCTGCATTCTGTAGTGCAAACGCATCATGGCAACTATACCCCAGTTTGCAGTCGTGTAGAAAAATAAATTTAAACTTGGTGGTAAATGCAAAATCAAGAATTTGATTCCAAGGAGTGGCTAGAGCAGCTTAAAACAATTAATGCTATCAAACACTACAGTCAATTGATTACGTAACACTGAAAATTCCATCAATAAAGGAAGCTATGGCAAACAATGCTGAAATAATTTTTCTGTAACGTTCATCCAGCTTTCAGCTGCTGACATTTGACTGAATCTTTCTCCACTTTACAACACGCGAAATGAAACTTTGCAGAGACTCTTCACACATTTACTTCCATTTTAATCTCGACTTTGAATTAGAAAGAGAATGTGCCTTGGGAATTTTGGTGGTTCATCCGCCATACTCCCCATCCACCAAGGAGCCCAACAAGGGGGACTAATATAGGCATTGCTGCGCCCAGTACCCTAGTCCAGGGATACATGGGTATATATTCTCAGAGAAGGCTTGGTAAGAAATACAGCTGCAATCATATTGAAACATGGCCAGCACGTAGACTTGGTCAGAACCTTCTTTGATTGACCCATCAGTCATGGCCGAATAGGACCGAAATCCTAATGAAAACATGACAAGCCTATTGACTTGACCAGGCCAATCCAGACTCCCGTCTAGGAGAAATCCAGACCAAAGTAGTGGGAGGGACCAACTTAGTCCCATCCAACTCAACTACCAGGACCTCTTCATCCTCCGACACAGGTCACAACCCACGGCAAACAGGTCGCCTCTTGAAGCATCAAGGAGACGTGTTGGCCACTAAGGATACAGGATTTCACCTCAAGTGTTACCACCCACCGCCACGAGGAGGCCCGAGACCTGCGGGGGCACACCAAAACCCGTTTCTGTGAGATAAAAATTGGCTTAGTTATGCAAAAATGACTTGACTTTAGCCGTCTCAACTCTGGCTTGACCTAACTGAACATCAAATTGCTGCTTGGAAAGCTAACTATGACTTCACTAGTAGACTTCATGTAGTCGACTTTGGGGTCTAGTTGAAGACATAAACATATGAAGGAATGTGCAAAGGAGCTCAGTTGTGTCAGATTGTTATCAAACATGTGAGGACATCTTATTTGAAGAGTTAAAATGTATAATTTTCTGTCCAGCTGGTGCATCTATACTAATCAAAATGGATTTTTGTATCCTATCTCTATAGGTTACAGCAAATTTATGTATTTTCCATATATATTTTTTTGAATATAAATAATTTGCTTCAATTATAATTGAGACAGGAGTAAACAGCATTATCAAAGCAACAGCAGACTGTAAATCCATTTATTATGATGTTTTGTTACAGATGCTCAATATAAGTAAATAATACCACTGTATAGGAAGTGTTTGAATAATTGCAGTATCGGAGATAGTTTTAACATCTCATTGTTTTATTAGCGCATGTCAAAACTTTATTCTCTATAACTTTTTACCTCTTACCTTTTTTTATTTGACTGTTTTTTGGTAAATATATAAGTACGTGTACTGTTTTTCGAGTGAATGAAGATGATATATATAAAATCTTACCATTATCCCAGCTGTCCATTCCACGTCTAAAAGCAGCTGCATTACACAAAATCAGGTCTCCAAGGCCAGTAAACAAGGAAATATGCCAAGAGATGTCTGAGATCAATCATAAGAAGTTGTGCCCTTCAGAAGGAAAAGGTCACAGCATTGTCAACAAGAAGCAGCTGGTTGTGACTAATTAAAAAATCCCACAGTGGAATGCTTGGTAAGACGAATAGTGGGCCACAGTAGAGCCTTTTTTCTAGGGCATTAACAGTTGTAAATGTCCATAATCCCAAAAATTACTTTAGTCGCCAGAGGTGGATGGTCACAGTTTTAAGTTGTCGCATTTTGTTTCAGACAGTTACACCTGGAAAAATTGTGTATTGTTGAAGAGTGATGTCACAGTTTCAGTCAAATAGTTCCCCGTGGCCTAATGGTTAAAGGCGCTTGTTTGTGCTACCACTGGCTGTGAGGTCGTGGGTTCGACTCCCACTCCTGGAACTCAATTTGGTCCGAGCCCATGGGACATTAAATGGAGGTGGGTTGTATCCAGTGTTCTGTGCTGGGGCAACTGAAAGACCCTGGACATCCCTGAATTAATAGGGTATGTACCAGACTCTCAGTCTTCTCATCACTCATCATCATACGGCGGTCACCAACACTGGAGAGTGCTGAAGCATGGGAACCTTTGGCAATGTTCCCCTTGTCTCTGCCCATGGGCGCCATACTATGGCTGCCCTGAGCTGTATCATTGTGGAAGGCTCACCACGAATTTCGTGCCTGTATTGCAGTGCATGACTGATAGTATATACAATACAATACAATACAATTAGCTTAATTCCATTTAATTACGAAATTCGAGAGCTGTCATATGAACCTGTTTTAATGTTTCCTTGTTTTAAAGAGTCTTTTCTCTGTGGCCTGAAATTGTCCATTATCGGAATTTCCGGTGACTATAGCTCAGAAACACCAGGAAGAAAAGTGCCAATGCACAACTAACAGTAACATGCTACAACGTATATTTAGCACTGAAACTTTTTTCTTGCACAATAAAGTGTTTTCCACACAGCAAAAAAAAAAAAATTCATGACCTTGACAAATTTAGATTTATCTCATCTTCCGACCATGCTTTACAATTTATTCTGGGCAAAATCATGAACAATGAGGATTTTTTTGTACAGTATGTAGTGTCAGGTGGTGAAATTTCCCATGCATGCATTTTTGCTCTGATAGTAAGCAAGATGGATGAATGATTGAGCTTTATGTCTCGTATTTATGCACTTGGTAGGCTAATCGGGACAGCTGGAGGACACTGCCATGAGGTGAAGGATGATTGAAGCAGCTGTCCAACATAGGCCCAGGTGACCCGGCAAGAGCTGGAATTGAACCCTGGACCCAGCGATTGGCAGTCCAGCACGCTACCACTTGACCAAACCGCTCCCACCCCAGATGGCAAGCAAGAAGGATTAATATGTAAATGGTACTGCCACGAAATTTGCGCAGCAGTTTTAAAAAAGATTTAAGACTCACAGTGTTACCATAACTTTTATTTTTATTTCATATCCAATGTATAAAGCAGTTACATATGTAACTGTTTCAGAAAATTAGGAAGACAGATATGTTGAAAGACAGATAACTGTAGAATAATAGAGAGATAACATATATAATAGATACAATGTTGATAAAACAACTGTCTCAAAAACAATGTTGATAAAACAACTGTCTTAAAAATGGACAACATAGTTTAAGGAGTTATGTAATAACTTCACTTAAATTTGCAACGATCATGGGCGGCAAAAGGCACCAAACATGTTTATTGATGTGGTATTTGGTGGACTAAAATTCATGTGTAAATGATATTGGGAAAAAATATTCTGAATATTGCTTTAAATTTGTTTTTTCCCTGTTGTTTTATACAAACTCTTTGTACATGGTTGTTGAATTTTTATTAAATTATGTTTCAATAATAGTTTATTACTTGCAAATTTAGATGTAGTTACTATTTCTGTTTGTATACATACAAATTATTATATTTTGTATATATGAATTATCATATAAATTACTATTTCTGTTTTGTATATAAATTATGTCTCAATAATAGTTTATTACTTGTAAATTTAGATTTAGTTACTATTTCTGTTTTGTATATATAATTCTTCTCTTTTTACTTCATTATATTTTTATTTTATTTTATATATATGACACATGTATTTTATGATATTTCGCTGTCTAATAAAAGTTTATATATATATATATAAATAGAAAGATAAAGAAATAGATAGATAGATAGAGAGATAGATAGATAGATCTCAATGGTAAAAGGCAGACAATACTGAAGGCTGCCAAATTTAAGTCTAGGTTTGATTGTTGACATTACATAATCGCATAATAGTAATAAAAAACAATAACACGATTTGTCAGTAGATCAATTTGCTCACTGTTACATAATCATCAGTTTATAATGATTATGTAACTTTAATTTTGTTATGTGTTCTTGTAGTCTGTTTTGAAATTAAATGAATCACTTGTTAATAATTTAATTTAACTTGTCAAGGCTAATAATTAACTATTCCATAAAAATTATAGGTACAGGGAATATTACCTCAGAAAATTGAATTTTTAAGACACTTTTGAAGTTGAATATGTTTTTTTTTTTAAATTTACGAAACTAAATCATTGATAAGAAGCTGGGCCCACTTGACCTAATTTCCAACAGTGTGGACTGCTGATGTTGAGACCATCACTGCACAGATTTTTGAGTCTTCTCCTGTGTTCAATTTCACTTCGCGAAACGGCCTGCAGCTGTTTCGCTGTGCGAATATAATAAATTATACCTAATTTCCAGATAGTCTCTAAGTATGCAACATTAGTAAGTGTAGAGAATGTAGAAATTATTGAATGAGGTAGTATTTTCCACAATCATTGCTGCTGATGAGCTTATCATTCAAGGCTAATGTGACTGTGCAGCTCCTAATTTTACTGCTTGGCATGGCATTCCAATTATGGCAGCACCATGATTATATAAAGATGGAGGGCTGCTAATTTAGTGTGATAAATTTCCATCTATAGAAATATTGCAATATTTTGATGTCCAGCTCTGACAACCCCACTTATCCAGTACTTGAGCTTGTGCTTTCACTATGACAGTTACTCTAACTGCTAAATTAATGAATTAAATATATACCAGCATTAACATAATATTTCTCAAGATCATTTTTTAGCTCTCTGAACATTATATTTTGATAGTTTTTGACTAATGTATTATGATATTATCGCTCAAAATACATCCTTTTTTGGTCAAACCCCAGCACCCAACTGCCTGGGGGAAAATAATATCCATATTCAGTGTGTGTTTAGGTATGCTGCTCAGCATACATGTGTGTAGTCAATTCAATGCACTCCTGATCAACCAAGTCAGCCCAGCATCACTGAGTGCTGGATAGGTCAACTGCTTGATAGGTCAACTGCTTGATAGGTTAAGGGTTAAGGTAAGAGGTCCAAGGATCTCTTGATCAGAAAGGTCAGTCAATCAATATGAACACATGATAAAGTTGTGACAATTTCTGATCTCATTTCCTTGACAGCTACTATGATAAGGCAATGAACAGAATCAGCTGCCACAAGAAATATAAAATAAAGAAAGTAAGGGGTGGCCATTGGGAAGTATCCAGGACAGCTGATGTTGACAATGACCGTTTTATCATCAACCTGAAGTTGGAAGTTTTGTCTCTCTTTCATAGACTATCGTTTTATGCCTGACAGTGTAGATACAGGCATTTATTTTACCTCTTAAAATAAGATAATAATGATAGTCAGAGATGGTTAAACTGTGTTACAATGCATCTCCATTGGATCATACAAATTAAAAATAAAAGGTGGATTATTTCTTGATGGAATCTAGTAATTTTAAGATTATGACAAGATTGGATCCCCTTCGGATGAATCAACTTACAACGTCAAGTCCTTGATTTTGTTAAGATAACCTCGTGATCGAGGATGTTTTGGTGCATTTGCAATTTTGTATTATGGAATGAAAATCACTTTTACCAAAGACACCCATTATACAAACACACTCCAATTGCTCTGCGACTCCGACTCCCGACTCCGCGTATAGACATTTTTGCACATTAATATTAAATGATTAACAGAGAAGAAATAGTCATTCGACAGAGTTTTAACAGGATTTTGTACATGAATACTTGCTTAGGAAGTTTTATGTAAAATTTGGGGTTCATTCCACATATTTGAAACTGTGTTTTTTGTAAATTATATTAATTATTTTTAGGAGTCAGGAGTCAACACTTTAATATTCGACTCCAACTTCAGCCGAAAAATCAAAATTCGACTCCGACTCCGACTCCACCCAAAAACCTCCGACTCCATGACTCTGAATCTGGACTCTGACTGTGACCCCAAAAACCTGCCCAATTGTATTGTATGTGTCAGGGCCAGACTGAACCAGACAGGCCAGAAAAGGAGGAGCAGCTCTGGGCCAGTTAATTATTAGTATAATGTCATGTTTCACTACATGGACCTAACAATACTTTTCATGGACAAGGCATTCCATCTGCTTACTCTCAGTGATGTTGCCCATAAATTGGCAAATCTTCATCATCTTGCTTTTGCACTGATTGATCTCAGATTGATCTCTCTGATCTCTTGACCTACATCTATATCTTCTGCACTTAGTGACCTTATATGACATCAATGATCAGATTTCATCAGCTACAGCCAGTTGACTTCCGCAACAGATAACACAATGGACATCTATGGACTGGCATAATAATGCACCAAAATCAAAATCGGGTCAGGGACAGGCCCTGCAAGTCACAGCGTCACAGCCAGATAGTTAACTGGCTAACAGTGAAACTGTACGTCACTTTTTTCACATTGATATCTATAACCAAAATAAAAGGCCTTCACAATCATTGTAAACACCTAGATTCTGTGATGCGAAGTTGCTATGATGCGGCTCTTGCAAGGGCTATTCAAGACCAATTTCACTCTGTTTTTGCGTTGAAACTATGATGCACAGTCGGGGGTGGCGGAAGGCTTGGGAGCTATTTTAATAATAATATATTGTAAAATTAGGGTATAGGGAGATATGACAAGGACAATAAGCTCTGACAAATTCCTCTCTTTATCGTGACTAATCAAAAAACATCTATGGTTTTCTCTATGCATAACAATGGATCAGCTGTAGTATATAAATTTTAATAAAGTAGAATGACGCGTTTGTTTGAGTTAGAAGCACTCCGAGTCACCACAACATTTTTATCCTGTTTCTTTAATTACAACCAAAGTTTAATTCATTGCCAGATAAAAAGGGAAAATTGAATCGGCTGTTGAACAGTTGGTGTTGAGGCAGGGATACATTTGACCACTCCCCCCCAACAATGTCTTGCCCCCATCCAACAACGTTTCGCCCCCCCACCCCAACAGGTAATGTTGTAAAAGGATTATTCCCTGTTGGTGCTTTTTAAAAGATGCTGATCATTAAACCAGGTTAGCTTGAAAAAAAAAACAGAATTCTTTTCAGGATCTCTTTGGCCTTGACACATACAATTGCAAGAGCAAAATTGAGATCTAGAGCTTTCACTTCAACGGACTTTGCCAAAATGAAAAGGCTGGCTGATGGAGTGTTGACAGCTTTTAATGAGGTTCCCCAGATGTGGTCTGGAAGATTTGAGAAAAAGAAACAGCATTGCTCTTTTCTGTGAAATTAGGCTTGTGGAAGAATTTTTTGTTCTCGGTACCAAACTGCCATTATAATTGGCATATATTCTAGATTACATAAGAGAGCGGAAAAATATTCATTGAAAGATATCAGTAGACATAAATGCGAAAATTTAGGAAGAATTCAGTTTGATATGAAAACTTAACAAGATGATATAGTGTCACAAAATTAACAAGACATTAAAACTTCTATGTAAGGAATACCACAAAAATCAAAATTAATCTATCTTTACAGAGGCGCAATGCACGGCGCTCGGCAGCATTTCCTGTCTCTTCTATGTTAATTTTGGGCCGGGGGGGCGGGATGGCCCACTGCCTCCCTAAATACGCAACAGTATCTTTAGTTTTTCTTACTTGTGCAGTAGGATCATTTCATTAAGGCAAGTGAGTAGTATTATAGATTGGACTTTACCAAGGGTCTATGTTCATTTACTGCCATCTTGTGAAGTACTGCATCATCTTTTGGCAGGCTGATCCTGTACTGGCCAGTTAGCTGTGATTGTATAGTGGTTAGCCTACGACTCAGATTATGTCTCTTTTATCAAACATTTCTAATGGACATTTTTCAAGTGTATGAGTCACCTTGTTTAAATAAAATCAGGCAATTTTAACAATTATGTTCTTGAGATTGGACTTTTCCAAGAGTCTTTGCTCATTTACTCCCATCTAATGAAGTAATCCATCACCTTTTGGCAGTCTGAACTTGACCTGGCCCAAGAAGAAGACACCATAAGGTAAGAAGCCCAAGCTTATACGAGAAGTCTGGAACAGTGCACTAATGGCATGCGGCAAAGCTTTAGCTTCGCTTGTATGTCAGCGCTGTTTTCTTCCTCAGCTGTACACTCTGAAGCTTACCAAAAATTTCTCCGGCTAATCACAATTGCACACAGCAAAGGGTTCACTGTGCCTTGCCCTGTGTTATGGGCTCCAGCCTGATAAGTATTTTTTTTAGTATTTTTGGGAGTCCGATTAATTGATAAAATCAAGTCTCAAATCAAAAGTTGCAAGACTGCTTGGTGAATCATTATGCTGCAAATGGGCTTTTCCAGTGTTTAGGGAAAACAATTAATTGATTTGCAGAACATTTATACGACATTTGATATATACACATTAAGTTCATTCCGGCTGAGAAAGGGCTTCCATACTGTCTTTTTCTGTTATTTCAACTTCATGACATTGTTTAAAAAATATTTTCATTGTGGGCCTAAAGTAGGGGAGACCGGGGCTATTTGAAGCACTTGTTTTTATTTTTGCTCTGGAGAGTTAATGGCATAAGATATTCACACCAAATTTTGGCATGTGATAGTAGGTGTGTTTAACTCAATGATGAGCTTATGAGATATTGTAAATACTTTTTGAATTTCGTGTTACAGACACAAATTTCCAACTTTTTTTTTGCTTCAAATAACCCCGTCCCCGGGGTTATTTGAAGCACCATCAATTTTTTTTTAGACAACTACTTATAACAGGGTTTACTTTTACATTACTGCTATCCCTATGATGACTACCACCTTTAGTAAAATAGTTATTAGAAAAGATATTGTTTACAGTAATTAACACAATTTTTTGTCCGTTTTGGGTAAAAAAGCTGGTTTTTCAAAAAAAAAAAATTCTGCAATGCAAATATACACTGTGTTACTTCTTTATTGCAATAACTCAAACTTGCAATGACTTGCAAGGTAATTTGAACAAGAAAAATCATGTTTTGGCCAACTCCATCATGTGCGGTTCAACTAACCCCGTCACACCTGGAGCACAATATTGCATTATTTTTCGGTCTTATCAAATGTGCGTAACAAAATGTTTCTGGGTGTGAATTTGGAATGGGTTTGCTCTTTCGGAATAAGGGTTAGTTCACCTAGATATTAGTATTTACTATACAATAACTCCAATCGAAATCTGTGCAAAGAAGTTACTTGGACACCATAAAAACAAACTTTCGTGCCTACAGAATTGGCATTTTGGAAATATGGATTATTAAGGGTGTGATAACGTGTGCCAATAAACAATGTATCTGCCAAAAGTACCAATGTGGCAAGAAAAAAATTTAAAAGTCGAATTTAGGCCATGTTTCATATAACCCCGCGCTTCAAATAGCCCAGGTCTCCCCTATTTAGACATGTTATTGAATTTGATTTGTCAATACTCTCTTTCAAGGTGAATAACCTGAAATTATCTTGGAAATCTTTGGAGACACATTAATGGACCCGTCACGGGTTGAGCACTTCTATTGTCACATTTGTTTTATCCCTTCTTTCCATGGATGCAATTTCCCTCTTTTTCAGTATCACGTATTAAAAAGTTTCAGTATGTCCAAATCACCTCAGTTGGATCGTTTTATGCCTTGTCAGTTGCGGTACTTTCATATGCTTTGACCTGAAGGGCTGTTTTGGAAATCTTACCTGAGAAGCTTGCGTGTGAGAGCTGTGGCACACCTGAACTAAGTTTAAACTTTTGAAGGTATCACTTACCAGCTCTTACCGTAATGAAGCAGTGGCATAGCTAATAATGGGTGGATGGTATCTCTGCATCCAGTGAACTTTGAACATGCAGTATATGAAGGATTTCAAGGCAAATTTTACCCAAAATGAGCCATACCAGTTGTGAGAGTTCTTGGCAGTTTCCAGTCCTTTCTTTGTAAGAATGCCCTGTTCAGTTGGTCGCCTTCTCATCACTAGGACTTCATCTAATTTGCTTAATTAACCTACATCCATTGTGATTTTGGGGGAGGGTGTATTTGATTTTCAGAGGGAGAGGGACTTTTGCAGTATGTATGAAGCAATATTTTGTCAAATTGAATCATTCCGTCTGAGAAATTGTGTCCATATTTACTCGATGTGACCCCATGCATTCATTCTTTGTAAGCTGTCATTTTATCGCACCCAAGGTCATCCTTGTCACCAAAGGTCACTTAGTGGTAACCAGGTGAAGGATGAAGGTCAATTTTCCAAATGACCTCAGGATCAGGCAGGTCAATGTGTAAATATGAACAGATGATTAATGCAGAAAATTTCCGATTTTGCTTCCTTCCAAAAGTAAAAAGGAAGCAATAAAGAATCGTTTCACCGGAATCTGATGTACAGGAAAGGTGGATTTCCATTTAATATTCTTTGGATATTTCATTTGGTGCAACATGTCCAAACTAAATTTTGTATAGAGACTTTCACCATTTGACAAAATATATAATATCTTTATTCACACAATGTTGAACATTGGTCCAATGTTAAAATGGCTAGATTCATCAGAACAAAAATAATGTTGGTGTTGTTCCTGTGGAAAGCATTTGTACTGAGGAAGCCATCCATTGTGGATTAGTGAAAGTCTCAGCAGGTAAAAATCAGTTTGGATATATTGAAAGGAAACTTTATATAAAAAAGATGGATGGTAACCCCTTGATAGGTGCCGTTGCTGAGTATATCAGACATTTAAGGATCATGTAAAACATTTCACTGGGGAAAAATCCAATTTTCCATAATTACCTCATTATATTTGATTAAAGGATCTTTCTTTCTGAAGCTAAGGAAATTTGCAGCCATAATTGCAGACATGATATACTAATTATGGCTGCAGCTGATTAATGAGCTTCCAAGGAAAAATGCATAGAGAGGGAGAAAAATGTGAGCTGAACCAGGTATCTATAGGCCTTTTGTTCTTTTTAACATGAATTGCTATGGAACTCCAGAAATTTGCATCTGTGACAAGAAAAGCGGATCACACTAAGTTTCTTGTGGCACATTTAATCAGTGATTGTTTCTTACGGAAAAAAGATAAGAACAAATTTTTAAATTCTTAAATGTCATTCATAAAGAAAGACAATGCAACATTTTGAGATATGAAAACAACAAACTTTTCCGATTCGCTGCCAGTGTTCCGATGCACAGTACTGATGACATGTGATTATATGAATGTCAAATCTTTCCAACAGCACAGAGTATACTTGTAGTATATGAGACGACAGACCTGTGACATTGGTTGATGAAGATACATTTTGGGAGGCACCAAATGTCTACATTTCATTTGATAATCGAAATGCGTTTATCAGACTAATAACTAAACAATATTTAGTGTGTTTGGTGTGCGCTGCTCCTCCTTTTCTGGCCAATCTAGTTCTGTCTGGCCATGACACGTACAATTGCATGAGCAGAATTGAGAGCTTTCCCTTCAATGGACTTTGCAGAAATGAAAAGCCTGGCTGATGGAGTGTTGCCAGCTTCTAAAGAAGCTCCTCTGATGTGGTCAGGAACATTCGAGCAAAGTAACATTGAGGGTGTTTGTAATAATGGGGTCTTTGTGGTATAAGACATTTTCATTCTGTAGTGCAAATGCATCATGGCAACTGCTACAGTTTGCAGTCTTGTAGAAAAATAAATTCAAACTTGTGGTAAACGTAAAATCAAGAATTCCACCAATAAAGGAGCTGCAGCAAACAATTCTAAAATACTTTTCTCATAATGTTCATCCAGCTTTCAGCTGCTGACATTTGGCTGAATCTTTCACAACTTTAAAACACACCAAATGAAACTTTGCAGAGACTCTTCACACATTCACTTCCATTTTAAAAAATGAAGTAATGCATCAATGTTTGGCAGTCTGATTTAAACCTTGCTAAAGGAGAAGACACCTCAAAATAAGAAGCCTAAGCAAATAGGCTTACGAACAAGAAGTCTGGAATGTGGCACTAATGGCATGTGGCACGGCTTCAGCGTCATTTGTTTACCATTGGTGTTTTGTTCCAAAGCTGCCATCCTTCACTCCAAACAATTAGAGGACTAAACTGGTTTTTCAAATACCAAATGGTTTTTTAGAACAACCATGGTGGATTTTTTAATTGAAGTTTGGTTGTTTGCAAAGAAATACGGCATTCATGACAACATAGTTATATATACAGTACTTCAGCAAACCGAAATGGTATGATATGAGGGACAAGCCCGAAAGGTTTTAGTGTCAGCTTTAGCATTTGTGTTGAAGACATAAACATATGAAGGAATGTGCAAAGGAGCTCAGTTGTGTCAGATTGTTATCAAACAGTGAAGGCATCTTATCTGAAGAGTTAACTTCTCTAAATTTGTGTCCAACTCGTACATCTAATCAAAATGGATTTTTTTTGTATCCTTTCTCAGTAGGTTGTGTACAGACAATTTATGTATTTTCAATATTTTGCGTCAATAAATCATTTGCCTCAAATATAATTAAGACTGGATTTAAAAGCATTATCAAAGCAAGAGCAGACTGTAAATCTATTTATTATATTTTATCACGGATGCTCAGTATAAGTAAATAATACCGCACTATATAAAGTGTGTGAATAATTGCATTGTAGGAGGTCATTTAACGTCTCATTATCTCATTGTTTTATTAGTGCATGCCAAAACTTTATCTTTTATAATTTTTCGGCCTTGTTTATTTGACTTTTTTAAGTAAATATATGTTTTTAGAGTGAATAAAGAAGATATATATAGCCCAATGTCTAACTGTTATCCCAGCTGTCCGTTCCACGTCTATGAGCAGCTGCAATACAGGCCTACGAAATCAGGTCACCAAGGCCAGAAGACAAGGATATGGGCCAAGAGATGTCTTAGATCAATCACAGAAGAGGCAATAATGAAGAAGTTGTGCCCTTCTGAAGATAAAGGTCACCGGATTTTCAACAAGGAGCAGCTGGTTGTTACTAATGAAAAAATATCTCATTGGCGAATGCTGGGTAACATGGACAGTAGGGCACCTTAAATTTGAATGCTCCCAGAAACGAAGTTAAAGGCTACATCATATGTATTATCAAATCTATTTGAAATAAGGCTAGTTCCATGAAGATTGAAGAGGCATTGAAACCTCAAGTTTTTGAACAGAAAAATATTTTTCTGACTGCAAAAATAAATTCATGACTTCGATTAATATTTTCCCCATTTTACTCAAAATATTTTTGGTATTTATTTGTGGCAAAAAGAGGAATAACAAAAGCTTTCCTTGTACAGTATGTGTGATCTGATAATGATCAGATGGTAGAATGTCCCAGGTTTTTTTCTAAGATGTCAAACAAGCAGAATCATATATATTTTCTAGATGGTCATATAATGCAACATTTGGCGAGGAAAGTGTAGGGAATGTAGAAATGTGCTGAATGAGATAGTGTTTTCCATAATCCTTGCTGATGAGCTTGTCATCTAAGGCTAATGTGACCATGATGCACCTAATTTTACTGCTTGGCAAGACATTCCAATTATGGGTGTCCCATAATTAAATGAACAATAGAGTACTGCTGATTTAGTGTAATTAACTTCCATCTATAGATGTAGTGCAATATTTTGATGTGGAGCTCTAACAAACGTACCTATCCATTACTGGAGCTTGTGTTTCCACTATGCACAGTTACTCAAATTGCTTAATGAATTAAATATAACCAGGCCTGTAATAACATACTATTTCTCAAGATCATTTTTTAACTTTCTGAACATTATACTTTGAGAGTTTAGTGATGAATGTATTATGATATTTTCACTCTAAATTCAGCCTTTTTTGGTCAAACCCCAGCACCCAACTGTCTGGAGAAATAATATCTATATATATTCAGTGTGTGTTCCAGGTATACTACCCGTCTGCATATGTGCTGTCAATTCAATTCAAAGCTTCCAAGATCAACCAAGTCACCCTGGTGTCACTGAGTGCTTGATAGGTTAACTGCTTGGTAGGTCAAGGGTTAATGTCAAAGGTCAAATGATCTCAGGATAAGAAAGGTCAGTCAATCAATATGGACACATGATGAAGTTGTGACCATTTCTGATCTCATTTCCTTGACAGAGGCTAGAGTAAGGCAATGAACAGAATCAGCTGCCACTAGAAACGTCAAATGAAGAAAGTGTGTGGGTGGCTCTTGGGCGGTTTCTAGGACAGCTGCAGTTGTTGACATAAACAGTCGTATCATTTACCTGAAACTTGAAAATTTTTCTCTCTTGGTTCACAGATGATCATTTTATACTTGACAATGTACACACGCTTTAATTGTACTGCTTGAAATAGGGTATAATGGTAATTAGAGCTGGTCAAACTGTGTTTCACTGCGCCTCCATTGGATCTTAAAATTAAAAATAATTTGAGGATCAGTTCTGCATAAAATCTAGCAAAAGATAATGACAGAACAAATTTGCAAGGATATAAACATTAAACAACCTATATCGTATACACAGCCAAATGATCTTGTTATTGCAAATTTATGATGCTGCTGGCACTGGTTCTCTTTTTTTGCTAATATGAAATAAATACATATCATATTGTATCAGACATCAAGTCCTTGATTCCATGTTAATGTCAACATTCAATTTATTTCTCAGTGTTAGCTAATCTGATGAGGATGAAGGAAATGTCTTGGTGCATTTGCATTATGGAATGAAAATGTCTTCTACCGAAAAGACCCCATTATACAAATTCCCTCAACATTGCTTTGCTCAAATATTCCAGACCTCATCAGAGGAGCTTCATTAGAAGCTGGCAACACTCCATCAGCCAGGCTTTTCATTTCTGCAAAGTCCATTGAAGGGAAAGCTCTCAATTCTGCTCACGCTATTGTACGTGTCAGGGTCAGACAGGGCCGGACAGAACCAGAAAAGGAGAAGCAGCTCTAGGCCAGTTAATTTGTTGTATTTGATGCAAATGCCATGTTTCGCTACATGGACCTGACATTACGTTTCATGGACAAGTCATTCCATCTGCTTACTCTCAGTGATGTTGCCCATAAATTGGCAAATCTTTATCGGCTTACTTTTTGATCTTAGATTGATCTCTCCAATCTCTTGACCTACATCTATATCTTCTGCACTTAGTGACCTTATGTGACATCAATGATCATATTTCATCAGCTACAGCCAGTTGACTTCCGGAACATATAGGACAATGGACATCTATGGACAGGCATTATCATGCTCCCAAATCAAAATTGGGTCAGAGACAGGCCCTGCAAGGTCAGTGTCACAGCCAGATAGTTAATTGGCTAACAGTGAAATTGTACGTCACTTTTTTCACATTGATGTCTATAACCAAAATAAAAGGCCTTCACAATCATTGTAAACACCTGGATTCTGTGATGCGAAGTTGCTAAGATGCGGCACTTGCAAGGGCTATTCCAGACCAATTTCAATCTGTTTTTGTGTTGAAACTATGATGTACAGTTGGGCTGGCTGGAAGCTGGGGAGTCCGACCTGGTATAAAATGACGTCAAAGCTTGTAGCTATTTTAAACATGAAATATCACAAAAATAGATAATAGGGAAATACGACAGGACAGTAAACTCTGACCAAATGGCAGTGAAGAAGTTTGCTGTAATTCAGAAGCAGGTGTAATATTATTACATAAGTAGCCTATTTGGACTACTTGCATAGCACCATTACAACCAGTCAAAACATTTATAATTATTTATTATTTTGAATGGGAGCTCAGCTTCGTAGCAAAATTGGCACTTTATGATTCATGATGCTGATGTGTCATCATACTTATTGTTTCAATAGTAATTTTATTTAAGGAAAAAACTTAAATTGCTTGTTGGTGACAGATGGATAGTCAGATTTGGCTTTACGTCTTGCAATTATACACTTGCTAGGCTAATTAGGACAGGAGTAGGACACGGCAATGAGGCAAAGGATGATTGAAACAGCCATCCAACATAGGTCCAGGTGACCCGGCAAGAGATTCCAAACCTTGACCCAGCAATTGGCAGCCGAATGCGCCACCACTAGACCAACTCTCCACCTGGTGACTGACAAACAAAAGGATTATGCATCTGCATCTTGTACTAAAATCAGTTCTGACAAATTCCTCTCTTTATCATGACTAATCAAACAACATTTATGGTTCTCTCTTTTGCATCACAATGGATCAGCTGTAATATTTTTATTAATAAAGTTGAATAATTCCTTTATTCTTAAACAATGCGTTTATTTGAGTAAGAAGCACTCCGAGTCACCACAACATTTTTTTAATCCTGTTTCTTTGATTGCAACCAAAGTTGAATTCATCGTCAGATAAAAAGGGAAAATTGAATCAGCTGTTGAACAGATGGTGTTGAGGCAGGGATACATTTGATGCGCCCCGCCCAACAATGTCTCACCCCATCCAACAACGTCTCGCTCCCACCCAGCATGTGCAAGTAAAGTCATAAAAGGATTATTCCCTGTTGTTGCTTTAAGATGCTGATGAATAAAACAGGTAATTAGGTCTGTGGAAGAAGTTTTCGTTCTTGGTATCAAACTGACATTAGAATTGGCATATATGCCAGATTACATATTATTATTAAAGCAGAAAAATGTTCATTGAAGGATGTCTGTAGACACAAATGCGAATATATTTAAGAAGGATTCAGTTAACAGGTTTACAAGATGATATAGTATCACAAAATTAATGAGATATTAAAAATTCTATGTAAAGAATACCACAGCAATCAAAATTAAGCTATCTTTAATTTCTCCTACTTTGTGCTGTGAGGAATGAGTGGATTGCTTTGGCGTTATAATAAATTGGACTTTTCCAAGAGTCTTTGCTCATTTACGGCCATCTAGTGAAGTAATCCATCATTTTTTGGCAGGCGGATCTTGTGCTCGCTCAGAAGAGGACACCTTAAGGTAAGAAGCCCAAACTAATAGGCTTACACGAGAAGTCTGGAACAGTGGACTAATGGCATGTGGCACAGCTTTAGCATCACTTGCATGTCAGTGGGTGTATTCTTCATAGTTCTGTACCCTGAAGTTGGCCCAAATCCCTCCACTCATTACAATTGCATACAGCAAGGTGTTCGCTGCACACTCTAAACGCAAAAGGTTCTTGATGGTATATATATAGAACCCACAGCCGAAGAAAGGTTCGAAATTTTTTAAGGGTTCAATTGAATTGAATAAGTTCAATATTTGGTGGGAAGGCCCTACGATAGGACCCTATACTCCTAACTTTAGAGAAAGGGGTTCCATTGTGGGAGTTCAGTGCAGCTGGATTATCTAAATGTTGTTTTGTTTGCTGTAGGTACCTTTTTAAAAGTTGAGTAATGAACCTTTTAGGGTTCCTAATCTATACCAGCTTATAGAACCCTTAAATGTTCCATATTTATATAACCTTTTTGTTAAGAGTGTATCCTTTCTTGCAAAACTGCTTCTGTCATAAGGCATCTCACGTTAGGTTTGGGAAATGACCCTTTAGCTGCAACAATCTATACAACATTGTGAACTGTGAGGGTGACATTTTCAAAAGATTAGTTATTACAGCAGAGAAAGGGACTCTATACATTATGATCTGTTACATTCTAGGTCAACGGAGATTACCGAAGGTCATTGAATACCAGGTAGATCTGGGAGTGAAGATGAAAGATCAAATTACCAGCACAAATGACGGAATTGTGACATTTCTGATTATATCTCCTTTTATACTAACCAAGGCATCGCAATGAAGACCTTTCTCATCTTAACATTGAGCCAAAGAAGGACATATTATGCTATGCACTAATAAATCACTTGCTCATGGCTTTTGGTGTAATGCTAAAATTAAATTGGTGCACTTCGCAATAGAAAAACAGATTTCTTTTTCACAGTGACCTCCTTTCAAAGGCTCACTCTCTCTGGAATTAGTGACATGATATTCTAATTTAGAGTCCTTGTGATTAATGAGTCCTGCTGAGGATATAAAAAAATAATTACAGGCGAAACCATAGCAGCTCACATTAATTTCCAGTGCCTTGGAGGGAGTATTTCCAAATTGATAATTGAGAATCGTCATACAGTGCCTTTCATTTTGGCAGCTCCAGCTGGGTGGCTGAGTGGTTATAATCCAGACCAGCTGAGCTGAAGGTCTTTGCTTATATAGCATGAGGTCAGCTGCAGGCAGTGAACCCAAAGTATTTTCAATGGACCTTCAAGATCAAAATACCAATTAATTGTAACTAAGATAAGCTGTTAATTGATGGTCCCTTGAAAATATTCCTTGCATAGGATCAATTTATAAGAAGAATTTAGCATTATATTGAGAGCCCCTGCTCATTTAGACATCGCATCAATCAACTCAAATTTGTAAACGGCTACACTTACCACTACCTTATAAACGTTTTGGGAAAAAAAAACTGATGAACACAAGTTATAAGAAGAATTATACTTATTAATCATGAGTAAGAAACTGCAGATCCAAGGCCAAGGTTTATTATTATTATTATTACAATCTTTATTCATACTAAGATGTATACATACAATTCTGGAATACTGTTCCTAATTATTCCAGAGTTGTATGTATACATCTTAGTATGAATAAAGATTGTAATAATAATAATAATAAACCTTGGCCTTGGATCTGCAGTTTCTTACTCATGATTGTCTGAGTAAATTTCAGCAAGATGGCCACCTCTCTAGCCAATAAATTACCAGAAATCATATTTAGTCAGAGATAACACACTTGCTCATCCATAACTTAACCATGCTTGTCAATTCCTTCTAAAATATGTGCCATTTTGTCAACACAAATTGTAAGCTATTTCTCTGCCAGACACTTTATCACCTCCTCCAGGAAACATTAACTGTTCTGCTGGCAACAGTGACTCTGGCAATCTGTTCCTTGTCCTTAAGCTCAAAAAACATGTGATATCTGTGGAAGGGACATCTCAGCAGAGCCTTATGTGAGCTTAATAATTGAGTTGGTTGGTGTTGTTGTACAAATAACTTGCACTGATGGCATACTTGTCAGCTCTTAAAGCTAATTCAAAATTAAAAAACATAATTATATATCAATTATCTTTATAGTTGCATTTGTGTAGACACTCTGACTCCGTATAAAGCTTAGTGCTCAACGGATTAATTTTAACACAAAATTTTAACCAAACATTTTCAACACCGCATTAGAATTTAAATGTAAAATTCCTGTATCCCCAAGACTGCTATTTATCAACCTGTTTTTTAGACAAAGCTTAAAGGTCAGTACAACAGTAGATCTCGGGAGCAGACAGGTCAGTATGGACACATGATGAAGATTCCCATTCCCTAGGAACAGCTGGAGTGAAACAATAAATAACTCTCTAAAAAGACTTCTACAGTGTTGCAACATGAAAAGTCAATTCAGAGTTAAATCGGATGGCTTTTGGGTGGTATCTAGGGCACCGACAGAAAAATACAAGCACGTATCATTCAGCTGAGTCACTGAAATGAAGACAGGCATTCATACACTGTAATAGGCCTACTTCGTCAAGTATCATTATTAAATGAGGATGATTAACACACTTGTGAATTCCGCAATTAATTTTGAAATTTTTTCATTTAACTTCAATAAGAGCCCATTTTCTTGTCACAGAAGCTCAACCAAGACAACCAAAGTAGGTTTGAATTAAGTCCATGGAGGCTTGATGGTGATCTTTGTTAGTTAATTAATATTAGTTATAAAGTATTCCATACACAAAGCTTTGAAATGCATTCTCACATTTTAGCCATTTAACAGGTTTGACAAATATATTATGTTTTATTAAAAGTTGCATTATGGAATTAATCGCTGTTTGAAATGAGAGGTTGAGTGCCTCTATAATAACTGATTGTAATCAATGATAAATGGCACACCACTCAATATGTCCCTTAACTTTCCATCCAAGGTCTGTTTGTTTATAATTTTCTGACTGAATTGCTGTATGATGAAGGCAGTTCTGAGTCTTGAATAAGCAGAAAATCGTATTTAGCCAGAGATAACAGACTTGGTTCTCCATACTTCACACATGCCTGTCATTTCCTCATGACTTACGAGTTGTATTGTCATCATAAATTGTGAAGCAATTCTGCTTTTGCCGCTCTCAGCAGGGTTCTAACATCAATTGTAGCAATTGGCTCTTGACACGATTGATGTCAAGACTTAGGCTCTAGTCTATATGCATCTGAATGTGGAATAGGTATTGAAGTGATGATGGAAGGTCAAATTAGTTTACCATAGAATCTGAACTAATGAAAGAAATATGACATTTCTGATTTCATCTTCTAAATAATAACTGAAGTATGACCTCTTTGATCTTTTAAAAAAGAGAGGCGAACAAAGACAGATGCTATTCCTTAATCCATTATTCACTTGTGGCCTTTGGTGTAAAACTTCAATTAATTTAGCTCACCTAGCATGAGAAAAACAGAATTCTTACTTACAATGAGCTCCTCTGAGGGGTTAATTTTCTCTCTGATATTTAAAAGCTCATAGCGACATGGTATCCTAATTTAGAGTCCTTTTGATGAATGAGTTCCTGCTGAGGACATAAAAAGATAATTACAGGGGGAATGATTGGAGCTTACAGTAAATTTCAGTGCACTGGAGAGAGTATGATGTCCAAATCGATAATTTAAGATGGACATACAAGTGCCTTTCATTCTTGTAACTTCAGCCGGTCGGCTGAGTGGTTATAGTCAAGACCAGCTGCATGAGTTCAAACTGTGGTCAGTGCTGGGAAAATAAAAAGAAAATTTACATCAAGCACTCTCAGCCATTAATTAATCAACCCTTTTTAGCACCTAGAACTGGGTTAAGAGGACTGAAATTGCCACTGTCAGTTTTTAGTTACCATATATATGTACTATGACGTGTCATGATAGAGGTCCTTAATCTGGTATCAAAGAAGAAGCTGATTCTTTTACAAGTCATTTGGGAAAAGTAAACTGATGAGCATAAGTTGATAAGAAGCTTTTTACTGATGAATAAACCATTGTCTTGGATCTGTAGTTGCTTATTCATAATTGTCTGAGGTATATTAACCAAAATGGCCACCTCTCCAGCCAATAAATCACCAGATTATCTTATTTAGCCACAGATAACAGTCTTGCTCATCCATATCTCACCCATGCTTGTCAATTCCTTCCCAAAATATGTGCCATTTTGTCAACACGAATTGTAAGCTATTTCTCTGCCAGACACTTTATCACCTCCTCCAGGAAACATTAGCAGTTCTGCTGCCAACAGTGACACTGGCAATCTGTTCCTTGTCCACAAATGTCTTTAGCTAACAAATTATGTGATATTTGGAGAGGCAATATCAGCTGAGTCTTATGTGAGCTCAAAAAGTAAGTTGGTCTGATGAATAAATTGCACTGATGTAATACTTGATAGCACTGAAATGATTTTTTTCTTAAGAAAAACTTGAATTTATATCAATTGTCTTAATACTTATATTAAAATTTTGTTGAGATAGTCGGACTCCTCATAATGCGATATAATGGGTGTCATTTGTGCACCCCCCTTCCTCTCAGATTGTTTGCCCAATGCTGCCTCTCCCTGTTGTAATGCGGTACTGGAGATTGTAAATAAGTAATTAGGGACTGAAAATATGATTGTACTTGATTTACCGCAAACTCCTTTACCTTGCTGACCTCTCCTGCTCTTTCTGGACTTCGTTCAAGCCTGGCTGTTGGAGTGCCTACAGGTTCTATAATGTCTGTATTATGAGGTTGTTATGGTATAGTTGGGGAGCCAGTGGGCCAAAATGTGGAAAATCGTAGGGCCCGTCGGACAACATCACAAATTTGGTACCGTTTTGTAGCCAGGAACTTGCCCGTCAAAATTCAGGTTGTTGTACTATCAAATTGTGGTATAGGTTTTGAGATAAATGCGTTACCATGGCAACGATGTGCTATTTTCAACAGATTTCCTGGAAACAGTAATGGTATCTTTCTTTTCATGTGGAGGAATGCAAAATAATCACAGCATCTTGATTTTTGGGTCAAATCTTCAGAAGGCCTGGGGCCTTCAAACAGCACATGTAATTTATGGTCATGAAATATATCTGTTACCATGGAAACCATTTTCTGATGCACTCTATGAAAATTACTGACTTCAACAAGTTCTGCAATGCTGCATTTACACAATATTAGGTATAATGACAATTTTTTTTCAAAATAAGTGCTATCATATTCCATTCTTGCTACATGTAAAAATTTATTAAGATGACATTATATTCAATGTTGCTACGGCAACAGAAACACATGAAAGTCATATCCGGTAAAATATCTAAATTTTACTCTCAGGCCCCTGACCTGGTTCAATAGCATACAAATATGATACGTTGTCGCACATTATAATTGTACTAACTCAAATACAGACATTAAGTTCATAAATTTCTTGCCGTTACCATGGTAACCATTGAAAAATGCAATTTTTTGCAATTTAAGCAAAAAATACAAATCTCTGCTTTGTCAAGCTAATTAATTTGTCTTGATTGTTCAGAAACATGAAAAAGGATTATGCTATCATTTTCTCAGATAAAACTTGACACTAAGAAATCCAGTTTTTAGTTGTTGCCATGGCAACAGTTGAAATATGCTGTCCTCTCCACATACAAACAAAATGTATGACCTTAGATCTGCCTGATCATGTGAATTTTAATCAACCTGACAACAACTTATCAATACAATTATATTACAAGGGATATAAGCAGATTTATCATAACATGAAGTTGTTACCATGGCAACCATCAAAAAGTACATTTTAAAGCCATTACAACTTTGATTTCACATCAGGATACTCAATTCCCCATTTTATCTATGATAAAACATGAACAATGTTATATAAACTCAGCAACATTAAAAACGCACACATTTTTGAACAGCTTAAAAACCAACTTGTACAGTAGATATTTTCATGAAACTTTACACTGATGTCTGTTTAAAAAAAAAGAAAGTGAAACGGCTGGATTAGGCCACTTTTAGTGCATCATGTCCAAAAACCAAAATCAAAACAATGCAAATTGGTCCAAAATTGATTGCGTTTGAAGTCTGTCACAGCTCAATATTGAGAGAGTGGAAATAATCAAGGTGGTCACTCATGATTTTTTTGGGGGTTTTGTGAGTTTTTGGTTGATTTTTCGGTCAAGTTGGTGTTTTAAACAATTGTTTGTCACATCATTTTCAACACTTTTTCATCATAAGTATCAGAAATTATCCTGTTTTTGGTCAAATTTAGAGCTGAAATCTTGATGGACACCTGTTTTGACCATTAGTAATCAATAATAAAGTGAAAGCATCTGTAGTATACTTCCCTATCCCTTTTTCAATTTTGCAAATTCCAAATTTGACATTTTGTCACAAAAGCATGTCTGGTTCTTAGAAATATCCACGGAACCTGTTTAAACGTTCACAATCTTTAGTTTAGAAGCTAATAAGCACATTTGCCAAGTGACATATAGATAAATGTTATACTTCAAAAGTTATGATACTTTGAAAATGTGAGCGTTTTTAATGTTGCTGAGTTTATGCATGCACACATTATCTTAAGTCAAAAGACAGTATAAATTTTGTTGTTTCTATGGTAACCACTATAAAGTGTGATAAATTATAATATTAGACTGTCCAGTCTTATGATCAGAGTATATAGAGCAAATTATTATATCATTAAGTTGTCATTGCATTCATCCATTAATGTTATTTTGTAAGGTGAGGGGGTTGGTCTAGCAGTAGCATGCTGGGCTGCTAATCGCTGGGTCCAGGGTTCGAATCCAGCTCTTGCCGGGTCACCTGGGCTTATGTTGGATGGCTGTATCAATCATCCTTCACATCATCGCCGTGTCCTCCTCCTGTCCTACTTAGCCTACCAAGTGCATAAATACAGGACGTAAAGCCACAATCATCCATTATTTGGTAAGATGAAATCATGGAGACATTTCAATACGTCATGAAGGTCATCTCCTATTGCCGCTACTGTATTGTAGTCAGCATAATTTTCATTGACACAATACATCAGCCCATTTACAGATGATTATATTGTACATAACGGGTCCCAAGTCACCTCCCTTTCGGATACCCTTTTTAACAGTTGAACATTCACTTTTTTCCCCCAAAGTATCTCATTCTTTGTTTCCTGCATGATTTATAATGTCATTAGTCGGCATGCATTTGCAGAGAAACCATGTATACGCATATAATTTTAACTGGCAGGTGGCTCTGTCTGTTATTTAGATTTTGTAGGGGTTTCCAGGCAATATAAGGAGATACGGGTAGATGGAGATAAGAGAAGGCTGAGCTTAGAGCAGGTAGAGATAAGAGCAGGTGGCGATAAGAGTAGGTGGTGATACAATTAGGTGGAGATAAGAGCAGGTGGAGATAAGAGTAGGTGGTGATACAATTATGTGGAGATAAGAGCAGGTGGAGATAAGATCAGGTGGAGATAAGAGCAGGTTGAGATAAGAGCAGGTGGAGATAAGAGCAGGTGGAGAAAAGAGCAGGTGGAGATAAGGCAATTAGAGTAGGCAGAGATACAATAATTTGGCAATATCAGTAGGTTGAGATACAAGAAGGTGGCAATATGAGTAGCTGGAGATAGCAGTAGGACTGAGTAGGTGGAGGTAAGAGTATAGGTGGTGATATAATTAGATGGAGATAATACAAGGTGGGGATTAGAGCAGGTGGAGATAAGAGTAGGTTGCTTTAAGATTAGGTGGAGATAAGAATAGATGGCAATCAGAGTTGATGAGTTAGGTGGAGACAAGGGCAGGTGGAGATAAGAGTAGGTGGAGATACAATTAGGTTGAGATAAGAGTAAGTGGCGATAAGAGTAGGTGGAGACGCAATAAGGTGGCATTAACAGCAGGTTAAGATACAATAAGATGACAATCAGAGTTAATGAGTTAGGTGGAGACAAGAGCAGATGGAGATAAAAGCAGGTTGGGACAATAGAAGGAGGAGGCAAGAGCAGGTGGATATAAGAGTAGGTGGAGATACAATCAGGTGGAAATAAGAGTAAGTGGAAATAAGAGTAGGTGGAGATACAATAATTTGGCAATAGGAGTTGGTTGAGATACAATGAGGTGGCAATAAGAGTAGGCACGCAAGCAGAATAAATGGCAGGTGGAGTAAAGAGAAGGTGGAGATCAGAGAAATTGGAGATTAAAGGAGATGGAGTAAAGAGCAAGTAATAAGAGTAGGCAGGTACGATTAGGTGGAGAAATGCATAGATAGAGAAAGAGCAGGTATGCTAAAATGCAATGTAATATTCTGTTGAAACATTTATTGATAATATATATTCAACCAATTTCAATTCCAGTCACCTGCAACAAAATTTTAGTGAAGTAAAGGCAATAAGGCATTTTTGTTGTGATGCTAATGACAGTGTGATATAATGATAATTTGGGTAAAAATCTTTGTTGGGACCAGTGCAAAACTGGTAGTCTGGCAATATAAGCATGCAATGGACTTATGAACACCAGAAACATGTTCGAGGTGATTCTGGCCCAGAAATATGCAGTCAAAATAGAGCAGCAAGGCATATGCTAATGACAACTTGAGATAGGACAACTGACATGCCAACAGAAATACTCAAACATTTTGGTTTACATAAATGAAACAGAGCTACAGATAGTGCAGTTATTTTCTAGGATTCTCAAACAACGTCAGGCATAAGGTTTTCTCACAGAATGTGTGTCCCTTTCATTTTTATTAAGAAACAAATCCGGTATGATGCTAATGACGCAATATTGAAGACATTGAAAAAACAACCTCCTGCTCTTATACAAAATAATATTTCAGCTATTGGTAACTCGATTTTAAAAGAGTGATAGTCAAGTCTCAATGTATGGAAGAGTTTAATTGAATCAGGATCCTGCAGTAGTGTTTGTGACGCGATCTTTCAAAGAAAATGTTGGTGGAGACAAGCCATTTTCAGGGGGGTTGGCCACTTCAATGCTATTTTTGGATGGGATAAAAATAACCTGCCTCATATTTTTTTGTTATAAATTTTGCTAATATCCTTGTCTATGACAAATGACAACAAGAGGTCCTGCATGTACCTTCCTGTCATTATGAATTATTGTTAAACACTGAAGACAAGAATTTGAGACTTAGCAAAGTTCGACCCAAATAACATCTACAGATTTCTGGAAAGTGCAAAACTGACTATTTACAGACCAATGAATATATATGGTTATCCAGACGTCTGTATCACCTATATTTCTGATAATCCAGACAGGATCAAATGATATGATTAGTCCACTGAGAGCCTTTACAGACGTCTGGAATTATTCAAATTGTTATCTGTGCAGACCATCTGTTACATCCTTTGAAAGTGTAAAAGTCATTTTTCTGTACGGACTAACATAGGCGTACGGCGCGCGCCGTTTTTAGGGGGGCGAGCGTCATTTGCCCGAAATTTCACGATCTAAATTTATATAAAATTCAAATTGAATTGCCTGGAAATCATTAATTTTCAGTAGTTGGTATTTAATCATCTGCTCGAAATTTTTAGCCTTTTTGCCCAAATCTTACTGTTTCCCAAACTTTTGGGGGGTGATCGCCCCCCCTGCCCCCCCCTCTGATACGCCTATGCGAACTAAACTGATCAATGCAGCTGTTTGATTCACTATGAAAAAAGGCTAAAAATATAAAGACGTCTGGAAATAGGCTAAATGTGAAGCCTACAGACGTCTAGAAACAGGCGAAATATATATAGCTTACAGATGTCTTAAAATAGCCTTTGTCTCTTCCACTTCTGGTCTGTAAGTGGTTTGAACGACGCATTCTACAGACGTCTGGAAGAAAGCAAAATATATAGCCTACAGACGTCTGCATGGTCTGTAAATCTCAACAATGGCGCCGTTTTTTATAAAGAGCACAGATGTGTTAAAATAGCGTGTGTCTCTTCCCCTTCTGGTCTGTAAGTGGTTTGAATAGCAGAAAACGCATTCTACAGACGTCTGGAAGAAGGCAAAATACATGGCCTACAGACATCTGCATGGTCTGTAAATCTCAACAATGGTGCCGTTTTTTATATACTAGAACAAGCACTTTTTCTTATTTTCAATTTGCAAACTGGCTTTGCCACATCAACGACAGTTTTCTGTTGGTCTGCTAATCTTCTTATTTGATTAAGTATACTTTCAGTCATTTAATTAGTTTGTTTATTGTCACCTATGCTGCTAGATGTGATAAGCACTGAATCAACTGATTGACCATAACTGATACAAACAAAACATCTTTAAGCCAGTGACATAACACAACCAAGTTGAAAGTTAATTTTGAAAATGTTTGGACCGCTAATCCGCAAACACTCTAAGACTCATTTCAAGATAGATATTTTCTAGCACTTACCTTATTAATTTAGAATCAATAATTTTATAGTAAATTCCACAATATGACATAAACATGAAATTTGTTATGGGACAGAAGCACATATCAAAAACTACTTGGTAATTTGACTGAGGGCTACATGTATTTCTGGGAAGTGCTGCACATGCAGATTCTCTGGAAGGTGGCAACAGACCATAATAAGACACACAGAGAAAATTGGACAGCCCTGAATGATGTCATGATTAATGACAAAAATATATGACCAGTTATCATGAGAGTAATCCATTCAGTGACATTTGCAGACACACGGAAGTGTAAATTGCAAAGAAAAAATGACTGAGAATGAGATAATCCCCATGTTATAGAGGTCTATCCTGGGTTACCAATATAAACTAGAGCTGAGATACTGATTTTGATGTATATGCAAAGGTATGTAGCAATATAAATGTTTGGCGTTCATCGCGTGTGCGAATCCCACCATAGACATTTGGAAGTGATAATTTACATCAATATATCAGCCGAGAAAGGATTATTCTCTGATATAGCTTCGAGGATACATTGGCCGAGGGGGTTGATTTTATGGTACTGAGGGTTTGGCATTTGTTTTGTTTGATGCTTACTAATAAGTTTAATAGGCTATTAAGTCAAACCTCGATTTGACTTCTCATTTTTTTGTAAGTTTTCTTCTAAATGAGTATCACTGATAATCAATCACTTTCAGTGTAATTTTCGTGAAACGCTTAACTGAAAAATGAGTCCTTTATATAATGATTAAGAATTATTAGGGAAGTCCATGTTCATTTCACTAACAAATCTCTGCCAATAATTAAAGCTGTTAGGAAAAAACACATTTTTGCTTCTATCAGTATATATCCCTGTAACATGGACAACTCTATTCATATTCATATAAAAAAGTAACATATTTGTTCGAAGAATTTAGCATTTCCTTCACTTGAAACCACCTTTCTTGGCAAACTAAAGTAATTTATTAAATAATTTGATGTAGATATGTAGCCAGCATTGTTATTGTCATCCATAACAAAATTTAGCTCCTAGCACATCTGAAAATTCAACTGTGGTCATCCTTGAAGATCACAAATGCCAAATAATTAACATATTTTCATCAAGACAGCCAATTTCCGAGCCTATTTTTTTAAACATAATTGTGCCATTCTCATGGGTCACACTCTCATATTATGTAAATACATGAGTATTAGATGGGGTCAATATATTCTTGGCTTCAATATGATGAGTTTTCAAAGTAGAATAGTATCACATCACATCTTCTGGAATTTAAAATTATATACAGATATTGAGCAGTTGAAGCCAAAAATTACATTTTCGCAGGATGAGATACATTGTGTTTACACCTATACTTTGAGAAGCAGAATAGAGTTATCTTCTTGCAGATGGTGCAGAAAGATGCCTGACATCCATAGCTTTAATTTTATATGTAGTTTTTAACAATAGTACAAGTATAAGTGCTTTAATTTTCTAATAATTAAGTTCAAAGAGAAAAAAATACACAAAAATGGTGTTTCTGTCATTTTGAGATGCCTATGTTTAAATGTGATTAAACTCGAAGTTCATCCCTATATTTTTCCTGTTATCTTCCAAGTTAATTTATTTAGGTTCTCAGGATTCCAAAAAGTATTGGTTCATTAAATTGTTGGGGGGTAGGGTGGGGTGTACGTGGACCAATTCTAGCCTGTGGCCTATCATATATTTATCACAGAAGCAGATTGGAATATCTGATTGAATCAGTTTTTAGGCACATTGGCTATAATGACATTGTTCATTGGTTGCCATAGCAACAAATACATTTTTATACTATAATCATTCCATTTGATTTTTTTGTGTGATATTTCAACTAATAATGTGCTGAGTTTACCAACAATCCAGGAAGCTCTGTGCTTTGATCAATGCCATTTTTTAATCTGACAAATTTTCCTTAATGCAAAAATTCAAAAGGCCCATTTCTAAGGTTGCCATGGTTTCAGCTGAAAATGAATTTACTAGAGTTATTTTTATCTGAGAAAATTATTTTTATATCATATTCATGTTTCTGCACAATCAAGACACATTAGTTAGGCTAAAAAAGCAGAGTTATGTATTTTCTTGCTCAAATTGAAAAAAAATTGCATTTTTCAATGGTTACCATGGTAACAATAAGAAATTTATGAATTTAATGTCTTAATAATTTTTTACATGTAGCAAGAATGGAATGTGATAGCACTTATTCTGAACAATTTTGTCATTATACCTAATATTGTGTAATTGCAGCATTGCAGCACTTGTTGAAGTCAGTAATTTTCATAGAGTGCATCAGAAAATGGTTTCCATGGTAAAATTATCTGCAAATGGCCTGATGTATTGTGTCAATGAAAAATTATGCCGACGACAATACAGTGCGGTAATAGGAGATGACCTTCATGACGCATTGAGATGTCTCCATGATTTCATCTTACCAAATAATGGATGATTGTGGCTTTACGTCCTGTATTTATGCACTTGGTAGGTTAAGTAGGACAGGAGGAGGGCACGGCAATGATGTGAAGGATGATTGAAACAGCCGTCCAACATAAGCCCAGGTGACCCGGCAAGAGCTGGATTCGAACCCTGGACCCAGCGATTGGCAGTCCAGCATGCTACCGCTGGACCAGCCCTCCCCCGCTCATCTTACAAAATAGCATTAATGGATGAATGCAATGACAACTTATGATAATTTGCTCTATATATTCCGATTATAAGACTGGACAGTCTAATAGTATAATTTATCACACTTTATAGTGGTTACCATAGAAACAACAAAATTTATACTGTCTTTTGACTTAAGATAATGTTTCCATACATATATAACATTGTTCATGTTTTATCATAGATAAAATGGGGAATTGAGTATCCTGATGTGAAATCAAAGTTATAATGGCTATAAAAGGTACTTTTTGATGGTTGCCATGGTAACAACTTCATGTTATGATAAATCTGCTTATATCCCTTGCAATATAATTGTATTGATAAGTTGATGTCAGGTTGATTAAAATTCACATGATCAGGCAGATCTAAGGTCATACATTTTGTTTGTATTTGGAAAGGACAACATATTTCAACTGTTGCCGTGGCAACAACTAAAAACTGAATTTTTTAGTGTCAAGTTTTATCTGAGAAAATGATAGCATAATCATTTTTCATGTTTCTGAACAATCAAGACAAATTAATTAGCCTGACAAAGCAGAGTTTTGTATTTTTTTGCTTAAATTGCAAAAAATTGCGTTTTTCAATGGTTACCATGGTAACGGCAAGAAATTTATGAACTTAATGTCTGCATTTGAGTTGGTACAATTATAATGTGCGACAACGTATCATATTTTTATACTATTGAACCAGGTCAGGGGCCTGAGAGTAAAATTTAGATATTATACCGGATATGACTTTCATGTGTTTCTGTTGCCGTAGCAACATTAAATATAATGTCATCTTAATAAATTTTTACATGTAGCAAGAATGGAATATGATAGCACTTATTATGAAAAAAAATTGTCATTATAACTAATATTGTGTAAATGCAGCATTGCAGAACTTGTTGAAGTCAGTAATTTTCATAGAGTGCATCAGAAAATGGTTTCCATGGTAACAGATATATTTCATAACCATAAATTACATGTGCCATTTGAAGGCCCCAGGCCTTCTGAAGATTTTACCCAAAAATCAAGATGCTGTGATTATTGTGCAGTCCTCCACAAGAAAAGAAAGATACCATTACTGTTGCCCAGAAATCTGTTGAAAATAGCACATCGTTGCCATGGTAACGCATTTATCTCAAAACCTATACCACAATTTGATAGTACAACAACCTGAATTTTGACGGGCAAGTTCCTGGCTACAAAACGGTACCAAATTTGTGATGTTGTCCGACGGGCCCTACGAATCTTCTTAAATATTGCACTTTTTTGGACCTGGCTCCCCAACTAGTAGCCCTTTTTTACTTCTGCATTATTGCACTATAGTAAAGTAAAGTAAGTAAAGTAAAGTAAAGTTGGTGATGAAAAATAAAACAAGCAACACAAGCTACAAAGCTTTTGACTGACAAGGTAAAATCAACAGTAACACACAAATGGCAAAATGATGAGATGAATTATGTACAGATGAGTTTTCAGAGAGCATTTTAAAAAATCATTAATAAGCCAGTTTGTGTCTTCACAATATACAAAGTGGGCCCTTATTTTACAAAGAGTTCCTTAGACATAGAAGACATGTTCCACAATCACATATATTCAGACTATTGCTTTTTATCAACGCTGACTTAAAAGAGACTATGTCCGGGCTGCACTTAATGTGAGAGGGTAGAATATTCCACAATGAAGGACGTTGATATCGAATAGATCGCTTGCCATACTGAATTGTGTTAAATTGTGGTAGAATTAACTTGTTATTATCTCGCATGTTGTATGGAGATACCTGTTTATTGAAAAATGAAATTTCAACAGGTGGTGCTAAGTTGTTCATGACTTTGAAAACAAATTCAGCCAAGTTATACCTATTCTTAACATAGAGCATCTTCTTATGTACTCTCTTAGTCATTAAAGACTAATCGTAAAGCTCTTTCATTTAATTTTTCAAATTTTTGGTCCTGTCCGACAGAGAAAGTGTTATACACGACAGAAACTATGAAGTTATTTCCTCAAATGTGCATGTATAGTCAAATTTAAAAATTAAAATCAAATGATCTGATGAAACATGAATGAAAAAATGACAGAATGTTGGTGTCGTTGAATTAAGTATTAGTGCCACAAAATATAATGATATTTAAAACAAGATCGTAACATGACCTTTTCAACACAGCATTCTGATTTAATTGTGAAAGATTGCCCAAGGCTGCTATTTATCAACCTGTTGTTTACATAGCTAAATTTCAAGGATAGTAAAGCTCAGGATCAGACAGGTCACTAAACTCCCTATGGACACATGAAGAAGAGTCCCATTCCTTAAGAGCAGCTGAAGTGAAACAATAAATAGCTCTCTCAAAAGGCTGCTGCTACAGTGTTGAAACATGAAAAGTTAATTCAGGGTTAAAGCAGGTTGGCTCTTGGATGGTATCAAGGATGGTTACTGATAACACCAACAGTAAATACATTCGTGTTGGGTCTTTGAAATGAAGACAAACGTTATTTTGTTCTGATTTCAGTGTTTTGCAGATGATTTCATATTTGTAGACTTTGATCAAATAACAAAATATTTAGCAAAATCTTCAATCTGACATCAGAAAATCCTTCCAGGTGATTCGTCAAGTTGCCCATTGCGTGTCACTTTTTTTCAGCTTCCTTCAGCAAGTTATGTTTGCTGGAAAAATGATATCATGATTAGGACCAATAATGTACTGCAAAGGCCAACTTGGTATTGTTGCAGTTGTTCACACACTTTAAACTGCAGTCCACATGAATTCTTTAATTTCTTCATGAACTGTTGTATTTCGCACTACTGTGTACAACTGTTGATTGTTTCAATTGATATTAAATCAGTTTCAAGGTGACTCTGAATGGCTTTACTTCTTTTTATGCTAAATTATCATGCCTTGACCAAAAGCATTGTCTATGAAATCAGTAAGGGACTATTCGGGAATTATGACTGGGTTTAAAACTTGATAATTAAATTTGTGTTGAAACAGCAGCATCGGTGGCCGAGGGTAGCACTTGCGGCAGCAAGTATTTTTTTTGCTTGTGCAGTAGGATAATTTCATTAAGGCAAGTAAGTAGTATTATAATAGATTGGACTTTTCCAAGAGTCTTTGCTCATTTATGACCATATAGTGAAGTATTCCATCATCTTTTGGCAGGCTGATCTTGTACTTGCCCAAGGTAAGAAGCCCAAGCTAATAGGCTTATACGAAGCAGTGGACTAATGGCATGCGGCACTGCTTTAGCTTCGCTGTTTTCTTCCTCAGCTGTACACCCTGAAGCTTACCAAAATTTCTCCGGCTGATCACAATTGCACACAGCAAAGAGTTCACTGTGCCTTGCCCTGTGTTATGGGCTCCAGCCTGATAAGTATTTTTTTAGTTTTTTTGGGAGTCCGATAAATTGATAAAATCATGTCTCAAATCAAAAGTTGCAAGACTGCTCGGTGAATCATTCTGCTGCAAGTTGCCTTATCTGGTGTTTGGGGAAAACAATTAATTGATTTGCAGAACATTTATACGACATTTGATAAAAACATATTTTAAAAGTTCATTCCGGCTGAGAAAGGGCTTCCATACTGTCTTTTTCTGTTATTTCAACTACATGACATTGTTTAAAAAATATTTTCATTGTGGGCCTTAAGGATTTAGACAAGTTATTGAATTTGATTTGTCAATACTCTCTTTCAAAGTGAATAACCTGAAATTATCTTGGAAATCTTGGGAGACACATTAATGGACCCGTGACGGGTTGAGCACTTCTATTGTCACATTTGTTTTATCCCTTCTTTCCATGGATGCAATTTCCCTCTTTTTCAGTATCACGTATTAAAAAGTTTCAGTATGTCCAGATCACTTCAGTTGGATCGTTTTATGCCTTGTCAGTTGCGGTACTTTCATATGCTTTGCCCTGAAGGGCTGTTTTGGAAATCTTACCTGATAAGCCTGTGTGTGAGAGCTGTGATTGAAAAAGATGGATTGTATTTGCTTGATAGATGCTGTTGACGAGTACATCAGACATTTAAGGATCATTTTGAACATTTCACTGGGGAAAAATCCAATTTTCCATAATTACCTCATTATATTTTATTAAAGGATCATTCTTTCTGAAGCTAAGGAAAATTGCCGCCATAATTGCAGACATGATATACTAATTATGGCTGCAGCTGATTAATGAGCTTCCAAGGAAAAAAATGCATAGAGAGAGAGTGATGTGAGGTGAATCAGGCATCTATAGGCCATTGTTTTTCATAACATGAATTGTTATGGAACTCAAGAAATTTGCATCTGTGACCTGCAGTATTTTTAAACAAGAAAAGCGGATCACACTAAGTTTCTTTTAACTTCTGGCACATTTAATCAGTGATTTATTTTTCTTCTAGAAAAAAAGATAAGAACAAATTTATTTATTATTCTCAAACGTCATTCATAAAGAGAAGACTATGTAACATTTTGAGAAATGAAAACAACAAACTTTTCTGATTCGCTGCCATCTCTTCGCCCATGTACCGTGTGGGTCTTTCGATGAACAGTACTGATGACATGTGATAATATGAATATCAAATCTTTCCAACAGCACATCTAGCATACTTGTAGTATATAAGATGACAGACTTGTGAAATTGGTTGATGAAGATACATTTTGGGAGGCACCAAATGTCTACATTTCATTTGAAATTGAACTAAATAATATTCAGTGTGTTGGGTCGAAGCTGCTCCTCCTTTTCTGGCCAATCTGGTTCAGTCTGGCCCTGATACGTACAATTGCGTGAGCAGAATTGAGAGCTTTCCGTTCAATTGACTTTGCAGAAATGAAAAGCCTGGCTGATGGAGTGTTGCCCGCTTCTAAAGAAGCTCCTCTGATGTTGTCTGGAACATTTGAGCAAAGTAACATTGAAGGTGTTTGTAATAATGGGGTCTTTGTGGTATAAGACATTTCATTCTGTAGTGCAAATGCATCATGGCAACTGCTACAGTTTGCAGTCTTGTAGAAAAATAAATTCAAACTTGTGGTAAGCGTAAAATCAAGAATTCCATCAATAAAGGAGCTGCGGCAAACAATTCTAAAATACTTTTCTCATAATGTTCATCCAGCTTTCAGCTGCTGACATTTGGCTGAATCTTTCACAACTTCAAAACACATCAAATGAAACTTTGCAGAGACTCTTCACACATTCACTTCCATTTTAAATGAAGTAATGCATCAATGTTTGGCAGGCTGACTTAAACCTTGCTAAACGAGAAAGCACATCAAAATAAGAAGCCTAAGCAAATAGGCTTACGAACGAGAAGTCTGGAATGTGGCACTAATGGCATGTGGCACGGCTTCAGCGTCATTTGTTTACCATTGGTGTTTTGTTCCAAAGCTGCCATCCTTCACTCCAAACAAACTAGAGGACTAAACTGGTTTTTCAAATACCAAATGGTTTTTTAGAACAACCATGGTGGATTATTTCATAGAAGTTTGGTTGTTTGCAAAAAAAAATACGGCATTCAATCAATCAATCAATCAATCAATCAATCAATCATGCCAACATAGTTATATATACAGTATTTCAGCAAAAAGAAATGGTATGATATGAGGGACAAGCCCGAAAGGTTTTAGTGTCAGCTTTAGCATTTGTGTTGAAGACAGAAACATATGAAGGAATGTGCAAAGGAGCTCAGTTGTGTCACATTGTTATCAAACAGTGAGGGCATATTATCTGAAGAGTTAACTTCTCTAAATTTGTGTCCAACTCGTACATCTAATCAAAATGGATATTTTTGTATCCTTTCTCAGTAGGTTATTTATGTATTTTCAATATTTTTTGTCAATAAATCATTTGCCTCAATTATAATTAAGACTGGATTTAAAAGCATTATCAAAGCAAGAGCAGACTGTAAATCTATTTATTATATTTTATCACAGATGCTCAATATAAGTAAATAATACCGCACTATATGAAGTGTGTGAATAATTGCATTGTCGGAGGTAGTTTTAACGTCTCATTATCTCATTGTTTTATTAGCGCATGCCAAAACTTAATTTTTTATAACTTTTTGGCCTTGTTTATTTGACTGTTTTTCAGTAAATATATGTACTATTTTTAGAGTGAATAAAGAACATATATATAGCCTAATGTCTAACCGTTAACCCAGCTGTCCGTTCCACGTCTATGAGCAGCTGCAATTCAGGCCTACGAAATCAGGTCACCAAGGCCAGAAGACAAGGATATGGGCCAAGAGATGTCTGAGATCAATCACAGAAGAGGCAATAATGAAGAAGTTGTGCCCTTCTGAAGATAAAGGTCACCGGATTGTCAACAAGGAGCAGCTGGTTGTTATTAATGAAAAAATATCTCATTGGGGAATGCTGGGTAACATGGACAGTAGGGCACCTTAAATTTGAAGGCTCCCAGAACCGAAGTTAAAGGCTACATCATATGTCTTATCAAATCTATTTGAAATAAGGCTAGTTCCATGAAGATTGAAGAGGCATTGAAACCTCCAGTTTTTGCACAGAAAAAACAATTTCTGACAGCAAAAATAAATTCATGACTTCGATTAATATTTTCCCAATTTTACTAAAAATTTGGTATTTATTTGGGGCAAAAAGAGGAATAACAAAAGCTTTCCTTGTACAGTATGTGTGATCTGATAATGATCAGATGGTAGAATGTCCCAGGTGTTTTTTTAAGATGTCAAACAGGCAGAATCATATATATTTTCTAGACGGGTCATATAATGCAACATTTAGCGAGGAAATTGTAGGGAATGTAGAAATGTGCTTAACGAGATAGTGTTTTCCATAATCCTTGCTGATGAGCTTGTCATCTAAGGCTAATGTAACCATGATGCACCTAATTTTACTGCTTAGCAAGACATTCCAATTATGGGTGTCCCATAATTAAATGAACAATAGAGTACTGCTGATTTAGTGTAATTAACTTCCATCTATAGATGTAGTGCAATATTTTGATGTGGAGCTCTGACAACCGCACTGATCCAGCACTGGAGCTTGTGTTTCCACTATGCACAGTTACTCAAATTGCTTAATGAATTAAATATAATCAGGCCAGTAATAACATACTATTTCTCAAGATCATTTTTTAGCTTTCTGAACATTATACTTTGAGAGTTTAGTGATTAATGTATTATTATATTTTCACTCTAAATTCAGCCTTTTTCGGTCAAACCCCAGCAGCCAACTGTCTGGAGAAATAATATCTATATATATCAGTGTGTGTTCCATGTATACTACCCGTCTGCATATGTGCTGTCAATCATACCCTTAATTCATGGATGCTTTACACTACTCCTCCAAAACTACTCAATGCCCACAACTAAAAATTTGCAAGCAACATTATTTCACCTCTTACAACAACCATAAGTGGGTGTGGTTTCTCAAACTGTTCATATTCTAACAGTCCACAAAGTAGTCATTTATGCACGACTATCAATCTTCTCCTATATAGTAATGGTTGTTGTGTTTTCCCTGGACTCCAATGGAGGAAGGGAGGGGCCACAGTCTTGACACGCTGGCCCTTGGCTATTCCCCCTCTCTCTACCATTCTTACTCTCATTCTAACCATTATCACGGGTACTTTGTAATAGTTCAATTCAAAGCTTCCAAGATCAACCAAGTCACCCTGGTGTCAGTGAGTGCTTGATAGGTCAACTGCTTGATAGGTCAAGGGTTGATGTCAAAGGTCAAATGATCTCAGGATCAGAAAGGTCAGTCAATCAATATGGACACATGATGAAGTTGTGACCATTTCTGATCTCATTTCCTTGACAGAGGCTAGAGTAAGGCAATGAACAGAATCAGCTGCCACTAGAAATGTCAAATGAAGAAAGTGTGTGGGTGGCTCTTGGGTGGTTTCTAGGACAGCTGCAGTTGTTGACATAAACAGTCGTATCATTTACCTGAAACTTGAAAGTTTTTCTCTCTTGGTTCACAGACGATCATTTTATACTTGACAATGTACACAGGCTTTAATTGTACTGCTTAAAATAAGATTTAACGATAATTAGAGCTGGTTAAACTGTGTTTCACTGCATCTCCTTTGGATCTTAAAATGAAAAATAAATTGCGGATTAGTTCTGCATAAAATCTAGCAAAAATAATGAAAAGATGGACAGAACAAATTTGCAAGGATATAAACAACCTATTTGTATACACAACCAATTATAATCTTGTTATTGCAAATTTATGATGCTGCTGGCACCGGTTATCGTTTTTCGCTAATGTGAAATAAATAAATATTTATTGCATTGTACATCAAATCCTTGATTTCATGTTATTATAATGACAATATTCAATTATTTTTCAGTATTAGCCAATCTTGTGTGGATGTAGGAAATGTTTTGGTGCATTTGCATTATGGAATGAAAATGTCTTCCACCAAAAAGACCAATTATATGAACACACTCCACATTGCTTTGCTCAAATATTCTAGACCACATCACAGGAGCTTCATTAGAAGCTGGCAACACTCCATCAGCCAGGGTTCTCATTTCTACAAAGTCTGTTGAAGGGAAAGCTGTCAATTCTGCTCACAAAATTGTACGACAATGTACGTATCAGGACCAGACAGAACTAGATGGGCCAAGAAAGGAGAAACAGTCCTGGGCCAGTTAATTTGTTATATTTGATGCAAATGTCATGTTTCACCACATCGACCTAACAATACATTTCTTAGACAAGTCATTCCATCTGCTTACTCTCACTGATGTTGTCCATAAAATTGGCAAATCTTTATCATCTTGCTTTTGCACTGATTGATCTCAGATTGATCTCTTTGATCTCTTGACCTCCATCTATATCTTCTGCACTTAGTGACCTTATGTGACATCAATGATCAGATTTCATCAGCTACAATGGGTTGACTTCCGTAACAGATAGGACAATGGACATCTATGGACCGGAATAATCATACTCCCAAATCAAAATTGGGTCAGAGACAGGCCCGGTGAGGACAGTGTCACAGCCTGATAGCCAATTGGCTAACAGTGAAACTGCGCATCACAGTTTTCACATTGATATCCATAAACAAAACACTTTCACAATCAATTTAAACACCTGGATTCTGTGATGCGGCACTTGGAGCTACTCCAGACCAATTTTCACTCTGTTTTAAAAAAAATTGAAACTATGATCCACAGTTGGGGTGGCTGGAAGCGGGGGAGTCCGACCTGATATAAAATGACATCAAAGCTTGTAGCTTTGTAGACTACTTGCATACATAGCAACATTAAAACCAGTCAAAAAATTATCTGTTATTTTGAATGGGAGTTCAGTTTCGTTGCAAAAATGGCACTTTTTGATTCTTGATGCTGATGTGTCAATATTGTGTCATGACCACACCAATAGTTCCAATAGTGATTTTATTTCAGAAACATACTTTTGGTTGTTGGTGACTGATGGGTAGTTGGATGATTTTGGCTTTACGTCCTGCAATTATACACTTGGTAGGCTAATTAGGACAGGAGGAGGACACGGCAATGAGTCAAAGGATGATTGAAACAGCCATCGGTGACTCGGCAAGAGATTCAAAAATTGGACGCATCATTTGGCAGCTGGGCGCTACGACTAGACCAACCCTCCGCCAGGTGATTGACAAACAAAAGGATTCTGCATTTGTATCTTGCACTAAAATCAGTTCTGACAAATTCCTCTCTTTATCATGACTAATCAAACAACATCCATGGTTCCCTCTTTTGCATAACAATGGACCAGTTGTAATATATTTATTAATAAAGTAGAATAATTCCTTCATTCTTAAACCACGCATTTCAGTTAGAAGCACTCCCATTCACAACAACATTCTTATCCTGTTTCTTTGATTACAACCAAAGTTTAATTCATTTCCAGATAAAAAGGGAAAATTGAATCAGCTGTTGAACAGTTGGTGTTGAGGCAGGGATACATTTGATCACTCCCCAACCCAACATTGTCTCGCCCCCATCCAACAACATCTTGCCCCCACCCAACATGTTCAAGTAAAGTCATAAAAGGATTATTCCCTGCTGGTGCTTTAAGATGCTGATTGATAAAACAGGTTCGCATGAGAAAAAAATAATTCTTTTCAGGTTCTGTTTGGCCTCGACACATACAATTGCAGGAGCATAATTGAGATCTAGAGCTTTCATTTCAATGGACTTTGCCAAAATGAAAAGCCTGGCTGATGGAGTGTTGACAGCTTTTAATGAAGTTCCTCTGATGTGGTCTGGAAGATTTGAGAAAAAGAAACAGCATTGCTCCTTTCTGTGAAATTAGGCCTGTGGAAGAAGTTTTCGTTTTGCTACCAAACTGCCATTAAAATTGGCTTATATTCCAGATTACATATTTAAGTGGAAAATGTTCATTGAAAGATGTCAGCAGACAAAAATGCGAAGATTCTTAAAAAGAATTCAGTTCAACAAAATAGTATCACAAAATTAATATGACATTAAAAATTCTATGTAAAGAATACCACCACAATCAAAATTAATCTATCGATAGTTTCTCATACTTTATGCAGTTGGATTTTATACCATTAAGCTATAAGGCAATGAGTGGATTGCTTTGGCGTTATAATAAATTTGACTTTTCCAAGAGTCTTTGCTCATTTTCTCCCATCTAGTGAAGTAATCCATCATCTTTTGGCAGGCTGATCTTGTACTGGCTCAGGAAGAAGACACCATAAGGTAAGAAGCCCAACCTAATAGGCTTATACGAGAAGTCTGGAACAGTGCACTAATGGCATACTGCACAGCTTTAGCTTCACTTGTTTGTAAGTGGGTGTTTTCTTCCTTAGTTTTGTACCCTGAAGTTGGCACAAATCCCTCCGCTCATTACAATTGCATTGTATACAGAATACAGTAAGGTGTTCACTGTACAGTGTACACTCTAAACAAAAAAAGGTCCTTGATGGTATATAATTGTAAAGAACCCACAGCCAAAGAAAGGTTCTACATTTTTAAGGAAGGGTTCAATTGAATTGAAAAGGTTCAATAGTTGGTGGGAAGGCCCTATGATAGGACCCTATGCTCCCAACTTTAGAGAAAGGGGTTACATTGTGGGAGTTCAGTGCAGCAGGATTATCTAAATGTTGTTTTGTTTGCTGTTGGTAGTACCTCTTTAAAAGTTGAGAAATGAACCTTTTAGGGTTCCTAGTCTATACCATCTTATAGAACCCTTAAAGGTTCCATAAAACCTTTTTGTTAAGAGTGTATATATCCTTTCCTGCAACACTGCTTTTGTTATAATGCATCTCATGTCAGGTTTGGGAAAATGACCCTTTAACTGCAACAATCTATAAAACAATGGGAACTCACTGTGAGGGTAACATTTTCTCAAGATTAATTATTCCAGCTGAAAAAGGGACTCTATTGTATAGAGTCCATACATTGTGATCTGTTGCATTCTAGGTCGACTGAGATAACCGAAGGTCATTGAATACCAAGAAGATCTGGGAGTGAAGACAAAAGATCAAATTACCAGACCATCTGAACAAATGACAGAATTGTGACATTTCTGATTATGTCTCCTTTTATGATAACCAAGGCATCGCAATGAAGACCTTTCTCATCTCACCATTGAGCCAGAGAAGGACATATTATGCCATGCACTAATAAATCACTAGCTCATGGCTTTTGGTGTAATGCTACAATTAAATTGGTGCACTTCGCATGAGAAAAACAGATTTCTTTTTCACAGTGACCTCCTTTCAAAGGCTCACTCTCTCTGGAATTAGTGACATGATATTCTAATTTAGAGTCATTGTGATTAATGAGTCCTGTTGAGGATGTAAAAAAATAATTACAGGCGAAACCATTACATTAATTTCCAGTGCCTTGGAGAGAGTGTTTCCAAATTGATAATTGAGAATCGTCATACATGTTCCTTTCATTTTGGCAGCTCCAGCTGGGTGGCTGAGTGGTTATAATCCAGACCAGCTGAGCTGAAGGTCTTTGCCTATATAGTATGAGGTCAGCTGCAGGCAGTGAACCCAAAGTATTTTCAATGGACCTTCAGGAGCAAAATACTAATTAATTGTCATTAAGATGAGCTGTTAATTGGTAGTCCCTTGAATCAGTATCTGTTCTGGTCAAGGAAAATATTCCTCGCATGGGATCGATTTATAAGAACCATCATATTGTGAGCTCCTGCTCATTTAAAGACATATCATCAATCAACCCATATTACTCATAATTGGGCTTAAAAGGCTGCGCTAACCACTACCTTATAAAAGTTTTGGGGAAAAAAACTGATGAACACAAGTTATAAGAAGAATACTTTTTAATAAACCTTGGCCTTGGATCTGCAGTTGCTTACTCATGATTGTCTGAGTAAATTTCAGCAAGATGGCCACCTCTCTAGCCAATAAATTACCAGAAATCATATTTAGTCAGAGATAACACACTTGCTCATCCATAACTTAACCATGCTTGTCAATTCCTTCTAAAATATGTGCCATTTTGTCAACACAAATTGTAAGCTATTTCTCTGCCAGACACTTTATCACTTCCTCCAGGAAACATTAACAGTTCTGCTGGCAACAGTGACTCTGGCAATCTGTTCCTTGTCTTCAGCTCAAAAAGCATGTGATATCTGTGGAAGGGACATCTCAGCAGAGCCTTATGTGAACTTAAGAATTGAGTTTGTTGGTAATGTTGTACAAATAACTTGCACTGATGGCATGCTTGTCAGCTCTTAAAGCTAATTCAAAATTAAAAAACATAATTAGATATCAATTATCTTTATAGTTGCATTTGTGTAGACACTCTGACTCCGTATAAAGCTTAGTGCTCAACGGAATAATGATGTTTAACACAAAATTTTAACCAAACATTTTCAACACCGCATTACAATTTAAATGTAAAATAAAGACTGCTATTTATCAACCTGTTTTTTAGACAAAGCTTAAAGGTCAGTACGACAGTAGATCTCGGGAGCAGACAGGTCACTATGGACACATGATGAAGATTCCCATTCCCTCGGAACAGCTGGAGTGAAACAATAAATAACTCTCTAAAAAGACTTTTACAGTGTTGCAACATGAAAAGTCAATTCAGAGTTAAATCGGATGGCTTTTGGGTGGTATCTAGAAAAATACAAGCACGTATCATTCAGCAGTGTCATTGAAATGAAGACAGGCATTCATACACTGTAATACTTCATCAAGTATCATTATTAAATGAGGATGATTAACAGACTTGTGAATTCAGGAATAAATTTTGAATTTTTTTCATTTAACTTCAGTAAGAGCCCATTTTCTTGTCACAGAAGCTCAACCAAGTCAACCAAAGTAGGTTTGAATTGAGTCCATGGAGGTTTGATGGTGATCTTTGTTATAAAGTATTCCATACACAAAGCTTTGAATTGCATTCTCACATTTTAGCCATTTAACAGGTTTGACAAATATATTATTGTTTTATTAAAAGTTGCATTATGGAATATATCATTGTTTGAAATGAAAGGTTGAGTGCCTCTATAATAACTGATTGTAATCAATGATAAATGGCGCACCACTCAACAAGTCCCTTAACTTTCCATCCAAGGTCTGTTTGTTTATAATTTTCGGTCTGAATTGCTCTTGAAGGCAGTTGTGAGCCATGAATAAGCAGAAAATCGTATTTAGCTAGATATAACAGACTTGGTTCTCCATACTTCACACATGCCTGTCATTTCCTCATGACTTACGAGTTGTATTGTCATCATAAATTGTGAAGCAATTCTGCTTTTTCCGCTCTCAGCAGGGTGCTAATGTCAATGGTCGCAATTGGCACTGCTGCAATTGATGCCTGAAAGACTTAGGCTCTGAGATTATGCATTTGAGGTTAACTGAGGTTACCAAAAGTCACTGAATACGGAATAGGTCTGGGAGTGATGATGGAAGGTCAAATTAGTCTACCATAGAATCTGAACTAATGACAGAAATATGACATTTCTGATTTCATCTTCTAAATAATAACTGAAGTATGACCTCTTTCATCTCTTAAGAAAGAGAGGCGAGCAAAGACAGATGATATTTTACTTAATCCATTATTCACTTGTGGTCTTTGGTGTAAAACTTCAATTAACTTAGCTCACCTAGCATGAGAAAAACAGAATTCTTACTTACAATGAGCTCCTCTGAAGGGTTAATTTTCTCTCTGACATTTAAAAGCTCATAGCAACATGACATTCTAATTTAGAGTCCTTTTGATGAATGAGTTCCTGTTGAGGACATAAAAAGATAATTACAGGAGGAATGATTGGAGCTTACAGTATATTTCAATGTATTGCCTATTGGATAGAGTAAGATGTCCAAATCGATAATTTAAGATGGACATGCAAGTGCCTTTCATTCTGGCAACTCTAGCTAGTCGGCTGAGTGGTTATAGTCTGTACCAGCTGCATGAGTTCAAACTGTTGGTAGTGCTGGGAAAATAAAAAGTAAATTTACAACAAGCATAATGTGGAGGGCCCTGCTCTCTCCGCCATTTAATCAATCAACTCTTGTTAGCACCAAGAACTTGGTTTAGTGGGCTACAATTGCCATTATCAGTTTTTTTAGTAACTATATGTACTATGACATGTCATGATAAATATCCTTTAATCCAGTATTGAAGAAGAAGCTGATTCTTTCAGATGTCATTTGGGAAAAGTCAAACTGATGATCAGAAGTTGATAAGAAGCTTTTTACAGATGAATTGCCTTGGATCTGCAGTGGCTTATTCATGATTGTCTGAGGTAAAATGAACCAAAATGGCCTCCTCTCTGGCCAATAAATTACTAGAAAATCATATTTAGCCACACAAAACAGACTTGCTCATCCATGCCTGTCAATTCATTCTGAAATATGTGCCATTTTGTCAACACAAATTGTAAGCTATTTCTCTGCCAGACACTTTATCACCTCCTCCAGGAAACATTAACTGTTCTCCTGGCAACAGTGACTCTGGCAATCTGTTCCTTGTCCTTAAGCTCAAAAAACATGTGATATCTGTGGAAGGGACATCTAGGCAGAGCCTTATGTGAGCTTAAGAATTGAGTCGGTTGGTGTTGTTGTACAAATAACTTGCACTGATGGCATACTTGTCAGCTCTTAAAGCTAATTCAAAATTAAAAAACCTAATTAGATATCAATTTTCTTTATAGTTGCATTTGTGTAGACACTCTGACTCCGTATAAAGCTTAGTGCTCAACGGAATAATGATGTTTAACACAAAATTTTAACCAAATATTTTCAACACCGCATAAGAATTTAAATGTAAAATTCCCGTATCCCCAAGACTGCTATTTATCAACCTGTTTTTTAGGCAAAGCTTAAAGATCAGTACGACAGTAGATCTTGGGAGCAGACAGGTCACTATGGACACATGATGAAGATTCCCATTCCCTAGGAACAGCTAGAGTGAAACAATAAATAACTCTCTAAAAAGGCTTCTACAGTGTTGCAACATGAAAAGTCAATTCAGAGTTAAATCGGATGGCTTTTGGGTGGTATCTAGGGCACCGACAGAAAAATACAAGCACGTATCATTCAGCTGTGTCATTGAAATGAAGACAGGCATTCATACACTGTAATACTTCATCAAGCATCATTATTAAATGAGGATGATTAACAGACTTGTGAATGCAAGAATTCATTTTGAATTTTTTTCATTTAACTTCAATAAGAGCCCATTTTCTTGTCACAGAAGCTCAACCAAGTCAACCAAAGTAGGTTTGAATTGAGTCTATGGAGGTTTGATGGTGATCTTTGTTATAAAGTATTCCATACACAAAGCTTTGAATTGCATTCTCATTTAACAGGTTTGACAAATATATTATTGTTTTATTAAAAGTTGCATTATGGAATATATCACTGTTTGAAATGAGAGGTTGAGTGCCTCTATAATAACTGATTGTAATCAATGATAAATGGCACACCACACAATATGTTACTTTCCATCCAAGGTCTGTTTGTTTATAATTTTCTGTCTGAATTGCTCTATGATGAAGGCAGTTGTGAGTCATGAATAAGCAGAAAATCGTATTTAGCCAGATATAACAGACTTGGTTCTCCAAACTTCAAACATGCCTGTCATTTCCTCGTGACTTACGCGTTGTATTGTCATTGTAAATTGTGAAGCAATTCTGCTTTTGCCGCTCTCAGCAGGGTGCTAATGTCAATGGTCGCAATTGGCTCTGCTGCAATTGATGTCTAATGCCTGAAAGACTTAGGCTCTGAGATTATGCATTTGAGGTTAACCAAGGTTACCAAAAGTCCCTGAATACGGGATAGGTCTGGGAGTGATGATGGAAGGTCAAATTAGTCTACCATAGAATCTGAACTAATGACAGAAATATGACATTTCTGATTACATCTCCTAAATGATAACAGAAGTATGACCTCTTGGATCTTTTAAAAAAGAGAGGCGAGTAAAGACAGATGATATTCATTAATCCATTATTCACTTGTGGCCTTTGGTGTAAAAACTTCAATCAATTTAGCTCACCTAGCATGAGAAAAACAGAATTCTTACTTACAATGAGCTCCTCTGAAGAATTTTCTCTCTGATATTTAAAAGCTCATAGCGACATGATATCCTAATTTAGAGTCCTTTTGATGAATGAGTTCCTGCTGAGGACATAAAAAGATTATAACAGGAGGAATGATCGGAGCTTACAGTAATTTCAGTGCATTGAGAGAGTACCATGTCCAAATTGATAATTTAAGATGGACATGCAAGTGCCTTTCATTCTGGCAACTCTAGCTAGTCGGCTGAGTGGTTATAGTCTGTACCAGCTGCATGAGTTCAAACTGTTGGTAGTGCTGGGAAAATAAAAAGTAAATTTACAACAAGCATAATGTGGAGGGCCCTGCTCTCTCCGCCATTTAATCAATCAACTCTTGTTAGCAACAAGAACTTGGTTTAGTGGGCTGCAATTGCCATTATCAGTTTTTTTAGTAACTATATGTACTATGACATGTCATGATAAATATCCTTTAATCCAGTATTGAAGAAGAAGCTGATTCTTTCAGATGTCATTTGAGAAAAGTCAAACTGATGATCAGAAGTTGATAAGAAGCTTTTTGCAGATGAATAAACCATTGCCTTTGATCTGCAGTTGCTTATTCATGATTGTCTGAGGTAAAATGCACCAAAATGGCCTCCTCTCTGGCCAATAAATTACTAGAAAATCATATTTAGCCACACAAAACAGACTTGCTCATCCATGCCTGTCAATTCATTCTGAAATATGTGCCATTTTGTCAACACAAATTGAAAGCTATTTCTCCGCCAGACACTTTATCACCTTCTCCAGGAAACATTAACAGTTTTGCTGCCAACAGTGACACTGTCAATCTGTTCCTTGTCCACAAATGTCTTTAGCTCAAAAATCATGTGATATTTGGAGAGGCAATATCAGCTGAGTCTTATGTGAGCTCAAGAAGTAAGTTGGTCTGATAAATAAACTGCACTGATGTAATACTTGATAGCACTGAAATGATTTTTTTTCTTAAGAACAACTTGAATTTATATTGATTGCCTTAATACTTATATTAAAATTTTGTTGAGATAGTCGGACTCCTCATAATGCAATATGATTGGCGTCATTTGCCCACCCGACCCCCTCCCAGATTGTTTGCCAAATGCTGCCTCTCCCTGTTGTAATGAAGTACCGTAAAACAGGGTTACTTTGGCCGTTCTGTACTACTTTGGCCACCAAATGAGAAAAAGATTCAGTGCCCTGTATCTCTAAAACCAACATGGATACCAGGAAATTTCTTTTTGCATCTGCTAGAGTTTCTTGTCTACCTTTCATGAATTTTTTTCTTTCAATATCATGATACCAGTGCTTCTTGCGAAAGCTATTCTGGGAAAAAGCAGATTTGCAAAAAAGTGTGATTTTGTTGGGAAGTGTCTACTTTGTTTTGGGCGGGACAAGTGCAAGCTTACGCAGTGAAAATTGTTGACGATTTTTAAAGATAATATGTCAAAGTTTCAAACTACACATGATTATTTATATGTTACGACCAATATTAGCCCAAATCTCCAAGTCAGTCTCGGGGTCACTTTGGTCACCCCTGGAAATGGCAATTGGCAAGAGTTGGAACAGTTTCATAGTTAATAGCAGTCAAGGAGGTATAAAGTTTGATCTGACAAACAAGTGAATGACTCTGGAAATTATGTTGACTGTCATAGATGCTAAAAAATTCCATAAATTGTCCAATGCAATAATTGCAATTTGTGTTATTTTAACATGCATAACATAGCGATGATGTACTGGCTGCTAGGGAAGCTGTCAACCACCGTAGACATATGATTTCATCCGAAATAGCATTAGACAAAGTAATTTCATCTTGGATTATTTTTTGTGGTGTTTCTCAACATGATGTTACATCGCTGAATTATGTAAAAAATTAGAATCAAAATGTAAAGTGTCACATGATTGATAGAAATTGTTTTAAAATGAAATTTTTTTATGACTGGTAGCATATCTCACATTCTTGAGGCCTAAAAGCTGGGGCATGTTCACACTAGTTTTGTCATTCTGAATTTGGAGGCAGTAGTACACAGAGTGTGGTACACGTATCATTATCCTCAGTCCAATGTAAATCCTCGATTCTGATTGGTTGAGAGCTGAGGTGTATGACACCGTACACCCTGTCTGTCTTCAGCAGACAGGGTGTATGAGATAAACAATGATGTCACAATTGCGACCATAGGATTGTTATGACGTCATCCTTGTAGCAACAATAGTCATGACGTCACAATGCCATTGTTTGAGCCATTGTGACATCATCCTGGTGGCAGTACTGGTGATGACGTCACAATGCTGTTGCTTTGTTACTGAAAGACATTTCAGACTCAGTTTGCAAGAAAATCTAGGGGCATCAATAAAACAAGAAGTCTGAGGATAAAACCGTTACACCCTGCTCGTTTTTCGAGGGTAAGGGAATATACACCACTCAGGCCTCCATACACCACTCAGCCTTCGGCTTCGTGGTGTATGGAGTCCTTCGCGGTGTATATTCCCGTACCCTCGAAACGAGCAGGGTGTAACTGATAATACTTAATATTTGTTCAGAAATCTGTGAATTAGTCACAACTCATTTTAGATTATAAAAATACATTCTTTGGCTTATTGGGTGGCCAAAGTAACATAACTAAATAAATTCTACTGAGGTACTATCAGTTACACCCTGCTCGTTTTGAGGGTACGGGAATATACACCACGAAGGACTCCATACACAACGAAGCCGAAGGCTGAGTGGTTTATGGAGGCCTGAGTGGTGTATATTCCTGTACCCTCGAAAAACGAGCAGGGTGTAACGGTTTTATCCTCAGACTTCTTGATTATTGATGCCCCTAGATTTTCTTGCAAACTGAGTCTGAAATGTCTTTCAGTAACAAAGGAAGAGCATTGTGACATCATCACCAGTGCTGTCACCTGGATGATGTCACAATGGCTCAAACAATGGCATTGTGACGTCATGACTATTGTTGCCACAAGGATGACATCATAACAATCCTATGGTCGCAATTGTGACATCATTGTTTATCTCATACACCCTGTCTGGTGAAGACAGACAGGGTGTACGGTGTCATACACCTCAGCTCTCAACCAATCAGAATCGAGGATTCACACTGGACTGAGGATAAATGGTATTACATGCTCAAAATCCAGGGTTACTTTGGCCGACCCTTTAATTATGAAATAAAACATAGAACCATCATAGATTTTGGAAAGCTTTTTGACAGAGGAAAACCTCAATGCACTGGCTGTGTTATGGCACAAACCTGTTGAATTCAACAAATTGTTTTCTCAGAACGCAAATTTGGTGCTCCAAAATGGCTAAAGTAACCCCGTTTTAAGGTACGGTAAATAAGCAATTTGAGACTGAAAATATGATTGTATTTGATTTACTCCAAACCCCTTTACATTGCCGATCTCTCCTGTTCTTTCTGGTAAAGACAAGTGTAATTTTATAACCTGATGAAATTAAATGTTTACTTTCAATGCCAATGGACTATGTTAAAGCCTGGCTGACGGAGTATCTACAGGTTCAAGTGTCTGTATTATGAGGCTGTTATAGTAGCCCTTTTTTACTTCTGTATCATTGCACTATGAAATTATTTCCTTCAAATATGCATGTATAGTTAAATTTAGAAACTAAAATCAAACAATCTAATGAAACATGAATGAAACAATGAGGGAATGTTGGTCTCATTGAAGTGTTAGTGACACAAAATATAATGATATTTAAAATGGTATCTTAACAAGACCTTTTCAACACAGCATTATGATTTAATTGTGAAAGATTGCCCAAGCCTGCTACTTATCAACCTGTTGTTTAGATAGCCAAATTTCAAGGTTAGTAAAGCTCAGGACCAGACAGGTCACTAAACTCCCTATGGACACATGAGGAAGAGTCCCATTCCTTAAGAGCAGCTGAAGTGAAACAATAAATAGCTCTCTCAAAAGGCTGCTGCTACAGTGTTGAAACAAGAAAAGTTAATTCAGGGTTAAAGCAGGCTGGCTCTTGGATGGTATCAAGGACAGTCACTGATAACACCAACAGTAAATACATCCATGTCTGGTCTTTGAAATAAAGACAAACATTATCTTGTTTTAATTACAGTGTTTTAAAAGTATCATTTTCAAACTGTGACCACATACTGATTGATATTGTCATGACAACCAAGGGCCAAGGCTAGTTGTAATCATACTCACTTGAAACCAATTAAATCACTCTTAAATAAAACTTAGGCTAGCTGAATTTTGTCTTGAACTGCTTTTCAAGAGCAGACAGTGGGCCTCTTTCATGACTGATCATAACAAAGGATTTACAGCAAATCACTAACGATGGCCCTTATATTTCCATCCAAGGTCTGTTTGTTTATAATTTTCTCACTGAATTGCTCTATGATGAAGGCAGTTGTGTGTTATGAATAACCAGAAAATCATATTTAGCCAGAGATAACTGACTTGGTTCTCCATACTTCACACATGCCTGTCATTTCCTCATAAGTTATGAGTCATGTTGTCATCACACATCACAAAACAATTCTGGTTTTGCTGCTCTCAGCAGGGTGCCAATGTCAATGGTTGCTTCTTGGTGCTGTATAGAAGATGCCAAAAAGTAAGCAAAATTTCATCGGAATACTTAGCAAAATCTGGATGCGGCCACGTGAAGACATTGCCTGACTGTCAAGTCAAGTAAATTTTTATTTTATGTCAATATTAACAGGCAAACAACAAAACACAAGTACCAGGCTTTTGGACAAACTACGAGGGGTTTTCCATAAGTTCTGTCCAACTAGTCATAACTTTTGCTAGATTTGATGTAGAAACATGATATTTGGGTCAGATAATATTGACGTAATTTGCAAGTAACTCCTAAAAAATCAGATCATAAAATTAAAAATAAATGCTTAATCTGTTGCCATGGAAACTAGAAGTCAAGAAATGCGGCCCAGACTTTGTAGATCTCACTTAAAATGAACTGAAAACTCTGCTTGCATTATCTGTGTCTTGACCTATTGAATTGAAGTATATTCTTAATTTTTTTCATGAAATATAATCTGTTAATTGTAAAATCATTAATAACAATGGAAACTGTTATATTTGTCACATCTCAGTTACTTTACCATCACTAATGCAATTTCTCAGTCTTTTACGAGATGAGCAATTTTTTTGGATATGGATGACATCATATGCACCTGTTACATATTTTCATTTTAATTGAATAAAACTAGCAGATAGTGTAAGAACCTTTTATCATACTTACAAGGAAGACGGTATGAGTGACAGAACCAATTAGAAATTGTACAAACTTTTTCTGAATGACGAGCAGACTAAATGGAAAACTTAAGAAAAAGGAGACTAGAAAATCCAAAAATGACCTTAGCATGAAGAATGAGGTATCATACTTAGAAATGGATAGAAAGCATGAGGAAACGTATTTACAAGGTCCAAGTCATCATTTTTGGAAGTGGTGAAATGGCTATGAATGTTTTGGAAAAATTCTTTTCAATATCTCTTGTAATAATTAAATATTTTACACGATATGTCAAGTATGTGTCTGTTCATTATTACAAGAATCTGTGAAATGTTAGGGATTATTTTTAACATGTTTCTTGTCCTGTAACCCTGGTAAAAATTACATTTTTTGACAAGATATAATGAATATGTGTCCCTAATAGCGTCCTGGGCCGCATTTCATGAGTTTTGGTTTCCATGGCAACAAATTAAGCATTTATTTTTGCTTCTATGATCTGATTTTTTCAGGATCGTTTGCAAATCACTTTAATATTATCTGAAAAAAAAAAAATGTTTCTGTATTAAATATTGAAAAAGTTATGGCAAGTTGGACAGAACTTATGGAAAACCCCTCTTGAAATATATGAGACAGAAAAACATCATACATGTGGAAGACAGCACTAATAAATTATAAAATAAATGGTTATGTATAAATTAAATTAATTAGGATAACAATAAAAACAGGATAAACTGTCTTTGGAGGTTTGCTTGATGGAGAATTAGTTGCAAGAAAATCTGAGAACCTTGACAAAGAAATTATGTTTAAGAACATCTGAAAACTGTTTTAAAATCAGAATACATAATTTCGAACTTTAAGGCACATGCCGGTGTCTCAAACTCATTCTTATTTAATTGTTATTGCATCTAAATTAGTGAAGCACTTCGAAGTGTACACAGCCATAGTGTTCTTTGGCTATTCACTATGACCTTGACCTCCATAACTCATGCACTTGTTTGACCTTAGAGAAGTTGCCACTGACAAATCAATGCTTCAGCTGGAGGCAATGATCTAATAAAGACACAGAAATTCCGTGGGCATGATTTGATTTGACAAAATATTGCATATTTGTGCTCCAGCGCTCAATTTATCCAATCTAAGAAAACCAATGTCAATAACAAACCATTCCAATTTGAGTTCGGGCATGAAAATCTAGACACTATATCAATCCGATTTACACATATTGGGGCTAAACAGTACTGTAAGATCACTTATGGAAAATAAAATAGCTCTGAACATAGTTGATATTCTTCAGACTAGTTATATGTCGATTAAGACTAAAACTAGAGTTGAGAGTTAGGCCTACCTCCCAATAGAATCAGCTATATGAGGAGGCAAATCCACACTTGCACTGAAATAATTGTATACTTCTAAAATTAGAGAATTATTTTTCCTGAGAGATTTAATAGTTCAATTGCACCCTTACTCGTATTTTGCAAGAAGGCGCATAATGTGTCGTACATCATCCTTGTATACTCGACCTAAAAACAGACTAGATCAATAAGAAAAAAATCCAATTAAAAGTTGAGCATCATTAATCAAAGCTTTTCATCAATGTGCATTGGAGCTGCTGGCGTAATGAGAAAAATTATGCCCAGAAGAATAATTTAGAGCAGCGGACTTAGTCCTACATAACAAGCTTATCAACCAGGAGTTTGAAAATTGTTGCCTCATTCTGTTTTTTTTCTCCACAAATTGAATCTAGTGCTGGTCTGCAATACGATTTTAAACTTCATATAGATTACATGAAATTGTAACAAATAAGGGACCGTTCAGAATTTATGACTGGGGGGGATGGGAGTTTTGGCCGAGGGGGTACTAACTTTTCACACGTGTTTCAAGGGGGGGGGTATTAATTTTTGACAACACTTCCAAGGGGGGGGGTAAGAAATTTTAACAAAGAAAAAATGTTTAAAAACACGCATAAATTCATTTTATTTGGCCTTTTTTACGGGCAAAAGTCCGCAAAATGACGCGAATCTGTACGCGTTGCCATGTATAACAGTATATATATGTGTGTACTGCTTTGTATGTCGAGGGGGGGTACTAAAAATACGTGTGAAACCTAGGGGTGGGGTACTAAAAATCCGCATGAAACTCAAGGGGGGGGTATCAATTTTTGACGGGAAGTTCCAGCAAAACTCCCACCCCCCCCAGTCATAAATTCTGAACGGTCCCTAAGTGTAAATCTTTAGAAGAAAGAGCAGAATATATAAAATAATGAAGCATTCATATATCATAATGAAAATATAATTTGTCAACGATTTTAATAGCAAATAAAGCAAAGGCCTATCCAATGCCGATCGATATGCGAGCTATCTTACTTTGTAGCTTCAACATCTTGTGTCTCCTTTGATTGTCTGGTGAAATATTTTAATGCGACCACTACTGCCTGGCCTGATTTCATCTGCTGGAAGATTGGGCTTTATGTCCTATATTTAAGCATTTGGTAGGCTAATTAGGACAGGAGGAGGACACGGCAATGAGACGAAGGATGATTGAGAATGTCCGAATGTAGAAAAGCCAAGTCCAAAATCAAATGAAACTCATGCCTGCTAAACGGAAAGTTGAAAATGACTAAACTATGAATGAAACAAACTGATACAAAGCTTCTGTCATTATTAATATGCTGTTTCTAAACAACAAATAACGTAATATTTATGCTAATTCCTGCAAATGAAATCAATTGCAATGTAAAATTCAGTGATTGGATGTATCTCGCCTACTCTTGCATTCAAGATCTGGTGATATTACCACTTCAAAGACTACACATCTTTCAGGCAGATGACATTATTTGTACAAGAACAAATTGCAGATGTTCACTTTGCTGAAGGAACTGTAACTATTTGATATGGACTCATGGAAGCAATATAACGTCTGCAAGAGAAATACTTCTCAATCTTTCCTGACAATATGACTCATGTCTCACGAGGAAGTGACAGGGACGTGTGAATTATGGTCTGTTACAGTAGAGTAGACCTGATTTTGGAATTTATGGAAGTATGAATATAACTGAGAAATAGATTTAAATATGCATTGCTCAAGTCCAATGCATGTAGCATTAAACCTTACAAACTTTGGGTTGAAAAATGGCTAGGAAATCAGCAAGTGCTGTAGAGTAACTGAAAGTCAGGTTGAAGTTTCGAAGCAAAGATATCTGCCTGAACAATTTGAAGTTAGTGATTGATTTTTAAATAATTATTTAGACCTGTCAGACTGATTCTTTGGCTGAGCTATGATTTATTACATTCAGTCACATTGCACAATAAATGAATTGTACCTGGGTTACTGTATTTTTAAATACTTCTATCACACACAAAGGACAGAATCATTGAAAGAATGAATAACATAATTGAAAAAGAACTCAGTAGGGGAGACCGGGGTTAGTTGGCACACTCATTTTTATTTTGCTCTGGAGAGCAAACGGTACAAGATATTCACACCAAATTTTAGCATGTGATAGTGAACGTGTTTAACTCAATGATCAGCCCAAGAGGTATTGTAAATGATTATTGAAATTTGTGTCAGAGACACAAACTTCCAGAAAAATTTTTGATTCAACTAACCCCGACCCCGTGGTTAGTTGAAGCGCCGTAAAAATTTGGAGACAACTTCTTATAAAAGGGGTTTCCTTTGCGTAACTGACATCCCTATGATGACCACCAGCTTCAGTACAACACTCATTTGAAAAGAAATTGTATACTGTAATTTACTAACTTTTTTGTCTATTTTTGGCAAAAAAGCTGGTTTTTCCGTATTTCCCTTTCAAGAATGCAAACATGCACTGTAGTAGTCCTAAACTGCACTAACTCCGACTAACAATGACTTGGAAGGCAATTTGAACACTTGAAATCTATGTTACGGCCAACTCCACCATGCATGATTCAACTAACCCCATCACACCTGGAACACAATATTGTCTTATTTTTCAGTCTTATCAAAGTCACACAACAAAAAGCTTCTGGGTGTGGATTAGGCATGGATTTGCTTATTTAGAAATAAGGTTAGTTCACCTGGATTAAAATCATAGCTATACAATAACCCCCCTCGAAGACTGAGCAAACAAGTTACTAGAGCACCCAAAAAACTAACTTTCTTGCCTACAGAATTAGCATTTTGAAATTTTGAAGTACCAGTTTGACCAAAAATTTAAAATAAAGCTGATTTTAGGCCAAGATTCAACTAACCCCGCGATTCAACTAACCCCGCTCTCCCCTAGTTTACTTAAATTAGTCGTATTTTAGTAGCTTTATAAGCAAAATATTATTAGTTAAAAATTGTATCCCTTGGTTCGCAAGCTTCTGCAAAAAGCAAGTGCACGTTTATGATTAAGTTTTTTCTCTCCTTTGTTGATCCTCATTAATCACAAGCATCCATAATTAATGCATCATGTCAAGCTGTAAAATTAAATTCTTGGTGAAGAAGCCCAAGATAATGAGGTCATCACAGGATAATTGTGTAGGAACATGTCCGTTGTGTTTTTGGGAAAAGAACTTGTCAGCCTTCAGGGAATGTGGCAATCCAAGAATAAAAAAGGGACTGACAAGTAAGTAGAAGCAGCGTGACATACCACTGGTGCAAATTTCCAGACTTCTGTAAGCCCATTAGCTTGGGATTCTTACTTTAATTTGTCTTCATCAGCAAGTTTAAAATAAGCTTTCCATAAGAGGATGTACTCTGTTGAGGTGTCTGAAGAAGCAGTGAATGAGTGACTCGCTCACACATTCACATCACACACTTTCAAAATATATTCCCACAGTAATACATTGCTTTTTTGTTGTTGGAATATTCTGAAAATATATTACAATGGCATCTATCACATTCCCAGTTAGATGTGGTAAAATTAAGTGCCAGTTGGATGAAAGTTTGTTGCCCAAGCAAGAAAGACCAATGCATTGCAAGATCCTCACTGAGCAAATTTACAATGAGCCAAAGAGATCATAGAGGAAATGCCAAATTTATGTATCAATGCAACGTCAGGGATTTTCTTAATGGCTTGAGTAGTTCAAGTGGTTGTTAGATTTTGATCTATGTGATTGATAACCTTTTAAGAATAGAGGTTGAGTGCCTCTATCATAAGTAACCATTACAAAATCTATGGCAATCGACCCTATATATGACTCTTTCATTCACATCCAAGGCTTGCTTGTTTATAATTTTCTGTCTGAATGCTCAATAATGAAGGCAATTCTGTGCCATAAATAACCAGAAAATCATATTTAGCCAGAGATAAAAGACTTGGCTCACCATACTTCACACATGCTTGTCATTTCCTCATAACTTGAGCCGTGTTGTCATCACAAATCCTGAAGCAATTCTGGTTTTGCTGCTCTCAGCATGGTGCTGGTGTTAATGGTTGCCTGTCGCTGCTGCTGTATGAGAGATGCCATGATACGAAAAATGAATTTTTGGTCATGGGAATACTATCCAAAAACTGGTTATGCCCACTTGAAGACATTGCCTGTTTGTCTTGGGAGGTCACTTCAATAAAGCCTTCAGTGAATAAGTCGGACATGCCTACAGCCTGGCCAATGAACAGGCCTTCACACATGTTATGCCAATTTTGCCAATTCAAACATTTCTGTAAATCATAGGCAATTGTGTTATGTTGGTAAACAAGTCTCTTCGAGAGCTTTAAAATGATAGCTGTTAGGCCCCTGTGCAGTTCAGTTTGTCTCCCTGAAATCAATTGAATGCGAAACCAATTCCAAACTTGCATTGAAATGTTTGTATACTTTCTTAAATGTTAGAATTATTATTACAGTTAAATTTCTCATTTAAAAGAAGTCCTGATATGTACATCGTACATCAGTCTAAAGGCTTAAAAAATTACAGCCCTTGCCGCTCCTAAGTCAAATTTTAAAGAATCTAATTAAAAGTTGTATAATTCATTGAAGCTTTTAATCATGGTGCAGTGATAATGAGAAAAATTATACAATGTTACATTCAATGATAGGGTGTATTCTCTTTTCCTCATGGCCAACACGATGATGGTGATATTACCACTTCAAAGACTACAAACCTTTGGAACAATTGATTTCATTTGAACAAGATCAAATTGCAGATGCTAGCATTGCCTGAGGAACAGTAACTATTTGATATGGACTTATGGAAGCAATATAACGTAAAAATGGTTCTCAATCTCTGCTGACAATATGACTCATAACTCCCAGGAAACTGACAGGGATGTGTGAAGTATGGTCTGTTACAGCAGGCTAAACCTGATTTGGGAATTTATGGAAATAGATTTAAATATGCATTGTTCAAGTCCAATGCATGTAGCACTAAACCTCACAAACATTGGGTTAAAAACATAGCTAGGAAAACAGCAAGTGCTGCACAGTAACTGAAGGTCAGGCAGAAGTTTCGAAGCAAAGATATCTGCGTTAACAATTTGGAGTTATTGATTAATTTTTGAATAATTATTCAGACCTGTCAGACTGATTCTTTGGCTGAGTTATAATTTATTACATTCTTTCACATTGCACAATAAATAACTTGTACAGGGTTTACTGTATATCTAAAGACACAGCGGATAGAATTATTGAAAAAATGAATAACACAATTGAAATACGTCACAATTATTTACTTAAATAGTCTCATTTTAGTAGCATGGTAGCCCAAATATTATTAGTTGAAAATGTTATTCTTTCATTCACATGATTCAGCGAAAAGGAAGTGCATGTGCATGTTGAAGTTTTTTCTGTCTCTTGTTGATCCTCATTAATCACATGCCTCCATAATTAATACATCATGTCAAGCTGGAAAATTAAATTCTGGGTGAAAAAGCCCAAGATAATGAGCTCATCACAGGGTAATTGTTGCACTAAAGGAAAATAAGGAAGCATAAAAAATGCAATGAAATATTTTAAGTTATACTATGTCTACGGCATATTGTATACACAAAAACACAATGTGAGACCTCATTTCCAATTGTTTGTACTTCATCTGGATTTTAAGAAAAAAATACATTGTATGCGATTGCCTCAAGATCTTTTTGTCATGTTTCCATATTGATCAAGTGACCTTGCTGATTCAGAGATAATTTTAACTACATTGTTGACTTTTGAGCATACACCTGTCAATCAACAAGTTGATTAGCATAGATATTCAGAGTGGCACAGATTAAGTATGTTTGTTTTACAAGTCAATTTAAAATGTCCTCTGCATGCTCATCCCATTCAGAGAAGGAATTATAAATTTATCGCAACATTCACAGGAGGACACAGCACAATGAAGCTCTGCAGCAAATTGGATGAAGTAGTGAAAGAAGACTCATTAAGTTGGACAGTCCGGCAAGAAAGAACTGGACATAGAGAAGACCTGCACTGCATCCTAATGTGAAGAGTAGGAGATGCTTAGGTCTGGCTTCTCGGATAGCGACTAAGCAAGACAACCCCTCTGACATACAAGTGGTGCTAAAGCTGTGCCACATGTCATCAGTGAAACTTTCCAGACTAGTTCTGTTAGCCTGTAACTTGAAGCTCCTTTAGCTTCTTCAAGGTATGTGTTATCCTACCTTTAGCAAAATCAGCTTTCCGAGAAAAAATGCTTTCATCCTTTAGGGATGCAATTAAATTTTTGTTTGTTTGACATAATTATTATGAGATCCAAGTCCTGATTTTAGTATAAATAATTGAAATGTGAGAACTTTCGTGCGTGACATTTTCTTGTTTATGTGTTCTATGGAGAAAAATTACATCAATAACCATTTTACCTGATAGAATAACATGTCCTGGAAAAGGTAATACATCCCGGCTGAAGTCTACAATTATGAAAATGGCAGTGTATAGGCAGTAGGGAAGAAAGCATGGAGCAGACAGCTGACTGCAAATAACATTCAAAGTTGGCATGATTCGATGTTGCCTTCAAAGAGTCTAAATACGACCGTAGCAAAACAAATGTAATGTTTCAGTCTTGCACCAAAAAACTTTACGCTGTGTATAGGAACTTCCCCATTGTGTTGATGGGGAAAGGGTAGTATGCCTTCATGGAATGCAGTTATCCAAGAATAAAAATGGCACTGACAAACATTTAAGTAAAAGCAGAGAGGCATACCATTAGTGCAAATTTCCAGACTTCTGTAAGCCTATTAGATAGGGCTTCTTACTTTAAGGTGTCTTGCTTCAGCAAGTAGAAAATGAGGTTGCCAAAACGTGATGTATTACTTTGTTGTGGAAGTTAATGTGGCAAAGATGATGTTGAGGTGTATGAGGAAGCAGTGCCTGAGTAACTCAGCTATAGAAAAAAAAACATTTGCTCACAAAGTCACACACTTTTATCTGCCATTTACAATGAGCCACAGGGGTGGTTGTAAAATTTGTATCTGTGTAATCAATCAATTTTTAAGAATAGAGGTTGAGTGCCTCTCTCATGAGTAACCATTACAAAAAATCTATGGCAATCGGCACTATATGACCTTTACATCCAATGTTCCTTTGTTTATAATTTTCTGTCTGAACTGCTCAATGATGAAGGCACTTCTGTGTCATAATAACCAAAATATCATATTTAGCCAGAGATAACAGACTTGGCTCACCATACTTCACACATGCTTGTCATTTCCTCATAACTTATGAGTTGTATTGTCATCACAAATTCTGGTGAAATTCAGCTTTTGCCTGTCTCAGCAGGATGCTATTCCTAATGGTTGCCTGTCGCTGCTGCTCTATGCCATATACCATACTGTGCTGAATATTGATGTACCTACAAGAAGACATTGTCCGGTTGTCTGAGGAGGTTTGCTTGATGGAGGATTACTTTAAGAGGAGTGAGTACAAGAAACTTTGTGAACCTTGACAACAAAGTTGATATTGAATAGCCATTTTCATACTTATCAAAACTGTTTTAATATTATAGAATCCATTAATTCTGAACTTTATTGCAAATGCCGGTATCTCAAACTCTTTACTATTTAACTGATATTGGGTTTAGTTTAGTAAAGCACTACAAAGTCGGCACAGTCAGAGTTTTGTTGGCTATTCACTATGACCTTGACCTCCAGAGCTCTTGCACTTGTTTGACCTTAGAGAAGTTGCCACCGACAAATCAATGCTGCAGCTGTAGGCTTAGATCTAATAATGACACAGAAATTCCGTGGGCATGATTTGATTTAACAAAATATTGCATATTTGTGCTCCAGCGCTCAGTTTAGCCATGCTCACAAAACCAATCTGAATCACAAACCATTCCAATTTGAGTTTTGGGCATGAGAATCTAGACACTATATCAATCCGATTAATACATATTTGGGCTAAACGGTACTGTAAGATCGCTTATGGAAAATAAAATAGCTCTGAACATAGTTGATATTCTTCATACTGGTTATATGTTGATTAAGACAAAAACTAGAGTTGAGAGTATCAGCTATATGAGGAGGCAAATCCACACTTGCTCTGAAACAATCGTATACTTCTTGAAATTAGAGAATTATTTTTCTTGAGAGATTTAACAGTTCAATTGCACCCTTATTTTGCAAGAAGGCGCAAAATGTGTCGTACATCATCCTTGTATACCCCACCTAAAAACAGACTAGATTAATTTTAAAAAATCCAATTAAAAGTTGAGCATCATTAATCAGAGCTTTTCATCAATGTGCATTGGAGCTGCTGACATAATGAGAAGAATTATGCCCAGAAGAATAATTTAGAGAAGCCGACTTAGTCCTACATAACAAGCTCATCAACCAGGAGTTTGAAAATTATTGCCTCATTCAGTTTTTTTTTCTCCACAAATTGAATCTAATGCTGGTCTGCAATGAGTCTGTAAACTTCATACAAATTTCATGATATTGCAACAAATATGTGTAAATCTTTAGAAGAAAGAGCAGAATATATAAAATAATGAAGCATTCATATCTCATAATGAAAATCTAATTTGTCAAACCATTTTAAAACCAAATAAAGCAAAGGCCTATCCAATGCTGATCGATATGCGAGCTATCTTACTTTGTAGCTTCAACATCTTGTGTCTCCTTCGATTGACTGGTGAAATATATTAATGTGACCACTACTGCCTGGCCTGATTTCATACGCCACCTCAGATAACATGGATGAATGATTGGGATTTATTTCCTGTATTTAAGCATTTGGTAGGCTAATTAGGACAGGGAGAGGACGCGGCAATGAGGCAAAGGATGATTGAAACAGCTGTCCAACATAGGCCCGGGTGATCCGGCAAGAGCTTGATTTGAACCTTGGACCAGCGATTGGCAGTCCAGCAGGCTATGACTAGACCAACCCCCCCCCCCCCCTGCCATAGTTAAAAAAATGCATTTACTGTCAAACATCAGTGTGTAGGACTGCCAAGTCCAAAATCAAATGAAACTCATGTCTGCTAAACGAAAGGTTGAATATCGCTTAACTATGAATTGAAATACACTAATACAAAGCTTCTGCCACTCTTGATTTGCTGTCTCTGAACAACATGCAACCAATTCCTTCAAATAAAATCCATTACAACATAACATTCAGCGACTGGATGTATCTCACCTACTCTTGCATCCAAGATCTGGTGATATTACCACTTTAAGACTACACGTCTTTCAAGCAGATGACATTATTTGAACAAGAAGAAATTGCAGATGTTAGCATTTTTTTTAGATTTTTAAAATATGCATTGCTCAAGTCCAATGCATATGGCGATAAACTTTGGGTTGATGGAGTCATCAATTCATTTTTAAATGATTATTCAGACCTGTCAGACTGATTCTCTGACTGAGCTATGATTTATTACATTCAGTCACATAGCACAATAAATTAATTTGTACAGGGATTACTGTATTTCTAAATACTTGTATCACGCATAAAGGATAGAATCATTGAAACAATGAATAACGTGATTAAAATAGAATTCAATTGTTTACTTAAATTAGCCGCATTTTAATGACTGGATAGCCAAACATATTATTAGTTAAAAATGTTATCCCTTTGTTTACAAGATTAAAAAAAGCAAGAGTGCGTGTTTCATTTTAAGTTCTTTCTGTCCCAATGTGTCCCATGTTGATCCTCATTAATCACAAGCATCCATAATTAATACATCATGTCAAGCTGCAAAATTAAATTCTGGGTGAAAAAGCCCAAGATAATGAGCTCATCACAGGATAATTGTTACATTAAAAGACAATAAGCAAGCATCACAAATGCAATGAAATATTTTAAGTTATGTATGATGTCTATGGCAAAATGCATGCTTCTGATCACAAAAAGAGTAATACCAGCATATTGTATACACAAAAACACAATGTGTGACCTCATTTCAATTTTTTGTTCTTTATCTTGATTTAACGAAAAAAGACCAGAATGGCCTCAAGTTCTTCCTATCACGTAGTCATATTGATCAAGTAACCTTGCTGATCCTGAGATCGTTTGACCTAAAACCTTGACCTTTGATCATTTGGTGACCATTTGTTCCGAGGGTGCCTCGTTGACCTTGTACAGCATAACAAAATCATTAACATAGATAATCAGGGTGGCACAATTAAGTACCTTTGTTTCACAAAATAATTTGAAAATGTCCACTGCATGCTCATCTCATCCAGAAAAGGAATAAAAAAATTATCACAACATTCACAGCAGGACACAGCACAATGAAGCTCTGCAGCAAATTAGATGAAGTACTGAAAGAAGAGCCATTAAGTTGGACAGTCCTGCAAGAAAGAACTGGACATGGAGTAGACCTACGCTGCATGCCAATGTGATGAGCAGGAGAGGTTTAGGTCTGGCTTCTCAGATTGCGACTGAGCAAGACAACCCCACTGACATACAAGTGATGCTGAAGCTGTGCCACATGCCATTAGTGAAACTTTCCAGACTAGTTCCGTTAGCCTGTTACTGGAAGCTCCTATAGGAATTTTTTCATGGCGTGTTTCCTACCTTTAGCAAAATCAGCTTCCCAAGAAATTATGCCTTAATCCTTTATGGAAGCAGTTAAAGTTTTTTGTGTTTGACATAATTATTATGCTATCCAAATGCTGATTTTAGTTTAAGATATCAAAAGTGAGAACTTTTGTGCAACATTTTTAGTCTAGTTCATGACATTCATTTGGAGAAAAAAAAAGTAATCAATAACCAGTGACAGCATTTTGGCCAATTAGTAACAGTAACATATCCTGGAAAAGGTTGTACACACATCCAGGCTGAGGTATACAATTATGAAAATAGTAGTGCATAGACAGTAGGGAAAAAAACATGGAGCATACAGCTGACTGTAAACTAACATTCGCAGTTGGCACGATTCAGTTTTGGAAAACGCAACCAACGAAAATCAAATGAGAGAAGGCAGTCTTGCGACAATTAAATGTACACTTTGTAGGAACATACCCATTGTGTTGATGGGAAAGAAAGTTGTCTGCCTTAAGGGAATGCAGCTATCTAAGAACAAAAACGGCACTGACTACCATAATTAAAGGCAGTGAGACATACCATCAGTGCAAATTTTAAGACTTCGTCTGCAAGACTATTAGCTTACTTTAAGGTGTTTTCTCCAGCAAGTAGAAAATGAGCTTTCCAAAAATGATGTATTACTTTGTCATGGTAGTAAATTTTTCCAAAGACGATGTTGTTTTGTCAGAAGAACCAGTGGCTCAGTGACTCAGCTATAGGAAAACATAGGCTGCGCGGCAGCATACCCTCGGCTACTCAGCGGCTATTCTCCAGACAGTGGGATACATTGAGGCAGGACCCCACTGGGTACACTAATATCCTCATGAACATGAAATTCCCGTTGAAAAACTTTCATTGAATGGCCAAGAGCTGTGAGCAAAATAATATAAATGTTTCCTGTCTGCCATTTTGTATTGGCGGGAATTCAAAATCCACATGCAATCAGCTTGCAGGATGGGTCCCCCCCAGAAAAAGAGGGGAAACAGTTAAAATTTGGGCAAGGAGTCAAAAAGTGTGGCACAAGATCAAATGAACTGAAAATCAATGGTTAGCAATTAGCAAGACGTTACATTGTACTGTTGAAGTGGTATAATTTGGTATAATCTGGATAATGAAATTCAGGCAAGTATTCCACTATGCCTATTGGTGGCCTGTGGCAAAATCTGTGCCTTTTTGTGAACGAGCAATTTGAGAAATAAAATTTTAAAAAAATGAAGTCAAGAAGATGACTGGTTTCGGTGACAATATTAAGAACAATATTATCCGGCATGGATTACCCACAGTAATTCGTCCCCTCTTCCACTACCATTTTAGAAAGTTGGTTTTTTATCAAACTTATTTTTGTCTGAATGTAATATACAGTGGTGACAGACAGGAAAATAAAGCAATGCAGTGCACAATAGACAGGTAATGACCATTAAAAAGACAGCTAGAAATGGACAACAACTGAGATAAAGACAGTCAGAAAACGATCAGGACATGTAGGGGACTGTTTAGATAGATAGATAGATAGATGGATAGATAGATAGATAGATAGATAGATAGATAGATAGATAGATAGATAGATAGATTCCTGCAGAAAAGATAAAATTACTATTTCATTTAAACTGCATAAAACTGAATTGCAATAAGGGTAGCTATTGTTTGAACAAAAATTAGATATCTATCAGTTCAATAAATTTCTGTCTGTAAGTCTTATATCTAATCAAACAGTGTCATTGACTTCAGTTCTACATCATCTTGATCCTGGATCCATTTTAGAATGTAGCCATGTAAATTGTTGGATGTTGTAACAATTTCAGTTAAATTACATTATCCTTGCAGACATTCCCCTTAAAGGGGTTAAAGGGGCTTCCTTAGTCCCCCTCCTCAGCTGCTAAACACCCATATCAATTGGCTATTGTCTGCTGTACCCCAATCTTTTAATCACCTTATGCAATGCCATTATGTAACCTGACAAAAGAATGGAGGGTGGCATACTTCACACACCTCAGAAGTGTGCCACTGTGATGAGGGGGGGGGGGGTCCAATGAAACATCACTGAAAGTCAATGGTTACCAAGAGATTAAACTTGAAATGATATATCTTCTAGTCAAAATGAAATCTGGATCATGTGATTCAGGCAAGTAGGCCTATGGCTGATTTTGTGCTTTTTGTAAAAAGAGATTAAATTGAGAAAATAGAATAATTCCAGTTGATGATTGGATTTTGTGATATATCCATGTATAGGAATCTTGAATCATTGTAAAGCTTTAGAAATTGTACAGGATTAAAATTACTCTAATAATCTATCCATCTATGTATGCATCTATCAATCTATCTATCTATCTATATATATATCTATCTATCTACATGTGTCTATCTATCTATCTATCTATCTATCTATCTATCTATCTATCTATCTATCTATCGATCTATATATCTATCTATCTATCTATCTCTATCCTTCTATCTTTCTATCTTTCTATCTTTCTATCTTTCTATCTATCTATCTATCTATCAATCTACCTATCTATCTATCTATCTATCTATCTATCTATCTATCTATCTATCTATCTATCTATCTATCTATCTATCCATCTATCTATCTATCTATCTATCTATCTATCTATCTATCTATCTATCTATCTATCTATCTATCTAGTCTATCTAATCTTAGCTATTCTTATCATAAATTACAAATATGGAATATGGGTCTAAAAACATAAATTATAGATAAGATGTCTCCAACCAAAACCATTGTAAATAGTAACACTAAAACAAGGTTTATGCCAGTATATATATATCTTTTAAGACTAAGCAAGTTGCTAGTTAATACAAAGGTTAAATGGTGGTCAAACTTTGGAGAATAACAATAGCTGTAAAGAAAAACAAAACAAGAGAAAGATGTCCCAACTCTGTGTACAGCCTGTATGGGCTACAAAAAGTCATATCTCAGCTTCTAGTTGGCCTAAATATTTTATTAAAATTGGAAATTTCTTTATTTGTTCAATATAAGACTACTAAGTTGGTGTCAATGCAGTTTGGACATATTTCTAAGAAAAAAGAAAATTTGATAAAAAGTTGAGGGTGCTGTGCACTGCTTTTGTGCTCCTTTGTTCCCAGCTTTGGTCACTGGACAGGATTAGTGACACAATGTTACATAACATGAATGGCTGGAGGGGAGGGGTACAATGAAGCACAGACATACTGTCTCCAGGCCCATTCACAAAAAAACTGGACCCCTTCCAATGATGACACTTTTACCCCCTAAACAATATTTCTTTAAAATGCTAAAAATACAATTGGAGTGAGTTTTAAAATGAATTAAAAGACAGATTTATCCAATAATGTCTTGAAATGTAAAATTACACACTGAAATTTGCAGAAATTGGATTTGCATGCCAAGTAATTTTCTTTGATAACCCTCTATATATACATAGCGGTCTTATTGCCAGTCTGTCTTATATGTTTTTCATTAAAGACCAAGATAAAAGTAAGCTGACAGTACTTTATATGTTAAAATGTACATAACTGATGTTAGATTTAAACCATTAAGAACTTTACAATTGAGAGTTTAAGATTTCTTGTCAAAGGATTAGCAGGGAAGACAATTACCCTGTGACATAACATTACATAATCAAGACTTCTCCAGTGCTCCATTCAACAAAAGCCAATCTGTCTGATTCAATCACATTTAATTTTCATGCAAACAACTAAATAAAAGGGGCTGACATTTATTCATCTTCTAAAAATTTACATCACTGAGTTTAGATATTAACCATAAAGTTATAATAATTGGCAGTTTTAAAAAGATTTAGTGTCATATAATATTTCATGAGGAGAGGTAGAAAAAGTCAAATTTAGACATAATTGTGGCAAATTTGATTGACCAGGGCCAATATTTACTGATATATGATTATCTGAAAATCCTTAATATTTATCTAATTTTGTTAATATTGACCTATGCTGCCAATAAAAGTTTTCATATTGTTCAAAATCAGCATGATGATGATGTGAAACATGTCAGGTTTATTTTGACAAAAAAAATGTCAACGACTGGTATGACATCAGAAGGAAATGGAGAGTAAATAGACATTTTAATGATTTTTTGCCTTTTTTCAATCATACATTTCAATGGAAAAAATTGCAACAACTCATGCAATGGCTGTGAATATTAGTCAATAGTGTGTCTAACTACAATAAGACCTAAAGTTAACTAACTTACCCATTACCATTTGGCTTTTCATGCAGAAATATTGGAAAATTGGCATTTTTTCGAATTTTTGGGTTTTTATAAAAATTCATAGGACCAACATTCCAACTGATTAGAGATGTTTAAAGAGGCATAAGTTAGACACCTAAGTGGAAAATTTCATAGATTTAACTTCAAAATTGACTGAATTATACAAGTTTAAAATAATAGTATTTTTTCATATTTTTGGTAAATTGTCGTCCGTTCAACTTTCTCAGAGCATTTAGACCCACAAAAAACACATCTTGGGTATTTAATACATACAATATGCCAATTTCAGTGTCAAAAGTACTGCAGTTTTTTAGCTCTGTCACAGAAACAAAAAATAAACAATTTTTCACATTTTTCAATGATTGTGAGAAAAGTATTAATGTCATGGGGATTAGACCTATGAAAGGCTCAACTGGGATAAAAGATACAATATTAACCCAAAAATGATGAATATGCATGCCATAGTTTTGGCTTGACACCCAATACACAAAAAAATATTTTTTCACATTTTTCAATAATTGTGAGAAAAGTATTAATCTCATGTGGATTAAACCTCTAATAGGTACAACTAGGATAAAAGATATAATAATGTCCCAAAAATAAAAAGTATACATTCCATAGTTTTGGCATTACTCCCAATACACAAGTGGGACGCCCGTTATCCGGACGCCCGCCCGCCCGTCCGCCCGCCCGCCCGCCCGCCGGACGGACAAATTTTCCCAAAGTAACTACAATACCCGTCGGCAATGTATACATTGCCGAGGGTAAAAATGCACTGGCTCACAGAGTCACACACTTTTATCTGTCAAGATTCAAAATTACTGTGACTTACTAAGTGCTGGTTGTTAAGCGCCATTGCTCAGTAGATTTCAATTTACCCTGCAAAATATATTCAAAAGCTATATATTTCTTTCTTGTTATTGGAATACATTATTCTGAAATTATGTTACAATGGCATCTATAACATTCCCAGTTAGATGTGATGAGGTGCTAATTGGATGAAAGTTAGTTGCCAATAAACCCATAACCCACTTGACCAAGCAAGAATGACCCAAGCATTGCAAGATCCTCACTGAGCGCATTTACAATGACCCCAGAGGTCTTCGTTCATCTTCAGGAATGGAACAAAAAGTCTTCTGAGTGTCATAATGGTAATGCCGAATTGATGCATCAATGCAACTTCAAGGATATTCTTAATGAAGTGAGTACATTTGCAGCTTAGGAGGTTGTAACATTTCATAAAGACAACCAAGCAATGTCTTCATGTGTATTCCGTTGACAAAGTTTTTCTTTTGGGAGCATGGCCTCTGTTATACAGCAGCAAGATGCAACCATTGTCATTGGCACCCTGCTGAGAGCAGAAAACCAGAATTGCCTTTTGATATGTGATGACAATATGACTCATAACTAATGAGGAAATGACAGGCATATGTGAAGTATGGAGAACCAAATCTGTTACCTCTGGCTATAGATATGATGTTCTGCTTATTCATGTCACACAACTGCCTTCATCATGGAGCTATTCAGACAGAATATTATAAACAAACAAACCTTGTCAATAAAAGGGTCACATTGAGTCGACTACCATAGATTTTTTTAAATGGCTACTTATGTTATAAAAGAGGCACTCTTAAAAAGTTACTGATGACTTAAGATCTGTGTGTTGTCACTTTGTAAATAAAACGTTGTCTCTACTTTAAATGACTAGCTCTTTTTATGCGACCTCCATAATTATGCTAGCCTTATTTCATTTGCCACTATTGTTAACAAATGTGTAAATTGTAGAATTTCCTGAAGAAGAAAAAAGCCACATCGAAAATAAAACTCATACATCCATGCTAAACTGTAGGCTGATGGACACTTCAGTAACAACTGAAAGTCTGAAACACACTTCATGAAAAAGGTTCTGTCGTTCTTGATTTTCTGTCATTATAATAAAACTTAATGGGAGTGTGGTTCACAGCAATGAACCTCATGAATGTCAGGTCGCGGAGGAATACAACACGAGTCCGAAGGACTAGTGTTTATTCTGCAGCAGACCTGACATGAGTGAGGTTCATTGCTGTGAACCACACTCCCATTAAGTTTTATTCATATCCCACAATAAAAACAGACCTCCAGTAAAAATAATTAATAATTTCAAGAGGCACTATTTTGTTTGAATGGCCAAAAAAAGATCCCTAGCAACCACACCGACCAATGAGAGCGTCAAAACATTGTGATGTCATCACTTCACTGCTCATTGTTTACATAACAACGTCAGATAATGAGATGCATGTGGTTCACAATGATGAACCACATGGTGTGAATCACATGGTTTTTTGCCAGAACGTCACTGCCTATTGTGGGACATTGCTTTGAATAACATGCAACATGATATTTACACCAATTCTTGTTAATAGAATCTGATACAATATAATATTCAATGACTGGATGTATCTCATCTCCTTTTGCCCTCCAAGATGTGGTGATATTACCATGTCCAAGATGACACATCTTTGAAGCTGATGACATTATTTGAAGAAGAAGAAATTCCATTGTCATTGCCAGAGGAACTGTTACTATTTGATATGGACTCATGGAAGCAATATAACATCTGCTAGAGAAATGGTTGTCAATCTCTGTTGACAATATGACTCATAACGTATGATAAAGTGACAGGGATGTGTGAATTACGGTCTTTTACTGCAGGCTCGATCTGATTTGAAAATTCACGGAAATAACCATATCACTGAGAACAGTTTCTGTCACTCAAGTCCAAACTGCAAATGAAAATTTAATGTAAAATGATGTATAGAGTAAATCTCAGAAACTTTTGGGCCAATAGACATAATACAAAAAATAGCAAGTGTTCTGCAGTGACTGAAGTTTAGGAAAATTTGGAGTTATTGACTAATTTATGAATTATTATTTTGACTTGTATGACTCATTCTTTGGGTGAACTATGATTTTTTGCATTCTGTGCCATTGAGCAGTAAACACATTCTGCAATGCCTTTGAGAAAGATTTCTAAATATTTTTATCACACACAACAGCAAAACGATAAAACCATTGAAAAGATAATACTATGATCACATTATCTGATTCAATTGGGGGCCCAAACATATTATCAGCAGAAAAATGTCACCCCTTTGTTCAGCAAAAAGCATGTGCATGTTTAAGTTTACGTTCCTTCTGTCCCTTGTTGATCCTCATTAATCACAAGCATCCATAATTAATACACCATGTCAAGCTGTAAAATTGAATTCTTGGTGAAGAAGCCCAAGATAATGAGCTCATCACAGGATAATTGTTACATTAAAAGACAATAAGGAAGCATAAAAAATGCATTGAATTATTTTAGGTAATATGGAAAAGCATCATAAATGCTATTAAATACTTTAAATAATATGATGTTTTCTGCAAAATATATGCTCCCGATTTGCAAGAAAATACTATCAGCCTCTACTCAATCTCATTTCCTATTTTTGCTTTATCTTGATAGAAATAGGATCAGAATTGCCTTAGGTTAATCTCACAATGTGTTTATATTGATCAAGTGACCATGCTAATCTAGAGGTCATGTGACCTTGACGTTCATCCTTGACTTTTGAGTATATAAGGTGACCATTTGCAGTTGAAAAGCACACTGCATTTTCATTCTGATATAAAAATTAATCTAAAAATTGTCACAACAAAAATAATCCATCTTTTACGAAGGGATACCCATTATGTTAGACAGTCTTGCAAGAAAGAAATGGACACAGTGCAGCAATGCATGTATGCCAATGTGATGAGCTGGAGGCACAGCGCTCCTGAATAAATTTCAAGATTAAAAAAATTCAACAAGAAAACCGAAAACGCACGCTTATAGAGCAGGGTCAGGAGAACATTTTAAGATAAAAACCGAAAAATTCCGTTGGGAAAATTTTGAGTTATAGTCATTTGAAATTTTTGGTTTATCACACTCATATTTTCTTGGTGACACAGGGGCATAGAAAGTTTTGTAAGTCATTTATCATGTTTAGAGAGGCAGGTGTTGATGGTACGACATCATTGTTTAATTTACATGATAATTGTATCTGTGTTAGATATGTATTGGCTAAAAATAGTGAGCAGAGTGTGATAAACACATGCGGATGCATATTTATCAAAGAAATGAATTTGTAGCCCCAGTAAATTGATTCGATTGTTTGCCGTGAATGTTTCACCTGCTTTTAGCTTAATTTGAATTTAATTTAGCCTTTTAAAAAACATTTTGCTGTGCTTTTCATCAAAATATGACATTTTAAATGAGTTAAATTTGTGGATCATTCTTACTAAGACTGAATGTGATTTATATAAATTGCCTCATTATATCATATGAACATTGCATAAATGTTAAGAAATAAACTCAAACTGTGGCGTTTTGTTATCCAAGAAGTGAGTTAATGAAGATTACTGGCTGCATTTTTTTGGGATAATTTCGGGACAAGAAATTCATTTAATGGAGTAACTTACTCATCCAAGCCATCGTAATATAAACGTTAGGTGCTAATTAGCTTGACAATTGATACTGAAACACAATATGACATTGAAAGAGAGTCATTCATGTGCAAACAACAGCAAAGGTAGACAATTGAGCAATGATGGGTCAAATGATCACTTTAAAAGATATATAATAGGGGCTATATCCTGATTTTTATGCAAAGGTACAGTACAAATTTCTAAAAGTGGCTCGTCATTTAAAATCTAGCCTTAGCTATCTATCCATAGCCATTCCAAGCTAAACTAAGCTACACTTATCCATAGCTACCCATAGCTATCCACAATTTCTGTTGTTTAAACAAGGGGTAAAGAGATTCCAGTGTATACAAAAGGATAGAAATGGATAGTTATGGATAGATATGGATAAGACTAGTAATGAATAGCTATAGACAGCTAAGTTGAGCCACATTTAGAAATTTGTACTGTATTGTTCTTTTAACTACGGCATCTGCTGACATTGAAAACATTGATAAATAAAATCTCACAAACATATATGATAACAAAAAAACACTCTCTTCTGTGATGAGAAAATACATGAAATATACATTTAATTTTGCTAAAACTGGCCTGAATACAATAAATCATTCAAAGGGATTAACAGAGGCAATATTTAAAAGCTGCAAACTTACTTGCAGGTGTGTTAATTCCTATAACATGCAGTCACATGTGTTTATCACACCCTGCACAATATTTTTGGTCTAAACATATCTAACACGGATACAATGGTAATGTAATTTATTAAAGAATAATGTCTTACCATCAACATTTGCCTCCCTAAACATCCTAAATGTCTTTAACAGCTTTCTTTGCCCCAATTTCAGCATGAAAATATGAGTGTGATAAACAAAAAATTAAAAATGAATATAACTCAAAATTTTCCCCACGGAATTTCTGGGTTTTTGTCTTAAAATGTGCTCCTGACCCTGCTCTATAAGTGTGCGCTTTCGGTTTTCTTGTTGAATTTTTTTAATCTTGAAATTTATTCAGGAGTGCTGTGGAGGGGTTTTGTAAGACAATGTCACTACAAGTGATGCCAAAGTTGTGCCACATGCCACTACTAAAACTTTAAAGACCAATTTGGTTTACCTGTAACTTAAAGCTCCATAATAGAGCTGATTTCAAGGTATATTCTTGGTCAAAGTCAGTTACCAAATAAATCAAGCTTTTGTTCTTTAAGCAAGTAGAAGCATGCCACTAAAGTTGTTTTTTCTTTTCTGATTCACGAATGCCTTTTTCTGCCTGAATTTGTACTCTCTAACTTCATGAAACTTTTTCTAGAAAATGGTTGGAAACAAACAAGAACGAAGAAAGCATAGAGCACATAGCTAATTGTAGGCAACAATCGCAGTTAGCATGATTCAGTGCTGGCTTAAAACTGTCAAAATGCTACTGAAGGAAATCAAATGAAATTTTTCCTGTAGAGTAGGCAGTCTTGCAACAAAGAACATTCCAAGATGTAGGAACATGCTTATTGTGTATATGGGAAAATAAGTTGTCAGCCTTTAGGGAATGTGGCAATCCAAGAATAAAAAAGGGACTGACAAGTAAGTAGAAGCAGCGCGACATACCATTAGTGCAAATTTCCAGACTTCTGTAAGCCTATTAGCTCGGGCTTCTTACTTTAAGTTGTCTCTTTGGCAAGTAGAAAATCAGCTTTCTGAAAGATGATGTGTAACTTTTTTTGTGGCAGTATATGTGGTGTATGAAGAAACAGTGGGCGGGTGACTAAGGAGAAAAGCACGGATGCATAGAGACATACAATTCCAGCTTTTATGATTCAACTCAGCAAAATGATGCCTTCTTGTTGTTTTACAATTTTTCTGAAAATCAAATGCAATAGCATCCAGCAGATTTACTGTCAGATGCATTAAGGAGGTAATATTCTCGAGGGGGGGGGCCTGGGGGGGCTTAGAGTTTTTAAAAAATAAATAATATCTTGCCCTATATGCACATCTATGTGGTGGCAACTTTGCAACAACATCACCCTGTTCTTCAAATGACATAGAATTTTACAGTAGAAATAATGTTGTCACAACGTTGTGAAACAACACCAGAGATAATACGATAGCATGCACCATTGTGGCGACATCTTCAATGTCAGTGGTTCAACGCTAGATTGCGACGTTATGGCAATGTTGTAAACAAACGCCTGGTGGATCATTTAAAGACAAATTGAAACTCATTGGTACGGACAATATTGAACTCCTTCGTATGTGCCAATGAAAGGAGCTCAGTTGCCTCCAGGGAAAGTAGTAGAGGAACTGAATGTGACAATAGAAGTTCCAAAGCAGTGGCAAGTCCATTAATGCATCCCAACACTTGTTTTTCCTCAGGCGATTTACCTCAATACGACAGTATTGACAAGTCTAAAATCTATTTTGTCGACAGATATCATGATGTGAAAGATACAGCTGGAGATAGTAGCAAGGCTCTTTGGAATTTCAATATTGCAAGAAAACTTAATTTTGTGATGTCTTGGTTCTGTCATGGTTTAAGTAGCTATTCTAATGTGCTTGACATGTAATAAATTAGGCATCATGTCAGCATGATCATTCAAAAGAAGCACCGATTGCATGGGAAATTCTGAAAAGTTTACAAATTAAAAAAGGAGTGCTGAATGTTTCATTATGCTGTGAACACTGATGCAAATTTCATGCTAATGAAAATCCAATGTTCCTTGTTCTTCCGTTATAAATATGTGCTCATATTACCTCTTAAAATGCCAAACTCCTTCAAAGCTGAAAAACTTGATTTGGAAGAAACAGGTTACTGCTCTAAACATTTCATGAAGTCCAGGTAATATTTATTTGTAGACTTGAGGAAGTAATGTTATGAATGCGAGAGATACAGTGTATATTGCTCAATCTGTGCAGACAATTTTCTATGAAGAAATAATGGATTTGTAATGTATTTTCTGTTATTTCTGGCTAAATATCACCCTTAGTTGGATGTTAAAAAGAGTTTTTCTTGGATTAATTGAGAAATTGTTGGAAATTGTATTACAACTTCCTCGGTGTTGATAGATTAATTGATTGACCTGGATATCATTTGAGTTTTCATTTCATCCATGTTATATCATATCAAGCATTCAATTAAATATGACTATATACTCATATCATTTGACCTTGAGTTCATAATTTAAATTGGCAAGAAAGTTTTGGATTACATGGACGGAATAATAATGAGTTTGATATTTTCCAGATTGATGCGATTCATGCTTAGTTCTCATGGCACGTTATGGAGTTCATTTGTCATCAACAGAATGGTATTTCCTGGAAATTACGATGATTTTGTGACATCCCGCCGACAATTTTACACATCTCGCCGACGTATTAGGCGGGTTCCTAGAAATGGGGGGAATTCCACCGTTGATGTCAAAAAAGATTCAACATACTGAAACTTTTTTTCCAAGTCACCTGGAAAGAGCCAAAATTGTTCTCAATTTTTGGATGTCCGGTGGGCTTTTTTTGAGTGAGAACGAGTGAAAAACATGACCAGCAGGATATAGGGACATCTCCTGCCCGTGTGGGACATTTATACTGCCCCTGCGGGACATCTGCATTCTGCAGCGTCGCCGGCAGTTTTTAACGTCCCACCGACGGTTTTTGACATCCCGCCGCCGGTTTTTGACATCCTGCCAGCGGTTTTTCACATCCCGCCAACAGTTTTTCACATCACGCTGACAGTTAGATCTTGCCCCACAGGCATTTAGATCTTGGTTCATTCTTGCCTCCAATGCATATGATCTTGCCCCCCGATTTACGATCTCTTTCCAACGATTTAAGATCTTATTCCGTCGTGATATGCCTCTAATTTCTTATATAATCATTATATAATTGTTGTGTGTCGCCGGGTTAGCCATTTTTTCCTAGAAATCGTCTTAAGCTGTCCGACAGACGTAAAAAGTTCTCCGGCTCTCGCCGTGAGATCAGGGCATCAGTTACACAACATATTGCCTTCTTCCTGTTGCATGTGGCAGAAGACCCTCGATCCTGCTCTGCAAATCTAATATTTAGAGAGCTGTCCTTACATTCACAGCAGGATGCAGTATAACGAAGTACTGCAGCAAATAAGATAAGGACAGTGAAGGAGAAAACTCATTGAATTAAGCAGGACAAGAGTTATCCTTTAGCTCCTTTGCCTTAAGCGGTCAATGATGTTTGGCTATACATATTGTAGTTAATTTTTTTCTGATTGAAATATTATGAGATCCAAAAGCAGATTTTATTTTAAAATATTAAAATGTGAAACATAAAATGAGCAGGAGAGGAGAATGTGAAAAGCACATTGCAAACCATTGACACACAATCTGAGTTGGCGTGATTCGATTTGAAAAAGATGTTGCTTTCAAAGTGTCACAAGACTCACAACACTGCTGTTGAGCATGTTCTGCTGACAATCTAATACTAAGTCACAACACACTCTCAGTGGGATGCAATATAATGGAGCACTGAAGCAAATCAAATGAAGTTGTTATTATGAGATTAGGCAGTCTTGCAATAAAGGACTTGACACAGTGGAGGACCAGGTAATATGTCATTGTGTTGACGAGAGGTGAAGTTGTCTGCCTGCAGGGAATACAACTATCCAAGAATAAAAAAGGCACCAACAACAGGTAAGTAAATTTGTCAGACATACCATTAGTACAATTTTCCAGACTTCTGTAAGCCTATTAGCTGGGGTTTCTTACTATAAGGTGTTTTTTTCAGCAAGTAGAAAATCAACCTCCCAAAATAGGATGCAATACTTTGTTATAGCAGTGAATGTGCAAAGAGTATGTTAATAATAAATAATAATATTATGTATTTATATAGCGCGAATTCCAGTAAACTGCTCATTAGATGTTGTGGTGTAAGAAGAAGAGGCGGGCAGGTCACTCAGTATACCTAAGGAGAAAAGTATTGGAGCACACAGACAAACACTTTTGGCAATGATTCTATGGAAAATAAAATGCTATATTCTCATCAAATATCTGCACAACCATCCTCGACGTTTTCTTACTTCAACAGTTATTGTCATAACAGAAATGGGCTTCGGTAGAAATGAATTTCACACAACTTCATCATGCGTCTATATTGATGGGCCTTTCTGATCCTGTGATTATTTGACCTTTGACCTTCACCATTGACATATTTCGTATTCTGTAAGATCTTTAGTTATGAGGTAAACTAACTGGGGTGACAATACATTGGTGCAATACATAGTCTTCAGTCTGTTGAAAGTGTCAGACAAGGTGGATTATATAAACACATATTGAAACTCTTTGGTTCAGACAATGTTGAGATCCATTGTACATGCCAATGAAAGGAGCTCAGTTGCCTCCAGCGGAACTTGGAGAGGAACTGAATGTGACAGTAGAATTCCAAAGCAGTGGCAAGTCCGTTAATGCATCTCAACACTTATTTGGGCTTTTCCTCAGGCGATTTACCCTAAAACGACAATATTGACAACTCCAAAGTCTCTTTTGTCGACAGATGTCACAGGATGTAAAAGATACAGCTACAGATAAGTGCAAATCTCTTTGGAACTGTTAATATTTCAAGAAAATTCAATTTTGTGATGTCTTGGTTGTGATACGGTTGAAGCAGCTTTTCTAATATTCTTGACATGCAATAAATTAGGCATCATGTCTGCATGATTATTCAAAAGAAGCACAATTGGGTGGAAAATTCAGAACAGTTTACAAATTGAAGAAGGAGTCTTCAATGTTTAATTATGTTTACACATACACACTGATACAAATTTCATGCTAATGGAAATCCAATGTTCTTTATTCCTCCGTTAAGGGTGTGTTGGTATTGCATCTTAAAAGGCAACACTCCTTGAAGCTGAAGACTTCATTTGAAAGAAACAGGTTACTACTCTAACCATTTCATGAAGACCAGGTAATATTTATTTTTGGACTAAAGGAAGTAATAAATATCACGTTTGCCAGAGAAATATTGCTCAATCTTTGGGGACAAATTTCTCGTGATTTATGAAGAAATAATGGATTCTTGATGTACTTTCTGGCCAAATATCACCTTGTCTATTTATTTATTTCATTTCACCTTCACAAAGGGAGAAATTCGGTTGGTTGTTGAAATATGTTTTTCTTGGATTAATTGAGAAATTGTGAGAGATTGTGTAACAACTTCCTTGGGTGTTGATACATCAATTGATTGACCCAGATATTATTTGAATTAAGATTTTATCTGTGTATTATCACGCATTTTATGATATTGAATTATCTATATCATTTTAGGTTTAGTTCACATTATGTTTAATTAGCAAGGAAGCTTTGGATTACATAACAGAATAATAATGGAGGTTTGATATTTCTAGATTGACATGATTCAGCTACACGACATATTGCCTTCTTACTGTTGCATGTGGCAGAAAACCCTCCACCTCTGTAAATCTAATACAGAGCTGTCCTTCACATTCACAGCAGGATGCAGAATAATGAAGGCATGCAGCAAATTAGATAAAGTCAGCGAAGGAGACAACCCATTGAATTAAGCAGTACTGGACATAAGGACTGGATATAGTCATTGGACACTGAGCCTCTTTCTGAGTGCCATTGTGATGATCGGGAGGGTTTAGTTCCTGATTGTGGGAGTGCAACTAAGGGTAACAAGAAATTCTTTTTAAAAAAAGAATTGTAGGAACCTTTGTATGAAATATGAGATTTCTTCAAACACATATTTTATTTTTGTAATATTCTTGATTTGTTATGTATGTGCAGTTACATGTACCTCCAATGTACCTACTGTGATTTCACATTTAGTTACATCATGATTAGGCATGCCGAATTATGGCCGTACCACTGGGGTGGTACCGGCCATTTAGCAGATAGAGAGGAATGTCGTCCGATGTCGTCCGCGATCCCATTCACGATCGTCTGACGTCGAGATCTCACTTATTAGCGGCCAACGGGGGCTATAACTTGGCACAATACCTTAACTACTCCTGGTCTTGTGCTGTGTGCTGCAAAATTTGTTGTAAATCCTTTTTTGGCGGCGTAATGCAGCAATTTCAAGACCGACTTTTCTTTCACGCATGTTTCCAAGTGCCTCGCCGCCATATTGCTGTCTTGGTTACCGAATTTACGTCGTGCGGGTGGCGCCCCTGCCGTAAAATTCGGCAAAAACGTCGCGAAAACATAACGAGATGGGTATTCAAACAGTGTTGTCAGTCTGTATAATCCAGAGATGCTTGTAAACCGCTTTATTTAACCCAAAATGTTGTCTTTTGCTTTCCACAAAAAAATCTCAAAACCAGGTCATGCCTAATCTGCAGAATGTTGCGGTTGAAAATGTATTCTGCTTCACACATTCTTTTTAATACAGTGTGTTTGTTGTCATGATCAATTACCAATGTATGTGCAATTAATTCAAATTCAGTTTTAGAGTTTTACTGGTTACTTTAGTATTTTCCAGGCTTCAAACAAACAAAAAATTATAAAACAAAAAACTTTTCAACCACTGCTGGTCTGCAGGGTAAATACACTGCTGCCCTACAGATGGCGCCGTGCTATTTGATGCTGCAGCGCCCCTGGTGATATATCCACTTTAGAGGTATTTGCTGGTTGTGACTGAAAGATCTATAGCCAAAGTGCAATCAAGTTTTTTTTTTTATAAAGTTTGATGAAATAGTTAATGGCAAAGTTTGTTAATTGCTCTTAACACCATCAACATGCCATCAAATGTGCCATCATCTCAATTAGCCTGCAGTTAGTAATTATGCAGGCTTTAAAGCTGACAGCTATTGGGTTAGATCAAAGAGTATTTTTCTTTGTGATTAGTTAATTGATCATAATCGCTTCTAGAAGGCCCCATTTAAGCATGTAACTCCCAAACGGAGCCTCCATTTGGGACTTCAGGGAGTTACGGGAGTTGACAGGAGTTAGCGGGAGTTTTGGGAGTTAGCGGGAGTTACCAGGAGTTATGGGAGTTAGCAGGAGTTGTGGGATTTAGCGGGAGTTACCGGGAGTTATGGGAGTTGACAGGAGTTGAATGGGAGTTACGGGAGTTAGCAGGAGTTAGTGGGAGTTACGGAAGTTAGCAGGAGTTAGCAGGAGTTATGGGAGTTAGCGGGAGTTACAGGAGTTAGAGGGAGTTAGCGGGAGTAAGCGGGAGTTATGGGAGTTAACGGGAGTTAGCAGGAGTTAGTGGGACATAGCGGGAGTTGCAGGACGTCAAGGAGTTCCGGGAGTTACATGCTTAAATGGGGCCTGTCAAAATGCATTAACTTCTTGTTTTTGAATAAAATTGAAAAAAAAAAATTGCCCGAGTTAGGGTTAGGGTTTAGGGTTTAGGGTTAGGGTTAGGGTTAGGGTTGGGGTTAGGGTTTCAGATAATACTTGCTTTTCAAATTTTTATAATTAAGCTTTCGCCACTTATTCAGCATAGAAATTACCTGAATTTTTCTACAGCTAGTTGACCACTGGAGTTTCAGCAGATACCTATTTATTACTGGCCAAAATCAGCATTTAAGGAGGGGGAGGCACAACCATTGGATAATCACTGGTTTTCTGTAAGTGTAAAGGTAGCGCAACACTGGTAGCCAGCAACCGCAGGGCAATGACAAAATTTCACCACCGGTTATTGGGCCATTATTGGTGCAATGTAACTGATGTGTGATACAGGGTCATGGGCCTGAATGCTGGAAATCGTTCAGCGCCACTTTCGAGCCTCTAACCTAGTTTGCCACGACGGGGGGAATTTTTCTCAAAAAGGGCAAAAACGGAGGTTTTTGCCACTTTGTGGAATGAGAAATGATGCGATTTTCATCATTTTTGCAGGAAATGCTACTCTACTAGTGCTGATAAGTAATATATCAAGACATTTAGCCAGGATACCTCCGGGTTGATTCTGGCCGGAAGGCATGTTTTCCTATCTTTTAGCATGCAAATGCAACGTAGGCCTATGCAGAGGCCTAGAATAATAAAACCATGCAATTCGACAGGCAAGGCAACCAGAAAGGCATTAAACTGCCACCGGCACCCAAACAATGCAGTGTTCCAGCTTTTCCCGCCAAAAATCTGCGGCTTTTCTGCTGGTGCAATCTTAGCCCATGTCACGGCCATAGTAATGCTAATCTACTCCATTTTAACCAGTTTCAACAGTAGTTGCTGGCCTGCAGCCTGTATTTCAAAGTTCACCTGCATTAAGTCAACCAATCAGAGCACAGCTTTCTATTTTCTCCCGGCCTTAATACTATAAGACCAATGTCGTCTGCTAGATATGAGCTTTCTTCATGCAATAAAGCTTGCAGGCTACAAACGTAGCATAGAAATTACAAGAATTAGGAATATTTTGGCCTGTTGTAGCACCCAGACTACTGCATATCAGTGAAATGCCTGTTCTTGCACTTTTGCCACTGATTATTGGTGTAAAAGTGAAGCAAACATACACAAAAAGGTTGCTTAAGGCTTTTTTCTTTGTTGCGGATCCATTAAAGAGCTTCAGTAGGTTTTGATTGGGTGACTGGAAAAAAAAAAAAAAAAGTTTAACTTGAAAAGGTTTTGAACCCAGGACCTCTCAATTGCTGGCCCGACGCCTTAACCACTACACCACAGAGGATTGTTGCTGAGATGTCGCTCGGATTCCACATAATTTCAGACTTTGCTGGAATAAATGTCAACCATTTTTCGTACTGTGGCAGCTAAGCAGCGGGGGATGGGGGGGGGGGGCGGGAGAGAGAATAGCACTTTACATCCCTTATTTATGAAGTTACCTGGCTTTACGTTCTGAAAATATGTGTTTTTTAGGTTGGAAGTACAACTTTTTTTTTTTCCTGTTTTAGTTCTGTTTAACAAAAAATAATAAAAAAACTTTTTTGGCCAGAGAGGCCCCATTTAAGCATGTAACTCCCAAACGGAGCCTCCATTTGGGACTTCAGGGAGTTACGGGAGTTGACAGGAGTTAGCGGGAGTTTTGGGAGTTAGCGGGAGTTACCAGGAGTTATGGGAGTTAGCAGGAGTTGTGGGATTTAGCGGGAGTTACCGGGAGTTATGGGAGTTGACAGGAGTTGAATGGGAGTTACGGGAGTTAGCAGGAGTTAGTGGGAGTTACGGAAGTTAGCAGGAGTTAGCAGGAGTTATGGGAGTTAGCGGGAGTTACAGGAGTTAGCGGGAGTTAGCGGGAGTTATGGGAGTTAACGGGAGTTAGTGGGACATAGCGGGAGTTGCAGGACGTCAAGGAGTTCCGGGAGTTACATGCTTAAATGGGGCCTTCTAGATAAGAGAAATTGATTGACTGTCTTGAAGTTGCTGTGAATTGCACTGAAAAGTTTTTTCACACAGAGAAAATAACAGAAATTAGCAAGATTAGATTGAAAATTGTGTGTGAAAACTATATTAAGCTAAATTACTAAATTTCCAAGATCGATTTGCCCCTCAGTCATAAATAAACTCTTTTTGGCCAGGGGTATTTCTTAATATCTTGCTTGCTTTCGGAATGAATATTTGAGGACTTCGCACTTGAAATAAATAAATACTGCCATCGTCAACGTGAAAATAAATAATTTCTCCCCGAGGAAAATCCCAAGGCCCCCTGGAAATTAAATGGTTGCCGTTTACCGTTCATAAAGAAAATTCATTGTACAAGGCAATATTGGGTTAACTTCTCGAAGTAATCTTTTTTGCGCTTTGAAGTCCCACTAGCCCACTGGCGGCTGTGAAACGTCTGAATGGTCAAAGTCCAACAATCGCTGACAATATCGCTCCCTCTAGGTCTGACTAAGGCTCCCGCACGGCCATAGCAAACTGGTTTGCCTTCTAGTTACAGGTGTTACAAACACAGACAGCAAACCATGCAATGAGAAGCCCTTTTACATTCTTTTTCATGAACATGAAATTTCTATTTCTATAACAACAAACTAATGCTGGGTTGCATATTTGGATTATTACACCTTTCATATGCTTATGAACATCACAGGAGTTGTGAGGAGTTGAATATATAATATTATATAATTTTTTCATACAGTGTTGTTTGGCCACATCTATTATATCATCCCAAATCTTTATATCTTTATATACATATACAGTACTTCTATTTATCCAATTTTCTGAAGGAAATCCCTATGGAATATGCTCCAGGTGTGCTTTGGAGATGGTCCCCTATCACTCAACCATGAACACCAAGCACCTGCTCACTCAACCAGGACCTTGATGCTATGGGGGTGTAGCTACTTCCAAAACAAGAGGGGGCAACATATACTTGATCTTAAAATTGTACTCACAGACACCTCCTCTGTGGCATTAAAACTCTCCTAATATTGGAGGTCAATCAGGAAGGTACTCCTACCATAAGGAAAGCATTTCTGCAAGCCCAACTTCCTATTGGCCCCCTCCAGAAACTCATGTAGCTACACCTCTGTAGTACACATAAATTTATGACAAAGCACTTTGCTGGTGCTTTATGGCCAATAAGTTAGGGACTTCCCATGTAAAGTATTTCTTCATTTGGAGTTTTTAACACAAATCTGAGATGGTCCCTACAAAAAATCAGCAAATACAGAAGTGTGACTCAGTAACAGAATCACACAATTTCAATAAAATCCTAAAGGGAGCAGCACAATTCCATCTGTGAAAACCAAAGTTCATCAAAATGGAATTAATTTTGAGAATATATTCCTAGGATGAGCACTGTCAGTTTTTCTGTCCCATATCTGGAATATTTTTCTAACATGAGCAGATGAGACAAAAAAGTCATAAGATTAGGCTTGATATTGCTACCAAATGTTTGGTTTGACATATAAAACTGATCAGGATGATGAAAGAAATTCTGCATGTCAGAAAATTAAGATAATATTCACAAAAATAAAAGAATAGATCACAATGTCATGATGTCGTCCAACATATCTTTGGTAATGTATAAATAAATTGCAATTTTCATGACCCCGCAGTGATTCCGTTACCATGGAATGATTTATACCTTATAAATTATTTCAAGACGTGTTGTTGAAGTGAAACTTTGACAAAACTAATGTCCCCAAACAATGATGCTTTTCTTTCATTGAGCAATTAAACTTAAAAAGCATAATATTATAGTTAAATATTTTGGGATTGACATTTTATGAGATCAAAAAGCAGACTTTAGTTTAAAATTTTAAAATGTGAGAACTTCTGTGACACATCGATTGAACAGGATAAGAAAGTTAAAGCACGCTGCGAACTGTTGACACACAATCTGAGTTGGCGTGATTCAATTTGAAAAAGATGTTGCTTTCAAAGTGTCACAACGCCGCTGAAGAGCATGTTCTGCTGACAATCTGACAATCTAATATTAAGTCACAACAAATTCACTGTGGGATGCTATATAATGGAGCACTGAAGCAAATCAAATGAAGTCGTTCTTTTGAGATTCGGTAGTCTAGCAATAAAGGACTGGACACAGTGGAGGACCAAGTGATATGTCATTGTGTTGACGAGAGGAGAAGTTGTCTGCCTCCAGGGAATACAACTATCCAAGAATAAAAAAGGCACCAACAGGTAAGTAAAAGCTGTCTGACATACCATTAGTGCACATTTCCAGACTTCTGTAAGCCTATTAGCTTGGGCTTCTTTCTTTAAGGTGTCTTCTTCAGCAAGTGGAAAATAAGCTTTCCAAAAAATGATGCATTACTTTGTTGTGGCAGTAAATGCGCAAAGAAGATGTTGTTGTGTAAAAAGAAGCAGTGGGTGGTTGACTTAGTATACTCGAGGAGAAAAGTTTTAGAGCACACAGACAGGTGCATCAATTAAACTGCAGAAAATAAATGCCTTCATTTTGTCTGAAAATTATTCGCTAAAAATCATATGCAATCATATCCAGCAGATTTACAGTCAGATGCAGCATAATAAACCAAAAGCTAACTGTCTGAACTGCAGTTTAGTTGGAGGTAAAAAAATTACCAGGCTAGAAAGCAATGGACACAGTGAGCTCCTAGCTGTATGCATTAATTTTGTAGCATGTGGTATCTATTAGTTAAGGTCTGCCTTGGCAATGGGACTTGGCCACAATAATCAACTGCTACACTGTATACATTAGGGTGATGCCAAATGTGTGTATCATAGCAAATTTCTAGAATTTATAAAGTCTTTTGGACTTGGTTTCTTGTAGCAAGTGTTTATTTCAATATTTGGTCGGGAATGATGCTGCAACCAGCTTCATTTAGTATGGCAAAAAGTTTGAAAGTGTTGGAGCTAAGAGCCTCATTATATTACAAAAAACATTTATTTTGAAGGAAAATGCGCAGAAACAAGCTTACATTAGTATCTCTAACTGTTGACTCACAATTCAAACCGCTAACTGGTCTACATTATTGAAATTGAAAGATTGAATTTCAATTATTTTCAACTGATGCACAAAAAAGAAGTTAAATATGTGCAGAAATATGCAATGGGGAAAAAATTTTACACTTGATCTTGTTGAAGAATTGCTAATGCGTCTGATCTGTGTCCCTTTATCAAGCACAGAATCAATGAGTTTTTTGGTTGAACATTTAAACTCTCAATATTGGCAACAACCATTTGAATTTCACAAATGCATCTTTGTGGAAGCAGAAAGTTTTGTTGCAGAATGTTTCAATTCAAATTTTGATTTCCTTCTTGCAGATTAACCAAGCAATTTGGTTTTCTAGCAATATTACATGTGACCATGTTACAAGAATGCTTGGAAGATTGACAGTAACCAAGCTTGAATGAAGTACTTACGGCCAGCATGTTTTCCATGCTGTCTAATAATTATGACACTCCAAGCAGCTACAGAATATGGAATCAGATAAATGATGTCAATCAAGGTCACACTGTACAGAAGACGCAGATGCATGCAGCTTTAGAGATCGAAGAGATCAATCAGAGATCAATCAATGCAAATGTCAGAAGATTCGCCCTTCCCATGCGCAGCATCATATTAGAACCAGCAGCTTGTTTTGTCCATCATCGATGAGGACCTTCGTTCTTTAAATATCACTCGAAAGGGTAAAATAGAAGTGTGTAGGAATTGCATTTTTTATTAACTGAATGAGAGACAACAACATTCTTATAACATTTAAGGGGTTGATTGACTAATTCATACATCCAGAACAGCTAGAAACAGGACCAAAAACAGGGGTTCTACAGACATCACGAGTGTCTCCAGAAATCACTTTGGTGCTCTCTTGAGACGTCTGTTAATTGACATTATTTGGCCAATCTAGACAGTCAAGAAATCATTATTTTCTGTATTTCAAGATGTGATCATATGTCTTTAGATGTTCATTTCAGAACAACTACAGTTGTATGGAACACTACAAGTTCTTGGTATAACAGACAGTCTGTGTTATGCAATATTAGACCATTTTACAGACGTCTCCAAATAATGAAAACCCGTGACATCCAGACCAATCGCTGAAAATCATAATATGCAGACATGTCTAGTACACAGAAAATGGTTAATAATTATCTAGATTGAAGTCTGTAGCAGTGATTTATCTCTTGCAATAGACCGTCTGGATAAACAAAACAATTTGCCCTTACAAACATTTCCGTAGACCCTAAACAGAACATCTGTAGACAATCTAGATATCTGATGAAATGAGCCTCTACAGACATCTCAGAGAACCCTAAACAGGCCACATATAGACTCTCTAGATGTCTGTAGAGGCTACAAAATGAGCCCTGTTTATGTATGTCAAAGATCATCTGAGCTTTTATTTATTTCTTGACATAACACACAGTAAGATTGAGGTATATATGATTATGAGTGCAGTGATGAGTCTGTTGCTAAAAGTGATTGAATTTGACAAACTAGTGCCTTCTCACTGTTGCTTGTGTCTGAAGACCGTCCTCCCCTGCAAATCTAATACAGAGCTGTCCTTCACATTCACAGCAGGATGCGGTATAATGAAGCACTGCAGCAAATTAAATAAAGCCAGCAAAGGAGACAACCAATTGAATTAAGCTGAACTGGTTGTAAGGACTGGACATAAGGTCTGGACACAGTGGAGCCCTTGCTGAGTGTCATTGTAATGAGCAGGAGAGGTTTAGTTCCGGTTCCAGAGAATGCAACTAAGTGTGAAAAAGCCACTGACATACAAGTGACACTGAGTCTATGCCACATGCAATTATTTTCCAAACTTCTTTTCTCTTAGGTCTCTTACTGTAAGATGCATTTTTTATCCAGCACATTGCCAAATGTTGTGACATTATCGTCTGATTTATGGTTGGTTGCTGTGCAGAACACTGTTGTTGAATTGAATGAAATGATTTTATACCCTTTGAAAAAAAACCTGAAATTTTAGAATTAGATTTTATTAAGACAGTGCAATTTTCCAGACTTCTGTAATATCGTATTAACATTGATAAATCAGATTAATATTAATTTTAATTGGCTTATTCTGGCAAGAAAAAATGTTGATATATTTTGAAGATTATAATAATTATTATAAGATAAAAGAAACTGCAGGGGTCCTAGTATTGCATTTTTGTTTCATCTGTAATTCAAATTTTTACTCTTTTAAAATGACTCATTAGCCAGTTAAACATGCCACTTGTTGCAAATAATAACTATAATTTTTTGACGTGACATTTTTTTGTTTTTGCATCTTTAATGCATAGATACAGATGAAATACTTAAATAGGATAACAAATGCTCGTGGAGAGGATAACTAATGCATCTGTCTGATCGGCCTCCTTTTATCAATTACAGCATCAATGGGTTGTTTGGCTGAGCATTAAAACCCAATATTGGAAACAATCATTTGAATTCAACAAATGCATCATCTAAGTTTGGAAGTTTCTGGAGCAGAGAGCTTTTGTTGCAGAATCCCAATATATGCTGAACCAAATGTTTCATTTCCAAGAGCAATTTCTAACCACAGGATTAACGGGGTGTCCAAGTTTATTTACCTAGGGTTCTCTAAGAATTAAGAATTCTCCATTTTTATTGGGCAAAGTGAACAACTTTTAACAACAATAGAAAACCCGTTGCAAGCAGGAATTTGAGCCATTTTGGGTAGGATTATGTGTGCCTGAATATGACAGTGAAGGAGGGCATGGTGGTGCAAATTGATAAACATAAATGGATATTTTAATATGAAACAGTTTGCATAAAATGCAAATAGAATGGTTATGTCTCTTGTTGATGGAAAATGTTAGATTGGGCTGGGAAAACAAATGAACTTTGTACAGTGTATTTATGGGCATATTGAGGTGGCAGCAGTTGTCAGTGTGCCTGGCCCCTGCTGCCACCTGGATAGCCTGAGAGAAAGCATATAGGCTAACCCAGTTGTGCACATTGATCAAAAGTAGCAAGGAAAGGTGTGAAATGAAGGTGTATTTTAAAGAAGGTAGGAATTGTTTAAGTACAGGTACTATTGCAAAACAAAGTAAATGTCAGTGATGTGGCACATGCAATGTTTGATGAGTGTGATGAGAACAGGAACAGAGTTATGCTTGAGACATGGAACCAAGAGAGTTAGCACTTTTATGTTTGGATGTTTGGATGAGAGTCACCGATCTTGAATCAAGTATATGGAGCTACAACATGTTGAAAACTTCCAGCAGCTTTATCAAAAGGAAATTGGATCAGTGATGTCATCAAATGTCATCAAATACAGAGAAAAGAGAAGCTGGCATGAGATCTGAGGGATCAGTCTCAGATCAGTAATTGCAAATGTCCCAAGATAAATCGTTGCTCATTCAATAGACAACATCAGTAAGAGCAAGCAGATGGTATTTTGCTTGATTTTGAAGATCTTCATTTTTTTATCATGCACTTAACTGTGTTCTTCATATATAATGAAAAACAGAAAGAAAGGAAATTGCCCATCTCATCAATTATTCGACAATTTACTTTATAAATCCATCCTTTGGCAAAATAATTGCTGTTTTAACTCTTGCAAATTAACTCTTTCTTTGAGGAACATGGCATCTTTGTACAGGGGTAATTGCAACAAGTGACATTAGCCCCCCATAGAGAGCAGCAAAAGCTGAACTTCTGCACAATTTCTGCTCATGATATGACCCAGGACTTCTTCGGAAATGACAGACATTTGTGAATTATGGTGAGCAAAGTCTGTAATCTCAAGTTAAGTATGATTTTCTGGTTATGTATGTAACATAAAGGGCTTCATCATGGGGCCACTTAGGGACAGAAAGTTTTGCAAAACGGTTCAATGCTATAGACACAATGTTTCATTTCCTATTTGATTTCCTTCTGGAAGATTAATTAAGCATATAACATTTGACCATGTTACAAGAATGCTTGGATAAATACAACATTGACAGTAACCAATCTTGAATGAAGTACCTACAACCATGCAGGTTATTTTCCATGTTGTCTGATATGAAACTCTAAACAGCTGTAGAATTATGGAAATCAGATAAATTATGTCAATCAAGGTCACAGAGTACAGAAGACACAGATGCATGCAGCTCTAGATATCGAAGAGATCAATCTGAGATCAATCTATGCTAATGTCAGAAGATTCGCCCTTCCCATGGAAAAATATACGGGCACTAAAAGTGATTGAATTTGATAATGGACAGCATCATATCAGAGCCAGCAGCTGGTTTTTTCCATCGTCGATGAGGACCTTCGTTCTTCAAATATCACTCGAAAGGGTAAAATAGAAGTGTGTAGGAGGCAATCAAAACATTGACATAAGCACCCCGCAGAGAGCGTCAAAAGCAAAATTGCTTCAGAATTCGTGCTAACACGATGAGTCATAACACACGGGGAAATGACAGGCATGTGTGAAGAATGGTTGACGTTTGTGTTATCTTTGGCTAAAATGATTTTCTGGTTATTTATGGAATATAAAAACCTTCATAATGGAGTAATAAGCTGAGAAAATTACAAAACAAATACAGGTTTGATTCAAAACTTATGGAATATAATCAATATCAATATCTGCAACAATTAATTAATTATAGCAATTGCGGAGAGCCATGTAGATAATGACTTCGATAAAAGGAATTTTATGTCTCAGAAAGAAATTTCATTGGGGATGCGCATCCAAATTTTACTGGATCAGAAGACCTTCCCATTCAAAGAATCGCATTTTTTATTAACTGAATGAGAGACAACAACATTCTCATAACATTTAAGGGGTTGATTGACTAATTCATACATCTAGAACAGCTACAAACAGGACCCAAAACAGGGGTTCTACAGACATCACGAATATCTCCAGTCATCACTTTGGTGCTCTATTGAGACGTCTGTTAATTGACATTATTTGCCCAATCCAGACAGTCAAGACATCATTATTTTCTGTATTTCAAGATGTGATCATATGTCTTTAGATGTTCATTTCAGAACAACTACAGATGTATGGAACACTACAAGTTCTTGGTATAACAGACAGTCTGTTTTATGCAATATTACAACATTTTGCAGACGTCTCAAAATAATGAAAACCTGTGACATCCAGACCAATCGCTGAAAATCATAATATACAGACATCTCTAGTACACAGAAAATGGTAAATAATGATCCAGATTGAAGTCTGTAGCAGTGATTTATCTCTTGCCAACAGACCGTCTGGATAAACAAAATAATTTGCCCTTCCAGACAATTTCGTAGACCCTAAACAGAACATCTGTGGACAATCTAGATATCTGATAAAAAGAGCCTCTACAGACGTCTCAGAGAACCCTAAACAGGCCACATATAGACTCTCTAGATGTCTGTAGAGGCTACAAAAAGAGCCCTGTTTATGTTTGTCAAAGATCATCTGAGCTTTTATTTAATTCTTGACATAACACACAGTAAGATTGAGGTATATATGATTATGAGTGCAGTGAAGAGTCTGTTGCTAAAAGTGATTGAATTTGACAAAATAGTGCCTTCTCACTGTTGCTTGTTTCTGAAGACCGTCCTCCCCTACAAATCTAATACAGAGCTGTCCTTCACATTCACAGCAGGATGCGGTATAATTAAGCACTGCAGCAAATTAAATAAAGCCAGCAAAGAAGAAAACCAATTGAATTAAGCTGAACTGGTTGTAAGGACTGGACATAAGGTCTGGACACAGTGGAGCCCTTGCTGAGTGTCATTGTAATGAGCAGGAGAGGTTTAGTTCCGGTTCCAGAGAATGCAACTAAGGGTAAAAAAGCCACTGACATACAAGTGACACTGAGTCTATGCCACATGCAATTACTTTCCAAACTTCTTTTCTCTTAGGCCTCTTACTGTAAGATGCATTTTTTATCCAGCACATTGCCAAATGTTGTGACATTATCGTATGATTTATGGTTGGTTGCTGTGCAGAACACTGTCGTTGAATTGAATGAAATAATTTTATACCCTTTGAAAAAAACCCTGAAATTTTAGAATTAGATTTTATTAAGACAGTGCAATTTTCCAGACTTCTGTAATATCATATTAATATTGATAAATCAGATTAATATTAATTTTAATTGACTTATTCAGGCAAGATAAAGAAAAGTGTTGATATATTTTGATATATTTTGAGGATTACAATTATAAGATAAAAGAAACTGCAGGGGTCCTAGTATTGCATTTTAGTTTCATCTGTAATTCAAATTTTTACTCTTTCAAAATGGCCAGTTAAACATCCCACTTGTGGCAAATAGTAACAATAATTTTGTTAACATGACAATTTTTCGTTTTTGCATCTGTAATGCGTAGATACAGATCAAACACTTACATTGGATAACAAGTGCACATGGAGAGGAATTACTAACGCATCTGTCAGATCTGCCTCCCTTTATCAATCACAGCATCAATGAGTTGTTTAGCTGAGCATTAAAACTCAATATTGGCAACAACCGCTTGAATTCCACAAATGCATCATCAAAGTTTGAAAGTTTCTGGAGCAGAGAGGTTTTGTTGCTGAATCCCAATATGCTGAACCAAATGTTTCATTTCCAAGAACAATTTCTAACCACAGAATTGACGGAGTGCCCAAGTTTATTTACCTAGGGTTCTCTAAGAATTGAGAATTTTGCTATTTTCATTGGGCAAAGTGAACAACTTGTAACAACAATGAGAGTCACCGATCTTGAATCAAGTATATGGAGCTGCGACATGTTGAAAACTTCCAGCACCTTTATCAAAAGGAAATTGGATCAGTGATGTCATCAAAGGTCATCAAATACACACTCTAAAAAATGTCGGGACAAAATTGGTTTTTTGGAATAAAAAAAATCCATGTTGGTTTTCTGCATTGAAATTTGGTTTTTCAAAAAACCATTTTGAATCTAAAAAACCAATTTTGTCTGAATTTCTTCAGAGTGCAGAGAATAGAGAGCATGAGATCTGAGGGATCAGTCTTAGATGAATCAGTGCAAATGTCCGAAGATAAATCGTTGCTCATTCAATGGACAATATCAGTAAGAGCAAGCGGATGGTATTGCTTGATTTTGTAGATCTTCTTTTTTTTATCATGCACTTAACTGTGTTCTACATATCTGATGAAAAAAAGAAAGAAAGGAAATTGCCAATCTCATCAATTATCCGACAATTTACTTTATACATCCATCCTTTGGCAAAATAATTGCTGTTTTAACTCTTGCAAATTAACTCTTTCTATGAGGAACATGGCATCTTTGTACAGGGGTAATTGCAACAATTGACATTAGCTCCTCATAGAGAGCAGCAAAAGCTGAACTTCTGCACAATTTCTGCTCATAATATGTTCCAGGACTTCTTAGGAAATGACAGACATTTGTGAATTATGTTGGGCCAAGTCTGTAATCTCAAGTTAAGTATGATTTTCTGGTTATGTATGTAACACAAAGGGCTTCATCATGGGGCCACTTAGGGACAGAAAGTTTGGCAAAATGGTTCAATGCTATAGACACAATGTTTCATTTCCTATTTGATTTCCTTCTGGAAGATTAATTAAGCATATAACATTTGACCATGTTACAAGAATGCTTGGAAGAATACAACATTGACAGTAACCAATCTTGAATGAAGTACTTACAGCCAGCATATTTTCCATGCTGTCTGATATGACACTGCAAGCAGCTGTAGAATTATGGAAATCAGATAAATGATGTCAATCAAGGTCTCAGAGTGCAGAAGACACAGATGCATGCAGCTCTAGAGATCAAACAGATCAATCAGAGATCAATCAGAGATCAATCAATGCAAATGTCAGAAGATTCACCCTTCCCAACGACAGCATCATATTAGGGCTAGCATCTGGTTTTGTCCATCGTCGATGAGGACCTTCGTTCTTTAAATATCACTCGAAGGGGTAAAATAGAAGTGTGTAGAAGGCGATTACAACTATTGACATTAGCACCCTGCAGAGAGCGTCAAAAGCAAAATTGCACCAGAATTCGCACTGACAATATGACTCATAACTTATGAGGAAATGACAGGCATGTGTGAAGAACGGTTGTCGATTCTGTTATCTTTGGCTAGAATCATTTTCTGGTTATTTATGGAATATAAAAACCTTCATAATGGAGCAATTTGAAGGGAAAATTACATACAAACATTAGTTTGATTGAAGGGGTAATAATAAAAATAGACATTTGTACAGCGCCAATTCCAGTGAACTGCTCATTAGCGCTTGTGGTATGGAATATAATCAAATATCTGCATTGTTATAGCTACAGAAAGTTTCCCGGCACAACATCAAACATAATTGGGGTGATGGAGTTTGAATTGGTGTCGGCTGAATGTGCATTAAATGTAATTTTTAATTGTAGTATAAAGTATAAAAACGTAGGAAGGGATTTGCGGGGAGTCAAAAGGTGTAAAACTTAAAGGGTAAAGTCATGGCTGATTCTTCCTCCCCGCTGGGGTACTGCATCCGTGAAAGCCATGATATGATTCAGACTCGCATTCAGACCCACACAACTTTTGTTTGTGCTCACTTGCTCAGTTGTACAATACTTAAATAAATTTTCAACATGACAAAGATATAACAATACATGGAAGCAATGGAATGACATACAAGTAGATGCAGGCTCTGATAAAAGGCAGTTAATGTCTCAGCAGACATGCAGACAGTAGGCATAATGAATATTCACAAGAACACATTCATTCACAGAGACAGTTACACATTTACACAAAAACTTTCATTATGCTGGGAGACCTCTCTAAGGTCAAATAGCAAGCTGTTATAGAAGAACCACCTTGAGAAATAAAGAAAACTATTTTTTCAGAAACACTTAACCATTATACAGAGCTTGCCTATTTTGACAGATTAAAGCATAAGAAAATGAATGTATGTAGTTTTAAATACCATCCCCAGAAGGATAAAATTAGCATTCCAATAGATCGAATGCCCCTTTGGAAGGAGACAGCAAACTGAATCAAAAGCCAGACAAAGTACAAGAAAGCAAATCATACATCTACAAAAACTTGTTTATATCTTAAGGTACAATAATTTTGCTCATCATTTGAGCCTTACTTTCTTCCATGAAATAACACACAGATTGAGGTATATATTGCATCAGTTTAACGTAAATGCAGGGAAGTGTATTAATAGTAAGGAGTTGAGGGAACTGAATAACCATGCAAATACATCCCTCTCTAGCTTAGCATGATTCAGTTTGACAAAATTTGCCTTCTCACTGTTGCATGTGGCAGAAGACCCTCCACCTCTGTAAATCTAATACAGGACTGTCCTTCACATACACTGCAGGATGGAGTATAATGAAGGCCTGCAGCAAATTAGATAAAGTCAGCGAAGGAGACAACCCATTGAATTAAGCAGGACTGGACATAAGGACAGCACATAAGGACAGGACACAGAGGAGCTCCTTTCTGAGCACCAATGTAATGAGCAGGAGAGGTTTAGTTCCTGATTGTGGGAATGCAGTTGAGGATAAAAAAGCCACTGGCATACAAGTCATGCTTAAGCTGTGCCACATGCCATTACTTTCCAAATGTCTTCCACTTTTGAGATATATTCACTCAATGCAGAATTTTCTTGATAAAGATGAAGCCATCGTGACATTATGGCAGAGTTTATTATTATTATCATGTTTATTCGTACAGAAATTCAAGTACATAGTAGGTAAATTTGAAATTTAAAAAATTTAAAATTAGTTTATAGTTAAAAATTCAATTAGTGTCTCTGTTTCATCCCTTGTCAATTGGCTTTCAAGCAAACCGTCTCTCATCTATGACAGTTCGATTACAGTGTGGCAATTATTTTGCATTGTCATCATTACAACTTGAGCATTTGAATCTCAAGAGACCATCAAGTCTGCTGGATGTCAATCCTTTCAAGTCAGTCAAAGTAATATTTGTCATGCTGCAGCACTTTGTGACATTTGCATTCATCACAGACTTCTCGTTTTTAAGCGCTAGTTGCATGATGTAGGACACTAATCCACATGCACAATTCAGTATACTCCATGTGAACTTCAAGTACCTGGACAGAAATAAATATACTTCACAGAGCCCATAATTTAGCCCTCTCATTACCGAATTGTGTGCTCTTTGAGGTAGTCTCCAAATTTGCCTTGATATTTTCCTCCATGCTACATGAAACCTTGGTAGCGACGTTACTGGCAACAAAGTAACTCCATAAAAGGATGAACAGTAAATCTTGAAAAGTCTAAATTGAATTGCTGATGGTATGTGGCCAAATTTAGACCGAAATATATTGTACTGTCTGTAAAAAGCTCACAGTATTCCATCAATGTCTCTAATTTTTAGATCATAGTAGATCTTAAATCCAAGGTGTAATACACTTTTTTGTTCTTTGATATAACTTAATCCTACTCTGATCTGTTGTTCCTGGTATTTTGCCGAGGCCTTTCTAAAAACAATGTATTGACTTTTTTCTCCATTAAAATCCATGTTGTATTCATGTGCGAATGTCATACAAATGTTTAACATCTTTGTAACTCCAGATCTAGATGGGGCTAAAAGCACCAAATTATCCGCATAGCAGAAAGCTCCCATGAAATATGGGCCAATGTGACATCCATAACCACTGTCCCGTTGTCTTTGCACAAGTCCGTCCACATGAATGCAGAACAGTAGGGGAGACAATACTCCACCTTGTCTGACCCAATTGGTGACTTAAAAATAACTGGTTCTAATATCATTCCATTTTATCCTCAAAGTCTGACTCTCATAGATATTCAAAAGGCATCTGAGATATAAAGGATTTAGACGTCTGCTTATTGAAAGTTGTGATGTTTAAACACTATTTCAACCTTTGAAACAAACCCAAACATTTGTCAGATTTTTTTTATCATCAAGGCAAGCCGGTTATTGCGGCTGTGGTGACCAAGGTCATTTTCTTATTTACATCAACAAATCAAATAAATTTTAATAGAAATATTCAGTTTTGATAACTATACATTTTCTGAATTTTGTTTTCTTTTCCTGTTGTTGTTGAGGAATCCATATTCTGAGATCAAAGAACACTGCCTCTTTTGTCTTACCAGTGAATTAACTTTGAAAATGGCTGGGTAGAGAGTTAGATATGCCGCTCATCACAAATAATGACAATCATTTTTAATTTCAAACAAGTAAACTTTTCCCCATCTAATGCACAGATGCAGATCCAATACTAAACTAGAGGATAACAAATGCACATGGAGAGGAATAACAAATGCATCTATCTTGATCTGCCTCCCTCTATCAAGCACAGCATCAATAAGTTGTTTTTCTGAACATTCAAATTCAATATTGGCAACAACGTTTGAACCCACAAATGCATCATCAAAGTTTGGAAGTTTCTAGAGCAGAGAGCTTTTGTTGCAGAATACCAAATGTTTCATTTCCAAGAACCACAGGATTAACGGAGTGTCCAAGTTTATTTATCTAGGGTTCTCTGAAAATTGAGATTTTGCCTTTTTCATTGGGTAAGGCGAACAACTTGTAACAACAATGAGAATCATCGATCTTGAATCAAGTATATGGAGTCAAGATATGTTGAAAACTTCTAGCAGCTTTATCAAAAGGAAATTGGAGCAGTGATGTCATCAAAGGTCATGAAATACAAAGAAAAAAGATGCAGGCATGAGATCTGAGGGATCAGTCTGAGATCAATCAATGCAAATGTCCCAAGATGAATTCACTTTATACACCTATCCTTTTGGTTATAAATAATCACCATTTAAACTCCTTCTTTGAGGAATATGGTATTTCGTGTACATGTACATGGGTAATTGCAACCATTGAAATTTGCTCCCTGCAGAGAGCAGCAAAAGCTAAGCTTCTGCACAATTTGTGCTGATAATATGACTCATAACTTCTTAGGAAATGACAGAAATTTGTGAGCCAAGTCTGTAATCTCAAGTTAAATATGATTTTCTGGTTATGTATGGAACACTAAGGCCTTCAATATGGAGTCATTTAGGGACAAATTACAAACTAACAGACATGAGATCAAAGGAGTATGAGATCAGTCAAAGATTAACTTCACTGTGTGGATCTTTTATTTTGATCAGTGGGAGTACTTATGACATCATATGTTCAACAAGAAATTTCATTCAGGATATCTGACTAAAGTTTGATAACCATAATGGAAGCCCTCTTCCCATAGCCACTGCTGTCAAGGAAATGAGATCAGAAATGGTCATAGTTTCCTCAGGTCTCCGTATTGATCGATCAGCCTTTCTGATCCTGAGATCATTTGACCTCTGACCTTAACCCTTGACCTACGAAGCACTCGGTGACTTGGGGTGACTTGGTTGATCTTAGGTGCACTGAATTGGCTGCTGATGTGGAGAGTCGCATAGAGTGACACAGACTAAATATGAGTTTCAGGTGAAGGGTTTGCTGTCATGATGTTTATTTATTTATTTATTTATTCAATATATTTACACAGGGTGTATACACTCAGTAAAACTGTTTTTCAGGTAGACCCTGTTAAAAACGTAAATGTACATAAAGACGAAATATTTACAAATATACAAGAATTAAAAACAGTAGGACATGTAAATCAAACAGTTAAAATGTGGGTCTTCAAAGATCTCTTAAAAGCATTAAAATCATTAATATCCTTAATGTTTCATTGTTCCATTTTACTGTAAAAAGACAATGAAGATGATTCAGTTTATTGAAGAACTGAGGCAAGTGATTTGAAAGAGATTCATTAAAATAGGAATGTTAGAAAAAAGAAACATTATGGATAGAGATTGGCACCATTTTATGTGTCTCTAATTTCTATGCGTCGTCAATAAAACTTTGCGAAGGAATTATCAATGTATTTCATGGAAGAAGATCTTAACTTCAGCTTGTTTCTTTCTAAATTGATAGTATCATCAAAGCACACAATATATTTCCTTACCTAAATGGAGATAATGAATTAATTTGTCACTTTTTTTCTAAGTTGGACTGTTGCTTGATATCAAAATCCCTGCTAGCTGCATCCCAACATCCGCAGAATGTCGTTTTTACAACTTGAACGTCATTAATCAGGTGCTATTCATCAGGGCGCAGCGATTATGTCAGGCTGTTATATTTTGAGCTGCCACATTAGCCTGAAATAATGAGCTCTCTGCAAGTGTTTATTGTTATGGAAATACTTTCACTCTGTAACTTTGACCAAAAAAAAAACAATATTTGTGATTAGATGTATTTTCTCAAACAGAATATTTTAAAAGTGAAGTCACATACATGTATTTTGATTGACTAATATGTTTTGTTATGTTATCAGCCATTACCTTTACCTACTTTGATCACCCTTTTAATAGGGCATCATGTTTCCATAATCCTTGTTACACGTAATTGCAATTATATTTCCAGCTTTCTCAACGGAGGACTGAAGTTAGGATCAAGTTGTTGTGAGGAGTTACCGGTACACTCTAAAAAATGTCAGACAAAATTGGTTTTTTAGATTCAAAATGGTTTTTGAAAAACCAAATTTCAATGCAGAAAACCAACATGGATTTTTTTAAAAATCAATGTTGGTTTTGCATTAAAATTTGGTTTTTCAAAAAACCATTTTGAATCTAAAAAACCAATTTTGTCCGACATTTTTTAGAGTGTAGTCGTAAGGATAGATCTACTTTAGGGTGAGGAGGAAGAAGCAGTTCAAAGTACAGTTGTCTGCAAAATTATTCAACCCCTTTGCGTTTTCCTGTTGAATGCAATTGTTGGCGAGTCTTACAAAATTGAGTATCGTGACATGGGCATGTACCAAATCATGAAAAAAGGATAACATCATGCCAAACAGCTGTAAGGGAGTCCTAAATCTAGAAGGCAGTTTGTATTTCGCATGGGGGTTAAAAATTTCAGAAATTATTGAACCCCCTTGCTTCCATTAGAATAGGATTGGAGCTGGGGGTGAAATAATTTTTCAAAAAGTTTTGATCCAATGTGAAATTGAGCCTGCCAACCAAATAGTAGTTGTGCTTCACAGCAGATTTAGTATTTGTAGTCCAGTATTTGATGCTATCATACTTTTGATAATTTGATACATTCTTACAAAAAATATGAATATTTTTTATGTACTGTTTAAATCTCCCTTTGTTTTATAGAATTAGTATATTTTTGTTAACAAGATTGTTTAGTTGTAGACTCATTTTCTTTGTAATGCCTACCTCTCATTTTAGTGCAAGAACTGAAATGGTTTTACCTACTCTCTGTCATGTAAACCAGAGGACAAACGTTTGGTCAGTTAGCTCAGACTATAGGCCTTTACTTGTACAGACGAAATTCAAACATTGCAATGCTATGACGTCACAAGAGATGACGTCACAACTTGACTGCAGTGTCCCTAGTGTAAAAAAAATGTCTCCTGCTATGATGTGACAAACTGTAAGGTGCCAATTTTTTAATGAAGCTGGCCTGACCTTTCATGGTTGTTTGCTAGCCCAATTAATATTGATGAGAACATTAGGCGGGGTCATGTTATAAGGAGCCTGGTTGCATGACAAAGGAAAGAACACGCAAAGATAGGAAACTACAGTGTGTTTGGTATCTGGTGGTTGCTTTTCAAAAGGATTGCTGATTGAAATTGAATCAGCCTGATATCTGATCTATTTATTATATATATATAATCTTAATCTTGGATAATCAACTTCTGATTTATGGGGTTCATTTATATGAATGTGTAGGCTGTAGGTTATTGTAGATTGATTGTGCTTAAGGAAATCCAAGAGACCATTCAAAAGACTGAATTGAGACAAACATCTGGTATTATTTGTCTTTGACATTCTAAGTGGCTCCCTTAGATAACAACTGGACATAACGGAACTCTTTTTGGCTTGAAAACCTGGATGGGAAGGAACTAAAATGATTGGTATGATTGCTGTTCAGTGTGCTGTTTGCTGGTGAGCAGATTTATCTGAAATAAAAATCATGTTAATTATAAAAAATACAGCTTATTCAGAAGACAATGACATGTCATTAGAGTGAAATCATGCATGTGGCAGAAGACCCTCCTCCTATGTGAATCTACTACAGAGCTGTCCTTCACATTCACAGCAGGATTCAGTATAATGAAGCCCTGCAGCAAATTAGATAAAGTCAGTGAAGGAGACAACCCATTGAATTAAGCTGGACTGGCCGTAAGGACTGACCATGAGGACTGGACACAGTGGAGGCATCTGTTGAGGCCCTAGCTGAGTGCCATTGTAATGAGCAGGAGAAGTTTAGTTCCGGCTTGAGGGAATGCAACTAAGGGTAAGAAAGCCTCTGGCATACATGTGAAACCTAAGCTGTGCCATGTGCCAGTACTTTCTGAGGCGTCACACTTTAAGATGCGTTTTTCCCCCAGTACAAAGTCTTCTGAACATGATAGCCACTATGTTATTAGGCAATGATTTACTGAGAGTTGCAGTGTAGAACATTGCAATTGACTGAGTGAACTACTTTTATCAGATGAGTCTTCATCATTATGACTAACATTTTGTTGTAACTGTTTTGACAAAAATTAATTTCTTATTTAAACTGTCAAATCAAAATAATTTTAATTGAAATGCATGTATTCAGGCAAGACAAGGAAAAAAAAATATTATTGTCTATATTTCGATTATTTTTGTCTATATTTAGAAAATTCCAATTGATAAGATTACAGAACACTGCATATTTTGTTTCTTCAGTATTTAAATTATATTTTGCCTTTTGGAAGCAGCCAATGAGAAATTTCATCATGCCATTCATGCCAAAAAAAAAAATTTTTTAATATGACAACTTCTTTCTATCTAACGCATAGATGCCGATCAAACACTTAAATAGGATAACAAGTGCGCATGGCGAGGAATTACTAATGCATCTGTCTGATCTGCCTTCCTTTATCAATCACAACATCTATGAGTTGTTTGCCTGAGCATTCAAACGCAATATTGGCAACAACCATTTGAATTACACTAATGCATCATCAAAGTTTTGAAGTTTCCAGAGCAGAGAGCTCTTGTTGCGGAATCCCATTGTTCTGAACCAAATATTTCGTCTGCAAGATGAATTTATTTCCAAAGGTTTAATGGAGTGTCCAAGTTTTCTTTACAGGGGATTCTCCAAAATTAAGATTTTGCATTTACATCTAGAAAAATGGCTGCATTATAATCATCAACAGTTATTGGTCGTGCCTATTGCACTGCTTAATCTTCTTAAAAGAACCACAAAGATTTTCTGTTTCTTTGGGGACTAAATAACAGGGTTGGGTTCAAATACAGATAAAAGTATTTAAATACAAATACAAATACTTTCAATCTTTCTAAATACAAATACAAATACAAATACAGTTGAGCTCAAAAGTATTTAAATACAAATACAAATACTTTCAATTCTTTCAAATACAAATACAAATACTCAAATTTTGAAAGTATTTAAATACAAATACAAATATATTTGCAAATGCATTTGAAAATACTTTCAATAATTTTGTCTAAGAACTTCAAACTTGTCTTTTTAAATTGTTTCCAATCTAACTCTAGTTAATGTATATGAATACAACAAACTGTTATGGGTCTCTAGGTTATATACAGTTTTAACAAATAATAATAAATATTAGATTTTCATAATATAATTAATGATTTCCTTCGTTAAAATCTGTTCAAATTCCCACAAATTGCGACATTTTTTTCCATTAATTACCCGATTATAAACTGAATAGTTGTATGTTATGATTTAAACATGCACAAATATGTATTTATCTCATTCTTAATTAATTGAATATGATGTTCTGCACATATCAATTGATAAATATTGATTTATCTGTAAATATTTTAGAAATAAACCCAGTAAGTCCAGGTTGAATACCAAATTTTAATTGATTCACTATGATTTTCACTTCACTTGGTGATGATTCGAGGTTGAATACCAAACTTTCACTGATTCACAATAATTTTCACTTCCCTTGGTAATGATTGTAATCACTTCGGAATAAAACAACAAAATGTACAGTTGCTCTTTCAGACACATTGGCTTGGCAATGTTGTCTACTCACATTTGTACTTTGTTCTTTGGTGAAGCTTACTTTAACAAAATGACTAAGTAAATTATTTTACTTCCTACATATTTATAAGTCAAAGGATTTACTCATCAACTTAATAAGTGAAATTACTAAATTAGTATGTGGCTAAATTTTAGTCAGATATTTTCAACAAAACAAAGGGCGAAATTCTCAACAACAACACTACCTATGATTGGCTATGGTAAGATGCACTGGTGAATATTGCTCGGTGATTGGTCGAGACAGAAGGTTCTTTTGGGCCAATTTTGTTGATGTTCTTTTGGGGATACAATAATCATGTCATATTCATTAAAATCCTGTGTTTTTGTTCTGTATGCCACATTTGATTCATTAAAATACCTGTTTTCAGTACCAGTAATTCGTTGAATGTTTGAATAGGAAAATTTGTGAAAAATGAAGCACAATAAAAAATTAATATAGAATAGAGAAATAGGTATTTCGTTCATTTTACAATATTTTCTGTTAGCTAAAAATAAGTCAATATTGGAAACAGGCATATAACCTTGCTGAAATACATTCTCAGTCATATCTATGCCCCCAAAAGCCATTATACTTTCATTGGGGGCTGCTTGGACAACAATCTTATAGAATAGAATAATATAGATTAGTATTTATTGATCACAATAAGAAGAACATGAAAGTTGTGTTCCCAGCTTGACATACATGTACATACAATTACTAAAAATCAATTAATTTCGTTAAGTACTTTAATGGACTGCGGCATAAACGTGTTATGAAATCAAAGAAATTCAATCAACATTTATAAATATATATTTAGGCCTTAGTAAATTTCCATTCCGCTGTTGACAGCTCTCTCAATTCCAAAATATAACTAAAATCTACTTTGTTTGTATTCAACAAGAAGGTATTATAACTTAGAAGTTGTTCCGTGATACTGAAAGTGATGCTATAATAATGAATAATATACAAAAATATGTATGGAACTTTTAAATGTGCTTTTAAAATAAAAAAAGTGTTCTTTTTTATTGCAAACTGACCTCTTGTTAAATAATGATGTAAACATTATTTATAAATGCAAAATAATATGAACTTTTTTATAACTGCTAGATGTGTATTATTAATGTCCACACAATGATACCCCTATATAATTGCAATGCACCATTGCTCACGAAAGACAATGCATGATAGCCTGTACCTGTGTTTGAATAGCAATTAAGACAATAGCCAGGGTCAGAATAGCAGTTAAAATTCAAAATGTGTGATAGTTTTGTCTTTCATACTATTAGACACTATAAAATGCATGGTCATTTAACTGTAATTATTAGATAAATGTAACCTTTTTTGTCAAAGAAAATATATTTAGTGTATGGGTAAATGAGATGTATATACACAATTACCACTACAGGTACATGCAAATGTGTATCAAATTAATTAAAGAAAATCTTTCATTTGTTAAACTTAATATGCAAACAATTAAGATTCATGATTTATCATACAGGGCATATTTCATTTGCATCTTGTATTGAAAAAATATTTTCTTAAAATTCGAAGTTTAGATAGTACAGAAACTGTGTTGTATTTCACCAGTGCAGTCCATTGGATTCTTGAGTTAGATATTGTTAACTTCTTCAAACCTAACAACTCAGAGACAGTGATAATCTCTATACATATAAGATTGTATAAAGACCACAAACCAAGCACTTCAGGGGAAACTAAGATAGTAATCATTAAAATGCCAAACTTCCAAAAATAATATATATTGTAAACTAAATATAGTAATCCAAAATTTCAAAATGAGTGTATAAAGATAGACACATTAGTTATATCCACTTTTGAAGTTAAGGAATACATGCCTTTTTGATCCATTTATAGTCCTTGTATTTGAAAAAAGTATTTGTAAATACTAAATACTTTGATGCAAATACAAATACAAATACAAATACTTTTGAAATTTGTCAAAAGTATTTAAATACAAATACAAATACTTTGCAAAGTATTTAAATACAAATACAAATACTTTCATATTTCCGAAAAAGTATTTAAATACAAATACAAATACAGTATTTACAAATACAAATACAAATATATTTGTATTTGAACCCAACCCTGCTAAATAAAATATATCGTTATGGTTGTTAGTATTATTTGTAAATGAATTCTCTTCAATTTTGTTTGTAGCACAGACGTTTCCTAAAAGCAATGTAAAAAGTTTTCAGTGTACTTTGAAAGTTTAAATTGACATTGAAATATAAACAAATATTTTATTGCAGTGAGATACTAGCCTGTGATAATGTGATTGGCTCACAGAGGTGGCAAATGGTATAACTTTGTAAAAAAACATGGAGAGATTACAACGTGAAATGGTATTATTTTCTGTTGGAGACTTCCTTTGTTTTTTAAATATTTTTCCTAACTATAGATTGTATGGTTTTAGACTCATTTTGATTATAATGCCTACTTTTCATTCAAGTGTAAAAACTGAAATGGTTTTTCTCAGACGTTGCCCCCTGAAAGCAGCTGGTTTGACCTCTTAAGGTCCCTCACATGTTTTGCTGCAACTGAGCCAAATAAATATTGATGAGAACATGAGGTGGTATCACATTATAAGGGGCCTGGTTGCATGACAAATGGAAAGAACATGCAAAGACAGGAAGCTGCAGTGTGTTCCGCGAATTTGGGTTGCTTAACAAAAGTATTGTTCAGTGAAACTGAAACGAAGCAAACATCTAGCAATATATGACTCCCTTATGTTACAACTATGGCATGAAAATTATTGTGGATCAGAAAGAAGAGAAACCCTCTCTGTGGGGATATACCTAATAAAGAAGACAATGACACATGTATGTCATTACAGTGAATTCCTAATGTATCCATGGCTGTAAATTACTTTTTGAGGATGTAAATCCTACAGTTCTTACGCCCTGTATGCTAAGACTATATGCGTTTTATAGTAAAGCAAACAGAACCGTAATTAACTTTTTACATTTAAACAAATAATAAAGAGGATTTAGCATGGAGAAGTATAAACTGTCATCATTTCACCTGTTATTTGTATATGTTTAGAGCTTATTTGCATATGTTTAGAGCTTTTATTTTGCTCTTTCTCGTTCGCCGCATTTTTACCCTCTAAGATGATTTTCTAGTGTTTAAAAGGCTTTTGAAGACATGTTAATCCTAATGCTCAAAGGTGTACCAGAAGTTGGGCAGGGGGAAAGTTGACCCCAAGTTCGGTAACGCCCAGATTTGGGCAAAAACGCAAAAAAAAATCAGACAGATGATTAAGTAAACTTTAAAAAATTCTGTATGATGATTACATAAACATTAAATCTAGATCTTGAATTCAGGTAAGTGGCGCTTGCTCATCACCGAAAACAAAAAGGCAGTGTGCAGTATGGCTACGCAGTAATCCTTTTTAAAATGTATGTACACTCTAAAGAATATCGGGACAAAATTGGTTTTTTAGATTCAAAATGGTTTTTTGAAAAACCAAATTTCAATGCAAAAAACCAACATGGATTGCAAAACCAACATGGATTTTTAAAAAAATCCATGTTGGTTTTTTGCATTGAAATTTGGTTTTTCAAAAAACCATTTTGAATCTAAAAAACCAATTTTGTCTGAAAATTTTTAGAGTGTAATGTGAGACTCTATGAATCATGCACCTGAATGTGTCCCTTGAACATGTGAAATGATGACAGTTTATATTTCTTCATGTTAAATTATTTTAATTAGTTTAAAAGTTTTAGTTAATGACCTTTCTGTTTACCCTGTTATAGAATGCATAATATTAATGTTGACCTGTGACCTGAGAACTTTCTTGCGACATAGTCATACAAATACCAAGGCTCCTAAATGATAAAAAGTCCTGTTTATGAGAAATTGTGCTAAGGAAATCAGTCATGGATAGTGCTACACCATTTTTAATATTAAAATGGCAAATTTACACTTTCTGGGTCGGCAGTATTCAGTTTGTCAAAATGCATGTGGCAGAAGACCTCCTCTTCTGTAAATCTAATCTGTCGTTCGCATTCACAACAGGATGCAGTATAATGAAGCCCGGCAGCAAATTAGATAAAGTCAGCAAATGAGACAACCCATTGAATTAAGCAGGACTGGAAATAAGGACTGGACATAAGGACAGGAGACAGTGGAGCCCCTTGCTGAGTGCCATTGCAATGAGCAGGAGAGGTTTAGTTCCTGATACTGTGGAAATGCAACTAAGTGTAAAAAAGCCATCGAAGTTGAATCTGTGCCACATGCCATCACTGCAATCTTCTTCGGTAATCTTTTTACCTTGAGCATCTTACCTGAAGATGTGTTTAATGGTGAAAGGGTTTAATGTCCTTCGTAAAAAAAGTGTTTTGGTTTATTGGACAAAAACAGACCCTTGTAACGAGGCAAAATCCATTCTTGGCTTAGGATGCAGGATAGACTTTCCATAAAGATTATGTGTTGACCCTGTCGAGGCAATGTGATGGACTAAGAAACAACTTTACACAGTTGGTAAGCAAGTCTCGATTTTTTGGTTGACTCACAATTCAAACAGATATGATAAAATGGTTGGACTAATCTTGAATCTTGAACCACATTGAAATGACTGAACATTCAACTAATGCATAAAACAGAATCGATAAGTAAAGCAAAACGCCATTGGACGAAAAAAAATAGCACTGTATTAAGTTGAGGAAGTTGAGGAGTTGCTAGTGCATCTATGAGTTCACCTTCCTTTATCAAAAGTGGTAACTATTAGTTGTTTGGCTGACCATTCAAACTCAATATTGGCAACAACTGCTTAATAAAGCATCGTCAAAGTTTGGAAGTTTCAACAGCAGATGCTTCCCGAAATGCTGAACCAAATTGTTTTTTTTTTTCAAGAGCAATTTCTTTTCAAAGGATTAAGGGATTGTCCAAGTTTCGTTACTCAGGATTCTCTGAAAATTACCGTATTAGCATTTACATCTAGCATAGTAGCTGCAGTACATCATCAAAACTTTTTGGTCATGCCTATTAATCATGACTACTTAATCTTTGTAGGCCTATGATTCGATAAATAAATGTAATGCTTCCTTTGTATTAAATATGCAAACAGTAATATCAGACCTTTCAAGTAGAAATTGAAACCCTAATCTGACAAGTAGAATTTATAAACAAACATTTTATTGCAGTGAAATGCTGGCATGTGATTGGTTGCAATTGACTTACAATGGAAACAAATGTTATAACTTGGCATATAATTTTCTTTTACATGAAAGCATGGAAAGAATACAACCTGTAACAGCAATAAGAATCGCTGATCTTGAATCTAGTGAATGGAGCCAGGATATGTTGGAAACTTCAAGCAGCTGCATCAAATGGAAATTGGATAAAGATATCATCAAATGTCACCAAATTCAGAAAACAAGGATGCAGGTCATGAGATCTGAGGGATCAGTATTAGGCAGGGAGCCAGGCTGGAAAAATTGGAATTTGGCTCAACCCGAGAGAGGACCACATAAGTTATATACCGTTTGAATCCCAAAATTCTGTAGTTTCAGAAACATCCTTTTGCAGTGAAAAATCGGTTGAGATCAATCAATGCAAATGTCAGAAGATGAAGCTTTGCTCATTCCATGGGCAACATAAGTAAGAGTAAGAAGCTTTTATTGCTTGATTTTGCAGATGTTCATTTTTTTCATCATTCACAATTTGGTTCTTCATATTAAATGTAAAGAAGAAATGAAACTGTTCATCGCAACAATTTATCAATTCACTTAACACATCCATCCCTTGGCCAAATAATTGCCATTTTAACGGTTTTGAGGAATATGCCATCTGTGTACAGGAGTAATTGCAACCATTGACATTAACACCCCACAGAGTGCGGCAAAGACTGCACAATTTGCTCTTATAATATGACCTAGGACTTCTTAGGAAATGACAGACATTTGTGAATTATGGTGAGCCAAGTCTGTTATCTCTCGCTAAATATGATTTTCTGGTTATGTATGGAACACAAAGGGCTTCATCATGGACCAATTTAGGGACATGACATCAAAAGCTATCAAAGGAGTTCAAGATCAAGTCAAATACTTACATTTTTTGTATAGATGTTTTATTTTGATCACTGGCAGTTCTAATGATAATATATGTGTGTGTTTCACCAAGAAATTTCATTGACGATGCCCTGCTAAAGTTGGATGACTGTTATAGAAGACCTCTTCTCATAGCCACCCACATATGGGGGGAGCTATTTAATGCTTTACTCCACTTCTGTCACGGAAATGCGATCAGAAATGGTTAATTGGTTATAGTTCCATAATGTGTCCATATTAATCGACTGACATTTCTGATCCTGAGATCATTTGACCTATGACCTTCACTCTTGACCTATCAAGCACTCAGTGACTTGGGGTGACTTGGTTGATCTTGGGTTCACTGAATTGGGTGCAAATGTGTAGAGTAGCATAGAGTGACACAGACTTGATATGAGATTCGGTTTTACCATCATGATGTATTATTGTTCCATTATATTCTAAAAGGGCAGTGGAAATGATTGAGTTTATTGAAGACTGAGGCAAATAATTTGAAATGGATTAATTGAAATAGGAACGTGAGAAAAAAATTTAAATACAATTTGGCACCACTTTGCATATCTTTAAAACTATTACGTCAGTAGATTTAACCAAGATAAAACAACTTTCCTGGTGATGTGTTTTACTTGTATCTAACATGTTCAAATAAGAAGAAAAGCTAAATATTGTATCTCTTAGAATCATTAAGTGGTAATAAATTTGTTGGTGAAGCTTTAATTTGTGGGTGTCTCATCAATAGATATTTGCTAAGAAATGATCAATATATTTTATTGAAGCAAATCTTTACTTTTGAATTATCAAAATCCCCAATAGATTTCATTACATAAATGTACACAATGAATTACTTTATGTCACAGTTATACTGTATTGATTGATGTTTAAATTCCTGACAGCTGCATTCCAACATCCACCGAATGTCTCTTTATGGGCTGAGGATCATTAATCAGGTGGTATTCATCGTGGTGCAGCAATTATGTCAGGCTGAACAATTTTGAGCAGCTACATTAGCCTGAAATAATGGGCATCCAGCTCATATTTATTGGCATGGAAATTCTTGCACTCTCTAAATTTGAAGAAAATGTTCTTAGTCATTAGATGCATTTCATTATTCCTCAAACAGGATATCCTGAATATTATGAAAAGGAAATTCAGACATTCTGATCAGACAGACAAACTTTATCGTCTTACAGAGACGATGCTATATTTTTCTATGGGTTTATCTCCAACCCTTTTTGGAGCCACTTGCAGCATAACTGATTTGGTATGTTAAAATGCCAGTGATTTGAACTAAGATTAAAGCAAAGCACAGGGTTTTTAATATATTCTGTGGAATTTCTCTGCGATCTGAACAAATCATCAGTTTTGTCCCTGAAAGAAAAGGTCAAAACTCACAAGATTGCATTATATTGCCCTCCCAGTATTGCATATGCCTGAGTCAAACATCCTCTTAAGATCATTTTCAAAATCTTGCAAAGATTTGCCAGATAATGAGGTACTGAAGTCCATCTGGTGAGCAAAGAACTCTTCTTGGTGTGTGCCTTTGTGATGAGCAGGAGTGGTTTGGGTCTTGCTTCTGGAAATGCTCCAAAGGAGGAAAAAATCACTGACATATGAGTGAAGCTTAGCTAGATACTATTAGTGCGGCCTAGACTCTCTCTGTGTGTATAAGCTTCTTACTGGAGTCTCCTTACTTGGATTTTGTCCAGAGCAGAACGTTTTGCTAAAAGAAGATGCATTACCTCATGAGGCCATAATATTTTGATAATGGCTCACTTTATGATGAGAAATTTGGCATTAAGTTGTTCTTGTCTGAGCTTGTTATGAACAGTAAACATCTGGAAATTTCTGAATAAAAAGCTGCTTTAAAACCTTGTTGTTTAATGTTTAAAAACTATGAAAAAAATGTTGATCAACCAGGTTATCATCATGTAACGAAATGTAAAAGTTATTTCCCCCTTCTGTTGCATATTGTGGAAGTCAGTGTTCCTCCCAAGATCAAAATTCTATGAAAGATGCGCAACCTAGTGAGGCACTGAGAGCCGTCCAATTAGAAAAAATCCGTAGGATAAAGCGGAACCTGTCGACTGGACATGAGGACTGGATAGTGCAGAATACCTTGCTACGTGTTTTTACGACGAGCAAGATAGGTTTGTGTCTGGCTTACTTCAGGAAATGATGCAGTGAAGAAACTTGCCAATGACTGAATCTAATGCTATTAGTGCAATTTCCAAGACTCTCTGTGTACATTACAATAAACCTCTTACCTGAGGCTTCTCACTTAAATGTGTGTGCTCAGTACAGAATCAGCTTGCCAAAAAGATGATTCATTATCTAATAAGTAAGACCTGCCGCTATTGGCCATGGAAATTGGCCTTTTTCAGAATCAGATTATTCTTGTTTGACCATAATAAAACATAGGATAAACACAGTATATACACATACAGATCAAAAATATGACAATTCATTTGCCTAAAACTACATCCTATGTAAAAGGAGAGAATTGTCTTTCTTTCGTCTTATGAATATATTTGATCAGAGTGTGTTAATTGTGGTATACAACACATTTTCATTTATTGTTGTTTACAACACGTTTTCATTGTACTACCTACTTGCCATTTACAGCTGAAGGCAAAAGGATGAACTCAGAAATATCTGAGAATGTCTTATTTTACCTGTATCAGTCTAAGTATAATGTTGTGACGTTTTCAACCACTCTTGAATTTGTGATTTCGACTTCAGCTGTAAGTGTAAGAACTGAAATGGTTTTTCCTCAGGTGCTGATTCTTGCATACAGCTGGCTTGATTTGGGTTAATCTCTTAAATATACCATTTTGGTCTAAAACAAACAATAATTAATGTAATATTCACCAAAATAGGACTTATTTACATATTGTTTGTTTAAGACCAAAAATGGTATAGTTAAGAGATTAACCCAAATCAGCTCCATTGAATACCCTTTGTAAAACAACCCCTAGAGACCAAACACACTGCAGTTTCCTCTCTTTGCTTGTTCTTTCTTTTTGTCATGCAACCAGGCTCCTTATAACGTGATCCCACCTAATGTTCTCATCAATATGAATTGGGCTCAGTGGCAGCAAACATGCAAGGGACCTTAAAAGGTCAAGCCAGCTGTATGCAAGAATCAGCACCTGAGGAAAAACCATTTCAGTTCTTACACTTACAGCTGAAGTCGAAAACACATGTAAACAAGTCCTATTTTTGTAAATATTACATTAATATTATGAACGAGTGAGCAGGAAACTTTTGAAAATTGATATTACAACTGTATAAATGAAACGCAAAGATCCCTCTGTTGATTGATGCCTTTATAATGAGTGCTGGCCTCCAAAGATTACACTTGAACAACTAATGGATCTCTTTGTGTATTCTACATGAATGAAGAGGAAGAGAAGAACACCCAATGGGAATAGAGCTATTTGAGAAAGCAATGATTCATGTAATGATAGTGAAATTCTCAAGACGCCATTGTAATAAATAACCTATTTTAGGACCTTTTCCTTTAGTATCTTATTCTGCTGTGTTTTATCCTCCACAACAACTGAAATAATGGCTTTCTTCATGAGCAGCAACTGACACCACTGTGAGGATGCATTTACAGGCCCACATGGTATATATTTTCTCAGAAAATCCATAGAAATTTTTTGGCATGCATTTGGGATCGTTTTTAAAATGATGACTACATGTAGAATTTAGAAAATAAGAAAGGTCAGAGTGTTACATCTTGTTATATTTGTTATAAATATGGCAAAATTAGCAGAAATATGATAGCAAAATAACATACACTGTGTTATTTGCATTAGTAAAGCTCCCACATTTTCATGTTGATATTAGATGCATTTTATAATATTAATGCAACAAGAAAGGTTATTCATCTTGACCTTTAAAGAAAGATTAAAATTTTTTTTATGAAGACTGACAAACTTTTGTCATGTCACATGTTCATGTAAGACATCCAGCTAATCTACAGAATGATTAGCAAATTGTTTATCTTATGTAAATGTGTCACATCAATTATAGGATCAGTTTGATGCTTTTCCTGTGTGGAGAATATGATTTTGTTTTTCAAGATGCTCACAATTTTTTCCTCAAAATGTTTCATTCTTGAAAACAAAATCCAGTGCAAATAAAATTCAACATACAAGACATAAATCACAATCTGTCTTGTACATAGGAAGATGAACGAATTTTGTGAATTGAGACAGCAATGTAGAAGCTTTGTTAATGATGGTCCTATTATATCATTTTGACTAAATAATTCAGCCAAATGTCATCTTCCTTCATAAATTTGAGCATTAACCCTGAAGTCTTTCCATGGGCTTGTCATGATGAGTGACCTTGAAAATTGAAGTCACCAGATGAGAAGCTGACTGGTTGAATTAGTGGTGCGGTCTCTCCTAAGGGTGCAAAATGCCCTAAATATATTACTTAGTGCTGGAGGAGGGTGGTCAAATTAGGCAAGTTGGCCTTACAACAGGGGGTCTTACAACACAGGTTCCACTTTAACTTCACTAAGGTTGATGGCAGGCAAAATAATGTGATATAATTGAGTATTACAATTAAAGAAAGTCCAAGTCAGGAATGTCTTACCTGATCCAAGGCAAACATAAGGCAGTAGCATGAACAGCAATATCTGGACATGGTTTCACAGAACTTTGGTGTCAATCTTGATTGCAAAACCATTCAGGGAGGCGGGAGGGATTGAGTTTTTTCTCAAAATGTCGGAAGTAATTATTATTCATCTTGAGCATATGATGTTATAAAAATGTATAGTATTGAGAAATCCAACCCCAAGCAATCATTCATTTAAGAATGTCAGGGAAGATATTTATTACTTCAGCGAAACTTGCCAAGAAATTATTCATCAAAAGAAGAACTCCAAGCATATCTCCCTGGAGATCGAATGGTTGCCCCCTTAAAATTAACCGTTATGTATACCTGAAAATCTTTGTTATGTATATGTTGTTTCATAATTTGTGAGTCTAATCCACTTTCCCACTGAGATTCAATAAATATGGTTTATTCAAAGGGAGAGGAAATATGTGATTCATCCTGCACGGTGTGATAGACAAATATTCCTGATCCCACATGTGGTGAATAACCAGCTTATAGCATGAGACATACACCAAACATTATGGAATAACTGAAAAAAAAATTATTGCAGTGAAACAGTGGCTTGTGATTGGCTGACAGACGTGTTAAATGTTATGAGCCTGGAAGGTGGCAAAGAGCCAAACCCAGATTATGAAGTCCATCTGATGAGAGGAAAAGCCTGTGAATAATCACATCTATATATAAAAACAGGATATACTGGAGCCTCGTTCAGTAGAATTAGGGACTAATCAGAAAGAAGACACAACCGATTATACAACGACCCACACAGTTAAAGCTCTGCCATGTAATATAAGACTTTTTATTAAAGTGTCGCTGGATCTATAATGTTTTGTGAGTGGATTTATTTTTGAAAATTTTTCCAAATGCTTGCTAAAGGTAAGTATTGTTATTTAGCTTTTCCGTAATTAGTATTGGTAATTGCCATTCTATGGATGCTTCTTTAGTACATATTTTTCTAGCATTTTCTAAAACTTTTTTATCGCCTTACAAAGACCAAGAGGGCTTCTTTCCAAGGCGTAAATACTTCAATACAGCTGGCTTGACCCAGGTTCCTCACCAGTTTGCTGCCACTGAGCCCAATTAATATTGATGAGAACATTAAGCAGGATCACGTTATAAGGAGACTGGTTGCATGACAAAAAGAAAAAAAAAAAAAAAAAAAAAAAAAGATTGAAAAAGGCAAGGAACTATGAATCCCTGCCTAAGGGTATAAAGAAAAGTTCCTGAAAAGGGACACAAAGAATGACTGTCTGTGGTCAAACCCAGTTACGTTATGATCTATTCTTGCAAATTCTCTATTCCTAGTGTTTGTCATCATTCGTTTAGAGTATAACACATGCAATGCTTTAAAATTTGAGATTCATGCATAGGTTATCCATTTCATCTTAACAAAATGCCAGTTGAAGTAATAATAATAATAATAATAGTTTATTTGCCTTCAAAAATGAAGAGATACATAAACAATGAAGAACACAATAATAAATACAGTAAAATCATATCATAAAATCACGAATAAAATCATTAAGTCAAGTCAGAGTTAAAAGCAAATCAGAAAGCAGATAAAAGCAGTTTAGTCATATACTGGTCATTATCATTAAAATCAACAAATAGCGTTTTTAAACTGTCCACAAGGCCATCGCCAACAATCACAGGTTTAAAAAGTTTATGGCACTGTTGACTGTAAGAATCATAATGTGGCAGATGCAATGATTTCATTCAACAAGAATCATACCCTGTAAATCTTAGTGGTACTTGATAATTGGTCATTGTTAATCTGATGCAGTTCATGATATGGCATGAAATTCAAATTATAACTGCACCTTGATGAATAGTTCCTGATTGATGAAAAAAATGACAAGCTATTGAATTTTTTGAAGTTCTGCTGACTCCAGTTTAAATAGTTTGTTCGATAGTTGTGGTAAACTACAAAACCGTGATTTATACTGCTATTATGCATTTGCTTAATAATCAAGCTTTGTTTCCCACATTTGAGAAGAACAAATGTGGAGGACATCTATATTTTATTTAATAGTGACTGCGGAAAGCTTCACTTCTCAAGCGAAATGCAGTCTTTTAAAGGTGCTCTCAGTAATTTTGTTTGCCAGGCAAACAAATTGCATAGAGGCAAATTTTAGGTGCCTCACTTAAATAGAAACTCGATGTGGTTCAAACAATGGGCTTTTAAATGATGGAAGTTAAAGAATTGCTGTGCATATCACTTTTTTGGGGGTATAAAGTGAGACCAGACAATTAAAACAAGTCCAGACTCCAAAGATAGGGGTCTCAGAATGTGTGATTGCCATTCTTTGAAAGTGATTTAAAGCCAATTTTTTTCTGATCCCATGACGACAAAGGGATGCCAAATTCCTGAAGTCCCAGCTGATGAGCTCATTATATCGAGCTCCCTTGTGTTGTAATTAATGATCTGTTTGGCATGAAATTCCAATTATGACTGCACCCTGATGAATAGTTCCTGATTGATGAAAAGCTACTTCAGATTAGATTAGCAAGATGTCAAAAGCCCCATACTTCATTTTGAATTGATGATGATGAATGAAAGATCAAGAAAAAGACAAAGCAACAGAACATTGATGAGCTAATGCTTTCTTACACAGCAGTTGAAATGATGTGATCATCACACGTAAAGCCCCTCTGAGTTATGAGGTAATTGAGGGTGTGTTGAAGTATGGCTTTCAGTTGTTTCAGTAGTTGTCCTTGCTACAAATGAAACATGATACACTGCAACATAAACATTTCTTGAAGTTAATATGTGCAATTGCGCATTAATGTTCAAATGCCTAAAATGGTTGTGATTGACAAAATATAATATCTTATCATTCATTTTGCATTTCGTAATAATAACATTTGAAGTGCAACATGAACAATGAATGTTCTGTATTATAGTCTTAATCACAGAGAAAGTCTTTATTTTAATTCTTTAATTGTCACTGCCAAGTAATGAAAACAACAGCAGAGTAAAACAAGAAGAGCAAACACATACTCAGCAAAACAAATACAATGACTTTCTCAGTGAATTCTTTTAGTGACAGTCTTGTTTGCCAAGTCTTGGTTTATCCTGTAAAAATGGCTCAAAGCATCTGCCAAACTTCTGGAGATTTGAAACAGGTTGGCACAGCAATATTTTTAATCAAAACTTGTTAGTCAAGTATTTTGACAATTGAGCCATCTCTTGCTTCGGAGGTCATTACTTTCGTGGTGAAAATCACATTGTATAATTTCTTTGTTCACAAAGCACCTATTACACATGACCAGCTGAAGAGAATTGACCCCTTAAAAAAATCGTCATCCACTTTAACATTTAAACTTTCATTATTGTGCACCAAGTAAATTTGATCAATACCAAGAGGGTCGAAGTGCACTTAATTCTGCCTTTTTAACATGAGTGCAGAGTTGGCACAGAACTCACAAACTTAAATTGCTTTGTCAAAAGGCATGAGTGTCTCTCATAAACTTTTAATTGCTCTTTCCTTTGCTTTCTTTGATTAAATTTGAAGAGAAGTTCTTCATTTTCAATCAAATCCTAACTGTTCTTCAGGAGTTGAACTTAATTAAAGCTTAATTATGGCACAAAACAGATCTGCAAAATAATGAGAGAACAGTTTATATTACTTCTTCTTCAATGAATATGTAAATTATTCTTCTATGATTCAAAGAACCTTTTATGACAATCAAGTGGTTTCTTTACAAAGAATTTACAATGTATGTGCGTGTTAGGAAACTTGAAACTTTTGCATGATGTTGAAGGGATGGGTTGAGGAAACTCCCTGCATTGCATGACGATAAGCCTGCATGTTATTCCATAACTGAAGTGCCATTGGACTGCATGCTTTTAGTTCCACAATGAAGTTATGCAGTAAGTTCTGGCAGGGAGGATTTACTTAAGCAAAAGTGGCTCTTCACGGTTAAAGCGAAGGGTTGAGGGTCCCTGTCGACAAAGCATCAGGATTTCTTCCCATTTTTACTTCTCATTTATGTCAATGAAATATCCTTTTCGATTTAAAAGTATAAAACTGGATTAAGTGCATGTATCTTCTTGTTATGAGTTTGATGTGTTAGACATGTAAGATTGATAAACTGTAAGACAGGTATGAAATGTATATGGTTGTTGTGCTGTATTCACTGAAAATTCATCACAACTGAATCAGTTCTTCATTGTGGTGTGAGTTTATTAGAATGCGCCTAGGCTCTCTCCTGAATTTTGTTGACAGTCTGACAAATAAACAGCCAGACAGAAGGACAGACATCCGCGTAAGGCCAATCCTATGGTGGGCCTAATAATTCAACTATCGTTTTTTGATATTTAACTCACAAATTTACCAATAACTGGTTTGTGAATAAAAGAATGGTTAATCAGTTAGATCATCAACATTTAACCAAGCTTGAGTGATTTTGACCTCCAATATTGCGTATTGACAGAGTGGCAGAGTTAATCCTCCCCTATAAGATCTCTTTCAGAATCTTACAAAAATGTGCAACATAATGAGGCACTGAAGTCCATCTGGAAAGGAAAAATCTTATTGCATAAAACAAGACAGGACATGAGGACCAGACTAAGCAGATCTTTATGCCGTGTGCCTTTGTGATGAGCAGGAGTGGTTTGGGTCTGGCTTCCAGAAATGCTCCGAAGGAGGAAAACGTCACTGACATATGAGTGAAGCTAAGTCAGATACTATTAGTCCTTCCAAGACTCTAAGTGTATAATCCTCTTACTAGAGGCTTCTTACTTGGATTTTGTTCAGTGCAAAACCAGCTTGCAAAAAGAAGATGTATTACCTCATTAGGCTGTAATATTTTTATAATGGTTCACTTTATGATAACAAGTTCGTTAATCATTTACTCTTTGCTGAACGTGTGATGAACCATATAATCAACGCAGTGCATCTGGAAAGATTTAGGTCGAAAACATGTCTTTCAAGACACACAATTTAACCTGGTCATTTACAGATAATATAGGAACTGTGATAAAGGAAAGATCGATCAATCGGTTAATCATCATTTAAGCCATAAAAGGTTTTGCCCTCCTATTGTTGCATATTGTCAGAGTCAATTCACCTCTCAAGACCCTAAATCTTATAAGATGTGCAATCTAATAAGACACTGAGCCCCAGGCCCATCTGATAAGAAAAACTCCTTGGGATCAAACAGGACTGGTCAGGCGGAATGAATAAAGCAGAGCACCTTTCTACGTGTTTTTATGATGAGCAAGAAAGGTTTGAGTCAGGCAAAGATGCGACGGAGGAAATTACCACTGACATACGAGTGAAGCTTAGCTTTTGTCAGAATTTAATTCCATTAGTGCAAATTGTAAGACTCTGTGTGTGTTTGTGTGTATAATAAACCTCTTACTTGAGGCTTCACTTTCAGGTGTTTGCTCAGTACAAAATCAGCTTGCCAAAAAGATGATGCATTATCTTATGAAATTAAGACCTACTGCTAATGGCCATGGGAATGGACTTTTTCAGAACCAGATTATTCTTGTTTGAGCATAACAAAAAATAGGATAAACACAGAATATAACAAACAAACAATATGACAATATATTTACTTAAAACTACATTGTATGCTAAACGAGAGAATTGTCTTTCTTTTATCGACAAATACCTTTGATCAGAGTTTGTTGTGGTTTCCAACATGCACTTGTTCATCATACTTCCTACTTGCCATTTACAAATGAAGGTAAAAGGATGGACTTAGAAATGTTTGAATATGCCATGCGACTGTTACCTATAGAAGACTGTGTAATGTTGTGATGTTTTTAACCACTCTTGACTTCAGCTGTGAGTGTAAGAATTGAAATTGTTTTACTTGAGGCAGTGATATTTGAATACAGCTGGCTTGACCTACTAAGGTCCCTCACATGTTTGCTGCCACTGAACCCATTTAATATTGATGAGAACATGAGGTGGTATCACATTAAAAGGGGCGTGGTTGCATGACAAAACAAAAGAACAAGCAAAGATAGGAAACCGCAGTGTGTTTGGTCTCTGAGGGTTGTTTTACAAAGGGTGTTAAATGGAGGTGATCAGGGTTGATCTATAAATTATACTATTTTTGGTCTTAAACTAACAATAAATAATGTGACATTCATTAAAATAAGGTTTATTTACATATTATCAACATGTGAGTTGTGCACTTTTGAAGATTGATATCACAACTGTGCAAACGAAATGCAAAAAGCCCTTTGTTGATTGATGCCTTTATAATGAGTGGTGGCCTCCAAAGATTACACTTGAACAACTAATGGGTCTCTCTGTGTGTTCTACATGAATGAAGAGAAAGATAAGAACACCCTATGGGAATAAAGCTACAGTGCTGCCTGTAAGTAAGTGAAACGCATGACATTGTGCCATTGCATTAATGTTAAACATCCTTAATCAAAATGCCTCTGGAAGGACGAATTCTCATCCGATGAGAGGAAAACATTTTGGGTCATAAAGGCCGATATGTGAGGCATGCGGGATAAAAATAGCAGCCAATTTTCTTTGCTGTAGTTGGAGTTAGGTATGGGTCAAAGTCTGTGATAAGTAAGTGAAACGCAGGCCCAATGTTAAAAGATAGGGAAGGGTGGTTCACTTACTTATCAAAGACTTTGACCCATACCTAACTCCGACTACAGCAAAGAAAACAGGCTGCTATTTTTATCCCACTTGCCTCACACATCGGCCTATATGACCCACTTTGTTTCCCTTTCACCTGATGAAAATTCATGCCTCCACAAGCAGTTAGGCTGAGGATGTTTAGCATTGATACAATGGCACAATGTCATGCGTTTCACATACTTACAGGCGGCACTGTAATTGAGAAAGCAATGATTCATGTCATGATAGTGAAATTCTCAAGACGCCATGGCAATAAATGACCTACAGGAGGATGCTTTTCTTTAGTCTCTTATTCTGGTGTGTTGTATCCTGCTCAAGAACTGAAATGATGGCTTTCTTAATGTGCAGCGACTGACACAACATGAAAAATATTTAGTCAGAAAATGCATAGCAATTTAATGACATGCAGTTGGGAAAATTTTTAAAATGATTACCACATGTAGAATTTAGGAAATCAGAAAGGTCAGAGTGTTACATCTTGTTATATTTGTTATAAATGTGGCAAAATCTAGAGAAATACATTGTATGATAGCAAAATAACCTTGCATCCTGGCATATATTTCTTATTGTATTAATTGTGCGATAAAATGTGCTTGGTTCCTTAAATTTAAAGTTATACGCTGTGTTATTTGCATTAGCAAAACTCCCACATTATTATATCAGCAGATTTAACCGAAATAAAACGAAATTTCCTGGTGATGTGTTTTACTTGTATCTAACACGTACAAATAAGAAGAAAAGTTGAATTATGTCTCTCTTAGATTTATTAATATAAGGGTTAATAAACTTGCACAGCGAGCTTGAACAAACTTTGGGGTTAAAAAAATTGACCAAGAAAACGATTAGCGCAATGATGTAGAGGAAGGTCAGACGAACATTTTGATGTATCAAACGAAAAAATCTGTTGGGAATTTTTTGAGATATTTGAGTTTTAGATTTTTTATTTATCACACCCTATTCTTAGCATGTAATCTCCATGAAAAGTGATCAAAACTGTCCATTTTTCCTGTTAGGTAGTATCTAAGATAAAATTCATTATTCAGAAATAAAAATATGCAGTCATTGTCTCTGCAGGGAGTATATACCACTTCATCCAGACTGACAGGGTGTGATAAACCTATTACAGTTAACATTTCTGGCTAAAGGCCTGGGAAAATGTTAGCAATGTCAGGTTATGTTAGTTACACAATTCTGGTGAATAATTTTAGCAAATTTGATCTCATCACCTCATTGTGACAGACTTTGTTGAGTTTTTTTTGCATTTTATAACAAATTTTGCCACCGCAAAACAAACATTTCATAACAATGTAAAAGGATAGACAAAGTTGAGTAAATTATCAGACAATGCATGCATAGAATTTTTGTAAGTATCTGCTTCACTATGAAGATGAATCCGCTGATATTACATGAAAAGTCTCGGCAATTGGACAAAAAGACAAAAATACGATTAAAAGCTATAAATAAACAGTAATATTCATGCTTAATGTATTGTAAGTACTTAAAATGGATGTTGGATGTTTAATGTTGATGTAGGTTATTTGGCATCCAAAATCAACCAATCTTTAATTGTATAGAACAACAAAAATAGCATAATTTCAGTAAATTGTGTGAAAATGTAGTTAATACAAATATGTACAACTATTGCACATTAAGACTGCAATGTCAAAGTATTTTACTCCATACTTAACTAAATGCTTCCAAACATTCTATCTATACGTTTTCTGATGATTCACTCAACATTTGCTAAACTTTACATGGTAGCAAAAGTACTTGTTTCACAGAGTAGAAATTTCTTTAAAAAGCACATAAAAACCTCAATAATACACCATAGAGTTAAAAATTGAGGTAGATTCTACTACAATTATTCACCAGAGTGATGGAACTGAGGACAAGCTGACAAAAAAACATATTTTAAAAATTTTCTGAGAAATGTTTACTGTTATAGGTTTATCACACCCTGTCAGTCTGAATGAAGTGGTTTGTACTTGCTCTTGTGGCAATGACTGCATATTTTTACATCTGAATAATGACTTTTATCTTAGATATTACCTAACAGGAAAAATGGGCAGTTTTGATCATTTTTAGATGGAGATTCCATGTTAAGAATAGGGTGTGATAAATAAAAAATTTAAAACTCAAATATCTCAAAAAATTCCCAACAGATTTTTTCGTTTGATACATCAAAATGTTCGCCTGACCTTCCTCTACATTACTGCGCTAATCGTTTTCTTGGTCAATTTTTTTAACCCCAAATTTTGTTCAAGCTCGCTGTGAGCTGTAGGCCTGTACATATGGGAGAGGTTTGTGATTTTAAAAATTGAACTGCTGCAGGTTTGAAAGATGAAAAGACCAGTCCTATCACAAAAAATCTCTGTCTGTTTATTTGGAACAAATACTTATAAATGATGAGTGAAAAAAAAAACACATAAATTTGTAAAGTTACGAAAACAATGCTATAATATTACAGTATGAATTCCAGGTACAGAGTAATTTTAATTATGATATTGTAAAGGAAAATTTGTCATGGTGAGCATTTAGGATCTTTGGATTAGTATAAATCTATACAGTACGGAAAATTTAATCCCCTAAGACAATTTAGGCATTGTCATGCCCTGTCACTTTGGATGAGTTTCTTTGATCAGACAACTTTGAAGGAAATTGGCCTTATGCCTTTAAAAGATGAAGTTTTAACCTTGGTACTGTAGCACAATATATTGTACATTTTTTGAAAGCTCAAAATCGTACAATTCCCATATAATGGCAGTAGGTCACTCTTTGTGCTGAGTAGTTGAAATGCAACTTTGGCTCACCAAGCCCTCGGAAATTAGTAACGTTCACCAAAATGCAACATATTGTTCAAATATAATGTTTATATAAAACAAGGTATCTGAGCTTAAGGTCCCCTTTAACGGATGTATATCTGAATATCCCACTTGACATATTGATAATAATAACAGCATTAGAAATAAATCAACTTTTGTTTATTCTAAGGGACTCAACAGTTGCTAATATCAAAATTCGTAATTTATTTATTATTGCCAGATAACTTGGATGGTTGCTTTAAGTACTAGATATAGCTTCCTGGTACTCAAATTAAAGCTCTCTTTCTGCTCTACATCATGGTGCCTATTTTATTGTTCTTGAATAATTAATAAAGAAGTTATCACACACCGCAGATTCCGTAATGAGATATTTTGGTCGAAATCAGTTAAACTTTGGGGCATGCGTGCCACCCCTAGACATAGTCCGATTGTTTTGAAACTTCACAGGACATTTTTTTTTAGCAAAAGGAACATAATTGGAGAAGGAGAAGGGAATCAAACAATTTTTTAATTTTTGGGGGGCAACTGATGCACCCTAGCCCACATGGTATATATTTTCTCAGAAAATCCATAGAAATTTTTTGGCATGCATTTGGGATCGTTTTTAAAATGATGACTACATGTAGAATTTAGAAAATAAGAAAGGTCAGAGTGTTACATCTTGTTATATTTGTTATAAATATGGCAAAATTAGGAGAAATATGATAGCAAAATAACCTTGATTCCTGGTATATACTTATTAATTGTATGAATTGTGTGATAAAATGTGCTTGCTTTCTTAAACTTAAACTTATACACTGTGTTATTTGCATTAGTAAAGCTCCCACATTTACATGTTGATATTAGATGCATTTTATAATATTAATGCAACAAGAAAGGTTATTCATCTTGACCTTTAAAGAAAGATTAGAATTTTTTTTATGAAGACTGACAAACTTTTGTCATGTCACATGTTCATGTAAGACATCCAGCTAATCTACAGAATGATTAGCAAATTGTTTATCTTATGTAAATGTGTCACATCAATTATAGGATCAGTTTGATGCTTTTCCTGTGTGGAGAATATGATTTTGTTTTTCAAGATGCTCACAATTTTTTCCTCAAAATGTTTCATTCTTGAAAACAAAATCCAGTGCAAATAAAATTCAACATACAAGACATAAATCACAATCTGTCTTGTACATAGGAAGATGAACGAATTTTGTGAATTGAGACAGCAATGGTAGCAGCTTTGTTAATGATGGTCCTATTATATCATTTTGACTAAATAATTCAGCCAAATGTCATCTTCCTTCATAAATTTGAGCAACAACCCTGAAGTCTTTCCATGGTGAGTAACCCTGAAAATTGAAGTCACCAGATGAGAAGCTGACTGGTTGAATTAGGGGTGCGGTCTCTCATAAGGGTGCAAAATGCCCTAAATATATTACTTAGTGCTGGAGGAGAGTGGTCAAATTAGGCAAGTTGGCCTTACAACAGGGGGTCTTACAACACAGGTACCACTGTAACTTCACTAAGGTTGATGGCTGGCAAAATAATGTGATATAATTGAGTATCACAATTAAAGAAAGTCCAATTCGGGAATGTCTTACCTGATCCAAGGCAAACATAAGGCAGTAGCATGATCAGCAATATCTGGACATAGTGTCACAGAACTTTGGTGTCAATCTTGATGGCAAAACCATTCAGGGAGGCAGGAGGGATTGAGTTTTTCGCAAAATGTCGGATGTAATTATTATTCATCTTGAGCATATGATGTTATAAAAGTGTATAGTATAGAGAAATCCAACCCCAAGCAATCATTCATTTTAAAAGAATGTCAGGGAAGATATTTATTACTTCAGCGAAACTGGCCAAGAAATTATTCATCAAAAGAAGAACTCCAAGCATATCTCCCTGGAGATCGAATGGTTGCCCCCTTAAAATTAACCGGTATGTATACCTGAAAATCTTTGTTATGAATATGTTGTTTCATTATTTGTGAGTCTAATCCACTTTCACAATGAGATTCAATAAATATGGTTTATTCAAAGGGAGAGGAAATATGTGATTCATCCTGCGCGGTGTGATAGAAACGTATTCCTGATCCCACATGTGGTGAATAACCAGCTTATAGCATGAGACATACATCAAACATTATGGAATAACTGAAAAAAAAAATTATTGCAGTGAAACAGTGGCTTGTGATTGGCTGACAGATGTGTTAAATGTTATGAGCCTGGAAGGTAGCAAAGAGCCAAACCCAGATTATGAAGTACATCTGATGAGAGGAAAATCCTGTGAATAATCACATCTATAATTCTATATATAAAAACAGGATATACTGGAGCCTCGTTCAGTAGAATTAGGGACTAATCAGAAAGAAGACACAACCGATTATACAACGACACACACAGTTAAAGCTCTGCCATGTAATATAAGACTTTTTATCAAAGTGTCGCTGGATCTATAATGTTTTGTGAGTGGATTTATTTTTGAAAATTTTTCCAAATGCTTGCTTAAGGTAAGTATTGTTATTTAGCTTTTCCGTAATTGGTTATTGCCATTCTATGGATGCTTCTTTAGTACATATTTTTCTAGCATTTTCTAAAACTTTTTTATCGCCTTACAAAGCCAAGAGGGCTTCCTTCCAAGGCGTAAATACTTCAATACAGCTGGCTTGACCCAGGTTCCTCACCAGTTTGCTGCCACTGAGCCCAATTAATATTGATGAGAACATTAAGCAGGATCACGTTATAAGGAGACTGGTTGCATGACAAAAAGAAAAAAAAAAAAAAAAAAAAAAAAAGATTGAAAAAGGCAAGGAACTATGAATCCCTGCCTAAGGGTATAAAGAAAAGTTCCTGAAAAGGGACACAAAGAATGACTGTCTGTGGTCAAACCCAGTTACGTTATGATCTATTCTTGCAAATTCTCTATTCCTAGTGTTTGTCATCATTCGTTTAGAGTATAACAAATGCAATGCTTTAAAATTTGAGATTCATGCATAGGTTATCCATTTCATCTTAACAAAATGCCAGTTGAAGTAATGTGGCAGATGCAATGATTTCATTCAACAAGAATCATACCCTGTAAATCTTAGTGGTACTTGATAATTGGTCATTGTTAATCTGATGCAGTTCATGATATGGCATGAAATTCAAATTATAACTGCACCTTGATGAATAGTTCTTGATTGATGAAGAAAATGACAAGCTATTGAATTTTTTGAAGTTCTGCTGACTCCAGTTTAAATAGTTTGTTCGATAGTTGTGGTAAACTACAAAACCGTGATTTATACTGCTATTATGCATTTGCTTAATAATCAAGCTTTGTTTCCCACATTTGAGAAGAACAAATGTGGAGGACATCTATATTTTATTTAATAGTGACTGCGGAAAGCTTCACTTCTCAAGCGAAATGCAGTATTTTAAAGGTGCTCTCAGTAATTTTGTTTGCCAGGCAAACAAATTGCATAGAGGCAAATTTTAGGTGCCTCAATTAAATAGAAACTCGATATGGTTCAAACAATGGGCTTTTAAATGATGGAAGTTAAAGAATTGCTGTGCATATCACTTTTTTGGGGGTATAAAGTGAGACCAGACAATTAAAACAAGTCCAGACTCCAAAGATAGGGGTCTCAGAATGTGTGATTGCCATTCTTTGAAAGTGATTTAAAGCCAATTTTTTTCTGATCCCATGACGACAAAGGGATGCCAAATTCCTGAAGTCCCAGCTGATGAGCTCATTATATCGAGCTCCCTTGTGTTGTAATTAATGATCTGTTTGGCATGAAATTCCAATTATGACTGCACCCTGATGAATAGTTCCTGATTGATGAAAAGCTACTTCAGATTAGATTAGCAAGATGTCAAAAGCCCCATACTTCATTTTGAATTGATGATGATGAAAGAAATATCAAGAAAAAGAAAAAGCAATTGAACATTGATGAGCTGTGCTAATGCTTTCTTACACAGCAGTTGAAATGATGTGATCATGACACGTAAAGCCCCTCTGAGTTATGAGGTAATTGAGGGTGTGTTGAAGTATGGCTTTCAGTTGTTTCAGTAGTTGTCCTTGCTACAAATGAAACATGATACACTGCAACATAAACATTTCTTGAAGTTAACATGTGCAATTGCGCATTAATGTTCAAATGCCTAAAATGGTTGTGATTGACAAAATATAATATCTTATCATTCATTTTGCATTTCGTAATAATAACATTTGAAGTGCAACATGAACAATGAATGTTCTGTATTATAGTCTTAATCACAGATAAGTCTTTATTTTAGTTCTTTAATTGTCACTGCCAAGTAATGAAAACGACAGCAGAGTAAAACAAGAAGAGCAAACACATACTCAGCAAAACAAATACAATGACTTTCTCAGTGAATTCTTTTAGTGACAGTCTTGTTTGCCAAGTCTTGGTTTATCCTGTAAAAATGGCTCAAAGCATCTGCCAAACTTCTGAAGATTTGAAACAGGTTGGCACAGCAATATTTTTAATCAAAACTTGTTAGTCAAGTATTTTGACAATTGAGCCATCTCTTGCTTCGGAGGTCATTACTTTCATGGTGATAATCACATTGTATAATTTCTTTGTTCACAAAGCACCTATTACATGACCAGCTGAAGAGAATTGACCCCTTAAAAAAATCGTCATCCACTTTAACATTTAAACTTTCATTATTGTGCACCAAGTAAATTTGATCAATACCAAGAGGGTCGAAGTGCACTTAATTCTGCCTTTTTAACATGAGTGCAGAGTTGGCACAGAACTCACAAACTTAAATTGCGTTGTCAAAAGGCATGAGTGTCTCTCATAACTTTTAATTGCTCTTTCCTTTGCTTTCTTTGATTAAATTTGAAGAGAAGTTCTTCATTTTCAATCAAATCCTAACTGTTCTTCAGGAGTTGAACTTAATTAAAGCTTAATTATAGCACAAAACAGATCTGCAAAATAATGAGAGAACACTTCATATTACTTCTTCTTCAATGAATATGTAAATTATTCTTCTATGATTCAAAGAACCTTTTATGACAATCAAGTGGTTTCTTTACAAAGAATTTACAATGTATGTGCGTGTTAGGAAATTTGAAACTTTTGCATGATGTTGAAGGGGTGGGTTGAGGAAACTCTCTGCATTGCATGACGATAAGCCTGCATATTATTCCATTACTGAAGTGCCATTGGACGGCATGCCTTTAGTTCCAGTATGAAGTTGTGCAGTAAGTTCTGGCAGGAGGATTTACTTCAGGCAAAAGTGGCTCTTCACGGGTAAAGCAAAGGGTTGAGCGTCCTTGTCGACGAAGCATCATGATTTCTTCCCATTTTTACTTCTCATTTATGTCAATGAAATATCCTTTTTGATTTAAAAATATAAAACTGGATTAAGTGCATGTATCTTCTTGTTATGATTTTGATGTGTTAGACATGTAAGATTGATAAACTGTAAGACAGGTATGAAATGTATCTGGTTGTTGTGCTGTATTCACTGAAAATTCATCACAATTGAATCAGTTCTTCATTGTGGTGTCAGTTTATTAGAATGCGCCTAGGCTCTCTCCTGAATTTTGTTGACAGTCTGAAAAATAAACAGCCAGACAGAAGGACAGACATCCGCGTAAGGCCCAAAGTATTGTGGGCCTAATAATTTAACTATGGTTTTTTGATATTTAACTCACAAATTTACCAATAACTGGTTTGAGAATAAAAGAATGGTTAATCAGTTAGATCATCAACATTTAACCAAGCTTGAGCGATTTTGACCTCCAATATTGCGTATTGACAGAGTGGCAGAGTCAATCCTCCCCTATAAGATCTCTTTCAGAATCTTACAAAAATGTGCAACATAATGAGGCACTGTCCATCTGGAAAGGAAAAATCTTATTGCATAAAACAAGACAGGACATGAGGACCAGACTAAGCAGATATTCATGCCGTGTGCCTTTGTGATGAGCAGGAGTGGTTTGGGTCTGGCTTCCGGAAATGCTCCGAAGGAGGAAAACCTCACTGACATAAGAGTGAAGCTAAGTCAGATACTATTAGTGCTTCCAAGACTCTCTCTAAGTGTATACGCCTCTTACTAGAGGCTTCTTACTTGGATTTTGTTCATCGCAAAACCAGCTTGCAAAAAGAAGATATATTACCTCATTAGGCGGTAATATTTTTATAATGGTTCACTTTATGATAACAAGTTCGTTAATCATTTACTCTTTGCTGAACGTGCGATGAACCATATGATCAACGCAGTGCATCTGGAAAGATTTAGATCAAAAACATGTCTTTCAAGACACACAATTTAACCTGGTCATTTACAGATAATATACAGGAACTGTGATAAAGGAAAGGTTGATCAATCAGTTAATCATCATTTAAGCCATAAAAGGTTTTGCCCTCCTACTGTTGCATATTGTCAGAGTCAATTCTCCTCTCAAGACCCTAAATCTTATAAGATGTGCAATCTAATAAGACACTGAGCCCCAGGCCCATCTGATAATAAAAAATCCTTGGGATCAAACAGGACTGTTCAGGCGGAATGAATAAAGCAGAGCACCTCTCTATGCGTTTTTATGATGAGCAAGAAAGGTTTGGGTCAGGCAAAGATGTGGCGGAGGAAATTACCACTGACATACGAGTGAAGCTTAGCTTTTGTCAGAATTTAATTCCATTAGTGCCAATTGTAAGACTCTGTGTGTGTGTGTATAATAAACCTCTTACTTGAGGCTTCTCACTTTCAGGTGTTTGCTCAGTACAAAATCAGCTTGCCAAAAAGATGATGCATTATCTAATGAAATTAGGACCTAATGGCCATGGGAATGGGCTTTTTCAGAACCAGATTATTCTTGTTTGAGCATAACAAAACATAGGATAAACACAGAATATAACATACAGACAAAAAATATGACAATTTTTTTTACTTGAAACTACATTGTATGCTAAACAAGAGAATTGTCTTTCTTTTATCTGACAAATACCTTTGATCAGAGTTTGTTGTGGTTTCCAACACTTGTTCATCATACTGCCTACTTGCCATTTACAAATGAAGGTAAAAGGATGGATTCAGAAATGTCTGAATATGCCATGCGACTGTTACCTATAGAAGACTGTAATTTTGTGATGTTTTTAACCACTCTTGACTTCAGCTGTGAGTGTAAGAACTGAAATTGTTTTACTTGAGGCAGGGATATTTGAATACAGCTGGCTTGACCTACTAAGGTCCCTCAGATGTTTGCTGCCACTGAACCCTTTTAATATTGATGAGAACATGATGTGGTATCACATTATAAGGGGCGTGGTTGCATGACAAAACAAAAGAACAAGCAAAGACAGGAAACCGCAGTTTGTTTGGTCTCGATCTAAGGGTTGTTCTACAAAGGGTGTTCTATGGAGCTGATTAGGTTGATAAATTATACCATTTTTGGTCTTAAACAAACAATAATTAATGTGATATTCATTAAAATTAGGTTTATTTACATATTATGAACATGTGAGTTGTGCACTCTTGAAGATTGATATCACAACTGTGCAAACGAAATGCAAAGAGGCCTCTGTGGATTGATGCCTTTATAATGAGTGGCGGCCTCCAAAGACTACACTTGAACAACTAATGGATCTCTTTTTGTATTCTACATGAATGAAGAGGAAGAGAAGAACACCCAATGGGAATAGAGCTAATTGAGAAAGCAATGACTCATGTCATGATATTGGAATTCTCAAGTCACCATTGTAATAAATGGCCTATTTGAGGACCTTTTCCTTTAGTATCTTATTCTGCTATGTTTTGTCCTGCACAACAACTGAAATAATGAGTTTCTTAATGTGCAGCAACTGACACCACTGTGAGGATACATTTGCAGCTCCACATGGTATATATTTTCTCAGAAAATCCATAGGAATTTTTTGGCATGCAATTGGGATCGTTTTTAAAATGATTACCACATGTAGAATTTAGAAAATTAGAAAGGTCAGAGTGTTACATCTTGTTATAATCCCCCGCTCGCGAAGCGGCGGGGGATTATATTGATATTCTTCGATTACCTTTTATTATTATTATTATTATTATTATTCAGCTCAGGAAAACTGTGATTACTACAAAACTATTAGAGATCCTGTTTTACAAGTCAAGGGTAATATGCGACTCCATTGCGCGCTACTTCATACGAAATTTCATGATCAAATTTCATGATGCTTATGAGTTATGAGGAAAATATAAAATAAATTTCCGGCGCAGGTTTCTGAGAACCTAAGCATAACTGAGACCTGTTGATTTTTTGTAAGATGCCTTGACTAAGTCTTCAGGTCTGAAAGGCGTCTTGTGAAGATTTCATGAATACATTTCAAGATATGATTTTTTGAAAATTGGATATCCCGAAAACTGACCAAAATTTTGTTGAAAAACAGGGAAGGAATGCTCTTAGAGAGCTGAAATTGGGTGAACATACAGATGTACCACAGTGTACCAACTTCACAAAGCTACGGACCGCTCGGACCAACGGTCTTGGCGCTACGGACGTCCAAAAATGCAATTTTCAAGTGGCCATATCTCGGTCCCTATTTAAGCTACAACAAAGTTTGACATATCACAAGAAAGGTCTGTTTGTCAGCTTTCCAATGGTATATAGCATGATAGTGTCAGACGCGCGGCGTAGAATCGCGTCAGACATTGAAAATTTCATGTCACTTTTTGCGCCTTTCAAAACATTTTTGGCTAAAAAATCTATGAAGTTCTTCTTGGATGTTCGTGAATATTTTTTTCTATATACCTTTGTTAGGCCTACATACTGTCCTCAAAGGAAATTTGCCTACATCAAATGGTTTTTCCTAGAGAATTTTTTTAAATTCAAATTTCAACTTTAGATTGCTCAGCTTCTAACTATCCAAATCTTATGAAATTAACACTAAAAGATGTGTAAAATTATGGCCTTATCTGTTCTCTAAGGGCATGGACCTCATTCGAATAACCTATTTTACATGTATGATTTCATATATTCAATTATAGCTACTAAGTGCATATTTCAAATCAGTTAAAACTCAAATGACATGTTGCTAATTTTTTGCCCAATTTTTCCAAGTAGACACAACCATGCAACTCTTATGGCTTGCCTGCAACAGGCCATTAGGGTTAGGGTTAGGGTTTACTCAATATGCATTGCTTGCAGGGTAGTATGCTTGACCACAACAGGTGTGTCTGGCTGCCTCGACTTTTGATAGGCATATGCACCAACAAGATTACTACATTCATACATGGTTTTAAGAATTCATCATGAAGGACATGAACTGGAAAGAGGGAGTATGCAGGGCAGGGGAGACGGGGGGGCGCGGGGGATTATCCGATATTGCCGTACGGCAATATCAGTTATACTAGTTATATTTGTAATTTAATGTGGCAAAATCAAGAGAAATATGATAACAAAAATAACCTCACGTCCTGGCATATATATATATATATTTCTTAATTGTATGATAAAATGTGCTTGCTTTCTTAAATCTAGACTTATATGCTGTGTTGTATTTGTATTAGCAAAGCTCCCCTATTTATATGTTGATATTTTGTGCATTTTATAATAACAATGCAACAAGAAAGGTTATTCATTTTGACCATTAAATAAAGATTAAAAATGTTGTTAAGAAGACTGACACACTTTTGTTCATGTTCATGTAACACATCCATCTAATATACAGAATAATAGGCAAATTGTTTATTGTATGTCCATATGTCATATCAATTAAATGATCAGTTTAAAGCTTTTTCATATGTCGTGAACATAATAATTTTCATTTTTCAAAAATGTGCACTTTTTTAGATTAAATTTTTCATTCTTCAAAAGAAACAAGAATACAAATAAAATTAAACAACAAGGCTCAAACTCGAACTGCTAGCTGGGATGATGCATTGAATGCTCTGGTTAAAAAAGAAAATTGAACAGCAATGGTAGCGGCTTCGATAATGATGATCGTAACACGTTATGTGCCTAAAGGGCTGTGGATAGGACGACTAGAGTGACCAATATCAACGTATATTTAGATCAAACCATTCAACCATTGCCATCTTCGTTCGAAAAATTGAGTAACAACCCTGACATTTTTCCTTGGACATGCCCTGATGAGCAATCATACAAATCATGCAGATGAAGTCAAACTGATGAACAGCTGACCATTTAAATTAGGCTGCCTGCTACAGCAATGAAGAAACGGACACAGTGAGGTCCCTTGGCACATGAAAATGGAATGAGCATATCCAACAACTTCTTCTCTTATCAAATGAAGAACTCTTTATCGGTACATGTTGGTGTTCGAATAATTTACCTCATATTCCACTTGGCCACTAGATCTATCTTTCATGTATGTCTATCCAGTGTTCAGTCATTTTTTAGTTATTTTCGGCTTAGAAACATATATGATCAAGTGACCCTACTGTTGATGGCTGACAGCCTGACACAACAAAGATGTGATGTACGTCATAATAAAGACTAAGTCATAAAAACAAGGTGAGGAACTTTATACCTGGTTCCAGAGGAAACTGAGGGAAAGCTGCACAAATTTATGGCACATTCCATCAAAGCCACTTTTCAAAACTTATTCATGTCGCTGTTTATTTTAAAAGGCTGTATTGACAAGCGCAAGATGTTTCTTTCCCAGAATGCATTACCTGATTACGATGTAAGAGGATGAGGTGGATTTGGGCATTGGGGAAAACCATGGTGTATTGAACAGCCAGACTCGCCTTGACTTGGCAGATGCATTGTGTATTAGTTGACCACAAAGAAAATACCAATTGTGAGTAAAAACCATTATGAAGTCTGACTGATGAGAAGAAAACCTTTCGAATAAACACATCTGCACATAACCTGGGAATATACTGGAGCTTCTTTATTTAGTAAAATGAGGTAATAATAAGCAAGGAGACAAAAACTACATACAAACATTGTAAAGCCGACATACAACTACTGTTAAAGCTGTACCACATGCAGTTTGAGAAACTTTTGGACTTTCTCTACAATCCTCTTGCACCCTTGGCTTCTTTGATGTTTTCCTGTTTCTCAGTGCAAAATCAGCTTGCCAAGATATTGCACATTACCTCATTATAGCAGGAAAATATGGCACCAATGACTCAAAAAGAAACGCCATTTTCCTTTTTTGTAGTGCAAGTTGATATTTAAACTGACTCTACATTCTTTGGATGAGACATCAATAAGAATTCATAAGGGGGCCTAAATAATTTCTTTTTCCGTTTTTGTGATACAGATAAATTCTTTCTGGGTAGTCTTGAAAAAAAAATTCTGGTGTAAATAATTGCAGCCACCGTTACCATGAAATAAATAATTTATTTAAATGGTTACCCCTTAGTATCATTGTCTACGCATTAGGGTGGTCCTTATACTTTGGAAAAAAATAAAACTTGAAAATTTCTTGCTCTGACCCCCCAGATATCTTCCTTTTGGTAAAAAAAATGAAATTTGTAAAGTTTCACAAAAATCAATGCATATTTAGAGGTAGCTCAAAGGCCTTGAAGTTTGTCTCATTTTGGCTTTCAGTCACCAAATCATCGTCAAAGACCAAAAATACTGCCATTAAAAGTGACTCCTCTGCAGTGCCATTCACATGCATTTTTTCTGGAATTTGTCTTTAGATATGTAACTGTTCTATTTGACAGAAAAAAAACACCATATTTTAAGGCTGACAATGATCATGTACATTATATCAAGGACAACAATTAAATGCAATGAGAAACTATTATTCAGAAAGACTTTTGTGACAAAGACAGATACATATAGGGGCACTTATTACTATGACCTGCACATTCACTGTGTTGATGTTAATAAGAGCTTTTCTCAGAGGCTCTTTCTCATTTGAAGTTTCTTTCATCTCTTCAACCATTATATTTTGGACTTGGTGTCCTGTGATTCATCTTTAACGAAGAGCATCAGGACATTGTATTTCAGATACCAGAGATGATTTCCCATCTTCTGGCTTTGTCACTTACAAATTGCTTATTTGGTTACAGCCTAGTTCTGAACATCTTGGAGAAGACAAAGATTAATTTGTGGTGCACACACAGCAAGACTATACATGAAGCAGGTCTTGACATAGATCTTTGAAGTGACAAAGATCTTGCAGACTCTTGTTCTCACATGCGGAGAGACGGAATTGTCTCCGTAATATCCACACTTTGAAACAATAAATGACTAAACTCATCCGAGAGCATTGAACTTTTATCCTGATGATAGTGATGGAGAACTCCTACATACACCCAGGTCCAGGAGCTGACGATAGTTATCTGATGGTGGGTTTTGGCAAGCTATTCATTCACAAACATGATGAAATCCTGCCTGAAACCTTCAATGAGAAGCTTTGGGAATGGGTGACTTTTTCCTTGATGATATTCATTTGAGTCAAGGTTGTTCCACTGGGACTGAATCTCTTGAAGAGCGGAATCTGAGGGCCTGGGCCTGGTGAATGTCCCATGCATTTTGCAAGGCAGGACCAACTTACAGAAGTTCACGACCACATATCTGCTATAAAACAAGGCAGACTCCTGTCAGACAAACTGTATTTGAGCTTGTTGTTTCAGAACACATACCACAAACTTGTTTTTCTATTCCCCAGTGCCACGGTGTATCAGACACAGCATTAGTTTGAGCCTGTTCCTGTTGCAAGCTTTGGAACTGTGAGCATTTGATAAAGGCTTTACCGTGAGTCTAAAATTGGAAGACCATTAACTTTCTGGGAACCAATAAGGTCAGCCAGCAGCTTTCCATCCAAGTGTACTACTGGGGGAACTAGACTCAAACTAATTCTTGATGGCAAAATTGGTGAGGTTGTGCTCTAGCAGTTGCACTAACAAACATCTAGAAGCACTATCAGACACACCCTGTTGTCAGCTCTGCTCTGATTAATTCTGTATGACCTCTTTTTGGTTTTGAAGCATATGCATCCGGGAACAGGTTCATCAGTCAGAATCCTCAGATTCAGATTAAGAGGATCTACATCTACTTCTTCTGTGACCTTTTCATTGCACACCGGCTTAATTCTGACTTGCTGATGTTGCATTTATAATGTATCTCACCTTGTCATCCTTTCCTTTCCCTTCTTTTCTATCAAAGACCTTATCAACACCAGCCGTTGAACCTCATTGCACTTTCTCCCTTTGGGCAAGTAGGAATTCTCTGTTTTCAGAAGTCAGAAATTGCAATAAGAGTCATTACATCCCTCTGTGCACTTTGGAAATACTAGATGAAATTGTCCTCTTTCGAAATTTGCTTTTGATATCTTCATTTTGCATTTTTCTTTAGGCTTGCCACTCTTCATATTTAAGTTTTTCAGCCTTCTTGATAACATCTTGACTGTATCTTGTAGATATTCTTGCTCTGTTCCAAACTGCTCCAATTTTCTTTACAGTAGGAGTTGCTTCTTACCTGACAGGTTCCTTGCATTTAAGGTGACGGTAGAGAAAGTAACCAAAAACTTGCTATTTCTAGTAACTTCGCACCACAAATATCATGTTGTGTTGACAGCAAAACCATTTTTTTGTTTTTGAGGTCCTTTTGGGCACAGAAAAAGTTAAGAACAGCCATCTGTGTGAGATTTGTGACAAAGAGAAGTCTCTGACAATTTGATTCACCAGTCGCAAGCTCATCGATGGTACTACTGTGTCAAATCACTGCACCACCATCAACTTCTTAGAACTTTATTTAATCACAGTCAATACTAGTTTTGATTGTAGATACTCTGACACAGGAAGACAATTATATAATATGTGACTAAAGTTCCTTAACTAAGGCCATATATGGTGGATAGAGATGTAAGGAGAAACTGACACATTATGGCTTTTAACGCCCAAATTGCTTTGAATAAGCAATTTTCCAGGCCGTTGAGCTACCTCTAAATATGAATAAATTTTGATGAAACTTTACAGACCTCATTTTTTAGCCAATTGGAGGATTTTAGGGGGTCAGACCATGACATTTCAAAAGTTAATAAATAAGGACCACCCTACTGCGCATATGACTTTATGAATGCTTTTGAGGGACCCCTCTATTTTTCATGAGTTTACCTTGTGCCATACATCAACCTGTTAAAAAATTTTGGATTACTAATGATTAACAGACAGGTATTCATCCAGAAGAATATACAAAATTTTCAATAATTTAATTGTGTTGCACATCAGAGGAAATGATCAGTATAACATTTTTATGAGTTTATTTATAAAAAGAAAATGCCACGCATTGCCTAAGAAGAGTATTGTAATTCAGCTTTTCCAAATAAGCATTAGCTTTTCAAGTTATTTGTTTATAGATTTTGTTTTATAAAACTCATACATGTCATTCTGGCACATTCCGGAACTTTTTTATTGCCTTGCAAAGACAAGAAGGGCTTCTTTCTAAGGCGATAATACTTCAATACATTTGGCTTGACCTCGGTCCCTCGCCTGTTTGTTGCCACTGAGCCCAATTAATATTGATGAGAACATTAGGCGGGATCACGTTATAAGGAGCCTGGTTGCATGACAAAAAGAAAGAACAAGCAAAAGATTGAAAAAGGCAAGGAACTATGAATCCTTCCCTGAGTGTAAAAGGAAATTTCCTGCAAAGGGACTCAAAGAATGACTGTGTGGTAAAACTCAGTTTTGGTATGGTCTTTCGTCCCTAGTGTTTGTGATCATTCGTTGAAAGTTTAACCAATGCAATGCTTTGAAATTTGAGAGACTGCTTTCATGCATAGCTTATCAATTTCATCCTGCGAAAAGTTGATGTAATGTGGCATCTGGAATAATTTTTTTCAACAAATATCATACCACTGAATCTTAGTTGTGCTTGATATATGGTCATTGCTATTCAGATGCTGTTCATGATCTGTTTGCCATGAAATTGCAATTATAACTGCACCTTGATGAATAGTTCCTGATTAATGAAGAAAATTGCAACGCTATGGAATTTTTTGATGTTCGACGGCTCCAGTGATAATAGTTTGTTTGATAGTTCCGGTAAGTGCAGCCATATAAGCCCAGTTGTGGGTGGTCATGAAGGTTGTTTGATAAGATGGAAGAGACAGTGGGGTCCTCAACAGTCAACACAGATTTACTCCATGTGAGGGATCTTTTACTAATCCAACACAGACCCTGATGCAAGGGGCTGCCAATTTAACCATATTTTGATGGCCTCGGCCTTGGCCCAATCTCAGATGCCAAATCCTTGGCCGTGCCTCGGTCTCGGGTGTCTTTGGGCCAATGTGTGAGGCCATAGTTTCATGGTCTGGGTCTCGGGCTAAGTCTTGGGAGTCATGCCTCAGTCTCAGATGTCTTGGCCTCGATTACATCACTGATAACAGGCCTGGCCTTCAACCCTGCTGTGTAGCAATAGACTTCGTTAGAAAACTGCGAAACCATGATTGATATTGCTATTGTGCATTTGCTTAATAATCAAGCTTTGAGAAGAACAAATTTGGAGGACGTCTAAGTTTTATTTAATAGTGACTGCAGAAATCTTCACTTCTCAAGCAAAATGCAGTCTTTTAAATATGCTCTCAGTAATTTTGTTTGCCAGGCAAACAAATTGCTTAGAGGCAAAGTCTTGGTGCCTCACTAGAGAAGAAACTCGATATGGTTCAGACAATGGGCTTTTAAATAATGGAAGTTAAAGAATTGCTGTGCATATCACTTTTTGGGGGTATAAAGGGAGACCAGACAATTCAAACAAGTCCAGACTCCAAAGATAGGGGTCTCAGAATGTGTGATTGCTATTCTTTGGAAGTGATTTAAAGCCAGTTTTTTTCTGATCCCATGATGACAAAGGGATGCCAAATTCCTGAAGTCCCAGCTGATGAGCTCATTCAATCGAGCTCCCTAGCGTTGTAATTAATGATCTGTTTGACTTGAAATTCCAATTGTGACTGCACCCTGATAAATAGTTCCTGATTGATGAAAAGCCATTTCAGATTAGATTAGCAGGACGTGAACAGCTCCATACTTCATTTTGAATTGATGGCGATGAAAGAAAGATAAGGTAAAAACAAAGCAATTTTAGCATTGATGAGCTGTACTAATTTGTCTTCCACAGTAGTTAAAATTATGCTGTCATCGCACATAAAGCCCCTCTGAGTTATGAGGTAATTGAGGGTATGTTGAAATACGGCTTTCAGTTCAAGACACTGAAAAGTTATCTTGAAATGGTATGAATGTTATTAAATTAAATTTTGTCAAGCCTTCAAAAATATTTTTCAATCATGAGGAATAATTATAAACTTATGAAAGAAACTCCTCCTTCATTGGTCATGACTGTCTCAATGAATTATTTTTGTGACATTCACAAAGTTTGTATTTCTTGGCAGGCAAAATTAACACCTTTAAATTTTCATAATTGTGCACCAAGTAAATTTGAAAAACATCAAGAGTGTCCAAGTGCGCTTAATCCAAGTCTTTCTGACATAGGTGCAGAATTGGCACAGAACCCACTAATTTAAATTGCTTTGTCAAAAGCCATGAGAGTCTCTCACAAACTTTCAGTTGCCTTTTCCAATGCTTTCATTGATTAAATCTGAAGAGAAGTTCTCCATTTATCGATCAAATCCTGTAGGTTGTTCTTCAGGAGGTAACTTAACTGAACCTTAATTATGGCTCAGTCCAGATCTGCAAATTAATGAGAAAACAATCCACATTACTTCTTCTTCAATAAATATGTAAATTATTCCTCAATGATTCTAAGAAAGTTTTCTGACAATCACCTTGCTCAAATAGTTTCTTTACAAATAATGTATAGCCTACAATGTATGTGTGTGTCAGGAAACTTCTGACTTTGGCATGATGTTGAGGGGGTGGGTTGAGGAAGCTGTCTGCATTGCATGACTGAAGCCTGTATGTTAATCCATTTACTGAAGTGCCACCGGACTCCATGCTTTTAGTTCCATAATTAAATTTTGCAGCAATCTCTTTTTTGCTCATACAATAAACATAACACATATATTACCAGTATACAAAATAAGAAAAAAGAGCAAAGGGAAACCTCGATGGCAAAAAAATTGCCGCTGCTGAGGATCCCCAATGTTGAGAAAAGTATCCAGGCACAGCAGATGGCATGTAATTATCAATCCAATATGACAGGTAAGAAAGAGACAAAAAAAGGCAGAATCATAGATCAAGTAGAGAAAATAAAACGTAGTTTTAGAGCTGACAGGCTCAGACAGGAGGGTCTGCAACAGTGAAGAAGGGGCTAGACAGATAAGATTGATAAACTGTAAGAAATGTATGAAATGTACCGGGTTATTTTGCTGTATCCTCTGCATTTTCATCACAGTCAAATCAGTTCTTCATTGTGATATTAGTTTACCTTGCGAATACAATGTAAGGCCCATCCTATGATGGAATAATCATTTAACTATTGCTTTTTTATGTTTATCTCATCATTTTACCAATAACTGCTCTCTGAATAAAAGAATGGTTAATTTATTGGAATATCAACATTAAAATCTCATTGGATAATGCAGGACTGGACTTTAGGACCGGACTTAGCCCATATTATTGCTGTGTGCCTTTGTGATGAGCTGGAGAGGTTTGGGTCTGGCTTCCGGAAATGCTCCTAAGGAGGAAAACATCTCTGACATATGAGTGAAGCTAAGCCAGATACTAATAGTGCATCCAAGACTCTGCATGTGTATATGCCTCTTACTGGAGGCTTCTTACTTGGATTTTGTCCAGTACAAAATCAGTTTGCAAAAAGAAGATACATTACCTCATTAGGCTGTAATATTTTGATTATGGGCGACTTTATGATAAAAACTTCTTTAATCGTTTATTCTTGTGTGACCTGTAATGAACCATATGGTCGGTGCAGTGCATCTGGAAAGATCTAGATCAAAATCATTTCTTTCAAGGAACATAATTCAACTTGGTCGTTTATACACAAATAGGAACTGTGATGAAGGAAGGGTTGTTCAATCAGTTTGTCATCATTTTAGCAAGCCATAAAAGGTTCTGCTGTACTACTGTCACAATTGTCGGACTCAATTCTCCTCTCAAGATTGAAATTATTATAAAATGTGCAATCTAATAAGACACTGAGGGCCATCTGATGAGAAACAATTTTTGGGATCGGGCAGGACTGGACATGAAGACTTAATGAAGCAGAGCACCTTTCATTTTGTTTTCATGATGAGCAAGAGAGATTTGGTCAGGAAAAGATGCTGTGGAGAGAATTACCACCAACATACGGGTTAAGCTTAGCTTTGTGAAACACCATTAGTGCAAATTGTAAGACTCTCTTTGTGTGTATAATAAACCTTTTACCTTAGGCTTCTTAAGATGTTTGCTCAATAAAAAAGATTGCTTGCCAAAAAGATAATGCATAATCTAAAAAGTGAAAAATACCATATATATACGTATGTTTGATTATAGTGTGTTGTTGTTTCCAACACATGTTCATCATACTGCCTACTTGCCATTTACATCTGTATTATTGTATGTCAATATGTTGCATATATTAAATGATCAGTTTTCATATGTAGCGAATATAATAATTTTCATTCTTCAAACTTTTGCACTTTTTTGGATTAAATTCTTTCAGTCTTCAAAAGAAACAATAATACAAATGAAATTCAATAACGAGGCTCAAACCACAAACTGCCAGCTGGGAAGATGCATTGCATGCCCTGGATTAAAAAAAAATTGAACAGCAATGGTAGCGGCTTTGATCGTGATGATCCTGACATGTTATGTGCCTAAAGGGCTGTGGATAGGACGACTAGAGTGACCAATATCAATGTTTTTTTTTCAGCTTAAACCATTCAACCATTGCCATCTTCCTTTGAAAAATTGAGTGACAACAACCCTGAAATTTTTCCTTGGACATGCCTGATGAGCAATTGTGCAAATCATGCAGATAAAGTCAACTTGATGAACAGCTGAAACGCAGTTAAATTAGGCTGTCTGCTGTAGCAAGGAAGAAGCGGACACAGTATGGTTCGTTGACACGTTAAAATGGAATGTGCATATTCAATAAATTTTTTATCGGTACATGTTGGTGTTCGGACAATTTTCCTCACGTTCCACTTGGCCACTACATTTATCTTTAATGTGTGTCCATCCGGTCTACAGTCATTTTGAGTTATTTTGGGCTTAAAAACATAATGACCATGTGACTCCACTTGGGTTGATGGCTCTCTCACGTCATAAGAAAGTTAAAAAAAAGGTGAGGAAATTTTTTACCTGGTTCCAGAGGAAACTTAGGGAAAGCTGAACAAAATGTATGGCACATTCCATTAACGCCAGTTTTCAAGCTTATTTCTGTTGGTGTTTACTTTAAAAGGCTGTATTGACAGGCGCAAGATGTTTCTTTCATGGAAGGCATTATCTGATTACCATGAAAGAGGATGAGCGCTATGGGTCCTGAGGAAAATCCATGATGTTTTGAACAGCCAGGCTCTCCTTTACTTGGGGAAGATGCATTGCTGTATTGGTTAGTAAGGAAAAATAAATCAATTGTGAATAAAGATGAAAGGAAACACAAATATTGCTATCTTTATACTGGCATGAACCTATTATCAACATCGGTATTCCGACATGGAGAAAGACTCATTCCAAAAAAAATTATGTAGGTGAAAATCTGGCGGACTGTCATCTGTACACAAGTCAGAAACCACAAACGGAGAAGCCAAATTTGTCATCTGGGCTTAATATAATTGTTCAGCTGTTAATAGAGCACAGAGGCATTGATTTAGGTGATTGTGTTTAGAGAATCACTACCAATATTGACTGTAGATCAAAGGGTATAATCAATTATTTTCACTCATGACAAAACTCATAAATGTAAGAAATGATAAATCTGATGAGGATCATTATTATTGTGGATTTTCCTTGCTGTCATCAGAATTGGAATCATTGATGGTCCCAAGTTTGTCATGTGTCCTTATTGATTTGTCCTTGACCTATTGAGTGCCCAGTGACCTTGGGGTGACTCAGTTTACCCTTAGTGGCTGCTTTCGACAGCTAACATAAGGAAGTAGCATGAATAGTAAAATGTGGGCACAGTTTCACAGATCTTTGGTATTAACCTTGATGGCAAAACTATTCAGGGGGTTGGGGGAATTGGCTTTTTCTAAAAATGTCAGAAGTAATTATTTTTTATCTTGAGCATACAATGTTATCAAAATTTGCTGATAAATTATTATAGAGTTGAGAAATCCACCCCATAGCAATCATTCATTAGTGAATGCCCGGAAAGATTTTTTTTATTTCAGCAAAAACAGCTATGTCTAAGAAATTATTTATTTACCGAGTTTCCAAGTTGCCACACATCAACCTGTTATAAAATTTTGGATTACTAATGATTAACAGACAGTTAATCATCCAGAAGAATATACAAAATTGTCAATAATTTAATTGCACTGCACATCAGAGGAAATGATCACTATAACATTTTGTGAGTTTATTTATAAAAAGAAAATGCCACATATTGCTTCAGAAGACTATTATAATTCAGCTTTTCCAAATGAGCACTAACTTTTCAATTTATTTGTTTATAGATTTTGTTTTATAAAACTCATACATGTCATTCTGGCACATTCCGTATCTTTTTTATTGCCTTACAAAGACAAGAAGGGCTTCTTTCCAAGGAGTCAATACTTCAATACAGCTGGCTTGACCCTGGTTCCTCGCCTGTTTGCTGCCACTGAGCCCAATTAATATTGATGAGAACATTAGGCAGGATCACGTTATAAGGAGCCTGGTTGCATGACAAAAAGAAAGAACAAGCAAAAGATTGAAAAAGGCAATGGACTATGAATTCTTCCTTGAGGGTAAAAAGAAAAGGTCCTGAAAAGGGACTCAAAGAATAACTGTGTGGTAAAACTCAGTTTTGGCATGATCTATTCTTGCAATGCTCCTTTATCGCTAGTGTTTGTCACCATTCGTCGAAAGTATAACCAATGCAATGCTTTGAAATTTGAGACTGCTTTCGTGCGTAGCTTATCAATTTCATCCTATGAAAATGCAAGTTGATTTAATGTGGCATCTGGAATAATTTTATTCAACAAATATCATACCACTGAATCTTAGTTGTGCTTGATAAATGGTCATTGCTATTCAGATGCTATTCATGATCTGTTTGTTATATGAAATTGCAATTATAAGTGGCCCCTGATGAATAGTTCCTGATTAATTAAGAAAATGACAAAGTTATGGAATTTTTTGATGTTTGGCGACTCAAGTTATAATAGTTTGTTTGATAGTAATGGTAAGTGTAGCCCTATTAGTGCAGTTGTGGGTGGTGATGAAGGTTGTTTGATAAGATGGAAGAGACAGTGAAGTGGGGGTCCTCAACAGTCAACACAGATTTACTCTATGTGAGGGATCTTTTACTATCCAGCACAGACCCTGATACAGGGGCTGCCCATTTAACCATATTTTGATGGCCTTGGCCTTGACCAAAACTCGGATGCCAAGTCCTTGGCCTTACCTCGGTCTCGGGTGTCACAGTGTGTGAGGCCACATTTTCAAGATCTTGGTCTCGGGTTAAGTCTCAGGGGCTCATGCCTCAGTCTCGGCCTCGACCTCAGATGTCCTGGCCTCTATTACATCACTGATAACAGGCCTGGCCTTCAACCCTGCCTTGTAGTGATAGGCTTCCTTACTATACTATAACCATGAAATGCCCCATTAGCAGTTTCCAAGAAAAGTACAAAACCATGTTTGATATTGGTATTGTGCATTTGCTTAATTATCAAGCTTTGGTTCCCACATTTGAGAAAAAACAAATATGGAGGACATCTGCAGTTTATGTAATAGTGACTGCAGAAAGCTTCAGTTCTCAAGTGAAATGCAGTCTTTCAAAGATGCTCTTAAGTCATTTTATTTGCCAGGCAAACAAATTGCTTAGAGGCAAAGGTTTGGTGTCTCACTTAAGAAGAAACTGGATACTGTTCAAACAATGGACTTTTAAATGATGGAACTTAAATAATTTGCTGTACATATCACTTTTTTCAGGGTATAAACAGAGACCAGACAATTCAAACAAGACTAACAAATAAAAAATTGGGTCTCTGAATGTGTGATTGCCTCTCTTCGGCAGTGATTTAAAACCAATTTTTTCTCAGTCCCTCGACTACAAAAGGATGCCAAATTCCTGAAGTCCCAGCTGATGAGCTCATTATATTGAGCTCCCTTGTGTTGTAATTAATGATCTGTTTGGCATGAAATTCCAATTATGACTGCACCCTGATGAATAGTTCCTGATTGATGAAAAGCTATTTCAGATTAGATTAGCAGGACGTCAAGAGCCCCATACTTTATTTTGAATTGATGGTGATGAAAGAAAGATCAAGAAAAAGACAAGGCAATAGAACATTGATGAGCTCCACTAATGTTTTCTTTCACAATAGTTAAAATTATGCTGTCATCACACATTAGAGTCAAGGAGGGTAAATCCATCCACTTTTGCCTGAAACTGTATTTCCACAAAATTGGTTATAGATACAAGAATACAAATTAGTCCAGTAGAAGGGGCATATTCCGTGTTATCACTGACAGCTAAAATAAAAAAAAAATTTTAATAATATTTGCTGAAACCATGGCAACAAAATTGATGGTTGGGGCACCTAAATCCGTCCACCTTGCTGCTAAATCCATCCAGCAAGGATTGTAAATCCGTCCACAGGGCATAATACAGCCCACACCCATCATATCATTTAATTTTTTTTAAAAGTTTTGCAATTTATTAAGTCTTAAAAAGGCTTTTGTGTTGATTTTTGAATAATGATTCACAGATTACATTTATTATACAAGAATTAAATAATAGAGGTTAACTTTACTATCAAGAATTTCAATTGAGTGCCTAAATCACAATTGAACCATTTGAAATGGGTGGACAGATTTACAATCACCTGGTCAAACCAGTCATAAAATAATGATGGTAATTCCGTCCACTTTTATTTCCACTGTATCTCCTTTGCAGGTGTTGCAATTAAGTGATTTAACAAATCAAACAGGAATAATAAAGTTCTAATCTCATTCAATAACTTTTTTACCTTCAATACCTTTTTTGATGATGGAAATAGGCCTACAAAGATAACTCCCACCAACTACAACATGGCTATGATGACGTACAGGCTTTCATTGTATTTTGTCTTACAGTGCTGCCTGTAAGTAAGTGAAACGCATGATATTGTGTCATTGCATCAATGTTAAACATCCTTAACCAAAATGCTTCTGCAACGACAAATTCTCATCAGATGAGAGGAAAACATTTTGGGTCATAAAGGCCGATATGTGAGGCATGTGGGATAAAAATAGCAGCCAATTTTCTTTGCTGTAGTTGGGGTTAGGTATGGATCAAAGTCTTTGGTAAGTAAGTGAAACGCAGGCCCAATGTTAAAACATAGGGAAGGGTGGTTCACTTACTTATCAAAGACTTTGACCCATACCTAACTCCAACTACAGCAAAGAAAATGGGCTGCTATTTTTATCCCACTTGCCTCAAACATTGGCCTTTATGACCCACTTTGTTTCCCTTTCATCCGATAAGAATTCATGCCTTCACAAGCAGTTTGGCTGAGGATGTTTAGCATTGATGCAATGGCACAATGCCATGCGTTTCACTTACTTACAGGCGGCACTGTATGTCTTTAAATGGACCTGAAATACCATTTTAAATTCTGTCAACACAAAAAAATGGCAAAATAAGTTTAAAACTAGTTACTCTTGCTTTTAAAACCCACACAAATGTAATAAATGTAATTGTATGCCCTTATCAGGGGGTGGACGGATTTACTATCCTGGACGGATTTACCATACTTGACTCTAACTCTCTTTGATTCGTGAAGTTATTGAGGGTATGTTGAAATATGGCTTTCAGGTGTTTCAGTGATAACATTTGAAATGCAACATAAACAATGAATGTTTTATATTATAGTCTTCATCGCAGAGAAAGTCAATATTTTGATTCTTTAATTATCACAAGAAAAGTAAACATTATCCTCAGCAAAACAAATACCATGACTTTCTCAGTGAATTCTTTTAGTGACAGTCTTGTTTGCCAAGTCTTGGTTTATCCTGTAAAAATGGCTCAAAGCATCTGCAAAACTTCTGAAGATTTCAAACAGGCTGGTCCAACAATATTTTTAATGAAAACTTGGTAGTCAAATATTGTCACAATTGAGCGATCTCTCGTTTTGGAGGTCATTACTTTCATGGTGAAAATCACATTGTATCATTTCTTTGTTCACAAAGCACCTATTACACATGACCTGCTGAAGGAAATTGACCCCTTAAAAAAATTGTAAACCACTTCAACATTTAAACTTTCATCATTGTGCGCCAAGTAAATAAGATCAATACCAAGAGTGTCCAAGTGCACTTAATCCAGGCCTTTTTGAAATGCGTGAGAATAGGCACAGAACTCACAGACTTAAGATTGCTTTGTCAAAACACATGAGGGTCTCTCGTCAACTTTTAATTGCGTTCAACTTTGCTTTCTTTGATTAAATTTGAAGAGAAGTACTTCATTTTCAATCAAATCCTATAGGTTGTTCTTCAGGAGGTAAACTTAATTAAAGCTTAATTAAGGCACAGAACAGATCTGCAAAATAATGAGAGAACAATTCGCATTACTTCTCCTTCAATAAATATGTAAATTATTCCTCAATGATTCAAAGAAAGTTTTCTGACAATCACCTTGCTCAAATTGTTCCTTTACAAAGAATGTAGCCTACAATGTATGTGCGTGTCAGGAAACTTCCGATTTTAGCATGATGTTGAGGGGGTAGGGAAAGGAAGCTCCTTGCATTGCATGGCAAACGCCTGCATGTTATCCCATTTAATGAAGTGCCATTGGACTGCATGCTTTTAGTTCCATAATGAAGTTATGCAGTAATCCCTGGCAGAAGGAGTTACTCCAGGCAAAAGTGGCTCTTCACTGTATAAAAGCCGAAGAATTGAGGTCCTACAAGTTGCATTGTGGACCCAGCGTCAGGATTTCTTCCCAATTTTTATTTCTCATTTATTTCAATCAAGTATTCCTTTTATTTAAAAATATAAAACTGGATTCAGGACATGCATCAATTTTTTATGATTACTGTAGGATAATATGTTAGACAGATAAGATTTATAAACTGTAAGACATGTATGAAATGTGTCTGGTTATTGTGTTGTATTCTTAACCACAATCGAATTAGTTCTTCATTGTGTCGTTAGTTTATCAGAATGCACCTAGCAGACTCTCCTGAATCTTGTTGACAGTCAGACGAATAAACAGCCAGACACAAGGACAGACATACGTAAATGACAATGTAAGGCCCATCCTACGGCGGGCCTAATCATATCACTATTACTTTTTGGATATTTTTTATCTCACACATTTACCAATGACCTCTGTGTGAATAAAAGAGTGGTTAATCAATTAGATTATCAACATTTAACCAAGCATGAATGATTTTGACTCCCCAAAATTGCATATATGCGCAGTGGCAGAGTCAATCACCCTCTTCAGATCCCACTCAAAATCTTACAAAGATATGCAATATAATGAGGCACTGCAGTCCATCTGGCAAGGAAAAGTCTCATTGGATAAAGCAGAACTGGACATAAGGACTGGACTAAGCGGATCTTATTGCTGTGCGCCTTTGTGATGAACAGGAGAGGTTTGGGTCTGGCCACCAGAAATGCTCCTAAGGAGGAAAACGTCACTGACATATGAGTGAAGCTAAGCCAGATACTATTAGTGCTTCCAAGACTCTCTCTCTCTGTGTAAGCTTCTTACTGGAGGCTTCATACTTGGATTGTGTCCAGTGCAAAATCAGCTTGCAAAAAGAAGATGCATTACCTCATTAGGCTACATAATATTTTGATAATGACTCTCTTTATGATGACAAATTCTTCATTCATTTATTCTTGTCTGACCTGTGATGAACGATATGAGCGGTGCAGTGCATCTGGAAAGATCTCGATCAAATCATATCTTTCAATAAACACAATTCAACTTGGTCTTTTATACGTGTATAGTAACTGTGATAAAGGAAAGGTTGATCAATCAGTTTGTCATCATTTAACAAGCCATAGAAAGGTTTTGCCGTCCTGCTGTTACAATTGTCGGAGTCAATTCTCTTCTCAAGATCGAAAATATTATAAAATGTGCAATCTAATAAGACACTGAGCCTCTGGGCCATCTGATGAGAAAAAAGTTCTTGGGATTAGGCAGGACTGGACATTAGGACTGGCTAAAGCAGAGCACCTTGCTAACAGCTTTTATGATGAGGAAGAGAATTTTGGGTCAGGAAACGATGCTGTGGAGGAAATTACCACTTACATACAAGTGCAACTTAGCTTTGTCAAAACTAATTTCATCAGTGCAAATTGTAAGACTCTCTCTGTGTATAATAAACCTCTTACATCAGGCTTCTTACTTTAAGGTGTTTGCTCAGTACAAAATAACCTTGCCAAAAAGATGATGCTTTATCTAATAAAAGTAAGATGTACTGCTAATGGCCATGGAAATGGACTTTTCAGAATCAGATTATTCTTGTTTGAGCATAATAAAACATAGGATGAACACAGAGTATGAACATACTGACCAAAAATATGACAGTTTATTTACCATATTTTATGCCAAAGGAGAGAATTGTTTTTCTTTTGTCTTATACATGTAAATACATTAGAGTATGTTGTGGTTTCCAACAATAAATGTCTTATACATGTAAATATGTTAAAGTATGTTGTGGTTGCCAACAAATGTTCATCATACTGCCTACTTGCAATTTAGAACTGAAGGCGAAAGGATGGACTCAGAAATGTCTGAGAATGTCATAAGACTGTAACCTATATAAGACTGTGTAATGTTGTGACATTTTCAACCACTCTTGACTTCAGCTGCGATTGTAAGAACTGAGATAGTTTTTACTTGAGGCAGGGATATTTGAATACAGCTGGCTTGACCTTTTAAGGTCGCTCGCTGTCACTGAACCCAATTAATATTGATGAGAACATGTGGTGGTATCATGTTATAAGGGGCGTGGTTGCATGACAAAAGAAAAGAACAAGCAAAGACAGGAAGCTGCAGTGTGTTTGGTCTTTACAAAGGGTGTTCTAAGGAGCTGATTTGGGTCGATCTCTAAATTATACCATTTTTGGTCATAAACAAACAATAATTAATGTGATATTGGTTAAAATAAGGTCTATTTACATATTATGAACACTTTTGAAGATTAATCTTACAACTGTATCAATGAAATGCAAAGAGTCCTCTTTTAATTGATGCCTTTATAATGAGTGGTGGCCTCCAAAGAATAGACTTGAACAACTAATATATCTCTTTGTGTATTCTACATGAATGAAGAGGAAGAGAAGAACACCCTATGGGAATACAGCTAATTGAGAAAGCAATGACTCTTGTCATGACAGTGGAATTCTCAAGTCACCATGGTAATAAATGGCCTATTTGAGGATCTTTTTCTTTAGTATCTTATTCTGATTTGTTGTATCCTGTGCAATAACTGAAATAATTGCTTTCCTTAGGTGCAGAAACCAACAACACAGCCAGGATGCATTTACAGCTCCACATGATAAATATTTAGTCAGAAAATGCATAGCAACTTAATGACATGCAGTTGGGGTAATTTTTAAAATGATTACCACATGTAGAATTTAGGAAATCAGAAAGGTCAGAGTGTTACATCTTGTTATATTTGTTACAAATGTAGCAAAATTAGGAGAAATACATTGCATGATAGCAAAATAACCTTGCATCCTGGCATATACTTCTTATTGTATGAATTGTGTGATAAAATGTGCTTGCTTCCTTAAATTTAAACTTATACGCTGTGTTATTTGCATTAGCAAACCTCCCACATTATTATATCAGCAGATTTAACCAAAACAAAACGAATTTCCTGGTGATGTGTTTTACTTGTATCTAACACGTACAAATAAGAAGAAAAGTTGAATTATGTCTCTCTTAGATTTACTAATATAAGGGTTAATAAACTTGTTGGTGTAGCTTTAATTTGTAGATGTCTCATCAGTAGATATTTGCTTAGAAATGATCAATATATTTTATGGAAGCAAATCTTTATTTTTGAATCAAACCACAATAGATTTCATTTTGGTAAATGTACACAATCAATTACTTTATGTCACAGTTATACTGTGTTGATTGATGTCTAAATCCCTGGTGCTGCATTCCAACATCCACCGAATGTCTCTTTATGGGCTGAGGATCATTAATCAGGTGGTATTCATCGTGGTGCAGCAATTATGTCAGGCTGAACAATTTTCAGCAGCTACATTAGCCTGAAATAATGAGCACCCAGCTCATATTTATTGGCGTGGAAATACTTGCACTCTGTAAATTTGAAGAAAATGTTCTAAGTCATTAGATGCATTTCATTATTCCTCAAACAGAAAATCATGAATATTATAAAAAAGAAAGTCACACATTCTGATCAGATAGACAGACATCTTACATGGATTATACTTTATATTCTCCATGGAATTATCTCCATCAGTATCAATTTTTGGACCCACATGTGATTTATTTCATTGGCAGTGGTACCGCTATGGATTCAAACAGGACTATAGAAATGACATGCTCCTGAGAATACAGTTTGACACCCTGAAAGTGGTAGAAAATTTGGAGGAAATGAGTTGAAATCTTAACCAACAAAATGCCTGTGTTCACCATGGTCTGATAAAATAATGCTAACATGAAATCATTAACGATGGACTTAGGAATGTTTACTTCACAAATTCACCACAATGCTGTCTGGATAGAAGAAAGGTTTAAAATCAATTAGATGAGCACAATTTAAACAAGTTTTGACATCACCAAGATACATATACCATGGAAAAAAACCGGGATCCAACCGAAAATTTTATATGTTAGCGCCCAGCTAGAAAACAACGCAATATTTGTGATTTTCAAATTTCTTTTGATAATCATACCAAAACACTTTCCGAAAATATAAAATACCTGAGGTTAAAAGTTAACAGCTCCATAACCAGGAAAGAAATTGTCAATTCTATTGTCAGTAAGTCAACAAATCGCCTTTATATGACTTAAGTTTCTCTACAGACGTAGGGAATTTTTTGCCACAACTCATTAACAACTTGGCAAATCTTTATTTACTGTGTCACTTCAAATCTAAAATTGTTGCGTGGTACATGTACATGCTGTTGAGTAAGACCAACAAAAAGCGTCTGCAAGCGCACAGAACAAGGCAGTTTGATTTATGATCAACTTTGGTCCTCGTGAACATATTGGTCAAACAGAACCAGATAGGGCTGGCATACTCTGTGTCGATCAAGTAAAACAGATGATCCTCCATATGATGTATGATGTATTTCATAATACAGCTCCTAAATACCTACGCAGCCAATTCTACATTATTTTCAGCAGAGTTGGTGCAAAGGAGTGGAACAACCTGCCTAACAGCATTAAACTATCATCCAGTAAGGACAGCTATAATAAAAAATCTGTTAGATTATTTCTAAAAACTCAGGCCTACTCAAACGAAAATATGGACTTTATATTTTACTAACAACTATAGTTGTCACTGCACCTGCTTATATTACTACACAATTTATCTGACTATGCATATTTCCCTGTAGTGCAAATTTTTTGAAGCCCGCCATATTCACAAAATGGAGCACAGTGGAAATAAGCTTAATAGCTTTTCTGAGCAATCCATGGTGAGGGCGTATTTACATTGCCCTCATTGAATAAATCAAATCAAATCAAAATCTGCTGAGGATTAACATGGCTTACAGTAGTAAACAAACAATCAGATTATCGTTTATTTTGCAAAAAACTATGAGTTAAACATTATAATAAAAGAAATGTATGATGTCTAAGCTAGTTAGACACCTCAATGTCGGGTTCTGGCATGCATTTTATCTAAGTAATACATGATATGTATTGCCCTTCCAAAATCACTATTGCCAGAGTCGATCCTCCCCCTTAGATCTCTATCAAAATCTTGCAAAGACTTGCAATATAATGAGGCACTAAAGTCCATCTGGCAAGGAAAAATCTCATCAATTGGACAAAGCCAGACTGGACATGAGGACGGGACTAAGCATATCTTCTTGGTGTGTGCCTTTGTGACGAGCAGGAGAGGTTTGGGTCTGGCTTCCGGAAATGCTCCAAATGCGGAAAAAATCACTGACATATGAGTGAAGCTTAGCTAGATACTATTAGTGCTTCCAAGACTCTCTCTCTGTGTATAAGCTTCTTACTGGAGTCTCCTTACTTGGATTTTGTCCAGAGCAGAACATTTTGCTAAAAGAAGATGCATAACCTCATGAGGCTAGATGATGACAAGTTTGGCGTTAAGCTGTTCTTGTCGGAGCTTGTTATGAGCAATCAACATAGTTCATCTGGAAATGTCTGGATAAAAAGTTGCTTTAAAACCTGGTTGTTTAACATGCAAAAACTATGAAAAAAATGTTGATCAACCAGGTTATCATTGTGTAACGAAATGTAAAAGTTATTTCCGCTTCTGTTGCATTTTTTTGAAGACAGTGTTCCTCTCAAGATCAAAGTTCTATGAAAGATGCGCAATTTAATGAGGCACTGAGAGCCGTCCAATGACAAAAAATCCGTAGGATAAAGCGGAACCTGTGGAATGTGGACTGGACATGAGGACTGGATAGTGCAGAACACCTTGCTACATGTTTTTACGAAGAGCAAGATAGGTTTTGGTCTGGCTTACTTCAGGAAATGATGCTGCGGAGAAAATTGCCACTGACAGAATCTTGGCTTTGTCAAATGCTATTAGTGCAACTTCCAAGACTCTCTGTGTACATTACAATAAACCCCTTACCTGAGGTTTATTACTTAAAGGTGAGTGCTCAGTACAAAATTAGCTTGCCAAAAAGATGATTCATTATCTAATAAAAGTAAGAACTGATGCTTATGGCCATTAGGGTGCATCAGTTGCCCCAACATTAACCAATCAAGCTGTACCTTGGTCCATAGTTGGGTTTTACCATGCAAAATAAGATTCTAAAATTTCAGCTTTATGGATGGATATTTAGGGGTGCCTCCGAGAGCATATTTCTTTTGAATTTTTCAGGAAAAGTTACGTTTCCGTAGGATCGCGGTTTGCGATAACTTGACTAATATAGAAGATAGAAAAAAATTAATGACATATTTGGATTCTGCAGAAAATTACCTTCAAAATGAATACCTGGAAGCTATGGTTACATCAATATTATGGTGAGCATGTACTGCGAGATATGTTTTTACTTCAATTATTATGTACGGCGTCACTGATATACACAAATTTCCATTTATATGACTGCATGGTACTTAGTCTTTGCTTTTTTCTCTTCATATAAATCATTTTTCATAAATATCAGCAATGATTTACTGAGGATTCCATTTTATCTCTCGATCAAAGCTATTTCAATTATTCCTGATGATCTCAAGAAACGTTTTATGACTATAAAGAGAAAAAAAACAAGCTTGCTATGCTACGTGTTGATAAGTCCCAATTTATTTTAAACTTGTGAAAAACTAGCCCCAATACTTTTTGTGCACAAGGAGATGGTTCCATTTATCACATGTACATTAAGGTACATCAGTTGTCCTATGAATGACAAAAAATAGAGCCAGGAAGTTGTATCATGGCTTGAGTGTGTGTTATGGTAGTTAGAGGAACACAAGTACTGCTTTTCTTCCTTTCCCCTTTTTGCATTTGAAATGATATTCTATTTCTTCATTACTAATTCAATAAAATATCTTAAACTTAAAATGACCATTCTTAACACCTACAAGATGATTGGTTTTAATCTGATTTCATTTATATTTATGAAAATATCCTTTCAAAAGGCCTATTCACATTTTGCCTCTCAATTCTCAAATACTTTTATTCAAGGTCACACAGTATAGCATCTAAAACATTTATGCAGATATCACACATTCCTAATATAATGGAATGTAAGTAGACTAATGTGCAAGGTTTGTACCCTTCTGCATGAGACTGCAAACAATCAACACCCGTTTTAAAACGCCATGTAAGTTTGAGTGAAAATGTTCAATAAATATTACACTTCTTTTCACGGCATTGCGGCTATAGATTAAATCTATGATATAAATCCTCCTTGGACCTCGCCATCCATTTAGTGTAGGATATACAGATTATGTAGATTGACAGTCTTGGTGAACATAGTCACTGATATAGGCCTACTCAAAAAATTTTGGTTTGAAGCTTAATGTGGCCTCAGAAAATATACAATGTGCAGACAATACTTGTATTTCATTAATTTGCAGAATATGAATGGTTGATTACAATATTATGTACAACTGTACATCGACCCATCTTCTTGTGCACTGTAATATCAGGCAAGATTTTCTTAGTGTTAAAACAGATAATGACTAGTCAATGTATAGCATTATTTAACATATCAGTAAGGTTGTTTCTTAATATTGTCATATAATCGTAAAACATTAATCAAGATCATTGGATCGTTGAATAATAGTAATAGCTTTGAGAGCCAAAAGGAAATAGCAAACTATTACTAACATGCATTAAACATAATAAATATGAAAAAAACAATTAAAGACAAAGTATCTTGCATATTTCCTAAGACATTTGCAGTCATTTGAAGAAAATTTTTTGTATATCGGTGAAGTCGTATAAAATATTCAAAGTAGAAACACATCCTGCAGTATGGCATCAACAATTTTTCAACGAAAGTATAGGTTCCAGGTATTCATTTTGAAGGAAATTTTCTGCAGAATCCAAATATGTTGTTACTTTTCTTCTATCTTTTATATTAGCCAAGATATCGCTAACCGCGATTCTGCGGAAACATAACTTTTCCTGAAAATGTCTTAGGAAATATGCTTCCGGAGGTACCCCTAAATATTATTTGATCAGGCTGATTTTTTAGTATGTTCATCTAGCTACCAAAACACAACTTCATGCCAAGGTACAGATGCCTAGCTTTATTTTTTACTTTTCATGGGGCGGCTGATGCACCCTAATGGCCATGGAAATTGGCCTTTTTCAGAATTAGATTATTCTTGTTTGACCATAATAAAAATAGGATAAACACAGTATATAAACATACAGATCAAAAATATAACAATTCATTTGCCTAAAACTACATCTCATGCAAAAGAAGAGAATTGCTTTTCTTTCATCTTATGAATATATTTGATCAGAGTATGTTAATTGTGGTTTACAACACATTTTCATTAATTGTGGTTTACAACACATTTTCATTTATTGTGGTTTACAACACGTTTTCATCGTACTACCTACTTGCCATTTACAGCTGAAGGCAAAAGGATGGACTCAGAAATATCTGAAAATGTCATATGTTACCTGTATCAGACTTAGTATAATGTTGTGACGTTTTCAACCACTCTTGAATCTGTGATTTCGACTTCAGCTGTAAGTGTAAGAACTGAAATGGTTTTTCCTCATTCATTGATATTCGAATACAGCTGGCCTGACCTTCCAAGCTTCCTTGCCTGTTTGCTGCCACTGAGCCCAATTTATATTGATATGAACATTAGTTGGGGTCACATTATAAGGAGCTTGGTTGCATGACAAAAAGAAAGAACAAGCAGAGGGAGGGAACTTTAGTGTGTTTGGTCTCTAGGGGTTGTTTCACAAAGGGTGTTCAATGGAGCTGATTTGTGTTTATCTCTAAATTATACCATTTTTGGTCTTAAACAAACAATAATTAAGTTAATAATCACCGACATAGGACTTATTTACATAATATGAACGCGTGAGCAGGAAACTTTTGAAGATTGATATTACAACTGTATAAATGAAATGCAAAGATCCCTCTGTTGATTGATGCCTTTATACTTAGTGCTGGCCTCCAAATAAAAGATTACACTTGGACAACTAATTGATCTCTTTGTGTATTCTACATGAATGAAGAGGAAGAGAAGAACACCCTATGGGAACACAGCTAATTGAGAAAGCAATGACTCAAGTCATGACAGTGAAATTCTCAAGACGCCATGGTAATAAATGACCTACAGGACGATGTTTTTCTTTAGTGTTTTATTCTGGTGTGTTGTATCCTGCTCAAGAACTGAAATGATGGCTTTCTTAACGTGCAGCAACTGACACCACTGTGAGGATGCATTTGCAGCTCCACATGGTAAATATTTTCTCAGAAAATGCATAGAAATTTATTGTCATGCAGTTGGGATAATTTTTAAACTGATTACCACATGTAGAATTTAGAAAATCAGAAAGGTCAGAGTGTTACATCTTGTTATATTTGTTATAAATATGGCCAAATTAGGAGAAATATGATAGCAAAATAACCTTGATTCCTGGTATATACTTATTAATTGTATGAATTGTGTGATAAAATGTGCTTGCTTTCTTAAACTTAAACTTATACGCTGTGTTATTTGCATTAGTAAAGCTCCCGAATTTACATGTTGATATTAGATGCATTTTATAATATTAATGCAACAAGAAGGGTTTTTCATCTTGATCTTTAAAGAAAGATTAAAATTTTTTTTATGAAGACTCACAAACTTTTGTCATTTCACATGTTCATGTAAGACATCCAGCTAATCTACAGAATGATTAGCAAATCGTTTATCTTATGTCAATGTGTCACATCAATTATACGATCAGTTTGCGGCTTTTTCCTGTGTGGAGAATATAATTTTGTTTTTCAAGATGCTCACCATTTTTTCCTCAAAATGTCTTGAATACAAAATCCAGTGCAAATAAAATTCAACATACAAGACTTAAATCGCAATCTGTCTTGTACATAGGAAGATGAACGAATTTTGTGAATTGAGACAGCAATGGTAGCAGCTTTGTTAATGATGGTCCTATTTTATCATTTTGACTAAATAATTCAGCCAAATGCCATCTTCCTTCATAAATTTGAGCAACAACCCTGAAGTCTTTCCATGGACTTGTCATGATGAGTAACCTTTAAAATTGAAGTCACCAGATGAGAAGCTGACTGGTTGAATTAGTGGTGCGGTCTCTCATAAGGGTGCAAAATGCCCTAAATATATTACTTAGTGCTGGAGGAGGGTGGTCAAATTAGGCAAGTTGGCCTTACAACAGGGGGTCTTACAACACAGGTACCACTGTAACTTAACTAAGGTTGATGGCTGGCAAAATAATGTGATATAATTGAGTATCACAATTAAAGAAAGTCCAAGTCAGGAATGTCTTACCTGATCCAAGGCAAACATAAGGCAGTAGCATGATCAGCAATATCTGGACATGGTTTCACAGAACTTTGGTGTCAATCTTGATAGCAAAACCATTCAGGGAGGCGGGAGGGATTGAGTTTTTTCTCAAAATGTCGGATGTAATTATTATTCATCTTGAGCATATGATGTTATAAAAATTTATTGTATTGAGAAATCCAACCCCAAGCAATCATTCAGTAAAAAATGTCATGGAAGATATTTATTACTTCAGCGAAACTGGCCAAGAAATTATTCATCAAAAGAAGAATTCCAAGCATATCTCCCTGGAGATCGAATGGTTGCCCCCTTGAAATTAACCGGTATGTATACCTGAAAATCTTTGTTATGTATATGTTGTTTCATTATTTGTGAGTCTAATCCACATTCACACTGAGATTCAATAAATATGGTTTATTCAAAGGGAGAAGAAATATGTGATTCATCCTGCGCGGTGTGATAGACACATATTCCTGATCCCACATGTGGTGAATAACCAGCTTATAGCATGAGACATACATCAAACATTATGGAATAACTGAAAAAAAAAATTATTGCAGTGAAACAGTGGCTTGTGATTGGCTACCAGACGTGTTAAATGTTATGAGCCTGGAAGGTGGCAAAGAGCCAAACCCAGATTATGAAGTCCATGTGATGAGAGGAAAATCCTGTGAATAATCACATCTATATATAAAAACAGGACATACTGGAGCCTCGTTCAGTAGAATTAGGGACTAATCAGAAAGAAGACACAACCGATTATACAACGACACACACAGTTAAAGCTCTGCCATGTAATATAAGACTTTTTATTAAATTATCGCTAGATCTATAATGTTTTGTGAGTGGATTTATTTTTGAAAATTTTTCCAAATGCTTGCTAAAGGTAAGACTTAGTATTGTTATTTAGCTTTTCCGTAATAAGTATTGGTAATTGCTATTCTATGGACGCTTCTTTAGTACATATTTTTCTAGCATTTTCTAAAACTTTTTTATCGCCTTACAAAGACCAAGAGGGCTTCTTTCCAAGGTGTCAATACTTCAATACAGCTGGCTTGACCAAGGTCCCTCGCCTGTTTGCTGCCACTGAGTCCAATTAATATTTATGAGAACATTAGGCAGGATCACGTTATAAGGAGCCTAGTTGCATGACAAAAAGACAGAACAAACAAAAGATTGAAAAAGGCAAGGAACTATGAATCCCTGCCCAAGGGTATAAAGAAAAGTTCCTGAAAAGGGACACAAAGAATGACTGTCTGTGGTCAAACCCAGTTATGTTATCATCTATTCTTGCAAATTCTCTATTCCTAGTGTGCGTCATCATTCGTTTAAAGTATTACAAATGCAATGCTTTAAAATTTGAGATTCATGCATAGGTTATCCATTTCATCTTAAAAAAATGTCAGTTGGAGTAATGTGGCAGATGCAATGATTTCATTCAACAAGAATCATACCCTGTAAATCTAAGTGGTACTTGATAATTGGTCATTGTTAATCTAATGCAGTTCATGATATGGCATGATTTTCAAATTATAACTGCACCTTGATGAATAGTTCCTGATTGATGAAGAAAATGACAAGCTATTGAATTTTTTGAAGTTCTGTTGACTCCAGTTATAATAGTTTGTTCGATAGTTGTGGTAAACTACAAAACCATGATTTATACTGCTATTATGCATTTGCTTAATAATCAAGCTTTGTTTCCCTTGAGAAGAACAAATGTGGAGGACATCTATGTTTTATTTAATAGTCACTGCGGAAAGCTTCACTTCTCAAGCGAAATGCAGTCTTTTAAAGGTGCTCTCAGTAATTTTGTTTGCCAGGCATACAAATTGCTTAGAGGCAAAAGTTTTGGTGCCTCACTTAAATAGAAACTGGATATGGTTCAAACAATGGGCTTTTAAATGATGGCAGTTAAAGAATTGCTGTGCATATCACTTTTTTGGGGGTATAAAGTGAGACCAGACAATTAAAACAAGTCCAGACTCCAAAGATAGGGGTCTCAGAATGTGTGATTGCCGTTCTTTGGAAGTGATTTAAAGCCAAGTTTTTCTGATCACTCAACTACAAAAGGATGCCAAATCCCTGAAGTCTCAGCTGATGAGCTCATTATATCGAGCTCCCTTGTGTTGTAATTAATGATCTGTTTGGCATGAAATTCCCATTATGACTGCACCCTGATGAATAGTTCCTGATTGATGAAAAGCTACTTCAAATTAGATTAGCAGGATGTCAAAAGCCGCATACTTCATTTTGAATTGATGATGATGAAAGAAATATCAAGAAAAAGACAAAGCAATTGAACATTGATGAGCTGTGCTAATGCTTTCTTACACAGCAGTTGAAATGATGTGATCATGACACGTAAAGCCCCTCTGAGTTATGAGGTAATTGAGGGTGCGTTGAAGTATGGCTTTCAGTTGTTTCAGTAGTTGTCCTTGCTACGAATGAAACATGATACACTGCAACATAAACATTTCTTGAAGTTAACATGTGCAAGTGCGCATTAATGTTCAAATGCCTAAAATGGTTGTGATAGACAAAATATAATATCTTATCATTCATTTTGCATTTTTTAATAATAACATTTGAAGTGCAACATGAACAATGAATGTTCTGTATTATAGTCTTAATCACAGAGAAAGTCTTGATTTTAATTCTTTAATTGTCACTGCCCAGTAATGAAAACAACAGCAGAGTAAAACAAGAAGAGTAAACACATACTCAGTAAAACAAATACAATGACTTTCTCAATGAATTCTTTTTGTGACATTCTTGTTTGCGCAGTCTTGATTTATTCTGTAAAAATGGCTCAAAGTATCTGCAATATTGTTAATCATCACAATTGAGCCATCTGTTGCTTTGGAGGTCATTACTTTCATAGTGAAAATCACATTGTATCATTTCTTTGTTCACAAAGCACCTATTACACATGATCAGCTGAAGGAAATGGACCCCTCAAAAAACCCCCAACTACTTCAACATTTAAACTTTCATTATCTTGCACCAAGGTGTAAATGTGATCAATACCAAGAGTGTCCAAGTGCACTTAATCCATGCCTTTTTAACATGAGTGCAGAATTGGCACAGAACTCAGAAAGTTAAATTGCTTTGTCAAAAGACGTGAGTGCCTCTCATAAACTTTTAATTGCACCTTCATTTGCTTTCTTTGAATAAATTTGAAGAGAAGTTCTTCATTTTCAATCAAATCCTAGCTGTTCTTCAGGAGTTTAACTTAATTAAAGCTTAATTATAGCACAAAACAGATCTGCAAAATAATGAGAGAACAGTTCATATTACTTCTTCTTTAATGAATATGTAAATTATTCTTCTATGATTCAAAGAACCTTTTATGACAATCAAGTGGTTTCTTTACAAAGAATTTACAATGTATGTGCGTGTTAGGAAATTTGAAACTTTTGCATGATGTTGAAGGGGTGGGTTGAGGAAACTCCCTGCATTGCATGACGATAAGCCTGCATGTTATTCCATTACTGAAGTGCCATTGGACTGCATGCTTTTAGTTCCACAATGAAGTTATGCAGTAAGTTCTGGCAGGAGGATTTACTTCAGGCAAAAGTGGCTCTTCACGGTTAAAGTGAAGGGTTGAGAGTCCTTGTCGACGAAGCATCAGGATTTCGTCCCATTTTTACTTCTCATTTATGTCAATGATATATCCTTTTTGATTTAAAAATATAAAACTGGATTAAGTGCATGTATCTTCCTGTTATGATTTTGATGTGTTAGACATGTAAGATTGATGTTTGTAAGACAGGTATGAAATGTATCTGGTTGTTGTGCTGTATTCACTGAAAATTCATCACAATTGAATCAGTTCTTCATTGTGGTGTCAGTTTATTAGAATGCGCCTAGGCTCTCTCCTGAATTTTGTTGACAGTCTGAAAAATAAACAGCCAGGCAGAAGGACAGACATCTGCGTAAGGCCCATCCTATGGTGGGCCTAATAATTTAACTATCGTTTTTTGATATTTAACTCACAAATTTACCAATAACTGGTTTGTGAATAAAAGAATGGTTAATCAGTTAGATCATCAACATTTAACCAAGCTTGAGCAATTCTGACCTCCAATATTGCGTATTGACAAAATGGCAGAGTCAATCCTCTCCTATAAGATCTCTTTCAGAATCTTACAAAAATGTGCAACATAACGAGGCACTGAAATCCATCTGGAAAGGAAAAATCTTATTGCAGAAAACAAGACAGGACATGATGACCAGACTAAGCAGATCTTCATGCCGTGTGCCTTTGTGATGAGCAGGAGTGGTTTGGGTCTGACTTCGAGAAATGCTCCTAAGGAGGAAAACATCTCTGACATATGAGTGAAGGTAAGCCAGATACTATTAGTTCTTCCAAGACTCTCTCTAAGTGTATAAGCCTCTTACTAGAGGCTTCTTACTTGGATTTTGTTCAGTGCAAAACCAGCTTGCAAAAAGAAGATGTATTACCTCATTAGGCTGTAATATTTTTATAATGGTTCACTTTATGATAACAAGTTCGTTAATCATTTACTCTTTGCTGAACGTATGATGAACCATATGATCAACGCAGTGCATCTGGAAAGATTTAGATCAAAAACATGTCTTTCAAGTCACAATTTAACCTGGTCATTTACAGATAATATATAGGAACTGTGATAAAGTAAAGGTTAATCAATCAGTTAATCATCATTTAAGCCATAAAAGGTTTTTCCCTCCTACTGTTGCATATTGTCAGAGTCAATTCTCCTCTCAAGACCCTAAATCTTATAAGATGTGCAATCTAATAAGACACTGAGCCCCAGGCCCATCTGATAAGAAAAAATCCTTGGGATCAAACAGGACTGGTCAGGAGGAATGAATAAAGCAGAACACCTCTCTATGTGTTTTTATGTTGAGCAAGAAAGGTTTGAGTCAGGCAAAGATGCGGCGGAGGAAATTACCACTGACATACGAGTGAAGCTTAGCTTTTGTCAGAATTTAATTTCATTAGTGCAAATTGTAAGACTCTGTGTCTGTGGGTGTGTATAATAAACCTCTTACTTGAGGCTTCACTTTCAGGTGTTTGCTCAGTACAAAATCAGCTTGCCAAAAAGATGATGCATTATCTAATGAATTTAAGACCTACTGCTAATAGCCATGGGAATGGACTTTTTCAGAACCAGATTATTCTTGTTTGAGCATAACAAAACATAGGATAAACACAGAATATAACATACAGACAAAAAATATGACAATTTATTTACTTAAAACTACATTGTATGCTAAACGAGAGAATTGTCTTTCTTTTATCTAACAAATACCTTTGATCAGAGTTTGTTGTGGTTTCCAACACTTGTTCATCATACTGCCTACTTGTCATTTACAAATGAAGGTAAAAGGATGGACTCAGAAATGTTTGAATATGCCATGCGACTGTTACCTATAGAAGACTGTGTAATGTTGTGATGTTTTTAACTACTCTTGACTTCAGCTGTGAGTGTAAGAACTGAAATTGTTTTACTTGGGGCAGGGATATTTGAATACAGCTGGCTTGACCTACTAAGGTCCCTCCGATGTTTGCTGCCACTGAACCCATTTAATATTGATGAGGACATGAGGTGGTATCACATTATAAGGGGCGTGGTTGCATGACAAAACAAAAGAACAAGCAAAGACAGGAAACCGCAGTGTGTTTGGTCTCGATCTAAGGGTTTTTTTTACAAAGGGTGTTCTATGGAGCTGATTAGGTTGATAAATTATACAATTTTGGTCTTAAACAAACAATAGTTAATGTTATAGGGGAACGAGGGGCAAAACGGAGCGGCGGGGCAAAGGGTTTTTTAAGTTTTCTCGGAACGTTTTGACCTGCCTTATAATTTTTTGGTTGGAAAATAAAATAGGATACACGACCAACTTTTCCTGAGAGTTTCATTGATGAGAACGTTGCAGGTATGTAGCTACGTTAATTTTAAATTTTTGATCGATTTTCTTAAAAAAATTATAATTTTTGGAAATGGTGTAATACCTCCAATGACGTTCCCAGCCAAATAATTCATGGTCAGTGTTATTAGGGGACTACTAAGCTTGCGTATTAAGCAAAAAAATCTAGTCTGGTGCTTAGTCATGTGTAAGTAGGCCATTATTAATCTACCCTGCATGGTTGGGGCAAGATGGAGTCCTCCTGTGGGGGCGAAATGGGAAGCACAAAAAAGCAATCCCAGCCTAGAAAAGGTTGAAGCTTGATATTGGGTCTATTCAACCATGACATTTGAGACATTTGATACACTTTCTGGTCATATAACAGACAAAATTTGAAAAAATCACTAGAGTTTTGTGGATCGAATCCATGTCATCAGTAATACCTTGAGGATTTAGGCCTAGTGGAAAACCCTGTATTGTTGAAATTGAAACGAATGTAACTGCCTTTCAAAAAGCATAGTAAAATCAAATTTCCGCAAAATTTAACTAATTTTTTTTTCTTTTGTAACCCAATGTAATTTATCAAATAATTACATAGAATTGTAGAATTACTAGCATCACTTACCAGCTATAATTGCATCCTGTATTGACATGTTGATTTCATAATTTATTGTTATGTTTACTCTTAGTATTCTGCAATATTCTCACATTGCAATGACATGAATTAATGCGTTTTTGTTTGTCAACATGCTTTTTAGTTAGGCTATTATCAAAACAGCTGATTTATTGCAGAACTTTTGCAACTTTATTTCTTCCCATTTTGCCCCATATGAAATTCCATTTTGCCCCAAGCATGGGGCAAAACGGGATAAAGTTGCGTTTTTGAAAATAGGGGAAAATTTGAATTGCAACTATTAAAAAAGCACTTTTCTGTGTTTGAGAAAGTGGTATTGGTACTTCTTCATGGATCAGACCTTATTTGGCATTCGCAAGATATACCACCCTCGTGTAGCGAGCCTTTGAAGTTAGACGGTCCGTTTTGCCCCTCGTTCCCCTATTCATTAAAATAAGGTTTATTTACATATTATGAACATGTGAGTTGTGCACTTTTGAAGATTGATATCACAACTGTGCAAACGAAATGCAAAGAGGCCTCTGATGATTGATGCCTTTATAATGAGTAGTTGCCTCCAAAGATTACACTTGAACAATTAATGGATCTCTTTGTGTATTCTACATGAAGGAAGAGGAAGAGAAGAACACCCTATGGGAATATAGCTCATTGAGAAAGCAATGATTCATGTCATGATAGTGAAATTCTCAAGTCGCCATGGTAATAAATGACCTATTGGAGGATGTTTTTCTTTAGTGTCTTATTCTGGTGTGTTGTATCCTGCTCAAGAACTGAAATAGTAGCTTTCGTCATGAGCAGCAAATGACACCAATGTGAGGATGCATTTGCAGCTCCACATGCTATATATTTTCTCAGAAAATGTTTAGCAATTTGTTGACATGCTGTTGGGATCATTTTTAAACTGATTACTAGATGTAGAATTTAGAAAATCAGAAAGGTCAGAGTGTTATATCTTGTTATTTTTGTTATTTAATGTGGCAAAATCAAGAGAAATATGATAGCAAAAATAACCTCACATCCTGGCATATATATTTCTTAATTGTATGATAAAATGTGCATGCTTTCTTAAATCTAGACTTATATGCTGTGTTGTATTTGTATTAGCAAAGCTCCCCTATTTATATGTTGATATTTTGTGCATTTTATAATACCAATGCGACAAGAAAGGTTATTCATTTTGACCATTAAAGAAAGATTAAAAATGTTGTTAAAAAGACTGACACACTTTTGTCATTTCACATGTTCATGTGACACATCCGTCTAATATACAGAATAATAGGCAAATTTTTTATTGTATGTCAATATGTCATATCAATTAAATGATCAGTTTAAAGCTTTTTCATATGTGGTGAACATAATAATTTTCATTCTTCAAAAATTTGCACTTTTTTAGATTAAATTTTTCATTCTTCAAAAGAAACAACAATACAAATAAAATTCAAAAACAAGGCTCAAACCACGAACTGCCAGCTGGGAAGATGCATGCCCTAGATTTTTTTTCTAATTTGAACAGCAATGGTAGCGGCTTCAATAATGATGATCCTAACTCGTTATGTGCCTAAAGGGCTGTGGAAAGGATGACAAGAGTGACCAATATCAATGTTTTTTTTAGACCAAAGCCTTCAACCATCGGCATCTTCCTTTGAAAAATTGAGGAACAACCCTGAAATCTTTCCTGGACGTGCGCGGCCTGATGAGCAATCGTGCAAATCAGATCAAGTCCACCTGATGAGCAGCTGACCATTTAAATTAAGCTGTCAGCCACAGCGAAGAAGAAAAGGACACAGTGAGGTCCTTGGCACATGCAAATGGAATGAACATGTTCTCCATCACTTTTTGTCTTATCACATGAAGACTTAAATAATTCTCAGAAAATGCCTCACATTATCATTGGATATTGTCTGATTAACTTTTTCATATTGAAACATCCCAATAAAATATTTATGGCCAATAACTCAAGAAGCATCTGATCATCATAATTTCGCTGGGTTGTATTCTTATGTTGCCTAATTTGTTTCAGAATGTAACAAGAAAAGTACCACACTGATCTGAGGCATAAGATAATGAAGTGTCGGCTTGTGTTGGGACCAGTTTTCATCATAACAATCCTTTTGTGCAACTTTATACCATTTATATCATATTTATCTCATCTATGTTCATTTTGGGTCTCACTGGATCACTTAACTCCACTAAGGGTGACGGCTGGCAAAATAAAGTGATATAATTGTCGGTTGCAATTAAATCAAGAACAAGTCACTAAAAAAAAGGTGAGGAACTTCTTACCTGTTCCAGAGGAAACTGAGGGAGAGCTGAACAAAATTTATGGCACATTCCATTAAAACCACTTTTCAAGCTTATTCCTGTTGCTGTTTACTTTAAAAGGCTGTATTGACAGGCGCAAGATGTTTCTTTCATGGAATGCATTATCTGATTACCATGAAAGAGGATGAGCGCTATGGGTCCTGAGGAAAATCCATGGTGTTTTGAACAGCCAGACTCTCCTTTACTTGGGGAAGATGCATTGCTGTTTTGGTTGGTAAGGAAAAATAAAACAATTGCGAATGAAGATGAAAGGAAACTATACTGGCATGAACCTATTATCAACATCGGTATTCCAACATGAAGAAAGACTCATTCCAAAATAAATTATTTGGTGAAAATCTAGCAGACTGTCATTTGTACACAAGTCAGGAACCACAAATGGAGAAGCCAAATTTGTCATCTGGGCTTAATATAATTGTTCAGTTGTTAATAGAGTACAGAGGCATTGATTTAGGTGATTGTGTTGAGAGAATCACTTCAAATATTGACTGTAGATCAAAGGGAATACTCAATTATTTTCACTCATGACAAAACTCATAAATGTAAGAAAAGATAAATCTGATCAGTGGCGTAGCCAGAAATCCATGAGTAGGGGGGCCAAGGGGGGGGCCAGGGTCTGAACTAGGGGGGCCAACCTTTTGCAGCATTTTTTAGACATTTTTGCGGCATTATATGGATAAAAATTGACACAGCGTTACGAGTCCACTGCCAGCTACCATCTAAATTCCTTTTTTCCAAGAACAGTAAGAGAATGGAACAATTTACCATCTTCCATAGTAACATCTCCAACTTTCGATAGCTTTAAACATAAATTATCCAAAATTAAATAAGCACCTCACTACAATCTGTGTTTATCCAGCACTGTCGATATATTGCACTCTATAACCTTGTATCTATTTTCTACTGTTGTCCATCTTTTCTCTTAGCAGACTGACTGCCTTGATGTAATAGTCAACCTGTTGACTGTATCGAGTAAACGGCAGAAGCAGAAGCAGAAGCAGAGTCTTCTTTAGGAACGACTTAGCAATATTGACCGTGTTATCTTTTGTGACTGATAAACAAAATGACCATACATCTCATACTTACACTAAAATCAGGTTTGACCTTTCAAAAAATAATAAAACAGATCCTATGGTTCTGATAAAAAAAGTATGACAATTACAACTCATGAATTACCATGAGTCAAGAAGAGTATGTTTTTTCAGCGAAATGGTCCTCTTGTTTTTTTGTTGTTGTTTTTTTTTTTTTCATAACTGTCTTTGCAAGTTTTCAGTATATTCGTGCTAAGAATGTCCTCTTTCTGATTTCATAGGTCTAAATCGAAAATTTATGAAAGTCCTTTTGATGGAAATCTACCCAACTCCTCAAATAGGCCTAAAAGGTAGTAGCAATTTGTGCAAATGACACAAATGCCAAAAATGTAGGGAAATTCCATGCACACATGAAAAATTAAGCAGTTTATACACACCACTCTGGTAAATCAGATCTGTTAAATTAGAAACAATTCAAAGGAGCATTACTTCTTTAACTGAGCGATGTTGACGAAAAGATTTCCTCAAAACACCCTGATTTTAGGTGTTGCATTGAATCTCTAGATGCATAGGCATACTGGAAGGGGGAGTAGTCACCCTCCCCCCAAAAAATTTGGGAAAACTAAGATTCAGGCAAAACAATTTGGCCAGGTTAAATAAACATAATTAACAATCAATAGCTAGTTTCAAAGGGATTTCTTTTGGAATATTATTAAAACCAGAATCCTGATATTCGAGCAAATGTTGCTCACCCCCTAAAAGGTTTGCGCGCGGTACACATATTGCTAGATGCCTCAGAACTTTTCAAAGGGCAACTGTCATTCTAGAGAAAATCGGTAATAAGTTAGCGCCAGTGAAGGCACCAACTTCAGACGGATGTATTCCAGTGACTGTTGCTGCCCCCATAATTTTTTCAAATTTTTCAAATCTGAAATGGGGGGGCCAGTGGGGGGGCCACTTAGGGGGGCCCCCCCAGGCCCCCCCATAGCTCCGCCACTGAATCTGATGAGGATCATTATTATTATTTTGGATATTCCTTGCAGTCATCAGAATTGGAATCACTGATGGTCCCAAGGTTGTCATGTGTCCTTATTTATTTGTATTATTAACTATACGTCAATATATACATTTTTTTGTATCTTGACTAATGAAAATCATATTGTTTATAATTGTACATGATTTATGTATTTTGCTAAATAATTATTTTCCAGTAAAGAACTTGAACTTGACTTGAATTGATTTGTCCTTGACCTATGGAGTGCCCAGTGATCTTGGGGTGACTCGGTTTACCCTTAGTGGCTGCTTTCGACAGCTAACATAAGGAAGTAGTATGAATAGTAAAATGTGGGCACAGTTTCACAGGTCTTTGGTATTAATCTCGATGGTAAAACTATTCAGGGGTTTGGGGGAATTGGCTTTTGCTAAAAATGTCAGAAGTAATTATTTGTTTATCTTGAGAATACAATGTTATCCAAATTTGCTGATAAATTATTATAGAGTTGAGAAATCCACCCCATAGCAATCATTCATTAATGAATGCCAGGAATGATTTTTTTTATTTCAGCAAAAACAGCTATGTCTAAGAAATTATTTATTTACCAAGAATTCCAGGAGCATCTCCTTTGCATTAATTGGTGTATCTGAATATGTTGGTTGTGTACTTGTTGTTCCATTACCTGTGAGGCTAATCCCCACTTTCACATTGAGATTAAATAAATATATAGTTTATTCACCCAGTGAGCAAATATATGTGATTTTTCCTGCGAGGGACTTAACCGAAGGTGCAATAGACACAATTCCTCATCCTGCATGTGAATAACCAGCTTTTAGCATGAGGCATCAAATATTATGGAATGACTGAACAAAAAGAATATTAGATTTATTGCATTGAAGCACTGGCTTGTGTTGGTTGACAGAGGTGTTTAATGTTATTAGTAAATAGCGTGGCACTGAGGCAAACCAGATTATGAAATCAGACCGATAGCGAGAAAACCCTTTGAATAATCACATCTGCACATAACCAGGATATACCTGAGCTTCTAGTCAAGTAAAATAAGGTAATGATAAGCAAACAAGTCACAATCGACAAACAACGTGATACAAGCACTATTATAGCTGTATCACATGCAATTAGGGCAGCTTTTTGACTTAGTCTACAAGCCTCTAATACCCAGGCCTTCTTACTTTGATGTTTTCCTGTTGCTCAGCACGAAATCAGCTTTTCAAGATATTGCACTTTACCTCATTATAGTAGTAAAAAGAGAATACTAATGAGTAATGATTCACGAAGGAACACCAAGCCGACATTGAAACTGACTCTAGATTCTTGGGATGGGACTTCATAGCGGGGCAGGTATGTTAAAAAATAGTGCATTTATACATAGAAGCATGAAATTTGGCGCACACTTAAAAAAAGTCTGTATGAACATATTTGGATAGGGAGCCACCTCAGATTTAGCTTAGGTGGCTACTGGCAGCCATTTTCCAAAATGGCGGTCAATATTTCCATTTTGCTGCTTTCTGTGTAGTTCCTACAAATACGATACATGCAAATAATGTTTTTAGTTCCTTCTCTATATATTCAGTACATCACTGTAACATTTTTTGATAGCCTGGACTATTTTTAGGCTTGTTGGAATCCATTTTGGTAGAAATATTGATTCAAATGCTGGATTTCGCGGTATCGCATGGTTACGCCAATTCTTTATAGATCACAAAATTAGTTACATATTTGAATTCCTTGCAAGAAGAGCTTTCAAATGAGTACCCGCATTAATGGGTTTCGACCATTTTGTATGAAAATGGAAAAATATAAAATAAGATGGTTTTTGAAAATTTCGGTTTTAGTTTAGTTTTGACAAAGAATTCACGAAAACTATTGATGCTACCATTCATTTTAAAGCTCTTCTCACAAGGAATTCAAATATGTCATATGTTTAAATATCAATTGAGATTCCAGGAAAATACGGGAAACCGCGAAAATGCTACATTTTCTTCAACAGTTCTAACAAAATGGACCCTGACCACCCTAAAATTCCTCAATTCAATTCAGAAATCAATTGATAATATTTATTAGATCTGTAGAAGGAATAATGAGTACTGTTTTCATATAATCAAACTATAGGCACTTCACAAAAAGCAGGAAAATGAGAAAATTAGCCGCCATTTTGGAAAATGGCTGCTATGGGTCAACCAGGTCAAATCTGAAGTGGCTCTCTATCTAAATATTTTCTTTAAGACATTTTTTAACTGTATGACAAGTTTCATGCTTCTATGTAAAAATGCAATATTACTTCCCTATTCATGACAAATCTGCCCCGCTATTCAATGGACAATTAATAATACAAGTGTCTGCGTATAATTATGACTTTATTGATGCCTCTGAGCAACCACTCTATTTTTCACGAGTTTACCTGATGCTACACATCGACCTGTTATAAAATTTTGCATTACTAATGATTAACAGACAGTTATTCATACAGAAGAATATACAAAATTGTCAATAATTTAATTTCGTTGCACATCAGAGGAAATGATCAGTATTACATTTTTGTGAGTTTATTTATAAAAAGAAAATGCCACATATTGCTTCAGAAGAGTATTATAATTCAGCTTTTCCAAATGAGCACTAGCTTTTCAATTTATTTGTTTATAGATTTTGTTTTATCAAACTCATACATGTCATTCTGGCACATTCCGTAACTTTTTTTTATTGCCTTACAAAGACAAGAAGGGCTTCTTTCTAAGGTGTCAATACTTCAATACAGCTGGCTTGACCTCTGTCCCTCGCCTGTTTGCTACCACTGAGCCCAATTAATATTGATGAGAACATTAGGCGGGATCACGTTATAAGGAGCCTGGTTGCATGACAAAAAGAAAGAACAAGCAAAAGATTGAAAAAGGCAAGGAACTATGAATTCTTCCTTGAGGGTAAAAAGAAAAGTTCCTGAAAAGTGACTCAAAGAATAACTGTGTGGTAAAACTCAGTTTTGGCATGATCTATTCTTGCAATGCTCTTTTATCGCTAGTGTTTGTCATCATTCGTCGAAAGTATAACCAATGCAATGCTTTGAAATTTGAGACTGCTTTCGTGCATAGCTTATCAATTTCATCCTATGAAAATGCAAGTTGATGTAATGTGGCATCTGGAATAATTTTATTCAACAAATATCATACCACTGAATCTTGGTTGTGCTTGATAAATGGTCATTGCTATTCAGATGCTATTCATGATCTGTTTGCTATATGAAATTGCAATTATAACTGGCCCCTGATGAATAGTTCCTGACTAATGAAGAAAATGACATAGCTATGGAATTTTTTGATGTTTGGCGACTCAAGTTATAATAGTTTGTTTGATAGTAATGGTAAGTGTAGCCCTATTAGTGCAGTTGTGGGTGGTCATGAAGGTTGTTTGATAAGATGGAAGAGACAGTGTAGTGGGGGTCCTCAACAGTCAACACAGATTTACTCTGTGTGAGGGATCTTTTACTAATCCAGCACAGACCCTGATACAGGGGCTGCCAATTTAACCATATTTTGATGGCCTTGGCCTTGACCAAAACTCGGATGCCAAGTCCTTGGCCTTACCTCGGTCTCGGGTGTCTTGGGCCAGTGTGTGAGGCCACATTTTCAAGATCTTGGTCTCGGGCTAAGTCTCGGGGGCTCATGACTCAGTCTCGGCCTCGACCTCAGACGTCCTGGCCTCTATTACATCACTGATAACAGGCCTGGCCTTCAACCCTGCTGTGTAGTGATAGGCTTCCTTACTATACTATAACCATGAAATGCCCCATTAGCAGTTGGCAATAAAACTACAAAACCATGTTTGATATTGGTATTGTGCATTTGCTTAATTATCAAGCTTTGGTTCCCACATTTGAGAAAAAACAAATATGGAGGAAGTCTGCTTTTTTTTTTAATAGTGACAGCGGAAAGCTTCAGTTCTCCAGTGAAATGCAGTCTTTCAAAGATTCTCTTTGTTTGCCAGGCAAACAAATTTCTTAGAGGCAAAGGTTTGGTGTCTCACTTTAGAAGAAACTGGATACTGTTCAAACAACAGACTTTTAAATGATGGAACTTAAATAATTTGCTGTGCATATCAGGGTATAAACAGAGACCAGACAATTCAAACAAGACTAACAAATAAAAAATTGGGTCTCTGAATGTGTGATTGCCACTCTTCGGCAGTGATTTAAAGCAAATTTTTTTCTCAGTCCCTCGACAACAAAAGGATGCCAAATTCCTGAAGTCCCAGCTGATGAGCTCATTATATCGAGCTCCCTTGTGTTGTAATTAATGATCTGTTTGGCATGGAATTCCAATTATGACTGCACCCTGATGAATAGTTCCTGATTGATGAAAAGCTATTTCAGATTAGATTAGCAGGACTTCAAGAGCCCCATACTTTATTTTGAATTGATGGTGATGAAAGAAAGATCAAGAAAAAGACAAGCCAATAGAACATTGATGAGCTCCACTAATGTTTTCTTTCACAATCCTTAAATTATGCTGTCATCACACTCTCTTTAATTTATGAGCTTATTGAGGGTATGTTGAAATATGGCTTTCAGTTGTTTCAGTGGTTTTCCTTGTTTTGAATGAAACATGATTCATTGTAAAAAAAACATTTCTTGAAGTGTACTTGCGCAATTTCGCATTGATGTTCAGATGCCTAAAAAAATGGCTGTGATAGACAAAATGTAATATCTTATCATTCATTTTGTAATAGTAATATCTGAAGTGCAACATGAACAATGAAAGTTCTGTATTATAGTCTTCATCGCAGAGGAAGTCTTTATTATAATTCTTTAATTATCACTGCCAATTAATGAAAACAACAGCAGAGTAAAACAAGAAAGTAAACACAAACTCAGCAAAACAAATACAACGACTTTCTCAATCATTTATTTTTGTGCCATTATTGTTTCTCAAAGCTTGTGCAAAACTTCTGAAGATTTCAAACAGGTTGGAACAGCAATATTTTTAATCAAAACTTGGTAGTCAAATACTTCAGTGGCGTCCCTATCGGGGGGCACGGGGGGGTACGTGCCCCCATATTGGACGTGTGCCCCCCCAGGTGCCCCCCATATGAATTTTCCAACTGTGGCTAAAATATACTAATAGTATAGTGGGTGCCCCCCCAGAGAATCGCGTGCCCCCCCAGGTGCCCCCCCCCGCCCGAGACCCCCCCAGTTACGCCACTGAAATACTTTCACAATTGAGCCATCTCTCGCTTTGGAGGTCATAACTTTCATGGTGAAAATCACATTGTATCATTCCTTTGTTCACAAAGCACCTACTACATATGATCGGCTGATGGAAATTAAAAAAAACCTCCAACTACTTTCATCATTGTGCACCAAGTAAATTTGACCATTACCAAGAGTGTCCAAGTACAGTTAATCCATGCCTTTTTAACATGAGTGCAGAATCAGCACAGAACTCACAAACTTAGATTGCTTTGTCAAAACACATGAGGGTCTCTCATCAACTTTTAATTGCCTTAAACTTTGCTTTCTTTGATTAAATTTGAAGAGAAGTACTTCATTTTCAATCACATCCTAGCTGTTCTTCTGGACGTAAACTTAATTAAAGCTTAATTTTACGGCACACAACAGATCTGAAAAATAATGTGAGAACAAATCACATTACTTCTCCTGCAATAAATATGTAAATTATTCCTCAATGATTCAAAGAAAGTTTTCTGACAATCACCTTGCTCGAATGGTTTCTTTACAAAGAATTTAGCCTACAATTTATGTGCGTGTCAAGAAACTTCCAACTTTGGCATGATGTTAAGGGGGAGGGGAGAGGAAGCTCCCTGCATTGCATGGCCAAAGCCTGCATTTCATCCCAACCACTAAAGTGCCATAATGAAGTTATGCAGTAAAATCCGGTAGCAGGATTTACTCCAGGCAAAAGTGGCTCTTCACAGTAAAAGCCGAAGGGTTAAGCGTCCAAGTTGCATTGTGGCACGGCATCAGGATTTCTTCCCAATTTCATTTCTCATTTATTTCAATCAAGTATTCCTTCAGATTAAAAAACGCGAAAATAGATTATCATATACCATTCGTTATAACTATTCGTTATAACTTTATATAATAATATGTTAGGACAAAAAGTAATATTTGATTAAATGTGATTGTTGCATCAGAGCAACAGGAAAAATTATAGAAGATGAGAAAACTGTGATAGTGTTGTTATCCAACATATGAGACAACAGATCTCTTAGGCCTCCTCTGTGGTTCCTTGATGGTTGGTGTGCTTTCTTGTATAGAAGTGCGAATAGTTCAGTAGCCTGACGATGCTTGTATGATTTACAAGTGAAAAGTTCGTCCAAATAAAAGAAAGTCCAAAGAAAGGTTTTAAACCATCAAAATTGGATCATTACCTGCATGTCTGAGAATCCACACTATTATAATCTCATTGATACAATGTGCAACTATGATATGAGTTGCGAGAATTCTGTGCAATAAGCTTAGACAATCTTATTGTATTAATTTGTCACCAAGAGGAGTCAGATTTTGTGTACCTTGCAGTAGAATAACAGGATGTTGTAATACTTTGACTTCCCCAGCCAATTCATTATAGAAATTTATGGACATATTCTGCAATGTACTTTTCTTTATCTCTAAATGCCTTGGTTGTTCATGCATCTTGTGCTATGTTTCTTTCACCAAGAATCCCTCATGCAATCGGAATGTATATCTCAAATATAGCTATAACTATAACTCAACATCAACATTGTAATTGCTTTTTCACTTCAGAACATTTTCTTTCATTCTACTTCATAAGTTTCTTCTATATAGTTTAAAGGGTTCAAATGATTGAAAAACTATGTTTCTGATAGCATAAATTCATTTCTGCTGATGTGAGATTCCAGACACCTGAAGCTTGATCTGTTTTCTCTGATTACTGATAATTTAGTTGAAAGTTGATCTTTGGGCGAGCTTGATACATGTCCTTGTGGAGTAATATCAAACTACTCTTTTGAATTTCTGGCTCAAAATAACTTATAATGAATATATTTCGTGGCATGTGTCAACGGAAATACTTTTCAAAAATTGCCCTAAATCAAGACAGCGACATTTTGTCAGCGGTGAAGTTTGTGAGGTAAATGTGACCTTCAGAGACCTTTCAAAGATTTACACTTTTGGAAATTTCAATATTGATCTGCAAATCTATGTTTTTGGCTCATTTTCTGGATTCTCTCCCTTAGCGCATTTATTTGCTTTGTCTTCATTTAACCATTGGAATTTTTGGTAGTTGGTTTTACACAAACATTAAGTCTTTTAAAGGTCACTGCACATTCAATTGAAAAGTGAAAGTTAGGCTTTTGCCAAGGCACTTTAATTTTTGTCCCACTAAAAGAAAATCACACAATAAGCTTTTAAGCTGTAATCAAGTAATGCATCATCTATTGATGACAGTTGATTTGGTGCTGTCCTGGCTGTCCATCAGGTATTTTGTAGAAAAGAGCCTGAGGGAAAAGCAACAAAAAAAGGCAGCCTAAACGGTGTTGGATTTGTAAAATGTGTTGCAGCTTTGCCTCGGAGTTTCTTGCTCACATTGATTTCATGTAGTTTTCCCTGAAGGCATGTCTTTCTGTCAATTCCAAAGCATTTCCCATCAGGACTGTATGCAACCTTCAATATGTTCAAATCAGCTTATTGAATGGTCAGTTGCTCATCAGACCGTCTTCATTTAATTTGCTCAGTTGCTTATTATTCTCAAGACGTATTCTTCAGTCATTCTTGGGATTGCAGCAGGATTAGATTTTCCTAGGTGGTTGTTGCCCTGCAATCAGCCAACAGGACTTGAATTGAAGCTGCGCTACAGAATGGATACAGAATGTCTTTCTTCAACCTACTATTTCAAACTGCTCATGAAAGAATTGTTCAATGGGCCCGACAATAATCTAAGGAAATAAATTAATAGCTAAAGAAAGTTAAGTTGTTTCATAATTATAGGAGTCAGTTCGACTGTACCATATGGTTATTATTAATCTAGACATTGCAAGGGAAGTGATAAGTCTACCAAACTCCCATGTCATTGCTAGACTGGAGCAACTTTTTTCCCACAGCAAATTTCTATGAGTAACCATTCCTAAATTCTTCGTTAGAAGCGGGAATTATAAAGTGCTCAACATATTTGATGAAAGCCAAAAAACAAATGTATATTATATATGTTATAGAATTTAAGGAGAATAACAAATTAAGAAAATAACTCTCAAAATACAATGTCACATAAGTCCAGTCGTCCACCCATTTATAAAACCAACGGCTTTCGGAATAAAAGTATTACAAAATCTTGCTATTCTACAATAGGATACATCAAATCTGACTCCTCTGGATTAGGAATTAAGGTGATGAGACTGAGATTATTGCACCAAAGTCTCACAACTCCTCTCATTGCTGCACATTGGAACAATTAGAATCTGATCATGGTGAGGTGTACTAAAGCAGTCACGAGCCACACAGTATATCATGTACCGTACTGAATTGCTCATAGCTCAAAAAACTTTAATTGCATTGACAGAAAAGTGTCTGTAGTACATCATTGTTTTAATTAGCTTTCTCGTCATTAAGTCAGAAAAAAGTGCCAGGATTTCACGGAAATTCTCTAAATCTGATCTGAAATCCTCTTAATCTGATCTGAATCAGCTTTTCATCAATCAAAAACTATTAAATGAGATTCCGGCATAATTGGAATTTTGTGCTAAACAGTACATCATAGGTGATAGGAGCTGTAAACTATCGCCTCATCCTTTACTTAAGGTAGCTCAATACTCGTGAACTTTCTAAGATAGGATTTCTTTAAAATAGTTTAAAATGATCCAAAATATAGTCCATAGCAAGGATATATAAACAAAAGTGGTCGCTACCAGCCTTTCTTTCAAAATATTTGAGGTTTTTTAAAAAGAAAGTCAGTCCAAGCAAACCTGAAAAACTGAATTTTTTTCTTAATTTTTTTACTGCGAAGTTTTCCCTGCCATTCAGTGACCATTCATCCTATGTTATTAAATCAAGCATGGAATTAAAGAGGAAAGGTTGATGGAAAGCTGACTAAAATTCCAGAGAAATATATTTAGTTTAAAAAACTTTTCTAGGGGTTCGGAACAAAAGTTTCAATTTTGAAAATTAAATATTTTCTATGAACCATAGCGCAAAAAAAAACGACGAGATGGAATTCTTTATGTCTTTGTCATTTGCTTCCAAATAAAGTGAGGAACAATATAATGATACAGACATATGGCCCAACAGATATATTTATGTCACAGAGTCATTTTTGAGAAATTAGACATGCTTGCCAAAAATCTCCTGCAGACATTTTCTACCAAGAGTAGAGAACTGAAAGTCCGTCAGACTATAGTATTCGTCATAGCGCATCTAATGCTCTAAACGAGAAGTCTCTAAACACAATAGAAGTGGCGCAAATGGCAAACGAAGCGGCCATCGGATGGAATTTTCCAAATTGAAAAAGATGAAAAAGAAGTGTCAGCAGAGCCCTGCTGCTGTGGTGACGTTACGATAGATAGGGCCTGCCTGGCTGCGCGGAAATGTGCGTAAATGACCATTTTACATGAGTAGCGAGCCACCTTATTTCGGCATCAAATAATAGTATCACATTATAGCCTTTCTGGCAATACACAATATTTAGCCAAAAAACATATGAAAGCTGAATACTTTGTGAACAATAACTAAACAAATTGCATTGAGACTGTTTTCAAATTAAAAAGATATTGGTTGAATCTACAAACTTATCGGTCCATATATTTCAAGCTGATCCAAAAGTAGGTTGTTCATCAAAGATTTTTATATTATGGTAACCAAATACAACTAACATCCTGCCTTTATGTTTGTTTGTAACAAGCAATCTTCCTTTTCCCATGGTTGTGTAAAAGTGGTCAGTGAACCAACTTTTTTATAGAATGGGTATTCTTTGATCATGAGATCAGCAGATCTTCGGCCTAAATAATGTCTCAAGATGACATTATTGACATTCTTTACTTGGCTGATCCCCCTGAAAAAAACACTTGACCTTAATGTTGAACATATACTGGTGTGCGTTATTGAGTGAATTTGTTTTTATTTTAATCCTACAAAGAATACAATGTTAGAATTAATTGGTCAATAACGTTTTTTTGGAGGGCATTATGGGGTATTAATCAGTTATGTCCTGAGGGCAGAAATCATTAACTTAATGCCAGAGCTGCCAGACGAGGGCATTAATTGATTTCTGCCCGAGGGCCATAACTGATTAATACCCAATAATGCTGACAAAAAAATGTCATTATCATTATTACTATTTTAACCCAGCATCCCCCTCCTTCCCCGCAAAAAAATATCATGACTCTGACACGCTTAAATTTGTTTGAAACGTTTAATGAACTGACAACAATTAAAGGCTCATATTAAATGAGCAGTTATGAAATGTGTACAATAATTAAAGGCTCAAATTTAGGACTACAGATTTAGGCCAACTTCAGCTGAATTTTAAATGAGCAGTTATGAAATGTGTACAACAATTAAAGGCCCACATTTAGTACAACAGATTTAGGCCTACTTCAGCTGAATTTTGAATGAGCAGTTATGAAATGTGTACACCAACTAAAGGCTCATATTTAGGAATACAGATTTACTTCAACTGAATGTTAAATGAGCAGTTATGAAATGTGTTGCTGATCATTGGGTTCGAAACTTGTTTGCTGCTGTTGACGTAACTTTGGGTCATCAACCTTGGGGAGAGCATAACAGTCCCATCTTTGTCAGCAGTGTGGTGCACAAATGTTTCTGTCTCAACAGAAGAGGTCACAGTTCGAAGCTCCTATCACCTGCATGTGATGTTCTGTCTAGCACAGAATTCCAATTATGCCGAAATCTCAGTGAATAGTTTCTGATTGATGTAATGCAAAACTGCTTCAGATCGGATTGAGAGGATTTCAGCAAAAGCCTGGCACTTTGTTTTTTCTGATTTACGATGCTAAAAGCTAGAACAAGAGATAGCTAATTAAAACGTTCATGTACTGCATTCACTTTTCTGACAATGCAATTTCATTTGTGTGGCTCATGGCGGCTTTTGTATGGCTGGCCGTGATAAGATTCTCATTGTAACAATGTGCAACTATGAGATGAGTTGTGAATATTCAGTGCAACAAGCTTTGACATTCTACCCAGTCAACAATTTGACCTCACTGTGATATCTATGTGAGCTCTTCAATGATGCCTTGAAAGCTCACAGAAAAGACCTCACATCAACCTCATTTTGAAGCCAGTCAATGAGGGTGATTTGAGCTAAAGTGTTGAGGTCACACTGTGAGCTCTCTGTGAGCCTAACGTGAGGTCTCATAGTGAGATTTGTGTGACATTCTTGTGAGCTTTCTGTGAGCTCTCTGTGAGCTCTCTGTGAGCTCTCTTTGAGCTATTATGTGAGCTGTTAGTGTGAGCTCTCTGTGAGCCTTTTCTGAGGTCAATTCTGCATGGTGAACTTCCTTTGACCTTTGGAGGGTGAACTACCTGTGACCTCAAATCACCCTCATTGACCTCTTCAAGAGTTAGATAAATACACATAGAGAATAGCAAGTTTGTTCCATCATTTTATTTGTAAAATCACATTGCTGGATTGGGGGGCAGGGGTGGGGTTTCATTCAATCCTCTTCATTCCTGCAGTCCAACCCATAAATATGAACCATCAACCTGAAACATGACAAAAAAATAGGCTGCGCAGCAGCAAACCTTCAGCGAATAACACATTTAGAAGATTACATTACATCATAAAATTGGCGTGTTTACCAAATTCCGCATATTATAGGTATGCAACAGTGGTCGAGTAATGGCGTTCTATTATCTTTTATTTGCCTGCTGCCCTGCGATCTACCTGTGTGCTTGCCAGGGTTTGTAAAAGCAGGGAAAGGCCTTATTATACTAATTTACTTATATTATGGTACGGTTTTATGCATGTACAAAGTTTTTCCAATCATTCAAAAGGTGTTAAATAAAAGTCAAAAAGCACTGCTACATTTTATAGGTGATACGTGTAGGAAATGGCATTGCTGTATATGCAATAGTGGGCACGTTTTGGCTGCAATGAGAAAATAAGTATTTTTAATATTTTTTCTCAATATTACAAAAAGTATAGAATATGTACCAGTCAGACCATGAAAAGGCACAACTAGACCACATAAGTGATATGTGTACCAAACTTTATCCATGTACATGCAATAGTGACCAAGTCTTGGGCCAGAAACAAAAAATTTATTTTTTCTCTTTTTGGTTTAAACATATTTATTACCTTTGCTAACGAGCCGTAGGCTCAATTACAAGCTCAGGTGTTAGTAGTAAAACATGAAAACAAAACACACAGCTATCGGCTAAGGTCATCACCCACACAAGCATAAGCATAATAATTCACTAAATTGTTACACACATGCAATGGTGCGGCCATACCACAGCACCGTTAGCCGCTCTTGCTGCCTACAGTGCCATGGGTAGCCACACCACGCATTGAATGGTACCAGATCACGATAATTAGAGTCAAATGATTAGAATCTGCTTGAAGCGGTAATAAAACTAGCAGTGCACTTAATAATGCTAAGGGAGACATCCAGTTGCAGAGACTTGTCTCCAAATAGGAGTAAATTCACAGTTGGTTCCAAGGAAGTTAAATTGTTAATATCATTTATTAATTTTTGCCTTGGAGCAATATAAAGAGGGCACTCGAGCAGATAGTGGTGGGAGGTCTCAGAGTCATGTTGACAGCTACATCGCGGAGAGTCAATGCAACCTTTGTTAAACAAATGAGCACAGAGATCACCAAATTGTAACCTCAATTGACTGATAACAACTTCCTCTTTGCGCGACAGTTCGACAGGCAACAGTGATGGGCCATTCAGATTTTGCACGGAGGTGGCAATCTTCTTAAAGGAAGCGAGACTACTGGATGCCCTTGTTTGGAGCTGTAGGGAATTCCACAGTGATATGCTACTTGGAATAAAAGATTTACGATATATTTCTTTGCGCATAATTGGAAAATTCACCTGAAGGTGATATGGCCCTCTAGTGCTATAATTGTGAGCAGGTTTCAGGTTGTCTAAGATAGATGTCAAGTAATGTGGGCAGTGATTGTAAAACATCTGGTACATTTTGAAAAGTTTCCGTCCCTGCCTTCTTGAGGATAAGGGAACCCAGCCTAACTCCCGATAAAGCCCATCATGAGAAGTATATCTTTTCGCACCAGTTGCAATTCTGGCTGCCTCAAGTTGCACCCCCTCAAGTTGGTCAGATTGTTCATTGGTGCAGCTATCAAAGAATATGTCACCATATTCAAGGATGGGCCTAATGAACGACAAATAACAACGTGCAAGAGACTTCCTAGAAGCACGGTACTTGAAAGGTTTAAGAAGACCAAGGCGTTTGTTTGCTTTAGCCACGATACTAGAGATGTGCTTGCTCCAAGAAAGGTCACTTTGCAAAGTCAATCCCAGATGTGAATGAGAATGAACCTGCTTTAAGTGATAGTCACCAAATTTAACACAAGGGGTCACTTGGGTGTTAGTAGAACAGCTAAAGACCATGAACACTGTCTTCTCTGCATTGACTGTAACTAGCCATTTGTCTGCCCATAGCTTAATGTTATAGAGATCCCTGTTAATAACTTCAAGAGCTGATGGCTCAGTGGCAGAGCAAGGCTGGAAAAGGCAAGTGTCGTCAGCAAACAGATATGCATTACTTTGTACATCAGCTGTAATGTCATTTTATAAATACTAAGAAAAGTAGAGGTCCCAGGACAGAGCCCTGTGGGACACCTGCTGGGATAGACAGCATAGTGGAGTGTGATCCATTCAGAATAACACACTGTTTGCGACCTGTTAAATAAGACCTTAACCATTTGTGCATATCGCCTGTGATGCCAGCATTTTCCAGTTTGTATAATAATCCCTTGTGCCACACCATGTCAAAAGCTTTGGTCAGATCTAAAAAGACGGCAATAACATCATCACTCACATCTGCAGATTTGTACAGGTGCTCAAGTATGTATATTAGTTGGTTGACAGTGCTATCCTTTGGGATAAATCCTGACTGGCGAGCATTTAACAAATTATTATTTTTTAGGAAGGTAAATATGTGATTGAATACCAGACGTTCAAATACTTTGGCAACACAAGGAAGTAGCGAAATGGGCCTGTAGTTAGTGCATAGCATAGGGTCACCCTTTTTGAATAGTGGCAGAACATTCGCAAGTTTCCACATATCGGGAAAGACACCTGCATCAAGAGAAAAGTTAAATAGTTTGCATAGAGGTTCAGATAGTGGTAGAGCAGCTTCTCTCAGTATGAAATTCCCAATTCCATCGGGTCCAGTAGCCTTACTTGTGTCAAGATTTTTTAAAATTCCATACACCTCAAAGGGTTGAATGTGAAGAGCCTCAATACAAATGGATGGAATAACAGGTGAATCTAAAGATTCAGTGTTAGAATCATCAAGCGTAGCTTGTTGGACAAAATGTTTGTTAAACAGTTCAGACTTTTCCACATTGGATGTGATAATATTGTCATCATCTTTCAAAGGAGAATCATAATTTGAGCTACTGCCAGTGCAATTTTCTTTTGCATGGCGCCACCAGAGTTTGGCATTGTTGGTTTCTGAGAATTCATGCTCAATTTTCCTTTTGGATTTGCGGATTTCAGAGACCACCTCCCGGCGAACTGCCTGAAAGTTGGCATAGTCAGCATCTCTTTTTCTTTTTCAATATTTCAAATAGCATTTAATATTTTCCACCAGACCTTTCAAAGGGCACAACAAGACCTTATGGGCCAAGTGTGTACCAAACCTTATCCATTTACATGCAATAGTGACCGAGTCTGAGCCCAAAGAACCAAAAAAAACATATTTTTCTATTTTCCAAATTTTTGCAAAAAGTATAAAATATCCATCAATGAGACCTTCAAAAGGCACAACTAGACCATATAGGCCACATCTATACCAAATTTCATAAGTGCACATGCAATAGTGACTGAGATTTGGCCCGGAAACGAACAAAAATAATTTTTATATTTTCTCAATTATTTCAAAAGGTATTGAATATCTATCAATTAGACCATCAAAAGGCACAACAAGATCATACAGGCTATATGTGTACCAAATTTCATCCATGTACACTCAATAGAGGCCGAGTGCTGGCCCGGAAACGATCTATCCGCCCGCCGCCCGACCGCCCGCCCACCCGCCCGCCCGCCCGCCCGGCGGACGGACAACATTTTTACCCAAGTGATTACAATACCTTCTTCGAACTTCGTTCGCTGAAGGTAAAAATGATACAAATAAATGTATGTGCTACATATATCAGCTGTTTGAATAATTTCCCAGTAGGCTGAATCATCTTATACTATGAGTGTGGTTGATATATATTATCTAATTATTCAAAAGTACATGGTCAATATACTACAGAAACAGTTTAAAATGGAAAATATTACCCATTTATACATATTAAACTGTGTGTTTCTTTAGTGTAATGGCACCTGATACAAAAAGGCAGTTAAAAGATTGTGCCAAAATTGCTGTACAAAAACCCACACTGCTGTCAATTTTTCGGAGGCTTAATTTCAAGGCTGGTAGAATCACTGAATGTTTAAATCCATGCTAACATAATTTTCAACACTACAAACTATGTAAAATCATACTTACAGGCATTATTTCATCTCCCAAATTTCCTGTTGCATGTTGATTCAAAATGGTGGATGGAATGTTGTGATGGTCGTATGATGTCACTTCCTGTCACAAAGAGCTCACAATGTGAGCTCTCTGTGAGATCTCTATATGACCTTTAGTGGTACCACTGTGTGAGCTCCTTGTGACCTCTCTGTGAGATCGGTTAGTGACACCATCATTTGTGAGATCACTGTGAGCTCACATTGTTCCCACATTTTGACCTCAGTATGTGAGATTTCTGAGGGCTCTCCATGAGGCAGAAATGCATGAGGTCACAGTGTGAGCTCTCTGTGACATCTCTGTGTGAGTTACTTGTGACATCTCTGTGAGATCTCATAGTGACAACATCATTTGTGAGATCACTGTGACCTCACAGTGAGCCCACATTTTGACCTCAGTATGTGAGATTTCTGAGAGCTCTGCATGAGGTAGCAAAACTTGCAATGCATGAGGTCACAAGGTATGAGGTCACTGTGATGTCTTGATGACACCCTCCTACATGACATCACCATGTGAGTTTCTTGTGATCTCACAGTGAGTGCTGTGCAGACTCAAATGTTGACTGGGTAATCATTTTAATTTGTCATGATGCACAGGAGTCAAATTTCAAATTTGATGTACCTTAAAGTAGAATAACAGGATCTTGTAATACTTTTATTCTCACAGCCATTCAATATGTAAAAGTATGGACATACAGTACAAATTTCTAAAAGTGGCTCAGCTTAGCTGTCTGTAGCTATTCATTACTAGTCTTATGCATATCTATCCATAGCTATCCATTTCTATCCTTTTGTATACACTGGAATCTCTTTACCCTTGTTTAAACAATAGTAATTGTGGATAGCTATGGCTAGCAATGGATAAGTGTAGCTTAGTTTAGCTTGGAATGGCTATGGATAGATAGCTAAGCCTAGATTTTAAATGACGAGCCACTTTTAGAAATTTTTACTGTATTTTACGATTTTCCTTTTCTTTATATTTTATTCTTGTGGTGTTTCACGCGCCTTGATCTGTTTTCACTGATTAATAGTTGAAACTTGATCTTTGGGCAATCTTAATGCATGTCCTTGTGTAGTAATATCAAATTACTCTTTCAATTTCTTGCTCAAAATAAACAGTAAAGAATATTTTTGTCGCATGTGCCTCCAGAAAATCTTTAAAAAAATTGCTATAAATTAAGATAGCGACATTTTGTGTTTAAATTGTGACGTAAATGTGACCTTCAGAGACCTTCCTTAAATTTTACACATCAGGAAGTTTCAGTATTGGTCTATAAATCTATGTTTTTTTTGCTCATTTCCTGGATTCCCTCCTTTAGTACTTTATGTGCTTTGCTTGATTTGACCATTGGAATTATTGGTAGTTGGTTATGCACAAACATTAAATCTTTTAAAAGGCTACTGCATTTTCAATTGAAATGTGCAAAGTTTGAAAGTAAGGCTTCTGTCATGGCACATCAATTTTTTCCTTCCCAAAGAAAATCACCCAATCAGCTTTTAAGCTGTAATCAAGTAATGCATCATCTATTGACAATCTGGATTTGTTGCTGTCCACCAGGGATCTTAAAGTAAAGAGCCTGAGGCAAATGCTGTAAAAAGGCAGCCTAAAAAGTTTTGGATTTATCAAATGTGTTACAGCTTTGCCTTGGCAATGCTTGCTCACATTGATTTCATGTGTTCCCTGGAGGCATGTCTGTTTGTCCATTCCGAAGCATTTCCCATCAGGACCGTGTGCAGCCTTCAATATGTCCAAATCAGCTCATCAGGAATGGCTAATTGAATGGTCAGCTGCTCATCAGACCGTCTTCATTTAATTTGCCCAGTTGCTTATTATTCTCGAGACGGATTCTTCAGTCATTCTTGGGATTGCACCAGGATTAGATTTTCCAAGGTGGCTGTTGCCTTGCAATCAGCCAACCGGACTTGAATTGAAGCTACGCTACTGAATGATACAGAATGTCTTTTTGCCAACCTGCTATTTCAAAAGAATTGTTCAATGGCACAGACAATAATCTTAGAAGATAGGCCTATAGTAAAAGCTAATTTTTATTTGAAATAGCCTGCTAAAGAAAGTGAAGTTTTTTCATAATTCTAAGTATCAGTTTGTCTTTAGACATTGCAAGGGAAGTGATAAGTTTATCAAACTCCGATGTCATGGCTAGACTTGATCAGTGTTTTTCAAACAGCAAATTTCTATGAGTAGCCATTATTATATTCTTTGTCTGAATTAGTTGGAATTATAAAGTGCTCAACATGTCTGATGACTGCCAAAAACAAATATATATGTTATTAAATCAAAGGGGAATTATATTAAGAAAATAACTCAATGTCATGTAAGTCCAGTTGTCCATCCACAGTGGCCTTCAGAATAAAGAAATACAAAATTTTGCTATTCTACAATAAGGTACATCGAATCTGACTCCTCTGGGTTACAAATTAAAATGATGAGACTGTTAAGAGTTTATTGCACTCAAGTCTCACATCTCCTGCATCTGCATTTAGGAACAATTAGAATCTTATCATGACGAGGTGTACTAAAGAAGCAAAGTGCCACACAGTTTGTCCTATACTGAATTGCTCATATCTCAAACGACTTTAATTTTAATTGCATTGTCATAAAAGTGTCTGCAATACATCACTGTTTTAATTAGCTTTCTCTTCATTAAGTCAGAAAAAAGTGCCGAGACTCACTGAAATTATCTTAATCTGATTTGAAATCCTCTTAATCTGATCTAAAGCAGCTCTTCATCAATCAGAAACTATTCCCTAAAATTCAGGCATAATTGGGATTTTGTGCGACACAGTACATCACAGGTGATAGGAGCTTCAAACTATCGCCCCATCCTTTACTTCGGCATCACATCATAGTATCACATTATAGTCTTTCTGGCAAAACACAATATTTAGTCAAAAATGCATGAAAGCTGCATAACTTTTGAACTGTAGCTTAAAAAATTGCATTGAGACTGTTTTCAAATTAAAAAGATGTTGGTCGATATATATTTCAAGCTGATCTGAAAATAGGTCGTTCATCAAAGATCTTAATATTATGATAACCAAATATAACTAACACCCTGCCTTTATATGTATTTGTAACAAGCAAACTTCCTTTTGGTTGTGCAATAGTGGTAAGTTAACCTGCCTTATTTTAGAATGGGTAGTGTATATTCTTCGATCATGAGATCAGCAGATCTTCGGCCTAAATAATGTCTCAAGATGACATAATTGACTTGGCTGATCCCCCTGAAAAAACACTTGACCTTAATCATACTAGTGTGCGCTGTTGAGTGAATCTGCTTTCATTTTAATCCTACAAAGAATACAATGTTGGAACTAATGGATAGTAAAAGGGGCAGGAATCCTGATGCATCATGGCCAATGCAACTGGCAGGACCTTCAATCCTTCAGTTTTTACGGTGGAAAATGCAAATCCTGTTACAAGAGATTACTATTTAACTTCATCATGCATGCATTGAACTAAAGCAAGCAGGTGCTTGGAAAAAAGGGATTATATGCTTTGGTCATGCTTTGCAGACAATGTGCTCCCACCTCAACACCATGCCGAAGCCTGAAGTTTTCTGGCAAACACATACAGCCTTTTAAAGATGGGAGGATGGATGTTTGGGGCTTTACGACCTGTATTTATGCACTTGGTAGGCTAATTGGGACAGGAGGAGGACATGTCTTTTATAAATTGACCAGTAGAGCCAGGTGTTCGGCATAAAACATTTTAGGCCTATGTATCATCAAGGAATATTCACATTCTTATTGAAGTAAGGTAGGCCTACTATGAATTTTTCTTTCATTAGTTTGGAGATCTGTTGTTGTTCAGTAATTAAAGTTCTCCTGTTGATTAGGACTATATTGAAAATGAAGAACTTCTCTTTAAATCTAATCTAAGAAAGCAAAGGAAAAGGCAATTAAAAGTTGATGAGAGACACTCATGTCTTTTGACAAAGCAATTTAAGTTTTTGGAGTTCTGGGCAGATTCCGTATCGAGTCAAAAAGATATGGATTAAGCATATGTGTACTTGATATTCTTCAGGTTTTTCAGTATCTTGATATGTTTTTGAAGATACAAAAGCAATTTTTCAACAAAACCAATTTAATGAGATAAGATGTCTTTAAGAATAGTTTTGAAACTTTTAAATCTCTGTCGTGTGTCAGCATAATTATGTTGCATAATTATCCTTGTAAAATAGGGCTGATGTAAGAGATATAGCAACATTGCCACATTGTAACCATTCAGTAAAATACAAAACATTCATTGTTCATGTCATATTTCAAATTTTGTCAAATTACAAAATATCATGTGTACATAAGAAACATCTGAGAAACTTGAAAAATCAATTTAAAATGAAGTATGTGGCTTTTGACGTCCTGCTAAAATAATCTGAAGTAGCTTTCCATCAATCAGGAACTATTCATCAGGGTGCAGTCATAATTGGAATTTCAAGTCAAACAGATCATTAATTACAACACAAGGGAGCTCGACATAATGAGCTCATCAGCTGGGACTTCAGGGATTTGGCATCCTTTTTTAGTCGAGGGAATCTGAAAAAAAAATTGCTTTAAATACTTTCCAAAGAATTGCAATCACACATTCAAAGACCTCCATTTGTAGGACTTGTTTGAATTGTCTGGTCTCAGTATATACCCAGAAAAATGTGATATGTATTGGCAAATTCTAAAAATCCAATCTTTTAAAAGCCCATTGTTTGAAGAGTATGCAGTTTCTTCGTAAGTGAGGCACAATCCTTAGCCACTAAGCATTTTGTTTGCCTGACAAACAAAATTGCTGAGGGCATCTGTAAAAGAGTGCATTTCCCTTGAGAATAGAAGCTTTCTGCAACAAGCGCTATAAAGGCAGTACAGCTCTTATTAATACACAGTGGTATGTACCTGTATTATAAAGAGGTAGCTTAACTGGGGGGTCTCGAGCGGGGGGGGGGGGCACCTGGGGGGCACATGATTCTCTGGGGGGGGCACCCACCGTACTAATTGTATATTGGGGGCACCCACCCTACTAATTGTATATGAGGGGCACGTGCCCCCCCTGTTCCCCCCATAGGGACACCACTGATTATAAGACCACTGAGGTAAGACCAACTTGGCTTTGGTAACTGCCTTCCTCCGGAGGGGGATGGTTATCAGGTAAAAGAAAACTTTTTCTGATTCACTGATGAAAAGATACTTCAGACAAGATTCAGAGGATTTCTGTAAAAATCTGGCACTTCATTTTGACTTAAAATGAAGAAAAAATACTGAACAAGAAAGAGCTAATTAAAACATTGATACGCTGCTTCCACTTTTCCTGACAATGCAATCAAAATTAAACTGCGTTTAAAGTTCTTTGAGAGATGAGGCAGTGCAATGAACATGACAAACTGTCTTAATTGCTTCAGTATAGTCTGTCTTCATCTGATTGTATCATTTTACAATGATGAGTGCAGTACATTTTCAACTATAATAATTAATATGCATGAAAATGATGAATTTTTTAAAAACCGCGAATGTGTAAGATTCACATCTTATTGCAAGACATGTAATAAATGGGTTTATGTAGACAATATATATGAGGTGGCGCCGCTAACTTGACCAGTCAAGGTTGAATAAGCACATTATATTTCAAATATTTTTGGAGGACATGAGGGATGTACGTGAATTTAAAATATTGGACAAAATCCGTGAATACATGGTGATCATCCAACAACCAGGACAATGATGTAACAATTGGATTTAACAGTTTTTCTACAAGGAGCCAGTTTGAAAATTTTGACAAAGATTTTGTTATGAATCCAGTCGTGACGCTACCAACCATGCAGAGCTATTTTTAGAGTCAACTGAGGTCTATTTTTAGCTGCAGCAGGAGGCTGTGAACTTGCGACGCTACCAAGCTCAGAGGCTGTAAAATTGTGACGCTACCAAGCTCAGGGATTGTGACGTCATCTCTGAGAGTTGAATGACCTTTGCGGAATTTGGAGATCCAGGATTACCGTGATGTCCTCTCATAGAGGTGAATGACCTTTGCTGAGGTTGAAGATCCAGGAGCAATGAGCGCAAGCAATATGACAGAAAAGGCCCTTATGAAATAACATTGTTCAGTGCCCGATCTGTACAATTGCAAATTTATTAAAAATGGAACAATTGAACAATGATGACAAATTTGAAGGTGACTCTGTTATCATTGGTTCGACAATCAATGAAAGTCAGCTGTTAGCTGATTTTTACAGTCCCAATCATACCATCATCCACATACCGGAAACTTTAATGGGAGATAATTCTCTTATTTTTGAGGACTCTGGATCTTTTATACAAACAATTCCTGAAACTCAGAACACTCCCACAGTGTCAGCATTGAGTCACTCAATGGATTCAATGTTTTTACATACAAATCAAGAAGCGAGCCTTGCCTCTGATAGTTTTCTGAATGACTCTGCATCTCTTCTTCCTATTACCAATGGAATAATTGATGAATTTCCATTACTGAGGATGTCAATGCGATTCATACAAGAACAGTTACAGACTTATTGCATGCCAATGAACGCATCAAATGCTTACTCAAAGAAATAGATGAATTGAAATTGGAAATTGGAAAAAACTATAAATACAGCCCATCTATCCCTTGAACAGCCAGAAATGAAAAAGAGGACCGATATTCAACCGATCAGTAATACAAGACCAGATCGAAATGAAATGCTACTTTTCAGAGCCAGTGGGAGACATCAAATACTCTCAAATTTCTTCTTGGACAAGTTGATTATTAAAGGAGTAACATTCAACAGTGCTGAACAAGCCTATCAGTTTAAAAAAGCACAATTTCATGGCAGACAGGATCTAGCTATCAAGATTCTTCGAACAAGATCACCTTTCCAAATTAAAAAGATTGCAAATGGAATTATCCAGTGTCAAGCTTGGCATGAAGTCAAAACAGAAATAATGCAAGTAATCCTAAATGAGAAGGCGAAACAGTGCTCTACATTTAGAAAATCCCTTGTGAAGACTGGTTCCAAAAAACTCATTCACAATGTGGAAAGTGACAGTTTCTGGGGTTGTGGAGATAACTTTCTGGGTCAAAATGTTCAGGGGATGCTGTTGGAGGAGCTACGGATGAGCATTCAGCTTGAACTGCCAAAACCCCTGCAAACTGAACAAAAAGGAAAACAAAAATCAACAGAAACAGTTGACGATACTTCAACTAGTCAAAGACCGAAAATCTCCCCTCAAAGTGCTGTTCCTCCCTCCCCCTTTGCCATGGCCCATGCATCTGCAACGATCAACAACACTCGTCCAAAGATTGTAATAATAGGAAATTCAAACGCACATGGAATTTCCGAAGGACTCAATGAAAGAGGTCTCGATGCATGTGGTTATGTGTTCCCCGGTGGAACAATTTCCCACATCATTTCTCGCATACGTTATATGACGTCCTCCCAGAGCCCGGACTTCGTCATGCTCATGGCTGGAGACATTGAGGCTGCCGATGGCCTAGCTGCAGCAACAATATGTGCAAGATACGAACACTTGATAGAAGGGGCTAAACGAGCATTCCCTTTTTCTCGAATAATTATTTCGGGTCTTGCTCAAACTGGAGGTCACACCCAACAAGAGACTTTGAGAGATGTGAATCGGCATTTAGAAATTTTAGGTAATGAAGAGAGACTTCTTGAATTTATCTGTAATGAACAAGCTAAATTGCGTGACCACATACATCTGTCACGTAACTCTGTCAACAAACTCTCGTTCAATGTGTCACTTTATGTAAAGAAGGTTTTTCTGTGAGATGGTTTCAGCCACTTTCCGCAGCTTGTTGCAATGAAACCTTGTTAGTAAACTGTAACTATAATGAAACAAAACCATCTCAGTACGACTATGAAGGTCAATCGGTTTCCTTATCTAATACTGAGCATGAACGGTCTGATAATAAGTTAGACACATATGATGAAAATGATTTGTCTGATTTACCCAAAAATATGGTTTTTCAAAGAAATGTGTTTGATATTGATGAAGGTGGATTAGGTAATCTTAAATTTATGTCATGGAATATACAGGGTGTTGGTTGTAAATTAGAGTTAGAGGAGATAAGAAATATGATAACCTGTTTTGATGTCATTTTCTTGTACGAAACTATGAAGCTGGATTCCTTTGACCCACAAATGCAGGGTTACAATTATTTCCATTATCAAAGAAAATACAAACATCCTAAAGCCAGAAGGCCCTCTGGTGGCATTGCAGTGCTAATCAAAACAGATTTATTTGAATCAAAAACCTTAACTATTGAAAAAGCCAATGAATGGGTTATATGGCTGAAAGTTAGGAGATCAACTCATGAAATGTTTATTGGTGGTGCCTACATTCCCCCTGAAGATAGCACAATCTATCTTAATAGTAGATATGGTTATGACATAATGAATAGATTAAGGGATGACCTTGCTTGTTTACTTGAGCGGACACCTTTTGTGTCACTTTGTGGAGATTTCAATAGTAGAACTGGTGATAAGAAAGATTTTGAGGAAATAGTTCATGGGAAAAACTCTCAAATCTCTGACTTCGGTCGTGGGAATTGTGATGCCATGGCAACAAATACTAGCTGGTCAAGAAAACCCAGGCAGTCAAAAGACAAAAAGACAAACAATTACGGAAAAGATCTCATTAATCTATGCCGGGCAAGTGGTTTAAGAATTATGAATGGTTTATTTGATGAAATTAGAACTGATCGATTTACATGTCATACACCAATGGGACAGAGTGTTGTTGACTATTTGCTTTGTAGTGAACCAGTGTATTATTGTCTTCATGAATTTGTCATAACTGATAAACTTACGGAGTCAGACCATACACCTCTCAGTTTCTCTTTTAAATTGCCTACGATAACTAAAAAAGATAGTTACACTGAAGGTGATAGATCTCGTAATAAAATATTCAAATATGTGTTTGACAGCAGTAAAATTGACGAGTTTCTCTCTAACTTTGACAGTGAAAATGCCCAAACAACATTGTATAAGTTAGGCTGTGACATTGAGTCTAAAGTAGATACAGACACTGTCGTTGATACTGTATACCATTATGTAAGAGATAGAATACAGCCAATATTTAAGAAGAAGAAATCTAGGTCCACAAAATGCACATTTCCAACCAACAAATGGTTTGACAGTGAATGTAAAAATTTAAGAAAATCTTTGAATGAGTTTGCCAAACAAAATGACTTAGCTTTACATTTTAATAAAACAAAATATTATTACTTACTCAAAACTTACAAAAGAGTAATTCAAAAGAAGAAACGGCAATTTCAAGAAAAAAATCGAGAAGAGATACAAAAACTTATGGGTAAAAATCAATCAGATTGCTGGAAGTACTGCAGTAAACTAAAGTCTTTGGGGAAAAACCGAACTAATTACCCTGATTTAGAAACTTTTCACAATTACTTTAAAAAACAATCTCTTCCACCTGAACGAGATTATTTTGACAATGAAAACATGACTCATGTAAACAATATTGTACAAACTTCTGAGTATAGCTGCTGTAATGACATTGCTCGTCAGATTTGTGATAATGTAATAACTGAGGAAGAAGTTGCCCTGCATTTTAAGAGACTTAAAAATAATAAAGCAGCAGGTATAGATGGCATACCGGCAGAATTCTATAAGTATGCAAGTGAAAAACTTGTAATGCCATTTTGCGCTGTATTCAATCACATTTTTGATAACGGGGAATATCCCTCTCAGTGGTCTGAAGGACTCATCAATGCCTTATATAAAAAGGGAAGTCGTTCGGATCCTGATAACTACAGAAAAATCACCATTAATGTTGTAATGGCAAAAATTTTTGATTCTATCCTGAATAGTCGGTTGTATTTCAAAAATGATGCTCTGAACCTAGATGACCCTTGTCAATTTGGTTTCACTCCTGGAACCAGTTGCACTGACTGTGTTTTCATTCTAGATACAGTTATAAGTTATCAGCAAGCAAAGCGAAAACCAGTTTATTTGTGTTTTATTGATTTTACAAAAGCATTTGATTATATTAATAGGAATGCACTGTATTTCAAATTAATGCAGCAGAAAATTGGTCAAAAAATGCTCAAAATTATGATTAGCATGTTTGACAAAGCAAAAGCAAGAGTCCACCACAGTGGGAATACTGGTGATGATATTGACAGCATATGTGGGGTCTTACAAGGCGGGATTCTTAGCCCCAAACTATTTAATGAATTCATGTCTGATCTACCCCAGTATCTTGATAAGGCAGATGGAAAAACACTGAACAATTTTACTGTAACACACATTATGTACGCTGATGATATTGTACTTGTATCAGATTCTGTGAAATGTCTACAGAATAGCATTGATTCAGTACAGGAATTTTGCAAAAAATGGCATCTTATTGTAAATATAGGGAAAACCAAAGTGATGCAGTTTAATAACAAATCGGTTAATTCTTTCTTCTGCAATGGTAATGAGCTAGAAAATGTAGATAACTTTAAATACTTGGGTCATATGCTTACCAATAAGCATAAAATACATAGCAAAATGACTGAATACCTTTCAACACAAGGACATAAAGCACTTTTTGCCCTACTAGCTGATTCTAAGCAAGTGTTGGGACAAATGGATCCAACTGTCTCTTTACAAATGTTTGATACTTATGTATTGCCAATTCTGGAATATAATAGTGAAATATGGACTAGTGATAAACCTGTATTGGAATTAGAAACTCTGCAACTTGGATTTCTAAAAAATATGCTAGGCGTACGAAAACAAACTCCATCCTTAGCGATTTATGGTGAAACCGGTAGATTTTCTTTGCATGTGAGACAAAAACTTAGAATGATGAATTACTGGATACGATTGGAAGGTGCACCTGATAGTAGCCTATTGAAAAAATGCTTGCTAGCTCAGAAAGATATTTATATGAAAAGAGTGAATGAAAGTAATTGGTTCGGAAGATTAAGAAGAATATTAAGTTCTTGTAATATTGAAAATGACATTGTAAACCGTACTGACTTAAGCATGATTGGCGTTTACAGAGCAGTGAAACTGAGGCTGTATGAAATTGAGCAGGAAAAACTTATTATCACCATAAATGATAGTACACAGCAGCCAAAACTTAGGACATACAAATTGTTTAAAATTGATTGTAGACTTGAACCATATCTTAAGCTGAGACAAAGTCGAAAAATGTTAATCAAAATCGCTAGATTTAGGACTAGTTCACACAGTCTACATATTGAAACTGGAAGGCATCATAAACCAATAATTCCTGCAGCAAATAGAATATGTGAAAAATGTACATTAAATGTAGTGGAGGATGAAATTCATTGCCTTATAGTGTGCCCTGCTAATGAGTTGCTTCGTGTTAACCTTTTTTCGACAGCAACAACCTTAATAAATGATTTTCTGATTTTGAATGATAATGATAAATTTACATCAATAATGAAAAACAAAGAACCCGAAATGTTAAGTTGTCTAGGAAAATTTCTCCTTGGAGCTGATGTTTGAAACAAACTATATCCTACATCGACACATGGTTTTGTGGAAGTGTATGAATACATGCATGTACCCACATACATATATATATATATCTTAAAATTTTGTGAATATCTCATGCCTGTATATATTGACTGCAGACACTGTTTTCTTATTATTTTCTATTTTAACTGCACAAATGTGTGTTTATTGATAGGCCTATATTACTAGAACAGGAATATGATAATTTGATAATATATACATGGTGATACCACAGTTATTGTGTCTTTTAAACCAAATGTTTCATTATTTTAATATGTCTCTTTCGCATAAGTGTAGTTGTAAATCTGTATTTGTAAATATCCATTTTGATATGTGTATGGGGTTTATTTTTATATAAAATCAATGTATGTAGATTATAATTACAATTAATGTTCTTAATTGCTTTATGTTTTCTTGTGTTCGTTAACTCCTGTGGCTGGAACCTGTGAATATAATAATATTATGTGATTTTGTATTATGACAATTATATCAAATATGATATTTACCGTCAATAAAAAAAAAAAAATATATATATATATATAAATATGGTAACACACCTCTAAATTCATTGAAGGTCTATAGGTCAGCTTTTTTGTATTTTAATAAGATTAGTTGAGCATTTTGTAATGCTCAGTCTGTGTTTGAATGTTTCCTTTAAAAATCAAGGATGAGTTCATATGAAGTCTTAATTAAAACCCCTGCTACTTGTTGTTTGATAGAATTACCATTACCTCACCGTGGATGTTTATAATAAAGACTATTTAAAATGACTAGCAGCAATGATCCTTGGAGCAGCTGTTTTTTCTGTGTCAATGAAGTGCTGGACGTTCATGAGTTACAATCTAAAAAAGAAAAGACATTCTGAAAAGACATTCCGAAAATCTAATCCCACAGCAATCTGATGTGACTTGAGAATAATAAGCAGCGGAGCTAATTAAAGGAAGACGGTCTGATGAGCAGCTGACCATTCAATTAGCCATTCCTGATGAGCTGATTTGTACATATTGAATGCTGCACACGGTCCTGATGGGAAATGCTTCGGAATGGACGGACAGACATGCCTCCAGGGAAAACTACATGGAATCAATGTGAGCAAGCAGCGGCAAGGCAAAGCTGTACACATTTGATAATTCCAGCATTTTTTGGGCTGCCTTTTTGCAGCTTCGCCTCTGGCTCTTTACTTTAAAATCCATGATGGACAGCTACAAATCCACTTTTGTCAATAGATGATGCATTACTTGATTACAGCTTAAAAGCTTGCAGTGCGAATGTTGTCGGAAAGGACAAAAACGAACATGCCATGACAACAGCTTACATCTTAAACTTTTAAACGTTAGGCCTACAGTTGAATATGTAGTTGCCTTTTTTCCCGACATTATGTTTGTGTATAACCAACCAAAAATTGTGGTAGCAACATGAAAACAACTGTTCCAAGATACTACTAGTGTTTATACTCCATGCACAGATAACTGATATAATGATGACAAAGTTCCTAAATATAAAGCTGGGTTTCAAGGGAAATGTGTGTCTTCCCAAGCAATTAAATCAATGAAAGGAGCTAAAACATGGATTGACAGATAAATACTGAAATCTCATGAAATGTGAAATTTAGGGTCTCTTGGGGTCATAATTACCTCACTAATGTTACGGCTGATAAACTGCCACCACCTTAATTTGGTGACCTGTCATTTTAAAAGGTATATCCGGTGGCACATGCTGCAAAAATATTCATTTTTTAGCCTGAAACTTGAGATAGTAATTTGATCTTATCTCACAAGGATATGGAGCAAGCTTGCCCAAAGATTAAGTTTCAATTAAATTAGCAGAAATCCCAGAAAACAGATTTTGATTCAGGTGCCTTGAAATTCAAAACAGCAAAGTTTTATTTGACAAACAAATTGTTTTAAACAGATAATCAAACAGTATGTACTCTATAGTGAGTGTTGTATAAAAAAATCATTAAATATGATTATATATACATTTACATAAATAAATGTTAATAAAAATAAAACAAAAAACACCCTCCATCTTCAGAAGGTAAGTATTTCTTCCTCTTCAATTAACCTCAACCAAAAACCCCTTTCAAACCATAACCTTCAGGCTGCCAAAAGATTGGAACAGACATTTAAAAGGCATTTCTCCCTCTCCTTCACCTTGCCCTCTTGTGTCGTTCAGGTCAAGGGTTCCAGTAAGGGCCAAGGCTGAACAACACGAAGAAGTAGGTCGTTTTGAAATGTCAGGATCAATGAAAGCAGAATGGCAGTTTGGTGATATCTTGGGAAACAGCCTTCCTATATCAATCTGATGCTACTGACAAGCACAAAATTATGCATTTTAGGGGCGGATCCAGAAAATGTCGGAATGGGGGGGGGGGGGGTTGGCATTGACATGTACTAAAAATATCCGGATTTTGAATTAAGTCAATTCTTAATTTTTTGCAAAATATGCCTTTATTCATTAATTTATTTTCAAACACTCAAACTATGAGCACTGTTTTTAAACATGAAGGCATGAAACTTATTGTTGTTTTATGGAAATTAAATATTAAGGTATTCTATTATCATCTACGTTACAGTTTTCTGAAATAAGCTTGTTTAAACATTTTTTACCACATATTTGGATATTCCGGATCTTGAACAGCAAGTCTTTATTTGGCTTTAAGACCGATTTATTCCTTGTTTTGGCAAATGTTGCTTGCAGTTGTGATAGCGGGCGTTAGTGGAACTCTCCTTTTTCCAGCTCTCCTGTGTTGACGAGCAGAATAAAACAATTTCCGGAAACATCAGCCTGGGAATTTACAATGGTGCCGGGGTTTCTAAGGTCCGTAACAAAGTCTAATCAGCCTGACAGTACTGGAATATGGTGGCAATCCATGCTAAACATTCCATTTAAGACTCGGCAATGCAAATCCGTAATGTTTTCAATGGATTAATAGTGCCCTGGGGCCTGGAATGCCAGCTTCACTGACTCAGCAATGGTACAAAATGGCAGCTTGTTCCCGGAAATAGTTTTATTCTGCTCGTCAACATAGGAGAGCTGGAAAAAGGAGAGTTCCACTATCACGGCCTATTGGCGTAGAATCTAATCCAGTCCCAATTCCAATACTACGGCCTAGGAATTGTTATAATGAGCAGAGCAACTGCACAAATGAGATAAAGACAGCTTGATGAGCAGCTGACCATTGAACAAGGCATTCCTGTGGAAGTAATTTGCACATACGCCATGTAATGAGAAATTTTGTGCGATGGGCAGGAGACCTGATTCCAGGGAAAACTACCGGAAATCAATGTGAGGAAGTATTACCAAAACTGTGGCACATCCTATAAATGCACCATTTTAAGGGTTTTTTTCAGCATTTCCTGAGGCACATTACCTAAAATGCCTGATGGACAGCCGCAAATCCGCTCTTGACAATGGATGATGCATTACTTGATTACAGCTTAAAAGCATGTGGTGTGATTGCTTTAAAAAAATCTAAGTGCCGCTGGCAAGAGCTTTAATTCCAAGCAGTTACACATTCCAATTAACGTGCACTATGTTTATTTGTAGTTCTTTTTCTGGCAACATAACATCTGAAATGAAGTAATACATTTTTTGGAACTGTCACAGCCTGCATCAATTAGGTACATCATATTATATCGCATTATATTGTGTTAATGAACTGTATTTATTACCAAATTTCAGTCACGATCAGGAGGTCATCTGTTTACAGAAACCATTAAACTGATGGGAGTTAAACAATGTGTAAGAGGAGGGTAAGGCAAATGTTTCTTTCAAAAAGACAAAATTACTTGCAATCATCTTGTAAAGTCTGGTTCATTTTCATCTGTTACAGAATGATTGAATCTTCGAGAGTCTGTAAATTGTGAATGGCCCAATTTAGATATTACTTAGCAAGATTTCGGGTCACTGACAGCTCTTATCTATTGCGATTCAATATAATTTCAAGCTTTGCAGATTTTTGAATCTGTGGTTTATTCTGCAAGGTACGTACAATGCATTTCCTGACCTTATTTGATGAAACAGATGAGTAGTTGCACAAGGAATCCTGATGCATGCAAGGAAGTGAACCATTGATGAGCCACTTATTTTGACAATCAAAATGGAGCAATCGAAGTTGGACCAAAACTCAAGTTACGTGAATTAAAAAATAATTCTCCTTAATTGGTTATTGGTTAAACTACACTGGTCACTGTTGTTTATATACATCTGGTGACGATCAGATGACATTGATTTTTTCACACAATGGTTATAAAAGTTCAGAGACTGGTATCCCCTAACATTAAACTTCAAATTGTTTTTACTAATAGTAGTTCTGTTGTTTTTGTATTGATCATCTTCTCAGGAAGTCTTGACAGCCAAATTCCTGCTCCCTGACAGGTAAATACTTTTTACACGAAATGCAATCCTGTCAATAATGTTATTTTGCAATTTATTGGATGTTATCTCACAAAGCCTTGAAGCCAGCTTGAGCGGAGATTAACTTTCAAGGAAATTGGCGGAGATTGGAGATGGGCAGATCAAGATTCAAATCTCCTGAAATGTAATACTGCTGAACCTAATTTCTTGAATCTGCTGAGTTGCAAAACATTTCCAAACGCATTTGGAAGCACCAGAAAAATCAACGAATAAAGTGTAAAGTCTTAAAGGCCTTTTAGAGATGAAGCAGTGCAATGAGCATGACAAACTGTCTGTCTCTTGATTGCTTCACTGGAGTCGGCCATGATCTGATTCATCCACTTTACAACAATGAGTGGAATACATAAAACTTGGCCATAATATGCATGAAAATGATGAAAAATTTTCTAAATGGCAAAAAGTGAAAACTCAAGTTTTATTGCAACACTTAATAAATAGATATTTGTAGAAAATATATGGAGTTGATAATGCGCCTTTAAATTAATTTTATTGAGAGTCAAGAGCCTGTTGTTTTTGTATTTTCATCATATAGGTTGAGCATTTTGCAATGCTAAGTAAGTCTTTTTGAGTGTTTCCTTAATCAAGGATGACATCTTAAGAAGTGTTTAATAAAACCCCTGCTTCTTGTTGTTTAAGAGAACTACCATTGCCTCACTGTTGACATTTAGAATAAATACTAATATGGCTAGCTGCAATGATGCTTGAAGCAGTTTTTTTCCCTGTGTCCATGCAGTACTGGACATTCATGAGTTAAAATCTATAAAAGGAAAGACATTCAGAAAAGACATTCTGAAAATCTAGTCCAGCAGCAATCCAGAGGATGTGACTTGAGAATAATAAGCAGCGGAGCTAATTAAAGGAAGACGGTCTGATGAGCAGCTGACCATTCAATTAGCCATTCCTGATGAGCTGATTTGTACATATTGAATGCTGCACACGGTCCTGATGGGAAATGCTTCGGAATGGACGGACAGACATGCCTCCAGGGAAAACTACATGGAATCAATGTGAGCAAGCAGCGGCAAGGCAAAGCTGTACACTTTTGATAATTCCAGCACTTTTTGGGCTGCCTTTTTGCAGCTTCGCCTCTGGCTCTTTACTTTAAAATCCATGATGGACAGCTACAAATCCACTTTTGTCAATAGATGATTCATTACTTGATTACAGCTTAAAAGCCTGCAGTGTGAATTTTGTCGGGAAGGAGAAAAACCAACATTCAGTTGAATATGTAGTTGAATGTGCAGTTGTCTTTCCCGACATTATGTTTGTGTATAACCAACAACCAAAACTTTCGACAGCCAGGTGAAGACAACTGCTCCAACATACTTCTAGTGCTTATACTCCATGCAAAGATAACTGCATATAATGATGAAAAAGTTCCAAATTATAAAGCTGGTTTGCAAGGGTGTGTGTCCCTTCACAAGCAATTAAATCCAAGAAAGGAGCTAAAACTTAGATTAACAGATCAATACTGAAATCTCATGAAATGTGAAATTTGGGGTCTCTCACGGCTGATAACTGCCACCACCTTAATTTGGTGAAATGTCATTTTAAAAGGTATATCCGGTGTAGTGGCATATGCTGCAAAAATATTCATTTTTTAGCCTGAAATTTGAGATAGTAATTTGATCTTATCTCACAAGGATATGGAGCAAGCTTGCCCAAAGATTAAGTTTCAATTAAATTAGCAGAAATCCCAGGAAACAGATTTTGATTCAGGTGCCTTGAAATTCAAAACAGCAAACTTTTATTTGACAAACAAATTATTTTGAAGAGATAATCAAACAGTATGTACTCTATAGTGAGTATTGTTTAAAAAATCATTAAATATGATTATATATCTTTACATAAATAAATGTTAATAAAAAAAAAAACACCCTCCATCTTCAGAGGGTAAGTATTTCTTCCTCTTCAATTATCCTCAACCAAAACCCCACTTTCAAACCATAACCTTCAGGCTGCCATGAGATTGGAACGAACATTTAAAAGGCATTTCTTGCTCTCCTTCACCTTGCCCTCTTGTGTCGTTCAAGTCAAGGGTTCCAGTAAGGGCCAAGGCTGAACAACACGAAGAAGTAGGTCGTTTTGACATGTCAGGATCAATGAAAGCAGAATGGCAGTTTGGTGTTATCTTGGGAAACAGCCTTTCTATATCAATCTGATGCTTTTGACAAGCACAAAAAAATGCATTTGAATTAAGTAAATGGTTCGTCAAATTTTTCAGAATATGCCTTTATTCATTAATTTGTTTTCAAAGACTCGAATATGAGCACTGTTCTTAAACATTGGGGCATGAAACTTACTGTTGTTTTTATAGAAATTAAATATTCAGTTATTCTATTATCACCTTCATTACAGTTTTCAAAGAATTTTAGTCAGTTTAAATGCTTTTGACCACATACTTGGATATTCCGGATCTTGAACAGCAAGTCTTTATTTGGCTTTAAGCAAGATTTATTCCTTGTTTTGGCAAATGTTGCCTGCAGTTTTTAGTATCTCTGATTAAGCAGTGATAGGCGTAGAATCTAATCCAGTCCCAGTCCCAATAATAAGGCCTAGGAATTGTTGTAATGAGCAGAGCAACTGCGCAAATAAAATAAAGATAGCTTGATGAGCAGCTGACCATTGGATAAGGCATTCCTGTGGAAGTGATTTGCACATACCGTAGGCTACATACCATTGTTAGCGGGGCAGGTATGTAAAAAAATAGTGCATTTATACATAGAAGCATGAAAATTGGCGCACACTTAAAAAACATCTCTACAAATATAATTGGATAGGGAGCCACCTCAGATTTAGCATAGATTGCTACTGGCAGCCATTTTCCAAAATGGCCACCAATTCTTCGATATTGAAGCTTTCTGTGTAGTTCCTATGAATAGAATGCATGCAAATAGTGTTTGTTATTCCTTCTCTAGGTATTCAGATCATTACTATAACATTTTTAGTAGCCTCAACTATTTTCAGGCCTTCTAGAATCCATTTTGGTAGAATTATCAACTCAAATACTGTATTTTCGCGGTTTTGTGTGGTTTCGCCAATTCTAAATGAATATGAAAATAAGTTGCATGTTTGAATTCCTTACAAAAAGAGCTTTCAAATGAATACCCGCATTAATGGGTTACGTAAATTTGGAGTGGAAATGGAAAAAGTGAAAATTTAAGTTTTTTGAAGATTTCTGTTCTGAGGTTCATTTTGACAAAGAATTCACGGAAACTAGCGATGCTACCATTCATTTGAAAGCTCTTTTTACAAGGAATTCAAATATGTGGTTTATTTAAATATTAATTGAGATTCCATAGAATTATGGAAAACCGCGAAAATGCTGCATCTTCTTCAACAGTCATAACAAAATGGACCCTGACCACCATAAAATTCCTTAGTTCAACCCAGGAATCAATTGGTAGTGTCTTTTAGATGTTTAAAAGAAATAATGACCACTGTTTTCGTATGGTCAAACTCTAGGCACTTCACAGAAAGCAGGAAAATGAGAGAATTAGCCGCCATTTTGGAAAATGGCTGCCATGGGTCAACCAGGTCAAATCTGAAGTGGCTCCCTATCTAAATTGATTCTTTAATATGTTTTTAAACGATGTGCCAAGTTTCATGCTTCTATGTATAAATGAAATATTACTCTCCTATTCATGACCAATCTACCCCGCTATGTAATGAGAAATGTTGTGTGACGGACAGGAGACCTGCCTTCAGGGAAAACTACCGGAAATCAATGTTAGGAAGTATTGCCAAAACTGTAGCACATTCTATGTGCACCATTTCAAGGGTTTTTTTCACAGCTTTTCCTGAGGCACGATACTTTAAAATGCCTGATGGACAGTAGGGTGGTCCAACATCCAATGGAAAATAATAAAAGTGTAAAATGTGGTGATGGTACCCCCTAACTTTTTTTCTTTGACCATGTGGAAGAAGTGTGCAAAATTTCAGCCAAATTGATTAATATTTAGAGGTGGCTCATCAAGGTTGAAGTTTTGCTATATTTAGCATTAAAACGCCTATATCTGAATAGTGAAAATTTTGTAAAATCATATTTTCCTTTCATTTTGGGCGTATTAAGGCACTAACCAACTGAGGAAAAAGCAACATAACACTTGTATGTATATCTTCCTCTCCAGGTGTAAAATAAAAGTGATTTGTCAATTATATCATTAAAATTCTTGTGTCAATTGATGTGTATTGGGCGAAAAATTTGGCAAAATTTGTACGCCAATATAGATTTTTAAATAAATATCAATATTTAATGGAAAGGATCATTAAATAAATGTTGTGGGATCATGACTGAGTCATGCCATACAACCTTCAATAAATTATTATAGTCCAGCATGAAAATGAGTATGGGATAATTTTAATATTTATTTATAGATCAATATTGGTGTACCAATTTTGCCAAATTCTCGCCCAGTAGCCGGTACACATCAATTGACATAATAATTTTTATGATATAAGTGACACTTTTTTTTAGGAAGATATACATACAAGTGTTATGTTGCTTTTTCCTCAGTTGGTTAGTGCCTTAACAGGCCTCAAATGAAAGGAAAATATGATTTTACACCATTTTCACTATTTAGATATGGGTGTTTTAATGCTAAATATAGCAAAACTTCAACCTTGGGTCAAACAATACGGAAAACACGGATCATACCTGCATATTTTTAACAACGCTGTACCTTTCACAAACTTGGTTTAAAGACACATCACAGAATGCTCAAGAATTTACAGCAGTGAAAGTAAGGCTCCAGGGGGATCAGAACGAGGCTCAATGGCACAGACACAATTCCAGCTGTTGACAGCACTGATCAGAGAAATAAAAGATTCGGTTGATGAACAAGTGAACAGAGTTCTTGATAAGTTAGAAAAATATGAAGAAGAAAACAAGAATTTATGTCAAAAAGTTGCAAAATTAACAGCAGAAGTGGAGAGACAGAAACAAGAGCTGCAAGAACTGCGAAAAATTTCATTATCAAGTGACCAGAAAAAAACCACTCGAACAGCAAAGATTCAAGAAACTACATCTATTCCAGCGAAATCTCGAGGTATAAGAAATTACAACCTTATTATCTCCTGCCAACAATTTAACGGTACAAATCCTGAACTAATTGCAGAGGAAATTTTTATGAATAAATTTAAAAGGAATCCAGTCATCAATTCTGCGAAATACTTATCAACAAAACAGCAGAGCTATGATGTTACTAAGGAAAATGCCACCAGGGGGCAGACTCACAGCGGTCAAAAAGATGTTGCTAAGGAAAATGCCACCAGGGGACAGTCTCACAGTCAAAAAGATGTTATTAAGGAAAATGCCACCAGGGGACAGACTCACATTCAAAAAGATGGTAGCGCCACCATGAAAGAACAGGGGATCCAAAAACACTGATTTGGAGTTGAAGGAATTATTGAAAGATGCTATAACAGAAGTCATCATAAGGACAAGGAAGAGTTGATTTAATTTTTAAATAGTTGAAAAATCTTCTGATAGACCAGTTGCCAAGTATCTATAATTCATGTTTGACAGATAAGCTCAATCTTAAATTTGATTATGTTAGCTATTTTTATTTTTTATTTTTTCTTCATTTTTTATATTTTTTCTTTTATTATAATATTTTTAAATTTGGTTGCTTTTCAAAATTATATCATATATGTACATTATCATATGAATTTTTAGACAAAGGTGGCCCCCTGATAGCGGCAATAACTTGCCTTTAGGGGGTCTCCTTGCTCCAGATACTTCATTTTATAATCCGTTTTTTTTTATAATGAGCTAATAAATCAATCAATCAATCAATCAATCAATCAACCTCTAAATATTAATCAATTTGGCTGAAAGTTTGCACACTTCTTCTACATGGTCAAAGGAAAAAAGTTAGGGGGTACCATCAATGAAATTAGGACATATATTTTTTTGGACCACCCTAATGGACAGCCACAAATCCGCTCTTGTCAATGGAAGATGCATTACTTGATTACAGCTTAAAAGCATGTGGTGTGATTGCTTTAAAAAATCAATGTGCCGCTGACAAGAGCTTTAATTCCAAGCATTTACACATTCCAAGTAACATGCACTATGTTTTTGTGCAGTACTTTTTTCAAGCAACATCCCACCTGAAATGAAGTAAATTTTTTGGAACGCCACAGCTTGTATTAATTAAGTGTATCTTATCATATCGCATTGTGTCGTGATAATGAACTGTACTCATTACGAAAATTCAGTCACAATTTTGACAAGGAGGTCATTTCTTTGCAGATATAAATGTAAAAAATCCTGCAAGTTATAGTTCTCTATGTATACAGAATTTGACCATGCATAATAATGAAAACCTGGAAGACATCTTCGAAGCTTTCATTATTAATCTTTGACAAATTCAGTCCAAGCTTGGCCTTTTCTAATGGAGAGATCAATTGGATCATTGAACCATGTGTAAGAGGAGGGTATGGTAAATGTTTCTTTTAGAATAACAAAATTTAATATCATTTCAATCATCTTGTAAAGTTTGTTTCATTTTCACCTGTTACAGAATGAATGAATCCTTGAGAGTTTGAAATTTCACATTTGCGAATGGCCCAATTTAGACATTTTGTGGCTAGATTACCGGTCACTGACTGCTCTTAAATAATACATTATGATTTACTGTAAATTCTAGTTTTTCAGATTTTGGAATCTTTGTTTTATTCTACAAGATACAACGCCTTTCCCGAGCTTGTCTGATGAAACAGATAGGTAGTTTGCACAAGGTATCCTAATGCATGCAAGGAAATGAAATCATTGATGAGACACTTATTTTTAAAATCAAATTGAAGCAATCAAAGTTGAACCAAAGCTCAAGTTATGTGAATTACAAAGTAATTCTCCTTAATTTGGGTATTGGTTATTATACACTGGTCCCTGTTGTTTAAGTACATCTGGTGACGATCAGATGACGCTGATTGTTTTAACATGAATGGATGTAAAGTTTAGTTATGGGGATCCCCTCACAATAAACTTTTAATTTTTTTGACAATGATGGTGCTGCTTTCCTTTTTATTGATCATCATTTTCAGGAAGTCTTGACAGCCAAATTGCTGCTCCCTGACAGGTAAAACACTTTTTGCATGAAATGCAAGCCTGTCAATAATGTTATTTTGCAATTTATTGGATGTTACCTCAAAAAGCCTTGAAGCCAGCTTGAGCAGAGATTATCTTTAAAGGAAATTGGCTGAGATTGGAGACGGGCAGATCAAGATTCAAATCTCTTGAAATGTAATACTGCTGAAACTAATTTCTTGAATCTGCTGAGTTGCAAAACATTTTCCAAATGCATTTGGAAACACAAGAAAATCAACAAATATAAGTAGAATTGTGAACATGCATTGCCTGCCAAACCTATCCAAAGACGGAAGGGTTAGGTATCAAGCCAAATTTATCAAAGGTGATTAATCCATGTTGACTGACTGCATTTACCTTGAATTATTTTTTGCTATGAAGGACAAACTTCTACTTTCGTCTACCAAAACATGAATTCCACGTGAAAGTTAACCATTTGAGGAATATCACCTTTCTAAACAGCAAACACAATTTTCAAGATATTTACATGAAATGAAATTGCTTTTAATCTTGATAAATGTTGTCATTTGTTACTTTTATAATTTATTATTAGATTCAAATGCTGGTTAGATTGTTATCGTTAAGATATTGATGGAAATTGTGGTTTTTTGTGTTGTAACTGCTGAAAAATGCTAAAAATTGCAAAAAATTGTCTTTTTTGGAGGTCTACTTATAAATGAAACACTGTATCTGCACTAGGAATGTTGAATCCATCAGATGTTATAACTTTTCAAATTTACAATTTCTCATGAAATTTTCAGTTTTTCATGTAATTAAATGCAATTTCTGGTCGAAGAAAAGTGATTCCGTCACATGATTCCGTCACGGTGCTTATCACTGCTTATGCTGCCACCCAGGGTATATCCTTGCTTTAACAACCAATATTTCTATGAATTTCATTAGTCTAGAAAAAGATGCTCTGAATAAAAAAAGTTTCAAGTTTGTTTCTTGGGGAAATTGCTTGCAGTGACCATGACAAAATTTAGTGCATAAAATCACTTCCGTTTCAATTGTGATTCTGTCACGCTGAATACAGGGCAATGGTAATGAGCGTAAAAGTATCTCAATAGTGTAGAACATCCTAGACCCTGGCCAAATATTCTCTCTCCATATCTAAACATCTTAATTCCCTGATATATGCTACATGTGACTTTTACAGTGGAAATAAATACCAAAAACAATGTGAATTCCATGACGGAATCACATGGAATTCATAAAAATAAAGTTTGGATAAAAATATTACAGTCCTGACCTGACAGAGATCGCAATTCAGGCCAGACTTACCTTTTTGTCATAGAATGATTCACAGGCTCATTTGAAGTAATTGTGATGAACCATGTGTAATTGGAGGCATAGGACCAATTTTTGTGTCTTGTCCTGATGTCCAAATTACCTCAATTATCTTGCGAAGTGTCTTTTGTCTTTGTCTCTTATGAAATTATGATGGCAGTTTTGAGGTGTGAATTTTTCAGTCTGCAGTTTGAAAATGGATCAATCTAAAGATTTTTTAGCTGAATCAACATTCAGAACCAGCTCTCATATAAATTTACTCAATTATGATATAAGTGTCTCGTTTCACTGATTTTGTGTTTGAGACTATTTAACAAGGTACGATTCATTCTCCAGAGCTTGACAATCTTGACTGATTAAACCCTGTAGATGTTCTTCACCATGGAGATCTCATTTATAAACATCACATTGCAATACTTTGGAGGATCCAATGTGACAGTTTTAATGTGATGCCTCTAGCTGTGTTACCAATCTCGATTGTTCAAGATAGCTTTACAGTGCCGCCTGTAAGTAAGTGAAACGCATGATATTGTGCCATTGCATCAATGTTAAACATCCTTAACCAAAATGCTTCTGGAAGGACGAATTCTCATCCAATGAGAGGAAAACATTTTGGGTCATAAAGGCCGCTATGTGAGGCATGTGGGATAAAAATAGCAGCCAATTTTCTTTGCTGTAGTTGAGGTTAGGTATGGGTCAAAGTCTTTGATAAGTAAGTGAAACGCAGGCCCAATGTTAAAACATAGGGAAGGGTGGTTCACTTACTTATCAAAGACTTTGACCCATACCTAACTCTGACTGCAGCGAAGAAAATGTGCTGCTATTTTTATTCCACTTGCCTCACACATCGGCCTTTATGACCCACTTGGTTTCCCTTTCGTCCGATGAGAATTCATGCCTCCACAACCAGTTTCGCTGAGGATGTTTAGCATTGATGCAATGGCACAATGTCATGCGTTTCACTTACTTACAGGCGGCACTGTATGTGGCCTCTTGTATAATGAATTCCTATCATTTTTAATGTTTTTTTTAATTATATTCGATCGAGTTTGCTTTGTAATAAAGGTTCTGCAGCATATTCTCAATGTTTGTTTTCTAATGCAGTTTCCTCTCTCGGTTCTCGATGTCATTATCAGACAAGGATTACTCTGAATGGAACAGAATGCTAAAATTTTCCAATTACTTGAAAAGTTGATAAGGTGTGAGAAGAGACGTAAAGTATTAGCAGTAAGAAAATAATGCCCAAACAGCAGGTCTACGCAAACAACACTCAGCATCTAATCTCGTTCTCAGTTTGATTCTGCCCCCTAACCGGCCTGTGAATTATGTCTCTACGTGGAATACACAAATTCTTAGAAATAGAAATATGACAAGCCAGTACTGAAAGATTAACCATAAATAGACGTCATGAACACCATACAGTTACGGATAACAACTAAAAAGCAAACATATGAATTGATTATGTGGAAACGCTGATGTCCATGTGACTCTGGTTTATTCAAAACAGTCATTTGATTTCAGGGGAAGGCCGCATTTTATGGATTGGTGCAAATCAGTGTTTCCACTGAAACATGTTATCCTAAATACGATTTAAAATAAATGTAACATAATATAAAACGTAGAATTCTACTTCATTTTAGGCAAACATGAAAAACATAGGATAATTTTACATGAAAAAGTTCTGGTAGAGATTACAATTCAGCTCAAGAACAGCCTTTTGCCATAGAGTGATCAAAAGGATCATTGCACGTTATTGTGATGAACCACGTGTAATTGGACTCCCCAAAATAATGTTTGTTTCTTGTCTTGATGTCCAATTACCTGAATCATCTTGTAACATGTCTTTTGTCTGCATCTAAGATGACAGTATGATTGGCAATGATTGCAGTCTTGATGTGTGTATTCTCAGTTTGAAGTCTGCTAAGGGTCCAATTAAGAGATGTCTTGGTAAGATTAAAAGTCACCGGCAGGTCTCATCCCATCTATTACAATATTCTGTCTTATTTTACAGGATTATCACTGTTGATCAGTCCACAAGGTGTAATTCATTCTACAAAGCTTGCCTTATTATACCCTTGAGGAGTTTTTCACCTACGATGATGAAAGGCCATCTTCTGACAAAGTCTCATTTGCTTCAATTTACTGAATCATTGATCACAGTGTAACATTTTTAGCATGATTGGCTGATACAGTGTGACCACTCTAATGTCAAGCCGCTATCATATTCTCGGTGCAATGCATGTGATATAATTTGGCGTTGCTTAAAATTTGGCACAGCAGCAGCCATGAGGCTCGGAAAAGACAGTCCAACAAAATCCAGGGAATCTTTAGTTTAGATTATATTGAGGAACTGGCCGAATTAATGAAGACTGAAGTGCAGCTGACCCAGTGACCATTCAATTGAGCAATTCTTTGCCCATTCTGAGGAAAAGATTAGAATGCTATGCCAAAGGGAAGAAGCTGTAAGGTGGAGGAACCTGCCCCAGGAAAAACTACATGAAATTGAGGTGACAAAGTGTAACCTAAACTTCAAGGGCTGATTGATGAGATAGGGGAAGAGAGATCAGCCCCCTGTCCTCAACTTGTACACATTTTTTACCCAATGACACTGATAGAATTGGCTGCCTATTAGGGTGTTGGTATGCAAATTGAAGGTCTTTTTGAGACTTTTCCAACCATGCCACTTAGAATGTTGTATGATGAAGATTGACAAAGTTATAGAGAACCGCGTAATCTGAAAATTGTCTAAAATAAGCAAAAACGACTTAACTTCAAGGCTCTTGAGGCACCAGTTAATCATGTTGAAATGCTTTAAAATTATGCATAGGTCCTTTTTATAGGTTATATCACAAAATGAGGGGGTGTCCCATAAAAAATGAGGACATTATTTTTTTTTGGGACACCCTACTGCCTATTTAACATCTTACCCAAAATGAAATTAACCTAGGGTTTTGCTCATGGAGGTACACCGAAAATGTTGGGTTCCATGAATCCATGCAGACAAAGACCTTCAGCGGAACAGGCAGGAACGTTTTAAAATCACTCTGCAGCGCTTCCAGTTTTTCAAGGCTTACACTTCAGTCCATATGTCTCCCAGTATCCCATCTCTCATGGAAACGTGAGATTAGTATTAATTGTATCTTATATAAAAGCATACAAGAAAGATGTTTCGTACGTGCAAGCATGTATACATAATTATGTATGTGAAGTATCCAGGTTTCTTATCAGTTTCAGATATGAAACAGAAGAGTACTCTGTTGCCCAATAATTGGAAACCCGGCGCATGCAAGGGCAATTAAATTGTTGAAGAGCTGTACTCACTTTTTCTGACAAGCAATTAAAGTTCTTTGATTCACGAGGTAATTTTGGGCCCTGGTCAAAATGCAAAGCCCTTTGTTATTTAAGTACAGCCGGCCATGATCAGATTGTTTTGAACGTTTCATAACAATGGAGGTTTAAGTGCAGTGCTTCCAACTGATGATGTAGCTCACAGACATGTGTTTCGTATGTATCATTTCTCAAACAATATTCCGCAATGTCTTTTCTTGACAAATGTTAACTCTTGATATCGAGTTGGTGAGTTATTTAAGTTTTAGTTTATACAGCTCTTTGCATCCAACCTTGCCTTGTGATGTCAAGTGCTGATTTATCAGCGTTATTATTCGTTCATTCAACGTGTGTCATATCCCAGGGGTGTCCACAAACATTTTCAGGGCATGCACCTGGAGAGACGATTAAAACACCAGAAAAGAACTTTGGATGATGTGGTAATTTGACAAGGCCAGATTACATGTCAAAAACAGTTCTAAAAATTACTATTTCCAATGGGTCGCTAATCTGCAAAGAGCTGCTTGGCAAAATTTAAAAGAAATCTTCACAGCGAAAGTGTCTGACCAGTATACATTTCCAAATGAAAAATTTACCCTTTCAATAATATCATTTTGGAAATATAAACATGTTACATGACCAAGCCATGAAACCAACTTGAACAGAGATTAAGTTTCAAGGAAATTGGCTAAAATTGGAAGAAGACAGATCAAGGTTCAAGATCACTTGAAATTGAATACTGCTGCGAACCATCTGCTGAGCTGCAAAACATTTCCAATCAGACAGGAAAGTACCAACAACAGATGAGTCTAGGAGCCTACAGAAAATATCCAGGCAAACATATTTACAAAAGGTGCCTTTATTGATGTGTGATTCAGGCATCGTTGATGGAATAATACTCTGATATTTTACATTAAAAGGCTATAATTTTGACATAAATATGCATGACATTTTTGTCACAAAGAATTAGTGGTGTGATAGATCTGCTTGCTGATCAAGTTGCGCATCTGAAAAATCAGGAATCAATTTGATACCACTGCACAAAGTCCTGAAACCAGCTTGTGCAAAGATTAGGTTTCATGGCTACAAAAATCATAGTAACACAGATTCAGTTCACCAAAATTTTGTAGGCGTGTTCCGAAAATACAAAAATTCGAAATTTTAAAATATTAAGTTATGCATTTGTTTAGGAAAACTGACTTTGAAAAGATACATGGTTGTGCAAAAAGGGGTTATTGTACCAGGTGATGCAATGGTTCAATAGAAATAAAGAAGGCATTCAACCGTGCCTTCAAGTTTTAAACAGAAAAAAATACCAATGCCCACTGCCTAAAAGGCCAAATCAATGATTTTCTTGGGGACCATCAATCAACATAACCACTCTCAAAGTACCGTGTTTCAGGGACTGGAGCTTTTTAGGCATCAATCACCAAATTGCTACATCCCATTGCACCTCAAAAAGTTTTAAATGGGTGCAATGTACTGGTCAGAGGGTAATCCCTGAAGATGATAGAGTGTCCAGTTGCTGAAATTTGGCCACCTCACTTCTTTCAGTATGTGCACAGTACAGCTCACTAAAATCAGTTCTTGCCTCTGACACGGATTGACCAGTGAAACGAATATGACTTGAGAGATATTTTACTTGTCCGTTATGGTTATCAGTGGACCCAGTCACTGATACAGAGGATAAAAGACAATTCACAGATCTCGTTCAAGTAATCAAAAATAATAATTGCAATGCGTCCTCGTACAAACAATCAAGTCTGTTTTGTTATGAGTATCATTTTAAATTAATCCACAAGGAATCACCAATTTCGACAAAACAATCTGATCATATACCCTTGACGAGCTTTTCACCTGACACGATGAAAGACCATTTTCTTTTAAGGGCTCCTTCTATATTCTTTAATGTAATTTGTCACAGAGCACAAGATACCAGGTTCTCATGCAAGAAAACACAGAATCATCATTTATCACCCCGTGGTGTGTCCATTATTGTCAGTAATTGATAAATCTTCAATTCAATATGTATGTTTTGATTGTAATTATCTGATTTAATTGTACCTTGAAAACGAACTTTTGACAAAGATATTTGTAACATACACATGGGATGCTGGATCTATTTTTGGAAGTTGTTTAATATCAAACATACATGGGAACGGATGAAATGAATGCAGAAATATTGAAATTATCTGATAAGAACATTTTTAAATATTTTTGGTTCAATTCTAAAACGCCGTAAACACTGTCATTTGGTTTATCTTGAAAGAGAATCTAGGTAGAGGAGTGATTGATGTAATAGAAATAGGTCGAGAACGTTAGTCATCAACCATCATGTCAAAAGTTTTGAAGTCAACAGAACAACCAGCTGGACTTTCCGAACCAAACAAGTTTAAAAACCAGGAGCCCCATAACCGATTTTCTGCATAGCTGCTGCTTGAATGTCGAGTGATTTGGGTTGAATCAGAAGCAAACAGCAATGTTGCGGCAAAACTCTGGAATAATGTGCCTGACAACGTTAAAAGCAAAGACTTAGCTGATTTTAGAACCTGGTTGAACTCATTGACTGGATGACTTTTTCTCCTGATTTTACATTTTAAAGACTTGCTTTTTATTTTACCACTACATGTGTTATGTTTGTCATTTTTGTTAATAGTCGTTGATATTAGCTTTGCAGCTAGTGTTGTATTTCGACAAAACTGACTTAAAATAAAATAATTTGATTTGATTTGTTGTTTTAACCGTATAATGAGATCTGCATGTTATACGGACAATTTATGCAAAAGTACATCATTAAGACAACCAGACAAGGGAAGGACGCACTTGCGTTATTACGCTAGATGAATGACAGATGAAGAATGTCATATAGCTGTCATGTGGATGTGTCTGATCAGGTGATCAATAATCTCCAAAATGGTAAGTCTGACAAAAATGATTAAAAAATTGACATTAAGTTGCTGCATTGCCGAAGGAGGGGTTTGTACAGACCTCGGCGGGTTTCAAGAAATATTAATTTTTCTGAGCAAAGCCTGGATATATTTGTAATAGAGGCCAATAATGTAGGAGCATGTAATTTTCTCTTGAAAGTACATTTCCCCACTTGACGATGCCTTCTTCATGTGCAATAACAAGCAAAGAAAACCTAAGCAAACTCTCAGTTTTTTTTTTGCCAAAGTGCACTTTTGAAAGCCTCAATTGCTCTGTCACAATATTACATGTAAAACGACGCACTTTGCTTTTGTTTTGGTAAAAATTAAAAATATAGGCCAATCTGACAGAGTCCTAATGAAAAGGTTCTGGCACACGTTGCAATTCAGCTCTTGCAAAGCCTTCTTTGTCATAGAGTGATCAACAGGATCATTGTAAGTAATTGTGATGAACCATGTGCAATTGGACGCTCCAGAAAAATGCCTGTGTCTCGTGCTGATGTCCAAATTATCTCAATCATCTTGTAACATGTCTTTTGTCTGCATCTCAGATGACAATACGATTGGCAATGATTGCAGTCTTGGTGAGTGTATTTTCAGTTTGAAGCCTGCTAAGGGCCCAATTAAGAGATGCTTTGGTGAGATTTAACAGTCACAGAGAGCTCCCATCCCATCTATTACAATATTCGGTTTTATTTTACAGGTTTTGTTGCTGTGGATTAATCCACAAGTTGAAATTCATTCTCCATCGCCTTCCTGATTATACCCTTGGATGAGATTTTCACCTGAGATGATGAAAGACCATTTTCCGGCAAGGTCTCATTTGCTTCAATTTACTGAAACATTGATCAAAGTGCGACATTTTTAGTATGATTGGCTGATATGTAATGTGATCAACTTCATGGGAAGCCACTTCTGTTAACTTTTGTGCAATCTAGAATGTATGTCGAACAAATTTTCCCAGATCAGGGCACTTTGCTCTCCCTTGCTATTTCAATTTTCCAGCTTTGAGGTCTAGTAAAAGTCTAGTGTAGATTGGAAATGTCAAAGTTCATATTCCAGAGTATTCTAAGCAAGAATTGAAATACCATACGTTAGAGCTGTATGCAGATTAGTGAGCCAAACAGTTTCACAATTAACATTCAACTGTGTCGTGTAATGTCACTGGCTTAAAAATGTTTTGTTTGTGTCAGTTATGGTTAATCTGTTAATTCAGTGCTTATCATATCAAGCAGAATAGGTGACAATAAACAGACTAATTAAAAGACTTCAGATACTTGATCAAATAAGAAGATAAGGAGACCAACAGAAAACTCTCGATGAAGTGGCAAAGCCAGCTTTCAAATTGAAAATAAGAAAATTGATTTTTCCAGTGGACGGCCAATTAGCAATTAGCAAAGATCTATAAATATAAGAATCAAGTAAATGATATTCCGTATCTACAAGCACTTATGCATGAAGGACATCAAGGCATTCTTATTGATTTCAGGGATGAAATGGAAGAGTGCTCAGCTGCCCAATAATTGGAAACCCGGTGCATGCAAAGGCAATTAAATTGTCGGCGAGCTGCACTCATTTTTTCTGACAAGCAATTAAAGTTAAGCTGCAATTAAAGTTCTTTGATTCATGAGGTAATTTAGGGCCCTGGTCAAAAGGCAAATGCCTTTTTTATTTAGCTGACCACGATCATATTGCTTTGAAATTTTTACAACGATGGCGTTTCAGGGGAAGAAAACACTTTGTTTGGCTTATAACGATGTATTTGAGAATCAAACATGTGTTTTGATTTTTTAGTCAATGTACCATAAAATTGTGGTATGTCATTTTTTGATGTTTAACAAATATCAAATCTCGATATTGAGATGCTTGTTTCAGTGAGTTATTTCTAAAAGGATCTTCTCACAATCACATTTACCTATAATAGTTTTGCCAATGACATTTTAAGTTACCATCTGAAGTTGATTTTGTCTTAAGAAATCTTGACAGCAAAGCGTTTTGGTCAGTGAACATAATCCAAATAAGAAATTGATCCTTTCGATGATATTATTTTGGACATTCTTTGATGTTACCTGCATTTTGTAACAAAGCCATAAGTCCAGCTTAAGAAAATATTAAGTTTTAAGGAAATTGGCTAAAAATTAGAGACAGACAGATCAAGATTCAAATCTCTTGAAATGTGATACTCTGAAGCTAATTTCTTGCATCTGCTGAGTGGCAAAACATTTTCCAATAAGAAAGGAAACCTTCAGAAAAACCAGTTTGTACGGAGATGATTGTTTAAGGAAAGTGGTTATTGAATATTGATGAAGAATCAGAAAAAACAGATTCAGTTCGCCAAAAATTGTGTAGGTTGCTTCTGAACATATAATTAAATGCAAATGTTTTGAAAACAAGAAAACCACAATGATAAATCTCAAAAATAATATCATTATGTCAATTGGCAGGACAGCCATCACTGGTGAAGTTTTGCTTAATAATTGCTAAAAAAAATGGCCTTGCATGAATATAACTTTGAAGCACAAGGTGCAAAAAAAGAGGATTGTTGCTAAAAACGGGCTCTCAACTGTATGTTAAAGTGAAAGAAAAAAACCATTGCTCACTTCCTAAAAGCCCAAATCAATAAAAGTTTTCTTTCTGGTAGACCATCCATCAACATAACCACTCTCAAACACCAGGTTTCAGGATCGGGAGCATTTTAGGCATCAATCACCAAATTGCAACATCTCGTTATACCCGAAGAAGGTTTAAAATGGTGTAATGTACTGGTCAGAGGGTAATCCTTGAAGATGATAAAGTGCACAGTCAACGAAAATAATCTGGCAACCTTACATGTTTCAGGGCCAATACACATGAAATATACATCTCATTTCTTCTATCAGCTCTAAACTCTCGTAAGGGTTTACTGATTATATAAGAAAATCCCATTAATATGGCAAATTTACCTGATATGAGAAATATATTACTGGTTACGGTCAATGACACAACGCCCATCAAGGCAATTACATTGCAATGTGTCTTCTTAACAAGCTGTCTTGTCTGTTTTATTATGAGTGTCAGTTTAAATTAATCCACAAAGAATCATCAATTTCAATGAGCCAGTGTGATTATACCCTTGAGGAGTTTTTCACCTGACATGATGAAAGACCATTTTCTTGTAAGGTCTCCATCTACATTCAGTAATGTTATTTATCACAGATCACAAGATTTATTAAAACATGCAAGAAAATGCAGCATTATCATTGATCACTCTGTCTGTCTAATATTACCATTGAAGGATAAATCTTCTATTTAATTGTTTGCAGAATGGAGGATTAGGGCTAGATGTGATGTATTTATGCACTGTGGAATGCCAAATAGGGCAGGAGAAGGCATCTTTGAGGACATCACTATGAGGTAAAGAATGACTAAAACTCCAGCATCTCCAGGAGACCCAGCAGGAGCAGGAATAAAATTTTGTCCATTGAACTAGAGTGTTTTCTGTTCCCTTAAATCAGTAATATTAAAGAATAACACCCACTTCAAATCAGAACTTCTCACACAGAAAATGCAAAAAATGTATGTAAAATACTCTATCAATGAGTCACGAAAATAATATTATCTGAATCAGAATCTGTATCTCCACTGATTCTCAGCATGTAAATTTTAGGAACCCGAACTCATGCCTGAATTCCATTGTACTTTCATGTGCCTTATAAATTTTAGAGATATTTGACACATGGTTACATGATCGATAAGAAGCTGGAATGTTTAAAAAGATATAAAGAAAACGCTTTGGAAACTGATCAACAATCAAAGCAACAAATGATTTAATTTGCGTTGCGTGATTCAAGCAATAAGCGAAATAAAGATGCAATGTTTATTTATGGGATGTCAGCTTGTGTGGAATTTAAGTTGAAGAAACGTTGTTCTGCATCCATTGAAACGTTCTGATTTGACAATGATATGCTTTGAAAATGGTATATTTTGATTGTTGACAGTTCTCAACAGTTTCAAGAATAAAATCCTTAATTGTAACACAAAACTCTGCTATGCTGTAGTTTGTCCAACTGGACAATAATATACAAGCAAAGTATCTGTAACTCTACTGCAAAGCCTGCTGCATAACATTAACGGCAGCTACCGTAATGAATACAGAAAAATGTCACTTTCAGAAAGAAAACCTTTGTTTTTACCCCATATGTAGCTTGGTCATAATTGTACAATTCAGTGTCATCAGTGATTTATATACAACGGACCATCTGTGTATGGGTCAGTAATTTCATTAAATCATAAGCAACCTGTGACCTTTTTACCAAGTAAGCTTCCTCCAAGGTCTTTTTCATGACTCTTGACAATGCTGTTTGTTCCCGCTGTTGTTAAGGAAATTAACCAGAAATGGTATAAAGCTCATTGTGAAGCATCTGCAATTCTGCATACATTGGTCTCAATATCCTCAGATCTGTGACCTGCCCTGCCGAAATTCATGCATTCTGTGGCCCCAAGCAGAGGAGATATACTGAACCTTGATGACCCTGGCCAGGAGAGTTTTGAAATGACAATGATGGAGCGTTCATCTTTAAGATTTGGTTTTGGTTTATTTCATCATTGGCAACAATTTGAATTTTGTAATAAGCATGTGATGGCCAAATGCATGGGCCAACCATGTTGTAATCCAAACGGTTTTGTAAGGACAAGGGAAGGGCAATGAACACACATGAGTTATTGTACTAGATGAATGACAGATGAAGAAGGTCATGCAACTGCCACGTGGGTGTGTCTGATCAGGTGATCAATAATCTCACAAAGCAGTTAATGTGACAGAAATGATTTGAAGTTGATGGAGTAGCTATTTCCCAAAGGGGAGATGTACAGTCAAACGTTTCTAAACAACAATGAACATGCTCAAACCATGGATATATTCTTATACACAGGGCATCTAATGGAAAAGCATGCAATATCTGAGCGACTCTTTCGGCAAGATATCATATCTGTGACTGGCGGCAATCCAATTAGTATCGGGCGATTTTAAGAAGAAAAAAAAAGTGACTAGCAGAAACAGAAAGCTGGTCTATCTCTGTTCAAATGGAAAGCAGGTTCAAACCGAAAGCTAACCCAATATCAAAAACAGATATGACACATTCCCATTGCAGAGCTTTGAGACATGTTTTAGTGATTATGCTGTGTTCTTGCACCACACTAAAAATGTGATCAGTAACATTAAAGCGAAAGAAAATGAGACCTTGCCAGAAAATGGCCTTTCATCATCTCAGGTGAAAAACTCCTCAAGGGTATAATCAGGCTGGTTTAGGGAAACGAATGGCATCTCCTGTATGAAATCAAGCCTACAACATCAAAATTAACAAAATGAGACAGATGTGTTATGTAACAATTCAAATGAAGAATGGAGAACAAGATATAATGAGAAAAAGTCTATTCTGTGACTGCTTCACAAAGTTTCCTACTGATTCAGCAAGAACGGAAAACTATTGCCGAAATATGATAAACATCAATTTGAATTATCTTTGTTCCAGCCATTCCATTTTAGTTGAAAGCATGATTAGTAAGTATTGGAATTGTCTCTAGAAAGTGACAATATGGTTAAATATGTTGCTTCCTTTTCAGTTGAAATACGAGCGCTAAAGCATCAAGGATTAGCTAAAAAGAGAAGAAGGCTTTGTTGGAAAAGGCTATAATCCAATCTCTCTTATTTGTGATGCACTGTGGATCAGAAACACTGCAATCAATGAGCTGAAAAGTAGCAACTTCACCTAACAAGACCTTGCAGAAGTTTGTCCTTTCATCATCTCTGGTGAACAACGACTTCAAAGATGGAATAAGCCTCACTTACACTATATTGTAAGAAAATAGATTGTGTCTTTTGGCTGGTTTGAAACTGCCACAATGTATCTGAGCTGTTTGTTACTGAGAGAGTCAGGAGTTGATGAAGTGTGTCAACTTTGCAGTAGAATCAGTGAGAGGTGTGAGAGTCCAAATTCCTACTTGTGATTCAATGAGCAATCATACAGCATCTTTGGCATCAGGTTGTTTATTCAGAAAGTGTGTCACATAAATCATTATTGTGCTTGTTGTATATTAGGTGTTGAATATTTTTGCCTTATTTTAGAATTAACTTGGTCCTAAATCGTTGTTGCTGAACATTTTTTGGGTTCTGTACACAACTATTATAAGAATATTCAACTAAGCTGAAACTCACAAAAGATTATACTGGATGACTTACAAATCATGACTCTTCTTCAAGTAAAGAAAGAGTCCCTCCTAAAATAGAACAGGCTAAAAAGCTGAAAAGTGGATGTCTGGCTGCACCCACATAAAGATTTTTAGCAAACAAGATTTTCTCAGTTCAAAATAGAAACCACTATAGTGAAGTGATGTGACCAGTCAAGGACCTTTGTGAAAAGAGAATGAATGACATAAATCCAATTAAACTGTCTTGTACACGACTTCTAAGACAAAAGACATTCTCTAATCAGTGTAATGAGGGAGGGCGGAAAGTCAAGAGACAAAACCTAATAGACATCTGTGCTTTCATCATCTCAGGTGGTTTACTGCACAAAGGATGTAATCAAACCCACTCAGGAAAACAGCGGATGTCCTTTCAGGAAATATTCCACCTAAGAAACCATGCAGAGATTGAAAGTTTGTTTTTGCTCAAAGCATCACATCGCTAACGTAAATCTCATCTCATAGTTTGCTTGGTTGGTACAATGGTACAATATTTATAATTGAAGCAACTCTGAGGGGCTGGGTAATAACTATATTGCATGAAAATTCAATGTTAAACCCCTATTTATCTTTGGGGCTCTTGAGCAACATCTAAAACACCTTCAAATGAGCTGACATTTGACATGGGAGTCAGAGAGGGGCTATAGAACAAATTTAGAGGTTAGCCCCATTGAATTTCAGACTTTCACTTTTTTGGGACACCCTCATAAATATTACGTATAAAAATATGCACTAGGGTGGGCTGAAAAAAACTTTTTTTTAAATTTCAATATGCCAGTGGTATACAAAGTTGGCTGTGGCCAAAAAATGAAAATTGGTGCAAAAAAAATTTTGTGGCATGCGACTTGTGCCGGGCCACTCCAGCTTTTATGAAAATGCATGTTTCCAGTCTTTTCGCATGCTTTTTTAGACCATTTTTTGGCCTAAGTCAGCTTCCTTGGTTTCAGAAGGCTCAATGGCATACTTAAATCTTCTTTGAAGGCCATTTTGGATATGAAACACCATAAACAGGTGGCTTATATTTAAGATGTAGCCATTTCTGGGTAAATGCTGGAAATCAGAATTTGGCTGTTTTTGCTAAAAATTGCCCGAAAAAATTGAAAATATTGGTATTGACCCAACAGAAAAAGATTCCAAGGGAATTGTGATTACCCCGAGTCCTCCCAAACGCCCTAAAAAACATTTCCAGCGTAATATCTGCATCAATTTGTGGGTTTAGTTTCCAGAATAGTGGCAATTCCGTAAAGTCAGATTTACAGATTTGACACTTTAGCAGCTTGTGTAGCCCTAACATAACACCTTAGCTATTTCATTGTTAAATAGGGATGAGGCCAGGTAATAGGGGTATCAGACAAGCCATCAACCAGAGCTCCAAGTGCAACAGGAGCTGAGCTACAAGGCAAAATGTCATCTTGTCGGACGTACTCAGTATTACTCACGCGCTGTATGTTCGACACGATAACATTTTGCCTTGTAGCTCAGCTCCTATTGCACTTGGAGCTTTGGTTGATGGCTTGTCTGATACCCCTTTTACCTGGCCTCATCTCTATTTAATAATGAAATAACTGAGGTGTAATGGTGGGGCTACACAAGCCGCTAAAGAGTCAAATCTGTAAAACTGACTTCAAGGAATTGTCCCTATAACGGAAACTGAAACCACAAATTGATGCAGGTAATACGTTGGAAGTGTTTTTTATGGTGTTGGGGAGGACTCAGGGTAATTACAATTCACTGGGAATCATTTTTTGTTGGGTTAATTCTGATATTTTTCCATTTTTTCAGGCTATTTTTAGAAAAAAAAGCCAAATTCTGATTCCCACCATTTACCCAGAAATGGCCACATCTTAAATATAAGCCACCTGTTTATGGTGTTTCATATCCAAAATGGCATTCAAAGAAGATTTGAATATGCCATTGAGCCTTCTGATACCAAGGAAGCTGACTTGGGCCAAAAAAAGGTCTAAAAAGAATGCGAAATAACTGAAAATATGCATTTTCATAAAAGCTAGAGTGGCCTGGCACAGGTCGCATGCCACAAAATTTTTTTTGCACCAATTTTCATTTTTTGGCCATAGCAAAATTTCTATACCACTGGCATATTGAAATTCCAAAAAAAAAATTTTTCAGCCCACCCTAATATGCACTTCTGCTTTTATTTCAGCAAACATTAAACAAAAAGTACAAGCCAATCTGACGAAGTCATGATGAAAAAGTTCTGGCCGCTATTACAGTTCAGCTTGCGCAAACAGGATCATTGGCTATAATTGTGATGAACCATGTGTAATATGGACGTTCCAGAATAATGCTTGGGTCTTGTGCTCTAGTTCAAATTACCTCAATCATCTTTTAACATTTCTTTTGTCTGCATCTCAGATGACAGAATGATTGGTAATGATTGCAGTCTTGATGTGTGTATTTTCAGTTTGATGTCTGCTAAGGGCCCAATTAAGAGATGTTTTGGTAAGATTAACAGTCACAGGCAGGTTTCATCCTATCTATTACAATATTCTGTCTTATTTTACAGGATTGTCACTGCGGATCAGTCCACAAGGTGTAATTCATTCTCCAAAGCTTGCCTGATTATACCCTTGAGGAGTTTTCACCTGAGATAATGAAAGGCCATTTACTGACAAGGTCTCATTTGCTTTAATTTAGTGAAACATTGATCACAATGTAACATTTTTGTCCAAATACCTCAATCATCTTGTAACGTGTCTGTTGGCTTCATCTCAAATGACAGCATGATTGGCAATGATCGCAGTCTTGAAGTGTGTATTTTGAAGTCAGCTATGGACCCAATTAGGAGATATTTCGGCGAGATTTAACAGTCAGAGACAACTCCCATTGCATGTCTTACAATGCTCTGTCTTATTTTACAGGTTTTTTTACTGTGCATTAGTCCACAATGTGAAATTCATTCTCCATAGCTTGCCTGATTATACCCTTGAGGAATTTTTCACCTGAAAGGTCTCACTTACTTCAATTCACTGAAAAATTAATCACAGTGTAACATGTTTTGCATGATTGGCTGATACAATGTGATCACCTCCACTGCAGATAACTTTTTTGAAATCTAGAATGAATGTGGAATAAATGTTCCTAGATCTGAGCATTTTGCTCTCCCCCTCACTATTTCAGTTTGTCTGTTTTCAAGGTAGAGTAAAAGTCTTTTGATGATTGGAAAAGGCAAAATTCATATTCCAATGTATTCTTAGCAAGAAGTGGCTTTTTTGCTTGTTTGGGCATTCATGTGGTTTTGAAATCTAATCCAACAATAATCCAGAGAATTCTGTAGAGTATTTCAATGAGTAACTGTTCATATTTTAAAACACTGAATTCAGTTGACCATTGAATCGGGCATTCTTTGCCCATACTTATAAGGACAAGTTTTGGACATACATGTAATGAGGCAGCAGACTATATCAATGAGAAAGGCTTCATTAAAGTGTAGCAACATGTCATTAGGAAAACAACTTGAAAATGAAGTGATTGAGTTTTATCCAAGTTGCAGAATATTTATATTCAGAATATTTATATTCAAGGCTTTTTACTCCAATGAGAAGTGTTAAGTGCAGAACCAGTAGATACGCTAAGTCATTTGTTCCTTCTAGCATCAGAATGTGCAATGAGTTGAAGTGGTAGTATGTATGGTAGTATGTATGTATTTATTTTCGTGTGAATGTTATTGTGTGACTGTGATCTCTCTGTATGCATGTGACTGTGATTCTGTCTGCAAGTTTCACTTTTGTGACCAATAAAGTATTTATTATTATTATTATTATTATTATTTTATTCCCTCTGAAGTCTTACAGAAAACTAACATTTAATTGAAATATCATACTTTAAATATAAGCATCAAGTGAATGATATTCCAAATCTGCAAGCACGTATGTATGAAGGCCATCAAGGCATTCTTATTGATTTCAGAGATGAAATGCAAGAGTATACAGTTGTCCAATAATCAGAAACCCAGTGCGTGCAAAGGCAATTAGCGATTAAAGTTAAGCTGCCATTAAAGTACTTTGATTCACAAGGTAATTTAGGGCCCTGGTCAAAATGCAAAGGCCTTTGTTAGTCAATACCGCCGACCATGATCAGATTCCTTGAACATTTTACAACGATGGTGGTTCAAGGGAAGAAAACCCAGTTGTTGGCTTATTTGGATGTACTTAAGAATCAGATTTGTGTTTTGATGTATCATTTTAGTTAATGTACCATAACATTGTGGTATGTCATTTTTTGATGTTTAATAAATATCAAATCTTGATATCGTGACTCTTGTTTTGGTGAGTTATTATAAAAGGATCTTCTTAAATTTACTCGTGACAGTTTTTCCACTGACAGTTTAAGCTATCAACCTGATGTTGCTTTTGTCTGAAGAAATCTTGACAGCCAAATTTCCTGGTCAGTGATCATAATCCAAATGAAATGTTGATCCTGTCAATAATATCATTTTGTAAATTTTATCATATTACGTGCATTTTGAAACAAAGCCATGCTTGAGAAGAGATTAGGTTTCCTGTCTTCAAGGAAATTGTCTAAAAATCAGAGACAGACAGATCAAGATTTAAATCTCTTGAAATGTGATACTGCTGAAACTCATTTCTTGCATCTGCTGAGCGACAAAAAATTTTCCAGTAAGAAAGGAAAGCTACAGAAAAACACCAGATGTGTCCAGGAGCCAGACAGACAATGGTCAGGCAAATCTATAAAGGAACAGAGAGTAATTCGGATATTCCTTGTGTTATCATACTCAGATGCTTCATGCAAAAAAGCTAGAACTTTGACATAAATATGCATGAAAATTGTTGTGGCTAAGAAATAATGGTGTGATAGATTTGCTCTCTGTTCAAGTTGTGCAACTGAAAAATCAAATGAAGTTGATGCCACTACACACATCGAAGCCATCTTGTGCAAAGATGATGTTTCAAAGAAATTGGTTAAGAGTCAGCGAAACAGAGATTCAGCTCGCAAAAAATGTATAGGTTACTTCTTATCATATAAAAATGCATCTTCGGTGCTGCTGTGAAAATTGTAAACTTGTTTTGATAACAAAAAAACCACGATAATAAGTCTCCAAACTGACATTATTATATAAATTTGCAGGACAGCCGTCACTGTGAAGTCTTGCTTAAAAATCAATAAGGAAAAATGACATTACATGATTATAACCTAGAAGCACAAGTTGCAAAAAGAGGATTGTTACTTAAAACGGGCTCTAAACTGCACGTGAAAGTAAAAGAAAAAGAAAACATTGCTCACTTACTGAAAGGCCAAATCAATAAAAGTTTTCTTTCCAGTAGACCATCCATCAATATAACCGAACTACCAGGTTTCAGGAACTGGATCATTTTAGGCATCAATCACAAAATTGCCGCATCTCGTTACACCTAAGAAATTTTTAAAAGGGTGTAATGTACTGGTCAGATGGTAATCCTGGAAGACGATAAAATGCCCAATCACTGAAATTTGGTAAACCATACATCTTTCAGGGCTAATACATATATAAGAGAATCCCACTGATGTGATAAATTCACCAATGTAAGAAATATTTTACTAGTTCTAGTCAATGACACAACTCGCACTTAGGCAACTACATTGCAATGTGTCTGCTTAACAGGTGTCTTGTCTGCTTTATTATGAGTGTCAGTTTAAATTAATCCACCAGGCCTCATAAATTTCCGAGAGTAGCTCTGATTATACCCTTGAGGGGTTTTTCATCTGACAGGATGAAAGACCATTCTTGTAAGGTCTTCTTCTCCATTCTTTAATGTTATTTGTCACAGAGCACAGAATTTCTGGAAAACATGCAAGAAAATGCAGTATTATCATTGATCACTCTGTCTGTCTAATATTATCACTGAAGGATAAATCTTCCATTTAATTGTTAACAGATGTAAGAATGGATGATTAGGGCTTGATGTCCTGCACTTATGCATTGTAAAACCAATTAGGACATCTTCGAGGACATCGCTATGAGTAGAAGAATGACCGAGACTGCTGCAGGGGCAGGAATCAAATTTTAGCCCATTGAATTAGTGTTTTCTGATCGCTTCAATCAGTAACATTTAAGAATAACACCTACTACAAATCATAAATTCTCGCACACACAGAAAATGAGAACAATTTTGTAAAATATTCTATCAATCTTTTACAAATGAAATAACTGAATCGGAATGTGTATCTCGACTGGTTCTCTGCATGCAACCTCATGCCTGAAGTCCATTTTGCTTCCATGTGCCATGGTAAATATATAATTATATATAATATTATATTGTTTTGGAGATATTTGACACATGGGTTTCATGATAAGAAACTGGAATGTTTAAAAAGAAAAAGCTTTGGAAACTGATCAACAATTAAAGCAACAATTGATTTAGTTTGCGTTGCATGATTCAAGCAATAAGTGAAATCAAGATGCAATATTTATTTATGGGATGTCCGCTTGTGTTGAATTTAAGTTGATGAAACGTTGTTCTGCATCCATTGAACAGTTCTGATTTGACAATAATATGCTTTGAAAATGGGATATTTTATTTATTGACAGTTCTCAACAGCTTCAAGAATAAAATTCTTTTAACTCTTTTATGCTGCAGTTTGTCCAACAGAACAATAATACATACAAGCAAAATATCTGCTGTAAACTTGCTTAATTTCTTTAACGGCAGATATTGTAATGAATACAGAAAAGTGCCATTTTACAATGGAAAAAGCTTTTTTACGGCATGTACTGTTGTTTTAAGGTGACTCAAGCATGGTGGTTTGATCATACAGATTTTTCTAAAATTTTGCACAGGTACTCTATGGGACCCATACATTTCAAAAATGAAAAACAAAAAAATTTCACCTACTCGTTTGGTTGCCATGGTAATGGCATGTTTTGCCTGATGACTGCTTAAAAGTCATAAATTGAGTGTTTGGTTATGTACCACAGAATAAAGCATTGCATGCAAAAACGTCAGAAATGTCTACCCAAGGATTTACACCAATACATTTGCCATAAATTTGAGGAAAAAGGTTAAAATACTTTTTTCTGTAAAAGCTCAAAGGGCACCAACACACTAATTAGTTGCAGATTTTGCATGCATCAATTTTGGCAGTAATCAAATTTTAGGAAAACGATCATACAGATTTTTAAAAAAATTTGCATATATCATAAACAAGTTATTGTCACACAAATGGCAAAAAATAATAAAATTTCACCGAGTCATTTTTTTACTGCAGTACCATGACTGTGCCAATGTCAATTTAAATAAAAAAAGACAATTTTTGATGCGGTTGACTGAAATTAACTGAGAACATTTTTTGGATAAAGCTGATAAGCTGAAACTTTAAACTAGCATAGAATAGACGTTACTGCATTCAATAAAAAAATAATTATGCCTCTAGCTGCATAAGATCTCATTTAAATAGCAAATTACTGGCTGCCATCTGTCTAAAAAAAGAGAACAGAAAATGGTAACGTCACAACTGTTTCAGGGCCTGCAGCAGTTGTGACGTCATGTTGTTTTTATTTCAATCTTAGTTATAGGCCTACTACTGTATCAATACTATTCAATTACACATAAAGGATCCTTCATCATTAGTGCTCTCTTAAATTAATTTTGGTATAAGTCAAAAATTCATGTCATTTTACAATATTCATAATCAAATAAGTCAAAAATATTTAACTCCCTTTATTCTCCACCATTTGACATAAGAAAATTACTTTGCATTAATAGCTATTGCTCTTAATTTGGGGATGTGGGAGGCACCCTTATGCCCTCGGGATCTATCATTAACTAAATTCTAATTAAATTGGTATACAACAAACAAATCGGTTTAATTTTAATATTGAAATGTTACAATTGGGAAACTGATGTTATAACCATTCTGATAGTTTAATTTAATTTAACTTTAATTATAAAATGCCTACCTTGAGACATCAAGTTTCAGCTTGACATCTACTCTGCTTCTGCTGGGCTGCTTCTTACTGCAACTGCTGAATTGTCCCGACTCCTCTAAGAGGTTTAACTTTTTATCGGTACACCAGCCTCTGGCCCTCATTAATATGCAACTATGTCAAGCTTCAACTTTGGACTCAAGCTGGGTCAGGTTAGGTCAATTTCAGAGTTTGCCAAAACATGCTAACCTTGGCCAGTTTTCCTCATGTGAATAAAAACTGAAAAGATTTTATTGTTCAAAACAAATAGAAACATTTACAATAATTCACACTTGCTTTGTTTAATATAATAGAATAAATTTATGACTTAAATTTTATAATATTCTCAAGTCCTATGTGACATACCCGAAACGGCAACTAAAATAAAATTTTATAAAGTCATTATTAAAATTTTATTTTACAGTATCATAACTTCATTATTCTAAACAACTTTTAAATATTCTCAAGTCCTATGTTACATACCTGGATTCTCCACCATTTGACATAAGAAAATTACTTTGCATTAATAGCTATTGCTCTTAATTTGGGGATGTGGGAGGCACCCTTATGCCCTCGGGATCTATCATCAACTAAATTCTAATTAAATGGGTATACAACAAACAAATCGGTTTAATTTTAATATTGAAATATTACAATTGGGAAACTGATGTTATAACCATTCTGATAGTTCAATGTAATTTAACTTTAATTATAAAATGCCTACCTTGAGACATAAAGTTTCAGCTTGACATCTACTCTGCCTCTGCTGGGCTGCTTCTTACTGCAACTGCTGAATTGTCCCGACTCCTCTAAGAGGTTTAACTTTTTATCGGCACACACCCTCTGGCCCTCATTAATATGCAACTATGTCAAGCTTCAACTTTGGCCACAAGCTAGGTCAGGTTAGGTCAATTTCAGAGTTTGCCAAAACTTGCTAACCTTGGCCAGTTTCCCTCATGTGAATAAAAACTGAAAAGATTTTATTGTTCAAAACAAATAGAAAGATTTACAATAATTCACACTTGCTTTGTTTAATATAATAGAATAAATTTATGACTTAAATTTTTAAATATTCTCAAGTCCTATGTGACAGTTGCTAGGCAACCAGGCTCCTCAGAAGTATGTGCAGTGTACCACGCTTGAGTCACCTTAATGGTAAATGCTGGCAGCTGGGTTCAGAGTGTGTTTTTGACATCAGATTATTTAACAATTTTTTTTTAAAAGCTGAATCAAAAGAAAAGCATTTGTGTAGAGCTCTTGATCATAATTGTACAATTCAGTGGCTTCAGTGATGTATGTACAATCGGCCATCGGTGTATGAGACAGTAATTTAATTAAATCATCAGCAAGCCTTGGCCTTTTTGCCAAGTGACCTTCCTCCATGGTCTTTTTCATGAATCTTGGCAATGATGTTTGTTCCGGTTATTGTTAAGGAAATGAACCAGAAATGGCATAAAGCTCATCGTGAAGAATCTGCAATTCTGTGTGCATTGATCTCAATATCCTCAGATCTGTGACCTGCATTGATGACATTTAGGCATTCCGTGGCCCCAAGGAGAGGAGATAGATTAAAGATTGATGACCGTGACCAGGAGCACATCTGAAAAAATATATGGCAGTTTTGTTAAGGCGTGATGAAGACTTGCAGACAATGTTGCTGTGATGTTTGTCTTATTTCTAATTTGTAACATTGGAAAATTGAATACCATCTACTGTATGATCTATTTTCAAAGATTAATCACTTTATCATAATAACAGAAAAAGGAAAAATACACAATGTACTGGTCATACAGCAGGTGGACATGCAATATCACTAAACGGTGCCTGCTATCTATTTGTTATCTCCTAAACGAGACTGGTGATTATGCAGTGCCCTTGTATTCTACCAAAATCTAGCTGACAATTATCAATGATATTTAAGGAGAACAAAAAATACCTTACACAAATCAATAGCTGAAATATAAGCAAATGAAATACTTAGCATAATTTACTTCATAATCCGGTGCTTCTTCACATTAAATTTGACAGTTAACAAGTTTTCATCACTTATGAATATGTTTTAATGTATCTAGGTGATAGTGAGACACAGGCAGCAACTCTTCATTAAATCACAGTTCGATAGACACACACCGTAGTGGGCACTGTTTGAGAACTGGCAATGTTGTCATGTTTTATACACTTATATATTTCATGGCTATTGCTTCCAATAATTGTAATTAGAACATAATTCAATTTTAAAACCGTTTCCTTCATCATCGGTGATAACAATTGGAGTTATTGGATTAAACATGTGCCGACCATGTTGCAATCCAAACAGTATTTTAAGGACAAGGGAGTCTAGGGCATGGAACACACATGAGTTATTGTACTAGATGAGTGACAGATGAAGAAGGTCATGCAATTGCCATGTGGGTGTGTCTGATCAGGTGATCAATAATCTCACAAAACAGTTAATGTGACAGAAATGATTTGAAGCGGATGGAGTAGCTATTTCCCCAAGGAGAGATATATACAGTCAAACGTTTCTAAACAACAATGAACGAGCTCAAACTATGGATATATTCATATACAGGGCATCTAATGGAAAAGTATGCAATTCCATCTTGAATGTCAAGTTTTCCCACTCGACAATGGTTTCTCTATGGACAATAACATGTTAAAGAAACCCAAGGAAAATCTTCCCTTTTTTTCCAGATCTCCCTCCCCCCTAAGTATGCTTGTGAAAGTGCTTAAAAGGTTGTAGTTTCGAGTGGGTGAGGTTATGAGAGGTCAAACAAAACATGCTCGCAATGTAGTTTTATACAGAGGTTTTTTTATAAATGCTTCTAGCCACAATGCCACATTTATGGTCATAATCAAACTCAACATTCTCATAAAGTACACATTGCACAATATTAAAGTTAAATGCACAATTTTTTATTAATTGGACAGAAACCACTGTGCTTTAAATGCGAAAGAATGCTGTAATACAAAAATACTTGGTTTTACTTTTTCGTGTTAAGATAAAAGTGCATGTATTCTAACAAATAAAACAAAACTTTTGAGGGAAACAAATGTTTCCTGTGAATCACAAATAATTTAGTGGTAAAAGGATGTCATTAATCCAATGTCTATCAGAGTGACTCTTTTGGTAAGACATCGTATATGTGGCTGGCGGAAATCCAATTAGTACTTGGACGATTTTATAAAGAAAAAGATGTGACTTGCGGAAACAGAAAGCTGGTCTATCTCTATTCAAATGGAAAACAAGTGCAAACCGAAAGCTAACCCAACATCAAAAACAGATATATGGCACATTCCCATTGCAGAGCTCTGAGACATGTTTGAGTGATTATGCTGTGTTCTTGCATCACACTAAAAATTAAGGAGTCTGTGATCAATAACATTAAAGCAGAACAAATGAGACCTTGCCAGAAAATGGCCTTTCATCATCTCAGGTGAAAAACTTCTCAAGGGTATAATCTGGCTGGTTTAGGGAAACGGATAGCATCTCCTGCATTAAATAAACCCTACAACATCACAATGAACAAAATGAGACAGTTGTGTTATGGAACAATTCAAATGAAAGCTGGAGAACAAGTTATAATTAGAAAAAGTCTATTCTTGGACTGCTTCAAAAAGTTTCCTACTGATTCAGCCTGAACAGAAAACTATCTCACTAATATGATAAACAGCCATTTGAATTATCTTTTGTACCAGCAATTAGTTGAATACATGATCAGAAAGTATTGAAATTATCGCTAGAAAGAGGCAACACGGTTAACTCTGTTGCTTCCTTTTCAGTTGAAATACGAGCGCTAAAGCATCAAGGATTGGCTAGAACGAAAAAAAGCTTTTTGTTGGAAAAGCTATAATTCAATCTCTCTTTTCGTATGCCCTTTGGATCAGAAACACTGCAATCAATGAGCAGAAAAGTGGCAACTTCACCTAGCAAGACCTTGCAGAAGTTTGTCCTTTCATCATCTCTGGTGAACAACGACTTCAAAGATGGAATCAGCCTCACTTACATTATATTCTAAGAAAATGGATTGTGCCTTTTGGCTGGTTTGAAACTGCCGCAATGCATCTAAGCTTTTTATTACTGAAAGAGTCAGGAGGTGATGACAGTGTGTCGACTTTACAGAAGAATCAGTGAAAACAGTCAAAATTCCTACTTGTGATTCAATGAGTAATCATACATCATCTTCGATATTAGGTCGTTTATTCAGGAAATGTGTCGCACAAAATATAACTGCGCTTAATGTGTGTTAGGTGTTGATAAATATGTTTGCCTTATTTTAGAATTAACTAGGTCCTAAATTGTTGTTGTTGAAATGTTTTTTTGGATTCTGTACACAATTATATAAAAATATTCAACTAAGTTGAAACGAACAAAAAATATTATAGCGTATGACTTACTTACAAATCTTGACTCTTCTCGATCAAAGAAGACTCCCTCTTAAAATAGAACCGGCTAAAAGCTGAAAAGCAGATGTCTTGCTACACCCACATAAAGATTTGCAGGAAACAAGATATTCTCAGTTCAAAATAGAAACCTCTATAGTAAAGTGATATGACCAGACCTTTGTGAAAAGAGGATGAATGACACAAATGCAATTAAGGTGGCTCGCTACTCATGGTGCAGCAATGGCGGCATCACCATAGTAACAACAGTCTGCTGAGCAGTGTGGACTGCTTTTTTGGTTTTTTATAATTCTGTGCGACTGCCGCTTCGTTTGCCATTTGCGTCACTTCTATTAGGGTTAGAAACTTCTGGTTTGAAGCATTAGATGCGCTATGAACAGCACTATAACGTGCCAGAGATTCAGCTGTATGGTCCGAATAGAAACTTTCTACACGCGATTTTCGGCAAGCAGGTCTAATTTCTAAAAATTGACTTTGAGATATAAATAAATTTTTATCTCAATTTCTATCGCGGTAGCAAACCTTCTCTTATGCATTTTATTGTTCCTCACAATATTTGGAAATTAATGACAAAAAAATGAGAAATCCTATCCCTTCAATTTTTTTTAGCGCCATGGTTTATAAAAAAAATTAAAATTGTCAAAATCAAAACTTTTATTTCGAGCCCCTTGGAAAGTCCTTTAAACTAAATATATCTCTTTGAAATTGTAATCAGCAGTTCCATTGAAATTTTTTCTTCAATTTCATGCTTCATTTCTTAATATGGGATGCATGACCACTGAATGGCAGGACAAACTTCACAGAAAGAAAGATAAGAAAAAAATTGAGTTTTCCAGGTTTGCTTGGACTGACTTTCTTGTACATAACCTCAAATATTTTGAAAAAAAGGCTGGTTGCGACCACTTTTTTTTACATATCCTTGCCATAAACTATATTTTGGATCATTCTAGACTATTTTTGAGAAATCCTATCTTAGAAAGTACACGAGTATCGAGCCACCTTAACTAGTCATGCACAAGACTTCTAAGGCAAAACACATTCTCTAATCAGCCTAATGACAAGGGTAAAAAGTCAAGAGACAAGTCCTGGCAGACATCTGTACTTTCAACATCTCAGGTGATCTACTGCACAAAGGATGTAATCAAACCCACTCAGGAAAACAGCGGATGTCCTTTCAGGAAATATTCCACCTAAGAAACCATGCAGAGATTGAAAGTTTGTTTTTGCTCAAAGCATCACATCGCTAACGTAAATCTCATCTCATAGTTTGCTTGGTTGGTACAATGGTACAATATTTATAATTGAAGCAACTCTGAGGGGCTGGGTAATAACTATATTGCATGAAAATTCAATGTTAAACCCCTATTTATCTTTGGGGCTCTTGAGCAACATCTAAAACACCTTCAAATGAGCTGACATTTGACATGGGAGTCAGAGAGGGGCTATAGAACAAATTTAGAGGTTAGCCCCATTGAATTTCAGACTTTCACTTTTTTGGGACACCCTCATAAATATTACGTATAAAAATATGCACTAGGGTGGGCTGAAAAAAACTTTTTTTTAAATTTCAATATGCCAGTGGTATACAAAGTTGGCTGTGGCCAAAAAATGAAAATTGGTGCAAAAAAAATTTTGTGGCATGCGACTTGTGCCGGGCCACTCCAGCTTTTATGAAAATGCATGTTTCCAGTCTTTTCGCATGCTTTTTTAGACCATTTTTTGGCCTAAGTCAGCTTCCTTGGTTTCAGAGGGCTCAATGGCATACTTAAATCTTCTTTGAAGGCCATTTTGGATATGAAACACCATAAACAGGTGGCTGATATTTAAGATGTAGCCATTTCTGGGTAAATGCTGGAAATCAGAATTTGGCTGTTTTTGCTAAAAATTGCCCGAAAAAATTGAAAATATTGGTATTGACCCAACAGAAAAAGATTCCAAGGGAATTGTGATTACCCCGAGTCCTCCCAAACGCCCTAAAAAACATTTCCAGCGTAATATCTGCATCAATTTGTGGGTTTAGTTTCCAGAATAGTGGCAATTCCGTAAAGTCAGATTTACAGATTTGACACTTTAGCAGCTTGTGTAGCCCTAACATAACACCTTAGCTATTTCATTGTTAAATAGGGATGAGGCCAGGTAATAGGGGTATCAGACAAGCCATCAACCAGAGCTCCAAGTGCAACAGGAGCTGAGCTACAAGGCAAAATGTCATCTTGTCGGACGTACTCAGTATTACTCACGCGCTGTATGTTCGACACGATAACATTTTGCCTTGTAGCTCAGCTCCTATTGCACTTGGAGCTTTGGTTGATGGCTTGTCTGATACCCCTATTACCTGGCCTCATCTCTATTTAATAATGAAATAACTGAGGTGTAATGGTGGGGCTACACAAGCCGCTAAAGAGTCAAATCTGTAAAACTGACTTCAAGGAATTGTCCCTATAACGGAAACTGAAACCACAAATTGATGCAGGTAATACGTTGGAAGTGTTTTTTATGGTGTTGGGGAGGACTCAGGGTAATTACAATTCACTGGGAATCATTTTTTGTTGGGTTAATTCTGATATTTTTCCATTTTTTCAGGCTATTTTTAGAAAAAAAAGCCAAATTCTGATTCCCACCATTTACCCAGAAATGGCCACATCTTAAATATAAGCCACCTGTTTATGGTGTTTCATATCCAAAATGGCATTCAAAGAAGATTTGAATATGCCATTGAGCCTTCTGATACCAAGGAAGCTGACTTGGGCCAAAAAAAGGTCTAAAAAGAATGCGAAATAACTGAAAATATGCATTTTCATAAAAGCTAGAGTGGCCTGGCACAGGTCGCATGCCACAAAATTTTTTTTGCACCAATTTTCATTTTTTGGCCATAGCAAAATTTCTATACCACTGGCATATTGAAATTCCAAAAAAAAAATTTTTCAGCCCACCCTAATATGCACTTCTGCTTTTATTTCAGCAAACATTAAACAAAAAGTACAAGCCAATCTGACGAAGTCATGATGAAAAAGTTCTGGCCGCTATTACAGTTCAGCTTGCGCAAACAGGATCATTGGCTATAATTGTGATGAACCATGTGTAATATGGACGTTCCAGAATAATGCTTGGGTCTTGTGCTCTAGTTCAAATTACCTCAATCATCTTTTAACATTTCTTTTGTCTGCATCTCAGATGACAGAATGATTGGTAATGATTGCAGTCTTGATGTGTGTATTTTCAGTTTGATGTCTGCTAAGGGCCCAATTAAGAGATGTTTTGGAAAGATTAACAGTCACAGGCAGGTTTCATCCTATCTATTACAATATTCTGTCTTATTTTACAGGATTGTCACTGCGGATCAGTCCACAAGGTGTAATTCATTCTCCAAAGCTTGCCTGATTATACCCTTGAGGAGTTTTCACCTGAGATAATGAAAGGCCATTTACTGACAAGGTCTCATTTGCTTTAATTTAGTGAAACATTGATCACAATGTAACATTTTTGTCCAAATACCTCAATCATCTTGTAACGTGTCTGTTGGCTTCATCTCAAATGACAGCATGATTGGCAATGATCGCAGTCTTGAAGTGTGTATTTTGAAGTCAGCTATGGACCCAATTAGGAGATATTTCGGCGAGATTTAACAGTCAGAGACAACTCCCATTGCATGTCTTACAATGCTCTGTCTTATTTTACAGGTTTTTTTACTGTGCATTAGTCCACAATGTGAAATTCATTCTCCATAGCTTGCCTGATTATACCCTTGAGGAATTTTTCACCTGAAAGGTCTCACTTACTTCAATTCACTGAAAAATTAATCACAGTGTAACATGTTTTGCATGATTGGCTGATACAATGTGATCACCTCCACTGCAGATAACTTTTTTGAAATCTAGAATGAATGTGGAATAAATGTTCCTAGATCTGAGCATTTTGCTCTCCCCCTCACTATTTCAGTTTGTCTGTTTTCAAGGTAGAGTAAAAGTCTTTTGATGATTGGAAAAGGCAAAATTCATATTCCAATGTATTCTTAGCAAGAAGTGGCTTTTTTGCTTGTTTGGGCATTCATGTGGTTTTGAAATCTAATCCAACAATAATCCAGAGAATTCTGTAGAGTATTTCAATGAGTAACTGTTCATATTTTAAAACACTGAATTCAGTTGACCATTGAATCGGGCATTCTTTGCCCATACTTATAAGGACAAGTTTTGGACATACATGTAATGAGGCAGCAGACTATATCAATGAGAAAGGCTTCATTAAAGTGTAGCAACATGTCATTAGGAAAACAACTTGAAAATGAAGTGATTGAGTTTTATCCAAGTTGCAGAATATTTATATTCAGAATATTTATATTCAAGGCTTTTTACTCCAATGAGAAGTGTTAAGTGCAGAACCAGTAGATACGCTAAGTCATTTGTTCCTTCTAGCATCAGAATGTGCAATGAGTTGAAGTGGTAGTATGTATGGTAGTATGTATGTATTTATTTTCGTGTGAATGTTATTGTGTGACTGTGATCTCTCTGTATGCATGTGACTGTGATTCTGTCTGCAAGTTTCACTTTTGTGACCAATAAAGTATTTATTATTATTATTATTATTATTATTATTTTATTCCCTCTGAAGTCTTACAGAAAACTAACATTTAATTGAAATATCATACTTTAAATATAAGCATCAAGTGAATGATATTCCAAATCTGCAAGCACGTATGTATGAAGGCCATCAAGGCATTCTTATTGATTTCAGAGATGAAATGCAAGAGTATACAGTTGTCCAATAATCAGAAACCCAGTGCGTGCAAAGGCAATTAGCGATTAAAGTTAAGCTGCCATTAAAGTACTTTGATTCACAAGGTAATTTAGGGCCCTGGTCAAAATGCAAAGGCCTTTGTTAGTCAATACCGCCGACCATGATCAGATTCCTTGAACATTTTACAACGATGGTGGTTCAAGGGAAGAAAACCCAGTTGTTGGCTTATTTGGATGTACTTAAGAATCAGATTTGTGTTTTGATGTATCATTTTAGTTAATGTACCATAACATTGTGGTATGTCATTTTTTGATGTTTAATAAATATCAAATCTTGATATCGTGACTCTTGTTTTGGTGAGTTATTATAAAAGGATCTTCTTAAATTTACTCGTGACAGTTTTTCCACTGACAGTTTAAGCTATCAACCTGATGTTGCTTTTGTCTGAAGAAATCTTGACAGCCAAATTTCCTGGTCAGTGATCATAATCCAAATGAAATGTTGATCCTGTCAATAATATCATTTTGTAAATTTTATCATATTACGTGCATTTTGAAACAAAGCCATGCTTGAGAAGAGATTAGGTTTCCTGTCTTCAAGGAAATTGTCTAAAAATCAGAGACAGACAGATCAAGATTTAAATCTCTTGAAATGTGATACTGCTGAAACTCATTTCTTGCATCTGCTGAGCGACAAAAAATTTTCCAGTAAGAAAGGAAAGCTACAGAAAAACACCAGATGTGTCCAGGAGCCAGACAGACAATGGTCAGGCAAATCTATAAAGGAACAGAGAGTAATTCGGATATTCCTTGTGTTATCATACTCAGATGCTTCATGCAAAAAAGCTAGAACTTTGACATAAATATGCATGAAAATTGTTGTGGCTAAGAAATAATGGTGTGATAGATTTGCTCTCTGTTCAAGTTGTGCAACTGAAAAATCAAATGAAGTTGATGCCACTACACACATCGAAGCCATCTTGTGCAAAGATGATGTTTCAAAGAAATTGGTTAAGAGTCAGCGAAACAGAGATTCAGCTCGCAAAAAATGTATAGGTTACTTCTTATCATATAAAAATGCATCTTCGGTGCTGCTGTGAAAATTGTAAACTTGTTTTGATAACAAAAAAACCACGATAATAAGTCTCCAAACTGACATTATTATATAAATTTGCAGGACAGCCGTCACTGTGAAGTCTTGCTTAAAAATCAATAAGGAAAAATGACATTACATGATTATAACCTAGAAGCACAAGTTGCAAAAAGAGGATTGTTACTTAAAACGGGCTCTAAACTGCACGTGAAAGTAAAAGAAAAAGAAAACATTGCTCACTTACTGAAAGGCCAAATCAATAAAAGTTTTCTTTCCAGTAGACCATCCATCAATATAACCGAACTACCAGGTTTCAGGAACTGGATCATTTTAGGCATCAATCACAAAATTGCCGCATCTCGTTACACCTAAGAAATTTTTAAAAGGGTGTAATGTACTGGTCAGATGGTAATCCTGGAAGACGATAAAATGCCCAATCACTGAAATTTGGTAAACCATACATCTTTCAGGGCTAATACATATATAAGAGAATCCCACTGATGTGATAAATTCACCAATGTAAGAAATATTTTACTAGTTCTAGTCAATGACACAACTCGCACTTAGGCAACTACATTGCAATGTGTCTGCTTAACAGGTGTCTTGTCTGCTTTATTATGAGTGTCAGTTTAAATTAATCCACCAGGCCTCATAAATTTCCGAGAGTAGCTCTGATTATACCCTTGAGGGGTTTTTCATCTGACAGGATGAAAGACCATTCTTGTAAGGTCTTCTTCTCCATTCTTTAATGTTATTTGTCACAGAGCACAGAATTTCTGGAAAACATGCAAGAAAATGCAGTATTATCATTGATCACTCTGTCTGTCTAATATTATCACTGAAGGATAAATCTTCCATTTAATTGTTAACAGATGTAAGAATGGATGATTAGGGCTTGATGTCCTGCACTTATGCATTGTAAAACCAATTAGGACATCTTCGAGGACATCGCTATGAGTAGAAGAATGACCGAGACTGCTGCAGGGGCAGGAATCAAATTTTAGCCCATTGAATTAGTGTTTTCTGATCGCTTCAATCAGTAACATTTAAGAATAACACCTACTACAAATCATAAATTCTCGCACACACAGAAAATGAGAACAATTTTGTAAAATATTCTATCAATCTTTTACAAATGAAATAACTGAATCGGAATGTGTATCTCGACTGGTTCTCTGCATGCAACCTCATGCCTGAAGTCCATTTTGCTTCCATGTGCCATGGTAAATATATAATTATATATAATATTATATTGTTTTGGAGATATTTGACACATGGGTTTCATGATAAGAAACTGGAATGTTTAAAAAGAAAAAGCTTTGGAAACTGATCAACAATTAAAGCAACAATTGATTTAGTTTGCGTTGCATGATTCAAGCAATAAGTGAAATCAAGATGCAATATTTATTTATGGGATGTCCGCTTGTGTTGAATTTAAGTTGATGAAACGTTGTTCTGCATCCATTGAACAGTTCTGATTTGACAATAATATGCTTTGAAAATGGGATATTTTGTTTATTGACAGTTCTCAACAGCTTCAAGAATAAAATTCTTTTAACTCTTTTATGCTGCAGTTTGTCCAACAGAACAATAATACATACAAGCAAAATATCTGCTGTAAACTTGCTTAATTTCTTTAACGGCAGATATTGTAATGAATACAGAAAAGTGCCATTTTACTATGGAAAAAGCTTTTTTACGGCATGTACTGTTGTTTTAAGGTGACTCAAGCATGGTGGTTTGATCATACAGATTTTTCTAAAATTTTGCACAGGTACTCTATGGGACCCATACATTTCAAAAATGAAAAACAAAAAAATTTCACCTACTCGTTTGGTTGCCATGGTAATGGCATGTTTTGCCTGATGACTGCTTAAAAGTCATAAATTGAGTGTTTGGTTATGTACCACAGAATAAAGCATTGCATGCAAAAACGTCAGAAATGTCTACCCAAGGATTTACACCAATACATTTGCCATAAATTTGAGGAAAAAGGTTAAAATACTTTTTTCTGTAAAAGCTCAAAGGGCACCAACACACTAATTAGTTGCAGATTTTGCATGCATCAATTTTGGCAGTAATCAAATTTTAGGAAAACGATCATACAGATTTTTAAAAAAATTTGCATATATCATAAACAAGTTATTGTCACACAAATGGCAAAAAATAATAAAATTTCACCGAGTCATTTTTTTACTGCAGTACCATGACTGTGCCAATGTCAATTTAAATAAAAAAAGACAATTTTTGATGCGGTTGACTGAAATTAACTGAGAACATTTTTTGGATAAAGCTGATAAGCTGAAACTTTAAACTAGCATAGAATAGACGTTACTGCATTCAATAAAAAAATAATTATGCCTCTAGCTGCATAAGATCTCATTTAAATAGCAAATTACTGGCTGCCATCTGTCTAAAAAAAGAGAACAGAAAATGGTAACGTCACAACTGTTTCAGGGCCTGCAGCAGTTGTGACGTCATGTTGTTTTTATTTCAATCTTAGTTATAGGCCTACTACTGTATCAATACTATTCAATTACACATAAAGGATCCTTCATCATTAGTGCTCTCTTAAATTAATTTTGGTATAAGTCAAAAATTCATGTCATTTTACAATATTCATAATCAAATAAGTCAAAAATATTTAACTCCCTTTATTCTCCACCATTTGACATAAGAAAATTACTTTGCATTAATAGCTATTGCTCTTAATTTGGGGATGTGGGAGGCACCCTTATGCCCTCGGGATCTATCATTAACTAAATTCTAATTAAATTGGTATACAACAAACAAATCGGTTTAATTTTAATATTGAAATGTTACAATTGGGAAACTGATGTTATAACCATTCTGATAGTTTAATTTAATTTAACTTTAATTATAAAATGCCTACCTTGAGACATCAAGTTTCAGCTTGACATCTACTCTGCTTCTGCTGGGCTGCTTCTTACTGCAACTGCTGAATTGTCCCGACTCCTCTAAGAGGTTTAACTTTTTATCGGTACACCAGCCTCTGGCCCTCATTAATATGCAACTATGTCAAGCTTCAACTTTGGACTCAAGCTGGGTCAGGTTAGGTCAATTTCAGAGTTTGCCAAAACATGCTAACCTTGGCCAGTTTTCCTCATGTGAATAAAAACTGAAAAGATTTTATTGTTCAAAACAAATAGAAACATTTACAATAATTCACACTTGCTTTGTTTAATATAATAGAATAAATTTATGACTTAAATTTTATAATATTCTCAAGTCCTATGTGACATACCCGAAACGGCAACTAAAATAAAATTTTATAAAGTCATTATTAAAATTTTATTTTACAGTATCATAACTTCATTATTCTAAACAACTTTTAAATATTCTCAAGTCCTATGTTACATACCTGGATTCTCCACCATTTGACATAAGAAAATTACTTTGCATTAATAGCTATTGCTCTTAATTTGGGGATGTGGGAGGCACCCTTATGCCCTCGGGATCTATCATCAACTAAATTCTAATTAAATGGGTATACAACAAACAAATCGGTTTAATTTTAATATTGAAATATTACAATTGGGAAACTGATGTTATAACCATTCTGATAGTTCAATGTAATTTAACTTTAATTATAAAATGCCTACCTTGAGACATAAAGTTTCAGCTTGACATCTACTCTGCCTCTGCTGGGCTGCTTCTTACTGCAACTGCTGAATTGTCCCGACTCCTCTAAGAGGTTTAACTTTTTATCGGCACACACCCTCTGGCCCTCATTAATATGCAACTATGTCAAGCTTCAACTTTGGCCACAAGCTAGGTCAGGTTAGGTCAATTTCAGAGTTTGCCAAAACTTGCTAACCTTGGCCAGTTTCCCTCATGTGAATAAAAACTGAAAAGATTTTATTGTTCAAAACAAATAGAAAGATTTACAATAATTCACACTTGCTTTGTTTAATATAATAGAATAAATTTATGACTTAAATTTTTAAATATTCTCAAGTCCTATGTGACAGTTGCTAGGCAACCAGGCTCCTCAGAAGTATGTGCAGTGTACCACGCTTGAGTCACCTTAATGGTAAATGCTGGCAGCTGGGTTCAGAGTGTGTTTTTGACATCAGATTATTTAACAATTTTTTTTTAAAAGCTGAATCAAAAGAAAAGCATTTGTGTAGAGCTCTTGATCATAATTGTACAATTCAGTGGCTTCAGTGATGTATGTACAATCGGCCATCTGTGTATGAGACAGTAATTTAATTAAATCATCAGCAAGCCTTGGCCTTTTTGCCAAGTGACCTTCCTCCATGGTCTTTTTCATGAATCTTGGCAATGATGTTTGTTCCGGTTATTGTTAAGGAAATGAACCAGAAATGGCATAAAGCTCATCGTGAAGAATCTGCAATTCTGTGTGCATTGATCTCAATATCCTCAGATCTGTGACCTGCATTGATGACATTTAGGCATTCCGTGGCCCCAAGGAGAGGAGATAGATTAAAGATTGATGACCGTGACCAGGAGCACATCTGAAAAAATATATGGCAGTTTTGTTAAGGCGTGATGAAGACTTGCAGACAATGTTGCTGTGATGTTTGTCTTATTTCTAATTTGTAACATTGGAAAATTGAATACCATCTACTGTATGATCTATTTTCAAAGATTAATCACTTTATCATAATAACAGAAAAAGGAAAAATACACAATGTACTGGTCATACAGCAGGTGGACATGCAATATCACTAAACGGTGCCTGCTATCTATTTGTTATCTCCTAAACGAGACTGGTGATTATGCAGTGCCCTTGTATTCTACCAAAATCTAGCTGACAATTATCAATGATATTTAAGGAGAACAAAAAATACCTTACACAAATCAATAGCTGAAATATAAGCAAATGAAATACTTAGCATAATTTACTTCATAATCCGGTGCTTCTTCACATTAAATTTGATAGTTAACAAGTTTTCATCACTTATGAATATGTTTTAATGTATCTAGGTGATAGTGAGACACAGGCAGCAACTCTTCATTAAATCACAGTTCGATAGACACACACCATAGTGGGCACTGTTTGAGAACTGGCAATGTTGTCATGTTTTATACACTTATATATTTCATGGCTATTGCTTCCAATAATTGTAATTAGAACATAATTCAATTTTAAAACCGTTTCCTTCATCATCGGTGATAACAATTGGAGTTATTGGATTAAACATGTGCCGACCATGTTGCAATCCAAACAGTATTTTAAGGACAAGGGAGTCTAGGGCATGGAACACACATGAGTTATTGTACTAGATGAGTGACAGATGAAGAAGGTCATGCAATTGCCATGTGGGTGTGTCTGATCAGGTGATCAATAATCTCACAAAACAGTTAATGTGACAGAAATGATTTGAAGCGGATGGAGTAGCTATTTCCCCAAGGAGAGATATATACAGTCAAACGTTTCTAAACAACAATGAACGAGCTCAAACTATGGATATATTCATATACAGGGCATCTAATGGAAAAGTATGCAATTCCATCTTGAATGTCAAGTTTTCCCACTCGACAATGGTTTCTCTATGGACAATAACATGTTAAAGAAACCCAAGGAAAATCTTCCCTTTTTTTCCAGATCTCCCTCCCCCCTAAGTATGCTTGTGAAAGTGCTTAAAAGGTTGTAGTTTCGAGTGGGTGAGGTTATGAGAGGTCAAACAAAACATGCTCGCAATGTAGTTTTATACAGAGGTTTTTTTATAAATGCTTCTAGCCACAATGCCACATTTATGGTCATAATCAAACTCAACATTCTCATAAAGTACACATTGCACAATATTAAAGTTAAATGCACAATTTTTTATTAATTGGACAGAAACCACTGTGCTTTAAATGCGAAAGAATGCTGTAATACAAAAATACTTGGTTTTACTTTTTCGTGTTAAGATAAAAGTGCATGTATTCTAACAAATAAAACAAAACTTTTGAGGGAAACAAATGTTTCCTGTGAATCACAAATAATTTAGTGGTAAAAGGATGTCATTAATCCAATGTCTATCAGAGTGACTCTTTTGGTAAGACATCGTATATGTGGCTGGCGGAAATCCAATTAGTACTTGGACGATTTTATAAAGAAAAAGATGTGACTTGCGGAAACAGAAAGCTGGTCTATCTCTATTCAAATGGAAAACAAGTGCAAACCGAAAGCTAACCCAACATCAAAAACAGATATATGGCACATTCCCATTGCAGAGCTCTGAGACATGTTTGAGTGATTATGCTGTGTTCTTGCATCACACTAAAAATTAAGGAGTCTGTGATCAATAACATTAAAGCAGAACAAATGAGACCTTGCCAGAAAATGGCCTTTCATCATCTCAGGTGAAAAACTTCTCAAGGGTATAATCTGGCTGGTTTAGGGAAACGGATAGCATCTCCTGCATTAAATAAACCCTACAACATCACAATGAACAAAATGAGACAGTTGTGTTATGGAACAATTCAAATGAAAGCTGGAGAACAAGTTATAATTAGAAAAAGTCTATTCTTGGACTGCTTCAAAAAGTTTCCTACTGATTCAGCCTGAACAGAAAACTATCTCACTAATATGATAAACAGCCATTTGAATTATCTTTTGTACCAGCAATTAGTTGAATACATGATCAGAAAGTATTGAAATTATCGCTAGAAAGAGGCAACACGGTTAACTCTGTTGCTTCCTTTTCAGTTGAAATACGAGCGCTAAAGCATCAAGGATTGGCTAGAACGAAAAAAAGCTTTTTGTTGGAAAAGCTATAATTCAATCTCTCTTTTCGTATGCCCTTTGGATCAGAAACACTGCAATCAATGAGCAGAAAAGTGGCAACTTCACCTAGCAAGACCTTGCAGAAGTTTGTCCTTTCATCATCTCTGGTGAACAACGACTTCAAAGATGGAATCAGCCTCACTTACATTATATTCTAAGAAAATGGATTGTGCCTTTTGGCTGGTTTGAAACTGCCGCAATGCATCTAAGCTTTTTATTACTGAAAGAGTCAGGAGGTGATGACAGTGTGTCAACTTTACAGAAGAATCAGTGAAAACAGTCAAAATTCCTACTTGTGATTCAATGAGTAATCATACATCATCTTCGATATTAGGTCGTTTATTCAGGAAATGTGTCGCACAAAATATAACTGCGCTTAATGTGTGTTAGGTGTTGATAAATATGTTTGCCTTATTTTAGAATTAACTAGGTCCTAAATTGTTGTTGTTGAAATGTTTTTTTGGATTCTGTACACAATTATATAAAAATATTCAACTAAGTTGAAACGAACAAAAAATATTATAGCGTATGACTTACTTACAAATCTTGACTCTTCTCGATCAAAGAAGACTCCCTCTTAAAATAGAACCGGCTAAAAGCTGAAAAGCAGATGTCTTGCTACACCCACATAAAGATTTGCAGGAAACAAGATATTCTCAGTTCAAAATAGAAACCTCTATAGTAAAGTGATATGACCAGACCTTTGTGAAAAGAGGATGAATGACACAAATGCAATTAAGGTGGCTCGCTACTCATGGTGCAGCAATGGCGGCATCACCATAGTAACAACAGTCTGCTGAGCAGTGTGGACTGCTTTTTTGGTTTTTTATAATTCTGTGCGACTGCCGCTTCGTTTGCCATTTGCGTCACTTCTATTAGGGTTAGAAACTTCTGGTTTGAAGCATTAGATGCGCTATGAACAGCACTATAACGTACCAGAGATTCAGCTGTATGGTCCGAATAGAAACTTTCTACACGCGATTTTCGGCAAGCAGGTCTAATTTCTAAAAATTGACTTTGAGATATAAATAAATTTTTATCTCAATTTCTATCGCGGTAGCAAACCTTCTCTTATGCATTTTATTGTTCCTCACAATATTTGGAAATTAATGACAAAAAAATGAGAAATCCTATCCCTTCAATTTTTTTTAGCGCCATGGTTTATAAAAAAAATTAAAATTGTCAAAATCAAAACTTTTATTTCGAGCCCCTTGGAAAGTCCTTTAAACTAAATATATCTCTTTGAAATTGTAATCAGCAGTTCCATTGAAATTTTTTCTTCAATTTCATGCTTCATTTCTTAATATGGGATGCATGACCACTGAATGGCAGGACAAACTTCACAGAAAGAAAGATAAGAAAAAAATTGAGTTTTCCAGGTTTGCTTGGACTGACTTTCTTGTACATAACCTCAAATATTTTGAAAAAAAGGCTGGTTGCGACCACTTTTTTTTACATATCCTTGCTATAAACTATATTTTGGATCATTCTAGACTATTTTTGAGAAATCCTATCTCAGAAAGTACACGAGTATCGAGCCACCTTAACTAGTCATGCACAAGACTTCTAAGGCAAAACACATTCTCTAATCAGCCTAATGACAAGGGTAAAAAGTCAAGAGACAAGTCCTGGCAGACATCTGTACTTTCAACATCTCAGGTGATCTACTGCACAAAGGATGTAATCAAACCCACTCAGGAAAACAGCGGATGTCCTTTCAGGAAATATTCCACCTAAGAAACCATGCAGAGATTGAAAGTTTGTTTTTGCTCAAAGCATCACATTGGGACGGTAAAGTATTGGCCAATCTGCCGAAGTCATGATGAAAAAGTTCTGGCCACTATTTCAATTCAGCTCAAGCAAACAGGATCATTGGCTATAATTGTGATGAACCATGTGTAATTGGACGCTCCAGAATAATGTTTGTGTCTTGTGCCAAATTACCTCAATCATCTTGTAACATGTCTTTTGTCTGCATCTAGATGACAGTATGATTGGCAATGATTGCAGTCTTGATGTGTGTATTTTCAGTTTGAAGTCTGCCAAGGGCCAATCAGGAGATATTTCAGTGAGATTTAACAGTCACAGACAGCTCCCATCGCATCTCTTACTATGCTCTGTCTTATTTTACAGGTTTTGCTACCGTGGATTAATCCGCAAGGTGTAATTCATTCTCCATAGCCTTCCTGGTTATACCCTTGAGGAGTTTTTCACCTCAGGTAGGGACGTCACTAAAACAGAATTTGATGTCACAAAAAGTGTCATAAATCTGTGTGCAGAAAATCACCTGTCTGAGAGAGAGGGTTGTGCAATAAGTGTTTTGTGTGCTATGGTGCGAGTTTTCTGACTAAGTTTTCCACCGAAATGTGTGTTAGAGGTTAGAGGACTGCCTGTCAATACAAGTTTCCAATTGGTATTATGAGCCATTGCTTAGATTCAATGACCTAAACTCAGCATTACACTTTGCATGCTTCAAAAACATAGATATATCAATGGTGACTTTATGAAATAGTTCGGTGACTATATAATATATTTAAGCTTCTTCCTGTGAAATATTATTAAAATCTGCATGTAAGAACAATATGCAATTTCCTGAGGAAATTCTTAAAGTGGAGAATTTGGTGCATGAGCCCACCTTAAAGGGTTGCATAGGCCTATACAAACATTTTTTTCTAAAATTCTACAACTAAAATTCACTGTTTGGTGTTTCACCGCTATATTATTTTGCATACTTTTTTGGTTTCTGCAAAGTTTAAAAATGTGCAAAATTGCTGAAGAGGTCTCATTTTCCCTTTTAAAATTAATGTTTAATATTCTGTGGTTTTAAGTTACCATATCTAGAGTTATGCTTGAGCTAGACATACCAAATAAGTGGCAAATGAAAATAGCACCAATTTACTACAATTTGGTTTTAAACACATGTAAATACAGATACTTAAAATATTTTTGTGACGTCCCTACCTCAGGTGATGAAAGGCCATTCTGGCAAGGTCTTGTTTTTGTCAATTTACTGAAACATTGATCACTGTAACATTTTTAATAGCGAGCACTCGCTCGCTGGCTGCGAAGCAGCCAGCCGAGGCGAGCGTCTATGTCAGTGCACGTGACCTTTTTGTCAAAAGGGACTTGATCAAAAAATTGTGTACATCTGGGCAAGCGCACTAGCGTATGTGGCGTTGCGTCATTTGAATCCTACGATAGTCTCGATGGGGGGAGACCAAATCTCACAATCTCCAAACAGAATTATTTTGTTTTGTGAAGCTGTATGCCGACCAACTCTGATAAAAAGCAATTTCTATTGTGTCAAATGCCTGCCGATTCTAAAATTAATGTGCCAAAATTTCTTGGTCACCACGGCGATGACGCCAACCACTTGCTCTTCCCGCGGCACTTTTGACATTTTTGACAGCTGGACAGTGCATGACTTGGTCACACGCTGCCGCCCCCAAACCCCCACCAAATTAACTTTATGTAAACAATTTCGTCAAAACATAACTAAAACTTGCTGCAATGACATGAAGTCAAGGAATCATTGTTCACCAAATATGGTCAATTTCACGGCCCGCTAAAGTGAATGACACGACAAAGTAACTTAATATCATCAAGAACCAGTGTTTGGCAGTTGTCAAATATGGTCTTATGTATTCATGAGCATCATGAGCCATTATTACCTGTGACTCGTGAATTGTGTACATGTAATGCTGTCAGGGGTTCCCGGGGCAGCCCCTAAAATAGCAACATTTTAGGTCAACAAATGTACAAAAACCATCGTACAGTGTGTCTGTTAATTGTTGTTGTAGGCTAATTAGTGGTGTATAAACTTGCCCCCCTCAGACGCAGGCCCAAAATCGCAAAATGAAATCGCCCCCCCCCCCCACATTCCATCTAATGCCCCCCCCCATCAGGCCATTTAGTAGATGAGCACCTGTTGTGTCGCTCAAATCCGAGTCAGTGGTCAGTCGGAGTGTCAACATGGTCAAGCACTGCTGCATGACCCATCCTCATACCACACTCCACAGGTAGAATGGCTTGACCAGTGCAAACACTCAACAAGGTATGCTAAAAATAAATTAATTGCATAACTCACTGCTCAGCAACTTGAAAAACACGAATTATAAGTTAGCAACCAACCTGGTATCTTCAATGCGCATAAATGAAAACTCATGGTACATCCAGTATGAATGCAAAGAAAACAAAATCATTTTTCAGTCAGACTTCTCTGACTGAAAAAAGAAAACTGACAAAGTTTAACATTCGTTTTTCTGACGTCATGCACTGATCAGGCAAATTGCTACATTTGTCCAGGCACCGATCAACAAAACCCAGACGTTATTACTTACGTCATAACTATTTTGCACCTAACAGACAACAAAACGTCACTTTTATTCCATCGCATATAACTTGTAACTATTTTCAATTTGAGTACAGAGTGCACAATCATAAACATAAAAGGTCACTGACCAGTATAGTAGCTATTTAATTTTCTTTTGTAAAAATAAATAAAGTGCTGTGATCATACCATACGCACTCAGGGAAATAAGGTGACCATACGATCACGATCATCCATCCCAGATCAGATCATACGATGGATTACAGGCAGGCAGAACCCCCCCCCCCCCCAAGTCACTGAGTTTCCACAGCATGGAAAATGACTCACTATGACTTGAGATGGATGGATCATTGGGGCTTTACGTCCTGTATTTATGCAATTGGTAGGACAGGAGGAGGACACGGCAATAAGGCAAAGGATGATTAAAACAGCTGTCCAACATAAGCCAAAGTGACCCGGCAAGAGCTGGATTCGAACCCTGGACCCAGTGATTAATTGGCGGTCCAGCACGCTACCACTAGAGACTAGACCAACCCTCCCCACCACTATGACTTGAGAGTTTGATGACAAGCTTATTCTCTCCCTTTTTTTTTCAATTTCAAAGTTCCAGGTCATTGAAGTTAAAGTTTTTATTCACTTATCACATGGAATACTGTGTGAGTTATCTTAGACTAAAACTCAAGATCAAACTGAGTAATAATGTACAGATAGTATTGTGCATAATATACACATTAAGTTTCTTTTATTGACTTTTTAAAATTTTGAGCATTAGGCCAATATTGCAGGATTCCACAGCAGTATTTATAAAATTTTATAACCTGTCAGCTGCATTGCATCTGCAGCATACAGTAAGTTATTTTGTTTCTGCATAATGCCCCTCTCAGTGATTGAATCAAAAAAGAGCTATCTCACTTCACTGATGTCAGTGTCTGTGATCTGTCAATCAAACCTCTTGGCCAATAGTAAAACACCACTTCATTAGCATTCCTTCACTGTCCCTCCTCCTCCAGGGAATTCCCCTCACTGCCCTGTAGGCACCGGCCAATCACAGCTGAGCATTGCTGTGGCCTGCCTCATGACTCCTCCCACCAACACATGCAGGCAAAAGGCACATGGCCCTGCTTCACAGGTGACTGACCTCATGTCAGCTTTTTGTTGCTCCAAAAACGCCCAGACATAGCTCCTTGTAGCAGGTGACTGGGATTATCACCTGACTTTCTTAAACTTGATGACCTGATGATTAAAGAAAATACCTGTGCAGATCTGAGCTCATTACCAAATACAGGATTGGTGGATCTAAGCAACCAGGTGTGCTAGAATTATGCGGTTTTCTTCTAACCAAATCACTTTTTATTCATAAACATAATGAGCACATTGCATAATCAGGTCATACTGCTACACTGTTGCCCCTTATGGCCTTATCTGTGAATATACATAATATAAGCCTAAAATTATAGTACTCTTAATTGGGTATTTGTTATTTTGTTTCTGTTGCACCAAACAATCTTCTTCACCCTTTCCCTTCAGCCAGGGGAGGATACAGAAAATTCCGGTGGGGGGGTCTATCAGGCTATCGCGTCGCGTTACACATAATTCGCGACATAATGCGACTGCGCGCGGATAAAATTAACATGTAAAAATATATAAATTTTGGTCTGGTGGCCCCCAGTCCCCCCCTGCGTCCGTCCCTGCCTTCAGCACAAGGTAGAATGGCCCAATAACACATGTAGGTAATAATATATTTTTTATAACCAGTTTTTTTTTAGTTCCTAACTTTTTTTTCTGTTGCTGAATAAAAAAGCTTTTTTGATGCATTGGTGCATTTCACAATAGTTTATTCTGATTTTCTCATCTTAATATTTCACAGGCCAAAGTCTAAAGTATATACTCAATTGTTAAGTGATAAAAAAAAGAAAGACTCTTCAGGCCTTGGCCTGTTGGTAGTTTAAAATATTTGGGAAAATGGCATAATAATCCAGTTGAATTTCACTGATTTCTGGCTTCAAGATTGAATTTCATAAAAATGCACATCATCTCATTTAAATTGCTCTATTTAAAAAATAAAAAATACACAAATGTTTTCTGAATTTTCACAACATTTCTCCATATTTGCCATAAATGTTAAAACTTTTTTTTAAATCAAAATTTCCTGGTAAATTTGGTTCTGGGTTTTTATTATTTCTATATATATTTCCATAGTTTTTTTTTTCATTGCATAAGATATTTATTAACAGTATTATTGCTTATTTGTCTGACCCCATATTAGCCGAATTATGGTCCGTGATTTCCCTAATAATTATTTTGCAAGGAATATCTCATTTTTCTTAGCTACCGATCAAAACATTAATTCCCTCTTACTTTTTTTTTTAATTTCCCAACCTTTTGGTGCGGCGACGGATGGTGTAGTGGTAGCGTCTTAGGCTGCCAATTGCTTGGTCCAGAGTTCGAATCCAGCTCTTTCCGGATCACCTGGGCCTGTGTTCATAGGCATTTGGGGGAGTGAGCGACATTTGCTGGAATTTTACGATCCAAATCTTATGCTATGTACCATAAAACTGCTGGGAAACCACTGATTTTCAATAATATTTATTTGATCATCTGCCCAAATTTTAAGCCTCCTTGCCCGAATTTGGGCCTTTTGTCAATGTTTTGAGGGAGTGACTGCACCCGGGATATAGGCCTTGTTATGTAACATGCAGGGAGGGAGGGGAGGGGTGTCAAAAATGAGCTATTTGTGCGTTACATGTAATTTTTGAGTGGCCCCTTAAATAGCAAAAATTTCTGCAGTAATCACACAAATTTGTGTGATAATTGCAGATCTAATCCAATATTCACACCAAATAGTTGCATAGTATGTAACTGGTTTGTTTGTTGATTCGGGGCAGCTGCCCCCATGTGACATCATGACAACGGATGTGAAGCAATGATTTCATTGAGTGAAAAGTCACACTGGAACTTTTCTTATCCGGATATGGATATTGGACTTGAGCCCTTCATAGACAATCATAGTTACCATTCTCAAACAATTAAATCCCACACCCTTGAATTCACTAGGTGAATCAGAATGAGGCTCAAGCAGGGGTTGCTATGGTGACAATACACAGCCCCACACCAACTCTGAATCTGGCATATTCTGTCATAATAAAAAATATATATTATGTAGTCATCAGTCCATAAAAGTTTTCATAGCTATCTCAGGAGTTAGGATAGGGGCTATGGATTTTACCACCTGGACAAACTCCTTTTTTGCATGCGAAGCATCGACAAACAATATTTTTTTCATGCGATGATGCGAATGACTGATTTTAACATTACGTTACCCCAGCTACAGGTGGAAATTAACTTTCTATGTGCTGAACAAACAAAGTTTAACAGCGATCGTCTGGTCGGCCCTCAATGGCGATTCCCTTGAAGATTCTTAGGAGCCGACCAGATGACCCGTGTGGGGGGGGGGGGGCTATGATTTCTGGTGAAAAAAAAAAGTTTGTTCCAAATTGACGCTGAAAACGAAAGTTTGTTCAGCACATGACGTTTCAACCTGTACTGTAGCTTCTAGCTGGGGTACCGTAATATTAAAATTGTGGAAAAAAGCTTGTCCAGCGTCTGCATCCGAAAAAAATTGTTCGACCCTTAAAGCCATACCTCCCCCCCCCCCACACCCAACTATTGTCTGGTCGGCCCCTTACTCGCTTCAGAAATTGCGCCGGTAAATATTTGAAGTAGAGAGCGATATTGCACCCTGATTGGATATGACGCTTGCAATGTAAATCTATGGTAATATTGTTTTACAGAGGTATTCATCAGGGTATATTCTCAGGGTGCTCGCTCTATGCTGTGGCATTTACATATTATGATTGACTGATAACTTTTGTGCAATCTAGAATGTATGTGGGAAAAATGTTGCACTTTGCTCTCCCTCACCATTTCAGTTTGTCAGTTTTCAAGGTCGAATAAAGGTCCTACGATGATTGGAAATGGTCAAGGTCATATTCCAATTTATTTTAAGCGAGAAGTGGCTTTTTTGCTTGTTAGTACATACAGTAGCGGACAAAAGTTTAGGCCACGTCAATTTTTTGGCAATATTAGGGAAAATAGGTGCTCAGCTGGAAAAATTCTGCAGGGAAGTTCTACAAGAGAGAAAACTTGATCTATTTTTACCACTTCCTTGAATATGTGTGATAAACAAAAATTTCAGGTGGTCTAAACTTGCATCCACAAAGGCCCTTAATATTTTTAAAAATTATTAAAAACTGTGTTTTTCCCTGTTTCATGACTAATTGCCTTTAAATCACATGAAGCATGTTGTGAATAACTTGTCTAAAATAACATCGAATAATTTAGCCACCTTTCCGGTAATGCACAATGTTCATACTGTTGTGCAGTTTAGGTCTCAGAGAGCGTCTCAATAACGCCACAATTTTTCTTGACATTTGTGGTGCATCAATCAAGTTTCTGGTACTAATACTTACTTCTCAAAGATAAATATGACCCCATTGGAAGGCTGACAAAATATTCTTTCCATAGATATGCTTCATTTGAAGATTTGTGTTACCACTGGCCTATTACAATTGAAAATTCGGCCGATATGCTTACAAAAACCATGAAATCTGAATAAAAACATTCCATTTCAGAATGTTTTGAACATTTAACCCCTAGGTTTGATTTCATCACAAGGAGTAGGCATGCATGGGGTCCAATTATTGAAACAACTTTTAATGATGTCTCCAACATAACCTAATCAAAATAAATGAAATGTTTATTTCTAATAATTCGTAAAAATGTTTGACTTTGGTTGCTATGGCGACCGTTTTGACAATTTTCCCCAGTGTTGAATTTTGTTGAATTTTTTTTGGTGAAACTACAGAAAATGTCCTTTCATGCGGTACCAAGAAACTGCTGTTATTACAAATTTCCTGATTTTGCCAATTTTTATTCAACTAATAAATAAACATTGCATCTTTATTTCGCTTATTGCTTGAATCACGCAACGCAAATTAAATCAATTGTTGTTTTGATTGTTGATCAGTTTCCAAGGCATTTTCTTTATATCTTTTTAAACATTCCAGCTTCTCATCGATCATGTAACCATGTGTCAAATATCTCTAAAATTTATAAGGCACATGAAAGTACAATGGACTTTAGGCATGAGTTCGGGTTCCTGAAATTTACATGCTGAGAATCAGTGGAGATACAGATTCTGATTCAGATAATATTATTTTCGTGACTCATTGAGAGAGTATTTTACATACATTTTTTGCATTTTCTGTCTGAGAAGTTCTGATTTGAAGTGGGTGTTATTCTTTAATATTACTGATTTAAGAGAACAGAAAACACTCCAGTTCAATGGACAAAATGTTATTCCTGCTCCTGCTGGGTCACCTGGAGCTGCTGGAATTTTAGTCATTCTTTGCCTCATAGTGATGTCCTCAAAGATGCCTTCTCCTGCCCTAATTGGTATTCTACAATGCATAAATACAGGACATCAAACCCTAATCATCCATTCTTACATCATCTGTTAACAATTAAATGGAAGATCTATCCTTCACTGATACATAATATTAGACAGACAGAGTGATCAATGATAATGCTGCATTTTCTTGCATGTTTTTAGAAATCCTGTGCTCTGTCATAAACAACAGTACTGAATGGGATGGAGACCTTACAAAAAATGGTCTTTCATCATGTCAGGTGAAAAACTCCTCAAGGGTATAATCAGAACCGCTCTTGGAAACTGATGAGGCCAGGTGGATTAATTTAAACTGACACTCATAATAAAGCTTGCAGACGAGTCGGCCTGTTAAGAAGGCACATTGCAATTTAATTGCCTAAATGCGAGTTGTGTCATTGACTGTAGCGAGTAGAATATTTCTCACAATAGATAAATTTGTCACGTTACTGGGATTCTCTAATATAGTCGGTAAACCCTTGCAAGAGGTCAGGACTGATATATGTCATGATGACCTTTCATTTGTATTGGCCCTGAAACTTGTTTACAAAGTTGCCAAATTTCAGTTACTTGGCACTTCATCATCTTCAAGGATTTCCAATTGACCAGTAGATTACACCATTTTAAAACTTAATTAATTTCTTAAGTGTAACGGGATGTGGAAATTTTGTGATTGATGCCTAAAATGCTCCTGTTCCTGAACCTGGTGGTTTGATAGTTGTTATGTTAATGGATGGTCCGCTAGAAGGAGACTTTTATTATTGATTTGGCCTTTTAGTAAGTGAGCAATGTTTTTATTCTTTTACTTTGACATATAGTTGAAAGCCCATTTTTAGTAACAATCCTCTTTTTGCACCTTCTGCTTCAAAGTTGTAGTCATGCAATTCCATTTTCCCTTATCCATTTTAAGCAAAACTTTACCAGAGGCCGCTGTCCTACCAATATAATAACTCCATTTTTGACACTTATTATTTGGTTTTCTTGATTTCAAAACAAGTGTAACATTTTTGGTGCAGCGCAACAGACGCTTCTTATTATATGTTCAGAAGTAACCTACAAATGTTTTGGTGAGCTGAATCTCTTTTTCTCTGATTCTTAAACAGTTTCCTTGAAACATCATCTCTGCACAAACTGGTTTCAGGGTGTAGTGGCATCAACCTGACTTCGATTTTTCAGTTGCACTACTCGATCATAGAGCAAATCTATCACATAATTATTTCTTAGCCATGAACATTTTCATGCATATTTATGTCAAAATTCTGGCTTTTTTGCATGAAACATCTTAGTATTATAACACAAGAAATATCTGAATTACACTGATTCTAATCCTTGATAGATTTGGCTGACCTTTTTTTTTTCAGGCTCCAGGATACATCTGTAGTTTTTCCGAGGCTTTCACATCTTATTGGAAATTTTTTTGCTGCTCAGCAAATGCAAGAAATTGCCTTCAGCAGTATTACATTTCAAGAGATTTGAATCTTGATCTGTCCGTCTGATTTTTAGCCAATTTCCTTTAAACTAATCTCCTCTCAAGCTTTTCTGCTTTGTTACAAAATGTAGGTAACATCATAAAATTTCCAAAATATCATTATTGAAAGAATCAATTTCTCATTTGGATTTTATTCACCGAACAGAAAGTTGAGCTGTCAAGATTTCTTGAAACAAAATCCACGTCAGATGATGACTTAAACTGTCATTGCAAAACTATTGTAGGTGAATGTAAAAATATCCCTTTATATTAACTTATCAAAACAATTGTCTCAATGTCAAGATTTGATATTTGTTAAACTTAAAAAAATGACATACCTCAAGATCGTTCATTGACCAAAACACAATACATCTAAACACAAATCTGATTCTCAAGTGCATCACTATAAGCCAACAATTACACTGGGTTTTCTTCCCTTGAACTGTCATCGTTGTAAAATGTTCAAAGCAATTTGATCGTGGTTGGCTGTACTTAAATAACAAAGGCCTTTGCATTCTGACCAGGGCCCTAAATTACTTCGTGAATAAAAGAACTTTAATTGCAGCTTACTGAGCTTAACTTTAATTTCTTGCCAGAAAATGTGAGTGCAACTCACCAACGATTTAATTGCCTTTGCGTGCACTGGGTTTCCAATTATTTGGAAATTTAGTAATCTTTAATTTCATCTCTGAAATCAATATGGATGCCTTGATGTCCTTCATGCATACACCTTTGCAGATTCAGAATATCATTCACTTGATTCTTATATTCAAGGTATGATATTTAAATTAAATTTCAGGTTTACATAAGACTTTAGAGGGAATATAACCCATTGCAATAAGCCTTGGATAAAAATATTCTGCAGTTGGGTAATACTCAGTCACTTCATTTGCATGTAGTTTTCCTGATGACAGGTTGCTACACCTGGAAGCCTTTCTCATTGATATAGTCTGCTGCCTTCAATACATGTACTGTATGTCCAAATCTTATCCGTACAACTATGGGCTAAAAATGCCTAATTCCATGGTGAACTGCAATTAAGTGTTTTAAAATTTGGCCAGTTTCTCATTGAAAGACTCTTAAACAGGCTATGGAGAATGAATTACACCTTGCGGATTAATCCACAGTAACAAAACCTGTAAAATAAGACAGAGCATTGTAAGAGATGCAATTGGAGGTGTCTGAGACTGTCAATTATCACTGAAATATCTCCTAATTGGGTTTTAAGCTGACTTCAAACTGAAAATGCACACATCAAGACTCTGATCATTGCCAATCATACTGTCATCTGAGATGCAGACAAAAGACTTGTTGAAAGATAATTGAGGTAACTTGGACATCAGCCCAAGACACAAACATTGTTCCTGGGCGTCCAATTACACATGGTTCATCACAATTACTTGCAATGATCCTGTTGATCATTCTATGCAAAGAAGGCTTTGCTAGAGCTGAATTGTAGAGTTTCCAATGAGAGCGAGAGTTCTCGAGAAGTCTCGAGATCAGCAATGACTCAGCATTTTCTCGTCTCGCCGAGCGAGTCTCGAGAATTGAAATTTTGATCATTGTTTAAAATGGTGTTCATGTGTTTAATGTTTATAACAGTTACAAACCATTGGGATGTTGTTTTGTTTTGCTTGATATTATTGTTATTGTGTAATTGCTCCATTGTTCAATTTAAATATCTGTTGATGATAATCCCCATTGTATACCTGATAAATGCTGAAGTTGAACTTGTACAAATGTATTAAAATTGTATAATATTTGGATGTTTAGCTGTGATTTATAGGAAACAAAACACACAAATTAACATTAACACTATAAAGGATATCATAAAAGCCAAATAATGTGATCCATTGCAAGTTTAAATCTCTCTTGTTTTATCATTGTGCCAATGGCAGGACAGTGTCCTAGATTTCTCGAGAAATTCTCGATTCTCGTGCACTAGACCTTGTCATTCTCGAGAGGTGTCGATCGCGACTCATTGGAAACACTACTGAATTGTGATATCTGCCTGAACCTTTTCATTATGACTTTGCCAGATTGGCGTATATTTTAAATTTTAACAAAACAAAAGCAGAAGTGCATCATTTTACATTTAATTTTGTGACAGAACAATTGAGGCTTTCAAAAGCGCACTCTGAAATAAAAAAAAACCAAGAGTTTGCTTAGGTTTTCTTTGCTTGTTATTGCACGTGAAGAAGGCATCGTCAAGTGGGGAAATGTACTATCAAGAGAAAATTACATGCTCTTACATTATTGACCTCTATCACAAATATATCCAGGCTTTGACCTTGCTCGTTGTTGCTCAGAAAGAATAATATTTCTTGCAACCTGTCAAGGTGTGTACATCCCCCTCCTGGGGCAAAACCTCAACTTAATGTCAATTTTTCAATCATTTTTGTCATTCTAACCATTTTGGAGATTATTGATCACCTGATCAGACACACCCACATGGCAGTTGCATGACCTTCTTCATCCGTCATTTATCTAGGGTAATAACTCATACATGTGCGTCCTTCCCTTGCCTGGTTTTCTTAATGATGTACTTTTGCCAAAATTGTCTGTAAAACATGCAGATCCCATTATATGGTTAAAACAACATTGATGTTTGCTTCTTATTCAACCGGAATCACTTGACATTCAAGCAGCAGCTATGTAGCAAATCGGTTATGGGGCTCCTGGTATTTAAACTTTTATGGTGCATTGAAAGTCCAGCTGGTTGTTCTGTTGACTTCAAAACTTTGGACATGATGTTGATGACTGACGTTCTCGACCTATTTATTTACATCAATCACTCCTCCACCAAATATCTATATGTTCTTATTCAGAAAATTGCACTATTTCTGTATTCATTTCATCCACTCCCATGCCTGTTTGATATAAAATAATTTCCAAAAATAGATCCAGCATCCCATGTTTATTTCATAAATATCTTCATCAAAAGATCCTTTTAAAGGTAAAATTAAATAAGATAATTACAACCGATATATTGAATTGAACATTTATCAACTACTGACAATAGTGGACACACCACAGAGTGATAAATGACAATGCTGTGTTTTCTTGCATGAGAACCTGGTATCTTGTGCTCTGTGACAAATAACATTAAAGAATGTAGAAGGAGACCTTAAAAGAAAATGGTCTTTCATCATGCCAGGTGAAAAACTCCTCGAGGGTATAATCATGCAGGGTGATTTATGGAAATTGATGATTACATGTGGATTAATTTAAACTAACACTCTTAAAAACCGACAAGATGGGTTGCAGCAGGACACATTGCAATTATTATTTTTTGATTACTCTAACATCATAAAGTTTCACCGGTCAATCTGTGAGAGAGGTCAGAACTGATTTTAGTGAGCTGTACTTTTCACACTCACTGAAAGAAGTAAGGTGCCAAATTTCAGCAACTGGACACTCTATCATCTTCAAGGATTTCCCTCTGACCAGTACATTGCACCCATTTAAAACTTCTTGAGGTGTAATGGGATGTAGCAATTTGGTGATTGATGCCTAAAAAGCTCAAGTCCCTGAAACACGGTACTTTGAAAGTGGTTATGTCGATTGATTGTCCACCAGAAGACTTTTATTGATTTGGCCTTTTAGGCAGTGGGCATTGGTAATTGGTTCTCTTTAACTTGAAGGTACGGTTGAACGCATATATAATATTCTTTATTTCTACTGAACCATTGCATCACCTGGAACAATCCCCCTTTTTGCACAACCATGTATCTTTTCGAAGTCAGTTTTCCTAGACAAATGCATACCTAAATATTTTTAATTTGTGGATTTTCTTGTGTGTTCAAATGAGTTTAGGATGTTTTGAAGAAGCGCAGAGGATGCAAGAAATTGTATTTTCAGAAGGAGCCTACAACATTTTTGGTAAACTGAATATGCATACTTGAAGATTTGATATGCTTTCAAAAACCATGAAATCTGAATAAAAACATTCCATTTTGGAATGTTTTGAACATTTAACTCCTAAGTTTGATTTCATCACAAGGAGTAGGCATGCATGGGGTACAATTATTGAAACAACTTTTAATGATGTTTCCAACTTAACCTAATCAAATTAGATAAAATGTTTATTTCTAATAATTCGTAAAAATGCTTGACTTTGGTTGCTATGGCGACCGTTTTGACAATTTTCCTCAGTGTTGAATTTTGTTGAATTTTTTTTGGTGAAACTACAGAAAATGTCCTTTCTTGTGGTACCAAGAAACTGCTGTTATTACAAATTTCCTGATTCTGCCAATTTTTATTCAACTATATGGGATGTCAGCTTGTGTGGAATTTAAGTTGAAGAAATGTTGGTCTGCATCCATTGAAACGTTCTGATTTGACAATGATATGCTTTGAAAATGGTATATTTTGATTGTTGACAGTTCTCAACAGTTTCAAGAATAAAATCCTTAATTGTAACACAGAACTCTGCTATGCTGTAGTTTGTCCAACTGGACAATAATATACAAGCAAAGTATTTGTAACTGTACTGCAAAGCCTGCTGCATTACATTAACGGCAGCTACCGTAATGAATACAAAAAAGTGTCACTTTCAGGAAGAAAACCTTTGTTTTTACCCCATATGTAGCTTGGTCATAATTGTACAATTCAGTGTCATCAGTGATTTATATACAATGGACCATCTGTGTATGGGACAGTAATTTCATTAAATCATAAGCAACCTGTGACCTTTTTTCCAAGTAACCTTCCTCCATGGTTTTTTTCATGACTCTTGACAATGCTGTTTGTTCCCGTTGTTGTTAAGGAAATGAACCAGAAATGGTATAAAGCTCATTGTGAAGCATCTGCAATTCTGCATACATTGGTCTCAATATCCTCAGATCTGTGACCTGCACTGCCGAAATTCATGCATTCTGTGGCCCCAAGCAGAGGAGATATACTGAACCTTGATGACCCTGGCCAGGAGAGTTTTGAAATGACAATGATGGAGCGTTCATCTTTAAGATTTGGTTTTGGTTTATTTCATCATTGGCAACAATTTGAATTTTGTAATAAGCATGTGATGGCCAAATGCATGGGCCAACCATGTTGTAATCCAAACGGTATTGTAAGGACAAGGGAAGGGCAATGAACACACATGAGTTATTGTACTAGATGAATGACAAATGAAGAAGGTCATGCAACTGCCACGTGGGTGTGTCTGATCAGGTGATCAGTAATCTCACTAAACAGTTAATGTGACAGAAATGATTTGAAGTTGATGGAGTAGCTATTTCCCCAAGGGGAGATGTACAGTCAAACGTTTCTAAACAACAATGAACAAGCTCAAACCATGGATATATTCTTACACAGGGCATCTAATGGAAAAGCATGCAATATCTGAGTGACTCTTTCGGCAAGATATCATATCTGTGACTGACTGGCGGAAATCCAATTAGTATCGGGCGATTTTAAGAAGAAAAAAAAAGTGACTTGCAGAAACAGAAAGCTGGTCTATCTCTGTTCAAATGGAAAGCAGGTTCAAACCGAAAGCTAACCCAATATCAAAAACAAATATGGCACATTCCCATTGCAGAGCTTTGAGACATGTTTTAGTGATTATGCTGTGTTCTTGCACCACACTAAAAATGTGATCAATAACATTAAAGCAGAACAAATGAGACCTTGCCAGAAAATGGCCTTTCATCATCTCAGGTGAAAAACTCCTCAAGGGTATAATCAGGCTGGTTTAGGGAAACGAATGGCATCTCCTGTATGAAATCCAGCCTACAACATCAAAATTAACAAAATGAGACAGATGTGTTTTGTAACAATTCAAATGAAGAATGGAGAACAAGATATAATGAGAAAAAGTCTATTCTGTGACTGCTTCACAAAGTTTCCTACTGAATCAGCATGAACAGAAAACTATCACCGAAATATGATAAACATCCATTTGAATTATCTTTGTTCCAGCCATTCCGCTTTAATTGAAAGCATGATTAGTAAGTATTGGAATTATCTCCAGAAAGAGGCAATACAGTTAAATATGTTGCTTCCTTCTAAGTTGAAATACGAGTGCTAAAGCATCAAGGAATGGCTAGACAGAAACGAAGGCTTTGTTGGAAAAGCTATAATTCAATCTCTCTTTTGGGATGCCCTTTAGATCAGAAACACTGCAATCAATGAGCAGAAAAGTAGCAACTTCACCTAACAAGACCTTGCAGAAGTTTGTCCTTTCATCATCTCTGGTGAACAACGACTTCAAAGATGGAATCAGCCTCACTTGCACTAATGCCACTATATTGTAAGAAAATGGATTGTGCCTTTTGGCTGGTTTGAAACTGTCACAATGTATCTGAGCTTTTGTTACTGAAAGAGTCAGGAGGTGATGACAGTGTGTCAATTTTCAGAAGAATCAGTGATACGTCTGACAGTCAAAACTCCTACTTGTGATTCAATGAGTAATCATACATCATCTTCGGCATTCAAGAAATGTGTCGCATAAATTATTATTGCACTTGATGTGTGTTAGGTGTTGATATATATGTTTGCCTTATTTTAGAATTAACTAGGTCCTAAATTGTTTTTGTTAAAATGATTTTTTTTGTTTTTTACATAATTATTATAAAATAAAAATATTCAACTAAGCCGAAGCGAAAAAAATATTGTACTGCATGACTTACAAATCATGACTCTTCTCAATTGAAGAAAGACTCCCTCTTGAAATAAAGCAGACTACAGTAAAAGCTGGAAAGTGGATATCTGGCTACCCCCACATAAAAATGTGTACGAGACAAGATCTTTTCAGTTCAATATAGGAACCTTTACATTAAAAACAAGTACCAGTCACAGGCCTTAGTGTAAAGAGGATGAATGACACAAATCCAATTAACCAGTCTTGTACAAGACTTCTAAGACAAAAGACATTCTCTAATCAGTGTAATGGGGGAGGGTGGAAAGTCAAGAGACAAGACCTGGCAGACATCTGTGCTTTCGCCATCTCAGGTGGTTTACTGCACAAAGGATGTAATCAAACCCACTCAGGAAAACAGCGGATGTCCTTTCAGGAAATGTTTCACCTAAGAAACCATGCAGAGATAGAAGGATTTATTTTCCCTCAAAGCATCGCATTGCGACTAACTCTCATCTCAAAGTTTGCTTGGTTGTTACAATGGCACAATATTTACAACTCTGAAGGGCTGGGATATCAATATATTCGAGGGTTTGTAAAAAAATATTGTTATTCATTGGCCATTTATTTTCCTGTCAGATTTTCTTTTAAAAATAACATAAAGTTATAGACAATTTGTCATTGATAAACTCAGACTCAGATTCAGTTTATTCTGCTTTAAAAAATAATCGCAAGTTACAAGAAATAAAATATTATATTAACAATTAGGCAAAAGAGAACCCTCCAAGGAAAAAGTTCCTCTATCGAGGGACCATCGTTATGGAATGAAAGTAGATTAACATTGGATTTACATGACAATTATAAGTTGATAGACAATTAATAATCATAAACGATAGTTAGTAATAGCAACAGTTTTTTCTATTTTGAGTAGCAGATTTTCTTGCATTTAAACAACCTCAGTGTGAATAGACAGCACAGATATTTTAGTTAAATGAAGCCGAAAAAGTGACTAAAAGCATTTACCTTATTATTAGGCACATGCAAAAGAAAAAGTAATTTTTGATGATTAGTCTTGGCTATAGGGTGACTTACACGACCAGCATGAAGACACTAGTAGCACCAGACATGGCCGTTTGGAATATTGCATAAGGTATTATACTGTCCTAGAAAACTTTCTTTATATAAAATTTTTCTTTACAAATTTGACTAATTGAATTGAAACATGATGGAAATCTGTACTTCATTGAGTGCCTGGAGAAATCATGTCTCACAGATGGTAGGCGAAGTTCACCACCTTGTCTAGTGTTGTATTGATGAGGGTCATTGTTGTCTTCCAGTTCCACATAAAATAGGCTGGCAGTAAATGACTTTCAAATTTATAATTGTAAGTCTTGCAGTCAACTGATGTCAATAAGTTTCAGCATATTTTGTTTATGAATCAGAGCTTCAGTAAATTTACTTTATGTTATTACCATTACCCTAACGGCGTTTTTCGGTAATTCTTTTTCTGTAACTTAAGCAATCTACAGTATTTCCACCGCATATGATATTGCCACAGGTAAATTGTGGCAGAAGTAATGTATTATAAATATTCAACAGAATGTTCAATGGTACGTAGTTTTTATCTTATTTAAAATACCTACAATTGTTTCAGCAGTTTTTTTAGTAACAGCATTAGAGCTATGATTGAATGATTATGCAGTGTTCTTGCATCACACTAAAAATTTAGCTGTCTGTGATCAATAGCATTAAAGCAGAACAAGATTTAATGTGACCTTGCCAGAAAATGGCCTTTCATCATCGCAGGTGAAAAACTCCTCTAGGGTATAATCAGGCTGGTTTAGGGAAAACCAATTTCATTTCGTGAATGAAATCAAGCCTCTTACATTACAATGAATAAAACGAGACCTCTGTGTAATGGACAAATTCCAATAAAGACTGAGAACAAGGTATGATAATGGAGAGAGTCTATTCTTTGTTTGCTTTTCAAGAAGTTGCCGAATGATTCAGTATGAAATGAAAATGTTTACAAAAATATGATAAACTTTAATCTGGAGAGTTATCAATGCTGATACTGGATCAAGGGGTCATCCACAAGTGTCTTATTGGACACACAAGAATGATGCATTCTCATCTTCTACTGGGAGATTCATCTGCAATTTGCGAAAACTGTCGATGCCCACTTACATTAAGACATATTTTAAAAGAATGTAGATATTTCTAAGCACAAAGAAACACACTCCTCCCAACAAACCCACTACAAGTTCTTATTCACAAACCAGAAAGCATATATAATTAGCTGTCGAGGCGTTAAACGCAGAACACACAGACACACATCAATGCTGATAAGTTGAATAAAATCAAAACACTATAACATGTGCCAATGGACAGCGATAAGACAGACAGCTTATTCTATGCATGTCTAATTCAAAATAAAAAACCTGTGCTGAAGACATTTTATGAAATTTGCAAGTCATGAAACAATGAATGGAGTTTAATGAAACTGGATAATTATTAATGAAATGTGGTGTCACACAGCCATTGCTTCTGAGAGGTTTCCTGAGAGATTTTTTTCGATAAAGACCCAGCAGGGAGGTCATGCTGTGTTCACTAATGCTGTACCTCAACATTTCTGAAATTTCAGGTAGGTCAAGTAATACACACACATCAAGAACGAAGCTGAAACCAGGCTTTTCAGATTAAATCACATAAACAATGAACCAAACGATGAACCAATGCAGAAAGTTAGGGCAACACAAATTCAAACAAATATTGATTTTCATTCCATAAAGGGGAGTCAGGAGTTGGACCGTACAAGCACATCCTCAAAGAGACAAATCGTAGCATAATGGTCGCAGAAAAAAAAAAAAACAATTACTTACCTCTTTTTTTCCCATGGAGAATGACTTATGAATAAATTCAGAGGATCAGGTTTTAGTTGAAAAGTTGTCTGGCTACACTCATGTGCAAAGATTAGTAAAAAACAAGATTTTCTTCTTAAGATTTTCTTCTTTTAGGTCAGAAGTCTGAAAGTAAAGAGATGTTACTCGTCGCAGACCTTTGTGAAAAGAGGACGAATTACAGGAATCCAATTAACTGATCTCGCACAAGACTTCTTAGAAAAAAGAATTTCTCTAATCAGCCTAATGATGGGGGCAGAAAGAAAAGAGACAAGACCTTGCAGACAACTCTTCTTTCATCACCAAGGGTGATCTTCTGCATCAAGGAGGCAATCAAACCAAATCAGGAAAACAGTGGATCTCCTTTCAGGAAATTGTTCACCAAAGAAAACATGCAGAGATAGAAAAATTTGTTTTCCAGCAAACCATTATATCGCAACAGTTAATTTGTTCTCATACCTTGCTTGCTTGTACAATATTTACAAGTGAAGCACCTCTAAAGGCTGGGGTATAAATATCTTAAAGGGTTGCCATATAGATATTATGGTTCATTGTTCATTCCTTTTCCCTTCTAGTATTCTTAAGTCATTGACAAAATGCCCTATTTAAGACATTGATCTCAAAACTATATGTAATTTCATGAGTGAATCTAGGGTGAAAATCATACAAAATCAGAGGCTTGTATTTAAAATTTCGACATGGACCTTTCTAATTACAGCTTTGACTATCATGTTATTTTCAAGATACAATTTACCTTTCCCTTTATCAGATACATTGTCACAGTTTATCAAACTCAAGTGAATTGATTCCATCTTTTAAGCCATTTTTCCCTTGAGATGATGAAAGATGATGAAAGGAAAACTTTACAAGGTTTAGTTGGGTGGATTTGGTCTTTTCCACTCTTCAATTGCAATGTTTCTGATGCAAAGGGCAGCACAAATCTATCAGAGGGATTGGATTATAGCTTTTTCTTTCCAGTCAGTCCCTTGTTTTATGGCTCACAATACAAAGAGTAACAATAGACTTTGCAATCTTATGTCTTCTCTTAAAAGGCTAAGGTCATTGATGATCTGTCATTACGCTATTGTGAAAAATGTCTTGTTGCTGTAACATTTAAAATTAGATTCACTAGAACTTGTAGAAGTTGTCTCTTCTGCATTTTCTCGATTTTGTACCAATAAATTGTTTATTTCCTCTGAATTTCCCAAGATTGGCAAGTCAAAGGGCAGGTGTGATGACTGACCCAAGAATGGAAAATAGAAAGTTCTGACAGATGTCTTGCAAACTGGCATCTTTTGGCTGTATATTAAGCTCATCTAGGAAGTGCCTCAAAAGAAATCTATAGGCCGAGGGTTCAAATAATTGTTTCTTCTGGTATATACATTAAAATATACCTCACCAATTGACAAGGGAATTCACACTTACTGGTTTAAAACATACATGGTTTAAAAAGGGAATTCAATAAAGGTGTACATACACCGTAGTTATTGAAGATGCTAGATAACACAGTTGAATTGAAGGCGTTGTCATCAAACCTTTGGAACAAGTTTAATTTCTGTTTTTTAGACAAGTAGCCAAACATAATTGAGCCTCTCCAATTGACAAGGGAATTCACACTTACTGCAAAACATACATGGTTTAAAAAGGGAATTCAATAAAGGTAGACACACACTGTAGTTATTGAAGATGCTAGATAACACAGTCTAAGCTTTTCTTTGGAAAAAATCATATAAATACCATAAATCCAATTAAAGTCAGATAATTTTGCAAATGGAAAACAAGACACAAATCAAAAACAAACCCAATATCGAAAAAATGAATAGGGAACATTCCCATAACAGTACTCTGAGACATGTGTGAGTGATTATTCAGTGTTTTTGCAACACGTTAAAAAATTCAGGATTAAAAAATTATACAGTCTGTGATCAATATCATTAAAGCAGAACAAATGAGAACTTGCCAGAAAATGGCCTTTCATCATCTCAGGTGAAAAACTTCTCAAGGGTATAACTAGGCTAGGTTAGGGAGACGGATTGCATCTCCTGTATCAAATCAAGTTTCTGACATTACAATGAATAATACGAGCCAGCTCTATTATGGAACAATTCCTATGAAGGCTACGACCAATGGATAATGATGTAAATCTATTCTATGATGGCTTAATGTGAAATTGCCTGCTGATTCATTATCAAAGGATAATCTTATATAATACATATTATGATAAATTCTAATTCAATCTATTGAGTTATAATGGTCTTTGTGATGGTGATTATATTTTAGATTTCTAACTCCATAGGTAGGAGAAGAAAGCTGTGTTGAAATAGGCTATAATCCAATCTATCTTATTTGTGATGCCCTGTGGATCAGAAACACTGCAATCAATGAGCAGAAAAGTAGCAACTTCACCTAACAAGACCTTGCAGAAGTTTGTCCTTTCATCATCTCTGGTGAACAACGACTTCAAAGATGGAATAAGCCTCAATTACATTATATTGTAAGAAAATGGATGGTGGCTTTTTGGCAAATTTGAAACTGCCACAATGTCTCTCAGCTTTTTGTTATTGAAAGAATCGGGAGGTGATGATAGAGTGTAAACTTTTCAGAAGACTCAGCAGGAGGTCTGACAGTCAAAAACTCCTGCTTGTAATTGGCTTTTGATAAATAATTACAGATATCCTCCTTCATCAGCATCAGGAACTGAATTGCAGTGTGTGTGATGTTAATTATTTTGTACTGTTATCAATTCAATCTTTTGATGTGTTTTGGAGATTGACATGTTTTGTCCTTCATTGCTAATATAACAGATAATTGCATAAGCCATAAAAAACCCAAAACTGGACCCTTTGAATAAAGTCATTTTATCATTAGATTTACTTCCTGTAACTAAAAAAAAGATTCTGAATTGCTTTTCAGTGGAAAAAAGTTATATGCAAACACGACCATAAAGCCAGAAAGCAATTGTCTTTTCATGAGATTTAAAGCGTAATTTCATTCTGACCAACAATTATCCTTTGTGACACTGCTAATTCTTTCAGAAAAAAAGGTTGACAATCTGAATTTAAACAACCTTTGAAAAAAATCAGAATGAGAATATGAACACTAAGTTATTGCACAAGCGGAATGATGGATGAAGACGGTCATGCAAACGTCATGTGGGTGTGTCTGTTCAGGTGATCAAAAATCTCCAAAAGCGGTTAATCTGACGGAACAATTCTAAAATTGACATTAGAGTTGCTACTGCCTCAGTAGGGGATGTACAGACTCTTGGCAGGTTGCAAGTAATAGTAATCTTTCTAGGCAAAATGAACAAGCTCCACAATATATTTTTAACAGCAACTTTTCAAAAATGTGAGAGCAGGCAATCCCCTCTCATGCTTTAAATTCCCCCCCCCCTCCACTCTATAACAATGTCCTTTGGATAAAAGAAGGTAAACAAACCTAAGCAAAGACTCTGCTTTTTTTACAGAACTCTTTTGTCTTTAAATAAAACTGTAAATGTTCTGACGGTTCGGTCAAAAACACAAACTTTAAAGTCATCAGTTACTGTAAGCAGGGATCAAGCTGGCTCTTCAAATGGAGACAGTCTAGAGTGTTTGTCTTCGGTAAATCAGCAATACTTTGAGGATAAATGAGCCTAAGTGTTAACGATGCTTCAGAAGTTTCTGGTGCAGCAAGAATGAGGTTGTGGGGATGGTGGAACTGTGCAATGAAAGCCACAGTGCACAGAAGTGTACATAAAGATTGGTATGATTGCCATTCAGTATGGTGAGTGCCGGTGAGCAGATTTATCTGGAATGGGCACTTTATAAAATAATACTGTACTATACTATACTATATTATAATACTGGAGAGAGATTCATTGTGAATAATCCATTTTGCCCTAGAAATGTTTATGGTTGTAATCCACTTCAACTGTCTCATTCAGTGTGCAAGTTTTAAGTCAGAGACTGTTAGTGAGATAAAATCAGGGTGCCTTGAAATCAGAAGAAAGATCTTCTACATAAATAATTTAATTTGATCTTACATGTCTGTGTTAAAGGGCCCCAAAGTCATATGAGGGTATTTTCCCCAAACTGCCCAATGTGACCTTAAATGATGTGACTCAATTTTGGTATAATTTACATGTATTGGTATTCTTGGATTAAGGCAATTTTTTTACAAGAAAACAGTTAAACAACTATAAATTCCTTCATGGTGGACTATAGCCACCATTGCCCACCAACCAACTTCTTACTGTATGTTACCCTGAGAAACCACAAGCAGACATTTTCGGGATGAACGTTTTACAATGTTGTGACTTTCCCTTGAATGTGGAGTTAGCCGTTAAACCTTACAATCCTAAAAAAATGTCATGGTAAGTAAAAACAAAACCTGTTTCCTGTGAAATACGAATAATATAATGCCAACAGGATGCCATTAATCCAACAACCTTCTAATCTACTATTTTGGGAAAACATCATATGAATGCCAAAAATCCAATTAAAGTTAGACAATTTTACAAACGGAAAACAGGTGCAGACCAGAAACTAAATAAATATCCAAAACAGATAAGGAGCGTTCCAATGGCAGAGCTCTCAGACATGTTTGAGTGATTATGCTGTGTTCTTGCGTAACACTAAAAATTAAGCAGTCTGTGATCAATAACATTAAAGCGGAACAAATGAGACCTTGCCAGAAAATGGCCTTTCATCATCTCAGGTGAAAAACTTGTCAAGGGTATAATCAGGCGGGTTTGGGAAACTGATAGCATCTCCTCTATTAAATCAAGCCTCTAACATTACAATGAATAAAATGAGACCGCAGTGTTAGGGAACAATTCCAATGAAGGCTGGAGAACAAGTAAAAATGAGAAAAAGTCTATTCTGTGATTGCTTCACATGAAATTTCGTGCTGATTATTAAAGAAAATTATCACTAAAATATAATAAACATCCATTTCATTTATATTTTACCAGCCATTCCATTTTAGTTGAAAGCATGATCAGTAAGTATTAGAATTTTCTCTGGTAAGGGGGAAGATGGTTAACTCAGCTGCTTCTCTTTAGTAGTACAAACCATAGAGCATCAAGGAATGACTGGAAACAAAAGAAAGCTTACTTGTGATGTGCTATAATCCAATCCCTCTTATTTTAGAGTGCCCTTTGGATTAGTAACACTGCAATCAATGAGTGGGGAACGACCAAATTCACCCACCAAGACCTTGCAGAAGTTTGTCCTTTCATCATCTCTGCTGAACAACGACTTAAAAGATGGAATCAGCTTTACTAAAGAAAATGGATTGTGCCTTTTGGGCAGGTTTGAAACAGCCACAATGTATCTGAGCTTCTTTGGTGAGGAGTCAGGATGAGATCAAGTGTATGAACTTTTCAGAAGATCGGCGATAGTTCTGACAGTAAAAAAAAATTATACTTTTGAATTGTTTAAATGACTAGTCATACATAACCTCTTTTATCAGAAATCGAATTAAGGAAGTGCGTAACATGAAGTTATTTACAACTGTCATTATTAGCTTTAACAAAATTATTTTAGTCATGAGAGTACTCCTACAGTACAAATTTCTAAAAGTGGCTCGTCATTTAAAATCTAGCCTTAGCTATCTATCCATAGTCATTCTAAGCTAAACTAAGCTACGCTTACTCATAGCTAGCCAGAGCTATCCACAATTACTGTTGTTTAAACAAGGGGTAAAGAGATTCCAGTGTATACAAAAGACTAGAAGTGGATAGTTATGGATAGACATGGATAAGACTAGTAATGGATAGCTATAGACAGCTAAGTTGAGCCACATTTAGAAATTTGTACTGTAGTTGTCCATTGTCTCACATTTAGACCAAAAGTGAACCTTCAACCAGGCTTTTCGAACTAAATCATATAGACAATTAAGTGTTGATACATATTCAATGCAGATAGATCACTCAAAGTCTAACAGATATCAATTTCCATTCTATAAAGACAAATCAGAATTTGTGCCCAGCAAACGCAGTCACATAAGGACGGATGGTAGAATTGCTGGAAGCAAAATGGTCAGTGAGCGATACAAAAAGACAAAGTAACCTCTTTATTTTTCTTTTGGTATTTGACTTATGAATAATGACAGCTGCTTGGATGAAGGTTGATTTTCTACAAGACTTATAAATAGGATCAGCTTTATCTTGAAAAATTGGTTGTCTCCACTTATTCAAAACCATTTGCAAGAAACGAATCTTTCTTTATTTAAATCAGAAGTCTCAGAAGTAAAAAGGAGTGACAAGTGACAGACCTTTGCGAAAAGAGGATGAATGGCAGAAATCCAATTACTGATCTCGTACAAGACTTCTTAGAAAAAGGACATTTCTCTAATCAGCCTAATGACAAAGGGTGGAAAGTCAAGAGGCAAGACCTTGCAGACATCTGTGCTTTCATCATCTCAGGTGATCTACTGCATCAAGGATGTAATCAAACTCACTCAGGAAAACAGCGGATGTCCTTCCAGGAAATTTCCCACCTAAGAAACCATGCAGAGATTGAAAAATGTGTTCTGTTTTCCTTTAACGAATAACTCGTATCCTTATCTCAAAGCTTGTTTGGCTGGTATGAGTGTGTAACAAACAACGGTGTACGACCAGGGAGCAATTACAGCATCAATCTATAATCACTTGCATTTCTCAATACTGCAGCCCAGTGCTAAACAGGTTATGCCTGTCTATTTTATTGGTTACCTGGCTTTCTTGACAAAAAGTATATGTATCATCCAGAAGCTATGTAATGTTATGTGAATGAGGGTTTAGTTTTCGAAGCACAAAATTCACATAATAGATTAATTGTGCTACAAAGAAATGCATTCGAAGATTAAGTAATCCGATCCTCTTCAGATAGGACCAAAAATTACCTTGATATGCATTACTATAATTTGTCAATTTAAGGTAATTGTATGTTCATTCATTTTGAATCATTTGAGCAGGATAGCTGTCATACTTTGCCAAAAGTTTGTTGCTTTTACTCACCTGCTGAACTATAATGTTGATATTATTACCTGTCAATAAATCTGTTGAGAAAAGAGAAGCGTTTCACTTCAATTTGTTACAAGTGATTTCATTAGTACGAGATTCTACAGTCTCTATCCACCTTGCTACATCACATTTTTGCCTAATCTAATTGGTTTATTATCACTAAAAACGTCACACACTTGATAGATTGGACGTAGCAAGCAGCTATATGCATTACATTCACACAGTCAGGGCTGGATGACCAGAATCGCATGGTAATGAAATCACCTGCAAGGTGAAGAGTTCACTTCAAGCTAAACAAAAACTTTAGAGCAAACATGGATCAGCGAGCTCTTCACCACAAATTCAGTATATGTGTTGTCTTGTTTGTTGAAGTGATGAAATGTTTGCAGACCAGGAGCTGGTTGATTCAGAAGAGTTTGTGCTGCTAAGAGAGTTGGGATAAACAGGTTTGGAAAAGGCAATAGCGTTTTCGCATTGAAAACACCAGAGCATGCAATACTTTGCATTAAATGAATTAATGGCAGTGAAGTATGAAATCATGAGGAATTTGAACAATGCACATCAAATCATGACTTCATGGTGTCCTTCATCTAAGTGTATGATTTAAACAAAGGATACTGAAAACTAAAAGTTACTGAGTGCAGAGCATGTGGCTGGCTGAGAAAATGATTGAAAAATGTGTATCCTTTGTGACACTTTCTGGGAGAAACAACTGAAAAAGAAATAGCTACTAAATCATATGATTAGGCATAATCCTGGTATGAACAATTTGAAAAGATAACTTTTTACCATTAAATGATTCCCGAGAACAGATGACAGGGCACAAATGACAGATTGATTTTGAAATGTTGACAGTTCAGTTCAAAATTTGCCAAACAAAAAATTACCAGACAAATGATAAATTGCTTTAGATAAGCCTGTTTTAAAAATATTCAAAGCAAAAATGAGGAAAGATTAGATTAGATTTATTAAGGAAATTCCCAAAGACCAAAAATGGTCGCTTGGAGGGAACTACCGTTTTTAAAATTATAATACATACAAAATTTTTTTTTTTAAAGATGTGAAATACAAAAATAAATACAAACTAAAGAGATGTTGAAAATATGTGCGAAAACATACAGCAAATACAAATTTTAAAGAAATTTTGAAATAAATAATCAAAAATAAACAGAGATTTCTATGTCTGCTGATCATTGCAATGATTGATTTGCCGAACCTCATAAAATATTGTTTAACTCACAAAAAGTCGATACTGATGCTTCCAAAGCATAAATGAATTTGTAAACTCCTGCTAATAAATATGGAATACTTTTTTGGAAAAAAAAGTGTCAAATAAAGTGAATTTCAGAGTGTGAATGAAATCAAGGTCCAGTGTAAAGGTCAAGTCATCTTCTCTAATCTCTCTTTGAAAGCCTCAACAATATTTTTTGCAAGAATTTTTAATTTTTGTTTGAATGCACCTCACCCTAAAAAACCCCTGAATTTCCATATTTCGTGCTGCTGTAGCTTTTCCTGGGGTTAATGCTGCAGCATGCGTTTTAAATGACAACATGTTCTTCCCTTTAGCGGTCATTGGAAGTAGTTATCATTGAATCAGACTATCATGTGCTCTAACAGAAGATGCTGAAGTTGTAAATTTCAATGGAGAATGTTGAAGTTTTCCATATTTATGAGCAACGGTGTGCATGTAAGAAGCATTGATATAGCCCACTAAGGTGCTGCAGAGGTGCAAAAACACAAATCACAAACATGTCAACATGCCCTTAAAATGAAATGTTTGCAGTTCTGAACTTCTGAATCAGCAAAACTTGCAAAAAGTATTGAAAGCTGTTTCTTGTAAAACTCTAGATCTGTGAGTACTCTCTCATTAAAATTAAGGTGTTTCTAAACTGGTATTTCAGTTTCTTAGTGAGAAAAGGAGTCAATACATTCCCTCTCTTAAAAGGTTTGGAGCTAATGTGTATGCATACGGTATAATTTTTTATATTGCTGGATTTGAAGCCTTTAAGGTACAATGCAATCAAACGTAAGTTACGGCTATCCCAGCAGGTAGAAAGAATCAGTCACTAATTTACCCTTTCACACCTTTTGAATTCTAACTGCATCACCTGCATTTTGTTTGATTTTGATATTGTGGCCCTTGCTAATTGTCGTAATAAAGTTCTTAAAATATGGGATAAGTTTGTGGTGAGAAGTCAAAGGTTTTTGTAATGTATAAGGATATTTGGGGTCGAGAGGAGAAAAGAGGACAAATTAGGTAAACAAAGGACTTTTGAGAGAAAATTTTCTTACTTTATTTTGGGTTGTACTATACATTTCGTAAGAGTTTACATCTGTGGAAAAAACCTCCTTCTCACATCAATTACCACAGAATTTTAAATTCTCAAAATGCCAAAGGAGCAGATTCTAGTCACGTATTATTAGTCCATGAATAAGTCATTCCGATGCATTTAAATGTGATGGGATACCCAGATTTTCAAATGGCTTTTGTCCAAATCAATAAGGATGTCTGGCACAGTATTGTTTTCATTTGAGCATGCAGGCTGAAGAACATTCTCCTTCCAACCAAATGCAATAGGTCTCCTACCTGTTGTTTTGCTATGCTGGTAACTGGTAGATGACAGCATTTTAGCTAGGTAACGCTGGGGAAATCAACAAATTGACAAATCGTCTATCTCATGGAAGACTCAGTTATGAATAGCAAATTTTGCAATTTTCAGCACACCTAAAAAATCAGCAGACAACTTCTGTTTCCCTCCACTGATTTCATTGAGATTTATATCATTGTGTTTGGCTTGGTACCGTGATCATGCAGAAACATAAATGATGTTTAGAAAATGTATAAATTATTTAATGAAGTAATTTTGACTGATTATTCCAGGAAGCTGCAAGACAGCTTCTTCATTATTTTAATTTCCATACTAGGTCAAAGTGGTTTAACTGAAGCCGATTCTGTGAATCTGCCAATATCTAGCGGAAGACTCAGTTAAGAGCTATGTTATGACTGAGTCTTCAACTGGAAAATGGAGGATTACTCAGCCAAAACATAGCTTTGACTGAGTCTTCCACTAGACTTGTGTAAATTCTTAGAGTCGGCTTCAGTCAAACCAATTTAACCTTTTTAGATTGAACAACAAACAACCTTTTGGGTGGAATAATTCAACGGAAGACTCAGTCAAAGCAGGTTTAACTGTTTTTTACCTCATAAGTTCCCATTGTGCAACTCAGATTCTGTTGTGGAAGACTCAGTCCAACCACTGAAACCTAATTTTACATAAGGCTAACCTTTCTATTTTTTAGATGATGCATAAGCATAAAAGGTTAAACCAGTTTGTATGTAGACATGACTGATTGTCCTCTCACATTTTATCATGGAAGACTAGGCCAAATCAATTGGGTTCTTGAGTTATTTTGCAGAAGACCACGTCAAATCAAATGAGTTGAGTGAGATGGGCCATGCATGAAAGATGTCAGTTTTCCATGGAAAAGTGCAGTAAAACAGGGTAAAAATGTCCCAAAATACCGAGAGTTTGAAGGAGTGTTGTGTGGTAATAAATAGACCCTTCACGCTTATTTCTTGTGCCATTTGGTGCCAGGGATCCTCTAGTTTATTTTTCCGAAATATTTCAAAATTCAGTCAAATTGATTTGACTGAGTCTTCCTTGAGATAGACGAAATATGTTTGCGGACCAAATACAAAAGCTGAGAAACATCGAAAACTTTCAAACTCGAAAGTGAATAATGCTCTTTTATTTCGGTCTTTCACCAGAAAAAACATAAACAGCAAGTAAAACATTTAGCTGAAGAAAAATATGTATATCACAATGAAGACCATCACTATTCAAACTGACTCCGAATGTTTATCAAAGCATACAAAATCAACTATGTTAGCCAATTGATGCCTCATAATCAGGTTTAACAAAATGTTTAAGTGTTCCAAAACAGCAGGTACAACTGAATGAGACAACGACAGAAATGTGATGGGTAAACATACTAAACAAATATTGAGAATGCCTTTTTACAATGAATTCTGTATGAGACCCTTGTGAGTGTGGAACAACAGTTAGAGATGCTCTGAGCTTTTCATTTCCAAGGTTTGCTGTGCAAACAGTTGTTGTATACAAAACAGACAGAGATGAAAACGCTTCATCTGCATTGGGACCGGGATTGTTTGATTCATGCAAGCATCAAGAATTGCATTCAATTTTACCTTGCAGATCAAGACACAACGAAATGTTCTTCCAGTCCCGGATTAGATATTGACAAACTAAATGAAGCTCTAGAGACGGAATACTAGATTGGCATCCTGTTGGATGTTAGACACGCCTATTGCTGAAATGTAAGCTATGTAATAGACATTTATTTTACATTTACATGTAAAAAATCAGTTACAACATGGGGACTGGGGAGGTAGACAGCTGGATAACTTTTGCTTCTTGAGTTCTCTAGTATCAGCACCTGAAAGTGTTTTAAACATCTTTCAAACTTTCTGAGGTTTTTCTTTTTATTGTTCAGAAAGTTTGATGGGTTTCAGCAATTTGCCACGCATTATTCTCACAGCTCAGATTTCCATTATTCATTGATTGATAAGTCATGAGGAGCACGCCAAAAAATCTCAACAAATGGCCACGAAAAAGCTTGAAATATATCCCTCACACATATGCTGTCAAATCTTAACATTTCTGAACACAGTATTCTGATGACATCAGTCCACAGCAATTATATTGAAGAGAGCTGATCTTACAGCTGACAATTGCAAAGTGGGATCCAGTTTTTCACTTGAATTGTGGAGGTAGTGTTTTCATCTTTACAGCAAAAATTGAGTTTTATGCTGCAGATGTTCTTACAAGGAGAGTTTGCAGGAAATTTGCCAGCAAATGTATCACAAAAATGATAATTCAGTAAAAAGACATCACATGCAACTGTCTCCAATCTCATTTCTTTTGTTGTATCAATGACATATTGATTCATAATTAAAATATTAGGTTTCTGTGAAAGATTTCAAGCAATACGGTATTCTAAAACATGATTGTATATGTGGATCTTCTCTGCTTATAATTGTTTGTGGATTAGCAGTCCAAACAGTTTCAAAATTAACTTTCAACTTGGTTGTGTAATGTCACTGGCTTGAAAATGTTTAATTGTGTCTGTTATGGTTAATCAGTTGACTCAGTGCTTATTTTATCAAGCAGCGTGGATGACAATAAACAAACTAATTAAATGAATTTAGATATTTCTTCAAATAAGAAGATTGGGAGGCCAACATAAAATGTCAATGCCGTAGGTAAACCAGTTTGCAAATTAAAAATAAGAAAATTAATTTTTCCAGTAATACTCCAATTTGCAAAGAGCTCTAAGCGGAGAAAGAACAAAAAAATAGAAAGATGTAACTTGTTAAAGACCTTGTGGAAAGAGGGTGAATGACAGAAATCCAATTAACTGATCTTGTTCAAGACTTCTAAGACAAAAGACATTCTCTAATCAGCCTTACGATGGTGAGCGGAAAGTCAAGATACAAGACCGTGCAGACAGCTCTCCTTTCATCATCTTAGGTGATTTACTGAATTAAGGCTGTAATGAAACTTACTTCTACAAATAGGGGATGTTATTTGCAGAGTTTTTTTTAGGAAAAAAGATGTAAGAGTGCGTCGAGTGCAATGCTATATTCTGGAACATAATGTGCAAACAAGAATAATTATAGGTGTTTTCTATCTTCATAGGCATACATCTCTCAGAAAGACATGATATCAACAATAAATGAATGATTAATTCTGAAATGCTTAACCTTCTGTGTTAGCAAAACCACTCAGCTCTTGACGAATTGAAAGAAATGCCCTTGAAATATCCATGGTAAGTAATATCTACCCAATTTTTATAAATAGGTGAATGATTAAGCAGAGTATAATTATGTGAGATTATCAATCCCTCTGCTAAAAAAAAGAAGATAAAAATTAAAAATTTTGCTTCTACCCGCAAGTCATAATATGATGAGATGCAATCGAGGACAAAACAAAACAGCAGGAATATAAAGGCCAATACCGTCAGTAAGCCAAGATCAAAAAAGTTTCACAATGAATTCAGTATGTGGATCCCTTGTTTGTGGAATAACAAAATGTTAGAGTAGCTCGAAGTTTTGCACTTCTGAAGTTTGTAGTGTAAAGAGTGGCTGTGCATTATATGAGAGAAAAAAGAGAGTTCCTGAGGTCAGGAATGTTTGACTTATTTCCACATCAAAACTATTTTGCACAAAGCAAGCAGCAGCTATGATCTGGGAATAACCAACACAGCCAGGAAAGTTACAATGCTGATGCAGTTTTTATTTTGTTTTCCATGCTTGTGGGGCTGGGGTGGGTGCAGCATTTAAAATAGCCCTAAGTAAACACGTTTTTTGAGTAATCTCGCATTTGCCCTCCTGTCTGTGATATGTTGTTTTGGTTATTTTATGCTGAAAAGGTTTTTTAAGGTTTTCTATTTTATCAATCTTTAAATTATTAGATGTTTTTAAATGCTGTTATGATTATTCACGAAATTAACTGTTTTTAGTCAATTTACGTGATTTTTGTCTCATATGTAATTTTCATCTGTATATACCCATAATTGTATCCCTTCATTTGTATATACTTACTCATCGTTTTTAATATGTCCGCAAAAAGCACTTGTGCTTATGTTGTCTGCTTTGTGATATCCGACGTTAAATAAAGATTACTTTACTTTACTTTACTTTACTTTAGCATACCAAAGAAATTGTCCAACAACACCTTAGATGCAGTGTTAGTATGCAAACACAAAATATGCTATATATGTCAAATCCATATGAATTAAAATAAAAAATGTATGTGTAAGATGAAGTGACCATACTGCATGATTTTAAAAATGAAAAGATCATGAGGTATGTCTAAAAAGCATTGACAATGAAACGGAAGACAAATTTGCATTATAACTTTGAATTTGATGTAGAAGAAGTCGTTTGTCACACGTCACTTGATATTTTTGCTTAAGCTGTGAAACCGAGTCAAATCGATAGCAAATTTAGACTGCAAATCAAGCTCCATATCCTCTCCTCACTAAACGCTGATCAGACATCAACAAGCCCTCTGAAAAAAGAATGCTAAAAGGCATATCTGACTGAACTCGATGCCAATCATGGGAAAAGTGAAAAATGGCTGATTCTGGGCACGTCTGTAGCAGAAATTTAAGCTAATGCCACACACATTTATCAAATTTGAATGTTATGAAATACCACTAGAATTATAATGGCATTGAACAATCAATAATGAAATGCAGTATCATGAATGTTGCTGGAGACACCAAAAATTACATGGAATGTTGTCGGAAGTCACATTTATCTTTTTCAGGTTTGAAGTGTGATGTATATTTAGCAAGTCTTTAAAGCCTTCTGTGAAGTATGTAATATCAGACCACCTGAATTCTTTAACTTAAGGATTTAAAAGATACAATATATCCTGCAGCCCCATATCTTAGTGAATAGAGAATGAATGACAGAAGTCCAATTAACTGATCTTGAACAAGATTTCTGAGAAAAAATACATTCTCTAATCAGAGTAATGACAGAGGGCAGAAAGTCAAGAGACAAGACCTTGCAGGCATCTCTCCTTTTATCCTCTCCTTTTATCCTCTCAGGTGATTAACTTCTACAAGGATGTGATCAAACCACCTCAGGTAGTTGAAAGCAACTAAAGTATAGATACTTCCAGCAAAAAATATGCGAGTGTCATGATGTGTTTTCAGCAGTAAACCATACTAACCCCTTCTGTAAATGTAAATTAAGCCACAGAAGTTAAAAAGCTGTATGGGTTCACGATTGTATCATAGTCCAATGGAGGAAGAACTAATGTGTTTTTTTTTATTCTTAACTTGTAGAGCTGCATTGTTACTGTAGAATCTCAAGATTATGTTAGCCCAAATATATCATGAACTGGCTTCGAGGACAAAATAAAAGGGAATGAAAAAGTGGGTCAATGCCGTCAGTAAACAAAGATGAAACAGATTCCACAGTGAATTCAGTATGTAGAGCCCTTGTTTTTGGGATAACACAAAGTTAGAGTGGCTGAAAGTTTTGTACTTCAGAAGTTTGTTGTGTAAAGAGCGGCTGTGTACAGATCAGACAAAGAGGACAGTTTTTCATTGCACTGAGGTCAGAAATGTTTGACTTATCTCCGCATCAAAAAACATTTGGCAAACAGCAAGCGACAGCTGTTATCTGGCAATGTCATAACCTTCAAACAGAAGTTCGGAATACCTCATTTGATACTTTGGCGAAGTTTTGAACCCCGAGTCAGACAGATGAATCCCCTCCCCTCACTACACCCAAATTAGACACCAACAAACTCAATGAGTCAGACAGCTAAAAAGCATTCTGACTTAGCATGATGCCAATCATTGAGAATTGTTGAATACAGCTGAGTCTAGTCATGTCTGTTGCAGATATTTAAGTTAATGCCATATACATTTATCACATTTGCATGTTATGAAATACCACTTGAATTTTAATGGCACTGAACAATCAATAATCAAATGCAGCAACACACTCATTGTTGCTGGAGACACTAAAATAACATTGTATGAATTCCATTCTTGATCCGCGTGGTTTATTAGTACAATATTTTGAGGTGTGTTTATGTGAACCCTTGTTTGAACTCACTGACGATTATATCCAACCTCTCGAAGAAACTGATGCACCAACTGTTTATCTATGAGGATAACTCTTTTTTTTTTCAGGGTTGATGTATACAGTTAACAAGTCCTTGAAGTAAAATAGCCTTCAATGAAGTAAAATTTGGTGTCTGGATCTTTGAAAACTTAAAGGATTTCGAGAAGCAGGGCATCTTCTTGGCCCAGATCTTTGGGAAAGGAGGAGGGATGACAGCGACTTAATAGATCTCGTACAAGACTCTCAGACAAAAGACATCATCCAATCAGCGTAATGACAGAGGGTGGATTGTCAAGAGACAAGACCTCACAGACATCAGTGCTGCTGATCAACTACTTCAATGATGTGATCAAATTACACCAGGAAAATATTTTGAAAATAGCAGAAGAAGATATTTCCAGCAAATAGGATAAGAGTGTTATGATGTGTTGTCAGCTGTTAATCAAACCTACCGGGGCCTTTGACTTTGGCACATAAAACAAATGAGAGTATTCTAAGCAATATATTGGCATATTTCACAGTACATTTTTAAGTGAATTGGACAACTGAATCTTGGTGTGTGTCATAGTTTCCCAATAAATTGTATTCTTTACTAAAAATAGGACAATATTTTCCGATATAATGTAGAGAATTTACCGCTAGAAAAGGGAAAACCAATTTTACTCATGAATCTCTGGTAATTGAAAGTGCACAAGAATTGTTTTAATCAGAACTAGAGATTGTGAAAGCAAGCCAGTAAATACAGGATAGACAACCAATTAGTGAATCCAACAAGGAGACATCATCCCTTTCTTTTCCGTCATCTATATAAAGACAATGGCTTCAAAGAAGGAATAAAGCTCACTTTAGAAATTCTGTTATTGAGAAAGTATGAAATCACGGAACTTGAACAATGCACAGTGTCCTTTAACTTTGTGTTTGATTTTAAAAAAAGATACTACTGAAAAATAAAGAGCTGATAAATTTCAAAATAGGCACTATCCTGGTATGAACAATTTGGACAGATAACTTTTTACCATTGAATGAATTCAGGGCATAGATTGAATTTATAGAATGACAACAGTATGCTGCATTGAAACACAGTTTCAAAAGCCCATGCGAACACAAATGACAGATTGATCTTGAAATGTTGACAGTTCCAAATTTGCAAAAACAGAAAAATACCAAACTAATGATAAATTGCTTTAGATAAGCCTGTTTTAAAAATATTCAAAGCAAAAATGGGGAAACCAATGATTGATATGCCCAACCTTGCAAAATATTTTTTAAACTTTCAAAGACCAAATACTGATGCTATCAAAGCATTAATGAATTTTATGCATCAAAAGCATGCTTATGAAATGTTTAGAGCTCTGAATTAGCAAAAGAAAAATATTGAAAGTTGTTACTTAGTAAAGTCAGGTTCTAAAATCGAGGACACTCTTATTTAGATTATGGAATCAATGAACTTGAGTTTCTAGTGAGAAATCTGGTCAGATCATGCTCTTGTAAGGTTTGAAGCTAAAATGTATGCATACAGTAGAATTGTTTTAATTGTTGAATTTGAGGCCGTTTTGGCAGATTTCGTTAAAAAAAGCATCTCCTTCCTCCCAAAGGAGCACTGTGTAATTATTGGACATTTAATCCATATTTCATTTCAGTGCTGATAACTTGTAGGTAACAGAGTTTTAGCTTGTTGAGACTTGATGACGAATATGAACAAAACTGAGACAAACATAAATGCTGTGAAACTTCAAAAGCTTTCGAACTCGAAATTTAATAACGCTGTAAGTAAAACATAAAGCTAAAAAAAAGTTCATTGCAATAAAGGCCTTCACTATTCATACCGACTCCCAATGTTTATCGAAGCATACAGAATCAGCAAAACTAGTCAATTGCTGTCTCATAATCAGGTTTAACCAATTGTTTGATGGTTCGAAAACAGCAGATCAAATTGAATAAGGCAATGGCAGAAATGTGATGGGTAAACAAATATTGAGAATGCCTTTTTACAGTGAATGCTGTATGAGACCCTTGTGTGTGTGGAACAACAAGAGTTAGGGATGCTCTGAGCTTTTCATTTCCAAAGTTTGCTGTGCAAACAGTTGTTGTATACAAAACAGACAGAGAAGAAAACACCTCATCTGCATTGGGGCCAGGATTGTTTGATTCATGCCAGCATCAAGAATCGCATTCAATTTTACATTGCAGATCAAGACACAACAAAACGTTCTTCCAGTCTGGGATTAGATATTGAAAAACTAAATGAAAACGGTTACTACATTGGTAAAAATTAAAAAATCAATTGCAACAGGGAGCGGTTCACAGCTAGAATTCTCTAGTATCCACACTAAAAAAGAATCTATCTTTCAAACTTTCCAGAATTTTTCTCATGTTCAGAAAGTTTGGTAGGTTTCAACGATTGCCGCACATCACTCACCCAGCTCAGAATACCAGAAGTGCATTTATTGATAAGTCATGAGGAGCACAGCCAAAAATCTTGACGGATGGCCAAGAAAAAGCTTGAAATATATCCATCACATATGCTGTCAAATCTGAACATTTCTACTCAGAATAATCTGATGACATCAGTCCACAGCAATTATATTGAAGAGAGCTGAACTTACAGCTGACAATTGAGGCAAAGTGGGATCAAGCTTTTGACTTGAATAATTATTATCGAGGCTGTGTTTTAATTTGAACAACAAGTTTTGTTTTATCTTGTAGATGTTCTTATACAGGGGCAGTTTGCAGGAAATTTACCAACAGATGTTTCACAAAAATGTAATGCACAGTAAAAAGATATCACATGCAACTGTATCAAATCTCATTTCTTTTGTAATATCATATTGATTCATAATTAGAATATTAGGTTTCCGTGAAAGATTTCAAGCAATACAGTATTCAACAATGTGATTGGATGTCTTGATCTTCTCCGCATATAGCTGTTTGCGGATAAGCAGTCTAAACAGTTTCAAAATTAACTTTCAACTTGGTTGTGTGATGTCACTGGCTTAAAAATGTTTGTTTGTGTCTGTTATGGATATCAGTTGATTCAGTGCTTATCACATCAAGCAGCATGGGTGACAATAAACAAACTAATTAAATGAATTAGATATTTCTTCAGATAAGAAGATTAGGAGACCAACAGAAAATGTCAATTACGTAGCAAAGCCAGTTTGCAAATTGAAAACAAGAAAATTAATTTTTCCAGTAGACCCCCAATCTGCAAAGAGCTATAAGCGGAAGAAAGAAGAAAGAAAAGAGAAAGATGTTACTTGTTAGAGAGGGCGAATGACAGAAATCCAATTAACTGATCTCGTTCAAGACTTCTAAGACAAAAGACATTTTCTAATCAGCCTGACGATGGTGAGCGGAAAGTCAAGAAACAAGACCTTGCAGACAGCTCTCCTTTCATCATCTTTGGTGATTTACTAAATCAAGGCTGTAATGAAAGTTACTTCTACAAATAGGGAATGTTATTTGCAGATTTTTTTTTAGGAAAAAAGATGTAAGAGTGCGACTAGTGAAGTGCTATATTCTGCAACACAATGCACAAGAATATATTAAGTCTAGTGTTAAATCAGTTTTAAGATTATCACGACATCAGTTATGGCCTTTTAACAATTTTGAAAACTGAAAATAAATTACCCGAGCTTCACATCAATTATAGCCATAGGCGTATTCTATACATCTTTATAGGCATACATCTCTCAGAAAGACATGATATCCACAATAAATGAATGATAATTCTGAAATGCTTACCCTTCTGTTTTAGCAAAACCACTAGATCAGCTCGTGACGAATTGTTTAAGAAATGCCCTTGAAATATTCATGGCAAGTATTTTCTGCACAATTTATCTAAACAGGTGAATGATTTAGCAGAGTATAATTATCTGAGATTATCAATCTCTCTATTAAAAAAAAGATGATTCAAATTATGAATTTTGCTTCTATCCGTTCTCTGGTTGTAGCGCTGCCGCGGTACTACAGATGATATGACTGCATCAGTCAAAATATGATGAGATGCAATCGAGGACAAAACTAAACAGCAGGAATGTAAAGGCCAATACTGTCAGTAAGCCAAGACAAAAAAAAAGTTCTCAATGAATTCAGTATGTAGAGCCCTTGTTTGCAGAATAACAAAAGTTGGAGTGGCTGAAAGTTTTGCACTTCTGAAGTTTGTTGTGCAAAGAGAGGCTGTGTATAGATTTTGAGAAAGAAGAGAATTTGTCATTGCACAGAGGCTGAGGTCGGGAATGTTTGACTCATTTCCACATCAAAACTATGTAGCACAAAGCAAGCAACAGCAGTGATCTGGGAATAACCAACAACGCCTGGAAAGTTATTATGCTGATGCAGTTTTTATTTTATTTTCCATGCTTGTGGGGCTGGGGTGGGTACATCATACCAAAGAATTTGTCCAACCAAACTTTAGATGCAGTATTAGTATGCAAACACAAAATATGCCATATATGTTAAATACATATCAATTAAAATGAACAAAATGGATGTGTAAGATAACGTAACCATACTGCTTGATCAAATGAAAAGATTATGATCTATGTCCAAAAAGCAATGACAATAAAACGGAAGACAAATTTGCGATATAACTTTGAATTTGATGTCATACGTCATCTGATATTTTAGCTTAAGTTGTGAAACCGAGTCAAATAGATAGCAAATTTAGACTGCAAATCAAGCTCCATATCCTCCCCTCACTAAACCCTGATCAGACATCAACAAGCCCTATGAAAAAAGAATGCTAAAAGGCATATCTGACTGAACACGATGCCAATCATGGAAAAAGTGAAAAATGGCTGATTCTGGGCACGTCTGTTGCAGAATTTAAGCTAATGCCACACACATTTATCAAATTTGAATGTTATGAAATACAACTAGAATTATAATGGCATTGAACAATCAATAATGAAATGCAGCAACATGAATGTTTGTTGCTGGAGACACAAAAAATTACATGGAATGTTGTCGGAAGTCGCATTCATCTTTTTTCAAGTTTGAAGTGCAAAGTATACTTAGCAAGTCTATGAAGCCTTCTCTCTGAAGTAATTTTTCGATGGTGAAAGCTCAAAACCTCTTAACTCAGAAATACACAATTATGGCAAATTAAAGACAAAATATTTAGCAAAAGACAAAAAACCAATGTCTGGAAATCATAAGATTACTTTCAGGACAACCCATTTTATGTTTTGGCAAATAAAATCTATAATTTTGCTTCTTAATGTGAAATTGGTCTCCATGGCAACAAAGGTCAAGTGTCTTGTATTTGCATGACATAAGAGGTTTTCAGCTTTCAAAAATTTGAGTTGAGAGGTTTATGCATAAGATAAGATAAGATAAGATAAGATAAAACTTTATTTCAAGTCGGTGATGACAAAAAACAAGTAACACAAGCTATGAAGCTTTTAGCCGACAAAAGTTAAAACAAAAACAAGATGAACTAGGTGATAATATTTACAAATGAGATGTATGAACAAGTTGCATTTATACATGTCATGAGTTACTTGATTCATCCTTTTAACAGTCTGTCAAATATTCCAGTATTTATTCTATGAAGAAATTTTTTATATAATAATGTTATAGATCATTTCTTAGGCATTGGATACATGCCCCACATTTGCATTTGCTGAAACAATCACTCTTTCTTAGATCGCACTTGAACATCTCAAGATTCGGGGCGCACTTAATATGAGGTGGTAGGATATTCCATAATGAAGGACCTTGATATTTAACAGATCTTTTACCATATTGTACTGTATTAAATAATGGCTGAACCAATTTATTTGTATCACGCATGTGGTATGTGGATACTTGTTTTTCGAAAAAAGTGTTTTTAATTGGTGGTGCAGAGTCATTTATAATTTTGTATACCAATTCGGCTAAGTTACTTTTGCGAACTTCGCATAGCATTTTCTTGCCAGTCTTGATCAAAAGTTCATTGTAACTACTTTCATAGTCATTACAAACAAGTCTTAGAGCTCTTTCATTTAATTTTTCAATCTTCCTATCTTGGCCGGGAGAGAAACTATTATATGCAATAGAGCAATAGACAAAGTTTGACGCCACAAAAGCTTCATATATCCTAAGTCTACCTTCATAATCGACATATTTGCATATCCTTTGTAGAGCATTTATTTGTCGTGCGGCTTTTTTGCAGATAAGCGATAAGTGATGATTAAAGTTAAGTTTATGGTCTATATGAATGCCTAATAATTTTGCTACGTTTTCAGTTTTAATGATATTGTTCTCTACTGTAAATTCTATTTCAGGATCATTTCTGCTTATGCATATGGCTTGGAATTTTTCCGGATTTGCCTTCATATAATTTACTTTGAACCATGTTATTGCCTTTTCTGAGGCTTTTTCAAGTCTGTCTCGTACAACTGAAATTTGATTATGCGAGTAAGATAGCGTATTATCATCAGCATAATTATACACTTCACACATGTCCTTTAAATCAAACAAGAAATCATTTATGAATATGTTAAATAAAAGAGGGCCCAGAAGGGAACCCTGCGGCACACCAGTTTTTAGGTTTAACCATTCACTTCTAATACTTCCCAACTTAACGGCTTGTTTCCTATTCTTCAAATAATTCATTACAAATGAGCATGCTTCCAAGGATACCCCATAAGCATGTAACTTTGCTATTAAGAGGCCGTGTGGTAAGCTGTCAAATGCTTTTGACAGATCTATAAGTATACAACCTACATGTAAATTGTTGTCAAGAGCTTTTCTCCAATTTTCTATACATTTTACAAGTACATTATTGCAGCTGTACAGCTTACGATAGGCAGACAAATCAACTGACAATGAATCAGATATAAATCCTAGTAGCTGATCACACATAACACTTTCAAAAATCTTAGAAGTTGAACTGAGTACACTGAGGGGCCGATAATTTTCCTTAGCTAGTCGATCTAACTTCTTATACAAAGGTGTCACTACAGCATTTTTGTTGCTCTCAGGATAAGTAGAAGTACTTATGCTATCATTAAGAATTGGGGTCAGGCTGGTACAAAGAGCGTTCGAGGCAATTTTAAGAAATTTAGGTGAAATGTGATCAAAACCAGTTGCTTTATTTGGCTGAAGTACCTTAAGTTTGTTTAGAGTGGTTAATTGATTTACTGGCTTGAAATTAAAAGGTTGTTCACAGTTAGCAAACTGATGGATTAGTTTGACACTTGGATGATCTTTATAGAGGTCAATGACCTGATCAGCTGACATTTCATTTACTTCATCAGATTCGCAAAGATCATTTGTCACATTAATGAAATATTCATTTAAGGTATTGCTAACTTCAGATTGTTTGCTTAACAAATGATTATTTTCAAACAAAGTAATATTTTGGTTTTCTGACTTCACTTTGTTGGTCATGAAAGGTTTAACTTTATCCCAGAAGTGTTTAGTTTTGTTTGTTTTTAAATTGCATTTGTTTTTAAAATATTGATCGAGGGAAGTTCTCTTTAGTTTGTTTACCAAATTTCTCTGCTTTTTAAATTTTCCCCAAGACTCTTGACTTTTAGTTCTATCAAACTTTCTGCGCAGGGACGCTTTAACGTTTATTGCTTTACGTAAGTTATCGTTCATGTATGGCAATTGTTTGAGCTTTATGACCTTTTGTTTTCTGGGTGCATTTTTATCAACAATGTCCAGAAGTAGCGAGTTGTGGAACCAAAGTTGGTCATCAACATCGTCAAATATTTGAGACACATGGAAAGGTGCAGTTTCAACATCTTTTTTATAAGTTTCCTCGGAAAATTTTTTGAAAGATCTGTAGCATATGATTTTTGGTTCATTAGTGGGACATGTTAGTTTAGTAGAGGCACTTATGTAGTTATGAAAATCACTAATACCAAGTGTTAAGTTTACAGTTTTCTTAATTGACTTAGGGTTATTTGTAAGAATGACATCTAGCAGAGTTGGGTTTTCTAGACTCTTGAAGCAGGTGGGATTTTTTATTAATTGTTTTAGATCATAAGAATCACAAAGTTGTGAAAGATGGTTTGGTGATTGCATGAAATTAATGTTCAGATCACCGATTACATAGATGTTCTCACTTTCCGAGAAACATTTGTTGAGCATGGTTTCTAAGGCGCTCGTGAGAGAAATTGCTCTGACATTAGGAGGTTTATAAATATGCAGGAAAAACATATTCTTGTCAGTGGTTTTAATTTGGATTACTATTGTTTCTATTCCATCTTGGTTTATAGCAATATCAGTTCTGTTTTTATGTGGGATGCTTTCCTTAACATAACATAAAAGTCCGCCACCATGGGCATTTCTATCCAATCTATAAATGGAGAAATCGTCTACATGAAATTGTGCGCAAGGATAAGAAGCATCCAGTTTAGTTTCTGATAAAAATAGGATATCGGTATATTCTTTAGTTAAAATTTCATTAACTTCTATGAATTTGTTTGACAAACTATTAATGTTTAAATGTGAGAAAATCATGTTTTTAGCATTGTTTTTTGAAAATTTAGAAAGGTCCTCATATGGATTATCCTCATTTACATTACTTGTAGTAATTGTAGGCTCATTTTCTCTAAGAATGACATTTTCGTATAAATCGTGATTGTTCGTAACTGACATACAGGTATCGACTGCAGATGGAATATTAAATACAGCATTTCTTAAATTTACATTTGACGCGTCAATATTCAAATTTTCAGTATTCGAGATATTTATGCTATTACAGTCGTTGTGGTTTATATTGGTAGCACCATCATTGAAATCAGGGTTTACATTTAGATCAATATCCATATTAGAACCATCATCCACATTAAAATCAACATCCGCAATATTAATTACAGCATTTCCTAAATTGACATTTGACGCAACAATATTCAAGTTTTCAGTATTCGAGATATTTGTGCTATTACAGTCTTTACATTTTTTATTGGTAGCACCATGATTTATATTTTCATAAACACATGTTGATTGAATGTTTTCGGAAGGAGAGTCTACAATTGATTGTTCAAACACAGATTGATCATAATTTACATTTAAATCAGGGTTCACATTGAGATCAACATCCATTTTAGAACCATCATTCCCATTAAAATCAACATCCACGTTAAAATCAACATCCACATTAAAAGCAACATTCACAGTATGTACAGTCTCTTTTGTTCCGGCCATGGACACTTGGCCCGACATTTAGCGGCGGTGGTCACGACAGAACTTCTGTTTGTGACCGAGTCCGTGGCAGGCATAGCATCGGAGCTGTGCACTATGTCTGCATGTAGACTTCGAATGGGACATTTCGCCACAGTTGAAACACCGCAGTTGTTGCTGTCTTGAGTGCGGCTCGGTGTTTCCGAAAGTGTTTCGAGGAGGGGTAACGGTAGGGCGAGGGGTGAAATTTCGAGGTTGCGACAGCTCAGAGCGAAGCATCATCAGGATCTTCCCTAACATGTTAAGTCCCTTGCCATCACGACCTTTGCCCCAGTATTGGTTAAAAGTGTCTTCAATAAGGGGCCTTTCACCAGAGTCTCTTAGAGCTTGCAAGAAGTCAGGGCATTGACGAGATTTTGATCGCAAGATCTCGTACATCGAACCCTGCTTTGTATCTTCCCACTTGTTGTTCGTAGACACTTCGTCGGCTATTTTCTTGGCTTCAAGGGGAGTGGGAGCTCTGAGCACATTTGTAGCGGCAGGTTTGTTTCCTACGGTGATACACTTGTGATATTGAAAAGCATGCTCAGAGCTGGGAAAGTTCATGTTCCAGATGTTGAGCGGTGTTTCAAAAAAGTTACTGAGCGGGGAGTTTCCACCACGAAAGTACACAGGAGGGGACGAGTCGCTACTGCTTGACAGAGGGAGAGTGTTCGGTGGTGTGAGCGACATCAGAGGCGGTGGAACGGGGGCATTCGACCGAGGGGCCCAGGGGTTGTCATGTTTGAAGTTCTTGGCGGGACGGGTCGTTTGTCGAGGAGATGTCTTTTCCGTGAGTTTTAGGTTCATCAGAAGTTTCTTCACGCCAGAGGTTGAAAGATGTAGTTGGTCTGGCAGAAGTAATGACGTGTCGACTGTGTTGTCACGAAAGACAAAATTGTTGTCATGATTGCAGACAGTCACATTTTCTTCAGCAAGCGTCAATATGTACTGGTTGATCGTGTCAATCTTGGCTCTGTCTGCTCTATTGTCAGCTCTAGGTGGTATGGTTGATATTACCACATGACTTGCAACGAGTTTGGCTGCTTCGACAGTAGATTTGCAAGTGTTCGCGATTTTGTCGGCAGGACTTTTGCTTGTCGAATCATTTGTGCCGGCAACGATGTAGATCTTCTCGTAACGTTTCCTTCTCGGGTTTATGGCCTTCAGCTTCTTCCGGATAGTGGATAGGGTGGCTCCGCCAGTACCGTCAATGGTGAGGTCATCATGAGTGGAGGTCACGTCTCGGATCAGGGAATCACCAATCAGCAGCTGGCCTTGGGGCTCTACGTTTTCCGGTTCATCGTCCTCATCCTCGGAGTCATCAGGATCTGGAATGAGTTTAACAGAAAGGGCAGTGATCTCGGATTCTAGAGATGTGAAAGATTTTAGGAGATTTTGCTGCTGATTGACAATCTCCGTCAAATTCACATTTTGAGCAATAACTGCATCTAATTTGACATTAAGACTTTTTACCTCAGCAGCAAGTGACCTGCAAAGTGGGCATGCCCAAAAAGTAGGAATATCAGCTGGGAAATCAATACAATCTTTATGAAATATGAAACAGGAAAGTGAACAAGATACATGACCTGCTGCTCTGGCTGGTCCTGTGGTTTTTCCTTCGTATCTGCAGGTAGTGATGCATACTTTCAAAGGGTCAGAGTTTTTCAAGGGCTGGCTTGGGATGTCATCTTCATGTTCTGAAGTGGTGCTGCCTGCAGCAACATTGGTCTGGCTTTCTCCTTCGGCATGGTCACCCATCATAAAGGTCCAGTAGCTGGAAGTTGAAAAGGAACTGAGGAGTATATATGTAACAGAAAAGCAAAATTTTTATATAGACATTTGATCAATTAACAAAATCAAGTGAGGTTTGGAAATTAAGTACAAAAAATATCAAATTTATAAAATTATGAAAAGTTTAGTTTTTTAAAAGTTTTTTTTTTTAAATCAAAGGTAGGTAATGTTAAGGCATGCAAAAGATTCAAAGAAAGGACGAAAATTATTAAAAGGGGCAGAGATATCCTCAGCTGTTGAGATCTTCGAATCAGCTGATCAGCTGTTGTCAAGAGTTCATCTGAAAAAGCAACACAGCAGTGTTACATAAACGAAACTGAGTAAACAGAGGAATTACAGCAATTAAGAGAATTGTTGGGGGGATTAGTACAGTCTAGAATAGAGTCCAAACTTGCTTCAAAAACGTTGTCAAAGAGGATTAATAGTCACGTAGAGGAGTGGGCGAAAATCAGTGCAAAAATGGCGGCAATATCACAACAAACAAGGCAGGGTGAATGCAGTGAATGTAAGGGCAAAAAACTCGGAAAATACACGGAAAAACGGGCGGAGATTTCTTTCGGAGGTAGGTAACAATGTATTTAAAGGAATTACATAACCTAAAACGTCTTAGAAAGAGGATAAACAGGTTAACTTAGCTTATTTTCGTCGGAGCTCGTGATGCACTTCTTCACTGGTCAGCTGATCTCAATGTGTCAATGCATAAGTGGAATGGGTCCTGTGTCAATGCACCTGTGGGCTGTTGGACCATTCAGGTCATGGATCATGGTAATGAGGTGAACAGTGAAGTAAATCTGAATAGAGAGTCGCTTCACGATAACCCTAAGAGGGAAATGACAGCCATTTTTCAATATGGCCGACATTGAGCATGCCAGACGCAGTTTAATTGAATGAAATCATAGCCTCAACGGAAGTAAATCATTGCAACCTTTTGAAAAATAGGACAAACAGTCCAAGCACCATCTAAATTTGTCATTTGCAAAAAATATTACAATTATTCAAGTGTTATGTGTCTAAGTAATGTAATTTTCAACTAGAAGGCACACAAGTGTGCAATGGGCGGTAGTTATGGCATGGAGTGCTTTGCTGAGCACAGGTGATGGTGGTATATATTTCAGTTTAAGTGTAAGTTAACTTAAACGTAATTATATTCATAAATGCAATTGATATGATGATGACACAAAGTGTACTAGAAATGAGTGCACGAGACGCACACATACCTGTGCTAGCGGTGCAAGTGGCATAAACATCTACGGACTCTGGCGGACCCTGACTCCTGTCCGCCACCCTCGGCGGACCCCGACTCCTGTCCGCCTCTGACTCCTATCCACCCCTGACTCCTATCCACCTCGACTCCTATCCACGGCCACCGCCATAGATTCTGTTGCTTGTGAGTCATCATGTAGGGCCTACGTACAGTTTTAACAAATATGGCCACCAAGGTCACAGAAATGGTTCATGGTCATCCATGTTACAACTCATTCAAGGTATTACAGTGATACAAAATCCCTGTGAGCTTGGTGGTCCCAGGGAGAATAATACTATGGAGTTGTCATGTATATAAGCTTTTTACAAATATGGCTGCCAAGGTCACAGATATAGGTCAAGGTCACTGATGTCAAAACTAATTCAAGGTCTTACAATGATACATAATCCCTGTTAGTTTGGTGATCCTAGTGTAAATACAAGAGGAGTTATCGTGCACACAAGATATTCACAAATATGGCTGCCAAGGTCACAGAAATAGGTCAAGGTCACTCATGTCAGAACTCATTCAAGGTCTTGATGTCATACACAATCCCTGCTAGTTTCATGATTCCAGGATTAATATAAATTGAGTTATCTTGTACACAAGCTTTTCACAAATATGGCCGCCAAGGTCACAGATGTAGGTCAAGGTCACTCATAAGTTATGCCTGGCGAGATGCAGGGGCGGACTGGCCCCACAGTGGGCCCCCGGGCGAAATCACTGGCGGGCCCCAATTATCGCAATAGCGGCATTTTCAACTTTACTTCTAAATTTATTATTACCTTCATCAAAATCCATGCAATTGCTGACAGAAATTGCTATTACCTGCATGATATGATATGACGTTATAAAAAGTATATAGACAGCTCGGCACAAAAAAGGAGCTTAGTGGAAAATGGAATTTTGAGAAAAATACGTCTTACATTTGAAAAGTTGTTTTCAGTGCTTGCTCCGTCAATAAGGGTCTGATTTGAATGATTTTGGTATGTTTATCCATATAGACATTTTCCAGAAATGTATGTAAAAATAATGATACTAACATGATTACTTTTCATGAAATAAGACCAATGCTCTTTCTTGCATCAAATAAAGAACTATCCGTGGCGCCAAAAGGAACTTAGATGCACTAAGCTCCTTTTTACGCCAACTTGTTTCGGTGCAAAAAGGAGCTTAATGGTAGTATTTTTACTATTGTTGTTAAGAAAATGTCAGCGCTAAAAGGTGCACAACAGCACTATGCTCCATTTTGCATTGGGTGAAAAGGTGCTTAGCTGAACTAAGTCCCTTATTGTATTGGTGAAATTTTCTAGTGGCAGAGACTATAAAAAGGACAACAAAAACTTGAAAATTCCAAATTATTCCACAAATAGTGTCACCCTGAACTCTTTGACCTGCAATATCTTTTAGTTGAACCCATTTTGTTCTAATATTCACAGATAATAATCCTAAGGTCTTGAGCTTTCGAAAAAAGCAACAATTCAAAAAGGGTCTTCGTGGAACTGAGTCCTTTTTTGCGCTCAGAGGTCGATATATGTATGCATGTAGTATGAAATTAAGCAAAAACTTCTGTACGATAGCAGGGAGTGTGCCCTTGCTTGTGTGATATCAATAACATAAAAAATTATCTTCAGGCAAAAAATGAAAGATTCAAAAGTCAGAAGAACATATTTCTCCTTTATACAGTTAATTGGGTTCAGTGAATTGGGGATTCAGAGGGGGGGGATACAGGGGCCCAAACAAGGAGGACCTCCAAAAGTCCAGCCAAAATCAAAGGGTCCCTCATAGTGGGCCATGACTGAAACTGAGAGAGGGGCCCCTCACCTAATTGTTTATAAAACTGAGAGAAGGGCCCCTTGTTTATTATGTTTCTCAAGTTTTAATAGGAGAATTTTTTGTTTTTCTATTTGGCCTACAATTCGATTTTTACTTCTTTTACATCATATTTGATAATTTAGATTTTTTAAAGGTTGCTGGTGGGCCCCCTGAGGTAGTGGGCCCCAGGGCACTGCCCTCTGGCCCATAGGGCCAGTCCGCCCCTGGCGAGATGTCAAGGTATTTGATGTATTTGACTCATACTGGAAGTCTGGGGCAGCCTGTGCAAAGTGAAATCATCGTCAATAGGGAGGACAACTAAGACTACCAAACCTCACATTACAGCAATATGGGCGGGATGGACTTTGGCCACCGCCCATAATGATAAGAATACACTCATAATTTCACAAAATCTTCAATTACAGAGGTGTGAGATACACACAATTGTAAGTCACTTCAGCAAATTTGGATTGGTTTAGTTTCTTCTTTGACACTTGAAACATAGGATACCCTCCACACTGGTCGCACTAAGTGGAATATTAGTAAAGATATGGAAGAAATAAGACTTTTACATAATTACAGCATCAATTTGTGCAAAATTGACGTCAAAAAGCACTTAACTTAATTCAAGAACTAGAAGGCCCGTGGAGATAATATGGGACTGGAGCATGAGGGAATTTCTGGTTGTGACATTGCCTTTGGTGTAGTATTCGGGAAAGACAGGGTAGAAGCCTATAGGGGGAGAAGGCAAAGTATCTGGGCAATACAGGGGAAGCCTGTGTTATTAGCTGTTATTGTAAGGGGGCGACCATAATTTAGTAATGAGGGGGGGGGGGTGTGTTGGAGATGTCCTTTGCGATTATTCATTCAATGGTAATGGCAGAAGCAATGATTTATTTGAAGCTTGCAAAGTCCTCGAAAAAATTATTCCTGAATCAATAAACTGCTTGTTAAGAAATAGCCCCATGAGAAATGATTGTAGCAAGACTGCCGTGTATATAATGTAGTTATTCACCAAAAATGAGCAAGAAATTATTATGGCAAAAAGGAATTGCAAGGACCTACATACAATGTATTAAATGGTCACCCCTAAGTGAAATGGTAACGTCCAAAGTTAAATGGTCACGGCAAAAGTCAATGACTTGTGCAGGGCAAATACATATTAGATGTCCAGAAATGTTATTGAGAAATGGAGACGTACACCTGCCGATATCTATTGATAGTTTTAGAGTGTATCATTGGAAATATCTTCGTGTAAATATATGGTATACTGTCGTTCTTGAAATCTATTTTTATTGCTATATATATATGGCTGGCTGGGCCTATAGAGCATACTGTATAGGGCCTTTGTACTTTTCGTTGTGTGTGTTTTTCAATATTGAAAATCAGTCCTGTCATACATGTAGTGTACGAAATCTTTATTGAAGTGAATGTCAAGAAAAAATGAATTCAGTTTTACACACATATACATATAGCCCTACAGAGAAAATGGCAGTTTCAACTGCATTGGCTGGACATCTGACAGGTTGCAGAGGCCAAATCCCCTGCGAAAATGCCAGCTGTTGCTTTAGTTGCTGTGCCTCCCCCCGAAATACATTGCATCAGTGAGAAGAGCAGGGGGAGTTGCTGCAAGTGAAGTGAGTGTACAATGCATGAATGGCGTCGTGGAGGTGCATTAACAGATTTCGTGAAAAGGGCTGCAGAAAAACGTGATTTGCAAGGAATAAAGGAGACTATGTGGGTATTTTATTGGCCACACTCAAAGGCAATGTCAGTAGGAAGGTTCATGCAAAATGTGGTGGGTGTGGCTGGAGTATGGATGGAGGAGTAGAGGTGACAGCAAAGTTGAAGAGATAGACTTTTAAGAGTAGGATTGCAAGCAATTAGTCAATAACTATTATTTAAGAAAAATAAAATTAGCGGTTGATAGAATTCTTTATTCTGTTTCCAAAAAGTTCTAATGATTCCCTTTGGTTGATGCCCTGATTTCAATCCACTGAACTGAATCCGACAATGACGGACATGCTCATTGGTGGCCAGATTGAACATTTCCGTAATTTCCTGTGAGGAGTTATTTGGAAGTGCCTCCCTATCAAGATGTACTCTATATTAGCAGGTCAACACACAACTCTGCCAAATTTCATGCATTTATGACTGTTTGTAAAATCCTTCACATAAGTCATTACCTTCCTATGAACAGAAGCTACCACTCCTCTCCACAACTCCGGGAGTACGAAAAATCATGCACTTTTTGGGCATTTTGGACAGCTTCAAAGTCCAAACTGAATTTTATTTGGCCAATATGGGCAGCTTCCCACCCCAACCTCTATTTCAATATAATACCTAGCTTTAAATGTAACAAATTATTGTAATTATACATATAATTACTTTCTCTCCTGTCTTGCCTACTGCAAATTTCCCGGGAAAAGGTATTTTGAGTTAAGAGATTTCAGCTTTCAAAGTTTCAGCCAATATGAGTTAAGAGGTTTTAACATTCATCCACAAGAGGGCATAAACCAATGTCTGACATGTATTCTTCAAGAATCATATAGGGGGCATACAGTAAATGCCATCTGGTGGTAAAACACACTTTCGCTCAAATTTGAGTTAAGAGGTTTTGAGCTTTCACCATCGTTTTGCTATCTGACCACGTGAAATCTCTACCTTAAGGATCAACAAGAAGCAAGATATCCTGTAGCCCCATATCTTAGTGAATAGAGAATGAATGACAGAAATGCAATTAACTGATCTTGACCAAAATTTCTGAGACAAAATACATTCTCTGATCAGTGAGGGCAGGAAGTCAAGAGACAAGACCTTGCAGACATCTCTCCTTCTATCCTCTCCGGTGATTAACTTCTACAAGGATGATATCAAACTACCTCAGCTAGTTGGAAACAACAGAAGTTGTTATTTCCAGAAAATAAGATGTGAGTGTCATGATGTGTTTTCAGCAGTAAACCATACTAACACCTGCTGTATATGTAAATAAAGCCATAGAAGTTAAAAAGCTGTATGGGTTCACAATTGTATCATAATCCAATGGAAGAAGAACAATTAATTTTTTTATTCTTAAGTTCTAGAGCTGCATAGCTACTGTAGATTCCCAAAATTGTGTTAGCCCAAATATGAACTGGCATTGAGGACAAAATAAAAAGGAAGGAAAAAGTAGGCCAATACTGTCAGTAAACAAAGATCATAAGGATTCTACAATGAATGCAGTATGTGGAGCCCTTGTTTTTGGACTAACAGCAGTTGAAGTGGCTTAGAGTTGTGTACTTCTGAAGTTTGTTGTGCAAAGAGTGGCTGTGTACAGACCAGACGATGAGGACAGTTTTTCATTGCACTGAGATCAGGAATGTTTGACTTATCTCCACATCAAAAAATATGTGGCAAACAGCAAGTGGCAGATGTTATCCGGCCATGTCATAACCTTGAAACAGAAGTTTGGAATACCTCATTTGATATTTTGGCGAAGTTTTGAACCCCGGGTCAGATAGATGAATCTCCTCCTTTCACTACACCCAGATCAGACACCAAGAAACTCAATGAGTCAGAATGCTAAAAGGCATTCTGACTGAGCATGGTGCCAATCATTGAGAATTGTTAAATACAGCTGAGTCTAGTCACGTCTGTTGCAGATATTTAAGTTAATGTCATATACATTTATCACATTTGCATGTAATGAAATGCCACTGAAATTTTAATGGCACTGAACAATCAATAATGAAATGCACCAACGGACTCATTGTTGCTGGAGACACTAAAATAAAATTGTATGAATTCCATTCTTGGTCCACATGGCATACTAGCACCTACAATCTTTTGAAGTGTGTCTATATGACTCCTTGTTCGAAATCACCGAGGATTAATATTTAACCTCTGGACTTAACTGATGCACCTACTGTTTATCTAAGAGGATAACTCTTTTTTTCAGGGTTGATGTATGCAGTTAAGAAGTCTTTGTAATAGAATAGCATTCTATGATATAAAATCTCGTGTCTGGCTCCATTAAAATTCAAAGGATTTTGAGAAACAAGGCATCTTGTATGCCCATATCTTTGTGAAAGGAGGAGGGATGACAGTGACTCAATTAACAGATCTCGTACAAAGACTTCACAGACAGAAGACATCCTCCAATCAGCGTAAGGACGGAGGGTGGAATGTCAAGAGACAAGACCTTGCAGACATCAGTGCTTCTGATCATCTACTTCAGGGATATGATCAAACTACATCAGGAAAATATTCTGAAAACAGAAGGAGATATTTCCTGTAAAGAGGATAACAGTGTTATGATGTGTTGCCAGCTGTTAGGCATTCCAACTGGCACCTACTATGTAAATAAAGCTGAAACGTTTAAAAAAAAATCCGTATGTGGTCAGAGGTCCATTATTTGGAGGTATACCGAGGTCAGAGGTATACCATGAGGTCAGCAAGCCAACTTTTCCAAGTTGTATGGGTAATCATGTCATTGCCAGAACGTACTAATTAAGATTTATGGTGATTGCAACAGGAAAAGTAAAATAATTAGTTTCGGTTTTTGCTTATTGAAAGGAATGAGATGGTTTTTAACTTTGGAAGTTATCAATAAAGAAATGCCATGGCACTTAATTTGCCTTTGGCCAAACACCATTATGATTCCATATTTCACAGGATTTGTCCAAGGAATTTCTCAGCACATGTGTTTTGCTAATTCAAAATTGTCAACAGTTCAAACAGATCTCTGTTCGTTTTGGATTTCATTTGAGTTGTCCATGCCAAGCGTTGCAAAACTTAGAATTGAAAAATCACTCCTATGAACTTCGGAAATTTACAAAAGCAGTTATTGCTTAAACTTTCTAGACAAGACAACTGCCATTTTCTGATTGAGTGAGTCACATTCTCGAGTTGATGAAAACCGAAATTTTGAAGAGGGAAGGTTTTAGAAGATCTGCTTTGTTGAGCTTCACTGCGGTGTCAGCATTCCAATTAGAGATTTGTTTCCAAACAAGGACATCTTCTCTTAGATCGGTTAATTGGATTTCTGACCTTTGTCACTTTCCTCAAAGGTCAGGGTTTAGTCACTGGTTAGTTTCTATATTGAATTATAATTGTAAAAAATCAATTTTTGACTGTCGCTCAGAGACTTAAGTTGTGCAAAACGAGATTAAAGAAGACCATTGGGATATCATGACGTTTACCTAAGTGGGGTCTTTAGATTTATAGCTGTTGTCATATATTAGTTAGCGATCTATGTTAAGAACCCAGTTTTTCAAAATAATTTCCTTATTCGTGAAACAAAAAGTGGAATGCATCAAAGTCAAAATCAAAAGGGCAGGGAAGCAAAGAGATGGCATATATGTAGTGGTAAACAAAGTTCAAGAAGCTATCACACTGATTTCAGAATGTTAGAGTGACTGAAGTTTTTGTACTTTTTAAGTTTTGTTGTGCATAGAGTGGCTGTGTACAGTTCAGACAAATTAAGATGATTGTTTTTCATTGTACTGAGGTCAGGAAGGTTTGACACATAACAAGTGGCAGCAATGATCTGCTAATAGCCTCCCAAAAAGAGGTTTGGCATACTCCATTTGATATTTTGACTTTTTTTATAAACAATTGCATCAATTCGATAGATTGCAAAAAAAGCTACACTGCATGGGTCAAAATTTGATAAGTCTGAAATTCTTGTCTCCAGTGTTTAACGATAATTCATGATGGCAGGATGACCAATAGAGGACCTCTTGTTGTCATTTGTCATAGACAAGGATATTAGCAAAACTTCTAACACAAAAAATATGTGGCAGAATATTTTTATCCCATCCAAAAAAAGCATTGAAGTGGCCAACCCCCCTGAAAATGGCCTGTCTCCACCAACACTTTCTTTGAAAGATCGCATCACAAAAACTAGTACAGGATTCTGATACAATTAAACTCTTCCATAAATGGAGACTTGACTGTCAGTCTTCTAAAATCTGGTCACCAATAGCTGAAATAATATTCTATATAAGAGCAGAAGGTGGTTGTGTCAATGTCTCCAATATTGCATCATTAGCATCACGCCGGATTTGTTTCTTAATAAAAAGTAAAGGGGCACACATTCTGTGAGAAAACCTTGTGTCTGATGTTGTCTGAGAACCCAAGAAAATAACTGAACTATCTGTAGCTTTGTATCATTTATGTAAACCAAAATATTAGAGTATTTCTGTTGGTATGTCTGTTGTCCTATCTCAATTTGTCATTAGCAAACGCCTTGCTACTCTATTTTGACTGCATATTTCTGGACCAAAATCACTGTGAACATGTTTCTGGTGTTCATAAGGTCATTGCATGCACAATTGCACATATTGCCAGACTGCCAGTTTTGCACTGGTCCCTACAAAGATTTTTGCTGTAATTATCATTAGCATCACGTTGTCATTAACATCATGTCAAAAATGGCTTATTGCCTTTATCTCACAAAAATTTTGTTGTAGGTGACCGGAATTGAAATCAGTTGAATATATATTATCAATACATGTTTCAACAGACTATTACATAACATTTTTACATTTTCCTAGCATCTGACATGCTTAGTATGAAGTTTGATTCTTCTCTGAAACTACTAACCAAATATGGGGTGCCAGCAACATTTTACCATTGTCTAGCGTCTGAAATACGGTTTAGCAAAGACATTGGGCACTGGAGGGAGTAGTGGAGATCATCTTTATTATTCAGAATCCGAATTATTGATGAAAAGAGTATTTTTGTTTGTTTTTGTAAATTTCTGGTTCAAGGATTTGTTTTATCTCAATAAATATTGGTCATAGAGACTGAAATATAGCTCATTGTTTGCAGAATAGCCACTTTCCTATTTGTTGGCAATGCATTATTCAGCTCTAAATGGTACAGATTTCAAGTTATAGGCATAATGCTAATGACACACATATTTGGTAATTTAATTGATCAAAATGCAGTTTCTCAAAAATAATCGCCATTAGAGACCTGGAACTTGCCAAAAATGTGCCAGGCACTTGCCTTATCATTGGCAATAGATTGTTTAGCCCCAAATGGTCAGGATTTTTTAGTTAGAAGTGTGATTTTAATGACAGTCGAAAAACATTACAGCTATGTTTATCACCTCAGTACAGATCAGCTGATTCTTGACACGTCCATTGCAGTTATTTGAGATAAATCCATACAAATTTATGAAATTTGCATATTTTGAAATTCTACTGGAATTTTAATGGCATTGGACAGTCAATAATGAAATACAGCATCGCACATGTTTACAGCTGGTGACACTAAAATAGCATTACATGAATTTGATCCTTGTGGCACTATGTAACAGCAACAACAATCATTTGAAGTGTGTTTGTGTTGAATCCTATGGGGAATCAGTGAGATGAGGAGTGCTGGATTGTTGTACTTTGTGATGATTTCCCCTTTTTCCTTTTTAGGTTTGAAGTAAATAAATGGCTCTGAAGTAAAACAGTGCTCTAAAAACGTCTGTTTAAAGCAAAACATAAAATATAGCTGGTGTCCATTCAAACTGTGTGTGAAAATCAGACAAAGCTCTGCTTATTTTTGATATTTCCCTGATTAAACACAATTTATAAGGATTTTCTTGTCATGTTGATATTAACAATTTGCCCAATATACACAAAGACTCTGGACAAACGCCAGCCGATTTTTGTTTTATTTGTTTTAAACAAACTTTCTTTACCACTGGTATGATGTGAAACAAAATTGAATGTCTGGCTTTTTAAAAAATTCTGGGGATTTTCTAGAAACAAGGCACCTCTAGACACAGATTCATTGAATGGAACATGAATGACAGAAATTAACTCATTGTGGATGTGGCAGGAAGATAATGAACATAAAAAAATAACAACACATTTTCAACATGTCAATCAAGGAAGTGACTCTCAACAACTCTCTAGAGAAAAGCCTGTTTCTTTTGAGCCCAACATCATTTATGCCAAAAAAAAAATCAGTGATGACTGATCTGTGAGCTTTGAAGCAGGTGTATGAAAGGCAGATGGTTCCTGGAATTTTGGTTCGGTTTCAGTTTTACCATTACAACCGAAGCTCAGACCGTAGTTCATTCAAACAAGCATAATACAATAAGGCATCAAGAATGTTTGTTGCCTGAGACACAAAAATTGCATGGAATATTGACAGAAATCACTGAGGAATATAATTTACCTCTTGACTTAACTGATGCTCCCTCTAATTATTTCTCTTTTCTCAGGTTTCAAGTGCACTAATGTAAAGCTAGCAAGTCTTTGAAGTCATCTAAAGAGCTGCAATAATACTGGATATCTGACTCCCTTACAACTCTAAACTAAGGATTAACAAGAACAAAGGCATCCACTAGCCCCATATCTTTGTGAAAAAAGAATGAATGACGAAAATCCAATTAACTGATCTTGAACAAGATTTCTGAGACAAAATACATTCTCTAATCAAAGTAATGACAGAGGGCAGAAAGTCAAGAGACAAGACCTTGCAGACATCTCTCCTTTTATCCTCTCCTTTGATCCACTCCTTTTATCCTCTCAGGTGATTAATCTACAAGGATGTGATCAAACCACCTCAGAGAGTTGAAAGCAACAGAACTAGAAGCTTCCAGCAAAAAAGATGCGAGTGTCATGATACGTTTTCAGCAGTAAACCATACTAACCCCTGCTGTAAATGTCAATAAAGCCACAGAAGTTATGTGATATATGACAAATTTTGAAAATGACATTGTAAATGCAGTATGGACATTTTATATCATTCCTACTGTATACAGTTATTATCATATGAATATTGCTTTTATAATGGTATGTGTATTTTATGTCAATCATACTGTATATTTCATGTATTTCTGTATATTATCATTGTTTACAATGTTTTGCTATTGTGTATGATTGTTTACATTAACATTACATGGTTGTTATGCAACACCAATTAGCACTGAATTGCTATCCTATTAGAATTACATAATCAGTTGATAAACAATTGTGTTGACATTGTGACCCAGTTAAGTTGTTTATTTGAATGTGGAAACAAATGGAAAGTTCTGTAGAAGAAATAATATCTCTAGAAGGCGCCAGAAAATGAGTCATACCTTCTGGGAGGACTGGAACATTCTAGTAGGTTGTGATGCATATAAATATGCCTGGGAGCTGACATAGTCAGTCACTTTCTACCAAATCGCTGAACGGTGCATATCATAGACTGGACATTGAGGATCACCCTGTTGGGCACTACTACACTGGATATTATACTGGATTTACGGGATTACACCATACAAGGACTCAGGACTCTGGATTATTTTTATACGGACGCTATTTTCAGTGGATTATAGTTCACACGGACTTTATTTGACATTTCGAAACACCAACGGATATCTGGCTTCCGGAACTTTCTCTGTGGACATTCAGCCATAGGATAACACAGATAAGTGGTTAAAATTACTCTGGGTCACAATTAGTTAATTTTTGAGTAAATCTAAAACCTATGAATATTGTAACTGTAAATAAGTTTATTGTTTTATTAAAATTGTAAACTTTAACTATCTGTGTTTGTTGTTCATTGCTGCTGACCCGTAACATAAATTGGGGGCTCGTCCGGGATCAACCTAATTTTTGGCATTTAAGTTAATTGTGAAATTTCTCAAAATTCTGAAATTTTGTAACATTTTCTGGAAATTTCCATCATGACTTCAGCAGCAGTGAAAAACTTTGTGGACACACCAAGTGTTGAAGGTTTGAAGGCTTTAAAGAAGCCTGAGTTATTAGAATTGGCTGACCATTTGAAATTAGATGAAGTCAAAGGTTCCTGGAGAAAACCAGTTATTGCTAGGAAAATAGCTGTGTTCTATGCAGATGAAGATGTATTTACTGAAGATGATTTGGATTTATTTCCGGATCCTTCTGAGAGGAAACCTTTGTCAGATGGTGAACTTAAACTCAAAATGTTGGAACTCGAATTGCAAAGGCAAAATGCAGAATTAGAGCGACAAAGGGAAGAAAGAGATTTTAAATTAGAGCAGGAAAGGTTAAGAGCACAGGAGAGAGAAGAAGAAAGACGGGAGAAGGAAAGAGAAAGAGATTTAGAGAGGTTAAGAATTCAGGCAGAGGAAAGGGAAAGAGAAAATCAAAGAAAACATGAGTTAGAGAAAATAGAAAGAGGAGCAGTACGTAGGGAAAATCCAAATGTGGGTGACACATTTGTTGCTAGTAGGGAAGTGAGATTAGTTCCTCCATTCCATGAAGTTGAGGTAGATAAGTACTTTCAACATTTTGAGAAGGTAGCTGAGAGTTTGTCATGGCCACAAAGGTACTGGCCATTGATGCTTCAAAGTGTTATTAAGGGTAAGGCTCAGCAAGCCTACTCTGCTCTTTCAGTTACTGATGCTGCTAATTATGAAACTGTTAAGAATGCTATTCTCACTGCCTATGAATTAGTTCCAGAGGCTTATAGACAGAGATTTAGAAATCTTAAGAAGACTGATAGCCAGACTTATGTAGAATTTGCTCATGAGAAGGAGGTATACTTTGAAAGGTGGTGCACTTCTCGGTCCGTTGAAAATGATTTTAAGAAATTGAAGGATCTTGTTCTTGTGGAGGAGTTCAAGAGATGTGTCAAAGATGATTTGAAGTCTTATCTTGATGAGAGAGATGCTTCTACTCTACAGAATGCTGCTCGCTTAGCGGATGAATACGCTTTGACTCACAAGTCTAAATTTGGTTCCAGTGCTAAGGGTCCGTTCCATAGGAATAATGGTGGTAAATTCAATAGTTCCCAACAGTCTCAGTCCAGTGATGGTAAAGATAAGAATAATGCAGGCAAGAGCTTTGGCAAAAGCCAACCTAAAGACCAGGCAACTGGTCCCACATGTGCATATTGTAAGAAACCAGGTCACTTAGTGTCTGATTGTTATTCCTTGAAGAAAAAGAAGGAAAAGGAAGCCTTGCCTAATGCACTTGTTAAATCCTTTCAAGAGACACCTGTTGTTAAATCAACTGATCCAAGTGGATCTTCTCGTCCTTTGTTTGCCAAAGAGGCTCTTTTGTCTGATGGTTTGAGGGAAGAGTTCCTACCTTTCGTGTCAGAGGGATTTGTTTCTCTAAATGAGAGTTCTTCTCCTGTACCCATTCGTATTCTACGTGATACTGGGGCATCTCAGTCACTTTTACTAGCTGGTGTGTTGCCATTTACGAATGAGTCGGCCACTGGTGAATTTATTCTTGTTCAGGGTATTGAAGAGAGGATTGTTTCTGTACCTCTGCACTCTTTGTTCTTGAAGTCAGACTTAGTTACAGGACAAGTTAAAGTTGGACTTAGGTCAAGTCTCCCTGTTAAAGGTGTTTCTTTGTTGCTAGGCAATGACTTAGCTGGTGGAAAGGTTGTCCCCTCTGTTGAAATGTCAGTAAAACCTGTGTCTGAGGAAGTCCCTCTTGATTCTGACATCTTTCCTTCTTGCGCCGTGACGAGAGGAATGGCTAGAAAAGCTAAGGAAGAGGAGGACCGTGTGCAAAATAGCACTTCGTCTCAACGAGACCATGACTCGGAAGAGAGTCTCGATTCTGATGATTTGTCAGATACTTTTATCAAACAATTGTTTCATCAGGACCAAGAAAGTTCCCAGAAGTCAGTGAACCTTGGATCCAACGGAAGTACGCCCAAGTCTACGAATGTGTCTTTGTCAAGACAACAATTGATCCAGGAGCAGGTCAACGACCCAACTTTGTCGGATTTGAGAGAGAAAGCTCTCCCTCCTGATGAGATAGCCAAAGTGCCTGTTGGTTATTTCCTGAAAGATGGGGTACTTATGAGGAAATGGAGACCCCCAGATGTTCCTGCAAATGAAGAATGGACCGTCATCAATCAAGTTGTGGTTCCTGAGATCTACAGAGATGAGATTCTATCTATGGCACATAGCCAACCCCTTGGAGGTCATCTCGGCGTGAACAAGACTGTTCACAGGATTTTAAAGCAGTTCTTCTGGCCCGGCATTCGCAAGGATGTCTCTAACTTCTGTCGGACTTGTCACACTTGTCAAGTCATTGGTAAAAGCCAGTTAGATCCTGCCAAAGCACCATTGCAGCCCATTCCAGCCATTGGTGAACCTTTCTCAAAGGTGATCATTGATTGTGTGGGACCTTTACCCAAGTCAAGGACAGGTAACCAGTACTTGTTGACCATCATGTGTGCTGCTACCAGATTTCCTGAAGCTGTACCTCTACGCAACATCAAGGCAACTACCATCGCCAAGGCCCTAATCAAGTTCTTCACAGTGTTTGGATTGCCCAAAGAGCTTCAGTCAGATCAAGGCAGTAACTTCATGTCCGGAGTGTTTCAGCAAGTTGTGTATGAGCTGGGCATCAAGCAGATTGCTTCCAGTGCTTACCATCCGGAGAGTCAAGGAGCATTGGAGAGGTTCCATGCGACGCTGAAGACAATGCTTCGATCCTATTGCCAGGACAATGAGAAGGACTGGGATGAAGGTGTTCATTTGGTGTTGTTTGCTGCAAGGGAAGCAGTTCAAGAGTCCACTGGATTCAGCCCATTTGAACTTGTGTTTGGACATCAGGTTCGTGGTCCTTTGTCTTTGCTTAGTGAGCAGTGGTTGGACAAGGATTCAGATGTTAGTCTTTTGGATTATGTGTCCAGGTTTAAAGAGAGACTTAAAAGGGCTTGTGAACTCGCTAGAGAGAATCTTGAGTCTTCTCAGAAGAAAATGAAAGCTTGGTATGATCGAAAGGCTAGAGCTAGAAAGTTTAAGCCAGGAGATAAAGTTCTTGTGTTGTTTCCAATGCAACAGAACCCTTTGCAAGCCAGATTTCATGGTCCTTATGAGATCCATTCCAAAGTTAATGATCTTAATTATGTTGTGCGGACTCCAGACCGGAGAAAACCGACACAACTTTGTCACATCAACATGTTGAAGCCTTATCATGATAGGTCTGTAGGGATTGTGGCAGCTGTAGAAGCTGATGTATCTGAGGATACTTCTGAAAGTGAAGGTCAAGACAATGAACCCACCATTAGGACAGATATTGTTCCTTGTAAATTGACAAATTTTGAGGTTCTCCAGAATTTAGATACTAAGTTGACACACTTAGACCCTACGCAGCAGGCTCAGATGAGGGATTTGATATTCAAGTATCAAGATTTGTTTCCTGATGTACCTAGAAGGACATCAGCTGCTATCCATGATGTTGATGTAGGCGAAGCTAGTCCCATTAAACAACATCCATATCGCATGAATCCTGATAAGTGTAAGCTTTCTCAGCAGGAGATTGAGTATATGTTGGAGCATGATATTATTCAGCCTTCCACTTCTAATTGGAGTTCACCATGTGTGTTAGTTCCAAAACCAAATGGTACTATCAGGTTCTGTACAGATTACCGCAAGGTTAATGCAGTTACCAAGACAGATGCATTTCCTATACCTAGAGTGGATGATTGTATAGATAAGGTAGGTCAGGCCAAGTTTGTTACAAAGATTGATTTGTTAAAAGGGTACTGGTGTGTTCCACTAACAGATCGGGCAAGAGAAATCTCTGCTTTTGTCACACCTTCTGGTTTGTACGAATACAAAGTTTTAGCTTTTGGAATGAAAAATGCTCCTGCAACATTCCAAAGGATGATTCATGGCGTGATCAAAGATCTGCCTAACACTAATGCGTACATTGATGACTTGGTGACAGGAAGTGACACCTGGAAAGCTCACCTGGAGGCAGTTGAGAAATTGTTTCAGTGTCTGTCTGAAGCTAAGCTGACAGTCAATTTGGCAAAGAGTGAGTTTGGCCAAGCACACGTTGTCTATCTCGGATACGTGATTGGTCAAGGTGAAGTGGCCCCAGTTGATGCTAAAGTTCAGACCATTTTGGCATTTCCTACGCCCACTGGCAAGAAAGCATTGAGACGATTTTTGGGCATGGTAGGATACTATCGGAAGTTCTGCAAGAATTTTGCAGACTGTACTTTGCCTTTGACAAATTTACTCAAAAAGAGTGTGAAATTTGTTTGGGATGAACCTGGTCAAAAGGCTTTTGATAAGTTAAAGAATATATTGTGTCACTACCCTGTTCTCCAGTCACCAAACTTCGACACTCCATTCTCAATAGCTGTGGATGCTAGTGAAGATGCTGCTGGTGCAGTACTTCTGCAGCGAGACAGTGATGATCTCATTGAACATCCTGTTGCCTACTTTTCTAAGAAGTTCAATAAACATCAAAAGAACTATTCCACTATTGAGAAGGAATTGTTGGCATTAATACTAGCACTTCAGCATTTTGAAGTCTATGTTAGTACAGGCCAGAAGCCCCTCATTGTGTATACTGATCATAATCCTTTGGTGTTCTTGCATAAGATGAAGAATAACAATAGGAGATTGTTGAACTGGAGTTTGATACTTCAAGAGTATGATATTGTTATTAAACATATCAAGGGCAAAGATAATGTCATTGCTGATTGTTTGTCTAGATGTTAAGCTTTGGTGGTTGATGTTATTGTACTTTCATGTTAAGACACTAGTATAAAATTTTGCTCTTCGATCAAAATTTTCCTTTTTAGAGGGGAGGTGTGATATATGACAAATTTTGAAAATGACATTGTAAATGCAGTATGGACATTTTATATCATTCCTACTGTATACAGTTATTATCATATGAATATTGCTTTTATAATGGTATGTGTATTTTATGTCAATCATACTGTATATTTCATGTATTTCTGTATATTATCATTGTTTACAATGTTTTGCTATTGTGTATGATTGTTTACATTAACATTACATGGTTGTTATGCAACACCAATTAGCACTGAATTGCTATCCTATTAGAATTACATAATCAGTTGATAAACAATTGTGTTGACATTGTGACCCAGTTAAGTTGTTTATTTGAATGTGGAAACAAATGGAAAGTTCTGTAGAAGAAATAATATCTCTAGAAGGCGCCAGAAAATGAGTCATACCTTCTGGGAGGACTGGAACATTCTAGTAGGTTGTGATGCATATAAATATGCCTGGGAGCTGACATAGTCAATCACTTTCTACACAATCGCTTAACGGTGCATATCATAGACTGGACATTGAGGATCAACCTGTTGGGCACTACTACACTGGATATTATACTGGATTTACGGGATTACACCATACAAGGACTCAGGACTCTGGATTATTTTTATACGGACGCTATTTTCAGTGGATTATAGTTCACACGGACTTTATTTGACATTTCGAAACACCAACGGATATCTGGCTTCCGGAACTTTCTCTGTGGACATTCAGCCATAGGATAACACAGATAAGTGGTTAAAATTACTCTGGGTCACAATTAGTTAATTTTTGAGTAAATCTAAAACCTATGAATATTGTAACTGTAAATAAGTTTATTGTTTTATTAAAATTGTAAACTTTAACTATCTGTGTTTGTTGTTCATTGCTGCTGACCCGTAACAGTTAAAAATCTGTATGGGTTCACGATTGTTATATAACCCCATGGAAAAAGAACCAATGTATTTTTTTATTCTTAAGTTCTAGAGCTGCATAGCTACTGTAGATTCTCAAGGTTATGTTAGGCCAAATATGATGAGCTGGTGTTGAGGACAAAATAAAAAGGAAGGAAAAAGTAGGCCAATACTGTCAGTAAACAAAGATCAAAAGGATTCCACAATGAATTCAGTATGTGGAGCCCTTGTTTTTGGACTAACAAAAGTTGGAGTGGCTGAAAGTTTTGTACTTCAGAAGTTTGTTGCGCAAAGAGTGGTTGTGTACAGATCAGACAAAGAGGATGGTTTTGCACAGAGGTCAGCAGTGTTTGATTTATCTCTGCATCAAAAACATTTGGCACACAGCAAGCGACAGCTGTTATCTGGCAATGTCATAACCTTCAAACAGAAGTTTGGAATACCTCATTTGATATTTATGAACCCCGAGTCACATAGATGAATATCCTTCTCTCACTACACCCAGATCAGACACCGACAAACCTGATAAAATCAGAATGCTTAAAGGCTTTCTGACTGAGCATGATGCCAATCATTGAGAATTTTTTTATACAGCAGAGTCTAGTCATGTCTGTTGCAGAAATTTAAGCTAATGCCATATACATTTATCACATTTGCATGTCATGAAATACCACTGGAATTTTAATGGCACTGAACAATCAATAATGAAATGCAGCAACACACTCATTGTTGCTGGAGGCACTAAAATAACATTGCATGAATTCAATTCTTGGTCCACATGGTATACTAGCGCTTACAATCTTTTGAAGTGTGTTTATATGAACCCTTGTTTGAAATCACTGAAGATTATATCTGTTGCAAACTATTTCATGTTATTTTGAATGTGGTTATTCAAAGGAGGGGTGTGTTGCAAACTGCAGTAACTCCTATGAATAGTAAGCTGTGGGGACAGCCAAGGTTCAATGTATGCTTTGTGTGTATCCTGTCACAAACTGTTATTTACTGTGGCCTGAATAGCAGAGGCAGAAAAGTCATTTTTAGACTCTGCTGTCACACTGGAAAGATGTTTTTATAAGGTTAATGAACAATGGACACTTGACTGAGAAATGAAATTATGAAGAGTTATTTTTGGATATGGATATATTAAAACATGGTCAGTATTTATAAGTTCTCAATTATTTAGTTATTTACACTTATGCATTTTAGTTATTCAATTAGTGACAATTATGTCCAATTCATGGTTTGAGTTTGTCATCTATTTTTAGGCAAGCAATTTATATGGTTAAAAAATTTACGGTTAATGGTTTTATGGTTTAATGCTTACTTAAACATATTTGTTGTGTCAAAACTTAAGGACATTTTTTGGCCTATTTTCAGGTTTTTTTACAGATTTAAACTTCCGCATTATATCTATTCTATGTCAAAATTAATCTTCATTTATTTAATAATTTATTGTCAGCTTTTGTTTTTATTCCTTGATTGGTGTTTTCTGTAATATATATACTAACCGTATCTTTATTTATTGTTTTATAGATTCACCGATCGTTGGTCAAATTATCGAGTTGAATAAATGTGCATAAAACTCATGTCAACCATCTGTCATCTATCCATATTCAACAATATCCAACCTATTGAATTAACTGATGCACTTGCTGTTTATTTAAGAGGATAACTCTCTCTGTTTTTTTTTCAGGGTTAATGTATACAGTTAACAAGTCTTTGACGTAAAACAGCTTGTATGAAGTAAAATTTGGTATCTGGATCTTTTAAAATTTCTAGAAACAAGGCGTCTTCTTGGCCCAGATCTTTGTGAAAGGAGGAGGGATGACAGACATATTGACAGAGGGTGGAATATCAAGGGTCAAGACCTTGCAGACATCAGTGCTTCTGATCAACGACTTCAATGATGTGATCAAACTACATCAGGGAAATATTCTGAAAAGAGAAGGAGATATATATCCTAATGTATTAGGCGCAACAACCCTTGGGTGGCGGGACAGCACTAATCTGACTAGAGATGACAGATTACCTGGAATCTAATTCCAGTCACGCATGTGACACATAAAATGTGAGCTTTTGATGAGTTCTATCTCACGCTGAAAGAAGGCTGTATCTGACCAATATACACAACGATGTAAAGCACACTGGTAATTGATATGCACACAGTTCATTTTGGAATCATTGTTAACAAAAGTTTTTAAAATTCGAATGAAGAACTTCTGTTTTCCAATCAGACACATGAATAATTTTATTTTGTCTCATGTTCCAACTATCCTTCACAGCTTTTTCCTCTTTTTATAATGATGTCTTATATATATTAAAGAAGATATACAGTGCCACTGCCCTTTCAAACCTTTGGATCCCCCCCAAATCCCTTCCTACATTTTCCAACTTTAAACTACCTTTTAAAATTACATTTAATTTACATTCAACCAACACCAATTGAAACTCCATCACCCCCAATGTGTTTTATTTCTTTGATATTGTGCCCCTTTACTCATTGAAATTTCATTGACAGCTGTTTTAATAGAGTTCTTAATATGGGATAAGGTTGTGGTGAGGAGTCAAAGGTACGATGTAGTTGTAAGGAGATTTGGGGTGGAGAGGAGACATGAGGGCAAAACAGGTAAGCAGAGGACTTCTGACAGGAAATTTTCTTACTTTGTGTTTGGTTGTACTGTAATATGAGGCCAAAATGTTTCATGTTCATGCTTCTAGTAAGAGAATGGGTCATTTGTCATGTTTAGGCAGATAATTGCAGCTGCCCTTTGACAGACCATGCCGTGCCACTAATAAATTACAACTCATTTGGAGTCTGTAAGAAAAGTAATAACAGTGTGCAATTTGGGTTACAAGCTCATGTCATCAGGGAAACCTGGTTACTTTGATGGATAGTCCTACCTGAATGACATTCTCAGAAATATCATGTGGCTGCCCAGCAGCTTGCATAAAGGTTGTTAGCATTATAAATCGCATGATTTTCGATAGTTAATTGTTGCTTTCTTCATATAAACATACAAAATAATCATAATGGGATCCTTTAGCATGCCAATAATTCATGTAAAACGATGTAAAAACCGTTCAGCTTCCTTTTTTGGTCTGACATGTCATGTTTTTGAACTGATTTACTGGATAAACTACTGTCTTGGTGTGGCACATATATACTCTTTTATGTTTAAATGCGTGAGGCAACTTTGTACTTGTATCACAGTTACCAGGTACTTTCTCTTCAGAGCAGAAATATATTGACTCTGGGTATAAAGGAAGGAGAAGATAAGTTGTACATTGAGTTTTATCTAACTGCATTCTTTGGAAAATAGAATTCTCTGAAATCCCTGAAGTCCATAATTCTGTCATCAATAAAGCTAAGGCTTTTTCGGTGTGGCATTAATTAGCATGCTTGGACTAATGAGGCAAGTTACACACTTACTTCAACATAGCGCTGCTGCTTCTACAGAAAAATTCTTCATTTCATTCTTCTTAAAGCAGTAATAATAGAGAAAGGTGTGACCTTCATGATGCATGACCTCTTCGTTGGAATGGACATTCTAAATTCAGTGTGGGCCTCAGTGTAAGGCTTACGGCCTACATAATTATGCTGAAGCATCAAATAGTAACTCCTCATAATCTGTCTCTTTAGTCGTTCCCCCGATTACCTCTCTTTATAATTCATCTCATCACGCTATCTACAAATATATTGAATTAAATACACAATGAACAACGAAAACTTACAGTTCAATAACACTGTGACAGAAGGGACAACAAAGACAAAAAGGCTGGCCTCTTCACAATGAATTCAGAAAGTAGAGCAGTTGTTTGTTGAGAAAGTGCATATGTTGAGAGTCCTGTGCTTTAGAAGTTCGCAAAGCAAAGAGAAAGACTAAGCAAAAAGTTGAGAAGATGCAGCTATATACTGACAACGGATCAGGACTGTTTAACTTGTTTCGGAGTGACAAAAAAGTAAGACAAATATCAAACATAGCTCGTAATAATCTATTAACAGAAATCTGGTTGCCTTCCTGAAGTTTATGAATAGACATGTTTGTGACATAAAACCTGAATGTAGTTGTTTGCCCATACTTCTAATTCTAATTTTTAGTGACTGATAATTATTTGAGTGAGGTTAGATGAACAAACAACAAAAACCAAAATAGAAGACAGACACAAGACACATAACAAAGTTATGTTCAACATGAGCTTTAATTAAGGCTTAAATCCCATTTTGTGATAATGTCAGAAATATATGAAAATATATAATATGTGCCCGAAATGCGTCATGCCTATTTCTTGAATGAGAGGATGAGTAATATGTCATCTTTAGGTAGATTACTGCTGCCCTTTGAGAAACTTCGATATGCTACTAACAAATTAAGTATCTTTTGGAGTTTTCAGAAAACGTAACAGCAATGTGAAATTTTCGCTACAAGCTCGTGATATCTCAGACGCCTGTTACTTTGATGCATAAAGGTGGTAAAGCGTAATATTAATCACAAGATTTACCTTTGACATATTAAGTTCATGGAAGTGACTTCTTTAAATGCTTTGTCATCTTAATATAGACATCAAACAAATATCGTAATGAGAATCATCAGTATGAATTATCAACAATTCATGTAAAACAAAGTTTCTTTTAGTTAAAATGGGTATTGTTTGGTTTTTTTCTGATATGTCGTCTTCTTGGAATGATGTATTCACATACTTGTTACAGTCCTCGTCATATTTACGTGGAATCTCAAGTTCTTTTCTATGAGCACTGTTGAACTGTGATGTCAGAGATGTCTCTATTCTAGCATTGCAACATATGTAAATTAACTACAAGCTGTGATGTCATTTTAAACTGAGTCATATTCTCCGGCTTCTAGCCAATGCAGATCCATCAAAACTGAACGTCACAGTTTCAACAGTGTCAGAGTGAAAATTGGGTCAGGGAAAACCAAATTGCATAATCCATTTGTTTACTAACACATTGTCAAACATTTTGTCTATAGCAAGTTCCACCAAAGTTTAAAGTTGAAAATAAGCAAGTTTGTAGATTAATCAAACAACTCTGTGGGGATTATAACAGTTGTCTAGTGTGAATGCTCACAAAGCTGCCATTTGTTAGGATTAGACTGGTGATTGCCTGTGATAGATCACTGGGATCATAAATGTAATGTTTTCTTCAATATATCAATGTTTGCACAGTTTACTATCAGCCCGTAGGCTATCAGGCTGTGATGATATGGTTGCAGGGGCTATTATATCCCTGATAATATGCTTGCTTTGACACTAGGTTGAAACTGTGACACTCAGTTTTGATGGATCCACATTGGCTAGAAGCTGGGGAACCTGACTCAGTTTAAAATGACATCAAAGCTTGTAATTAATTTACATACATTTTTTATTGAAATGCTAGAATAGAGTCATCTCTCACATCCTAGTTCAACAGCTTGTAAAAGAACTTGAGATTCCGCGTAAATATGACGAAGACTGTAACATTATTTGCACTGTATTGTTATTTGAGGCTAGTTGGTACTTGTTCTACAGCGACAGATTTTTCAAAGCAGAAATAAGTACACTCTTGGTTTAAATAAGGAGAACACAAAGTGTATGGTGAGTCTTATCTAGTGCATTCTTTAGAAAGTAGAATTTCCTCAAATCCCTGAAGTCCATAATTCTGTCAGCAGTAAATCTTAGGCTTATTCTGTGTGGCATTCATTTTCGTGCCTGGAATAAAGAACAGAGAAGCAAGTACCACACCTTGCTTCTACTTAGTGATGCTGCTTTGAGAAAGAATGTCTAATAGTATCAATATGGCTTTAGTAGCAGAAAAGACCTTTTTACGGGAAATACACACGGACATTAAGCAGTTGTTTGTTGTTGTAGAGATCACAGGAATCTTTTATTAATTCAGATTCAGTTAAAAAATATATTTTTAACCAAAGTTTTTGATTTGCATTATTGAATATGAGGCCCTTTAAATATTTGATATCAATTTGTGTGATATTTAGAAAGCCCTTCCTGAAATTTCCTGTTTGTAGATTGAGTGCATTACTTCTTTTCCATTAGATTTATATAACTGTCCAGCCCTAATAAAAGCGTTTTGACTTAATTTAACAATTTAGATTAATATAATTTGAAAATGTGTGTATTCAAGAATTGGTGGGCCCCTGATAAATCAAATGACAGTCATGCTGGTTTTGAGACAAAAGGAATGAGTGATTGAAAGCAGTGAAAGGTCCGAGTTATCTTTATTTAGTTCATAGCTGTTAAAATGAGTAATGTTCTTGGGGCTAGACAACCCATGCCTAGATTATGTGCACGGGCAATGGCATCAGAATAAGACAATACACTATAACTTCATCATGTCAAGAATTTTATATTGTAAAAATAAATAGATTCAATTTCCCTTAATATAACATAAGAAAAGATAAGATAAAACTTTATTTCACGCCGGTGACATCATAAGTGCCTTTAAAAAATTGAATGACAGCCTTGGTGAAATTTATTACAATCCATCTTAGTAACTGAAAAGACTGGTTTTACCTGACTTTCGGAGCCGTGTCTTGGTGCTGCTGCTGCTGAGAAGATGTCTATGAGTTAATTCTGCTCCTGTGAGATCATGATGGCTTTGATTTATTTATGATGCAAAGGGCAAACACTCCTTGTAATCTCATTTCATGAGCCCTGAGGACCTAAGTAGAAAGGAAATTAGTGAGGCTCAAAAGGTGCTCACCTTTATTGTGACAGCATCACATACGATACCACCTGTTTACGACATCCTGTGTCATATCTGGTAATTGGAATCTTCTGTTCGATATCACGTTATAAATGTCTGATGAGGTCTTATTTTTTTATAAAATTTACGCTATACTATTTATATTATTTTACAATTCCATGTATCATGTGAATGAATAAATTGATTTATATATTTGAGTCTACATTACTTATTTTCACCTGTTCAATCTTTCGTACCCTTCTACCAGGCAAATATCTAAAAACCAAACAGTGAGCAGCACAAAAAATACATCAGTATGCATAGACTACATTTTTGGTGTTTGTAAAATGGTATCCTTTGAACAACACAAAATGTGAATACATTACAATGAGGGAAAACTGCAATAGTTTGTTTAGCTTACCGGTAAAATGTATCTTACCCGAGTTTGAAGAACTGCGGTGAAGCTTGGAACTTCTTCGTAAATTTATCTTTGCTTGAGCATTTCTGAATTGTTCAATTGTATCAGTAGGTAAATTACATTCTTAATTGACAGTATGGTCATAGCAGGCGTTCTTTTGCATGATGGATTTCAAATAAGGTTCAAGTTCACAAGTAATAAGAAATGAGTGATCAGTTCGACATGCAGACAGCTCTGAATTGGCAAAATGCGCATCCCATGATAAATTGCGTTTGATAAGTCTATGAAATATTGATTGCTAGAGTTTTCGAAGCATTTCATGAACTAAGATGAGGAGGACATTATCTCTCTTCAGCCAATGAAAAGGTTGGCTCCATATATGCATCAAACTTTAATTATCACTCTGGCTATTTCATTGCAAGTTTAAGTGTTACTTCAAAATTTAATTATCACTCTGGCTCTTTTATCCCAAGTTTAAGTTTTACTCCGAAATTTTATTTTCACTCTGGCTTTTTATCGCAAGTTTAAGTGTGACTGTTTATGTTTCACATTTTGTATGGCTTAAGACTGCCCGATGTACTTCGGATCTGATCTCTGGAGGGGGTGCTCTTAGTCTCCTTAGTATCTGTCTCTTTAGTGGGTTTCATTATAATCTATATTTAAATTCATCTCAAGTCTTTATTATTATGTCATCACGATATTGTGTTAAATGCAGGATGAAAAAAAGGAAACTGTCAGTTTACTAACACTGTGATAGAAGGGAAAGTCCGTAAACAAAGATGAAAAGGCTGGCCCCTTAACAATGAATTCAGAATGTAAAGCACTTGTTTGTGGATCAACAAAAGTTGAGAGCCCTGTGCTTTAGAAGTTCGCAAAGCAAAGAGAGAGGATATGCAAAAAGTTGAGAGGGTGCCGCTTTTCTATTGACATAGGGTCTGGATTGTTTGACTCATTCCTGAAGTACACAAAATAAGACAAATATCAAGCAGTGTCTGCAATAATCTGTAAACGGAAATCTGGTGCATTCTTTTTAGAAGTTTTTGAACAGAAATGAATATATAACATAGAACCTGAACAACTCCATCTTTATAAATGGATACTCAAATGTTCCAAAAATTATTAGAGCTCGCAAGTATATTATATCCTCATAGTAGCAGAACTAATGTATTATTTTCATTCTTAAGTTCTAGAGCAGCAGAATTCTCAAGATCATGTTAAACCAAATATAATGAAATGGTATTGATGGCAAAATAAAAAGAGAAGGAAAAAGTAGGTCAACACTGTCTGTAAACAACGATCAAAACCATTTCACCATGAATTCAGTATGTAGGGTCCTTGTTTCTGGACTAACAAAATTTTGAGTGACTGAAAGTTTGTTGTGCAAAGAGTGGCTCTGTACAGACCAGACTAAGAGGACAGTTTTTCATTGCACTGAGGTCAGGAATGTTTGACTCATCTCCGTGTCAAAAAACATTTGGCAAACAGCAAGCAGCAGCTGTCATCTGACGATGCCACAACCTTCAAACAGAAGTTTCGAATACGTCATTTGAATTTTTGGCAAAGTCATGAACCCTGAGTCAGATAGATGAATCTTCCCCACTCTCACAAAACCAGATCAGACACCAACAAGCCCAATGAAAAAAAAAGAGTGCTAAAAAGTCATTCTGACTGAGCATGATGCCTATCATTGAGAATTGTTAAATACAGCTGAGTCTAGTCACGTCTGTTGCAGAAATTCAAGCTAATGCCATATAAATTTATCATATTTGCATGTTATGAAATACCGCTGGAATTTTAATGGCACTGAACAATCAATAATGAAATGCAGCAAGACACTCATTGTTGCTGGAGACACTAGAATAACATTGTATGAATTTCATTCTTGGTTCACGTGGTATACTGGCATCTAAAATCTTTTAAAGTGTGTTTATATGAACCCTTGTTTAAAATCACTGAGGATTATATCTAACCTCTGGAATTAACTGATGCACCTACTTTTTATCTAAGAGGATAACTCTTTTTTTTCATTGTTGATGTATGCAGTTAACAAGTCTTTGAAGTAAAATAGCCTTCTATGAAGTAAACTTTGGTGTCTGGATTTTTTACAACTCAAAGGATTTCAAGAAACAAGGCATCTTCTTGGCCCAGATCTTTGTGAAAGGAGGAGGGATGACATTGTGAATCACTCAATTAACTGATTTCATTCAAGACTTCTCAGACAAAAGACATCCTTCAATCAGCATATTGATAGAGGGTGGAACATCAAGGGACAAGACCTTGCAGACATCATTGCTTCTGATCAACGACTTCAGTGATGTGATCAAACTACATCAGGGAAATATTCTGAAAATAGAAGGAGATATTTCCAGCAAAGAGGATAAGAGTGTTATAATGTGTTGTCAGCTGTTAGTCACACCTACGGGGGCCTACTATGTGAATAAAGCCTGAAAATTTAATTAAAAAAAAAAGCATCTGCATGTGGTCTGAGGTATACCATGAGGTCTGAGGTATACAGGGGGGCAGAGGTATACCTTCAGGGCAGAAGTATACCATGAGGTCAGAGATATCTCAGGTCAGAAGTATATCATGAGGTCAGAGGTATACAATGAAGTCTGCAAGCCTACTTTTTCCCAGTTGCATGGTAAATCATCAAAACATGTCATGGCTGGAACGTACTAATTATGATTCATGATGATTGCAACAGGAAGAGTAAAAGACTAAGTTTCAAAATCTGCTTATTGAGAGGAACGAGAAGGTTTTGAACTTTGGAATTTAGGCATATTCACTTCCATGGCATTTCGTTATTGATTTGGCCAAACACCATTTTTGAATTCCATATTTCACAGGATTTTTCCAAGAAATTTCTCAGCACATGTGTATTGCTAATTCAGAATTGTCAACAGTTCAAACAGATCTCTGTTTGTGTTGCAATCCTGTGAATTTCGGAAATTTACAAATGGAGTTAATACCAAAAAAGTTTTACACAAGATAACTGCCATTTTCTGATTGAGTGAGTCACATTCTTGAGAGATATGGTCTTAGTAGATCTGCTTTGTTGAGCTTCACTAATTAGAGATTTGTTTCCAGTCAAGGACATCTTCTGTTAGATCAGTTAATTGGATTTCTGACATTCACCACTTTGCTCAAAGGTCGGGGATTAATCACCAGTTGGTTTCTGTCCTGAATTATCATGGTAACAAGAAAGCCAACCTTTAACTGTTGATCAAAGACTTAAGTTGGGTAAAACAAGATTAAGAAGACCACAAGGATACCAAAAAGTTGATCTTAGTCGGGTCTATGGATAAAAAGCTGTTGTCATATGTATGAGAGGGGGATGTTGGGAACACAGCTTTTAATAATTTCCTAATTTGCAAAACAAAAACTGGGATACTGCAAAGGACAAAATCCAAAGGACAAGGAAACAAAGAGATGGTATACATGTAGTTAGTAAACAATTAGGTTCAAGAATTTATCACAATGAATTCAGTATGTACGAAAGTTGTTTGTACTTTTAAAGATTGTTGTGCAAAGAGTGGCTGTGTACAGATCAGACAAAGAGGAATGTTTTTCATTGCACTGAGGTCAAGAAGGTTTGATACATAGCAAGTGGCAGCAATGATCTGGAAATAACCTCCCAAAAGAGGTTTGGCATACTTCATTTCATATTTTGACTTTAGTTATAAACATCAATTCGATAGATTGCTAAAAGAGCTACACTGCATACCAACATGCAGTCCATCCCCCTCACAAGCACCAAACCCAGATCAGACATCATCAAGCCAAATGAAAAACAGAATGCTAAAAGGCATTCTGATGCCAATCACGGAGAATTGTTCAACAGCTGATTCTTGACACATCTACTGCAGTTATTTGAGATATTCCCATACAAATTTATGAAATTTGCATATTTTGAAATTCTTCTGGAATTTTAATGGCATTGGACAGTCAATAATGAAATGCAGCATCACACATGTTTGCTGTTGTAGACACTGAAATAGCATTGCATGAATTTGATCCTTGCTGCACAATGTACCAGCAACAACAATCATTTGAAGTGCGTTTGTGTGGAATCCTATGGGAAATCAGTGAACTGAGGAGTGCGGAACCGATGTACTTTGTGATGATTTCCCCTTTTTTCTTTTTAGGTTTCAAACAAAAGGATCTGAAGTCAAAGTAGACTGTCAAACAGTGCTCCAAAATGTCTGTTTAAACAGGCAAAACAAAACTTGTTGGTGTCCATTCAAACTGTATGTGAAAATCTGACAAAACTATGCTTATTTATTTAATCATATAATTATATACACAATTTATCAGGAATTCCTTGGCTAGTTGATATTAACAATCTGCCCGGTATACACAAACACTCTGGACAAGCGGCAGCTTATGTTTGTTTCAACTGTTTTAAACAAACTTTCTTTAACGCTGGTATGATATGAAATAAAATTGAAGGTCTGGCTTTTTAAAAAATTAATGAGAGGCTTATTATTGATATCATTTAATATTGAATCCCCAGCCCGAACCATATTGTAGGCCTATTCAAATGCAGCGTTTTTGTGAGAACTCGTAGCATGCATTGAGCACCGATATCATTCATTCTTATACAAAAGTGAATTTCAAATCTAGTAAAAGTCTTAAATAATGGCAAGTTCAAGTCTCGATATTTTGGAAAAATCAGCTCTTAAATCCTTAAATCAGTCCTTATGTAGGATTTAAAAGCTATGGGATAACTAATCCAACAGAGTTCGAATGACATTAAATTTGCCTGAATCAACAATGAAATGCCTTGCCACTGATCGGTTCTCTTCCTATAGTTAAAATGGAGATTATTACATAAATTTGGACCCTGAGACTGAAACTGAATTTTGTTTTATTTGTAGACTCTACCTGTTGTAACCCAGTTTTTTCAATGACAGTGACGTGTAACTGAAACTGCTGAGGAAATTGCATGCTGTAATGATACCCTACACCATATCCTAATTTATTAGGCGTCGCAACCCTTGGGTGGCGGGACAGCACTAATCTGGCTAGAGATGACGGATTACCTGGAATCTAATACCAGTCATGCATGTGACACATAAAATGAGCTTTTGATGAGGTCTCTCTCATGCTGAAAGAAGGTTGTATCTGACCAATAATACACAACGATGTAAAGCACACTGGTAATTGATATAAACAGAGTTCACTGTGGAATCACTGTTAACCACATTTTTAAAATTCTAATGAGGAACTTCTGTTTTCCAATCCCGTAATAATTTCAATAGATCGAGTTATCTTGTCTCATGTTCTGACTGTCCTTTTTACTACTCCTCTTTTTATAATAATGTCTAATATATTATAAGAAGATATAATATGTGGCCGAAATATTTCATCATCATGCTTCGAGTCAGAGAATGGGTCATTTGTCATGTTTAGGCAGATAATTGCAGCTGTCCTATGACAGACCTTGCCGTGCCACTAATAAATTACAACACATTTGGAGTCTGTAAGAAAAGTAATAACAGTGTGCAATTAGGGTTACAAGCTCATGTCATCAGGGAAACCTGGTTACTTTGATGGATAGTCCTACATGAATGACATTCTTAGAAATATTATGTGGCTGCACAGCAACTAAATCACATGTTTTTCAACAGTCAATTTTCCTGAAATTGTTGGCTTCTTCGTGTACCCATAAAAAATAATCATAATGGGAACCTTTGGTAAGCATAACAACAATTCATGTGAAATGATGTCAAACCTTTCAGCTTCCTTTCTTGGTCTGACATGTCATGTCTTTGAACTGAAATAATAATAGGCCCGTATACGTGATCACATTATGTTGCACAATCTCGGTGTGGCACCTGTATCAGCTGTTGTGTTTCATTATGCAAGGCATCTTTGTACTTGTATCACAGTTACTTTTTTCTTAGAGGAGAAATACATGAACTCTGTACGTGGAAGACAAATTGCACATTGAGTTTTATCTATACTTTATTCTTTGGAAAATAGAATTCTCTGAAATCACTGAAGACCATAATTCTGTTAGCAGTAAATCTAAAGCTTTTTCTGTGTGGCATTCATTTGCGTGCTTGGAACAAAGAGAAAAGTATTACCCATACTTCGACCTAGAGCTGCTGCTTTTAACAAATAAATTTCATTTTTCTCATGGTAGTAATAATAGCGAAAGGTATTGCCTGCATGGTGCATGACTTTTTTATTTGAATTCAATGAAGGCCTCAATGTAAGAAAGGTTAAGCCCTGTGCTACAGATCAAATAGTTACTCCTCATAATCTGTCTCTATAGTCGTTCTCCCGATTTTTTATAATTCATCTCATCGCACTATCTACATATTGATTTAAATACACAATGAAATAATGAAAACTGACAGTTTAAGAACATTGCGACAAAAGGGACAGTCAATCAACAAAGACAAAAGGCCGACCTTCTCACAATGAATTCATAATTTAGAGCACAACAAAAGTGGATATGTTGAGAGCCCTGTGCTTTAGAAGTTTGCAAAGCAAAGAGAAAGACTAGGCAAAAAGTTGAGAGGGTGCAGCTTTCTACTGAAAACGGGTCAGGACTGTTCAACTTGTTCCTGAGTTACAAAAAATAAGACAAATATCAGACATACCTCGCAATATTCTATAAACAGAAATCTGGATGTCTTCCTGAAGTTTCTGAGTCGAAATGTATGTGACATGAAGCCTCAATGTTGTCAATTGCCCATATATGTCTAATTTTATTTTTCAGTAACCGAAAAACATTTGAGTGAGGTTAGATGAGCAAATAATAAAAACCAAAATGGATAACAGACACTAGATACATTACAAAGTTATATGTGACAACAACTTTAACTAAGGCTTTAACCCCATTTATCATAATGTCAAAAATACATGATAAGATATACTATGTGCCCAAAATGTGTCATGTTCATGTTTTGAATGAGAGGATGAGTAATTTGTCATCTTTAGGCGGATTATCGTTACCCTTTGGGAAACTGTGCTGTGGTTCTAATAATATATAATAATAATAATAATAATAATATGGATTTATATAGCGCTAATTTCAGTAAACTGCTCATCAGCCATTTTTCAGATCAAATCACTTATAGGAATTTCCGAAACAAATGGGTTTTTAGATTCTTCTTGAAGCTTTGCAAGGTTTTTGCTGTTCTAACTTCTTCAGGCAAACTGTTCCAGAGTTTTGGTGCTGTATAGGAAAATGCCCGATCCTCAAACTTATTTTTGTTGCATGGAGCAGGTTCTGCTAACAGCAGCTTGTGGTTGCTTCTCAGGTTATGTTTCTGTTGTGATTTGACTTGAAGAAGATTTTGGATGTATTGTGGGGCCTGATTGTTGATTGCCTTCCATGTAGTCGTCATCAATTTGAATTGAATTCTTGCTGTGATTGGTAACCAGTGCAGTTGTTTCCTACTATGGCTGACACTGTCATGTTTTTTTATTCTCTCAATTAGTCGAACTGCGGAGTTTTGAGCAACCTGAAGTTTATTTAACAATCGATTGGCAGTGCCATACAACAGCCCATTACCGTAGTCCAAATGAGGGGTGACAAGTGCATTGACAGCAGTTTTAACAGTTTCTTTGTCTAGGTTTTTTCGGAGTTTCGATAAGATTCTCAAATTGAAATATGCGTTACGACACATTTTGTTGATCTGCTTCTCCATGCTCATATATTTGTCAAAGAGCACACCTAAGTTGCGGACATGGTTGGCAGTCTTGATTTCAACATTGTCTACACTGATAGATGTCATATGGAGTTTCTTCAATTGGTTTGGTGCTCCAATCAGAAGAAGTTCAGTTTTATCTCCATTATTGCAAAGTTTGTTGTCATGCAAGAAATTTCGGATTTCAGCAATGCATTTTTCCATTTTCTCTTTTGCATGTTGTTCACCCAAAAAGGTTGGTTTAAATAAGAGGATAAGTTGCTCATCATCAGCGTACTTCTGATCATGAACTTGATTTCTTCCTGCTACTTCACTGACTGGGGCAACATAGGAGTTAAATAAAATAGGTCCAAGTTTGGAACCTTGAGGAACCAAAAAATTGAGTGGAAGTTTGCTCGATGTTTTGTCATTTATTATCACAGACTGTGATCTTTCAGAAATGTAAGATTTGAACCATCTCAAGGCTGCACTGTGCACACCATACCTGTTGCGCAGTCTTTCTAGCAATATGCCATGATCAATTGTGTCGAATGCAGCAGACAAGTCTAACAAAACTAGCATTGTCACTTCACCATTGCTCAGATTAAGCATAATATCATTATGGATTTTTGTTAAGAGAGTTTCTGTGCTATGAAATTGCTTGTAGGCCGATTGTTTTTCATCCTCAAGGTTGTTCTGAGTTAGGTGTTCAACGTACTGTTTGATTACAGCGCTCTCAATGATTTTAGTCAGAAAAGAAAGGTTTGATACTGGCCGATAATTCTTTTTGATCAGTTCAAGACCCTCTTTCTTCAACAGTGGTTTGACAAGTGCATGCTTCAGTTCAAGGGGCATTTCTCCAAGTGTTAATGACATATTAACAATTTTCGTTATGATTGGCAGAAATTCATCAACACATTCAAGCAGTAGCCATGTTGGCATTGGATCAAGTTGGCAGTGTTTGACAGGCATTTCAGTGATAAGTTTCTTAACTTCTTTTTCTGATAGAGCCTTAAACTGATGTAAATTGTGGCTGATGTTGGTTTGCGAGTCATCAGTTGTGTTCTTCATTCCTGAATCTAATTTTGATCTGATGATTTTGATCTTCTCATCAAAGAATTTGTTGAAGTCATTCACTAGTTCTGTTTCACTTGTGTGATAGGGAAGAGGCAGATCTTGTTTCCTGTTGAGGCGAGAGTTTAGAAGTTTGAACATCGCCTTAGAATTTCCCTTTGTTGCTTGAATTTTACACCTAAGATCATCTGATTTAAGCTGATTAAGCTTATCATTTAGAGCATTTCGTTTTTCTTTGAAGACATTCCAGTCTTTTTCTAGGCCGGTTCTTTTCCATAATTTTTCTGCTTTTCTCTTTTCCTTTTTAAGTGGCTTTATTTCTTGGTTTGTGAATGGGTTAGGTTTGCACACAGTTACAAGTTTAGTCTTAACTGGGGCGTGCTTGTCGAAAATCTTTTCAGTTGACCTGTAGAGTGCCACAAGTCTGTTCAAGTAGATTGATCGATTATGGAGTTGTACCTTTTGTGACAGATGCAGCTCAATGTCTTTCTTAAATTTGGATATATTTATGCTGCGGGTTTTCCGGAAGGCAATCTTCTTCTGTGGATTCTTGCCTTTGTTAATGTCAATATTAAAAAGGATACAGTTATGGTCTGACAGTAGATCACTAACAGCACAGTCTCTGAGAGCTGTTATTTTGTTGGTTATTACCAAATCAAGTGTGTTTCCATCTTTGTGTGTTGGAGAAGACACATGTTGAACAAGGTCAAACATTTCAAGAATGTTGTTAAATTGGATAACTCTGGCATCATCTGGTTTATTCACATGGAAGTTGAAGTCTCCAATTACTATAGTTTCATTGTGCGCTTCTTAAACTTCCTCGCCAAAAGTTCCTAGAAGTCACGTGACAGGTTAGTGAGGCAAGAACTTGCTTCACAAAAGATTCAACCGGTTGAATCTTTACGAAGGAAGAAGCCACGATGCAAAAGACCAGAAAGACCCCCAAAATGATTGGGCGAAGTTAGAGACAGCTTGGGCGAAGTTAGAGGCAGGTTGGGCGAAGTAAGAGGCAGGTTGGGCGAGGTTACTTATCATTGAGTCAATGGAACTTCTGCGAAAAAAGAGAACAACTCGCCGACGCAAACAGGCTGTTGAAACGCCGAAACAGCTACTTGCTTCACCGTAAAATGTATTTGCTTGGGCGTAATTGAAGATAAGGACGAAGTAAGAGGATGCTAGGGCGAAGTTAGAGGCAGATTGGGCGAACCAAGAGACTCCTTGGGCGAATCTAGTTTAACATTGAAGCAATGGAACTGCGACGAGGCTCCTCACAACTCGCCGACACAAGTCTCTTCTTGTTTCATCAGAAATTACGAGCGATTCGGCGTAGAAAACGAGAGCCTCGTCGTAATATTAACCATCAACGACGATTTATAAGCTCTAATTGATTATATATTTGTCCAAAAATGGCTTGAAACGCCGAAAGTTGGCGAAACTTGAGTTCCTGGCACCTCTACAACTTCGCCGTCACTTAACCACTCTCGTGTGATCTAGGCATTACAGTGTAACCATAACTTTTTATTTTTATTTCATACTCAATTTATATATACGAAAGGCAGTTATACCTTTAACTATTAAAAAAAAAAATAGAAAGATAGATGTATAGAAAGACAGAGAAATGTAGAATAGAAAGATAAAATTTATAATAGATACAATGTAGATAAATAGATCGATAGATAGATAGATAGATAGATAGATAGATAGACAGACAGGCAGATAGGTAGATAGATAGGTAGCTAGATAGGCCTAAGATTGATAAATTGATTGAGAATCATCTCATTGGTAAAAAGGCAGAAAATACTGAATGCTGTCAGATTTAAGTCTAGATTAGATTGTTGATATTACATAATAGCATAATAGAGTAAAAAACAATAACATGATTTGCATGTAGATTAATCACTCACTGTTACATAATCATCAGTTTATAAAGATTATGTAACTTTGATTTTGTTATGTTTTCTTGTTGTCTGTTTTGAAATGAATTTAATCACTAGGTAATAATTTAATTTAGCATGTCAAGGCTAATGATAAACTATTTCATAAAAATTATAGGTACAGGGAATATTACCAGAGAAAATTGAATTTTAAGGCACTTTTGAAGATGAATATGTTATGCTTTTTTAAATACGAAACTAAATCATTGATAAGAGGCTGGACCCATTTGACCTAATTTCCAACTGTGGACTGTTGATGTTCAGACCATCACTGCACAGATTTTTGAGTACTCTCTTGCACTCAATTCGCTTCGCGAAACGGCCAGCTGCCGTTTTGCTGCGCGAATATTACAATGGGAACCAACAGTATTGATTATCAACAATTCATGTAAAACAAACTTAAAATTTGTGTTGTTAATTTTTTTTTCTGATATATGTCGTCTTCTTGGAATGGTGTAATCACGTACTCGTTAATATTATTTCCACTGTGTTGTTATTTGAGGCAAGTTGGTATTTGTTCTACAGTGACTGTTTCTTCGAAGTAGAAATAGATACACTACGGGTTTAAATAAGGAGAACACAAAGTGTATAGTGAGTTTTTTCTGGTTTATTCTTTAGAAAGTAGAATTCCCTCGAATCCCTGAAGTCCATAATTCTGTCAGCAGTAAATCTTTGGCTTATTCTGTGTGGCATTCATTTTCGTGCTTGGAATAGAGAACTAAGAAGCAAGTATACTTCACCTTGCTTGTTCTGATGCTGCTTTGAGTAAGAATGTCTATTGTCTAATAGTATCAATATCGACTGCAGTAACAGAAAATACTGTTTGATGGGAAATAAACACACATTAAGCAATTGTCTGTTGTTGTAGAGATCACAGGGATCTTGTATTGATTCAGATTCAATTAAAAATTATTAATTTTCTCCAAAGTTAATGATTTGCGTATTGGATAGGAGAGGTCCTTTAAAGTTTGGAGACAATTTGCTAAACATATAGCTAAAAAGCCCTTCCTGCAATTGCCTTTCAGTAAATTGAGTGTATCCCTTCTCTTCAATTACATTTCTATAACTTTCAGCCTAAACTAAAAGTATTCGACTTGACTCGAAAACTTTGAATAATGTTATTTGAATATGTAAGTACTTAAAAACCAGTAGACAACTCACGCCTCGATTATGTGCATTTGCAATGGCATCAGAATAAGAAAACATCCTGTAACTTCATCATGTCAAAACGTTTTTATCGTAAAAATAAATGAATAAAATTTCCCTTAATATAGTATCGTAACTGTCTTTAAATAAATTGAATGACAGCCTGGGTGAAATTTGTTACAATGCATCTTAGTAACTGAAAAGGCTGGTTTTACCTGACTTTCGGAGCAGTGTCTTGGCGTTGCTGCTGAGAGGATGTCTATGAGTTAATTCTGCTCTTGAGAGATCATGTGGGCTTTGATTTATTCATGATGCAAAGGACAAACACTCCCTGTAATCTCATTTCATTGGCCCCGAGGACCCAAGTAGATAGGAAATTAGTGAGACTCAAACAGTGTTCACCTTTGTTGTGACAACAGTATAGAAGATACCACCTGTTTATGACATTCAATGTCATATCAGGTAATTATAATTTTATAAATGTCTAATGAGATCTTATTGGTCCACATTACTTATTTTCACCTCTTCAATCTTTTTTACCATTCTTCCAGGCAAATGTAAGAAAATAAAAATAAACATCAAACTAAGTTAGCAGCACAGCATAAGCAAAATATATTACTATGAACAAATTATATTTTTGGTTTATGTAAATTGACATCCGTTGAAAATACTTGTAAATTGCAAATATATATTACAATGAGGGAAAACTGCAATGGTTTGCTAAGAATTGTAGTAAAATGTTATTTTTGGTTTATGTAAATTGACATCTGTTGAAAATACTTGTAAATTGCAAATATATATTACAATGAGGGAAAACTGCAATGGTTTGCTAAGAATTGTAGTAAAATGTCTTTTTCCCAATTTTTAAGAACTGCAGCGAAACTTATATATATATTTGCTTAAAAAATTCAGAACTATTTATTTACTTCAGAAAATGACATATTTAATTGGCAATCCGAGCCATCCATGTTGACAGCATAGTCATAGAGTAGCGCGGGGCATGCAGACCCCGTAACTTCAAGGTGTGATTTGACCTACTTTTCATGGTCGATTATTTGAAAGCTTATACTGTCAGGAAGGGATCACTTGCCTCTACTTATAGGCGGTGAAACAAATGTCCACCATTTTTATTTAAGGAGTTACAACCATTTTTGTAAAAAATTGCAAATGGCCTTCTTACCCCACCGATAGGGCAAGTAGCCCCCCTTCTATAATCCTATTGCAATTTTTTTTGTGAGCACATTCAGCTTGAAAGTTATTTCTTGGGGTTCTTCTTACATTTTTAAGGCATTCTATTTACTTTTTCTGAATTTCTGAATTTTTCTGTTACCTTTATTTAGGGACCGTTCAGAATTTATGACTGGGGGGGTGGGAGTTTTGCTGGAACTTCCCGTCAAAAATTGATACCCCCCCTTGAGTTTCATGCGGATTTTTAGTACCCCACCCTTAGGTTTCATGCATATTTTTAGTACCCCCCCTTGACATACAAAGCCATACAGACATACTTATACTGTTATACACGGCCACGCGTACAGATTCGCGTCATTTCACGGACTTTTGCACGTAAAAATGTCCAAATATAATGAATTTATGCGTGTTTTTTAACATTTTTTCTTTGTTAAAATTTCTTACCCCCCCTTGGAAGTGTTGTCAAAAATTAATGCCCCCCCCTTGAAACATGTGTGAAAAGTTAGTACCCCCTCGGCCAAAACTCCCACCCCCCCCAGTCATAAATTATGAACGGTCCCTTATTAATATTTTTTGCCCTTTTTCATTTTCGGCCAATTGTTTTCTATTTTAATTAGTTTTTCTATCAAGATTTAAGGTGAAGTACAAATTATTAAACGTTTCCTGAAGCAGCTTTGAGGCCCCATTGAAGGGGGCCGCATGCCTCATACCATTGTGGGGCCTCTTAACCCAAAAACACATATTTTAATTTGACCTCTTTATTTTGAACTAAAATGCAAAAAACATGATCCAAATCATATTTATATGATGGTCATAAAGTGAAGCAATGCAGATATCCATTATACTTTTTAATATTTCGGAAGTTATTTCAGACAACCCCTTTCAAGAAGATACAAAAACCATGCATATTTTTTTGTTTCTATAATTTCTACTATGATTTGGTGCTGTTTGCCCTGAAAATTAGTGACATAACCTAAAAAGTCTCCAGGGGGGGGGGGGCTCTCACCTAACCAAGGCTTCTTGCTCCGACCTACTCTATAGAAGGTGTTCTTTTGGATAATGGAACTAAAATAAGGTTCATGTTCACCCTTATTTTAAGTGATCAGTTCGAAATATATGTTGACAGCTCTGAATTGGCAAAATGCACATCCCATGATGATAAATTGCTTTTGATGAGCCCATGAAATATTTATTGCTAAAGTTTTCAAAGCATTTCATGAACTTAGAAGAGTAGGACATTTTCTCTCTTCAGCCGATTGGTTTTAAAACGGGTGCACAGACCGACAAAACAATATACGTGCATTCAATTTGTAAATATGGGTTAAGTGTAAAAAGGTTGGCTAGACATCAAAATTCAATTATCACTCTGACATCAAAATTCAATTATCACTCTGGCTATTTTATCGCAACTTTAAGTGTAAGTGTTTATGTTTCATAATTTGCCTGGTCTGAGACTGCCAGATTTACTTTCGATCTGGTCTCTCGAGGGGAGCTCATAGTCTCCTCACTATTTGTTTCTTTAGTTGGTCTCATCGTAATCTCTCTTTATAATCATTATTCATCTCATCTCATTCATATGTCATCATAATAATTTTTTAGAAGCTGGATGAAATAAAGGAAACTGCCAGTTTACTAACACTGTGATAGAAGGGAAGGTCTGTAAACGAAGACGAAAAGGCTGGCCCCTTAACAATGAATTCAGAATGTAGAGCACTTGTTTGTGGATCAACAAAAGTTGAGAGCCCTGTGCTTTAGAAGTTCGCAAAGCAAAGAGAGAGGATATGCAAAAAGTTGAGAGGGTGCCGCTTTTCTATTGACATAGGGTCTGGATTGTTTGACTCATTCCTGAGTTACAATAAATCAGACAAATATCAAACAGTGCCTGCAATAATCTTTAAACAGAAATCTGAATGCATTCTTTTTAGAAATTTTTGAACAGATCTATTTGAATATATAACAAAAAACCAGAATTTTGTTGTATGCCCACGAGCCTGAGTTTAAGTTTCAGTCCAAAAAATTGTTTGCAAGACAACAGATGCCGAATAATATTTGCAAACCAAATAAAAAATTAAAAGTCACACAAAACGTGAGCCAAGTTATCTGTTACAATATGTTTAACATGAATACCAAACCCAGGCGTCTGTGTCAGGTAACCTGTCTGTTACTCGTGGCCGTAGGAATTCCTTGACGGTTACTGGGGCCAGGCTGTGGAATGGCTTACCCACTGAGCTACTAGAGACTAAGAACATCGAAACTTTTCTAAAAAAACTCTCAAAATTTATTATCTTAAAGACTGAAAAGTTTTAAATTTAGTTATTTTTAGCCCAATTTCAAGATTTTAACACAAAGACTATTTTTAAACAATTTTAATTTCAATTTCACTCGAATGGACTCTAGCTATTTTACCCAATTACTATAGTTATTTACAGACTGTTATCAATTTAATATGCCTTATGTTATGGCCATGGCTGTACAAAACAGTGTATTTCTACTGATATGCTATTGCCTAATAAAAACCTAAACCTAAAACCTAACATAATATACATGCAATAATTCATTAACAGCTGATAAAATAAATGATGTCCCGACGTGTTTTGTTCTTGCTATTTGTACTCTGTAAATATGTGGTTGTAATGTCAAACAATGGTCTACTATACAATGATTTAGATTGTCTTTTCATGTAGTATATATTTCGGTTTTATTATGTTTCATTGGGAAAATACCAGTAGCATCCCATTTGCAACTTCTCTCCGGTAAAAAGGCAGATGCATGTACTGTATAGTTTCCAGAAAGCAGAATTCTTTAAATCCCTCAAGTCCATAATTCTGTCAATAGGAAATATACTGAGGCCTTCCTTGACTGTAATTGAGAGCTTAGAATACGGTATTGAGCAATTTGTCATATTAAGCCCGATTAGTGTTACTCACAGCCTGAAGTGTTGCCTCCAGTGTAAGTCGTGTACCTCATTGAAATGTGTTATGATGGTCATAACAGTTACTGTAATGACTGTTGCCTAGAGCTTTTTGAAAAAAAAAATCCGGGCCTCTACTGTGACGAGAGAGGGTGGCTCGTTCCGGGCCACTAATTGTCAAAAAATCACCTGCACTCGACCTATTTCTGACCGAAACGGTGCATCAAAACAAACATGATACAACAGAGACCAGAATGACGAACTTTGCTACGCTAAACGTCCGAGTAATCAGCAAAGAATACGAAAAGAAGTGTCTCGCAAGTGATCTTGAGGTTTACAACATTCGAATTGCCGCCATTCAAGAGGCTAAAATAAAATCCAATGGCCATCTAATCCTTGAAGGAAATAAAAGACAATATGACTTTTACTATGTAAGTAACGTTAAAGACTCATTTCATGGTGTTGGGATAGCTGTAGACTCTAGATTAAGATGCCAGTTCAAGAAAATATCTGACCGCATATGCCAAATTACGTACGAAGAAGATCAAACGGCCCACACCAAAACGTCAACAAACAGTAACACAACCGGTGATCAAAGAAAATCGAAACGTAACATCACGTTTATCGCAGCCTATGCCCCAACCCTACTAGTCAGTAACCAAGACCCGAAACAAGCTGACAAGTTCTACGACGATCTAGACGAAGCAACAGAAGCAGTTCCAAAACGTAACATTCTCATCGTGGCAGGCGACTTTAACGCTAAATGCGGATCAGCAGAAAATCGTGAAGACAGAACCCTAGGACTATATGGAAAAGGACAAACAAACGAAAATGGTGAAAGATTGATAGACTATGGTAGAAAAAACGATATGAATCTAACTAATACCTTATTCTACCACAAAATGTCTCACAGAACAACGTGGGAGATGCCGGAAAGACACAAACCGCATCAAGATACGAACACTCAAACGACGCGAAGAAACAGATACAGAAATCAAATTGACTTCATACTTACAAAAAATACACATCGAAAACTGATTACCAATGCTCGTTCCCATGGAAATCTGACAGTCAGCACTGACCACAAAATGGTCAAAATGACAATGAACCTACAAAACATATACCAGTGCTACGATAACAAGACCAAGAAACAATCGTATGATGTGCGCAAATTAACATCAAAAACAACACAAGTAGAATACCAAGTCAAGCAAAGAAAATACTACAACGAGAAAAAACAAAAGAATGAAAAACCGCAAGCAATATGGAACAACATTGTGACATCAAGTCTGAAAGCTGCGACAGAAGTAATGAAGCCTGAAACGAAAAACAAGAAAAACGAGAATCCCGTAATCAAGCAGCTGTCAGAAAAACAGAAACAACTCCGAGACAAGATCAATTCATGCAAAGATCCCGCAAAAATAAGACAATCAAGATCTGAAAGAAATAAGATCATGAAGAAAATACACAAAGAATTAGAAAATGAAAAATGCAAGAAGATCGATCAAGAAATAGAAATGATTGAAAAAATATCAGACGATTCAAACAGGATGTATGCAGCATCTAGAACGATTCGATCCATGAAGCACAAAGAAAAACTCATCATCCAAGGAGAACATGGGCTCACGACTAACCCAAGTGACTGTGTAGAAGTACTAACTACACATTTCTCATCTGTTCATGCGTCATGAACTGGTCCACTGAAAGGGTGGAGCCGTTACAAGAATTTTAAAAACACAATTTTCAACAGAACATTGCTACTACATCTAAAACGATATCTGTAATATATTTGATATTATTGGAAAGCAAATATTCTCTAGTTTACATAACCGTTATCGGTTTCAAAAAAACTTTACCCGTTAAAAAGTTATTCATGACAAAGTGGAAGCATGTCAGGGAGTTTCGGGGGTGGAGCCGGAGTCGGATTGGTGGAGTCGGATTGGCGATATTATGAAATGAAGAAATCAGCCTCTCTGCACTATCCTGCTAATATTTTATGTTGCCAGACAGCTATTTCAGTTTATGTGCACCATTCAGATATCTTAATTGGGGATTTGTGTGCACTTCCCACATAAAATTAAGCAAATTGTCCTCACAAAATCCAGCATTAATCTAGACGGAGCACATAGCAAAATGATGTGTTTGATGAAACTAAACCATTTTAATCTTGGTTTGGAGCAAAATCCCAGCTTGCAGTTAATCAGATGAGGTGTAAATTTGAGGTCTTTGCTGGGCAAGTAAATGATCCCTCACATGGAGGTAAATTTTCAACATGGGGCTGCACATAAGAAATCTATCATCTTAATCTATATTTAATAATATATTTAATGTTCCGGGGTTGGTTAAACCATCTTATGAATACCAATCCCCAACCACTGTCATCAGTTGATCCACTGACTATAGCTGTCTTCCAGAAGAATAATTATGTCAATTTGTCATATAGATGTGATGAGCTACTCATATTAGGATGTTCAGAACATGTTCAGGGTAAAGGAAATGTGTTTTTTCTAAATGTTTTTTGGCGATTTTCTCTCAGAATCACAAGTAGCAGGTTAGATTCAAGAATTTTTTAAGTGAAAAAAAGTGCAGTTTTGCAGTGAGGATTTCATGTAGACAAATTTGATTTATGCAATATATGTTGATATGCATGCTTAAAGCAACTTCTTATGAACATTTCGGAACAAACCTCATTGTAATTGGTTAGGTAATAAGAAAGTTGCAGGTGTTTTGGTAAAAAGTCTCAATTTCGAGAAAGGCCCTTTCAAAAACCAAAAATCTTCATATATTCAGTGGCAGTGATCGCTGCAAAAGTGTCTATATCTCGGAAAGTATAAAAGATAATGAAGTTCTGTTTGAAGCACTGAGTAGTGTTATGTTTGTGTGATAAAATATAAAAAAACTGAAAAATGGGACATTTTTGACCCGTAACGCAAAATGGACCAGTTCATGACGCATGACCATCTGTATTCAAAACAGACACAGCAGTCCCCATTCCACATATTGCTCCCGTTCCCATGACATGCCCCTTTACATCGACAGAAGTGAAGAAAGCCGTAAAATCAATGAAGAACAACAGAAGTGCAGGCTGTGACCAAATTAAAGCAGAACTTATCAAGTATGGAACAGAAGAAATATTTGAGGAAATTGCGACCCTCCTCAATCTTATGGCAAAAACAGGCGAGTACCCCAAAGAATTGAAGACAGGAGTCCTTGTACCACTACCGAAACCGAATAAGCCCAAAGGACCTCCAGGCAATTGCAGACCCGTAATACTGCTATCCACAATTCGAAAAATCCTAGCGGTCATCATGATATGCAGAACATCAGATAAATTAAATTCAAAAATACCAAAGACACAAGCAGCCTATCTACCAGGAAGAGGTACAACTGAACAAGTATTCTCCATCAAAATGCTTGCCGTTAAAGCACTCACATCGAGTGACTATGAAATTAACATTTTCCTACTAGACATGTCCAAAGCGTTCGACCCCATCAAAAGAGACACTCTAATCAAAGACTTAAGCACAGTTCTAGATCCTGATGAATTACACATGTTTTATCTGTTATTACACGATGTTGAAATTTCGATCAAAATTGAAGAAACGTCCGGAAGACCTTTCATCACAAACATTGGTTCCCCACAAGGAGACTCAGCCAGTGCGTACTTATTTATTTTCTATCTGGCCATTAGTCTACAACAAAGAAAAATTCCAAAAGCATTACAAGATCACGATTGTTCTCTTCCATCACAAAAACGAAACGATAACACCTGCACCTTCATCAGATCATTCATACACAAAAACTGAAGAAAAGAGACAATATACTCAAGATCAACAATACGCAGACGATATTGGATGGATAACAACAGATAAAAAAGTTGTTAAAGAAATTATCAAGACTATTCCAAGAAAACTAGAAGAAAGAAATCTCCAAGTGAACAAAGAAAAAACTGAAATTTACACAATCAGAAAAAATGGACCAGAAGAGTGGAAAAAATGCAAGTACCTTGGTACAGCACTAGACACAATCACAGACATCAAAAGAAGAAAAGGACTTGCATACAATGCCTTCAATACGATCAGGCCGTTTTTAACAAACACATCATCAATACGAAAGAAAATCAGAAGACTAGAAGCCTTTGTCTCCACCATATTCCTATACAATTTGGAACTTTGGACACTTACGAAAGAATTAGAAAACAAGATCGATGTGCAACAACGAATATTTTTGAGAACATGTCTAGGAATTACAAAGATGGATAAAATTTTGAACGAAGAATTATACAAGCGTACAAATACAAGACGGTGGAGCAACATCATTAAAGAGAGACGACTGAGATTCCTGGGACACATACTGAGACTAGACCCACAAACACCTGCCAGAAGAGCTCTAGAAGAACATTTACAACCTGCAAAAAAAGATCCTGGAAGACCTAAAACGACCTGGTGGAAGACAATATCAAAAGACCTAAGCATGCCCATTAATATGATGCAAAGTAACATTGAACATTTAATTGACATTGCAGAAGACAGAAATAGCTGGAGTGCATTTGTGAGGAGCGCCGTGCCGTGTCTCACTGAGACGGACAAGCGTTACAGAAGAAAGAAGAAGCCATCATTTCACTCATGCACTGAGCAGGTTGATGTTTTAAAATTGAATTGGGCATGTCATTAAGTTAAAGCACTCATTGGCAATGCTTTTGATCTGAATATGAATTGCAAATTCGATGCCTCCTGGAAATATCATACATAGACATTTTACTTTTATTCTCACACATTTAAGTACAATGTATATATTTGCATTTGAGACAACACGCAACATTTTGACACTTGGCAAGGTCTTTGAATACTCTTGATTCTGTCTGAGACATGCAAGGACTTCAGTGACTATACGCTGTTTTTGTGTACTTGCATATCCTCATGTCTTTCCCAAGCATACAAACGGACTTAATAGTATTTGCAATACGATATAGAAACTACCTTCCTCTTAAGTGAAGCCCTGTAGACTGAGTTACCATCATGCAGGATGAATTTACGACCATCCTGGATGGATTTAGGAGTCCTAACATTCAATTTCTATTGCTAGGGTTTCAGAAGAAATTATTTTAATATTTGACTTTTTTGGCTACTAATGACGATAAGGAATGTGTCCCTCCCAATCGACCAATTTCTATTTTTGTAGGTGTTCCCATTGTGGCTAGAGAGTTTTTAGCTAAAAGTGGACAGATACATTGTATTACCCATTTTGACTCTAGTAGTAGTAAATCGTGGTGAAAATTCCAAAAATCGTGGACTTTTCTCTCAACTTATATTTATTTCTTAAAGTAAAAATGCGAAATAATTAAGAGTTTGCCTATTAGTAAACATACCATCCAAACTAACAACTATTGAAACTGCCGATTGACTCAAGACCTGACCCTGAAAAAGCCTTAATGGCCTTGGTTTTATTGTCCCATTAATTGGCTTTGCCCACATCCATGAGAGGAAGACATTTGCAGCTCCTGTTGCCATAAACTGGGACAAATTAGCACTAAACCTTCATTACAGAATCCAGACCTTCCACAAATGTCAGTCACTTGAGAAATATTAGGCCACTATTTCCTGAGTTTGGCAGTAAATGAAGAGCACTTGTTGCCAATTGGATCAATGTGGTCTTTTTCAGAGAGAGTTGTTATTGCTTGAAATGTTCTCAACAGAATGTTGTTCATGTTGGAAATGTGCTTCTGAAGACAATTTGAAGATTTAAATACTCTTAGTATAGCTAACATTTTCAAGTTGCTTGAATTATGTGTGATAGGATCAGTCATCTGGTGGTTATTACAGTTGGTAAAAAATATATTTGAATTTCAAGGATCAGTCTTCAGAAACTTCAGGAATGTTCAGTAAACGCATGCTGCAAATTAGACTGTGCGCTACAATATCACTTTTTAATGGTTTAAAATGACGTTTAGGACAGCACCAATCTGTGTGAATTTGAAGATAACAGATCACTAGGAAACTTATTTAAAGTATTCACAAGTAGCTTATAATGAGTACAGGAAGCCGATGAATTGAATTTATTTCAAGCTTTTTGAGCAACAGATCTGCGATTGGAAGAAATATCATAAAAATATATGAAAACGCATTGAATCAGATTTATTCACAATATTATATTGTAGATCAACATTGCTGCCTTCATTTTGAATGAAGGTATGTTGGACTGTCAAAGTCTCTAAATAATATTCTTGCTGAAGGGACAAATCTCATGTTCAGTTCACACTAATTCCTCCAACACGTAATATATAAGCCAAAATGCTCTGTGTTCATGCTTTGAATATGAGAGTGAGTAATCTGTCATCTTTAGGCTGATTACTGCTGCTCTTTGACAAACCGTGCTGTGCTACTAATAAATTACGCCTCATTTGGAGTCTGTAAGAAAAGTAATAACCGTGCACAATTTGGGTTACAAGCTCACGCCATCATGGAAACCTGGTTACTTTGATGGATAGACCTTGGAGTGACTCCTTCCTGCATGGTGTTCTTAGAAATATCATATGGGTATACGGGTTATAGGAACTCTTAAATGTACGTAGACACAAGGAGAAGATGATTGTTCTTTTTTCTGCAATGTATTTGTGTGTGTACTGACTTTGTTAATATGTTTGTTACAATAAAATCATACTTCTACGATAGTTGTAATAGCTCTGATGCAAATATTTAACACTATAGTTCAGTTTATTTTTCATAAGTTTACGAAACCCAAAAGCACAAAAAATCTAGTTTTCTAAATCCCCAAGCCCATAATTCTGTCAGTAGAAAATAAAATCGTACTGATGCCTTTCCTCTGTGGCAATTGCATGAGCAGATAGCAAGTTGTCATCATTGAGCCAGATTCGCATTACACACAGACAGCTCTGTAGCCAAATTTAAAAAACTCATACATATTTGAAATCTGTCATGATGTCCATTGTCATACCAGTAAAGACTAAATTCTGCTACATGCCAATTAAGCGAGATGCCGTTGATCTATTGAATCATGTTTTTATAAATTTTTTCAACTGATGTTTGGTGACCGAAGAATAACGTACTTGGGATTACGACATTCATCCAGCATCCTATCCATCAATATTGACAGCTGTGAGCAAATTATCACATGATGAAATTTTTACGTATCACTTCAGTCGTCACATATTTGAGATTGATATGATACGCCATGCAACATTATGACATCTACAAGGTCTTTGAAAGGTCCTGTTATTGCTTTTGTCTGATACATCAGTAATGCAAGATTTCTAGTGGTAATTCACTTTCAATTTTGAAGACTGGCATTTCCTAATCCTTGAACAATTTCATGCAGAGTCCTCAGTCTTTCCAAAGTCTGCTGAATCCGATGTATAATGGGCTCAGCGGTAAAGAGTTTCCATGCATTTCATAATGATTTGAGTTTCAATTCAGTTTTCTTGAGAAGTTCAATACGTTGATGTTCATTTGCATCATGGAACTCAAATGAAATGCATCCATAACAAATGAGTGATCAGCTTGAATGTTGACAGTTCCAAATTAGCAAAACACACATCCCTTTACATGAGGACAAATTGCTTTAGATAAGCTTGTGAAATATTGATTGCCGAAATTTTTAAAGCATTTTCTAGACTTAAATTTTCAGGGAATTCTTTCTTCAAAATCATGTCATCTTCAGCTCTGCCAGGAGAATTTTCATTTGATGCACTGTTCGACTGAACATCAGGTTTATGAAGTTTGTTTAATCTTGTGAGTTCAAGTAAAGATTAGGTGTACATTGTTTGAGAGGTTTGCTGTTTATCAAATAATCCCTTTGATGATTTTAAGCTAACTTTAAGAATGGCCGATTACAATAATCTGCATGGTCAAAAACTTGCTTTGATTTCCTTCTGACAAAGTAATACGTAACCGCGACTTTGCGAAACAACCGAAAAATGTTCAAAATTTCAAAAATTCAATGTCATTTCCTCAAAAAAGTTTCCAAGTTAGAGACCTCAAATTTTGGATATAGCCTTCTGATATGAAAATCTCACTATCCCAATTTGTCCAATGGTGAAGTTCCGAAATCAACCTACCCTACTGTGACGTCATCACAGCCATTTTGATATTTTCAGAAATTGGACTTAAATTAGTATTGTATGCCTATTTTTGTTATCAATTAAATGTATTTAAGATGAAAATCAGTGAATGATTTGCAACATTCAATTATTCTTGCAGGATTTGTAAAATTGTGACTCATTGAAAGGAAATACAATAAAGATAAAAGTGGACGGAATTACCATCAATATTTCAGAAGTTGCTTGATTTTGGGGATTGCAAACCCGTCCACCCACATAAAATTAACTTTTATAGTACTTTTATGACTTTAAATATTCATAAATGACTTTCCTCTGACTACAGAATTCAGATACTGGGAATTAGAAAGAAACATGTCATTAAAAATGTCAGGGCTATCTCCTTTCTGCAATTTAAACATAAACAAGGCAACCTTGAGAACATAGATTTTGAAAATATCTAAAACTCCATATTTCAGGAAGAGGGGAATAGATGGCGTTCTAAGAGGTTAAAACGATATAATCCTTAAAGTTCTTTTTTGAAGTTTATGAATTGGAGCCAAGTTTGTAGCGGGCACTGAACCCCATACCTCAATGGCATAATTAAGGTATGGATAGACAAGAGAATTGTAAAGACTGAGCAATGAATGTGAATTGAGCTGATGTCTGGCCTTTAATATTATGCCTATGGCCTTAGCTATCTTCTTTCTTATAAAATTTATATGGTCAACCCAAGCAAGTTTCGAGTCAATAATAACACCAAGGAATTTAGTAGACTCAACATGACAAATTTCTTTGTTAGCAATCTTAATTTGAAAGTCACCAGAAACATTTTTCCGATTGGATTTAAATAATATGCAATTTGTTTTATTTACATTGAGGGATAGTTTGTTAGCATTAACCCAATTATACACATGGCTTAATTCATCATTCAAGATATCTGTCATAACTGTAACATTTTTACCTTGAACAAATAAGCTCTATCATCAGCAAACAAGATTGGCATAACGCTATTTGAAACTAAATAAATGTCATTAATGTATAATATAAATAATAGAGGGCCCAAAATTGATCCCTGAGGGACACCACAATTTATGGACATCAGTTCTGAGTAATTTCCATCAAAAGATACAAACTGTTTTCTGTTATCCAAATAACTGCAGATTAATCTATTAGCCACCCCTCTTATCCAATATTTATTTAGTTTACGTAACAATATGTAATGATCGATGGTGTCAAAAGCTTTACTAAAATCCAAAAATGTTCCTAATGTCATTTCATTCCTATTCATACCAGTTACAATCTTATCAATAAGTGTTATAAAAGCCATTGTTGTATCATATTTTTTTCGAAATCCAAACTGAAACTTGTAAAGAAGACTATTATCATTTACAAACTTAATTATTCTATTATAAATTATTCTTTCAAAAATCTTTGAAAATATAGAGAGGACAGAAACTGGGCGATAATGTGTGACAAGTTTGCTATCTCCATTCTTATATAACGGAACAACCCTTGCAATTTTCATTTCATCAGGAAATACTCCTTGTACAAGAGATAAATTAACCAAATGAAGTATAATATTACTGATATTGTCAAAGGAGGATTTAACTATATTGACATGAACATCATCCCAGCCTACACTCGTGGTACTGATATTTAAGACAATGCTGCGTAATTCGTCAATATTTGTCGGTGCAAGATAAATAGAACTGGCCACATTTATATTTCTCATGTAAAAAATAGGGTCAGTGTCAGTGTGTGGAATCTTCTCACTGAGATTCTTACCAATGTTAGTGTAGAATTTATTAAATGCGTCAGCAATTTCTTTGTTGACGATAGTATGGAATATGCCCCTTCCAATGAACTGATTTTTATTTTTTTATCTATTACCATTTTCCTGGAAACATAGCTTTAGCCAAAAGTGGACGGATTTAAACTCCTTGACTCTAAATGAGAGAAACTATATGCACAAATGCTTTGTGTTCATGCTTTGAATAAGAGAGAGGTCATTTGTCATCTTTAGGCAGGTTACTGCTGCCCCCTTGACAAAATGATCTGTGGTACTACCAAATTAGGCCTCATTTGGAGTCGGTAAGAAAAGTGATAACACAGCACAATTTGGGTTACAAGCTCGCACCATCATGGGAACCTGGTTACTTTGATGAATAGTCCGATGAGTAACTCCTACTTGCTTTGTGATCCAAGAAATATTATCTTGGTATACAGCACTGCAAAGTTTTAGTTAAGCTTAGTGCTGCATCCGGACAAGGAGATGATGACAGACCGACTTTTCTTTAATGTATTGTATGCATGTAAATTTCGGATTACCATCACTTTTCACAAAAAAATACATGAACTTCTTTGACAAAAGGAAATTATCAAAATAATAATGTAATAATGGTGGATTGATCCTTTTCGCTTACAGTTTGTCAAATCAAGCTTTTGGATAGAAATTTAGCATTGTTTGTGCAGTCCATAAAAACCAGCATAATGAGTTTGGTGCTTCTGCTAATACCAACTTGACTAGAATGAAGTCTGGTGTGGCACTGCAGAGCACTTTTGTGACGTCACCATTGTGTGTCAGATTGGAAGCATCACAAATGTCAACATTGTGCGATATTGGACTGTCATTTTCATAAATTGGCAAATATTGGACAAAAAAGACACCAAAACATTGTGAAAATGTGATATCTATATCAAAAATGAGCTAAGCGATACATAGGTAGGTGTATTTACAATACAATACAATTTCTCTAGTGGGGCTTGTGGTTGCCGAGATATCTGGCCAAACGTCTGTCCTCTGCTTGACGTTACAAACTGTAGGATCCTCCAAAGGCTCAAAGCCTGCAAGTGGCTCACAAGTCAAAAAGGTCCATGTGCAGTAGTTTCCAGAAAGCAGAGTTCTTTAAATCCTCAAGACCACAATTCAGTCAGCAGCAAATATATTGAGGCCTTTCCTGTGTGGCAATTGCGTGCTTGGAATAAAAATAGTGGGCAATTTGTCATCTTTAAGCCAGATTAGTGTTACCCACAGCCTGCAGCTTTTCCACCTCTGATAAATCATACCCCATTGAAATCTGTCATGGCCGCAATAACAGTAATGACTGTTGCCTGCTTCATGCAATTTCGGCATGCATGCCATCCGCCTACTGAGTACTGAATGAGGCTTGGAGAAATTTTCTTTTGAAACGATTGATGTTTTATAATTGAATGGGGCATGTTGTGAAGTTAAAACATGCATGGCTTTTCCTTTGAGCATCATATGATATCCCTTTCATATGCTTCCCTTATGTTTGATACAACATTCAAATTTTGACATTTGCACATTCTTTGAATATTCTTGTTATCATTTGTTATGTGATATGTTATTCAAGCAAGACCTTGGCTGACTATCTTTCCCCCATTTGATGAGCGGCATATTTACTTAAAAATTATACATAATTCAACTTAAAATAATGATGTATCCATTGGTCTGTCTTTATCAGACATCTCATTTTAAAACTCTTAGGCAGGTCCTATGGCGATTGCCTACCTCCTACTTTATGTGGTATTTTAGGCATTTTGACATTGAAAGACTGCACCACGCAAGAACTTCAGCGAAGATAAGCCGTTTTTGTGCGTATTTGCAAGTCTTGAATATCCACAAATTCCCAAGCATACAAAAAGGCTTAACAATATCTGCATTAGAAAAATTGTCTTCCTATTGAGTAGAGCCCTCTAGACTGATTTACCTTCACACCTAACGGATTTACTACCATCTTTGGCTGATTACGTTGTCCTAAACTCCAATATATTGTTTCAGCAGAAATATTTAATATTTTACTTTCTTGGCTGCTAACGATGGTTGTGGAATGTGTCACTCCCAATCGACCAATATCCACTTTGTAGATATTCCAATTATCGTTGAAATAGAGTTTTAGCTAACAGTGGACAAATTTACTCATTTTGACTCTAGTGCATCGGGATGAGAATTCAAAATAAACATTTTTCTTCCTACATATATATCTATTTCTTGAGGTTAATAATCCCGAATAATCACAAGTTTGCCTATTTATAAATATGTGCAAAATTATTGTTTCAACTGCGATACCAAGACTACCATCACTGCTCATATTCATTGAAACTGTCAATTGACTCAAGATCTGACCCTGAAAAATCCTTAATGGCCTTTGTTTTACTGTCCCATTAAATTGGTTTTGCCCATATCCATGAGAGGAAGACATTTGCAGCTCCTGTGTGCCATAAACTGGGACAAATTAGCAATAAACCTTCTTCACAGAATCCAGACCTTCCACAAATGTCAGTCACTTGAGAAATATTTGGTCGCTCTTCCCTGAGTTTGGCAGTAAATGAAGAGCACTTGTTGCCAATTGGATCAACATGGTCTTTATCAGGGAGAGCTGTGTTTTATGTTCATGCTGGAAATGTTCTCAACTGATGTTATTGATTTTGGACACATGCTCTTGAAGAAAATTTTAAGATTATAATAATGACACAGCTAATATTTTCAAACTGTTGGAATTACCCATGATAGGATCAGTCAAATGGTGGTTATTAAAGAGGTAACAAATATATTTGAATTTGAAAGATCATACTGCAGAAACTTCAGGAATGTTAAGTGAAGGTACCTTTATTGGCTTAAACATATTGTGCATATGAGACAAGTGTGCCACAGTATCACTTTTTTATTGCTGTAAAATGCACTAATCTATCTGACTTATAAGACGCCAGAGTGCTTTGAAACCTGTTCTAAGCATGCACAAGATGTATACTTGGTACAGGATGTGGATGAATTGAATGTATACCTTGTTGATTTTAAGTTTTTTGAGACAATCTGATCTTTAGATTTAGAAACATGCTGTGATCAATGACTGTACTTACTGCTTTCATGTTAAATGTAGGTATGTGGACTATCAAAGTCCCAATACAATTCTTTCTGAAAAGACAATCCTCATGTCTTCTTAACGCTATTTCCTCCAACATACGAGGAAAGATGATGCCAAAACACTCTGTGTTCATGCTTTGAATTAGAGAGTGAGTCATTTGTCATCTTTAGGCTGATTGCTGCTGCCCTTTGACAAACCGTGCTGTGCTACTAATAAATTAAGCCTCATTTGGAGTCTGTGAGAAAAGTAATAACGCTGTACAATTTGGGTTACAAGCTCACGCCATCATGGAAACCTGGTTACTTTGATGGATAGACCTTGGAGCGACTCCTTCCTGCATGGTGTTCTGAGAAATATCATATGGATGCACAGGTTACGGAAACGCTTAAATGTTCTTTGAGACGAGGCGATAAAGATTGGTCTTTTTGTCTGCAATACATTGGAGTTTGCACTGAGATTGTAATGTTTGTTACAACGCAATCAAACTTCTCAATTAGTCAAGATACCAGTGTCATGATACAAAGTTCTGCATTTTCTGCCTCTATGTTTAGTTGTCCAGGTTTTATTTTTTATAAGGGATCCTGCCAAGGTGCCAAAACACAAAACAGCTCTGAATCTAATCTTATATTATCTTTTTTGAAAAAGCAAGTTTTGTAAATCTCAACGTCGACCATTCTGTCCGTTGATAATAATATGATACTCATGCCCTTCCTCTATGGCATTTTTGCATGATAGGAATAGAGCAGAATCTGATGGCAATGTTTCATCATTGAGTCAGATTAGTATTACCAACAGCTTGCCCTTTTGCCACATTTGATAAATCATACCTTATTGAAATCTGTCATGATGCCCATGGGTCATAACAGCTACGGTCGGATGCTACTCTATGCCATTGATCTATTTGAATTGTGTTTATACACATTTTTTAAGCTGATATTTTAAAACCAAAGTATAGCATATTTGGATTCATGGCATTTATCCAGCATCCTATCCATTGTTTATATATGGCATGATTGACATCTGTAAGCAGAATATCCAGGATGACATTTTACTACATCAATTTCTATACAAATATTTGAGATTGATATGATACATTAATTGATAAATCATGCAATATTTTGACATCAACGAGGTCTTTAGAAGCTCATGTTATTGCTAGTGTCTGATAGTTGTTATCCACTTTCAATTTTGAAATCTGGCATTTCCCCATCCTTGAGCAAAGTCATGCAGAGTTTTCAGTTACAGATGTATGATGGACCTAGTGGTAAAGAGTTTCCATTCATTTCGTAATAATTTGATTTTCAGTTCAGTTATCTTTAGAAGTTCAATACGTTGATGTTGGCCTGCCTCATGGAACTCAAAAATGCATCCATAACAAATGAGTGATCAGTTTGAGTGTTGACAGTTCCAAATTAGCAAAACGCGCATCCCTTTACATGGTGACAAATTGCTTTAGATAAGCTGGTGAAATAAATATTGATCGCTAAAATTGTTAAAGCATTTTCTAAAATTTGCCGGACACTTTCTCTTAAACATCATGTCTTCTTCAGCTCTGCGAGGATAATTTTACTCGCTTTGTGATCCAAGAAATATTATCTTGGTATACAGCACTGAAAAGTTTTAGTTATGCTTAGTTCTGCAAACGGACAAGGAGATGATGACAGACCGACTTTTCTTTAATGTATTGTATGGATGTAAATTTCGGATTACCATCACTTTTCACAAAAATATACATGAACTTCTTAGACAAAAGACAAAAACCAAAAAGGAAATTGTCAAAATAATAATGCAGAAACGTTCATGTTCTGCAGAAATTGTTGATGCCCAATGCAATTGGTGGATTGATCCTTTTCGCTTACAGTTTGTCAAATCAAGCTTTTGGATAGAAATTTAGCATTGTTTGTGCAGTCCATAAAAACCAGCATAATGAGTTTGGTGCTTCTGCTAATACCAACTTGACTAGAATAAAGTCTGGTGCGGCACTGCAGAGCACTTTTGTGACGTCACCATTGTGTGTCAGATTTGAAGCATCACAAATGTCAACATTGTGCGATATTGGACTGCTATTTTCATAAATTGGCAAATATCGGACAAAAAAGGCACCAAAACATTGTGAAAATGTGATATCCATATTAAAAATGAGCCAAGCTATACATAGGTAGTTGTATTTCTCTAGTGGGGCTTGTGGTTGCCGAGATATCTGGCCAAACGTCTGTCCTCTGCTTGACGTGACAAACTGTAGGATCCTCCAAAGGCTCAAAGCCTGCAAGTTGCTCACAAGTCAAAAAGTACATGTGCAGTAGTTTTTAGAAAGCAGAGTTCCTTAAATCCCTCAAGTCAATAATTCTGTCAGCAGTATATATATTGAGGCCTTTCCTGTGTGTCAATTGCGTGCTTGAAATAAAGTAGTTGGCAATTTGTCATCTTTAAGCCAGATTAGTGTTACCCACAGCCTGCAGTGTTGCCACCTTTGATAAATCATACTCCATTGAAATCTGTCATGGCCGCAATAACAGTAATGACTGATGCCTGCTTCATGCAATTTCGTCATGCATTCCATCGGCCTACTGAGTATTGAATGAGGCTTGGAGAAATTTTCTTATGAAAAGATTGATGTTTTACAATTGAATAGTGCATGTTGTGAAGTTAAAAAATGTATGGCTTTTCCTTTGAGCATCATATGATATCCCTTTCATATGCTTCCCTTATGTTTGATACAACATTCAGATTTTGACATTTGCACATTCTTTGAATATTCTTGTTATCATTGGTTATGTGATATGTTATTCAAGCAAGACCTTGGCTGACTATCTTTCCTCCATTTAATGAGCGGCATATTTACTTATAAATTATACATTATAATATTAAATATAGTCATTTAGGCTGTAATTATGCAGATATAAAATTACCAAAATATCATGTGGGACCACTTATATGATTGCGAAAATAGGATATAAGTATTACCTTGACTTAGGATTTTAACCCAATACCAAATATTCCAAGTTAGTACATTTAAGTTCAATTATCTTGTATCATAACACTGCACAGTAACGAAAAAATTGCAAAAATTTTAAAATCAGCTAATGCCGTGTGGGACAAATGATATAATGAAAATAGCTGGATACATACTTTGTCCATAACATGAACTTTAATTAAGAACCGAATACAACAAGCGTATTACATTCCATGGCTGTCAAATCCAGTGAGTTATCAGTGTGACAAAGACAATAATGGCAAAAGCATAAAATACAAAACCATGAAGTTTCTAATTAACTTTTGTAGTAGATCAAAGCCATTGATCAAGGCAGAACATTTGTAAATAATTTTGGCTGTCCATCTTCATCTTAGGTAAAATTGCATTTTCACAAATATTTAGCAAGGATACACTCAAACATTTTTTTTAATTAAAAAAAAAAAGCACCCCTTAACAAAAAAGTTTGCTTTTTTGTGAGTACCTAATATTTATTCAAATGATAAAATCATAGCACCTGTCCCACATAAGCTTCTGAAATTTTCATAATTTTTCCTTCCAGATAATTATTCACCCAAAGAATGCTTTTAGTAGACATATACAAAAGTAAATACACTGGTAAGATTTGATATCAAATTGAAGACCTTGGTCGAAATGAAAGTTTCAGCCAATTTTTTAGCTCAAATGTCTCATCCCACATGATTTTGTTTTCATTTAAAATCCCAACATACTGTTGGAAAAGTGTAAACGACCAAAGTACAAAGTGAAATTTCACAATGAAGAATTCATATACACAAAACGTGGCTCATATCAATCAAAAGCCCTTCTCGTACACTTTCTTATGAAATGTGTCAGCAGTTTGTGCTACCTATCCCACATAGTGATATTTTTCTCCCAAAAATGGTAAATTTTAATTTTTTCAAAATTGTTCGGGGTATAAATTGCTGCCATCAATACGTTACTTTTACTAATTCTAATCACCCCAAAGAACAAATGTGCGGAATATTTGAAATTTTGAAAGTCACTAGAAGGAGATAAAAATTATTGAAATCTTGATTTCGGTGTGATAAATCGTGCACATTTCAAACATTCTGGAAGAGTGGCAAATTCATCTGGGTTAAAAATTCTTGAACGAAAATTTGGGATAGGGTCATGTGTAAGTACATGGTCTATGTCAGATTGTTATATAAACAAACAAAAGCGATATAAAATTTTTAGGAATGGATATTTTCCGATTTTCGGGCCACATTTTTAATCTTCAATTGGCCACAACTTCGTCAATTTTTGAGATACAGCTTTGAAATTTCAGAGAAATTCCTTGCAAATTGTGTTCTTAATTCTTGGGCAGTTTCAACAAAATCGGAGATGGTGAGGTGGGGACCATTGGTTGATTTGACATGGAACGACCCATAATCTTTATAAGACATCTCATTTTAAAACTCTTTGGCAGGTCCTATGGCGATTGCCTACAGGTGTCCTACTTTATGTGGTATTTTAGGCATTTTGACATTGAAAGACTGCACCGCGCAAGAACTTCAGCGAAGATAAGTCGTTTTTGTGCGTATTTGCAAGAAATATTTGGTCGCTCTTCCCTGAGTTTGGCAGTAAATGAAGAGCACTTGTTGCCAATTGGATCAACATGGTCTTTATAAGGGAGAGCTGTTTTATGTTCATGCTGGAAATGTTCTCAACTGATGTTATTGATTTTGGACATGTGCTCTTGTAGAAAATTTTAAAATTATAATAATGACGTAGCTAATATTTACAAACTGTTGGAATTACCTATTACAGGATCAGTCAAATGGTGGTTATCAAAGAGGTAACAAATATATTTGAATTTGAAAGATCATACTGCAGAAACTTCATGAATATCAAGTGTAGGTACATTTATTGCCTTAAATATGTGGTGCATATGAGACGGTGTGCCACAGTATCACTTTTTATTGTTAAAAAATGCACCAATCTGTCTGAACTTGAAGATGCCAGAGCGCTTTGAAACCTGTTTCAAGCATGCACAAGATGTATAATTAGTAAAGGATGTGGATCAATTGAATGTATACCTTGTTAATTTTAAGTTTTTTGAGGCAATCTGATCTTTAGATTAAGAAACATGCTGTGATCAATGACAGTATTACATGGCATGGCGAATTGCTGCTTTCCTGTTAAATGAAGGTATGTGGACTGTCAAAGTCCCAAAACAATTCTTTCTGAAAAGACAATCCTCATGTCTTGTTAACGCTATTTCCATCAACATATGAGGAAAGATGTATGCCACAACGCTCTGTGTCATTTGTCATCTTTAGGCAGATTACTGCTGCCCTTAAACAAGCCGTGCTGTGCTACTAATAAATTAAGCTTCATTTGTAGTCTGTAAGAAAAGTAATAATGCTGCACAATTTGGGTTACAAGCTCACGCCATCAAGGAAACCTGGTTACTTTGATGGGTAGACCATGGAGCTACTCCTTTCTGCATGGTGTTCTGAGAAATATAAATACGGGTTACGGGAATGCTTAAATATTCGTAGCGACAAGCAGAGGATGATTGGTATTTTATTCTGTAATAAGTTCCACATTGTTCACGTACTTACTGACTTTGTTATGTTTGTCAAAATACAATCAAACTTCCACAATTGACAGAATATTTCAAAAGCAACTACTGAATGCTTTTGTTCAGTTTATAGTTTGCAAGGGTACCAAATTTTTAAAGAAGTGGTGTATCTAATATTGACCAAATGCCTTAGTAATTCTGTCAGTAGAAAATAACATTATAGGCCTACTGATGCCTTTCCAGTGTGGAGTTTTCATGATAGGAATATAACCGATAGCAATTTGTCATCATTGAGCCACAGCATTGTTACCTACAGCCAGCCCTGTAGCCACATTTGATTACTCCACCTAATTGAAATCTTTCATGATGTCCATTGTCATACCAGTAATGACTGAATGATGCTTTATGCCAATTTAGCAATAGTGCCATTGATCTATTTAATCATGTTTATACCCATTTTTTCAACGAATGTTTTTTAACTGAAGTATAGCATACTTGGAATTACATCATTTACCCAGCATCCTATCCATTGTCTATAAATGGCATGATTGACATCTGTTAGCAAATTATCACATGATGACATTTCACATATCTCTTCAGATTTCACACAAACTAAAAAATGTCGGGACCAATTTGGTTTTTTAGATCCAAAATGGTTTTTTGAAAAACCAAATTTCAATGCAAAACTAACATGGATTTTTGCATATCTGAGATTGATATGATACACCATGCAACAATTTGACATATACAAGTCTTTGAAAGGTCCTGTTGCTAATGTCTGATACATTAGAAATGCAAGGTCTTTAGGGGTTATCTACTTTCAATTTTGAAAACTGGCATTTCCCCATCCTTGAACAAAGTCATGCAGAGTTTTCAGTTATTCTTCAGTCTACAGAATCTGATGTATGATGTGCCCTCTGGTAAGGAGTTTCCATGCATTTTGTAGTAATTTTGAATTTTGAATCCAGTTATCTTGATCAATACGTTTATGGTGATTTGGCTCATGGAACTCAAATGCAATGAAATGCACCAATAACAAATGAGTGATCAGTTTGAGTGTTGACAGTTCCAAATTAGCAAAATGCACATCCCTTGACATGATGACAAATTGCTTTAGATAAGCTGGTGAAATATTGATTACTAAAATTTTCAAAACATTTTCTTAACTAAAATTTGCGGGAAAACTCCTGGAGCTTCACAATCATGTTTTTTTTTCAGCTCTGCGAGGAGAATTTTCATTTTATGCATTGTACAACTGAACTTCTTTGGATTTTGATATTTATTCAAACTTGCAAGTACAAACAAGGATTACACATGTACAAATCGGACTTTATCTATGATTTTTGAAGTATACAAGGCCAGAAATAACCTCTCGCCAAAATATGTTTGTGATATGTTTCAAACAAAAGACTCTAATTACAACCTCATACGAGGTGAACAATTGAAAGTTAACCATAAAAGGTCAACTAAATATGGACTAAGAAGTTTTTCCCATGAAGGAGCAGTCATGTGGAATAAACTTAAGGTGTCAGTTAAAGCCATACTGGATGCCCAAAATTTAAAAAAAGAAGTTTTTAAGGTCATTGTACCTAAACATGCTTTTTAATTTGCCTTCAATTTTTGTTTTTAATCTTGACTGTAGATTTTCAATTGTGTTGATATTCTTATTTTAAATTATTTTATTTAATAATTCATAATTTATTTTTATTCTGTTTTTAATGTTATCTACTTGTTATTTTGTTATATAATCGGTGACACTGGTTTTAAAACTAATGTTCTTTTATGTTATCAAAACCGATTTCAAATAAAAATTGTCTATTGTCTATGTCTGTCTATTGTCTACATACATTGTAAGACAAGTTTGCAGTTTATCAAATAATTCCTTTGATGATTTTAAGCAAACTTTTAGAATGGCTGCTTTTAATAATCTGCATGGTCAAAAACCTGCTTTATTTCTTGATATCACAGGATAAAATTTTACATTTCTCTTCACATATTTGAGAGTGCTTTGATACACATATGCAATATTTTGACATTTACAAGGTCTTTGAAAGGTCCTGTTATTGCTAGTGTCTGATACGTCAGAAATGCAAGGTCTTTAGTGGTTATCCAATTTCAATTTGGAAGACTGGAATTTTCCCATCCTCGAACAAAGTCATATACAGTGCTGCCTGTAAGTAAACAAAACGCATGAAATGGTGGCATTGATTCAATGCTTAACATCCTCAGCAAGACTGCTTGTGGAAGCATGAATTCTCATCCGATGGGAGGAAAACATATTGGGTCTTAAAGGCAAACTTGTATGTGAGGCATGTGGGATAACAATGGCAGCCAATTTTCTTTGCTCTAGTTGGTGTTAGGTATGGGTCAAAGTCTTTGATAAGTAAGTGAAACACAGGCCCAATGTTATTTGATATGGAAGGGTGGTTCACTCAAAGACTTTGAGCCATGTGTATGGAAGCATGATGGGCCTACTGGCAAAGAGTGTTCATGAATTTCGGTATAATTTGATTTTTCAACTCAGTTATCTTGAGAAGTTCAATACAGTACGTTGAAGTTGGCTTGCCTCGATCATGAATGGAACTCAAATGAAATGCATCAATAACAAATGAGTGATCAGTTTGAATGTTGACAGTTCCATATTAGCAAAACGCACATCCCTTGGCATGATGACAAATTGCTTTAGATAAGCTGGTTAAATATTGATTGCTAAAATTATCAATGCATTTTCTTAAATTTTCAGGACACTTTTTCTTCACAATCATGTCTTCTTCAGCTCTGATTGGAGAATTTTCATTTGCTGCACTGTTGGACTGAATATCATTGGATTATGATCCTCATTTAAACTTGTGAGTTCAAATAAAGACTAGATGTACATTGTGAGAGACGTTTGCTGTGATGATGTAATAAGCAAAGTTGATATTTTATAAACAATAACGGAAACAGCACCAGTCTGTTAACAAAAGTGCCTCTTCACAATGAATTCAGAATGTAGCATGCTTGTTTATGGATCAGCAAAAGTAATATATATTTTTTAAAAAAGATATGAGCCTTGTCGCTGCTCCACCACTGAGCACGGTAAAATACTATAGAGTCTCCTGTCATAAAATAATCTCAGAACATTTTTTTAAATTCATGATCTTTTCATTGTTCAATGTTCATCCATGTTATATGGCAACTAGCCGTCATAGAGAACATATTGGTCTCTTTTAATTTGTGTTAATTTATCACTTCTTGTTGTTGAAATGAGCTTCATAAGCCTAACCAGGAGTATAGTAACATGATTTTGGTGGAGACAGTCAGGAGATGAAAGCACATGATCATATACCGTACTCTTGCTCTTGAATTTACCCACCAATTACAGCTTTCTTAAGTTAAATTCTGGACTAGGCAGTGGCCCTATGTATTCATTTAGCAATAGTCTTCCCATTTTGTACAGTGAGAGGCCTGGAAATATCTTTTATAGAAAAAATTGTTCTAAGGTTACTTGTTGTAGGAGACAGTAACACACGTTACCGTACTCATTGGTGGAGTAGTGCTTGTTCTTTAGGAGTTTTCCAAATTAAAGAGAGTGGTTATACGAAAAACAGTCAGGGTGCAGTCTTTACATTTGCATTGGGTCAAGATTGTGTGACTCCTTCCTGCGTGACAAAACTTAAGACAAACACCAAACAGACCTTGGAATAATCTGCTAAGAAAACGTAAGAAGCTTTCCTGAGGTTCTTAAAAATAAAAGTATTTTCAAAAATACAGTCGATTCAAAAGGAAGAATATTTCAAGTCATATTAGGCTTCTTGTTAACTAATTAGTTTATCAATCTCTTAATATTTGTTGATTTCACATAAAAGTAATCAATATTGCGCTTTTAATATTCATTTGTAATTATAAATAAAAAATATCTTCAACAGTTCAAAATAAACGTAAGTGAGAATGAACACATTTCTAGTTGAATGAAAAATGCTTGAGTCATGTTCCCTCAAAGACTCCCCTGATATGTATTACTCAATGTAAATTAGAGAAAATATACACACAAATGCGTTGTGTTCAGGCTTTGAAAGAGAGAGAGATAATTTGTCATCTTTAGGCAGATTACTGCTGCCCCTTGATAATATGAGCTGTGCTACTATCAAATTACGCCTCGTTTGGAGTCTGTAAAAAAAGTAATAACACAGCACAATTTGGGTTACAAGCTCAAGCCATCATGGAAAACTGGTTACTTTAATGGATAGTCTGACGAGTAACACCGACGTGCATGGCTATCCAAGGAACATCATCTCGGTGTACAGCACATCAAAGTTCTGGTTATGCTTAGTTCTGCATCCAGACAAAGAGGTAACTGACCCATTTTTCTTTTATGTATTTTATGGCTATAAATTTCGAATTAAATTACTCTTCACAAATTTAAGGAAATACATAAACTTCTGGGACAGAAAGGACAAAAACTAAAAGCAAATTGTCAAATTAACAAATTTGAAAGAGTTGATGTTCTGCAGAAATTGTCAGTACACAATAGAAATATTTGATATAAAGTTTCTTTATTGGAGTTTGCAGTGTGACTCTTCGGCATATTATGAGACACTACAGTCAAACTTCTACAATGTAGTTATAATGTAATTGGTGGATTAATCATTTTCACTTAGGATCCTGCCAAGGCTCCAAGCCTGCAAGTTGCTCACAAGTCAAAAAGTACATGTGCAGTAGTTTTAGAAAGCAGAGTTAATTCCTTAAATCCCTCAAGTCAATAATTCTGTCAGCAGCAAATATATTGAGGCCTTTCCTGTGTGGCAATTGCGTGCTTGGAATAAAGTAGTGGGCAATTTGTCATCTTTAAGCCAGATTTGTGTTACCCACAGCCTGCAGTGTTGCCACCTTTGATAAATCATACCCCATTGAAATCTGTCATGGCCGCAATAACAGTAATGACTATAGCCTGCTTCATGCCATTTCTGCAAGCACGCCATCGGCCTACTGAGTACTGAATCAGGCCTGGAGAAATTTTCTTTTGATGTTGCAAAATGATAAGAAGTTAGAAAAGATGTATGAAAGAACAATTCGGACAGTGTATAATGATTTTGTAAGTGCGTATCATGAGTTGCTAAAAAGGTCAAATCGTAAAATGTTATTTGAAGAGAGAGAGGATGTTTTGATTGAACTGGTGTATAAAATTTTACATGGATTGTCGCCACCTCTTGAGGAAAATATGTTTGTTAGAAAGAGATTAAATCAAAACTTGAGAGATTCAAACGTGTTAGTGGTTCCAAACTATGAAACAGTAAAGTTTGGTTTTAATTCTCTGAGAGTAAATGGTGCTATATGTTGTAACAGAATGCCAAAAGCCATAAAAGACTGTGATAAACTTGGGTGCTTAAAAACTGCTCTTCGCAATTATAAATACACATGCAGATGTTGATCATTTATTAGATGTTTCTTTTATGCCTCTCGATAATTTTCAAGTTTTAACATTTGTAAACATGCTTTTACCCAATTTTTAATGTTTTTAAATATCTTATGCTTGTACATACTGTATATATTACTTGTTGGTAAAAAGCAGATTTCTGTTTGTGTTTCTTGTTTGTAATTGCTATTCCGACTTTAAATAAAGTTTTTCCTTATCTTTATCTTTATCTTTATGTTTTACAATGAATTAGCGCATGTTGTGAAGTTTGAGCAATATATGAATGATATGGTAGATATCTCTGAAGCACAAAATATCATATGGAATTGTGTATGATATCCCTTTCATATTATGTGAGCTACGAATGCTACAACATGAAAATTTTGATTTTGACATTTGCGAGGTTTTGGAATATGTGACAGAGAGAGAGAGAGAGAAATTCTTTATTTACGTGAAATGGGCTCACATTCTAGCCCCCAGCCCTCTTGGGCTTACAATTCACTTCAAAAACAATAATACATCAAAATAACAGAATTTTCGTTGAATAATACAAATTTGAATTAAATTTGAAATGATTTGTTGATATACATATATACATTAGTCCAATATGTAATAGCAATCCCAAAAAATATAAACTTTGTTCGAGTTATACTAGTAGATATATAATTCAAACTCTTGAAATGTTAATTTTCATTAGGCCTATTTACATATTTACAAATATCATATTGCTAATTTGATGTCGACATATATAATTAGAAGTATCGTATTGTTATTGGCAAGTATCGACAATTACGTAAATTAATTTATGTATACAAAGCACTTTGTCTTTTTTCAAAAGCGTTACATATAAAATTAGCTGTTTCTTTAATACAATCATCTTTCATCAGGAATTCAATTTTTCTGTCATCATTTAATAAGTCAAAAAAGAAATTAATTTGTCTTATCCTGTTGAAGAACTCAAATCTAATATCATTATAAAAGGGACAATGAAAGATAAAGTGCATTTCAGATTCAATGTAGTTGAAGTTACAAAAAAGACAATATCTGTATTCTATCGGAGTGTCTTGAAAACGTCCAGTTTCTATTCTTAATGGTAGAATACCGTATCTAAATTGTGATAAAAGGGCACGCTTTCTCCTGTTTTGAATATTAATTACAAAATTTTCTACATTATAGCTCTTTTTAAAAATACTATAAAAGCGTAATTTTGGTACAACAGTGATTTCATTTCGCCATCTCTCACAATAATTTCTGTGTAGAATTTCTTTGGCATTCTGTACATTGATAAAAGTGTTATTTTCAAAATTTGTCAACATACTGATTTCTTCACAAATTAATTTGATTTCTTTACTCCAATTTTTGCATATTGACTTATCCCATACAAATATTTTCTTAACTATTCTATCATTCTCAATGTTCAATAATCTGTTCCATAATCTCAACATTTCTAACTTATGACGTGTAATACAAGAAATCCATCCCATGTCCCCATTAATAGCTAAATTTGATGCAAATCTGTGAACTCCTAAAAAGAATCTTATGGCTCTGTTCTGGACAATTTCACTTCTTTTAGAAACATTAAAACCCCAAACTCCAGCTGCATAATCTAAAATTGGAACAATTCCTGAATCATATAATTTAGTATAAGTCTTATATCCAAAACCATTGTTTGCTTTGAATTTTGTACATAAACTTCCTAGTGCTCTGTTAGCTGAATTTGCCAGTGAATCAGCTGTTAATTCGAAGTTTAGATGGGTATCTAGAATTGTGCCTAAATACTTGTATTTTTCCACGTAACAAACTTCATCATCACCATAAACAAATTTGTAGTCTGATTTAGTTTGAGTCTTATTTCTGAAATGCATTATTTTTGATTTATCAATGTTAACTTTCATTTTCCATTTGCAACACCAGTTTTCTAGTTTACATATCATATTCTGTAAATCAGTCTCAGTCTCACTTATTAACACTATATCATCAGCATATAACAAACATTTCAAATTTGTGTCTCCTATTTTAACACCAATGCAATCATTGAACTCGTCCACAATATCATTTATAAATAAACCAAACAGAGTTGCTGACAAAGAATCACCTTGTCTTAATCCTTGATTAACTTCAAACCAATTGCTAATATATCCATTAACACAAACACCTGCATTTGCATCAGTATAAATACATTTCAATATATCAAGAAATTTACCAGATACACCATAATTCAGTAATTTGTGAAATAGCAAATTTCTATTTACTCTGTCAAAAGCTTTTTCAAAATCAACAAAACAAACAAATGTAGGTAATTTTTTAATTTTCCTATTTCTAATAATGGATGTGATACTGAAAATATGTTCTAAACATGACCTTTTCCTTCTGAAACCATTTTGTTCGTCTTTATACACCTTTTCATTCTCTGCAACATTTATAAGTCGATTGTTCAATACACCAGTAAAAATCTTATAAATTGTTGATAAGAGTGTAATGCCGCGGTATTGAAGGGGAATTCTAGGATCAGAAAGCGAAGACTTGGGTATAGGCATAATGATTCCAAATTTCCAATATTCAGGGATGATGCATAAATAAAAGATTTTATTAAATAAAGAGGTTAAAGTTTGAATGGATATCATATTTTTTAGAATTTCATATGGTATACTATCAAGACCTACAGCCTTATTATTTTTTGTATTCATGACAATTTTGTGAACCTCGTATTCAGAAAATTCATGATTCAAACCTTCTAAACCAATTGTAACATTTCTTAAATATGACAGATTATCAGTTACTTCTTGATAAAAGTTCTCATCAAAATTACAATTAACCAAATTATCATTATATAATCCATGATAATCATTTTTCCATTTATTCATTACAGCATGATGTGAATTAACTACATTTCCATTTTCATCATAAATTTCAAAAGGAATACAAAATTTCTTTTTAGGACCAAGATTTTTCAATAGTTTCCAAAATTCATTTGGATCTTTGACAGAAATATTTTCTATTTTTTCCAAGTTTTCCTTTTTAAATTTCCTCTCTAGTTTTCTATACGTTCGATCAAAATTATTTTGAGCATCACAAAAATCAAGTCTTTCCTCCCTTCTGTTATTTTTTTGTTCTTTTAAGAAAACATCTTCTTTTTCTCGTAAGATATTCCATAAATATTGCAGTTCATCACACCAAAAAGGTTTACAACATTTTTTTAAACCTTTTTTCTGATTTGGTAATATCTTCTTTTTTTTTAAACACTTGTCCATTTCTTGATAGTAAATTTCACATAAATTAGCATACACACTATCTATATCATTGAGATTTGAACATTGTTCAATTTTTTCTAAAATATAATGAAAATCAAAATTTACTTGGTTTGATGAAAGAAATTGTTCAGGAATATCAGTTATTTGAAATCGCTTAAAGTAAGTATATGGTACGTGATTAAAAATATCATCACTTGTTATATCAATGGAATCAGGAGTGTGCATTGTTGACAGATCTATTACTGGTATTCTAACAGTTATGTTTAGTAATGAGTGGTCAGGAATACAACCAGCTATATCAGCATTTTGGATATTACATACATCTTCAAATATATTTTTAGAATTAAGTACTTTAAAAGCTGCACAAGTATTAAAGCTGTCAATGGATGTAATAAAATAATCTACAACAGATTTTCCTCTGGTAGAAATAAAAGTATAATTATCATTTTCATTATTCAAACGTCCATTTATAACACACAATTTGTTTTCCAACAAAAATTCAATTAAAGCTTCACCGTGTTTGTTTGATATTTTGTCTAGATTTTTCCTTTCTGGTACATTGTCTAACACTGATATAATATCTTGCTTGGATCCAATTCTAGCATTAAAATCACCACACAAGTACACAGAATCACATTCATCAGCATTTTGGTAAATCACATTTGTAATAAATTCAAAGAATTCTTCCGCATTTCTACCCCATGGTGAATTTTCAGGTGGTAAATATACAGCAACAAATAAAAATTTATAAGAAGTATCCTCATGTGAAATTATAAATACTGAGATACCTTCAAGAATACCTTTGCATTCTATCTTGAATTTGTTTAAAAAAGAGTTTTTAAAAATGACAGCAATTCCACCAAAGTTACGTCTTGAGTTGACATGTCTATGAGTTCTATTATTACAATATGTTTCATATCCAGAAATTTCAATTTTATCATTTGGTTTCAGATGTGTTTCAATTAAAACTAATATATCAAAATTCAATTCATTAATAATGCTAATAAAATTGTCACTCTTTCTATCTGTCCATCCATTTATATTCCATGATGCAAAATTTAAGTCACAAAAAGAGGGCTGGGGATTGTCCTAATGTCTTTGGTTCCAAAAGTTGTTTCTGAGGGGGCGATCATCTTGACGGGAGGGCATGTGGTGTTGGTGTAGATTGTTCTGGAATGGGCGATCGTTTTGGAGAGGGCGCATGTGTTCGCGATTTGTTTCGTGCTCTAGAAATTGTTGACCATGTTCTTCTTTTTCAAGCGTTGCGTTGTTGGGCATGGGGGGTGCTGATGGTGGGACATAATTGTTGTATCTGGGCCAGTTGTTTTTCACGAGTCTTCCGTTTCCAGTAATGAAGTATTCGTTTCCGTCGGGCAATAGGTCAAGTATCGTTCTCAAATTTTGCTCCATCAGTCTCTCTGCATGCGGTTTTGATGATCTGATGAATACTTTACTAAATTCGGGCGAATTCTTGATGTTCTGCTTCTGCCTCAAGATCTGTACTTTATCTTCAACCGAGTTCAATTGAACTTTGACTAGTCCAGGTTTTTTCAACATACCAAATCTGGTCACTTTCGGGGGTCCTTCCTTCATTCTCAACACACGAACAATTGGCACATTCACTGCGAGGTCACGTCTTATCATTCGTGTAACTTTGTCTTTCAAAATGTCAATTGTTTCGTTTTCATCATAGGGAACGTTGTCAGCAATGATAGTGTTCACAGGATCGAATTCTAAGCTTTTCATTTGGAAATTGTCAATTTTGTTCACTTTTTCTTCGACACTATTTAATCGTTGAGCAACTGCTCCTACTTCTTTGTCTACGTAGTCCATGGCTTCTTTAAATTTGTTCTCAAAATGAATTTTCAATTGTTCAATTTCTGACTTGATATGGGACTTCAAGTCATTTGACAGTTCTTTCAATAAATTTTCAATATTTGCTGGGGCATTCATTTTGCTTCTTCCAGAGGGAGTCTTGGGTGAGGGAGTCTGGGAGGGCTGTAATACAGGGAGATGAGATTGGGATCTTGTAGCTGTTCTTCCTTTTCTTCCAAATGACATTTTAAAGGAACATTGTTTGAATTAGACTGGCCATTGCTTTGTAAAAAAAAGTCATTCTTTAACAAAAGCACCAGGTGGCGCCGTAATCTGGATTTTTGTTTACACTGCCATCTTGTGTTTTCCTTGAGATTCACATTTTGCAAAGATTGTCAATGGGAAAGACAAAATCGTGTTTTTTCACTGAGATACTCAAGTCGGATTCACTTATCCACTTCCTCAAGATGCTTGGATACTTCTTACAAAGTTTGCAGCATTCAAAAACGTTGATAACATCTTCTTGACTGGTCAGTTGTGCTTTTTTTCCACGTAAATTCTTGTGTTGCTTCTGCTTCGTGTGATGACGTCACAGCTATTCTGACATGTTACTCAAGCAAGACCTTTTGTGACTATCGTCCTTCCATTCTGAGAATGGCACATCCACATCTGTAAACAGTCGAACAAAACATTCTACCTTATTCAGTCAAAAATATTTATGTGTGTAATGGTCACCTTTTGTATGATATTAATAGGTTTTTCTTCGGCTTGGGTGGTATTTCTCTGATATTGTCGCAAGAGACACACTATCTGGCAAGGGCGGACAGGTGCCTTTATGGGCCAAATATCAACGTCTTATTTTCCGTTTCAACCGAGAGTCTTCTTTTTTGTCAAAATTCCATATTTTCCTCTAAATTCTGTTATTTCCCTCTAAATTTAAATACTGCATGTCATTCTAAATTCCATATTTTACGACATATCTCCCCTGATATTTTTTAATTTCAAAAGGAAAAGCACCAGAAATAGCTGTTCTGGAGAAAAAATTAACTGGTTGGGGGATAATTTGTTTTATGACTTCTCTTATGTGATGCCCTTCCTCCTACTTTAGTTAATTTTCACCCAATACAAAGATAGACTACAAAATCACAAATGCCCTCCAATGACTAAAGAATCACAAATGGATGGCATCATCTAGTCAGGTCATGTCAACTTTATTCAATCCTTCCAGTATAACCTATTGTTCACTTCAGAAAATTAAGTAAAAGAAACAAACACTTGAACAAGCTGAACTAAAAAAACTCGTTTGTACGCAGAGTGAAATGGCATTTTACTGAAATTGTAAACCTTTAAAGAGCTCAAAACAAAACTGGTTGATATTAATCAAAAACTTTAGTTTTTGGCAATAATTTCCTTTAGGCCTATATGTGTACTTGGCTTACCTGTGCGTTAATTTCAGATTCAGATAGATTTATTTCAATTTGTGTGAATAGTCTACAATTTGTTAGTAGGAGCCCCTCCTTAAGCATAAACTGCAACCACCGGAGGGCTACAATTCTATAGCTTTAACAGTTGTCCACAATATTCATAAAAATTTTCAAATAGATATACGGAAAGCCAAGTCATTTCAGGATACAATGATAATTTGTATACATAAGATCACTGTTGCTTCAATGACTTCAAAGCAACACACACACTTGGAAGTGCCACTTGACTCAAGATCTGACTCTATAACATCCTTGGCGGCCTTGTTTTATCACCCCCACTAATCACCATTCCCAACATTTCATGACAGGAAGACATTTGCAGCTTCTGTGTGCTATAAACTGGGACAAATTAGCAATAAACCTTCACCACAGAATCCACACCCACCACAAATGTCAGTCACCGGTGAAATATTAAGCCAATATATCCCGACTCGGGCAGTAAATAAAGAACACTTGCTACCAATAGAATCAATGTGGTCTATTTCAGAATGAGTTGGAAATGTTCCCTGGAGTCAACTGATGCTTATAGAACTAGCGTTTTTCAAACAGGTGTAATTCATTGTTTGAAGGCTTTTTGAGAAAGAGTAATGAAACTTGTCTTTAAAAAAGAAGCTACAGTGCTAGTACTTGGAAATAATGAATTGTATGCCAGTGTACGGAATGCCTCTAAGTATAATAGAGATCTTGGAATCCCTGAAGTGAACATCATAAAACTCAACAATAAATCTTTGGCTAATTCAGGGTGGCAGTTTTCGTGCTTGGAATGGAGCACTTGCAATTGTTCTCTAAGCCAGGTTACTGTTACACGTTGACCTCAGCTGTGCTGCCTCAAAGATATAATATTTCACTGAAAGTTTGTCATAAGGATGAAAATAACTTTGAACAAATATCACTACAATCATTTACATTTTTTTTGAGACAAAATGTGTCACATGCCACAAAAAAGTGTTAATCTGGATAAAGTTATTGAAAATTTGAAATATATTGGATATTAATGTTATGTATATTAGGGTGGTCAACATTCCTATGGGAAAAATCAAATCTTGTAAAACCCCAAATTTGAAAGTAGAAATTGATGACCATTTAAGTAAAACAAACACACGCAAAATTTCAGGCAAATCGGTTGATATTTAGAGGTGGCACAAAGTCTTTGAAGTTTATCATTAAATTCCCCAATGGCGCAACTGAAAAATTGGTCAATTTCCCAGATCTTTCTCCGAAGTGAATGTTTTTTTGCTTTTTTTTTAGTACATGATAAAGTTGGCATGGCAAAGTAATATCCGTGGGTTATTTTTGATTTATTATTCATTGTAAGTGAAATATTTACCTGTTTTTATGAAAAAATGCTTGATAATTGACCTATGTGATAGCTATGCTGACCTTCTACGAAACTTTGTAGGCCATAAAGAATATCAGGACTAGATTGGGCATCCTTGACATACCAAAAAAAAGTTATTTGATCAAAATAATTGGTCATTTTAGCAAGATTTGCAAATACCGGTGATTTTGAGGTCTGCTGCAGGGGAATCGCATGTTAAACTTCAACGGCTTTGTGCCACCTCTAAATATTCATTGATTTTGCTGAAATTTTTACTCAGTACCTTCTATAGATATAAGATCACAATGCAAGATTCAAATCAGAGAAATTTAGAAGAAAGAGTTTTTGGACCACCCTAATGTATATAATAAGACTAGTGATGATTTACAGTATATAATGGATGTTATTTTTATGAGGACTTACATTAGACAAGTTGAATAGTAAAAGACAGAAATAACAATGAAGTAACTGATTGTAACCGAAAATAATTTGAAGAACCTATTTGTCATATTTATTGAAATACTCATGAATAATTAAGTATTCGTTTGCATAAAAAGCAGCCAATAGTAAAAAAAAACTAGCATATTATTTTTTTAATTCATTGGTTTTTGCTCTTTTTGTTAATCTTGTTTTTCCATTGGAAACATTCTCTAACAATAGATTTCCTTAATCGATTTTCAAGTCTCCTTAAATGTCAGCTAAAATGGAATTACTGGACTAGCATTTCCTGCATGATTTAGTTAATGACTTCTAAATCGGAGATCTCGTCTATATGTGGCCTTAACTAAATGATGATTATCGCCAATTTTTTATTCAGGCAATTAATTCTCGTAGCTTCTTCAAAATGATACCCACTCCTTCAGTCTTGTATATTCGCTTTCAGATAAAATGCTAAATGAAACAAATTATCCACAAGTAATCGATTTTACAAGGACTGGCTGCGCCAAAAATTAATCAATGATGGCTAATCCTTGTTGGTTAGGGTTTAATCAATTGCATCACGAACCAATTTCCAGGCTAATTTGTCAAATCAAGAATGTCTGCTTCGGAAATTGATTGTTTAGTAAGTTGATACCCCACCAAAAACAAGCCTTATCTTGGATACTGGATGGCTCTTTGGCTGTGGTAATATCAAACTCTTTAGAGAATAACACCCAAGGTCTTCTCAGTTGCATATTAATTTGTTACCCCCAGGTTGTTGGCATGGTGTGTATGCAATAGAGTATATGAGAGTTTACACTGAGGATTACTGCCTAGGCCTGTTGACACACCATCCACACATCCATCAAATTGTCTAACATCCAAGTATGGGATTTTCTTATGTAAGATGATACAAGATGGAAAAAAAAAATTGTAGAGTTACACCTTGTCATGTGCGGGTGATGGCACGTCCATTGAATTTATTATGCACATCAAATCAAGCTGTATTTGCTTAGAAGATATGTGCTATGCTTGGTAAGCACACAATTCATTGTTCAGGGGTAGAGTACAATAGACAATTTAGACATCACATGATTTATTGTAAACCTTTTTTGAAATAATTTGTTCTGAAGGATATTTTACTTTTGAAATGCACTTTCATTGAAAAATGTTTTGCCATCTGTACAGTGTATACTGTTGAGTTCTCTGAGGACCTTGAGAGGTAAAACTCTTTCAGCAGTAAAACTCTATCAGCTGTATATCTAAGGCTTATTGCGGTGGTGGTTGCGTGCTTGGAATAGAGCTGAGGAGGTAGTCATATTTAAGCCAGATTAGTGTTAGCCCTTGACTTCAATGACACTCCTCTGTTCAATCATGTCTCATTCAAAGTATTTCTTTTCGGATATGATTTCATGACAAGCCTCTAAAAAGAGTGCTGCTGTAGCACTGCATATACAGTACAAATTTCTAAAAGTGGCTCGTCATTTAAAATCTAGCCTTAGCTATCTATCCATAGCCATTCCAAGCTAAACTGAGCTACACTTATCCTTAGCTAGCCATAGCTATCCACAATTACTATTGTTTAAACAAGGGGTAAAGAGACTCCAGTGTATACAAAAGAATAGAAATGGATAGCTATGGATAGATATGGATAAGACTACTGTAATGAATAGCTACAGACAGCTAAGTTGAGCCACATTTAGAAATGTGTACTGTACACAGCTGGCACAGTGTCATAATAATGCACTCTCAAGAACAAAAATGCAACCATTGTTAGCCAATCAACTAAAAATGCTTTGTCATTTTGTATATTCATAAGTTATTTGTGAATGTTAGCAGAATAAAGTGAGAACATGAAGGAAAACCAAGCTGTTTTATAGGGAAATAGGTTTGCAAACATTAGAAAAAATCAATGATTCTGGCTTTTCCAAACTATTGCATTTTCATTGCTTGTGGAAGTGAGGCCTTAGTCACTCTTAGTGATAAGCAGTCTGGCTTAACTTTTCTGAAAAAGATAGTGACTGTTTGAGGTTCATTGTCCATGTTCCACACAGATTTCAGGTTTTATTTTGTCAAAATTATAAAAACAGTCATTACATTTTTTTATTTGAGTATTCTTTGTAGCTTTCTCTTGATATCTTATTCATGTTGCACAAACACAACTTAGGGAGCTGCATGTCAGGGTGTTGCAATGCATCACCAATTACTTTGAGGAGTGTTGTAACACTACATGTATTTTCTCTGTGCCTACTTCTGCATTACTTTCTTTTATCAACAAATTTGATTTTGAAGTTACCAGAACATAATTTTTTGTGAAAATTTGCATCACCAACCTGTAATTGGCTAGTTACACATTCGGTATATCTTTCTTGCTACATTGATAGTGTGCAGCAAACAGTTGGCCATTTTCCCTGCCATGTTGAATCAAAATTAGTGGGGCTACAGTAACGGCCTGCTAAGTGCTCAATAAATAATGCTGAACAAAGAAGTCGGTTCTTTGTTGGCGGATAGTAGATCAGGCAAACTAATCATTTCCAACTTGCAAATAGTTCTTGTGTTAATGAAAAAGTATTTATAAGAGAAAATATATTCATCATTTCGAAGGAGCACTATGCCATTTATTTGTTTGTTATGGAGGCATAGTAATTTCACAGAAATAGTCCTTGTTACCGCCAATATCCACTATGGTGACCAATTGGCCTATTAGGCATTTATATTAGGCCTTTGGGAAAAATATATAGAGTCTTTTGGCAAATTAAAGGGTATAGTTGGACTACCAATGCTCATTTTGCCATATTTGGAAGAAAAATCCAAGTGTATGTTTTCTTTTGACCCATCAAATTTTGGACATTTTGAATTTGGAGCCCCTTAATAACTGCAAATCATATTTGATTATGCTTTTTTCAAGGCTATGAGTTGAAAAACAATCACAGCAAATAATCTGAGGGATTTCCATATCCATATTGACAGATTCGATGATGCCACACATACGGTGTATGATTACATCTGACCTCAATTCTATTTATAAGATGAATTCTGAATTAGGAACTTGCTTGATTTTATAATTATATTCTGGGAATTGCTTCCTGTCAAAGATTTGAAACTCAAGATGTTTAGGTATTACATCTTGTATATATGAGATAGTATCAGATCAACTTTGATAAAACAGTTGTGTGGTTTGGATGATCAATTGGTCAGATAACCCAGTCACGTGAACTTCACCATTACATTTGTCTTTGTCAGAAATATGAGTCCAGCATCTCTGTCCACCTGGAAACATACAGCAAAGCTTTTCTTTGGACAGTTAATTGACAGACATGTGTCTGACCAAAACGAAGAAGGCCTCTTGCAGTCTTTTATGGTATTCTTTTCTTCATAAAATCGACACAAGTTTCTTTTGCAAGTGATTTCTTGTGAAATCACGCATCCAGTACATAACAATAGAATCCTGGTCTATAGCTTCGTGGTTGCTCCGTAAACAACCATTTGCTTCAAAAGATGACACTCAAAGAGCATTTTTGAGAAGGCATTCTATTGTGTTCAAGCCTGAATGACCAATAAAAACGAAGTAGAGCAAAATGGAGTAGATAGTGTAGGCAAATAATTCATTTACAAAATATAGGCTGTATATTCCAGAAGAAGGGAACACTATTACAATTGATTTAAATTAGGACTCATGAAGTTTTGTATGCAATGTTTTAGCATTCAAACAAACAAAATGCTACATGAAACAAATTCTCCGCAAGTTAAGAAATTTTACAAGGACTCGGCCTTCGCTAAAATTAATCAATAATTGCTAATCCTGGTTGGTTTGGGTTTAATCAATTTTATCAAGAACCAATTTTGGGCAAAGTTTGTGTAATCAAGTATGTCTGAATGAGAAATCGATTGCTTAGTTAGTTATTAGCAGGCAATTACTATGCCACCAAAAACAGGCCAATCTTCATAGAAAATGAAATATAAGGCTATATTATTTCCAAGCACTAAATCAGGATATGATGTATTCTGGCCCAGAATCATTCTTGCAGACTTTCTTTTGACATTGAGCCCCAGGCACCGCCGAGTAGCTTAAAATATCTTCTTAGACTAAAAGGTATATATCTAAATAGTATGTGAACTTGAAATGTGTGTTTGAAAATGATATTTTGCTGTTTATTGGTGTGTTCATTTGAATTGAAATATCCGAGCTTGTAGCTCATTGCTGCGGGCATGTATTGCATCGTACTGTGATTCGTACAGCAAAAGTTTCCAATCCGATATAACTTCAGTATGCAATAAATCAGTAACTGTGTTTTGCATACCACGTGGCATGCAATAGGTTATAATGAAGGTTTACATTGAGGATTACAGCCTGGGCCTATGTACACACCATCCACCCATCCATCCATCAAATTGTCTACCATCGGTGTATAGAACTTTGCTTATGTAAGATGCTATATTAAGGAGAGAACGTTTGAGAGTCATATCTTGTCATAATAACATAATGTGCCGGTAAATTAATAAAACGGTATTTCCATTGAATTTATTAAGAACATGAAAATTGATGGGTATATTTTTTTTCCAAATGAAGATCCCTTTGATAAGACCAAAAGAGAAGACTATTGTAGAAATCATTATTTAGTCAAAATTGTTCAGATATTTTGTTGTGCAAAACATTTTACTATTGAAATGCATCTTCATTATTAAAGCTATTGAATCCATATATTTTAAAAGCTACTCCATATATACCGATTTCAGTCAAAACCAACAACATATTCTAGTTGATCAGTTTGAGTAACTGAAATGCTATGTAGATTATATGTGACCTGCTCACCCAAATAGTAGGCAATTTGTATTTCCCAGAAATGAGCGAAATGTGTCAAAAGGTCAATTTTTAAATGTTTTTTTAGCTCTTGGTACCACGTTTTGGCAAAATAAATTCCCTTTGAATTTTTAAGACCATTTTACAAGAAATTGATTTTAAGTTATCTAAATCGGGTGTTCTTATTTATTTCTTTTAGTTCTTTCTTTGCAATCACGGGAAATTCAAATGCCATTTTCTCAAAGTTCGATGTTTCGCATCATCAATGTTTGAGGTACCATATCATTGGATTGGATGGAGATATCAAAACATATGAACCTTAATTTTAAAGCCCATTTCCAATAGAATAAAGTAATTTTACAACTAAGTATGATAAGAGGCCGATTTTGAACACATTTTTGCAGAGCAGGTGACATATGAAGAAAATTCCCTTTATTAAATGCCTTCAAAAACCCCTTTTTTCAAATCAAGAAGAGCAAGGCTCTCGTGGAATATAAAACAAACTCAATTAGGCATTAATTGCTTCTAGAATAACGATAATTTTAAAAAGTGCAAGACGCAAGTAAAATACATCAAAAGGAAAGGTATTTGATTTGAGATAAAGGTGCTGAGGGAACATCTTTAAAGAATGTTCTGTGTACTGTATACACCAAAAGTACTGTGGAGTTCTCTTGGAACCTTGATGTGAAAAACTCTTTCAGCAGGAAAACTCTGTCAGCTGTATATCTAAGGCTTATTGTAGGTGGCTTAGTGTGCGTGCTCGGAATAGAGCAGTGAGGAGTCATCTTTAAGCTAGATTAGTGTTTCACCTTGACTTCAATGGCACTCCTCAGTTTAATCAGGTCTCATTCGATGTCTTTCTTTTTGATATGATTTCAATTTTGACAAACCTTAAAAAGAATGTCGTTATAGTCATTGTGAACAGCTGACACGTACTACAGTGCTTAAAAATACATATTGATACTGTTGATAACGTTGTTTATACAAGATATAATCTCCAAAAACTTAAAAGAAGCTATTTACAATAACTGCAAAATGGTTTTGTGTGAACCATAAGAAAGTTTTCCTCAAAGAGTTGGCCATTTTCTGGTACGCTGAATCAAAATACGTGGAGATAGTAAAAGACTACTGCATTCTCAATATACTATATCACTGAAAAATGAAGTGTGTGCCTTTGTTTGTGTATAGCAGATCAAACCAAAAAAGTAAAACACTTATATACTCAAATGGGTTGCAGTAATGAACTGATTCTCAAGACGAAGCTGTCTGACAGCAGGAAATCAGCAAATTGAGTTTCCACTGAGACGTTATTGGACGAGCAAACATCTCAAACAGATTTACGTGACTCAAATCTCAAGGAGATTAAGGGTGTTGAGGTGGGAAAACTGAGTTGGCTTGAAAATTAGAGACATTTCGGACCAATAGATCATCGCAGTGGTTGCTGCAGAAGTTTTGTTATTTGAAGATTTGCAAGGCTTTGCCACCAGACAAGGAGAAATATATGTTGACTTGTAGATATGTTAGGTTATGACCTCCTTCAGTATTACTGCTTAACTAAGTATGGTTTCAAACTTACATTATGAGAGACCAATAACAAATTGTTCATTTGGAATGCATCCAAAGCAGATTATATATAAAGAAATAGACCATAGAGAGAGTTCAGGCCAAAATTGATCAAGTAATACATCTATGTAGGGTAATACACTATATGTTTCTCATCACTCATGAAGTTAACCAGATATTAATATTGGACCATGGAGATACTATGTAAAAATGAATAGAATTCATTTTGGATGCTACGGTTTGCTACCTGACAAATATACATTATTTCCAATACGCTCAGGGAAGAGTAATATTTCTTTCACTCTATTGCCTCTGACCACACGCACAAACATATGGACTGTTAATTGATTGATAGTTTGACTGACGAAAACAGATAAGGCCTCTTGCAGGTTGTATCTTAAGACGTCTTTATCATGATATTATTTTGGGATGTCTGTCATGTGATGACACAAAATTCTCAAATCTGTATTTTTTCAACCTCTAAGCCTAAGTAGAATGATCAAAGATATTTGGATTGGGAAGATGATTCAAGTTCTCACTGACTAGAGGAATTTAGAAAGTAATGAATCAAGAAAAGCTAGCAAGAGGGGTTAACATTCTTAGTCACCTTAACTGAATTGAGTTTGTGCTGATTATTGATAGCCATACTCTAGGTTTAAATTAAGGCTCAGGTTACTTAGAAATTGAAAAGAAAACTTCAATGGATTAAATGGCAGTGATTACTTGTCTTCAAAAGTTGCTCTGTTCATTTAGTCTAATGCCAGTGTTCTGAAGATATGATTGTATAATAAGCTCATGTGACAGGAATGGCACTCCTCTTTTACTTTAGCACTGTTTTTGCAGAGCTCCTGAATCTTGACTCACTAGTGAGATAGCCATATCAACAACCTGATCATGGTCCCACAATCATTATTTTTGTGAGAAAGTCACATTTGAATTGGTGTTCTCTACTGACCGGACAATCGGGACAAGTGACTACAACAAACAGTTCAGCCTGCTTTTTTGGAATTGAGTCCCTCAAACACACTGTCAGAATTTAGTGAATTTAGTGAAATACTGAACGCAGGTGTTTCCACCTCTATGCTCAGATCAGATTGTCACATTTTTACACAAACACAAGTAATATTGTCAATCCCAGAATATGTACATAGTCCCACTGCAGTTATTTACAGATCCTGTGTGGCAGAACACTCCAAGACATCATATGGTTATAATAGTTTATACACACTATGTACACGAGGATAAAGGAAAACCAATGATGGCTACTCATGCTGCCTTCATCGGTATATCCTCGTCAGGACGAACTGTAATCCGTATAATAAGTATGTTGTATCACAATAATACTGAAAAGAGTAGGATAAGTAATATCCCGATAATACTGGAGTAAGGTAAGTAATTTAAGTAAATAGATAAAATGTAACTTGAGCACAAATATAATATAATAATCCTGATTTTTGGAAGGAACTTCTTATGTACTCCCTGGTTAGTCCAGGCTTCTATAATCCACTGCAATCCGTAATGATGAAACCATGAAGTTAGTAGTGAAATATCCAGAAGTCCACTCAATGACTGTCGACAATTTACGGTCCATTAAGGTTCAAAATTGGGGTGTAGTTGAGAGAGAGACATTGGCTGCTCATGCTGCCATCGTCTCCCGGATGCTGTGCCAATTAGAAGGATGTCAGTTGAAGAGGGGGTCGTATTTCATGGGGTGTTGTTTCCAGTGGTTGTCTAAACGATTTTTGAAACTGTTGATGCTATTAGCTGACACAACTGATTCAGGCAAACTATTCCACGTTGCAACTGATCTGTTCCTGAATGCGTGCTTTCGGATGTCTAGTCTGGATCTTTCTTGGAATAACTTCCACGCGTGGCCTCTCGAGGTCCTCGGCGCCCTTTGCATCGTGAGTGAAACTTCGCTGTCGTAGAATCCATTCAAGATTTTAAACATTTCAACCATGTCACCGCGCATCCTTCGGAATCTGAGTGTTGGTAGATGAAGTTTCCTAAGCCTTTCCGGATACGTCAGATTTTGGAAGCCATTGATTTGCCTAGTGGCATATCTTTGGACGCTTTCAATTCTCTTGATATCCCCAATATGGTAGGGGTTCCACAGGCTCTGACCATATTCTAGAGCGGATCTGACGATGGCCTTGTAGAGTGGGATGAAGGTGGAAATATTTAAGTAACTTATTGAGCGTCGGATGATCCCCATATTTCTATTGGCTTTTTGGATGATGCTATCAATGTGGTTACTGAAGGTGACTTTGCTGTCGATGATAATTCCTAGGTCTTTCTCTTGATTTACTAGCTCTAGCGGTACTGGCGGGCCATTTCCAGATTGAAGTATTAATGGCGATGTTCTTGAGTCCTGAAGATTCCTTGAGATGAATAACCGCTTGCATTTAGATGGGTGGAATTTAAGTAGCCATTTACTTGCCCAATGTTGAAGGGTGTTGAGATCTTGCTGCATGTGGTCAATTTCACCATCGAGCGGTGGCTTGCCGATTTTGTAGAGTTTGGTATCGTCCGCGAAGAGATAAGCCTTTGAGATGATGTGGTCTGGTAAGTAATTGATGTATATGATGAAAAGCACCGGTCCCAGGACCGACCCTTGTGGGATTCCGCTCTTTACATCTGCCTGGGTCGACATTTTATCATTGACACGTACCCTCTGTTTGCGATTTAACAGGAAGTCCAGAACATAAGAATTTTTGGCAGAGCCAGGAACTAATTGAATTAATTATTGGAAAATTTGAGCATCCATTTATCTACTTGGAATTGTTCATGTACTGTTACTATATGGCTTGGAATATCTCTTCAATGGAATGACTAACAGGACGACCCTGGGACAATAATTTATAAATTATAAGACAAGGCAAGACAAATTCCAATGCTTTGGTATGTTAGTGCATTTTTGGGCTGTTTGAGGACTGAACTGCTCTGTCCTCAAATGATGCAGGTTCTTTAAGGTAGTTATTCATCCAAATCAAAATTTGACCGTCAGGTTAATCAGAAATTGTGTCAAGGAAAATAAGCTTTTTTGGGGTTCTCTTCTCAAAAAGCTCAAAAATGCGCTTACCAACCAGAGTGGAGAATTACAAGCCTTTTTTTGAAAGCTTAGCACCGGTGTCTACAAAATAGCAAAGCCTTGTGCTCGAAATAGTATTGCAGACTTATTGAAATATTCCAATGTTTTTTTATTATTTTTTTCAGATGTGCTTCAGAATCTAGATGAAATTTATGCAACGCTGATTGAGGACAAAAGGCAAAAACATATTTTATTATTTCATATATTGGCTAGCCATTCAGAAACTGCCCATGTGGCGGACAGATTCCTATGATCTGAATAATAAAGCACAGCCTATGCTTCTTTTGCCAGGGGAAGACACAATATGCTGTATATCAGTAATCTTTCTTTACTGATCTTGTTTTATTAGTTCTGGCAGAACACACAGAGTCTTTCCTGACATAGAGTTTGGCAGGTAATTGATGGATGGTTTCTGGGATTATATACAGAGGGGGGATTTTTCATCATGCCATATCATATTCTCAGAAATAGTTTGCCATTGCTCTTGCATGGTGTGTCCATTTTCAGACCAAACAAATATTGGTTTGCTTTTTCAAATGGTACAAAAATATGCAAGGAAAAGAACAATCACCAAAGGTTTCTTTGTTTGCATCACTGGCAAACAAACAGTTTTTGTACTTTGTACAAGATAAATTGACAGTAAATGATTTCTATGGGAATCTCAGATGAAATTCAGATTTTCTGAGCTGCTTCAACGCCGCAGTTTTTGTTTCATATAAATTGAAATTTAGCCTAACATCAATATTATTTACCAATTTAAAACATTGTCAAGCAACCTCAAAATCTACACATAATGATGATTTAGATTTTATTCCATAATTTCATCTTCAATTAAGTTTGATAATAATATTATTTACAGTTAAGAACACTTTGCGTCATTTAATATAATTGACTGCAATCAGAAAGACAATGACCACAGGACTAAATCACGGCAATGCGAACTATGTGGAAGAAGAAGAAGGTCGAGGTCTTTAGGGGTTGTGTATCTTGTGCCATCCATTGCTAATTCCTGGTACAGTGATTGATGAGATTAGAGAGAGAGTCCTCAACATGGTACACATTTACCCAATATAGAGGAACTCTGCTCGTCCAGCTCAGGCACAATAGAATATATTGTGGCATCCATAATTCAAATATGTGTATACATGTATACATGTCACCAACATTTTTGTCCCTGTCTGGCCCTGGCGAGTATAATTATACAGACCTGATAGTATCAAATATTCTTTAAATCTGTTTGAAACTAACAGAAGCCGTATAAAGGTTGGGAGTGCCCATGTTTGCCCCATGAAATGCGTCACCTTCAGGCCGTATTTAGATACAGCTCAACATGGTTGTCCATAAAATAAGAATGATAATCTTTGTTTTTATCTCCATTCTTTATTCAGTGGGAATATTCCATTATTTCCTCACGTATGAATTGCATGAATGAAATATATACTTCATTTGGCATTGCTTTCCTTTTATGGGCCTTTGAGCCTTGAATACAAAAGACCACTACTTGAGTATCACCCTTTGTAGTAGATGGCTGTTTATGATGCACTTAGGAAGCAATTGACCAATGCTCTATTGTGATGTACTGTTACAAACGTCTTGCTCCAGGTGCATACGTCTACTGTGATGCTAAAATAAGAGAGGCACGGGGCTTCTGGAATGGACCTGATTCTTTGAATAGTTCACCTGTGCCTTCTTACTTGATCATCAAAACTGAATAATAAATAACATACTGATTAAAATTTTCCCACTTAAATGTTAATTCCGCAAAGCAATGTTCAAACACCTCTCTTGTAGTTCTTTAAATTCTAACTTGCTATTTAATTTCCAGTTATTAGATATCGTACTTCAGAGTAAGGAATGACTTAAGCAGTTTAATGAAATTGATTCCTGTCAAAAAGACAATGACAGGGAAATTTCCACATGCCATTCCAAATGCCATTCCATTCTGATTGAAATAATTTTAGGAATTCAAGTATGAATTTTATTAGCAGTAATTCACAATCCAAAAAGCAAATGGTGCTAAAAAAGCCATAAAATTATACATTTGGGGAGGATATTCAACCATACAAGTCCACATCATAATCATTTCCAGAAGGTCAGTTTGCGAAATGGTGAGGCAGCTGCAGAAAAATCATGGCAAATTACACTATTTATCTTAAGGATGAAAAAGTAGTTGCACCTTGTTAGGGATTAAGTATGAAATTGAATGACAAATAGAATGAAACATTTGCCAGACAGTGGCATATCTGGGGGTCTCGGGGAGGGGGGGGGGTATACACACTACATGAAGGTTATAACTTGTATTTTATAGTCCAAATTGCAGTGCTTGCAAAGGACACCATTATCAGTTATTGTTTTTCATAGCTATAGCATTTGAATATGTTCATTCAAATATTGCAGGAATTTATTTATTTTGCACCTAACAAAACTGATAACCTGTTTTAACCAAGAATCATTTGGAGAAAGATCAGGAAAAAATAGGATTTATGGTCAATTATATTTCATGCATGGGCAATGATATCTCGGTAACATTTTCTTTTGCATTCAGAAGCCTGTGGACTAAGATTAGATTCCCAGCTTCTTGTATTTCATCAGACACCCTCTTTTGCTTCATCACAGGCAGCCTTCTAAATTTCATTAACTTATCCAATCAAAAATAATGTAATTTGAGTTGGGGCTGTTTGTAGACAAAGGCTTTACAAAAGTGCCTGCATGCAATCTGCACTTATCTACTCAGACCTAATGAACCATACTCTAATGAACTTACAGCATTAGGGAGGGCCAGAGTACACATTTTAGAAGTGTTTTCTTTGTGACATGGCCAGTGATTCACATACGAGCATATCAATGAGAGTATGTTAAACTGACATTTCAAGCCCAATGCAAGGGAAACTGTTATGAATTATTGACAAAATCACACCAGAGAAAAGTAAGCAGTTCTTTTAAAGTATCTGTATTCAATCGGCAGAATATTGTCATATGTATGTTAGATCGCAGTTTATATATATTGGCAACAACGGTTCTGTGATATTTTCATTCAGTCTCAGAATTTCCCTAAGACCATGATTGGATTTCTAACTGTTATCACACACTTTCGTTTGCTTCATCACAGTGAGTCATCCAAATTGCATTAATTTATCTCATCAAATAGAATGCAAATTGAGTTGTGGCTGTTGGTGGACAAAGCTTTACAAAAGAGCTTGTCTGCAATCTGCGCTTATCCACCCAGACCTAATGAACCGTACACTAATGAACTTACAGTATTAGGGAGGGAAAGGGAACATATTTTAGGGAGAATTTCTTCTGAGATGGTAAACCGCAAAAAAAAAAATCAGAGGAAAAATGGTGGTTTTGGGATAAAGAAAGTATCAATCAGCAGAGTATTGTGATATATATAAGCAACTATGTTTTTGGCAATTTTATTCAGTCTCAGTATTTTACTATGTACAGTCACTGCAGTGTTGTATTATATCGTACAAAAAAATATATGTTGGTAAAGAGGACGGAACTGATACATGAATAGGGTGGATGGAGAAGGTATCACTCAACTGATTCTCACGGCGAGTCAGTCTGACAGCATGAAATCAGCAAATTGAGTTTCTTCTGAGACTTTTTTGGATGAGCAAACATCCCAAACGGATTTACGTGACTCAAGTCTCAAGGAGATTGGGGGTATTGAGGTGGGAAAACTAAGTTGGCCAGAAAATTACAGTCATTTCAATCTGGTAGAAGAGCGCATCAGTGGTTGCGCTCTATAAGACCCTGGTAGTCAGATTGGCAATGACAAAACCAGAAACTATCTCTACTCAGGCTTCATGTGTTGCAACGGCTTGGAACTGTTTACATTTACATATAAATTTAGACAATGCTCGGGTTGGTTTGTGCACTTTTGAGTTGTTTGAGGACTGCACTAATGTGTCCTCAAAATTTGATGATGCTCCATTTACAAAAGTTATCTTGTACCGATCCAAACCAAATTTTGACCATAATGCAAATCATAAATTATATCAAGCAAAAGAAGTTTGTGGGGCTTCACATTATTTCACTTGTGTATAGATGAAATTCGACACATGAATGGGTCTTATAATGTTAACATGCCTTTTGGAGTATGATGAAAAATACCCCCTCTGTATACATCCCCCTCCCCCGTCCCCCACAAATTACGCCCATGGTCACTTTTATATAAGTTTGGTTGTGATTTCTCTGAGTCTTGCTGCTGGACTAAGCTGGTACTGTTTCATGCTTGTACATTCTAAAAGACCCAAAAAAGAAAAAAGAAATCCAAAGCATGTTATTTATAAGATGGATTCTGAATAAAGAACTTGCTTGATTTGATAAATATCTTCTGGGAATAGTTTCCTGTCAAAGATTTGAAAGTCAAGATATTGAGGTATTACATTTTTTATACATGAGATATTGTCAGATCAATTATGATAAAACAGTTGTATGGTTTGAATGATCAATTGGTCAGACAACCCAGTCACATGACCTTGACCATAATATGTCTTTGTCAGAAATATGATGTGATTAGCGGGCAACTAATATCACACTCAAAACAGGCCAGTGTTCATAGAAAATAAAATATTAGGCTATGTAGTAGGGTGGGCTGAAAAAAAAAAATTTTTTGGAATAGAAAGTTGGTTATGACCAAAAAATGATAATTGGTGCAAAAAAAAATTTGTTGCATGCAATTGGTGCCGGGCCACACCGACTTTTTGAAATTGCATATTTTCAGCCATTTTGCATGCTTTTTAAGACCATTTTTTGGCCTGAGTCAGCTTCATTGGTTTTAGAAGGCTCAATGGCATACTTAAATCTTCTTTGAAGGCCATTTTGGATATGAAACAACATAAACAGGTCGCTTATATTTTAAGGGTAAATGTTGGGAATCAGAATTTGGCTTTTTTTGCTAAAATTTGCCCCAAAAAATTGAAAATGTCGGATTTTACCACACAAAAAATGATTCCAAGGTAATTGTAATTACTCGGAGTCCTCCCCAAGGCCCTAAAAAACATTTCTAGCGTATTATCTGCATCAACTTGTGGTTTTAGTTCCCAGAATAGGGCATTTCCGTAAAGTCAGATTTACAGATTTGACAATTTAGCAGCTTGTGTAGCCCTACCTTTACACCTCAGTTATTTCATTGTTAAATAGGGATGAGGCCAGGTAATAGGGGTATCAGACAAGCCATTAACCACAGCTCCAAGTGCAATAGGAGCTGAGCTAAAAGGAAAAATGTCATCGTGTCAGACGTACTCAGGAGGTTATGTTCGACAGAATTTTTTTTTTTTCAGCCCGCCCCAAGCACTAAATCAGGAAATTATGTATTCCGGCTTGGAATCATTCTTGCAGACTTTCTTTTGACATTGAGCCACAGGCACAGCTGAGTAGCTTAACATATCTTTTCTGACTATAAGGTATATCTAAATAGTATGTGAACTTTAAAGGCCTGCATGTTTAAAAAATATTTTGCTGTTTATTGATGTTTCCATTTGAATTTGAATATATATGCAGAGTTTGTTGCTCATTGCTGCTGACATGCAATGTAACATACATTGAAAGTATCCAATCCAATATATGTTGAGTATGTAATGAATCAGTAACTATGTTTTGCATACTACGTGGCATATATGTAATATGGTATATGAAGGTTTACACTGAGGATTACTAATGCCTAGTTCTCACGGCACGTTACGGAGAACTTTTTTACCACTGAGGGGTAGCTTGAGTTGAATTCTAGGAAAAAAATGACCATCCCGGCGACATACAATGTTTATAAAACCATTGCATAATTAATTAAAAGCATATCACGGCGGGATAAGATCGTAAATCGGTGGGATAACATCATATCCCTGCGGGAACGATCTAAATGCCTGGGGAGAAAGATCTGAATGCCTGGGGGGCAAGATCTAAATGCCTGGGGGATGTCAAAGATCGTCGGCGGGATGTCAAAAGACCGTCGGCGGGATGTCAAAAACTGCCGACGAGGCTGCAAATGTCCCCCCAGGGGCAGGAGAGGTCTCCGCAGGGGCAGGAGAGGTCCCCTCTGGGGCAGGGGATGTCCTAATATCCCGCCAGAGATGTTTTTGAGACGTTCTCACTGATAAAATCCCCGCCGGACATCCAAAAATCAAGAAAATTTTGGGCTCTGTTCCGCCGTCATGAAAAGAAAGTTTGAACCTGTTGAATCTTATTTGACATCCACGGCGCAGTTTTTCTATTTCTAGGAACCCCTGAGGGGAACAAAAAGTACCCCTGGGGGGATGTGAAAAGTCTACGGCGGATCACCCAAATTCATCCAAATTCCCAGGAAATACCATCCCGCCGACATCTAAATTGCTCTGTAACGTGCCGTGAGATTGTAGCATTACTGGGACTGTGAAGACACTATCCAACCATCCATCCATCAAATTGTCAACCATCAGTGTATAAACTTTTCTGATGTAAGATGCTATAAGAAGGAGGGAAAGTTTGAGGGTTATCTCTTGTCATAATAATTTAATGTGCTGGTGATGGAATTTCCATTGAATTTATTAAGAACAGCAAAATTGACGGGTATATTTCTTATGAAAACGAAAACAGTGTGATCTCTTGGTAAGACTAAACGAGAGGACTGCCCTAGAAATCACTATGTAGTCAAAATCTATCAGATATTTTGTTGTGCAAAACATCTTCATTATTAAAACTATTGAATCCATATATTTTAAAAGATACTCCATATATACTGATTTCAGTCAAAACCAAGATATTCTAGATGATCAGTTTAAGTAACTGAAATTCTATGTAGATTATATGGAGGAAATTTCCTTAAACGTGTAAACAAGTTGTAGAATTGAAGAGCAAGGCCTTCCTGGAGTATAAAGTGAATTTAGCCAGACATTTATAATTGCTTGTACAGTAGAATAAAGATCATTTTAAAAAGTGTTTGCTTAGAACATGCTAGACTGAGACACAAGCAAAATACATCAAAAGAAAAGGTGTGCATTTGAGTTAAATGTGCTGAGGCAACATCTTTAAAGAATGTTCTATGTACTGTATACCCAATACGTACCATGGAATTCTCTAGGAACCTTGATGCGAAAACTCTTTCAGCTGTATATCTAAGGCTTATTGTGGGTGGTAGTTGCATGCTTGGAATAGAGCAGTGAGGAGCTTGTCATCTTTCAGCCAGATTAGTGTTTCCCCTTGACTTCAATGGCACTCTTCTGTTCAATCATGTCTCATTCAAAATCTTTCTTTTTGGATATGATTTCAAAAATGACAATCGTTAAAAATTCCGCAGTTATAGTCATTGTACACAGCTGTCACATGCTACATTGGTGAAAAAATGTATTGATAATGTTGAATAACTTTATTTATTCAATGATGTACTTTAGAATCTGTAACACTGAACAGAATCGGAATAATGTATGAGAGAAAGGCAAAATAAAATTTGTTATGATTTACATTAACTGGAAAATGGTTTTGTAAGGACAACTGGAAAGTTTTCCTCAAAGTAGGTGGAGACAGTAAAAGTCTACTATGTGCTCAATAAATGATGCTGAAAAGGGAAATTGGTTTTTTTGTAGGTGGATTGTAGATCAGGCAAAGCGACCGTTGACAACTACCAAGTGGTTCTTGATCAGAGTCCCAAGTTATGCTTTATACCTAAACCTTTTGCGAGAAGTATGAGAGATAATATCTGCCACCACAAGTTCGACGGGGGAATCTGTTATGCTATTTATGTGTACATTATGCACCAATGAAATTGAGATTGTCCTGATATCATACCATTAGAAATTAAATTTTAATGAATTGAAATGGTTATCGACATTATCCTAAATAAGCTTTTGGAAAGAGGTAGGACGATGCCATTAAATTTTTAATACATTCTTTAAAATATTTTACAGTCAAGATTTGTTTATCCAATGATTTTTCAGGCAATCTGCATCTGAATTTCCGAAAACATGTGCATCAATATTCAAAATATCATATTTTATAATACTAATATGTAGGGTTTTCCGGGTTATGTCACTTAATCTTATCAATAAAATGTGTATGAAATTGTGCCTGCTTAAGAACCCAAAAGAATTTGAGTGCTGGCAATTTGTCTCATCCACTAAGACCCAATATTGAACATACAATATCAGGGCTTTTGATTGTTCGTATAGACAATTATTATGTTATCGCCTAATGGATATTCTATTGAGTTAGGGGGTTGGGTTGGTCCAGCAGTAGCATGCTGGACTGCCAATCGCTGGGTCAGGGTTCGAATCCAGCTCTTGCCGGGTCACCTGGGCCTATGTTGGATGGCTGGTTCAATCATCCTTTGCCTCCTTGCTTTGTCCTCCTCCTGTCCTAATTAGCCTACCAAGTGCATAAATACAGGGCGTAAAGCCCGATTCATCCATCCATCCATCTTTTCTCTTGGAGGGGGGGGGGGAGTGGTCTAGTCGTAGCGTGCTGAGCTACCAATCACTGGATCCAGGGTTTTAACCCAGCTCTTGCTAGGTCATCTGGGTATATGTTGGATGGCTGTTTCAATCATCCTTCGCCTCATTGCTGTGTCCTCCTCCTTTCCTAATTAGCTTTCCCAGTGCATATAAATAGAGGATGTAAGGCTCGAATCAATACAGAACAATCGAATGGTCTTTAGTATTTTCTTAGGTGCTTCATAAACAACCATTTGCCATATAGAGTGACAGTGACACTCAATGAGCATTTTAGGGAAGGCATTCTATTGTGTTCAATGCTGAATGACCAATAAAAACAAAGTAGTACCAAATGGAGTAGATCTAATGTGGATAATTTGCACGAAGTTCATTTGCATGACAAAAACAGAAGTACATCAACAGCTTTTTGAACTAATAATTGGCTATCATGCAAAATTACCAAAAACTGTATTATACCTGATGTGCTTGAAGATGGATGTTTTTAACCACTATTGGGGTCTCCCATTATTTTGTAAAAATGAAAATCTCTCAGGCGTAAAATGTGTTGCACCATCTGATTTCTCCCCAGTTTGCTGTTTTGTGATGATTCAACCATATTTTAATATGCATGTATATTGTACACTGCAAAATGAAAGTTATTGCTTGTATAGATCTATTATAGTCAAAATTGCAGCGCTTGCAAAGAACCGTTATCAATCATTATAATTACAGCTATAACATTTGAATCTGTTCATTCAAATACTGCAGGGAATTCTTAATTAAGCACAAGACAAAACTGATAACCTATTTTACACCTAGAAGCATTTGGAAAAATATCTGAAACAAAAAGGATTTATGGTCAATTATATTTCATGCATTGGCAATAATATCTTGGTAACATTTTCTTTTGAATTCAGAATTTCCCTAGGACCATGTTGAGACTTCCAGCTTCATTAACTTTATCAGACTCCCTCTTTTACTTCATCCAATCAATGTAAATTGAGTTTGGACGGTTTGTAGACAAAAGCTTTACAAAAGAGCCTGCATGCAATCTGCATTTATCCACTCAGACCTAATGCACCATACGCTAATGAACTTACAGCATTAGGGAGGGCAAGAGTATACATTTAAGGGATATTGTCTTTTTGAAGGTGGACAGCGATTCACATATATATCAGCATATCAATGACAATACATAAAATTTGACATTTAAAGCCCCTTGAGCAAAACTGTGCAGAGTTATTGGCACTATCACACCAAAGGATATTGGCCGTTTTTTTATTAACACATACATAATTAATCAGCAGAATATTATGATATATATATTATGTTAGATCACAGTTTATATATTGGCAACAACGATTTTGTGATATTTTCATTCAGTCTCAGAATTTCCCACAGATCATGATTAGATTTGAGCAGCTGATCTTTTTTCATTGTATTTTACTTTTCATAGTTTTGTATTATATCATAAAGTGCCAAGAAAATAGCTGAACATAATACCTTAGTAAAAGGTGGACTTAACTGCAAAGAAGAAATTTCTTGAATTGGTAGGATGTGGAAAGTATCACTCAACTGATTCTCAAGGCGAGCCAGTCTGACAGCATGAAATCAGCAAATTGAGTTTCTTCTGAGACTTCTTTGGATGAGCAAACATCCCAAACGGATTTACGTGACTCAAGTCTCAAGGAGATTCGGGGTATTGGGGTGGGAAAACTGAGTTGGCCAGAAAATTACACGCATTTCTATCTGGTAGAAGAGCGCATCAGTGGAACCTTGCGCTCCATAAGATCCCGGTAGTGATATTGGCAAGGACAAAACCAGAAACACTCTCTGCTCACGTTCCAGGTATTTCATCGACTTGGAACTGTTAATATTTAAATCTAATTTGGGACAATGCTCGGGTTGGTTTTAAAATGGGCTTTTGGGCTTTTTGGGGACTGCACTGCTCTGTCCTCAAATGCTCTATTTAAGAAAGTTATTGATCCAAATCTAATTTTGATCTTAAAGTAAATCAGAAATTATGTCGAGGAAAATAAGCTTTTGTGGGATTCACATTTTTTATTACAAAAATGCTGTTTGTAGATCAAACTCTCAGCAAAAAAAAAAACCTCAGTTGATTTGCACATCAATGCAGATTTTGTAACACTATATCATGCTGGAGGCTCTTTTCTCAATTTTGATGCTTGTGCTTTTCGCCCCCTTGAAGAGTGCCAAAAATGACTCAGTTTTCATGAAAGTCCAATAAAAATATATTTTAAACAGTGCCTCCAGCATCATAAAGTCCTATTTCTCTTCTCAAAAAGCTCAAAAGTGCACTTGCCAACCAGAGTGGAGAATTACAAAGCTTGTTTCTGCCGCTTAGCACCGGTACCTACAAAATTGCAAAACTTGTAGAAATATGACAATGTTTTATCTTTATTTTTGCAGTTGAGCTTCAGAATCTAGATGAAATTTCTGCAACACTGATTGGGGACAACAGGCATATACATATTTAATTATTTCATATATTGGCCAGCCATTCAGAAACTGGCCATGTGGCAGACAGATTCAGAAGATCTGAATAACATGGCACGGCCTATTCTACTTTTGCCAGGGGAAAACACAATATGCTGTATATCAGTAATCTTTCTTTACTGATCTTGTTTTATTAGTTCTGGCAGAACACACAGAGTCTTTCCTGACATAGAGGTGGGCAGGTAATTGATGGATGGTTTCTGGGATTATATACAGAGGGGGGATTTTTCATCATGCCATATCATATTCTCAGAAATAGCTTGCCATTGCTCTTGCATGGTGTGTCCATTTTCAGACCAAACAAATTTTTCAAATGGTATACAAATATGCAAGGAAAAGAACAATCACCAAAGGTTTCTTTGTTTCCATCACTGGCAACAAACAGTTTTTGTACTTTGTACAAGATAAATTGACAGTACCTGATTTTTATGGGAATCTGAGATGAAATTCAGATTTTCTCAGCTGCTTCAACGCCGCAGTTTTTTTTTTCATATAAATTGAAATTTAGCCTAACATCAATATTATTTACCAATTTAAAACATTGTCGAGCAAACTCAAAATTAAGACATAATGATGATTTAGATTTTATTCCATAATTTCATCTTCAATTAAGTTTGATAATAATATTATTTACAGTTAAGAACACTTTGCGTTATTTAATATAATTGACTGCAATCAGAAAGACAATGACCACAGGACTAAATCACGGCAATGCGAACGATGTGGAAGAAGAAGAAGGTCGAGGTCTTTAGGGGTTGTGTATCTTGTGCCATCCATTGCTAATTCCAGGTACAGTGATTGATGAGATTAGAGAGAGAGTCCTCAACATGTTACACATTTACCCAATGTGGAGGAATTTTACTTGTGAAGCTCAGGCACCACAGAATATATTGTTTGATCCATAATTCAAATATGTGTCAACCCATACACATGTCACCAACATTGTTGTCCCTGTTCTGCTCTGGCAAGTATGATTATGCAGAACTGACATTGGTGGATCACAGGTAATTGATGGATGGTCTTTGTATATAATGTACATGCATCACCCCTGGTCATGTTGGAAACTATTGCAGTATACATGTAGTAGACAGAAACAAACTTTATGGTTGAATAAAGCTTTTGGAATTCCGCTTGATAGTATCAAATATTCTTTTATTTCCATTTGAAACTAACAAGCCGTATAAAGGTTGGGAGAGCCCATTTTTGCCCCATGAAATGCGTCACCTTCAGGCCATATTAAGTTACAGCTCAACATGGTTGTCCATAAAATAAGAATACAGTCTTTGTTTTTATCTCCATTCTGTATTCAATGGGAATATTCCATTATTGCCTCACATATGAATTGCATGAATGCAATATCTACTTCATTTGGCACTGCTATTATGTTATACCTATATGGGCCATTGAGCATTGACAACAAAGGACTGCCATCTCGTAAGTGCTACTTGAGTATCGGCCTTTGTAGTAGATGGCTGTTTATGATGCACTTAGGAAGCAATTGACCAACACTCTATTGTGATGTACTGTTTCAGACGTCTTGCTCCAGGTGCATACTCTATGTCTCATGTGATGTTGAAATGAGAGAGGCATGGGGCTTCTGGAATGGAATGGATTCTTTTAAGAGATTTTACTTGATTATCAAAATTGAATAATGAATAACATCTCTCATTGCAACTTGCCCATTTAAATGTTAATTTCATAAAGCAATTTTCAAACTCTTATTTTGTATTTCTTCAGATTTCATTTTGCTATTTCATTTCCAGTTATTAGATGTCATAATTCAAAGTTAGGAATCATTCGAGCAATTTAATGTAATTGATTCCTGTCAAAAAGACAATGACAGCAAGAAATTTCCACATGCCATTCAAATGCCATTCCATTCTGATTTAATTAATTTTAGGAATTTTACTATGTATTTTATTAGTAGTAATTCACAGTCCAAAAAACAAATGGTGCTAAAATAACTGTAAAATTATTCATTTGGGAAGGATGTTCAAACATACAAATCCGCATCGTAAATTTTTCTAGAAGATCAGTTCGTGAAATGCTGAGGCAGCAGAAAACCATGATAAATTATTCTATTTATCTTCAGGATGACAAAGTAATTGCACCTTGTTAGCGATGAAGTATGAAATCGAATGACACATTGGACAGGCAGTGATGGGACTCGAGGGGGGGGGGATACCTGAGGCGCACAGAAACCTCTGGACGGGCACCCACTATACGCCATGTGTATTTTAGCTGGAGTTGGAAAATTCATATTGGGCGTCACCTGGGGGGCGGGGCACAGGTCCATAATGGGGGCACGTACCCCCATAGGAAGGCCACTGGTGTCAGATAACATCTGTCTTTGTCATCTCAATTGACACTAATATGCTTTGATAATTGATCTGCAACACAGAAGCTCATCTAAATCATTTATGCGTGAAATAATTCGATGAATTGGTTGTCTGGCAGTAATTGAAATTAAATGGTATCTTCAGAACCTAAAAAGGTGAAATAAACTTTAGAAGGATGGGAAAGTAAAGACAAGTGCTGCTCCTGTGGGGGTGATAAGATTGGAGAGTGAGAGACTTAATATAGTTTTAACATTTGCCTTGTGAAGGATCTTTTATTTGTCCAGCAATGTCTCGAAGATTTGCCTATAAATATTCACTAAAAGATACCCTTGAATACATTTTTGCCCATATTACAAATTGCGTTCATATGATACAGCTACACACTGTACATGTTGTCAATATTTTGGCCCTGTTCAGTGGAACCCTGCATATAGGACTGACAAAGGCAGATTACAGGTAATTGATGGATAACCCCTACATCTGCAGGCAGCAACACTGTATAGGCTTATCCCATGCCATATCATATGTATATGAATGAACCATTTGTGCATTTTTAAGCTATGCAAAATTTAGGATGTCAAATCTTAATGGGTCACGCCAAGAATCATTTGGAGAAAGATCTGAAAAATTGGATTTTTGGTCAATTATATTTTATGCATGGGCAATAATATCTTGGTAACATTTTATTTTGAATTCAGAGTTACACAAGGACCATGATTAAATTTCCAGCATCATGTATTTCAGACATCCCCTTTTGCTTCATCACAGGCAGCCTTCTAAATTTCATTAACTTAAATCCAATCAAATAGAATGTAAATTGAGTTAGGGCTGTTTGTAGACAATAGCTTAGGACTGTTTGTAGACAATAGCTTTACAAAAGAGCCTGCAATCTGCACTTATCCACTCAGACCTAATGAACCAAACTCAAATGAACTTACAGCATTGGGGAGGGCCAGAGTACACATTTTAGGGGTCTTTTCTTTGTGACGTGGACAGTGATTCACATATACATGTGTGTTACATTAGACTTTATATAGATAATGGCAACAATGATTTTGTGATATTTTCATTCAGTCTCAGAATTTCCCACAGACCATGATTTGATTTCCAACTTTTATCACATGCTTTCGTTTGCTTCATCACGGTGAGTCATCCAAATTGCATTAACTTATCTCATCAAATAGAATGCAAATTGAGTTGTGGCTGTTTGTGGACAAAGCTTTACAAAAGAGCTTGTCTGCATCTGCGCTTATCCACTCAGACCTAATGAACCATACACTAATGAACTTACAGTATAAGGGACGGCCAGGGAACATATTTTAGGGAGAATTTCTTCAGTGATGGTGGACAGCAAAACAACATCAGAGGAAAGTTGGTGGTTTTTTGATTAAGAAAGTATCAGTCAGCAGAATATTGTGATATGTATAAGCAACTACGTTTTTGGCAATTTTATTCAGTCTCAGAATTTTTCAAGAATTACGATTAGATTTCCTTTTTTTATCATAAACTCTCCTTTGCTTCATCTCGGTTAGTCTTCCAAATTGCATTAACTTACCCAATCAAAAATAATGCAAATAGAGTTGTGGCTGTTTGTAGAAAAAAGTTGTACATAAGAGCCTGCTTGCAATTTGCACTTATCCACTCAGACCTTATGAACCATACAACTAATGAACCTACAGTATTAGGAAGAGCAAGGGCACATACTTTACAGAGATTTTCTTGTGTGATGCTGGCTTTTTTCATTGTATTTTACTTTCTATAGGTACTTTCTGTGTTCTGTATTATATCATCCATTGCCAAGAAAGTATTTGAACATAATACTTAAGGAATATGATACTGAGAAGAAATTTCATGAATTGGTAGGATGTGAAAAGTATCACTCAACTGATTCTCAAGGCGAATCAGTCTGACAGCATGAAATCAGCAAATTGAGTTTCTTCTGATACTTTTTTGGATGAGCAAACATCCCAAACGGATTTACGTGACTCAAGTCTCAAGGAGATTGGGGGTATTGAGGTGGGAAAAAACTTAGTTGGCCAGAAAATTACAGGCATTTCAATCTGGTAGAAGAGCGCATCAGTGGTTGCGCTCTATAAGACCCTGGTAGTCGGATTGGCAAGGACAAAACAGAAACTGTCTCTGCTCAGGTTTCTTGCATTGCAACGACTTTGAACTGTTTACATTTAAATATAATTTTAGACAATGCTATGGTAGGTTTATGCACTTTTGATTTATTTGAGGACTGCCCTGATGTGTAATCAAATTATGCTCCATTTGCAAAAGATATGTGGTACTAATCCAAACCAAATTTTGACCATGAGGCATATCATAAATTATGTCAAGGAAAAAAAGTTTCTAGGGGCTACTTTATTATGATGGAGGCCCTTCTTAAATTTTGATGTGTGTTCTTTTTTCGCCCTCCTTAAGGATGCCAAAAGAAAAGAATCAGTTTTCAGGAAAGCCAAATAAAATATTGAAATAAAAATAATAAAAAAGTTGGCTCCATTATCGTAGTTTTAAGTTTATCCAGGTTCTGCCACTGAGTTAGTTGAATATGTTGTTAGCTAAAGTTTTGTAGATTCTCTAATTCAAATATGTAGCAAGACATTGGGCAAAAACATTAAAAGCTTTTTCTTAGACAATAAATAATCAGTCAAATTATTATAAAATGTAATATTATTAATCAGTTTAGGAATAGTATGTAATCACAGTGAAAGTGATCGAGTGATATTCGATTTACCGTTAGATTCCAAATTATGATCATGTTAGCGTAGGAGATATCGTATCTGCATTACATATAGTATTTTATACATATTCCGACCACACAAGGACTGCCCATACACGTGCGGACAGATTCAGATGATCTGAATAACATGGCATAGCCTATACTACTTTTGCTGGGGGGAAAACACAATATGCTATATATCAGTAATCTTTCTTTACTAATCTTGTTTTATTAGTTCTGGCAGAACACACAGACTCAGTTCTGACATAGCAGCTGGCAGGTAATTGATGGATGGTTTTTGGGATTATACACAGAGGGGGTATTTTTCATCATGGTATATCATATTCTCAGAAATAGTTTGCCATTGCTCTTGCATGGTGTGTCCAGTTTCAGACCAAACAAAATTAATATTGTTTTGCTTTTTCACAAACTGTACACAAATATGCAAGGAAAATAACAGTTACCAAAGGTTGCTTTGTTTGCATCACTGGCAAACAAACAGTTTTTGTACTTTGCACAAGATAAATTGACAGTACCTGATTTTTATGGGAATCTGAGATGAAATTCAGATTTTCTGAGCTGCTTCAACGCCGCAGTTTTTGCTTCATATAACATCAATATTATTTACCAATTTTAAACATTGTCGAGCAACCTCAAAATTTAGACATAATGATGATTTAGATTTTATTCCATAATTTCATCTTCAATTAAGTTTGATAATAATATTATTTACAGTTAAGAACACTTTCACCGTGGATAATCATAACGCGTTCTAATTGAGGGTACGCGTTCTTTTGGAGGTAATGCAAGCGTTCTTGTTGAGTGGCTGTGAAAAAATCTAGCTTTGTTGCTAAATATGACCTTTTCTGAAGTAAATACTCACTTCATGGAGTGCCAGAAAGGTAGTCCTTGGCCCGTGTGCCATCTTTGCAATAATAAAAGTTCAACTTTCAGTGATTTGAGCCACACAATGCAGTGCAGGTCTGTCACTCTTCTCACAATGCTTCTCTATCACTCCGAAAGAACGCTTTCACTCATCCTCCACAAGAACGCTACCACTTTATTGTGAATAGCACTGATTTCTGCAAAGGAAGGGGTGAGTGGGGCCAGTTGAACCAAATTTTAGAATTGCTCTCCTGTGTGCATATAATTTTACAGCTTTCAGGGAGAACAAAGATGGAAAAGGTAGTTTGAAAAGTTGGCAACTTAAGTGCTACGAAAGCTCAAATCTCAATGTAACAAACTAAAATTTACATTAAAAAAAACGAAAAAATTGTGATTGTTCCCTTACCATGTATCTCAGAACTAAATTCAACCAATAGATCCACATGGAAAAGACTATCCTTATAAGGTCTAACACAAGGTTTTATGTATGTTCATGGTGAAAATCAAGGGTGGTTCATCTGGCCTGCCGGTTCAACTGGCCCCACTCTCCCCTACTCAACTCCTTGGTTATTATCCCGGATAAAGTGACTTGAATTTATATATATACAAGTCATGATTAATATCTCTGCTGTACCATGGACAATTTTTGACACCCCACTTAATGCCTAATGCTTTGAAATGAGTGCAATAATTGGAGACAGTATGAATTTTTTCCAGAACTTTCCGAAGTTGTGCCCATTATATTGCACTTTATAATTTGGTAAACAGTATAAAACCACACCATAATGATGCTCTACAATATCCATTACTCCATGGTAATAACAAAATTTTCCCTATTACAACATTTTTTTGTCTTTTCTGGTATTTTTCTGGCATTTTTCTGGCCCTCACTTATAAGCCCTCCATTAGAACGCTTCCACCACTCATTAAGAACGCGTACCCTCAACTAGAACGCTTTATGATTATCCCCCGTGACTTTGCGTAATTTAATATAATTGACTGCAATCAGAAAGACAATGACCACAGGACTAAATCACGGCTATGCGAACGAGGTGGAAGAAGAAGAAGGTCGAGGTCTTTAGGGGTTGTGTATCTTGTGCCATCCATTGCTAATTCCTGGTATAGTGATTGATGAGATTAGGGAGACTCAACATGTTACACATTTACCCAATGTAGAGGAACTTTGCTCGTCCAGCTCAGGCACAACAGAATATATTGTTTGATCCATAATTCAAATATGTGTCCACCCATATACATGTCGACCAACAAAATTTTTGTCCCTTTTCTGCCCTGGCGAGTATAATTATACAGACCTGACACTGGCGTATTACAGGTAACTGATGGATGGCCTCCGTATGTTATGTACATGCATCACCACTAGTTATTTTGGAATCTATTGCAGTATACACGTGGTAGACAGAAACAAACTTTATGGTTGAATAAAGCTTTTGGAATTCCGCTTGATAGTATCAAAAATTCTTTTATATCCGTTTGAAACTAACAGAAGCCATATAAAGGTTGGGACAGTCCATATTTGCCCCCTGAAATGCGTCACCTTCAGGCCGTATTTAGATACAGCTCAATATGGTTGTCCGTAAAATAAGAATGCAATCTTTGTTTTTATCTCCATTCTTTATTCAGTGGGAATATTACATTATTGCTTCACGTATGAATTGTATGAATGCAATATTTACTTCATTTGGCACTGCTATACCTTTATGGGCCATTGAGCCTTGACAACAAAAGACCGCCTTCTCGTACTTGCTACTTGACTATCACCCTTTGTAGTAGATGGCTGTTTATGATGCACTTAGGAAGCAACTGACCAACACTCTATTGTGATGTACTGCTACAAAAGTCTTGCTCCAGGTGCATACTGAAGTGACGTTAAAATGAGAGAGGCATGGGGCTTCTGGAATGGAATGGATTATTTTAACTTGAGCCATTTTACTTTATCATCAAAATTGAATAATGAATGACATCCCTCATTATGACTTTCCCACTTAAATGTCCGCAAAGCAATGTTCAAACACCTCTCTTGTAGTTCTTTAAAACATAATTTTGCTAATTAATTTCCAGTTATAAGACGTCATAATTCAGAGAAAGGAATATATATGTCTAAAATATATAACTGCTCAAACATAAAATAGCAATAGAACAATAAATATAGCTGGCCTTATAACTCACATTATCCAGCCCTCTTATGAACAGCTAAAAAGCGTATATAAGGAATATACTATATTCAATGAATGACTGTGGATCGAGCAATACCGACTTTAGAGTACTTTTGAAAAGGACACACCAGGTGACAGGATTGACCTTGATGTGCCATTTTGCCATGTCTGCCTGTCATATCAGTTGCTGAAGTTCCGATCTGTTGGTTCTTGTCTTTGCATACTTGTCTAACCTTGAGCTGACTGTCCTGCCGTCTGACTCAGATGCAATATACTCTAAAAGTTCAACACTAGAATACGCTAAACAAGGTTATGTTTCTTGATTCTCACATTATCCAGCCCTCTTATGAACAGCTAAAAAGCGTATATAAGGAATTATACTATATAATCAATGAATGACTGTGGATCGAGCAACACCGACTTTAGAGTACTTTTGAAAAGGACACACCAGGTGACAGGATTGACCTTGATGTGTCATTTCGCCATGTCTGCCTGTCATATCAGTTGCTGAAGTTCCGATCTGTTGGTTCTTGTCTTTGCATCCTTGTCTAACCTTGAGCTGACTGTCCTGCCGTGTGACTCAGATGCAATATACTCTAAAAGTTCAACACTAGAATATGCTAAACAAGGTTATGTTTCTTGATTCTCACATTATCCAGCCCTCTTATGAACAGCTAAAAAGCGTATATAAGGAATTATACTATATTCAATGAATGACTGTGGATCGAGCAACACCGACTTTAGAGTACTTTTGAAAAGGACACACCAGGTGACAGGATTGACCTTGATGTGTCATTTCGCCATGTCTGCCTGTCATATCAGTTGCTGAAGTTCTGATCTGTTGGCTCTTGTCTTTGCATACTTGTCTAACCTAACCTTGAGCTGACTGTCCTGCCGTCAGACTCAGACGCAAAATATTCTAAAAGTTAAACACTAGAATATGCTAAGCAAGGCTATGTTTCTTGAAACAAAATGGAAATACCATGCTACCAAAAAAGGAAGTTTTCTTGATTTAGTTTTGAAGTAGTAAATAAAGTGCAAAATATTTCTCGGTCTGAATTAATCTGGATGCCTGATTAAGCATATGGCATTCTCAATGGATGTATATTACTGTAATCATTAGAATAACTTATTACTCCTTTCACTTGCGACACAAATCTTGCACGATTACCTTGCATGTGCTGTCCATCTGTGATATTTTACAACAATGGTTGTGAATAAAATTATTACATCATTCAAATCAGATGCAATTCCTCTGTTTTATTTGCATTGTTTATTTAGTGGGAATATTCCACTATTGCCTCACTTATGAATTACATGAATGCAACATCAACTTCATTTGGAACTGCTTTCCTTTTATGGACCATTGAGCCTTGACAACAAAAGACTGCCATCTCGTAAGTGCTACTTGAGTACCACCCTTTGTAGTAGATGGCTGTTTATGATGCACTTAGGAAGCAATTGACCAACACTCTATTGTGATGTACTGTTACAAAAGTCTTGATCCAGGTGCATACTGTATGTCTACTGTGATGTTAAAATAAGAGAGGCTTGGAGTTTCTGGAATGGAACTGATTCTTTGAACAGTTCACCTGTGCCATCTTACTTGATCATCAAAATTGAATAATGAATGGCATCCCTCATTATAACTTGCCCACTAAAATGTCAGCAAAGCAATGTTCAAATACCTCTCTTGTAGTTCTTTAAAGCGTAATTCTTCTATTTAATTTCCAGTTATAAGATGTCATAATTCAGAGAAAGGTATGATCCAAAAAATTGAATGAAATTGATTCCTGTCAAAAAGACAATGACAGCAGGAAATTTCCACATGCAATTTCCAAATGCCATTCCGTTCTGTTTGAATTAATTTTAGTAATTCAAGTATGAATTTAATTAGTAGTAATTCACAATCAAAAAAGCAAATGGTGCTAAAATAACTATAAAATCATTCATTTGTGAAGGATATTCAACCATACAAATCCACATAGTAATCTGTTCCAGAAGGTCAGTTAAACTTTGCAAAATGGTGGAGCAGCAGAAAACCATGAAAAATTACACAAAATTACAATATTCATCTTAAGGATCACAAAGTAATTGCACCTTGTTAGGGATTAAGTATGAAATCGAATGACACATTTGACAGGCAGTGGCATAAGTGATAGGACTCGAGGTGGGGGGATACCTGCGGGGCACAGAAACCTCTGGAGGGGCACCCACTATACTCCATGTATATTTTAGCTGGAATTGGAAAATTTATATTAGGCTTCACCAGGGGGGGGGGGTACAGGTCCAATATGGGGGACACGTACCCCTATAGGGACACCACTGTTGACACATCTGTCTTTTTCATCTCAATTGATACTAATATGCTTTGATGATTGATCTGCAACACAGGAGCTCAGGTGAAAAAACTATAGAAGGATAGGAGAGAAAAGACAAATGCTGCTCCAGTGGGGGTTGATAAGATGGGAGAGTGAGGGAGTTTTAACATATTATCAACATTTACCTTGTGAAGGATCTTTTACTTGTCCAACACATACTCAAAGATTTTACTATCAATATATATTAAAAGATGATGTTGAATACATTTTGACCCATTGTACAAAGTATACAACATTTCCATGTATAGGATACAACTATACACTGTGCCTGTTAACAAATTTTTGCCCTGTACAGTGGACCCCTACATATAGAGCTGAAACAGGCATATTACATGTAATTGATTGATGGCCCCTGCATCTGCCAGCAGCAACACTGTATAGGTCTATTCCATTCCATATGGTGTATATGAATGAACCATTGTATAGCTATGTAAAATTCAGATTAAAGACATTTTTGGCTTTAAGTTACCTTAATTGCAACACTTCAAAATTCTGCAAGTCCTTCCTTCTGTAACAACATGCTCTGTGTTGAGCCTCTTTCAAACCTTATGGAGAAATGAGTGTAAAATATATTTTCACTCTTTGTAAAGTGTTCTTGTTTGGAATAGATTCTCGTTTTTTTATTTCAAAATGGATTTTCTATAATTTCCTGGGATTTGAATTGGAAATGCCTACTCTGTGATATTCTTTCCTTTTAAAAATCCTATATATTTGATACATATGTCTAAAATATATAACTACTCAAACATCGAATAGCAATAGAACAATAAATACAGCTGGCCTTATAACTCACATTATCCCGCCCTCTTATTAACAACTAAAAAACGTATATAAAGGAACATACTTTATTCAATGAATGACTGTGGATCGAGCAACACCGACTTTAGAGTACTTTTGAAAAGGAGACACCAGCTGACAGGATTGATCTTGATGTGTCATTTCACCATGTCTGCCTGTCATATCAGTTGCTGCAGTTCTGATCTGTTGGTTCTTGTCTTTGCATACTTGTCTAACCTTGAGCTGACTGTCCTGCCGTCAGACTCAGATGCAATATACTCTAAAAGTTAAACACTAGAATACGCAAAACAAGGTTATGTTTCTTGAAACAAAATGGAAATATCATGCTACCAAAAAAGTAAGTTTTCTTGATTTAGTTTTGAAGTAGTAAATAAAGTGCAAAATATTTCTCGGTCTGAATTAATCTGGATGCCTGATTAAGCATATGGCATTCTCAATGGATGTATATTACTGTAATCATTAGAATAAGTTATTACTCCTTTGACTTACGACACAAATCTTGCACGATTACCTTGCATGTGCTGTCCATCTGTGATATTTTACAACAATGGTTGTGAATAAAATTATTACATCATTCAAATCAGATGCAATTCCTCTGTTTTATTTGCATTGTTTATTTAGTGGGAATATTCCACTATTGCCTCACTTATGAATTACATGAATGCAACATCAACTTCATTTGGAACTGCTTTCCTTTTATGGACCATTGAGCCTTGACAACAAAAGACTGCCATCTCGTAAGTGCTACTTGAGTACCACCCTTTGTAGTAGATGGCTGTTTATGATGCACTTAGGAAGCAATTGACCAACACTCTATTGTGATGTACTGTTACAAAAGTCTTGATCCAGGTGCATACTGTATGTCTACTGTGATGTTAAAATAAGAGAGGCAAGGGGCTTCTGGAATGGAACTGATTCTTTGAACAGTTCACCTGTGCCATCTTACTTGATCATCAAAATTGAATAATGAATGACATCCCTCATTATAACTTAAATGTTTTTACTTGACAAACTATGTTCAAACACTTCATTAGTTGTTCTTTAAATTTCATTTTGCCCTTTCATCTTCCACTTATTAGATGTCATGATTCAGGGTCAGGAAAGATTCAAGCAATTTAGCGAATTGATTCCTGTCAAAAAGACAATGACAGGGAAATTTCCACTTGCCATTACGAATGCCATTCGGTTTTGAGTGAATTCCATTTTAGGAATGAGTTTTATTAGTAGCAATTTACAATCCATAAAGTAAATGGTGCTAAAATAACTGCAAAATCTTTCTTTTTTTAATATATTCATCCACACAAATCCACAACGTGGACCCCTACATATATAGACCTGACACAGGCAGATTACCAGTAATTGATGGATGGGCCATCTGCTAGCAGCGACATCGTGTATAGGCCTATTCCATTCCAAATGCTATATACCATGTGCATTTTTAAAGCTATGCAAAATTCAGATTAAAGACAAAAGGTACTTGATCACCTTTCCAAGAAAATTTTTTTTTTTTTCGTTTGAAGAGTAATACAAAGCTCTGAATTGTGGCTAGCCATGGTTAAATGTTAAGGTAACAAAAGAATTGTATCCTCAGGAGGCAAAGTGAACCAACCCTGAATTTTCATGTATATATTTTTCACTATTTGGCATGTTCACAAATTCGTGGAGGTGCAAAAACGAGCATGTACGAATTTGTGGACATGAAAAAACAAGCATAGGTGTTCGTGTACATGTAATAACTAACACTCGTGAATGTGCTTTATTATTCATTCGTGTATCTGCCAATACTAACATTCGTGGTTGTGCTATATCATTAGGGTTTAGTGTTAAAATTAGGTTTAGAGTAGATTTTGGCCAATTTTGAGATCGCAATGTTCGTAATAACACTTACACAAATTCGTGAAAAGCAGTATTTGACATGTACACAAATGCCCTGTTCGTGTATATGTTCGTTTTTACAGGTTCACAAATTCGTCTACATGCCAAATAATGAAAAATATATACCTCGAATTTTGGCATTTCCATATTTCAATGGTTTTGGGCACACAATTGTGCCCTCTATCTGATTGTTAGGTGACCTACCTCAATTTCTAATAACAAGGCTATTTTTATAGGGGGGTGAACCAACCCAATGTTGCCAAAAGTCATTTTAGTCGCAAGGCAAAGTGAACCAACCCACACATCTCAAGGCAAAGTGAACCAACCCATACATTTCAAGGCAAAGTGAACCAACCCAAGTTTTGATCATTATTGCAGCATTGCCACTCCTCAGAATGAGGCTGATTAATTAATTTTTAACCAAAGACATCAAGTACCCTCCCTTGTTGGTATTAGGTCATTTTCAACCATCTGGCTGACCAGCATTGCCATTTATTGGGTGGAGGATTCAGTATAACCGTAAAGTGAACCAACCCAAGCAACCATCACTTTGCGGCAAAGTGAACCAACCCATATTTTGAACTTTCTCTGAAGAATACACCCTCCAGAGTGAGGCTAGTAAAGTGATTTGCCACCCTGAAGTTGTTATGGTCATGAAGAATCTTAAACTAAGTGCAATTATTTATTTATTTGGTAATATGACCCAAAATCATCAGCAGTATCCATCAAATTATGGGTTGGTTCACTTTGCCTTGCAATGGATCTTCTCATGATATGGGAGGAAGAAGGCAGTCAGATAAGGGAAGTTAGTCTTACAACAGACGGTTTATGACACAGGTACCACTGTATTGGCCCAAGACATGTCAATCATTTAATTATCTGTGCAATTGAACGGCACCCGTAACTCAATTCATTCTGACGCGACACAAGCCGTCCCATATTAACAATGTGGCCTGTTCCAATCTCTCTAACAATTTCATCAAATAACAGTTGGTTGCTATGGCAACAGCATAGTCATAACAATTCAAAATTTGATTTCTATTGCCCATTTAATAAAATAGAGTATTTCCATCATTGTACAATGGCCACTTTGCCCTCAAACCTAGAAAATCAGCGTTTTGTGATAGTGGTATCCTTGGTTGCCATGGAAATGCATTTTTTAAATTCAACCAAAAATTCAAATGCCTCTCGAGTTTGTATTCTGCTTGAGGCATGAAATGATACCAAATGTGTCTGTTAAGGTGAAAACAGTATCATTTGAAGCTATGAGAATGAGATGGCTGCCAAACCTAAATAAAAAGGTCAGAAAATTGCCTTTTTTTTGACATGACATCTTGTAATTGATGAGCTCACAACTTTGTCACTCTTCCAGGTAGGTGCTTAAAACTTTCCAAATATTTTGATCATACCTTGAAGCAAAAAATCGGAAAGTAACAATATTCTAGTTTAATATTTGCATGCATCAGGAAAACATTCACAAAGCATAACTGCTAATTGTCACGAGCCATTTCATTGAATGTGTCGGCCATCTTGGATTTATGCAAATTAGCTGCATAAATTTACATATTTTTGAATGATGTCATATCAAGCTGATAATGTATGAGTAATACAAAATATTCATGTAAATAGTTGAAGTGAAACATATATTTACTGTATGTGATTCATGTTCAAAGTTTGTATTTTGTGATTTTTTGAGTAATTTTGGCTGAAAGGTGAAATTGGACATTGCCTCAGTTATGGCCATTTTACAAAAAACTGTCCAAAGAAATTTTCTTAAAACTTCCATTTTCAAAAACTACAGAAAATTTGCTATAAGAGCCAATGAAAAACTCTGATGAGAATGAAAAGTCAAATAAAAGTGCTCTGGCTCTTGGACTATAAGGACGCTCTTCCATAGACAAAGTAATATTTTTGGTTAAGAGTTTCCTTTATTATAACACTTCAAAATTATGCGAGTCCTTCCTTATATAACAACTTGCTCCGTGTTGAGGCTTTTTCAAATCTTTTTGAGAAACAAGTGTGAAATATTCACTTTTAGTAAACTGTGTTTTCTTTATGGAAGTGTAAATTGGCCTCTTTCTAAACTTTCTCGTCATTTGAAAATAGTAATTTGGTGGAATTTGAATTGAAAATGCCTGCTGCGTAATATTCTTTCCCCCTTAAAATCCTATTCATTTGATATGTATGTCTGAAATATATATCTATTCTAACATAAAATAATGCTGGCCTTATAACTCACATTATCCAGTCCTCTTATAAACAACTAAAAAACATAAAAAAAGTATATTCGATAAATTACTCTGCACCGAGAAATCCCGAGTGTAGAGTAATGAAATGACACAACAGGCTGGCAGGATTGACCTTGATGAGTCATTTTGCCATGTCTGCCTGTCATATCAGATGCTGAAGTCTTATCTGAACTTTTGGTTCTTGTCTTTGCATACTGGTCTAACCTTGAGCGACTGTCCTGCTGTAAGACTCTGATGGAATATATTTTAAGAGTTAAACATTAGAATATGCTGAGCGGAGGCTATGTTTCTTGAAACAAAATGGAAATATATCATGCTACCAAAAAAACTAATTTTATTGCTTTAATTTTGAAGTAGTAAATTAAGTGCAAAATATTCCTAGAGCTGAATTAATTTGGAAGTCTGATTAAGCTTAACGGAATTCTCAATCGCTGTAATCATTGAAATAAGCTTTTACTCCTTTGACTTACGACACTATTCTTACAAGATTACATTGCATGTGTTGTTCATCTGTGAGATTTACACATAATGATTGTCCATAAACTGATTACATCATTCAAATCAGAAACAACACCTTTATTCTATGATAGACTCTCTGCATTGTTTATTCAGTGGGAATATTCCATTATTGCCTCATGTACGAATTGCATGAATGCAATATCTACTTGGCGCTGCTATACCTTTTATGGGCCATTGAGCCGGGACAACAAAAGACCACCATCTCGTAAGTGCTACTTGAGTATCACCCTTTGTAGTAGATGGTTGTTTATTTAGCACTTAGGAAGCAATTGACCAACACTCAATTGTGATGTACTGGGTGTGTTACAAACATGAAAGAAAAAATCTTGCTTCAGGTGCCTATCTTGTGCCTTTATCATTGATGAAATACGGAAGACACAAGGCTTAGTATTGTTATATTACTTTATTTAAGTATGATTTTGTATCTTGCCTTCTGCAGCAATTATCAGCCTGTTTAAACTCGATTTTGCTTGCACTTTCATGTCTGATATATACTTATTGAAATTTCCATCTATTTTTTTATTGTGTACAATGTATGTAAATAACATTGATAAAGTGAATTGAATTGACAAAAAATGAAATTGAATATCTTATTTATTTATTATCTATTATTCGAGTCACATATATCATAAAATTAGTTTCTGATGCACTGGAAATGCTCTTTAATTCAGGCACTAAAAAGAATAAATGCCAAATTAAAAAAACTACTGTAAGCTGGATATTTCTTATTATGAAGTTAATGTTTTGCTTCCTTACCAGTTGAATTCATATTTTCCTTGTCCAGATCACTTGACTTTTAAAAAACTTCAAGGATGGCTCTCGCTAATCAATCCAAAAGCAATTGAAGCAAATGTGTTTTTCTGGCTAGCTAGCTCTTCTTGCTTCAATTCTTTCTAATCTCCTTAAGATGTTGGGAATGTGAATCTTCCTGTCAAGTCCACATCTGTCTGAACAGCACATTTTCCCTGAAGAGCAATGAGGAAGAGAGATCTTTAGATGGATTATCAGTGGAATTTGTCTTCACCATACTTCGGGGCAACCAAAAAACATTGAAACACAGAGAGGTAAGCAGCCTGGAGAAGACGAGTTGTGTCTCCTGCTCAATTTGGTCAGGCAAACCATCCATCAATTAACTGTCCAATGTCCGAACTATATGTTTGTGTATGCTATCAGAAGTAATAAAAGGGAAGAAATATTACCCATACCTGGAAGATATTGGCAATAGCATCATTTTTGGGCAATTTGGTGCATCATACTCCTCAGAACATAGTTATTTTCATTTGTTTAGGATGTTTGCTCATCAAAAACAATCTAGATGGGAAACTAATTTTGTTTTCATCCACACTGGATTGCATGGAGAATATATTTCAAAGCCATACTCTTTTGTGCACAGAATTAATTACATCAACAGTTAAATCCAACATATATGGCCATGAAACACTTTCTCTGCTTGGTCAGGCTCAAACTATCCTGATACACTATAAATCAAATGGCTTTCTTTGGACACACACAGTATGTTTGTGTATCATGTTGGATGTATAATCATGCTATAATGTTTATTATTTATTTTTTGATTCACCTGCATTGTCACAGCAGCTGAGCAAATATTTATATTTATTTATAGAAACTTAATCCTGGTATCATTGACATGTTTAGTTGTATTTGTCCAAGGCATTATAAAGTACTTCTATCGTCAACAGCAAATACAATTATGTAGGCCTAGGTTTATTCCAGAAGAGCTTTATCACTGTAGTTTTGTTATCAAGATATAGAAGTAGCATTTCTGACTAAGACAAATGGATATAGGTCACTAAACTGACATTTGGGTTGGTTTGTCCAAGTCAGTTTCGAAGTGATCTGTCAAGCTACATACTGTTTTATCAATGATCATCTGACACAATCTGATCACCAAAAGAATTCTTTTTTCTCGGGTTCATCGAGAATGGAACTGTGTTCCATTCTATTACCCTAACTTTTTTTTCTTCATTTGAGGATGTGAAAACCAGCTGTTGCAAAGTAAAGGGAAATGATATAGTTCAGAACTAACCATAAAAAGTTAATGAGATTTTGTGATATTATAAAGCATGCTATGACTATTAGGAATACAAGGAAAAAATACAAATGGGGGGTCACCGGCATTTTTAAAGAACTACTGACACTTGAACGCACCCCAATTGGTCTTTTGAAATAACATTGAAAACATAGGGGAAATCACGTTTTTTTTAAATATATGCGCATATAAAATGACAAGTACCGTTAAAAACTTGGTAGAGTTGGTAATGTGCAAGCTAAGATATGAAATAACAATTTCATTTTAAAAAAGCGGTGGTCACCAGGGTCCATTACGAACTACAGCCAGTAATAAGTAGTAGACGGATCCACCGATGAGGGGGGGGTTGGTCATGTCACAAATTTCCAAAACCACGTTGGGAATTAAATTAATTGTTAAGTTTCGAAGGCACTCATTTGAACTGTATCATTTCCTTTTAATACTAGGTATTCATAATTACAATCAAAATACAGAACATTTTTTAACAATTTTCAAATTGGAGACTGACTAACACAAATCATGCGAATTTTATATTTATGAAAATTTGAAAAAGAAAAGCTGATGCAGAAATAATATTATTTTTGTAAAGACTGTGAAGGATATTTTTTAACAAACAAAGGATGCGCTGAAGAACTGCAAATTATCACATCACAATTTGCAATAGTGGAAGTATCTGGAAAAATTTGGTCTTCCAGTGACAACAATTTGGCAATGACTAGGAGACTAAAACTGTTCTCTGGGGGACCATTTGATCTTGCAGTTATTATTTAAAAACGTGTACTGTTAGAATTTATATGACATTATTAACAAGTTTAATAAACATCTGAGATATGTTTTAATTGCAAGCAAACAGGCAAAATGTACAGTATGAATACCTCAGAAGCAACATTAAATTTTATCTTGCATGTAAAGGTGACGAAGAAGGAATTTATATAAATACTTTAACAATATAAATTTCTATTGATGTAAATTATCTATACCACTGATTACAACTTTTATTGTGAATAAGTGTCCTGAGTATGCAATGTCACTAAGGACGTCATTTGCAAGCCTCATAATCAGATACCGAATGTATTCATTCAAAAATCGATTACGCTTTAGTCAGGATACGCCTCAAAGCCTTAAATGCACCAAAGGGGCTGCAGGCCTATAAATATTATGATTTACTGCACGTAAATTGTCATGTAGGGTAATGTTCTTTGAGTCGGACACTTAGACGGTGTTACCTTGAGTCGGACACTTTTTGTTGGGCTGTATTGACCAATTGAGAGCTCCTATACCCATGTATTTGGTACCAATCTTTAGCGTAAGACCTCTTTTATCTGTTCAAAACGTTTCAGCATGATACAAGCAAGTATAGTGAGTTTTTCATGACCATGAAAATGGGGTAAACTTTTTCACTTTTTTGTTTGGTCAGGAATTGAGTATTTTAGTAAAATTTCTCCAGATTGAAGGGTTTTATTCAGCTCTATGGTATTGATTTGACCTCAGATTGTCATCAAAATGGTTAGTACTGAGCTCAATGTATTTTGTGCTCTAATATGGCATCAATTAATGGATTGGAAGGATCTTAAACAAATGTACTTCAATGCCTTGTAACTGTCCGACTCAAGGTTACCCCTCTTTTTTTTTAAAGTCCCAAAAATAATCCAATACAGTGTTCCAATTATGCAAATTGTCAATTTTTTTTATAGATTTCTGGAAAACGTTCAATTTGATACCCTGGTTAATATAACCTATAACACTTTAACCTGGCCAGATATCACTTTCTAAAATGGCTTGAATCCAGCTGTCCGACTCAAAGAACATTACCCTAAGTAAGTCATACGATTTGAATTATGAATTAGATGAGGGTCATTCTATCAGACACTGTTAAAAAGTTTAATAAAACAACACCTTGAAACCCTTTTAGTTTCCCAACCTTGTTGTGTGAAGAAGAGATTTTCGATTGCAATTTCAAAAGGTCTCTCTGACTCATAACAATCTTGACACCCATAAAAGATGAGTAAGGAGCTAAATGCTATGGGGTATGCAGAGTTGCATTTGGTTTGAACTGCAGTTTCCAATCACTGCTATGCTTTTAAGATGCTGCAGCATGCTATGATTATATTTTTTGAAGCATATATTGCAATTATAATTCTTGTAGATATTGTTTTTAATTAATTTGCGAATTGTTTCTGAACTGCAAGAAGGATTGATCATGAATTTACCACCATCTTGATTAAAATGTCCATGTGACATGACTCAGACTGAATGAGTTTCCGCTTGAGATAAAATGATTTTATTCATTGACATGTGTTTTTTAATCAAATTTGTGAGTTTTAAGCAGATGATGTCATATTCCATGGAGAAATTATGATGGAATAATTTTATCTTTATGTTGTAATCGCATAATTTGTGGGATCCAATTTAGGGTTTAGATTTTGCTTCATAGTCCATGTGGAATTGAGTTTAAACATTGCAACAAATGGAATCACTTACATGTAATTTAATACAGTGTAGCTGTTGCTAAAGATTTTTTCCTTTGCCTCATGTACTGACAAGCAATGGCTTCAATAAAAGGCAACTGGCAATACATGTACATCTAAAGTTGTTTTGGGGCTTTTGAAACGGAAAGCGGACTCTCTGAGCTGCTGACCAGTTCCTTTTTGTTTGATGGTGGAAATTAGATTAAGACTCTTACCCACTTAAAAGTTCAAAACAAGATTTAGTGTTACAGCTGTCCCTGCATTATAAAACTGCCCCCTCTGCAGACATGAAGCGGTCTTTCTTGGGGTTACAGCCTCTCGTCAGGGTACAAATGCACTAAAAATACTACTTAGTGCGGGGGAAGGAGGTCACACAAGGCAAGTCAGTCTTAAAAAAGGAGGTGCTACAATGCAGATACAACTGCATTTGACACAGCAGGACCAATTTCCAAATGCCATTCCAAATGCCATTCCATTCAGAAATAGTGACATTTTAGGTTTCATTAGATGCAATATTACTACCTTGCAAACCCACACCTAGATGTTTTCCAGAAGGTCAGTAAACGCATTTGTCAGGAAGAAGAACCATGACAAATTTCCAAAATTTCTCTATTTATTTTAATAATGACGCTCCTTTTACGGCCAAAGTAAGAAATTGAATGACACATTTGTCAGATATCATCTGTCTTTGTCGTCTCTATTGATAAAATTTGCTTGGATGATTGAGCAGCGAAACAGACACTCACCAAAAACATTAAATTAACATGTGAAATAATTTAATAAATTTGGTGTCTGCATGTCTGGCAGTGAATGGAATTAAATGATATCTTTCGCACTTGAATAAAAAATAATTTCTATGTAAAAGGATTAAAGGATGGTTTACTTGTCCAGCACAGACTAAAAGATTTGACAGATGATTATACATATTGATTTAAAGATACGTGTACCGTTCAATACATTTTGACCCATTATACAAAAATGCCATGCATATGATGCAGCTATATACTGTGCATGTTTTCAGTATTTTTGCCTGTTCAGTGGAAAACTTCATACAGAACTGACTCAGGCAGATTACTGGCAATTGATGGATGGCCCCTTTATCTGCAAGTTGCAAAACTGCACAGGCCTATTCTATTCCCTGTTATATAAATAAACCATGTGCAGTTTTGTAGATATGCAAAATTCAAATTAAAGACAGGTATCCCATCATATAAGGTACTTGATCACTTTTCCTAGAAAGACATTTTTTTTGTTTGAAGAGCAATGCAAAGCCATGCATGAGTATATTTCTGGGAAGACGAGTTACTTATAAGGATACTCGTCCATAGGCAAGTGACATTTTTGGCTGAAAGTTGTCTTAATTACAACACTTCAAAATTCTGGAAGTCCTTCGCTTAAATTGTAACAAATTGTTCTTTGTTAAGACTTTGCAAACCTTTTCGAGAAGTAGGAGTAAAATATGTTCACTCCTTAGAAAACTGTGTTGTATTTAGGCAAGAGTGGATAAGCTCTGTTCTTATTTGCAATAGATTCTAACTTGTTCGTTACTAAGTGTTTTTTTATAATATCGCATATCCGAATTGAGAATGCCTTCTCTGTAACATTCCGTCCACTTAAAAACCTTTATATTTCATACATGTGTGAAATATATAATTATTCTTACTCTAAATATTAACGAATTGATAAATATTGCTGATCTTATAAATGACATTATCCTGCGCTTCTTCATCTAATGAAAAGGTAAAATACATATATAAATTCATGAGTATGAATATATTCAGCAAAATGACTATGCACTGAGCAACACTGAATGAAGAGTACTGCAAGGACACAACAGGCTGACAGGATTGACCTTGATGTGTCATTTCAGTAGGTCTGCCTGTCATATCAGATGTCTTTCTGATCTGTTGTAACTTTCAGTTCTTGTGTTTGGATACTTGTTTCACCTTGAGCTGACTATCCAGCAGTCAGATGCAGATGCAACTGAATCTAAAAGTCAGACAAATATATAAAATATGCCAAGCAAAGGCTTGAAACTACATGGAATAGTCATGAAATCCAAAATTTACAGGCATTTGCTAGGTATATTTTTGTTGTAAAAAAAGGTTGGAGAGCTGAATTAATTTGGATGCCTGATGCAGTGATGCAATATCAAATCAAAAATCAAATCAAAATCAAAAAAATTTAACTCTCAATGGAAGTAAATATGCCTGTATAGTCATAAGTATTGAGTTACGACACTAATCTAACAAAATACATATGATGTCTTGTCAATCAATCTTTGAGAATTTACAGCAATGGTTGTCCAATAACTGATTGCATCATTCAAATCAGATGCAATACCTTTGTTTTATCGGCACTGGTTATTCAGTGGGAATATTGCATCACAGCATCAAGTATGAAATGCATGAAAGCAATATCTACTTCATGTGGCGCTACTTTATTTTTTCGCCCATTAGGCCTTAACAACAAAGGACAGCTATCTCATAAGTGCTACTTGAGTATCACCTATTTGTAATAGATGATTGTTTATTCGGCACTAAGGAAGCAATTGACCTACACTCTATTGTGATGTACTGGGTGTGATACAGATGTGAAAGATAAAAATTTGCAACAAGTGTTGATGAAATACGGAAGTCGCAAGGCAGGGAATTGTTATATTATGCTATTTAACTATGATTTTGTATCTTTTTTTCTTAAAGCAATTATGTCTTATGAATCATTTTGAACTCAATTTTATGTGAACCTTCTTGTCTGATATATTTTAATTGAAATTTCCATCTATTTTCGTTTGTATATAAATGAAATCAATAAAGTCAATCGAATCTTTAAAAAAATTGAATTGAATGTCTAAGATTTATCATTTGCTATTCCTGTCACATATATATCACCAATTCAGTTTCAGGTTCACTTGAAATGCTCTTTAATCGGGGAATTAAAAAAAATTTATGTGAATTAAAGTCCAATTATTTTGGCAGTATTTTGCTGATATATTAAAAACTTACCTTACCCTGAACAAAAATACTTGTCTCCACCTGTCCTGACACCTTGACTAAACAGTGTAAATGAAAATAATTGGAAGTACTGGCATCTTGTAGCCCTAGTTTGGAGTTTGGCCTATTTGATTGCAATAACATTGCTGTCAATACAGACACATTTTATTCTTGCACTTTTAGCTACGCATTTTTGAGGTCACCTACATGATTCTGTGATGTCATAAGGGAGGATGATGTCACAAGGCAAATGACATCACAACTGGGAGATAAAAATAGCCTCAAAATTGATGATTAACAGCAGAAATTTTTCATTGCACATGCCTGCCTGTCATAGCTAGGAGTTAACGGACTGCAAATTAGAGTCAATTGTACACTCTTGATCAAAAGTCGTTCTCTAAAAAATTACTAAGATATCCATGCTGAAGAACAGATTGATTAGTAAGCCAAAACCTTACTGCCTCAAAACAATGTCTAGACTTTAACTAATTTCTTGCCTTTGGCCTTTGAGCTGGACATTTCTTAATATGATGTGAATATTCCATTGCAGGATAGAGAATTTTGCAAAACCAAGCAACACACTGGGTTTTGCATCCTTTCCAAGTTGAATTCATATTTTCCTTGTCCAGATCACTTGACTCTTGAAAAACTTCAAGGATGGCTCTCGGTAATCAATCCAAAAGCAATTGAAGCAAATGTGATTTTCTGCCTAACTTGCTTTTCTTGCTTCAGTACCTTCTAATCTCCTTAAGATGTTGGGAACGTGAATCTTCTTGTCAAGTCCACATCTGTCTGATCGAACAGCACAATTTGCCTGAAGGGCAATGAGGTGGAGTGATTTTTAGATAGATTTTTAGTGCATTTCAGTGCCACCATACTTTGAGGATACAAAAAAATATTGTTTCACTGAGAAGGAAGCAACCTGAAAAACACAAGATGTGTCTCCCGCTCTAGTTTGTCGGGCAAACCATCCATCAATATATTAACTGTCCAATATCCAGGGAAGACCAAAACCTTATGTTTCTATATGACATCAAAAGCAATAAAGAGAATGATAGATATATAAATTTTTTTTTTTTCTGAATAATATTATTCATGCCTGAGAGATATTGACAGTAATAATATGTTTGTCAGCAATATTATGTAATATCATATGGCTAGCTGAAATACTCCCTTCTCATTGACCGACAGCCGTGCCATACAGTACAACCCAAAATAAAGTACAATTACCCCCGCAGGAAGGAAGAATCAGCCACTACTTCACCCTTTCACACCTTTTGACAACCTCTGAATCACTTCCTACTTTTACCTACTTGAAACTACCTTTTAAAATTACATTAAAATCACATTTAAACAAAACCTATTTTAACTCAATCACCCCCATTGTGTTTTGTTTACTTAATATTTTGCACCTCTGCTAATTGCAGTAACATTGGTAGCTGTCTAAATAGAGTTCTTAATGTGGGCTAAGGTTGTTGTAAGGAGTCAAAAGGAGTTGTAAGGAGATTTGAGGTGGAGAGGAGAAAAGAGGGCAAAATAGGTAAACGGAGGACTTCTGACAGAAAATTTTCTTACTTTATTTTGGGTTGTACTGTATTCTATGATATGGCACGCATGTTATTGCACACTCATTTTAGCATGTAACAGATTGGATGAACTTGAGAGAAAGCATCATTTGGCTCAGGGTCGCCCGGAGAATTAATTTTAAAGCAATACTTGATTGTGCACAAAATTACATCAAACACTATTAAGCTAAAGCCAACATAAAATATATTCTTTCCTGAAAAAAATTGCATCCTGTTTGGTATATATGGCTAATAGATTACATAGAATTACAGCTGTTCTCATTTTAGTGGTTAGCACTCAGGCTGTGTCACTGCATGCTTTGCCTGTTACCTGTCTTTTTAAATACTTAGGCCTACCATCTAAATAGTGGCAGATAAGACATATTTCAGAATGATGGCATGATTCATCTGAAGCAGTACCACTGAAGTCATGGATAACACTCATCTGGCTTAAATAAGACTACTTACTGACTGCTCTATTCCAAGCACGCAACTGCCACCCACAATAAGCTTGAGATTTAGAGCCCACAGAATTGTGGACCACAGCGATACTAGGGAACTTTGCAGTACACAATACATTCTATGTGATAGATGATTCCACCCATTTAATCGTAGAGGCTCAATAATTATTGCAGCTAACCCTGCTTTTGTTGTACTTAGGAATTAACACTTAAACATTACTTTCTTAAACAATGATATGCTTTTTGGAATATGCATCGCAACTCCTGGTATTATAATAGGATGTGTACCATGTTGGAAGCAGCAAAGTTGAATTATGATACATTTACATTAACAATAAAAATGAGTGAATATTTTCTACTATAAAACCTACCCTTTTATAATGGACATGAATTGTTCCTTTTGCTCAATGCTAGGAGAATACTTCTCTAGTCGACAGCAAACATATAATATGTAGCCTAACGTTTTTTTCGAGACTGGGACAATGAGTCATTTTATAACATTGTTGCTGAGTTTTATCCTAGTAGTTTTTCATCAAGATACAGAACTCACATTTCTGACTAAGACAAATAGATATAGGTCACTGAAGTGACATTTTGGTTGGTTTGTCCAAGTCAACTCCAAAGTGATCATTCATGCCACACAACTGTTTTATCATGGATAATCTGACACTATCTGATCACTGAAGGAATTCATATTACTAGGTTTGCTCGAGAAAGGAACAGTAATATTATATATCTATTTAATCAAATTGAATGTCTATGACATGAAACTGATGCTAGTAATTTTACAATATAAACACCCTATAGAAAACGCATTATATTTTACCACGACTTTTGCTTGCACAGTCTCCACTAAAATAATGTGATAAGTATGAAATTCCTGTGATTTTCCCACCTCCATACCCTTGAGTCATGTAAATCTGTTTGAGGTGTTTGTTCACCCCAAAAAAGTCTCAGTATAAACTTAATTTGCTGATTTCATGCTGTCGGAGTGGCTCGCCTTACTAATCAGTTGAATGATTCTTTCCGTCTGTGTGAAGAAATTTTTCTCTTCTGTAAAAAGTTCCTAACTCATGAAATTGCACCTAATTACCATACTGCAAAAATTGACAGGTCTCCCTTATGGAAAAAAGTAAAAGAGGAAGAAGCTTGATATCATGCGAGGTGTATATAATGTGTGGTTTGGACCACAGGTCAGAATCATTGATATTCTGCAGCTAGCTATGATTTTAGATTTTTTAAGGAGACCTTTTGTCAATTCTTTTTTCTGTGTGAAAAATATACCAAACACCAAGCAAAATTGACAGCGTTCAAGAGTACGGATAGTTGATCACAGTTTCGTTCAGGGTTTTTAAAATTTTTTTCCTATTTCAAAGCATCTCCATTCAAATTGGGTCCATTTCAAAGGCAGCTGGCATCATGCATTGTTACTAATATGGAATGAATTTTAATTTTTAACTGACATGTAGAATAAAAAAGTTCTTGTAGATCATTTAATTAATTTTTGAATTGTTTCTGAAGAGCTATGAGAAGGATCATGAATTATGTTTTTATCGACATGAGTATTTTACCATATATCAATGTCAAATTGACATGCCTCATGTCGAATGTGTTTCTACTGAAGACAAAATTATTTGTATTCATTACCATTGTAAAGTGTTTAGCAGATGGTGACATATTCAATTTAGAAATATTAGCATTATGATTGCATAATTGATGGGATTCAATTAGGATATACTTTACTTCATAGTTAATGTGAAATTGAGTTTGAAAGATTACAACAAAATTAATCACTTATAATTTAATTTGGTAGCTGGCTGCTGCGCTTTCCATTTATCTTATGGAGACATTGAGAAAGAACCTTTGTTTATTAATTCCTTGCAGAAATGTTGAATGAACTACATTACTGTAAATCGATAAAGTGTAGTTGTGATGGATACATCCACTTATTAGGTAGAGTGTTCCCCTTAAGAATCTTCAATATATAGACAATTGCCCTGCTTTTGCCTGATCAACAAAACACTGACAACTGGATACCCTTTGAAGGGTATGGAGCACTTGGGTAGTAATAGATCCAACTAAGATCTGCTCTTTGTTTTGATGTGTACTTTGTGTTTTGTATATACAATGTGTGCACACTTCCAAACCGCTATTATAATTCGGAAGCCAAATCATCTTTATCTCTTTGAGGCAATGCATTTAAAAGGTATATTTGGGTTCAAAGACAAAGTAGAAATAATCCTCTACTGAAACTTTGTTCTTCCATGTGGCAGTTATAACGATTTCTCTATTCATAAATATGCAGGATATGCCTATTATTACTGTCGATACGGTGCAGGTCCTGTTAATATTACAGACTCCCTCATTAAACAGAATATCTTGTTTTCAAGCAGTATTATATTATTTGTTGATATCAACAAATATGATGAGCAGAACTTGGTGAGTCAAAACATGTAAAACTTAAAACAAATATTTAAGTTGCTGAGCTGGGTAATTCATTTATTTCACTGTTAAAGTACCTTTCTATCACAGCATTCTTGTCTGACAGCTTTAGAATCGTCTAGAAATTTCAATCACGTAAATCACCACATCAGTTTTACATCAGTTTGAAATGCTTGCTCATCCGGAAATTCTAAGAAGCAATTACAGTTGCCAATTTCATACTGTCAGCTTTGGTGATGGATATTTCTTACTTGCAGATTCTGTCCAATGAAGCATCTGGGCACTAATCTCATTTTTCTAAAGAAAAATTTGATTATAGCTTTTCTTGCAATGGCACAATATCAGTTTATAACATGCTTCGTGCTTGAGTATGCAGGGAACTCTCTGTAATTCCTTGACTTTCATAAGAGTAGAGGGTTGCAGGTAAGGAATATTTCTCATTTGAAGGTTTTTGTATCAATTGGAGTGACGGAGACAGATGTCATCTTGCAATAATGTCATTCAATTTCATCCAAACTGCGTTGCTGCCCTCACATGGTGCCATTCTTTCATTATCTTTCCTAGTAAGTATTGTATGATTCTATCATATATCATAGCCTTAGCTGAATATGCAATCATTTTGAGAAAGATTTGGTTGTCAGTTTAGCATCTGTGTTATTCTCCAAAAATCATTCAGCATACTTGTACCTTCATAAACAGTTTATCTGTTAAGCTTTATTGGGGTCTCCTCCATTTCTATAATTTTGATGAGTATCAATGTAATTGTAAATATCGTAATGAAATTATTACAACCTCTTGAAATTGTGCGAAACAGTGACTCATTGACTTTTATTTGAATTCCTGAAATAGCTTTTTATCTTACTTGACAATCTTTCTGAATGGAATGGAATGGAATGGAATTTAGAAATGAGCTTTCTGTCATTGTCTTTCTGACAGCAGTCAATTACATTAAATTGCTTGAAGCATTCCTAACTATGAATTATCACATTTAATAACTGGAAATGTAATTACAAAATCAAATCAAAATCACCACTAAATCTAGTTTTGGAGGTTCCTTGACAATGTCAATATTTTAATGGGTTACTAATGCTGATTGATGTTGGTAATAATTGAATTCTAGTCATTAAGCTGAAATGAACAAAAGTCTCATTTTGTTGCAGCCTTGAAACAGGAGTATTTGTGTGTCTCAAATATGATCTGTTTTTGTATGCCAAAAACTGAAATGTTGAAATTGATGGGTAGCCTAAGGTAATATTGATGTTGAGTTATCAGATAACTTGCCTCTCACCCTCAAAGTGTAGTCTCCCACACAGTTTTCATGGCTATCATTTCAAAATTCCAGTCACATAAACCACAAAATCAGTTTTACATCTATTTGAAATGCTCCCTCATCCAGAAATTATAAGAAGAAATCTCAGTTTACTAATTTCATGCTGTCAGCCTGGGTGATAGATGTTTCTTTTGCTTAGATTATGTTCATTGAGGTTTTTATTCCTTAATTTCATTTTAAGATGAAAAGTTTTATTGTAAGGTGATTTGCTCTGGCAAAGAAATCAATTTATGATATGTTTTTCAAGATTCAGTATGGAAACTGTAGCCCTGCAACCCTTTCATTCTAACTGGCCTCACAGAATTCACTACATACTCTCTAAGGCCCTGGTAATGTTATGAACACGTGCTTCCTAGTTAGAGGCAGGAGGCAGCTAGATTAGGCCTACCCGTGAAACCTATCGAGGATCAATCCAATGTAATCGAAGCTTCATGCTTTAATACCTTCTAATCTCCTTAAGATGTTGAGAGCATGAATCTTCATGTCAAGTCAACATCGATTTGTAGAGCTTTTTCTGCCATGGTTTGAAGTGGGTAATTTGGTGACATTCAGTTACAGTGCCGCCTGTAAGTAACTGAAACGCATGATATTGTGCCATTGCATCAATGTTAAACATCCTTAACCGAAATGCGTCTGGAACGATGAATTCTCATGCGATGAGAGGAAAACATTTTGGGTCATAAAGGCCGATATGTGAGGCATGTGGGATAAAAATAGCAGCCAATTTTCTGTGTGAAACGCAGGTCGCAGGCCCAATGTTAAAACATAGGGAAGGGTGGTTCACTTACTTATCAAAGACTTTGACCCATACCTAACTCCGACTACAGCAAAGAAAATGGGCTGCTATTTTTATCCCACTTGCCTCACACATCGGCCTTTATGACCCACTTTGTTTCCCTTTCATCCGATGAGAATTCATGCCTCCACAAGCAGTTTGGCTGAGGATGTTTAGCATTGATGCAATGGCACAATGTCATGCGTTTCACTTACTTACAGGCGGCACTGTACATTATGTCATCTACATATAAAAAGATAGGCTGCGCAGCAGCAAACCTTCAGCGAATAACACCTTTAGAAGATTACAATAATATCATAAAATTGGTGCGTTTACAAAATTGCTTATAGGTATGCAATAGCGATCGAGTAGTGGCCTTCCATTATCTCTATTCTTTCAATGATTCATAAAGTTTTATACGCATCAAAAAGCACTGCTAAATTAATTGCATAGGTGATTTGTTTAGAAAAATGCATTACTGTATATGCAATAGTGGGGAAGTTTTGGCTCCGATATAAAAAAATTATTTTAAAATTTTTTTCTCAATATTACAAAAACTGTAGAATAGCCATCTGTCAGACCTTGAAAAGGTACAACTAGACCATACAAGCCATATGTGTACCAAACTTCATCCATGTATATGGAATAGTGACCGGATGTTGGGCCAGAAACAAAAATAATAATTTTTATGTTTTTTTCAATATTTGAAAAAGTATATAATATTTTCCATCAGACCTTTCAAAAGGCACAACTAGACCATATTGACCTTATGTGTACCAAAGTTTATCCATGTACATGCAATAGTGAGCGAGTTTTAGCCCAAAAAAAAAAAAAAAAAAATGTTTTTATATCTTTTCTCATTTTTTCAGAAAGTATAGAATATCTGTCAATGAGACCATCAAAAGGCACAACTAGACCATATAGGTCACGTGTGTACCAAATTTCATCCATGCACATGCAATAGTGACCGAGCCTTGGCCCGGAAACGAAAAAAAATTATTTTTCTATTTTGTTAATTATTTCAAAAAGTAATTAAGATCTATTCATCAGACCATCAAAAGGCACAACTAGAGCATACAGGCTAGATGTGTACCAAATTTCATCCCCATACATTCAATAGAGGCCGAGTGCCAGGCCGGAAACTATCTATCCGCCCGCCGCCCGACCGCCCGCCCGCCCGGCGGACGGACAGCATTTTTACCCAAGTGATTACAATACCTTCTTCGAACTTCGTTCGCTGAAGGTAAAAATAACGTGCACAAGGCACTTTAAAGGGCATTCTGCAAATCATCTAACTGCTGTGGTGTTTTGTCCTAATTGTTGACCTCGTGTTGTCTTGACAAATTCTCAGTGTGCTATAAATAGATCGGGGTGGAGAAGCACCTCAATGACATCACAGGACTCCCTCCTTCCAGTTTTTCTAGGATTGTTTTCCTTGGTCTCTAAAATGGTATTTAAACAATGTGCATGTTCCTGGAAAGTTGATCAACACAATCTTCGCCTAATTAAACCAAGTGTGCAAAGTTTGAATGAAATTGGTGCAGTATTTTGTCTCAATAATTTGTCCACAAGATTCCAGAGAAGACCAGTGACAATAGGGCAGAATGCCCTAAAAAACAGTTTTCTTGGCTAACATCTTTTAAAGGAATAATTTCAAATTTGAGCTACTTAAATCAGAAAATATATTGTGCATCCATTTAAAATGTTTACTCATCTAGAAATTCTGAGAAAAAATTTCAGTTTATCAATTTTATGCTGTCAGCCTTGGTGACGGATATATTTCTTATGTGCATATTCTGTTCAACGAAACATTTTAGCATAATTCCCATTTTTTAAGTGGTGAAATTTAATAATATTTTTCCTTGTAATCGAAGGGGGGAGGGTTGGTCTAGTGGTAGCATGCTGGGCTGCCAATCACTGGGTCCAGGGTTCGAATCCAGCTCTTGCCAGGTCACCTAGGCCAATTATTATATGTTGGACGGTTGTTTCAGTCAGCCTTCACCTCCTTGCCATGTCCTCCTCCTGTCCCTTTTGGTCTACCAAGTGCATAAATACAGGACGTAAAGCCCCAAGCATCCATCCATCCTTGAAATGGATAAATATCAGCTTTAGTTTGAGTATGAAAGGAACTGAATTTTTTCGCATAAAAGTCGAAACAGGCAAAAATTTATATTTTCACGAAAGACATTCAAATGCTATTATAAAAGTAATTGTCACAGTTAAGTATTTCATATTAGACTTTTTTGAGTAGGAGAATCTGATGTGTAAATGAAATTGGAATACTGATTAGTTTGTCTTCAATATGACAAGACATGCAAACACTTAATTTGCCAGATTATTTAACATGGGAAGATTTTTGTAACAGTTGAGGTGACAAAGACAGATGTCATCTGGTAATACTGCCACTCACTTCATACTATGAGTAATCGGAATGGTCAAATTTGAATGATTTAATGGAGGTTATAAATAGCCAATTATTTAGGAAGCAGTATAGCCAGTGATTAATCTTCATTTTTTCAAGGCTGTTGTCTGACAGAAAAACAAGTGCCTTAGACATTAACTGCTACTTTGTTTTTTTTCACCTTTGCCTTATGTAGTGGCGGCACTAGCTTCAATAGATGGCAACAGGTTTACAATACGTGTACCACAAATGCAAATGTTTTTGCGAGCCTCCTGAAATGGAATGCTCATTCTCTGAGCTGCTTACCAGTTCCATTTTGTTTGATGTTAGAAATCAGATTAACAATGGCACTTATCCTCTTGAAAGTCCAAAGCTAGATTTATTGTGTTTTGAGTTTCATTTTGTTATTCCAATATTCAGATATTAAAAGTCATAGTTTAGAACTAGACTTGATTCAAGCAATGAAATTTATTAGACCGCTGCCAGAATGATGATGATTGCAGAACTTATCTGCACAGCCATTCCAAATGCATGCCATTCCAATCAGACAGAGTGCCTTTTAGGTATTCAAGGATAAGTTATATGATAGTTGCAATTAAGGTGGCTCGCTACTCATGGTGCAGCAATGGCGGCGTCACCATAGCAACAACAGTCTAGCGAGCAGTGTGGACTGCTTTTTTGGTTTTTTATAATTCCGTGCGACTGCCGCTTCGTTTGTCATTTGCTTCACTTCTATTAGGGTTAGAAACTTCTGGTTCAAAGCATTAGATGCGCTATGAACAGCATTATAATATGCCAGAGATTCAGCTCTATGGTCCGAATAGAAACTTTTTACACACGATTTTCGGCAAGCAGGTCTAATCTCTAAAAATTGACTTTGAGATATAAATAAATTTTTATCTCAATTTCTATCGCGGTAGCAAAACCTTCTCTTCTGCATTTTATTGTTCCTAACAATATTTGGAAATTAATAACAAAAAAATGAGAAATCCTATCTCGTCAATTTTTTTTAGCGCCATGGTTTATAAAAAAAATTAAAATTGTCAAAATCAAAACTTTTAATCCCAGCCCCTTGGAAAGTCCTTTAAACTAAATATATCTCTTTGAAATTGTAATCAGCAGTTCCATTGAAGTTTCTTCTTTAATTTCATGCATCATTTCATAATATGGGATGCAGGACCACTGAATGGCAGGACAAACTTCACAGAAAGAAAGAAAAGAAAAAAATTGAGTTTTTCAGGTTTGCGTGGACTGACTTTCTTGTACATAACCTCAAATATTTTGAAAAAAAAAGGCTGGTAGCGATCACTTTTTTTTACATATCCTTGCTATAAACTATATTTTGGATCATTCTAAACTATTTTTGAGAAATCCTATCTTCGAAAGTTCACGAGTATCGAGCCACCTTAACAATGCATCGCATTTCAAAAAAAAAAAATTTTTTTAAAGATAAAACTACCTTTATGAAAAAAAATATTTTGTCTGACACTCAGGTTGCAGATTTCTTAGGCAGGAGAAAGAGATGGAAAAAGATTACAGTGTTTATAATTTAAAGTAATTCGTCATCTTAATTGATGCAAATATGCTTTCATGATTGAGCAGCTATTCAAATCATTTCTCCTGCACAAATGATTTTGATAAATTTTGTGCCTGCATGTCTCGGATTGAATGGAGATATATATTCAGAACTAAAGATAAAAGAAACTTTTCAAAAAGATGGATAGAAAAATTGCAGCCCCAGTTCATGGTATTGATGGGGGTGGGTTGATGATATGGGAGAGTGAGGGAGTTAACATGTACTCCATGAGAGAGATCTTTTTCTTGTCTAATACAGACACTACCATTTGACTATTAAAATCAAAATATGCTGTTGAATACATTTTAACTCATTATACAAAAATGGTTTGGATTCAGCTAGATGCACCGTAGGGCAGAGTTGGGACAGCTGAACCAAATTTTAGAAATTGCTCTCCTGCGCATATGTACCTTTACAGCTTTCAAGGAAAACAAAAATGGAACTGGTGGTTTAAAAAGTTGTCTAAACAACCACTCCTTTGAGTTATGGCACGAATCTTACAAAATACTTGCATGTGTTTCCCACAGATCTTAGAGAATTTACAACAATGACTGTCCATAAACTGATCGCATCATTTAAATCAGAGGTAATTCCTTTGTTTATCTGCACTGTTTATTCAGTGGGAATATTCCACTATTTCCTCACGTATGAATTGCATGAATGCCATATCTACTTCATTTGGCACTGCTATACCTTTTTGGGCCATTTAGCCTTGACAACAAAGGACTGCCATCTCGTAAGTGCTACTTGAGTATCACCCTGTGTAGTAGATGGCTGTTACGATACTCAGGAAGCAATTGACCAACACTCTATTGTGGTGTGCTGGGTGTGTTACAAACGTGAAAGTAAAAAAATATAGCTTCATGTGGTTATCTTGTAATTTTATTGTTGATGAAATACAAAGTCACAAGGCTTAGAATTATTGTATTTTTTCATTGAAGTATCATTTTGTATCTTTTTTCTTAAGCAATTATGACTTATGAGCTTGTTTGAACTCAATTTTACTTGCATCTTGATGCCTGATATATATTAATTGAAATCTCCATCTATTTTTACTTACATGTAAATAACATCAATAACATGAAGTGAATTGATAAAAGAATGTTTAATTGAATATCTAAGATTTTCTATTTATTGTTCGAGTAACATATATCACCATTTCACTTTCTGATGCACTTGAAATGCTGTTTAATTCAGATTTTTTTTTAAAATGTGCCATCGGCCTATGAGCTGGATAATATTATGCCTTATTATGCAGGTAATGTTCCATTTGCAGGATGACGAACTTTTCAGAACCAAGTATCCCAGTCGGTTTTGCTTCCGTAACAAGTCGAATTCATATTTTCCTTGTGCAGATCTCTTGACTCTTTTTTTAATTTTTTTTTAATTAAAATCTTCAAAACAGAACAAGTACAATACCATGGTATGAATATCTCTCATTGTCACGTGTAAACCTCAAAAATTACCCTATACAGTATATAGCACATATAGAACCATAACATGCAAATTCCAACAGAATATTTCAACACTTGTCACACCCGCAAATTATGTTTAATATACAGCTTGTTGTAAAAGTCCAAACATTATCCCCAAAATTCCCAGCACAATATTTCAACGTCTCATATATATAAAAATAGTACTTTAACACCAATCAATTACCAAAAATAGAACATCAATATTTCATAATACCACACATATACAAGTTCTCCAACTCAATATTTCATCGTCTTCATTATATAAACATCCATTCATTAAATTCCAATCAATTTTGTATATATACATAAACAATTATTTCCTCCACACATCACCATAACACCTTGTATATACAGATTCTCCAACCCAAAATTTTATCGTCTTCATAATGTATAAGTATCTATTCCTTTACCCATGTAATAACCAATCAATTATATACAATCTCAATTATTTAATAGTATATATACATATAAGAAAATGTAACGTAATAACATACTAACACTCTCCGATATTCTTTAGTAAATAATCAATGTAAAAACGTAACTTTTCTACTAGAAAAAGCATGTTTTTGTTTCCTTTTATCACTTTTACTTTTTTAAGAATAGAACAGTGATCCATTATTTCTTTAAAATCCATTTAGAACAAGCTACATCTGACACGTACTTTTTCTCAAATTTAAAATTATAGCGACGTTTCCATTTTGTGAATCTAGCAATTGATAATATCATATTTACAACTTCATGTATGTCATTTTTTCCTAACAAACCAACAAGGACAATTTCTGGGTTCACAACAACTTTTCTATCAAGCATCATTTCAACAACAAACTTTAAAACATTCCAAATTTTTCCTAATATACAACATTCAAACAATAAGTGATCAACATTCTCAATTTCTTCTAAACACATAGTGCAAATTCCATTCGATATTTTCATTGTTTTTAATCTTTTCTCAGTCATGACAACACCATGAAAAATTTTCCAGTTGAAATCATTACATTTCCTTGGATTAAGCCTATTATTAAAATTAATTGTAAACCAGAGATCAAAGTTAATTTTTGTTTCTTGTTGATTATTCCAAAACTTAACTTTATCCATCCAATACCGCTTTGATCTGAGCTCTACTGACTTGTTAAGATCTCTTGACTCTTAAAAAACTTCAAGGATGGCTCTCGGTAATCAATCCAAAAGCAATTGAAGCAAATGTGATTTTCTGCCTAACTTGCTTTTCTTGCTTCAGTACCTTCTAATCTCCTTAAGATGTTGGGAACGTGAATCTTCTTGTCAAGTCCACATAGTAGAGCAGCTTCGCGCAAAAAATGGCCAAAATAGTTACGAGCCAGACAAAAGCGTGAAATTTTCGGCATGTGTACTTTGGGCCATGTCGGACAAGAATTGCCTAAGCTCCAAAAAAACAAACCTAGGGAAATGCATTTAAATTGGTTTCCATGGCAACAAGTACCTATTTCGAAAATCCTTCCCAAAATATGATTAAAGTGATGCTATATCAAGGATATTGATGCTATTGCGATATTTTTTGGCAAAATGAAGGACAATTAAATGTGGCATAACACATGATATGAAATATCTTTATTTACCCAGGTGTGTTACCATGGCAACCACAGTTCATATGAAAATGCTCTTAACATCTGCTTCATCAGATTGAAAGTTTTATATTTCAGTCAAATTTGGGTCTAGAAAAATGATTTTTGTGTCAAATTGTCAGTCATTATGTCTTCTTAAGAAATGTAAAAAAGTAAGGTGATAACTCTGTTTGTCTTGTCACCATGGCAACAGATATCAAATATTACAAGTAACTTTTTGTTACTACGTGAACATGAGCAGTGCTAATAGAGGCATACTTACAATTTTTGTCCTCAATCATTCATCAGCTTGAAGCATTGAATGTCAGATATGCACACGGGGGTTCACATACGGACAATTTTGAAGTGTGTTGTCATGGCAACCAAAGATAAACAATTATAATATTTTGTTGTATGTCACACTTTAGGGGGTATTTACGGGAGTTGCAGTGGAACAATTTTTATGAAACTTGGCAGAAACAAACACAGTATCTTCAGTATGAAGGTAGCAGTTTATTTTTGCAGCTTTGTTAACCCCTTTTGACTGTGGTGCCATCTACTTGCAAAAAAAATGTGTTTTGATATATTCTCATAAATCCCTTCGTTTCATATTTACACAATAAATGGAAGAATAGATTTTTAACATTAGATCATGATTATGATACCTCCAACCATCAAAATAAATTGTTTGCCATGCTTAAATCATGAAAGTTGAAGAAAATATCACATGACATGAATATAAGAGAGGGGTAAAATGCAGAAATATCAAATGTAGTAAAATTTAAGTATATTTTTATGAAGTTATCTTCCATAAAAGTAAAAATATTGCATGTTAGAACCCCATTCCCAGTCTATTTGGAAAGCATTCGATCAAGCCATTATTTTAATGTAAATTTTGTTTACAAATATATGGCTGTTGGTTGCTATGGCAACCAAGTTTGAATTTGTCAGATTTTGCGATAATTGGGCAAAAGTCTTTTTTTTATGGAATATACTTTAACCAACTTTATCAAATGTGTACAAAAACATTTATTGAAAAGTCTTTTTTAAGATAAGGGTTAGCAATTTCAGGTCTCATGACCAAATAAGGGTGTTGCCATGACAAACATGGTCAAATTTGACATGAATTGAATACTTTTCAAGTAAATTGATGTGTAACCCAATTTATCTTTCAGGAGGAAGCTTGATTTTTACTCTTTAAGAGAGCTCTTGATTAATTCTTTCATATTAAATAATATTTGTGATGAAATTTGCTTTTATCAGTTGCTATGGCAACAGATTTGAATTTGTCGACATTTCTTATAATGTGATATAATTGGCATTTTAGTGTTTTTATGCATGTTCACACTTGGTGAAACTGAAAAGAATAGTGCTCTGAAATGCTGATTTTACAATTCTTGGGAAATCTATTAGGTCATGTGACCTGAATTTAGGGTAACCAGACTACAATTGCTGAATTGTGAGATTTTTTCACTAATTGATTTTGTTAAGTTTGAATTTTTCCCATTTTTGTTTCCATCAATGTAAATGTATTCTGCTTTACAATAAGTCCCTATGTCAAGTCTTTGAAACCATGTTTATTAACATAGAAAGCAATTGTTATATGTTGCCATGGCAACCCAGCCTAAGTTTTTCATTATGGTCCAAAGATAAGTTACTGTAGAGGTGTATACTAGTAGGAAAAGATAGATGTTACATGAATTTTAATATTGATTTTTGACATTATTTCATATCATACTGACAATGTTACACCTATTGGTTTCTTGGGTCACATGACCTATCATAGTGGTAAACACATTATTCGTAAGACATACCCAAAATAATTTAGTCTAACATTAGGAGGAACCACCCTTTATTGGCTCCTTCAATAGTTTTTTGAATATAAGAAGTATCCTACTTGAAGGCCGAAGTAGCTAAGATCTGAAGTTTACTTTTTTTCTGGGAGATATGCATCTTCGAGATGCAATAAAAAGTCAATGGTTTGGGTTTCTCACTTATCAGTATCCATCATGCATTTTCTTTTTTCATTGTTGTCATGGTAACATTATGATACATGTAAAAGTTATTCAATTGTTTAACAGGCATACACACATTTGGAAGATATGAGTTACCACATAAACCTCAGCCTGGATTGATTTGGGAAAAATAAGACATGTTCTTGACTAATGACAATGTTAGACTATTATTTTTGGGGTTTTAACCTCTTAATAGGTCAAGTGACCTCAGACATCAATGGGTATGACATTTTCAATATGATAGATGCGCATAGGTGTTATTCCATGTAACATGCAACATTTTTCAGTGATGCGTGGCAATAATAATCACCATTCTCATACTTTTGCCACAAAGATAAACTTAGGCTGGGTTGCCTTGGCAACCAAATAACAGTTGGTTTCCACGCAAAATATACTTTGTTTAAAGGTCTTGACAAAGAGACGTTTTTGCAAAGCTAAATATATTTATATTCATTTATATTTAAAGACATTTCAACGTATTTACAAAAAATTGTAAAACCTGCATTCCAGAGCACTAGTCTCTCTAGTTTCATCCATTTTAACCATAAATAGATTCACTAAACAGCGATAAAATGCCATTTATATCACACTATGAGAAATGTCGACAAATTCAAATCTGTTGCCATAGCAACTGATAAAAGCAAATTTCAACATAAATGTTATGCAACATGAAAGAACTAATCAAGAGCTCTCTTAAAGAGTAAAAATCAAGCTTCCTCCTGAAAGATGAATAGGGTGATACATTGATTTACTGGAAAAAATTATTCAATTCATGTCAAATTTGAACATGTTTGTCATGGCAACACCCTTATTTGGTCATGTGACCTGAAATTACTAACCCTTATCTTAAAAAACACATTTCAATAAATGTTTTTGTACACTTTTGATAAAGTTGGTTAAAATATATTCCATTAAAAAAAGACTTTTGCCCAATTATAGCAAAATCTGGCAAATTCAAACTTGGTTGCCATAGCAACCAACAGCCATATATTTGTAAACAAAATTTACATTAAAATAATGGCTTGATTGAATGCTTTCCAAATAGACTGGGAATGGGATTCTAACATGCAATATTTTTACTTTTATGGAAGATAACTTCGTAAAAATATACTTAAATTTTACTACATTTGATATTTCTGCATTTTACCCATCTCTTATATTCATGTTATGTGATATATTCTTTTACTTTCATGATTTACGCATGACAAACATTTTATTTTGATGGTTGGAGGTACCATAATCATGATCTAATATTATAAATCCATTCTTCCATTTATTGTGTAAATATGAAATGAAGGGATTTATGAGAATATACCAAAACACGTGTTTTTCGCAAGTAGATGGCTCCATAGTCAAAAGGGGTTAACAAAGCTGCAAAAATACACTGATACACACACACTGAAGACACTGTGCTTGTTTCTGCCAAGTTTCATAAAAATTGTTCCACTGCAACTCCCGTGAATATCCCCTAAAGTGTGACATACAACAAAATATTATAATTGTTTATCTTTGGTTGCCATGACAACACACTTCAAAATTGTCCATATGTGAACCCCCGTGAGGATATCTGACATTCAATGCTTGAAGCTGATGCATGATTGAGGACAAAAATTGTAAGTATGCCTCTATTAGCACTGCTCATGTTCACGTAGTAACAAAAAGTTACTTTGGAATATTAGATATCTGTTGCCATGGTGACAAGACAAACAGAGTTATCAACTTCCTTTTTTACATTTCTTCAGAAGACATAATGACTGACAATTTGACACAAAAATCATTTTTCTAGACCCAAATTTGACTGAAATATAAAACTTTCAATCTGATGAAGCAGATGTTAAGAGTATTTTCATATGAACTGTGGTTGCCATGGTAACACACCTGGGTAAATAAAGATATTTCATATCATGTGTTATGCCACATTTAATTGTCCTTCATTTTGCCAAAAAATATCGCAATAGCATCAATATCCTTGATATAGCATCACTTTAATCATATTTTGGGGAGGATTTTCGAAATAGGTACTTGTTGCCATAGAAACCAATTTAAATGCATTTCCCTAGGTTTGTTTTTTTGGAGCTTAGGCAATTCTCGTCCAGCATGTCCCAAAGTACACATGCCGAAAATTTCACGCTTTTGTCCGGCTAGTAACTATTTTGGCCATTTTTTGCGCGAAGCTGCTCTACTAACATCTGTCTGATCGAACAGCACAATTTGCCTGAAGGGCAATGAGGTGGAGTGATTTTTAGATAGATTTTTAGTGCATTTCAGTGCCACCACACTTTGAGGATACAAAAAAATATTGTTACACTGATAAGGAAGCAACCTGAAAAACACAAGCTGTGTCTCTTGCTCTAGTTTGTCGGGCAAACCATCCATCAATTAATTAACTGTCCAATATCCAGGGAAGATCAAAACCTTATGTTTCTATAAAAGAAAATGAAGAGAACTATAGATATATAATATATTTTTTTTTCTGAATAGTATTATTCATGCCTGAGAGATATTGACAGTAATAATATGTTTGTCAGCAATATTATACAGTTATCGCACAGCACAGAGGGCAATATCAGTTTTTATGGCACCGAGGTGACTAATATTTTGCACGAGGGCGCAGCCCGAGTGCAATATTAGTCACCGAGGTGCCATAAAAACTGATATTGCACGAGGTGATGTGCAATAACTGTTATATCATATGGTTTTTTGTGACAAATGAAAATAAAAGGGCTGGAATTCTGATGTCTAGACTCTTTTTTTTTGTTTCTTTTGACCCACGTTTTTAAATGTATCTCATCAAAATTCAATAAATATTTCACCCAAAAAAAGGGTTCTCTCTTGTGGAATGATATACTTGATGATGGGTCTCCTTTAAATTCATTTTACTATTTTTTTTGGCAGACTTTATATCTCTTAACACAACAAAGTCACTGAAACTGGGGGGAAAAGGTTTTTCGGCCTCTTAATCCTTTATAGGCCTACTGACTAAAAATAATAACGTAAACATTACAAAAAGTCGATATCCACTTAGCCCTTTAAAATACATCCTTTGCCACCAAAATCATTTTCCTATCTATTTCCATTACTGGGTGGTGATTCATTTTTTACTAAAACCAAGAAACAATCTTGTGCTGTCGCAAGTCTGTGTTTCTTTTGAACTACATATTTAAAATGTATCTCATCAGAAATCAATAACTATTTCACTCACAAAAAAAAAATTGTTGACACTTTTGGAATCCAAAAATTATATACTTGATGATAGATATTATTTTCGATTTTTTTCTGAAACTTTATAGCAGACTTTTGACCTCAATACACAAAAAAATAACTGAAAAACCGGCAAAGACGCTATTTTTCGGTCACTTATTGCTTCATTCTGATAAAACAGATAATGTAATCAGTACAAATAGACGCATCTTTTGCCGCAAAAACCAGCTTTCTAACTGCCTCCGTTGCTCTGCATTGCATTTTTTAGTAAAATGAAAAAACACAATCTTTTCTCTGCTTGTGGTTGCAGCAGCACTGAAATATGGTGCTTCCTCTCAGGTCCGTCCAATCTTTCACATGTTAAAATGAGCGTATATATAATGCGTGCAGTATCGTAGAATATTGCACGGCTGTAGGCCAATGAGAAGTGAGTATTTCCGCTAGCCATATGATATTATGTAATATCATACGGCTAGCTGAAATACTCTCTTCTCATTGACCGACAGCCGTGCCATATTCTATGATATGGCACGCATGTTATTGCACACTCATTTTAGCATGTAACAGATTGGACGAACCTGAGAGAAAGCATCATTTAGCTCAGGGTCGCTCGGAGAATTAATTTAAAAGCAATACTTCATTGTGCACAAAATTACATCAAACGCTATTATGCTAAATCCAACATATAGCGGGGCAGATTTGTCATGAATAGGGGGTAATATTTCATTTATACATGGAAGCATGAAACTTGGCACATCGTTTAAAAACATCTTAAAGATTAAATTTAGATAGGGAGCCACTTCAGATTTGACCTGGTTGACCTATGGCAGCCATTTTCCAAAATGCCGGCTAATTCTCTCATTTTCCTGCTTTCTGTGAAGTGCCTGCAGTTTGACCACATGAAAACAGTGGTCATTATTTCTTCTTAAGGTCTAAAAAACACTATCAATTGATTCCTGGGTTGAACTAAGGAATTTTAGGGTGGTCATGGTCCATTTTGTTATAACTGTTGAAGAAAATGCAGTATTTTCGCGGTTTTCCATAATTCTATGGAATCTCAATTAATATTTAAATAGACCACATATTTGAATTCCTTGTAAGAAGAGCTTTCAAATGATTGGTAGCATCACTAGTTTCCGTGAATTCTTTATCAAAATGAACCTCAGAACCGAAATCTTCAAAAAACTTGAGATTTTCATTTTTTCCCTTTCCACTCCAAATTGACGAAACCCATTAATGCGGGTAATCATTTGAAAGCTCTTTTTGTGAGGAATTCAAATATGCAACTTATTTCTATATTCATTTATGATTGGCGAAACCACGCAAAACCGCGAAAATACAGTATTAGAGTTGATAATTCTACCAAAATGGATTCTAGAAAGCCTGGAAATAGTTGAGGCTACTAAAAATGTTGTAGTAATGTTCTGAATACCTAGAGAAGGAAAAACAAACACTATTTGTATGCATTCTATTTATACAAACTACACAGAAAGCAGCAAAATTGAAGAATTGGCGGCCATTTTGGGAAATGGCTGCCAGTAGCCATCTATGCTAAATCTGAGGTGGCACCCTATCCAATTATATTTGTAGAGATGTTTTTTAAGTGTGCGCCAAGTTTCATGCTTCTATGTATAAATGCACTATTTTTTTACATACCTGCCCCGCTAATAAAATGTGTTTTTCCTGAAAAAAATTGCATCATGTTTGGTACATATGGCTAATAGATTACATAGGACAGGCTTCAAGATCTTGGCCAGGAATTACTGCCAAACTCACCACTATCTAGCATACACAAAATTTATTCCAATTTTAGCCTATCTTATGTAAAATTTTCTCAGGAATTCAATTTTGAAGAAAAAAATGCACCCACTCTTTTATTTTGGAAGTTACACCCCTATTTGTAAAGCCCCCCTCAGTGCACTAATACCACTAATAAATATACTTGAATTCTATGATGATCCATCAAAAAATAAGATAACTACATGGGTATGAATTTTTTGTTTAAATGACAAACATTTTGTGGTGCTAAATCGCGGTTTTTTATATTTCGCTTAGTATTCATTTCACAGGAATAATTTTTTACACCATCAATCTCAGCAGAAAATAAGCTTCATTTTGAGTACCAGCAACCTATATTTCCGAGAAGTTTAGCCCAAACCAAGGAATTACCCTTTTCTGAAATAAAATTCTAAATAACTTGCATTTTTTTATGGAGGCAGATATCGAAAAAATAACACAAACTCGTTTTAATGTAAATATCTGCGCATAACGAGTTTGACTTTCAGACCTGTATGACAAAAATTGACGAAATGCAAGTTATTTAGAAAAATGACATATTTTTTTCACACATCCAGAAGTGAAAAGCAGCGGCTTCATGTTTTGTATGTGTGAACCTAAATACGCAAAGAAAGGACATTTTTATGTAGTCTGTTGCCTTCATCTTGTCCTTCTGGACACATTGGTATATAATTCATGTCCATAAACATCTCACTGACATTGAAAAAATAATAATCAAATAGGAGCTTCACCCCATTTTAATAAATTGTTTTTACTTTTGTCACTTGACTTTGTTTCAATATTCTGTTCAGAGACCCACATATATTGGTGCAAATTACTAAAACTGGATGCCATTTTAAACTTTGGACAATAGGGAACGTCATGGTACTTTCAATAATCATGAAACTTTGATATCTATCAAGAGAGAGACAGTCAAACTTTGATGTCTGAAAAATGTGTCACCAAAAATTAGCATTTCTCGCACGTTTTTTCACTTAAATGATAGGATAGCAACTTGAGATCATTATTAAGACAATTAAAAGGGTCACCATCAGAGAGAGCACAATTTTTTACACAAGATAGAATATATTTTAAAATCTATGATAAGTTTTTGTGGCCTGGAGAATTTTTTCACACTTGTGGCAGTAACTCCTGACTAAGATCTTGAAGCCTGTCATAGAATCACAGCTGTTCTCATTTTAGTGGTTAGCATTGCTGCAGTATCATTGCGTGCTTTGCCTGTTACCTGTCTTTTTAAATACTTACCATCTAAATAGTGGCAGATAAGACATATTTTAGAATGATGGTATGATTCATCTGAAGCAGTACCACTGAAGTCAAGGGATAACACTCATCTGGCTTAAAGAAGAATACTTACTGACTGCTCTATTCCAAGCACACAACTGCCACCCAGAATAAGCTTGAGATTTAGAGCCCACGGAATTGTGGAACACAGCGATACCAGGGAACTTTGCAGTACACAATACATTCTATGACTGTGTGATAGATGATTGCAAATACTTTTGTAGAAGCCAAATGATTATAACACCTGACCCTACTGTTGTTTTACTTTTGAGTTAATTCTTTAACATTACTCTTTTAAGCAATGATGTGCTTTTTGATTTAGCCTATGATAATCAGGGCAGTAACTCAGATTTTTGAGGAGGGGAGGCACAATGAGGCAGGGGGTACCCAGTTGGCCTGAGATGCATTGTGATCAGTTTGGAGCTCGAATTCCATCAAAAAAGGTAAAACAACCTTGTATAACGGACATGAATTGTTTCTTTCGCCTAATGCTAGGGACAGTACTTCTCTTGGTAACAGCAAACAAATAATATGTAGCCTAACGTTTTTTTCCAGACTGGGAAAATGTGTCATTTAAGTTTTATCTTTATAGTTTTGTCATCAAGATATAGAAGTCACATTTTTGACAGAGACAAATGGATATTGGTCACTAGACTGACATTTGGGCTGGTTTGTCAAAGCCTACTGCAAAGCGATAATTCATGCCACACAACTGTTTTATCATGGATAATCTGACACTATCTGATCACTGAAGGAATTCATATTACTGGGTTTGCTCGAGAAAGAAATGTGTATATCCATTTACTCAATATCTATTACTTGATATTGATATTATTTTGACAGCATGAAGTAAGTGTACAATACAAATACCTTATAAAAAATACTTTAAATTTTATCACAACCTTCGCTTGCACAGTCTGCACTAACGGGATGTGATAAGATTGAAATGCCTGTGATTTTCTGGCCCACTTAATTTTCCCACCTCAATACCCCCAATCTCCTTAAGATTTGAGTCACGTTAATCCGTTTCGAATATCTGCTGATCAAAAAGTCTTAGAATAAACTCAATTTTCTGGTTTCATGCTGTCAGACTGGCTCACTTTATGAATTAGTTGAGTGATACTTTCCGGTTGTGTGAAGAAAAGCGTTCTTATTCAATTTCAGAAGATCTGTCCGTCTCATAATAAGCATCTCACTCATGATGCAGAATCTTCAGTTTATGGACCATTGCCCTGCGTTTGCCTGAACAACAAAACACCGATAACTAGATACTCTTTGAGAATCACATTTTTTTGTTGGTGGTTGTGCATGGGGCACTTGGGAAGCAATAGATTTGCTCTTTATTTTTATATTTACTTTGTGCTTTTTATTTACAATGCATACATACTTCCTAGATAGTTATTGTAATGCAGATGCCAAATCACTTTTATCATTTAATACTTTTAAAACGTACAAATGTGTTCCAAGTAGAATCCTGTACCAAAACTTCTTCCATAATCAGTTATAACGATTGCTCTATTCCTAAATATGCAGGACATGTCTGTTATTACTGTCTGGTGCAGGTGCCTGTTAATACTACAGACTCCCTCATAAGACAGAATATCTTGTTTTCAAGAAGTATTATTATTTGTGGATATCGACAAATATGATGAACAGAATTTTGTGAGTCAAACTTGTAAAATTTAAAACAAATATTTCAGTTGCTGGGCTAGGTAATTCTGATTTAAACCACCAGGAATCCATAAGAAGTTTCATTTATTTCACTGTCTAAGATTGTCGTTCTACTAATTTCTAGCACAGTATTGTTGTCTTTCACCTTTAGAATCATCTTGAAATTTGAGTCACGTAAATCACCACATCAGTTTTACATCAGTTTGAAATGCTTGCTCATCTGGAAATTTTAAGACAAAATTACAGTTTACCAACTTCATGGTGTCGGCTTTGGTGATGGATATATCTTAAGTGCAGATTCTGTCCAATGAGGCATCTGGGCATAAATCTCATCATTTTTTTCAAAAGGAAAATGGATTACAACTTTTCTTGCAATAGCGCAATATTAGTTTATAACATGCTTCATGTTTGAGTATGCAGGGCACTCTCTTTCTTTAATTCCTTTACTTCTACTACTAGATAGGGCACTGGCCCCCCAGATCTGCTAATTTGTAGCCCCCTGATTTGATATTCTGTAGCCCCATAATTTGATATTCAGCAGTGGTAATTGACCAAATTAGACACCTGACGTAGATATAACTGACACAAAGCCGGTTCTAGGCACTTCGAAATATGAAATAGTATGACATCAAGCCATTGCACAGATCAGAGTTCTGGGCATTCATGTCACACTTTGGGAGGACTGCACTGTTGAATCATATGTACCCATTTTCTTCCTAAAATCATTCCTTTAGTCTAAAAATTGAGCATCAAAATAAGCAGTGCTCGGAGTGGCCTGAACACCTGGTATCAACTTGAAGCTAAAGGGGGTGTGGCCTAAAGTGAATGACTGGAAATCCCCCAATGTAAAAATAGCTGTATTGCACACCAGGGCTATGAGTCACTGGAAAATCCCAAGATTTAAAAATAGCTGTATTGCACAACAGGGCTATGACTCACTGGAAAATACCCGGATGTAAAAGTAGCTGTATTGCACAACAGGATGTAACACATGAAACAACACACACAAAAAACAAACTCATTATTCGATTTAAAACTTTATTTCACATATAAATAATACAAATCAGTCTCAACAACTGTTACAATATTAAAATTTGATCCATTTTTTTAGCTCAGTTGAGGCCGGAATGCCGGGGGGTCTTCCAAAAGATGGTCTTTTTCTTCCAATGTTGCTTTCCGCCTGTGTTTCCATATCTTCTTCCAGTCTGGACTGTGCTCTTCTCACTGCAGCTTCTGCTGGTATAACAACTTCCATCTTTGGCATATCTTCCTTCTTTCCATTGGTCTTGGTATCGATTAAGATGAGATTACTCTTTCCGCTCTTCACAACTGTCTTAGGCTTCCCCTCAGCTTGTGCTTTGAAGTGTTCCAGAACTGCCTTGTAATTCAAAGAAGACATGATGTGTTCAGGTGGTTGGTCCCAAATGAAGGATTATTTTCAGTGTCATCCAATATATAGTTTACTCCGCATTCTCTTCTTCATCAGACTTGGCCTCCTCTGGATCTTCCTCTAGGTCATCATCAGAATCATCCTCTGAATCTTCCTCTGGATTTTCAGTGACAACTCTATTGAATACTGGCTTGTACTGTTTTATAGCCATCCTGGCCGCATCAATCCAGTCAAGGTTTTCAATGTCATGGAGCTCTTCCACTTTTTCCATGATTTTTTGGTGAATATGACTGTTCTCACTCAGGTCCATCCAGTTTTTAATGAAATTTGCATAGGTTTGCCGAAGATCTCTTGTCAATTCTTTCATGTTGTCCGCAATTGTCTTTTCTCTGGCTTCTTTTTTGCTCCATCCTTCTTCGATGTATTGTTTCTGTTCTTCTTCCAAACATTGAACCCAATTTCTGCACACTTCCAGTCTTATTGGAGCAAAACATAGAAACTCAGTCTTCATCTTCTTACTGGGATGAAATTGGCTGTAGTGTTCCCTTGGTCGTTTAAGTCCTCGTCCCACTCCTTCCTGCTGGTTCCTCACACATGGCTTTAAATGCTCTTGTAGGTCATCAATGTTGTCTATAGCAGTTCTGCAGTCAATACATGAAATCGTGTTGGAATGACTAATGTTATTGTCATCAGAATGAAAAGAACAGTCTGTTGAAGAGCCTTCTGTAGAATTTGCAGCCTTGTCTTTTTTAATATCCAAGATATTTGGCTGGAAGCGTTTGTTTTCATCCGTTGTCTGCTTGAAATCGAGCAATAAATGGCCAAATGGTCTGGATGTTGCACTGTCATAATGCTGTAAAAATTCCTTTACTCCTCTTGGATTTACTTGTCTGGCAAATGTCATGACAGATTGTAGGTCATTCGGATTCTTGAACAATACAACGTAGTGACAATTCCGTCTTTGTGTAGGACTTTTGCTATAGTAGAGATTTTGACAGAGCAGTACCACACTCAGAGATCGATGGTGTGAACCCTCATAGAAGATCTCTGTCATACGAGGATCATCTCCGCATGACGTCATCAAATCATCGATTATTAGAAAATTTGCAATGTTTGGATCAAAGAAGCTAGGATGATCTATGCCATGAGGAATTCCCTTAATAAACTCCACCTTTGGTTTTACTGTAGCCTGAATAATATCGTACATTGGCTGCCATCTTTTATACAACCACACTATTCTTTGAGGGGATGGACTAACCATAAATTTGTTGTATTGCAAAATATTCTTCACAAGTGTAGTTTTGCCACAGGCAGTAGGCCCATTGAGCAGCATAGTGAAGGGATGTTTCAAAACGAATCTGTCAATCTGATGTACTGTTTCGAAGTTTTTTTCAAAATCTCCAACTGCACACCCATCTTGATGTTTGTTATGCTGGGTCATCATATGACGTTTCAGACTAGAATTTCTTGTGAAAGAAAGACCACAAATTGTACAGACATTCTCATCCATGACCGATGTACACCGATCGAACTCAAAACAGCAACTGACCTTGAGGAGATATCCGTCTCCTTTATATACTGTGCAGCTACCTACCTGACCCCCCTACACAATAATGGACCAACCCAAACAACACCTGCATGCACCCAATTGCACTTTGCACTGTACTCTACTGCACCCTACACTGCACTCTGCACTCTGCACTTTGCACACTGCACTTTGCACTTTGCACCCTGCACTTTGCACTTTGCACCCTGCACTTTGCACTCTGCACTCTGCACTGCACTCTGCACTTTGCACTCTGCACTCTGCACTTTGCACTCTGCACTTTGCACTGCACTCTGCACTTTGCACTCTGCACTCTGCACTTTGCACTCTGCACTCTGCACTGCACTTTGCACCCTGCACTTTGCACCCTGTGGAACCCTGCACTGCACTTTGCACTGCACTTTGCAACCACTTGCACCTGCACTTTCCACCCTGCACTTTCCACCCACTTGCACCCTGTATTTTCAACAACAGCTGAGCAAATGTTAGCTGTCTTATATAGTGATCAGATCACTTGAAATTGATCTGGCAGTCTAAAAATACCTCCTGGAATGTGGATTCCATCCAGGAAACACCTAACTTCCGTCAGATAAGGTCTTGAACAGCAAAAACAGTCTGACAACATCCAAAACAATTGTTGACAAAATGGAGCAATGTTATTCTATCCTCCCAGAAATTCTGGAATGTATGGCACATCCAAGAAAATCTGATATGCCTCGAACAACAAAGCAGATATTTTCCAAGAGCATTGTGTAAGCAAATACACCATAACTTTAAAAAAGACAGTTCAGGGATAAACAAGAGGTCAGGGTGAATGCCTCATCATGTTACAGTTAGGATCAAGTGTCTTAAAAAGTGAGTCATGACAGATGTCGGCATAATCCCATAAGATATAAAATGAGTCATCAATGGGACTTGTCACAGATGTCAACATTTTACTGGTCTACAGGTAAGAATTTAAAACAGTTGTTGAGGCTAAAGATCAATACATAACACTGTTGGGGTCAATTCCTCTAATATCATCCAGTGCTTCACATATTATGGCTTAAAACTGGTGTTTTGCATCGAAATATAACATTTAGTTGCCACCTGTCAAAAATTTGACAACAAATGCGTCCTAGTGAAAGGATGCCTAGAAGATATGGCTATGAAGAGAGAAAATTCAAAGTCAAATTTGCTAAAGAATACATGGGAAGAAGACTGGTGGATGTTCAAGAGCAACTCAGAAGACTGTTTGAAGATGTGGTTGCGAGAGCTTTGAGGGACTACAGTGGAGAAGATAGAGCTAGCATCACTATACAGCACAGTGACCTGAGAAGAGATATAGTCATACACATGAGAAGAAACAGAGATATTTCGGCTGAGGCAATCATGAACAGGATAGAAAAAGTTCTTCAGTCCGATGAGACATTGGATATTGACAATAGTTTTCAAATCAACTTTGGACTTCTTAGAACAGACAGAGGTGGAGGAAGGGTGGCAATAACAAACACAGATATTCGAGACAAGAACAACTCTCTCATCAAGAAAAAGTGTATCACAGTAATTCCGGAACTACCTGATGATCAGACCTGTGCTGCAAGGGCAATATCAGTTTGCATGGCAAAGTTGGTTAATGACCCTCATTTGAATCATTTAAAGGAAACTAAAAGAGCTCACAGACTGGGAAAGAATGCGCAGAAGGGAAGAGCCCTGGATCTGCTGAGAGAAGTTGGCCTATCACATGAGACACCTGCTGAGATCAGAGATTTTTGGAAATTTGAAAATCATCTTGATGTGCAGATAGTAGTACTGGATGTAGCTGTAGGATACGATATTGTCTATGCTGGAGAAACAAGAGACAGAAAGATCTTCTTGCTCAAAGAGGGTGAACATTTTCATGCGATCACTAATATACATGGATTATTCGCAAAGAAGGAAGTCTGCACAACATGTTTAAAGTTCTTCTGGAAGTGTTCAACACATCACTGTGAGTTAAAGTGTCATATATGCAATAGAGAAGGCTGCAAATGGGAGGAGAAGATACATTGTAATGACTGTAATAGAACATGCAGGAATAGAGAATGTAATGATGTTCACAAGCAGGCAGGACAGTACAAGGCTGGAGAGAGAAAGGGAGAGGACAAGCTTTCGAGATGTGAACAGTACTACAAATGTAAAGACTGTAACAAACTATTAGATGCTACAAAGAGATCGAGAGAGGAGCATAGATGTAATGAATGGTTTTGTCAGTGCTGTCAAGAATTTGTAGAAGGTGAGCATTTATGCTACATGAGAGGAGCTGAGCCGAAGAAACCGAGAGGCAAATTCCTATTCTTTGATTTTGAATCAACACAAGATGAAATATCAGAGTGTGATGAGGGATATGTATATAAAAGAAGAGAAAATTGTCAAGATTGTACAGATGATTACACCTGTTCAATATGTAGAAAGTGTAAAAACTGCAAAACTTGGCATTGTGGCTTGAAACATCATTTGCCGAATATGGTTGTGGCTCAGTCCTCTTGTGACTCTTGTACAGATGAGGAAACTCACTGCGAGTCTTGTGGCATACAGTGCTCATCACATTTAGAAGGAGAAAATTGTGCGGATTGTTATAAGAAGGAGGTGATGTTCAAGGGTTTTGACACTGTGGATAAATTTGGAAAGTGGCTGTTCAGGGAAGGACACAAAGGAGCAACTTGCATTGGTCATAATGGCAGAGGTTATGACTACATGTTCATTTTAAGCTATCTGCTCAATAATGGGATTTTCCCTCAAGTAACTTGGACTGGTTCAAAGATCATGTACATGCAGGTATACAATTCTTTAGACATCAGGTTTGTTGATTCTTTCAGTTTTCTGCCTATGGCTCTTAGCAAATTGCCTAAGACATTGGGGTTATCAGCTAATTTGAAGAAAGGGGATTTCCCTCACAAATTCAATACTAGGCAAAATTTCAATCAAAGATTCTTTTCTCATTATCCTGCTGCAAAGTATTATGGAGAAGGTCTAGATAAGGAGTGGCATAGGTCAATGACTGGTTCATATGACATGCATGAAGATATGTATTCTTACTGCAAGAATGATGTTATAATTTTAAGAGAGGCTTGTTTGAAATTTAGAGGTCTAATTCAGGAAGTGACATCAGTGGAAACAGAGGATGGTATCCAGAATGTAGATCCTTTTTCTCAGGTTACAATAGCTTCGACTTGCATGCAGATATATAGACAGAATTTTCTTAAGGAGAGGTATGAGGCTGTGGGAAGGGATGGTCAAGAAATAACTGTAGAAAAGAAGGGGGGAAACTTCTATCACAACAAAGAACAACTACCTTCAGGAGAAATCAGTGACAAAAAATTCAAAGATTCGGACATTGCTCACATACCTCCTCAGGGTTATGTGGCAAGATATAATCATAGTTACAAGTCTATTCAATGGCTTGAATCTGTTGCTGCTAGTTCTGGTGTATTCATTGAACATGCCAGGAATGTAGGAGAATTCAAAATTGATAATTACAGATTAGATGGCTATGACAGGCAAAATTCTATTGCTTATGAATTTCATGGGTGCAGATGGCATGCTTGTCCGAAATGTTTTCCTAATAGAGATGCAAAAGACCCTCAGACAGGACAGACAATGAAAGAAATATATGCTCATACTTTAGAGAGAGAACATTACTTGAGAAAGAAATTCAGAGATTTAAAAGTAATTTGGGAATGCGAGTTTGACCAGATGGTCAGAAATGACAAAGATTTGGCTGATTTTGTAAAGAACATTGATGTACCTGAAAGGTTAAAGATCAGAGATGCTTTCTTTGGTGGGAGAGTGAATGCTATAAAGCTTCATTATCAGGCAAAAGAGGATGAAAAGATTTTCTACTATGACTTCACATCCCTCTATCCGTATGTAAACAAATACAAGGATCTACCTTCAGGACATCCGACAATAATAACAAAAGACTTCGATTATTCATTAGGATCATATTTTGGAATTGTCAAAGTCAAAATTTTACCTCCCCGGACGCTTTATCACCCGGTTTTACCCTATAGGTCAAATGGCAAATTGAAATTTCCTCTCTGCAGGACTTGCGCTGATCTGGAATCTCAACACCCTTGTCAGTGCAATGATGAAGATAGAGCAATAGTTGGAACATTCTGCACTCCTGAAATTCATAAGGCAATTGAAAAGGGTTATGTTGTCCTCAAAATATATGAAGTGTACAATTGGGAGAGAAAGTCTTCAAAACTGTTTGCGGAGTATGTCAATACATTTTTAAGAATTAAACAAGAATCTTCTGGCTATCCCGAGTGGGTTAACAGTGAGGATGACAAAGATGAATACATCAGATGCTATCAACAAGCAGAGGGAATAGATTTGGTTAAAGAAAACATTAGGCATAATCCTGGTCTCAGAGCAGTAGCTAAATTAGCATTAAATAGTTTCTGGGGAAAGTTTGGGGAAAAGACTAATCAGACTAAGAGTACATATATTACAGATGCGACACAGTTTAGACTTTTGGCAAATGACCCGACTAAGGAAATATGTCTTGTTCATAAAATAAATGACTATTGCTTATCAGTAGAATACAAATCTCAAACTACTTTCGAACCTGACAACATGAAAACTAATGAGGTAATAGCTTGTTTCACAACCTGTTGGGCTAGGCTGAAACTTTACGAGATAGTAGATTTCCTGGGAGAAAGGGTCCTCTACATGGATACTGACTCTGTTATATTCAAAGCAAAAGTAGGAGATAGCATGCCTCCCTTAGGTGATTATTTGGGAGAACTTACAGATGAACTTCCTCCTGGTAGATTCATCAAAGAATTTATTTCATCTGGGCCTAAATCTTATGCGTACAAGCAGGATGATGGGAAAGAGAAGACAAAATTCAAAGGAGTGACTATCAATAGAGTGAATTCTCAATTTGTCAACTTTAATAGCATCAAAGAAATTATTTTTGAGGGCAAAGAAATAAAACTTCCTCCTTATGATCTTTTTGTAAGAGACAAACTTAGGGGGGCAATATACAATAGAATGATGGTGAAAACTGTCAGATTAGTATATACAAAGAGAATATTGCTGGATAATTTTGATACCCTACCGTATGGTTATGTAGATGTCTAAAGTTTTGTATACCTGTATAAATATACAATTGTACCTTTTCAATATTGTATATGTAAATTTGTATCTTATATAACTTGTACAGTTGAATATATATATTAATAGAAATTACAAATGTATGTGTATATTGAAAATGTTACTTGTATGTAATAAATGTTGAAATTGAAAAATGTTGTTTGTTATAAATCAGGGCTTAGTGTTTTAAATTATCAGGAGATAAATGACTCTGTGGAATCTGGGTCAAAAAGGTATAGGGTCTAATAGTTCTAATATAGATCAAATAGACCTAGAGTCAATAGGTAAAATATATCTAAGTCACTGAGGTCATTCATTAATTAGGACACAGGTCACAAAGGTCAAAGAGGGACCACAGTGCCCTATCTAGTAGTACTTCTTAAGAATAGAGGGAGGCAGGGAAAGAATATTTTCATTTAAAAAAACACGTTCAAATGCCATTGTCATCGTGAGATATTCATTAATCACAATATTTTTTATTAGTTAGTGACATATAACTGCAATTGAAATACTGATTTGTTTGTCTTCTATTTGTGATGGTATCATTTGCCTTTTGACTAGACATGCAGACTTTTAATTTTCAATGCAGATTATTTCACATTAGAAGGTTTTTTGTATCAATTGGTGTGACAGAGACAGATGTCATCTTGCAATGATGTCATTCAATTTCATCCAAACTGCTTTGCTGTTTAGTGTCTGTGTTATTCTCCAGATATCATTCAGCATACGTTTCCCTTCTCAGACAGTTTATCTTGCATTGAAATTAATACAAAATCTCTTGAAATGATTTTAAAAGTGACTCATTGACTTTTATCTGAATTCCTGAAATAGCTTTTCATCTTAATTTACATTCTTTCTGAATGGAATGGAATTTAGAAATGAGCTTTCTGTCAATTACATTAAATTGCTTGAAGCATTCCTAACTATGAATTATCACATTTAATAACTGGAAATGTAATTACAACATCAAATCGAAATCACCACTAAATCTAGTTTTGGAGGTTCCTTGACAATGTTAACATTTTAATGGGTTACTAATGCTGACTGATGTTGGTCATAATTGAATTCTAGTCATTAAGCTGAAATGAACAAAAGTTTCATTTTGTTGCAGCCTTGAAACAGGAGTATTAGTGTGTCTCAAATATGATCTGTTTATTTATGCCTAAAACTGAAATGTTGAAATTGATTTACAGTCTAGGATAATACTGATCCCGGGATACTGATATTGAGTTATCAGATTACTAAGATATAGCTTGCCTTTCACCCTCAAAGTGTAGTCTCCCACACAGTGTTCATGTCTATCATTTCAAAATTCCAGTCACGTAAACGACCAAATCAGTTTTGCATCCGTTTGAAATGCTAGCTCATCCATAAATTGTAAGAAGAAATCCAAGTTTACTAATTTCATGCTGTCTGCCTTGGTGATGGATATTTCTTATGTGGTGATTATGTTCATTGAGGCATTCATTCCTTAATCTCATTCTAAAATGAAACATTTTATTGTGAGGTGATTTGCCTTTGCTAAAAATTAATTTTTGTCAAGATTCAGTATTCTAAACTGTAGCCCTGCAGCCCTTTCATTCAAAGCGGCCTCATAGAATTCACTACATATTCTCAAAGGCCTTGGTAATGGTATGAATATTACATCTCTGAATTAAATATACAAGGTGCTATAAAACTGTGTAAACCATTCTGTCGATGTTCAGCTTTGAAGGAAATTAATTTATGGAAGACATGCTTCCTAGTCAGGCTTGCAAAAAAGTCTGATCTAAGAGAGAAAAAAATTGGATTTATTTTATTCATATCAGATTTTTTAAATTTAAATCAGATTTTAATCAAGCTCTCATATTTTTTTCAAATATAAAGGTTTTAGAATCACTGGAAGTCATTATACAGTGCCGCCTGTAAATAAGTGAAACGCATGATATTGTGCCATTGCATCAATGCTAAATGTCCTCAACCAAACTGCTTCTGGAAGCATGAATTCTCATCCAATTAGGGGAAAACAAATTGAGTCATAAAGGCTGAAATGTGAGGCATGTGAATTAACAATGGCAGCCAATTTCCTTCGCTGTAGTCGGAGTTAGGTATGGGTCAAAGTCGGTGATAAGTAAGTGAAACACACTCTGGTTGGTTAATGCACTTTTGAGCTTTTTGAGGGCTACACTGCTATTTCTTCAAATGCTGCTGTATTAAAGGCAGTTCTGTGTATTTCATCCAAATTTTCGGCATAAGGCTTCCAAGAAAATATGTCAAGGGAAAAAAAAAATTTTTTTCAGGGGGGGGGGCACTATTTTTTAATAGTAAAAATGCTATTTTTAGCTTGAAATATGAAGAAAAATTTCAAAAAAAGGCCGAGGGATGACTTTTAATTGTAGAAAGGCAAATGAGGTGTCAAATAAAAGCAGAGAAGCAGTGCTACAAGATGATGCAGGCGCTTTTTTGAAATTTTAATTTTAATCCCTGTTCCATGGGGTTTTAGTTGAAACTGAGCCATTTTATGCATCTTTATTGGGAATAAAAAAATACTCAATCCAAAATTCAAAAATGCGCCTCCAGGATCATAAAGTGCTATTTCTCGTCTTTCATTTGACACCTTATTTGCATTTCTACTATTGAAATTCATCCCTCGGCCTCTATTTTAGTGTTTTTATCAGATTTTAAGCTTAAGATAGAATTTTTCCTATTAAAAGATGCAGTGATCCCCCCGAAAAAAAAATTTTTTTTCCCCTGACATGTTTTAGTAGACTCATGATGCCGAAAATTTGGAGTAAAACTGTACAATTGCCTTTAATTGAGCATCATTTAAGAGCATTTCAGTTCTGTCCAAAAAAGCTGATAAGTGCATTAACCAACCAGAGCAGGCCCAATGATATTTAATAGGAAAGGGTGGTTCACTTACTTATCAAAGACTTTGACCCATACCTAACTCCGACTACAGCGAAGAAAATTGGCTGCTGTTGTTTTGCCATATGCCTCACATATCGGCCTTTGTGACCCGTTATGTTTTCCCCTCATGGGATGAGAATTCATTTTTCCACAAGCAGTTTGGTTGAGGAAGTTCATCATTGATGAATGGCTCAATATCATGCGTTTCACTTACTTACGGGCGGCACTGTAAATGATTAAGAGCCAGTTTTTCTATGCTTCATGCACTTCACCATTTATTTTGATAATGATGCTCCTTTTAAGACCACATTGAGAAATTGAATGACACATTTGTCAGATATCATCTGTCTTTGTAGTCTCAATTGAAACAAAAATGCTTGGATGATTGAGCAGCAACACAGGCACTCATCAAAATAATTTACGTGTGAAATAATTTGATAAATTTGGTGTCTGCATGTGTGGCAGTAAATGAAATTAAATGAATACTTGGAGAGCCACTGTCCATAAAATATCAAAGGAGTGATTTAAATTACTAACGATGACCACAGAATCTGTATTTAATAATTACTATTTTTTGTTATTGTTGTTTTCTTGTTTAATGAGTGCTACTTTTAGCATGAGATTAGGAATTTGGCACATGAAAGAAGATATATTGTCTTGTATCTTAAAGTGGATTACAGTAAGCCGAAAACAATCCTGTAATCTGCATCGTAGCTGTGATTCCTCACCAATTCAAGTGTGAAGGCGTCAACTGATTCATAATAACATTTAAACACAAACAATTTGCAGTTTTCTAGCACATAGTGATTTTCAATTAAAATCATTGATTTAAATCATGATTTAAATCAACTGATTTAAATTATGCAACCCTGCATGGGCCTCCTTGTGAAGCATTCAACTTTTGGTACATCTCAATCCCGTAATAAACTCTCTAGAAATGGAAATCCATTCTACCAAATGCTCCAGTCATGAATGACATCACATGCATCCCCAAAATGGCTTCCCCAAGCAAGGAATCCCCAAGCTTCATGGGTCACTTAGCAGCATTTTAATTTTGGGTCTGTGGGGGGGGGATCAGCGTATTTACAATTTCATTGCAAATTCCCATCTCACGCCACAAGGGCTGCTTACACTACTTTGGGCCTACAACTGGATACTCTTTGAGCATCACACTTTTTTGTGCATAAGTGGTTGTGCATGGAACACTTGAGAAGCAATAGATGTTTATTTTGATGTGTACTTTGTGTTTTGCATCTAAAATGCATACATACTTCCTAGACGGCGATCATAATTTAGATGACTAATCATCTTTACCATTTTGAGGCAATACTTTTAAAACGTACAGATCTATAGGTTCCAAGTGGAATCCTGTACCGACACTTTGTTCTTCCATAATCAGTTTTAACAATTTCTCTATTCCCAAATATGCAGGACATGTCTGTTATTACTGTCTGGTGCAGGTGCATGTTGATATTACAGACTCCCTCATAAAACGGATATCTCGTTTTCAAGCAGTATAATTATTAGGGGATATCGGCAAATATGATGAATAGATCTTTGTGAGTCAAAACTTGTAAAACTTAAGACAAATATTTAAGTTGCTGGGTTCGGTAATTCTGATGTAAGACACCAGGCATCCTGAAGAAGTTTCATTTATTTCACTGTCTAAGATTAGCATTCTAGCACATTATTGTTGTCTCACAGCTTTGGAATTATCTCTTAATTTGAGTCATTTAAATCACCACATCAGTTTTACATCAGTTTGCAATGCTTGCTCATCCGAAAATTCTAAGAAGAAATTACAGTTTACCAATTTCATGCTGTCAGCTTTGGTGATGGATATTTCTTATGTGCAGATTCTGTCCAATGAAGCATCTGGGCACAATTCTCATTTTTCTAAGGAAAAATTTGATTATAGCTTTTCTTGCAATGGCTCAATATCAGTTTATAACATGCTTCATGCTTGAGTATGCAGGGAACACTCTGTAATTCCTCAAGTTGACTTTCATAAGAGTAGAGCGTTGCAGGTAAGGAATATTTTCATTTAAAAATGTTGAAGTGCCGTTGTCATCATAAAATATTCTTTGATCACTATATTTTTATTAATTGGGGACATCTAACTATAAGTGAACTGCTGGTGTGCTTGTCTTCAATATGAGATTGTATCAGTTGCCTTTTGACCAGACATACAAACATTTAATTTTGGGATGGTTTTTGTATCAATTGGGGTGACAGAGACAGATGTCATCTTGCAATGATGTCTTTCAATATCATCCAAACCGCCTTGCTGCCCTCACATGGTGCCATTCTTTCGTTATCTGTCCTAATAAGTCAGGTATGATACTATCATTTATTATAGCCTTAGCTGAATAAGCAATCATTTTTAGAAAAATTTGGTTGTCAGTTTAGCATCTGTGTTATTCTCCAAAAATCATTTAGCATACTTTTAACGCCATAGACCGTTTTTCTGTTAAGCTTTCTTTTGGTCTTCTCCATTTCTATAATTTTGATGAGTATCGATGTAATAGTAAATATCATTATAAAATTATTACAACCTCTTGAAATTGTGCAAAACAGTGACTGATTGACTTTTATTTGAATTCTTGAAATAGTTTTTTATCTTACTTGACAATCTTTCTGAATGGAATGGAATGGAATTTAGAAATGAGCTTTCTGTCATTGTCTTTCTGACAGCAGTCAATTTCATTAAATTGCTTGAAGCATTCTATGAATTATCACATTTAATAACTGGAAATGTAATTACAACATCAAATCGAAATCACCACTAAATCTAGTTTTGGAGGTTCCTTGACAATGTTAACATTTTAATGGGTTACTAATGCTGATTGATGGTGGCAATAATTGAATTCTAGTCATTAAGCTGAAATGAACAAAAGTCTCATTTTGTTGCAGCGTTGAAACAGGAGTATTTGTGTGTCTCAAATTTGATCTGTTGTTGTATGCCAAAAACTGAAATGCTGAAATTGATTGGCAGCCTAGGGTAATACTGATGTTGAGTTATCAGATCACTAAGATATAGCTTGCCTCTCACCCTCAAAGTGTAGTCTCCCACACAGTTTTCATGTCTATCATTTCAAAATTCCAGTCACATAAACCACCAAATCAGTTTTGCATCTATTTGAAATGCTCCCTCATCCAGAAATTGTAAGAAGAAATCTCAGTTTACTAATTTCATGCTGTCAGCCTTGGTGATGGATATTTCTTATGTGGCGATTCTGTTCATTGAGGCATTCATTCCTTAATCTCATTTTAAAATGAAAAATTTTATTGTAAGGTGATTTGCCTTGGCAAAGAAATCAATTTATGAAATGTTTGTCAAGATTCAGTATGAAAACTGTAGCCCTGCAGCCCTTTCATTCAAACTGGCCTCACAGAATTCACTACATACTCTCTAAGGCCCTGGTAATGGTATGAATATTACATCTCTGACTTATATATACAAGGTGCTATAAAACTTGGTGAACCATTCAGTCTATGTTCAGCTTCAGAGGAAATTAATTTTTAGAACACATGCTTCCCAGTTGGACTCTGGCATAAAGAAATGCAACTTGATTGTGACGCACATTTCCAATATAGGGGGCATAGGCCAAAGGTTACCAGTTGGCTGGTGACCAGTTGGTTGGCTACCAGTTGATTTGGTTACCAGTTGACATGGTTACTAGTTGACTCGATACCTTCATGGGTAATCTCGCTGCCTCTCACCTAGGCCAGAGCAGACAGGCCTCCCTATTATCTTTATTATTGTACGGGTCATTAAGCCTTTGTAAGGATAAACAGATTACTGTGGAGGTCTACTGTATGTCCCCAAACAGACACAATTTAATTAGCATTTTAAAGACAAGATTTGATAATGAAATGTTTGCATTCCTATGCTGATAACACAGTAATATGTTAATAAATTACAGTGCACATAGCTTAGGCCAAGAGTATCCAGGATAGTGAAATTGTGACTTACAAAATGATATTTATAATAATGTTTTCTGCTTCAATTATAATAGTTTGCATTAATGCACTGTTTATTAGATTACAACAGGTATAGGACAAAATAAGTTATAATAAATGCCTTTGTGAATTTAGGAATTCCATTCTCTTTCAGCCAGTGGACAGCTGTGGTATTTGGCACCATCTCGTAGTTTGTTTTGCTGAAGCATTAAATCTATCAATTCCAAAAAATGGAAGGACAATATAAAAGCATACCATGGTATCTTTACATGTATACTTTAAACAAAGTGTCGTTTGTCCATAAATTAATAGACAAAGAAAAGCTATAAAAAAACTCGCTGTTGACAGTTCTACATTTTCTGTTCTTGTATGGCAGTCAGAGTTGACAGCCTGCTGTCCTACGGTAAAATTGGCTGGAATTCGGAAGAGTGTACTCTGACTCTACAAGCCTTGATTAAAACTAGTCTGTGTTCACTATTAAGAAGAATGTGCAAACTCATTTTTGTGATAAATTACGGATGTTACAATTTAAAAGATTTAGACATGGTGTTACATGTATATTGTGTGGAATATATCACATGTTCTATTTGGTTTATGTCTGATTTGGAATCACTGAACAATATCACAGGTAACGGACATCTGCCGCCGAACCTTTGAATTTAACATGAGAAAATAGATTTATTATGATTTTGTTGATGCAGATAAACTACAAGGCCATTTGCTAAACTTACACGTCAATGGGAATTCTCTCGCATCAAAAGAAACTAGGAAAACTTGCAAAACTCGCCTTTTACAATACCAACGTTTTGCATTTTCTTAGCTTCGCCTTTTTTCACCTGATTAACAAAAGTACCATTTTTGGTTAGATTATCTTTTAAATGTCTGTGTCATCAACATCAAATCCCTTTTGTGAGCAGAGATTAAATTTCAATTGTCAACCTGTCATTAATATTTGTTAGGCTTTAAGCAATTAAAACATATTGCCGGATTCATTGTGTAACTTCTGAGATATTTACTTCAAGAATGAAATGTAATTACAAATTCCCAGCTAAATCAATTTGGAAATTGCCTTCCAGTCTGGGAGCAAAACGCGAAATTTAATTTTCAGATCAAAACTTACAAACTTGTCTAAGAATTAATCCTGCTAGTCTAATGGGCAACTAATAATGATTGATGTGACTGTGGATTGAATTTTAATCTCTTGGGAATTCTGGGATTTCGCTCACTGGCTCAACAGTCGTGAGCTGATGATGATTTAATTCCGTGCCAATAAAAATATTGCATAACCTGACTTTGTTTCCTGATAAATGTTATGAAAAATAGCAAATTAATTGAAGTTTTGGTTTATAATATGTCCAGCAAATTTCGTCTGTCTCATCCCATTTTTCCCTGACATGAATTTGACTGGGTTGGGTCTATTAAATCAAATGAAGTTTGATTTTTAGTCTCAATTATCCACTGAATTAAATTGAAAGTATCCACTGCTCAAGTTGAATTTAATAGTCTGAACCAGTAGTTTATTTTTGGAGCAATTGATAAGATATCCTGTTTCATAATCAATTTTAAGGAAATATGATATAAACAGGTGAAATTTTTTTATGGTACAGGATACTGTTGGTATTTCTGAAATGACGTATTTCTAATCCTTCCCTACTCAATGTTTGTACATATTTGAAACTGTTTTATTTGTATGCCTAGTGATCAATATTACATCATCTGCAGTATTTAATGCTGTTATCTTCTCCACACACTGGTGTTTATCATGTTGACTTTCCGGTACTTATTTCATTCGGAATTTTGTATTGACTTTCGTATTTCAGCTGTGATTCCTCTTATAGAAGTAAGGCTGAACAATTTCAACTGTACCAACAATTTGGAGAGAAAAGTGGCTGGAAGACCTGTAAAAAGATGAAGAGATTCATGGATAGACCCCAGAAAGGTCTTTCTTTGCCTGCAGCACTGCAAACATAGTTTTTTGATATGTGAGACATACAGCTGGACATTACAATTGTAATTCTTGCAGAAAATAAGAACAAAAACAGAGACATATGACTTAGTGACATATTTGACTATATGCTGATATGAAAAAAAAAACAATGTCAACATAATTCTACTGATAGCAAAATCGTTTCTCAGATTTCTTAAGACACATAGTTCTTTGTTATGGTATTTCATTTTAAGAATCATTTTAACCGTAAAACTTCAAGGACAACTATTGGCAATCAATCCTAATGCGGTTGAAGCGACTGTGATTTTCTACCCAACCACTCTTTCTTGCTTTAATACCTTCTGATCTCCTCATGATGTTGAGAATGTGAATCTTCTTTTCAAGTCTGCTTCTGTTGGACACTCGGCTGATGGCAAAGAGAATATGTTTTAGGTGCTGTAGTCTCATCATATTACAGAGGGTGAAATAAAAAAAAACCTTTCAACCATGACTGGAACTTATACCTTTCTTAGAATCAGCCTTTTTCAGGTGTTAAACTTTATTTCAGGACTTTTCCATATATTTTTTTTGTCCTGCTGTTTGCTTTTATATGACTTGAGTTAGATTAGTACTCAAGTGCATGATATTTGGTTCCAAAAACTCAAGACAAGCATCTGAATATTAACAAATATATGAATTAAGTGATACTTGCTTATCTGCGTATGATACTGGTCAGGAGTTCGATTATGCCTGGTGAGATATTACATCTGCAGACTTGTATGTAGAACAGAATGGCATACAACCTTTTTTCCCAGTTTTTTTATTGTTGACTTTCCAGCACTTTAAGTTGATTTGGATATCGATCGAAAAAGTTTTGTTGAGAGGTCTGCCAACAAGTTTGACTTGGAATGTAATTTCACCGGCTGAGTATTGACGTTTGTGTCTAAGCTGTGATTCCTCTTTAAGATGGGAAGAGCCACACTTTAAGCAATGCCAACAACTTGGCCAAGAAAGTGAGAGTTATTTTTGTTTGGCTGTTTACTCCCTTTTTAAATGTAAGATGTTAGACCGTATATGAGTAATTAGTTGCAAGATCGATGAAAATAAGTATTCATGAACGGTGAGACATTGTTGGACTGTTAATCTGCATAACAGAAATTGCGGATGGACATATTGACTTGAACTTAATGAAAATTATTACCTTGCTGAGATAATGACAGAATAGCATGTGTTTTACAACCATGTGGAAATTAAAACAGTTAATCATTGTTCAGTTGAACAGCCTGAACGCATGAGATAGATAGACAAATAAACTTTATTTCATGAGGGCAGAACCTATTAAGTAAAAATTATTGTCTACGATGTTTACATTTAGGGAGTGTCCAATTAACAAAAATCATTCTACCCTTAAAATATCAAGGACAGCTGTGTTGGCAATCAATCCATAAGCATTTGAAGCGACTGTGATTGTATTCCCATTCTGCTTTTCTTGCTTCAATGCCGTCTAATCTCCTTAAGATGTTGAGAAAGAGAATCTCCTTTTGTAAGTCCGCATCTTTTTGAACAGCCCACTCGGCTGAATGGGAAATAGAGAATGTCCTATGTTCATCATCATAACACAGAGGGTCAATCAAAAGAACCTTTCAGTTAAGACCGAAAGTAGGTGTTATAGTACTTCTTTAGACACAGCTTATTTTAGGCTGTAGAAATTATTGAGCTAATAATAACTGAAGCCTTATTGTTTCCATTGCTTCTATAAAATAATCCAATGATCTTCATTCTCTTTCATCCTGGAGGAGATTCTTGCATTATGTCAAACCCCTACCTTCCTTGTCCAAGTGTCACTCAAATAATGACTTGTTTCTGCATTGGATTTTTTTCTATTATTACTCGATCTATACTGCTCTAAAAATTCACTAGGTTTCTTGAGATAAGCGCTGATTACAGTGATCTCTCTTGTCAAGTCTACATCTGTTTGAAGAGCTCACTCAGCCCAAAGCCAAAGAGAGGATGAATTATGTGAAACTGTGATATCACACTCTTATTGTCATATCAGTGAGCTTTAGCAATGATTACAACTTGATGTAAAGAAGTTGAGGACCAAACATGTACAGTGCTGCCTGTAAGTAAGTGAAACGCATGACATTGTGCCATTGCATTAATGTTAAACATCCTTAATCAAAATGCCTCTGGAAGGACGAATTCTCATCCGATGAGAGGAAAACATTTTGGGTCATAAAGGCCGATATGTGAGGCATGCGGGATAAAAATAGCAGCCAATTTTCTTTGCTGTAGTTGGAGTTAGGTATGGGTCAAAGTCTGTGATAAGTAAGTGAAACGCAGGCCCAATGTTAAAAGATAGGGAAGGGTGGTTCACTTACTTATCAAAGACTTTGACCCATACCTAACTCCGACTACAGCAAAGAAAACAGGCTGCTATTTTTATCCCACTTGCCTCACACATCGGCCTATATGACCCACTTTGTTTCCCTTTCACCTGATGAAAATTCATGCCTCCACAAGCAGTTAGGCTGAGGATGTTTAGCATTGATACAATGGCACAATGTCATGCGTTTCACATACTTACAGGCGGCACTGTAGGTTGTTGTCCCATCAGTTTGATTCGGTTAGAGATGAATGGAAATCTCACTCTGCAGTCCTCTTCTTTCCTTGTCTTCTAAGTCCTCCTGGAGTCTTTCCTTTGGGGGCAATTTGTATCAGTAACTTTATCCGTGTATCCATCTTGGAATTCATTGTCCAAATTGTAGGCTTCAGGGTCTATAATGACGACTGAAGATCTCATAGATGACTAAGTCTTGTGACTTGGCCTTACTCAGGTTGTTGACATTAAAAAAACAACAACACTTGGACACAATTTGTTGTGGTTTCCAAACTGCTAGGATAAAATTCTGTGCTATTTTAGCTTCTTATCTATAAATTTATATTGTGATCCATTTTTTATTTTGAATATATTTTACGAGGATAAAAACCTGATCAGCAGAGCTGTTTTGAAACCGGGCCCTTCAATACATTTTCAGCTTCGTACAAAATAGTAGAAGATGATATTGTACTGTGTACGTACTTTAACAATTTTAGCTGATCATACAAGTTACCTTTTTCAATCCAGCTGTACACACATTCTTTGCCATCACACTCTGAATAAGTTTTTATAAAATTTGATGATTGAATGACGGATTTATAGATAGAGAACAGGTATGGTAACGACAGCCAGCCCTTTAACTTTAAGCCCAGTTCTTAGTGCTCACGAGGGTTGATTTCTGAAATAGCAGAGAGAGAGCGGGAGTCCTCGACTTGTTACACATTTACCCATGTGAGGGATCTTAAACTTGCCCAGCATACCAAAACTAGTACAAAGAACGCCAATTATTATCTGAACGACATCCAGCTTTTGCTCATGGAACTTCACTGACAATCTCGAACTCATGCAGAAGAAGACCTTCGGCGGAAAAATGGTACAGTACTCAAGGACTTCACTGACACAAGCAAATACTATTCTTATTTTGTGTTACTTCTTTTTTAGTAATTATTATAGTTTCTCAAAAACTGTTTTTGTCTGTAATAAATCATTTCATTCTCCCCCATCTCAATGAGTAAGGAGAACTTGCAAAAATGACCTCCACGAATACAAATTTTTTGCATTTCCTTTGTCTTCATTAATTCAATAGATGAAAGTACCATTTTATTGCAGAACTCTTGTTTAATGATTTTGCCAATTAAATTGAATCTCTTTCGGTGATGGAGATTAAAATTCATTTGTTATTTCATTTTGTAGGGCTTCAAGCAATTAAAACATATTGCTTGATTCATTGTTTCACTTGTGGGTTTTTTTTTCTTCAAGAATGAAATGTAATTACAAATTCCCAACTAAATCAATTTGGAAGCTGCCTTCCAGTCTGGGAGCAAACAGTGGCATGTGATTTACAGATCAAAACTTAATAGCTTGTCGAAGAATTTATCCTGCTAGTCTAATAGGAACTAATAATGATTGATGTGTCGGTGGATATCATTTTAATCTTTGGGGAATTATTCAGGAAATTCTCTCAATGGCTTAACATATCACAGCTGATAATTTAAATTTTTATCAGCGAAAACCTGGATTTGTTTTCTAACAAATACAATAAAAAATGGCATGTTGTGTTGGCTATATTATGAAATTGGGAGACTGTTTCGTTTATATTTAATTATGGTAGAGTGGAGTTTTCTCTTTCAGACATAAATCACAGTGGAACCTACATGTAATGTTCTGGACATGTTACTTCAAATTTTTAGTATCTATTTGTTTTGTGTTTATGATTCTTCAGTTTTGTGACACAAACTGATGAATAAGGGGAAATATTGATTGACAAAAAGAAGAGGCAACATTTATGGATACAACCAGAAAGCATTTATAATCCACCTGCACTAACTTTTTGGAAATCTGAAATTGTTTTCTTAATATGTTTGCTGATCAATATTACATCATTTGAGGTATAATCAACTCCACACTCTGGTGCAGTTTTTCTCACATTGACTTTCCTTTCTGCCCATTTGCTCTTTTTTGCTCAATGTTTAACTTGGCTGGAACACCAATAAAACAATGAATAATTTCATGGATAGACTCACTGTTCAAAGGGTCTCTGCATGCAGACATAGTTCTTGAACTTAGAGACAGATATCTAGACTGCAGGATTGTAATTCTGAGAGAAAATTAGGACAAAAACAGACACATATGAATTACTCATCATTAGTGACCAAGCAAAAATCAATAAAAGTAATGCCAGCATATGTCTCGTGACAGTTGATAATCATTCAGGTATGTACATATATCCCTGTCCACTGGGATTGTTCTTAGTTGGGTGCTTTACATTTTTTGAATCACTTTCAGCGTAAAACTTCAAGGACAGCCATTGGCAATCAATCCTAATGTGGTTGAAACGACTGTGATTTTCTACCCAACCAGCGATTCTTGCTTCAATACCTTCTAATCTCCTTATGATGTTGAGAATGTGAATCTTCTTTTCAAGTCTGCTTCTGTTTGAACAGTTCACTCAGCTGATGGCAACGAGAGAATGTTTTAGGTGCTGTAGTCCCTTCGTATTGCAGAGGGTGAAATAAAAAATACCTTTCAGCTCTGACTGGAACAGGTTTTAGCATTTCTTATTTTTTTGTCCTGCTGTTTTCTTGTATACAACTTTAGGTAGATTAGCCCTCAATTGTAACTAATATTTGGTTCCAAAAACTCAAGACAAGTCTCTGAATAGTAACAAATGTATGGATTAGGTGATACTTGGTTTTCTGTGTATGATACTGGTCAGGCGTTCGATTATGCCTGGTAAAACATTACATCTGCAGACGTGTATGTAGAACAGAATGGTATTCATCCTTTTTTCCCACTTCTTTTTTTATTGTTGACTTGCCAGCACTTTAAGTTGATTTGGATATCGATCGAAAAAGTTTAGTCGAGAGGCCTGCCAACAAGTTTGAGTTGGAATGTAATTTCACCGGCTGAGTATAATTGACGTTTGTGTCTAAGCTGTGATTCCTCTTTAAGATGGGAAGAGCCACACTTTAAGCAATGCCAACAACTTGGCCAAGAAAGTGAGAGTTATTTTTGTTTGTCTGTTTACCCCCTATTTTAATGTCAGATGTTCGACAGTATAATCATGAAAATAGTTGGAAGATCAAAAAATATGAATACATGAGCGGTGAGACATTGTTGGACTGTTAATCTGCATAACAGAAATTGCGGATGGACATATTGACTTGAGACTGAATGACACTTTTGACCCTGTTGAGATAATGGCAGAATTATTTCATACCCATGTGGACAGCAAGATAGTTAATCATTATTCAGAAATGTTTGAATACATTATCAGATTGATAGACAGATAAACTTTATTTCATAAGCAAGAGCCTATTAAGTATAAATGATTATCTACACTGTTTACAGGTAGGGAGTATTCCATTTAAAAATCATTTGACCCTTAAAGCATCAAGGTCAACTGTTGGAAATCAATCCAAAAGCATTTGAAGCGACTGTGATTTACTGCCCATTCAGCTTTTCTTGCTTCAATGCATCTAATCTCCTTAAGATGCTGAGAAATTGAATCTTCTTTTATAAGTCCGCATCTGTTTTGACCACCCCACTCGGCTGAAAGGCAAAGAGAGAATTAATTTCAAAAAGGTGGAACAATATTATTATAAAGCATACATTGCACCATGCATTGTCCATGCAATCCCTACAGTCTTAAGATGACATTTTCAAAATCACTTGACCCTTGAAACCTCAAGGATGGCTATTGGCAATCGATCCAAATGCAATTGAAGCAGGGGTGATTTTCTGCCTAACTTGCTTTTCTTGCTTCAATACCTTCTAATCTCCTTAAGAAGTTGGGAACGTGAATCTTCTTGTCAAGTCCACATCTGTTTGAAGAGCTCACTCAGCCCAAAGCCAAAGAGAGGATGAATTAGGTGAAGCTGTGCAATGAAACTGCTGATAATAAAATCGAAGAACTCTCTGTTATTCCATCTTCTTATCTGTAAATATCATCTATACATTTCAACTTCATTCCCAATGGCAGAAGATTATATTATGATGGGTACACACTTCAACAATTTTAGCCGGTCATGCAAGTTACCTATGTCAGCCAGCTCTACATACCTTCTTTACCATCACACTCTGAATAATTTTTTTTATAATTTTTGAACATTGAATGATTTATAAATAGAGAACAGGTATAGTAAGGACAGCCAGCCCTTTAACTTTTTCCCAGTTCTTTGTGCTCACAAGGGTTGATTTATGAAATGGGAGAGAGGGAGCGGGAGTCCTCCACATGTGGCACATCTACCCCATATGAGGGATCGAAAACTTGCCCAGCATAACAACACAAGTACAAAGAATCCCAATTCAATGTCTAATCTGAACGACATCCAGCCTTTGCTCATGGAGCTTCACTGCAAATCTTGAACTCATGAGAACAGTGGCAAAAACCTCGAGGACTTCAGGGACACAAGTAAACATTACTTTGATTTTGTTTTAATTCTTTCTTAATTATTATCATATTCTTAAAGTTTTTCAAAAACTGTTTTTATTTTATCTGTTATAAGTAATTTTATCCTCCCCCATTCCAATGACCAAGGAAAAATTACCTCTACCAATACTAACTTTTTCCACTTCCTTAGCTTTGTCTTGACTAATTTAATAGATAAAAGTAACATTTTATTGGAGATTTCTTGTTATTTCTTTTTTGTCGTTTAAATTGAATCTCTTTCTGTCAGCAGAGATTAAAATTCAATATTTATTGTTATCTAATTTTTTTTGGCTTCAAGCAATTAAAACGTACATAGTGGTACCTGCGTTGTAAGACCCCTATTGTAAGACCAACTTGCCTAATGTGACCATCTTCTTCCCGCAGTAAGTATTATATTTCATGCATTTTGCACCCAGAAGAGAGATCACACCCCCATGCGGGAGACACTACTTCCTGATGGCGGAAGGGGCGGTCTTATAACCTATGGACCACTGTATTGCTTGATTCATTGTTTCACTTGTGAGTTATTTAAAAATGAAATTCAGTTACGAATTCCCAACTAAATCAGTTTGCAAGTTGCCTTCCAGTCTGGGAGCAAAAAGTGAAATGTAAAATTCACATCAAAGCTTATAAGCTTGGATAAGAATTAAATCTGCTAGTCTAATGGGATACTAATAATGATTGATGTGTTTTTGGATTGAATTTTAATCTCCGGGAATAATTCTGGGATTTCGTTTAGCGGTTCAACAGATCTAAGCAGATTCTGTGTCAATGAAAATATTCCATAAACTTTGGATAGAATGTATTATTATTATCCTTCCAAAAAAGTATGTAGAAAGTGATTTTTTTCTTGTAATGTTGCATATGACTTCAAGCCATGTGTGTAGAGATGAAACACTGAAAGGTGTGGCCAGCAGGGTCGTGTCTAGAAATGGCCTGGGGGGAAATAACATTTGGTGAAAATACAGTGCTCTGCATTTTCTGTCTCTTCCATGATACTTTTGGGCATGCGGGGTAAGGGGCATACAAAAATTATTATCATAATTTCAAAAATATATAATACGCAAAGGTGAATCCGTCCAACAAAAAATGTACAACTGTGTGTCCCCTTCTTAGGACACCCTAGCTGTGCCACTGGTAGCAAACTAGCTGTCAACAACATTCAGATTAGACAGTTTATGAGTATCGTGAGTAACATTTAGTTATTGAATTTCACAGTTTGTAATCTCCTTCTTTTACTCAGTTATGCTTGATAAAACATTCATACTATGTTACATACTTTTTGGAAGGATAATAAATGGGTGATAGTTTTCTTTTATAATGTTAAGGTAGAGTTGTTTCTTTCCAACATAAGTAAAAGTGGAAACTGTTTTTGGTATGCCTGCTGATCAAAATGATATTATCTCTGCGCTCAATTTCTTCTGATACTGACTTTCCAGTATTTTAAGTGAATTTGAATATTGAACAAAGTCTAGGACAAGGAGAGTTCTGCCAACTAGTCCGAGTAGAATGTTATATCAACACGCTGAGTATTGACTATTGTTGTTCAGCTGTGAGTCGTCTTAGAGAAGTAAGGCAACACCATTTCAGCAATACCAACAAATTGCAAAGAAAGAAAGGGGGAATTTTTGTTTGCCTATTTACTCTTTTTTTACACACAAGTGTTTTGGTTTAACTGCCATCGAGGGAAGTGGCTGGAAGACCAGTAAAAAGATGAATTGATTCATGAATAGACCTCTACAGAGGTCTTTGCTTGCAGACTTGCAAACAACTGTGATACAGATATAAGCAAGAAAATGATAATAAAACAGGTATATGGGTGGATACAAACTTCTTTTTTATGTGCTGATAAACTTTTATTCTCCAGTGTCATGGTCTTAACCAATTATTTTCATCAAAATCCAGAGCGACTTCACTAATCCTGCATTATCCTGGTCTAAGGCTGTGAAAGGTCTAACTATGAAAACCATGTTGGTGAAGTCGGCCCTTAGTGCTTCAAACTGATTTGATATTAAGCTCCTGCATCTTATTGGTGAGCTAGTTCCCCCGTGGCCTAATGGTCAAGACTGCTTGGCCACTGGCTTTGAGGGCGTGGGTTCAAATCTCACCCCGGGAACTCACTTTAGTCCGAGCCCATGGGACATTAAATGGAGGCGGGTTGTATCCAGTATACTATATGCTGGGGCAACTGAAATACCCTGGGCATCCCTGAATTAATAGGGTATGTTCCAAACTCCCAGTCTTCTCATCTCATCATCATACGGCGATCGCCTGCCGCAATATAGCCCACTAAGGTGCTGCAGAGGCATAAAACACAAACAAACAAACAACTTATTGGTGAGCTCCAAACGCAACCCCAGAAGGATGTGTCAAAAATTATAAACAATTGTTTTAGCTAATTATGCAATTTCAGATCATTCCGTCATCAAGTTTGTAATCATTATAATAGAAAATTGATATTCCTTCGTGCTTGCATGGAAGGTCATGGAATATCTTTGTTTTCTTTGAGATAAAACCAATTGAAAATGTGACCTAAAAGTCAAGACTTGTAACAAACTGAAAAGTTACCAATATGTTGAATCGTTGATTAGGTGATGCTTGATTTATTTGTATTAGAGGTGTGCCGATACTGGAATCGGGTATCGGTTATCGGCGGTATCGGCACTTCAGGGCAAGTATCGGAGAATCGGTTTTTAATAGAGCCGGTTCCGATACCAGCGACGCACCCTGGTGGCCAATTACACCAGTCAGTATTCACGCTTGGCTGACCAGAGCTGCAGCCCCAGTTGAAGCCACCCGCATGCACGTCAATTAACTGCTTGATTGAACAACTCCACGAGCAGTGCAATACTTATAGATTAAGTAGATAGCACAGACAAGCGGTAACATTGCATTAATTAGACATTGGTCTATTCTGGTGTAAACAAAATAAAATCTTGAATTTTAACTTGGGCCAGATGAAAATATCAATTTATCATGGCAATTTTAATTTTTAAAAGAATGTATTACAAACAATCTGCAAGTTTCATTCACATGTTTAGAAAATCATGAATTAACCTGATGGCTTCAAGCTTTAATATTATTTTGTAAGTACAGGTAAGGACCAGCTTCACAATAATGAGGAGCTCAGGGGCCAGTTCAGATAGGGGTGGCATTGGCCGACTAAGAATGGCCAGCCAAGCATCCTAATAAGAAAAGTTGCCAACTTGCCATTCTGCACTTTGTTACATCGACTTGCGTGGCCAAAAATGTTTTTTGTCAGGTTTTCCTCATCTTCGGAAATCTGTCAACTGAATTCATGAATAATTATTTTGTAGAATTTCAGCAAGTTCCATGCATAATTATCAATTAATTAATTGCGCTAAGGATAGGCATACATGTAAGATTGTGTGTATTGTCTTTAGGGAAAAAATAATATATTTTAAACCTTGACCTGTCAATCAACCTGTCTGTCTATCTATCTATCTATCTATCTATCTATCTATCTATCTGTCTATCTATCTATCTATCTATCTATCTATCTATCTATCTATCTATCTATCCAAAGTCGAGTTTAAGTTAAGTTAGATGCAAACTGTCTATAAAGGTATAAATTCCAAATTTTTTTTTATTTTATTGCCGTTAAAGGGGGAGCATACATGTGTTATGATTTGAAATGTTAGTTGAGTAAACAATAAATAAGAGTTAGAAAGTGGTCCAAAAGTTTATTTCACGAAGTTAAACTAAACAGAGAGCGATCTCTAACTTGCAGACATTGTATGTTTTCTAACAAAAACTGACATAAGCCCACTCCTCAGCCCCCCCCCCCCCCTGCTCCATCCCGGGAAATATCTCAATGCCGTGGCCGAGGGCATTTGCTTGGCCGACCATGAACACCCAGGGAATGCCCTGGGTGTTCATGTCAGTGACACTAGTTCTGTACTATTGTTTTTGTTTACAAAACCAACTATAGAATAAAATTTGCCATTGTCATTATGCGTAGGACCTACCTATATATGAAAACAAATAGGTCTACATAAGGGTTGTTTTTCAATCGGGGTACATAGTTTTGTCTCACGGGGGTCAAAAATAAAGGTCTTTCTTTTCTGGCCAAATTGACTTTTTTCTGTTGCTATATACCGTGCCGTAGATTTCTGAAAATTTTAGGGCTACAAGTATTCTGAATTTTTTTTTATTTGACTTTTTGATAATTCGATCTAAGTCAATATTCTGCTCATCCCTCTATTACTGGATGTATAGAACACCCAGTTGTATGGGCTTGTGCTGAGTGGATAGATATATATCTGACAATGAAAAATCATCTTACTTGCTTAATTTTGGCCAAGAACTTTGTGTGTGTCAAGGAAAATAGACATTTTGGGAGAGGACAGCATTTTTCGGAGAGGACAGTTTATTTGACGAAAGCTGTTTTTGGTGTTTTCCGCTACGAGCATTGCGCAGTTCGTACAACTGAAGTGAAACACTTACCAAAACTTGGTCTAATCTATTGAAGGAGTATTTCTATAAAATAAAAATACTTTTAATTTAATGTTATTGCTGTTTTGCTGACCCTATTTCGGAGAGGACAATATTTGACGGAATTGACCTTCATGTGTTCAATGCAGGATTCTGAAGAGACTAATCATAGTTGCTGCATGTAATTCTAATGTTGAACTCTTGGGACCTTGTTGAACGCATATTCACAATTGTTAAAACTTACTGTTAGGTTAGGACTGAAAAATCTGAAGCGATATTTGCCTAATTTGCAAATGAGACAGTCAATTTTGGTCAAAATGACACAAATAAATTTTTTTCGGGCTGTTATCAACCGATTTGAATAATTTTTTCGCTACTGTAGGTCCGTCTCAGTATGTTTAATCATTCTGTGTAACGTTTTTTCCACATATATGCATGGTATTTCTGGTATTTTGGATATCGTGTGACTTTCCAGAGCGTACCCCGATTGAAAAACAACCCATAACTTAGTAATGCAAGAGCATCCAATTGATTTATAAATGCAACTCACTACAAATGTGTTTAGTATTTGAAATATTGATATTTATGCATACAGGTCATCTACTCATTAACACATATATTATGGTATATATGCATTTCATGGGAAGTCCCCATGGATAGCAGAAGTAAAATACAATGATATTTAGAAGATTATTATCTTGGAGAATAATATCATTGAATAGTGTGCAATGGTGCATATCACAACATTGAAAATTATGCGGGTGGAAAGGAAAGGGGGTGGCGCAGCAAGAGGGGGGTGGCCTGACGGAGCTGAGAGCTATAGGCATGCCCCCTGGTGGCAATTAAGTATCGGTATCGGAATCGGAATCGGCCGATTCTTGAGGGGAGTATCGGTATCGGTTAAGTATCGGTAAAAAGTGGAATCGGCACACCTCTAATTTGTATGATACAGGTGTTCCATTATGTCAGACAAACATTATATCTGCAGACGTGTGTGCAGAGCTGAATGTTTTTTTCCCCCTTTTTTTTTATTGTTGACTTGCCAGCACTTTAAGTTGGTTTGGATATCGATCAAAAAAGTTTTGTTGAGAGGTTAGCCAGCAAGTGTGAGTTGGAATGCAATTTCGGCAGCTGAGCCACACTTCAAGCAATGCAACAACTTGGCCAAGAAAGTCAGAGCTTTTTTTTTGTCAAGCTGTTTGCTGCCTTTCTCTAGTGTAAGATGTTAGACAGTCTTTAAAAAAAAACAGAGTAGAAAGACTGACAAAGAGAAGAATACATGAGTCATGAGGTAGAAATCTGAGCTATTGGACTGATGACCTGCATGACTGAAATTATGGATGGATAACTTGGGATTATTCATATACTATATATACTTGCATTGATAGGATAGTCATATACTCGCATTGATAGGATAGTCATATACTTGCATTGATCGGATAGTCGTATACTTGAAATGATAAAAATATAGTTTTAAAATAATAATTTAGGAATTTCTGGACACATGGTTACTGGTCGGAACCACTCAAAATCACTTGACCCTTAAAACAGCAAAGATGGTTACTGGCAATCAATCGAAAAACAAATGAAAAGAAACAAATTTTCTTCTTAACTTCCATTCCTTGCAATATAGTACCATCTTATCTACTTTAGATATGAAGAAAATGACTCTTCTTGTACACATTTATTCAAAAGCCCGCTCAACATAAGGCAAAAAGAGTACACTGTAGATAGTCAAATTAACATATGAGAGAAAAGTCTCTTAGGCACTGGGCAAAGATACATTTATTGTAGATACCTACAACATATACACTGTAAAATTTGAAATTTGAGTTAGCTTAATTGATTGAGTGAGATGGTTGCACAATTCCTTTGAACCAAGATAGCTTGTTCTTTGTAAGTTATAACAACATAAAGATGATCATAACTCAAAACAACAAGCTATCATGGCTCAAACAAATTATGCAAGCATCTCACTCAATCATTTGAGCTAACTCAAAATTTCAAATTTTTACCTTGTACAGGAGCGGATGAAAGTTTAGGCGGCGTCAATTTTTTATCAATATAAGGGAGAATAGGTGCTCAGCTGAAAAATTGCTGCATGAATTTTCTTGCCTATGTATCAAGGAAGTTCTACAATAGAGAAAACTTGATATATTTTTATCACTTACTTGAATATGTGTGATTAACAAAAACTTCAGGTGGTCTAAAGTTACGGTCTTATGCTGTTTATATCCACATTGGCCCTTAAAGGCATTGTGCATCAGAGGAAAGGGGCCTAAATCATTCAATTCTATTTTATACAAGTTATTCAATCATTTTCATTTGATTTAAAAGAAATCAGTCGTGAAACAGGAAAAAACATACTTTTCAGTATTTTTTTAAAATTTCAACTTAGGGGGTAATAATGGCGATTCAATGAACCAAAATTGTTAATAAATACTAGGTCAACTAAAAAGCACCAAGAAAATATGTGTCTGACACATTTTCATCCTTCTAATGGAGTATGAATACACTTGACACCCAGTCATACTGCAAAAAAGGTGTTTTTTTCCTGGGTTTGGCCTAAGAGACACCACAGTGACTCAGCGATTGGCAGTCCAGCATGCTACCACTAGACCAACCTGCCCCTGGGGCATATATTTCAGGCCAGGACTTGGCCACTGTTGCATTATACCAATTAGGTACGCATATGACTTTTATGGTGTAATTGTGTCTTTGAATGGTGTTTTTCATTGAAGTTTTGATACTACGCAGCCTATGTTTTGTTGTGCCCAGGGAAGGACTGGCCTATGTGGCAGAGTGGCAGCTGCCACGGGCCCATCCACTCAGGGGCCCATCCACTCAGGTGCCCATCCACTCAGGGGCCCATCCACTCAGGGGCCCATCCACTCAAGGGGCCCATCCACTCAGTGGGGCCCATCCATTCAGGGGGGCCCATCCATTCAGGGGGGGCCCATCCATTCAGGGGGGCCCATCCATTCAGGGGGGCCCATTCAAGATGTTAAATAATATGAAAAATTGAAAAAAAATCTGAAAACCAAATCTGTGTTATTAGGTTTATGATTTTGTGATGAAAGAGAATTAATTGAATGCATCAGAAGTCTCTAACATGGGACCCTATCCCAATAATACTTTACCAAACAATACTACAATGTAGCTGTTGTATTTTGCTTCTCTCTTTTGAAATAATACCGAACGTAGGAACTTCGGGGCCTCTGGACTTATTTTGCCACGGGGCCCACAATGCTGCCAGTCCGCCGCTGGTTGTGCCTTACTTCTGTCACCAGTAGAATTAAACAAATTAGACATTTTGCTCCAGATTACATTTTTATGTCATTGTGTAATTTCTTCTTGTAGCATGAGCAGAAATTGAATTTCAATTTTTCAACCGGCTTTCATTGTCTTTAGGCTGTAGGTAATTAAAACATATTGCTTGATTAATTAAATATGTCATTGTGAGTTATCGCTTCAAAAACGAAATGTTATTACAGATCTGCGGTTAAATCAATTTGGAGGTCGCCTTCAAGTCTGGGAGCAAAAAGTGAATTGAATTTCCAGACCAAGCTTAACAGCTTGCTTTTAAAAGAATTAGCCCTGGTAGCAACTAATAACGATTGATGTATCTGCAGATTGAATTTAAATCTTTTTAAAGATTTTTCGGGTTTTTCAAGGCTGATGATTTGATTTACTTTTCATTTGTCATTTTTCAAATGACAGCCATTTAACTCAGTCTCATTTGTTGTTCCCTTACCCTGTAGGTTCACCAAGTTATCCATTCACAACTTCATGTACATATATTCACATAAAAAATTGTGACCTTGACCCAGCTATTAAAGGCCTGTTCGCATCCTAACGATTTCAAACTTGGTCCACTGTGCGTTAGGGGCACAGAAAAATTGTTCTGTGCATTCCACCGCACAATCTGGATCCACTAAGGGTCCAGACAGTCCAGGTATAGTGGGCGTCCTAAATGCCACAAATGGCGATATGGAAAAATAAAACTTCTTTTTTCATTTGACTTGATTCTTTTAAACCTCATTATCACAAGACTGTCGAACCAGACACAATAGTGTCACCACGGTGACGCAGGCAAGACGGGAAGAAGACCTTTACAATGAGAAATGATAAAAAATTGAAAAATGGAAAATTTTATTTTATGTAGTTGAGCATGTCTATAAAATTCTTAACAACCTAGCCAGTACAGCCTGATTTTTATGAAAGACAAAGTGCCCCATATTCCTTTTGTGATGATTTTAAATTAGTGTTGTCAAAGTTCAATTCCATCACAAATATGGACTAAGATCGATAGCTCATCACTCATCAGGGTGTTGTTTTATGGAATGAAATCCCTTGTCATGTGAAACATTGCGCATCTTTCAAATTATTCAAGCAAATTGTTCGTAGCAATTTAAAACATTATGGAATGGCAATGTGGATCCTGTATTATATGCCTGAAAGAAAACCTGTGAATTAAATCAAATGTGATAAGCAAAATGTCATCTTTCATCTGTACATTTATCATCATTTAATTGTTTTATCATTGTCGGTTAAAAACCCTGGTGGCTTATGTTGTTGTTTGATATTATCACCTCTGACTTAAAAAAAAAATTTACTTACTTACCTGCTTACTTACCCTGTAGGTCTACATGTTGCTCTGCAACATAGTTATTAGCACGAAACGCACTTGACAGCGTACACTTGACATAGACTCGACACAAAGTTCACGGCAACTTAGGGTATGTTTCTATTGCGATACATACAGTGTACAACTCTCCTAGCATATGCACGTTAGGTGCTCGTGCACAATGTGCTGACTTTAGGACAAAACTGCATGCGTTGAACCAGGGAATTTTTGAAGGCAGACTTGTTACCCTGAGAATTTCCAGCAGCCCTTTTTTTTTCTAGAACCCACGTCCAGTTTGTGTAAGACAGCGTTCAGTTGATGTTTAGACCCCATTGCTGATGCAGACCACTGCCAATTTCAAATCGCCAGTAGGTGAATGGGCTTTTTAAACAGTCATTACAATTAATTCACCAACACAAGAGGCGGAATCTAAGAGAAACAATAAGTCACATCAATAACCACATAGATGGCATAACACAGACATAGATATTTACATGTACAAATAGGCCACCACATCCTACCTTTACACCCACAACCGACTCCATGTCATGTCTTCATTCGCTCTGGTTTCTCATGGGCAATTCTAGTATTTCGTATTTGCATAATATGTTTGTATGAATAAATGGATGTAAACATGTCCAGCAGGCGTGAATACGAATAACTTCATTGAGACATGATTATTCTATAGCCAGGAGCAATGCTTACACTATCGATTTCACCATCCTATTGTCTGAAAGCTAACAACACATATAAACAAATTCCTTTGTAAAAAATCCATGCAAATGACTGAATCATATCCAAACATTCTTGAATAACACCTGAGGCAGGGAGTGGGGGCATCATGGATCATTAATTATGTCTCAAGTAAAGAGCACACATAGATTTGCTGCCCTGGGCTAGTGACGACTGTGCATATCTTTGAATAATTTCAACCGATATAACAGCTTATCATTCTTTATAATATGGAGCTTCCTTTTCCCGGAATGTCACATGTTCTGCATGCTTAATGATTCATTTCTGCTCCAAGCGGCCAGAGAAGTGGCCAGAGAAGACACCTCACTTTGCCCGGTTATGCATCAAATTGTGGAAGTTTCTAATCCATCATATCAACTGCAGGTAAGGATGAGAATCTGCATTTCTATAGAATTAATTATTTGATTTTAGTGATTCAAGTGTTATGACTAATTTCAAGTCTACGAGAGGCTTGGTAAGTAAAGCAGTTACATCACAAGAGAGTAAGGGTTTTTGAAATTTTACATTTTTTATTGGGCATGTCAGCGTATTTACAATTGAATGTTGGAAACAACTAGGCACTAGTTATTGCAAGGAAATTGCATTGAACTCTTTGCAGATTACCAGTCCAAATGAACTTTCAACTTGGTCTTGAGATTGCACCGGCTTACAGTCTGCCACTTTGATATTGAAAAAGAGTGGACTGTGCTGCACTGTGAAAATGGCACTTTGTGTGTCATCATGCTGATGATTTGTCATGATCTGGCACCCAATACTTTCAATGCTAATTTGATTTAAGGAGGCTTATCCAGCATGTTGATGACAGCAAAACGAAAGGATATTGCATCTGATTTTCACTTTAAAATCAGTTATGACAAGTCAAATGGCCTTCTGTTAATCATGACTAATCAAACAGCCTTCATGTTTCCCATGTTGAAATGCCTTTTTCATAGTGAACTGGTCCTAATTTTTTCTATATCAAATTGACAGGCTGTGATAATTTTGGTTTTGTCAGTTAATGTTTGATAAATTCATTCACCATAACTATATCTTATCTGACAGCACAGGTGTGAATAAACAGACTAATTAACAGGTAACTGTTAATGACGTGGCAAAGCCGATTGTAAATTAAAAATAAGAAAATACATTTTTGCAATGGACCACCAATCTGCAAAGAGTTACAAGGGATATTTCGCAAAGTACAGCTTAACGTCTATCATATACATAGGTTGCAGAAATAGATACTAAATGTCCAGCTGAAACTGGCAAATGTATGTACTTGCAGGCCTGTTAAAATGTCGGAGTCAACACCACAAAAATCATTGATGGGCAGTCTAACTGGGAGTTTCGACAATCAGGAACTTTGCGATGTTTTCTTTCTGGTTGAAAAGAAGCAAATTGGAGCTCACAAAGTCGTTCTGGCAGCTCAGTGCCAGGTGCTATATGACATGGTAAAGGACTGGACCAGATCGGACAAGCCAGTTGCAATGGAAACCATGAATTTCAAATCATTTGAAGCTTTTCTAAGGTATCTTCTCAGTTAAGTCAAATAGTGAAAAATACTAAATTCTTTGTAGTGCACGGTGTAAGAAATAAGAAAATGTAAATTGGACAAATGTAAATATTTATATCTGAGCTATGATCATGTTTCTTGTATGATAATCACTACAAGATTTCCTTTGGCCTCTCTAAGACCTCTTAGACCGATTTCACCAACAGAGTTAAGTCAGGTCAAAGCTTTATGCCTAGTTCACACGGAGACGTAACAGAGGGTTCCTGTTGCGGCGTTTCTTATTTTTCCAGGAAAGTGGGAGGCTCTTAAGCTAGATTCAACAATTCGGCGACGATATTTTCGTCTACGGCGCTTCTTAAACTTCCTCGCCAAAAGTTCCTAGAAATCACGTGACCTTATGGTGAAGCAAGAACTTGCTTCACCAAAGATTCAACCGGTTGAATCTTGACGAAGCAAGAAGTCACGATGCAAAAGACCTGAAAGACCCCCAAAGTGCTTGGGCGAAGGTACAGACAGCTTGGGCGAAGTTAGAGGCAGGTTGGGCGAATTTAGAGACAGCTTGGGCGAGGCTACTTATCATTGAGTCAATGGAACTTCGGCGAAAAAAGAGAACAACTCGCCGACACAAACAGGCTGTTGAAACGCCGAAACAGCTACTTGCTTGGCCGTAACAGGTATTTGCTTGGGCGTAATTGAAGATTAGGACGAAGTAAGAGGATGCTAGGGCGAAGCAAGAGCATGCTAGGGCGAAGAAAGAGACTCCTTGGGCGAATCTAGTTTAACATTGAAGCAATGGAACTGCGTCGAGGCTCCTGACAACTCGCCGACACAAGTCTCTTCTTGCCTCGTCCGTAATTACGAGCGATTCGGCGTAAAAAACGAGTGCCTCGTCGTCCTAGGATCAGTCTACGACGATGAATAACCTTTAATTGATTATATACTGTAATTGTCCAAAAATGGCTTGAAACGCCGAAATTTGGCGAAAATGAAGTTCCTGGCACCTCTACAACTTCGCCGTCACTTAACCACTCTCGTGTGAACTAGGCATTAGACTTGTAGATAAAAGGGATATTAGGCCATGGCACTCCCCTCAGGCCCAAAATTAATATGGGAATGAAAATAAAGCCGGAAATTGCCCCATGTGATGCCCCCTCCCTCAGGCCATTTCGAGATTCCCCCTTGAAAATGGCAGTATTCGCAGTTAAGCAGAATACTTAAGACCAGGTTCAAGTTTTATCTTGGTCTTAGCAATTTTGGTGAACAGTTCACCCATGAGAACCCCCTTCCCGCTCCCTCAAAGCATTTGGTATCACACATTTTGAAAACACATCTTCCTGAAGTGTTGCTGATAACATCTTTGTTACTGTACATTTCTTATAATATAATGTGACATCCTTAATTATAGACTCTTCTTCCATTGCAGATTTCTGTATTGTGGAGAAATAGATTTGTCCAGCGAGAATGCATTCGTCTTCTTGTCAGCTGCTCTGCAATTCAAGATGGAGGGCCTTGAGAAAAAATGTGTTGATATCATCACCATATCTTTGGATAAAGACAATGTCTCACAATATATGAATGAGGCTGTGGAATTTGGCTCGAATCGTCTCCAGAAAAGTTGTTTGGAACTGTTTGCACGAGAAACTGGTCATGTCATCAAGTCATGGTCATTCAAGAGACTGTCGCAACCTACTATGTCTGCTTTCTTGGAAACAGAAAAAATGACTATCTCAGAGATCACTCTTTTTTGGTATGTGAGACAATGGATGGAATTGAAATGCAGACAGAAACTTCTTAAAATTACGGGCAAAAACATGAGAGTAGTCCTTGGTGACGCCATCTTCAAAATCAGATTTCCCACCATGACTGCGCAGGATTTTGCTAATTCTGTGGCCACCATCGAAGGATTTCTATCAGACACTGAGAAGTCACAGATATTCCAGATGATCACAGCGTTTGACCGCAAGAACACAGATTGCCCCTTTGCAAACCAATTCCGTTTCCAGAAGTCATATTTTTATGTTCCATTTCGAGAAATGGCACAGTTGCTAAAGGAGAAAATGCTTCATAAATTAAGATGCAAAGGGAAGCAATCCTCAGAAACCTTAGAATACTTTCCAACCCCGATGCACATTGAAATGCCTGGGTTAGCCCGGCCAAATCCCTATTTTTTATTACTTCTATGTGTTTTCCATTTTCTAATTTTATTTTCTTAAATGATGCTACTGTACGGTTAATAGAGTGCAACCAAAAACTCTGGCAAGTCAGTCAGCTATTTTTTATTGCTACTGGATATGCCATTATCTCACGGCAGGAAACATTACATGCAATTAGGAATCTTAAAAAGTATAAGCGTGGCAATATTAAAATATTCTCAAGGGGGGGACTGGGGGACATTTTCCCCCCATGTTTCAGAGAGAGGGGGGGAAGTGCCCTTTGTCCCCCCATGTTTTACAAACAAAATCTGGAAAATAATTTAATTCACTAAGACGAATACAAAATTCCAGAAATTATAATCCTGTCATTATCCTTATTGGTGTGTCACCAGTTAATGTTTTCTGCTTGTCCAAATCACAACTGTTTTCTTGGTAACACATTGTCTGGGCGACTTGACTTCTTGCTGAGTCGGACCATAGGTAACCGCCATGATCATGAAGTCTAGCTGCTCATGAAGCTGTCCAGCAAATTTGTCCAAAGTGGCCGACCAGACGATAATCGCGTGAGGGCCATGGCTTTTATCCCAGAGACAAACTATTTTTTTTGCTTGCAAAGCATTAACAAACTGTTTTTTTCACATCATCACATATGAACACACAACAAACTTTTTTATCACAATTTTAACATTCAGGTACCCTAGCCACAGGTGGAAAAAAACAATTTTTTTCATGTGCAAAACAAACATTTTTTTCAGTGTCAAGAGGGAAACAAACTTTTTTTTTCATCAAAAAGCCAGAAAAGATCATAATTTTGGTAGTTCGACAATCTTACATTACCTGTTTCAAAATTTAACTCTCAAATGAAATTCAAAATAAAAAACGAAATTTTAAAAAGGTCCTTTCTATTAGCATTGGACAATTAATTCACTTTGGGGGTAAATTCTAATGGTGCTTGTCCAATTACAGTGTTACAGACCTGTTGAGTGATCATATAATGGCATTGTTACGTGTAAGTGCATTTCTTAGATAAAGTCAATTTACTTGAAATTAAATTTTTTTCTGCTTATGAAAATTATACCTGACTGTTTATGTGAACATTGTGGACCATTATAGAAATGCTTATTATCACCTTTATTCTTCTTTGATATTTAATTAAATACCTGAAAAGTTCGTATATTTTCTTTGTTTTTTCTCACCTGATATACCTCATGCCAGAGTCAATTGTCACCAAAAATCCTTCTTCGCAGAGCTATGCTGTGAGATCATGGAAGATCTTGGACAACAAATACGATCATGCATCTCACTTGAATAATTCAAATACAGAATTCCACCGTCCATTGTACAAAGTTAATTTATTGTGCTTTTACAAAAATTGTACATAATTTGCTTTTAAAAATAGCCAAACCATGGACAATGTTTTTAGCAGCATTTCAACTGCCACAGACGTACAGTACAAACAGCCCGAATTAGATACACCACTGTGTGTCTGTGCTCACACGGAAGAAGAAGATATATGACGTCCACAGGTAATTACAGTGAGGTTGTCCTTTCAAAATGTATACCTTGCAATTAAGGTATTGTAAATGAACAGCTTTTTTTGGCCCTGTGATTTCAAAACACAGTAACTGCTATTTGAGTGATTTTAAGAAAAATTCACTCCTATGCTTATAACATTCTGACCTCTATATCACAATCCCCAGATGAAGCACCCTCAAGTCAATGCCTCAAGTACGAAGAAATATATTATCAATGTTTATATGGGTATATCGATTGTCATTCAAAAACACTTCTTACAGATACAGACATTTTAGTAAATGTTGTGCTTTTTAATGACAGTGTGTTTTGAATGTCAGAACTCATTGAATTGAGGACAGTAATGTTCTGAATGATAAACACAGTATTTGAATACCTCTGAAATGATTTTGCAAATATGTTGGGGAAAGTGCACACAGACAAGGCAGTGACATCTCAAGACCAAGTTGAATGTTCATTTTGGGACGTTTTGACTGCCAATCTGCAAAGGTGAGAGACTTGCCCGAGGTGAAATGAAAAAGGACTGTATGAATATTATATATAGATATAAACGTTATCTTTTTTTTTTTTCAACAAAGAACTGAAGTTAAGAAAATATTAAACTAATTCAACTCTTTTAACAGAACTTTACGACAACACTTCCTTTTACGGGGCTGTGCCAGAAAGTAAACGTTACTACTACTTGGCCATTACATGACATTCCCATCGCTGCCTGTGGATGGTGTCAATTTAGGATGATATACAACCCAGCAGATTCAACGTAAATGGTTTATTGGCATTATAGATCCCATGATCAGACACACCCAAGTGGCAGTCATGTAACCTATGGCATCAATCTTTATTACTGGATTACTGGAATTGAAACAAATGTCTTTGGAAACGCAATTATCACGGAGGAGAGAATGGATGAAAAATGGAAGGTGTTTGGTCCGCCACTATTGTTGAAAGATATTGCCATCGTCAACTATAAGTATGAACCACAATAACATATCAATTGTTAAGGACTAATTCGGCTTTAAATGGTTCAGTTGTTTTAGAATTTCGTAGTGAAGTAACACAAATCGATGACTCTCCTTAAAGTTTAAGCTGCCGGTTTAACACACAAGAGCAGTTCAAAATTGTTGCAAAATGAGATGATCCAAACATACAAGTACAATTAATAGTAATGTATTCTTTTTTTCTGACCTACCTATCGGATCTTTTAAAAATATTATATCATTCAGCCATAACACTGAGTGGCTGAAGCATTAGAAATTAAATTTCAATATGAAACCAGATTGCTCAAAATTTTCCATACTAATGCAAAAAGTGAATATACGTACACGATGTACCATTTTTGTAAAATTACGCCTGGTTGCAAAACAAAATTTAATAGTGTACATTGTTTTTTCCAAGAGCACTTCATTGAATCTGATGTGAGTCATGTCTAAAAACTAATATATATGGAAAAAATCCAAAATAGATCTGCTGCAATGTAGGGGGAAAACATTTCTGCGGAACTGAATGACATCCTTGGCCTTGCACGATGCAGTGCTCAGACAAAAGTAATTGCAACATCTTATTTATTGATAAATAAAAATTCTTAGATTCTTCAGCAGACTCCTTGCCCTAGGTCACAAGAGAATATTACGAACCTTGGTTAAATTCCATTTGAGTACAAAAACGGAGTTCTATCTCAGGTTTTCTTTGTATAACTGTCCTTCCAGAAAGTACGTAGAAAAATATTTTCTCCGCTGTGCTGCTATCTTTACTATGTGACCTGCTCCACCAAAGTGTGTTCAAAGTTGGCATCCTATCTTATAAAAAACTTTGTGTAAATGCCTTTTTGGCAAGAAGTACATTTTACCATTTTCGGCCCTTATGTTCCGTGGCACAATGGTTAGCATTCCCGCCTTGTACACATGAGTACGTGGGCTCGAACCTTGCACAAGCCATGTCAGGAGGCTATCACTATAATGATTGGTATGATAGCTGTTCAGTATGTTGAGCACCGGTGAGCAGATTGGTCTGGAATGGGCGCTATATAAAAATTATGCTACATTATATGTATGTTTTATTATCATGCTAAGTTCCATCTTATCATTGAACTGTACGTGATATTGTAATTGATGAACATGATGTACTGAAGTGTCTTAAATCTGTAAAGATATGTAAGGCCCCAGGTCCGGAGAAGATTGGTGGAAATGTAATAAAACTCTGTCATGAACCACTGGCTCCAATAATGTGTAAAGTTTTCCAACAGTCACTTGATGCTGGTGAAATACCTCAGATATGGAAGACATCTGAAATCATACCTGTCCCACACAGTGCCCCTGAGCAATCTTTAAGATTAGAAAAAAAAAGCGAGAAGACAGATAGCACACGGCTGTAGAGCAAGGTCAGGAGATCATTTTAAGACAAAAACGAAAAAATTCTGTTGGGAAAATTTTGAGTTATACCAATTTCAAGATTTTTGTTTATCACACCCTCATTTTCTGCCTAAAAGAGGGGTCATAAAAGTGGATATAAGTTATATAAGTCATTTGCAGATACAGTTGTTGAAGGAAAGACAGTAACTTTAATCACTGTGACTATAATATGTGTGTGAAACATGTTAAATCAAAAATTAATGTGCAGTGTGTGATAAACTCACTTGACTGTATATGTTTGTCAAAATTAGCCCTGCTTAATTGACTCTATTGTTTATTTTGAGTGTTCAACACTCAGTTTGGTATAAATATCAAGTTTTACACAAATGCAATGGTCACAGCAATCAATGATATTGTCCTTCCATCAACAATTGTCCCTGCAAACGATCTGAAACATTTCATTCAAGGCCTATGCCCCAGTTTTAGCATTGAAATATGAGTGTGATAAGCCAAAAAACTTAAAATCGATATAACTCAAAATTTTCCCAACAGAATTTTTTTGTTTTTGTCTTAAAATGATCTCCTGACCTTGCTCTACAGCCGCATGCTATTCGTCTTCTCGCTTTTTTTGTCTAATCTTAAAGATTGCTCAGGGGCACTGTGCCCAAAGAAGTCTGTACCTACTTGTTTAAACAATTACAGACCAGTGGCCTTAACACCAATACTTATGAAATGTTTTGAGAAAATTGTGAAAGGTATGCTATATGAACAAGTAAGGTTGTATCAAGATAATTTGCAATTTGCTTATACCAAGAGTAGGTGTGTAGAAGATGCCACTCTGAGTTTGATTGACTATGTGTTGAACCATCTAGATCAAAGGAACACAGCATCCAAGAAGCACTTCGTAAAAATATTGTTTATTGACTTCTCAAGTGCCTTCAACACTATTCAGCCCCACTTACTCATGCAAAAGCTCCAGAATATGAATATTAACTCGAAGTTGATCCTATGGGTTAATGAATTTCTCACTAATAGGCCTCAGTTCGTGAGATACCTTGGCAGCTATTCAAATATTAGGCAGACAAACACAGGTGCCCCCCAGGGCTGTGTATTATCTCCACTGTTGTTTACTTTGTACACTGCTGATTGTCGATGTGTTGCTGATGGTTGTAAACTGTACAAATATGCTGATGACACTGCTCTTGTCAGCCAGTGTGTCAATGACGATGTTTCATATCGAGCTGAAGTCCGTCTGTTCACTGAATGGTGCCAGGCTAACTATCTAGAACTCAATGTTACGAAAACAAAACAGCTTATTGTTGATTTCACAAAAACATCATTTGTGGACACCTCCTTAGTTATAAATGGAGAAGCAGTCGAAAATGTGGTTGAATATAAATATCTGGGCACCGTGATAGACCAGAACTTTTCTTTTTCAACAAATGTAGACAATGTGTATAAAAAGATCAACTCCAGAATGTACTTTGTAAGACAGCTGTGCAGATTTAGTATAGATGACAGAATTTTGAATATATTTTACAATTCTATCATGCAGTCAGTCATTTCATTCTCAATTTGTTGCTGGTATGGCAACTGCACTGCTGAGGCAAAAAACAAAATAAAGAGGGTCATCAAGGCTTGTGCTCGACTGAACATCAATACTATGTCATTACCAGATATATACATTAAATACAGCAAGTTGAGATATGGTTGTATTGTAAAGGAGGTAGAACACCCGCTGCATAGTTACTATGAATTGTTACCATCTGGTAGAAGGTTGAGGAGTATCAAATGCAGAACTAGCAGATACGCAAGGTCATTTATTCCAGCTGGTATTAAAATATGCAATGAATGCAAGTGGTAGTATGTATGTATCTATTTGGTGTGAATGAATAACTGTATGATTGTGTTTTTCTCTGTATGCATGTGACTGTGATTGTATATATATGTGATTCTATGTCTATGAGGCAACACACTCCAAGTTTCACTTTTGTGATGAATAAAGTGTTTATTATTATTATTATTATTATTGTCCCTACAAAGTTGCAAGACAATCATAATACTGACAATGGAATTATTGTAAATCAAATTTTTTGACAGCAATTGAAATAATTAAGGCTTCATATCCCTCATTGTCAAAACTGATTATTGAGTTAAGAAACTTCTTCATCTGAAAAGAAGCTTTGTGTTGGATTTTTACTTGACGGTTGACACTTTTTCACAACTTTCAACAACGAGACAATTGCAGCAACATTTTGGGAAGTTCCTTTCCATTAGGCTTATCTCAGACAATTCACAAATATCTGAAAATTTCTGTGGAATTATTGAATCAAATTAAACTATGAAGATTAGTTTGTTGATGCATTAAATGATTTTGAATGAAATCAAATTTTATTTCACATTTCGCCAAGAAAAAACTTCTCCAGTTTGACTCTACAATATTGAATATCATATTGATTGATTTGGCTTCTTCAGAGTAAACTGTGTGACATGAGTCCTTGTAGCATATAGAGTTAAATTGATTAATTTGGTAAAAGTTTATCACAATAAACAAATTACCTGCAGTGTTCACAGAAATTCACTGTAAAGGGATTGCAAATACAGTAAAACTATGCGTATTTTAAATCATCCCTTCTCAACATACACACATACACTGTGATAGAGCTGGAGATTATTTCTTGCAAAGCAATCCTATCTTAATATTGCATGGGAAGTTGGAACAGTGGGAAGATCATATCATATTACTCAACACTGTGTGTCATTAACAAGAAACTGATTGCTTTCTCAGAGGGTTTATCCCAACAATGTGTAAAAATAAAGCTTATACAAACACAGCACAGCACTTGTCAGTTTTATCTTCTGTACTTCATCCTTCGACCGAGCAAGACAGAAAAGTGTAGGCGAATTTTGCGTGCATAAATGGTTGAGTATGGCGCAGAAGCATATCTCATTGACCTGCAAATCTGCAATTGGTAGACATCGATTTGCCTGGCTAAATACTGTTTGAAAAACCAATAAAAAGAGTCATTACATTCACTGGGTTGAGCTGTATGTTTCTATAATTTCGTTTAAAATGTATAATGGTAAGTTTGAATAAAGACGGTAAAAGTAATAGACCATATAGATGTGTTTGCAAAGACAATGTGTGAACTTCAGGTGGATGACTGAATATAAAAAGAAAGTCAATTTAAACTAAGCATTTGTCTATCAACTTTGACTTCAGTGCGTAGCCTATACTGACCTGACAATAGATTACCACCTGGGTATTCAGCTGAAGCCACATGATTTCCAAGCAATAAAATGGAGGATGGAAAATCCTTCACATTTCATTTCCTCCCAGGGAGGCTTGTCCTGAGCCTTCAGCTCTTGCTCTACTTCTCATAAACAATGGCACTCAAAACTTCAGAAGTTTCTTTCCATTCAGCTTGGCTCAAAAAATCTACAATTAGCTGACAATTGAAAAGAGTTTATTGGCACAATCAAAATAAGGAATTTCACTTTTTTTGAGAACTATGGTTGATGGCTGCTTATTCTCATTTTTATCATTGAAAATGTCTCCCAATTTCAGTTATGTGTAAAAAGATAATATATTAAGGTTTGATTCACTGTCGCATGTACATGTACAACCATCTTAAAGTGGCCCAACATAGTGACCTATAGTGATCCGGATAAAGAGTGATCTGTAGTGATCTGAGATGATATAACTCTATCTGTGTGATCTACTAATCCACTTTTTGAGAAAATCAATCATGTGAATTATTTAGGATTATAAGTCAAAGAACAGATAAAATCCATCTAACAATTGAAAATATCGATTAAGGTTACATATTCAGAAGTTATTTGGTGTAGAAAAGTAAATTTTATAATATTAATTTTGATCAATAGATATAGATCACAACGGATCACTCCAGATTGATCACTCCATATCAACCAAGATCGCCATGGATCACTATAGATCGATAGATAAGTATCGACCCAAACTGACGAGCAATTTTTATGATGGTTGTACTGTACATTACCATTTAATAATCTTTTGAGGATGGCATCCTCTTGAATCTTGTTGTAATTTTACATGTTGCTTCCTATCATTCTAGTTTAAGCCAAAAGGTCAAGCATGCAGAATGCAATTTATGAATAATTCTACTATAGAGCCACATGAAGCTGAGATTTCTATTTTGGAATCATAAAAATGTCGCTTTCATATGGCATTTATCAGTAAACTTTAATCAAGCCAATTGATAAGTCAATAGTCCAACAAGTTCTTCAGAAATCGAACTTGCATGGTCTACCTGGCATCATATAGCATGTCTGCATCAAAGACCACCGATATTGCATGATTGTGTTTTATTGTTTTCTGTGGATGGGTGGAAAATATCTGGATAAGCCTTGTGACATTCCAATTTAAACCACAAACTTGTTCATCAATTTTGCCTTCAGTAGCGACTTGCAATAAGTATTTATTGTTTGATTTATTGTATACAACAAAATTGTTCATTTGGTCATAATTGAATGACAATTCATAATGCATAGATTCAACCTTCAAAAACCAATTCAAGAGGAATAATGGAGAACCAGAACTGCATACAAGTGGCCAAATAGACACTTTCCCATTTCCATTCCTCACACACTTCCCAATGATATATTGCTCTCTAGTATTGCTGTTTTCTGTGATGGCTTCTTGAATTATTCATGATCAGGTGGTTGCTACAACTTGTTGGCAAGGCACAGAAATGCCGCAGAAAGAAAAAATCCATATTCCTGGTTGCATGTCAGAATAAAAAATATTTTTTCACGATTGCACAATATCATGTATGCGTGTTCTATAGCTTTTTATGGAAAATTGATGTTGATTGTCAAAGAATGATTATAAGGATGGAGAAATATTTTTGGGAGTTGCTTAAGAAACATCAGCCTTGCAAAGAATTGTCCCTGAAGGCCCTGAACAGGCAATGTCTCGGAGAAGGCTGTGTTCTTCATTATGATTGTGCAATTAGTTATTGAACGCTTATGGAAAATTGGCACTCAGCCTAATTGCCATAATGGCTTAATATTTTGCTTGTTGCGGATGAAGAAATTCATGACCAAGGCTGCAAATTTCGACAGACTCACAATTCTCACAGGAAAGTCAACAGTTATGTTAACTTAATTTTTGATGTTGCCAAATTTTAAGCATATAAAAGCAGAAAAATGGGTATGGGTTTGGTGCAGGCCATGCAAAGGCAGCAATTGTTGTATCTATACAATTATTTAAGGATATAATAACAGCACTTGAAATTTTTATGCCTGGCATATAGGGGCAGAAAATATCAATGAAAATATCAATGAACTTGTTCTTTACCTGGCATGTAAAACAGGCATCATCGATTGGCAGTAAAACTGTTGAAGTGATTGTTTGAATATTTTCAATATTGCAATATCCTTTAATGTTGTATAACAAATGTAATGAATTGTGATATACATCTGTAAATTCATAAATTAAAGACGGATATGCTGCACAGGCTTCTACAATTTTAAAGTTGAGCCAATAATTATAAAGTCTAAAATACAGTAGTTGTTACAGTAGACGAAAAAACGAATGCTTACATATCAAATCAAACACAATGAAAAAAGCTGTAAACTTGTCATTGAACAACTTTTGACCTCATTGATACTCATTGAATTCTCACTTTTATAGCATTGCAAGTATAGAATGTGACCTTATAAATTGGTTATGACACATAGACATGGCAGTACTATTTGGTAGGCACTCGTTTTTCATCTTCTGTAAGCAATCATGACCACATTTGTGCTTCAATGAGCTGTGGTCAAGAAGAATAATAGTCATTATCAACTATGTAGAGGAAACATCCATTAGACTAATGACATATTTGGCCTTGTCAAAAGACAAATAATGCAATGAATGTAATTTACTTCTTTTAATGAGGCCACATATTGCATGTTTTCTGCAGCAGACAGTCTGTATTAAGTTACAAGGCCAAGTTCTAGATCCTTGAAAGTTCCAATAAGCTTCTTCATATTGAAATTTTCTTTTAAGTGTGTTGCTGAATTTGGAGCCTGGCACAATATGGGTGCAAATATATCAATGGCTACCCAGCTACTAATTTTATTTGTAACGAATAGGACACCCAACATGGTCGAATCAGACATTTAATACATTTAAACACATTGATATCTTACTCTTGTCAAAAAATACATTTTACCAGAAGTCCTCGATTTGCCAACTAATGATTGCAAATGTCATTCTAGGATGCAAATGGAGCATTTTTTAAAAAATGAGTTAGTTGGTTGAATTGCTCAAACGCATTGCAGAGCTATATTTTTATCACTTTCATCTGCTGGCTCAGGCATGTATTTTGCCATTAAACAAAAGAAAGACACACTTTATTATTTCAATCTGCGGGCTTACAGATTAGACTATTCCCATGAAAAGTTGAGAAGAAATCTGTGTAGATATGTCAGATATTTCTGTTTATTGACATTAAGTTTTTGAATTGAGTGTTTTAACAGTTTGTATATTACACAAATACTGTTTGCTTTATAGTAAAAGTAGCCAGCGCCTGATTTTTCCTTTTGATGCTGTGCTTCTCTCAGAAATCAAGAATGATCCTTTTATCCACACGCAGCCCGAGGTTGTCTCCGGATAAAGTACTCAATCTTGGTATTGCCTTGGAAGACCATATCCTATTACTCTTTTGTGTCATTGATAAGACAGTGTGATTGCTTTCTCAGATTGTTTATTCCAACACTGTAAGAAAATCAGCTTATATGCAACATTTTGAACTGTATGATTACTATTTATAGCAGCTTTGTCTTCTTTTTCAGTCTTGGCAAGATAAAAAAGTGGCTTGTATACCAGCAAAAGCCATAAGCATGTTGAAATAATTACAATGATTATCAAGATATATTTATCTCTTCAATGCTTGTCATAGACTTGGTTTAAGAGAGACCCTGTCTCCAGTTGCCTTTAAAAGACAGTTTGTGTATAATAATGATTGGTTTGAATATAGTTTTAGGATAATAATGGTTTATATCATGCATAATATAGGATTGCCTCACTGAAAACAGATATAATCTCAAGATAATAGAAATTGCCTAAATGTGTGTGTGAATTACAGAAAAGGAATGCAAACTGAATAAAATTACTATTTAAGCTGATTGGCTCACCATTTCAACTCAAGAAACTTAACGTGTCGTCAATCAGTGTGGACAATGTTGAAATCAAGGCGACAGACTATGCCAGAAATTTAGGTGTATTCTTTGATAAACACATGTCAATGCATAAGCAAGTAAACAAAATGTGTCAGAATGCTTATTATAACCTTCGAAACATCTCAAAACTCTGTAAGTCACTTAGCAAAGAGTCAATCAAAACAGCTGTCAATGCATTAGTCACTCCTCATTTAGACTATGGCAATGGGTTGCTCTATGGTTCATCCAAACAAGTGATAAACAAACTCCAGGTGGCTCAAAACTCTGCTGTACGTCTAATTGAGGGACTAAAAAGACAAGACAATGTTAGTCATTTTAGGAAAGAGTTACATTGGCTTCCAATCCCTGCAAGGATCCAATTCAAACTTATGACATCCACATGGAAAGTTGTGAATAATGAAGCACCTCAATATCTCAAAAGTCTTATTCGACTCAAACCTGAAAATAATGTGAACCTCCGCAGCAATGGCAAATTGCTCTTAGAGGTACCTGCCATACAAAATCAAAACAAGTTTGAAGATAGAGCCTTCTCCTATTCAGCGCCAACACTTTGGAATGGCCTGTCAGAAAATGTATGCAAATCAAAAACACTGGATAACTTCAAGAAGCGATTGAAAACATATCTTTTCGAAAAATACTACAGAAATATTGGTTAATCTGACCAAGCGCTAATGAGCAGTTTACTGGAATTGGCGCTATATAAGTTTTTAATGTTATTATTATTATTATTAAGCATTTGTCAAAACTTTTAAGAAAGTGTCTCCAGAGTTACCCATACTTCTTAAACCTAAATGAGATGGAATAGATTACCACATCAGAATTCTACCAAAGGTTTGTGATTTCCACGCAATAAAGTTGTGAATGGAAAATCCCTTAACTTTCATTTCCTCCCCAGAGCTTTGTCTTGGAGCCTGCAGCTTTTTCTGTGCTTGAGGTGGCAATAAAGAATGGCGATAGAAATTTGAGAAGTTTCTCTCCATTCTACTGAACTAAAACAATTTGCAATTAGCTGGGTATTGTGAAAGATGTTATTGACTCAATCAAAATCTTACTTTTAAGAAATCTCACTGATTGCCTTGTTTTCTTCAAATTTATTAAAGAAACATTAAACATTTCAGGTGGGTTATAAACTATGTACGCAAATTTGACCTAGTTTGAATGTGCACGCATTTGAAACAAGAATTATTTTTGGATTGATGTGTCACATAATTATCGGAACTGTTAATTAGATTGCAAAGTGGGTATTGAATGGCAGTTCATGGAACATGGATCTGACCTTCAAAATCATTCAGGAGCAATAATGGAGAACCAGAACTGCATACAAGTGCCAAATTGACATGTCCTTATTTCCATTCCTCACACAGATCTCAATGATATATTGCTCTCTCACAGTGCTGTTTTCTATGATGGTTACCTGCCATTTAGCAGCAAGCACACACAACAGAAACCAGAATGCCAGGTGCTTTGGGGGTATTTCAGAGTAAAATAGATTTCTTCAGTGGGACAATGTGATGACCATTTCAGATGGATAATTGGTGTTGATTGTCAGAGAATGATGGAGAAATATTTTGGGAGTTTTAGAGTGAAAAACATCCTTGCAAAGGGTGTTTATCCCATGCTGCAGTCCTTGCGCAGGCAATATCCCTCAGAAGGTTGTGTTCTTCATTATAATTGTTTAATTACTAATTGAACGTAAATGGAAAATTGGCACTCAACCTAATTGCCATATTGGCCCAATGTTTCCTACTTTTAGTGGAATTCCTAACAAAGGCTGTACATTCTGCCAGACATAAAATTTCCACACTTTACTTGGTAATAAGGATTATTTTCTGATTTTTATATTGTACAACAGATTGCTCATCTGAATGGCAATTTTTATTCATAATTGAATGGCAATTCATAATCCAGGGATTTAACCTTCAAAACCCAATTGGGAGGAATAGTGGAGGACCAGAACTGCATACAAGTGGCCCAATTGACACTTCCCAATTACATTCCTCACACACCTCTCAACGATATATTGGTCTCTCACAGTACTGTTTTCTGTGATGGTGTCTAGACATATTCATGGCTAGGTAGTTGCTAGCAGATGTGTACCATAAGAACTTTAAAAAAAAAAATTTCTTGTTGTATACCAGAAAAAGTATAGCATGAGTGTTGTAACAATTATATATAGGAGGATACTTGCTGTTCATGGTCAGCAAATGATGATGATTATTGAAAATTATTTTTGAAGTTTCCATTGGTGAAACCTTGCCAAGTCCACTTGTCCTAGATTGCCTAGTTTGAGCAATGTCCCACAGAAGGCTGCGGTTATTCATTATTAATTGTGCCATAAGTTATTGAGCATATAAATGGAAAATGAGCCCTCCAGAAAAATTGCCGTAATGGCTCCATGTTTTCTATGTCACAACTTAACAAATCACACCAAAACGTTGCCAATGATTATCTGACCAATATATCATTGACAGGTGTGTGAGTAATGGAAACGGGAAAATGCCTTTTTTTTTTTTTTTGCAGGTGGCTAACTTTTTGCTCAACTTGTGTCTTTGATGTCTGATGGATCAGTGTTGATTCTGAACTCACTCTCCTAGCATACGCACGTTTGGTGCTCGTGCACAATGCGCTGACTATATGTCTGGTTTCTCATGGGCAATTCTAGTTTTTCGTATTTGTATGATACATTATGTATTTATATGTATGAATAAATGGATGCAAACATGTTCAGCAGGCGTGAAAACAAATAACTTTATTAAGACGTATTCTATAGCCAGGAGCAATGCTTACACTATCGAATTAACCATCATATTTTCTGACTTTCTGGAAGCTAACAACACACATAACCAAAATCCTTTGTAATAATCCATGCAAATAAATGAATCATGATCCAAACATTCTTGAATAACACCACAGGGAAAGGAGTGGAGGCATCATGGATCATTTGTCTCAAGTAAAGAGCATACATAGATTGGGTGCCCTGGGATGGTGAAGACTGCGCATATCTCTGAATAATTTCAACAGATAAACCAACTTATCATTCTTTATAATATGTAGCTTCCTTTTCCCAGAATGTTGCATGTGTTGACAGGGAAGACATTTCACATTTTGCTTGGTTATGAGTCAAATTGTGGAAGTTTCTAATCCATCATATCAACTGCAGGTAAGGATTAGTTGAAAGTAACACTTAAATTCATAGACAGTATGTTAAAATCAAATGAGCATGCGGAATATAAGAAAAGTATGATGGAGATAGAGAATACGTTTGCTGATATTGCCTTCATTTGACATTTCTCTTGTTTTGATGGTACACAATAACTGTAAAATAATTATTCGATTTATGCAGATAGATTTTGTATAGAATATTGATTTCAATTTGAATATGAACTCAAATTGTTTCTACAAGAAATAACTATTGCGAAGTCTTGAAAAAAAGCAGCTTTGCTGATTGAGCTATATTCTACACTAATAATAAAAACATTCATGAAAACATTTATCTGGACTGACTTTTGTTGGGAGCAAAGTTTTGCTTTTAAAACTTATATACATGTAAATATGTACTCACCACCAACCTACTGAACTCCCAAGAAAAGCAATTCAAGGGAAATGCTTTAAAACCTGCACAATTTGGATCTTTACCCAGATGTCTGAGAATCTGCACTTTGATTTTAAGTGATTCATGAGTTATGAATAATTTCAAGTCCAAGAGAGGCTTGGTAAGTAAAACAGTTGCATAACAAGAGAGCAAGGTTTTTTTTTCAAATTATCCATTTTTCATTAGGCATGTCAGAGTATTTACAATTGAATGTAGAAACAAAGGCAAGGAAATTGCATTTAACACATTGCAGACTGGCGGTCCAAATAGTTTACAAATGAAATTTCAACTTGCTCTTGAGATGGGGCTTAATAATTTTGCTTATTCTCAGAGAGGGAGTGACCATTTAATAAGCAGTGTGGCTTGGAGTTTTCCTCAGCGGGAAATTATTTATTTCAGGGTTATGGCAGCCATAATTATCTATTTCAAGTGTGCAAAGTCATCAAATATTCATTCCTGAATCAAGCATCACCTTCTTAAGAAAACCTCCACTGAGCAAGAAAATAATTAATTATTTATTACAAAAAACACCACCTCCCCCTCAACTTGGGAAGAAATGACTGTTTGATCATTTCATACAGCATAATTATATCATATCTGACAGTGTAAGTGTGAATAAACAAGTTAATTAACAGGGTAACTGTTAATGACGCAGCAAAGCAAAAGCAAACTAAAAGTAATAAAATACATTTTTCCAGTGGACCACTAACCTGCAAAGAGTTATAGGCCAAGGGGATATTTCGTGGCAAAAGAAATTAGATAATTTAAATTGGACAAATGATGTTAATATAATATTTTATACTAGAGCTATTAAGAGATTTCTTGTTTAATAATCCCCGCAAGTTGTCTTTTGGTCCCTCTCAGACCTTTTGAGCCCAGATTCACAACCGTGTTAAGTCAGGGTGTAAACGTTAGACCTGTTGAAAAAACGGCCGCACTTCTCAGTAAGCAAAAATACTTGAGACCAGGTTTAAACTATTATCCTGGTCCAGGGGCGTCGGAATGATAGGCGGGAAGCAGGGGCAGTCAGACAGTAAAAAGGGCAAATCATATATTCTTGTTACAAAATTTGAATAGAACGTCAATGATAATCTGGAATATATACTTTGTATGTACATAATTTGTGCCTAAAAGTAGTAAAATAAGGCCTAAAAGAATGTTTTTATTAATATCAAAAGGGCACACCTTGCCCCCCTACCCCCCCCCCCCCGGACAAGGGTAGGAGGGGCAATCGCCCCCCCTGCCCCCCTGTACCGGCACCCCTGTCCTGGTGTTAGCATGCGTGGTGAAAATTGGTACTGTCTTGACAGAGTTTGCTGACGGCTCACCCATGAGACTTTAGGACATCCCCAGGACCCCCTTCACCCTTCCTCAAAGGATTTGTATCACATAATATTATTATGATAAATATTTTCTTGAAGTGCTAATTGTTGCGTCTTGTAACTGTACCTTTCAAATAATATAAATTTATCCTATCCTATCCTATCTTATGTAATAAGATAATGATGACAATGCCATCCTTATTTATAGAATTATAAATAGAATCTTCTTCAATTGCAGATTTCTGTATTGTGGAGAAATAAATTTGTCCAGCGAGAATGCAGTTGTCTTCTTGTCAGCATCTCTGCAATTCAAGATGGAGGGCCTTGAGAAGAGATGTATGGATCGTATCGACACATCTTTGGATGAAGACAATGTCTCACTATATATGAATGAGGCTGTGAAATTTGGCTCCAATGGTCTTAAGAAAATTTGTTTGGAACTTTTTGCAAAAGAAACTTGCGATATCATCAATTCATTGTCATTTGATGAATTATCTCAGCCTGCATTGTCTGCTTTCTTGGACACAAAAGAAGTGAATGTCCTAGAGATCGATCTTTTTTGGTATGTAAGAGAATGGATGGAATTGAAATGCGGACAGAAACTTCTTAAAGTTACTGGCAAAAACATGAGAGCAGTCCTTGGTGACGCCATCTTCAAAATCAGATTCCCCACCATGACAGTGCAGGATTTTGCTAATTCTGTGGCCACCATTGAAGGATTTCTATCAGACACTGAAAAGTCACATATATTCATGATGATCACTGTGTTTGATAACAAGAACTTAGAGTGCCCTTTCTCAAGTCAGTTCCGTTGCCAGAGGTCACAATCGTATGTTCCATTGCGAGAAATGAGACATCTACTGAAAGAGAAAATGCTTCATAGACGCAAGGGGAGGCAAACTTTCAATGTGAGTTCTTTGGTTGACCACATTGACAATTTTGAAGATGGTTGTGACATGTCCCAGAGATCATTGGGCATTCTTGTGCAATGTTCTGCAGATATGGCAAATACAACTTATATACCCAATATAACTGACCGAAAAAATCACAAATCTCGGCAAATTCTTTCGAGGAAACTCCGAAACTGGAAAGCAGCATGCTTTTCTGAACGTGAGAATATCAGTGAGATTATGACTTCATTCATTGACTTTCGTAGGGAATTGGACAACTTGACCAATTGGTCTCTTTGAATTCACCAAATACTGTGCATCTGACGAAAGTATGAAAAACTTTGGGACCCAATATTGTATCCTTTTCACATATTCATTGCATTGGGATGGGAAAATTATACATTTCATTTTCATTTAGTTTCACATGGGCAAAATTGGGTTATGCCATATTTTCACAATTAGGCAAAATTGACATGTTACCAGGAAGGGCCTTGAAAATGTTTAAGTTTCAAATTATTTAGTTTCAATAACTAGCATTCTATCTTTTGTCCCTATTCATGTCAAAACATTTTACTTCCTTGCTGTGTCTGTCAAGCGATATGTAATTAATTTCTCCAATTGAAATGACATTGATTTTACATACATTTTTCAAAAATATGGGGTAGATATTTAGGTCGATTGTTCCAGGGATTTAACAAATGACTTGTATAACACTCTCGTCACAGCCAGACAAAACCAGTTGGTAGTCGTATCACCTGTGACATGGATCTAAGTGTCATTCAACTGGATGTAAACCTAATTTCTTTTGAAATTTAGCAATTGCTGTTTGGGAGAAATAGCGAGATAATGAAAATATTGACATGTAAATTTTTTGACAAAGGTTTTTTCACACAAATTATATTCTGAACATTTTTCTTTCCCCTATCACAAGACCTGTTATAGACTAACACCATAGAATGGGTAAAGAAGCACAAGAGCTTTGGCTTGCTATTATAATGAAAGAAAAATGCATTATTTTTCTTTTAAAGTCCTTCTTTACAGAGCTTGCAACTCTTTCTTAATCTTTAGACCAAGGAAACATTGTGGCTGAACAATTTGAGAAGTCTATATATATTCACCTTGGACAATGCACTTGCAGCTGTCAATTCTGATGTAGCTTGTCCAATTGCTTGTGCTATAGTCCGGTTGAGTGATCATAGCATTGGCATGTGTAAGCACATTTCTCAGAAAAAGTCAAGTTGCTTGAACATTGTCTGCTTTTGAAAACTATGCATAACTGGGTATATAATTGCTGTAGACCATTGTAGCCTCAATATTACCTTTACACTTCTTTGATTAAATACCTTTTTTAAATTTCAAGGTTTTCTGTTTTTATTTAAACTGATATATATCACATGCCAGAGTAAATTTTCAAAAATCTGTCTTCACAGACACAGTGACAACATCTTTTTCGCAAACAAAATGCAATCGTGCAGTTCAGTGGAATCATTTAAATACAGAATTCAATCTTCCATTTTTCAAAGTTAATCACAAGTCCACTGCCACGCACTTACAGTTCAAACAGCATGAAGACACACCCCTGCCTGTCTATGCTCACAAGAATGGAGAAGAAAAAATCGTGCACAGAGAATCACAGTGTATTCCTTGCAATGAAGATATTGTAAATAAACAGTTTCGTTGTACTTCTTCATTTATGGTATTCTCACCTCTATTACACAATATACAGATGAAGCTCCCTCAAGTCGGTGCATCAATTACGAAGAAATTTAATCAAAGTTTATGGGTGTACATCGATTGTCATCCAAAACCACTTCTTACAGATATCTTGCAGATATTTTAAACATTTTGTATAAAGATATAAACATCCAATTTTTTTTTCAACAACAAGCTGAAGTTAAGCAAATATTAAACTAAGTCAACTCTTTCAATAGAAATTTACGACGACACCTCCATTAACGCTTCTGTGCCAGAAAGTAAACATTGCTACTACTTGGCCATTACATAACATTCCCATCGCTGCCTTTGGCTGGTGTCAATTTAGGATGATATACAACCCAGCAGATTCAACGTAAATGGTTTATTGGCATGATAGATCCCATGATCAGACACACCCAGGTGGCAGTCATGTAACCTATGGCATCAATCTTTATTTCTGGATTACTGGAATTGAAACAAATGTCTTTGGAAACGCAATTATCACGGAGGAGATAATGGATGAAAAATGGAAGGTGTTTGGTTCGCCACTATTGTTGAAAGATATTGCCATTGTCAACTGTATGCATGAACCAATGACATATTAATTGTTAAGGACTAAGGGACCGGTCAGAATTTATGACCGGGGGGGGGGTGGGAGTTTTGCTGGAACTTCCCGTCAAAAGTTGATACCCCCCCCCTGAGTTTCATGCGGATTTTTAGTACCCCACCCTTAGGTTTCACGCGTATTTTTAGTACCCCCCCCTCGACATACAAAAAGCAATACACACATATATACTGTTATACATGGCCAAGCGTACAGATTCGCGTCATTTCGGGACATTTGCCCCTAAAAAAGTCCGAATAAAATGAGTTTATGCGTGATGTTTAACATTTTTTCTTTGTTAAAATTTCTTACCCCCCCTTGGAAGTGTTGTCAAAAATTGATACCCCCCCTTGAAACACATGTGAAAATTTAGTACCCCCTCGGCCAAAACTCCCAATAAATCAGCTTGTGAGCTGATGGATAGATATGGTAAGTGCAGCCCTCTAAGCCAAGTTCTGGGAGCTCACGAGGGTTGATTGATAAGATGTGATTCCTCAAAATGTTACAAATTTACCCCATGTGAGGGATCTTTTACTTGCCCAGCATAGACAGTGATACAAGAGGCCACCAATTTAATGTCTCATCCGAAAGACATCCAGCTGAGATTTTGCCCATGAAGGTGCACTGAAAATTTTGGGTTTCCCATCCGGGGATACTAATAATAGTCCATTCTTTGTTATAAATTCCACCGGAAGTTCAGCAACTTGCATAATTCTATGGTGTTCATATGTCTCTGAAAAAAGAATGGATATATTTAATAGTATTGTCACCTTTTTTCTGATCTACCTGATCTTGTTAAAAACTTCATTCAGCGAAAACACAGAGTGGTTAAGGAATTAGAAATTAAATTCAAATATTAAACCGGATTGATCGAAAACGTTCATACACATGTAAAGACTGAATATATACACAATGTTCCATCTTTGTAAAATTACCCCTGGTTGCAAAACAAATAATGTACATTGTTTCTTCCAAGAGCACTTCATTGAATCTGTTGTGACTCATGTCTAAAAACTAATTTGGAAAAAATCCAAAATAGATATGCTGCAATGCAAGGGGAAAAAATTCTCTGAGGAACTTGATGACATCCTTGGCCTTGCACAATATAGTGCTCAGACAAAAGTAATTGCAACTTTTTATTTATTGGTAAATAAAGATTCTTAGTTTCTTCAGCAGACTCCTTGCGCAAGGTCACAAGAGAATAACATGAATCTTGGTTCTATTCCGTTTGAGTACAACAATGGAGTTCTATTACTTTTTAACAGGTTGTATAACTATCCTTCCAGAAAGTACGTAGAAAGTGATCTTTTTTGGTAAAAAGAAATTTGACATCATAATATGGCAGTTCTCATTGGTTAGCATTGGAAACCAGGTCTTCCACGTGAGGTCACAGGTTGTTCAGCCAATCATGGCTCACCCTGCAGAGAATGTCATATCAAATTTAAAAATATGAGGTAGCATACTTGTAAATGATACATTTTCAACCTTATGTTATGTGTGTAAAAATAAAACACCAAAAAAGTTTTAGCAATCAGGGGCATATCTAGAAATGGCCTGGGAGGCAAAACATATGGTGAATATCCTATCACTTGTGCCTGAAAGGGGAAGCAAGCTACTCAACCCTAACCCAAAGACACACAGAAGCACATTTTATCATTTTTGTCACTTGTGTTCCGTGGCACAATGGTTAGCATTCCCGCCTTGTACACATGAGTACGTGCGCTCGAACCTTGCACAAGCCATGTCAGGAGGCTATCACTATAATGATTGGTATGATAGCTGTTCAGTATGTTGAGCACCGGTGATCAGATTGGTCTGGAATGGGCGCTATATAAAAATTATGCTACATTATATGTATGTCTTATTATCATGCTAAGTTCGATCTTATCATAGTCCCTACAAAGTTGCAAGACAATCATAATACTGGCAATGGAATTATTGTAAATCAAATATTTTGACAGCAATTGAAATGATTAAGGCTTCATATCCCTCGTTGTCAAAACTGATAATTGAGTTAAGAAACTTCTTCATCTGAAAAGAAGCTTTGTGTTGGATTTTTACTTGACGGTTGACACTTTTTCAGCTTTTAACAACGAGACAATTGCAGCATCATTTTGGGAAGTTCCTTTCCATTAGGATTATCTCAGACAATTCACAAATATCTGAAAATTTCTGTGGAATCATTGAATCAAATTAAACTATGACGATTAGTTTGTTGATGCATTAAATGATTTTGAATGAAATCATATTTTATTTTCACATTTCGCCAAGAAAAAACTTCTCCAGTTTGACTCTACTTACGGACAATATTGAATATCATATTGATTGATTCGGCTTCTTCAGAGCAAACTGTGTGACATGAGTCCTTGTAGCATATAGAGATAAATTGATTAACTGGGTAAAAGTTTATCACAATAAACAAATTACCTGGAGTGTTCACAGAAATTCACTGTAAAGGGATTGCAAATACAGTAAAACTATGCGTATTTTAAATTATCCCTTCTCAACTGTGTACAAGTTGACCGCTATTTGCTGCCACCTAGGGTGCAAAATTCGCGAGCTCCTGTGAGTGGTCAACAGAATTTCGATCTCTGGAAGAAACCAGGACAGTGTGGAAGAAACCAGGACATTTCCATCATTTAGTGATGGTCTAGTTTATTTCCAAAATTCTGCAAGTGTCTAATCTGACTTTGGTTGGACATTTTGCTGAGTGTAACACAGCTTTTATGAAATTGTGAATTATATTGTTGTCCTAGTTAATAAATCTCAATAAATTAACAGAATAAATACAATTTAGCATTTTTAATATCACAAAGCAAAAACATTGGCTTTGTATGGACACGTGAATAAGTGAGAATGCATTCTTTTTGGACCCTTTTCTGACCACAATTTAACATGCACTAAATGGCATAAGTAGATTGAATGCCATCAAGCTTCTGATGAGTAAAATCATCCCTTTCACAGGCAAAAAGTTTCAAAATTTCTTTTTGTCTCATGATTTCCAAACATTTTCAATCAAAGCAGTGGACTGGATATTTGCCAGAAACTATGCTTTGTGAAAGTAGTTTGGCGTAGTAATATGGACAGCTATTGTGCGACCTGACCTGGTGATCTGTCCAAAACAGATCAAATTATTGTTGACCCAATTTGATTTTCCAGGGACTGTCAGCATTATGCTGCCACTTGACAGTCCCGAACAGAGACAGCCTTCTCAACATACACTGTGATAGAGCTGGAGATTATTTATGGCAAAGCAATCCTATCTTATTATCGTTTTCATAGCTACATGTTTTTTGAAAACTTCGTTTTGCAGTTAAACCGTGACATCATCAGGGTATCTGTGAATGTGATTGGTCTAATCTTCATTCTGTGACATATCAGTTCAGAGTTTGATATCACGGTTTATGACAAAGGAAATTAAAACTGCCAGGCAATGTTATCGTTTGTGTACAACAACAACAAACAACTTATGTCTAAGCTGATTGTCACACCTTACCAGAAGAGTCACTGTTCAATGTTTCCCAAACAAAGCCTGTTTTATTGTTTGTCACAAGACACTCGTCATCACAATTTCAAATCACTTTGTTACATTTGTTGTACACTGCAGGCCAAAAGTTTGGAAACAGAACATTGCTGGTGCAATCCCAATTAAATGAGCAGATTCCTAAAAGAAAAAATATTTGAAGATTGTCGGCTGTCATTTCTAGCAGAATCATTTTACAATTTGAAATTTGGCAGTTATTTAGAAAACCTGTATAGAAATATAGTCATATAAAATCTTCATATAATTTGTGATGGCAACTGGGGTAAATTGCATGTTGAATGGCCAAAAACCAGGAAAATGGCATGTCCAATGATTGCCTGGTTTCATATAAATCAGTGCTGTGGCACTATTTTTGCAGGTATTTATTTGGAATGTAAATGGAAATGTTCCTAACAGCAATGACTTTCAAGTTCAAGGTGGTGGTGAGCAGCTCATCATTTCCAAAGTTTTGGCCAGCAGTGTAACTCTCCTTTAAGAATAATATAGGTCTGAGTGGTTTGTTTGCTTTAGTTACATTCTATTGAAGCATCTATCGACCACTGTGGGTGTTAAGGCTAAACCAGGTACATATACATGCCTTATCCATGTGTCAATGCATTTTGGCAGTTTCTTGAAATGTGTGCTTGTTATATACAAAGTTATGCAACTGTTTCTGTGACATCACAGTTTTGAGATGAAGCAAAGTACAAACTGGAAAAACATGTATCTATGAAAACGATAATAATGTTGCATGGGAAGTTGGAACAGTGGGAAGATCATATTATATTACTCAACATTGTGTGTCATTAACAAGAAACTGATTGCTTTCTCAGAGGGTTTATCCCAACAATGACATTGTGTAAAAATAAAGCTTATACAAACACAGCACTTGTCAGTTTTATCTTCTTTTCTTCATCCTTCGACCGAGCAAGACAGAAAAGTGTAGGCGAATTTTTTGTGCATAAACGGTTGAGTATGGCGCAGAAGCATATCTCATTGACCTGCAAATCAGCAATTGGTAGACATCGATTTGCCTGGCTAAATACTGTTTGAAAAACCAATACAAAAAGTCATTTCATTCACTGTGTTGAGATGTATGTTTCTATAATTTTTTTTAAAATGTATAATGGTAAGTTTTAATAAAGACGCTAAAAGTAATAGACCATATAGATGTGTTTGCAAAGACAATGTGTGAACTTCAGGTGGATGACTGAATATAAAAAAAAGTCAATTTAAACTAAGCATTTGATTATCAACTATGACTTCAGTGCGTAGCCTATACTATCCTGACAATTGATTACCACCTGGGTATTCAGCTGAAGCCACATGATTTCCAAGCAATAAAATGGAGGATAGAAAATCCTTCACATTTCATTTCTTGTCTTGAGCCTTCAGCTCTTGCTCTACTTCTCATAAACAATGGCACTCAAAACTTCAGAAGTTTCTTTCCATTCAGCTTGGCTCAAACAATCTACAATTAGCTGACAATTGAAAAGAGTTTATTGACAAAATAAAAATAAGGAATTTCACTTTTTTTCAGAACTATGGCTGATAGCTGCTTATTCTCATTTTTATCATTGAAAATGTCTTCCAGTTTCAGTTATGTGTAAAAAGGTAATACATAAAGGTTTGATTCACTGTCGCATGTACATGTACATTACCATTTAAAAATCTTTGGAGGATGGCATTCTCTTGAATCTTATTGTAATTTTACATGTTGCTTCCTATCATCCTAGTTTAAGCCAAAGAGTCAAGCATTCAGAATACAATTAATGAATAATTCTACTAGAGCCACATGAAGCTGAGATCTCTATTTTGGAATCGTAAAAATGTCGCTTTCATATGGCATTTATCAGTAAACTTTAATCAAGTCAAAAGTCCAACAAGTTCTTCAGAAATCGAACTTGCATGGTCTACCTGTCATCATATAGCATGTCTGCGTCAAAGACCACCGATATTGCATGATTGTTTTATATTGTTTTGTTTGGATTAGTGCAAAATATCTGGACAAACTTTGAGGCCTTCCAATTGAAACCACAAATGTGTTCATCAATTTTGCCTTCAATAGCAACTTGCAATAAGTATTTATTGATTGATTTATTGTATACAACAAAATTGTTCATTTGGTCATAATTGAATGAAAATTCATAATGCATAGATTCAACCTTCAAAAACCAATTCAAGAGGAATAATGGAGAACCAGAACTGCATACAAGTGGCCAAATTGACACTTTCCCTTTTCCATTCCTCACACACTTCCCAATGATATATTGCTCTCTAGTATTGCTGTTTTCTGTGATGGCTTCTTAAATTATTCATGATCAGGTGGTTGCTACAACTTGTTGGCACGGCACAGAAATGACACAGAAAGTAAAAAGCCATATTCCGGGTTGCATGTCAGAATAAAAAATATTTTTCATGATTACACAATGTCATGTATGTGTGTTCTATAGCTATTTATGGAAAATTGATATTGATTGTCAAAGAATGATTATAATGATGGAGAAATATTTTGGGAGTTTCTGCTTAAGTGGACGCAAGAGGAACGGAACATGCCCCAGCCACTTCTGCTTTGCTATTTAAATCCTATCTTAGTAATAGAAAACAGCTGGTTCTATATGACGATACATCATCTGATCTATTATCAATAGATACTGGGGTTCCGCAGGGGTCTATTCTCGGACCTTTGCTATTTATCATATATCTGAACGATCTTGTATATACTTGTGACCAATTTAAACCGGTAGTTTATGCAGATGATACGGCATTATACACTTCGCTGGAAGCTTTTGACGTTAGTGGACATTCTTTGGATAGTGCAATTAATGAAGAATTAGAAAAAATTAACACCTGGTTTAAGTTAAATAAGTTATCCTTGAATGCGAGCAAAACCAAAGCAATGATATTTCACACAAAACAGAGAAAAATTAGAACACCTATTCTGAACATAGAGAATAAACCAATAGAATTTGTGGAAGAGTTTAATTATTTAGGCATTATTTTTGACTCAAGTCTCAATTGGAAACCTCATACAAATCATATAGCCAAGAAAATTGCAAAGACTAATGGAATAATGAATAAACTTAAGAATTTTCTTCCTCAGAATATCTTGTTATTACTGTATAACTCGTTGGTCCTACCATATTTGAATTATGGAATACTTGTCTGGGGAAGCCATGCTGAGAGACTTGGGAAAGTACAAAAACGTTCTGTCAGAATTGTAATGAATGCAAAATTTAATGCCCACACGGAACCTATTTTCAAGTCTCTTAGATTACTGAAAGTTACTGATATTCTGCAGTTGAATGAGTATAAATTCGTATATAGGCTTGAAAATCGAATGTTGCCGAAAATATTCCTAACTTCTGTCTTCACTAGAAACGTTGACATGCATAATTACAACACCAGGCATGCATATGCTTTCCGAATACCCCAGCAGAAGCATGATTTTGTCAAAAATAATATTCGTTTTAGATTACCTACTATCATAAATAATGCTCCAATGAATTTCAAAGATAAGATACATACTCACAGTTTACAGGGTTTTGCAAAATACATCAAATTTCAAATTATTCTGAACTATGAAAACTTGTGTAATATCCCATTATGCTATATATGTCTGAATACCTAGTTAATGCCATGTTACAAAGGAATTTCGGTCTCTGAGCTGCTTCTTAAAGTGCAAATTGCGCATTGCAAATTCTACAAGGATATAAAAATAAGTTCAGAATCTGTTGACATGTGATTCTCATCAAATTTTATTTTATGAAATAATTTGCAATGCGCAATTTGCACTTTAAGAAGCAGCTCAGAGACCGAAATTCCTTTTGTTCTCATCATATTATATAATATATAATATATAATATATATTTGGTTCTTCACCCAATATGCACTCATTGTACCATTGTTGCTTTGATTTTCTGTACGCTATTGTTTATTTTATTTCTTTAATGGATCTCTCTGAGATGATGATATGATCTTTTAATTTTTTTTTTTTAGGGGGGGCATCTCGCCAGCGATAATTACTTGTCTTAGAGATGTCCTCCCTCTTTACTGTAACATAACGTTTCAGAAAGAAATAAAATATCTTGAGTCTTGAGTCTTGAGTCTTAAGAAACATTAGCCTTGCAAAGAATTGTCCCTCAAGGCCCTGAACAGGCAATGTCCTGGAGAAGGCTGTGTTCTTCATTATGATTGTGCAATTAGTTATTGAACGCTTATAGAAAATTGGCACTCAGCCTAATTGCCATAATGGCTTAATATTTTGCTCGTTGCAAATCAAGAAATTCCTGACAAAGGCTGCAAATTTTGACAAATTCACAATTCTTTCAGGAAAGTCAAGAGTCATGTTGTTGATGTTGCCAAAATTGTAAGCGTATAAAAGCAAAGGAATGGGTATGGGTTTGGTGCAGGCCATGCAAAGGCAGCAATTGTTGTATCTATACAATTATTTAAGGATATAATAACAGCACTTGAAATTTGTATGCCTGGCACACAGGGGCAGAAAATATCAATGAACTTGTTCTTTACCTGGCATGTAAAACAGGCATCATCGATTGGCAGTAAAACTGTTGAAGTGATAGTTTGAATATTTTCAATATTGCAATATCCTTTAATGTTGTATAACAAATAAAATTAATTGTGATATAGATCTGTAATTTCATATAGTAAAGACAGATATGCTGCACAGGCTTCTACAATTAAGTTCAGCCATTAATTATAATGCCTAAAATACAGTAGTTTTTACAGTAGACGAAAAACGAATGCTTACATATCATATCAAACACAATGGAAAAAGCTGTAAACTTGTCATTGAACAACTTTTGACCTCATTGATACTCATTGATTTCTCACTTTTATAGCATTGCAAGTATAGAATGTGACCTTACAAATTGGTTATGACACATAGACATGGCAGTACTATTTGGTAGGCACTCGTTTTTCATCTTCTGTAAGCAATCATGACCACATTTGTGCTTCAATGAGCTGTGGTCACAATAAATAATAGTCATTATCAACTATGAAGAGGAAACATCCATTAGACTAATGACATATTTGGCCTTGTCAAAAGACAAATAATGCAAGGAATGTAATTTACTTCTTTTAATGAGGCCACATATTGCATGTTTTCTGCAGCAGACAGTCTGTATTAAGTTACAAGGCCAAGTTCTAGATCCTTGAAAGTTCCTATAAGCTTCTTCATATTGAGACTTTCTTTTAAGTGTGTTGCTGAATTTGGAGCCTGGCACAATATGGGCGCAAATATATCAATGGCTACCAAACTACTAATTTTCTTTGTAATGAATAGGACACCCAACATGTTCCAATCAGACATTTAATACATGTACATTTAAACACATTGATATCTTACTCTTGTCAAAAAATACATTTTACCAGAAGTCCTCAATTTGCCAACTAATGATTGCAAATGTCATTCTAGGATGCAAATGGAGCATATCTTAAAAAATGAGTTGGTGGGTTGAATTGCTCAAACGCATTGCAGAGCTATATTTTTATCACTTTCATCTGCTGGCTCAGGCATGTATTTTGCCATTAAACAAAAGAAAGACATACTTTATTATTTCAATCTGCAGGCTTACAGATTAGACTATTCCCATGGAAAGTGGAGAAGGAATCTGTGTAGATATGTCAGATATTTCTGTTTATTGACATTAGGTTTTTGAATTGAGTGTTTTAACAGTTTGTATATTACACAAATACTGTTTGCTTCATAGTAAAAGTAACCAGTGCCTGATTTTTCCTTTTGATACTGTGCTTCTCTCGGAAAATTAAGAATGATCTTTTTATCCACACGCAGCCCGAGGTTGTCTCCGGATAAAGTACTCAATCTTGGTATTGCCTTGGAAGACCATATCCTATTACTCTTTTGTGTCACTGATAAGACAGTGTGATTGCTTTCTCAGATTGTTTATTCCAACACTGTCAGAAAAGCAGCTTATATGCAGAACTTTGAACTGTATGATTACTATTTATAGCAGCTTTGTCTTCTTTTTCAGTCTTGGCAAGATAAGAAAGTGCCTTGTAAACCAGCAAAAGCCATACGCATGTTGAAATAATTACAATGATTATCAAGATATATATATCTCTTCAATGCTTGTCATAGACTTGGTTTAAGAGAGACCCTGTCTCCAACTGCTTTTAAAAGACAATTTGTGTATAATAATGATTGGGTTGAATATAGTTTTAAGATAATAATGATTTATATCATGTATAATATTGGATTGCCTCAATGAAAAGAGATATAATCTTAGAATAATAGAAATTGCCTAAATTTGTGTGTGAATTATAGAAAGATGATTGCAAACTGAATAAAATTACTATTTAAGCATTTGTCAAAACTTTTAAGAAAGTGTCTCCAGAGTTCCCCATACTTCTTAAACCTAAATGAGATGGAATAGATGACCACATCAGAATTCTACCAAAGGTTTGTGATTTCCAAGATGTTATTGACTCAATCAAAATTTTACTTTTGAGAAATCTCACTGATTGCCTTGTTTTCCTAAAATTTATCAAAGAAACATTAAACATTTCAGGTGGGTCACAAATAATGTATGCAAATTTGACCTAGTTTAATGTGCAAGCATTTGAAACAAGAATTATTTTCGGTTGATATGTCGCATAATTATGGGTACTGTTAATAAGACTGCCAATTGGGTAGCAAATGGCAATTCATGGAACATAGATTTGACCTTCAAAACCCATTCAGGAGTAATAATGGAGAACCAGAACTGCATACAAGTTGCCAAATTGACATTTCCTTATTCCCATTCCTCACACACATCTCAATGTCATACTGCTCTCTCACAGTGCTGTTTTCTGTGATGGTTTCTTGAAATATGTATGACCGAGTGGTTGTTACCTGAAATTAGGCATCAAACACACACAACAGAAACCGGAATGCCAGGTGCTTTGTGGTAATTCAGAGTAAAATAGATTTCTTCAATGGGTCAGTGTTGTAACCATTTCAGATCGATAATTGGTGTTGATTGTCAGAGAATAATGGATAACCATTTTGGGAGTTTCAGTGTAAAAAGCATCCTTGCAAAGGGCGTTATCCCATGCAGAAGTCCTTGTGCAGGCAATGTCCCCAAGAAGGTTGTGTTTTTCATTATAATTGTGTAATTACTCATTGAACGTTAATGGAAAATTGGCACTCAGCCTAATTGCAATAATGGCTCAATATTTCCTAGTTCTGGCGGAATCCCTAACCAAGGCTGCAAATTCTGACAGATTTACAATTTCCACTCTTTACTTGGTAATAAGGATTATTTTCTGATTGATATATTGTACAAAAAATTGTTCATTTGAATGGCAAATTGTTCTAATTGAATGGCAATTCATAATGCATGGATTTTAAAACCTTCAAAACCCAATCGGGAGGAATAATGGAGGACCAGAACTGCATACAAGTGACCAAATTGACATTTTCTGATTCACGTTCCTCACACTTCTCTCAGTGATATACTGGTCTCTCACAGTGCTGTTTTCTGTGATGGCGTCTTGAAATATTTATGACCAGGTAGTTGTTAGCAGATGTGCATCATGGAATATAATAAAAAACATATTTCTTGATACATGCCAGACAAAAAAAATATACTTTTCAGTATATGTGTGTTGTAAAAGTTTTAGATGGATACTCATTAATTGTTCATATAGTCAATTAATGTTGAAAATTATTTTTGAAGTCTCAGCTGACAAAACATTAACCTTACCAAGTCAATTTGTCCTAGATTGCCTTGTGTGTGTGGGCAATGACCAACAGAAGGCTGCCTTTATTCACTATAATTATGCTATTAGTTATTATTGTATGGAAAATGAGCACATGAGAAAATTGCCATAATGGCTCCATGTTTTCTATGTCACAACTTAACAAATCACTCCAAAATGTTTCCAATAAATATCTGGCTGTTTTTCTTTTTTTTGCAGATGGCTGACTTTTTCCTCAACTTGCCCTTGATATTGGATGGATCAGTGTTGATTCTGATCTCTGAATTTTTTGAGGATATAAGAGCAGCACTTGGAATTGGTATGCATGGCTGGCACAGAAATTATCAATGAACTCTTGTCAGAGAATACAAGCACGATCGATTGGCAGTAAAGCATTTGAACTGATTGTTTGAATATGTATCATAGATATTTTCAACGTCCTTTGAAGGACCAATGGATTGTAATTATTAGATCTGTTTATTCATAAATTAATAGACAGATACATTGCACAAGCTATGACAATTCCAATGAGCCAATAATCATAATTCCTGAAACACTGTAAAGTAATCATGATTAAAATTAATGTGTGTTGCAATGAGCATGAACACAATGAATAATTGTTATGTTCAACTTTGAAGAGGACACATCCATAAATCTAATTATTTGTTTGGCATTATCAAAAACATAATGCCAAAAATGTAGTTTATTCCTGCTAATGATGTCTAATATCCCGTGTTTACTGCAGAAGACTGCATTAAGTCACAAGACCAAGTGCTACAGCCTTGAAAGTTCCTATGAGCTTCTTCATATTGAAACTTGCTTTCAAGTTTATTACTGAATTTAGAGCCTGGTGCAATATGGGTAAAAACATATCAATTGTTACCCAACTACTAATTTTCTTTGTAATGAATAGGTCACCAAACATTGTCAAATCAGACATTCATATTGAAACGTGAGTTCAAGTTTATTACTGAATTTAGAGCCTGGTGCAATATGGGTGCAAATATATCAATTGTAACCCAGCTACTAATTTTCTTTGTAATGAATAAGTCACCAAACATTGTCGAATCAGACATTTAATTAAAACAATTCGATATTTTACTCTTGTCAAAACATAAGTATTACCATAAGTCCTCAATTTGCCAACTAATGATTTCCAATGTCATCAGCTAAAAACAGGGACCAAAAGTAGGGTCTTACTGACGCTACTGACGTCAGGATGGGTACATTTATTAGGCTGTACTGACGTCAGGATAGCAATATTTTGTATTCCTCCTGACGGTCAGTCCGGATCATAAAAATGAGTCATCCTGACCTCTACTGCAATCATATTTGTAATGGTTTCTAGGGTCAGGAAGACAGTCATTTGCCAAGGATACTGACTGTAAAAATGAGGTCTTACTGACACTGCTGACGTCAGGATGGGTACATTTATCAAGCTGTACTGACGCCAGGATAGCAATATTTTGTGTCCTTCCTGACGGTCAGTCCGGATCATAAAAATGGGTCATCCTGACCTCTACTCATATTTGTAATCGTTTCTTGCGTCAGGAAGACAGTCATTGACCAAGGATACTGACAGCAAAAATGAGGTCTTACTGACACAACAGACGTCAGCAAGGATAGTTTTTTTCCACCATACTGACGTCAGAACTGGTATCCACGGCCAATTTGAGTCCTGTCAGTAAGAGTCTCCAAATGCCCCACTTCTGACATGCAGTCAGCAAGGATAGATTTTTTCCATCATCCTGACGTCAGCAACAAACTAAAAATATGACCTTTCTGACGTCAGTAGTGTCAGTAAGGACCCAAAAAAGGTCCCTGTTTTTATATGATGTCATTATAGGATGCAAACAAACAGAAAATATATTACAAAGCCAGTTGGTTAATTTTATTGTTCAAACCCATTGAAATGTTTTATTTCTTCACTATTGACTGCTGGCTCAGACATGTATATTGCCATTTAACAAAAGATAAACACGTTTTATTTCAATCTGTAAGCCTACAGATTATACTATTCTCATTCAATGTAGATGAGGAAACTGTAAAATATTGAAGTTTATTTACATTTTGACTTGTTTTAACAGTGTGCTTATCACAAATACTCTAGGTTTGCTGTCACAGTACATTGTAACCAGTGCCTGATTTTGCTTTTGAGATTGTCCTTCTCTTGCTGTATGTAGAATGATCCTTTTATCCACACGCACCCCAAGGTTGTCTTCGGATAAAGTATTTAATCTTGGTGTTGCCTTACTCTTTTGCATCACTGATAAGACAGTGTGATTGCTTTCTCAGATTGTTTGTTCCTACATTGTCAGTAGAGGAATTTATAAGGAGCATTTTGGACTAGACGATGACTATTTATAGCAGCTTTTTCCTATTTTTGCATTCCTGGCAAGATAAGAAATTGTCTTGTATACTAGCATCAGCCATAATCATGTTTGAATATTGACAAAAATTATCAGGACACAAATATATATATATCTTTAATGCCTGTCATAGACTTGGTTTAAGAGAGACCCTGCCTCCAGTTGCCTTCAAAAGACAGCTTGTGTACATAATAATGATTTGGTTGAATAGTTTTAAGATAATAATGAATTATCTCATGCATACTATAGAATTGTCTCATTGAAAACTTTCCCAACTTGTCTTTGCAATAAACAAAGGCGATGCAAACTTGAGAAGTTTCTCTCCATTTTGAGAGGTTTCTCTCCATTTTGCTCAGCTCAAACAATTTGCAATTAGCTGGCTATTATGAAAGATTTTATTGACTCAAACAAAATCTTACTTTTAAGGAATCTCACTGATTGCCTTGTTTTCCTAAAATTTATCAAAGAAATATTTAAAATTTCAGTTGCGTGATAATCAATGCGTACAAATTTGACCTCCCGTTGAATGTGCAAGCATTTAAACAAGAATTATTTTTGGATTGATATGTCACATAATTATCGGAACTGCTAATTAGATTGCAAAGTGGGTTTTGAATTGCAATTCATGGAACATGGATCTGACCTTCAAAATCATTCATGAGCAATAATGGAGAACCAGAACTGCATACAAGTGCCGAATTGACATGTCCTTATTTCCATTCCTCACACAGATCTCAATGATATATTGTTCTCTCACAGTGCTGATTTTTGTGATGGTTTCTTGAAATATGTATGACCGAGTGGTTGTTACCTGCCATTTAGCAGCAAGCACACACAAGAGAAACCAGAATGCCAGGTGCTTTGGGGGTATTTCAGAGTAAAATAGATTTATTCAATGTGTCCGTGCTGTCCGTGCTGTAACCATTTCAGATGGACAATAGGTGTTGATTGTCAGAAAATAATGGAGAACTATTTTGCGCAGGCAATGCCCCTCAGAAGGTTGTGTTCTTCATTATAATTGTGCAATTACTTATTGAACGTCAATGGAAAATTGGCACTCAGCCTAATTGCCATAATGGCCCAATATTTCCTTGTTCGGGCGGAATTCCTAACCAAGGCGGCAAATTCTGACAGATTTACAGTTTTCAGTCTTTGCTTAGTAACAAGGATTATTTTCTGATTGACATATTGTACAACAAATTGTTCAGTTGAATGGCAAATTGTTATAATTTGAATGACAATTCATAATGCATGTATTTAACCTTCAAAACCCAATCAGATAGTGAAAGACCAGAACTGCATACAAGTGGCCAAATTGACATTTCCCATTTATATTCCTCACACACCTCTCAATGATATATTGGTCTCTCACATTGCTGTTTTCCGTAATGGTGTCCTGAAATATTTATGACTGGACAGTTGTTAGCAGATGTGCACCATAGAATCTAAAAAAAACACACATATTTCTTCTCATTGTATGTGTGTAGTAACAGTTATAGATAGATAATTGTTGTTCATGGTCAAATATGATAATAATTGTTGAAAATATTGTTGGGAGTTTCTGTTGTAAAAACATCGACCTAACCATGTGCATTGGTCCAAGATTGCATAGGTAGACAAAGTCCCACAGAAGGCTTCGTTTATTAATTATAGCTGTTTCATTGTAATTGTGCAATTTAATTGAGCACTGGTGGAAAATTAGATAACTGCCATAATGGCTCCATTTTTTCTCTGTCACAATTGAACAAAATCAAACGAAAATATTGCCAATAAATATCTTGCTGCTTTTTTCTTTTGCAGCTGGATAACTTTCTCCTCAACTTGTGTTCTTGATTTCTGATTGATCAGTGTTGATTCTGAACTCAATTATTTAAGGATATAACAGCAGCAATTGGAAGAGGTATGCTTGTCACATAAGAGACAGAAAATATCAATGAACAAGTACTTTACCTGGCGTACAATAAAAGCATCATCGATTGACAGTAAAACTGTTGAACTGATAGTTCAAATACTATAAATATTTCAACATCCTAAGAAGGCAATAGATTGTAATTATTAGATCTGTCTATCTATCATTTAATAGAATGCTCTGGCTATGATAATTCAGTTTAGCAAATAATCATTATTCCTGGAAAACAGTAATTATGATGAAAATTAATGTGTGTTGCAATGAGCATTAACACAGTAGGTCTCAATAATTGTTATGAATCACGTGATGACAACTCGATGTTCCATTTTAAAGAGCACTTTATTCACGCACATGACGTTTACCAATTAGCACGGATGTGCTTGACGAATGACAAATATGTATATGTATATGTGTGGTGAATCTGCATGAAATACAAATAAAAAACACAATTACAAACAATTCAAAACCAGAAGATATAAGTTGAAGTTTAAGTCTCACAATAAATCTAAAGACCAAATATGAGAACCAAAATATATCAGAATAAATGTAGATAAATAACTCACATCGAATGCAACTTCATAGAGTTAACCATAGTATCACATGAATCAGCTTTAGTGCTCTGATAGAGAGACACTAGTCACCATAATTCTCACATACTGAAATACCATTGTAAACATAATAAGTAACCTGACTAAATAATTAAAACCAAAATAGGAATAGTTACAGGCTACATTAATGTAATAAAATAAATAAATCAGACAGATATGGTAAAAAGTGATATTTATGTAATAATGGCTATAGGCCTACAATGCAAGTAATTTCTAACTAAGCAAATCAACATTGAAACATAAATGAATTACACATACCTTTTACAATGTTAGACCAGAGATCTTCTCTGTACCAATTTTATGAAGCAAGTGAATACACAAAAGCAACTGCTTCAGCAGGAAACATACAAATATAACACTGTAAACTGTGAAGTGTGGCTGCTTCACAGAGGAAAACTTGCAGTCACACAATCAATGGAAACTGTGAACTTCTGTCCACAACACTCCCCCGCATTGATGCATCTGCATCAATCACACACTGATGAGTTATCACAAAAGTTTATCACATACAAAATGTTTACATGAACATACAAACGCATTTTTCAATAAATAACATCTATTCACAATACAATAAAATATTACAAATAAGCATCACACTCCTTCTAAAAGTACAATCTTTGACAATGGCCTAAGAAGAGTAGAAGCCTTTGTCTTAACTCTCACAGACATAACCATTTGGTCTCGGCTGATCAACACTTCTGAGACAATACCCATTGGCCAAAGCCCCCTTGGAGTCGACTCCTCGCAAACAAGAACTATGTCACCAACCTTGACATTTCTACAAGAATCTTGCCATTTTGACCTCCTTTGGAGTTCAGGTAAGTACTCCCTGAGCCAACGACGCCAGAAAGTGTCAGCAAGTTGCTGAACGACACGCCACTTACGACGATACAAATCACTATCACAGAATTTACCAGGAGAGACAGGAGGAGAACCCCGAAGCAACAAAATGTGATTAGGTGTCAATGGTTCTGGATCATCAATGCTGTCGCTGACCTTCGTGATGGGTCGACTATTCACGATGCTCTCTACTTCACAGAAAAGAGTGTCCAGCATGTCATCAGATAGCCTCATATGGATGTCAAACAACCCGCTGAACACCTGCCGAACAGTCCGGATCATCCGCTCCCAACATCCTCCAAAGTGTGAAGCTCCAGGTGGATAGAAGGTCCAATCAATCTTCTCCTTCAGGCAGAATCGCTGCACTACCAGTTCATCAATTTGTTGAATATTCTTCTCCAATTCCGCTTTCGCACCAACAAAATTTGTTCCATTGTCGGAGTAAATCTTCTCAGGTGATTCTCTTCTGGAAACGAATCTGCGCAGAGCATTAATGAAACCGTCTGTATCCATGCTACAGAGCTTCTCCAGGTGGATAGTCCTCGTAGACAAGCAGGTGAATATACAACCGTACCTTTTAACTTGTGAGCGACCTATCTTTACATAGAAAGGTCCAAAGCAATCAATGCCTACTGCATTGAATGGAGGTTTGTCAGACTGAACTCTGACATCAGGTAGATCTGCCATCTTCTGCACCAGAGGCTTTCCATGCAGTTTCCTGCAAGTTACACAATTGGAAATAAGAAGTTTGATCCTTGAACGAGCCTTCGTGATCCAGAAGTCCCTGCGCAAGTAGCTCAAAGTCCATTCCTCACCTTGATGTGAAATTTCATGCATTTCTCTCACAATAATGCTCGCTATGTGATCTTGATGCGGGATGATATATGGATGTTTATATGATGCCATGGCTGCACGTCTCAATCTGCCGCCAACACAGATGACGCCCTCATCATCGAGCATCGGATCCAAGTCTTTCAGTCTACTGGACTTGTGTACAGCCTTCCCAGACTGTAACTGAGTTAACTCCTTGCTGAAGTAGCGCCCTTGAACCCACTTAATCAAGAAAACACCAGCTTTTCTTATCTCCTCCAAAGTCAAAGGACCAAAGGAAACATCAGCATCCTTCCGAAGCAGCTTCCTTAGTCGCAGCATCCAGGACGCAGCTCTCTTCAAGGAAAACCAACTGGAATAATGCTGAACCAATTTCAGCACAGGATCGTCTTCCGCTTGAGTGATGAAAGTGGTGATACAACTGGACTTCTTCACAACTGGATCGGGCTTCACTTCCGGATCATCTCCAGGTAAGTTGAAATCACACAGAGCAACTTCCCAGTCGCTCTTGAAGGTTTGAAGAAAACTTGGTCCATGAAACCACTTGTCACGATCAAGGAAATCAACAGACTGCTCACGAGTCAACAAATCAGCTGGATTTTCAACACCAAGAACATGTCTCCACTGTGAAGGCTTAGTCAAATCTCGAATGATGCTAATCCTATTGCCCACAAAAACATGGAATCTCCTAGTCTTATTTTTGATATATTTCAACACAATTTCAGAATCAACCAAAAAGACAGATTCAAGAAGATCCAATTCAAGTTGAGAGCGCAACATCCCATCAATCTGAGCCGCAAGCACTGCAGCTTGAAATTCCAAACGAGGAATAGTCATACATTTTAACGGAGCGAGACGACTTTTACTCATCACAAGCATGACACTAACCTGAAGAGGAAACATCCATTAAACTGATTATTTGTTTGGCCTGGTCAAAAACATAATGCCAAAATTGTAATTTATTTCTTCTAATGATAACTAGTTTCACATGTTGACTGCAGAAGACTCTCTGCATTAAGTCACAAGGCCAAGTTCTAGAGGTTTGAAAGTTGCAACAAGCTTCATCATTATGAAACTTGCTTTCAAGTGCGCTGCTGAATTCAGAGCCTGGTACAATATCGGGCAAATATAACAATTCCTAACAGGCTTCAAATTTTCATTGTGATGAAAATGTCACCAAACATTGTCGAATCAAACATCTAATAAATAGAAACATATTGCTATTTTAAGAAAAATTCATCTTACCATAAGTCCTCATTTTGCCAACTGATGATGTTATATTCCATTATCATGGTACGCAAATAGAAAACATGTTGATTACAAAACAAGTTGGCGAATGTAATTGTTCAAATCCATTGCATAACTGGTTTTTTTTTCACTTTCGACTGTTGGCTCAGGCATGTATATTGCCATTAAACAAAAGATTTTATTCCAATATGCAGGCTTACAGAATACACTATTCTCATAAAAAGTGGAGAAGGAATCTGTAAAATATCGAAGTTTATTTACATTTGGATTGGTATGTTTTAACAGTTTGTGTATTACACAAACACTGTTGGTTAGAGCCTTGATTTTGCTCTTAATATTTCACTTCTCTCTGAAAATCGAGAATGATCCCATACATGCATTATCCACACGCAGTCCGAAGTTGTCTCCGGACAAAGTATTCAGTCTAGGTATTGTTTGGAAGACCATATCCTATTACTCTTTTGTATCACTGATAAGACAGTGTGATTGCTTTCTCAGATTGTTTAATGCAACACTTTCAGAAAATTAGTTGATAATCAGCACTTTGAACTGGATAATTACATTGTACTATTAATATTAAATTTTATATTAGCTTTGTCTTATTTATGCATTCTTGGCAAGATAACAAAGTGCCCTGTATAATAGCTTAAGCCATAAGCAGGTCCAAAAATAATTGTAATTATGAAGTTATAATAATGTTTGGATTGAATATATAGTTATAAGATATTATATAGATAACCATTTATCACATACACACAATAGGAGTGTCTCATTGGATAGATATTCCTGAGATAATATAAACAGGCTTGTTGGAACAACGAATCATTAGATTCTATGGCCTACATTCATGTGTTAATGGTAAATGGATGGATGGAAACTGATTAAAAAATGACTATTCAAGTTATTGTCCAAACAAACTGTCTCAAGAGTTCCCTTACTTCTTTAACCTAAATGAGATGGAATAGATTACCACATCAGAATTCTACCAAAGGTTTGTGGTTTCCAAGCAATAAAATTGTGAATGGAAAATCCGCCAACTTTCATTTCCTCCTGGGAGCTTTGTCTTGAGCCTGCAGCTCTCTCTGTACTTGTCGTCACAATAGACAATGGCATTGAAAACTTGAGAAGTTTCTCTCCATTCTGCTCAGCTCAAACAATTTGGAATTAGCTGGGAACTGTGGATTCTATTGACTTAATCAAAATCAGGAATCTTACTTTTGATAAATCTCACCGATTGCCTTGTTTTCCTCAAATTTATCAAAGAAACAATAAAAAATTTGGTTAAATTAATGTGTAAAAAGTTGACGTAATGTTGAATACGCAAGCAAACATACTTTGAAATAAGAATTATTTTTAGATTGCTATGTTGCATAAGGGAGTTGTAAATCAGAATGGCAAGTAGCTATAGAATGCCAATCCATGCCACATTGTTCTGACCTTCAGAACTCATTCAGGAGGAATAATGGAGGACAAGAACTGCATACAAGTGGCCAAATTGACATTTCCCATTTATATTCCTCACACACCTCTCATTCATATAGTGCTCTCGTACAGTGCTGTACGTCTTGAAATATTTATGACTAAGTGGTTGTTAACTGACAATTTGGCAGCAAACGCACACTACAGAAACTGGAATGGTAAATGTTTTGTACTATTTCTGAGTAAATAGATTTCTTCAGTATGTCTTTGTTGAAACCATTTTATATGGATAATTGATGTTGATTGCCAATGAATTACATGGAGAATTATTTTGAGAGTTTCAGCTTGAAAAACATCCTTGCAAAGCGCATTTATCCCAGAAGTCCTTGCACAGGCAATGTCCCCCAGAAGGCTGTGTTTTTCATTATAAGTGTGCAATTAGTTATTGAACGCTAATGGAAAACTGGCACTCACCCTAATTGCCGTAATGGCTTAAAATTTGTTTGTTTACACAGAAGAAATCTCCAAGGCTGCAATTTCCAAAAGATTCAAATACTCACCGCAGAGTCGATGTGTGGTCAATATTGAAAAATTATGAGTGAATGTGACCGTAGGAATGGGTGAAGGTTTTGTAAAATGAATGCTGTATTCCTTGTCTGGTAGGCCATGCACATTTGATATGCTATCTGTATAATACAGCAAGCAATCATTATGTGAGTGTCATCTTGTATGTCATTCTCTTTGTGCAAAGATCTCATTATCTAAAACCAGCTTGATGTCGTTCCTCGGCAAAAGTAACTGTATTGTTAGTAGATTGTCAGTGGATAATTGAATTTTTATTCTGTTGGAATGTTTTGTATGTGCCGTTAATTATATGTACATTAAATGATCGACTTACCAATATCATCAGCATTGAAAACGCCCTACAAAATTGGCGGCTTTTTGTATCAGTGTCTGTGCTGGTCAAATAAAAGATCCCTCCCATGCGGTGACATGCTGAGGAATACAGGACTTTCTCTCTTTCTTCTCATCAATCAACTCTAAGGAACGCCCAGAACAGGAGTAAAGGCTGCACTTACTATATCTACCAATCCATCCATCCATAGGGTTAATCCACCATTGACTTGTCATAACCAAACATAGTTTTCATTTTAATGATAAGACATGCAGGATAAAATTGTCAATGTTTGAGCTGCAAATCTTGCCAGATTGACATCTGCGCCTTTCGATTTACAATGTCTTGCCTTGCTAGATCGGACTCTCCCAGCTGCGTTCTGATGACGTCTTGAAATATTCATGACAAGTTGGTTGTTAACAAACTTAGGTTGGCACACAACAAGGACTGGATCCTAAAGCAGCTTCCTAAAATATATTTTTTATCCACTTTATAAAACAGGCTATTCGTAGTGTCAGTTGGTGACATAAGTTTTTAAACAATTCTGAGCACTGAATTACGCGAGTTCAGTATCATAAAATAATGGCTCTCATCCTTCGGTATTTTTCTTTTGAAGAAATTTCTACAGTGCATCTTCATTGAAACTGAAGCATAGCTAATACTATAGTTGAAATTTGAAAATGTCAAAAGCAGAAGGCCTTTCAATCTCGATCATATTTTATGCCGTTTTATCTTCCAAGTGCAACTTTTCCTGCACTGAAGAAGATGTACAAAGGCGATTCTGACTTTGAGAAAATTGCACTTCAGACAACTCATTCCACGGGACCAGTTTTTCAAAGCCACTTTTTTAGGTTTACCATTATTTTCAGAGGTAAATATGGTGCTGTGAAATTTTAAAACACTGCAAATTACTGTGAAAAGTCCAGAACAAGGCTCAATATTTACAATGCTTGCATGAGGACATTTCTTGCTCTTGTTTCAGCAATATATACAACAATATCAAAAGAAGAATTTTCTTTAAGCTTCTTTTGCATGTCCTTGGGATGCTGTTCTATATCTTGAATGCTCCTTTTATCTATGGATTCCCTGAGGTCATTTCTAGGCAAAGGAATCTTATCACAGTCAACTAGAGATGATCATCTTAGTCTTGTGTCACCATAAGAAACTCTGATTGAGATCACAAATTGTTTACTGTTATCTGGTCTTGACAGGAGGCAGTCAGTACATTGTAGTAATTCACTTTTTAGTATTCCGTTTTTGGATTACCATGTACGACTGATTTAGTTATAGATTTTTTTTTATGTCTGAAATATTGAATCAATGACTCAATTTCATATAACTGAATAAACCATTTGGGCATTTGACATCAGTCTGACATCATCTGTCATCATCTTTTGTCATACATGTCATCCTAACATCAGTCTAATATAAAACTTTCATACCAATAATGCCTAATGAGAAAATGTATTATCAATCGGTGCTGAATTGGCTGATCAACACATTATTTCAAAACATCACCCAATGACTGAATGTTTTGAATAATCAAAATTAATGTTGCAAAATGCAACAGAAATAACAAAACAACCTATATTTTGCTGGGCTCGTCAGATAACTAAATCTGATAACAAATAATAAAAAAAAATATGTTTATTGGATTTTGAAAAATTGAACAGACATCCCAGATCCAGCATTCCTTTAATTTCAAATCTTGCATTAAAGCTTAAATATCTTAATAATGCTGTTTCGTTATCACAAAACAAAATCTTTTAATTGATTACCAGGCTGTATTAATTTTGTAAGGCACAAATTGGTTTTCCAGACTCCTGAGAATGTCAGCATATGTGAAACTTTAAACCAACTTCAATCAGCATTTTCACAATAATGGTATTTTTGTAAAGTAGATGGATCGCATTTAATTGTTTTCTTAAAATATTCAAAATTACAGATACAGATGAGGTGGTTTTGCATTGAACATATCTGCGGAATGCCAGAATCAAACTTCTACGACCCACACAGACTGTACCTCTTCGTGTGCATCTGAATGAACAATTATTTGATAACAAACAAGAAGCAGCATATGGCAGGGTTGATCTATGTTCCATAATATGTAAAGATAACAAGGAGCTTAGCTGAACACGATTCATGTAAATCACTGTGCACTAACGAGGGGGGTACCCTCACCATCAGGGTGGCCATTACACCTCTCACTTCGTGATTTCAAAGTGAAATTACAAAAAATGTAGGGGGTATGAGGTCTTCAAATCGTTAAGACAGGTTAAATGGCCTGTGGAAAGAATCAGTGCCAAGTACCAGACTCAAACAAGCAAGATGAAGTAAGATATTTAAGAAATTAGAATTCACTCGTGGTGAGGGTACCGCAAAAAACGGAAAATGGCAGGGCGAGGGTACCAGCATTTTGGCGAGGGTACCAACCTAAATGGCGAGGGTACCAACCTGAAATGGCGAGGGTACCAACCCGGAAGTGGCGAGGGTACTGCAAGATTTGGGCGAGGGTCACTTCCGGTTGGCGAGGGTAACCACCTAAGTGAATGGCGAGGGTAAAGTAACATGTACTGCCCTTCCCAGCAGATAGTCTAGTAGAAATGACAATGAATCAGCTTAATTGATAACAGAATGTGCTGACACATGATGGCACCTCTGAAGTTAGCAATTTGGAATTCCCATCAAGAACATAATTTAATTGCAATACCTTATCAATAGAGGAAAATCTTCAAATTAATTGACTACCATTGAGGTAATAACTGCCAAATAATGGTCAAATTCTGTACTGTCCCACAGTGGAAATCTGCAGATTCTAGATTTTACCAAATGCACCTGTCTATAAAAACAAGTTAGTGAAATAAATTTACAGACACGGTTAATATAGGCCTTCATAACAAGTTTGGAAGTAAGACATTCATCTTTGCAATTCTGTGTGAGATCATTTTAAAATTATGACTGCCAGGCTGTGCCAGCAGCAGGCCTTATATGACGAGCCAGATACTGTAACAGTTGTTGTGACTCTGTGCATCAGATCTTGTAAAAACCATGTATTGTATGAATCTGTATCTTTGTAGTACTATACTTACTTGTGGCTCATTGGGGCCCTTTTCGATTTTGGCTGGTCTCCGTGACTTATTTGGTGATTTACTTTAAAATATACCTCTACCATGCTGACCATTATCCTGCTGCTCTGATAGCAGTGCAAGCCGTACAGGGTGTTTACAGATTTATTAAAGAAAGGAAAGAAAGATGGAAGGAGAAGAAATGAAAGAGAAGAAAGGAAGGGGAAGCAAGGAAGGAGAAGAAAGGATGGAAGGAAGAGCCGAAGATACAAAGATATAGGACAGAAGATACAGCAAAAGATGGATGGATATATTCTGGCTCCATAGATAGATAAATATAGAAAGATAGATAGAAAAAATAGAAAGATAGAAAGATAGATAGATAGATAGATAGATAGATAGATAGATAGATAGATAGATAGATAGAATAAATAGATAGATCTATGGACAGGTGTAAACAGAAACGAACATAGATAGGTGATTAAATAGGCATAGGGCATAGGCCTATATTATGACAGGCTGGCAGTCCTATGTATGCACTTTTCCTGTTCATATGAAAGATTCTGAGGAAGAAAATGAATTTAAAAAGAAGCAGAAATGAATTTAAAAAGAAGCAGAACTTCATTTGGAAACGTTTACAGGAAAGTTGTAAATAAATGCAATTCTTATCACTTATATATACACGTGGGTGTTCTTGCTAGTCCATCATGCTTTTATCATGTTTTCAGTATGCCAATCCCAGGTTTCTGGGCATGCTGTCTCGAAGATGCATCATTTGATGCAATCAAATAGTTATTGATATTAGTACCAGCTCAAACTTGACCACCAATCAGAAAAGGTTTATCTGAACAATAAATCGAAGTACCATCCAAAGTGAAACTTTCTTTACAGGTGTTTTCATTATCATGCGATTCTTGTCAATCACAGTTGCCTGTGATAAATCAATGCTACACATGCACTTGCTACGTTTGCCATATTGGCTGTGTGACGTTCTGTTGTTCCTAAACCAATCAGATTAAGCAAAAATGCTATGTATTTGCAGTGTATAGAATCTTAGAATCGCGTACTAATGAATTTACCTGTAATTATGGTTTCTCGATCCTTGTGCTGGCATGTATTTTCCATTATTTTTTCTGTGATAATAACATGTTTGTTATAAAATAAATACTATCCCCAAATATCACAAACTACAGACTTTTTTAAAGTCATGTACATGTAGTCATTAGGAAGACATACACTTTCATAAATATGGCGGGGTAATGATATATTCAACCACTTCTGATTCTGCGTGTGCTTATGGCTTCTGCAGTAACTAATCAATGAAAGAATTTGATGACAACTTAATTTGACATTTTTTCTGTATTGATACTAATTATTGAGGCAGATCTCATTTTGAAAAAACCATGCATCAGCTGCATGATATTCATCTGGCGTTTTAACTTTTAAGCATAACAATTCTTTACTATTTGAAATACACACGATATACATTCACCTTATTTGTATAAAATGGACAGCTTGTACAGTCTGTATAAACTATTTCTGTCTCTCTATTATTTTTCTTTCTTAGATATATATAGATGATGTATTGACTAAGTAGATAAATGGCTAGATAGATATAGACATATCTATACAGACAGATGGACATTGGATAGGTAGAGAGACAGGCAGATAGACAGTTAGACAGGCAGGTAAATAAACTGGTAGATAAACAGGGGGTTAGGTAAGGAAGGCTAAGATTTTGTCTATCTGTCTATGTATCTTATCCATTTTATGTAATCTATCTAGTAAATCTAATAACTTCACCCTTGCTGTTTTTATCACACTGTAACAACTGCTGAGCTGCAAAAAAATAAACATTCCGTAACAGTAATTACAGGTGGTACCCTCGCCATGACAATATTTGAAAATGGTGTTACCCTCGAGAAGTTTTTGTGGTTACCCTCGCCCCTACGATATATTTCAAGTGCAAAATCTGGTAATTTCGTGACTAATCACGTGTAGAAGGGGTGTCCTGGGGTCAGTTTAACATCTAAACTACATGCTTGACGAAAATAAGCTTTGGCTTTGAAGAAATAAGCTCAGGATGATAAAAAATATCTTTGAATCGAGATTTGTAATGGCTGCTCTGATGGCGAGGGTACCCCCTTCGTTAGTGCACAGTGTAAATGTACTCTTGTTACTTGTTGTTGCGCAGTGAATGCACACACAAAGCCTTTTTTGACAGCTGTCATAATTTATATTCAGAAAATGTTGACTAAATTCCTGAGTGCGTGAATTGAAATGGAATCTGCACTCTTACATTATATACTTATGCATTGAATTTGAATTAGATAATTTATAGTTTGTAATTACGGACAGAAATATACACAGTGGGTCATAGTCGATAATCTTTTTGATGACAAATATCAAAGCTTTTGTTAATAAAAAAAAAGGTTATTTAAATTCTGAAAAAAAAGTGAGCGGTTAAGTCAAATAAAATGGTCTCATTTGATGAAAACCACTGGAATAACATCCTCCACCTGGAGCATTGCCGCTAATTAGTCTTGTCATGGTGACTATATTAAATAATAACACTGTGTATAAACTATATACAGCAATATCAAAAGAGGGGTCAATTCTTTGTGAGCTTCTTCTTGCATGTCCTCGGGATGTTGTTCTATATCTGGAATGATCCTTTTATCTATGGATTCCCTCAGGTCATTTCTAGGCAAAGGAATCCTTTCCCAGAAAATAAGAGATGATCATCTTAGTCTTGTGTCACCATGATACACACTGATTGTGATCTCAGATTGTTTATCGCAAGCCAGTCTTGGCAGAAGTCAGTCAATACATTGTAGGCATATTATTTTAATACTCAGTATTCCATCCCTAGATTTTTACTTGATATCACCATCCTGTATTTTTCTCAGATGTCTCAAGCACATTTATGGCAATTTGCTAGATATAACTAATGTAAAGCATATGTAAAATTTGTGTTTGTGTAATACAGTTCATTTGCCCTTAAATTGTCGTTATGTATTAAAGATCCCTTTACTTAGGTCCTTGATGAGGTAAATCTATGTTGTGTAGGAAACAGGAAGAAGCAGTATCTCCATTTTGAGTCTGACTTTTAAATTATTTCCTTGAAAATTGCTTTGGATTTTCTATGAAACAGTGAGTGCCTCAGAAAAGTATGAAAGGAAATCAGTTGCTGTGTGACTCTGGTTTTCTGTGATATGGCTATCAAACAGTGAACAACAAACGGGACAATAGTGAGCAGAAAGTCAATGTCCATTTTGATGTCTGATACAAGAGAATGATACAAAAAATAACTGTTGAGCAGATGGCAAGCAGAAAATACTTTTGTGTTTCATCATACAGGATGGTTCAATTTCCAGATAATGCAGTGTGGGACTGTCTTGTGATGTTAGCACACTGAATTAATTCCAATTGTAATTTATTTCAAAGAGCCATGAACTGTTTGTTGGCACATAGTTTTGAGTTTTGAATAAAATCTTACAGCAGAAATCAAAGTACGGATTTAGATGTGATTGAATACATCACCTTGCCATATATTTGATAACAAAACAACAGAGTAACAATATCATCAGCTTTGAGTGGAAGAATATTACCAATTCAAAATCAGACTTTTATTGATTATCTCAAGTTTCCAAACATTTTTTTTAATGCATTTAACCCCTCTTAAGCCAATATCAACCATTTTGGTCTCAGGTTGTTGGAAGCATTGCCACATTGAGCCTGAAGTATTGGTGCTTAGAACCTGAAAGTTCCCCATCTTATGATATGAGTTTGACAGATCAGGGAAGCCCTTCATGACATTGTGAGCCATGACGAAATACCTATTGTTGGCCTGTGACAATTTGTCAGGATTTGTGGGGATAAGACAACTCTATTGTCAGTCTCTTGGTCCCAGAAGGTTAGGCCAGATATCTGGCAGCAAATTATTATGGAATCCTTCCTAATCCTGTAAATGATGAAAGGTGCTGGACTGAAAAATCAGCAATATACAGTATCTGTCATGAATCTGAAGACTTCATTTAAGTAATTTGCCTGTTCGTAAACCAGTCATCATTCCAATTGATCAAACTGATACCAAACAAAAAACTGACTTGATTTTTTAGAAGTTCAATGATACATCTCACTAGATCATATTTTTATCATTCAATGTATTTACACATTATTACAGATCTCGTAAAAGTGTGCCATGTTCCATGTGAATATATGCCCAGATGATGTCAGTATTGCAATACTGACATCACTATTAACACTCCAAGCTTGAGTGTTGATTCCAACTGCTACCAACAAGTCAGGCTTATTGGCTGCCTAAGTGTGAATGACAATTGATTAATCTGCATTCATTGGTATGGTTGTTTGATTCAGTTGGAGCAGGTGAAGCTGATATGTTTGAGCCACTTGCTTGATCCATCATGGACATTCATGGTGTCCTGTTGTGAAATTTCTCATTGAGGGCAGCACCTTGTGGCTTTTCAGCCTTTTAGGTGAGATCTGCACCAAAGAAACCGTTCAGAATTGATGACAGGAAGGGGCATGATGGGGAGATTTTTTGGAAGTGAATGTGCTGGTGTTGCATAGGCATACCAGAGGACAAGAAATGGGGGGGGGGGGGAGTTGCTCCCCAGAAATTTGGGGAAAAGCCAGACAAGGAGGCTAAGAATTCGATCATCAAATAAACATTATTGGAAATCAGTGATAAGGATGCCCCCAAGCAAAACTCCCCCCGCCCCATAGGTCTTAAATTCTGAATGGCTCCTGAGTATATTATTTTTGCCAAGACAGAGCAGCACATGATAACCTCTCAGACCAACAAATGAATGTGAGAGTGAATGAATTTGTTTGTTGTTAAAGTCCTTAAACTGATAGCAGTTATACACAGAATCCTTGCATTCTATGTAGCTGGATATTGTAACTTTTGGATTTATTCAAAACATCAAACTGAATAATCAATGTTCAGCAACAATCTAGCAGCTTATGTGTGAATTTGTAATGGCGTGATCAGTACGGGTTCCAAGTGACACAGCTAAAACTGCGAATATACCAACTGTGAAATCCTTATTCTGATACTGACATCACAAGAGCACTGTGGCAGTTGAAAAGAACATGGCACACTAATACGACATCTGTAATAACACCAAAGTCATATGTTATGTGGCATGGCAGTTAGATTCTGTGTGGGCGCAGTGGATGTGGGTTAAAACCTGCTCTGGTGGTGTCCCAGCTGTGATGCTGCTGAACAGATTTCATTGTGGCGGTTACTGTATAAAACCAAACTATATTACAAGTATAGGTTATTCACCAATTGTAAAGGGGATACGTGATTTATCACCCAAGGGCATAGTGAATAAAAGGCTTATACCATTAGACAAACTGTTACACATGAGACAATAAGTGGACAACAAAGAATATGGGATTCATGGCACTGAAATACAGGCTTCTGATTGGCTGACAGAGGAGTCGAATGGTGTGATATTAGTTATCATAGAGTGACTCTGTTTTGTAGCATTTAGCTGGGTTCCTAAGATAAATAATTGTGATGATAAATCACAAAAAAAACAAAACAATTATTTTGATTTTTTTAAATTGGAAGGACATCCCTGAGCCGTCACTATTTTAATTCCAAAACTTAGAACAAAGCTTTAATATCTTAATAAGGCTGTCTCTGTCGCACAAATCAAAGAATTGAATTAAAGATCAGACAGCAATGATTCATTTTATAAAGAAATTGGCTTTCCAGACTCCCGGAAGATTGTCAGCACATGAAAAGTCTGAAATTGAAATTGAATAATTAGAGAAACTTTGAACAAACTTTAATTTGACATGGTTCTTGAGCGTCAAAAGTGCTATTATGCTGAATCACAAATTTCTGCAAGGAACTTGGGATAGACCTCAGGACAAGAAATGTTCACTGGTAATAAGAAGTAGAAAAATGTCTGTCTTTAACTGCAGAAATGGAGAAAGAAACGTATAACATGGCAAACAATAGCTTGTCAATGCATATCCGAATTTTCAAAAGGTATTTCTGAAAATTACATGTGGATTATTGACATCACTTTTCTTTGGCATTGTTCAGGATTCTGCAGATGGGGTGGTCATTCTTACAGTTGTGCTTGAAAATTAGTGAACCCATAGAGATTTACCATTGAAGACAATGATACAGTTGTCTCACCATACTGGCCATAACATAAATGATACTGCATGAATCGTTGAACCAATGACTGTTTTATACCATTGAGGTTTTCCACTACATGTACCAGCCTGGCCATTTGATTTGTATCAGGGGTCTTTGCGCTAGATAGGGGTTATAATTGTGCAAAAGTAAGTGCACCCTCTGTTCCTATCTTTTAACATTATGCTTAGGGTGCACTTACTTTTGCACTATTATAACCCCTATCTAACACAAAAACCCCTGATAAAAATCCAATGGTAAGGCTGGTACATGTAGTGGAAAACCTCAATGGTATAAAACAGTCATTGGTTCAATGATTCGTGCAATATCATTTATGTTATGGCCAGTACGGTGAGAAAACTTTATCATTGTCTTCAATGGTAAATCTCTATGGGTTCACAAATTTTCAAGCACAACTGTATCTGGTGATTTGGCATTGCATATTTGTGATATTGCCCAATGCACATGCATGAAATATATTTTGCGCTCTGCACAGACTGTACAATCTGAATTGACAATTTCCTGATAGCAAAGTAGCAGCACCTGCCAAGGTTGATCCATTTTCCATAGCATCCGCAGATAAGAAGGAGCAAGGCTGAATATGATTTGTGTAAATGCACTCTTGTTACTTGTTGTTGCAGAGTGAATTCACATACAAACTCACTTTTCTACAGCAGTCAAGAATTTGAATACGTTTTGAAACTTCAAGTTTATATAAACGGTCCTGATCAAGTATATGGGTCATAATTTGAAAACGTTCAGTGAAATTTTAGTCAGGAAAAAAAGTTGATTTGAAATCAGGTTTAAGGGAGCTCATTTTGATTTATTTTGGTGGGATGGATGACTGGATGTTTGGGGCTTTACAACCTGTATTCATGCACTTGGTAGGCTAATTAGGACAGGAGGAGGACACAGCAATGAGGCAAAGGGTGATTGAAACAGCCATCCAACATAGACCCAGGGGACCCGGCAAGAGCTGGATTCAAACCCTGGACCCAGCGATTGGCATTCCATCACGCTACTACTGGACAAACCCTCCCACCTTATTTTGGTGGGTGAAACAATCACCTTTCATTGGACTTTTGGTATCCAACGGTCAGGAAGCACAGTTTTTATGAGCATTGGAGATAAATACAGGCGTAATGCGATTAGGCGTCATTAACGTCACGCTGTAAAAACGCCCAATATTTCTCAGAATTCACACAATCATAACACCTGCTCTAAATCAGAGGGAGTATGAGGTACAGACAGAACAATCATTAAAAAAGGGTCCTGTTATCTATATCTGACAGCAACCACGATGATAATAAATGACAAATAATTACATGTTTAATTTTTTCTACACTTCCATTAAGTTTTTCTTTCACACTACTTGAGTTCAGCAGATCAAACTCTGTTTAATAACTAAATTGTACACATGCCAAATGATTCCTTTGAATATAGATCCTGTGCAATACTTTTTAAATTTCAAATCAAGCAATAAACGCCCCAAACTGAGCTATCAGCGAATCTGTGATGTTAATGACAACAATATGATGCTTATGACATTGATGGCTGGTTAAATTACTCATGAGCCTCTTACTAGTGCATGAAGTTGCATATAAGTTAGTAAAATATCATCAACTGCTGTGAAATTATTGGAAACTTGTAAGGAATTTTATTGTTTTTATACCTATGCTGCACCCAGGAAACTTACTGAAGTGGTATACTGCTGCAACAGTGCAAATAAATCAGGACTTCCAAAATGCTTGTGACATCACGTTTGCCAATGACTAGTGTCACTTCCATTGGGATGTTTGAGTGATAACACCAAAACTGTCATTAGCATCACACATGAGTGTAAGTTGCTGAACATTTTAAAAATTTAAAGTCTAAAATGTAAATTTGTAATAACACGATCCAACTATGTCATTTTTATGTCAGAATGACTGTATTAGATACAGCAATATCAAAAGAAGAGTCATTACACTGTGAGCTTCTCCTTGCGTGTCCTTGGGATGTCTGTCTATATCTAGAATGATCCTTTTATCTATGGATTCCCTGAGGTCATTTCCAGGCAAAAGAATCTTATCACAGTCAACTAAAGATGATCATCTTAATCTTGTGTCTCCATAAGTCACCCTGATTGTGATCTAAGATTGTTTACTGCATTCCGGTTTTGGCGGGAGTTGTCAATGCAAACGTATCTTTTTCATTTTTAGGATTCATTCTCAGGACAGATGAATGTAACTGATATAATTATTTAGTATTTTGTCAATGACAATGGCTTTAACTAAGGTCCCTTATGACCAAACTAATTTCTCTAATTTCTAAGGATAGGGGAAACACAAAGTATCAGATCACAATATTGAACAAAGCGCAAGGAGCTTCTGAAATATTTCCCTGAAAAAGTTTCATTGAATTTGTGTGGAGAAGTCCATGCCACATAAGGGGAATTTGATAGCTAAGTGACTCCGGATGCCTGTGATATAGCTGTCAGACAATGGTAAACAACCAGGACAAAAGTGAGCAGAGAGTCGATGTCCTTTCTGATGTTTGATACCAGAGAACAATACAAGAAAAGTAGATATTGATCACACAGCAGGCAAAAATACCTTTGTGTTACATCATGCAGGGTGTTCTCTGCCTTGTTCGATTCCCTGATAATGCAGCATGAGGAATGACGCGTGATATTAGACTGCCTTATGTAACTTATATATAGCGCTACCATCACCAGGACAGCCATTCTAGTGCACTTCACAATGAAATTCAATAATTATTATTGAAGGACAGCTCAGTATTCAATCGTCAGTGCTTCAGGAATAAGGACCAGTTTTATCAATTCTTTTTCTTGGCTCCTGTGCTGTCCATACATTCCTGTGGAGTCTGGCTGGAGGTCTTGCTGCTCACACCCGACAGGAGGGTAACCTCTGCCTATGCAACTGACCACCCTCCCCGGCCACAGCCACAATTAACCAGCTCACTCCAATTGAGTTAGACCGGGGTTCGAACCAGCGTCCTCAGATGCCAGTGGATTCACAGTGAAGTGCTCTAGCCATTAGGCTATGGGACCTCTGTTACATATTTATAAATCCTGCTAGTACATATGAGCCCTCGACATCATATCTGCTTACATGCAGTTGTTATTTATTTCTAGTCAAAGTATAGACTCGGCAGTGGTTGAGTACACATGTCACGATGCTGTTATACAGGCATGATAAAGATACAGCTTGACTTGCTCAAACAGTACTGATTCTTGTCATCTTGACTTTCCCGGCAAAAAAAAAGCTCCAGCAGAATGACATGCCAAAGTCGATCTTATCTGTGCTATCAGCTTTATGCCATTGGCACAGGGAAATGCAGGAAATGTATTGGTGTATGCTACCTACAAGAATATGTAAGTTTCTTTTGATCTTAAAATGAGCTGTTGGGATCTCTATAATATGATTTTCACTCTTGCTACAGACATAACTTCCCTCATTGCATCACAAAGGATTTGATTACATTACTGCTCCAAGAATGTAATGGCTATGGAATTAAATCATAAGCATAAACTAGATTACGTCAAAATCCTCATAGGCAGTACTAAATTGATTTATGAGACAAGACTGCTTAGGTATTACACAGTCTAAGAAAGCAAGATATGACAATAAAATATATATATTTCAAAGAAGAGGTCCCAATCAAAATAAAACTATTCTCTCCCAAAAACCAATGCAATCCTAAAGCTATCTTATCCTCATGAATAGAAAGGCGGCATTGTGTGTTATAATGTGATGCTGTTTATTCAAAACAAAATTTCTCTTTTGATTCTCACTAGCCTAGAAGTGATCTTGTCTCCAAGATCAAGAAAAAATGGCAAGGGGTCAACCATCGTTTTTTTATACATGTAATCCCTTCCCTAGTCACAGTTAAATAAATAAATACTTTCAGGCAGACTGTACTTGTCCCTCTGATTAAAAGCCTCCACATCGTGGAGGGACAGTCAGAAATGGGAGGTCAGCTGAAACAAAACTAAAATCAGTATGCCTGCCCAAGCCAAGTCATGACTGACGGGAAGAATCATAACTGTATACAGGGGAAGCTTGGCAGGTCTTACGAAAATCACACATCATACATTTTGACACAAAATAGCTCTCTTAAAATGGCTGTAAACAGGCTTTTAATATGTCAAAAAACTCAAACTAGTGATATGAAGTTGTGTATCTGGTATGTATCCCCCATGTAGCATGATAACATTTGATGTATTGCTTATAATAGATGACAGTTGGTGGCTTTATTAACACCTGTGTAGAGGTAAAGGTATAGATGGCACCACATGTGGCACAAATGAAACAAATAACTGTCATTTGTCCTCTGCTAATATTCAAACTTATAACTGCTTCATACAAGTGGCTGCAGTCTGTTTGTTCAAATAGAATGAATATTTGGATACTATGTATCATTATGAAGTGTCCCAGTGGACTCACTTTCTATCTCCCACCCCCACCCCCCATGATTCTAATTCGTGCTGAATTCTCCCAGACTGCAAGCTGTGCTTGCAACTCTCCCTAGGGAGCATACCGTGTTTCATTAGAGGGATCATCCAATTAATCTAATAATTTTTAATTGTTGTGAAATAAATAAGGGACGGGGAAAGATCTTACCCTAGGGAGCATACTGTATTTCATAAACGGGAGCATTCAGTTATTTAAATGATTTTAATTGTTTTGGTAATAAATAAGGGGATGGGGAAAGAAGCAGTCTGGTTCCAGACTGACTTTCAGGGTAGTTTTGAAATAAATAATTTCTGGTGGGCCCTGTAATGCTCGCTCTTTCATACATCGGGTTGTTTGATTAAGAAATCAATATTTGCAGGCATCAGGAGCTGGAAATAGATAATTGTGATACCGAAACATATAATTTGCCATCAAGAGAAGCTATAAACAATAAACTGATTCTCTTCTTGAGTCTTCCAAACACCATATGAAAGTGTGATTCATCTTGTGTGTTAATGGACTCTTGCTACTTGTTACTTCTCATGCAGAAATGCCATCTGACAGCTGTCAGCTAGGTCTGTAAACAACTTTTGAAAGCACATAATGTCAAAAGGCAGCTGTCATTTAATGTCATGGACACACTGTAAAAAAATCCCGTTAAATTTTACAGTTAAATTAACTGGCAACTTTGTTCCAGGTCTAAGAACTGTAAAAGTACTAATAAACCTGAACAGGACAATGAACCGTAAAATGCAGATTGGTACATTGAACTGTAATTTTGCGGATTCAACAAAGTGATATTACGGTGTAATGTACATATATAAAACAGTTTATTTAAAGTATATTTTACAGTTATATCATCTGTCAAACATAGAATGTAAGAATGCAAGGGGCTGTAGAATCTAGTGTAAAAATACGGATAGTATTTGATTTAACTGTCGTATAGCTGTAGGGATGTATCGAAGCTGGAATCAGCTGAGAGAGTGAGAGAGCCAGTGACTCCAGGCTCGGCCTTGCTCATCTCTTGCTTGACAGCAGGGAAGTAAGTCCATCAATTAGTTTGCTCAAAAACCATAAAATGGATGGATATTTTCCAAGAGAACCAGGTGTCAAGTTTATTGAAGTATGTTCTGTTGATGCAGACTGCGCTTGGGTTATTTTGGTTTTAATAGTGTCATTCTTTAGATCACATCATAAGACTCGTACAAATGTCAATGTCACATATAGACATTACAACTTTTGCGTAATGACAGCATCTTTAAGATCATATGAGTGAGGATGTTCCCTTACCTTCAGATAAGTTATAAATTAAGTTGATTAACAGCTGTGTAAAGCATATGTTATAGATGGCACCACATGTTCTGTGGTTGAAGTCCATGCAATCTCTTGTTTATAGTTCTTATCTGACCAGGTGTATTGATTGTTTGGCCAATTCAAATGTTTTGTCTGCATATTACAAGTTGCCAGTAAATTAACGGTTGAAGTAATTGTTCATTAACGTGAACTGAATGTTGAATGACATGTCGCAGTAAATTTATCTTGTAGCCATTTTTTAACTGACTAAGAACTGTAAATTCCCGGACAAAGTCTGTATTAAAAAAATACTTGTAAAATAGCAATAAATTTACGGTTCTTTTAGTCAGAAAAACACGGTCATTTCTTACAGTGCAAACTCCCAAGAGGCACGGGAAAGTGGAAATACTTGGAGTGCTTTGATTCTTACCATTGTCAACAGCTCAGAAACAGACTTTGCCAAAGGCAATTGTGACAAGCCCTCTTCCTCATTGGGCCCACCACAGGACTGGCCTAATATTTTCATAAAGTGGATGGCTTTCCATCTGTTTACCAGGTGTTTGTCCATTTGGTTGCCGTTAACAAGATTCAGAAAAAACTACTGAGCGCTTTCTCATGAAGGTCTGTAGTATTTTCAGCCCAATTCAATTTTAGTTTTGATCCATGCAGTAGATACACCACAATCAGCAGATACTCTTTCATGTTGTGCGTCAATGCGTTATGCATTACTTAGCACTCAGCAAACTGTATCACAGTGGATAATGCACTATAGATCAACCTTTAAAGCTGATGCAGGAATTGCCATTAATTTGGGAATTTTGAAGTTATGCAAAGGAACTTCTTAATGACAATCAACAAATTTGCCTGAGCACACAGTTAGATGAGAAGAGGATGACAGATCATCGTCGCCCCTTGATGTCATCCATGACTTGTGTGCCTGTGACAATTTGTCAGGATCTGTGGGGATACAGCAACTCTATTGTCAGTCTCTTGGTGCCACAAGGTCAGACCAGATATCTGGCGACAAATTATTATGGAATCCTTCATTATCCAATAATCGACGGAAGGTGCCGAACTAGTGAGATCAAGAACACATCAACATTGATTATCTGTGGACTTGTTCAAGATAGAATTGTATTCATGTGTATAAAATGATTGTGCATTCTCCAAAAACAGGAGATACATAGCATCCAAAGCAGCGTCATCAATTCATCTCTAACTGACCTCATGCAACACTAACTCAGTATGCATATTAATATTTTACTAAATTTATTTGGCTAAGCAGCATTGTGAGGCAAATGGACATATGCTCTAGCCCCACTCAAGCCATGTCCAGATTTTGTCACTATAATGATTGGTATGATTGCCATTCAGTAATGAGAGCGCCAGATAGTCCTACTACAGAATTGTCACACATCTTGGAGTCAACCTGACTATCTAGTGCATGACCCAAATAAATTATATGGACCATGCTCTTGAAACACATAACTATGTGTAATTTGGATATGACATTGCTCCAAATTTGTTTGTGTTGTGAGACACACATGTTTATTGCCCTTCAAGAGTTTTGGGGAGATCAATTAGACATACTTTTTCCCCACTTATTTTGAAAACGATTCTGGCTGTCTTTGAAAACATTATGTCTGGTGCACTTTGGGTAATCCTGATATCAGATATAAAAGACAATGCAATCAATACTTGTATTTGCTTGGCTCTTTCGATACGTATAATTTATGAGGAGATAAATCATAACAATATCAGTTTATTGGATTTTGTTAAATCGAAAAGACATCCCAGATCCATCATTCTTTTAATTCCAAATCTTGGATCAAAGCTTAAATATCCTAATAAGGCTGTGTCTGCTTCACAAGTCAAAGGGCTTTAATTAAATGTCAGACAGTATTGATTTATTTTAGTAGGAGAAATTGCTTTTCGGAATTTCTGCAAGAATGTCAGCACATGAAACTTGAAAGGTCTGAAATTTAAATTGAATAATTAGAGAATCTTTGAGAGAACTTTAATTTTATATGGTTCTTGAACTTCACAAGTGCTAGTTATGCAGAACCACGATTTCTACAAGGAACTCGGTAGAGTCCTCAGCACAAGAAACTGCTTCATTGGTAATGAGAAGTAGACAAAAGATCATATCTAAAAACAGTGTTTGTCTCTTACTGTAATAATAGAAATAGACAAGTATATCAGCGCAGAAACAGCTTGTCAATGCATTTCCAAATTTTATTTTCAAGTGGTATTTCTGGAAATCACATGTGAATAATTCACATCACTGTTAACTTTTCTTTGGCATTGTTCAAAATTCTTCAGATGGGGTAGCAATTCTTCAAATATCTTGTGATTTGTCATGGCATATTTCTGCCGTTGCTCAAAGCACATTCATGAAATTAATTTTGTGCTTCTGTAACCTGCACACACTATGTACAGTAAATTGATCTCCATTTCAGGCAACCAAATGGAGGAACAAATGTGTTTGAAATATCAACAAAAGTGTCACTTAAGTTGTAATGTATTTCCTGTTTGAAGCTGCAATATGTGTTGTGTTTGTGGTGACCATCAGATCATGAACATTTTCTCAAATGTACATTTGTAATAACACGATCCAACTATAACATTTTTATGTCAGAGTGACTGCATTAAATATAAACCCTCTTTATACCCTATACAGCAATATTGAAAGGAGTCATTACTTTGTGTGCTTTGTCTTGCATGTCCTTGGGATGTTGTTCTATATCTGGAATGATCCTTTTAACTACAGACTCTCTGAGGTCATTTCTAGGTAAAGGAATCCTATCACAGTCAGCTAGGGATGATCATCTTAGTCTAGTGTCACCATAAGACACCCTGATTGCAATCTCAGATTGTTTACTACAAGCCAGTCTTGGCAGAAGTTGTAAACAAAGGATAGAAAGAGAGAGGGAGAAAATAATTAATTAAATTGCCACACTGGCACATTCAAATATTCATAATAAAAAAACAATGAAAATGGCAGGGATAAATCATCATTATGGAAACACCTGGTGAGGCAACTCGTTAGCTGGATAAATGTAACGGATTTAACTAATTTGTATTTTGTCTCCTCTACATCCAAGCAATGACAATGGCTTTAGCTAAGGCCATTCATGAGGAACATTTAATTTCTAAGCATGGGGGAAACACAAAGCATTTGATCACAATAATGAATAAAGCGCAAGGAGCTTCTATAATATTACCCTGAAATTCATTGAATTTGTGTGGAGTAGTCAGTGCCACAGAAAAATATGAGGAGAATTCGATAGCCAAGTGAATCTGGTTTCCTGTGATATGGCTGTCAAGGAATGGTAAACACAGAGTCAATGTTTTTTCTGATGTCTGATACAAGAGTACAATATAAGAAAAGTAAATATTGATCAAACTGCAGGCAAAAACAACCTTTCTGTTACATCATACATGATTTTCTCTGCCTTGTTCAATTCGTGATCATGCAGTATGGGACCTACTAATGCTGTTTGACTGCCAATTTTTTTTGTATGAGCTAACAAAACCAAATAATTCCAGTTGGTACTTATTTCAAAGAACCAGGCACTGTGTGCTGTCCCTCAGCATGTGACTTTTGAATACAATTTTTTTTAGCAGAAGTCAAAGCATAGACTTTTCAGTGGTTGAGTGTACATGTAACCATGCTATACACAGGTATGATAAATATACAGCCTGACTTGCTGAAACATTTCTGCAGAGTCTCGACGTTTGTAGTAAAACAAGGCTTCAGTAGAATGACATACGAGGGTGGATCTGTGCTACAAGCTTTATGCCATAGGCACATGGGACAGGAAATGTATAGGTATATGCTCTCTACAAGAATAGGCAAGTTTCTTTTGATCTTAGAATGAGCTGTTGAGATCTCTATAATATGATTTTCACTCTTGCTTCAGGCATAACTTCCCTCATTGCATCACAAAGGGTTTGATTACATTACCAAGAATGTAATGGCTATAGAAGTAAATCATACTAAGCATAAACTAGATTACGTCAAAATCGTCACAGACAGTACTAAATTGCTTTATGAGAAAGACTTCTTGGGTATTACATGTCTTAGAAAGCAAGATACCTTATATGACAACAACATATATTTCATAAATAAGTCCCAATCAAAATAAAACTATTCTCTCCCAAAAACCGATACAATCCTAAAGGAGACAAACAGCATTGTGTTATTATGTGATGCGGTTTATTTGAAACATAATTCACTTTGAATGATTCTCACTAGCTTTGAAGTAATTTTGTACCCAAGATCAAGGAAATGGCAATTGGACAACCTTCCATTTGTTTAAAATCTGTGTTTTCTTGCCTAGTCTTAGTTAAATAAATAAATGCTTTCAGGACAACCTTGAAATAGATAAATTCTGGTGGAGCCCTGTAGGGCTTCTTCTTTAACTCATTGCATTGTTTGTTTAAGAAATTCATATTTGGGGGAATCAAGAGCTCGATATAGATAATTGCGGTCAATGGTACCAAGTAATACATGAAGATAATTTACAATCAAGGAAGACCCCAAGCTTCCATCCAATCTCTAATTGTTGCCCCATGGATTAATGGAATTATTTAACTTTGGTTCAATCATACTTACTCCATGTCCATGCTGATTGGAATGCATCAGCGATTTAGCATAATTTAATTATTACCATGATGATGGATGTTTCTAGTTTCTTAACGAAAAAGAAGATTCATAGAGCTAAAAAATATATACATATACGATTAACCGATTCTCTTCTCGGAGTCTTCTAAAAACAAAACAAAAATTCGATTTTTCTTGTGTGTTAATGGACTCTTGCTACTTGTTATTTCTCACCAAAAAATAACGTCTGACAAGTTCTGTAAATAACATCTTCTTAAAGTACTTAATGTCAAAAGGCAGCTGTCATTTAATGTCATGAACAAACTCACTAGAGCCATTGGAAAGTGGAAATACTTGGAGTGTGTTGATTCTTACCATTATCAATAGCACTGAAAAAGACTTAGCCAAAGGCCTTAACTGTGACGGAGGCACTGTTGGCTCAAAGGATACGTAACTCCAGTGAGATGTAGCATGAGAGCTACTGCCACCATGGACCACAGATTGGATAAAATTGTTAATGTCATCAGCCTTGAATCCCCCTGTCTACACTGTAGGTCGAAAAATTCCTTTTCTAGTGGGCCAATTAAATGGTCACAAAGGATCATGCACTATACATCAATCCTGAAAGCTGATGTAAGAATTGTCATTAATTATGGGATTTTGAAGTTACGCAGAGGGAAATGACAATCATAGAATTTGTCTGAGCAGACAGTACGAGGGAAAGATGTTGACAGATCATAGTAGCTCCTTAATGTCAGCCATGACGAAATGCCTATTGTGTGCCTGTGACAATTTGTCAGGATCAGGGGGGATTTGGCAACTCTATTGTCAGTCTCTTTGGTACCATGAGGTTAGGCCAGATATCTGGCGACAAATTATTATGGAATCCTTCGTAATCCAATAATCGATGGAAGGTGCTGGACTGGTAAGATCAAGAACACATCGATCACGTGAGGACTTGTTCAAGACAGAATAGTGTTCACATGTATAAAATGATCGTGCATTCTCCAAGAGACAGGAGATAGGTTAATCAAAAATCACACTTAATTAGTTGATTTGTTTGGCCAAGGGCATCCAAAATATTGTCATCAATTCATCACTAATCTTACTTCATACCACACTAACTCAACAAGGCTATTCATATTATAATACATTTATTTGGCTAGGTAGCATGATGATGCAATTGGACATGTGTTCAAGCCCTTTACTCAAGCCATGTCCTGAAGTTGTCACTATAATGATTCTTATGATTGTTGTTCAGTATTGAGAGTGCCAGATATTCATACTACAAAATTATCACATATCTTAAAGTCGTCCTGACTGCTTATTGCTTAACTGAAATCAATTATTTTCTACCTCAGCAATGTACTCTGTACCATTCTGTTGAAACAAAAAACCATGCAATTCGGATATAGCCTTGCTTCAAAGTTTTTACTACTATGTGACAGACATGTTTGATTGCCCGTCAAGAATGAAGGCTTAGAGGAGATCCATTAGACATACTTTTCTCCCATTTATTTTGAAAACGATTCTGGCTGTCTTAGAGAAAATGATGTCTGGTGCACTCCGGATAATCATAATATGAAATATAAATGACATTACAATAAAAACGTTGCTTGGCTCTTTTGATAGTATTTATACTAATAACCAAGACAAATCATAATAAAATCAGTTTATTGGATTTTGTTAAATTGAAAGGACATCTCAGATCCATAATTCCTTTAATTCCAAGTCTTGGATCAAAGCTTAAATATCCTAATAAGGCTGTGTCTGCTTTACAAATCAAAGGATTTCAATTAAATATCAGACATTATTGATTTCTTTTAGTAGGAGAAATTGCCTTTTGGAAATTCTGCAAGAATGTCAGCACATAAACTTGAAAAGTCTGAAATCGAAATTTATTAATTAGTGAAACTTAAACCAAACTTTAATGAGACATTGTGAAAAGTAAACGAAAATCGTTGAGTATGGTGTGCAATACCACAGCTAGTAGATTGCCAGGCAAGAAATGTTCACTGGCAATGAAGAGGTAGGGTGATCTATATATTAGAAATGTGGAACTGTAGGTCTGATAACAAGTAAAACAACAGAGGTTTTTCTGTGCATTACCAAATTATTTATACTTTTTTTACTCTCAAATTTTTAAGAATTTCTTGTTCGGGCTAAGAAAATCACCACGGAATCTGGTAAGTTGAGCCTCTGACACAGAAGGCTTGTGCTGAATGGCAATCACAAATTATATAACTCTTATTTTGTGCTTGTGTACCTATTAATGCCCATCTTAATCTCCTTGATAAGAAGTTGTAGCACCAGCCAAGGTTGATCCATTAGGCTTTATATCTCAAGATAACAACGAGCTAGGCTAAACATGACTTGTGTAAATGTAATTTTGTTACCTGTTGTTGCAGAGTGATTACACAGACCAAATCTCTTTTTTGACATTAGTCAATGGCAGTTATATATAGTTTTTTAGTGTGTAAACTTTTATTTCAGAGGAAATTCTATCAAATGTCTTGAAATTGAAAAAAAAAGCATTTTAGTCTGAAACTGTTTATGGACTACGATCAAGCCTTGAGTTTTCTAGATGTATCAGATTCAAATTCCAAAGATAAAATATTGTGCTTTCTACATGTAGTAGAATAAAATTATTATTCCCTTTGATAAAAGAATTCAAATAACTAGATTTTTTAAACAGTGACTTTTTTCAGCCACTTTCAGATATTTCTATATTATTCAGTTTACACTGCAAAGCCTCATAAATTCAGAAATCTCACATTTTGGATCTGTTGCTCAATAGAAGGAATCTGGTGCTCGGATGGAATTTGCTGTAGGGACAGTGGAATGCCACAACAAAGGACAGAGAGGAAATTGATTGTTATCCGACCTGCCTGGTTCTGGTTTCCTGTGATACAGCTGTCGAACAATAGGGACAATGGTGAACAGTGGCAGTCAATGTGGCTTCTGTTTGATGTCTGATCCCAGAATATTTCGCACAAAAGGAAAAGTTGATTACAGCAAGTCTGCTTCAATGCCTTTGCCTATTGAACAGAGAGATAAGCAGTCAACACAACTCACACAAGGATATGCTGGTTGATTAAAAGAGGTATTTATATGAAACGGACTGACTGAATGGACAATGCAAAGACCAATATAGCATTGCACATAACATATAGTTTCCACTCTTCTGAAAGTTTTCCAAAGGGTTTTTATCAACTAATCTATTAGCTAGCAATAAATATCAATTTTTCGCCAGTATTTGTATACTAATTAATACTTACTCTTCATTTTCTTCTATCTGTGTTATACAAATTTGCCGTTTATCCTCTCAGCTTTCAGGACTTTCTGAACTTCTCTGTGTTTTAGGAATTTACAAAATTTTATGAAATAACTTTCATTTTCAATTAGCCTGAAGAAAATGCAAATTATTGTTAATCATGTGGAAATTAATGTAGAATGGTGGAAAATGCCAATTATTCTAAAATTAATTTCCCTTGCAAGAGAAAGTTTCAGCGTAAACTTTGCCCAACAAGTTGAGGTAGGGTTGTTCTTGGCGTTGTTAATTATTTGCGGCCAGTGCCATTTGCAGTATCTACATATGCATTTTATGCACTGGCCATTCTGCATTTTATGTATTATTATAGAATGATCCCTACAGAAGGTAACCCATAAAAGCAACCTTTTAGAAAACTGCACCTAAGTTTAGTTTTAATTGCCATGTTCTCCAGATAGTTAGACAAAGAAGTATAAATCTCTTGAAATTTGGAAAGGGTTTTCGAGTCTTGATAATCAGATAATTTGTCTGTGCAGACTGTAGATGACGATTCAGAGGACAAAAGGTTGACAGATCATTGTAGCCGCTTGATGTCAGCCATGACAAAGTACCTATTGTGTGCCTGTGACAATTTGTCAGGATCTGTAGGGATACAGCAACTCCATTGTCAGCATCTTAATGCCATAAGGTTAGACCAGATATCTGGCAGCAAATTACTATGAAATCCGTCCTAATCCTGTAATCGATGGAATTCACTGGTCTAGACAGAAAAAGAGCATATCCATCAAGAAGAGCTTTTTCATGACAGAATGTTTTCCTAGTTTTCACGTGACTTTGTATTAAGTTATTGTGCAGTCATCAAGAATGATAAAATAGGATAATCAAATCTGACACCCAGTTCATTGATTTGGCTGTACAAAACGCAGAAAAATAGTAGTAACGTCAGTAGCAAAAGTAAATTTTCTGAAAAATATGTCATTCATATTTACTTCCTGTCAATCGTAAAGGCTAAGCGAAGATAGATAGATATCCTTGAAGGAGTTATTTTGAAAACAAAAGTAATTCCGGCTTCTTCAGATACTTTGATGATAAATCATTTGAGAATCTGTTCAGTGGATTTTGTTAAATTGAAAGGACATAACAGGTTGATAATTTTTTTAATTCCGAATCTTTGATAAAAGCTAGAATATCCTAATAAGGCTGTGTCAGCATCACAAATCAAAGAAATTTAATTAAATATCAGACTGTATTGATTTCTTTTAAATTCTTTTAAATGTCCTTGGAAATTTCTGTAAGAATGTCTACACATGAAAGCTCTAAAATTGAAATTAAAATTGGGGAAACTTTAACCAAACTTTAACGTGACAAGGTAAAAAGTAATGAAAATTATTGCCAATAACAAAATTTAAAAAAAACCCTTATTTTGTGTTTGTTTGAACTACACAGAATGTCACACAGTGTACCTATTTATATATATTTTTTTTTTTTGAATGACTTGGTCTTTATTTTTTCCAAAATACAAATTTTTATGTACAACAATATAAATTGGTGGCCTTCGAACTCTGTGGAGTTATTTGAAGACTCACCAAGATGGAGTGGTATGAAAATGAGATGAATGAAAATGAGAATCAATGAAACCTTTTTTCAGTTAAGACATGCTCTCCGTTGCCACTTCACCAGACATAAAGTAAAAAGAAGAAATGTACTTTTGAAAACAGGTTTGATGAAAATCACAGGGTAGTGGAATATGAATCCCAAACCGTCTTTCAATTTTTACAAAACGATAGTCAAAAACTCACAAACCAAAGACTCTTCAAAATTGAATTAGATGAGAATCACAGGGTTAGGAATACAAAATCCCAGTCCGTATTTCAGGTCAGTTTAAAAATCAGATAAAATTCATACCCAGAGACAAAATATCTCCAAACACCAAGCCTCAGAAGCAACTCCATGAACCCGATTGCTCCACCCGTTTCATACTGGAGGGAGTTTCTTCATTAACCAAACAGAGACAAGGAATATTGGGAAGGTATGGAAATTCAAACATAGACATATCCATAATAGTTTGGTTTTTTTTTTTTCTTGCTTACTCTTTGCCTGTTTTAAAGGTTGTCAATGGGATTAATAAGGAAGAAATTTTTTAGACTTCGTTTAAAAGCATGGTAGCTATTATTCCATTCTATCTTGTCAAGAAGGTGATTACTTACTTTAACTCCTATATAACGGATACGTTTTTGAGAGAGAGATGAGTTACACTGTGGTATATTTAATGTAAATTGATTTCTTGTCCGATACTCATGGTTAGGAGATTCAAAGAAAGTTCCAAATACTGAGGGTAACATTCCCTTTTTGTGCTTAAAAACAAAAAGGCAAGAATAGAAATAAAATAGCTGCTGAAAAGACAAAATTCCAGTCTCCTTGAAGGTAGAACATAAATCTGCGGAAAACGGAAGTGAAAGGATTATGCGTAGAGCCTTACGCTGGATTTTCATAATAGGTAATAAATGGGTTTTACATGCGCATCCCCATACTTCAACACAGTAAATTAGATAAGGGTAAATGAAACTATAATATAGTGATATCAATGATGAAGAATTCAAATATTTCCTGGCTTTGGCAATTATTCCAATACCTTTGGCAACTTTCGTTTTAATGTAATTGATGTGAGGTATCCATGACAATGTTTCATCGAGGATCACACCAAGAAATTTGACCGAGGAGACCTTAACAATTTCAACACCATTAAGATACAGCTTGCCTGTGTTACTCTCTAATTTCGATCTCTTGCTCTTAAAAATCATATAATTGGTCTTGTCAATATTTACTGATAGTTTGTTGGAATTCATCCAGGTCATATATTTACACAATTCATTATTTAAAGAGTTAGTCAAGTCACTCAGATTGCTTCCAGAAATAAATAAGTTAGTATCATCAGCATACATAACGGGACAGACAAGATCTGAAACATATTGCAAGTCATTAATGTATAGCAAAAACAGCAATGGCCCGAGAATCAAGCCTTGTGGCACACCACACAAAATATCCATTTTTTCTGACTCAGTATATTTGAAGAGAACGTATTGTGACCGATTTGTAAGATAGCTACTAAACCATCTGTGGGCTGTACCCCTAACTCCATACTTAAACAATTTTTCAAGTAAGATTTCATGATTAACACAGTCAAATGCCTTACTAAGATCTATAAAGGTGCCTATTGAAGTTTTTCAGGATAAGGGAACTTAGCTGGCTACTAAGACACTAAGGCCCCTTATGCTTGGTGGAGGTTCCTTAGAGGGATTACAGAACTGTTTTTCTCAGCTTTTATATAATTTCATTGCAAAGTTTCTGTGTTTGTCATAATATTGAGATTAAATATTAATATCCTAATGTGTGAAATAAACAAAGACCAGATTGCGTGTAAGCATAGACTGCGCTTGAGCAAACCCACAATGCAATATGACAGGGTTTACATGCATTACAGCAAATATGAGCATTTAAACCTTCGGCAAAGCTTTAAATTACGAACACAAAAATCCAACTTAATCGATCCATATAAGACCATAAAATATCCATTGTTAAACCGAGGCCTTCTGTTAACACCATGAATTTGGTGTATGCATCCTCTTTCTTCAAACATGTACATTAACATAAATATTGTGGAATGGATATTTCTAACATTTGTCAGTGGGGCCTGGTACATGTGCAGTTGTGTATTATTCAAATTTTTACTAAAAACAAAGTAGGGAGGGCTTAGGTAAGTTGTGTTGTTTTTGCCTTGGGGTGATTTTCTATTAAAAAAAACTTACTTTGTGAAGCAATTAAAACAATGGGACACAACAATTCGGGAGATAATGGTGGACCTTCACGAAGAGTTCTAGGTTGCACATCTGAACCCTGTGTTGCTGTAACGTTTATCACTGGATTAGTCAGGCTGGTTGATCCTTTTTTTAAAATTTACATCGCATTTTACGTTTTTTTTACATATTTTAATCATTCATATAATATTTGCAGCATATAACTGGTTTGTTATATCATTTTATATTGACACAATTTATTGGTTGTCTAAATGTATCATATCATGCCACCAGTCACTCCAAAATTGGTTTGGGGACAATGTCACTCAAATTACAGCTTAAGTGATACTCACAATTTTGACAACATATCAGTTAAACATGTTAAATTATAAGTTACATGGGGCAGGAGACATTCATGTTGCTAATTCAGCACTGGCCGATTGTAAGTTTTATCTATACATTTTGAGTACAGAATTTTCACATTCAAAACTGACATTTTTGTCTGGTGCAGCTGAGACTGAGCCAAGGCCCACACCGTCAGTATATGACCATCAATGGAGGCAGGTCATGAACCTCCAACACCAGCTTCATGCATCAAATTAGGGAATCATCTGCCTGATTTAGTTTCAAATTAACGATGGTTTATAAAAGTTACAACCTGCCCCAGTCTCCCCTAGTGAGAATTAGAGTAAATTCTGGAATGCATGCAGCATTTACAGTACAATGTAATTTTTTTGGTTTTAGAAGATTATCTATCTCATTGATAATTTCATTCAATTCAAACCAAAATTATTGATTCAGAGGCAGTTTGATTGTACATATCTGAAACTTTGGCATGTATATCAAGGTATTTTCTTACAGAAAAATTGATGGCACATGCTCCATCACATTGTTCCAGCAACAGAACTCTGCAGTCGTGGGTTTGCTGCTGCGCTTCTTGATTTGTCAGTTTTATCAAGATTATGTATGTGTTGGTAAAACAATGGTGTGTTTTCCTCAGTATGGGCTTGATGAACCAATGCGAAATGAAATCTGCAAAGTTTGTCAAACAAAGGATTTTCAACTAAGGCATTCTCACTTCTGTTATCCTTCTAAGGGGACATTCTTAGTAGATTTCAAGCTCTGCAAGTGGATGGAACTAACGTAAGTACCCATAAGTACTTATGTTTCGCTGTTAGTGGATTTTTAGGTGCCTTACAGTTTTCATAAGTAGCCAAATGTGCTGTAAGGACCCATTTAAGGGGCCATGGCTACTAGTGTTAATACCTAAGTAGCTAATAAGTGGGTGTTTCGTGTCTTAGTAACCACCTTAGTTCCCTTATCCTGAAAAACTTCATTATGTATTTCTTATTGTCTATAGCAGATATGATTTTATCCACCAGGTAAGTCAAGGCACTTGTTGTATTGTAACTTTTCCTAAAACCAAATTGCAGACTGTAAATGGAATCATTTTTGTCAAGAAAGCTTACAGTTCTGGCATACATTATCTTTTCATATACTTTCGAGAATACGTTTAGAACAGAAATTGGTCTGTAATTTTTTATTTCCTGGGGATCTCCAGCTTTAAAAATTGGTAGGACCCTGGCAATTTTCAGTTCAGATGGAAAGTGTCCATGGACAAGGGACAGATTGAGCAGATGTACAAAGGGAGCCAAATACAAGGAAAAAGTCTCTTTGAAAATATCTGTTCTTACACCGTCAGGGCCGTGGCTGCTATTTTTAAGCTCACCAATTATTTTGTTCACTTCATTTTCTGTTACTTTCTCCAGAAACATCGTTTGATTCATATCTTCCTTGATATATGAGCAAGGTCTTACATTAGTATCAGGACATTTCCTTGAGGTAGTAGGGCCAATGTTGATATAGAACTTATTAAAGCTATTAGCTATCTCTTGTTCGTCATCTTGAAGAACACTATTTATAAGAAATGTGTTACCGATCTGGACATTCTTCTTCCTGTTGATTATTTCCTTAATTACATCCCAGGACTTACGGACATTGGACTTACATTTTTCCAGCAAAGCATTGTATTAATCTCTTTCACATCTGCTGAGCAGTCTTCTTACAGTGGATTTGTATTCCTTGTACTTCTTTATGTTTATTTCAGTAGGGAACTTCTTTTGGATAAAATACAATTTATTTTTATTCTTCACGGAATTTCTGAGGCCAGTGGTTATCCATACCTTATTATTCTTGTAACCAATTTTTCTGTCCTGAATGGGAAAAGAATCATTGTAAAGCTTGGTGAATCTTGTATAGAAACGGGTAAATGCAACTTGTGGATCTTTGCAATTTAGAACATCATCCCATTTTATTTTCTGAAGCTCATTTATAAAGGAGACTCTCGTCTGGTTATCAATTTTTCTAGTTCTTCTGGAATTGTACCTTTCTTCAATTTTTGTTCCCAGGTTAAAACTGAATATTGGATAATGATCACTGACATCAGTGCACAAAATACCATTACAATGAGAGACATTAGTAATGTCGTTGCACAGAATATTATCAATAAGAGTAGCAGACTGATCAGTTATTCTAGTTGGTCGATTGATCAATGGGAAAAGAGAGACTGAATATATTGTATCTAAAAAGTTTGAAGTTGGTTGGTGGGAGTTTGCATTGAGCAGATTTATATTGAAGTCCCCTAACAGGTATAACAGTTTGTTCTCTCTTTTCAGTTTTTCTAGAATGCCACTGAGCAGATTATTAAAGTCATCAATATTTCCACCAGGGGGCCTGTAAATGACACCTATGATTAAATTCCTGCAGCTTGAGGTTTCCGAACTGGGAATTTCAATGAAAAGTGATTCAATAACATCACAAAATTCACTTAGATCGTTTCTTGGTTGATAATTTAAACCATTCCTTATCATCAGAGCCACTCCACCTCCCATTTTATTAATTCTGCAGCGAGCTTCCATTGTATAGCCAGGTAAAGAGTAGCATTCAACATTAGAGGGATTGAGCCATGTTTCTGTGAGAGCAATTAATGCAAAATTAACATTCAACCCAGATAAATAAATATCAGCAGATCCTAGATTTTTTGGGGCACTACGAATATTAAAATGAATAATATTGAAAATTGACTTATCTATTTGCTTAGAGTTACACATGTAATTGAAAGTGGAGTCCGTAAAATACTCACAGTTTCTGACATTTTGAAAACACTGAAAGTTATTATAAAAATGTAGATCTGGGTCAATCTCCATAATTTCTGATTCGTCATGACATTCATCAAAATCAAAAGGACTGAAAGTAAGTTCATCAAAAGTAGGTAAAGATCTCACATTTGTTAATGGATTATAAGAAGTTTCGGAAATGAGATTGGCATCTTCCAGAGCATTAAAAGGGAAATTTTCAACCAAACACAAGTGACACATATCAGAGTGAAATTGATTGACATCATTAAGAGACCAATGAGGCAAACAATTGATATGGAAAGTGCGAGAACAGAGATAGCATGTTATCACTCTACTGTGTGCCAATAAACATACATTACAACAAGAGCACAAATCTGGCATCAGAATTTTCTGGCACTTGGGCTTTCGGCTGAGAATAAGGAAACTTGAATGTGTAACAACACACTGTTAATGTGTCATTGTTACAGGTGATGCATGAAATGAGATGAGGATGAGGAACAGACATTATAAAACACCAGTCATTCAAAATTTGAAACATACAAACATGTGCCATAAGGAGGAGATTGCTGGAGACTCCTGTAACACTAGAAGTTGTGTCACCACTCTTAATAATTATACAAAGTGGTAATATTCTACCAAGTTATTTCAATTACTGGTTGTGAAGATCAGTTAGTACAGTCCATGATGAATTATAAGTGCACCGAGTCCATTGTTGGAGTATAGGCAAGATCAGGCCAATATCAACTTGTCAATATCAACATAGTAGCACAGAAATATTGATTACATACAGACAAATAACTTATCCAACAAATAACAACAAAATATACAATATGTTTAGTTGTGAGCTTGACAAAAAGATAATTCAAGAAGGAAAAAATTATTCCAAACATACTTGGATACTCAAACAAGAACATTACCTCTCTAATTTCCAACAGTTCTGAAGACAGAAAATTAAAACAGTTTGTATCAAAATTAGCATTACTGCATCTTAATCAGAACTAGAAGACTTAACATTGTTTTCACAACAGAATTACGAATGAGATTAAACTATTAATGTTTCAAACACTAATCTCATAATTACTGTAGTTCTAACCTTATCTCTTCAAGTAATAAACCCATTTTGTTTTGGCCTTTCCAGGCACCGTGGTTGGTTGCCATTTTATCATTAAGTGCTACACCTGTACCCCAGAACGTGTCCTTTTTAGTTGCCTCGCCGAGTCTGCGAATACCAGTGTCCATGAGAGTCTTCTTACAAATTGGGTTGGCATCAAATTTTCTGCGGAGGCCACTCTTCATAATTCCAGGTGCTTCTTGTTGCCATTTCTTTTCATCGGTGACTTGGATAGATTTTGCAAGGTTTTTGCAGAGTAGAGGGTCTTGCGCATTCAGGATTCTTGCAGCGATTACTTTGTCTCCTGCAAATTCAGCCTTCTTGTACTGCAGGTATTGCTCAGTTGAATGATAATCTATTCCATCATCACCAGTAAAGGGTGCTTCATAGAAGTTTGACAAAGGGCAACGTTTGGTGAAGAAAGCAATTGCATCTGGGGCTTCTTTCATTCCCATGGCCAATGGAGCTAGGTCATCTGGTAACTTGTTCAGGGTGTCAATGGTGTAAGGTTTGCCATCAATAATCAGTTTGTCTACAGATATTGTGGACTTCATTTTGAGTGCTTTGGCCTCCATCATGATCGGAAATAATACTTGTCTACGTGCATGGATAACTGGGTGAAAGTCTTCCTGAACCACTATGCCTGATAGTTTCAAATTGAATCTTTTATCCCATACTTTCATCCTGTCACTGAGACTTTCAAATTGACACATAATTGGAAGAGGATCTTGTGTTCTACCTTTCATCCTATATGCACGAACAAACCGGATAGAATCTATATTTTCAACTTTCATTCTTCGAAAAGTAGCCCGGAGCACATCCTCACATTTTTCATCACTAGCTGCTTGAGCAATATTTTGGAATATTAGCTTGTCTCTACGAACATAGGTGTCAAGTCTAGCATGATCATCTTGAGCCTTAGCAAGATTTCTGTTTGATGTCTCATTTTCAGATTTGAGTTCTTTAATTTGCATTTCCAAATCTGTCACATGCGATTTTAATCCAGATATCTCTTCCTGGTTTTCTCTAGCCATACGATGGGCTTGGGATGACGTTAATTTCACTTCATGAAACTCCTTTTTCATTTCAAGAAGCATTTGCATGTTGTCTTTCATTTCATTCATGTCAGCTGATAAACTGTCCATTTTAGTATCCAACTTTTCCAAGAATTTGGCAATGTCAGTGGGCTCAGAGGGCGAGCTGTCAGATTTAGCAGCCATGTCACAGTCTTTCTGTTTTTCAGCTTTATCAATATTTAATTGGAGGTTATCACTACCAGCTGTTGCTCTTGTGAAACGTTTGGACTGCTGCTTATTTTGTTTTGACTTCTTTTTACTAAGTGACATGTTCTGTGGCTATGCCATAATAAACAACTGTCATCCGAGGAAGCTATTTATAGAATTGAAGAAGCTGTGAAAAAAACTATTTATAGCACAGGAATGTCAATTAGCAGAAACAGGATTAAGTTCACACAATATATGCACAGGCAATTATAATCCAAGAATCCTTAAATGTCCTTAAGTTAGTTTAGACTGCAAGTCAGAATTTTTGATAGATCCACTAATTAATTTTATGTCAAGTGTACCAGTAGTGGGGTTAAATACAATAAATCTGGATATCTGTTGATAAGTAAATGAGTCAAAAAGACAAAGAAGGACGATATACCTGAAGAGAGAATTGATGAAAAAAAAATGTCCAAATCCAAGCTGTTAGCATGTATGTCCGTGGATGTGACCATGTGTTGTCAACATTGTCCAAGTTTGTCCAATAGAACAATTCATATATCCATTTAGAGCGCCTTAGTTAATCCATGTATTAGAAATGCATCTAAATTGGCAGTTCCTTGTTAAGAAAGCTGCAGGAATGGTCAAGGTCTATTCGTTTGCCTCGCTGAATGTGGCTTGTGTAAATATACCATTGTTACTTATTGTTGCCGAGTGAATGCGTACACAAAAATACTTTTTTACATCTGTCAAAGTCAAAGTCAAAGTCAAAATTACTTTTATTTTGGCAGGGTAACATGTTCAGCCTTGGCTGTTTTTCAACACGGCCCTGACTAGAATAACAAGTACATTATAAGCAACAAGGGTAAAAGCAATACAAAAGGTAAAAACAAAAGAACAATATATCATAAAAAAGTATACATAAAATCTATAAACGTTGGTTTAAAATGTGTTTTAGCATATTGCTTTTAAAAACATCAATACTGGAGCATGACTTAACATAAATAGGTAGAGTGTTCCAAGCACTAGCACCGCTATGTACAAACGAACGTTGACCCATGTTTGTAGTACACCTTAGCACCTTCAAATTTTCTTGTTGTCTTTTACAATAGTTGTGGTCTACTTTTTCAAACAGAGATGTAAGATAGTTTGGACACATATCATGCAAGCATTTGTACATTAAAATCGATTTGTGATAAAGAGACCTTTCACTAAAAGTAAGCCATTTCAGTTTGTTCAAAACAAAAGAAGTAGGAGTGTCACAAGGAACACTTAAAACAATTTTGCCTCCTTTTACCATAAGTTTCTCAACCTTTTTCATGGATTTCATGCAGCAGGAGGAATATGTAATATCACAGTAATCTATAATTATAAGCGGCATAACTAAAGCATTATACAATTTCAATGCAGTATCTTGGTCCAGGAATGATCTTACTCTTTGTAGCACACCGAGTCTTCGTCTAAGTTACTTGCACATTGTTTCGACATGATCTTCCCAGTTAAGCGTTTTATCAAGCTGAAGTCCAAGATATTTGTAGCGGGACACATGTTCTAATTGCTCATTGTTGATAGAAACACTTGGAATTTGGACACGCTGGATACGATTTGGGGAGCCGAATAGTGTCCAGTTGCATTTTTTCGTGTTTAGATGGAGTTTGTTGTTATGGAACCATTCAGCCAGATTTGCGAGGTCACTGTTGAGAGCTGTATAAATGTCACATATTTAGATACATTTTCTGTTACATATTTGCATATGACCATTTTATCAATCAGTGTACTCAACAAATTTATCAAGGAATGTCACTTTTTCAATGTTTCTCAGTACACCAATGCTGCGACGGAATCAACTGCTCAGTGAGTTTAATGCCTCAACAAAGGACAGGGGGGAAATTGGTTGTTATCTGAACTGCCTGGTTCTGGTTTCCTGTCATACAGCTGTCAAACAATAGGGACAATGGTGAACAGGGCAGTCAATATGGCTTCTGTTTGATGACTGATCCCAGAATATTTTGCACAAAGGGAAAAGTTGATTACAACAAATCTGCTCCAATCCCTCTGCCCATTGAACAGAGAGATAAGACACATAGGGTTATTTTGGTTGGCTGATTCAGGATTTCCAAACTTGAAAGGCTGACAGAAATTTGACATATATGTCAATTATATGCCTCTATTTGTGTATTCACAGTACAGTGGTTAGAGCATCTGACCTATGCACTTGGGCCATGTCCAGAAGTTATTACTATAATGATTTGTATGATGTTCTTTATTATAGTGATTAGCGGCACATATAACCTCCCGTATATAGACCCTACACAAAATCATACTACTGTTCTGCATCACATTATTTACTAAATTGATTTATTTTGAAAACAAGCAACAACAGGGGATAATTCTATTTTGCTTTCCGGCTCGGGAGTGAGTCAATTATTGTCTTATAGAAAATAAAATCCTAGCGAAATACTTAGTGTTTGACGTGGCTTGGACGTGTCTCAATCTAGTGCAACCTAGGACTGAACCAGACCTTTGTTAAGTAGTTTCAAGATTTCCGATTCCTTGTGACTTTATAGAACTTTTCATTCTATGTGGTATTTTCTGCAAAAAGAATCTTGGACAGCAGTCATCTCACTGTATATGCAGGAGATGTATTATGGAAAATTCAGAACTTGCTCTTCACAAGGTGTTAAGGCAACTGTCAGACCAGATAGTCCTTGGGCCATGCCTCAGTTTCGTGTCAGATCGTTGTCACCCCCCACAGGATAGCTCTTTTTCACTCACCTAGCGTAGTATATGTCACATGCACTCTAAATCAATTGAGATTAACTTCCTGCAGCCGTTCGTTATTGTAAGCTGAGCCATTGAAACTTTTCAAGATTCCCAGATCTTCTCCATGTCGCCATGATGCTTTTGCACTTGTAAGCTGCATGCTGATTGGTTTAATCGTGGGCGGGGCAGGGGCCAGCCAATCAGAGCCTTTGTAAAGCACTTTCTCCTTCTTCTTCTTCTTCCTTCTGCTTGTAAACAAAATGAACACAGCCCGCTGCACAGGACAGCTGTCAAACGTAATGTGCAGCTATAACTGCTATAACACTGCCCAATATTTCTGTTTCTGTACTTGTATGTTCTACAAATATGTGTAGATACATGTGCAATATTAAATCCATATAATTGCAGGGTGCAAAAGTGCCTGGCACTGAATTAAAATTTTTATTTATTTTTTAACATGAAGATTTGAAGATACTTGTAAGCTTGTTACTTGACACAGCTATTGGCGGGGTGTCACATGATTTATTAAAGTAAAAACATCAGTTGTCAGTTTAATGCATCCAGAGATATGATCCATCAAGCTGCAAAAATCCTGCTGTCAGAACTCAGAATTGAGGCGATGCGACCTCCCTGAACGTGGTCTTGATACATAATTTAATGTGTACACATATTTATAATTCATTTAGGCCAGACGTAATCGATCTTTAGGTTCTTGGATCTTCCTGAGTCACTTTTTCAGTTTTTCTTAGGCTGGTCGGCAGGACAAAAACTTGAACCCATGGGTTGCCAATTAATGACAAATGTAGGTTTTATCACGGATAGATCCAGAAAATGTCAGACGGGGGAAGGTATACAGATGCAAATATACAAAAAGATATTGCTTTTTTTATCCATTAAAATCTACTAGCCCAAGGGGTTTGGGAGTTTTAAACCCCCCCCCCTCTGGTTCCACTACACGGCGTAGTGGTGTAACGGATCCCCTGGAACCACAAGATTCTTTGTTATAACTATTCAACATTGGAAGTCTCAAGGCCGGACTCGTCCGCGAGGCTGGCCTCAGGGCCATATTTTGATGGCCTTGGCTAGGTCTCAGATACCAAATCATGGCCTAGCGTAGGTATTGGGTGTCTTTGGGCTAGTGATGGAGGCCTCAGACAGGCCTCGTCCTCGAGGCCAGACTCGGGCCATATTTTGATGGCCTTGGCCTTGGATCGGTCTCGGATGCCAAATCCTTGGCCTTGCCTTGGTCTCGGTTGTCCTGGTCTCAAGTCTCAACTACCTCACAGTAACTACTTCAAGCTATTAATTTGCAGGTCTACTGATATATAGATAGAGAGATAGACAGTGAACTGAGGAGGGGCGGGGGTTGGCAGCAGGCCCACTAGAATTTCATTATTTCCCCCAGCCCTTCTATAGCTTGGTTTGAAGTTTTGAACCTGGACTTACTCCACCGCCACCTTTTGACCATAGGTTCATTCAAAATCCAGCTAGGTTCTTACTCTTTCATCAATAAACATCATTGTAACATGTGCTGGTCTGCCCATTTACAATCCACCTATTAGGCTATTGCTACTGTATACCTAAAGAAAGATAAATCGAGCAACTGGGTAAATTAATAAATCACTCAGTCGAAGCTCTGAGATTCCCATGTCAGATTGGGCTTGACCCGCTTGAGATTTTCGGTTACCTTCGCAGTTTTACATTTACCAAATTAAAGGAAACTGAAAATCACAGTAAAAATCAAATGAGAATCACAGGGTTTTGAACACTTTGTTCCAAACCATTTTTTATGTGAACCACAAAATCTCCAGTAAATTAATACTCAGTAAGAATCACAGGACCATGAAACAATTCCATACCACTTTTTCACATGAACTTCAAAACCTCCAACAAAATCTACAGGTTTCAGGAATTAATAATTCCAAACAATATCCATGCGGATTTCAAAATCTCCTATATAAGGTAACTCAGCGAGAATAACAGGGTTCTCAAATAATTAATTCCAAAACATTTTCCATGAGAACTTCAAAATCACCAATAAACTTGATGAGAATCACAGGGTTATAGAATACTTCCAAAGTCCAAACCCATTTATTATGTGAACTCCAGAAACCAAACTAGATCTCCAAGCCCAAAATAAATTTATGAAAACCAAATGTTTCCAGAAAAATGTTCTAAAAAGCATCAAATTTCTTGGGGTTGGGCAATTATTCTCCTCAATTTCAAGTCTGATGAGACACTAAACTCAAAATATGTACATAAAATATTCAAACACTTTATTTCTAGCATATTATGAATTTCAACAATTATTCTGTGGTATTTTAGCTTTCAAATAATGCAGTACTGCTGTTTTGAGCAGCTCAAGCCGATTTGGGTGGAGTCAGATGACTCAGTCGAAGTTTGATTTTCAGGGTCGTCGGAGTTATAAGTCTCACGGAAGGTTACGGAGGACTTTTTGCATCGGAGGGCTAGGATTTTCTGGGAATTTTGACATTTTGATAATTGGTGACATCCTGCCGTGGCAGTCAAAAAAGATTCAGCTTGTTGAAAGTTTTTTTAAGCCGCCGAGGAAGAGCCAGAGTTTCTCTCAATTTTTGGCCATCCTCTGCTCCTGCAGAACATTTGTGCTGCTCCTGTGGAACATCTGGAGCCTCGCCGGTGGTTTTTACAGCCTCCTCGGTGGTTTTCTTCTTTCCACGCCGATTTATATTCTTGCCCCGCTGTTCTATGCCCCTAATCCCTTTTTAATTGATTATATAATCGTTTTGCCTCCCGGTTTCATGTCAATTTTCCCTAGAAGTCATCTTAAGCTGCTCCGCTGGCATAAAAAGTCCTGCGGATCATGCTGTGAGAATGGGAGTCCGGAGTCAAAAATTAATTAGGTGACTCCTGAGTCCTGACTTCCAAAAATTATTCAAATAATGTACAAAAACACAGATAGGCCTATACAACAATGCGAAATACAGTGGGGTGCGAAAGTTTGGGCACCCTTGGAGTGAGGTCACATTTTTTCAAATTTCAGATGAATCATTTGCGGAATCTTTCCAATGTGAATTGTGTGAGTGGAGGATACCAATGCACTCAGTTTTAGCCAGAAAGAACAATGGAAAAATAAGAATATAAAAAAATATGGGTCTTTTTGTTGGATTTTACATGTGCGAAAGTTTGGGCACCCCTACAGATTCGGGTTTTGATTTCTCTATAACTCTACATTAAAGCAATACAAAAGCTCTAAAATGATTAGGATAATAATGTCAGCATCCCAGGACTTCATATTGTGCACATGTTTGATTGTGCTCCCTGACAGACTGACTCCAAATGATGCAGCTTTGTGGTCCCTATGACGTCAATTGCACATGTCAAGTTATACTGAAAGTTTTGAACATTTCTGGGCAAGGAGCCATGGTTAGCCTCTCCTTTACCTGAATTAACATTTTATATCCAAAATAACCAAAAATATTTAAGATTAATGTGATATATTCAGGTTAATATCCAGCAAAATTATAATATTGGAGTGCAATCTCAACTTTGTGTTGACAACATGGGACTATTTATGCTGAAACAATTACAATTTGGAGTTAATATTGCTTCTATTTAGTCAATTTTGTTATTTTGTAACAATTAAATCTGGTATATCAAACTCTGAGACCACCACAGTTATGACATTGAATGTGGTCGACAGGTGCGTCATTCCACTGTCAGCATGTAGATGATGAAAAGCCAAGCTATACAAGGTATCGCAACAACATAACTTATTCTGCCTGCCTGAGTCATGCCAAAGGACCCATCTAACTATTTAGAAGCAATCTGGATCAATCGTAGTGGTTTTTGAGCCAAGGGATAAAAAAATGCAATGAAAATGGAATCTCTCCAATACACCAAAATGTGATAAACAAGTTTGACTCCCTAGGGGCAAGAATAGGCAGCCAAAAAATTATGAAACACAACTGTATAAATTCCGAACTTGTCATTTCTACACAACACAACTCAAAAACAGCAGATTTCAGAAATATTTTAACCAGAAAAGCCAAAGTACTCTGAGATGGATGCCCAAAAAGTTGGATTTTTGTGGCATTTTACATATTTTAGTAGGATATAGGTCTGAGCTGTAGCAAACTTTCATCAAAAAATAATCGGTGATGTTTAGGTGATAAAAAATAAATGTGATAAATCAACTTTTTCAGCTCCTGGCCTCAAAATAATTGAAATTTTATTGAATAATCTGACATACCTCGGGTATCTCCAATATGCGAAGATTTGAGGTATTCTGTGTGGAAGAACAATAAAAAATTCACACAAAATGAAGTCCTGGGATGTTTGTATTATAGTCCAAAGCATTTTAGAGCTTTTATATTGTCTTAATGTAGAGTTAGAGAAAAATTAAGATCCGAAACTGTAGGGGTGCCCAAACTTTTGCACATGTAAAATCCGACAAAAAGACCCATATTTTTTTATATTCTTATATTTCCATTGTTCTTTCTGGCTAAAATTGAGTGCATTGGTACCCTTCACTCACACAATTCACATTGGAAAGATTCTGCACATGGTTTGTCTGAAATTTGAAAAAATGTGACCCCACTTCTAGGGTGCCCAAACTTTCGCACCCCACTGTATATTCCAAATTTCACACAAAACATCCTATACAAGTATTCATGCACAATATCCCATGGCTACTTTGTAGAATTACTTCTCCCTCCCCTTTAACCATGTAATATTTGTGTACATAAATGCCTTTAGATGGAGTTGGGAGTCGGAGTCCCGATTCAGGAGACCGAAAGAGTCAGAGTCGCAGTCGTTTCCAGAAAGCCAAAGGAGTCGGGAGTCGATTCACTTAATAGTTATACCCGACTCTGAAGCCCTGGCGTCAGCTCTCCTTTGCACCAGACTATCTCACAAAATTTTTGAATTGTAAATGCAAGAAACCACTTTTACTTCAAATGTGATCATGTTGAAATGCTGGAATCTTGCGCACTTAGGTTGTCAGTGCACAAATAGTGAGGATAAACTCTCGATGCCACACCGAATTAATGAAAAGGAATGCTCTGATGGCTCTGATTCAGAATGTCCATGATTCCAATATGCAAAGATGCTCTGCCGCTGATGAAGAGGTTATATATTTCTCTTGATGTCCTTTTTATATTCGTTTGTCGGCTAAATACTGTTTGCGACATGGCTCGATCTTCTTTGACCTGATAATGATTGACTGGTGAATCGAAGTGACTGCATGTTTGACTGGAGAGGCGTCATGTTGATGATTGCAGACAAGTTCTGGGGTTTGATCATCAGGTCACAATACACCGCGTTCTTTTCTAAGAACAACCTGGTCCCATCTCCGTTGTTGGTAAACCTGTGTAAACAAAGAAAGGGTTGTTGAAATAAAAAATTTGTATATTTTTCTTTAATCAAATATATATCTGAAATATTCCAATGTTGTACATTTCAGAGTTCACAAAAAAATTGCACAAAGATTATAATATAATTTATATACTTTTCTTTACGGTCAACATTCATTTTTATCTAACTATATCCATGCAGGTAGTGTGGGTCTTTAACGGGGTAAGGGCAGCCCATAGTTATAAAACATGTAAAGAACACTCTTGTGATCTCTCATTGCATCGCCAAAATGTCATCATTTTTATAGCGTCTTATTAGCGAAGGATTTTGTATAATGAAAAAGTACCTTACTTACTTTTGGTAGCATTTTCGTAGATAACCAGCTTCATTAGCAGAACAGGAATCACCATGATAATTTAGCAACAGATTTTGTGCCCACTTCCTTTCAAGACCATCAATGTTGAATGTTCCCTTAATTCAGCGGAAGACTGTTTGACTTCGGAAAATGAAATTTTCCTCGGCAGTGTCAGTATCATGACAGATATATTCTCTGTCACTCATACCTGCAACGGAATGTAGAATGGTTACTAAAAGAGAAGGTTGCATTTTATTTTATGCTTAAAATTGCATCAAATTTACATATCTAAAGATGTAGGCCTACGGCAATGTAATGCAGTAAATACGCCTAACCATTACTAACTGCTGTCTGAATATTTAAAGACAGGTAAGGGGTAACCCTTCAATATCCAGGGGAGGCTTGGAGCTTTCCTTGTGGGAAAATATTAATTTCACAGTAGTGGAGGCAATAATTATTTGTTTCAAGCACAAAAAGTCCCCGAATATTCATTAGGGGGTACCATTTAATATCAAAGGGTGAGGGGTTGAAGTTTTTTTAATTAAGGGTTTCTTGCTCGGTTTTGGTTAAATTCTTTCTGGGTAGTCTTGAAATAAATAATTCCCGAAGGAGTTTCTAATTCTTAACTAGGTGTAGCTTGATTTGGGAATGAAGATTAGAGGACTTTACGCTTGAAATAAACAATTACTCCTGCCTTTACCCTGAAATAAATAATTTCTGAGGAAAACTCTCTATTGAAATTTTGTCACGCCAAATTGGCACGAATATGATTTGCCCTTTTTTGTCTGACCACGCCTGCCAGTGCCACCTGTGATTCCTTCCAGCACCCCTGAGACTGACCTAAAAGAATTTATCTATTTCACCTGGGCAAAACTGAGCAAGGAACTATTTATTTATAAAAAAAATCTCAACCCCCTTCTGGTCCACAGGCTTATTAAGCCTTATTTAATTAACATGGGAAAGATAGGAAATTCCGAAAAGCCGCTAAACGTCCCGTATTGACCCCATGTTATGCCCCCTCCCTTGGGCCATTTCTAGATACGCCCCTGCTTCTGGATATTTAATGGTCACCCCTAAGTCATTGTGTCAGAGGCCTTGTGTTTTTCAGGCTATATTAGATTTGACACAATTCCACAAACAAACATGACAAACACCAACAAAGTTTCAGAAGTGACATGAGGCAACCTCCCTGGCGGGGGGGGGGGGGGGTGTTAGCTGTTTATCCACACAATGGAATGTAGTCTATAACACATTTTTTATTGAAAGACAAAGATATTTATAAGTAAACTTACCCAAACACAGCCAAAACGTTGCAAATTTGTGCAAGAGAAGGATCAACATGATCAATGGACTCATTCTTTCCACCATTGCGCAATGATATTTGTAACGTGAGCTCTGATTGGTCAAGACCTGTCTAAACCAATCAGCATCGAGCTTGCATCACATGTCGTCTGCAAGACCAATCACTCTTTCTAGTTCCACATTAATCAAGTAGTGCAGAGGTTTGAACAGGCGAGGTAAAACAGTGAACACTGGTGGGAAGTTAATCTAGTGAGAATATAACATTTCAGTGCATTATCAAAAAGTTTAACTGGAAACTGAGCAATCCCTCATGGGGTGACAACAAGATCTGACTTCTGAGCTCTCTGCAGGAGGAGGGCCCACGGACTAAGACTAAGTCTGACGGACGAAAGTAAAGTCTGATTGAGAAGTATTTCAAATGTAAGAATATTTATGTTGCTATGCACTTCAAGGTCTTGGATATCATTTCGACATCTTGAATATCAAATTATGCAGTTGCAAAAAGACTTTTTGGCCAACAGCGAAGATATCAATCTCTGTTTTGGTGTTGCTCAAGGGATTCCTGCTCACAGATATGCCTCATATCAGATTACAGCAGAAGACATAATATCAAACAGAATTATATCCCTATAAATGAGATTATACATCATTAGCCCCACAGCCAGAATGCTGCTTTTGATATTTGTACACATCATAAAAAAAAAGAAACTCACCAAGAAAGGAATAGGAAAGCTCTAAAAAACAGAACTGCAGTGCATCATGAAATATTTTGATAATAATAATATTAATAAAAAAGGTAGGAATGCTGCTTTAATTATTTTTCATTGCACAATTACAGATATGCAATCATCTTTACATTTTTCTTGAAACTAAATTTTAAACCTTTTCTCAAAATTAATAGAAAACACCTGTATCAAGTTTGCTCTACTGTGACAAAAGGCATTATTTTACAAAAGGCATTAAGTCTTTTTTTCTATGATTTTGTTTGATTTGATATATTTTTGAAATTTTGGGCTGATAACATACACCTGTACGTTGTAGTCCAATTTCATAAAAGGGCATTTACTTTGACAAACGGCATTAACTCAGTACTTTGTGCTTGAATACTTTGACAAAAGGCATTTACTCTGACAGAAGGCATTACCTTCAATTTTGTTTTGCGCTATTAATCAAATTGTCGGTTCTGAATTAGTCAACTTAAGTCAAATATGATATTATGACATTTACAAAAACTTCACAATGCACATAATTTTGGCCACATGCATGCATCATGCCTTGCTATAATTGCTGTTGATAACACAACATAATGCCTTCTATCAAGTTAGCCTGAATTTCTCAAAATATGATTAAAGGACTTATCCTCGTTTAAATGTTCAAATTTAATGAAAATGAAACAAAGAACTTTTTCAAAATATTTCCTCATAAACCGGCCTCAGTATACACACATAACTTGATGGAAGTCTGGAATACTCACAAAGGGGCAATTGATAGAAAATAATGGGGTGTTTTGCTCCCTCCTGAAAAGTTGCCATTTTAGAACTAATGCCTTTTGTCAAAGTAGGGCAGAAGTGTATGCATGGATATACCCTTGTTACATTTCCAGAAGAATCAACGTGCTTATCAGACTGGCATCGGGCGTATAAGAATAAATATAAATCCTTTAAAAAATCATAAATGCAAGACATATAACAACACTTATGAACACCTTCAAGTCTGTCTTATCAGGTTGATCACAACTTTTAAAAAATAAGGTTAGTGTACTTGTAAAAATGCAAACAATTAACTAGAATGTCAGCTGAATGACAATTTCAAGTATTGACAATATTCTGAATAATTTTTGTCTTTATTTAGCTGTAATGCCTTCTTTTAAAAATGTTTGTCTCTTGTCTGGAAAGGTATTTTTGTGAAGAAAATTCCAAAGTAATCTCCATTGAAGCTCCTCTTATTGACTGTGCAGTCTATTTGACTAGTGTTGGTGTCTTTCCCCTGCCACCTTCAAGGCACCAGGGTGTCATCTTTCCCCAGTTCTGTTTGCTCTCCAAATAGAAGTCATTCTTATTCAAAAGCTTTTAAGAAAATCACGCAAAGGGGGGGGGGAATACTGCATGATGTCAGATCATCATATATTAAAAAGATAGTGGATAGTCAGAAGACCAATATTGAGTTTTATTGGCCGAATCAGTAATATTGGTTGAGGACCTAGGCCGAGACCACAATATTACCTGCTATGGCCAATAAAACTGAATATTGGTCCACTCACCATCTACTATTTGTTGTATTCTGCAACACAATTTTCAGACTGATACATATTTGTAAAATACTGTTTTTTTGTGAAGATATCTACTTTTTTATGCAATATACTTAATTTTCCCATTATTTACAATGCTAATATTTACAAAATGAAAGAAATTAATGTCATTTTCAGAGTGTGCATGTCCACAAACATATAAATAGATGTGCCATTTTTGAATGAAGTTTGAATAGTTCCTGAGACACTAAAATTTGTAATTTCAATGTGTGTCGTCAACTTCAATTTAAAATGTCCGCCTAACAAAACCCCATGGGACAATGATAGTCCAGTTTTTTGTTAAAAGGACATTATATTATTAGGGTCCGGTTAAGTATTCACACTGGTACAGGGGGACCCCTCTGTGGGGCCCTACTAAAGGGCAATATCTGCATGTTACCAGAAGAGTGTGTTCGTCCATAGCAATAATACTACTCTTATTTATTAACCTTAGTTAAAACCCGATGCTGTAAATGCAGTTAATCATGAAAAGGGCTGTAAATCATGACAATCTGATCATTTGTCTGTGAAAACGAAGCTTAAGGTTGACAGATCATTGATGAACTACCTATTGTGTGACTGTGACAATTTGTCAGGATCTGTGGGGATACAGCAACTCTATTGTCAGTCTCGTGGTGCCAGAAGGCCAGACCAGATATCTGGTGGCAAATTATTATGGAATCCTTGTAATCCAATAATTGATGGAAGGTGCTGGACTGGAAAGATCAGAGACATATCTATCACGAGTTTGAGTCATTTACAGGAATTAATCTACGTGTATATGGATTTTTCAGTTACAATGATTCATTTAGGTTGATGAAAGTTATTCCAAACTTACTGATTTGACTTTTGCAGATAAAATCATACACATCTGACCTAAAATCACCATTAAATGTATTATCACATATACTGAAAAGCCTTGCTATATTCTTTGTGGTGTATTGGTTAGCATACTGCACCTTCCAGACATGGGTTCAAACCTGCTCTTCCCATTTTAAGAATTGTGATTGCTTTCATTGCTTTCTAGTATGGAGGGTGCCAGTGAGCAGATTTATCTAAATGTGACGATAAATCGTTAGAAAATGTGTTCCTTGGATTTTGTTTCTGCATCACAGATCAAAGACGTTTAATTAAATATCACAGAGCAGTGATTTCTTTTATGAGACATAACTGCCTTTCAAGGCTTCTCTGATCATGTAAGAGCATGAGAAAGGTCTAAAATGAAATAGCCCAATTCAATGTATAATAATCAAACCACACTTTAAATGGAGATTTGCTGCATGACCATATCACCATTTACAGTGCCGCCTGTCAGGGCCGGATCCAGGGTCTATGAGGCCCTGGGCACACTAAGGCACTGAGGCCCCCACCTTCCACCCAGCTTTTGAAGTTAAAATTAACCGAAAAAAATTGCAGTACATTAAAAATGTAGATTTCTGGTTAAAAATTATTATTAATGATGTTAATTTTTAGGACTAAACCATTTTCTAAGATCTCCAGCACAGAAGCCTTGTGATTGTCATAGACATTTTTAACCATTATTCTAAAGCGATTATTGCTTAGACCTGTATGATGTAGATCAGTCTGGTACATGAATAAAAAGTTTTAAATTTTTCGTTCTGGTCATGATGACAGGTTGTCTCTCTTGGACCATGTTGACAACAATATTTTTTAAGGACCATTCAGCAAATTGGGATAATCAAAATTTTTGGTTGACTGTGTATTAATGGATTCTTTTTTATTCATTTATTTAAAAAATTTTGAAAACAGTGACAATACAAAAATAGCAAAATAAAGGACAATTTGACCAAATTTGAATCTTGGGCACCTCGAACCTGGGAATGCTCAAGGAAACAACTTTTTTTTTGTGGCCGAAACAGTGCACATGAGTCTCAGGGACCCCTCTTTATATACATGTATGCTCAGAAAAAAATCCTAAGCCCCACAAATTGAGATACTGATTACTTTTTATATGTATCTTGTTGATATGCTGTTGTGAATAAAATAATATATATATATATAATTCCTGGAAAAATTTACAGCCAAATGTATTTTGAAGGACAGAGCACCAAAGTTGAGGGGGCCTCTGACACCTCTGTGAACCGTTGAAGTTGGATATTGTATGTCTCTGTAAAAGTGCTGGAGTACCTTTGAACTGTGATTTTCTCTTTGTTTCTCTCAATATTTTGAGGCCCCCCTTGCCATGTGAGGCCCTGGGCACAGTGCCCACTGTGCCCTATGGATAATCCGGCCCTGCCGCCTGTAAGTAAGTGAAACGCATGACATTGTGCCATTGCATCAATGCTAAACATCCTCAGCCAAACCGCTTGTGGAGGCATGAATTCTCATCGGATGAAAGGGAAACAAAGTGGGTCATAAAGGCCGATGTTTGAGCCAAGTGGGATAAAAATAGCAGCCCATTTTCTTTGCTGTAGTCGGAGTTAGGTATGGGTCAAAGTCTTTGATAAGTAAGTGAACCACCCTTCCCTATGTTTTAACATTGGGCCGGCGTTTCACTTACTTATCAAAGACTTTGACCCATACTTAACTCCAACTACAGCCAACATAATGGGCTGCTATTTTTATCCCACATGCCTCACATATCGGCCTTTATGAACCAAAATGTTTTCCTCTCATTGGATGAGAACTTGTCCTTCCAGAAGCATTTTGGTTAAGGATGTTTAACATTGATGCAATGGCACAATATCATGCGTTTCACTTACTTACAGGCGGCACTGTAGCATATTCTGCAAAGCTTCATAAATCAGGGAATCTTACATTTTTCATCTGTTGCTCAATAGAACGAATCGGATGCTCAATGGTATTTGCTGCAGAGTGAGTGAAATGCCACAACAGAGGACAGGGGGAAATTGATCGTTATCCGACCTGCCTGCTTCTGGTTTCCTGTGATACAGCTGTCAAACAATAGGGACAATGGTGAACAGTGCCAGTCAATGTGGCTTCTGTTTGATGTCTGATCCCAGAGAATTCTTTGCAAGAGTAAAAGTTGATAACAGCAAGTCCTCTCCAATCCTGTTGCCTATTCACCAAGAGACAACAGTCTGGGTAAGTCACCTAAAGGTAATATGTTGGTCGACTATTTGGAGTATTTCAAACAAAAATTTACTGACAAAATTAACCTTGCATAGATCAATATAGTATAGCACTAAACATAGTTGTTACTATTCTATAAGACTAACTTTCAGTTGGTTTCAGTGAATTTTAATATTTTTGCTGGTAATTAATAATAAAACAATCTTTTAAATTGAATTATGTTTGCACTGAAGTCTTTTAAAATTTCACTATCATTGTACGGCAGGTGCCATTTTACACACATGATAAAAAGAAACGATGAAACATAATTAATCGTAACGTTCATCTCAGTGTTTAATTGAGTGTCTTAAGAAAAGCAACCTTCTTTTTCAAAGCATTCAATTTTTTTTTCTCTGATTGTGGTTTGGTGATGAAATATTGCCTTTTGAGTGAACCAGGCATCGAGTAGATTCAAGGTTTCAGATTCCGTTTGCCTATTGATAGCTTTTTCATCCTCTTGTGGTGTTTTCAAGTAAACATCCTTTGGCAGCTGTCACTTGGCTGCAAGAGCGGTGCTGAGAGTACGAAAAGTGTTCTTCACAAGGTGTAAATTTGGCTATGACACTAGTGAGGCTTGTTTTAGATGTGCGAAAGTGTTGCTGTTCTATTTTCCTTACAGATGATTTCATATTTGCAGACATTTCAGGTATAAAATACATTGGTCAAGAGAAGGTATGACACCACTCTCAGAAAAGTGACATAGCGTTTCACATGGGGGGTGACCATGGCATTCTAAGCCATTGATCTCCTGAGAGGGCCTGACCTTAGCAGTTTCAAGTGAGATTTTCAGTTTGTGTTTTACACATTTTTGGTACACACATTCTGAAAGTCGAACACTGTGCATTCAGATGATTGGGATCAGGTGATCCGTGTAATGACAGTTTACACAGAAAATAAACATGTATAATTGTGAATGTAACATTTTCTCAGAGGAGGGCTCAGCTCAGACAACAGGACAATGGGCTACCAATCACGGGGTCCCTGATCTGATTCCCGATGCGATTTTCTTATGAATGTTGGCCACATCACGGGGCCACCATCCTGTCCTGAGGGACCATTCAAAATTTTCGATTCTGGGGGGGGGAAGGGGGTTGGGAGTTTTGTTGGAACTTTCTGTCAAAAATGCGGATTTTTAGTATGTCCCCTTTTCTTTTATTAAAATTTTATACCCCCCTAAAAAATGTTGTGACTAATAATTACCCCCCTTGAAACGTGTGAAAAATTGGTGCTCCATCCACCAAAATTTCCATTCCTCCCCCCCCCCGCAACCATAAATTCTATTTTGCTTGCAAGGCACATAGATTCTGGACGAAAGGTGAAAAATAGTAATGCCCCTTGAGGCATGTAGTACCCACTCAGGTAAAACTCCCATCTCCCCCTCAACCCAGTCATAAATTCTGAACAGTTCCTTACCGATGTTATGGGCAATGCTTTTGGTCAAGGTATGATAATTTAGTGTAAATATATGTGAAGCCATTCAGAGTCAGATTGAAACTGATTTGATATCAATTGAAACAATCAACAGTTGTACGCAGGAGTGTGAAACACAACAGTTCATGAAGAAATGGATTTTGGATAGCAATTTGCGTGTGTGAACAACTGTCACAATACCAAGTTGGCCTTTGCAGTGTACTATTGATCAAAATTATGACATCATTTTTCCAGCAAACATCACTTGCTTGAAGCAAGCTGCAAAAAATGACATGCACTGGGCAATTTGACCAATCACCTGGCAGGATTTTCTGATGTCAGACCAGATATTTTGCAAAATATTTTGTTATTTGATCAAAGTCTACAAATATGAAATCATCTGTAAATGCATGACTGACCACTCATTTGAAATAACTGCATGGTCTTGAAAATTGAATAAGCTGCTTACAGATGTGCTTGAGATCATATTACCCCATCAGACATTACTCCAAACAGCATTACAGATAGACATGATATTATTCCTCACAGTCAGAAATAATGCTGCTTATAACATTTGTATGCATAATTTGCACATATCTTGAGAAGGAAGAATCTCAAGTAAAGAAACAAATACAAAAGCTCCTTTAAAAATGTCGAACTGCATGATAAACCATTTGATAGTTGTAATATTGGACGATCCACTATATTTCTTAAGTTTATTTTTGAAATGTTGTTTATTCATATTTCTCCAGTGACGGAAAGTCACAAATAAAAAAAAGTAGGAGTGCTACTTTCAGTTAGTTTTCACTGCAGGTAATGTTTATACACATAAAAATTAAAAGGCTAATTAAAATGTCAGTAGAGTGGCACTTTCTGGAATTTTGAATAAATTTGTCTAAACTTATCAGAAAAGCTTTTTTTTTAGACAGTCTCTGTCTAAAGTTTGGAAAGGTATTTTTGTGAAGAAACTTGGCAATTTCCAGTGAAGCTCCTCTTGCAAGCTGTGCTGACATCTATTTGACCAGTGTTGGTGTCTTCACCCTGCCACCGTTGAGGTAGGGATATCTTCTTTCGTTGGCTCTCCAAATAGAAGTCATTCTTTTTCAAAAGCTTTTAAGAGAATGAGACTATGAATCCCCGACCGCTCAGAGAAATGCTGCACATTTTATGGTTAAGTCAGTATACACTGTTGCTCATAAATATGGAATATTCCGAAATAACCACGATCCTTGTTTTATTTTTTACCCTTGTTTTGGGTGAGTCCAGATTTATAAAATTAACTTCAACATGCTGAGAAGAGGCTCAACTAGCCCGATATGAATGGCTGGAGTGGATTTTGCTATTTTGAGGTTTTCATGAACAATGGTGATAAACCAACCTTGTTTATTGTGATAAACTCTCAATTGCTAGCAGTCAAAATTATTTCTAGTTGAAATTATAGACCATTTTGGTAGAGCACACGTAGGGTGAAAAATTCTGTATCAATAAAACGTTCCTGGTTAACATGCGGTCTTGGAATTTGAAAATGTAAAAAACTGGTCCATTGGACCAAGCATAAATATGACCCATTTTGTCTGTGCTGTGATTATTTGCCTCGTCGGGTCCATATGCTAATTACCATCTTATTGATCCATTTAAAGGTTAATCTTTCCTTTGATGCCAGTAACTTTCACAAATCAACAATTTTGGATGGATTTCTAACCCTATATAAAGTTCATGTTTTGGCAAATTTGCATGGTTTTTTTCTATTTCCTCCAGCCTCCCAAATTGTCAAAGATTTAAGCAAATAATCGGGTAAGGTCTTCAAATAACTCTTGGGGAAGCCACTTAAGTTCTTAAAAGTGTGATTTTATCCATTGGATTCAAATGGGGTAGCCACAATTCAATGGTAATTTTCATGTTTTCCTGTATTCCATATTTATGAGCAAGAGTGTATGAATGAGAAACTTTTAAATTCTGTAAGCTTTCATTTGTTTCTGACAGAGTCTTTCTGTACACGAAGTTAGGATATTTCATGTAACGAAACAGTTACCATAGTATACAGCATAATGTAAAACTTCTACAAAATCGTGATTTGTTTGTGTGTCCTTATCATTCCAACTTCGGGTTACTAAAATACAGTGTATGTGTACTGCATAGTTGGATAGTAATGAACACTGTAAATGTTTAACATAGTCCGTAATGGTTTAAAAAAAAAAAATCCATTTTTTCAACCTAATATGTTGAACTCTTTCGGGGTGTGTAATATCCTTACTGTCGGTTTTGGTAATCGTTTTTTATTAAAGATACATTTTAGGCAAAAGGGAAAATATGCCTAACCAAACTATGATTATACTGCATGGCTGTATGGAAAATGTATCACATTAATGAAATTGCCCTTTGATAACAGGAAAGACCAATCTTGACCACATTCACTGTGTTTTATCCATATTAAAGCTAAAAGAAGAGGCACACTTTTTGAAACTATTCGCTCAGGGAATGGAATGCCACAGCAAAGGTCCAAAGGAGAGTGAGAAAATTGATTGTTATCCGAACTGCCTGGTTGTGGCTTCTTGTGAAACAGCTGTTGAACAATAAGGACAATGGTGAGCAGTAGCAGTCAATCTGGCTTCTGTTTGATTTCTAATCCCAGAGAATTGCACACAAAAGGAATGTTGTAGCAAGTAAGCTATTTGAAGGTGTGCACACTGTAAAATTTGAAATTTTGGGTCAGCTCATTTTATTGAATGAGATGGTTGCACAATTTGTTTTAGCTGACATAGTTTGCTGTTTTGAGTTATGATAATCTTTCTGTTGTTATAACTTTCAAACAACAAGCTCTATATATATATAGCTTGTTTTTGTTAGTTATGATAATCTGTTGGTCATGATAACATAAAACAAAAAGCTATGACGGTTTAAAGGACTTGTGCAACCATTCTCTCAATCATTTGAGTGGCCTCAAATTCTAATTTTACAGTGCATGCAGTTGATAGATTATCATATATATGCACCTGACAGTCTTTTAATATTATTGCTCAGATTTCAACTCTAAAATGATACGCATTATTCATGCCAGTTTGTCTCAAATGCCAACTGTATATTGCAGTAAAAAACATGTACAGTTGTGCTGGAAAATTAGTGAACCCATTGAGATTTACCATTGAAGACAATGATAAAGTTGTCTCACCGTATTGGCCATAACATAAATGATATTGCACGAATCATTGAACCAACGACTGTATTTTACCATTGAGGTTTCCCACAACATGTACCAGCTTGACCATTGGATTTGTATCAGGGGTTTTTGTGCTAGATAGGGGTTATAATTGTGCAAAAGTAAGTGCACCCTAAGCATAATGTTAAAAGATAGGAGGAGAGGGTGCACTTACTTTTGCACAATTATTACCCCTATCTAGCACAAAGACCCCTGATACAAATCCAATGGTCAGGCTGGTACATGTAGTGGGAAACCTCAATGGTATAATACAGTCATTGGTTCAATGATTCCTGCAATATCATGTATGTTATGGCCAGTACGGTGAGACAACTTTATCATTGTCTACAATGGTAAATCTCTATGGGTTCACTAATTTTCAAGCACAACTGTAGAATAATGACTTTTGAAGTATCAGACTGCAGAAACTGTGTGAAGGAGCAGGAATAGCCAATGCAGGAAAAGTTATAATTATTCGGGCCTGAGACTGTACTTACGCAATATAGAAACAAATTAATTTCATATGATAACAAAATACAAGACAGAAATGACGTGAAATTTCAATGTTATGTTATTCGATAATTTCACAATAACGGCAACTGTTACTTGTCAATGCTTACAGCTCTTAGTAGATTAGTGGTTAACTGGAAACATATTTTTCGTCTTTTTAATTTGTAAACTGGCTTGTTCATGTCATTGTCAATTACTGGTTGGTTTCCTGATCTTCTTATAAATCAAATAGCTTATTATCCTTCCAAAAAGTACGTAGAAAGTCTTTTTTTTCTTGTAATGTGAAAGTGTGACGTCATATGGCAGTTCCCAAACTTCCCATATAGGTTAGCATTGGAAACCAGGTTGTTCAGCCAATCATGACTCACTCTGCACAGGATGTCATATCAAATCTGTGAGGTAGTATGCCAGCATATGACTTCATGTTATGGGTTTAAACATGAAACACAACAAGCAGTAGCTATCAGGGGCATATCTAGAAATGTCCTGAGGGGCAGGTATAACATGTGGTGAATATCCTAATATAGTGATCACAGCCAGAGTAGATCCTCCTTCCCTTCGCCAGAAGGGTGAATCCATCCAACAAATAATATGCAACTGTGTATCCCCTACTTGAAACACCCTAGCTGTGTCACTGACAGAAAACAGTAAGCAACATTCAGATTACACAGTTTATGAACGACAGTTGTTTATTGTGTTACACAGCTTGTAATCTTCTTCTTTTGCTCCGTTATGCTTGATAAGACTTTCATACTGTGTCACATACCATATATGACTATTCTCTACTCTACATCATATGGGCAAGGCTTCGGTGTCATGCCATTTTTGGTTACATCATAAGACCTCAAAATTCAACATTTTTGCAATTTAAAGTAGCAAACATCAATTTTGTTTTTGCATGATGAATTGGGCATTTTTTCACATCGTCACTTTGGCTGAACATGTACTGGAAGAGAAGTAAAATTAAAATTTAGCAATATTTTTTATGATGTAACGAGGACACAAATTTCAACTTAAAGCCATATTTTTTAGTATAAATACCATTTTAATATTACAAATTAGCATCTGAATTGATAGGGTAGGGGAGTTTTTACGAAAGCAACATCCAAGTTTGATTAAAATCGTATTATCCTTCATTATAAGAAGGTTAGAAGTTGCAAAGCGTAACGAGGACACGAAACCCATTTTATTTTGCTTCTGTGTCTTCATCTATGACTGAATATGACTTGCTACTGCTGTTTTTGATTAAAGTAGCACCTGCAGATATTTTGTATTTTGAAACAGACTTTTTATTGTCATAGCATCATGGTTAATTTTCAATTTTAAAATTTTTGTGTCTAAGTTACATCATCAGCACAGAAAGTATAACACAAATTTAGTTTTTTTAAAGAAACAATCCATAGAAACAGCCTGAATTCTGTCCAGATAATAAAAGACATGTACCGCTTTGTGATGAGCTTTGATTTTAAAACTTATATATCATAATTTAGCTGTGGCAATGATGCTCAAAGAAGAATCTGTAGATCATAACCTGGTTTGTGGTGTCTTTGTTACCTCATAAGAAAATGTATAAAATACATTTTAGCTGTATCTGCCTCCAGGAGCTTTATGAAAAAGCCCTGCCAGATATCAATCTCATAACTCGTCTCTTAGAAAAATTAATTACTTCCCGGAAGTGTAGTCTTCCCAGGAAAACGGTAATATTTCCCTATGATGTAACCATGACACAAAACAGCCAATCATGGAATTGTGTCCATGTTACATAATAAGCAAGAATATCCAGAAATCAAGGAAGTTATTTAACTTATAAATGATAAAATGGATATACACTATACTTGTTTTCATTTCTGTTATTTGCCTCATGCGTAAACATTGGAACAGACCATAACAGACTAACAGGAATATTAATCTGATGATGTAACATGACACCAAAGTATTGTAACAGACTGAACATTCAATGCGTTTTTATAATATCCACATTTAACATATTCCAACAAAAGTAGAGAAATCAGGTAAATTTGTACTTTCTTCATTGATTCTTGCACAAAATGAACTGTGTCTGATAGTGTGCACTGAGAAAAACCTACTGTAAACCGTCAAGTATGAGAATATCTTATGATGTAACCAAAGAAAAGAGCCACTTGGGCAGTAACAATTTTGATTCACTGGCTCTTACTCGTCTAGCCAAATACAGCCATTCTAAATCAAAAGTCAGCAATTATGATCAAATATCACAAAACTTCTTCAAATTTATTTGTAAAATGTTGGAGAATGAAATTATATCAAAAATTGATATCCGTCTAATGATGTAACATTTTGGCTTGGTTACAACATCAACTATATGAAAGGATTATTTTGATTATTGAAGGGAGTATGTCCCATTTTAAGTCACTCCAGTTAATTTCCATGCTAATTGTGCTAAAACTGAACTTGTTCATGCTTGGATTGTGCCAAGGTATCTGGGAGCAATTGACAGTGACTGATGATGTAACGGAAAAGACACGAAAAGTGGGTAAAAATTCATTTCGTTCTGATTACCAACATCACCACCAATGGGATGTGGAAAGTCATTCATTATCATCTCATGATTGTTCAGTAACTAAAACCTGCCAGAACTGCATTATAGGACCTATTTTGCAGCTAGCATAAAAATAATAATACCCAAAAGTAGCAGTAGGACACCACGAATGTCCATCTACCTGAACACTTTCACTGCAATTTTCCCAGTACGCATACATACTATGCACTTAAAAACACAAGGAAATTATAAAATAGAGGCAAGACATTGCATGTTAGTTGACACCATGGAAGTTGTTACATCAGAAACCCCTTAAAATCAGCAAAAACATGATGTCTGATGATGTAACCAAAAATGTCATGACACCGAAGCCTTGCCCATATGCCAACACTACATCACACTCCACAGGACAGCCAATCACGATGCCCCAGCAGTGGGAGGTCACATGCCAATTTTGCAAGATTTTTCAAATTCTACATACTTTTTGGAAGGATAATAACTAAAATAATCTATCAATTGTTTTACAGCTCTATGCTCCGTCACATGATTTAGTTGATTAGATAATTGCTGACACAAACAAATCATCAAACTTTTTTAAGCCATTGACATCACAAGACCAATTTGATTATTCATGTCGAAACATATTTGGTTGTTTTGTTTACTAAGAGCTCTAACACGATTGACATGGAAATAATAATGAGATGTCAGGTGTTGACATGTTACTTTTTTAGTTTAGCTGCAAACAATTCTAGAAATATGTAGATAAACTATCAACTTGTTTGGGAAGCTGAGATGAGGATAGCTTTCATGGTGGCTTTCATGTTACTTGTATACTAACATTCCATAATTTCAGCAAGAAAATTTTGGGTAATTATTTTGGTTTTAAGTCCAGTATTTGGACCTAATACTTCCAGAAAGTAACAATACATATGTTTCTTGGTTAATAATGTCATCACAACAACAATTTCAGCTAATCAGCGGGTATGTGGGGGCGGGCAGCAGTCCCTATGTTACATCATGACAACTGTTAAGCAATGATTTTATTGATCACTACAACTTCTTATCCATATATTGGACTTTTTTTCGAGGTGCTTGTTAGGCGTACAGACAGGATTCTCCCCACTATATTTTTGTATTTCCATAATATCAACTACCCTCCCTTTTGGACACTCGTTCCCCCATTTAATTCCCTCTCTTCCCCCCACTTGCCCCGGTGTTGGGGTAAATTGTGTAATATCACAGCAGGTCTTCTAAATGAGACCAGGCAAATTCAGGCCATACGCTATTGCGAACACCACCATTTAAAAAGTATAATGAATTTCCAGTGTTTACACTTCATTTTATTAGAATTCTTTTATTGAATTATCTCTGCCTCACGAACCTGTTAAAAAAGACCTATGTCATGACTATGCAAATGCATCTACCTACATATACAGGCTCATTCATGCGCATATCAACCAGAAGACAAATCTGCCCTTTTGACTGTTGCAGTAATTATCTCTGTTTTAATTTCTAAGGTGAGTCAACAGTTTTGCATTGACTTGGCATTTTGTGAATCACAAAGCCCTGGCACTTTTAATGTACATATTCTCCTGAAGGCACAATTAATTGATGCATCAGGCATGTTTTATAGTTTGTATGTCTTACATATTTGATGCTCTACTGATTGAATATTTTGTTAAGTATCATTAATGCTATCTTGAATCTATTTAAATGTAATTAATGCAGTTGTCAAATTATTAGAAAATCACCATTATCTGTAATCTCCTGATTCTTCTCTTATGCAATGAATCGTAATGTATGTATATTATATAAATGATGGATGGTGAGGAGTTTATCATAGCACAGGGCGCTGATTCCATATTATCTTTCACAAACATACATGGTATATATACATTATTACATGGCATTTTTCATATCTGCCGGAGCATCTCCCTGTGGTCAAGCCAATATAAGGAGTCTTCGGCAGATACGTTGCTTGCGGGCATGATACGAAGGGCTGATATGAAAAATGATTTGTGATAATTTATTTATACCATCATAATCTGATGCCTGAAGCATGCTTCTTTTGGACCACATGATAGATGAATCTAGTCGTAAATCAAAAACTTTTGGACCCATATAACTTGTATGAATGTTTTCCCCTCAACCTTTGTTGCAGATTTTAGACCTCTAAAGACAACAATGTCACTGAAAAATGGTCAAAAACGTTTTTGTTACCACTGGGTGATTTATCCTGGCGCCACAAAGGGCTGAATTGTAATGGTTGAAATGCAAATAAGGTATCAAATGAAAGCAGAGAAATAGCACTTTATGATGAAGGAGGCGCTATTTTGAATTTTGGTCTGTGCACTTTATCTTTTCCCATTTAACATGCCAAACTAGTTCAGTTCAAACTAAAATCCCTGGAACAGGGATTTTAAAAAGAAAAAAATCAAAATAGCGCCTCCAGCATCGTATAGTGCCACATCTCAACTTTGATTTGAAACCTTATTTGCATTTCCACTATTAAAATTCATCCCTCGACTGCCTTTTTAAAGTTTTTAACTGATTTTAATTTTAAAATATCTTTTTTTTATTTATTAAAAAAAATACATTGACCCCCCCCCCCCCAGAAATAATCTTTTCCCCTTGGCATATTTTCTTGTAGGCCCAAAATTAACATGGAAGAGATAGGAAACGCTGCGGAGCCCAGTATGAGCTTAATATTGACCTGACCCAATCTCTGAGCTTCTCTGATTTTCCAAAAAAGTCGAGAAAATGACCTCTAAGGTTTGAAACATAGCCAACAGTGCATCATGATTACACAACAAATCCAAGGAAAAAGCAAAGCATGATTGTTGATCAATTATGGCTGCCCAACATTATGATCTGACCTGGGGACATCAATATGTATGCAGACACACATGGACTTTTTACTGCAGCTGCCGAGAAATAACAATGAAGACATTAGAAATGTTTATTTATGGCTCTGGGCAAATAAACTTAGTGTACATGTTAATTGGTGAAACGAATACATTTCTAATTTTTAAATATCAAAAAGTCAAACATCTCGAATAAATTTAACTAAATGTTAAATTGAATGTCGAAGATGCCATGCCAATGCATAGACTTAAATACCTGGGAATATATATACATTGTCTATCGGTTTAATTTTGATGTCCACATCAACAATCATGTTAAAAAGCTAAATAAGTCACTGTGCCTGTCAAAAAATGTTGTATTATTCACTTGTACTTCCAAACTTAGACTAGGCTTGTAGCATGGGAATGTATAGGGGAGAGTGGGGCACAGTGAGTCACTTTTTTAAAATTTTCAGGTATCCCGTAATGTTGGCAGTTGACAATTAAAATGACTACAGGCCCACGTTACAGATAATGAAGTTGGGTAGTTGTCCAGCATAACATAGTTTCAGGTTCCTAACTTTCACATGTTTGGAGAAGCAGTTCAAGTGTGTCACTATATGCCTTGTTGGCAGGGCACAGCAGGTGGGGGGGGGGCACTTTGAGACAGTGCATCTGCTACTAGTATAACTGCAGGCCCTCTGGACCCATTCATATCAACTGTTCTATCAATTGATGCCAAAAAAACCAACCATACTCCAATAACAGAAGCTGGCTTGGTGATTTTTGAGGTATTTTTGGGCCTGTTTGGAAAATTATGGCACGGGATACATGCACAAATTATTTAACCTGCCGCACCTGTTACGTACTACAATTATTTTCCGATGCTTCTCTTGGGACATGGCTCACTAAAAACAGAGCTTTATGGCAGGCATTTTGTTTTAATTGTGAATTGTGAGTTGTGCATTACATTCAAGTCGTTTAAAGTATATTTTATGATGTCTTGGTGTGACCTAAGACAACTTTCTTTATAACATTTCGGAATCCCGTGGACCGGATGCCTGCATTGTGGATCATCATCTAACCAAACTAAGACAAATACCCTGAGGTTTAAAATCAGAAACATTACGCATTCCAGAAACGACAAATGGGCGATATTTTGGGAATAGGCGCAAACCCTGTAAACAACTAATATTTTTAGGCACAAATGTCAATGACGCTCAAAAAGACATGAGTGAAAGAGCAGTTATATCAATAATCAAAGAGTTGTAGTGGTGAACTGGTTATTTGATGGTCATAATAATCATTTTATAAAGTGAAAAGAGAACATATATTTTGAACAGATAACTTCAATTTTTACTTTTTAACAGAAGTTACCACCATATTTTGGATTTTCCAATGAGTACTGATAATTGCTGAAGCACAACCTGTCAATACCTGCAAGAGTGACCAAGTTTGACAGCCGAACGGTTGATTTTGGCTTGATGTCTTGTATTTGGACATTGGGACTTCAGAGATTGGTTGATGCGGATGTCTTTGCTTGTGATTCAATAGAAATGATGTTGGTTTTTTCTCTTCAGTGGCCATTCATCGATTCAATTTTCCACCTATTTCAAGATCTGGCACACCCTCAAAATGTCAATGTAAGTATATTAAACTAATAGCTCTCATCTCAAAGACAAAAAATACATGACTTCATGGAACTTTTATGCTGTCCTATGCTTCAGTAAATTCCATTATCAATTGAATTTTTTTTAACGAATCATTCCCAAATATCAGCACAAGCCCATTGCCCAAGCTTTCCTGTCTCGATTGTATTATGTATTATATTGATGACCAGCACTTCGTAAGACGATGCTCTTGTTAGCGAGGCAGATTTGTCAGGAATAGATGAGTAATATTTCTATTATACATAGAAGCATCAAACTTGACACATCGGTTAAAAACATCTTAAAGAATACATTTAGATAGGGAGCCACTTCAGATTTGACCTGGTTGACCCATGGTAGTCATTTTCCAAAATGGCGGCTAATTCGCTCATTTTCCTGCTTTCTGTGAAGTGCCTACAGTTTGACCATATGAAAACAGTGGTCATTATGTCTTCTAAAGATCTAAAAAACACTATCAATTGATTCCTGGGTTGAACTAAGGAATTTTAGGGTGGTCAGCATCCATTTTGATATAACTGTTGAAGAAAATGCATAATTTTCGCGGTTTTCCATAATTCTATGGAATCTCAATTAATATTTAAATAGACCACATATTTGAATTCCTTGTAAGAAGAGCTTTCAAATGCATGGTAGCATCACTAGTTGCCGTGGATTCTTTGTCAAAATGAACCTTAGAACAGAAATGTTCATAAAACTTAAAATTTATTTGTTTCCATTTCCACTCCAAATTTACGAAACCCATTAATGCGGGTACTCATTTGAAAGCTCTAAGGAATTCAAATATGCAACGTATTTTTATATTCATTCAGAATTAGCGAAACACGCAAAAACGCGAAAATACAGTATTTGAGTTGATAACTCTACCAAAATGGATTCTATAGAAAGCCTGAAAATAGTTGAGGCTACTAAAAATGTTGTAGTAATGTTCTGAATACCTAGACAAGGAATAACAAACACTATTTGCATGCATTCTATTCATAAGAACTACACAGAAAGCAGCAAAATGGAAGAATTGGCGGCCATTTTGGAAAATGGCTGCCAGTAGCCATCTATGCTAAATCTGTGGTGGCTCCCTATCCAATTATATTTGTAGAGATGTTTTTTATGTGTGCGCCAAGTTTCATGCTTCTATGTATAAATGCACTATTTTTTGACATACCTGCCTTTGTTGGGCCTTTGTTCTCAGAGAATAAAAAATGTGCAGCGAGTTCCAAATTATTAGGAAACTAGTTTTTTATGAAATCTCAAGAGGCTGTTTTTATACATGATCGTATGTGTGAAATGGAACTAATATCCCGTAAATTTTATGAATTTTTGTTTGTACTGGGTGTCTCAAATCATTGGCTGTGAATGTGCTTTTTTGTGTTGAAGATTAGTATTTCATAAATTAAGTGTGTGAATAACAATATGTCAGAATTATTATGTGTGGCTTGCTTGACACCCATGGTGGGTAAACCAGTGAGACATGATCAAACCAAGCATCACTTACATTTTCAAGGTAAAGTGAACTCAAGACATTTTTTAATTTTTTGCAACTGTGCACTGAAAAAAGGGTTTGTGTGAAACAGAAAAAACAAATGTTAGCTGGTGTCCACTCAAGTTTTATGTAAATTCAGACAAAAGGTATGGGTATTTTTGACATTTATTGAATCAAATCCACTCAGGGAAATAGCTAGACTCAGGCAGAACTGTAAAGAATAACATATTTTCATAATCCATGTGAAAATTTAAAATTGACAATTTTTGATTGGATGGCTTGTAATCAGTTACTTTTGAGACATTTCCGCCTATGGAGATATCTCTAAACAAAAGAACCTCCTGGCTTAGGGGAAACAACTGCGCAGTCACATATTCTCAAAGACAAGCCTCTTCTGTTTTCTAATTACCATATTCGCCTCTCTGCTTGCATCTAAGTACAACTTATGCGACCTTTCAGGAAGAGGGTCTTTTCTCACAGGACTGTGTTTATATTGATTTTCCTGTTAAACTCCAGGTGTGCAAAATACAGATACATAACATTCACAGGACTGCTACTGCTGCTCCTGATCCTGGTATTCTATGTGAAGGATGACTTGCGTTTCCAATGGATAAAACTTGCAAGTATGTTTTGTTTTGCATATTGTGTTTTATCTGTTCAGAGTGAATTGTATTGGATATTTTCATATACAAAAATGTAGTGTTTACAATGTAGCCAAAATAAACTCGTGTTGTATTCTTCCTCGGCCTGACATTCATGAGGTTCATTGCTGTGAACCACAATCCCATTAAGTTTTATCATAGCATCTTTTTAGCCAGTTGTGAGGGGAATTCCTTGAGCACAGATCCTAGGGCTATCTTTGATTACATTTCCTGGAAGCTTAGTATGTGGAAAAAATGTTTTATGGCATGGATGATTAGTTTAGATTGTTTTGAACAAAATTTGGCATGCATTTTCCAATTACTTTGACAGTATTTTTTCTCCCAGCCTCTGCCAAAAAAAGTAAATAAATTGCAGGTATTTTTGTTCTCACAGGAAATTTAAGTATGATATTACAATAGCGATGCCTCATTTTGATCTTTATATATTGAAGTTCATGCTGTGAAAATTTGAATGCAATCGGACCGCTAGAAGTCCCACAAAATTTGTTTGAAATTGTGAAATTACCAAATAGAAGACTGAAAAGCTGCATGTAATGGGGCATGCCACAGGATTGCCCAAAGTTATTGCCCTCCAAGTCACTTGTGATGACTTATGTTGTAAAATTATGATCTATCTTGAAGTTAAAATTTGCCCCATGACATTGTCTGGCCTTAATACGGATTTTGCAATTTTTGTGTATGATATACATGTATTGCTGTTTGATGATATATGATCATGATTCTTGGTTATTTAAAAATGATCAGGCAGCGACAAAATATAAAACAGTTATAAAAATTATCATGATGAATGAAGTAAGTAAGTATACTTTATTGACCGTAATAAGATATTGGTGCACTGTTATTTGTCTTACACACTTCTTATAATATATGCAGTAATATTTAAATTTTCTATTTACAACAACACAAGTGATTAGCAAGTTGACGCTAACGCAGGCATATTTGCCTTTATCAATATTGCAATTATTTGCAATAAAAATACAATATATTTAAAAAAACAGAATTAATTGGTTTTGTTAACTTTTTAAAATTGTCTGCATATCATCATATAATTATATATAGTCCTATATTATATGCATTGATAATGTATTTTTAATTGTTATTGTGATTGTTTTGTAAATTTGTACTCTCATTTTTTGAGGTTAATAAAATATTCTATTCTATTCATTCTATTCTATTCTATAGCGATTGTCTCAACGTGGCTCTGATATGAGGTCCAAATACGAGTATTTATTCGTTATTTAAAGGCCTATAATTCAAAAGCATTTCTAGTCCAAGACAAAAAAATATTAGTTTTCATGAATATTTTCATGAAATTATCATTCCATGGCTTTAAACTTCATGGGAAATTAATTAATTAGAATATGTGGCAATTTTTGCCTCCATTTTTACATTGAGTCACTGGAGATATTGGGGCAAATTGGGACACTGAACATGGGGCACGTTGGGACGCACTAAATGGCAGAATGTAAGTGTCCCAAGTCAATTGAATGACTTGGGAAAGAAAACAAAAGGTATAAAGGCCACCGTGACTTGAGGCATAGTGGATTACCATGCTCCGTGAACAAATTTATCGCTAAGCACTGTTTCTTTACTTACGTACATTGATGACCGCATCCTGAACATTTTACATGTATGTTAAATGTTTAAAACAGTTAAATTATTATCTATTGGCACTGAAAGGTGTTAGTGCACTGCAATTTGTCTTACAAACTTCTTATATGTAATATCTAGTGCCCATGGAATGTCTAAAATGATTTTTTTATTGATGTCCCAATGTGCCCCGGGGTTTGGGCACATTTGAACAGTCATGATCACGTAACATTTTGTTGTCTGACTGCAAAAGGGTAGGTGCAATCTAATCTATTTTGACTTTGATTTAAGTTCAATAGTATTGGTGACATTCATGCAAACTTGTGAGTTGCTCAGTGTTTTCGCCATTGAGAATTATGAGTAGATATGAAAAGCGTCCCAATGTGTCCAGGTTTCCCTATTTGCCTGAATTGAATATAAATTGAATGCGCATATGCAGTGACAGATTATGGGGGGATGGCTATGAAGGCTGAGCATCCCAGCACCACTGAGATTAAAAATGGAATTTTGAAGGAAATGTGCGATGACATGGGGCTATGAATGATGACCAATACCACCTAGCTTTACGATCCTGCTCTGATCTGCTCCTGATGTGGGACAAGAGTACATTAATGCAATATAATTTTTTTCTCTTCAAATAGCTGAAAACAAAAGCAGAGGTCAAGGTATTGATCCTGGAGTGCTTGTTCAAAATGAAAGGCAAAATCTGCTACAAAACGTTTGCCAGACAGCTCCCTTCACAAAAGAAAGGTGAGTGGATAAAATCCTTTTGACAAAAAGTTTATAATAGGCAATTTTTGTAACTAAGCTTTGTGTTCAGAGAACTTTAAAAAAAACAAAAAACAGAGAATAAAACAACTTGGCATGGATTTGAAAGATGTTATCAGCTTTCGTGTCCATCAGTGTGATCGATTTTACATGGATTTGGTCTCTCAATGGGCATCAAAGGGACATCGACTTTAGTCGCGTCAAAAATATTTTTTTACACTAATATGTCATTCAGACAAAGCTCACTCAGCCATCGGGTTTGTGCCACATGAAATAAGTACCAAGGGCACTTAAGCTGCTTAAAACACCTGAAGATTATTTTCCCAGCATATTAAAGCAGGTCATCTACAAATGTCAAACCAGAGATTTGTCGTCCTTCAGGTTGTTATCATGGAGCACTGGCTCTAAACATAAAATGACTTTTTCAGATGAACCAACAAGACTTAGTTTGGTTGCCCATGTAGCATTTATAACCAAAGATAATATAAATAAAATGCATATGAATATGTATAGGTTATACAACGAATTTGAGGTGTATAACTAACATTTCAGGTGGTTATTTACCGAGGGCTTTAGCCCGAGGTAAATAACCCCTGAAATGTTAGTTATACACCGAAAATGAGTTGTATAAGTGACTTATACTCCATATGACTCCTGAAAGATTTTAAAATGAATTTTGTGGCTTATTTGTCACTTTTAGATGCGTTGTTTGCAGAAAAAAACAGTACAACAGGCTAACTTAATCCCCAACAGTGGTATAACTAACAAATCCGTTGGTTATACCACGGCAAAAGACAATAGAAAACTGTCTTGGTGGAGTATAATTCTTGTTGTGTTGTTTCTCTGCCCTTGTAATATTAATATTTTGTTATTTGGCTAGGTCTGTCATTCCTACCAAAGTTTGAAATCTGCTGAATTTCGTAAAATTTGCTTATAGACCCTGTATACTTTAATTCAGTGTTGCCATTGTTTAAATAATCTATCTGATGATCTAGGTAAATACCGGAGTGTAAATTTCTTACAGACCAGATCACTACTACTACCTGGCTGACCTTCGGAGAAAATTAATCTGTGCTTGGATTCCCAAAGTGATGAGTACCTCTATGCTCTATGCGATGATCATGACGACACCAGAATTCAACAGGACGTATCCAAACTTAGGAACTTCTGATAGTAATGTGTCATACTTCTTCGACACTGTGAGTTATTGAGTCAAGTTTGGTAAAACTGTCCACTTTTGGCTAACACTGGATTTCCAGAAATATGGAAAGAAAATACAGTGGTCCCTGCATTGTAAGACCCCTGCTGTAAGACTGCCTTGCCTTATGTGACCGCCTTCCTCCCACACTAAGTTGCTTTTTAGCGCAATTTGCAACCCAACAAAAGACTACACCCCACATGAGACCGCTTCATGACTGCAGAAGTTGTGGTCTTACAAAGCAGGGACCACAGTAGATGTAAACATAAAAATCAGTCCATAGGAAGGGTTTTTTCCGTACTAGCCTCATCATCAGCAAATAAAAATTAAATTTTCAAATAATTTTTTGTATGAACCATGGCTAGAAACGTTGAAGGTTGGGCCATATACATCCATCCAACCTGCTGGCAAGTCCATCCAGCAAGGATGGCAAGGTCGTCCTGTGTGCGTAAAGCAGCTCACATCCATCATATTTTGTTTTTTTTTACAAAGGTTTTTGTGTTGATTTTAGAATTATGATCTCCTCATTGCACTAACACTGCATTCTCAATTATTATGCAACCATGCTTTTTCATAGTATCTACTCAAGAAACAGTTGAAATGTGGGTGCCTTCATGTTCATGACCAAGGAATCTAAAAATAGGAACGCATGTATATTAGGGTGGTCCGCAAAAATATATGTCTTAAGGTGACTCAAGCATGGTACACTGCACATACTTCTGAGCAGCCTGGTTGCCTAGCAACATAGCGTCACGACTGCTGCAGGCCCTGAAACAGTTGTGATGTTTCCATTTTCTGTTCTCTTTTTTTAAACAGCATAGCAGCTTGTAATTTGCTATTTAAATGAGATCTAATGCAGCTAGAAGCATAATTATTTTTTTATTGAATGCAGTAACATCTATTCTATGCTAGTTTAAAGTTTCAGCTTGTCAGCTTTATCCAAAACATTGTCTCAGTTAATTTCAGTCAACTGTGTCAAAAATTTTCTTTATATAGTTAAATTGACATTGGCACAGTCATGGTACTGCAGTAAAAAATTGACTCGGTGAAATTTTTTTATTTTTTGCCATTTGTTTGACAATAACTTGTTTTTGATATATGCAAATTTTTTTAAAAATCTGTATGATCGTTTTCCTAAAATTTGATTACTGCCAAAATTGGTGCATGCAAAATCTGCAATTAATTAGTGTGTTGGTGCCCTTTGAGCTCTTACGGAAAAAAGTATTTTACCTTTTTCTTCAAATTAATGGCAAATGTATTGGTGTAAATCCTTGGGAAGACATTTCTGACATTTTTGCTTGGCAAATGCATGTAATGCTTTATTCTGTGGTACATAACCAAAAACTCAATTTTTGACTTTTAAGCAGTCATCAGGCAAAACATGCCGTTACCATGGCAACCAAACGAGTCGGTGAAATTTTTAATTTTTCATTTATGAAATGTATGGGTCCCATAGAGTACCTGTGCAAAATTTTAGGAAAATCTGTATGATCAAACCACCATGCTTGAGTCACCTCAATTTCATTGATGGTACCCCCTAACTTTTTTCCTTATACCATGTGGAAGAAGACTGCAAATTTTCAGCCAAATTGATTAATATCTCTCAAGAGCAGCTAAGTTTCTGCTATCAGCAACAATTGATGCTGGTGCCAAAGTTTCCTTTGTGCTGAAATCTGTAATCTCAGCCAAGATGTCAACAGTCCGGGAAAATGTTGCCCATATCTGTGAGAGACTAAGAATAGGCGCAGCCAACTTATAGCAATTGACTCGCCACAAACTGGAAATGTTTGTCAATTGAAGCAGTGTGACCAGTGCTGCAAGAGCAAGTCTGCTGATGACCTTTCAATCATTGAGCTATGTGACATTCGGGATGGCTTGAAAGACAGTACACTGTATTTTAAATCGAACTGAAGCAAGAGACTTGATTAATTTTATTTGTATTAATTAACTTTACATTTTAAATAATATAATTTCGTTTCTTGTACACAAAAGTACAAATAAATATGATAATGATAATTTAGAGGTGGCTCATCAAGGTTGAAGTTTTGCTATATTTTGCATTAAATCGCCTATATCAGAATAGTGGAAATTGGGTAAAATCATATTTTCCTTTCATTTGAGTCCTATTAAGGCACTAACCAACTGAGGAAACAGCAACATAACATGTGATTGTATATCTTTCTCTCCATGTTTAAAAAAAAGTGATTTGTCACTTATATCATTTAAATTGTTATGTCAATTGATGTGTATGGGGCGAAAATTTGGCAAAATGTGGATATCAATATAGATTTATAAATAAATATCAAAATTTAATGGAATGGTTGTGGGATCATGACTGAGTCATGCCATACTTCTTTCAATAAATTATTATAATGAAAGAGATGTTGAGAACATCACACTATCAAAAGTCACGGCAGCTTTCTATTACACAGTCTAGTGAATTATCTCCTCTGATTCGATCCCATACCATACTGTCTTCTCAATTTCTGCCCAAGTGCTATTTTGACGCATGCTACAGAAACTTTAAAAATAATTAAGTGAAGGTAACAATTCCATCATTCTCAGCAACACGTTCCACATTTAATACACCAGTATGCAAATGACCTATTAACAATTCTTAGGCGAGATCTTGGTCAAATGAGTTTTATGTGCCAAGTAATTCATGTGCCCCTTTGGTAATTAGAGATACCTTAGAAAAACAATAGTTTTGTTATGCAAAGATCCCTGCTCAAAAGTCATTAAGTACTCAAAAAATCAAAGTTAGTTCTTTGATAATAGAACACACTACGTAAAGTCATCTCTCCTGAACAGGTATCCCTGGAAAGATAAACGGCCTCAAACATTGTACTGTAACTGACTATAGCAGGGGCAAAAATGCTGTTGGATTATAAGAACCCCTTTCACAACTGATTGGTCTTATTAATTTAATAAAATGGGTAAACTAATAATGTTGATGTTCACATCTGAAGCTTCCTAAAATGCTTTACAATGGCAGCCAATGACACCCCACACATACATGTGTATTATTAAAATGTGCATCTTTTTATCTTTGCCATACTGTTTGGATGAGCCCATGGTGATTCAAGGCGAATATGAAAGAATGCATCTGTGGCTTCTATGGAATTGACTTAATTTACAAACTGTGGCAACAAAGCTTTGAGGATAAAACATTTTAGACTTCGTTTTCACAATCACAATCTATGATACTACAATTAAATATTAATGAATTATAAGCATACAGCTGCATACTGTATTACATAGTGCACCTGTGGTTCTGAAGTGTGCAAACTTTTGATCCATCAACTATTGATGAGGCTTAGACTGATGCTGCATATTTTTAAGGGGATTCGGTGAAATTGACCATTCATAATCAAATTTATCAGATCGATGTATCAGAAATAAGGCAAGAGTGTTAAATATGTAGACCCCTTTGCACCTAGAGTCAAGGAGGGTAAATCCCCCACTTTTGCCTACCACTATATTTTAAAAAAATCTAAAATTGAAATTTAGACCATTGGAAGGGACACATTCCATACCATCATTAGTTTCCCACAAAGTAAGATATTTTAAAAAATAACTTTGAAACTATTGCTATGACAATTTAAGGTTATATTAGTGCTTCTAAATTCGTCAAGGATGCTGCGAATACATCAAGCAAGGATTGTTAATCCGTCCATATGGCATTATGCAGCACACACCTATCATAACTTGTCTTTTTTTTCATATTTTACAACTTAATATCTATCAAATAGCATTTTGTTTCAATTTTGGAATCTTGGGATGTAGATTTCATTTATAAGAGAAGAATTTAGAACACTTGAACAACAAACCATATGATCACTGCGTTGCACTTTTAAAACCCACATTAGTTTTCATGGAATTCAAAGTATTATGACAATGAATAAATTGTGTGACTCGGCTTGCATTTAAGACTACCGATTCTTATGTTTTTCCAGGAGAAACACCTCCCAGGGGATGGAACTAGAACACATGACGTATGTGTTCGGAAATTTGGAATGTTCAATTTGAACGATTTGCAAATGGATGTAGAACGTCAAATCATCAACGAATCATTTACTTTTGTGATTGTAAGAAATCCGTTTACACGACTTGTTTCAACATTTAATAACTTATGTAGACGTGGTACTGCAGAAGTTCGCACTATCTGGTCTGACATTTATGAAAGAATACAAAAATATTATCATCCTCTCTCCCTAGACTGGAAAGAGAAAACAATTACTTTTCAAGACTTTCTTGAGTACATCACAGATCCCACTCAGCTCCCACATTTATAACCCACATTGGAGAAGTTATGAGGAGTTGGTGCGGCCTTGTCTTCACAGGTAAATTACTATTTTTATATTCCATAAATTAGGATATAATCATTTTGTTCTACAAAATTGCATTGTGACTCTCATACGCTTTAACCATTTACTTCAGATTTGATTACATTGGCAAGCTCGAAACTTTAGAAACTGATCTCCCGGTTATCATGGAAAGGATAAGCAACTCATTGAAAAATGCATCGTTTTTATTGAATATTATCAGCAACAAAAGTAAAAACACTAACATCGACTGTCTTTACAAGTCTATCAAGCCAGAAGTCATCAACAGAGTTATTGAAATCTATCAGAAGGATTTCTTAATGTTTGGTTATGACATGTATAGGTTCTCCAATAAGACCACGATTAATTGCTGAATCTTGTAATTTACTTTATAATTATTTGTTTACCTGTATTTTGTGTATGTGTACATAACCAGGGGTGCAGGAACAGGGAGGGGGCAGGGGGTACAATTGCCCCCGTACCCTAGTCTAAAACAGGTAGGGGAGAAAGGTTTGCCCTTTTGAAACTTAAAAAAAAAACATAATGCTGTCTTATTTTAGGAATTTTAGGCTCATTATTATTCTGCCTCGTTTTGGTTATTTCAGCCATAAATTAATAAATATATATTCAAAATTATTACTGACTCTCTATTGAATTTTCTCACCCAAAATTGGCGTAAACATAATTTGACCTTTTTAATCCGACCGCCCCTGCCGCCCGTGTTTCCTTCCGGCAACTGTACATAACAAACTGAGTGTGTGACAATATAAATTGAAAAGAGAAAAAAGCTTGCTTGTTCTATGCATTTCTTGGTAACGGGACATTTTTGACAACAATTTTCAATTTCTTTTCCTAAACGAAAATTATTTGTCATCCAGATACACTAAAAAAAGGATTGTGTGACATCGGACAATAATTGTTTAAATATGTGTCAGATCAAGGGATTTTCGAATCCAGACAACTGAATTGTTCAAAATGTCAAAGAACTTGTTTGTTTCATATAATTGATTGTTTGGTTCAAACAATCAATTGAATGAAACAAACAAGTTCTTTGACCAATACTGGGGCCATTTTGGTGCATCTTGTAATTTTTAGGACCAACAGACAGCTGTTGGCAGGAATCACTACAAACAGTAATTGGATGAATAGACAGAAAAGAAGTAAGGAATGCCATATATTGAAGTTTTTCAGGATAAGGGAACTTAGCTGGCTACTAAGACACTAAGGCCCCTTATGCTTGGTGGAGGTTCCTTAGAGGGATTACAGAACTGTTTTTCTCAGTTTTATATAATTTCATCGCAAAGTTTTTGTGTTTGTCATAATATTGAGATTAAATATCAATATCCTAATGTGACCAGATTGTGTGTAAGCATAGACTGCGCTTGAGCAAACCCACAATGCAATATGACAAGGTTTACATGCATTACAGCAAATATGAGCATTTAAACCTTCGGCAAAGCTTTTAAATTACGTATAAAATCAAAATTAATCGACCATATAAGACCATAAAATATGCATTGTTAAACCGAGGCCTTCTGTTAACAACATGAATTTGGTGTAGGTATGCATCCTCCTTCTTCAAACATGTACATTAACATAAATATTGTGGAATGAATATTTCTAACATTTGTCAGAGGGGCCTGGCACATGTGCAGTTGTGTATTATTCAAATTTTTACTAAAAAAAATAAAGAAGGGGAGAATTAGGTAAGTTGTGTCGGTTTTGCCTTTTGGTGATTTTCTATTAAAAAAACTTACTTTGTGAAGCAATTAAAACAATGGGACCCAACAATTTGGGAGATAATTGTGGACCTTCACAAAGAAATCTAGGTTGCACATCTGAACCCTGTGTTGCTGCAAGATTTATCACTTGATTAGTCAGGTTGGTTGATCCTTTTTTTTAAAACTTACATTGTATTTTACCTTTTTTTCTCATATTTTAATCATCCCTATAATACTTGCAGCATATAACTGGTTTGTTATAGTATCTTATATTGACACAATTTATTGGTTGTCTAAATGTATCATATCATGCCACCAGTCACTCCAAAATTGGTTTGGGGACAATGTCACTCAAATTACAGCTTAAGTGTAACTCACAATTCTGACAACATATCAGTTAAACATGTTAAATTATAAGTTACATGGGACAGGAGACATTCATGTTGCTAATTCAGCACTGGCCAAATGTATTTCAAGTTTTATTTATTAATTTTTAGTACATAATTAGGTCTCGAACCTCTAACACTAGCTTCGTGTATCAAATCAGGGAATCATCTGCCTGATTTAGTTTCAAATTAATGATGGTTTATAAAAGTTACAACTTGCCCCAGTTTCCCCTAGTGAGAATTTGAGTAAATTCTGGAATGCATGCAGCATTTACAGTACAATTTATTTTTTTGGGGTTTTGGAAGATTATTCATCTCATTGATAATTTTATTCAATTCAAACCAAAATTATTGATTTAGAGGCACTGAAAATCAAGTAAAATCGGTTTTACGCTAGACCCCATCCCCTCATCCAACATCCTTCCAATAAAAAGTTTGATTGTACATATTTGAAACTTTGGCATGTAAGCCTATATCGAGGTATTTTCTTACAGCAAAACTGATGGCACATTCTCCATCACATTGTCCCAGCAACAGAACTGTGCAGTCGTGGGTTTGCTGCTGCGCTTCTTGATTTGTCAGTTTTATCAAGATTATGAATGTGTTGGTAAAACAATGCAAGTCAGTTAACTGGTGTGTTTTCCTCAGTATGGGCTTGATGAACCAATGCGAAATGAAATCTGCAAAGTTTGTCAAACAAAGGATTTTCACCTTAGGCATTCTCACTTCTGTAATCCTTCTAAGGGGACTTTCTTAGTAGACTTCATGCTCTTCAAGTGGATGGAACTAACATAAGTACCCATAAGTACCTATGTTTGGCTGTTAGTGGATTCTTAGGTGCCTTACAGTTGTCATAAGTAGCCAAATGTGCTGTAAGGACCCATTTTAGGGGCCATGGCTACTAGTGTTAGTACCTAAGTAGCTCATAAGTGGGTGTTTCATGTCTTAGTAACCACCTTAGTTCCCTTATCCTGAAAAACTTCATTAGGCCTTGTGACAAGGATATAGCCTCCAAATTATGGATAACGTGAATAAATGGCCGAGGGGGGGGGATTACATGGGTTGAATGTTAATTTTGACCTTGAGGGAGGGGGGGGGGGTCATGGCCCAAAATATGCCATTCACATCACATTTTTCATGGTTTCGAGTAAACATTAAACCAAAAATTATTGCTTTTGCTGACCAAATAAAATTACGAGACCACAGGGTTTATATGTGCTGGTGGTACCACAAGTCTCAAGCCAACATCTACTCAAAATTTGGGGGATCTAAAATCTACCTTAATAAATTTCAACTTGATTATATTAACTCAGTTAAATCATGTTGATTTGGTCTGTCACACAATTTGTACTTGAGAAGTGTTATGACTTAAAACGACCTCAAATACTTATACATTTGAATTCAAAATATAATGGGTGGATTTACATCCGATTTAAATCAAGAGAGTCTGATTTCAAAAAGATTAATCATACATTTTATCTTAAACCAAATGCTTTGCAGCCCTTCTACATTTCTAGACCTCATTGTGTCGAACTAGCTCTTCAAATAGTAAGATTATTTTGGGGCTTCTTGAAATATTTTCATCCAAAACCAGCTGTTTGAAGGAATCACTACAAACAGGAACTGGGTGAATAGACAGAAAAAAGTAAATGAAAAAGCATATCGCATGGAAAACTGGGACCTTTCGTGGTGCGGTGAAAACATGCTATATGTTAGGACAAACCCTGGCGTTTCTGCTTTGATCACTTTTTAACATAAACCTGCTAACAAACAAATATCACATTGTCACGTGTGAACTCCTCACTTAATACATGAACATCATGTCTTGGTGCAAAATCGCCTATTTGATATTTGGTGCATCCTCAAAGTGCTCTTCCGCTGGTCTTGAAATATTCATTACAGAGCGCCACACATAAGTTCACTTGCTAGAGAAGTGACAATTGTCTATCTTTCTAGTAAGCCACAAAGGGAATAGTAATGTAGTGATGAAACCTTTTTGAAAAAATGGTGTGTATCTTCATTCTGTCAAAAGCATTTTGTAGATGAAACCAGTTTATGTGACACTGACAGCTATAAACAGTTACGTATCATATCGTTTACCTTCTGTTAACACACTACCATTAGTTATAGTTCCTGGAAGGCATCCACAATAATTGGTCGCCAGGTACTTGGACTAACCCTGTGGCACCAAGAATGAGAAAACCGAGTCCTAGCATCACAGAAAATCTGGATATATTGTCATAGATATGCAGGTGGTCAGTCATAGCCCAGATTTCAACTCTTAAATGATATGCTTTTTTCATGACAGTTTGTCTCAAAAGCCAACCGCGACTGCATATTGCTTTCACATGTAGCAAATTGTAGCATAATAATTTCCAAAGTATCCGAATAAATGAACACTGTGTTTAAACAAGAAGAGCAAACGCATGAAAAGTTATAATCTTTCAGGCCTGGTATACTGTATTCAAGCCATAGGCGTATCGGGCGCGCAATTTTTAGGGGGGGGGGGCAACATTTGCCCGAATTTAAAGATTTAAATTTAATACAATTTGGAAATGAATAATTTTCAATAGTTTATATTTTGCCCGAATCTTACTGTTTCCCAAACTTTTGGGGAGGGCAATTGCCCCCCCTGCCCCCCCCCCCCCTCCGGTACTCCTATGATTCAAGCAATATTGAAAAACTGTAAGTCACACGTTTGACATGGAATATCAGCGAAAGTATAAGGTGTAAACATATTATTTTGTTAGTTTAGCGGCACACAATTCTACAAAAATGTATGGCTATCAATTCCATCCCCACATATTATATGACACTTTCAAGATTTGTCATGCCTTCAGGAGAATATCTTTCCACTGCATTGCTCTTCCGCCAATTCCCAGAATATATGCTCCTAGCATTGTGCAATATATTGTTGCTGGCTTGATATAATCACATCTGGCAGGTAATTTCCTGCTGTCTGTATGCCAAATACATTCAACTGCCATATGACTCAGGGCAGGTAGACTTAATGCAATTCTGTCAAGCTGCCTGAAGCTAATGGAGCATGATGAATGTGAGAGATATGTAATGGCTGACTTTCCTAATGGGCCATATGGAACAACAACTTAGCAATATAAATAACACCACATGCAATGTTTCCTCTGCATATTCTAAGGTCATATTTTGCATATTTTCATGTATGAGTAGAGTTTTCTCTGCATTATGATTAAGATTCAGATTCTGACTTTTTATTTGCAGCTCAGATTTCATAATTTTCATGAGTAATTTACACAATAGAAGAACAACACAATGAGCTCCAGGGACCTCGAGATCTCAAGTGCAATATGTGCAGCTACCGAAGAGCCCCTGTAATAATTATGTCCAAATAAGCAGTAATACAGTGTCTGGTAGAAGTGGAAAGATTATTAATAAAAGTAGAATTGGGATTCTGCATATTTATGTTTCTGTTGACTGACCCAAAAGAGGTAGGTGTCCAGCCATACCTGGGAGTTTCAGTGTGAAAATGGTATAGAATAAACTGATTTCTCTTTTATCAGACCAACTTGCCTTTTGTCTGGCTGCTCATAACTGTATTATAAACTGCATCAACTCTATCTGCTAGAAATGTTTGTATAAGGACAATGTGTATAATTCAATTTGCAACAATGCCTCCTGACGTAACCTAATTGAAGAGTGAGAGCATTTCGGCAGCCGAAGGCAGTAGAAAAAAAGGAAGATATATAACAAACAACTGCTTGACTGCATGCACTGAAAAAAAAGGTTGGTTTTAAACAGAAAACAAACCTGGTGTCAGTTCAATCTCTATGTGTAAAATCAGATAACATCTTGGCCTATTCTTGACATTTCTGTGATCAGATTAAGCAAAAACATGTTCAGGATGAAAATATTTCTTGGATGTTTCACTTAATATTTATTTATAAATATTTATATTAATAAATTTGAGGTGGACACCAGATAGCGTTAATTTTGTTAGTTTTTTTTTTAACCCTTTTTTGCAGTGTTTGAATGCCCTCCACGCAAAAAAAGTATGCCCAGTTTTTTTTTGCTACATGTACTTTCCAGATTTTTCACATTCAAGTGTATATCCTTTCTGAGTAAAAATACTTTTATATTTATGAACCTCAGATCCTCTGTTGATGAAAAGAGAAGTCTTGTGGTCATTGGCCTGTTGAGTCAGTTCAGTTGTGTCAAAAGCTTGAACTGGCTATTTTGAACGAAAAGAGTATGTTCATGAAGCATGAAGCGTGGCACTTTTGTTTGACAGGAGAAAAGACTCGTGTACACATCATTATACAATGCCTGGCACTGCTGCAGACTGAAAGCACATGTGTCAGAAAGAATCATTATTACACATTATTAGACATAATTGCGGACTCTTTAATGTGGACCATTGCTGATTCAATATAAACAACAACAAAAGAACTTTGCATTTACAGCAAATGTCAAAAGGATGGATTTTCAAAACGAAACTTGAGTGGTTAGACGTCTGAGGACTTTATATTTTAAAATACTTTTCAATGCATTTGATTGGATTATATCGGCCTCATGGACCATATAATTTGCTGTAAAATAACTTATGTCATGCTGAAGCATCTGCCAATGTATACAGACTGACTCAACTGACAGCATCCAATACACCTGTGAATCTGAAGAGAAATCAGTGCCTTGGCTGTTGCTGTAATACGTGTTTTAACTTCACAGGTGAGTTAACCGTTGCTTGGATTTATATGGTTCCTGGTGAATCACAAAGCCCTATCACACCTAATGCTAAAGAAATATAAAATCAAACACCATTTATGTAATTATGGTATTAAAATAGGGTATTGGATGATTGGTCTTATTATAGTGTACAGTATATATGTAAAATTGTAGTATTATATATTTTTTTCGAAATTGAGCTTTTGAAATTAATTATTTCAGATTAAAAAAATATATTGATAAAAAAACTGTGTACACAAAATCTGTATAGCCAACAAATTTGTTGATAGCAGTTTTTGCCATTTTTCAAAATTATACAATCTAATTTTTTTGATACTAATATACATACTGTAGATAGCGGGGCAGATGTCATGAATAGGGGAGTAATAGTGCATTTATACATAGAAGCATGAAACTTGGCACACATTTCAAAAAGGTCTTAAAGAAAATATTTAGATAGGGAGCCAGATCAGATTTGACCTGGTTGACCCATGGCAGCCATTTTCCAAAATGGCGGCTAATTTTCTAATTTTCCTGCTCTCTGTGAAGTGCCTATAGTATTAATGTATCGAAACAGTGCTCATTATTCCTTCTACAGACCTAGAGAACATTATCAATTGATTTCTTGATTGAACTGAGGAATTTTAGGGAATTCAGGTACATTTTGTTAGAACTGTTGAAGAAAATGTATCATTTTCGCGGTTTCCCATAGTTTCATGGAATCTCAATTGATTTTAAAACTGACTACATATTTGAATTCCTAGTAAGTAGAGCTTTCAAATGAATGGTCGCATCAATAGTTTTCGTGAATTATTTGTCAAAATTAAAGAAACAACAAAATCTTCAAAAATCATTTTATTTTCATTTTTTTCCTTTTTCGCACCAAGTTTACGCAACCCATTGATGCTTGTACTCATTTGAAAGCTCTTCTTACAAGGAATTCAAATATGCAATTTATTTTGAGATTTACGGAGAATTGGTGTAACCATCCGTAACCGCGATATCCAGTGTTTGAATCAATATTTCTAACAAAAAGGATTCCAACAAGCCTAAAAATAGATCAAAGCTACCAAAAAATGTTATAGTAATGTACTGAATACTTAGAGAAGCAATAAAAAACAATATTTACATGTATTCTATTTGTAGGAACTACACAGATAGTAGCAATATGAAAGAATTGACCGCCATTTTGGAAAATGGCTGCCAGTAGCCAGCTAAGCTAAATCTGAAGTGGCTCCTTATCCAAATATGTTTGTATAGATGTTTTTTAAGTGTGTGCCAAGTTTCATGCTTCTATGTATAAATGCACTATTTTCTTACATACCTGCCCCGCTAAGACGTATAGCTGCAGATTCTAATTAATCACAGATTTTTTTTTTTTACTTTTATGTTACATACGGTATAAATTGCTCCCTGTGATTGGCTAAATTTAAGAATGATTTACCTGATATTGTCTTGATCCTCAAACGTTTTTGCTATTACAATTAATTGTTTTTATGCAATGGGTCATTCCACAGTAAATTAGTTTTTTGTGTCAATCAAGCTCTTTACAGCAAAATCATAAAGTTTGACCCAGTAGCAGCAATAAAATGAACTTCAACTTCAACTTGCAAAACAAAAAGAAAAATATCCTTTTATTTTCTCTAGTGGGCTTTCAATCATCATTTTCTCTGCCATTTTAAGGACTCGTGCGACCTCAAAATCTCAATGTAAGTATTAAAATCCAATATTTCACAGCTCTATGATAAACATGACTTTGTGCAATTGTATAGTAGACTGTGCAAAAAGGAGGAGGGAAGTCAAGAACATGTCCTGGAAACATGCCCCAACAGCAACAGGACCTCTATAGGACGGACAAGCATACAGGACATATTCCAGGAGGACCCAGCCAAGCTGAGATTGACAGCAGGAAAAATTGCGAAGATTATGGACTTAATTGAGTGCAGCTCCCCCTCGAGGGTAGAGCAATCCGGTCGACCCGGGCAAGCACACCCACTGAACTGAACTGAACATTGCAAGCTTCAGTATCTTCCGCCATTAATTGTTTTTTTAGCAAATTAAACGTAACTGCCAGCACATTATTTCCTGTCTCTAGCACATGATATTGTTATACTGAAGACAAGTATGGAATTTGGCTTCTGCTTAATAAAATGAAATATACGTATAAAATTTCTAGAAAGTGCAAACAAACATTATTTTACCCATCCAATAATTATACATATCCTTCTTTTTGGTTCGGTTTTGTGTTGATTTTTAACTGTGAATTGCCTAGCAAAAGGATGTTCAACAACCAGCCTCAGCATGACATCATCCTTTCAGTCAATGAACCAAATTAGAAAAAGTTAATATGTAATCTGCCGAATACGGACTTACTACATTGTTGAAATATCAGGGCCTGTGACAAATCTTTATAATTGTTCTATTTTCTTGGCCTTTGAGCGTTGTGAAAATTCACATTCTCACTCCGTTTTTGCCAATTTTTGATGTGGCCGCCAGGGGCACCAACGACTATGCGCATGGCGACCTCTGTTGTTTATCTTAAGCAGTATATCGTAATTTCAAAACGGGAATTATCTTAGTTAATTATGCTTTTAAAATTTGTGAATTTTAGGAAGATATCTAAGTTGTTGTTGTTTATTTAAAATATTTTTCATGCTGTGGTTTACGACACTCAACTTTGCGACATGCACACAGCGTGTACAAAATGTCAATGACACATTCTATGTCGAGTTGTTCACTGCAATGATTTTCAACACACATATGACTAGTGAAGGATTGCTAATGATTGCAATTTTTGCTTACCACTCTATTACAGCCAAACACTTTGATATAGAATCAGAATGGACTGTGCCACTGTGGCACTGTGAAAATGGCACTTCGTGACTCATGATAGCCGATGAAGTGTCATCTTCTCTACTTTCAACATGGGAAACATAGAGGCTGTTTGATTAGTCATGATCAAGAGAAAGCCATTTGACTTAATTCTCATAATGGATTTTAGAGTGAAAATCAGATGAATAAGTCTTCTTCACTGTAAAATTTGAAATTTTGAGTTAGCTCAAATGATTGAGTGAGATTGTTGCACAATTTGCTAGAGCCATGATAGCTTGTTGTTTTGAGTTGTGATAATCTCTATGCTGTTATAACATACAAACAACAAGCTATCTTGGCTCAAAGGAATTGTGCAACCATCTCACTCAATCAATTAAGCTAACTCAAAATTCAAATTTTACAGTGTTCAATCAAATTTACATTGAAAGTATTGGGTTCGATCATGACAAATCATCAGCATGATGACACACAAAGTGCCATTTTCACAGTGCCACAGTCCACTCTAATTCTATATCAAAGTGTTTGGCTGTAAACGGATAATTAAGATATTGTAATTTTCCTGTTGAACTTCAGGTATCCGAATTACAGACACATAACATTGACTGGACTACTCCTCCTACTCCTAATCCAGTCTGTGCACATATTCACAGGTATGTTTTCTTTGCACATCGTTACAAGTGTTTTGTTAGATCAGAGCGTATTGCAGCATATTCAATCATTCACTTCGTGTGAGTTTCTACACTGTAAAATTTGAATTTTGAGTTAGCTTATTGATTGAGTGAGATGGTTGCACAATCCTTTTGAGCCAAGATAGCTTGTTGTTTGTAAGTTATAACAGCATAAAGATTATCATAACTCAAAACAACAAGCCATCATGGCTCAAACAAATTGTGCAACCATCTCACTCAATCATTTGAATTAACTCAAAATTTCAAGTTTTACAGTGTATGGCAAATTTCTCACTGTCTGCATAGAACTTCAAGAACGTGATTGGACCCTGAGCAACAAAACGTCATCCGTATATTTTAGTTTCAATGTAAGAAGCATCAATGTATTATTTTGCTTCATATCGAACAACTGAGTTTGACAACTTGAGAAGATTAGCAGGTAAGGGACCGTTCAGAATTTATGACTGGGGGGGGGGGGGTGGGAGTTTTGGCCGAGGGGGTACTAACTTTTAACATGTGTTTCAAGGGGGGGTATTAATTTTTTACAACACTTCCAAGGGGGGGGTAAGAAATTTTAACAAAGAAAAAATGTTAAAAAACACTCATAAACTCATTTTATTTGGACTTTTTTACGCTCAAAAGTTCGCGAAATGACGCGAATCTGTACGCGTGGCAGTGTATAACAGTATATATGTGTGGATCGCTTTGTTTGTCGACGAGGGGGGGGTACTAAAAATACCCGTGAAACCTAGGGCCGGGGTACTAAAAATCCGCATGAAACTCAAGGGTGGGGGTATCAATTTTTGACGGGAAGATTCAGCAAAACTCCCATCCCCCCCAGTCATAAATTCTGAACGGTCCCTAAATGAAGGCAATCTTTGGTGTTTCTAGAGACGTCAGCTGCAATTTAAGTACATTTTGTATACCATTCAAAGGCGTTTTATGCCATGAAATTTAGTTCCTCAACCCATCACATCAACTACATAAGCTAGGCTTTTCTATGATATAGGAGAAACTCATACTTACTGAATTTGCTGTAAATTGCATATTTAATTCTATACAGTTTGCAAAGTGAAGTGAGAAAAAGAATTGAACATGTAGAAAGACAAATGTTGTAGTTTTGTTGGATGGCACTTGAGTAAATTGTTTGACCCCCCCCCCCTCCACGAAGTTTTTTGTCAGATAAATTTGCCTTGACAGATCTTTTCGTTTTGAGTGAGATTTTGTCAGACGAAGCTGTCAGAACTTTAAAAGTGACCTAACTTTAGATAGCCAGCCAGGTCGTTGGGGCTTTAGGCCCTGTATTTAAAAGACTAGGACGGCAGGAGGATACAGATATATGGTGAAGGATGAGTGAAAAGTTTTCTGACGTATGGAACCATTTGACCTGTTGAAAACCAGTCCTGGTATCGAAGCGGAGTACTACAGTACAACCCAAAATAAAGTACAATTACCCCAGCAGGAAGGAAGAATCAGCCACTACTTTACCCTTTCACACCTTTTGACTACCTCTGAATCACTTGCTACTTTCACCTACTTCAAACTGCCTTTTAAAATTGCATTAAAATCACATTTAAACAACACCAATTTGACTCAATCACCCCCATTGTGATTGATTTACTTGATATTTCGCACTTCTGCTTATTGTAGTTACGTTGGTGGCTGTCTAAATAGAGTTCTTAATGTAGGCTAAGATTGTTGTAAGGAGTCAAAGGGAGTTGTGAGGAGATTTGGGGTGGTGAGGAGAAAAGAGGGCAAAATAGGTAAACAGAGGACTTCTGACAGAAAATTTTCTTACTTTATTTTGGGTTGTACTGTACCAAAGGCGCCCTCCAAATCCATAATGGCAGTCCATTGTAACAAAGCACAGTTGAAGTTTTCTTAACATCGATATGGTTCAGTTGTTGATGGTTTGAGGGGAGTACACGCCCTTTCATTCTCTGATTTTATCAAAATCAGTCAACCATAACTATGCTCTATAAATCGACCCTACAAAAAAGTTCATTCACCTCACGTTTGATAATTCTATACATTATTCAGTAATCATCAACAATTTATAAGGCACGTTTTAAATAATAATTTTTTAATGTATATTAGTTGGATAAAAAGATATATGAATATCTGGATAGACAGATATATATATAGACTAGAACATCCCATGAGACATAGACATATATTTCAGAGGAAATGGAAAATGAGGGCAAATGCTGTGAAATGAGATAGGGGAAAGTAGGAAATGTTACGGAAAGGAGTCCAACCCCCCCCCCTCCCGCCTACATGTATGTTTTATTTAAAAGTGTGTAGAAATGGCATTGCAAACTTCTATAAAGCAAAAGAAATGAAATGATGGATTGTAAATGATATGTTATGCATTTAATGAAGTAAATTTGAATAAGGTGTTATGCTTGACAGCAATGTGCAATAGTTTGAAACTCTGCTGCATTTATTGGTGGTTCTGTATTTGGAGCCCAGGGAGAACAATGCACTACTACTACTACAGGCACGTGAATAGAGATATGTGGATAGCATAAAGGTGTGGATAGGCTGTTGGAGGTAACAGACAGGTGTAACATCCTATACTATATTTTTGTTGTTTGCCCACATCTTCTTTTTTTATGCAAATCGCCAATTCTCAATGGATCTTGCGATCCTATACATCAATCTTCATGTTTTCAAAACCTCTACAGATTTTTATCTTTACAGACCTGTTGTTACAGCCGAAAGGTCTACATGCCCGATTTGCAAATCGGGCTGCTTTTTGCATGCCAGACACTAAAATAGGTCTTTGTCACAATATCTACTCCCCTCACCATGCTTTGCCAATATCCCTCACGAAATATCCTAAAAGTGCAACCAAGCCACATTTTCTACTGAATTTTTCCAAAAGTTCTAATGTGCTATGTTAGAAACTTTGTCATAGTATATTGACAGCCATCTCTTCTACATCAAATAGTGACCAAATAGTGTCTCAAGGTTAGGAACTATTTGGACACTATTTGTTAGAACTTTGGGCTGTCATGCACTGCCATCTCTTCTACAACACAAGAGGGCACTTCAATGTAAATGAAATGCAGCATGTATCCAGGCCTCTGAAGTTGAAGCCCCATCTGCTGGATATTTTGGAACCAAAAATAGGACCCGGAGAATAATTGGCAGCTGCCAAAGCTCCATACAGTCTGCCAAAGCTCCATACGGTCTGCCAAAGCTCCATGCGGTCAGCCAAAGCTTAAGATTGAATATCATCTGAAGAAATAGGGTCTCATGAAATATCCAAATAGCATCTTCGGGGATATTTGACCTTTTCAAATATCCTCAAAGTGCTATTTGGAATATCCAAAGTCTTTTGAAAAGCACTTTTTGATCTTAGACACAATGGCAGTAGAGACATTGTCACAAGCAATAGATAGACAATTTCGATGAAATTTACAAAATTTTAAGCAAATGCTGTAAAATAGACAGCATCAATAAATAAATTGTTATTTGTGTGAATGAACCTTGGTCAACACAACATTCCAGACCAGAAAAAAAAAAAATCAAAATCTTCTTAACCCACAATCTGTATTTTGATTTGATTTGAATTTTTATTTAATGGGACCCAGAAAAAGCAAAATAATGCTTATTAGGCTGGAGCCCTTACCTATTAACCTATTAATATAACATTTATGCATGGAATAATGTGGGTCACCCAGTGACATATTAAAATTAGTTTTCTATTTAGAAATACGACATACAATAATACAATTTTCAAGTTCAAAATCTTCAAATGAAAGCTGCATTTAGTGTGTTATTTTTCTATATTTAAAAGGAATTTTGCACCACTTTTTTGAAAATTTTCAGAGTCAGTTCTGGTACGTCAGATTTAACCATTTACGGTATTCGGGTTGAAGTTGACTCGTTGATTTCCATTTACGTGATCTTCAGAAAAATGTTTATTCTTTTTATTAGACTACATCTCATAATTTTAGATAGGTAAATAGATAGAGAGATGGATTAATGAATTACTGGATGATGGTTGATTGATTGATTCATTCATTTATTGATTGATTGATTGATTGATTGATTACCAACATATTCTATATTTGTATCTTTTAATATTTTTATTATTCGCGAATCATCTAAATCTTTGCATATTACAATGGTTGGTCTGCTTGCCTGACTGCCTGAATGCTTACAGATATATCTTTCTACTGAATCAGCAATGCACAGAAAAGTACAAAAATTTCTATGGGATGTGAATGCATCTTTAATATCCCTTGCATTCAAAAAGTGCCGTGTGGTTTGGTCAAATGTGGGCCAAGCTAGTCAATCAGTGTTTGTACATATATATAAGTTATGAACACCCACCAATGATGATTTGCATGTGGAATTATAAGAGAATCGCATACAAAATTCCACACTCTGTAAGTTTAATTAGGATTGCAAGAAAACGAAATAAACAGACAAGCTGACAAAAGAGATATGAACCTCACTGTTTCTTATTGTGTACAGAATTGAGTGGAGATTTATCACTCATCACCAAGTTTCTACCATACTTCTCGTAGAGCAAAACTGATAGATCCTGAATATTGGACCTGTGCCCCCCCCCCAGGTGCCCCTCATATGAATTTTTCAACCTTGGCTAAAACACACAATTAGTATTTTGGGTGCCCCCGCCAAAGAATTGCTTGCCCCCCCCCCCGCCCAAAGTGCCCTCCTCCCCTGCCGGAGACCACCCAGTTACGCCACTGGTAACTGGTGACAAAGATACCGACCTGTTCCCTTGGCTGGTGACAAACAAAAAACCAATTTTCACCACACCATTCCCCTAAGCACTTGTAAGCACCCCTTTTCTGTTGCCGCTGGCAAGGTGCTAACACCCGAGTTTTAGGCAGAGTGGGCAATCATGGCTTGGTTAGGAATCCCCTGGTTATAAGGATATTTGTGTCTATATTCGTGGCTACACCGTACTTCAGTAATGCAATAATTATATTTTCTCTTGAAACAGCATTAAACAAAAGTCGAAGGATTGATCCAGATGTGCTTGTCCAGATGGAAAGGCAAAATGTGCTTCGAAATGTTTGCCAGACAGCTCCTAATACAGAAGAGAAGTAAGTAGATAAAGTCCATTTGACAACAAGCTGGTTCAGACACTGTAAATATGTTGCAGCCATTGTCTAAATAGTCAAAATAAGGAATTTAAGTCAATATCAGAATTATAGTTTTTTTTTCAGACCAAATCACAACTATTACCTGACCGACATTCGGAGAAAATTAGTTTATGCTTGGATTCCCAAAGTGATGAGTAGCTCAATGCTCTATGCAATGACTATGACGACACCAGAATTCTACAGGACGTATCCAAACTTAGGAACTTCTGATAGTAATGTGTCACACTTCTACAATACTGTGAGTGGTGGAGTCTCGGAGGGCACCATGGGTGTGATTTTCACCGAAAATGTGGGGGGGGGGGGGACCAGCGCTGGCCTAAACAGAATCGTTTGGCGGATTAGTGAAAAAACAGTCAGCCTTTACATTCAAGAATTCCAACGTTTATATGGCATTATCCTGCCCAAGCAGAAAGAAATTGTAGGGCATATTTCTCAGAACAGCTCCCAACCAAATTTACCCTAAAGGTCATTACCACAAGACATTTTATTTTCACACAAAAAAATTGGGGGGGGGGGACATTTCATATTATGTCCCCTGGGTTCAAATATGTGGGGGGGGGGACATTTTTGTAATTTTGTATAATGATATTATTTATCTTGAGCATGCAACGTAAATGTTTTTCCTTGTATCAAATGACTTCATTTTGAGAAATGCCCCGAACAGAAATACCCTGACCAGAAATTATAAATTATTTATTTCAAGAGTGCTCAAACAGAACTCTCCGTTTCACCAAAACTGAGCAAGATTTTTTTATTTGAAATATCTCCTCCAACTGCTCACTCTTGCTTTGAAAAATTGCTTGTCACAATACCATGTGACCAACAAACCATAATTATGATCATGTTGTATGTTGCACTTCTTGTTTTCCCGTACATTGTAGTAATACAACATTTACTGACCATTCTTATGTTTTTCAAGGAGAGACACCTCCCAAGGGATGGAAGTGAAACACATGGCATACGCACTCAGAAATTTGGATTATTTAATTTGAGCACCTTGCAAACAGAAGTAAAACATCAAATCATCAATGAATCGTTTACTTTTTTGATCGTAAGAGATCCGTTTACAAGACTGGTTTCAACATTTAACAATATATATAGCTTTGGGACTGCAGAAGTACGCACCTTCTGGTCAGATATTTATGAAAGAATACAAAAATATGCTTATCCTCATTCTAACGATTGGAGAGAGAAAACTATTTTCTTTCAAGACTTTCTTGAGTACATCGCACAGCCCACAGTGCAGCATGACAAGCATTGGAGAAGTTATGAGGAGTTGGTGCAGCCTTGTCTCAACAGGTAAATTATTTGTAGATTCTATATATGACGGCCTTATGCTGAATGATTGCAGTCTGGCCGTCATATGCTATTTCATACGAGGGCCACACGGCAAGATTTTTAGCCAAAGAATCATAAATTTCAAACTGTCATTGACATCACAATGAAAATAACTTTTTGTGATTGCTTCACAAGCCTTCACTGAATTTTGTGAGAGGTGACTGGAGTTGCAATAGATCGAATATAAGTCATGAATAAATGTTGGAACAAAGTAATTTCATGATACTTCTATGTTTCCTTATATCTGACTTGCTCAGTATTCAGATTGATGCTTCTCGACACTATCTCAATTGTTCAGCCCCTAGTGGTCAGGATTTTGAGTTTACACGCATGATGTTAGTGACGATCAAAAAACATTTATGCTGTATGCATCACCTCTATACAGATTGGCAGTGCATTGGAACCCTTGAAAAAGATAGTGCAGTGAAAATTTATCATTTGATCACAATGCCAACTTAATAAGGCATTTCTATGACAAATGTTGTTCAAGTAGTTGTTGGATGAAATTTAATGGTTTTCAAATTTTGTATATATTAATTATGAAATTCATCTGCTTCAGATTTGACTACATCGTCAAGCTCGAAACTTCAGAAAAAGATGTTCCGGTCATCATGGGAAAGATAAGCAAATCAAATGCATCATTGTTAAAGAAAATTAATACCAACAAAAGTGAAAACAATAACCGTTACGTCAACTGTCTTTACAAGACTGTCAGACCAGCAGTAATCAACCGAATCATTGAAATGTATCGCAAGGATTTCTTAATGTTTGGTTATGACATGAATAGGTTCTCCAATATGACTGCCGTTTATTGCTAATTCTGGAAATTTTCTTAATATATAAAATATGTTTATTCATATTCTATTTATGTACATATATAGCAATTTGAAGGTGTCTCTGTTTATTAATATACTCGTAAAAGACAGTTTTTCTAAGATTCAGGCACTTCACCATTCGCATGAAATAAAATACTCATAGCTTTGTCATGATACCTACGATGTTGTCCCTTCCCAATTGTTTCAATTCTTCAGGCAAAATGTATCATTAATAGGCCTACTTCCACGCTTCTAAAGCAGGCTTTTCCATTGTCAAAAATGTTAAAAATGTTTTATTTGGTCATCCTGCTATTAGGAGAATGAAGGTACCGGTAATTCATGTTGAACTCATATAGAAATCCATCCGTGAATAGGTTTACTCATTTTGCAAATTTTTTTTCGAAAAAAGTGTAAGCTGAGGAGCCAATGGGAGTTAATATAATACTGTTGAACATTGATGTTGGTACGCAAATTTAAGGTCTTTTTGAGACCTTTCCAATCAATTAGAATGTAGTATGACAAAGCTATAGGGGACTGCAGATTGGCAAAATTGGTCAAAAAAGAAAAAAACATTGAAACTTGGAATTATAATTGAAGTAGTTGGGAAATGTTTTATCGCCATTTCAAGGACAGATTTGGATTTTCTCAGGTACTAATGCAAATTTTAGGCACTAGTGCTTTTTGCATTGCATCACCATTAAAATTAATAAACCTGGTAATCCACTATTTTATTTCTTATGTGAACTTCTTATCATGTAACCGATCCATATGCAAAGTATCCTTGAATTATTACGTTCAGATTTAGACGCATTGGTCGTGAAGGAATGTAGAGCAAGCAGATACATGTATGCTGCTTTCAACCATTGTGAGTCAGATCTCTTACAGATGATTTCATATTTGTAGACTTTTCTCAAACAACAAAATATTTACCAAAATTTCTGGTCTGACATCAGAAAATCTTGCCAGGTGATTGGTCAAGTTGCCCATTGCGTGTCACTTTTTTTCAGCTTGCTTGAAGCAAGTGATGTTTGCTGGAAAAATGATGTCATAATTTTGACCAATAGTATACCACAAAGGCCAACTTGTTATTGTGGCCAACTTGGTATTGTGGCCAACTTGGTATTGTGGCCAACTTGGTATTGTGGCCAACTTGGTATTGTGGCCAACTTGGTATTGTGGCCAACTTGGTATTGGGGCCAACTTGGTATTGTGGCCAACTTGGAATTGTGGCCAACTTGGTATTGTGGCCAACTTGGTATTGTGGCCAACTTGGTATTGTGGCCAACTTGGTATTGTGGCAGTTGTTCACACATGTCAAACCGCAATACACATGAACTCTTTCACTTCTACATGAACAGTTGTATCTCACAATCCTGTGTTGTTTCAATTGGGACAGTACAGTACTAATTTTTACCTTTTGTCCAGAATCTATGTGCCTTACAGGCTGAATAGAATTTATGACTTAAGGGGTATTGGAGTTTTGCCCGATGGAGCACCAATTTTTCACACGCGTTTCAAGGGAGGTACTTATTACTCACAACTGGCTTAAGGGGGTATGAAATTTTAATAAAAGAAAAGGGGGCATTCTAAAAATCAACTTGGAATGTATGAGATGTACAAATAAGCATGAAACCAAATGTGGTATAAATTTGTGATAGAAACTTCCAACAAAACTCCCCAGAATCATAAATTCTGAATGGTCCCTCAGGACAGGATGGTAGCCCAGTGATGTGGTCAACATTCATAAGAAAATCCCAGTGGGAATCAGATCAAGGACCCCGCGATTGGTAGCCCATTGTCCTGCCTCCTGAACTGAGCCCCTCTTCTGAGAAAATGTTGCATTCACAATTATACAAGTTTATTTCTGTATAAACAGTCATTGCATGGATCACCTGATTCTAATCGTCTGAATGCACAACATTGGACTTGCAGAATGTATGTACTGAAAGTGTGTGAAACACAAACTGAAACTCTCACTTGAAACAGTTAAAGTCAGTCCCTCTTAGGAGATCAATGGCTTAAAATGCCATGGTCACCCATGTAAAATGCTATGTAACTTTTCAAGAGAGAGTGGTGTCATACCTTCTCTCGACCAATGAAAATTGCAAGAAAAAATATGTATTTTCTACCTCAAATGTCTACAAATATGAAATCATCTGTAGCACTCAGATGGTTTACACTTTGAAGTGCAGTGATTGAGATAGCTCCTTTTGTAAATCCTTGTCCGCTGCACAAGTTCTGTGATTCAGATAATTCCATTCCCGTGTCTCTGCCTGCTGCATTAAGCCCGGCTGCTGCATTGAGCCCACCTTCTGCATGAGGGAAAACTTTCTGTGAAAATTCTTAAAAATCTGAGAGCACAGCGGACATTTAGTTTACTTTAAAGAGAAAGCTGGGAAAATTTATTGAGAGAAAAGGCATTGATCAATGCAGGCCTATATTTGGTTTTGTCACGTTCTGCTCTTACTAATTTTAAGTAACGTACTGAAGGCAAAATGAATCCTAATATATAAGTCCATGCGATAACAAAAAGGATACGTTGAGGAACCGGGGCACATTGGGACACATTGCACATCTACTTACTTTACTCAATGCTGAAAACACTAAGCAACTCAGAAGTTGTCATGAATATCACGAATAATATTGAGCTTAAATCGAATTCCTTTTTGACTTTTGTTAAGCAAGAAAACCAATTTATTTTGCTCACAAAACTTCTACATGTGGCTGTAATTTGCCAATAAAAGGATCGATACATCAGGATGGGAAATTACACAATTTGACGCATCACCATTTCATGATTATGCCTTGTCAGGAACCGATAAAAGCTCCCTCCCCCTCTTCCAGTGTGCCCCTCTTCTCCCTACACATTTTCTGCTAATGACTATCTAATAATTTGCCCCCATCGCTAACCAAACACATTCTAACATAGACCATGAGTATCCTTTAGTCCTGTTATCTTCTAGAAATCAATTCAGTGAATTGTCTTCACGAAATTTAGTTAGGCCTATCTCTCCCTCTAAACTTTACATATAGTGCCAAATATCAGCAGTCCATCGTTACATTCATAGGACCTGTCACTCTCTTTTCTTCATACACTTACATCTTTTAGCTCTCCCTTATTAATATTAGAGCATCATTTGCCATTGAACCTTACTTTATTTCAAAAGTGGTAAAGTGCTCTCAACTCACCTTGGAAGAAATTTTTCTTGCTCATTTTCCATTTCCACTGAAGGGAACTTGAAAGAGTCTGAGGAAGCGATTGTGAAGAAAGAAGTATTTGATCCAAAGGAAATTGAGAAGAATGATTTGGCAATGTTATTGTGGAGCAGTAATTCATGGAAACTTTGGAAAGGTTGCAGAAGTTCCTTGCTTCGTTCTTGTTGTGTATAATGTAGTATCAATTTGAAGGTTATGCAATGTTTGCAACATTTGTTTTATAAATGTATTTGAAACAACGAATAAGTATTTCATAATAAAATTGCTATATTTTGCAGAATGATCAATTAATTTTGTTTGGGCAAATGACAAGCTATTTGGAAGGACGTCAATTGCAGCTGTTTTTTTTTAAATCAAACCGATACCAATTAACAATGAAACAAAATATCATCTAAATTATGCAATTCCAGAACCGATTTATGATTTTCTATCATGTTAAGATTCAACAGATGTAGAGGCCGTTAATTGTGGTATTCTGTTGGACTGAAATAAAGCAGTTTTGACACCATCCAAAGACACTAAACAATTATCTATGAAATGAGTAAATGCTTTACAGCAATACAATTTGTGGGACGATAACCCAACTTTTGTTGAACATACACCTTATTAATTTCTAAATTTAATCTGAAAATGTGCAGATGTAAAAGACAACCCTTTTTCACGATATTTGCCACAAGTGCTCGTAAGACAATACACGAGGTTTGTGCCAAATTTGATAATTATTGGGCAACAAGAACTAAAGAAATTTTGTTGTTTAATTAATTAATTAACGATGTTGCGTTTTTAATGGCGCTCAGTGTATAATAAGTATAACTGCCTCATGGATATCGCTGGTCATTCAGATACTGTTTCCTTAACCTGCATCTTGGTCACAAAATAATGTTTTGACTGTAAATTGAAGATGAGTTATGTGCCCTGACCTCTCAGAATGTTGGCACTTCTAGCTTCATGCAGCTCCAAAGGTGGCTGGGATCTGGAAAGAGGTCCACATGCCATTCAAGAATCATGATAATGGGAAGCATTGCCAGGGATGCAATCGTTCAGCCTGATATGCCGGGCAAGAGTAACGTTAAATGGAGTTGATTGGGCACGTAGGAATTTCACAGGTTCGGTTCCTATCAAATTTTCTATTTAACCTTTCTTTTTAAATTTCCACAATGGGATTGATCTACCTGAGAAAATGAATACTCTTTACTCTTAAGATAAGGAATTTATTTTATTCTTGAGACAGGTGTGTAGAAGGATGTTTTCATTTGAAGCTTTGAGTGTTGAAGTTCTGATTGATAGTACAAAAAAAACAGTCATAACTGCCGGCTAATGTGCAGGTCTCACTGATACATGTCCTTAGAGTCAAGGAGGGTAAATCCGTCCACTTTTGGCTAAAACTGTAATTCCAGGAAAATGGTATAATATACAAAAACAAAAATGAGTACATTGGGAGGGGCACATTCCGTACTATCACTTGCAGAAAAAAAGTGTGAAATATTCAAATATTTATTTATGAAACTATGGCAACACAAAATGAAGATTAGGGTATCTAAATCCGTCCAGGTTGCTGCTAAATCCGTCCAGCAAGGATGGTAAATCCGTCCACAGGGCATTATACAGCATTCGCCTATCATATCTTATAATTTTTAAAAAGTTTGCATTGTTTGAACTTTCACAAAGGATTTTCTGTCAATAATAATTTCACAAAGGATTTTCTGTCAATAATAATGTCAGTAAATGAGGCTAATTTAGACTTTTACCTTAATGGATCCCAAATTGAAAGAGTTCACCAAATTAAATTTCTTGGTGTTATTCTAACTGACACGCTAAACTGGAAAAACCATATTGATGGAACAGCCAATAAAATTTCTCGGATAGCTGGCATTATGAATAAACTTAAACATGAACTTCCTTCCAATATATTATTCACTATTTACAACTCACTGGTGGTACCGTATTTAAACTACAGCTTAATAGCTTGGGGAAATTCACCTAACTCAACAATTAATAGAATCCAAGTTTTACAAAAAAAGGTCATGAGAATCATTGACAAAAAGAGATACAATTCTCACACCACTCATTCATTTCATAAATACAAAAGCTTAAAACTAGCCGACTTATACCAGTTCAGATCTTGTCTTTTATATTACAGAGCCCTGAACAATTACTTACCATCATATTTTAAAGATACTTTAAAAACAAACGAAACAACTCATTATCATTCCACCCGTGGAAGAGCAAACATCCACATAAACTCAGTTCAATCCCAAATTGGTAAACAATGCCTTAACTACAAAATTGCTCAATCCTGGAACAGCTTACCTGAGGACATTAAATCTCATCGTACAGCCTCTATTCATATCTTTACGTCTAAATTAAAAACCTTTTTCATCAATAAATATTCCTTGCCATGTACCATAAGGAACTGTTACATTTGCAATCGATTTATGCCATAACTGACTGTATTACCTCCATCAGCATTCTACGCAAATTGTCTACTTCTATTTTTAGATTTATGATAGATAAAATTTTAATTCTTATCTAATGTATTAATTGTATGGTCATGTACTCAGAAAATGTAATCCTTGTCACAAGATTATATATCCACGTAAATTGTCTTTTTCTATTTTTAGATTTATGATAGATAAAATTTCTATTTTTTTTAGTTTTATTTTTTCTAAGTGTTTTAAATGTATGTCATGTAATCAGAGAATGTAATCAGTGTTATAAGATTGTAATTATCTAAAAGGTTAATTAGATGCTGTTTTGTAGTACTAAGCAGGAGTCACTCACAGTTTTTGTCAAAACTATTGGCCCTGCTGTGCCTTATGATTATATTATATCTATGTATTCATTTTGGTACAAATAAAGTTCAAGTTCAAGTTCAAGTTCAAATAGGACATTGGGGTGCTGATTTCAGTTATAATAGAATAATTAAATAACAGAGGTTAAGTAATCTATCAATAATTTCAATTGACTGCCTCAATCGCAATTAAAGAAACATTTTAACAAAATCAAGTGGTGTAATTGCTAATTCTGATTTCTTTAATCAGTGTTATGCCGTTTCAAATTATTTGAAGTCATAAAATTACTTTTAAATACCATTTGAATTGGGTGGACGGATTTACAAGCACCAAATCAAACCATGTTTTAAAATGATGATGGTAAATCCGTCCACTTTTATTTCCGTTGTATGTCCTTTCCAAGTGTTGGAATTAAGTTGTTTAAGAAATCCTACATGAATAATACAATTTTTCGTCTCATGTAATAATTCTTTGCCTTTAATACTTATTTTGTTGATGGAAATAAAGCCAACAATAGCAACTATCTTTCTAACAAAATGGCTGTGATGACGTCACAGGATTTCATTGTATTTTGTGTTTTGTTTTTAAATGGCCCTGAAAGAGCATTAAAAATTCTGTCAACACAATGAAATCGGAAAATTAGTTGAAAAACGAGTTTTTCTTTCTTTTACAACCCTCACAACTGTAACAAATGTATTTATATGCCTATATAAGGGGGTGGACGGATTTACCATCCTGGACGGATTTACCATACTTGACTACCACACAACATTCATTTCTTGAATATCTAATCTGTTTACACTCACATGATTTACACTCTGAAGTGCAGTGCTTTAGATAACTCCATTCCCATGTTCTTTTCTGCCACATTGAGTAAGTCTTCTGCATGAGAGAAAACTTCTAGTTGAAAGTCAATTTCTGTGAAATTTCTTTAGAATCAGAGACTGGATAAACTATTCCAATAACTTCAAGGAGGACGCTGGAGGGTTTACTCAATAAAATAACTGAAAAAGCATTGAAATAATTGGTTTGGTCCCATTCTGCTCTGTTTGTTTGCAGTGGCATCCCTATGGGGGGCACGGGGGGGGGGACACGTGCCCCCCATATTGGACCTGTGCCCCCCCCCCAGGTGCCCCCCATATGAACTTTTGAACCTTGGTTAAAATACACAACTAGTATTACAAGTGCCCCTCCACCGAGAATCACGTGCTCCCCCGTGGTTCCCCCCCCCCTGCTCGAGACCTCCTAGTTACACCACTGTTTGTTTGTTATGGCACACTCACAAATACCTACCTCTCCAGTGTACAGTAATAAGCTCTCTCCTATAGAGCATCATTCTTTAGTATTCTTCATGTTATCTTATTTCAAAGGATGCAAAACACTCTCAAGAGGCCTTGCAAGAACTTTTCCTCCCTCATTTTACATTTCTCCTGAAGAAAGCATGAACGAATCAGAAGAGGACCTGGTAATGAAACAATTCTTTCATCCAAAGCAGATTGAGAAGAATGGTTGTTCAATATTAGCTAATATTATTGTGAAGCAATATTGTCTCTGGGAGATGTAATAATCTCTCCCAATTGACATTGTTTACTTTCAGAGTGTCATCAATATCTAATAACTTAAATATTTATAGAACATGTCAATTATTTTTTAACCAGTTCTGTATGTCTGTCCCTGTGGCTGCACAGCTGTTAGCTCTCCCTCAGAACATCATTCTTTGGTATTCTTCATAAATATAATTGTATTTCACGGGCAGCAAAATGCTCTCAAAACACCTTGAAGAACTTTTCCTTGTTCATTTTTCATTTCTCCTGCAGAAAACATGAAAACGTCTTTGATCCAAAGGAATTTAGAAGAATGACTGGGCAATGTTTTATTGAGGCATGGAATATATTGTAACAAAAAAAGTGTTGTTCATGCAGTTGGTGTCATGTTATTCTGTGTAACATTCATTCTATTGTATCTTTTTATTCATGATATAAATAAGATTATGTAACATGTATCAACGTCTTTCTAACAAGTAAAGATACAGAAACATATCTAGATAAATATTATTCAATTTCCAAGAAAAGTTTCCCAACGTGTTAGAGCTCTTTGCAGATTGGCAGTCAAATGGAATAAATGTATTTCCTTATTTTCAATTCTCAACTGGCTTTGCCATGCCATTGACAGCTTTATGCTGGTCTCCTAATCTTCTTACTCGATGAAGTACCTTAAGTCATTTAATTAGATAGTTGATTGTCACCCATGCTGGCAGATATGATGGCACTGAATAAACTGATTAACCACAAGTGACACAAACAAACATTTTTAAGCCAGTGCATCACACAACCAAGTAGAAAGTTATTTTGAAACTGTTTGGACTGCCAATCTTCAAACAGCTATAAGCATGTTATACACACATTTTCCATAAAGGCTAATAGACCTATTTCACTGAATGGTCTGAACATCTATCCCAAATACATGTAGCTTTCTCGTAATTCCTCATTTGCTTTTCATGCATAGGAGATGTATACACTCCAAATCCAAAACCACAACTTTTGAAAATTGACACTGAAAGGATGACCAAGTTATAATATATATATTATAGTATTAAAGTTACATTAAAATGCACTAAAAATACTCCAGCTTGCAGTCAACTTGGCCGGACCAATCATAGGCACCGGTGGGAAATCTCTTAGCTTATGGGATTTACGTATTCACTATTCCTCTAGCTGTTTGCTTCCGTAAAATTAAAAGTTTATCCCATCATAACCGCTCTGGAGCAATCCTCAAGACAATATAGCTACTATACAAGAATTTTTTTTTCAAATGAAATACAGGAAGAATCAAACTGCTGAAATATGGTAAAAGTTCCAATAAGCTCGATAAACACCATTTAATTTTACGTCTTAAGAAATATGCACATCTGGAAATAGGCTTCAATCAGCTGAAACAAGGCCTTTCAGCACTTCTTTAATTTTTATTCACAATTGGTTTGGTCACATTCAACGTGTTAGAGCTCTTTTCCTTTTAAGATGATAAAGTGAGTCAATCCCGTAGTTCCCGCTTTGAAGTCGTTGAAATGATCACTCCACTCTCAGATTCTGAAGAAATTTCACAGATATTGATTTTTCAATAAGTTTTCTGTCATGCAGAAGACGGACTCAATTCGGCAGACAAGAACATGGAAATGGAGTTATCTTAATCACAGCACTTCGAAGTGCAAATCATGCGAGTGTAAAACGATCGCACTTGCAATAAATGGATACTGTATTGAAATGACATTTCTTGGAGAGGTCTTGTCACAATTGACCAATTTCACTGATGGTTCTCTCATTTAACACTAGGGCACTTTTTGGTCCTTGGATAAAGAAGTTTTATCATTACTGAGATAATCATTCAGATTTTGTCATTGGTTATGTTGGACATTACACAGAAACATTATTAACTTATTATAACTGCCGGCAAATGTGAAGGTCTCTCTGACACATGTCCTTGCCACACATTATCCATTCGTTGAATAACTGATCTCTTTACACTCACATGATTTACACTCTGAAGTGCAGTGATTTAGATAACTCCATTCCCATGTTCTTTTCTGCCACATTGAGTCAGTCTTCTGCATGACAGAAAACTTATGGAAAAATCAATTTCTGTGAAATTTCTTTAGAATCTGAGACTGCATGGAGAGAGCATTTCAATGACTTCAAAGGGGGAGAAAACCCACTTTATTAAGATAAAAGGTATTGACACTTATAATTGATTTGGTCACATTCTGCTCTTTCTGATTAATGTGGCACTGAAATAGAGAATCCTGAAGTAAAGTTGTATGGTAAGCGAAATACTAGTCATAATTCGCATGGCATCTATAAATAAAGACCTTCAATTTGCCACAAATCCCTTCAAATTGACCAAAGAATATGAGGAGCACACAGTCCTGTTTGATCATGAAGAAAATAAGAAATTTCAGTTTTCTCTTATTAAGAGCATTGCATAGTTTCTAAATCAATCTCCAAGTCTAATAACTTGAAACTATTTATTAAACATATCACCCTCTGTATAACCAGTTCCGTATGTCTCTCTCTTGCTGTGCAACTATTGGCTCTCCCCTAGAACATCATTCATTGGTTTTTTTTTCACAGAATATTATTTCAAAGGCTACAAAATGCCTCTCAACACACCTTGAAGAACTTCTTCTTGCTCATTTTTCATTTCTCCTCAAGAAAGGATGAAAGAGTCCGGGGAAGCGATTGTGATGAAAGAATTCTTTGATCCAAAGGAAATTGAGAAGAATGATCTGGCAATGTTATTATGAAGCAATATTTCATGGAGAATAGCAGAAGTCCCATGTTTCATTCTTTATGTGCAGCTAATACTATCAAGTGATGTTTTAGCTGGCTTCATGCCTTGCTTCGAAAACTTTGTTTCATGGTTAAAACATTGATCAGAAATAGAAGTTCTATGGTATTTCTGCTGCTTCGTCAATAAGCAATGTTGATATCAAAATTCAGCACCATTTATGTGATTTTCAGAATTACACCCTTTAGTGATAAATCACGGCCAATGAGAAACTGTTTCCACAACCTGTCATCTTGGTTGCAAGAATATCTAGTGACAGTCAAATAAAGTTGAGTAATGTGCCCTGACCTTTCTGAATGATGGCACTTCATGACCGATATCCCTCCAGAAGGGGCTTGGATCTGATAATAGGTTCCCATGTTATCTTTTTTGACATGATAATTTGTAGTCAAAGCTAGCTAAGACAGCGCTCGCTGGCGCTGAGATGACATAGGCGATTAGATTAGACATTTGTTGGTTTTTCAACTTCCGAGGCTAATAACTTTATAACTACACATTTCCTGCAGATCCCCTTTGGCAAATGTTTAGAAAACATCTTTATCTCAATCTTTCAATCAATGTCAAGTGACTAACCTTCAGTTAAACGTCGATTCAAGGGGGAAATCCGCGAGTGTTTTTGCCACAACTTTGTTTGGCCATTTTGAGACTTTCAGCTAGTGGCCACCAGAGTTCGCGGCGCTCGCGGCGCCCCTAGTGGAGAAAATAAGGTAACTAAAAAACAAGCTTTCAGCTAATTTGCTTTGGCACTATTGGCAGAGATAGCTAGTGTAGAGTCAATGCACAACATTGATAGCAATTGAGGGTGTTAAATCCTTGTTCTAAAGTAATTAGAGAAGCACAATTGTCTTGATTCACACCATCCAAAGGTGTGAAGTATACAAAGTGCAATTAGCAAAATAATTGTGAAAAATAATTTATTTTCTAATGTTAATCTCTTTGATTGAAGTTTTTTCAAATATTTTTTTTATAGGTCTACTGTCTACATTGCTATATATTGCTTTACCATATTGGGAGTGAGCTTAGTAAAGTCAATTGATTGATTATTTCTTATCCATGATATTGAATCAATTTTAAGTTTTCCTTGAGCCAGAACCTTGAAAAAAAAAAAAAACTTTTCCTGAAATATCTTCGTGAATACCAGTAAAACAGCAAAATAAAATAAAATAAAGAAATCCACTTTTCTATCAAGCTTTGAAGTTTTATCCACACTACATAACTTACATAACTTTGACTATGTTCTGTGCTAAATCGAAACAAGAATCTGGGGATTAAAACCCTGGGTGCAGCAATTTTTGCATATTGTTTTTATTAAAGTTAGGATGTGTTTAGGACGCAACCATTTGTTACCAGGCCAGGGTGGGGGGCTTGGATTTTTTTACTAAATAATTTCTTGCTCAGTTTTGGTGAAATAAATAAATTCTTTTTGGCCAGACTTGAATAAAATCATTTCTGGTAGGGGTATTTCTTAACAAGTTGATGCTTGATTTAGGAATGAATATTCGGTAACTAAGCCTGCTCAAAATAAATAATTACTGCTGCCGACTGCCGTTATCATGAAATAAATAATTACCCCCTGATGAAAACTCCAAGCCCCCCTGGAAAACAAATGGTTGCCCCCTAAGGCCTGCTGCCCTCAACAACTTACTGGTGAGACATAGTTTAAACAAGGTAGTAGCACTCTTTAGAGTGCATAGGCCTGCCACCATTTTCTTGTCTTGTTTGTTTTGACATTGCATGCCTATTGTTCAATATTTCCAATGCGTTTTTACAGGTTAAAACCTATCTGGTAACATAATTTACACTTAATATAGTAGAAGTACATTTAAATACTCTTTCCTATAACATTTCTACAATAATTATCAGAATCGCATGGAATTTATCAGACAATCTCAGGCATCAAACACCTTCAAAAATATTTAATATTTTCTCCACCTCTATTACTGTACCTGTACAGTAGGGCTGCAACGGTTCACTACCTCACGGTTCGGTACTGTTTTCGGTTTGAGACCCACGGTTCGGTTTTTTCACGGTTCTTTTCAGATCGGCAATTAACTGCTCTTTTATGAATACTCTTCTCACAGAAATAAAACAATTAATGCAAGCATTCATTAATTAGGGGATGGACATTGGTTAGTTAATGAGTAATGTGGATAAGCCTCCTTTGTACAAAATAAATAAGTGTAATAAGGTCAAAACTGAATTACTAAAAATTATGAATTTCATATACAAATAACCTAAATCATCCATGCAAAAGATCAACAGCAAGTAATGCCATTTCTTTTTAGATCAATCACATTTCATTGAAGTGGCAGCTGATGTATTGAATGCTTGATTGATCTAGATACTTTTTGTTGCTATAGACAGGGCAGGCCTATAATTGCACTTTTGACTTCACACCTTTGCTAATTAGATTACTTGAAATAGTCTAGAGGGTAGAGTATCAATTGTAATTGACTTCAAAAGAGCTTGAACATTCTAATTGCTTCACACCAACAGCAGCTCAGCTGATTGCTCTGCTGCTCTGTGTCACTGAGTCAACAGTCAGCAGCACAGAGAACTCTGTGGTCAGCAGGTTAAACTTGCGCGACGGCGGCGCCCCTAGTGGCGGAAATTGGAACTGCGGTAAACCGAATTATTCGTCGTCGTGACGGTACGGTGTACCGTGACGCATTAAACCGCGGTTTATTCGTACCGCAATAAACCGTTGCAGCCCTACTGTACAGTATGGTAACATACCGCTGCCAGTGGGATGCCAAGGTGAATGAGTACAATATTATAATTTCTTTCTGCAGCAATTCTCCGGCAACTATGCCGCAATTCAGCTGCAATTTAACAACAAGAATCCGAGGATTCAAACACTGGGTTTAGCAATCTTTGAATGACTATTTATTATTATCAGTAAGATTTTTAAAGATGGGACATGTTTATTGCTCAATGACCTGACAATGAAACTCATTTTACATGAACTGTTTTTTTATTTTTATTTAATTTTGTATGCACAAATCATTAGGAAATATTTGCAAAGTACTCAATGAACTTCCCATTTTGCTCATACTCTACTGATTGAAAGAGGAATGCCTTGTCAGGTTTGTAGATATACCACTAAATTTTATGAACAGAGATACCACTTAAACTCAGTGACGTCACTAGGGGGTTGGTCTCGTGGTAGCGTGCTGGGCTGCTTATCGCTGGGTCCAGGGTTCGAATCCAGTTCTTGTCGGGTCACCTGGGCCTATGTTGGACGGCTGTTTCAATCATCCTTTGCCTCATTGCCGTTTCCTCCTACTATCCTAATTAGCCTTCCAGGTGCATAAATACATGACGTAAGGGACCGTTCAGAATTTATGACTAGGGGCGTGGGAGTTTTGCTGGAACTTCCGGTCAAAAATTGATACCCCCCCTTGAGTTTCATTCAGATTTTTAGTACCCCACCCTTAGGTTTCACGCGTATTTTTAGTATCCCCCCCCCCTCGACATGCAAAGCAATACACACAGAGTCCGCGAAAAGTGCTTTTGGTGCACAGGACATTCGGGCAGGTAGATTCTGAAGTTTACCAGCCCGAATAAGATTTTGTATGCCCGAAATTTTGATTCAAAAGCTCAACAGGTATGGAGTAAGTATCTCTTCAGAAATAGTAAGTTACTCCCTACTGTAAAATTTGAAATTTTGAGTTGGCTCAAATGATTGAGTGCGATGGTTGCACAATTTGTTTGAGCCATGATAGCTTGCCGTTTTGAGTTATGATAATCTTTATGTTGTTATAACTTGCAAACAACAAGCTATCTTGGCTCAAAGGAAGCTGCAGAATTCTGTAGGAGGCTGCTGAATTTCAAAAATTCTGCAGCCACCTGCAGAATTTCACCAATTCTGCAGCTGCCTGCAGAATTCTGCAGTTTCTTAAAAATTCTGCAGGAAGCTGCAGAATTCTGCAGTTATGCAGCTTGCTGCAGAATTTTTGGGAAACTGCAGAATTCTGCAGGCAGCTGCAGAATTTGTGAAATTCTGCAGCTTCTTACAGAGTTCTGCAGGTAGCTGTAGAAGTGCATAAAACCTCCCAAGCTGCATAACTTGTACAGTATTACAGATTTCACTGCAGAATTTTTTTCAGAAATGCTGCAGTGACAGAGGAGCACCAAAAACCCCGACCCGAAACCCGACCCCCAAACCCGAGCCCCGAACCGCTACCCCCCCCAAACCAACGTTTCCTAGGTAGCGGCAAGAACTTGATTTTTTTGAGAAACTGCAGAATTCTGCAGGTAGCTGCAGAATTGGTGAAATTATGCAGGTGGCTGCAGAATTTTTGAAATTCTGCAGCTAGCTGCGTAAGTGCATAAAACCTCCTAGGGGCAATAACTCCTACAGAATTACATATTCTGCTGCAGAATTTTTTCAGATACGCTGCTGGGCCAGACGAGCACCATTCCTGCAGAATTCTGCATAGGTGCATAAAACCTCCCAAGCTGCATAACTCCTACAGAATTAAATATTCTGTTGCAGAATTTTTTCAGAAACGCTGCTGGACCAGACGAGCCCCAAAAACCCCGACACCTGAACCGCTACCCCCCCCAAACCAACGTTTCCTGGGTAGCGGCAAGACCTTGTCAAAGAGGTCTGAACTTTGCAGACGCATTGCAATATAGGCTGAATGAAGTAACAGAGCTTCAAAAATCCTGCAGGGAGCTGCAGAACTGCAGAATTCTGCAGCTTAATGCTGAATTTTTTGAGAAACTGCAGAATTCTGTAGGTAGCTGCAGAATTGGTGAAATTATGCAGGTGGCTGCAGAATTTGTGAAATTCTGCAGCTTCCTGCAGAATTCTGCAGCTTCCTGCAGAATTCTGCAGCTTCCTGCAGAATTCTGCAGCTAGCTGCATAAGTGCATAAAACCTCCCAAGCTGCATAACTCCTACAGAATTAAATATTCTGCTGCAGAATTTTTTCAGAAATGCTGCTTGGCCAGACGAGCACCAAAAACCCCGACCCCCTCACCCGACCCCTGAACCGCTACCCCCCCCCCCCAACCAACGTTTCCTAGGTAGCGGCAAGACCTTGTCAAAGAGGTCTGAACTTTGCAGATGTATTGCAATAGGCTGAATGAAGTAACAGAGCTTCAAAAATCCTGCAGGGAGCTACAGAACTGCAGAATTCTGCAGCTTCCTGCAGAATTTTTTGAGAAACTGCAGAATTCTGCAGGTAGCTGCAAAATTGGTGAAATTCTGCAGGTGGCCGCAGAATTTTTGAAATTTTTGAAAAGCTACCTGCAAAATTGATGCAGAACTGCAGAATTGCTGCAGAACTGCAGAAAGAATGTACTCCTCCAATTCTGCGGCAACTATGTGGCAATTCAGCTGCAATGCTCCTTTACTTCTCCAGGAATTACGCACCAACTATGGGTGGATTGATGTTTACTGCTTGATGTCCTGTATTTATACACTTGGTAGGCTAATTATAATAGCTATGCAGCAGCTATGCAGCAGCTATGCAGCAGCTATGCAGCAGCTATGCAGCAGCTATGCAGCAACTATGCAGCAACTAAGTAGCAAAATCTGCAGCAACTATGAAGCTATTCTGCCCCAATTCGCCAGAAATTCTGCAGCTTACTCTGCAGCAATTCTGCAGCAATTCTGCGGCAATTCTGCAGCAACTATGCAGCAACTATGCAGCAACTATGCAGCAACTATTCAGCAACTATGCAGCAACTATGCAGTTCTCAGCAATTCTGTGGCAATTCTGTAGCAACCATGCATTAACTAGTAGTTCTCAGCAATTTTGTAGCATTAATGCAGAAATTATGCAGTAACTCCGAAGAAATACTGCATTAACTATGCAGTTCTGTCACAGTTCTGTCGCAGTTCTACCGCAATTCTGCAGCAATTCTTCATTGCAATGCAGTATTCAATTCTTCATTACTATGCATGAACTATGCAGTTCTCAGCAGTTCTGCACCAGTTCTACGGCAATTCTACAGCAATTCTGCCGCAGTTCTACCGCAGTTCTGCTGCTGAACTTCTGCGATTGTGCAGCAACTAAGTTGCAACTGCAGCAATTCTGCAGCACTTCTGCAGCAACTATGAAGCAATTCTGTAGAAATTCTGCAAAAATGCTGCGGCAACTTTGCATCAATTCAACAGCAACTGTGCAGTTCTGCAGCATTTCTGCAGCAACTATACAGTAATTACTAGGGAACTCTGTAGAAACTTTACAGCAACTATTCAGGAACTCTACAGAAACTACACCCAGCTGACAATGCAAGTAAAGTTCACGTGATAAACACGAGGGGAAACTGGCGAACATGACATAACTGAGAGTTATCACGTGTTTTTCTTCACGTGAAAAAACTCTCCAACATTTTCACGGGATAACCAAGTGATGAATGTCACCAGATTAACGCTTGACCATCTTCATGACATAACTGAGAGTTATCACATGTTTTTCTTCACGTGGTTAACTGGTGAAGGTTGCCCCCCAGAAATATAGATGGAGCCACCTGTACTAGAAACGCAGCTGTTTACCGAGTTCCACACTAAGTTTACTTTAACTTAGTTTAAACTAATTAAACAAATGATTATGATTTCTAAATCCGAATTAATGCACAGTTTTTGGTGGGATGAAGCTTATTAGCTGAAAAAGGAGTACATATTGGATATTATTACAAAAGACTAGTCATCCGAAATGTGAATCATGTACGACAACAATCCTTTATTCTGGTAACCCATTAAGAAGACTGAAAAGAGACTAACTGCATCACACTGGTTGTGACAAATTTTCAGCAAGTTCTTGTGGCTTTACTTCAGCCCCACAGCTATTGAAAGCATTCTCCCTCCACAGAGCTTCACTTCATTCAAACTCTGCTTGCCAGGGTACCAAAAGTCTGGGGTGTCATGAATATGCATGAATGGAAGGTGTGGCTGAGCTGCACCAATCAGCACCCCTCAGTAACCCCATCTGCACCCCTCAGCATCCCAACCTCCTGTAGGTGCCCCATTTCCGTCGCCGCTGGCTGGCAGCCAACACCCCAGGTTTAGGCAGGGCTGGCAATCAGGGCTTGGTTAGGAATCCCTGAGTCATGAGGATGATTGAAAGGCCAATATATTGCTTGAAACAGTCCAAGTTGACTGGCTTGACGAAGAGCCATGTTAACCAGTGGGAGATTTTGCCTCTTCTCAAATAATTTTAACTGGTGATCGATCCGAAGATTGCCCCCAGAAATCACGTGGTTAATTGGTGACAAAATCACTTGGTTAGCGTTTGCAATAACCTATCAGTTTTCCACGTGATAACTGAGGGGCAATTTCACGTGATAACTCTCAGTTAACCACCAGTTTTTGTCAGCTGGGCAGCAACTATTCAGGAACTCTACAGAAAGTCTCTCAGCAATTCTGCAGCAACTATGCAGCAATTCCACAGCAATTCTGCAGCAATTCAAAAGCATTGCTGCTGTACTTCTGTACTACAGGACTTATGCAGCAGCTATGCTATGCTGCCAATCTACAGCAACTAAGTAGCAAACTCTGCAGCAACTATGAAGCTATTCTGCACAAATTCACCAGAAATGCTGCAGCTTGCTCTGCAGCAATTCTACAGCAATTCTACAGCAACTATGCAGCAACTATGCAGCAACTATGCAGCAACTATTCGGGAACTCTGCAGAAACTTTACTGCAACTATTCAGGAACTATGCAGTAACTCTCTCAGCAATTCTGCAGCAACTATATATATGCAGTAATTCCACAGCAATTCTGCATCAATTCTGCATCAATTCTGCATCAATTCTGCATCAATTAAACAGCATTGCTTCTGTACTTCTACAGGACTTAAGCAGCAACTATGCCGCAGTTTTCCAGCAACTATGCAGCTACTATGCAGCAGCTATGCAGCAACTATGCAGCACCTATATGCAGTTACTATAGGAATTTCTGCCACTTTTCTGCACCATTTAGCAGTCCTTAGCTGTTTTGCAGCAGTTTTGCAGAAACAATGTACGAACTAAGCAGCAACCATGCAACTGTTTTCAAGAAAATTCAGCGGTTCTGTAGTAGCTATGTCACAACTGGGCAGCTATTCTGCACCAATTCGGCTATGGAAGGCTGAAATTCTGCAGCAATACTGCACCAATTCTTCAGCTACTCTACAGCAATTCTACATCAATTCTACAGCAATTTTGTAGCAACTATGCACATAGTATGCAGTAACTATGCTTCATAGAGCTCTGCTGAATCGTTTCTGTTGCATTTCTGCAGCAGTCTTGCAGTAGGTATGCCACAACTCTGCTGCAACCATAGAAATACATAGAACGGACATGAGGCTCTAGCAGATGAAGCAACCAAATCCACCATCTTGGAACTGCCTGGCAGCCTGGCATTTGGTAACCGTGACGTCACCAATAATAGTGACATCACTAGTAACAAAGGCATCATGTCACGTCACAATCAGCCAAACACAACATCTTGTTGCTCCTGCTGTGACGTCACAATGATGTCATGTCTCAGGGCAGTTCCAATATGGCGGATTTGGTGACCTCATCTCGAGGTGGCGTCATATACAGCCTCATGTCCGTTCTATGTATTTCTATGGCTGCAACGCTGCAGCAACTCTAGAAATTCTGCAGTAAGCCAGTAACCCTGCAGAAATTCTGTCAAAGTGCTGCAGCACCTTTGTAGCTACTTTTCGGCAATTCAACGGCAGTTCTGCAACAATGCTGAACTTCTACAGGAATTATGCAGCAACTATGCAGCAAATATCAGTTCTGCCACAGTTGTGCAGCAAATATAAAGCAATTCTGCAGCAATTCTGTAGCAACTATGCTGCAACTTTGCAGCTCTTTAGTGCAGTTCTGCGGGAAGCTGCAAAATGCTGCAAGAACCTACAGTTCTGCAGTTTCCTTCAGAATTAGTTGTCCTCTGTCACTGCAGTATTTCTGAAAAGTATCTGCAGCAAAATCGGTACATAGGAATTATGCGGCTGTGGTGATTTTATGCACTTCTGCAGGAAGCTACAGCATGCTGCAGGAAACTGCAAAATTCTACAATTGTCCTACAAAATTGCTGGTCCTCTGTCACTTCAGCAATCTGAAGCTGAAGGAAGCGGCATAATTCTGCAGTTCTGAAATTTTCTGCAGGAGTTCTGTAGTTTTCTGCATGATTTCTGCTACTCTGTTACTTCTTGCACCTGTGTATGTGCATCAATTTCAGAAGTCTAAGATCAAGGTCTTGTGGCTACTGAGGAAACATTTATTTTTGGGTGAGGGGGTCAGCACGTTTTGGGTTTGGAACTTTGGATGGTTCTCTGTACATGCTGTAGCTGCTGTATATCTTTAGCAGTTTCTTCAGCAAAATCTGTAGCTTACACTTCTACAACAAGCTGCAGAATTCTGCAGCTTTTTGTATAATTCTGCTGGAAATTGCAACATTCTGCAGCTTGTTGTAGAAGTATGCAGATTTTTCTGCAGAAATTGCTATATATTTAAAGATATGCCACTGCTGTCAGAGGACCAGCCAAACACCCGACCCTCTCACTCTCAAATCAATGTTTCCTGGGATATGGTAAGACCTTAGTTTAAGAGTTCTGAAATTGATGCAGATACATTGCTGAAAGCTGCCGGAAGTAACAGAGGTGCAGAAAACCTCCAAAGTTGCATAATTCCTACGGAAGTATACCGTTTTTTCTGCAGATGGGGTTACTACCCCTTCCCTCTCACTACCCCTTTCCTCTCCATTGTCCTTCCCTGTCCCTCCTCCCTTCGGCTTAGCCCTGGACCCCTGTAGGACAGGGGTCATGAATCGTCCCATTGAAAAACCATGAGATTTGAAAGAAAGGGTTTGGGAGAATTCAATTTTCTCTGTTAGTTTTTCACTTATGCCAAAATCAAAAACACATACTGAAAATAGACAAAATTTGCTACTGAAGGCACCTATTTCCACTAATTAAGTATTCCTGATACCTGCTGACTTACCTTTTGAACTCCAAAGAGGAGATTTCATCCTTACACACTGAGAAAATGGCCACTCATGATTGGTCCATAAAGAGTGATGTCATAACAAATGCCTATGACATCATATATAGGTACTTTTAGTGACATCACAATGGTGACATGACACATCAGAGTGATTCTCTCACAATTTTGTGACCTTTTCCTCCTTTTACATCAAGTGTTGTGAACTCAATCTTTGTGAAAAAGCTTTCAAAAGTTGTGCCGTCAGCAGTAAAATATATAGGCTACCCAAATCCAAAATTTCATAAAATTTGGATAAGTATTGTTAGATCTAGAGCAATTCTCCTTATACCATGTCAAAATCTCAAGAATTTGAATGGGACGACCAATGACCCATGCTACGCATGGGTCCCGGGGCTACTTCTGGCTGCTCTTTCCCTGTCACTGCTTCTTCCCTCTTCCTGCTCCTTCCCTCATCCTGCTCCTTCCCTCTCACTGCTCCTTCCCTCTCACTGCTCCTTCCCTCTCACTGCTCCTTCCCTCTCACTGCTCCTTCCCTCTCACTGCTCCTTCCCTCACACTGCTCCTGACCTCACAATGCTCCTCACATCACACTGCTCCTTCCCACAGGGGCTCCTGAACCAAGTTTATGCACATTCATTGTAGAATAAGTTAACATCATGTACATTGGTTTAGGAGCCCTGTGCTCCTTCCCTCTCACTGCTCCTTCCCATAGGCATACGGCACGCGCAATTTTTTGGGGGGGGGGAGGCGACATTTGCCCGAATTCAAGATCTAGTTTTAGTACCATTTCAAATGAAATTGGCTAGAAATCATTAATTTTCAATAGTGTTTATTTTAATCATCTGCCCAAATTTTTCAGTGTTTTTGCCCGAATCTTACTGTTTCTCAAACTTTTGGGGGGCCACCGCCCCCTTCCTTCCCCCCCCTGATACGCCTATGCTCCTTCCCTCTCACTGCTCCTTCCCTCTCACTGCTCCTCCCCTCTCACTGCCCCTTCCCTCTGACTACCCCTCCCCTCTCACTGGCCCTTCCCTCTCACTGCTCCTTCCCCCTCACTGCTCCTTCCCTCTCACTGCTCCTTCCCCCTCACTTCCCCTCTCACTGCCCCTTCCCTCTGACTACCCCTCCCCTCTCACTGGCCCTTCCCTCTGACTACCCCTCCCCTCTCACTGGCCCTTCCCTCTCACTGCTCCTTCCCTCTCACTGCTCCTTCCCTCTCACTGCTCCTTCCCCCTCACTGCTCCTTCCCTCTCACTGCTCCTCCCCTCTCACTGTTACTTCCCTCTCACTACCCCTCCCCTCTCACTGCTCCTTCCCTCTCACTGCTCCTTCCCTCTCACTGCTCCTTCCCTCTCACTGCTCCTTCCCTCTCACTGCTCCTTCCCCCTCACTGCTCCTTCCCTCTCACTGCTCCTCCCCTCTCACTGTTACTTCCCTCTCACTGCTCCTTCCCTCTCACTGCTCCTTCCCCCTCACTGCTCCTTCCCTCTCATTGCTCCTCCCCTCTCACTGTTACTTCCCTCTCACTACCCCTTCCCTCACACTGGCCCTTCCCTCTCACTACCCCCTCCCTCACACTGGCCCTTCCCTCTCACTGCTCCTTCCCTCTCACTGCTCCTTACCTCTCACTGTTACTTCCCTCTCACTGCTCCTTCCCTCTCATTACCCTTCCCTCACACTGGCCCTTCCCTCTCACTGCTCCTTCCCTCTCACTGCTCCTTCCCTCTCACTGCTCCTTCCCTCTCACTGCTCCTTCCCTCTCACTGCTCCTTACCTCTCACAGTTTGTCCGCTACCGTAAAGTTGGCAATCTGGGGTAAAGTTGGCACCCTATTTTGACCCTTTTCATGGCAGAAATGCCAATTTTTCTTCACTGTCTCACGTATGGCAACTTTCCAAAGATAACTTTGTCAGTGGGAAATTTGGCATTTTTCCATTAAGTGGGTCAAAATAGCGCGCTATTAAACTTTAATAAATCATTGGACCTGGAAGTCAGTAATTCTCATAGAAATGGCTTATTCCTGTCACTACACACTCTCACACTTCCTTCCGGTCATTACACACTCCCTCTGCTCATTCCCTGTCACTACTCAATTCCATCCTAATTATTATTTATTAATTTAATTTTCTTTCTTCACAAATTGATTTTATGGTTGATGGTTTGAAAAAAATCAAGTGGGTTTTTTTTTAAAACTTCTTTAGATTAATTTGTGGTTCTCACATGCAAGCAAGCATTTTTCAATTTTAAATCTAATTTGCTAAAAACTATTAATTTCGAGTGAGCGAAAATATGAAAAGCTTTTTATATAGCTTGAATCTTTTCTGCTTGAAGACATCACATGAGTCTAGGTAGATTTTTGCACATACAGTCACAATGTCTGCGTTTGTCTGCTCGGCCAGAGTGTCCAACCGTACTGGTTGCTCTAATGATCTACTGCAGGTGGACATGTTTTGGATTGTGCAAATATTTCTTTTTTTAGGCGTCTAAAATTATTAAATTTTTGGCTTTGCAGTGTCTTTGTCTAATCAGTGTTGTCCTTTTTGTTCCAATGCATGTATGCCCCATGAAAAACTGCATTTCAAACATTTTATGTTGTCATTTTGGATTTAAGAGAAAACAAATTTAAATTGAGAGATCAAATGCTGGGACCAACAATGTTATCCAGAAAATTAGCCTCTTTATTTTTGGTACCTAATCAAAACAGGTGCAAAAATCAAGAAATGGCAATCACGGAAGAAAATTTCACGTCACACTGTAATTTTTGTAATTATTCATAAAATAAACAATCGTTTCTGTGTGTTTTCAATATTCATCTCATACATTCAGATTATTCTTATAATATCCGGTAAAGACGTAGGCAAACTTTCCTAGCAATTGCTCATTGCTGTACACCAACCATTTCCATAATATCCAACCCTAAAAACAAGAGGTTCAGGTGTTTGGGACCCCACAAAATAGATCACAACTTTCTGTTAACTTTGTGGTATTATATTATCCTATATATATAGATATAACTTTTATTTATTTATTTAGCAGCCAGCTTTTATTTATTAATTTTTGCAGCCAGATCCTATAACTTAGGGTTTGATCACCCATCACATTGGGGCAACCATTTAATTTCCACAGGGACATTTTCCTTGGCGAGAAATTATTTATTTCACATTAACAGCAGCAGTGACTATTCATTTCGAGACCCTTTTAAGAAATACCCAAACCAGAAATAATTTATTTCAAGACCAAAACTGGCCAAGAAACTGTTTAATTGAAAAATAATTCTAAGCCCCCTTATTAAATGGCCGCCCCCTTAGTGAACTTCACAAAAAACGATAAATTATTAATTATGTCAGTTTCTTTTTTCTATTGTGTATTTGTATGATTAAGTGTAATTATTTTGTGTACTCTGGTTGGTTAATGCACTTTTGAGCTTTTTGAGGGCTACACTGCTATTCCTTCAAATGATGCTGTATTAAAGGCAGTTCTGTATATTTCATCCAAATTTTCGACATAAGGCTTCCAAGAAAATATGTCAAGGAATTTTCTTTTTTCAGGGGGGTCGGTGTATTTTTTATTAGAAAAAAATGCTATTTTTAGCTTATAATCATCTTCACAATGTCAAGGTCCCACTACCGCTTCACGCTGTGCCAGCGCTCAGGTGACTTTGCCAGCAGGAGAATGGCTTATAATCTGAAGAAACACTCAAACTAAAAGCCGAGTGATGAATTTAATGGTAGAAATGCAAATAAAGCTAAATAAGGTGTCCAATGAAAGTAGAGAAGCAGCACTATATATATGCTGGAGGCGCTTTTTAAAATTTTAAATTTTAATCCCAGTTCCACGGGGTTTTAGCTGAAACTGAGACATTTTTGGCATCTTTATTGGGCAAAAAAAAAATACTCAAACCAAAATTTTCAAAAGCGCCTCTAGGATCATATAGTGCTATTTCTCTGCTTTCATTTGACACCTTATTTGCATTTCTACTATTAAAATTCATCCCTCGGCCTCTGTTTTATTGTTTTATCGGATTTTAAGCTAAAAATAGCATTTTTTCCTATTAAAATATGCAGTGACCCCCCCGAAAAAATTTTTCCTCTTGACATGTTTTATTAGACTCCTGATGCCGAAAATTTGGAGTAAAACTGCACAAATGCCTTTAATTGAGCATCATTTAAGACCAAATCAGTTCTGTCCAGAAAAGCTAAAAAGTGCATTAACCAACCAGAGTAGGCCTTCCAATAAAATTACATTCTGAATTATTTTATATACCCAGGTATATGCTTTTTGTTCATCTGTTATTGCCCCTTCCCTTCCTCTCTCCTCTGCTGCCCCTGCCTTCCAGCCAGAACTGTCCATTTCCCTGCATCTGTTCCCCCCATCAGTGCCCCACGAATAAACAAGGAATCCCCGTAGGGGCCTCGGGGAAGCCCCTATGACGTCACGGCAAATGTCGCGCTTCAGAGGGAGAGAAAGTTGACAAAAATGCATGGAGATTACAGCCTTTGAAACACAGTAATCCTCGTGGTATGTGTTCCGTTTTTGATTGAAAGTTGGAGATAAACTTTTCTTCTAAACATCTGCCAAAGGAATTTGTGATATTCACTACGATTCCTGAGATATTTGGGTCGCAAGCCAAAGAGCCCGTATTCCGTTGATCTAAAGGCCCCAGATGCCTGTGCCACGGCGTGCGTGGCTCACCTGTGCTAAGTCAAAGCCACTTGTTTTGACGTACTGGAGTCGATGAACCCTAAAAACAGTGTCAATGGCCTCTAACTACTTGCTTGGCAATTATGCTGATCAATGCAGTCTGCAGTGGCCCGGTTGCATGTTGCAGCTTGCACTAAGTGGGTACGAGTTCATTTTAATGCAAACTGCGATTTTACATTTGTTTGTCATGGATCAAACTTGCTTTAAGATATCCAATGCTTTTCAATGCCAGAAAAAGGCTGTGGTGTTTACGCATAATAAATCCCCTTGTTTAAACAATTTCATAATATGAACCTCAACTTTTGAGATGAGATGCATGGTCGCCACTGAATAAAGCTTTTGTTAATGTGCCTTGATCTGTAAACCTTTAAAATTGTCATTTCGCTTCATTAAATGTCTAATTATGCAGACAATTCTCATATTCAGTGGATTTTATTATATTGCATCTCTCAACAAAGCAATGCATATGCAAACAACCAAGAGGCATACTGGTGGGACCCAGTGAAATTAGCTGTCCAACAAATGACATATCACACTCTTGGGGGTTACATATGAGTGGCCCAAGCACACAACCCATTTTGCAAGTTGTGATTGCATTTGATTGATCTAAAATGACATGGCATACTATGGACACATATTATACTTATTTTCTGAGCATTAAAACTTCATTGCCAATGCAGTGATTAATATTCTGTTATTACAGATCTCGTATAAGTGTGCCATGTTCCATGTGAATATATGCACAGATGATGTCAGTATTGCAATGTACTCCAAGCTTGAGTGTTGATTCCAACTGCTGCCAACAAGTCAGGCTTATGGGCTGTCTAAGTGTGAATAACAATTGATTAATCTGCACTCATTGGTATGGCTGTTTGATGCAGTTGGAGCAGGTGAAACTGATATGTTTGAGCCACTTGCTTGATCCATCATGTACATTCATGGTGTCCTGTTGTGAAATTTCACTTTGAGGGCTGCACCTTGTGGCTTTTCAGACTGATAGGTGAGATCTGCGCCAAACAAACTGTTCAGAATTGATGACTGGAATGGGGAAGATGGGGAGATTTTTTGGAAGTGAACATGGCGGTGTTGCATGGGCATACCGGAGGACGAGAAAAGGAGGGGGGGTAGTAGCTCCCCAAAAATTTGGGAAAAGGCGAGACAAGGAGGCTATGAATTCGATCATCAAATAAACATTATTGGAAGCCAGTGATAAGGATGCCCCCAAGTAAAACACCCCCATCCCTCCATTAGGTCTTAGATTCTGAATGGTTCCTCAGTATATTATTTTTGCCAAGACAGAGCAGCATATGATAACCTCTCAGACCAACAAATGAATGTGAGGGTGAATGAATTTGCTTTGTTATAAAAGTGCTAAAACTGATAACAGTTATACACAAATCCATACATTATATATAGCTGGATGTTGTAACTTTTGGATTTATTCAAAACATCAAACTGAATAATCAATGTTGAGCAACACTCTAACAGCTTATTGTGGATTTGTAATGGTGTGATCAGTATAATGGGTTCCAAGTGACACAGCTGAGACTGCGAATATACCAACTGTGAAATCATTATGCTGATACTGACATCACGAGAGCACTGTGGCAGTTCAAAAGAACATGGCACACTAATATGAGATCTGTAATAATAAATTGGGCATGAAAATGCACTTGATACACCCTGTGTTACCATATTCTATTTTTCTGATGACATGCAGTCATTAATTTGGATTATTTGGATTCACCACAAATGTTAACTGACCGGTTGTGTAACTTAAAATTTACATAAACTTTGGGTTTTGCTTGTGTATTTCCAAAAACACATTTTGCGATTAATTTTTGTGTTACTTTGTTTTGATTCTTCCCAGAGGCAATGACAACTTAAACTTGTACACATCTATTTTCTATCAAATAATTTATTACTGTTATTAATCTATAGCAATTAAGGATTCTTACAGTATGAAAGAAAACGAATTTAATTCAAGTTTACTCTGCCAAATCTTGCTCATTTGCATGCTGCTTGTGGTCATTTACATGGCCAGTACTTCCAGACTGCTGCATTACATAAGCAATCTTATCAAAAGTGGAGAAAAACTTTACAAACTGAATTGATATCTTGGACATATCAATGAGCATTGAGTACTGAGTAAGGCATGATGACTGCAGCTGTTCCTCGTCTTAATTGACAATCTGCGTACTTCTATTATTGAATTCGTAAAATTTGGAAGTGTCCTTATTGGATGACTCCGTGTTGAGAAAATCGATTGAAACATTTCACAAGAATAAAATTGTAACATAATTACAGTTTCACATAAAATCCATGCCTAAGGATACTTCCAATATGACGAAAGATGAAGTCATTGAAAGAAAGTTTATAGATATTGCTTTCACCTTGGACTGTGTGAGCAGTAATCCAGTATGGAAGAAAACCAATATGCATTGAGCAAGCAGCTGCCTTCATGACTTATTCATTGACTTCTGGCAGAATTGCTCCAGCCTGCTTTTTATGCAACAACTTTCCATTGAACTTTCCAAGGATTTTCGAAATAACTTCATACATTCTTTTCCTTAACCGATTTGCATTTTATTATCTGTTATATAAAGTATCTTATTATAATGACACTAAGATGAAGTTTTTCTGGTGCAGCACATTTCCGTTAAAATTTACACATGTGAAATAATACCCTCTTGGTCATATTATTCAGAATGAAGCTGTTCTGGATAATATATAATATATAATGTTAGATGATATAGCCAAGTTGTTGCCATTGGTATACTGATTCCGCATATCGCGCTGCACTGAGACTCTGTTTTCCACAACCTGTCACCATGTTTGCATTTATATTATGAGAGTGTTCACTAAAGTTGAACGATGTGCCCCAACTTCAATGAATGATGGCACTTCAAGATCAATTTTGCCAAGAGAGTGGCTGATATCTACAAAGATGTGACTAAACATGAACTGAAAATTGTTGCCTGTGACTTAATGTCACATTTATGATATTAAGCCTAGATGATTGAAATGATGTATACACAAAGATTCCTTCACAAACTATAATGGTTCATATTAAAGTAGCCTATTGTAATTTTGAGCAATTCAACAGACTTGACTTTATCACCTTATTCAGTCGAAATCCTCCTTTTTACTATTAGCCCAGACATTGTATATTCATGTTCAGAAATTAAACCACATTTAGAAATTGCAATTTTGCAGAACACGGCTGAATTCTACAGTTCAATAATTCATTTGATCTCTCAATAAGACAATGCATACACAAACAATTGGAAGGCATATTGTTGGCACTCTAGGAAATTAACTGTCAGTCAAATGACACATCTATCTCAGGAGAGTTGCGTATGAATTGCCTAAACAGACAACTCATTGTGCCTTTATTGATTGCATGCATTTGAAAGAGCTGAATTTAAGGGTGTGTCTCTTCATGCATCAAAATACTCAACATTTGAAACAAGCTGCATCACTTTAACATACATGACCAAGTGACCATGCATCAAACATAAAAAATGATGACTTTGTCATAAAGGAAACATTCTTTACTACAAGAATGACAACTTATTATGAAGTTATGGTGATCATTAAAGCTGCTGCTAGCTGCTTTCCCAATAATGTCAATTTTTTTCACCTATTCCAATGTAACACTTTTGCTCTCCTTTACACATTGTAATCGAACTACATACCTGAATTTTCATTGAAGCGAATACATTATTCAAAGGTGACAATTACGGATTGCAATTTTAGTTACATGTCACTAACTGAAACTTTGCAAAACTATGTATATCATTTATTATTGTTTTTGTAACATAGGGGTGACATTCCCATCATGTTAGGATCAGTATTTATACTGCAGTTACTGACAGATTTGACTGCTGCCCCAAAAATCCCCTCTAGCAATAAATCAGGCAGCGTTCTCAAACTGTTTCCACAACCTGTCATTTCAGTTGCAAGAATATCTTGTGACAGTCCAATAAAGTTGAGTAATGTGCCCTGACCTTTCTGAATGATGGCACTTCCAGACCAATTTTGGAAGGTAATTGTTGGTGATCTGTAAAGAGACCAAGAAATTTCTTTCCATAATGTCCATATGAAATGACTGCTTCCATAAACTGTTCTGAGGAGTCAGCCTGCTTCTTGGCTTTTTAGGAAACTATCATTCAACTGCTTGTTTTCCACCTACAATTGTTACACATTTATAGTAACTGGCCTTAGTTTAATGGCATGAGAAAAGGCCTATACATGTATTGTTGTCATAAAGCAATGATCCTCTATTAATTCACATACCTGTAATTGTGATTTATGATATTGACCTGGGTCAATCAATCACTTTCCATTGACATCTTGAAGACCTCAGAGATAGACTCTTAAAGCAGTCTGGATGGAATATGAATGGAAATATTGATCTTCATGATGATTTTTTGTTGTGTCAAGGATATTGTACATAGTTGAACTCAATGATAATACTACAGTTTTTAAGACATTATAATGGTCCGTAAAAGGTAATTTTAAAGAAAACATGTAGCACACAAGAGTTTGCCCTGTATTCTCTGATCTTCCTGAGCCATAAACAAAACATTTCATCTTTTAGGACAGAAATGAAAAGAAACCTCACGACTGTGGCATGTCATCTCTATAAATAAATTTTTTTGCAAAAATGTTACAAATTATATTTCAGGAATCCCACATTCGCTGAAGCGTTAAGCAAGGATTTATATTATCTCATCAGCTCTTGTCATATTTTCACGTTTGGCATATCTAATACAGATGTTTCCCAGTCTAAAAATTAGAATGTTCATCGAATTTTTAAATGGCCAAATGACTCCTTTTCACAATCTACCAAGTAACAACTTCAACAACTGATTTAACATCGTATCATATAGTAAACACTGACATTGTTACTTATAAGTCATACCAGGAAGTGTCTATATTGAAGAGTAATCTCCAATTTATATTGAAGTCAGTTTAGCAATATGTGTACATGAAGTGCAGCTGCAAATGAGCCTGTACATATTTTTGCTGTGACAATGGATGATTTGGGGTTGACATACTGTGTTTCTGAATATCTGATGCTATCCAAGACAGGGAGGGAAAAAGGTAATAAGACCATGGATGATTGAAACGGCTGTTAAAAATAGGTCCAAAACTGAAGTTGTTTTGTGCAGTTGAAAAACCTGTTTAAAATGACTCATTTTAGATGAAAAAAAGGTGATGTTAGCTAGTATTTTCACAACAATGTGCCCTATTTGCAAAAGGCAATCAGTTATTATCCTTCCAAAAAGTATGTAGAAAGTGATTTTTTTCTTGTAATGTTGAAGTGTGACATCATATGGCAGATCCCATAGGTTAGCATTGAAAATCAGGTGTTCTATGAGAGGTCACAGGCTGTTCAGCCAATCATGGCTCACTCTGCATAGTATGTCATATCAAATCTGTGAGGTAGTAGGCATATGACTTAAAGCCATGTCTGCAGAAAAGAAACACTGAAAGATGAGGCCAGCAGGGACGTATCTACAATGTAGAAATGGCCCGGGGGGAAATAACATTTGGTGAAAATGCAGTGCTCTGCATTTCCTGTCTCTTCCATGATAATTTTGGGGATGAGCGATAAGGGGCTTGCCCCTCAACCCTGAACCAAGGGCATACAAAAATAATGATCATAATTTCAAAAATATATAATACACAAGGGTGAATCCATCCAACAAAAAATGTGTAGCTGTGTATCCCCTTCTTGGGACACCCTAGCTTTGCCACTGGCAGCAAACTGTAAACAACATTCAGATTAGACAGTTTATGAGTATCATGAGTAACAGTTATTTATTGAATTTCACAGTTTGTAATTATTATTATTATCATGTTTATTCGTACAGAAATTCAAGTACATGGTAGGTAAATTTGAAATTTAAAAATTTAAAATTAGTTTATAGTTAAAAATTCAATTAGTGTCTCTGTTTCGTCCCTTGTCAATTGGCTTTCAAGCAGACTGTCTCTCATCTGTGACAGTTCGATTACAGTGTGGGCTATTATTTTTGCATTGTCATCATTACAATTTGAGCATTCGAATCTCAAGAGACCATCAAGTCTGCTGGATGTCAATGCTTTTAAGTCAGTAATCTTCTTCTTTTACTCAGTTATGCTTGATAAAACATTCATACTATGTCACATACCATATATGGCTATTCTCCACACCACATCATACACCAACACTGCTGTTGTTGTTGTTGTTGTTTTCTTGTACGACCCAACACTGCATCACATTCCTCACCACAGCCAATCACTATGTCTCAACAGTGTGAGGTCACATACCAACTTTGCAAGATTTTTCAAATTCTACATACTTTTTGGAAGGATAATAATGTTGCTTCAATTTAGAAATTCGAAAGTTTTTGCAAAGCAAAATTTCTAGCAGATGCAAATGCCCTGTTTTTCACATTAATGGAATGAAATTCACATTTTACACAACAAATACAATTCCTTGAAAGCATAAACATACTGATTATGCCTATACACAAAAATGAAAACTATGCAAATTCACTGTGTCAAATATGAGTATTTTTTAAGCATAGTAAGTGTATAGACAACACAGGCGGATTACACCTCAGACTCGAAGGTGGAATTTACATGTATGTTGCACCAGGAGTAACTAATTTGACGTGTAGCCTCCCGAGACCACCCAACAGCAGTTGGCAGACCTGAGCAGACTACACATTACGTTTTGGCTACAGCTCCTCATTTAGAGGGACCGTTCAGGGATAACGTTTGGCCGTTTTACCATTCAGGGATCAAGCTTTTGTCGATCAACCTTTTGTATGTTAAACTCCAAATGCAGGATTCAAGTGAATCTTTTCAGGATGAATAACAAAATGTCACTTTGGGCCACCATAAAGGGCTTTAACGAAATCTTGAAAAACCTACTGAGATGCTTGAAGGTTTAAATATGCTGGAGCCCATCAGGACTGGTTTACACATGGCTGAAGGACTTCTTCATATACCTAATGTGGGCAAAATATAAAATTAAACAACTTAGAAACAGAACATCGTGCACAGTGAGTGGCTTATTTGATGTATGACCTGGTAGACACCCGCTTGTTGACCTGACCGGACTGCAAGGAGAAAAAAAGAAGAGGGCTCTATGGAATGGTATGTGGTAAGAAAGTTAAAAGTAGTATTCGGTAAGAGCATTCTTGTTACTATTACACAATGCCATAGTGATTCCATGATGTGTCATCGATATAAAGCTATGAGACCAAATAATACCTTAACATATTAATTCTAATTACGACATGCTTGATATCATTGGGATTATTGATTGATATATTTGTATATGAAGTAAGATACCATTATTTCAGACGGCTAGCATCAGATAAACTACATCTTCCAGCAGCGGCCTCACAAGCTCAACCATATCTTTCCAGGCCAGGGACCATGTTTCTCTACTTGGGGCTTCAGACGCTCAGGGAAACCTTTCATCCAGAAGTTACTTTCTTTGATAACGCTGTCTCACTTCCGAAATGTCATCAGTCACTTCAAAGGAAGCCATCTGCCACTCTGCTCGCTAGGACATCTCAGCACTTTGAAGAAACTGCCAGACAGGGATTTCTTCTGCGCACCGAGAGATTTCCCAATCAGTTATATCTGTAATTGTAGCTCTATGATTCTTTGATAGTACAAATCACATGTATTTGTTTTATTTTTCTAGAGAAGAAAAACCATGAAATAGAAAAAAAAATGTTTCCAACTCCTTGAGCATGTATTTCTGCTGGCAAACATTTTTTGACAAGTATTTCATTAATATAAATAGGGTCATTTTAAATTAAATGATGCAGATGAATATCTTTCTTACTGGCTCCCTTCTTTTGTGATAACTTGGTTGAATTTTCGACATCAACCTCAAAATAGATACACAGAAAGTATTACGATGTACGTATGTCCATAAATTCCATTCATTATTTATTACCAAGATATGCAAAAAGTAGAAGAATGAAAGATAATATAATACTGAATTTCCCAGAGCTTGCATCCTGAAGGCCTACTAGTTCAATGAAGTTTCCTGAAGCTGCTCAAGCGACTGTCGAGCATGTCCAAATAATCCAACAACATAACTTGTCTGTGTCTTTTTGAAGGCAACAGATATACTATCTTTAATGCTGTACATCAGATTGGGATGTGTCTGGCAGTGCAGGTGTGGGCATGATCCATATATTTTCTTCACTCTCTCTAGCTAATATAACCTTGGGCAATGTTCCGCTAGTCTCTGCCCATGGGCGCCGTTCTATGGCTGCCCTGAGCTGTATCATTGTGGAAGGCTCACCACAAATTTCGTGCCTGCATCGCAGGGCATGACTGACAGTATTTACAATTTACAATTACAATATATTTGCCTTAAAACCATTCAGAAAAAAATTCAAATTTTTGTGTTGGTCCTTGGACTATATAGACAGCCAATACAGGTTACACCTTGCACCCCTCAGAGCAGTTTACATGTATGCAACACCCTGAGTAACTAATTTGATGTGTAGCCTCCTGAGACCACCCAACATCAGTTGGAAAACCTGAGCAGACTACACACAATGTCTCATTTAGAGAGATCCTCAAAGGATAGGGTTTGGCTTTGTTAGTATTCAGAGATAAAGCTTCTGTCTACCACCGTTTTAGACATATCCCACAAGCCAAAATAATCATCCACACTCAGGGAACAATAGCAAATGTTACAAAAGCTGATGTTCCTTATCTCTATGAGAAATTTATGCACAGAATTCAGGTGAAGCTTAAATGAATTAAGAATGACAATACTTGGTGACTAAAATTGCTGTTGATAATTGTTAAGAGACTCCGGTGTAAAAGATTAACATCTTCATTATGTTGGAACTGAACAGGCCCAGTTTACAGAGCTGCAGGACTTCTTCCTATATCTGGTAAGAAGGGAAAAATTGAAAGTTAAACTACTTCAGAAATAGTGTATGCAGCACAGTGAGTGGCTTCTTTGATATATAGCCGGGTGGAACCTGCGGTATCCACCTGACAGCAGCTTAATGACATGACAGGACTGCACAGGAGACAAAAAGGGTGAGGCCTCAGTGTAATGCTTTTAGGTGCCGTAAGCAAGTTAGAGGAAGTATTTGCTGAGAAGCATGCTTTATTCAAACATAAATCCTATAAGGCCTAGATGACACTATAATGATTGTATTATGAATCAATAGCTGTGAGACCAAAAGTATCTAAAAAGTATTAATTCTCTTGATGATTGATTAATTGAGTAAACTTTATTGAGCTTGTTACGCGTCAGTGGGGTATATATTGCAGTTGTATGTACAGTAAATTTAGATGAACTGAGCTTGTTGTTGGCTCAGAGGAATTGTGCAACCATCTCACTCATCATTTAAGCTGACCCATTTCATCCAAAATGTACAGTGTGGTGTATGGAGCTGGGACATCAATGAGATTTTGGATTTATTGATTCGCATCAAGTGAGATGCCATTATACCATCACTGAACTATTTCAAATTGCCCACATCAGATAAACTACAGCTTCCAGAAAAAATGGCCTTACATGATCAGCCTTATCTTTCCAGGCCAAGGACCTAGTTTCTCCCCTGGAGGCTTCAAATACCGCGGGAAACCTTTCATCCAGAAGTTAGTTTCCCTGATAATGCTGTCTCACTTCCAAATGTCGTCAGTCACTTCAAAGGAATCCATCTGCCACTCTCTACTTGCTATGACATCTCAGCACCCTGAAGAAACTTCCAGACAGGGATTTCTTCTGAGCACTGAGAGATGTCCCAATCAGCTATATCTGTGTGTATTTGTTACTGAATGATCTTTCAAAATACAGACTATTTTTGTCTTATTTTTATAGAGCAGATCATTATGACATAAATCCTGTCCTGCTGCATAAAAAGTTGTTACTCTAGACAGATAAATGAATGGCTTCTTTGATGTATGGCCTGTTAACAGCAGCTTCATGACCTGACATGACTGCACAGGAGAAAAAAAGAAGGGTGACGCCTCAGTGGAATGCTATTAGGTAAGCAAGTTAGAGGAAGTATTTTGTAAGAAGCAATTAGAAGCATGCTTTGCTCATGCATACATTCTATAAGGCCTAGGTGACACTATAATATATTATGTATATAAGTCACTTACACAAGATTAAATGTAAGTGACTTATCCATTCATTTACTTGATTTTACCAGGAGAATAATCTTCACAATCATACTTTAAACAGATCGATCTTGATTCCCTCGACATTAGGAATAATCTTAAAATAAATTTTGCACATTAAAATCTGTTTCGCAAATGACGTTCCTTGTTAGTGTCACCTGGTTGTGGTGACTTGGTTGTCTATGCAACATCTACCTCAAATAGATATGTCCCAGGTATACTATTATGATGTAGATTCCTAAATAATTCATTGTTTATACTGAGGTAAGCAAAAAAGAAGAAGAATGAAAGAGAATATAATTATTGTAATTCCAAGAGTTGGCATCCTGATAGAACTGCTGTTCAATACATTTTCCAAAACCTGCTTCAAGTGACAGTCAAGAATAGTTAAATAATTCAACAATGCAGTTTATTTATGTCTGGTTTCAAGAAAAATATTTACAACCTCATCTATTCAATGATGCTCTTCAGAGAATTGTTCATATTAGGTGTGAGATGCTGATCATCAAAAATCAATAGCATTTGATCGATTTTGCGCAGATGTAGGTATGATCCATGAATCTACTTCACCTGTAGCTGTTGGTTGTTTATATTATGGAGAAAAGCCACAATAGAGTTACACCACTGCAACAGGTTTCTAGTAACTTTCTTTTGATTGGATTCTTCAACTGATCTCATTCACTCCCGCTATCCGGCAATCTTTAACCAACTTCTTAAAATACAGATGGTTTAGCCTGCCACAGGGTAATTGGGCACGTTCAGATGATGAATTGATTGCTAAGAAAGTGGAAATTTAACACCAAAGTTCAATTAGGGAGACAAATGTATATTCTGCAGAGCTGAAAAAGCAAAAATGTCTGGAGGAATAAAAACGCTGAAATTATAAATGATTCGTCATGCGGATTGTTCATCTATTATCATGACTACTTTAATTAAAAATGAGGCATACACAAAAGCAGTTTAAAGAAAATTTAATTATTGCATTTTGTTTTGAAAAACATACTATTTTTGTTTTGTTTTGAAATGGATCTTCTTACAAATAATGGTCATTTAACTAGCCTATCGAATCATATGTGTTTGGTGACATTAATTTTGTTTTCAGAGATGGTCTTTGATATTTGTCATGGTACTTCTCCTCAAAGGACAATGGTTGCATAGTGCAGAATAATGTGATTGCAAAAATAAATTTGTTATTTCGAGCCAGAAATGCAAAATTCTACTGCATATTTAGTTTGGTAAAGTGTTTATAGGATGTGGCCCCATGTGAGGGGCTTCTTTCCAATTCAGGCGACTCTGTTTAATCACTAAGTCATGGCTAAGTTTTGTTTTTTAGCTTTTTATCAACTTTTGAATTTTTTTTACATCTTGAATGGGCCCCCCTGAGTGGATGGGCCCGTGGCAGCTGCCACTCTGCCACATAGGCCAGTCCGCCCCTGCACGCAAATACAAAGGGCTCGTTAGCGTGAAAGAGTAGTTACAAAAGATTGCTCGAAGCACACACAAACAGAGAACCAAGTGCAGGAAACTTAAACAAGAAATGTTAGTAAACTAAATAAAGGCACAAAATTGATTTAAATTTTAAATTTTCTGTTGTTTGCAGCAAACACGAATTTCTTAAGGTTGGTTTTATAATGGACTAATGAATACAAGTAGTTCAAAGTATCTGGTAACGAAATGGAAAAGTTGAATTTTTCTATCCTTGAAAGCCGTCATTACTGTAATGTCACTAAACTTGCATAAGAAGATTTTCAAAGGGCAGTTTTCCTCTGCTTGGATTAATAAAGCCAATGTTATCAAAGTTTGGCTTAAAATAAATCAAAGGGAGGTTAGTTATCAGGATTATCAGGAAAGTGGTGTGCTCAACCAAATTTCATAATGCCTTCACATGCAATCTGGGATAATTTTCCAAGCGACCCATTAGAAAAACTTATTAATCCTTGCATTAGCTAATGGAGTTTCAAAAGATGTTGCAATAACGAAACAACAACATGAAAGTCTGATGCTTTGGCTCCGATCAAACAAATTTGTATGGCTTCTTAGCACAATCAATCTATTTTGTCAAATTATTCTGGTACTTAATACATGTAAGTATCCCGCTTAAGACTGCTTTGATGAAATTGTTGGATCTAGATTACATATAATGCTTCCTGAACGACAGTTGACAGCGGGCCACTAACAATTTTTTGATTAATATCAGAAATTGCTGTGTATTTTTGAAAAGTTTACTACTTCTGCGCCTGTTGTAGGTCTACGTACATTGTAGGAAGTAAAGTATTGAGTGCATTTTATGCTTTGACGGATATGTTAAGTTTTTCAAGATTGGTAAGTGTATTTACAGCATTCTCACCCTATCTTTAGCCGAGAGAAATCACAATGTAACACCACATAAATCTAACTTGATGAGTGGCCCCATGGGACCAACTAACTGCAGCTGCGAGACCTGACCTTGCTACAATGTACGTATTAGGCAAAAACGTTGTGCCGGCAGGAGCTATTTTTCACTTGCACTGTGGAATGCAGGTTTTTACATGGCTGTTCGGAGAATGGTTGGATGATTGGGGATTTACTTTCTGCACTTGGTAGGCTAATTAGGACAGGAGGATGACTCGGCAATATGGTGAAGGATGGTGGTTATTCAGAGACAAGCTTCTGCCAATTGGTGTATTCAAGACCTGTTCAGTGTCTATTTCCAAAGTATACATCCTGCTATTTTTAATTTGAAATATATCAACATTAGGCAGAGTCAACATTGAATATCAAGATTCAAGACCCAAGTTAACCGCCTATGTATTGAAACGTAAAAAATCTGATGTCCAGTTCTCTTTTAAGTTAGATATGCAGCAACAATTTCAGGAAACCTGGTTTCTGATAACTATTTTGAAAAGACAATTGAACCCGGATGAGTTATTTTATTAAGCATATAAGTGAACAGACAAAACATACAGGTTACACCTCTTGACTCCAAGAAGGAATCTACATGTATGTAACACCCGGAGCAACTAATTTGATGTGTAGCCTCCAAGGACCAACCAACAGCAGTTGTAATTGTTGTTGTAATTGTAAATACTCTCAGTCATGCGCTACAATGCAGGCACGAAATTCGTGGTGAGCCTTCCACAATGATACATCTCAGGGCGGCCATAGAACGGCGCCCATGGGCGGAGACTAGAGGAACATTGCCCAAGGTTCCCATGCCGTAGCACTCTCCAGTGTTGGTGACCGCCGTATGATGGTGATTGATGAGAAGACTGTGAGTCTGGCACATATCCTATTAATTCAGGGATGCCCAGGGTCTTTCAGTTGCCCCAGCACAGAACACTGGATACAACCCACCTCCATTTAATGTCCCATGGGCTCGGACCAAATTGAGTTCCAGGAGTGGGAGTTGAACCCACGACCTCCAAGCCAGACTGGTAGCACAAACAAGCACCTTAAACCATTAGGCCCCGGAGAACTCTTTTGGCAGACCTGAGCAGACTACAAGTCCTGTGTCGGCTACATTTCCTCATTTATAAGGAACGTCCAGGGATAGGGTTTGGCTATTTTAGTATTCAAGGATCAAGCTTCTGTCTATCACCTTTTTGTATTTTAGACATAGTCTGACATACTTCATGTGTGGAACTAGTCAGCATACAGGGAATGCTAACACATGTTGCAAAGGCTCATGTTCATATTCTATTCACAAAATGGATGTTTGTATTTCAAGTGAAGCCTTTCAGAACACTCAATGATGGATAATATGCCTATATCACTGAACTATTTCAGATTGCTCCTATCAGATAAACTGCACCTTCTGGCAGTAGTCTTACAAGACTGGCCATATCTTTCCAGGACAAAGACGAAGTTTCTCCAAACGAGGCTTAAGATGCTGAGGAAAACCTTTTTTATCCAGAAAGTTACTTTTGCTGATAATGCTGTCTCAATTCCAAATGTCATCAGTCACTTCAAAGGAATCATCTGCCACTCTCTACTCAGTAGGAAATCTCAGCACCTCATGGAAACTGCCAGACAGGAATTTTTCTAAGCTCCGCCTGATGTCCAAATCAGTTCTATCAGTGTGTAGGTGCAATTCTTAATGGTAACTGGGAGAGCAAATAGTCTCCTATTGGACAGATTTGGTCTTCCGCTCTTTGCCAAATTAATATCACTGGGAGACCACCTTTTTCCAGAGACTCTTCACTGCCTTTAAATACAGCATACATTGCTGCAGAAGCATATATTCAATGTTATCGGAAGTGATGTGACCTTTTCAATTCTCAATTTTAATTAGACATTTTTTCCAAACTGTCTTTGGTTGATATTTGTCCAAGTCCTTAATTTGAGTTCATGGAAAGTTCAAAATACTTATTGCAAGCATATCTGGGGCTATGGTTATGTTATTATTATAAGTAAATTTAATTCATCTTCAACAGATCTATTGTATAGTATGTAGATAGAGCCATTTCAAATTTAAATATTGCATTTGAAAGTATTTTTCAAAAATGAAATTCCATACTGGCTCCCATTATTTGTGTCTATCTTTGTTGTCCTTGTAACACCTACTTCAGTATAGACACAAATGTTAAAATGTTATATGATGATGCATGTTAAAAATAAATTATTTTGTGGATTTTGCCAAAAAAAATAAAAATAATATTGAATAATAGCATCCTAAAGCTATACCTGTTCCATCAGTTTCCTGAAGCTGCATCACGGCACAGTCAAGAATGGTCAAATTGTCCTACAATGTATTTTTCTATGTCTTCTTCTAAGCCGACGAGTATATCCTTGTGCTCAGTATTACCACTGCACTTGATCAATGATGCGCTTCAGATAATCATTCATATTTCGCATGAGGTGCTGAGTGTCAGAATCCAATAGCCTAGATTTTGATGGATGCTGTGATGCCTTGCAGAGCAGATGTTGGCATGATCCATACGTATTTTCGTCAACCTTACATGTATAGGTGTTACAATGATTTTGTTTTCACTAAAATCTTTCATGAATAAAAGACAAAATTTGGATTACTATGAAAAGCCACGATAGAGTTATTGCCCTACTAAATTTCAGGTAACCCTCTTTTTCACCTGGATTCTTCTTAGTATTGACCGATTTTCAACAGATCTCATTTGGTAAAAACAACAATTCTTCTCCGTCGCTCTCTCTCAAGCTTGACAAGCTTCTTAAATTGCAGATGGTTTAAGCCTGCCGCAGGGTAATTGGGCGTGTCTGATAAATTGATTGCTACGAAAGTGGAAATTTAACACCAATGTTCAATTAGGGAGACCAATGCATTTTCTGCAGAGCTGGAATTGAAATAAAATCTGGAGCTGGAACTTGAAAGAATTTGAGGGGGGGAGACATACTTCTGTACTCATAACTGCTATTATTCAAATTGAGGTTCACATAATGCAGCTCTAGTAAGACATAGAATTTTGTTTTTTGAAAATATAATCTTACACATGATTTCCTTTGAAACTCTAGCACATCAAACATACAATTACAAACTACCACATCAAACTCTCTGGTATACATCATGTAACAATAATTATTCTTTTGGGATGGTCAATAGAAATTTTGAAAGTGAATTTCTCTTCGACTATGAATGCATTGAGAAGGCCAATGTGATCGAGGTAGCCTTAAGTATTTGTGTATCATAATCATATTATTATTTGAAACCACCATTTTTTTAACTGAAAGTTTACTTGAATTGCACAACATAATTTTTAAAGAACTAACTTCCTGTCTGCTTGGACAAATAATGTTATCAAAGTTTTTTGCAAAATAAATCAAAGGGAGTTGAGGTTTCAGGATTATCTGCAAAGTGACGAGCTAACAAAATTGCATAATGTCTTCACAAACATACAGGGATTATTTTCAAAGAAACCCATTAGTTAATCCTTGCATTAGCTAATGGAGTGTTGAAAAAGGTTACAGCAACCAAACAACAATGTGAAACTGTGGAAGGCAGAGGTTTAAATCTCTACAATTTAGAGCCAGGGGGCCATCTCAAGACAAAAGTACTTGTCTCTGCGAAAGCTATAATTTTCTATTGATTGTAAAAATGAGTATAATAAATTATATTTATTTTAAGAGCAAGTAAGTTATGTGTCATGGCTGTAATTTAAAATAATAAAATTAATTATAAGAACAGTCATTGATATTCCCAAAATATTGTGGTATTTACTTATTTAGTACCTGTAACACTTAAAACAACCTTGATGAAATGAGTTGTATCCAGATCATGATCTTGCCAGAAGGAAATCTGGCAACAGGCAACTGATGATTTATATTGACACTAACAATTACTTAATATAAAAAAAAAAAAATATATATATAGAATATGTATTTATACCATGATCGCTGATAAATCCTTCAATATCTACCATTGTACATATCGCCATATACCACGTATATTAAGTGGTCACAATGGACAAGTGGTGATGTCACAGTGGACAAACCCTGATTCAGCCAATCAGAAGCCAGCATCTGAATCATAACGTCATGACAGATGCCATTGAGCCTCACTTTGGGGTTTACAGGTGCTTTTGCAGCTTTAAAATGACTTAAGTTGCAGACACTTGGATATGGATATAAAAGGTAAATGTTGAATTTTGTTAAATAAAGAAAATTTTTATGACCATTCCGGCATCTTCGGTAACAAAATAGAGACATTTTTAGTCAAACGGTCTTCATTTCTACACACATGATAACAAGATGATCCTCTGAAACAGTGAATAATGGTATAAGGCATATTTGTGGTATACTGGATATATACAGCCTCTGTGGTAAATATAACCTCGTCCCTCGGGTTATATTTACCACCTCGGCTGTATATATCTCCGTATACCTCACATGCCCATGGTATAGCTACTGTATAATATATACTACAGTTACTAAACGTACTTCAGTAGAAATAAAAAAAAACTATTTTGTGGTTTGCTGTATTTTTTTTCAAGAACGATAAGTATATTTCACTGTATTCTCCCTCCATCTTTACAAGAGAGACATTACAAATGTAACACCACAAAACTCTAACTTGATGTGTGGCCTTATGGGACCAACTAATTGCAGCTGGGAGTCCTAGCCCTGCTACACACGAGGCAAAAATGTTGTAGCTGCAGGAGCTCATTTATGCTTGGTCCCTGCGGAATGCAGTTTGTTACTTGGTTATTCTGAAACAAGCTTTTGCCAATTAGTCTTGATGGTGTATGCAAGAACTGTGTTAGGATAGTGGCAGACGAAAGTTTAGGCCGCGTCAGTTTTTTATCAATAAGCTTAGACCACCTGAAATTTATGTTTATCACACATATTCAACGAAGTGATACATTAGATGAAGTTGTCTCTATTGTAGAACTTCCCTGATACAAAGGCTAGAAAATTCATGCCGAAATTTTTCAGCTGATCTCCTATTTTCCATTTTATTGACAAAGAATTGACGCGACCTAAACTTTCGTCCACTACTGTACATCAGTATCATACACCTTCATTCTGGAGGTGAACATTTTTTGTTGACAACTGGTACATTCATTAACTTGCACACTAAGAAGAACCATTCTTCCTCTCGTACCATTTTTTAGCAAGTTTCTCTCATTTTCATTTGTGGATGGTCATAAGCCTGCCCACAGGGAAATTGGCAAATTGGGCATGTTTGTTTAAGTGTTCGCAAAGAAAGTGGAACTTCTACACAAAAGTTCAATTAGGAAGTTGAAAGCATTTCCTTCAGGGAAAGGAGTATCCCTGCAGCACAGCTTACATGGATTGGCTTCTCTCGAAACTTCTCTGAGAAATCGAAATGTGGGAAAGTGCTCACTAAGAAATGAGTTTCAGTTTTAAAATTGTGCAATCATTTTAGTCCTTCAAAAATACAAAGTCACATTTGTCATAATCATCTAATTCATATGAAAATGTTTAGTACAAAGGGAAAGATCACTTCTCTAAATAAAACACTGATCTGCTATAATTTGATGCTTGGCGATCATGGGACTAACTAACAGTAGCTTGGAGGTCTAGCCGTGCTACGTACGAGGTAAAAAAGTTGTAGCGACAGGAACTCATTATTCTTGGCCTCTGTGGAATGCAGTTTCTTACTTGGTTATTCAGAGACAAGCTTTTGCCAATTAGTCTCGCTGGTGTATGCAAGAACTGTTCATTGCCTATTCTCTATAGCTTAAGTATACATGCATCCAGGTACCTGTGGTGAATTTAGCCAGTATCACACACGTCGTAAGTTTTACCTACAACACATGCATTCCTTCTGCAGTCAGTGGTATTTTTTAAAGCCTTATTAACATTTCTGTTTCCTTAAATCACATTCTGAAACAAACATTACAAGAAAGAGAGATTTATTGTGTGATGAAAGATTAAACAGCATATATTTGCAAATATCACTCCTGACTGATCAAAGGGCATTTGCAAAAGTTTAAGCAGCAGCAATCAACCGTCTTATCTCAATGTGCTTGTGGTATTGTCATGATGAATTGAGAGATCTATACGCCAATGTTCTCCAATATGTCTGTAGTAGTGGACGTTGGATATTGTTTTATATATTTTTAAAAATGTCTTCTATGGTAATACATCCGTACAGCAACACTGTTTATTTTTACAAAGGTTATTACAGATCTCGTATAAGTGTGCCATGTTCCATGTGAATATATGCGCAGATGATGTCAGTATTGCAATACTGACATCACTATTGGCACTCCAAACTTGAGTGTTGATTCCAACTGCTACCAACAATTAAGGCTTATGGGCTGTGTAAGTGTGAATAACAATTGATTAATCTGCATTCATTGGTATGGTTGTTTGATTCAGTTGGAGCAGGTGAAACTGATATGTTTGAGCCACTTGCTTGATCCATCATGGACATTCATGGTGTACTGTTGTGAAATTTCTCCTTGAATCTCACCTTTCAGGTGAGATCTGCGCCAAAGAAACTGTTCAGAATTGATGACTGGAATGGGGATGATGGGGTGATTTTTTGGAAGTGAACGTTGCGATGTTGTATGGGCATACCAGAGGTAGAAAAATGGGGTTGGGGGGTAGTTGCTCCCCAAAAATTTGGGAAAAGGCCAGACAAGGAGGCTATGAATTTTATCATCAAATAAACATTATTGGAAATCAGTGATAAGGATGACCCCAAGGAAACCCCCCCCCCCTTAGGTCTTAAATTCTGAATGGTTCCTGAGTATATTATTTTTGCCAAGACAGAGCAGCACACGATAACCTCTCAGACCAACAAATGAATGTGAGAGTGAATGAATTTGTTTTGTTGTAAAAGTGCCAAAACTGATAGCAGTTATACGCAAAATCCATGCATTATATATATATAGACTTTTATTGACAGCTAAATATCAGTTACAGATACATGTGTCATAAATTTAAACGTAAAAGCAAAACATAACTATGTCTTTCTACGAGCTAACTACTATCAACTACTGTGCATCATTATATGGATTTACAAGAATATCACAAGAATATAACAGTATATCTTATGAAAGTTTCAGCTGGGGTGAGAGCACCGAAACACATACCAGCGGCAACCGCTGTAATGCCCGTGCAAGGGAGCTCTCACAGGCCCACAGTCAATGTCCATAAGTGTCCAAAAACAATACTAGTAATACTGATAATTTCACTCTGAAAATATTAGATAAATATAATCATACATCAGAACTAATGGCACAATACAAAAATACTATTCTGGAAACATACAAAGCATCAGATGAAATATTTACACAAAACACAAAATATGTACAGCTGGGTTAGCACCTTTAAGTAGATTACAAATTAATACCATTCTAAAAGCACCTTTTATTAACTGATTTGAAAACATTCCATATAACACATCATATAAAACATATATACCCATTGTAATATGTATAGATCAGTAAACACCCACAAGTAGGCTGCTACCTTCATAGTTAGCACCAGATTTGCACCACATTGCACATAATCAAATGAATAAAAGTAATATACCATATACATATATGTTAAACACATACAAAATAAATCAACAGTACCAACAATTTGCCAACTGTCGCCTGGATTATCGAAGGTCATATAATGAAGAGCATCCTAAAAGTTGTCATCATTGAAAGAAGATGTTAAGAAACGACCAAGTGCCAAGTTTATGCAAAGTTCTTTGCATGACATAATTTTGAGAAACTGATGATTCTGACTGCAGATTAAGAAACCTGGGATAATGATTGATACGCTATCAAATAATTTCTGACGGTAATGTCTCCACCTTGGGCACACCATCAGGAAATGTTTTCGTCCTCAACTGCGTTCATGTCACATCATTCTAACATTCAAACTAAACCTCAGCTGACATGGCCTGACTGTTGTCCACAGTAAACGTCTCCCCCAGGCAGCTCTCTCACCCAAAGTATCCACCTATCCTTCTTTTTCTATCCTGTCCTTCTGATGAGACCAATCAGCCTCCTGACGACTCCCTGATTCATCCTTTCGACTACACCTCTGCCCCAAATCCAGGATTGCATGAATCTGTCATGACAAGTCATCAAAAAAGCTTACAAATTATTTTCTCCTCCTTTCAATTTTTGAACTACAGCAGTCATACTTTGTAAACCTCCAAACCGCTATCAAAGGTATATTATTGTCCCACATTCACATCCTTACATGCAAGTTGATTTTTAACATATTTCCTACGAAGATAAACTAAGCCATCTACCTGCCCTCTGCTGGAAATGCAAACATTCACCTTTGCCATGACAAGTCACACACCTGTCATTTTCAAACTTAACCATTTAACAAAATCCTTCCCCCTTTTCAGCACAGCTTCTTACCATTCATATTCAATGACCACATGAATAATTACATTTTCTTAACCCCTAATCATCTACCATACGCCTATCTTCTACTCTTATTGCATAATTACCTTTTTACACATGCTGCCATCTACGCAATGTATGTTGTCAATGGGTTTTTCTAGTTTATTACATTTTCGGTTTTCTGCCTCAACATAGGGACGTTTATGCCTTCAAAACTCTATTTGTAGATTATGAGAACTAAGTCTAAAACGAGCTATGCAACGATAAAGATTTCTCGGCAAACCTAAATTCAATTAAGGTTCCATACACATTTCTGTTTTAAAATATTTATATGTTCTAAGTTTAGGATTATTATCAGAGTCAGAAATATCACTCAATAGTTTATTTTGGGTGTGTTTATATATTGCATTTGGAATAATACTAAGTTCATCCATGTTTGAAATACCATACATTTCTAAGGAGTTACACAAGCGCTGATACCAACAGTCATTTCCTGAGTAATGTATCTGTTTTTGTATCTGCAGACAATTAGCTAGGGTAACAGGGCAGTCTGGAGAGTTCAGCCTTTGTAGGTATTTTACTGCAGAGACATGTTGTCTGATCACAAGTGGAAATCGTCCGCAGTCGGCATAAATACCTATGCTAGGTGTTTGCCTTCTTACACCAAGCATATTTTTCAAAAACTGCATCTGTATTTTTTCTATGGCATCAATTTTTTTGTTACTGAACCACAACTCATTGTTGTATTCTAGAAGTGGGAGAACATGTGTATCAAACATTTTGAGACTTAGCTGAGGAGTCAAATAGCCTGCTGTTTTTTTGATGTTATCATTGAGTAAGTGAACAGCTCTCTGGGCTTGGGTAGCAATATGACTATGCATTGAGGAATGCACATTTTTGGAAGAAGTGAGAACATGACCCAGATATTTAAATGTGTTGACAATTTCTAATTCCTGATTATCTAAGATAAATTTATGCGTTGTTTTAACCTTCTTAGATATGTTGTACAACATGACTTTAGTTTTACCACAATTAATAATGAGAAGCCATTTTTTACAATAATCAGCCAAATTGTTCAATAGTATTTGGAGGCCATTTTCACTTTCTGACATTAGTACTAAGTCATCGGCATACAGTAAATGAGTTAAATTGGTGTCCCCAATTTTCACCCCTTGATTTACGTCTAGGTATTCATAAATGTCTGCCAAGAAAAGATTAAACAATTTTGGACTTATAATACGACCTTGTAACACACCATGAGTACTATCAATTTTTTCACCAATTTCTCCATTCCATCTTACTCTTGCATTTGCCTTAGTGAACATACTAATAGTTATTCTTAAAAGTTTTCCACCAAAACCCTTTTTTAACAATTTATAATACAACAAGTCTCTGTTGATGAAGTCAAATGCTTTTGTAAAATCTATAAAACAAACATACAGAGGTTTCCTGACATACCTTTGATAAGAGATGACAGTATCAATTATGAAAACATTATCAGTTGTCCTACGGTTTTTACAAAAGCCGAATTGATTTTGGTCGTCTACAAGTGTCACCTCACTTTGAAAAATAAGTCGTTGATTTATGATAGCTTCAAAGATTTTGCCCATACATGCCATCAGTGTTAATTTCCTATAATTATCAGCTATGCTCTGTGATCCTTTTTTATGCAAGGGCTGAATAATTCCCTCAGCCCATCGGTCCGGGAATTCACCCTTTTCCCAAACAGGGTCGTTAAGGGAGATGCTAACTTTTCTGTAGCGCACTTGTAGAATTCATTACAGATACCATCAACACCGGGAGCCTTTTTTGCTTTTAGGCCTTTGATCTGTTTATTTACCTCTTCACAAGAGATCGGGGGATCTGTCAGATAAGCGTTTATGTTACCATTATCTAATGTCTGTTCAAGGAAAGTTTTTGCCATTTCAAGGGATGACACATCGAAAGTTGCGACTGCACTTTTCGGGGGGCAGCTGACCTCCGTGAAATAAGTCTCAAATGATTGCAAAGTTATAATATCAATAGCCTGGGGGTGTTTACTAGCTTTTAGTTTATCCCACATTTGCCAATAATCATTCTGATTATTTGAGTTGAAAGTTTCCAGTTCCGACCGTATAACATTTTGATAATTCCTTTTCTTCCTTTGAATGAGGGCTTTGTATCTTTTTCTCAGAGAATTATAATATTCGCGATTGGCTTCTACTGACAGGTCATTTTGTTTGGCAAAATTATTGCATAACCTTTTTAGATCTTTACATTCACTATCAAACCACTGATTTTTTGGGAAACTGTTCCTGGGAGATTTGAAAAACCTTTTTTCGAAGTTTTCAGAAATTGCATTCTCTAAGTAACTGTACATGCTTGAGACCGCTGAATTTACACTTTTGTCAGAAATAATACAATCTGTCACTTCATCCAAGAGTTGGAGACTATGTCCATCCTCCAGCGAAGACATGTATTGATCAATTTGGTCAGTATGATAAATATATTTACAGAAGGGCTTTTGTTGTTTCATGGTATTATTTGACTTACGCGTAGCTAGTCTGTTACCAAGCCCTAAACTAAATGAAAGTTGTTTATGATCAGACTCAACAGTTATAGGAGATAATCTAAACAGTTTAAGCTCCTTCATGAATTCACAATCACAAATTAAATAGTCTATGAGACTGGTTCCACGTGGCGTACAGCAGGTAAACATGCCTGTTGAATGATCATTTTCAAAGTAGCCATTCATAATTCTCATCTGACTTGATTTACAGAGCGCAATTAATTCCCTACCATAAGTATTGATTTTGGTGTCTTCCGTGTGTCTATCTACTAATGGAAAGTTATTATGTAAAGGCGTAATTCCAGAAGTTACATCTTTGCCATATGTGTTGTCAAAATCTTTGAGTTTACCTGTCCTTGCATTGAAGTCGCCACAAAGAGCAACTTTGCCAAGACCCATGAAATGAGTAACATCTTGTTGAATAAGATGAAAAGCATTGTTATCCTTGTAATTTGAGAACATTGAGGATGAGTCCAGAGGAGGAATATAGACACCTCCAATATAAAGATCGTCTTGATTTGACCGTTTTATCTTTAGCCAAACTACAAAATCTATATTCTTAACTACACTCACAGTATTGTCATGATAAAATTTTGAATTAATTAGGACTCCAATTCCACCAGAAGGTTTTCGGGCGCGAGGATTTTGATATTTTCTCTGGAAGTGTTTAAAAATATAGCTACCAGTGTCGGGGGAAAAATTATCTAATTTCATAGTTTCAAAGAATACAACTACATCATATTTTGACACCTGCTTTAACAAATCATGGGCCTCAAATTTGTTACCTAGGCCCTGAATATTCCAGAAAAGTAGTTGTAGATCAGAGTTATTAAAAAGAGTTTCATCTGAGTCACACTCCATCGGCAGAACGGTTACGGACGAATTTTCATTAGGTAAGATATCAATGTTAACATTAACTAAATTATTACCAATAAATGTAGTTTTCTGACATTGAGCAGAATCAGTATTATCACAATTAACATTTTCAGGTTCTGTATCACAATCAACATTCTCATGTTCAGTACTGTTAACATTTAAAAATCCATTGTTGACATTTTCAGATTCATCAATGTTGACATGTGCGTCATTGTTATAATCATTTTCAAAATTCCCATTATAATTTTCAAGATTTGTTTCAACATTTTCAGGATTAGTATTAGCGTTTTCACATTTAGCACTCAAAATTTCAAATATTACATCACTGCTTACAGACTCTTCGATAATCAAGGCAACTGGCGGAAAATTAAAGGCACTGCTTCACATGTGCAGCAACAGTGCGAGCTATCAAGTCCTTAGACTGATTAGTCAAATGGATATTGTCTCTGATCCTTGCCTTGGCATTGGAGAGGAATACACAGTTCTTCTTCGTAGGTATACACAGAGAAGCCAAGTGGTCGTTCAGTTTCGATATCCTTGAGCTCAATGTAGGCTCACGATAGGAACGTACGGGGGGGAGGCCACTAATGATGACTCGCGAGTGTGGGAAGTTTGAGTGGATACTGTCCACAAGCTCAGTGTAATCGGACAAGATGGATGAAATGGAACGGGAGCGATCTCGGACTTCGATATCACCAGCGTGGCATACAACAGCTGAGGGAGTGGTTGACCTTGACACATGTGCGATGCGATTCTTTATTTGTGCGATGGTCTGGCCGGGATAGACATAACCTGTGCTCTCAACCCCACGTGCTGAGATCTCTTTTGCAAGACCACGGGTGTTTGAGTTGCCAACAACAATAGTAGACAATGATCTTTTTGAAGACGTCGCATTGTTGGTTGTTGGTGGAGTGGTAACTGCGGGCGGTGGCAAGGGAGGAAACTCCTCGTGATAAGTTTTGACATTGTCTCTGACCTCCATCAAAATGTTGCCCATCATGTTACGGCCTAGGAGATCAATGCCGCAGCCCCACTCACTGTCAGTTTCTGTGTTGTGAATTAGTCTGGCCCCCTTTGTTTTGGTCAATACCTCCCGAAAACGCTTGCACTGATCAAACTTTGCAATGCAAATTTCAGTCATCAAAGTAAATTTGATTTTATCCCACGATTCACAAGGTCTTGGCACCAGTTCGTTTGCAATGCGTTTAACGTCGTGGGAAGAACGGCATCTGAGCAAACGATTGCAGCTGGTCCTTGAAACACCATGAAACACCAATTTTTCGTGTTGATAGGCCTGTTCGGCAGAAATAAAGTTATTACAGATTTCGTATAAGTGTGCCATGTTCCATGTGAATATATGCCCAGATGATGTCAGTATAGCAATACTGACATCACTATTGGCACTCCAAGCTTGAGTGTCGATTCCAACTGCTCCCAACAAGTCAGGATTGTGGGCTGTCTAAGTGTGAATGACAATTGATTAATCTGCATTCATTGGTTTGGTTGTTTGATTCAGTTGGAGCAGGTGAAACTGATATGTTTGAGCCACTTGTTTATCCATCATGGACATTCATGGTGTCCTGTTGTATCACCAGCGTTGTATCACCAGCGTGGCATACAACAGCTGAGGGAGTGGTTGACCTTGACACATGTGCGATGCGATTCTTTATTTGTGCGATGGTCTGGCCGGGATAGACATAACCTGTGCTCTCAACCCCACGTGCTGAGATCTCTTTTGCAAGACCACGGGTGTTTGAGTTGCCAACAACAATAGTAGACAATGATCTTTTTGAAGACGTCGCATTGTTGGTTGTTGGTGGAGTGGTAACTGCGGGCGGTGGCAAGGGAGGAAACTCCTCGTGATAAGTTTTGACATTGTCTCTGACCTCCATCAAAATGTTGCCCATCATGTTACGGCCTCGGAGATCAATGCCGCAGCCCCACTCACTGTCAGCTTCTGTGTTGTGAATTAGTCTGGCCCCCTTTGTTTTGGTCAATACCTCCCGAAAACGCTTGCACTGATCAAACTTTGCAATGCAAATTTCAGTCATCAAAGTAAATTTGATTTTATCCCACGATTCACAAGGTCTTGGCACCAGTTCGTTTGCAATGCGTTTAACGTCGTGGGAAGAACGGCATCTGAGCAAACGATTGCAGCTGGTCCTTGAAACACTGTGGAGATCAGATCTCTGCCTCTCTGTTAATTGTGTCAGGTCAGGTCAATTGTCAGGCTAGGTCAGGTCATGGACATGTCACATGGTGCTCAGTGGCCCATGACGGTGGGCAGGCCAGCCACTTCTGCTGTGAGTGAGGAGAGAGGAACATGTGTTCTGCCCTCAACTCTTTCAATTCTTTAAAATAATGTAAGTGGTCTTTTATTTTCATACATTTATACAGTATGGGTAAACAAATTAGTTGTGTTAATCTGAGAAGTTTTATTATGAATTAAATTGATGTTTTATTATTTAAGGCAGCTTAAGGCTGACCATGTGCTACTTAAGGCTGATAGATAATTAATTGCCAATTAAGTGAACCATGCAGTCATGTATATTTTGATCTGTCAGAAATGCTATTGAGCTATTTAGCTTGCAATTTAGCTATAAAATTTACTATTATGAAGTAATATTTCATATAGTTATGAATTGTGGATTCATGGAGGTTTATTCCTAATGTAGGTAAATTAACACAGAAAATAAGAGATTATGTTACTTTTTGTGCTTATTAATTATTGACTATTATACTTATTAATTATACTTATTAATTATAATGGTATTTATAGAACTATGTTTTGTTTTGTATTCAGGGCAATATGGAATATGGAAGTTTAATATGGAACATGGAATATGGAAGATCAATATGTGGAGTATGGAGTGTTGGACTAGAAGTTTAATGTGGATTTGTGGTTTGAACATTAAATGTGGATAGGCCTAATTATGGTTAAAAGGCTGAATATTGATTTGTGGATTAACAGTGAATGTGGATTAATTGCTGTATAGTTTGAAGCTGTGATGTGAACATGAACTTTTGAGAATACATAGCGGAGAAGAGCCGCATGAGAAGCAATGTGTGAATCCATAGTGGAGAAAAGCCATATGTGCAAGTTCAGTTGCGTGTTCAGTGTGAACCACTCCTTTGATTAATGGAAACTTTATTAATAAATAGTTAAGAAAACAGTCTTGTGTTTGTTCCCAGTCATTGACACGTGACAAACACCATGAAACACCAATTTTTCGTGTTGATAGGCCTGTTCGGCAGAAATAAAGTTATTACAGATTTCGTATAAGTGTGCCATGTTCCATGTGAATATATGCCCAGATGATGTCAGTATAGCAATACTGACATCACTATTGGCACTCCAAGCTTGAGTGTCGATTCCAACTGCTCCCAACAAGTCAGGATTATGGGCTGTCTAAGTGTGAATGACAATTGATTAATCTGCATTCATTGGTTTGGTTGTTTGATTCAGTTGGAGCAGGTGAAACTGATATGTTTGAGCCACTTGTTTATCCATCATGGACATTCATGGTGTCCTGTTGTGAAATTTCTCATTGAGGGCAGCACCTTTTGGCTTTTCAGCCTTTTAGGTGAGATCTGCGCCAAAGAAACTGTTCAGAATTGATGACCGGAATGGTAATGATGGGGAGATTTTTCGGAGGTGAATGTGGCGGTGTTGCATGGGCATACCAGAGGACGAGAAATGGGGGGGGGGGATGGTATTTGCTCCCCAAAAATTTGGGAAAAGGCGGACAAGGCTAAGAATTCTATCATCAAATAAACATTATTGGAAATCAGTGATAAGGATGCCCCCAAGCCAAACCCCCCCCCCCTTAGGTCTTAAATTCTGAATGGTTCCGGAGTATATTATTTTTGCCATGACAGAGCAGCACATGATAACCTCTCAGACCAACAAATGAATGTGAGAGTGAATGAATTTGTTTTGTTGTAAAAGTACTACAAATCCATGCATTATATACAGCTGAATATTACAACTTTTGGATTTATTCAAAACATCAAACTGAATAATCAATGTTGAGCAACAATCTAACAGCTTATGTGGGAATTTATAATGGTGTGATCAGTATGGGTTCCAAGTGACACAGCTGAAACTGTGAATATACCAACTGTGAAATCATTATGCTGATACTGACATCACAAGAGCACTGTGGCAGTTGAAAAGAACATGGCACACTAATACGAAATCTGTAATAATCTTTTTCCACTGTAGCTTTTGGTGGTAGAATGCAGATAGTGGATTTTTTGGTCCCCGGAAAAGATGAGCCGACTTGGTCGCGGGAGGAGTGGTAATCTCCCTACGACTAACAATAGTCTCTATTGGAGAGCCGATTTGAATGGGAGGTTCCACTGAAGCGGATGAATCGGCCTGGGCAGGCAGGTCGGTTCGAGCTGTAGAATCGCTTGTGTCTGTAGTAACAGTAGATGGATCAGTCTGTACAGGGGGGTCGATCGCAGCAGGGGGAGTAACAGGAGTGACTTGCGTAACAGAACTGTTGTCCTCGACCGGAATAACTGAATCGTCAACATTAGCAGTGTCAGTGACTAAAAGACTACTTTCATCAGACACATCGGCGTCGCTGGCAAGTGTCACATTGAAGAGGTCGGGCTGTGATTGTTGTGTCTCGGGGATCACAACATCAAGTGGTGTTTCTGATACAGTTGAAGAGATTTGGTCCTGAGTGTCAGGGACACGAAACGATTCCTCACTGAGCATTGACTCTAGTAGCCGTTTCGTCCTCCGTGTCAAGTGTCTTTTGGTACACGTACGTTTAGGACGGCCCTTGGTCTTCATGGCTTCAGAGTAGTAATTACTGCAAAAGACAAAAATACATCAAAGCAGTATTGTGTGTAATAGATCACTAAGTCAGCTGAAGAAAAACTGGTCAGTGGGCAGAACAAGTGCTTATTTGCACAACACCACACAACTTGCACCACTATAGCAAGTCACCACAACTTTTATAAGACAGCTACTATGAATTAACTTAAGTTTGAGTGTATATAGAGCTAATTTGTATCAACAGGCCCAATAAATGCAGATGGAATTGGTAATTAATTCCCTCAAGTGTTTATTTGCGTGGGCGATATTAGCGGTAGCGATGTAGCGATGTAGCGGTAAAATTTAATTGCACTAAAACTCAATTTTTTCACCAAAAACGGGAGTAAAACTGACAACAAACTGCGTGGTTATGCTCTAGACAAACTTATAAACAAAATACAACAAGTACAATGTGTTATAACAAGATAAAATAGGGAAACTTAGCTTATTTCTTCAGACGAAGTTGAACTGCTTGTTGCCCCTCTGGCCCCCTGGTGGATTTATATAGCTGGATATTGTAACTTTGGGATTTATTCAAAACATCAAACTGAATAATCAATGTGGGGCAACAATCTAACAGCCTATTGTGGATTTGTAATGGTGTGATCAGTATGGGTTCCAAGTGACACAGCTGAAACTGCGAATATACCAACTGTGAAATCATTATGCTGATACTGACATCACAAGAGCAGTGTGGCAGTTGAAAAGAACATGGCACACCTATATGAGATCTGTAATAATATCTCAAATCTGTTTAAAAAAAAAAAGCTATTTATACTGTCTTTGTGATTAGAAATATGATTTCATAGAAATCCCTTTGGAGTTGTTATGGATTACAGGAATGATTAATAGCCTTGAAAGTTATTAACTAAAATTCTCTAGAGATGGTGGCATTCTGACAGCTTTCATCTTTTGAGCTTGAATGATTGCTTGGTTGTCCTGTAACACACTTTTCTCCTTTGGATGTTTGTAAGAAGTTTCTTGCATTTCCTTAAATAACTAAAACGCACATTTATCTGATACATCTACCAGCAAGGCATACCTATAATCCGCGTTACAGTAAACGGATGATGAGTAGAGTCAAGGAGGGTAAATCCGTCCACTTATGGCTGAAACCTTACTTCTAGGACAAAGGGAAAATATACAAAAATGAAAACTAGTCCATTGGAAGGAGCACGTCCCGTACTATCACTGGCATTTAAAAAAAATCAAATTTTTAAGCCGAATGCTGAAACCATAGCAACGAAATTTGAAGGTTTATGCTGGTAAATCCGTCAAGGATGCTGGCAAATCCGTCCAGCATGGATGGTAAATCCGTCCACTGGCCATAATACAGCACCTACCTCTTATATCTGTTTATTTTCTTTCATGTTTCAATTGATTAGCTTTCAGAAAGGATTTTGTGTGGATTCCAGAATAATGGAGTGCTGATTGCACTTATAATAGATGAATTAAATCACTGAGGTCAAGTCAACTATCAAGAATTTCAATTGACTGCCTAAATTACAATTGAAAAACTCTTTTAACCCAATAAAGTGGTATAATTGCTAAATCTAATTCATTCAATCAGTGTTATACCATTTATAGATATTTAAAGTCATAAAAGTACTTTTAAACCCAGTTTGAAATGGGCGGACGGATTTACAATCACCCAGTCAAGCCATTTTTAAAATAAGGATGGTAATTCCGTCCACTTTTATTTCCATTGTATCACCTTACCAGGTGGTTCAATTAACTTATAAGTACATTCAGCTGCTTGTGGCCATATCATTGACGTCACAGTAAGCCCTATCAAATGCATTAAAATGAAGCGTCAATAATGTCATTGGGAAACTGGTGACTCACTGTTGAGGGTAGTAGATCAGTTGGTGACTCATTTTTATAGCATTGATGTCATTAACTGCTTATGAGTAATGAAGAATAACATGGGAAAGAAAGAGCTATGACCTCACTTTTCATCTTCATGCAGACATATGATATCACACTTTTCTTGTAAGCCCAGATACTTGTAAATTCCGCACATCAGTTCTGAGAGATGTTTAGTGCCTTTGTGGTCAGCCTAGACATCCTCTCTTGATCAATGATGCCCACCAGAGACTCACACAGATTAAGTGAGGACTGCTCGGTGTGTAGAAATCAATGAGACTTGATTGATGGTGCGATGCTCAGGAATACCGCATAGGAAATCTTGTGAACACAAGCCATACATATCTTCCCGCTAAAAGCCAAAGAGTAATAATTGTTTGCAAGTTTAGTATGAGACATTTCATGAATTATATCCAATTTTAAGAATTATATTACAATTTCATCTGGGTCAACTGAGTTTCTCTGGCATTGGCATTTTTCCAGCATATAATTATGGTTTTCTCCCTCTCAATCAGATTTTAACACACTTCTTCATCTGCAGATGGTTTTAATCCTGTCCACAGGGTAATCGTGCATGTTTCTTGAGGTGTGTGCAAAGAAAGTGGAAATCCAACACCAAAGTTCAATTAGGGAATTGAATGCATTCCCCTTTGGGCTAGAAGGGAGCAAAAACTATCCGCTTATTCATGGATCTGGGAGTTGTTATCTGAATCAAATTTTCTTGCAGCATGTAATATCTTTTAAATATTTCATAGAATGATACAAACTGTTTTCATGATTTGAAATTTCCATAAAGTCATCAATGTCTGTTTTCAATTTAAGCACATTCAGTAATAATAATTCAGCAGAATAAGAATATTACACCATGGTTATCAAAGCCAATGCCATATTCAGTAGCAGGTGTCGGAAACTGCCTCAACCTTGGATGATGAATTATGGAAGAATATAAGAATAAATTGCTTTCACCTTGGACTGTGTCATCCCGGAGTCATCTATTGGCAGCTCTCGCTCGTCTAATAATTACAGATCCATATTTTGTTTGATCAAAAATAAAATAAAATAAAAAACAACTGCTGACATGACTTTTTCATTGTCATTGGCTTAAGGGATGACTTTCAGTTCTGATAGTGTCGCCTGTTAATAATAATAATATAGTGTGGTTTTATATACAGCCTATTCAAGATACAACGGTTAATGTTACTTGACTTGAAAAGGATGTCAGAAGAGAGTGGTCAATAAGCTCTCTGGTATATTCACGCTTATGGGTGGTGGTGCTTAAGTTGCCACTACATCATCGGGCCTCTGGTTCCAAAGATGAAATTATAACTTTGTGTCAAATTGATTTCGTATAGCCTTTTGTGCATGGCTGAATGATTATTTGAAGAGCTACTTAAAATCTACCAGCAGGTAGGCTTTATCTTCGTACTTTTGGGCAGAGATCAATGCCTGCTGCAGTCAAAATGCTTGCACATATTTTGGAAGCTACAAAAGGATTATTTGTGTCGGGCATCATATTTGGTGATTGCGCAACAGAATTGTGGCGCCCACGCTTGAAAAGCAAATATGGTGATTAGCCGTTGTTATAGAAGGCAAACTGCTCTCCCTTACGGCTCTATAATTTTGATATATTCACTTTGTTATCTGCCATGCTTGTGCACTGACTGTTGAAAGTATTCTGAGGCATAGAAGAAAAGTAAATACCAGCCACCAACAAATTCAGCACAATTTAAACGCAGGCTTGGCTAAGAATGCCAAGTGGCTAGGTTACATCCAAGGGAAAGCTGCTTTAATGAGCCCTTTTAACTGCGAACCTTTAGGCATCAGAATAAGTCTTGAATACATTCACCTCCACAGCCTGTATGACCCCTCAAGGATACTTGTTAAATCAGTTGTAAATTAAAGGTGTTGAATTTTTTTCAGCAAGTTCTTGAAGTAGACAGAGAGTTTTTTTGTGAAGTAAACTATATGGAGTTCTTTTATTATCATTTGACTTTCCCGTTTTTGTAAGCTGTTGCCGCTTGTTACATTTTTCATCTTCGATATTTGGGACTGACATTTGTGGCAGACCGATGTTACACCTACATTCCTGCAAATGTCATAATAACTGATTAGGTAATACAGCAAATCCGTCTTTAACACTTCCTGTAATTATTTTGCGTTGCATCACAGTGTGCCTCTAAGAAATTTCTTTGATGTGGCTGATGACATTTTGAAGCAAGATAGCATTATAGCTCATTATCTATAGAGATGAAGGTGGAATGTTACGCAATGCTGCCGTGTCGAATGTTTATATATCTGCTTTCATAAACCATTTTGCGAAAATGAGGAAAGGTTTTAAAGGAAATGGTGTTATTATTAAGCACAAAAATATTTGATATCCTTGACACATTCACTGTATAGAAATTAACATTGACGTTCTGAACTTCACACTCCATCAACACGAATTCAAGAATCTGCCTGAGAGAATCATGCTGATCAACATGAGTGCACAGGGTCTTCAAGTTGTCACAGAAAAGTGATCGATGTGATTCATGTCAATGATGCAAGTCACAGACATCAACTTGAGGATTAGGCAGTGATTCATCACTGCTTTCCAACGATAATGTCTATAAATCTATATAACATTATACTTTGTTTTGTTTTCTCCACTAAACATGTATTCACAGGTTTTGGATCCACTCCGCCCCCAAATTTAATTCTTTTCCAACTTCAGAAAATTGCCTTACTTTTTGGGTTTTTTTTTTCTTTGCAATTTATGCCCATCCAGTTTAATTTGCCTCTCTGTTACCCGCTTGGTATTTCATTTAAAGCTGATGCATTGTTAAAAGACACGGATTTATGAAATAGGTCTTGCAGTATCAAACCAGAATGTACATGTAATATTACAGTCCATACATGAAAGTGACAACTAATTTATGTCACTGACAGAAGAAAGCCAGCACCAGCTTGGCCTTATTCACTGCCATCAAAAGAGGCTGATTGAATTATTCAGATGAGTCTCACTGTTTTTGGTACTTTTGTCGATTTCATTATTTTACAAGAATATGGCACATACTGTTCTAAGTATTGCCTTGAATGGCTTTGACAGTTCTCGTGGAGTATGACCCAAAGGAGGCAAAGTCCATCGGAAAAGATAAGAAAATATGCCATTTCATATGGACATTATGGAAAATGACTCCTGGGCCTCTTTACAGATCACCACCAATTTCCTTCCAAAGTTGGTCTGGAAGTGCCATCATTCAGAAAGTTCAAGACACATTACTCACTTTATTGGACTGTCAAAAGATATTCTTGCAACTGAGATGAGAGGTTGTGGAAACAGTTTGTGAATGCTGCCTGATTTATATAAAATATATATATAAAATACTTTATTCACAAACAATTTACAATTGGTGTACTCATGTAAATAAATAAAATTAACAATAAAAACAGCAGTAAAAACAGTGATGCTACTCAGTACATAAAAAAGATAAAATGCATTGTAGTTCAGTAGCATTAAAACCCGCAATGTTAGCTTTCCCTTCAAGGGAATCTTTAACCTCAACAATTTGGCTAACAACTTGAACAGAACTGTCATACCTTGCAATAAACATATTCTTGAGCTCACTCTTGCTCATCTCTGGCATATGCGTATTATGACATTCAAGATACTATGCAATAAAATGGTCATTTTTGAACAGCAGTTTAATGGGACCAACCTTTCAATATCATCAGTCAACTATCTGTGATGCTGAATAAGAAAACCATGGATTATTTCATGATATTCACTCTTCATCAACATTGCCCTCAGAAAACTGTCCTGTTTACCTAGGAGCTTTGGTTCTGCAACATGTCACAAGGAGGTGATTGATCACGAGCAGGTTAGTGAGTGTAATATCATACACTTATTAAGACATTTTGCATTCGGTAGAACCTTGTATACTTTAATTCAAAATGTTATCCTTGATTAATCTCTGGAAGATATATGCAGTTTTTTTGTAACAATCATCACAAATAGTCTAAGAGCACTATTGCTGAAATAGATTTTATCAATTAAACAATTTCAGAAAATTGTGTAGTCAACCGAACTCTGTGACATGTCCTCACAGTGTTATCCGCTTTAAAACATAAGCAACTCGCATGACATAATACTGCCAAATTATCATAGCAAATCAACGCAATAAGTATCTTGAAGACCATAAATAAATTGCTCTTCGCACACATTTGACAGCTGCCTTTTATTCTATAAACAGAAAGAAGAAGGCCGGATTTTGGTGATCAGGGAGTAGACACCATCATTGTAGCTTGTTCTCTTCATCCGATGTCCCATCTTTGGTCAAACAGAAAGAGGAAGGCCCTTTTGTGGTCGTGAGGTAGTAGACACCGTGGTTGCTGCTTGTGTTCTTCACCCAATATCCCATTTTGGGGCAGCTAGAACAGCGGCGACAAGATCCCTGAAGAAGAAACGAAGAAAAAAAATGAATTACACAGTAGAAGAAAATTTTACATGAAGACCATAAAGGGACTTCATTTAAAGCAATTTTTTAAAAAAGGGACAGTACAGAACTTAGTTACTTACAGGAATGTTGAGGTTGTTTGTACACTTGCTGTATGCAGTGTAGCAATTCCTTGTGATGGATTCAATAAACAATTGTTGCACTCTGCTGTGGCTGCAGGTCACTATAAGGAAAATTCTAAATATTGTTGTTTTTGTTACTGTAATACAAATGTTCAAGAGATAAATCATTGAAGCATGATCGGTTAGTTCAATAGACACATAATACTCTACAAATGTAGGTGACCAATTGTTTAAGAATTGTTCAGTTATTGATTAAGCTAAGCACAATTTATTTTTCAGTACGGTACACGAGTTATGACTCACGGCTATCTCCTTGGGGTTCAACTGTGTCACCACCATCACTGAGTAGGCCTGAAACAAATATAACTTTACACTTTCCAATTCAAAATATTTCAAAATCCATTAAAAGAGATATTTCAAAGAAATATGCATCGAAGCAACTATTATTAATATTAAAAAATCATCGTAACTATGTTATGTGGTAGTAAGATATACAGGGTGAGGTTTGCAAACATGTTTTTATTCTACAAAAAAATTGTATGTTTGTTAACTGCTCCATGTGACTCGCAAAGGAGCTGCTGACTTTTTGACTCAGAATAATCTTAAACCATTAGGAACAGGGCCCCAGCATGTGGCACATATTACTTTGAGAATCATTAGTCAAAGATTCATGATAAGGCGTATTATTTCTAAAAATAGCTCTTAATATGCTTGAAAAGAATCAGTTTGTACTGATGATCAGACAGCAGATTTAGATGTTGGATTTTCATTTAAAAAATGTTTTAAAAATTGAAAATCTATAGTCTTTGGAAATCATTTGTGTCCCAGTGATAGCAGTTACTGAATGACAATACTGATCAGTGGGAGACCAAATCATCGTCACCTCACCATGTGGTCTAATGTAAACCTACCCCAATAACACCAGTGTTTTGCTGGCTTCAAAAACATTGTAGCGGTTAACTGATCATTATATCATTTGACACCTCTGTCAGCCAATCACTAGCCAGTATTTCAGGAAAATAATTCCTATATTCTTTGTTGTCCAGTTATCCTCTCATGTTTGAGTGTTTGAGTGTTTGTCTCATAGTATAAGCCGATTCTTCACCATGGGATCAGGAATATGTGTTTATCACACCTCGGGCTGAAGCCCTCGGGTGATAAATCACATATTCCTTTTCCCATGGTGAATAACCTATACAAATACTTCAGCATTTTATAGTGTGTGTTGGCAGGGCTTGTGCAAAAAAATGTTGCAATGGTAGGATGGACCAAATGGTCTCCCAGTTACCAGCACAGCACCTATGTTAGAAAATGCACGGTAACAACAAAGCGCTCTTTGTCATGTTATAACTTCTTAACAATGCGCAAGAAGTCAATTTTCTACAGCAATGAAATTATAATGCTAATTATGACATGTGTAAAAGGCATTTGCGTCAAGCAAACATACCTAGTTCAATCCTTGCCATACACCCTGGCTGTATTTTGGCCCCATTTGGATAGAAATCAATGTGACCGAGTTTTCTCATTGTACCAAATGGGTATAGTCGTCCTTTGGCGTCATATAGCAGTGGTCCTCTTCCATTTGTGTGAATGACATCAACAAAAATGGCCGACTTTTTGTTTAAACCAGCTTCCAAGGGAGAGTCATCAAATGTTGGACCAGCAGGATCCAGACCTGAATAAATAAACAAGGGGTACCAATATGTTGCTGTGAAATTATGATACATTATGCCATTTAATATTTTGCAATTTCACTGCTAAAGTATCTGGTAAAAATGTTCTATTCAAGATACATATTGTACTTAGCAATTTGATATCCTGAAAATGGCTATGTTATAGATATTACTTTCACATGTGACTGACTTTTTTGCAACAGCACAAAAATATATATAGATAAAAGTGATGCTACATAATTCCTAAAGGACAATTGAGACCTCAATTTGCACTCGTAGATATTCTCCAATCAATTTTATATGTATTATTTACCACTGATTCTTCCAATTCGTGTCAATTTCCCAGCATGACCGCACAAATGTGCACCCAAACTGTGACCAACACAATGGACGTTAGTTTCTGTTAAGCCACCATTTTTCTTAAGATTATTAATGACTTGTGCCAGTTCAAATCCTGCTGTCCTTGTGTTTGATGCAGATCTCCAATAATCAGGTGTGTGAGAAGCACCTTCTTTCCAACCAACGAGAACAACATTCAAATCAGCCTGTAGTTATGGAAAACCATTATTAGAACACAGCTCAAACTTGCCTTAAGTTCAAAATATGCAAAAAATGTATCTGTAGACAAACCCATTTTATCCTGGAACTCACTTTCTTTAAGAGGGCATTCTTCATGTCTTTCATCCAGGGTGCACTATAATTGCTCCGATAACCATGAACAATAAATACAGTCGGTTTCTTGCCATCAAAGTCTCTCCTGAAATTGTATGATAATTTTGGAAATATATAATGCAATACCTGATTATGACAGGGACACAACATATATATTTTATGGATGAGAGATTATTTTGAAGAAACAAATGAAGCAGGCAAGCAAATTATTATTTTTTTATTATTTTCTGTTAGATCAATTTTTGACAGCAAGCTAAAATTTCTAAAAGCCTTCATTAAGCTCAATTCTTTCCAGCTTGAAGACTTAAAAGTGAGTCATAGTTTTTAATTGTGAGTTTCTGTGGTTTACCAGTTATCCAACCAGACCAGTTGTTCTAATATCACTGTGACCTTCAGGTTGACCAGTCGTGCTTGTCGAAAATTTTTTAGATTTTCAAGCTCCATTAATCACTGACCTAGACTGTTTTGACTTTTTGTGCATTAACACAGAAGGAAAATGTGACATTGACGACAATCGGAGTAACTTGCCACTAAATTCACATCACATTGATGCAATCAAATTAAACAACTGCTCTGCATAATTAAAAAATATTTTAAACAAAAACAGAATAAACTTATAATCAAAATTTCAAACTTACGGAATAATTGAAGTCCTACTCAAAGTATAATATATATGCAAGTCTTTCTTGATATACAGACGAAACATTCCCCCAATTTTCGAAGGACAATCAGGAAGAGGAAACTGCGAAAACGGTTCGCTGTCTGTGTAGATTCCGTCTGAGCCGCAATTGCGAACATCTACGCTCCTGCAGTAATATATTATTTGAGTATGTTTCAAGAAAAATAAGAAAGCATCGAAATTGTTGGACAAATTCAATATTGAAGAAGAAATACAATATATTTAGTGAAAGCACTTACCAAGCAGAGCCCAAACACAGGATGAACACCACACAGACTGTTTGACACAACATTTTTGCCATAACACAAGTTTGTGTTTGGATAATTGTCAATTTTCGCCATCTTTTATACTGTCAAATGTTACAGTTGTTGACTTCACACTTTCTTGCACATTGATAAGAGAGTGACGCTGTTTTCATAAATTTTCTGAAAAATGCTTATTCTGTTAAGACAATGAAATCTTTGTCTCTGTCAAGTGCATGTGAAAATAACACCTGCAACAAGGTATTTTAAAAATTCGGTCCAGATAACGTTTCCAGGAAAGGAATTAGCTAAGAAAGCCCAATGGTCAATAAACTAATAACTTTTCTGAAAATGTCAGTCCTCATTTCCAAAAGCTAAACAAATTAATTTAATATTTTATAGTCATTATCATTTTATTAGACAAAGGGCAAATATCTGTGGCTCTTTCATTGGATTCATCCATAATCACACTCAACTACTCTATATAACTGTTAAGTTAATACAATTATTACAGATCTCGTATAAGTGTGCCATGTTCCATGTGAATATATGCATAGATGATGTCAGTATTGCAATACTGACATCACTATTGGCACTCCAAGCTTGAGTGTTGATTCCAACTGCTACCAACAATTAAGGCTTATGGGCTGTCTAAGTGTGAATAACAATTGATTAATCTGCATTCATTGGTATGGTTGTTTGATTCAGTTGGAGCAGGTGAAACCTGCCACTTGCTTGATCCATCATGGACATTCATGGTGTCCTGTTGTGAAATTTCTCCTTGAAGGCAGCACCTTGTGGCTTTTCAGCCTTCCAGGTGAGATCTGCACCAAAGAAACTATTCAGAATTGATGACTGGAATGGGGATGATGGGGAGATTTTTTGGAAGTGAACGTTGCGGTGTTGTATGGGCATACCAGAGGACGAAAAATGGGGGGGGGGGGGGTTGGGGGGTAGTTGCTACCCAAAAATTTGGGAAAAGGCCGGACAAGGAGGCTAAAAATTTTATTATCAAATAAATATTATTGGAAATCAGTGATAAGGATGCCCCCAAGGAAACCCCCCCCCTCCTTAGGTCTTAAATTCTGAATGGTTCCTGAGTATATTATTTTTGCCAAGACAGAGCAGCAGACGATAACCTCTCAGACCAACAAATGAATGTGAGAGTGAATGAATTTGTTTTGTTGTAAAAGTGATAAAACTGATAGCAGTTATACACAAAATCCATGCATTATATATAGCTTGATATTGTAACTTTTGGATTTATTCAAAACATCAAACTGAATAATCAATGTTGAGCAACAATCTAACAGCCTATTGTTGATTTGTAATGGTGTGATCAGTATGGGTTCCAAGTGACACAGCTGAAACTGCGAATATACCAACTGTGAAATCATTATGCTGATACTGACATCACAAGAGCACTGTGGCAGTTGAAAAGAACATGGCACACCTATATGAGATCTGTAATAACAGATATTTAAGTCAAGGGTGGTAGATCAGTCAAGGAGGGTGAATTTGTCCACCACCTGAATATATAAGGACATAAATTTATCTGCTACACTTCTGGGATTTTTAGAAAAAAGAAGAGAAACTTGTTCTTCAACAGATTTTGCAAGGTTTCTAATATTAGTTGGGTCATATATCACAATTCCGTGACCGTTGAGAGCGAAGTAAGGTTTTATGATGGATTTGTCATCTATAAAGGTTTATCTAAAAATTGAGCGGGGGCGACCCTCCCAAAAGTGCGGGCTAACTCTGTGAGAGGCCTAAATTCAAAATGGCCGCCACCGACACCTTCGGAAATGCTATTTTCAATGGTTTGAGCTACAGTGATGTGCAATACATCAATTTTGGGGTGTATTTGGTCAAGGAATTCATATCTGGGAGTATTTTGGTGATTTGACCCATTTTTGACCTAAAAATCCAAGATGGCGGCCAGTTTTCGCTAAAAATCCGATTTTTTTAATGTTTCCCATATTCCTTCAACATAAGCGATTGTGGATAGGTTGAACCATGCAGAGTTTTGTTGCTTGACTATGTTTATGAAGTTATGGTCACATTTGACTAATTTTGATGGACAGAAGGTTAATAATGACAGGTTAATGAGGGCATGGTTCCGGACAAACTACGTTAAATGTGTGCTTTTCAACGGCTTGGGCTACAATGATGTTCAATACATGGATTTTGGGGTTTTATGGGCCAAGGAATCCATATCTGGGGTTAATTTGATGATTAGTAGGCTTGTGACTGAATTAATCACAAAGTGGTCCCTTATATTGCATGGAAGAGTGTTTTTCTTCAACTTAACAGTACGTTTCGGGAAATTGTATCCTTCAACAAACATATGATTGTCAGAGAAAAAATATAGAATCTGAGGAATTCAGGTGTCATTTCAAATGTAATCTGAGATACCAACTCAATGGCATGAGACAAGTGTAGAAATGGCCAACAGTCTCACTTTGAAAAGGTTTCCATCTAGTTCTTCACTGCCCGGTTTGCTACTTTGCTTGTTATATTGGTTGACCAAATGACGTGCTCATCATGTCAAATTAACAACTAAATATGCCTCTATTTGAGCTACTAAGCTACTTGCAGTTCATCAGTAAGTATTACAGCAAACAAAAAATAACTTACTCAATTCTTCTTGCCTGCTGTTATTGTTCAGTTCAGTGGCTTTTCTAGAACAAAATCAATGGAAGCCTTTCAGATAACTTTTTTTAATTTCAGAATCTTTATTTCAAAACCTTTAAGATAATCGGACTTTTTAACTTGGCTTACTATTGGTCAGAGTTTCAGACCATTTTCAGAAAAGTTGTTTGTAGGCTTGCCAGTTGATAGCCACCAAAGGTTCGTGACTAGTCATGAACATTTGTGGCCACCTTTTGACAGGCAGATGTGTCGCCATTTTCATGACAATAATATCATGTCTACAAGAGTCACCAATTTAATCTATCAAATCAATATCATTTGACTGTAATGATGCTCATGGATGTCTCACAGAACTTGATTGCCAAGTTAAACCAGGTGGCAGGTGCCTTCCAGAGCAATTTCAACATTTTTTACCAGTATCTTTACTGACGAGGCAACATAGCTGTGAATATATGCGTATAAATTCTTTCTGAAGGCATTGACTAATGATTTCTGGCTGTAGTCTGTATTTTATATAAAACATAGTAGCTGAATGTGGCAGATGAATATGAATATTTTAACAAGTGGTCCATCTGTAATGGAAGTAGCCTACTGATGAACACCTGATATCCCCGCAAGTCCCTCAATTTTGTATCAAATAATTCATTGTATTTGATATTGCCTTCATTTAATATGAAAACCACTTATCCATTTATCTAACCTGAACAAAAGTTATAATCCTATGATTTAGTAAGAGACTAACAGTTGCTCTGAATATGCACAACACAACAAATTCCAACTTCCGCCAGTCAGTAAAATATTTGAGTTTTGGTAAATACCCATACTACCAGTTGATTCCATCACAGCATCTTTGTGCACACATGCAAATTACAATCTTGGAAAGGCATAAAATGTCCACCCATTTCTACTGCTTCTTGCATTCTTGGCAACTGCATGAGTGACAGCAGCTGCATTATTATATTCTTTTGTTTAAGGAATTTGTAACTTTGCCTCCTCCAACCTAAAGTTAACCCATGTACATACACCCTCAATTTCCCTATTACTCTTTGGTTAGTTTATTGCTTCTACTATTATTGTTCGCACTTTCACAGGCTTTAAATCTCCTTCTGTGATATCATTCATTTATTGCTATCAACTTGACAACTTCTGTGAAAATTGAAAATTATTTATTTGATATAGCGCTATCTACAATTATAGAGTTTAATTTTCAGTAACGCTATACAAAGAAATAAGATAGAAAAACAAGTGGTAAATCACGTAATTAGTTAAAATCAGGGAGAAAATTTATGACATAATCCTTCCATATTTTCCACCCACAAACTCCAGCAACCAAGTTTAGTATAATTTAAATGCCACTATGTCTTTAAAAACCTCACTACAACTTCAGTACTAGAGAACATAATTGACAAGAGATGGTTTCAATGCAGAATTGGATCTAAAACAATCTCTCATTATGTAATGTAATTTTCAGAGAAAATTTAACTCACTGATGAACTTTGAGATTGTAACCATGATGGGATGACGTCATTACCTATATGCTACACAACATAATATTCAGGAAAAAATCTTTAATCCATATTTATTGAGTCATTTGTTGCAAATACTTCTCCTGAAACCACTTAAAAAAAAACAACATCCAACATGAAGACTTGTTATAATCACACACATATTGTTTCAGGTTTTATCCCTTGTGTTGACGAAATACTAGCAGTACAGTAGCTTGTTTAATTAATGGTTCAAAGGGCATTGTAACCATGGTCAACAGGGCATAAAAATCAAACCGAGATGTGAGGAACTACAAAATTATGAAATCTTCTTCAAAGAATGACTTACAGCCATTTCTACATAACAACTACACTAATTGATTCATGACATTGAGTTTGTCTCTCAGATGGCTTTTAAAATGACATCTAAATTCATTAGATTCTATAGTCTGTCCCTGACAATCATCAGTTTGTTGAAGGATACAATTTCAGGTAAAACACCAGTAAGTTGAAGAAAAACACTCTTCCATGCAATATAAGGAACCACTTTGTGATTTATTCAGTCACAAGCCCAGTAATCATCAAATTAACCCCAGATATAGATTCCTTGGCCCACAAAACCCCAAAATCCATGTATTGAACATCATTGTAGCCATAGCCGTTGAAAAGCACATATTTAACGAAGTTTGTCCGGAACCATGCCCTCATTAACCTGTCATTATTAACCTTCTGTCCATCAAAATTACTCAAATATGACCAAAACTTCATAACCGTAGTCAAGCAACAAAAATCTGCGTGGTTCAACCTATCCATAATCGCTTACGTTGAAGGAATATGGGAAACATTTGAAAAATCAGATTTCTAGCGAAAACTGGCCGCCATCTTGGATTTTTAGGTCAAAAATGGGTCAAATCACCAAAATACCCCCAGATATGAATTCCTTGACCAAATAAACCCCAAAATTGATGTATTGCACATCACTGTAGCTCAAACCATTGAAAATAGCATTTCCGAAGGTGTCGGTGGCGGCCATTTTGGATTTAGGCCTCTCACAGAGTTAGCCCGCACTTTTGGGAGGGTCGCCCCCGCTCAATTTTTAGATAAACCTTTATAGATGACAAATCCATCATAAAACCTTACTTCGCTCTCAACGGTCACGGAATTGTGATATATGACCCAACTATATTTCTAGATTTTTAAATCATTTTTCTAACATTAAACAGCATATATTAAAATAAAATCAATTCTGAGACGTCATAACTGCCATTTTTGAGAATTTCACCATTAACTTTTAGGCATTACCATGAAAATAAAGGTGGACGGAATTACCATCATTATTTTAGGACTTGCTTCATCCGGCATTGGTAAATCCATGCCATCCACATAAAATTAACTTTTTAACATAGTTTTATTAATTCAAATATATGTAAATGGCATACCACTGATTACAGAATTCAGATAGGAACAGTTTTACTACTTTGATCGGGTTAAAAGGTCCTTTAGTTGTAGTTAATGGTCAATTAAAATTATTACAAATTAACTAAACCTTTGTTACTTAATTATCTCCTATTATAAGTGTTTTCAGTGAATCATTATGCTAAAGTTGACACAAGTAATAATACTTACTAAATTACAAAACTAAAAAAATGACAAGATATGATTGGTGTGGGCTGCATTAAGCCCTGAGGATGGGTTTACCATCCTGCTGGACGGATTACCAAATGATTGGAAGGTTAAGGTGCCCTAAACTTCAACTTAGTATAAATCAAAAGGAATGCCTCGCCTTTTAAACAAGATTTCTTGACTTTCTACGGTGTGGAGCTTTCAAAGAACATCTAGTTTGTAGCATGCTCTTATCTGAGAAATCTTTGATTTTTTCCTGCCTAATTTATGTAAAAAAATTCCGTGACTTAAGGGAACAATTTCAAGTTCTAAGTTATATCATTGCTTAATTGCCTTAGAAAAATATTGACTACTCAAAATGGATTCAGTAAGGAAAGCAGTAGTAAACCATAAGTGCAATAATTGCAATTTAATGAATAAAAAAAAGCTTGTACAATCTTTGGGAGCTGTATTGAAATTTTCAATTTTTTTATTGGTTTTGAATGAGATAATGCCAAAACAAAATAATCTTTTTAAAATTATGGTGCACTTTAATGGATTTTTGGTTTTGGGGAAAATGTTTTCATAAATTCATTTAAATTACTTGCATTTAAGACAAGAAGACAAGAATGAAAATCTTCATAGAAAAATCACAGAAATTTTGGAAGCGAAACTTGGGAGAACTGATATGAGTTTGAAATTTGAAAGGATTGGAAAGGCAGAAACAGCAGCCAATATACAACCAAGAAAGCTAAAAGTCAAAAGTGTTAGCGACAAGAGATACATTTACAGGAACCGAAGAAAGCAGCTTCTACATTCTGACATTTTCATAATGAAGATCTCATGCCTGATGAAAGAGAATTACTATACCTTGCTAGAGGACTGAAAAAGAAAAGGAAGATTCACTCCACATACACTTATGAAGGATCGGTATTTATCATAGAAACAAAAAATAGCAAGCCAAAAGAATTTATGAAAAACGTTGAATGTTACAAACAAGCTGTTGTATTAGCAAGAGAACGAGAATGTAATGCAACCAAAACTACACCAGAAGTAATTGAAGACACTACCCAGTTAAATTCTGAGAAAACGCAAGAAAAATCTCACACTGAACAAGCGGAGAAGCAAGAAAATACAAAACAATGCAAAAAGTATGAAAATGAACTAAAAGACGGTGAAGACCTGAGATACGAAATATTGGAAATTGTTCAGCAAATTCTATCGCAAGACGGAAAACAGAAGAGATGACGTATGAGACAACATGACACCAAAACAACTTATCCCACAGCCCTCGTAAAAATAATGCTCATATAAATTTCAAAATTTTCATTTTATTACCATTTTTCTTAATATATATTTTTGAATTTTGTAATATTTGAAACTTTTCCCAACAGCGGCAAACAATTGCCTTCGGGAAAATAACAAATAAATCAAACCAAAAATCAAATCAGATTAACAGATGATTTCATAAATGTAGACACAAGACTGAAATTGATTTTCTTTGCTAGGCCTGGCATTCTACAGGGAAAAAATGACATAAAAACGTATGACATATTTTTATTTATAGAATACATGTCCTAGAGAAAATTCACATTAAATCCCAGTGTCTACAAATAATAAATCATTTGAAAGAACCCTAGTGCAGCGTTTTTTTAGATTTGTTTACATCCAGTTAGGTTTGTGTTTCATCTTTGTTTGATTTTGGCTTGGTTATTTTTTTCTTGAAAGTTTTGTTCCTTTTTTCAATGTTCATGCACAAAAGTTACATATATTTGCCTAACCTTGCAAACTGATAATACACAGACGCAATTTTCTGAATTTTCTAAAAATTGGCTTATCTGTCAAAATCCGTTCAAGTTTAGATCCTTTTATGTGTGAATGCAGCACCTGCTACAGGAGTTTTTCACAATGAGTCGGCTATCGTTTAGAAAAAAAATATCAGTACACATTTCCCCGTCAGTTTGGCTGTCATCATTTGGACCAAATTGATGTTGGACTACAGTAACTAGAGTTTTTGTAACATAATCTTAGTATTTAACATTCAAGTAACTTTATGAACTTAACTTAACAAATATATATGCCATATCATTTTCTCTGAAGTCAAATATTGTCTATCCTTCAGATTATCCGCGGAATAGGCCTACATCATTTCAACATTATTTGAAATTAAGAAAATGTCAGTAAAGTCACACTTTTTCAGCACGTAATGTCAGTAAAATCTCAATTTTTCCACTGGCACTATAAACAAATCTCACAATTATTCACACAGGATACAAGGAAAGAAATTATAACACCTGGAAATTGTGCAATAATTAGATGATTCACATATATTTTTGCAATGTCATATTTGTCAATTTCCTGAACATTTCAGTCAACTGTCATATCACATATTTTGTAGTTGAAAAAGGCATTAAATAAGCCCCTTTAGGTGACAAATAAGTTTCAAATAAGAATCACATGCAAATAAGAAGTTTAGAACATTTGTATTCTAGTTTCAGTTGGGAAATCCAGAAGCTTAATATGGGGGCATTCTCATGCCATAACCCAGGATGTTTGATTGTTTTGGTTTTAATGATTTCTATGGTCACATAATCACAACCTTATCAAAATGTTACTTTAATAAATGCATAACTAAAGATGTGATTGGACATGTAGAATGTCTGTCACCAGTTCGATCACACTAAGGAAATCACAAGTTCATAGCCCACATGTTGTGATTATTTGTCTTCATCATCTTATCGAAGAACATTCAAGTAAGGAAGAAAGTGACTGACTGAGATCATGGAAGGAATATATTTTAAATAATAGTTCTATGATGACAAAGTTGGATCTGTTCAAATGGAGATTGTTTTGCTCTCTCTTTGATTGGTGCTAAAGGAAATTGTGTCATTCTGTTACCCTGTTAGATGCGATTCTAATACTTAAATCAAATTTAGCCTAAGCATGGAAAAATGCTGTCAGTCATTATTTTAAAATTTCTGATTTGAAATATATTAACATTAGGCAATATCAACATCAAGACCCGTATATATTGAAACTCAGAAAATTTATTACATAGTAATAATTACAACAAAAATGAATTTATGATAACAATCAAACCACAATGAGTTTTTTTATCAAGCATATTTAAGTGAACAGAAAAAACACACAGTTTACACCTTAGACTCCAAGAAGGAATCAACATGTATGTAACACCCAGAGCTACTAATTTGATGTGTAGCCTCCAAGGAACAACCAACAGCAGTTGGCAGACCTGAGCAGACTACACGTCCTGTGTCGGCTACATTTCCTCATTTATAAGGAACGTTCAGGGACAGGGTTTGGCTATTTTAGTATTCAAAGATTAAACTTCTGTCTATTACCTTTTAGTATTTTAGAAAGTCTGACACACTCCATATATTTTAAAGTAATCAGCATACATTGAATGCTAACACATGTGGCAAAGGCTCATGTTTGTATTGTATTCACAAAGTGGATGTATAAATTTCAAGTGAATCCTTTCAGAACAAGAACACACACCAATTATTCCAAGTTGCTTTACATTCTTTATGGCCTTGACCAGATACCTCAAACAAGTATTAATTACATTGATGAAATACTCAATATCAATGAGGTATTTGATTTACAGATTTGCCGTTTACCTGAGACACCATTTTACTGTCACTGATCTATTTCAGATTGCTCCCTTCAGAGAAACTGCACCTTCTGGCAGTAGTCTTGCAAGACAAGCCATATCTTTCCAGGCCAAAGACCAAGTTTCTCCACTCGAGGCTTCAGATGCTGAGGGAAACCTTTCATCCAGAAAGTTACTTTTCCTGATAATGCTGTCTCACTTCCAAATGTCATCAGTCACTTCAAAGGAATCCATCTGCCACTCTCTACTCAGTAGGACATCTCAGCACCTTGTAGATACTGCCAGAAAAGGATTTTTATGAGATCTGACTGATGTCCAAATCAGTTCTATCAGTGTGTAGGTGCACTTTTTAACATGGTAACTGGGAGAGCAAATAGTCTCCCAGTGCACAGATTTGGTCTTCCGATCATTGCCAAATTGGTATCAGTGGGAGACCACCTTTTTCCAGAGACTCTTCACTGCCTTTTTTAAATACAGCATGCAATGCTGCAGAAGCATATTCAATGTAATCGGAAGTGAAGTGATCTTTTCAATTCTCAATTACAATACATAAACATTTTTCCAAACTCTTTTCGGTTGATATTTGTCTAACTTCTTAATTTGAGTGCATAGAAAGTTCAAAATACTTATTGCAAGCATATCAGAGGCTGAGGTTATGTAATTATTATAAATACATTTAATTCATCTTCAACAGATCTATAGATTGCATAGTATGTAGATCTATAGAGCCATTTCAAATTAAATATTGCATTTGAAAGTAGTAGTTCCACGCTGGCTCCAATTATTTTTGTCTATCTTTGTTGTCTTTTTAACATCTACTTCAACATAGACGCAAATATGATGTGATGATGTATACATGTCAAAAATAAATTGTCTTGTTGATTTTGCAAAAAAAAAAAAGAAAATAATTTGAATTTCAAAAAACATGCATCCTAAAGCAATACCTGTTCAATAAGTTTCATGAGGCTGCATCAAGGCACAGTCAAGAATAGTCCTACAAAGCATTTGTCTATTACTTCTTTGAAGCTGACGAGTATATCCTTGTGCACAGTATCACCACTGCACTTGATCAGTGATGCAATTCAGATAATCACACATAGAAAATAATGGGCGATGATAGATCGCGTGAAAGGTCATGGATGTCACTTCCCAAAAATTCTGCAAAAAAATTTTAAAAAATGCTGGTACCAAGCATAATCATGGCCTTTACCTTGAACATACTTTCTGTCTACGGACCAATTGGATCGCTGGATTACAGCTATTTTACTCTCAAGAAAACCACAACATCCATTGCAATGCAGGAAATGAAACCATTGATTATTCTATGTGAATCATTCATATTAGGAGTGAGGTCCTGAGTGTCAGAATCCAATAGCCTTTGATGGATGCTGTGATGCCTTGCAGAGCAGATGTCAGTATGATCCATATATTTTCTTCAACCTCAGCCGTTATTTGTTTGCCTTAAATTATTTTATGAATGATATATACATGACAAAATTTCGATTACTGTGAAAAGGAGGGATAGAGTTATCGGCATAGGTTTCAGGTAACACTCTTTTTCAACTGGATTCTTCTTAGTATTGTCAGATTTTCAACTTATCTCATTCGGTAAAAACCGCAATTCTTATCTCTCGCTCTCTCGCAATCTTAACAAGCCTCTTAAATTGCAGATGGTTTAAGCCTGCCACAGGCTAATTGGGCATGTCTGATAAATTGATTGCTACGAAAGTGGAAATTTAACACCAATGTTCACTTAAGGAGACCAATGCATTTTCTGCAGAGCGGGATATGAAACATTTTTTTTGTTTAGAGCAGAGGTATAAGGAGCTGGAATCTGAATTAATTCGCCTTGGTGGAACATAACTCTGCAATTATAACTACCATTGTTCAAATTGAGGTTTACATAAATGCAATTCTAACAAGACATGGAATTTTGCTTTAGGAAAACGTTATGGTCCACATAATCGTAATTTCCTTTGCGACTCTAACACATCAAAAGTACAATTATAAACTACCATATCAAGCTATCTGGTATACATCAAGTAACAATAATTCTGTTTTAGGGATGATCAATGTAATTAATTTTGACAGTGTATTTCTCTTCGAAAGGACTATGATTGCAATGTGCACTGTGCAGTCTATAATGTGATTGTAGCAGTATTTGTGCATCACAGTTATATTGCTATTGGAAAACCATCATTACAGAAATTTCACTTAGATTGCATAAGACAGTTTTCAAAGAACCAACTTCCTGTCTGGTTGTATAAATAAACTTAAAAGTCGATGTTGTCAAAGTTTTTTACAAAATAAATCAAAGGGAGTTGAGGTTTCAGGATTATCTGCAAAGTGATGAGCTGACAGAATTGCATAATGCCTTTGCATGCAAACAGGGATTATTTTCAAAGAAACCCATTAGTAGAACTCTATTAATCCTTGTATTAGCTAATGGAGTATTAAAAAGGTTGACAACTAAACAACAATGTGACACTGTAGAAGTTTGAGGTTTTTGTTCCTTCTTAGCAATCAAGACAAAATGACAGACTTCTAAGCGACAATAACCTTTGTCTTGAGATGGTTCCCAGGCTCTAAATTGTATAATTACTTATATGTCATCAATGTAATTTTCATTTTAAGAGCAAATGAATTGTTAAGCATTGTTAAAATTAAAAATACAAAATCAATTATAGGCAAAAGCATTGATCTTCCTGAAAGCTTGTGATATTTAAAGTACAACCCAAAATAAAGTACGATTACCCCAGCAGGAAGGAAGAATCAGCCACTACTTTACCCTTTCACACCTTTTGACTACCTCTGAATCTCTTCCTACCTTTGCCTACTTGAAACTACCTTTTAAAATTACATTAAAATCACATTTAAACAACACCAATTTAAACTCAATCACCCCCATTGTGTTTGATTTACTTGACATTTTGCACCTCTGCTAATTGCAGTAACATTGGTATCTGTCTTAATAGAGTTCTTAATGTGGACCAAGGTTGTTGTAAGGAGTCAAAAGGAGTTGTAAGGAGATTTGCGGTGGAGAGGAGAAAAGAGGGCAAAATAGGTAAACAGAGGACTTCTGACAGCAAATTTTCTTACTTTATTTTGGCTTGTACTGTACTTAGTATGTAACACTTAAAACTACTTTGATGAAGTGTGTTCTATGTTATAGATCATGATATTGCGAGAAAGAAATCTGACAACAGGAAATCAATGATTCATATTGACACTAACAATTATATTATAATTAAAAAAATATATATATACACGTATATAGGCCTATAACTACATTTACTGCACGTACTTCAGTGGATATATAAAAAAAGTATTGTTTGATACTTTTTCTTTTCATGATTGGTAAGTGTATTTTAGTGTATTCTTCCTTCATCTTTACACAAGAGACATAACAAATGTAACACCACACAACTTTAACTTGATGCGTGACCTTATGGGACAAACTAATTGCAGCCGGGAGTCCTTGCCCTGCTACACACGAGGCAAAAATGTTGTTGCTGCAGGAGCTCATTTATGCTTGGTCCCTGCGGAATGCAGTTTGTTACTTGGCTATTCTGAGACAAGCTTTTGCCAATTAGTCTTGATGGTGTATGCAAGAACTGTGTTAGCACAGTGGCTAAGTATACATCCGTTACCTGTTAATAATGTTTGTATGTACATATAAAAAGCCGGTATAATACACCCTCACTTTGCAGTACCGGAAGCGTAAGGATGATGGTGAAGGCCGTCACTGATTTCTGCTTATTTCATAAAAACACTAATTGGTAGCATAATTTATAGAAAAACTAGGATGTACAGCCAAAAAATAAGGGACAGACACGGAGACACTAGATCAATTAGTAATTGCTATTTCAAATAAGTTAACACAGTGAGCATGATCACAAAATTATATCAAATTTGTAATCTTATAATTAAAATTTGAGTCATTTTGCATTCATGCCAGGGTCATTCATTTAATCAAATGTCATTGCCATGCATGTTGACTTGCATCGTAAAATATCTTGGATATGAGAGATAATACAACGTTAATTCACACAAATCAAATTCTCCTTGTACACTGTTATCTAAGAGTGTATCTTGGCAGCTAGTCTGCTGTGGTCCAAGAACACCTTCATATCTCCTTTTATCAATAAAAAAGCAAAAGCTACATTGTATGTTCAGCAACACTTGGACTAAGAGCAGCGTTTGTCCTCATAACTTATTCATTGACATGTCCATGAATCAATTCACTGTTATTGAAGTTTTTTTCTATGCAGGAGAAATTCCTTGTGTGTTTCAAATGCAGTTGTCAAGTCAAGTCCAGACTATTTTTTTACTGAAACAAATTGAGAAGAACTACGTGTATCGCTAATTCAGGAGATTGCAATAAATAAAAAATATTATTACATTGAGGTGAGGAAAGTAATCTTGCACTGTCTACATGGCATGCCATACTCATAACTTTAGATCCGTCAAATGTAATCACAACTTCCACAAAAAGGTTTGGCCATTCAAGAGTTAGCTTACAATATGTGTTGTTGTGCTTTACATCCATCTGCATCTGAAATTCTGTGGTTTAAAACTTATCATTTTAAGCTAGTATTGTGCATGCAATGCAGAAATTAAAATAGTCCCAGACTTAATGATCATATGCTATGGTACATTTTTTACATTAGCTCAACTGCTTTTTCAGCCGAATACACTTTTTGATTACACGGAGTGGTTTGGTAATATATTTAGTGTTTTGGAGGTCAGCATTGACATCCCCACTTGATCAGAAATGCTCACAGATTTATTTTGTCTCTTTAAAAGCTATCTGTCAAAGTGGAATGTGATATGCCAAGATTGAACTACACTCATTGTTCAGAAAATCGCTCTGGATGTTGACATTTTTGTAACAGGTCTGGACATTAACAAAAACCATTCTTCCTCTTGAGCCATTTTTTAACAAGTTTCTTCATTCTTCATTTGCAGATGGTTGCCCACGGGGAAATTGGCAAATGGGGCATGTTCGTTTGAGTGTCACTACACCTCGTTCCCAATTATTATGCAACTATGCTTTTTTGCATTATCTCAAAAACAAATAACACTATTTGAATATTCTTTTCACATAATGATAAGTGTACCACGGAGCTAATATGCTGCCGATTTTGTCCAATTCCATTGACTCAGTTGGGAGTTATGCCATATAATTAGGTTTTGGAGTGTTCCCAATTATTATGCAAATTCTTAGAAAAGCATCCATGGCTACTCAAAATGACCTAAACTAATTTGAAGATGCCATCAACATATACCCCATAACACAAAAGAAAAAGTGTAACCATCATTTCAAACATAGATGCATTCATAGCCAAGAAATTCATGTTATTCTCCTGCATTGAAATAGCATTGAAATTACTGTTTCATTGCAATAAAAAGCCTCTGTTAGCCAGACAAAATAAAAAATCATTACCAAAGTCATTTTCCACTTGCCTTAGGTTTAGAACTCTCTTGTAAGTCAATGGCAATTAAGTTGCACCACTATATTTGAGAAATATCATGAAATGAATTGATTGCATCCAATTGCCAATGCTATTCCAATGGGAAACAGAAGTGTGAGTTTTTGATTTGGTGTCATATTTTGCAGAGATACCAGATTTGGTGTATCATCGCACAGTATGACCGTGGTGTGCTATAGATATATTCTAAGGTGGAATTTTATTGATATTAAATTTTTTAAGAGCATGGCAGGCTTCTTTATTGAGAAAAAAGCTAATTTCAATGGTTTTTCAATGCAGTTGTATTACATTGATTTCTTGGTCATGAAAGCATCTGCGCTTGAAATGATGGTTCCATTTTTTAATTAGTGTTATGAAGTATATTCTAATGTCAATTCATAATCAACTTTGTTGATTTTGGGCGGCCATGGATGCTTTTCCAAGAATTTGCATAATAATTGGGAACACCCCAAAACCTCATTATATGGCATAACTCCTAACTGAGTCAATGGAATTGGACAAAATTGGCAGGATATTAGCTCCATGGAACACTTATCATTATGTGAAAAGAACATTCAAATAGTATTATTTCTTTTTGAGATATGCAAAAAAGCATACTTGCATAATAATTGGGAACGCAGTGTAAGAAAGCGGAACTTCAACACAAAAGTTCAATTAGGAAGTTGAAAGCATTTACTTCAGAGAAAGGAGTATCCCTGCAGCATGGCTTACACGGATTGGCTTCTCTCGAAACTTCTCTGAGAAATCGAAATGTGGGAAAATGCTCACTAAGAATTGAGTTTCAGTTTTAAGATTGTGCAATAATTCCAGTGCTTCCAAAATATTTGTCACATTTGTCATAATCATCTAATTCATATGAAAATTTTTAGCGCAAAGGGAAAGATCACTTCTCTAAATAAAACACTGATCTGCTATAATTTGATGCTTGGCGCTCATGGGACTAACTAGCAGCAGCTTGGAGGCCTTGCCTTGCTATGTACGAGGTAAAAGAGTTGTAGTTGCAGGAACTCGTTTGTGCTTGGCCTCTGTGGAATGCAGTTCGTTACTTGGTTATTCAGAGACAAGCTTTTGACAATTAGTCTTGCTGGTGTATGCAAGAACTGTTCATTGCCTTTTCTCCATAGCCCAAGTATAGTACATCTTGTTACCTGTAGGTGAGTTAAGCTAGTGTCAAAAACATCGTAAGTTTGACATGCAACATATGCATTCCTTCTGAAGTCAGTAGTATTTTATTTTAAAAGCCAAATTACCAAAAGAAGAACCTGTACTGCTCAAGCAGTAATAATCGTGTAAATTCTTCCTTATCACCATTTCTTTTTCCTTAAAATTACGTTGTGAGACAAACAAAGGAGGGAAAGGTTTATTGTGTGATGAAAGATAAAACAACATAAATATTCAAAGATCACTCTGAAATCAAACACTGTTTTCAGACTTCTTTTTAGTGCTGCAAACTGAGTAGAACAATCACAAAATTTAAGGGCATTATCAATTCCTGCATATCAAGAAGGATTGTATTGTTGCATTTGCTCATTATAGAAGTAAAGTTTTGATGCATAACATACACTTGAATTGTCTACAGGGAATACCATACCCATTATTTTAGATCATTCAAATTCAATCCTAATTTGCACAAAGGGTAGTCTGGTTAAAGAAACTGATTTGCAGCCCCCCAAGAGCACGAAATCATTGATATGTCAAACAAGATGCAGCTGATTTTACTGAGTTACAGTAGTATGGCTGCTAAATATAATTGTTTGGATGGCTCTGGTCACACAGTGTGGAAATTAGGTTCAATAAATTAAATGAATAGAAAAAATGTCTGCATTATTTAACATTCAGTGCAGCTTGATATCTAGAATGACAATAAAGGTTTACAGATCAACATGCATTTGCAAAGTTTTATACAGCAGCAACCATGCGCGTCTTATTTTAGTGTGCTTGTGGTAGTGTCATGATGTTATATGAATTAAGAGATCTTCGAAAATTTTGCCCAATCTTTCTGAAGTAATTGATGTAGGATATTGTTTTTCTGTATTTTTAATCTGTCTTCTATGTTAATACAACTGTAAAACAACACATTATTTTTGCAGAGGATACAAATTGCATGAAACTTTATTTTGTGATAGAATACAAACTCTTATCAGTAATGCAGCTGTTCCATGATTGGAATACAGTGTCCATCAGTTGAAATCTCAAATCCGTTGAAAAAAAAAAAATCTTTTTGCAGCCTTTGTGATTATAAATATAATTTCATAGAAATCCCTTTGGAGTTGTTATGGATTACTTGAATGATTAATAGCCTTGAAAGTTATTAACTACAATTCTCCTGAGATGGTGGCGGCCAGACAGCTTTCATCTTTTGAGTTTGAATGACTGCTTGTTTGTCTTGAAATGCACTTTTCTACTTTGGATGTATGTGAAACGTGACTGTGTTTATTTTCATTTCCTTTGATAAGTCAAATGCAATTATCAGACAAATTTACCTGCAATAGGCATACCTATAATCTGCCATACAGTAAACGAATGATGTGTACTTACTTTCAGCTATACTTGTGGCAATCAGTGATCTCACAACAAGCCCTATCAAATGCATTGAAATGAAGTGTCAATTTCGTAATTACGTGACTTGTGACCTCGCTGTAGAGGGCAGTAGATAAGTTTACGACCCATTTCAATACCATTGAAAGTATGGGGTATGATGCCACTAACTTCTTATGAATAATGAAGAATAATATGTGGACCAAGTTTTCACAATGAGATACCAAGGAATACGCTTCATCCTGTATCTACTTTCTTTTTAATGTTGTCTTAGTTCCAAATGTCAGTAATAACTTCAAAGGAACAAAGGAATCCATCTGGTACACACTTGGATATCCCTAAATAGAGTATTTGAACACAATGTCATTCAGAGATTCTCACTAATCCCCAGTGATGTTCCAATCAGTTATAGTTACACTATAGATGTATAGAATTCTGAAAAACATTGATGCAGTAACCAAATTTGGACTTTTTTAAAATCAAATGTGTGTCCATAATATAGGCCTACCTCACTTTAAAACCCACCGCCAAATTGATTAGTTTATTAGTTATGTGTTTCTTTCAAGGGAAGCACAGTGATTATCAAGAATTCATACAGAATTTATGAACGTCTATTTGATGTTTGAGCCTCATGCAGCCGATACTTGTAAATTCCGCACATCAGTTCTGATATATGTTTAGTGCCTTTGAGGTCAGCAATGACATCCTCACTTCATTAATGATACACCTTAGAGACTCTCACAGATTAAGTGAGGACTGCTTGGTGAGTAGAAATCAATGAGACTTGATTGATGGTATGATGCTCAGGAATATCACATAGGAAATCATGTGAACACAAGCCATACAGATCTTCCCGCTAAAACTCAAAGAGTAATAATTGTTTGCAAGCTTCAGTATGGGACATTTCATGAATTATATCCAATTTTAAGAATTATATTACAATTTCATTTAGGTCAACTGAATTTCTCCGGCATTGGCATTCTTCCAGCATATTATTATGGTTTTCTCCCTCTCAATCAGATTTTAACACTCTTCTTCATCTGTAGATGGTCTTAAACCTGTCCACAGGGTAATCTTGCATGTTTCTTAAAGTTTGTGCAAAGAAAGTGGAAATCCAACACTGAAGTTCAATTAGGGAATTGAATGCATTCCCCTTTGGGCTAGAAGGGAGCTAAAACAATCAGCTTATTCATGGATCTGGAAATTGTTATCTGCATCAAATTTTCTTGCAGCAGATAATATCTTTCAAATATTTCATGGAATGACACAAACTATTTTTTGTAATTTGAATTTGCCATCAAGTCGTATTTGTTTATGATGGCGGCACTTTCAATAATAATAATTCAGCATAATAACAATATTGCTTTAATTCATTCAGTGCGGTACACCATTGTCGCCAATGCCATATTCAGTAGCAGGTGTCGGAAACTGCCTCAACCTTGGATGATGAATTATGGAAGAACATAAGAATAAATTGCTTTCACCTTGGACTGTGTTATCCTGGAGTCATCTATTGGCAGTTCTAGCTCATCTAATGACTACAGATCCATATCTCGTTTTATCAAAAGGAAAAGAAAAAGCGAACTGCATATTTTCGCTTATTCTTGTAGGATGTCATTTTTGGCGATTGCGCAATAGAATTGTGGCGCCCGTGCTTGAAAAACAAACATGGTTATTAGCCGTTGTTATAGAAGGCAAACTGCTCTCGCTTACAGCTCTATAATTTTGATATATTCACTGTGTTATCTGCCATGCTTGCACACTGACTGTTGAAGGTATTCTTAGGCACAGCAGAAAAGTAAAGGTCTTTAAATTGGTAAAAGCCTAAAACCCGGCCTCAAACACATTCAGCACAATTTAAAAGCAGGCTTGGCTAAGAATACCAAGTGGCAAGGCTACCTCCCAGGGAAAGCTGCTTTAATGAGCTCTTTCAGCTGTGAACCTGCAGGCATCAGAATAAGTCTTGAATACCTTCACCTCCACAGCATATATGGCACCTCCAGGATACTTGTTAAATCAGTCGTGAATTAAAGGTGTTGAATTCTTTACACCAAGTTCTTGAAGTAGACAGAGAGTTGTTTGTGAATTAAACTATATATCTGGAGTTCTTTTATGGTTATTTGACTTTCCAATTTTTGTAAGCTGTTATCGCTTGTTACATTTTTCATGTTCTATATTTGAGACTGACATTTGTGGCAGACCAATGTTACACCTACATTCCTGCAAATGTCATTATAACTGATTAGGTAATACAGCAAATCCGTCTTTAACATTTCCTGTAAATATTTTGCATTGCATCACAGAGTGTCTCTGAGAAATTGATGTGGCTGATGACATTTGAAGCAAGATAGCATTATCAAGAGAGATGTGGGTGGAAGGTTACGTAATGCTGCCATGTTGAATGTTTTTATATTTGTTTCATGTACCATTTGCGAAATTAGTAATGTTTTAGAGGCAATAGTGTTACTATCAAGCACAAAAATGGGTGATATCCTTAACACATTCACTGAAAAGATATTAGAATTGACATTCACACTCCATCAACACAAATTCAGAAGTCGGTCTCAGCGAATCATCCTGATTAACATGAGTGCACATGGTCTTCAAGATGTCACAGAAGAGTGATTGATAAGGAAGGATAAGGAAGTGATTCATCAATGCATTCTAACGATAATGTCTATATAATTATCTATATACTGCGTTCCCAATTTTTATGCAACCATAATTTTCTCCATTGGAATATCATTGCAAATCAGAATGACTTGACCTCATTTCAAGATACTCTTCAAGTGATTCGATCAAATTTGATTTTTTCTGGTTTAGGGGAGAGTTCTAAAAAATTGCAGGATATTGGCTACAAGGCACGTACAGCATTGTGTTTAAAGTATATCCAAATATCGTTATTTCTCTTTGAGATATCAGGAAAAATAGTGGTTGCATAATAATTGGGAACACGGTGTATAGCATTAAACCTGCTTTTTTTTTTCCTCCATTGAACCTGCTTGGTATTTTATTTAAGGCACACATATTGTAAAAAAGACACAAATTGTTTATTAATAAATATAGGCCTATATATACATATTTAATATTTTATTTATATAATATGTATAATGCACTGGACTAGTTTTTTTACATTTACGTATGATATTAACCGCGGAAGCATTATTTTCTAAATTCCACTCGTTATTTCGTTTTTCAAAAGTGATGTTTTTAACTGTCATCAAATGTATTTTATGTGGATGTTTTGTAATAAATGTATGATGATGTAAGACTTACATAAAAAATATCTGTCTATCTATATCTATCTCTATATCTGTACTATACTATACTATACTATATTTAATGTTTGATTTATCATAAATTAATAATAAGTAATGATAGCTGTTTGAAGTTTGAACACATTCAAATGAGCTTTCCTGTTTTTGTAATTTTTGTATGTTTTCATATTGTTATAAGAAAAGGACACATACTTTTCCCAAGTACTGGATTGAATGACTGTGACAGTTCTCCATGAGTATGAGCCAAAAGCAGCAAACCCTCAGAGGAGTTGATAAAAGTTTCCATTTCATATGGACATTATGGAAAGTAACTTCTTGGCCTCTTTACAGATCACTGCCAATTTCCTTCCAAAGTTGGTCTGGAAGTGCCATCATTCAGAAATCAGAAAGGTCAGGGCACATCACTCAACTCTACTGGACTGTCACAAGATATTCTTTCAGCCAAGATGACAGGTTGTGGAAACAGTTGGTGAATGCTGCTTGATTTATGGTCAAATGTGATCAACCTACCTTTCTGTAGCATCAGTCAAATATCTGTGATTTTGTCTCAGTATGTGATAGAAATTTTTATGATATTCATGCTTCATCAAGACTATCTCATTAGATTGCAACGATCTACTTGGGAGTTTTGAGACTTCAACATGTCACAATGAGATGATGGATCAGAAGCAGGTTAGCAAATTATCACAAATCGCTCATTCAGACATTTTACATCGGGGAATCATATAATATTTGTACATAGAGGATTTATTCAGTCTTTGGGAGTTATTCAACTTTTGCATTAATCTACATCTACATAAAGTTACTATGGCTGAAATCAGCTTACTTTTGAAATCAGCCTTCTTCACAAGACTTGAGAAACAAATCAGCTGTAAAAATCCATTCCAGGACAGTCCATGAATAAATCATCGGAGCAGATGCCTTGGTCTAAATGCTGCTCATTGTGAATTGATTTTCCTTTTGGCATGAAAAGTAATATGAAGTCTGTTTTTGGATCACTACTGACACAGTCAAAGGTGAAAGTGATTTCTATTAATGTTTTTTCATCATCCATCATGTGATTCATGTCCTAAGAAAAGGTAGTTTCCGTCATCTGCCAACAGAAACCAGATTAGGTTTCAGTCTCAAGTGTTGCAACTTGCTCCTAGATATTCAGGTACAGGTTTATTTTCCTCATATTTCACTTGATACTTGTGTAACTGAGAGTTACTCTGAGGCTTTTTGTTTTTAATTTCTATCAACAGTACAGGTGTTCTTTGTTCATTGTACAGGAAATGTGATACCCGAAAGCTTCCATACTGTGTGATAAAAACAAGGAAAGGAAAAAATCTGGGCCAAATATAACAAAGTCTACTGAATTTAAAGAGAAGTGGTACACAGAATTAAAACTTTGTTGCAAATTTGGCTGCTTGGCTTTACAGAAAGTGGTCCTAGTTAAGTTATTTTCCTTGTAAAAACGTTCGATGGGCCGCCATCATATTAACAAAGGCCTGTAGTTTAACGCCATGTTCACAATATCAGCCCATTTTAGAAGTGATACACAAATATCGCCTTCACAATTCAATTTTTTTCTTCATACAATGTAATACTTCAATATAATTTGGCAAACGTGCCTTTTGTAATTTTGGGGAATTTAACAGACTTGAACCTTTTTATTGTCAGCCGATGGACTGTTTATTCATCATTTAGAAAACAAGCCACATTTGGAAATTGCAATGTAGCCAAACTAAAGTCTCCAGTTCAATAGTTCAGTTTAATCTCTCAATAAAGCCATGCATACTCAAACAATTGATAGGCATATCGCTGGTACTCAATGAAATTAACTGTCAGTCAAATGACACATTTATCTCATGAGAGTTGTGCATGAATTGCCTAACAGACAACACGCTGTTCCTTTATTGATTGTATTTGAAAGAACTGAAGTCAAATGACACATTTATCTCATGAGAGTTGTGCATGAATTGCCTAACAGACAACACACTGTTCCTTTATTGATTGTATTTGAAAGAACTGAAGTCAAATGACACATTTATCTCATGAGAGTTGTGCATGAATTGCCTAACAGACAACACACTGTTCCTTTATTGATTGTATTTGAAAGAACTGAATTATAGGGTACAGTTGTGCTTGAAAATTAGTGAACCCATAGAGATTTACCATTGAAGACAATGATAAAGTTGTCTCACCGTACTGGCCATAACATAAATGATATTGCACGAATCATTGAACCATTGACTGTTTTATACCATTGAGATTTTCCACTACATGTACCAGCCTGGCCATTGGATTTGTATTAGGGGTTTCTGCACTAGATAGGGGTTATAATTGTGCAAAAGTAAGTGCACCCTCTGCTCCTATCTTTTAACATTACGCTTAGGGTGCACTTACTTTTGCACAATTATAACCCCTATCTACCACAAAAACCCCTAATACAAATCCAATGGTTATGGGTTCACTAATTTTCAAGCACAACTGTATATGAATCCATGAGAAGAATACTCAATCTGTAAGACTGGGTGCATCACTTTTATGAGATTACCATTATATATTGTAGCTACTAGAGGCTGTTACCATCTTCTTGCAATTTGCATTGTGAAGGCGTTATTTGTGTATCTGATATTGTGAAAATGGCTTTGAACTATAGGCCATTGTTGGACATTGACTGCAACTCTCACCTCCTTTTTTTTTAACTACTGCAGATGATCCTGTTGCATAAAATTCAATTATATTCCAAATTGTCTATTTTTGTCTTTCTGCTGAAGAACATGACACATATCCCCACAAAGGAGACTGTACCTTCACACACTATTCTTATTTTTGATTGCCTATAATGTTGAACACATTCAGAAAGCAAGCAGTATTTCACTAGCTCAACTTCTTTCTTATCAGACACAAAAATACCAGATAAGGATAATGGATCTGTCCCTGGATCTATACCAAATAGTCAAAGACATCCCTTCAGATCCAAGTGACCCGAAAGATCAAAGAGAGCGTTTCCCAATGCATGTTTTATCTGGCAGATATTGTCTACTTAGCAGTCAGGACAACTTGCTATGTATTATCATTGCCAAGTGTATAAGCCTTCTAAAGAAAAAAGATGCAATTTAAAATTATCACTTAAAATGTACTGTCTAGCGGAGAATTAGCGCTGTCTCCCATATTAATCAGACAGACAGACAGACAGTTTTTATTTTTGCCAAAGTTGAAGATACAATAGGAGGTACAATAATTAACAGTTTTGCAAAAAAAAAGAGTGGCACAGGCGATGCTTAATTTGCCTAAAAAAGGCGCTATCTTAAGCACCCCCTGTTGAAATTGAAAAATATTAAATATATTAATTCACAGTCACTGCAGACAACTGAAGGCAATATATAATTCGATATGGATAGAACATTTTGTTGTCAGTAATTTAATAATAAATAAAATAAACTAATCATGTGGTAAATTGGGTCGGGGAGGAGGGGGGGGGGCTTGTGTTTATGACTGACATATATAGCAATTAACAATATGGCATTCATTATTATAAAGATTAATAAGATATTTTTTGAAGTAGGAGGCAAAACCAAACTCACTGTGAGTATCAACTTTATCAATTACTTGTGCAGGCAACTCATTCAGGAGTCTTGGCAGCTGATGGCGCACACATTTCTCTGCAAAGACATGATACGTTCGTGGGACTAAAAAATTTTGACTTCTGGTGAAATGGGAATGGGTTGTTTGTTGGGAGATGAGAAAGTTGGAGGGGAAGTATTTTGGTAGAATATTTTTAGATAATTTGTAATAGAATTTCAACAGTTTAAGTTTATATATATCCGCAATTTTAAGAATATTAGTTTTTTTGAAAATAGGCTCTGAATGTGCATTATACTTGCTTTTTGAAATGATTCTTATAATTTTTTTCTGTGAGGGCATGAGGCGAGCAGCAAGATGGCCCCAGAGAAGTATGCCATAGTCTAAGTGTGAATTTACAAGGGCAAAATATAGAATTCGTAGAGTTTCGACAGGCAAGTAATTTTTAATTCTTCCAATTATCCCAATAGCTTTAGAAATTTTTTTGGCAATTTTATTCAAATGTAGATTCCATCTAAAATTTGAGTCAAGTAAAACACCCAGGAAATCAAATTCTTGCACACAGTCTATGGCCTGGCCATTAATTTCAAGTTGTGGAATTGTTATGGCTTTTTGAGTGGGACAGAAAAGCATGAACTTTGTTTTAGATATATTGAAAGATAGTTTATTTAGGTCTAGCCATTTACTAAATTTAAAAAGTTCAGTGTTCATTTCAGTGCTCGCAGTAGGTAGATCAGTTATTGCTAGTGAAAGGAAAAGGGTAGTGTCATCCGCATAGCTAATAGTTTTAAGTATGGTTGAGCAGAGTTGCAGGTCATTGATATAGATTATGAATAAAAGGGGGCCCAGAATTGAGCCTTGTGGAACACCTGTAGTAATTGGTAACATATCAGATTTGCTGTTATTGATGTTTACAAACTGTTGTCGGTCTTTCAGATAGCTTTTCAGCAATTTATAAGCATTATCTCTGAAGCCATAGTAGTAAAGTTTATGAAGAAGCGTATCGTGATCAATGGTATCAAATGCTTTTGATAAGTCTATGAAGATATTAAGTGGTACATAACCCTTATCCATATCAGCTATTATTCTATCGACTAATTCTAGAGCAGCGTGTTGAGTGGAGTGTCCTTCTCGAAATCCATATTGGCTATTATAATAAAGTTTGTTACATTTGAAGTATTCGTGGATTTGTGAACTTATTACTTTCTCAAAGACTTTTGACAGACTATTTAATAATGATATTGGTCTGTAGTTAGTCAGTAGCTGGGGGTTATCTTTCTTGAATATTGGTGCAATTTTAGCGATCTTTAACTCAGCAGGGAAAATTCCAGTGGCTATTGTTTGATTTATTATAGAAGTCAGGGGTCGGCTGATCTCATGTTTTATCTTTTTTATTAGTATCGTTGAGATATTGTCTGCACCATAGCTTGTTTTGTTTTTGAGATTGCCAATGACTTTCAAAATCTCTTCTTCATTCACTGTTTTAAAAGTTAGTGTTGTATGGCTGGGGCTATTAAGGTACTGTTTAAAGCTATTGTTTGAGTGAACTGTAATTCTAGAAGCAAGTTCAGGTCCAACATTTACGAAATAGTTATTAAATTCTTTGGCAATGGCTAGACTATCTTTGATTAAAGTACCGTTAATGTCTAAACAACCAGGAGCATCATTTTGCTTGTTATTTTTATTAATAATTTCTTTGATAGTGCACCAAGTCTTTTTAATGTCATTCTGTTGGGTTTTAAAGCGATTATGATAGTAATTAATTTTTGCTGATCTGATGGTTTTTTTAAGTATTTTGTTATACGTAGACAGATTAATTTTAAGTTGAGAATGAAGAGGAGAGTCCACAGATGTTTTCTTGTGTCTTAGGTAAAGTTTATCTCTGAACTTAATTGATTTCAATATGCCGTGAGTTATCCAGCAATCTTTTCTATGTCTATGTTTGTCAAATTTTACGATTTTTGTGGGCATAAATTTTTCCATAGCTTCTTTAATAACACCAATCAGAATTCTATAACTGTCATTTGGATCCATACGTGTATCAGGTATAATCTCCTGTAACAAATTACTATTTTTAATATATTCTTTAACTTTTAAGATATTGCTTGGGGTCTGACTGGAGACTTTAATGTATTTAAATGAGGGTTTCTTTATCTTTAGATAGTCTAAGCAGATGAAGTAAGGTTGATGATCAGAAAGATTGAAAGTTAAGATTCCAGCTGTTGTTTCCAAAAAGCTATCTGAAAGTCGACATAGGTAATTGTCAATTCCGAAAAGCTATCTGAAAGTCGACATAGGTAATTGTCAATTAGGGAACCACGATTTCTAGAAAATCTAGTAGGGAAGGTAATCATGTTATCAAAATATTTCGGCTAAAAAGCTAAAAAATCATGTTACCCACTAAGTAATGCCACATGGCCATCTATGACAATCAGGCCAACCCTTTTTAAAGAAAAAATAATATAACTCCTGTTGCGACATTGATGACATTTTCAAACAGCACTTATACTTATTCAACCACTGTTGATCTTGTTGTTAGTTCATTCTGAGGATGAGTTTAAATAGGTAAAAGCATACCGGCCTGCTCTAAGCAAACTCAACACTTCCAATTGAACACTATTTAAAAGCAGGCTTGCTTAGGAATACCAAGTTGCAAGGCTACTTCTCAGGGAATGCTGCTTTAATGAGCTCTTTAGGCTGTGAACCTTTAGGCATCAGAATAAGTCCTCAATACATTCACATCCCCAGCTCATAAGGGAGCCTCAAGGTTATTTGTCAAATTAGTTGCGAAATGTGTTGCTTGAATTCTATACACTAAGTTTTGAGTAGGCAGGAGGTTAATTGTGAAGAAAAGTAACAATCTTGACTTTTTCAACAATTTTTATTCCATTCAGAAGTTGTTGTCACTTTTCAAATTTTCATGGTTCTACTTGGAGACAACACATAGAGAAACAACAAGCCTCAATTGAAAGGTTTTTTTTTAGTTCTGTTGCAAAAAGAAAGGTCTATGATATTTCCTAAATGATTTCATTCATACGATATTGCATAGGAGTTAACTGAAGGGTCACTGCTGCCAAATAAATCCAATCATAACATGGCTGCAAGATCAGAACTGTTTAAAGTTACGAAGGCACTGAGGACTAATACATTTTTGACGAAATCACATTCAAGACACATAATGAAAAGTTTAATTTAACAGCCTGGAGGGCATCAAGAATGTTGCAAAAACCTGGAACCTTATAATTTTGCTGTGGTCAGCAACCTCATCCAACTTCAACCAACTAAAAAAAACTATAGGGAAATATTCTAGCATTCAGTACGCTAGAAGTAAGTGCAACCAACTTAGCTGAACCATGCAGGAGCCTTGTTTTGTTCCAAATCCTGGAGGGAAAACAACTTGGACTGGTGCTCTCGATCCAGAAGCTGAATACGAGACGTGTAATTTTTCATTGCCTGACGCCAAACATAAATGTCCCATGAATGTGAATCTCTAAATCTTTATGTACCTTAACTCTCCAACCTGAAATTATGCATTCCAAGCCCGTTCTGCATCACAGTGGACCACAACAATCATTTGAATTGGTGCAAAGCACGAAACAAACACTTAGTTTCATATGAGCTGACAAGAGCTTTTCAATATTTGAGAACGTCTTCCTTAATGTGGGCCTACTTATTACCCGATTAAAAAATACTTCATATATTTTGAATAAAACGGCACAATTAAAATGTAATCTTTCTCCTGCAACTGTCATGCCATTAACTCGAAAAGTTGGATTTAAACACTACAAGGGTAGTCGTCATTTTTAAATGATTTCAAATTTTATATTTTGTCAATTTGACGTGTATGACGTCATCTTGATTGATGCAAAGACTCTGGTGTATTGTTATAAAATCTAGTTTGAAAAATCAATGAAGCATGACCTTAACACTGTCAAATTTTTAATCAATAAAATAACTTTAAATAAATTGCACTTTGTATTTGGGAGTTGCCTTTTATTTTACAAACTGTAAGAAGAAGGTCTGCTCTTGGTGTTGAGGCAGAAGACACCATCATTGCTGCTTGTTCTCTTCTTCCAATATCCCATTTTTGGGCAAACAGAAAGAGGAAGGCCCGCTTGTGGTCTTAAGGTAGTAGACACCGTGGTTGCTGCTTGTGTTCTTCACCCAATATCCCATTTTGGGGCAGCTAGAACAGGGGCTACAAGTTCCCTGAAGAAGAAATGAATAAAAAAAATCTGTTACACAGGAGACCATTTTTTATGAAGACTACAAGAGAACTTCATTGAAAGAAAATTTACAAAAAAATGCAGTGAAAAAATTATTACTTACAGGAATGTTGAAGTTGTCTGTACACTTGCTGTATGCAGTATAGCAATTCCTTGTGATGGATTCAGTAAACAATTGTTGGACTCTGCTGTGGCTGCAGGCCACTGTATAGGATATGCAAAGTTTATTAAGGTTTGTTAATTTAACACAAATGTTCAAGCGGCAGGTACTACCACTGCAAACCTATTCTCCTTTTTTATCCATGGAAACATGACTTTCTAACATAATAATAATATAACCTAAGAAGAAATTTAATAAACCCATGATAGTTAACAAAAACAGGTGTTGAAATTGATAAATCAGTTCTTGGTTAAACTATTTACAATGTTTCTTTCAGAATTGAGTGCATGACTTACCAAGATCCCCTTGTGGTTCAACTGTGTCACCACCATCCCTAGATTGAGCTGAAAAAAGAAAGTACCACTTTCCAATTTATTCAAATTAAAATATATATATATATCTAAAGGGTATTTTCAAAGGAGCTCAAAACATACAGAGCACGTCTGGGGTAAAATTACACACCTTCAAGGTGTGACCAAATTACAATGACGTAATAATAAGGTCACAATTACAATGATGCATAGCATTGAACTGACAAAAAGCATACAGGTGCAATTCTTCCTTTTGTGTTGTGTATTACAGATATGACTGTGGAATGCATAAAGTAAAACATGTCTTCGAAATAAATGGAAAATAACAAAACATTACTTATGAAAAAAAAAAAGAAACTAAAGGGAAACTAAATCAACACTGATAAAAAAAGGCTTCAAATTTTGTCAGACAATAGGCCTACTCATTTAAACAATTTGCCCTGTTAATAGCAATTGAAAGATAATGACAGATTGATAAATGGACAGATATATAGATTGCTAGATATATAGATAAATAGATAAGTAGATAGATAATTTAATCATAAATTTTAAAGAAACAAACAGCCTAACAAAGTGATTTGAATAATTAACTGTGTAGATAGATATAATGCATGAAGCAAACTACAAAATTACAACTCAAAATTCAATCTAAATATTTGTGACAGTGATTGCATAAACTATATTCTAAAACTTCATCATAATATTTAAAAGCTGCATTTTCAGACATATGGCTCATGTATTGTATGCTCAAAGGATTATTAAAAATTGAATTTAACCCCCTTCACTGTTCAAACAAAGACTGTAATAACCCTTATTATCTCTAGGTGGCAGCAGCTGTACTATGAAAAGGTTGTCAAAAGTAGGTAAAAGTAGGAAGTGATTCTGGTGGAGCTCAAAGGTGTGAAAGGGCAAAGTAGTGGCTGATTCTTCCTTCCTCCTGGGGTAGTCTTACTTTTTGTAATGTACTGTATGCAAATTAGTGGAGGGCTTTTCTGGTGCAACTTAGAAATATGTTGTTGAACCCATCACTAACGTGAGCAACGTGAGTTTTGACAACAATGCCACAGAATTGCTTCTTTAGAGCCTATTTAGACATAATTTCACAATAAGTTGAAAATGTCATTTCTATACCGTAAAATTCTAGGTAGTTTCCACCAGTTCGCAATATGTTGCTGCAAAGTTGATGCGCTCTTTGAGGGTATAATTATATAAAAAAAGAATGTTTACTGAAAAAACATACCAAGTACTTTCCTTCTCACACATCCTGGCTGTATATTGGCTCCATTTGGTTAGAAATCCATGTGGCCACGCCTTATCATAGTGCCATACGGGTACAGGTCTCCTTCGATGTTAACAGGCCATGGTCCTTTTCCGTTTGTGTGAATGACATCAACAAAAGAAGCGGATTTTTTGTTTAAGCCAGCCTCCAAGGGAGATTTATCGAAAGTTGGGCCCGCAGGGTCCAGGCCTGAATAAATAAACAGGGAGCACCACTATATAGCTTTGACATTGTAATACAATCGCTAATTAATATTTGTTCAAATTAGCCGGTAAATCATTTAGAATCAATTTTCCTTAACGGAGAAAAAGACAATTCTATTTAAAAGGTTATAATCAGTTTCTCCACAGTATGTACTATAATACAACAACGTTTGTCACTAGACGATTCAGGCATGACGGCCTTCGTACCAAATGACAAGTAACTGAATAGTCGTTCGCAGGCTCGAGACAGCCTTCACTGATTCAGTCATCAGCATGACCACTTATAAAGGTTATGCAACTTAGTTCATCAAATTCCCTTAAGGTCAATTGACCCTTCATTCACATCTTGGGATAATCAACAATAGGTTTGGTAGGCCTATATGTATTATTTACCACTGATTCTTCCAATTCTTGTCCAACTCCCAGCATGACCACATAAATGCGCACCCAAACTGTGACCAACACAATGGACATTTGTTTCTGTTAAGCCACCATTTTTCTTAAGATTCTTAATGACTTGTGCCAGTTCAAATCCTGCTGTCCTCGTGTTGGATGCGGATCTCCTATAATTTAGTTTGTAAGAAGCACCTTTTTCCCAACCAACTAGAATCACATTCAAATCGGCCTGCAGTTGTAAAAAGTAATTATTAGAACATAGTGTGACTCAAACTTGCCTTAAGATCAAAACATTCAGAAAATTCTTAGGCAAAAATCCATTGTTTCCTTCAACTCACTTTCTTTAATAGAGCATTCTTCATGTCTTTCACCCATGTTGCACTAGAATTGCTCAGATAACCATGAACAATAAATACAGTCGGTTTCTTGCCATCAAAGTCTCTCCTGAAATTGTATGACATTTTAGAGAATATATAGTGCAGTACCTGATTATGATGTGGTCACACCAAATAAATTTTGTGGATGACTGATTCTTTTGAAGGAAAAAAAAATGAAGTGAGCTGTCAAATTATTATTTTTCAATTATTTGTGAAATTAATTTTTTACAGCGAGCTGAAATTTTTAAAAGTCTTTAAATGTTTTTAAAAGTAAGTGTCTGTGGTTTACCAGTTGTCCAACCAAACCAGTTATTTTAATGTCATTGTGACCTTCTGGTTGTCCTGTCTTGCTTGCTGAAATATTTGAGATTTTCAAGCTTCCAAAATGTTTTGAAAATTGTTATAATGAATTGCTATTCATCGATTACTGACCTACTTTTTAAATTTTAGTAACTTGCCACTAAATTGACATCACATTGATTCAATCAAATTAAAAAACTGCTATGCACAGTTAAATGATGTTTTTTACAAAATAAAGAACAAACATATAATCGAATTTTCACACTTACGGAATAATTGAAGTCCTACTCAAAGTATAATATTTATGCAAGTCTTTCTTGATATACAGACGAAAAATTCCCCCAATTTCCGAAGGACAATCAGGAGGAGGAAACTTCGAAAATGGTTCGCTGTTTCTGAAGCATCCGTCAGAGCCACAACAGTGCTCCTTATAGCTCCTGCAGTAATATATAATTTGGATATATTTGTTTCCAGAAAATAAGAAAGTAGTGAAACGCTTGAATAAAATTTAATATTGAAAAAAGATGTAAACTTAATTTAGAGAAAACACTTACCAAGCAGATCCGAAGCAAAGAAGGAACACTATGAAAACTGTTTGACAAAGCATATTGACCATAACACAAGTTTGTGTTTGGATTCATTACAATTCTCACCATCTTTTATACTGTCAAATGTTACAGTTGTTGACTTCACGCTTTCGTGCACTCTGATAAGAGAGTGACATTATCTTCATAATTTTTCTGAAAATGCCTAAACATTCTGTTGACAAAATGAAATCTTTGCCTCTTACAAGTGCATGTGAAAATAGCACCTGCAACATCGTATTTTACAAAGTTGGTCCTGATAATTAAGATTTACAAGAAAGGAAGTAGCCAATAGCCCAATGAGCAATAAACAAGTAACTTTTCTGAAACTGCAAGTCTTCATTTCCAAAAAGTGTAAGAAATTAAGTTAATATAGTCATTATCATTTCATTACACAAAGGGCAAATATCTATGACTCTTTCATTGGACTCATCTATGATCATGATCAGCTACTCAATATAACTGTTTAATTAGACAATACAATTAACAGATTTTAAAGTCAAGGATGGTAAATCAGTCAAGGATGGTGAATTCGTCCACCAGCTGATATTATATGAGGACATAAATTTATCTGAAACATTTCAGGAAGTTTTTTGAAAAAAGAAGCGAAACTCGTTCTTCAACAGATTTTGCCAGGTTTCTAATATTTCTAGATTTTTCTAGCATTACTGCATATGTTAAAATACAATCAAATTCTGAGACGTCATCAATGCCATTTTGCCTTCGCATAATTTCTTCAGACACCAAAATATTTTAGTAATGCTTATTATGGTGAGACTTAGGTGTTAATGCAGGTGTCTGCTATTTGTTGTCTGATAACTTTACAGATGTTTTGTGAATCTCTTTTGAAAAAATTCTAAAAATCTCACTTTACATCACTAAGGAAATTACAAGGCATTTTCTGACATGTTGGTGTTTCATTTATCGCTTTTCCTTAGTTAAAAAAATAATAAAGCCAATATGGTCATCTCTATACATGATTTGAAAGCATTATAATATTTGGTGAGTTTGCAACACCTCAAACTATTGGAATTGATGTGAACATAAAAAATAAAAGGCTTTTCTTTGATTTTTTTACCTGATTGAGTAACCTAATGTATAACTACATAAATTATGATGTTTCAGTATTACTGAACTGCCATTTGATATATCCATAACAGATATTTTGCATGCAACATGGGTGTGAAAAACCAAAAAAATTCAATTTCAATTTTCTCAACATTTTCCCAACAGATTTTTTATCTTTACATCAAATCGAAGCTGAGACCACATGCTATAATGCTGCGTTTACAGATCCTTTGTACATTTTTTTAACCCTAAACTTCGTTCAAGTACGCTGTGTGAAATACCTACTTGCGTAATTTCATCAGATGTGGCGTAGTTTGTAGCATGCTCTTTTCTGAGAAATCTAAGATTTTTTCCTGCCTAACGGATTTTTTTATATTAAAAAAGGCCGTGACTTAAGGGAACAATTTCAAGAAGTTATATCATTGATTTATTACCTAAGAAAAATATTGAGTACTCAAAATGGATTCAGTGAGGAAAGCAGTATTAAACCATGCGTGCAATAATTGCAATTTAATGGTTAAAAAAAAAACCTGACACAATCATTGGGAGTTTTTTTGAAATTTTCAATTTTTTATTGGTTTTGAATGAGATAACACCAAAACAAAATAATCTTTAATTTTGGTGCACTTTAATGGATTTTTGGGGAAAATGTTTTCATAATTGATTTCGATTTTTTACGTTTAACATATGATTTCATAATTGTAGACACAGAGACTGAATGTGATTTTTTTTGGTAGGCCTGGCATTCTATAGGAAAAACAATGACATAAAAACGAATGACATATTTTTTACTTATAGAATATGTGTTCTAGAAAAAAATCATATTAAAAATCTCAGTGTCTACAAATATTGTATCATTTGAAAGAACCCTGGTGCAATGTTTTTTTAGATTTGTTTATGTCCAGCTAGGTTTGTGTTTCGTCTTTGTTTAATTTTGGCTTGGTCACTTTTTTCTTGAAAGTTTTGTTCCTTTCTTCAATGTTCATGCATCGAAGTTACATAATTTTATATTTGAATAGCCTTGCAAACTGATAATGCACACATGCAATTTTCTGAATTTTCTAAAAATTGGCTTATCTGTCGTTCCTAGGTTTAGATAATTTTATGTGTGAATGCAGCACCTGCTACAGCAGTTTTTCAAAATGAGTCCTGCTATCGTTTAGAAAAAAATATCAGTACACATTTCCCGTCAGTTTGGCTTTCATTATTTGGACCAAGTTGATGTTGGACTACAGTAACTAGGGTTTTTGTAACATAATGTAAGCATATAACATTCAAGTAACTTTATGAACTTAATTTAACAAATATACTATATGCCATAAAATTTTCTCTGAAGTCAAAAATTGTCCATCCTTCAGATTATCCGTGGAATAGGCCTACATCATTTCAACATTATTTGAAATCAAGAAAATGTCAATAAAGTCACACTTTTTCAACAGGTAATGTCAGTAAAATCTCAATTTTTTCACTGGCACTATAAACAAATTGCACAATTATTCACACAGGATACAAGGAAAGAAATTATAACACCTGGAAATTGTGCAATAATTAGATGATTCACATATTTTTGCAATGTCATATTTGTCAATTTCCTGAACATTTCAGTCAACTGTCATATTACATATTTTGTAGTTGAAAAAGGCATTAAATTTGCCCCTTTAGGTGACAAATAAGCTTCAAATAAGAATCACATGCAAATAAGAAGTTTAGAACATTTGTATTCTAGTTTCAGTTGGGAAATCCAGAAGCTTAATATGCAACCTTGAGGCATTCTCATGCCGTAACCCAGGATGTTTGATTGTTTTGGTTTTCATGATCTCTATGGTCACATAATCACAACCTTATCAAAATTTTACTTTAATAAATGCATAACTAAAGATGTGATTGGACATGTAGAATGTCTGTCACCAGTTCGATCTGACTAAGGAAATCACAAGTGCATAGCCCACATGTTGTGATTATTTGTCTTCATCATCTTATCGAAGAACATTCAAGTAAGGAAGAAAGTGACTGACTGAGATCATGGAAGGAATATATTTTAAATAATAGTTCTATGATGACGAAGTTGGATCTGTTCAAATGGAGATTGATTGGTGCTAAATTAAATTGTGTCAATCTGTTACCCTGTCAGATGCGATTCTAATACTTAAATCAAAATTAGCCTAAGCTTGGAAAAATGCTGTCAGTTATTATTTTAAAATTTCTGATTTGAAATATATTAACATTAGGCAATATCAACATTGAACATCAAGACCGGTATATATTGAAACTCCAAAAATTAATTACACAGTAATAATTACAACAAAAATGAATTTATGATAACGATCAAGCCACAATGAGTTTTTTTATCAAGCATATAAGTGAACAGAAAAAACACACAGGTTACACCTTAGACTCCAAGAAGGAATCAACATGTATGTAACACCCAGAGCTACTAATTTGATGTGTAGCCTCCAAGGAACAACCAACAGGAGTTGGCAGACCTGAGCAGACTACACTTCTTCTGTCGGCTACATTTCCTCATTTATAAGGAACTTTCATGGACAGGGTTTGGCTATTTTAGTATTCAAAGATTAAACTTCTGTCTATTACCTTTTAGTATTTTAGAAAGTCTGACACACTCCATATATTTTAAAGTAATCAGCATACATTGAATGCTAACACATGTGGCAAAGGCTCATGTTTGTATTGTATTCACAAAGTGGATGTATAAATTTCAAGTGAATCCTTTCAGAACAAGAACACACACCAATTATTCCAAGTTGCTTTACATTCTTTATGGCCTTGACCAGATACCTCAAACAAGTATTAATTACAGTGATGAAATACTCAATATCAATGAGGTATTTGATTTACAGATTTGCAGTTTACCTGAGACACCATTTTACTGTCACTGATCTATTTTAGATTGCTCCCTTCAGATAAACTGCACCTTCTGGCAGTGGTCTTACAAGACAAGCCATATATTTCCAGGCCAAAGACCAAGTTACGCCACTCGAGGCTTCAGATGCTGAGGGAAACCTTTCATCAAGAAAGTTACTTTTCCTGATAATGCTGTCTCACTTCAAAATGTCATCAGTCACTTCAAAGGAATCCAACTGCCACTCTCTACTCAGTAGGACATCTCAGCACCTTGTAGATACTGCCAGAAAAGGATTTTTATGAGATCTGACTGATGTCCAAATCAGTTCTATCAGTGTGTAGGTGCACTTTTTAACATGGTAACTGGGAGAGCAAATAGTCTCCCAGTGCACAGATTTGGTCTTCCGATCATTGCCAAATTGGTATCACTCGGAGACCACCTTTTTCCAGAGACTCTTCACTGCCTTTTTTAAATACAGAATGCAATGCTGCAGAAGCATATTCAATGTAATCGGAAGTGAAGTGATCTTTTCTATTCTCAATTACAATACATAAACATTTTTCCAAACTCTTTTCGGTTGATATTTGTCTAACTTCTTAAAACACAGTCCTGTGGGATATGACCCTTTTCCTGAAAGGTCGCATAAGTCTGACTTAGCAATTATGTCAATTTCCTTGCGATTTGGACAAATCGTTTGACTTGGTATCACACAGGGTGATATCAAATTTTACTCAAATGATTTCTTTAAATCATGAGATTTCTGACACCTTGCAGGGTATAGTATCTAAATAAATTTCAAGTAGGTATGGCACTGATTTACCCAAATGACATTATTTCCAGTGTCTTGCAAAGGATATGAAAAATGACATAATTTGGTAGAGCAGTGATTTTCCCAAATCACTGAATTTTTAGCATCTTGCTACGAAAGTGTGGATATTTGTTCAAATTGCTGCATTGTGAAGCACAAAGTTTTCAGCATGTTCTTAGTAAACTGGATAAAATGAAATGATGAAAATGCAATGATGGATGGATGGATGATTGAGGCTTTACGTCCTATAGTTATGCACTTTGTAGGGCAGGAGGAGGACACGGCAATGAGGCGAAGGATGATTGAAACAGCCTTCCAACATAGGCCCAGGTGACCCGGCAAGAGCTGGATTTCAACCCTGGACCCAGCGATTGGCAGTCCAGCCCACTACCACTAGACTAACCCCCCCCCCCTTGAAAATTCAATGAAAAGCATAGTGAAGAACAAAAAAATCTCCAATTCTTTTTGTGGCAGAAAAGTTAGTTCTGGACAACATAACCTTTCTAAATAATGGTCTAAAACAAAGATGTGAAGAATAGAAGACTTTTTTGGCTAACCATAAAAATTAATTGAGAAATAATTTACATGATCAATCTTTTGTTTTGTGCACCACAGTCCAATGTAACCCTCCGTTATCCGGGTATGAATAGGGGGAACAGGGGCACATTGGGACGTGGGGCACTGTGGGACGGTGGGGTTTTCGTGGATCCTGGCAAGGTATAGGATATGGTAGTGCCATCATTTCTTGTAATTTCACGCCCTGATGTTTCCATGGTTTTTTAGACAAATTACTGCCACATGCAGAAGTATGGCGAGCAAAAGTTTGTTTTGCTACCACTAAAGTAAATATGGAAGGGTTCAATTCGAACCATTCTGTGGACAAACCATGAACAATGAGGCTTTCTCAGTGCTTGTATGAATTTTATATATTGTAATGAACAGTTATGAATTGCTATCGCTGTAAACACACTCACTGGTGTCCGAGAAATTAGCATTTTCGTGTAAAAGTCATATCGGGGATCATTGGGACAGTGAATTTGGGGCACATTGGGACGCCCTTAATATGGCAGAATTTAAGTGTCCAAGGCAACTGAATGACCTGGGACAGCACACAACAGGTATTCAGGCCACATGGAATAGAGGCATAGTGGATTACCATGCTCTGTGAACAAATTTGTCGCAAAGCACTGTGTTTTACTTACATAGATGTCTGCACCCAGGAAAGTTTATGTTAAATTTTTAAAACTGTTTAAAGTTATGAACTATTGGCACTACAAAGTGTTAATGCACTGTATATTATCTTACACACTACTTACATGTGATATCTATTGCATGTGGAGTGTTAAAATGATTTTTTAATTGATGTCCCAATGTGCCTCGGCTGTTTTAGGCGGGGCACATTGGGACAGTCATTTTTACGACTCTCTGGCTGCAAAAGGGTAGGTGCAGTCTAGTTTATTATGCCTTGCATTTAAGCTCAATAGTATTGGTGATATTCATGCAAACTTCTGAGTTCTTCAGTGCTTTCAGCATTGAGCAAAATTAGTAGACGTTAAAAGCGTCCCAATGTGCCCCCGTTCCCCCTACCCCACCACCTTCGTCATCCGCCAACCATTTTCAGGGGTGCTATTATTGACCGTTCAGAATTTATGACAGTGGGAGTTTTATTGGAACTCTATCAAAAATTAATACCTCCCTTTAGTTTCATGCGTGTTTTTTCACACGCGTATTTTTAGTACCCCCCCCAGACATACCAAGCAATATACACATATATACTGTTGTACAAGGTCACGCGTACAGATTTGTGTCATTTCGCGGACTTTTGGGCATAAAAAAGTCTGGATAAAATGAGTTTATGCCTGTTTTTTAACATTTTTTCTTTGCTAAAAAATTTATTACCCCCTTGGAAGTGTTGTAAAAAATTGATACCCCTCTTGAAACATGTGTGAAAAGTTAGTACCCCCTAGACCAAAACTCCCACCCCCCAGTCATAAATCCTGAACAGTCCCGAAGTATGATTTTACAATTTGTAAACATGTGTTTTTTTTTGGTTTTTATATATATATATCCTTATTTCTTGCTTTTTTGGGATACAGAGTTGCTACAACAAATATCTGCTGAAATTTGGTCGCCACTTTGCGAATAGGTCAGTTCCTGAGACCTAGACCAATTTTCAGTCCAATTTAGAACTCGGGACCTCGTCCCAACTCTTGTAGTGTGTAAGAGGTGTAACAGGTGAAATGGGATCTTAATTTTTAGGAAGCATAAGCTTTTTTTACTATGATTTTATTACAACATCCTTGCAGCTCTACTACAAATAATCTGACCAAAGAAATGGGTAAAACACAAAGTTTTCTTGCAGCACCAAGAAGGCAAATGGTGTTGCACGACCTATTTTTTTTAAATGCCTGGTCTTCGCCCTTCAATTTCGTTGTGCACAAGATGTAAAATTTTAATATTTGTGACCTGCTTCATCAAAAATTTAGTTCTGAAAATGACTTAATTTTATAGGAATTGGGCTTTAAAATTATGATTCATATGTTTTAAGAGATGTGGCGCCTCAAACATTGATGATACAAAAAATCTAACTGTGAGAAAATAACATTTGAATTTCCTGCCTTCGCGATAAAATTAAAGAACTAAGAAAAATCAAGAAGGGCACCTAATTTTGATAATTCAACATCAATTTCTGATAAAAATTGTCTGAATTTTTAAGGAAATAACTTTTGCTTAATCGTGGTACCATTAGCTAAAAAAATGAAAAAAAGTGACCATTTAACACATTTTGTGAATTTCTAGGAAATATTAATTGCCTGCTTCAACCTGATTTTGGTGGAGCAGGTCACAAATATGATCAAAATAGTACATCTTGTGCACAACAAAATTGAAAGGTGAAGACTATTGCCTGAATGATATTTTCCAAATTAGCCACTGGTAACAATAACACAAGTGACCATGGTCTCCCCTTTTGTCAATTGCCATGTCATCATAAATATTTGCTGCATCACCACTTAAAATAAAAGCATGCCGCCTCTGTTTGGCAATCTGCAGGTTCTTGTTTACTATTGAAATGGTTCAAGGACAACCACCAACTTCATACCTGAAACTTCATTCTTTTTGAAACAAGTCATATGCAGAGTAAGTCGTCTCTTGATGTATCTCTGTCAATGAAGACTTAAAAATGAACCACTTGGGGAAGATGAAGATAGGAAATATCATCATTTTGCTCCATTGTTCTTAAATACTAGGTACCTCACAATACTTAAGAGAGCAACTGCGAAACACTGTTTTGCTCTGTCACTCATCCTCCCACTGCAGGGCTGGTTAACACTCGCCCTGCCAATAAGTCCCATACAATTCTGAAGTTTCCAAATCATTTAACAGTGTTATTTAAGTGATTGTTTGTGGTTTTCTACAAAGAAACTAACTGAAAAAACAATCAGAAAACAATGAAACATTCAAGCAATCATTCAATTGCTTTGAGAGATCTGAAACTGTTAATTTTGTGTGTCACTCCGGAGGAGAGTTAATCTTTATGTTACAACTTCACAAAACAGTGTATCATGTGGTCAGGGTTGGTTCACTAACCTTACACTGAGAGGTGAGGATGCTGTTACTTGGAATTGACATAATACCTATGTTTATTCTTGGTGATAGCAGTTTATGCAAGGATTAGAATGCAGAGGGTATTTTCCAACTTATATCGCTATTAATAAGAATAGTTTGTTTTTAACAGTTTTCAATTTAACAGCAGGCGTGTCCTTTAAACTTAAGGTGGCTCGATACTCGTGAACATTCCAAGATAGGATTTCTCAAATATAGTTTAGAATGATCCAAAATATAGTTTATAGCAAAGATATACAACAAAAAGGGGTCGCTACCAGCCTTTTAAAAAAAATATTTGAGATTATGCACGAGAAAGTCAGTTCCCCCAAACCTGAAAAACTGAATTTTTTTCTTAAAGTTTTTACTGTGAAAATTTCCCTGCTATTCCGTGGTCATGCATCCCATATTTTGCAATGAAGCGTGAAATTAAAGAAGACACTTGAAGGGAAAAGCTGATTGCAATTTCAAAGAGATATATTTAGTTTAAAGGACTTTCCAAGGGTCTCGGAATAAAAGTCTTGATTTTGACAAGTTTAACTTTTTTTATAAACCATAGTGCTAAAAAAAAATTGACCTGATAGGATTTTTTAATTCTTTGTCATTTACTTCCAAAAATAGTGGGGAACAATATAATAATACAGACAACCCTTCCTACCACACTTGAAATTGATATACAATCTTTTTTTTATTACCAAGTCATTTTTGAGAAATTGGACCTGCTTGAGGAAAATCGCCTGTAAAAATGTTCTATTATGAGTATCAAGCTGAAACTCCGGCTACTTGTAGTACCGTAATATGGGGTGAATAGGGACACTGGGGTGAATCGGGACAGAACCGGGAAACGATGTATTTGCTCAAAAATACCTATTTATAATGGCCTTAGGAACTTGATTTTTGGCACATTCATAGTAGACATACAAGCGCATATTGTGATGAAATTTTGCATTTCTAACTGCAGGCAGTGATGAGCTGCAGGACCTCAAACTTGGCTCTGCAGGATTGACGTTTTACAAGCTGGTCAAAACTTTGCTCGAACCATATTAAGGTTAATTTCTAGAGCCAATAAACTTGTAACAAATTTTAAAATCAGTCTAACATGGTTTTAAGGGACCATAATTAAAGACTGGATGTAGGATTGTGTACGTTTGGTCCTGGGTGCAGATCCAGGTCAATGGCAAATTTTCAGGATAAACCAAAAATAACCATACTAATTTTCATTTGCGTGTACTGGCGTGGCTTTTTGATAAATAATATTGAACTTGGCATCATTTGCAGTATAGTTAATCCAGAATTATCAATTACTAGAAAAATTAGAAGAAAACCACAGTTTTTAACAGTTTTCTGTCATTTATTACGTTTTTAAAAATCTGCATATTATCAATGAAATTGATGTCAGATTTTCCTCAAAAATTTTTTTTGCCCATGTTGGACATGTTTTCTAAGGTTTATTCACAAGTAGCAATCACTTAAAGTAGCTAGGGAGTATTGATTGTGGAAATAATGAAGTGTCCCGATTCACCCCAAACTATGGGGTGAATTGGGACAGAAGTATTCTGGGCCTTGAGCATAGGGAATTTAAGATATCTTTTCAAGCTCCTAGGGCTACTTAGACCTTGTGCCCAGACACAATTTGACACCAAATATAGATTTCTAGATTGATTTTTGCCCATGCTATGACAGAAAAACGGCCAATTCTGTCCCGATTCACCCCATATTACGGTACTCATCATAGCGCATCTAGTACTCCAAACGGGAAGTCTCTAACCCCAATAGAAGTGGCGCAATTTGCAAACGAAGCGGCCGACGCAAGAAATTCTTAAAATCAAAAAAAGATCTTGAACAGTGTAAGCAGAGTGGTGACGTTACGATAGATAGGGCCTGCCTGGCTGCGCGGAAATGTGTGCAGGTGAGGTAATTTCGTGGGTAGCGAGCCACCGTAAGTTAAACTTTGCAGAATACTACCAAAGTTACAAGACATATTTGTAAGTGTTGAAACTGAAGGCTATGTTATTGGAATTATTCATCAATTCTAAGGTAGGCTAAATACATTTTTTTTGTTGATTCACCAAATATTTTTCACAAAAAAAAACAACAAATTTCATATCAACTTGTCATATATAGTTTGTAAGATTAAGCAAAAATTAGAACAATCAACAAATTATGATGAAACTTAACAATATGACTTACACAATAATTATATTCTTATTGTCCTTTTGAGCTCTATATCTTGAATTTGAGCATACAGCACTCTAGTAGGGCAGGCGACACAGCAATCAGGAGAAGGATGGTTGAAATGGCTGTCCAAGACAGTTAATTCAATATTTGACATGCCCATACACGTTGTCGATCGGCTCAAACCTGGGACTCATCCATTGAAAGACCAGAGGACTGCCAACTGAGCTTATCCCCTTTTCACACTGGGCAAGATGAATAAGTTACTACATTTTTTCTGACTCTTTTCAGGTAAGAAACAAGGGCTGCGCGGCAGCATACCCTCGGATAATCAGTGGTTTTTTCGGCAGGCAGTGGAATCAGGTGGCTCCCAGGGGGCGTAAGCCTTTGGGTGGCAGGATTCCAACAAAGTTTATGGTCATATTTCCATGACCATATTTTTGATTTTCCATGATCAAATTTGTGCTCAATGAGGCAAAAATGTTCCAAGAAACAAATTTGTGACGTGATGGAAAAATGCATTTGGCAAGACATGTGGACAATATTGTTATATAGCATACAAGAAATAAAGATACCCCGCCCCCCCCCCCCCCCCCACTAGAGACCTGAGGGTTCTCCTTACATTACGGTCCTATTAAAAAACTGTAAGTGTTATCTTCAGCTTCATTTTACACTCAATGCTCACTGTTGAATAGGAAAATTGCTTGTCACAAGACCACTTGAACAACAAACCACATGATCATTTTGTTACACTTCTTAATTTCCCTGTTGTAAGGTTATTAGAAGACTTAAACTCAACTTCTCTGTGATGCATAGTGTGTCATTTACACCTCAATACTCCTATCTGGCATATACTCAGTCAACAATTTGCAAAAAAGTGAATAAAATATAAATGGCACAGACATGTAATTCGCGCAGACTATGGAAAGATAAAATCGATCAAAAATACAAAAGATAGATAAATAGATGGATAAATAGATAGAGCTAGATAGGTTGTTGATATTACATAACAGTAATAAAAAACAATAAGTTGATATGCATGTAGCTCACTGTTACATAATCATCTGTTTATAATGATTATGTAACTTTAATTGTGTTATATTTTCTTTTCTGTTTTGAAAAGAAATGAATCACTTGTTAATAATTTAATTTAGCCTGCCAAGGCTTAGAATTAACTTTCAGAGCCAGAAAGCGACAAGTGGCTGTTTGCAAAGTCACACTGTAAGTCACTCCATTCACAATTAAGCCCCATTAATCTGCATAGATTTTTGAATCCTCTCTTGTGCTCAATTCGCTTTGCGAAAAGGCCTTTGGCCGTTTCACTGAGAGAATATAAAACACTGATCATCCCTCTACCAACTGCAAAAATGTTTTGTATATTACTCTTATATAGTAAGATCGTTAATATCAAAAGGACAATAAGAATTCACTTTATTTGTAGCTATATTATTATTAAGTTTCATCATAATTAGTTGATTTTGCCTAATCTTACATCCCATAAATGACAGGGTTGATATGAAATTTGTCTTTTTCTATGTGAAAAATATTTTATGAATTAATAAAAGCAAAATGCATCTACCTTATAATTCATGAATAATTACAACAAGATAGCCTTGAGTTTCAACACTTGAAACTGTCTCTTGTAATTTTGACACTATACTGCAAAGTTTGATTTAAGTTAAAAGGACACACCTGCTCCATTGTTAGACTGAAAACTGTTAAAAACAAACTAAGATTATTGATAGCAGCATCAGTCAGAACATACACTTAATTTTAATGATCTGTGAACTAATCCTAGCATAAACTGCTGACATCAAGAATAGATATAGGTATTATGTCAATTTCAAGTAATAGAGCAAAACAGTGTTTCTCAGTTGGTCTTTTTAGTGGCACTATACAATCATGGAGCAAAATGTTGACATTAAATATTCATCTTCCCCAAGTGGTTCATCATTAAGTCTTTATTGACAGGGATATATCAAGAGACAACTTAGTCTGCATATAACTTGTTTCATAAACGATATGAAGTTTCAGGTATGATGTTGGTGGTTGTCCCACAAGAATCTGCAGATTGCCAAACAGAGGGGCACTCTTTTTTTTTTACTTGGAAGTTGTGATGCAGCGAAATTAATATTATGATGTCAAAGCAATTGACAATAGGGGAGACTGTACTTTTTTTGTACTTTTTTTTACATCATTGGCTGATTTGCAAAAAAACTGTCAGGCAATGCAAATATCAAATATCAAAATTTTACATCTTGTGTAAAACACAATTGTAGGGTGAAGAGTGAAGACTGTAGGCATTTCAAAAAATAGCACGCAATGCATGCATCGGGTCCTTGGTCTATTTCAACAAGTTGGGCCTCTTCAATTTTCTACCAACAATCTATCAAGTTAGGTATAAGAAACCAGTATATTGTGACTATGCACAAGAGGGCAGCACAGTCCAACTTTTGGTGTGTATACTTAAACCAGTTTTTGTGTGAAGTGCTGATAGCTCAGAAGAATTATGTTGAATAGAAGAAAATTTGAGCACTGATAAGCACAATATTGTAGCCAGGGGTGCATAAGCACCATCTTGATCACAAGGGCATATCTGTTGGGGTTGTCATTTTGTCTGTGAAATGTTTTAGTGAGTACACCAACTTTGCCTGTTCACAAGAAATAAAGCTGACGACAATGGTCTTGGAATGAATTCCAAGGACCCAAAAAGTAGTTCATGAGACACGGTTTTCCTTCTTGGTGCTGCAAGAAAACCTTGTGTTTTATCCATTTCTTTGGGCAGATCATTCTAGTAGAGCTGTTAGTGAGGTCACATCAAATAATATTTAAAAAAGCTTATTCTTCCTGAAAATTAAGATCCCTTTTCAACCAAGTCTTTCAACCCTTCACAGTACAAGAGTAGGAGTTCTAAATTGAATCTAGTCCCCAAGTTTGCTGATCCACTGGTCAAGGACAAAAACATAGTGGGGGCCAAATTTTGGCAAATACTTATAGTTACCACTCATCATCCCACAGAAGCAAGAAATATGGTATATGTGCAAAAACACATGTCTTCCAATTGTAGAATCATACTCAGGGGCCCTGAAAATGATTGGCTGATTTCAAAGTTGGTAGGGGACTCCGGATAGTTATCAGTATTTGGGGCACTCCTTTACAGATGATTTCATATCTATAGACTTGGGTCAAATAACAAAAAATTTTGTAGAATTTTTTTGTCTGACATCAGAAAATCCTGCCAGATGATTGGTCAAGCTGCACATATCTTGTCACTTTCTTTTTCAGTTTACACTGTGTACCATTTGCTCTATGCGAAGCAACCTAGTTAATCATAAAACCTTAAATTTTAGACCAGAAACCAATGTTATTACAATATAACATAGCCAGTATGCTGTATTTATGTATCACAAATCTTGACATGAAAATTTCTAGCTTTAAATATTTAGCAATCAAAAGATTTGGTGATTCTAGTAAAAAAATGCACTAAAATTTACTAAAACTGCCTAATCTCCCAGAAAACTTAACTAATTGATTCCAAATTTTTTATGTGCATTGTGTATACTATAAGACAGCATACTGGCTGTATGGCAACGTTGGTTGCTTGCTCTATATATGAAAACTAGCAAAATGTAAACAAAGAAAACCCCTAATTGGGTCACTTGGTTGGTACACAGTGTTTATTTCAAGCAAGTGATGTTGGCTGGGAAAATGATGTCATCATTTTAACCAATAAACCTCTGCAAAGGCCCACTTGATATTGTGGCAGTTGTTCACTCATGTGAAACCGCAATACCCTTGTACTCTTACATTAGTGTGAAGTACAACAATTCATCAGGAAATTTTCCTCATGAACTGTTGTATCTCACACTCCTGTGTTACTGTTGATTGCTTCAGTTGATATTAAATCAGTCTCAAGCCGAGTCTGAATGGCTTCACATCTCCAAACTCTAAATTATCAAGCCTTGACTAAAAGTAAGAAATAGTGAGGGACTATTCAGAGTTAAATTTTATGACTGGTTCGAGGGGGGGGGTGATAGTTTCTATGGTTTTACTTGAGTGGGAACCACCTTTTTGCACATGCTTCCTATGACTATTTGTGAAATGAAAGGGGTGTATTACTTTTCAAACAAATTTCCAACAAAACTCCCACCCCCCCCTCCAGGCAAAAATTCTAAATCATCCCTTAGGATAGGAGGATCCCAGTGGGCACACGACGTAAGCCCCGACGTTGCTAATTGGTGGAGGGCTGGTCTGTTGGTCACGCAGATATGTATGGTAGAGATTATGTCGCCCCAAAGTGAACACGACGTCGGGGTTTTTTACAACATTGCCACAACGTCGCAAGCTAACTTCGAACTCCTGACATTGCCTCACAATGTTGTAAAACGTCGCCACAACGTTGCATGCTAACGTCTTTGATGTTGCTTCACAACGTTGTGACAACATAATTTCAACCATACAATTCTACGTCATTTGACAAAAAGTGTGATGTCAGTGCAACGTTGATGCAACGTCGATGTGCCCATGGTGATGATCCAGTGATGTGGCCAATATTCACTAGAAAATCATAGTGGGGATCAAACCAGGGTCCCAGTGATTTGTAGCTCATTGTCATGTCAGCTGGGTTGAGCCCTCCTCTGGGAAAATGTTGCATGCATGTGTTTTTTTGTTTTCGGTATAAATAATCATATGTGGATTATCTGATCCCAATCATCTCAATGCATGCTATTGGACTTTGAAAATGTGTGCACTAAAAATGTGTGAAACACTAACAGAAACTCTCAATTGAGACAGCTAAAGTCAGTTCCATTGAGGTTTATTCACGATTGACCATATGGTCAGAAGCACAGATTAACACCTTTAGGTGTTGACAACAGCCTGATCACTCCCCCACATTAATGCTTTTCTTTTGCATTTGACCACTTCTGGCTCAGACACTTCACTCACCAGCAAGTGGTCAAAGGCAATCCTACTCTGGGAGAAATAGTTCCCTTTTGACCAATGTATTAATGCAGAACCATGAGCTCAAAAACGCATGGCAAATATATATACGATTACAATTAATTCAAAGAGCATATTTATTAAAAAATAAAAAATAAAACAGGCCAATTGAAAAAACAATTTACATGCATTTTGAAGTCTGATAACATTGTTTGGATTGGATGTGCAACCAAGCAAAACTCCAAACAATTATATTGTCAAGCGATACTTTGTGGATCACAATAATTCTGACAGTTTTGTTAGATAATCAAAACAAGATCAATGAAGATCGATATATAGATCCGCAGGATCATGTCAGGAAAGACAAAAAGGTAATTTTACTTTTAATTTACACAAATAATGCAGCCTATCAATCAAATTGATTATAAATGGCCCCTGATGTACTGGTTAAGGGGGGTTGGAGTTATAATGGATTCATTTTTGGCAAAGTTTTCCTTGATTTTGTAAAAGTTAGATTTTCAGGAAATGAAAAATGGAAATAGACTTGTTAATCAGAAACGCAAATTTTGTTGAAAACCTTTGCCCTCCACTGAAAATGCATTGGACCTTTGAGCCTGACCAAGATAATCTGTTGATCATTTAAGAAATAACCCGGACTAGTTTCTCGCTGTCTCCATGATTCCTTGTTTTAATTTTGCTGGTAGATTTTAAGTGAGTGTGTTATGTCCTGGATCAACAGTTTACATAAAAACCAAGTCCTGGACCTAATCCTTGAGTTTGCAAATCAAGTGAAAGTTCACATGTTGCTTGCACTCTCTCTGGGTTGCAACTGTTATACACTTCTGCCGAACTACTTGTGGTCATAAACAAAAGAGAGTTTTGAAAGAGGTGTCAAATTCAATAGAATTGCAATAACTGTGACACAACTTAAAAAGGTGTCTGGCCATATGGTCAATCGTGAATAAACCTCATTGAGGTTTATTCATGATTGACCACATGGAGGTTTATTCACGATTGACCATATGGCCAGACACCTTTTGAAGTTGTGTCACAGTTATTGCAATTCGATTGTATTTGAAAACTCTTTCAAAACTCTCTTTTGTTTTTGACCAGAAGTAGTCCGGCAGAAGTGTACGACAGTTGCAACCTGAAGAGAGTGCAAGCAACATGAGAACTTTCACTTGATTTGCCAACTCAAGGATTAGGTCCAGGTCCTGGTTTTTTTATGTAAACTGTTGAAGAGAAGTGAGGTGTCACTGACATTGGTATTTAGCTATCCCCCTCCCAGTAAAAGGCTTTCTCAAATTTTAATTTATTTCGGAGACGGCGAGACACTATTGGCGGGGGGTGTTTCTTTAATGACAGATTATCTTGGCAAGGCAAAAAGGTCCGATGCATTTTCAGTTTGGGGCAATGGTTTTTATCTAAATTTGTGTTTCTGATTAACAAGTCCATTTCCGAAAAAATGACTTCCCACAAATCTGCATTGAGCTGACACACTTTATATATACACATTTTATTCTCCCAGAAGCCATAACATTCCCAGGGGCGTATCTAGAAATGGCCTGAGGGGGGGGCATAATATGGGGTGACTACGGGGCGATCTGCGGCTTTTCCTGTTAATGTTAATTTTGGGCCTGAGGGAGGGGGGCATGGCCCAATGGCCTGCCCCTAAATATGCCACTGAACATTCCAAACACATGTTCATATTCACATTGCACTAGATAATATGATAATTATAATTATTTATATTGAGCCTGCAAATTCCTGAATTTCATTAACAAAATCAACAGAATTTTGCAAAAAAAAAGTATTTATCTCACAAAAAATTTATTTTAAAAAATGCTCCAAGCCCCCCCCCCCCCCCGGATATTAAATGGTCTCTATACCAGCACATCAATCGGTCATTTATAATCTATCTGTCTATCCATCTATCATATCAATCCATCTATCTACCTACCTATCTATATATATATATATATATGTAATACCTATTTTCAACACCTATCTAGAATATCTATTATAGATAGACAGATAAATATGGTAACTGCAGTCATCTAAGCCCACTTCTGGGCACTCACGAGGGTTGATTGATGAGATGGGAGAGAGAGTGGAAGTCCTCAACATGTTACACATTTACCTTATGTGAGGGATCTTTTACTTGCCCAGAACAGACACTGATACAAGGGACTGCCAATTTATATTCTCATCAGAACGACATTCAGCTGGGATTTTGCTCATGAAGGTTATCTATCTATCTATCTATCTATCTATCTATCTATCTATCTATCTATCTATCTATCTATCTATCTATCTATCTATCTATCTATCTATCTTTCTATCTATCTATCTATCTTTCTGTTGATCTTTTCTTTTTTTTCAATTATACATAATATTAAACTCCCATCATCTTTCAAATGTTACTTCATATTCTGGCTGGCTTTCACATAAATTAATGAAGTATACCTCAGTTGATCTTATTTTGATTATCTAACAAAACTGTCAGAATTGGTGTGATACACCAAGTAACGCTTAAAAGACAATATAATTGTTTTGAGTTTTGCTCCATTGCACATCCAATCCAAACAATGTTATCAGACTTTAAAATGCATGTAAGTTGTATTTTTAATTGGCCTTTCTTCTTTCTCTTATTTCATAAATATGCACTTTGAATTAGGTGTAACTGTACATAAATTTATTATGCCTTTTTGAACTCATAATTCTGCATTAATACCTTGGCCAAAAGGGGACTATTTCTCCAAGGGGAGTATTGCCTTTGACCACTTGCTGGTGGGTGAGGGGTCTGAGTCAGAAGTGGTCAAATACAAAAGAAAAAGATATTGATGTAGGGGAGTGATCAGGCTGTTGTCAACACCTAAAGGTGTTAATCTGTGCTTTTGGCCATATGGTCAATCGTGAATAAACCTCATGGTCAAGACACAGATTAGCAGTTTCATGTGTTATCAACTGTCAGTTCACTTCAAAGCTTCAATGCTTCTTTTGCATTTGACCACTTCAAGCTCAGTTTTGTTTCAGTCGTGGAACAATGACAAACACAAAATTACTGACAATGGCATGATGGGCTTTAATGGGAATTGAGCTGAACATTAATTGTTTTTATCAATAACTATGATACGTCAGGGGGTGACCATGAGATTTACAGGAGGGGGGCTTGGAGTTTTCCTGGAAGGGAAATTATTTATTTTATGGTAACAGTGACAGTAATTTTTCATTTCAAGCACAGGAAATACCTTTGAGCCCAGACCTGTCCAACAGCAATGAAATACAGTTCATTGGGTACATTCGTTTCGCTGCTCCAAAGTGCTCTTGGAGTGGAGTAGTTCACCCCAGATCATTCGTTTTGCATTTCCGGGAGTAGATCAGAGCAGTTTGGAGTAGATCGGAAATGTTCCAAGAAATTTGGATATCCCATGACGTAGCATTAATTACATAAATTGCTGATACTTCAGTAGCTTTGATTTGGTCGCTGATTGCTTTCTTTTGATGTGGATTGCTGCAATTCAATTGACTCAATTACGGCAATCAATTGAAAATGCTACATGACGTATTTAATTGCCTGGGAATCCTCAAAGGAAGGGAACCCCAAAATATTGACGTTCCTAAGTACTCCTTTTCAATCGATCCCGCACCAGAAATATTTATTTTAAGAGTGCCCACTGCCAGGAGGAGTTTATTCTTGATTTTTAAAATCCAAACCGGAGCTTGTGACACAAATATAAAATTTTCATGTGAATGACTTTTGAGGGGATGGTTGGTCTGGTGGTAGAGTGCTGGATTGCCAGTTGCTCGCTTGATCCAGGGTTCGGATCCAGCTCATGACGGGTCACCTGGGCCTATGTTGGATGGCTGTTTCAATCATCCTTTGCCTCATTGCCGTGTCTTCCTGCTAATTAGGTTACTAAGTGCTTAAATACAGGACGTAAAGCTCCACTCATCCATCCATCCATCCATGTGAATGACTTTCTCTTTTTCATAATCACATATATGATATTTTGTATTCAGCTGCACCCTGTGTGAATGCTGGCACTTTTTAAAAGTATGCCAAAAGATTACCCATATTTCACATGAGGCAAAATGTGCAGGGATCAAATTTTGTTATTTTATGCTCTGCATTTTAGAAACAATTAAGTTATCTCTTGGCAGGATGCCACCCCTACACACTCATGCTGACTCCTCTAGCCTCTGATTCCCTGACCTAAACCCCTTTAATCACCACCTAGTCTCTAATTTCCTCGTCTTGCCTAAAACTCCCTCACCTAGCTTCAAATTCCATCAACTACCCTGGGCTCCCCTCAGCTATCCTCAGCTTGCCTCAACTGAACTGAACTCAACTTCCCTCGACGAAGCTCAGCTTTCCTCAACTTAACTCAGTTTCACTCAGCTTAACTCAGCTCACCTCAATTGCCCTCAGATTCACCCTCTGTATTCCTCAACCACCCTTGGTTATAGATCCAACATTAGTTGTCCAGACAGGAAAAGAACCCGGTCCCGAGGTTAACCTAAATCTTGAGAAAGAGAGAAAAATGTTTTTAAAAAAGATTAAGAATCTTTCAGTTTCAGGGAGATAACTATGATTTGGTCCCCACTTTCTTTTCTAATCCTTTAGTTCAACAATCAGTCAAAGCTGAGCTGTTATTCACACTGTCTCTTGGTTGGACCAAGGCATGACTGTCTGCCAAACTATTTGTGGTGAACAACAAAAGAGAGTTTTCAAACAGTGGTCAAATACAATGGGATTTCAATAACTGTGACACAACCCAGAAAGGTGTCTGGCCATAGGGCCAATCGTGAATAAACCTCACTGAGGAGATCAATGGATTAGAATGCCATGGTCACCCATGTAAAACTTAAAGTTACATAATCGTTATAAACAGATGATTATGTAACAGTGAGCATTTAATCTACATGCATATCAAGTTATTGTTTTTTTATTACTGTTATGTAATATCAACAACCTGACATAGACTTAACTTTGGCAGCTTTCAGTGTTGTCTGTCCTTTTACTATTTAGCAGATTATCTATCAATCCAATTTATTTAAAATCCTATCGATCTATCTATCTATCTATCTATCTATCTATCTATCTATCTATCTATCTATCTATCTATCTACAAGGGGTTTTCCGAAAGTTCTGTCCAACTTGCCATAATAAATTTTGCTAGATTTAAAGCAGAAACTTGATATTTGAATCAGACTATATATATTGAAGTAATTTGTAAATAATCCTGAAAAAATCAGGTCGTTGGAATAAAAATAAATGGTTAATTTGTTGCCATTGAGATCAAAAGTCACGAAATGGGGCCCAGGGCACTTTCACAGCCTCAGTCTCAATATCTTCTTCACTATGCTTTTCATTGAATTTCCAGGGGGGGGGGGTTGGTCTAGTGGTAGTAGGCTGGACTGCCAATCGCTGTGTCCAGGGTTCAAATCCAGCTCTTACCGGGTCACCTGGGCCTATGTTGGAAGGCTGTTTCAATCATCCTTCGCCTCATTGCCGTGTCCTCCTCCTGTCCTACAAAGTGCATAATTATAGGTCGTAAAGCCTCAATCATCCATCATTGAATTTTCATCATTTCATTTTATCCAGTTTACTGAGAACATGCTCAAAACTTTGTACTTCGCAATGCAGCAATATGAACAAATATCTACACTTTCGTAGCAAGATGCTAGAAATTCAGTGATTTGGGAAAATCACTGCTATACCAAATTATGTCATTTTTCATATCCTTTGCAAGAATCTGGAAATAATGTCATTTGGGTAAATCAGTGCCATACCTACTTGAAATGTATTTAGATACTGTACCCTGCAAGGTGTCAGAAATCTCATGATTTAAAGAAATTATTTGAGTAAAATTTGATATCACCCTGTGTGATACCAAGTCAAACGATTTGTCCAAATCGCAAGGAAATTGACACAATTGCTAAGTCAGACTTATGCGACCTTTCAGGAAAAGGGTCATATCCCACAGGACTGTGTTTTAATTTGAGTGCATAGAAAGTTCAAAATACTTATTGCAAGCATATCAGGGGCTGAGGTTATGTAATTATTATAAATACATTTAATTCATCTTCAACAGATCTATAGATTGTATAGTATGTAGATCTATAGAGCCATTTCAAATTAAATATTGCATTTGAAAGTAGTAGTTCCACGCTGGCTCCAATTATTTTTGTCTATCTTTGTTGTCTTTTTAACATCTACTTCAACATAGACGCAAATATGATGTGATGATGTATACATGTCAAAAATAAATTGTCTTGTTGATTTTGCAAAAAAAAAAAGAAAATAATTTGAATTTCAAAAAACATGCATCCTAAAGCAATACTTGTTCAATAAGTTTCATGAGGCTGCATCAAGGCACAGTCAAGAATAGTCCTACAAAGCATTTGTCTATTACTTCTTTGAAGCTGACGAGTATATCCTTGTGCACAGTATCACCACTGCACTTGATCAGTGATGCAATTCAGATAATCACACATAGAAAATAATGGGCGATAATAGATCGCGTGAAAGGTCATGGATGTCACTTCCCAAAAATTCTGCAAAAAAATTTTAAAAAATGCTGGTACCAAGCAAAATCATGGCCTTTACCTTGAACATACTTTCTGTCTATGGACCAATTGGATCGCTGGATTACAGCTATTTTACTCTCAAGAAAACCACAACATCCATTGCAATGCAGGAAATGAAACCATTGATTATTCTATGTGAATCATTCATATTAGGAGTGAGGTCCTGAGTGTCAGAATCCAATAGCCTTTGATGGATGCTGTGATGCCTTGCAGAGCAGATGTCAGCATGATCCATATATTTTCTTCAACCTCAGCCATTATTTGTTTGCCTTAAATTATTTCATGAATGATATATACATGACAAAATTTGGATTACTGTGAAAAGGAGGGATAGAGTTATCGGCATAGGTTTCAGGTAACACTCTTTTTCAACTGGATTCTTCTTAGTATTGTCAGATTTTCAACTTATCTCATTCGGTAAAAACCGCAATTCTTATCTCTCGCTCTCTCGCAATCTTAACAAGCCTCTTAAATTGCAGATGGTTTAAGCCTGCCACAGGCTAATTGGGCATGTCTGATAAATTGATTGCTACGAAAGTGGAAATTTAACACCAATGTTCACTTAGAGAGACCAATGCATTTTCTGCAGAGCGGGATATGAAAAATTTTTTTTGTCTAGAGCAGAGGTATAAGGAGCTGGAATCTGAATTAATTCGCCTTGGTGGAACATAACTCAGCAATTATAACTACCATTATTCAAATTGAGGTTTACATAAATGCAATTCTAACAAGACATGGAATTTTGCTTTAGGAAAACGTTATGGTACACATAATCGTAATTTCCTTTGCGACTCTAACACATCAAAAGTACAATTATAAACTACCATATCAAGCTATCTGGTATACATCAAGTAACAATAATTCTGGTTTAGGGATGATCAATGTAATTAATTTTGACAGTGTATTTCTCTTCGAAAGGACTATGATTGCAATGTGCACTGTGCAGTCTATAATGTGATTGTAGCAGCCTTAAGTATTTGTGCATCACAGTTATATTGCTATTGGAAAACCATCATTACAGAAATTTCACTTAGATTGCATAAGACAGTTTTCAAAGAACAAACTTCCTGTCTGAATGGATAAATAAACTTAAAAGTCGATGTTGTCAAAGTTTTTTACAAAATAAATCAAAGGGAGTTGAGGTTTCAGGATTATCTGCAAAGTGATGATCTGACAGAATTGCATAATGCCTTTGCATGCAAACAGGGATTATTTTCAAAGAAACCCATTAGTAGAACTCTATTAATCCTTGTATTAGCTAATGGAGTATTAAAAAGGTTGACAACTAAACAACAATGTGACACTGTAGAAGTTTGAGGTTTTTGTTCCTTCTTAGCAATCAAGACAAAATGACAGACTTCTAAGCGACAATAACCTTTGTCTTGAGATGGTTCCCAGGCTCTAAATTGTATAATTACTTATATGTCATCAATGTAATTTTCATTTTAAGAGCAAATGAATTGTTAAGCATTGTTAAGATTAAAAATACAAAATCAATTATAGGCAAAAGCATTGATCTTCCTGAAAGCTTGTGATATTTAAAGTACAACCCAAAATAAAGTATGATTACCCCAGCAGGAAGGAAGAATCAGCCACTACTTTACCCTTTCACACCTTTTGACTACCTCTGAATCTCTTCCTACTTTTACCTACTTGAAACTACCTTTTAAAATTACATTAAAATCACATTTAAACAACACCAATTTAAACTCAATCACCCCCATTGTGTTTGATTTACTTGACATTTTGCACCTCTGCTAATTGCAGTAACATTGGTATCTGTCTTAATAGAGTTCTTAATGTGGGCCAAAGTTGTTGTAAGAAGTCAAAAGGAGTTGTAAGGAGATTTGGGGTTGAGAGGAGAAAAGAGGGCAAAATAGGTAAACCGAGGACTTCTGACAGCAAATTTTCTTACTTTATTTTGGCTTGTACTGTACTTAGTATGTAACACTTAAAACTACTTTGATGAAGTGTGTTCTATGTTATAGATCATGATATTGCAAGAAAGAAATCTGACAACAGGAAATCAATGATTCATATTGACACTAACAATTATATCATAATTAAAAAAAAATATATATACATGTATATAGGCCTATAACTACATTTACTACACGTACTTCAGTGGATATATAAAAAAAGTTTTGTTTGATACTTTTTCTTTTCAAGATTGGTAAGTGTATTTTAGTGTATTCTTCCTTCATCTTTACACAAGAGACATAACAAATGTAACACCACACAACTTTAACTTGATGCGTGACCTTATGGGACAAACTAATTGCAGCCGGGAGTCCTTGCCCTGCTACACACGAGGCAAAAATGTTGTTGCTGCAGGAGCTCATTTATGCTTGGTCCCTGCGGAATGCAGTTTGTTACTTGGCTATTCTGAGACAAGCTTTTGCCAATTAGTCTTGATGGTGTATGCAAGAACTGTGTTAGCACAGTGGCTAAGTATACATCCGTTACCTGTTAATGATGTTTGTATGTACATATAAAAAGCCGGTATAATACACCCTCACTTTGCAGTACCGGAAGCGTAAGGATGATGGTGAAGGCCGTCACTGATTTCTGCTTATTTCATAAAAACACTAATTGGTAGCATAATTTATAGAAAAACTAGGATGCACAGCCAGAAAATAAGGGACAGACACGGAGACACTAGATCAATTAGTAATTGCTATTTCAAATAAGTTAACACAGTCAGCATGATCACAAAATTATATCAAATTTGTAATCTTATAATTAAAATTTGAGTCATTTTGCATTCATGCCAGGGTCATTCATTTAATCAAATGTCTTTGCCATGCATGTTGACTTGCATCGTAAAATATCTTGGATATGAGAGATAATACAACGTTAATTCACACAAATCAAATTCTCCTTGTACACTGTTATCTTAGAGTGTATCTTGGCAGCTAGGGTGCTGTGGTCCAAGAACACCTTCATATCTCCTTTTATCAATAAAAAAGCAAAAGCTACACTGTATGTTCAGCAACACTTGGACTAAGAGCAGCGTTTGTCCTCATAACTTATTCATTGACATGTCCATGAATCAATTCACTGTTATTGAAGTTTTTTTCTATGCAGGAGAAATTCCTTGTGTGTTTCAAGTGCAGTTGTCAAGTCAAGTCCAGACTATTTTTTTACTGAAACAAATTGAGAAGAACTACGTGTATCGCTAATTCAGGAGATTGCAATAAAAAAAAAATTATAACATTGAGGTGAGGGAAGTAATCTTGCACTGTCTACATGGCATGCCATACTCTTAACTTTAGATCCGTCAAATGTAATCACAACTTCCACAAAAAGGTTTGGCCATTCAAGAGTTAGCTTACAATATGTGTTGTTGTGCTTTACATCCATCTGCATCTGAACTTCTGTGGTTTAAAACTTATCATTTTAAGCTAGTATTGTGCATGCAATGCAGAAATTAAAATTGTCCCAGACTTAATGATCATATGCTATGGTACATTTTTTACATTAGCTCAACTGCTTTTCCAGCCGAATACACTTTTTGATTACACGGAGTGGTTTGGTAATATATTTAGTGTTTTGGAGGTCAGCATTGACATCCCCACTTGATCAGAAATGCTCACAGATTTATTTTGTCTCTTTAAAAGTTATCTGTCAAAGTGGAATGTGATATGCCAAGATTGAACTACACTCATTGTTCAGAAAATCGCTATGGATGTTGACATTTTTGTAACAGGTCTGGACATTAACAAAAACCATTCTTACTCTTGCGCCATTTTTTAAAAAGTTTCTTCATTCTTCATTTGCAGATGGTTGCCCACAGGGAAATTGGCAAATGGGGCATGTTCGTTTGAGTGTCACTAAGAAAGCGGAACTACAACACAAAAGTTCAATTAGGAAGTTGAAAGCATTTCCTTCAGAGAAAGGAGTATCCCTGCAGCATGGCTTACATGGATTGGCTTCTCTCGAAACTTCTCTGAGAAATCGAAATGTGGGAAAGTGCTCACTAAGAAATGAGTTTCAGTTTTAAGATTGTGCAATAATTCCAGTGCTTCCAAAATATTTGTCACATTTGTCATAATCATCTAATTCATATGAAAATTTTTAGCGCAAAGGGAAAGATCACTTCTCTAAATAAAACACTGATCTGCTATAATTTGATGCTTGGCGCTCATGGGACTAACTAGTAGCAGCTTGGAGGCCTTGCCTTGCTATGTACGAGGTAAAAGAGTTGTAGCTGCAGGAACTCGTTTGTGCTTGGCCTCTGTGGAATGCAGTTCGTCACTTGGTTATTCAGAGACAAGCTTTTGACAATTAGTCTTGCTGGTGTATGCAAGAACTGTTCATTGCCTTTTCTCCATAGCCCAAGTATAGTACATCTTGTTACCTGTTGGTGAGTTAAGCCAGTGTCAAAAACATCGTAAGTTTGACATGCAACATATGCATTCCTTCTGAAGTCAGTAGTATTTTATTTTAAAAGCCAAATTACCAAAAGAAGAACCTGTACTGCTCAAGCAGTAATAATCGTGTAAATTCTTCCTTATCACCATTTCTTTTTCCTTAAAATTACGTTGTGAAACAAACAAAGGAGGGAAAGGTTTATTGTGTGATGACAGATAAAACAACATAAATGTTCAAAGATCACTCTGAAATCAAACACTGTTTCTTTTTAGTGCTGCAAACTGAGTAGAACAATCACAAAATTTAAGGGCATTATCAATTCCTGTATATCAAGAAGGATTGTATTGTTGCATTTGCTCATTATAGAAGTAAAGTTTTGATGCATAACATACACTTGAATTGTCTACAGGGAATACCATACCCATTATTTTAGATCATTCAAATTCAATCCTAATTTGCACAAAGTGTAGTCTGGTTAAAGAAACTGATTTGCAGCCCCTCAAGAGCAAGAAATCATTGATATGTCAAACAAGTGGCAGCAGATTTTGCTGAGTTACAGTAGTATGGCTGCTAAATATAATTGTTTGGATGGCTCTGGTCATACAGTGTGGAAATTAGGCGCAATAAATTAAATGAATAGAAGAAAGGTCTGCATTATTTCGCATTCAATGCAGCTTGATATCTAGAATGACAATAAAGGTTTACAGATCAACATGCATTTGCAAAGTTTTATACAGCAGCAACCATGCGCGTCTTATTTCGATGTGCTTGTGGTAGTGTCATGATGTTATATATGAATTAAGAGATCTTCGAAAATTTTGCCCAATCTTTCTGAAGTAATTGATGTAGGATATTGTTTTTCTGTATTTTTAATATGTCTTCTATGGTAATACAACTGTAAAACAAGACTTTATTTTTGCAGAGGATACAAATTGCATGAAATTTTATTTTGTGATTGAATACGAACTTTTATCAGTAATGCAGCTGTTCCATGATTGGAATACAGTGTCCATCAGTTGAAATCTCATATCCGTTTAAAAAAAATCTTTTTGCAGCCTTTGTGATTAGAAATATAATTTCATAGAAATCCCTTTGGAGTTGTTATGGATTACTTGAATGATTAATAGCTTTGAAAGTTATTAACTACAATTCTCCTGAGATGGTGGCGGCCAGACAGCTTTCATCTTTTGAGCTTGAATGATTGCTTGGTTGTCTTGAAACGCACTTAAGCGGCACTTTTCTACTTTGGATGTACGTGAAACGTGACTGTGTTTATTTTCATTTCCTTTGATAAATCAAATATCAGACAAATTTACCAGCAATAGGTATGGCTATACTCTGCCATACAGTAAACGAATGATGTGTACTTACTTTCAGCTATACTTGTGGCAATCAGTGATCTCACAACAAGCCCTATCAAATGCATTGAAATGAAGTGTCAATTTCGTAATTGCGTAACTTGTGACCTCACTGTAGAGGGCAGTAGATAAGTTTACGACCCATTTCGATACCATTGAAAGTATAGGGTATGATGTCACTAACTTCTTATGAATAATGAAGAATAATATGTGGACCAAGTTTTCACAATGAGATACCAAGGAATACGCTTCATCCTGTAACTACTTTCTTTGATAATGTTGTCTTAGTTCCCAATGTCATTAATCACTTCAAAGGAACAAAGGACTCCATCTGACACACAATTGAATATCCCTGAATTGAGTATTTGAATAGACCGTGACTCAGAGGTTCTCACTAATCCCCAGTGATGTCCCAATCAGTTATGGTTACACTATAGATGTATAGTATTCTGAAAAACATTCATGCAGTAACCAAATTTGGACTTTTTTAAAATCAAATGTGTGTCCATATAGGCCTACCTCACTTTAAAACCCTCCGCAAAATTGATTAGTTGATTAGTTATGTGTTTTTTTTCAAGGGAAGCACAGTAATTATCAAGAATTCATACTGAATTCGTGAACGTGTATTTCATGTTTGAGCCTCATGCCGCCGATACTTGTAAATTCCGCACATCAGTTCTGAGATATGTTTAGTGCCTTTGAGGTCAGCATTGACATCCTCACTTGATCAATGATGCCCCTCAGAGACTCACACAGATTAAGTGAGGACTGCTGGGTGTGTAGAAATCAATGAGACAAGATTGATAATGTGATGCTTAGGAATACCACATAGGAAAATATGTGAACTCACAAGCCATAGATATCTTCCCTCTAAAAGCCAAAGTGTAATTGTTTGCAAGCTTCAGTATAATACATCTCACGAGAATTGTACTACAATTAAAAATTTGGGTCAACTACAATTCTTTGGTAGTGGCAATGCTTCAGGATAATGATATGGCTCTCTCTCTTGGTCAATGACATTTTAACACACTTCTTCATCTGCAGATGGTCTTAAGCCTACCCAAACGGTTATCTTGCATGTTTCTTAAAGTATGTGCAAAGAAAGCAGATATCCAAAACCAAAGTTCAATTAGGGAGTTGAAGGCATTCCCCTCTGGGCTAAAAGGGAGCAAAAACTCTCCGCTTATTCATGGATCACGAAGTTTTTATCAGAATCAACTTTTCTTGCAGCAGGTTATATCTTTCAAATATTTCATAGAATTTTACAAACTGTTTTCATGATTTGAATTTTCCATAAAGTCATGAATGCCTCTTTTCAACTTCAGCACATTCGGTAATAGTAATTCAGCAGAATAAGAATATTACACCATGGTTATCAAAGTCAATGCCATATTCAGTAGCAGGTGTCGGAAACTGCCTCAACCTTTGAAGATGAATTATGGAAGAACATAAGAATAAATTGCTTTCACCTTGGATTGTGTCATCCTGGAGTCATCTATTGGCAGTTCTAGCTCATCTAATGACTACAGCTCCATATCGCCCCCCAAAAGATTGGGAAACAGTAAGATCCCTATCAGCGTGCCTCAGTGGCCCAACATCGGCCCAAAGCCGATCCGATGCTACTGACATCAGACCGACGCCGGGCCGACGCCGGACCGACGACGGACCGCCAAGGCACGCTGATAGGGATTCTGGCAAAAGGCAAAAAAATTCGGGCAGATGATTACATAAAAACTATTGAAAAATAATGATTTCCAGGAAATTTCATTTGAAATGGTATTAAATTTACATCTTGAAATTCGGGCAAATGTCGCTCCCCCCCCCTAAAAATCGCGTGCGCCGTACGCCTATGCTCAATTCAATACCACTGCAAGTATAGGGTATGATGTCATTAACTGTTACGAATTATGAAGAATAACATGGGATAAATAGAGCTATGACCTCGCAAGGATCATTTCAGTCCAATTCTGTAAGCACTTGACGTTCGTCTACTGTAACTTTCCTCACCACCCTATCAGCGTGCCTCGGCGGTCCAACGTCGGCTCAAAGCTGGTCCAATGCTACTGACATCAGACTGACGATGGACCGACGTTGGACCGCCGAGGCATGCTGACAGGGCATGGACTAAATTTTCAAAATGAGGCCTCAGATACCGAGGAATACCAATCCTGTCATCCCGAAGTTACTTTCTTTGTAATGTTGTCTCAGTTCCAAATGTCATTAATAACTTCAAAGGAACAAAGGAGTCCATCTGACACACACTTGGATATTCCTGAATAGAGTATTTGAACACACCGTAATTCAGAGATTCTAACTAATCCCCAGTGATGTCCAATAGATCTATGTATAATATTCTGAAAAACATTCATGCAGTAACCAAATTTGTACTTTTTTTTAATCAATTGTCTGTCCATATAGGCCTACCTCACTTTAAAACCCACCAACAAATTGATTAGTTGATTAGTTATGTGTTTCTTTCAAGGGAAGCACAGTAATTATCGAATTTATACAGAATTTATGAACGTGTATTTCATGTTTGAGCCTCATGCAACCAGATACTTGTAAATTCCGCACATCAGTTCTGAGATATGTTTAGTGCCTTTGAGGTCAGTATTGACATCCTCACTTGATCAATGATGCCCCTCAGAGACTCGCACAGATTAAGTGAGGACTGCTTGGTGAGTAGAAATCAATGAGACAAGATTGATAGTGTGATGCTCAGGAATACCACATAGGAAAATATGTGAACTCACAAGCCATAGATATCTTCCCTCTAAAAGCCAAAGTGTAATTGTTTGCAAGCTTCAGTATAATACATCTCACGAGAATTGTACTACAATTAAAAATTTGGGTCAACTAAAATTCTTTGGCAGTGGCAATGCTTCAGGATAATGATATCTTCCCTCTAAAAGCCAAAGTGTAATTGTTCGCAAGCTTTGATATGAGACATTTCATGACTCACATCCAACTTTAAGAATTGTACATGTATTACAATTTGGGTCAACTGAATTTCTCATGTGGAGCATCATATTTGGCGATTGCGCAACAGAATTATGGCGCCCATGCTTGAGAAACAAACATGGTGATTAGCCGTTGTAATAAAAGGCAAGCTGTTCTCACCTGCGGCGCTATAATTTTGCTATATTTACAGTGTCACCTGCTATGTTCGCGCAATGACTGTTGAAGTTATTCTGAGCCACAGAAGAAAAGTAAATACCGGCCACAAACAAATTCAGCACAATTTAAACGCAGGCTTGGCTAAGAATACCAGTGGCTAGGTTACCTCCTGGGGAAAGCTGCTTTAATGAGCTCTTTCAAATGCAAACCTTCAGGCATCAGAATAAGTCTTGAATACATTCACCTCCACAGCCTGCATGACGCCTCCAGGATACTTGTTAAATCAGTTGTAAATTAAAGGTGTTGAATTTTTTACACCAAGTTCTTGAAGTAGACAGGGGGTTTTTGTGAAGCAAACTATACATCTGGCGTTCTTTTATTATTATTGACTTTCCCATTTTTGTAAGCTGCTATCGCTTGTTACATTTTTCATGCTCTATATTTGAGACTGACATTTGTGGCAGACGGATGTTACACCTACATTCCTGTAAATGTCATAATAACTGATTAGGTAATACAGTAAATCCATCTTTAACACTTCCTGTAAATATTTTACATTGCATCATAGTGTGTCTCTAAGAAATTTCTTTGATTCGGCTGATGACATTTTGAAGCAAGATAGCGTTATCTAGAGAGATGAAGGTGGAATTTTACGCCACGCTGCCTTGTTGAATGTTATTTCTGCTTTCATAAACCATTTTGCGAAAATGAGGAAAGGTTTTAAAGGAAATGGTGTTATTATTAAGCACAAACATTTGTGATATCCTTGACACATTCACTGTATAGAGATTAACATTGACGTTCACACTCCATCAACACGAATTCAAGAATCTGCCTGAGAGAATCATGCTGATTAACATGAGTGCACAGGGTCTTCAAGATGTCACAGAAAAGTGATTGATGTGATTCATGTCAATGATGCAAGTCACAGACATCAACTTGAGGATTAAACTGTGATTCGTCAATGCTTTCCAACGAAAATGTATATAAATCTATATAACATTATAATTTCTTTTGTTTTCTCCACTGAACATGTATTCACAAATTTAGGATCCACCGTGACCCCAAATTTAATTCTTTACCAACTTCAGAAATTTGCCTTACTTTTTGTTGTTTTTTTTTTCTTTGCCATTTATGCCCATCCAGTTTAATTTCTCTCTCTCTTACCCGCTTGGTATTTCATTTAAAGCAGATGCATTGTTAAAAGACAGGGATTTATGAAATAGGTCTTGCAGTATCAAACCAGAATGTACATGTAATATTACAGTCTATACATGAAAGTGACAACTAATTTATGTCACTGACAGAAGAAAGCCAACACCAGCTTGGCCTTATTCACTGCCATTAAAAGAGGCTGATTGAACTTATTCACATGAGTCTGTTTTTGGTATTTTTTTTCGATTTCATAATTTTACAAGAATATGACATTTACTGTTCTAAGTGTTGCCTTGAATGGCTATGACAGTTCTAGTAGAATATGACCCAAAAACAGGCAAAGTCCATCAAAACAAATAAGAAAATTTTCCATTTCATTTGGACATTATGGAAAGTTACTTCTGGGCCTCTTTAGAGATCACCACCAATTTCCTTCCACAGTTGGTCTTGAAGTGCCATCATTCAGAAAGGTCTGGGCAGTGGGCACATTACTCAACTTTATTGGACCGTCACAAGATATTCTTGCAACTGACATTACAGGTTGAGGAAACAGTTTTTGAATGCCAAAAGGGTCTTTTTGTAAAAGCAGTTTAATGGGACCAACGTTTCAAAATCGTCAGTCAACTATCTGAGATGCTGAATAAGAAAATCATGGACATTTTCATGATATTCACTCTTCATCAACATTGCCCACCGAAAACTGTCCTGTTTACCAAGGAGCTATGGTTCTGCCACAAGTCACAAGGAGGTGATTGATCAAGAGCAGGTTAGTGTAATATCATGCACTTATTAAGACATTTTGCATTCGGGAGAACCTTGTATACCTGAATTCAAAATGTTACCCTTGATTATTCTCTGGAAGATATATGCAGTTGTTTGTACCAATCATCACAAATAGTCCAAGAGCATTATTGCTAAAATAGTTCTTATCAATTAAACAATTTCAGAAAATTGTTTAGTCAACCCAACTCTGTGACATATCTTCACAATATCCGCTTTAAAACATCAGCAACGCACATGACGTAATACTGCCAAATTATCATAGCAAATCAACGTAATGTCGTAATAAGTATCTCGAAGACCATAAATAAATTTCACTTTGCACAAGTTTGACAGCTACCTTTTATTCTACAAACAGAAAGAAGAAGGCCGGATTTTGGTGATCAGGGAGTAGACACCATCATTGCGGCTTGTTCTCTTCATCCCATGTCCCATCTTTGGTCAAACAGAAAGATGAAGGCCCTTTTGTGGTCGTGAGGTAGTAGACACCATAGTTGCTGCTTGTGTTCTTCACCCAATATCCCATTTTGGGGCAGCTAGAACAGCGGCTACAAGATCCCTGAAGAAGAAGCGAAGAAAAAAAATTAATTACACAGTAGAAGACAATTTTAATTGAAGACCATAAAGGGACTCCATTTAAAGCAATTTTTAAAAATAGGGACAGAAGTTGGTTACTTACAGGAATGTTGAGGTTGTTTGTACACTAAGTCTTGCTGTATGCAGTGTAGCAATTCCTTGTGATGGATTCAATAAACAATTGTTGCACTCTGCTGTGGCTGCAGGTCACTATAAGGAAAATTCTAAATAATGTTGTGTTTGTTACTGTAATACAAAGTTTAAGAGATAAAAAATGCTACTGCAAAATTTTTTGAATTTTTAAAATCATTGAAACATGATCAGTTCGTTCAATAGACACATAATACTCTACAAAAGCAGGTGACCAATTGTTTAAGAATTGATCAGTTATTGACTAAGCTAAGCACAATTTATCTTTCAGTACGGTACATGACTTATGACTCACGGCTATCTCCTTGTGGCTCAACTGTGTCACCACAATCACTGAGTAGGCCTGAAACAAATATAACTTTACACTTTCCAATTCATTCAAAATATTTCAAAAACCATTTAAAGAGATATTTCAAAGAAATATGCATCCGAGCAACTATTATTAATATTAAAAAAATCATCGTAACTATGTTATGTGGTAGTAAGATATACAGGGTGCGGTTTGCAAACATGTTTTTATTCTACAAAAAAATTGTATGTTTCTTACTGCAATTTCAAGAAGTATGAGTTTCTGCAAAGGGACAGTGAAACGTAGCAAATGTACTAGATGTGATTGGTTGAGACGCTAAAATATGTGGCATAAAACTAATTTGAATACCATAAAACGTATGTCAAGCCCAGAAGACGTGCTTTTTGGTGGCTAATCTTACCAAGAAACCAAACTCTGCTGCTCACTGAAGCAGAATATTACATTTTTCACAGCTTCCGACGTTCAACATACACATTTGAAGGACGTTTGATTGCTCATACACCAATCAGATGAGCTTAAAATGCAACGTAGATGGCTTGAAAACTTGTCCAAGTAACTCATATTTATTGAATTTGCAGTAACTGCTCCGTGTGACTCGCAAAGGAGCTGCTGACTTTTTGACTCAGAATAATCTTAAACCATTAGGAACAGGGCCCCAGCATGTGGCAGTGGCACATATCAGTTTGAGAATCATTAGCCAATGATTTATGATAAGGCGTATTATTTGTAAAAGTAGCTCTTAATATGCTTGAAAAGAATCAATTTGTACTGATGATCAGACAGCAGATTTAGATGTTGGATTACCATTTAAAAAATGTTTTGAAAATTGAAAATCTATAGTCTTTGGAAATCATTTGTGTCCCAGTGATAGCAATTACTGAATGACAATACTGATCGTTGGGAGACCAAATCATCCTCACCTCACCATGTGGTCTAATGTAAACCTACCCCAATAACACCAGTGTTTTGCTGGCTTCAAAAACATTGTAGCGGTTAACTGATCATTATACCATTTGACACCTCTGTCAGCCAATCACTAGCCAGTATTTCAGGAAAATAATTCCTATATTCTTTGTTGTCCAGTTATCCTCTCATGTTTGAGTGTTTGTCTCATAGTATAAGCCGGTTATTCACCATGGGATCAGGAATATGTGTTATCACACCTCGGGCTGAAGCCCTCGGGTGATAAATTACATATTCCTTTTCACATATTCCTTTTCACATATTCCTTTTCACGTGGTGAATAACCTATACAAATACTTCAGCATTTTATAGTGTGGGTTGGCATGGCGTATGCAAAAAAGTGTTGCAATGGTAGGATGGACCAAATGGTCTCCCAGTTACTAATACAGCACCTATGTTAGAAAATGCACAGTAACAACAAAGCGCTCTCTGTCAAGTTATAACTTCTTAACAATGCCCAAGAAATTATCATGCTAATTATAGCATGTGTAAAAGGCATTTGTGTCAAACAAACATACCTAGTTCATTCCATGCCATACACCCTGGCTGTATTTTTGCCCCATTTGGATAGAAATCAATGTGACCGAGTTTTCTTAATGTACCAAATGGGTACAGTCGTCCTTTGGCGTCATATAGCAGTGGTCCTTTTCCATTTGTGGGAATGACATCAACAAAAATGGCAGAATTTTTGTTTAAACCAGCTTCCAAGGGAGAGTCATCAAATGTTGGACCAGCAGGATCCAGACCTGAATAAATAAACAAGGGGTACCAATAAATTGCTGTGACATTATGATACATTATGCCAATTATTTGCAGTTTCACCGCTAAAGTATCTGGTAAAGATTTTCTATTCAGGATACATATTGTACTTAGCAATTTGATATCCTGAAAATGGCAATGTTATACATGTAGACATAACTTTCACATGTGACTGATTTTTTGCCACAGCACAAAAATATAATTATATAGATAATAGTGATGCTACATAATTCCTAAAGGACAATTGAGACCTCAATTTGCACCTGATGATATTCTCCAATCAATTTTATATGTATTATTTACCACTGATTCTTCCAATTCGTGTCAACTTCCCAGCATGACCGCACATATCGTCTATCTCATGGAAGACTCAGTCATAGGAAATTTTGCAATTTTCAGCAATCCTGAAATTCTGAAAACTAAACATATCAGCAGATAACTTCAGTTTCCCACCACTGATTGTATTGAAATTTATGTCATTGTGTTCGGCTTGGTGTCGTGATCGTGCAGAAACATAAATGATGTTTAAAAAATGTAGAATTTATTAAATAAAGTAATTTTGACTGATTATTCCCGGAAGCTGCAAGACAGTTGCTTCATTATTTTAATTTCCATACTAGGTCAAAGTGGTTTGACTGAAGCCGAAACTGTGAACCTGCCATAAATCCAGTGGAAGACTCAGTCAAAGCTATGTTATGACTGAGTCTTCCACAAGAAAATGGAGGATGACTCAGCCAAAACATAGCTTTGACTGAGTCTTCCACTAGACTTGTGGCAGATTCATAGAGTCAGCTTCAGTCAAACCACTTTGACCTTTTCAGCTTGAACAACAAACAACTTTTCGGAGGGAATAATTCAACGGAAGACTCAGTCAAAGCAGGTTTAACTGTTTTTTACCTCATATGTTCCCATTGTGCCACTCAGATTCTGTTGTGGAAGACTCAGTCAAACCACCAAAACCTAGTTTTACATAAGACTAACCTTTATATTTTTTTAAATGATGCATAAGCATAAAAGGTTAAATCAGTTTGTATGTTGACATGACTGAATGTCCTCTTGCATTGTATTGAGGAAGACTAGGTCAAATCAATTGAATTGAGTGAGATGAGCCATGAAAGATGTCAGTTTTTCATGGAGAAGTGCAATAAAACAGGGTAAAAATGTCCCAAAATACCGAGAGTTTGAAGGAGTGGTGTGTGGTAATAAAGAGACCCACTGGGCTTATTTCTTGGGCCATTTGGTGCTAGAGATCCTCTAGTTTATTTTTCCGAAATATTTCAAAATTCAGTCAAATTGATTTGACTGAGTCTTCCTTGAGATAGACGATATGTGCACCCAAACTGTGACCGACACAATGGACGTTAGTTTCTGTTAAGCCACCATTTTTCTTAAGATTATTAATGACTTGTGCCAGTTCAAATTCTGCTGTCCTTGTGTTTGATGCAGATCTCCAATAATCAGGTGTGTGAGAAGCACCTTCTATCCAACCAACGAGAACAACATTCAAATCAGCCTGTAGTTATGGAAAACCATTATTAGAACACAGCTCAAACTTGCCTTAAGTTCAAAATATGCAAAAAATGTATCTGTAGACAAACCCATTTTATCCTGGAACTCACTTTCTTTAAGAGGGCATTCTTCATGTCTTTCATCCAGGGTGCACTATAATTGCTCCGATAACCATGAACAATAAATACAGTCGGTTTCTTGCCATCAAAGTCTCTCCTGAAATTGTATGATAATTTTGGAAATATATAATGCAATACCTGATTATGACAAGGACACAACATATATATTTTATGGATGAGAGATTCTTTTGACGAAACAAATGAAGCAGGCAAATTATTATTTTTTAAAAGTCTTCATTAAGCTCAATTCTTTCCAGCTTGAAGACTTAAAAGTGAGTCATAGTTTTTAACTGTGAGTTTCAGTGGTTTACCAGTCATCCAACCAGACCAGTTGTTTTGATGTCACTGTGACCTTCAAGTATACCAGTCGTGCTTTTCGAAAATTTTCTAAATTTTCAAGCTTCCATTTATCACTGACCTAGATTGTTTTGACTTTTTGTGAATTAACACGGAAGGAAAATGTGACATTGACGACAATTGGAGTAACTTGCCAATAAATTCACATCACATTGATGCAATCAAATTAAACAACTGCTCTTCATAATTAAAAAATATTTTTAACAAAAACAGAATAAACTTATAATCAAAATTTCACACTAACGGAATAATTGAAGTCCTACTCAAAGTATAATATATATGCAAGTCTTTCTTAATATACAGACGAAACATTCCCCCAATTTTCGAAGGACAATCAGGAAGAGGAAACTTCGAAAACGGTTCGCTGTCTGTGTAGCATCCATCTGAGCCGCAATTGCGCACATTTACGCTCCTGCAGTAATATATTATTCTGGAATGTTTCAAGTAAAATAATAAAGAATCGAAATGCTTGCACAAAATTTAATATTGAAGAAGAAATACAATATATTTAGTTAAAGCACTTACCAAGCAGAGCCCAAACACAGGATGAACACCACACAGACTGTTTGACACAACATTTTTGCCATAACACAAGTTTGTGTTTGGATAATTGTCAATTCTCACCATCTTTTATACTGTCAAATGTTCAAGCTGTTGACTCCATACTTTCTTGCATTTTGATAAGAGAGTGACGCTGTTTTCATAACTTTTCTGAAAAATGCTTATTCTGTTAAGACAATGAAATCTTTGTCTCTGACAAGTGCATGTGAAAATAACAGCTGCAACAAGGTATTTTAAAAATTTGGTCCAGATAACGTTTCCAGGAAAGGAAGAAGCCAAAAGCCCAATGATCAATAAACAAATAACTTTTCTGAAAATGTCAGCACTCATTTTCTAAAAGTCTTACAGTTTTAGAATTGGATTAGATAAAGTTAGTATCTTATTATTAGCATTTCATTATTCAAGGGAAAGCAATATTTATCTTGTTCTCGGATTTATCAAAGATCACACTCACTGAGTAAGAACATCGAAATATCACACATTATGTGTAATAAATTCAAATATTTCAACAAGGAACATCCACAATACAAAGGCCAAAGCTCTGAAATAATTCCATAACTTGAAACAGGGTATCCAACCATATACTACCCGTGTAATTCAACGTTCTCTAGAAAATCGTAAAATTGATAGGTAAATCAAACTTTAATTATTACATATGTAAGATATATATTTGAATATTTATTTTTCATTTTCTACCTTATATCGTATATTAGGGATCTAATTATGATATCAAGGAAATAAAGATTTTTTTTTTTAACACACTTGTGGTAGGTACTGCCCATTCAAAAGATATTCGTCAACAATTGATATCAAATCCAGTACTTTTTCAAGGCCCAAAAATGTTCTTACTTTGAATTTATGTTGTGCAATTTACATCTGTAACACATTTTTAAATCCTCTGATCATAGTATTATGCTGGTAAGAAAAATGACGCAATGACTTACATTGGATAGAAGCATATTTTACACAGAACATGCACTTGTCAGTACTATTTCAATCAGAAATTCATCATGTATTTCAATTGACTGATTTAACAAAATGGTGGCTTTGTTGCTGAAGCAAATCATTAATCTGCTATGTGAATTTGACAACGTCTTTCAGATACAATGAAAGACTTCCAGGTTATCTACAAAGTTGATATTGTAAAGTAACACCCTTACAAAATAATTTGTAGTTTTGCACGAAAATGTATTCATAAAATTTCTTGCATTGTAACAACCTTACTGCAATGTTGTTGTTTTACCCTTTGTTAAACACAGGTTTGCTTTGCCTTCTGTTTGGTAATACTTTCTTTAAATTTGTATTTCTTTGTTAAATGTTAATGCACAGATGTTTGATGCATTTACTTAACCCTGCAAACTGATAATACCAAGTCATTGTTTTCTTTATTTTCTAAAACTTGGCTTACCTCTCAAAATCGCTTCAAGGTTTTTATTTGTGAACATAGCACCTGCTACAACAATTTTTAAAAAATAGTCAGGATACTGGTTTTCTAAATATGTCAGTAGCATATAGCAATGTGTTTTTCTTCTAAAAAAATAGTCCGGATACTGGTTTTCTAAATATGTCAGTAGCATACTGCAATGTGTTTTTTCTTCCATTTGTTTTACACAAGTCAGCTTTGTGTTTCTCCATTTTCCTTCTTCTTGGTAACATTTTCATTAAATTTTAGTTTCTTTGTTCACTGTTTATGCAGTGATATGCACAGATGTTACATATGTTTACGTAACCTTACAAACTGATAATACACAGATATCATTTCTGAATTTTCCAAAAAAACGGCTTATCTGTCAAAAATCTCTTCAGGGTTTAGGTCCTTTCATATGTGAATGTTGCACCTGCTGCAAGAGTTTTTCAAAAATCATCTTGATATTTGTGTTCTAAAAATATCAGTACACATTTTCTGCAACATTGTCAGTCTTCATTTGGAAGAAATAGATGTTAGACAATATAACAATTACTTAGGTATGTATAATAATTTTGATATTCAACATACGAGTATATGTCTTTGAATAGATTTATCTGGTATGTAAGCCATGTAATTTTCACTGAAGTCAAAACTTTTTCCCTTCTTCCTATTATCTCTGTATTACATCATCATGACATTATGTGAAGTCACCAAGAAGTCAGTAAAATGACATTTTCAACTAAGGTACTATCCAAGAATAATCCAATTACTATGTGACATGGGACGAAATTAGAACACCTAATCCTGGTTATTTTGGACACTCGGCCTGCTGTCAGAAGAATTTTGTCAAAGCACGTTCCCGTGTACAATCATCAATTTCATTTTACCTTCTGAGGCCTTAAATCTATAAGGGAAATATTAAGAAGTGTCATTGTATCGTTGGCATGCATATTTAGTCGAAACATTAATATTTCTCTAAGACCATTCATAAAAAAAAAATTATGTAGCTGTTTGAGATGTAGTAAAATTAACATTTCATCCAATGTATATAATTGTTTTATTTTTTCAGCTCGCCATTGAACAAAGGGATTATTTGTGATAACCACCATGCAGATAACTTTACTCCTAATTTGGAGATTTGATTTGCTTTATGTATACCAGTATACCAGTCAGCTGTACTTTCATATTAACTCTGCAAGACTAATTTTCTATTTCTCAGCCACAATAAAAAGGCACATTTTTTCGGAAATATATCTTGCATATCAATGAGAAAGAACGACGTCTCTCCAACCTTGTCTGTCACAATGAATATATATGCTAGTTTTCAATAGATTCAGCTATGCTCTCTTATGTAATCTTTATGGTTAATGTTGACTGAGAGGGCATTATAATGTGACTAGCATGTGGCATCTTCTATCTTTCCAATGATAATCTTGGGTGTGAGAGAGGCCCGTGTCCCAATTTTCCTCTGCCTAAATAATATGAAGTGCAGCATCACAAAGTAGGGAGACTGAAATAATTACAATGATTGTCATATAAATGTGCAATTAATTATTGCAAAGATTTTTCCCTAGCCGAACTCAAAAAGATTTTTAAAATTCTTGGTTAATTTTTCGAAAGAAAATGCCGCCTACTTCATAATCCATTTGATTAAGTGACTGTGAGAGTTCGTCAATAGTAACAGTAAAAAAGCAGGCAAATTTCCTCCCAATGTTAATAAAAGCTGTCATATCATATAAACATAATGGAAAGTGACTTCTGGGCCTCTTTACAGATCACCATCAATTTCCTTTCAAAGTTAATTGGTCTGGAAGGTGCCATCATTCAGAAAGGTCAGGGCACATTACTCAACTTTATTGGACTGTCACAAGATATTCTTGCAACCGAGATGACAGGTTGTTAAAAAAAGTTTGTGAATGCTGCCTGATTTATAGTCTGAGGGCATTTTTTTCGCAGTATATCAACCTTGCCATATCGTCAGTCAAATATCAGTGACATTTTATCAGTATTTTATACAAATGTATTTGATTCTTACACATTATCAACATTGCTTGACCAATTTGTTGTGATCCCCTGGGATGTGTAGCATCACCGATATGTCACAAGGAGGTGATTGATCAGCAGCATGTTAGTGTTATATTGCAAATCATTCCTATAGACATTCTGAATCAGAGAATGGCTGTTATGCATCATGACAAATAATGTTATTTTAATGCATTATTTAGAAAAAGCATGCAGGCTTAAGAAATATTGCATTAATTAACATCATCACTTTTCCCTCTCCACTAAGCTCAAGAAAAAATGACCAATAAAAAATCCATTCTCGGAATAGTCCATGAATAAATCATCCGAGCAGCTGCATTGGTCTAAAAGTTGCTCAATGTAAATTGATTCCTCCTTTTGGCATAAAAAGAAATATGAAGTCTGTTCTGAATCACCACTGACACAGTCCAAGGTGAAAGTGATTTCTATTAATGTTCTTCAGTTATCCATCACTTCCACAGAATGGCAGTTTCCGTCATCTGCCTATAGGAACTTTAGTTATTAATATCGTAACTTGCTCCAAATATTGTAGATATCAATTTAGCTCTTGTTCCTTCAATTCATATGATTCTCATTACTTAGATTAAAGGTAGTTTCATGGCAGCCGTTCTTTTTATTTTATCAATATGGATTTACAGAAGAATGATAAAATATGTCACTGACGAAAAACAACAAATCTAGTATGACCGGAATGCAAACACTCTCAGTCAAGTTTACAAAGAATTTTTTATTATTTTTTTTAAAGAGGTATTTCCTTTAGTAAAGACAAGCAGAAATATTACCATGATTGTGTAAAGAAGGGCACACGGAAATTGAGACAAACATACATGCACTATAAATTAAGAAGCTTCATTTTCTAACAATGACTGTTAAAACTACACAGAATAGGGTAATAATGTTTAGTGTTCTCCCATGAAGTACTTTTTTATTTGCTTTATTATATATTTGAAAAGTAATTGCCACAGCCTAATGTAATCAATAAAGACACAATGAGTTGTCTGTTTAGGCAATTTATACTGCAATATTGTGGTTTCAAAATGTGACAAATAATATACAATGTTAAAGCAGATAGAGAGTTGGAAAATTTAAACTGAATTGGGTGTGTAACTCGGACCAAGCTACTCAAGTTTCATTTCAAGTAGATTATTATGATGCGCCAAAAAATACTTCATCAAAGTAACTATACATGTTTCTTTAGGGACATTATAGATGTCAAAATAACGACAAGTCATCCAGAGAGTAAGTTAAATCAGAAAGAAAAAGGATGCAAAACTATTTGGCCAGATCAACAGAAACATGTTGCAATAAATGGTTGCCTGCCGCAATTCCACCACTAATCAATGAATAAGTCGTGACAAAGCAGTATTATTTTCTCTCCCTAAACTTCCTTTTTATCAGGCATGAACATACCAGCTAAGGTTAAATCATTTGATGTTGGATCTGTACCAAAGAATCAAAGACGTCCCAAGTGGGCAGGAAAGATCAAAGAGAGTAGTTCCCGACATGAGCGTTATCTGAGAGATATTGCACTTTGGAGACAGGGCTATCACTTCCTTGCCAACTAGTTATAGATATTAACATTCCAAGTGCAATATAGCCATTCCAAGTGCAATATAGCATGTCAAAGATTAAGGATGACATCGTGCTGCAAATGATCATAATAAAAATGAATTGCATAAAACAAGTCTCTCCATTGTGTCTAAAAACATGCGAATTATTAAATTATTCCAAGGAATCAGGAGTCACTCATTTCTTTTTCGATTCTGACTCCACTACACCTGAAGACCTCGAACTCCACTCTGACTCTGACCACTCAGCCCTGGAGCATGGGGATCTTTTTCCACGCATGTCTGCTTCGATAGGATACTAATTTAGCCAAACACACAAAAAATGTAATATTCCACAACTGGTCCTTGAACAACCAAATGGAAATATGTGATACATAATCTCAATCTGTATACAACAAACAAGAAACTAAAAGTGATAATGGAATCATTAGTACAGCATTGGCTGTGTCACTACTTAATACATACCTACACCATAGCAATGCACAAAGGCACCCAGGGCTCACATCGATGGGCCTGTCACACTGAAAATTGACTGTCGATCAAACAGTATCAGATCATCTGTCTCAAGACCGCTGTCTTCAAGTTGTCTATGCAGTGTGTGTGTAAGTATTGTTTTTATTTTCACATGGAATTAGCTGAAGGGTAACAAAGTTTTTATTGAAGGGCATCTATTAGAAAAAATCAGATTGATTATAATATTACCAATCGTTTAAATTCTCTGCTATGAAGAGATACTGACCTGAAAATAAATAGCATAACAAATTGATTTGTTTCATGGGTAGTACATTTGTTACAAAGATTCTACACTCCATGCAAGAGTGAAAATAATTGTTTACTATGAAAATGTATGAAAAATGCCAAATGCTGTACGTTTTATCTGTTTATACTTCAAACATTCACTTTCGGATATATGTACATCACTCAATAAGACAATGGACATTAAATTTTGATGATTGGTAGAAGAAATTTACTAAAACAGAAGTATAAACCAAAGGAACTTTAGCATTCATAAGTTTGGAATTCTATGATCATGATTTGATAAGACAGAATTTCTGAAACTTCGAAAGAAGATATTGGCTCTTCCGTAATGAACATAAACATGTATCCGTTCTTTTTTCCTTCATAAGCCTGTGTATTTGCGAGCAGCTCAACTATGATTTTATGAGTCATGGCAGATATAGTAATTTCATTAATTCTTTCCGGACTAAATTTCCAAATATAATTCAAAGTAAAACTAATCAGAACTTTCATATGAAGACAGAATTACATTTCAAATTTGGAAAAATTTAATCAAGAAGACAGAACGTAGGGAGTCATGAAACTTGGTGAATATCATTTCTTGTGAATGATGTTAGAATAAATTCTATAAAAGGCCCTCACGCTTGTGCTTCTGCGGACAATCCACCAATCTCCAACTAATTGAGCCATAAAATCCACACTTGCTGGATACACAGTCCAGGATATATACATTGTATATATATATATATATGACTGGGCAGTCAATTGACACTTGGAAAATTACAACTTTCCCTGAAACAAATCTATATACTCTCCACTCAATCCCTTTCACCTTGAAGAATAAGCATCTGAGAGCTGTGTTTCCTGTCTCTGCCACTTGTAATATGAAAGCTAACCAGCAGATATTTAAACGCCGCACCAAAAACTCTGACTTGTCAATCATCTGATAGAATATTGTGTTTACACATTTCAAGGCTAGTGTTGACTCCTATTGTCAGATTGTTTGTTAAAAAGATATTAAGTCATGGCAGTTGCTTGCTCAATGAATTCCTTGTATCAGATTTAAATAATTTCTTCTGGGGGTCGAAAGAAATATGAAACCCATTCTGGATTGCTGCTGACATGGTCAAAGGTGAAAATGGTTTCTCGAAATGTTCTTTGATCAATCATCTTTTTTGCGGCAAATTTTGACTAAAATAAAATAAAACAACTTGCTCAGACACTGCATGTCCTGCAGCCATATCCTGCAGCCATTGCAAAATACAGGTATACTAAGAAAGCTTTATTGTTATTACATTTTCATGGCTGTGGTTGGTTGTTATATGAATTGTTAATATCTCTTCTGAAGCTCATAACACACTGACAGAAGAAAGCCCACACCACCTTGGAATTATTCATTGCCATTGAGAAAGCCTAATTGAACCAATTAAAATGAGTCTTACTGCTTTTGGTATTTATGTCGGTTTCATTCTTTTACAAACTTTTACAAGAACATGACACTTTCTTTTCTAAGTATTGCATTGAATGGTTATGACAGTTCTGCAAGAGTATGAGCCAAAAGCAGTCAATATATTTAAGAAAATTTACCATTTCATATGGACATTATGGAAAGTGACTACTGGGCCTCTTTACAGATCACCACCAGTTTCCTTCTAAAATTTGTCTGGATCATTCAGAAAGGTCAGGGTACATTACTCAACTTTATTGGACCATCACAAGATATCCTTGCAACAGAGATGATAGGTTGTGCAAACAGTTAGGGAAATTGTGAATGCTGCCTGATTTATTTCATAAGTGTCATTTTGGAAAAGCATTCTAGTGGGATCAAACTTTCCAAAACATCAGTCTATCTGTGATTTTGAATCAGAAAATCTATTCCTTTTTTTTAATTGTATTCACATTCATCAACTCTGCTCTCAAAATTGTCTTGTTTGCCAAGGAACTATGGTTCTGCAATATGTCACAAGAAGGTGATTGATCAAGAGCAGGTTGGCGTCGTGTCACAATCACTTGTTCAGACATTCTGCATTAGGGAAAACCTAGCATATTTTAATTAACAATTATATTATTATAAATTATAACTTGTTTTCAGTTATTCACATTAATCATCACAAATAGTCCGACAGCACTATTGACAAATCATTTTTATCAATTAACAAATTCAAAAAATTGTGCAGTCGTCTGAACTCTGCGACAAATCTTCTCAATAACCACTTTAAAACATCTGTAATGCTGATGACATAACACTGCCAAATTTTCATAGCAAATCAACGTAATGCATATCTCGAAAAAAATGAATAAATTGCATTTCGCATTTGGCAGTTGCCTTTTATTCTACAAACAGAAAGAAGAAGGCCCACTCTTGGTAGTCAGGCAGAAGACACCATCATTACTGCTTGTTCTCTTCTTCCAATATCCCATTTTTGGGCAAGCAGAAAGAGGAAGGCCCGCTCGTGGTCTTAAGGTAGTAGACACCGTGGTTGCTGCTTGTGTTCTTCACCCAATATCCCATTTTCGGGCAGCTGGAACAGGGGCTACAAGTTGCCTGAAGAAGAAACAAAGAAAAAAATCAATTACAAAGGAGACGATTTTACATGAAGACGTCAAGAAAACTCCATTGAAAAGACAATTTGCAAAAAAACACAGTGAAAAATTATTACTTACAGGAATGTTGAAGTTGTCTGTACACTTGCTGTATGCAGTGTAGCAATTCCTTGTGATGGATTCAGTATACAATTGTTGCACTCTGCTATGGCTGCAGGCCACTGTATAGGATATGCAAAGCTTATTAAGGTTTGTTAATGTATCACCGTTATTTAAGAGGCAGGTACTGCTACTGCTAAGGTATCCTTTTTGTTTTTATTCATTAAAACATGACATTCAAACATAACCTTAGAAGAAGTTGGATAAACACATGATAGTAGAAAAAAAATGATGTTGAAATTTGTTATCCGTTCTTGAATAAAGTTTTCATAATTTTTCTTTCAGAATTGAGTGCATGACTTACCGAGATCACCATGTGGTTCAACTGTGTCACCACCATCCCTAGACTGAGCTGAAAAAAAGAAAGCACCATAATAAATTCATTCAAATTTTTTAAAACTATCAAAATTTCTTGAGCGCTATATAAATGCCTTTTATTATTATTGTTATGATATATTTCTAAAAGGTAATTTTCGAAGGAGCACAAAACATACGCACAACTATGCAAATTAGTGAAGAGCTTGTCTGTTGCAGCATAGAAATTATGAACAATGAGAGCACAATGTTTGGATATTTCACAATGTTTTGACAATGTTGCCACAACAAAGCATGTGTACATCCTATTTTGGCACGATTGCAGAAAATCTTGATATGTCATTTCGACCGGTATACCATACAATTCTTCATAGTTTTCACTAAATTCGCAATGTTGCTGCAAAGTTGATATGCCCTTTGAGGGTATAATTATGAAAAAAAGATTCTTTACTGTTCAAACATACCAAGTACTTTCCTTCTCACACATCCTGGCTGTATATTGGCTCCATTTGGATAGAAATCCATGTGGCCACGCTTTATCATAGTGCCATATGGGTACAGGTCTCCTTTCACGTTAACAGGCCATGGTCCTTTTCCGTTTGTGTGAATTACATCAACAAAAAGGGCTGAATTTTTGTTCAGACCTGCCTCCAAAGGAGATTTATCGAAATTTGGACCAGCAGGGTCCAAACCTGAATAAATAAACATCGAGTTTCACATAACAAAATATTATGCTAATTAATATTTGTTCAAATAAGCCGGTAACTCTAATTTGTGCATTTTGAGATAATCTACAATTGATTGGGAATGCAATTATTACCGCTGATTCTTCCAATTTTTGTCAACTTTCCAGCGTGACCACACAGATGCGCACCCAAACTGTGACCAATGCAATGGATGTTTATTTCTGACAAGCCACCCTTCTTCTTAAGGTTGTTAATGACTTGTGCCAGTTCAAACCCAGCTGTCCTTGTGTTAGATGCCGATCTCTTATAATCTGTGAGGTAAGAAGCACCTTTTGCCCAACCAACAAGAACCACATTCAAATCGGCCTGCAGTGATAAAAAGTAATTATTATAACTCAGTGTGGTTCAAACTTGCCTTAAGATTAAAATATACAAAAATTATATCAGTATACACAAACCAATTTTATAATTGAACTCACATTTTTTAAGAGTGCATTCTTCATACCTTTCACCCAGTCTTCCGTATAATTGCTCCGAAATCCATGAACAATAAATACAGTTGGTTTCCTACCGTTAAAGACGCTTCTGAAAGTATACACCTAGGTTTTTTATATGTAACAAAGATGTAATATTCATGTGAATTAGTTTTACTCTTACTTGTGATGCAAAACTTAGTCAATCGTATTTATCACATAGCTATGGAAAAGTCATGATATATGAATGATATTGATTTTGCGCCCACTATAGAGTATACTTGTAATTTTTATTCTTCCATGCGGAGTTTTTATTCTCAGCAATGTATATTGCCATCGGGTATTGTAGTTACTATAGCAAATTTTTGTCCCTACAACGGTTCGGTGGGCGGCTTCACACTATGTGTATTGGCCACTGTTCCAAAAAACGTGTATATATGATATGTTGCTCATGAATGGGTCTTTTAGCAATTGTGAATGTTGGTTTTCATGTCTATGCAGTCACAGCAATTGTTGTAGGATATCGAACATTCTAAAAAATATTTTTTTGTTTCCAAAGAAGAACATGGAAACAGCTAGACCTATGAACATGAAAATCTACCATAGTATGTGTAAAATACCCGAGATGTGACTTTTTTAAATGCTTTTACAAAAATGATAACTGCAAATTCAGCAAAAAATGTAAAAAATAGAATTATAACATAACATTACTTTACATAAAGGGAAATGTGAATACCGATTATTATTTAACATCAAGATTGAATTAGAATTGACTTTGCCAAAATGAATTGAGTAGCCTGTAATAGTTGTTTTTGATATTTTAAGCATTGGCAAATTAGGATAATGTGATATTGACAACAGTAGGAGTTACTCGCCAGCAAAGTTTGTATTTTACTGATGCGGGAAAATTAAACAGTTGCTATGTATAATTAATGATTTTTTTGACACTCACAAGAAAAATCATGAGCTTATAATCAAAATTTGACTCTTACGGGATGTAAGTTCTGTCCAAAGCATACGGTTGATGCCGGTCTTTCTTTATATACAGACGAAATATTCCCCCAATTTCCGAAGGACAATCAGGAAGAGGAAACAAATGAAATGGATGGCTTTTTCTGTAGATCCCATCAGAGCCACAATTGCGCTCCTTACTCCTGCAATGACATGAAATTTTAAGATTTGAAGACAATTATTAAATTATTGTAATATTTGCACCAACTCTGAAACATTAAATCAACTTTCAAACAAAACACACATACCAAGCAGAGCCCAAGCAAAGAAGGAACACTACGAAAACTGTTTGACACAGCATGTTATTTGCTGTAACACCAAGTTTGTGTTTGGATACTTGTCAATTCTCACCATCTTTTATACTGTCAAATGTTACAGTTGTTGACTCTGCACTTATTTACACTCTGATAAGAGAGTGACTTTTCCTCATAACTTTTCTAAAAAATGCTAAAATTTTCTGTTGAGACAATGAAATCATTGCCTCTTACTAGTGCATGCGAAAATAACACCTGGAACAAAGTATTCTAGAAATTCGGTCTTGATAAGATTTCAAGGAAAGGAAGTGGCCAATAGCCCTGTGAACAATAAACAAATCACTTTTCTGAAAATGTCAGCACTCATTTCCGAAATGTTTAAAAGTTTAAAAATATGATTATTTTCATGTCATCTATAAGGGAAAAATATTTGTGGCTTGTTTTCGGATTCATCAAATAGGCGGTGGATGGATTCACCCTCCTTGACTGATTTACCATTTTACATGAGAGTCAGGGATGGTAAATCTGTTAAGGAGGGTGAATCCGTCCACTGACTAACATAAGGGTATATATTTACGAGGGGCGTTCAGAAAGTTCTGACCAATTTTTCTGAAAGATACTTTTATTTAAGCTAGAGTCTTCAAATTTCCAGTAATACTTCTTGAGGTATCAGGGAAAAAAATGGCTAGGCACCCTTCGGAAACAATGTAATTAAGTTGTTGTTTTGTTGCCATGGAAACAGCAAGATGGGTAACCGAGCGCAGCTCATTTTTCGAGTGAAGTTGGCATTGTGTTTTCCCTGAAATCTAAGGTCAAATTATATTGAAAAGGACTGCAGACCTGTGCAAGGCCTACTGGCAATTGTAATTGTAACATTATGATGTCACAATGTTGTGTCAATCCATTGTTTAGCCATATATAGCCTGATTTTTGCACAGTCAAGACTGATTTGGGTTGAGCATTTTACAAGGACCCGAAACGCGATGAGAGAGCATAAGCCATTATTTCATGGTGATTTATACAGCTAAATTGTTGAGTTTTCTATGAAAAATGTTGCTGCGCTGGCTACCCTAAAAGTGTCGTTTCCATGGCAACAGCAAAGTAAGTTAATAATTGGCCATGGGCGTAATATTTTCAGAATCAATGGCTATACACCTGAATTTGTGCTGTGAAAATTTCATTCAAGTATGTCAGAGAGAAAGTTCTGCCACCATAACTGGCCAGAACTTCCTGAATACCCCTAGTATCTGTTATATTTGTGTGTTATATAAAAGCAAGACAAACTTGGTCTTCAAAAGATTTTGCCGTGCTTCTCCAATTATAACAGAGGTGGTCAATTGAAATTATCCTACACTTGCTTAACTTCTGTCATTTAATTCTTCTATCACAAGTTAAAGCAGTGAATCATTGTTCTAAAATCGACACCAAAACCAATGTAAAACTTAGTCAATAGCAGAACTTTAAAAAATAACAAGATGATAGGTGTGAGCTGCATTAAGCCCTGTGGGCAGATTTACCGTCCTTCTTGACAATTTAACAACAGACTGAACTGATTTAGTTGTCCCAACCTTCAATCTTGTCTTCATCCAAATAAAATGAATTTCTCGTCTTTTTGACATGATTTCTTGACTTCCAACAGAGTGGGGCTTACAGAATTCTTCCAATTTTGTGGCTTGCCTTTATCTGAGAAATCTAGCATTTTTCCAGTTACAAATTGCTGTGACTTACAGGAACCATCTGAAAAAATTGTGTCATAGGTATACCCTAAAAATAGTCGTTATTCAAAATCGATTCGGTAAGGAAATAAACAGATTATGTTGGGCAATCATTGCAATTTCATTTGTAAAAAAAAAACGGAACACACCCTATAGGAGGTTTTAGGAAACTTTCAAATCTTTACTGGTTTTGTATAAAATACTTCTCAAACAAAATCATTTTTTATTTTTGCAAACTATGATGAATTTTTGTGAACAAATGAATTTCTTGCATTTTAACAATCTTATTGCAATGTTTTATTAATCTTTGTTTGGCGTCTGCTTGCTAATTTTTTCTTGAAATTTTAGTTTCTTTGGTCGATGTTTATGCACATATGTGTTTACTTAACCTTGCAAACTGATAATACACAGACGTTATTTGCTGAATTTCCCAACAAAAATAGCTTATCTATAAAAATCGCTTCAAGGTTTTGGTAATTTCATGTGTGAATGTTGCACGTGCTACAAGGGTTTTTACAAATTAATCTTGACAGGTTTTCTAAAAATGTCAGTACATATTTCCAATTGCTTGTCTTCATTTCATGATGTTAGACCACATAATCAGACCACATAACAGTAACTAAGGTTTGTCTAATAATTTTGATATTCAACATACGAGTATGTTTTTGAATGAATGTATCTTGTATTTATGCCATGTAATTATCACTGAAGTCGAAACGTTTTCCCTCCTTTGGAATATCTCTGTAACACATTATGACACCATTATGTAAAATCACTAATGATTCAGTAAAATCTCATTTTTACACAGGTACTATCCAAGAAGAGACAATTACTCAAGGAAGTGACATGGGATGAAATTTGAACACCTAATCCTGGCTCTTTAGGACGCTCAGTCCTGTTGTCAGAGCTAATGCCGTTGAATCACGTTGGATTTTTACTTTAAAAAATGGCACTGATTGACAGTGCCCCCAGCACAATCATCAATTTTATTTTACCTACTGAGGCCTTTATCTATAGGGGAAATTGCAAGAAGTGTTGTTTCGTTGGCATGCATATTCAGTAAAAACTTTTATCTTTCTCTAAAGCCCCTGTGACACCTAGTGTCCTAGCCGTTTAAGATTGCATGTGTATAACGTGCTTAACACGCTTGTGTACGCTTGTGTAAGCTGAGTAAGTTATAGACACATTATCTAAACGTTAAAAACACCTTGATATACGCTAAAACACGTTGTCAGACGTCAAGTCAGAGAGCTGAGAAGTTTTGAAAATGTTAAAAAATCATTGACGTACATCAACATGTCACTTGTAAGGAGTGGATAAGTTATTGTCACGTTACATAATGTTAGAGAAAATTACAGTCGTTATTTTATATGTTTTCCATACGCTTTCCACGTTTCTCATACAAATCTTTCACACCCAGAATGTCCTCCATACTTTGTATTTCTCCTCCAATAAAATTTTAGAAATATTCAAGAAATGTGTCACTATCCAGGCCTTCACCACAGATCTACACTCCTTGTGCACATTTATCACAAGTTTTGTACTCGTTTTTGATTAGCTTTGTACACGCTTCATATATGTTTTGAACTCGTTTTGCATTTGTAGAGACCAGGTTAACAACAACAATTAAGAAGCCATTCATCAACATTTAGCACTTTAGACCATTGCAGCAAAAATAATATTTGTTCCAATGTAAATCATTCTTATTTTTTTCCAGCTTGTCGTTTAGCAGAGGGACTATTTGAGATAAGAGTCCTGCTGATATGTTAAGAGCCAAAAGCAGGCAAATTTCCTCTGAACAGTTAATGAAATCTCTCATTTCATATGGACATTATGGAAAGTAACTTCTTGGTTCTCTTTACAGATCACCACCAATTTCCTCCAAAAATTGGTCTGGAAGTGCCATGATTCAGAAAGGTCAGGGCACATTACTCAACTTTATTGGACTGTCACAAGATATTCTTGCAACCGAGATGACAGGTTGTGGAAACAGTTTGTGAATGCTGTCTGATTTATTGCCAAAGGGCATTTTTCAGCCAGTAGGAAAATGGGATCAACCTTGCCATGGCATGAGTCAAATATTTGTGATGTTTTGTCTGTACAAATGCATTTAAGTTTTGTGTTCAATATTGCCTCACCAAATTGCTGTGATCCCCTAATAAGTGTTGTACCATCAATATGTCAAAGGAATTTATTAGTAACACATTAGTCTGATATTACAAATTATTTCTTCAGACATTGTGCATTGGAGAATGGCTCTCATGCAATATGACAAAAGGACATTATTGTAATACATTCAGAAGAGGTACTCAATTTAGAAATCTTTGCTTTAATCAACACTTTTTCCCTCTGCACAATACTCAAGACAAGCGAAGAACAGGTGAAGAAAAGTAAAAGTAAAGTTTTCAGATCAGTCAATGAATAAATCATCAGAGCAGCAGCTGCAATGCCTTGGTCTAAATGTTGCTCAATAAAGATTGATTTCTCTTTTTTCCATAAAAAGAAATATGAAGTCTGTTTTTGGATTACCACTGAGACAGTCCAAGGTGAAAGTGATTTCTATGAATGTTCTTTCATCATCCATCACATCCACAGAATGACAGTTTCCGTCATCTGCCAAAAGGAATTTTGATCATATGGTTACTCCCTCCTAATATGGTAGATATCAAGGACATTCAAGGTGGCTCTATTTCCTTCATATTACTTTCAATACTTTGGTTGAAGACAATTTCATGGCAGCCTTTCTTTGGAACGATAAAATATGTCACTACTAAATAACACCAATCCTAGTAGGACTGAAATGCAAACACTCTCAGGCAATTTGTATACATAAAAGTAGATTTTTGTTTAAAAATAAGTATTTCCTTCAGTCAAAAGCAAGCAGCAATATTACTATGCATAACAAGGCACGAGGAAATAGGTACAAACATTCAAAGTCAGAGGCAACATTCACAATGACCACTAAAAACTGCACAGGGTAATAATAGTATATCCACAGTTAATAACATTATGCCACTGCGTTTACTGTTCCACACACGGATTGACATATCCTATTATTCAGTTCTTTCAAATGCAATCAATAAAGACACAATGAGTTGTCTGTTGGGAAATTCATACATAATTCTCATGACACAGATGTGTCATTTGACTGGCTGTTAATAGAGAGGTTTTACACGTTTCCGTGTGACGTGTACGTGGGAGTTGCCATGACAACAATGTAATTAGATAGCACTTGTACACGTATACGTCACACGTGAACGTGTAGCAAAACCTCTCTACTGTCATTGAGTGCCAGCAATTTGTCTCTCAATTGCTTGTGTAGCCTATGCATGGCTTTATTGAGAGATCAAATGAATGTGTTGAGCTGGAGACTTAACAAAATGTTGCGAATGATATACAATGTTAAAGCAGTGAGAGAGATGGAAGATTTAAACTGAACCGGGTGTGTAACTCGAACCACGCTACTCAAGTAGATGATGACGATGCATCAGAAAATCAACAGAGACATGTTGCAATCAATGTAGGCTATGGCAATTCCGCCACTAGTCAATGAATAGATAGATAGATAGATATGGTAAGTGCAGCCCTCTAAGCCCAGTTCTGGGCGCTCACGGGGGTTGATTGATGATATGAGAGAGAGAGCCTGAGTCCTCAACATGTTACACATTTACCCCATGTGAGGGATCTTTTACTTGCCCAGCACAGACACTGATACCAGGGGCCTCCAATTTAACGTCTCATCCGAACGACATCCAGCTGGGATTTTGCTCATGAAGGTACACTGAAAATTTTGGGTTCCCCACCCGGGGTTCGAACACATGCAGGCAAAGACCTTCAGCGGAGCAGGTGGGAACCTTAACCACTGCACCACCCAGCTGCCTAAGTAAAGCAGCAGCTGTTTGCTCCAAATCTTGCTCAAAGTGGATTGATTTTCTTCCCCAGCATCAAAAGAAATAGGAAGCTGGTTCAGGAATACTGCTGACACCATTCAAGGTGAATGAGATTTCTATAAATGTTCTTTTCATCTTAACAGCAATAAAGGCAGTGTTCCAAAAAGACTTTGGTCTAAAACATTGCAACTTGATCCTGCAGCCGCTGAATATTTAACGGATATCAAGAAATGCTCAATGTTTGGAACGGTTCTGTCAACTTTTCCTATGTTTAGTACCTCTAAAAGAGAGTTACTGTAGACATACATCAAATAGAAAAAAAGGCACATTTAGCATGGCTTCTAGGTGAAACTGTTTTCATATCACTACATGTATATTATTCTTGATGGCCTTCAGTCCTCAGAGTTATTCAGCTGTTGTTTAGATAATGTAATCATTGGCAGAATATGCCCTTATAATATTTAAAGTTTTTATTCTTTTTCCTTGTACGCATTGGCCAACAGATGTATACTGAATTATACAGAACATTTTGACATTTTGCAAAGTATCCCCGTATCCACTGGCCATGCTGCATTAACCATCACTCTGAGATGCCCCACAGGACCCATGGACATCCTTGCTTCTAGAGCAGTAATGTTGTTACAGGATACTCTCCCAAAAAACCACAATGTGGCTGTTCCGATTCACTTTCAAAAGATTGACCAAGAAAAATTTATGTCGTTGCTCCCAGATGCATTGGGGCTGTTACCTCACAATGACCAAAAAGTACGAGAACTCTGTCAAAAGGTCACTGCCCTGCTCCACAACACCTGCTTTCAAAGTAAAAAGAAGCCATCTACACATGCAAGCACAGTGAATGCTGAAACATCATTGGATCGTTGGAGGAACTTGCTTTCCTACTGACACTGAATTCAAAGTGTAATTTGAACAGTTATTGTCACCAGAAGATGTTGAAAACCTGATTTTGCCAGTTTCAATTACATCATGTCCAGTGTTAGATGATCCAATTCAAGAGATGGAAGTTGATGGTATAATTCGTAAAATGTCAAGGAACAAGTCCCCTGGGCCTGATGGAATCCCATCGGGGGTCTTGAGTCTTCTGCCCCTTCCCTGGATTTCTCTGTTAACTTTCCTGATGAATGTGATATTCTTGGGTGATTACCCTACTGCATGGTGCTATGCCAAATTATTCACCATTTACAAAAATGGCCTGAAATCCCTGTGTTCAAACTACCGAGGGATTAGCATCCTGTCATGTCTCTGCAAGTTGTATGATGCTATTTTGAACTCAAGGTTTATCCTGTGGTTTTCTCCGGACGTTCAGCAAGCTGGTGCTCAAGTTGGTCGAGGATGCATAGAGCAGATTATCACATTGAGACTTTTCATTGATGTTGCTCGAAAGATGAGACAGCCTTTGTATGTGGCTTTTTTAGATCATGAAAAAGCCTACGACAAGGTGGACCGCTCTGTACTACTCTGCAAGCTCACCAGATCTGGTTGCGGACAGAAGTACCTAAATGCTCTGTATCAGACGTTGCACTGCACCAAGAGTTTTATGGGAAATGCCATAATTGATGCCAAAACTGGTGTCCGTCAAGGTGGATCTACAAGTTGCTCACTGTTTACTTTTTACATCAATGATACCATCAGAGTACTGGATGCCTGTGAAAATGATGGCTTTTTGGGAAATGATCACATTCTTCTGCTTATGGATGACACCATCCTTCTTGCCACGAGCAGGGATAAAATGGATCACAAACTTTCATTGTTGTGTGATGCTGCTGAAGAAGTAAAAATGACACTGCACCCATCTAAGTCACAATTCTTATCAGTAAATTGTGCGGATAAGCGTCCATTTAACATTGGAGGCATCACCATCAACCCAACGGAGGAGTATACTTACCTTGGTACACCTGTCTCTAGCACAGCAATTGTAGAGCAAATTCATGCGCACTTGCTTTCAAAAAAGAAACAATCTCGAAAGTTCAGTTCCTTTCTGCGGAAGAACAACAGCGCTCCATTTATTGTGAAGCAGAAAGTATGGGATAGTGCTATGTGTAGTTCAGTACTTTATGGCAGTGAAAGTTGGCTTACTCATAACTTGAAAGGTGCAGCATCCATCTATAATTCTACATTGAAGGAACTGCTTGGTGTCCGCACACAAACACCAAATGACTTGATTCATGCAGAACTTGGAGTGCTTCCTGTTCAGCTGAAAATCAAACAAAGACAAATGACCTTCTTAGAAAAGATTAAGCTGAGTCCTCACTGTGCTCACAGTCCCATACATAGAGCAATAGAACTGGCAAAATCAGTAAAGAGCCCCATGGGTAAATATATCAATGACCTTGAATCTCAAGCACAACATGGTGTTATATACTACAGGACAACAATGGCACCTTGAACCGCATTAGGGAAGCAACCACCACAAAGGCTGTGACATACAGGTCCATCAACCCTCAGCTTTCTGTTCATCAGATGTACCGCGACAAGGTTGTACCCGTGCAGGAAAACCACAGAATAGCTATGACAAGATTTCGCTTGAGCAGTCATCGTCTCAAAATTGAGACTGGTCGCTGGTCCCGTATCCCAAGAGAACAGCGTCTTTGTGAATGTGAGGAGGACATCCAGACCGAGGCACATGTGGCTCTTACCTGTCCCTTGACTGAAGACTTAAGGTCTCAATTCCCAGACTTGAAGGTCACTTCCATGTTTGAACTGATGCAGAGCAATGACGTTCACCAATTAGCTAATTTCTGCTTTGATGTGTTGAACACTTATAAGTGATAAACAGAGGTGTCACACTAAACCTCTGCACTCATATTAAAATATATAGTAAATTCTTTACATTCTAGTATTCTTGTATTAGTTCATGTATTACCGTATGCTTCATGTGTTGTATAGTACTAACTATTTACCAACCTGTTTATGTGAACATTCTAAATTTCCACAAATTATCATACACAGTATGTTTACTGTCACCTAATTTGTAATTTTAAAATGATTCATTCATGTCATTTCAAGACTGTATCTTTTTGTAAATTGGTCCGTTGGACAATAAACTAAATACATACATACATACACGTACATATTACATAGTACTGGTATAGTGCCGATGAAATGGGGTAAAAATAGGGAGAAATGGCTTATACCTTTAAGGGACCAAACCCAGGTGAGGTTCTTGTATACAGTGAATGAAGGCTGCTCGCAAATTTTTGTGGCCGATTAGCCAATAACTCCGATGAATTTATAATAGGATGGAAAAATTACTGTGGATCACCAGTCTGAGACCAGACTGCTTCCTCCCCCCTCACCCCTTGCTTGAAAAAAAAGCACCACATCATAAGGTTCCATCATTTGGGGTGCTCCTAACACAGAAGGGAAGTCCAATGGGAAGAAGAAGAAGGTCCCTCAAATAATTGTGCGAGCTGTGCCAGCAGTCTGATTGATTTCAGCATGAATTAGAATCATAGTGGGGGAGATAGAAAATTATGATTAAGAATGACTTAATTGTTCCACACTCTATATATCCCTTCCTTCAAAATGCCAATTTCTTGTGGGAACAGTCTACTCTGAGGTATAGAATTTGGGACTATTGCCTGGGTGTAACAATAAAATCCTTAAGTGGCAGTTAAATGTTTGAATCCAGGCAAATTATAGGTGTCGCCACTTGTGGAATGTTTGACATGGTGACTCTACAAGCTTCTCCACAGCCTTTGCTCAAAACTCTTTCTGCTATTTATGTGAAAGAATTATAAGTACTGGGCTTATATCAAATTGAACATTTTATGGCGATACACCATTTCTATCAGCTACTTCAGCAGTAAAACATTACAGTCAAAATTACATTGAGGAATCTATGTATTCTGTCAAGACAGTGTTCTAGCATGAAATTTTCATGTGTCTGGCTTTTACTGCTTGATTTAGTCCTCATGGACAATTGTGTAGTAATTTTCCTCAGTGATATGATAGACTACTTTGCTTTTCGAAATCAGACTGTCCCTCCACTGAGTGGAGGCTTAATATTCAGAGGGACAGGTACAGTCTGGTGGATTACCCTGTTGCATGTATGCCAATATACTTCAAATGGCCTTTTCATTTCTGGCCACTGAAGCCAATAAAAAGGTCATCACAAAACAAACTGCCATCACAAAATATTCTTCTTTTTTTCAGCGTATGATATGTATCTTATAACATATAAAAAAGTATGAGGTATTATTTTGTCAACCTAAACTTCTTCCTTATCAGACATGAACATGCCAGCTAAGGTTAACTCATTTGAAGCTGAATCTGTACCAAAGAATCAAAGACGTCAGAAGTGGGCAGGAAAGATCAAAGAGAGTAGTTCCCAACATAGTCTTTATCGGACAGATTTTCTCTACTTTGGAGACAGGGATATCACATCCTTGCCAACTAGCTAAATATATTAACATTGCCAAGTGCATGTAATAGCCTGTCAACAAACAAGGAGAAAATTGTGCTGATGATGAAAGTACAAACCAAAGGAATAATCAAATTCATGAGTGTGGAATTGTATGATCAGGATTTTATATGACAGAACTTCTGAAACTTGGATAGAAGATACCAGCTCTTTTGTAATGAACATAGACATCTAATTGTTCTTTTTTTCTTACATAAGTCTGTGTGTTGGCGAGCTGCTCATCTATGATTTATGAGTCATGGCAGCTATAGTAATTTCATTAATTCTTTCAGGACTAAATATCCAAATATAATTCAAAGTAAAACTAATTAGAACTTTCAGATGAAGACAGAATTACATTTCAAATTTAAGAAATTAAGTCAAGAAGACAGAAAGTAGAAAGTAATGCAACTTGGTGAATATCAAATGTATTTTCCTGTGATTGATGTTAGAGCAAATCTTGTAAAAATTACCTCACACTCATACAGACAAGCAAACAAACTCCAACCGAAAGAATAGTAAAATCCACAACCACACAAGTTTGCATGCTGGATACACATTCAAGCAAATGCATATATATATACTGCTGGGTGGTCAATTGACTCTTGGAAATGTACACCTTTCCCTGAAACCAAGCTACTCTCTGCTTAATCACCTTCTCCTTGACAAATGAGCATTTCAGAGTTGTGTTTCCTGTTTCAGACTCCTGAAATATTCATGAACACAGAAAGCTAACTGGCAGATGTCTAAACGCTGCACCAAAAACTTTGTCAGTCTGACTTGTAAATGATCTGATGAAATATTGTGTTTACACATTTCAGGGTAGTTGGTTCTAATTGACATATAGTTTTGTTATCAAGAAACTAAGCTATGGCAGCAGTTGCTTGTATTTTTCGATGCAAATTGATTTTCTTCCTCAGCATCGAAATAAATAATCTTGGAACCAATTTTGGATTGCTGCTGACGCCGCCCAAGTGAAAGTGTTTCTGAACATGCTATTTCATCATTCATCTTTTTTTGCAGTAAAGATTGACTTAAATTTGAAATAAAACTACTTGCTCAGACACTGCAAGTTCTGAAGTCATTGAACAATACTGGTACAAAGAAAGCTTTGTTTTTATTAAATTTGTTGTATTTGAGTGATTTTTTCTCAAATATAAAAATATATATGAAAAATTGCTGAAAATTACATTAATATCTTATTCAGACAAGCAAGTTGCTTAAATCAAAATGTATTAAAAATGAATTTTTTAATGTCTCTTTGAAAGCTCATAGCAGATAATTTATGCATGGAATATACTTCTATTACATATATGCCTACAATGTAGATAAAAACTAAAAAAGCCTGAAATATCTCATCGTTGATTTCTATCTTATCAGACATGAACATACCATCTGAGGGTAACACTTATGATGGTGGATCCGTACCAAGGACATTCAATTAGATGCAAGTGACATTCAGGATCAAAGGCAGTATCTTCCAGTACTGGTTTTGTTGACAGCTTTCTACTTTGGTCTTTGGACTCACTTTCTTGCCATCTGGTTGTACAAAATACTTCAGTGATGCCTGCTTAATAAGACCCCTTGTTGTAAGTCCGAATTGCGTCATTTGACCATCGTCCCACACTGTACATAAGAAATATATTTGGTCCTTTTTGATTCCCAACGAAACACCACGCCCTCATGAGAGATCACTTCATGACAGCTTTTATAACGCAGGGATTACATTAAATCCAAGAGTAATATGCTTTTTGGGGGTGAGCACCTGAGCTATGATAGTATGACTCCTGGAAGCATGCACAGTAATTTCATTTATTTCATAACTGACTAGATTTGCACCCATAAATTGAATTTAGATTATTAAGAACTTTCAGAGGGAAATTTGATTCAAAATTCAGAAAATTTAATCGGCGGTCAGAACGTAGGAAGTCATGCAACTAGGTGAATATCGAATTTAGGTTCTTTAAAAATTAATGACTTCATAATTAGTCTTGCGAATGCATGACAGTTTTGATTACAAGCAAATGTAGTTAGACAAAAATTCTGAGTCTCAATTATTTACAGGAATTCGCGTTGCAGTAGACTTCACAGGCAATCAGATCAAGCAATTTAGCTCTACGTGACGTATGGTAGAAAGTTACTCATTTGTGACCAATATTCACTCATTTTTCTGTGTGTAAAGAATCTGTGAAATCAAATCCTTTAACATCAGATAATCCTGTTTATTCCAGAAAAAATGCAGCCTCAAACAAACTGAAACTGTGAAGTTTTGTATATCGCATTTTTGGCAAGAGTGGTTTTCATGATCCCTTTTAATCATCAACTGTGTCATTCTGATGGTCACCAAATTATACCTCTTGTGTGTGGGATTTGACTTGGGACCACAATTGACAATTCCAGACCGCATTTTGTAAATGTTTTACCAAGAATGACCTCTGCATTGAAGGTACAAGAAATGTTATTTTATGATTGGCCATACAATAACTTGCATTTATACATATTCTCTATCTATCTATCTATCTATCTATCTATCTATCTATCTATCCATCGATCTATCTATCTATCTATCTATCTATCTATCTATCTATCTATCTATCTATCTATAGATATCTATAGATATCTATCTATCTCTCTATCAAGCTGGCTGTCGTTCGGATGAGACGTAAAATTGGCGCCCCCTTGTATCAGTGTCTATGCTGGGCAAGTAAAAGATCCCTCACATTGGGGTAAATGTGCAACATGTTGAGGACTCCCGCTCTCTCTCTCATCTCATCAATCAGTATTATTTAAAAATTCTATGACTGCCTGTGGATATATTTACTACAAATTTGCGTAAAATGCGGTCTGAGACCTTGAAATATGGACACATGCATACATGTGTCAGTGAATCTCATAATTCACACTGAAATGTCAACCAATCAAAAAGTTGATGTTATCAATTTAGATTAACAGCAAGAAACAAACTGACTTTATTTCACAGTTATGGTTTGCATCACAGTTGGTTTTGAACATTTCACAGTTATGGTATAAGTTGATTTCTGTGTACAGCAGCTGAACTTCATAATCAGAATGAACAACATTGCTACCACACGTCATGTAGAGTACCATATGTCATGTAACAAATATTTCTCTTTGTAATTACTAATTTATTTTCTATTATTGAACCCAGTACTTAGTGGTTATTGTTTCTAAAGTAGTATGCCCTACTACCAGGGCTAAAATGATGAGTTTTGACCTGATAGTTTTAGTCCAATATTGAAAATAAAAATTTCGCTGAAGATCGCATCAATGGAAATCAACAAGTCAACTTCAACGCGAATTCCTGTAATGTGATCTACACAGTATGCTGACCAACATGCCACTGTACAAAACATATATAATTATTTGGCTGTGTTATGTGGTAAATTGTGGCTCAGTAAATTAAGCCTTTCTTTGAAACTGTGTTAATTTTCATTTAATCACCTACCTGTCGATAAATTAGTCTGCTGAGCTGTGTTTCCTGTCTCAGCCACTTGAAATATTCATGGACACAGCAGCTTGACTGGCAGATGTTTAAACGCTGCACAAAAACTGTAAAAGGTCAGTCCAACTCTTCAGTCAAGTCATGAAAACTGTGCATATACATTTGGGAACCTCAGCTCGAGTTTACTTATTTTGGTTTTTATTCACAAAATCAAAAATGGCCTGAATGTCTGATGTTCATTTTCAGATAGAAGTTATGAAGTTAAGAGACTCGTTCACTCAGACCGAGCATTTTTTAAGGATTCTTGACTTGGAGTAACAAAAACAATTATTGTTTGCAATTTACAGCATAAATTAATTAGGAAAATTAAAGGGGCTTTCTGCTTATTATAGGACGTGTGGGCAAAATATACGACAATTTTGCTTCATGATTCATTCAGGCATGACTCTACCAAAGTGATTGCTTCTTTTCAAATATCCAAAAGTCATTTTGGCAAAATATACATCCTTGTGGCTTTTGACAAAGACCCAATCCTTTGTATAATAGCAAGCTGCACAATGAGAATTCAACCAAATATCTTGACCAATGAGTAAGTAGCCCAATATCCAAAGTAGGTGGAACTATAGGGAAAAGTTTGTTCAGTGAGAATTTTAGGACCCTAAATTATTTTAAGATAACTGACTTTTCTATAATATTTATCATGAACAACGGTGGTCTTTAACTTTACACATGTACCAGTCAACATTACTTATATATATTAACCATGCAAGTCTTATTTTAAGAGCCAATAAGCAGGCAAGCCTCTTCTCAGCAGTTAATAAAATGCTATCATTACATATGGACATTATGGAAAGTAACTTCTGGGTTTTTTAATAGATCACCACCAACTTCCTTCCAAAAATTGGTCTGGAAGTGCCATCATTCAGAAAGGTCAGGGCACATTGCTCAACTTTATTGAACTGTCATAATATAATCTTTCAACCAAGACGACAGGTTGTGGAAACAGTTTGTGAATGCCATCTGATTTATAACCAGGAGGCATATTTTGGGCAGAAGATCAACAGTTACCTTACCATGTCATCAGTCATATGTCTGTGACATTGTATCTGTACTTCATGCAAATGTATTTAATTTTTTCACACGTTATCAACATGGCCATACCAATTTGTTATGATCGCTTGAGGAAGTGATTGATCAGCCGCACATTGGTTTGATATTACAAATCATTTCTTTAGACATTCTGCATCTGAGAATTACTCTCATGCAATATGACAAATGACATCATTTCGACCGAGGGCACAGTCTTCACGTTGCTGTAGGCAACGTAGACTGAGGACATTGCATTTGCTGAGCACTCTTGAAAATCATTGGAAGCAATAAGTGATAATAACAAACAATCAAACAAGACCACAAACAGAAAACTGTCATCTGCAAACAGAAAGCAACATAAGCGTTTACCTTGTTTTTCTCCAGTCCTGAGGTGTTTTCAACACAAAGAACAGTCAAGATATTTAAAAAGTGGGAGGGAACTATTATTTCTGGATGTCACTTTTAAAATATCAGAATAATTATGTGGTAGTTCTCATCACTTGTGAAAGATAAGTATCTCGGGGAATTTAAAATTTTCACATAAAATGCAAAGGACTTCAAAAAGCTGTCCCATGAAAGTTGTGAAAACAATATTGAGGATAAAGCAGACTTTGAATGAAAATCTCAAAATATAGGTGTCAGTATCTGGAAATGATGCAAATGAACCGAAACCACTGAACAATGGGGTTGTTATGCACAGCCAGGATGGAAATAAAAACACAGACAACCATTCCATAACAAAACTCTGAATAAAACGTCATTTTGAAAATTTTAACAAAAAGCTCCTGCAGGGGGCAGGCCAGCATTGACACTAAAATTTTTATTAATTTCACCATCTTTAATTGTATTTGGATCAAATATCACTTTTTTCCATCCCATCAAACAAGTAAAATTGAAAGGTAACCTGACTAATCAGGAATTATAGTGGAAAGAACAGCAACGTTATTGTAATTAATGATCACAGGATCTTGAAATTTTGTGACTTGCCATTTTCAACAATAGCCACAGTGATTTAATTTGACACAAAAGTTTTGCTCAGAATTCTGCAAGTACTAAGTGTGTGCAAAATTTCATCGTGATATTTTGAAAGGAAGTACCTTTTCTTAGCGATTTTGCAATGTTGCATTTTAAATGGAGCTCAGTGTAATTGCGATCTGCATTTGTCAAATGTGGTCTGAGTCAATCAGTATTCACCAAGGTGTGTTTGGAACTAACCAATCAGATCATACATGAAATGCTTGACTGAGTGTGATTGACTGCTTAATGTAATAGTCTGATGCTATTATTGGGAAAAACAATAGGCATACAAACTGAAATAGCAACCTATGAACACCAAAATGATTATACCAGCTATCAGTTTTAGAAAGCCCCCTCTCTTCAGCTTGAAACTCCTTTGATTTTTTGGTGCTAAATTGTTGAAAATTGGCCGATTTTGACACTTTAAAGTACAGGAAAGTTCTGAAAATCACACGCAATACATTTTAAACCATTTCCTATCAGCCCATACCTTTATTTTTGATGGGAATAGGCCCTAAACTGCCGCGACACGCTCCTTGTCGCTGGTCTATAGATCTTAACCAGTGTTTTGTCTCCCATCCTTCTCAGCTACACTGAGAAGGTGGGTCTTCCTATCTAGACATCATTGTAATACATTCAGAAGAAGTATTCCGTTTTTGAAATCGTACTTCAGTCAACACTTTTTCCATCCCCACAATGCTCGAGAATAGAATGAATAATGAAAAATCCATTCTCAGAACAGTCTATGATTGTGATGAATAAATCATCAGAGTAGCAGCTGCAATGCCTTGGTCTAAACGTTGCTCAATGTGGATTGATTTCTCATTTTGCCATAAAAAGAAATATGAAGTCTGTTTTTGGATCTCCACTGACACAGTCCAAGGTGAAAGTGATTTCTTTGAATGTTCTTTTATCATCCATCATGCCCACAGAATGGCTCTTTCCGCCATCTGCCAAAAGGAACTTTGATCATGAATATGGGTAACTCACTCCTAATATTATAGGTATCGATGCAGCTAAATTTCCATCATATTTTTCTCATTACTTGGATAATTTCATGGCAGCCTTTCTTTAAAATTTATCAAAATGTATTTACAGAGGAATTATAATCATGATACGTCACTCCTACAGATCAGTTCTTTCAAATGCAATCAATAAAGCCACAATGAGTTGTCTGATGAGCAATACATACATAATTCTCATGAGACAGATGTGTCATTTGACTGGCAGTTAATTTTACTGAGTGCCAGCAATATGTCTTCCAATTGTTTGTGTATGCATGGCTTTATTGAGAGATCAAATGGGTGTGTTGAACTAGAGACTTAAAAGTTGTCAAAATGTGACAAATGATATACAGTGTTAAAGCAGTGAGAGAGATGGAAGATTTAAACTGAATCAGTTGTGTAACTCGAACCACTCTACTTTTAAGTTTTATTTCAAATAGATTACAGTGGTCCCTGCGTTATAAGACCCCCTGTTGTAAGACCGCATTGTCTTATGTGACCACCTTCCTCCCGCACTAAGAAGTATTTATAGTGCATTTTGCACCCCGATATGAGACCGCACCCCCACGAGAGATCACTACGTGGCCGCAGAAGGGGCGGTCTTATAATGCAGGGACCACTGTATTATGATGCACCAGAAAATAATTCATCAAAGTCATTATAAATGTTGGTTTTTTTTAGATGCATACAGGTATTGACACGTCAGTCAGAGAGTATGTGTGAGTTGTACCAGAAAGAAAAAGGATTCAAAATTATTTGGCCAGATCAACAAAAACATTTTGCAATAAAAGGTTGATTGTGGCAATTCCACCACTAGTTAATGAACAAGTCATGGCAGATGCTGCTTGATCCAAGTCTTTTTCTATGCAGATTAATTTTCTTCCCCAGCATCAAAATAAATGGGAAGCCTGTTCAGGATTACTGCTGACACCGTCCAAGGCGAATATGATTTCAATAAATGTTGTTTTTATCTCAACAGCAGTAAAGAGAGTGTCCCAAAAGTACCTTTGATCTGAGATATTGCAACTTGATCCTGCAGCCGGTGAATACTTAACTGAAATCAAGTAATATTTAGCCATTGAAGGTTTCCATCAACTTTACTTTTGTTGAGTTATTCTAAAAGACAGTTACAGAAGACATACTGCCAATAAGACTTAAGTTACCTTTAGCATGGCTTAAAAGTGAAACAGTAATCATGTTACTGTATTATTCTTGATGGTACTCCTGAGTTATTCTTCTGCTGTTTTAAAAAATAATGTAAGCATCAGCAGTATATTTTTATTAGAAAGTGTTTGCAGACATATACTCATGATATTTCAAGTTTTTATTCTCTTCCTTGTACACATTGGCTAATAAAGAATCTCTCTCTCTCTGCATACAGAGAGATCACAGTCACACAATAACATCTGTATAAAAAGGCATGCAATATTATTTTCTCTCCCTAAACTTCTTTCTTATCTGACATGAACATACCACCTAAGGTTAACTCATCTGATGCAGGATCTGTACCAAAGAATCAAAGAAGTCCAAAGTGGGCCGGAAAGATCAAAGAGAGTAGTTCCCAGCACGGCGTTATCTGGCAGATTCTCTGTATTCTGGAGACAAGGCTATCAGTTCCCTGCCAACTAGCTGTAGATATTACCATTGCCAAGAGTAATAGCATGTCAATGAATAAGGAGAAAATAGTGCTGATGATGAAAGTATAAACCAAAGGAATAATCAAATTCATGAGTTTGGAATTGTATGATCAAGATTTGATATGACAGAACTTCTGAAACTTGGATAGAAGATACTAGCTCTTTCGTAATGAACATAGACTGGAATTGTTCTTTTTTTCTTACATAAGTCTGTGTGTTGGCGCAGCTCATCTATGATTTTATGAGTCATGGCGGCTATAGTAATTTCATTAATTCTTTCCAGACTAAATCTCCAAATATAATTCAAAGTAAAAGTAATCAGAACTTTCAGATAAAGACAGAATTACATTTCAATTTTAGGAAATTTAATCAAGAAGTCAGAACATAGAGAGTCATGGAACTTGGTGAATATCATATTCATTTTCTTGAGAATGTTGTCAGAAATGTTTTTATAACAAAGCCCTTACACTTGTGCTCATACAGAAAAGCTAACAAACTTCGACCGAAAGAGCAGGAAAACCCACACCCACCCAAGTTTGCATGCTGGTAACACATACCAGCACATGCATATATACTGACGGGTGGTCAATTGACTCTTGGAAAAGTACACCTTTCCCTGAAACCAAGCTACTCTCTGCTTAATCAACTTCCCCTTGAAGAATGAGCATTTCAGAGCTGCGTTTCCAGTCTCAGCCTCAACAAGGTGCTGATGAGACGTAATTATGAAAACAGAAAGCTAACGGGCAGATGTTTAAATGCTGCACCAAAAACTTAGTCAGTCTACTTGTCAATCATCTGATGAAATATTGTGTTTACACATTGCAGGGAGGTGTTGGTTCTAATAGACATGTAGTTTTGTTATCAAGAAATTAAGTTATGGCAGCAGGACAGTGTTTCTCGATTGACATGAAACTTTTTCTGGATTATTGTTGATCTCTATCAATTTATTTTGAACATTCATCTTTTCTGCAGTAAAAATAGTTTCCAAGGATTGATTTACAAAAATCTGAAATATAGCAAATTGCTCAGACTGTCCCGCATCCATTGATCACTGCTGGTGCAAAGAAAGCTTTGTCTATTTTTCACGGTTGTCATTTAAAAATTTTTCTTAAATAAAAAATATATGCATATCTTTGACCGCATAATATTGTAATGCTGCTATATCAAATTTACATTCCTGGCCTTCAGACGAAATGTTGAAAAATACATAATGTATATCTGAATTAGATAAGCAAGTTGCTTGACAAATTAATTTTTAATATCTTTGCTTCTAAAGCTAACATCGCGTCATAAGCGAATGGAATTGTACCATCACATGATAAGTTGATAACCTTAAGATACATGCATTTATGCACATATGATGTTGATGAAAACGCAAAAAGCCTGAAGTATATCATCTTTTGTTTCTATCTTATCAGATATGGACATGCCAGCTAAGGATAAATCTCCGGATGCTGGATCTGTACCAAATGGGCGAAGACAACCCTTTAGATCTAAGTGTCATTGACGATCATAGAGCTGCGGCCGTTTCGCTGCGCGAATATAAGTAGTAATTTTTGTCCTTTTTGTGCCCCCATAGATAACGCACCTAATCAGAGATCACTTCATGACCATAGAAGGGGAAGTCTTAATGACGCAGGGATTATTTACGATCTCAGAGTAATGAGTCTTCCTGGTAGAGAATATCTCAGCTACATCCTGAAAGCCATAGTAATTTCATTTATTTCTTTACTGACTAGATGTGCACCGATGAATTGAATTTAAACTACTCAGAACTTTCAGAGGAAAATTTGATTTAAAATTCAGAAATTTAATCAGGCGGACAAAATGTAGAGAGTCATGCAACTAAGTGAATATCAAATTTATGTTCTTTTAAAATTCGCGACTTCAGAATTACTTTTTTGAAGGCATGCCGAACAGTTGCGATCACAAATGCAGCTAAACCAAAGTCTCAATAATAATGAAATGCGATCCACACAACATGGTTACAAACATGACATACAGAGCATAGGCCTTTGTTTGTTAGTCAATTGTGTCTTAGTAAATCAGACCTTTCTTTGAAACTGTGTTATTTTCTATTTAATCACCTTCCTCTTTATAAACGAGCCTTCCGAGCTGTGTTTCCTGCCTAAGTATCTTGAAATATTCATGGACACAGCAGCTTGAATGGCAGATGTTTAAACGCTGCACAAAAACTAAAAATGGTCAGTCCAACTCGTCAGTCAAGTCATGAAAACTTACACATTTGGAAATGTCAGCTAGAGTGGACTTGTTTTGGTCCACATTCACAAAATCACAAATGGCCTGAATGTTCAAATGTTTTTAATTTTCAGATAGAAGTTAAGAGACACGTTCACTGAGACAGAGCATTTCTTTAGCGTTCTCGGCCAACCGAGTAACCAAAAGGATTATTGTTTGCAATTCACGGCATGAATTATTTTACATTTTGATATCTTTGCAAAATGGAATATGAAGTATTGATTTGACTGCGAATTTTGGACTTGTACTATTCTCCATTGAAACAAATTGTATGTAAATCACATGCATAAAAAAAATGACAGGTGTTGATGTTCATATCTATTAGATTATGCCAAAAGCTTCTACTGGTCATGGATATTAGCCTTTAAAAAAATTATAAGGCCTTCTGCAAATTGTAGGACATCTGAGTTATAGATAGGGATTTTTGGCATCATGATTCATTCAGGCTTGACTCTCAAAAGTGATTGTTTCTTCTCAAACATCAGAGAGTCCTTTTGGCAAATTATATATGTCCTCGTGGATTTTGACAAAGAGACTCAATCCTTTTGTTACATGCCAAAGTCATTCGCGATATCTTAATTATATTATTGTTAATTTAACAAAGACCCAACCTTTTGTATAATAGCAGGCTGTCCAATGAGATTTCAACCAACTTGACTAATGAGAGTCTAAGCGTATATCTGGAGTAGGCGGCACTATACTGTAGTTTGTTCAATGACAATTTTTAAGACCCTAAAGTATTTTAAGATAACCAAGCATGCCATGATAATATTTTGTGTCAAAAGGTTGTCTCCCAATGACAGCAATTAGCCAATGGCCAAATGTGACCACAGGCATACCATTTGATCCTGCAGGTACCTTGTTGAAAATTGCGTTTGTCTGCTGACGGTAACTGGTTTTTTTCATCATCAGGTCCTTTCATCATCAAATATTTTTGGTCCATTCATCATCACTGCATAAGTCGTTTCATCACCACTTCATTGCCTTTTCATCATCCATAAAACAGTCCTTTCATCATCTTTAATTATGTGGTTATATCACCCCAAATATCCCTCATCATCAAGTCCGTTTTCAGTATTTTGCTGTGAGATTGCCTGAATTGACTATTACGAGTACATTAGTTAAAATGTATCTGCATGGTTCCAGCACTCGATATTCTTCGGTCAAAGGTGAGCACTTAAGCAGAAAAGAAAATATCATATTGAGTGTTTTTTCTTGTGATTCAATCACTCTCAGTTTGACCTTTTGTAAACAGTTTTTTTAAATGTAAGAATAGATCTCAAAGTCAGAATTTCTCAAATCACATCTTTAGTAATACGTTGTTAAAGTATACTCATCAGATTGTGATTCCGTTACAAAGTGCATGATTAATGAAAAGACATCCATTCAAAAAATTTTGAACAAAATTGGATTTTTGAATTACTAAAGGCTTTTTGCATAGAAGTCTGTATTGCCCTAAAACCTACTGCATTCATGAAAATACAACTGTGCAGTATTTCTGCAATTAGGGTTTTGCATGAAAATTATTTTTCAGAGTGTGCTTTAAATTCTGACTCTTTGACATCCAAGTAATCCCTATACATATTTTTAATATATAACTTTGGTTTTGATTAAAACAATAATGTTTTGGTTCATGTTAACCTGCAAGATGGCAAAGAAAATTTCAACCTTAGCAACAATTGCAAATGCCTTTCAAAAATGAAATTGTTTTTATATGACCCACCCTGATAATACACATTTTTTTCCATATCATGTATAAGTCATATTTGCAATGTTTATACATATAGTAACTAAATTAAATTCTGATGATGAATCAGCCAGAAAAAAGAGATGATGAAAGGTCCACAAAGGATGATGAAACAGCCCAAATTTTGATGATGAATGCACCAAAAATGGATGATGAATGGTCCAAAAATGGATGATGAATGGTCCAAATTTGATGATGAATAGACCCAAAAAAATTGATGATGAAAAGACCTGATGATGAAACGACCCAGAGCCCTTCTGACGGCTTCCAGTGGGAATCTGAAGTCACCTTATGTTTAACTGATGTCAGGGTGATGTATTGGATGTTAGCTTGATTCCCCCTGATAGCGAATTAAGTCAAAATGCCCGCAGGGAAGCAACTTGTTGGTTGACGTGACTCAAGGACCTGTTGTCTAGATCTATGATGTTGACCTCAACTTGCCAAGACAGAAATGCCTGCAGTGAACCGGTCTTACCTACAAATAAAATTTCCTAGCAGATGATCAAAATTACATGCTTCAACATCAGCTTCTTTGCCTTGGTAAAAGCTTGAATTTGCATCTGCTACAGACAAACAGACAATTTTGTAATGCAAACTAATACATATTCGTTCAATTTTGTTGCAAATTCGTATTATCTAGAAACATGTTTTGTTTTTTCTCTTTTTTTCTGCTAGCAAGTGTCTCAGACATTCGGAGTTGTGATTATATGACTCTTGAGGCCTCATGACAGGATACACCCCCCAAACCCTCTCATAAACTCGGCACCCTCAACTTAACCTCTTTTACCCTCAACTTACCCCTCTTCATTTCCCCCACCCTCAATCACCCTCAGCTTCCCTCAACTACCCTCAACTAAACTCAAGTAACCTCAACTAAACTCAACTTACCTCAACTAAACTCGCCTCACCTCAACTAAACTCGCCTTCCCTCAACTAAACTCGGCTCCCCTCAAGTAAAACTCGGCAGCCCTCAAGTAAACTCGGCTGCCCTCAAATAAACTCGACTCCCCTCAAGTAAACTCGCTCCCCTCAAGTAAACTCGTCTCCCCTCAACTAAATTCACCTCCCCTCGACTAAACTCACTTCCCCTTGCCTCCCCTGAAACGAACTCGCCTCCCCTCAACCAAATTCGCCATCCCCCAACTACCCTCAGTTACCCCATGATAAAACAGTGGTAACCCCAGGGGGTTGAGGGTGTATCCTGCCATGAGGCCTCTCTTGACAGCAACAGTAATTTCATTAGTTTCTTTCCAGACTTAGTCTGCAACTATAATCCGCAGTTAAATTAATCAGAACTTTCAGATAGAGAGGGAATTCGATTTAGGATTTAGAAAATTTAATCGGGAAGGCAGAATGTAGGGCCATGCAAAATATTAACTGCATGATTTTTAGAATACTTCAGGAACTTATGCACAAAGTTAGGAAAATATTGCCTCTAAAATGGTATCAGCACATCATTATTTTGAGAATAATGTTAACAAACAGAACATAGTGGTTTTCAGCTTATTATTAATCCAGTTAATGACATATACCTGTGTTAGTAAGAGAGATGCACATAATAATGTTAGAAGTATCTGGCCCTCTGGGTTTCGGAATCTTTCCGGGTTCAGAAACTTGCAAGCACATCTATGAAACTCTTAGTTAATCACTCGTATTCCCTCATCTTTTAGTCATTAGAGAGATAAAAGTATAGAAGTAGGGAAAATTGGTTGTTGTTAGCTTGACCTATGCAAAACAAATTTGTTAGAAGATTTGCTTACATCTGCGATCAAAGAGGTAATCTTTCACGACTGAATCACTCAGCTTCCTCTCCTGTGAATGGCAGCTGCTGCTTCCTTGCCACACCAAGAGAGGTCAGTCTGACAGATGTAACTTACTTTTTATGCAACTTTGGAAACATACTTTCTGCAGAAAAAAAAAGAAATTGTTGGAGGCAATATATACGGAACTGTTGCATGTGAGTTTTTATGATGCAAAATTACTCAATACATCAGTCTATATTAGTGGCTAGTTCGGAAAATGTTATAATATTATGCCACTAATGCAACATATCAACAAAAAATATTTTTTATGAGAAAAATTATACTACGATACTTGTGCAAATACTGAAGCAGCAGAAGGGGTTGATAAACCTGCATTATTTTTGAGAGTAGGCTATGGATCATCTCACTTTGTTGCATGAAACATCTACTTTAGCTACCATGCCGCCTGCTATCATCATTGATCAAGCTTTCATTCCAGGCAACCTTGATATAGTGCCCAATTTCCTCCTTCCTGCTTTGAAAGCTGGCCCCACAAAGGGGCAGTATAGTCTGTAAAGATTGATGGGCTTGCATATGTACTGTTTCTACTTTTTTCTTTACTGCGCTATGCATTAGTCTTTTTTATATCTACAGCAAAAGACATTGATGAAGCCTTGAAACATAATGATCTTCCTTCTTCCTTGTCAAGGTTGTATTCTGCAAAGCCGTCCAATGCCATATGAAATGAAAACTCTCAATGAATCACCAATCATGATGTATTACTTGTTGGAATAGCAAATTTTAATAAGTTCTCATCTTAAACAGATCTCACTAAACAATCTTACATTCAAAAGTGGCTTTGATTTAGTTCCAGAGGTTTTTGGAGTGCATGTTGCGTCTCATATTAAATTGTGAATAAAGTTTTTCGATGGTTTTAGAGAGAGAGAGAGAGAGAGAGAGAAATTCTTTATTTACGTGAAATGGGCTCACATTCTAGCCCCCAGCCCTCTTGGGCTTACAATTCACTTCAAAAACAATAATACATCAAAATAACAGAATTTTCGTTGATGGTTTTAGAAGTTTTGGCAGAGAAGATTGGTGAATCAGCACAACAAAAGAAGAAAAAAAATCTATCAGTCCAATTCTAGGTCGCTCCATCTATATAAAAAGTACTCTAAAAATTTTCAAATTGTATTAAGAGAAGCATGAGGACCCTTAAGCTCATCGACGAAGATCCAGAATGTGGTACATAACTATAACTATTTATTTTCCGGCATGACTACAAATTGTGGAAATACATTCAGTCATTCTGTGTTTGTGGACTTCATTCAACAATAGAGAGCCACAGAAATTTATCTCCATCATCCTTCCTTTTCAATTTGTTTGAACTTTCATGGAGATAAAGGTCGGAAAATTATTTGGTTACTGGATTTGACTCTGTAAAACAGATATGTTTGAAGTCCCAGTGACATCTCAGAAGTAATCTTCGAATCAGTTTCTTCTTTTAATTAATGACCATTGTTCCCTGAGTGAGCTAGAGTGACAGAAAAGGTGACTCCAACTTACTCACCAGAATGAGTTGAAACCACTTCTACTCATCTCAATATCAAACTTAAGTCGAATAAAAGAAATGTACCATTTTGTTCTGCATTATAGTTTCCTTTTATGTATTATCCTGCATAACTCAGTTTAATCTACTATGAAAATGACTTTACGATTTGTGTTTACTTAACTAATATAATATTTTGATAAAACTTTTTTTGTAGTCTTCAATTAATCGAAAAATAAGCATTGTTATCTAAGAAATTACATCACATATTGTTTGACATACAATCAAGTATGAAATTGCTGCAGTACAATTTTGGAATATATCTTATAACATAGAGTGTTGGACTGTTGGTGCTGGATTATTCTTTGTAAGCCCAAGCCCCCACTTCTACCACATTGCCCTCTCATTATCATCATTGATCTTCCTCTCAGTCCAGTCAACCTTGATATAGAGCCCCACTTCCTACTTCCTGCATTAAAAGCATATTTCCCCCTAAGGGTCACTAGATTGATGGGCTTGGTGTCAGCCTGCCATTATATCACAATACATCAAAGTGGTCTCAGCCATATTCGGGTCAGATGATGTTGCCTACCTTGTATTTAGCACCAGCACAACATATTGAAATTTGTTGGTTTAATCTCTCAAATTCACAACCCGAATGAGCACTGATGGCTATGTATTAGTATGTAATGTCTAAATCGTCCCCTTTCTGAAAGTTCCTGTTTGATACACTCATATTGGCTACATAGCATTACATCTGAATTTTACATTTTGATGTTTTTTTTTCCTACAACAATATTCTTCATCTACTATTAACGAAACAAGAAGCCTTGTTGACTAAACCTAAGATTGATATACTCACTTGTGTAGAAACCTTTTTTGGAACTGACAATATGTTGATAAACTTCTAAAGGTTTGACTTGTTTTCACACCATTTTTAAACTCCTCAATTCTACTATTTCCTGCTGCAGCCACTTAAAATATTCATGACCACTACGGAAGCTAAACTGGTGGATGTAGAAAGTTACAAAAACAACTGGAAATGGTCAAATTGGACTGGCTGACACCTCAGTCCTTTCACAAAATAGAAAGTTTGAATCGTGAATGTCAGTGGATTTTAACCAAAATGTACAAAGAAAACTATACAGAGTAAACTTGTGTATTACATGTATAACTAACACACTCTATATAGAAAGATTTAATTGCTGTTTTAAAGGCATAATATGCAATTAAACTCTTATTCATTAGAACTGGGAAATTACTGAAGGCTCTGCTGCAGTTGACGTTAGATAATTTACATTACCAATGATCAGCATCGACGGAAATGTGTGTTTACTTTTGATTATCTCAAAGTTTCTTCAACTACTAATTTATTTCTTATACATTTTCGCCTCATTTTCAATATCACACAATTTTTTTATGTATTTCAACTCTGTGAACTGTACTTCCCTACAGGTGACTATTTTTGGTCTTCTGGAATTCCCTCAATAAATCAAATCAAAGTTTATTTTGATACGACTATTACAGATATGCTATACTAACTCACTAAACATTTATGAATGTGTTTGATATAATTGGTAAAATATGAGGACAACCAAGCTTCGAAGGAAATACAAATCCCATCCAGCAACAGTGATTTCATACATCTTTCTTCCTATGAATTTAACTTCCTTAGAACATTCAGATACAGGCTGAGATACAATGTACATATCAAAATTAAGCCATGTGATGGTAAAGTGCTTTATACTGAATTCAGAATTAATTTTCTTGAAGGTAATAATCTAAGTATTTCTTAATCTCCTGGTTGCTTGTAAATATGACGATACCTATTTTGGGTCCGGTTAGTTAAGCAACAAAATATACATAAAAAGCTCTTGACTTGTGTTTATACTGTAACTTCTGTCGCAGAGCATGGCAAATTTGTATGACTGATCTCAGGGTATTGAAGGTCTGCCACTGTTCCAGGCAAGTTCAATAGATCTGTGAGATTGCGTCTGTTTCAAGGGGGGCCCTCTAGTTCAATACAATGAAGAGCTGTGGAAATTTGTTCTCCGTTGTCCTTCCTTTCAGCCCTTTATGGCTGTTAAGGAGATAAAAGCAGAAAATTGTTTAGTTACTTCAGTTGACCTTTGCAACACAAATCTGTTTGAAGTCACAGTGACATTTCAGATCAAAGAAATAATCTTTCCTGATTGACTCACTCAGTTTCTTCTTCTGTGAATGGCAGCTGTTTCCTGGGTCTGACAGGGGAGGTCACACTGACAAACTGGACGGCACAGCAAAAGATACTTGTGCCTCTTTATCTGCAATACAATAAATCATAACAAGAAAGACTTCGATTTTCTTGATGTGAAAACTACCTACACTTTAGGTTTACAGTGATTTGCTTAGTGCGGTTTTTGCTTCATGCTTAAGCCATCAATTTGTTATATTGCCCCGCTATCATATCTGACCCCACTCTACATCGAGTCAACCTTTATTATATTGCCCTGCCATCATCTCTGACCCCACTGTACATCGAGTCAACCTTTATATAATTCTTCTTCCCACATTATAAGAATATCTACCGCTGAGGGGTATAAATTGACAGCCTTGGTGTCGTTTGCCACTTTATCAAAATTCATCAAAGTGGTCTCAGCAAATTGGATCAATTGCTTTTACATATCAAAAAAAAAGGTCTTACAAGGCTTGTAGTGTTTTAAATTAGATGTTTTATAATCATAAGTCGGAATGTATTATTGCGAGTGATTAATTCAAATTGATTCCATTATATACAGTAGGTGGCATCAGCTGCCAGTCACAGCGGCCACTCCTGGTGGCAACAATATAACTTGCTGGTCTTTTTTTTTTTTCTTCCATTTTTTTTTTCTTTTTAATTTTTTCATTCATAATTTGATTCTTTCATAATTGATTGATCCTCGATTTTGGTCGGTAACAAAATTACTGTTCCTCAATTCTAACTTACTCTTCTGGTCAGTCACAAATTGCCTGATCCTCAATTCTAACCTACCTCCTTGGCAAATCACAAATTGTCAGGCTCATTGATAACTTCCTACTTTAAACAAATAGTGACAATGCACCAACACAAAAAGCTTTTCTCTGATGTCTTACGTACTGGTCAAAATAAACATGTCAATAGGCTACAATTAACAACAGCCTCACCTCTAACAAGGGTAAAATGTACAAGTAACAACAGTAGCTCAATCAAACTCTCAAACAGGTTAGAGATTTTAGTACAAAAAGACTCCTTGTCAGCTTGTTCAGAACATATCAGAGATAATCCCCCTAAGACGAACCCAACCCAAACAATATTCTAAAAACCTGTGTGTGGAATGCTCAAAGTTTGAGAAAGAAAACGCAAACTGTAAATGACTACAAAGATGAATATAATCTGGATATCTTTCTTTTCACTGAAACTTGGTTAAAAGATGATGATACAGTTGAAATGTGTGAGTTGGAGCAAAATGGTGGATATTTCTTTCTTAGTTCACCCCGTTCAGGAAGACCAGGTGGTGGAGTAGGCTGCCTCGTCAGATCTGGCATTCAAGCAATTCAAAAAGATCGCATGAAGACAAAGACCTTTGAACACATGGAAATCCAAATCCAATTAGATGGGAAAATTGTGACAATTCTTCTAGTGTACCGACCTGAGCCATCCAACAAAAACAAATACAGTCTTGCAGAAATCTTTACAGAATTCACCAAATTTCTGGGACACTATCAAACATTTAACAATGAAATTATAATTACTGGCGATTTCAACTTTCATGTGAATAAACCCAATGATAACAAGACTATCAAATTTAACAACATCTTTGAAATATTTGGTCTCGAACAACATGTTTCAGCACCAACACACAAAGATGGCAATACGCTGGACCTTGTTATTACTAGAGAAAAATCAATAATGAACAACTGTATGGTTAGTGACCTGCTCTCTGATCATAACTGCATTCTATTTGACATTCCAATGAAGAAAGCCAAAAAACCAAGAAGAAAATCAGTTTCCGAAAGACTAGTAAAATTGAAGTCCAAGACTTCAAAAAAGATATTGGGCGACATCTGTCTGTAGAGGGACTGGAACAGAAAGGTCTCAATGAACTTATTCGACTTTATGACTCTACCAAAGTGGTTTTGGACAATCATGCTCCCATTAAAACCAGAGAAGTAACTCTGCGCACACCCACTCAGTTCAACAATTCTGATATCAAGTCTCTAAAATCAGCAAAAAGAAAAGCGGAGAGATTATGGAGGAGAACCAGACTTGAAAATGACTGGGAGTCGTTCAAAGAAAAAAGAAATGTACTGAATCTGCAGCTAAGCCACCTCAAATCAGAAGATCTGTGAGTCAAGATTAATGATTCTAATGGTGATGCAAGGAAGTTGTTCAAGTTACTGTACTCTAGTCTGAACAGAAAACAAGAACTACCTCTCCCGCCACACACAAATGAAATTGACTTAGCAAATGATTTTAATAAGTTCTTTGAAAAGATTAAGACACTCAGGTCAAAATTGGACTCTGCAGCTAATGATACTGCTAGCAATAACGAAAATGTGCCTCATTCGCTGCGACATTTCAGAAGCCTATCTCAAAGTGATATAAAGAAACTGATCAGGGAAATGCCAGTTAAACACTGCCAACTTGATCCTATTCCAACATGGCTTTTGCTCGAATGTATTGATCAGTACCTCCCAATTATAACCAATATTGTCAACAAGTCACTCACACAGGGAGAAATGCCTATTGAGCTGAAACATGCTTTAGTAAAACCTCTGTTGAAAAAATGTGGATTGGATCTAATCAAAAAGAATTATAGACCAGTATTGAATCTGTCCTTCCTTGGCAAACTTATTGAAAGTGCTGTTATTAAACAATACACTAACCATCTTACTACAAACAACCTAGATGATGACAAACAGTCAGCTTACAGAAAATTCCACAGCACTGAAACCCTCCTGACAAAGATCCATGATGATATCATGCTGAATATGAGCAAAGGCGAGGTAACAATGCTTGTACTGTTGGACCTTTCAGCCGCTTTTGACACAATAGATCACAAGATTCTACTGAAACGTCTAGAAAGCAGATACGGTGTTCATGATTCCGCACTACTCTGGTTCAAGTCATATATTTCTGAAAGTTAACAGTCAGTGATAATTAATGACAAAACATCAACCAAACTGCCACTCAAATTTGGAGTTCCTCAAGGTTCAAAATAAGGACCAATCCTATTCATTTCATACATCGCTCCATTAAGCGAAGTGGCTGCCAAAAATCAAGTCAAAGACCAAAAGTATGCCAATGACGAGCAACTTATTCTCTCCTTCAAACCAACTTTCTTAGATCAGAGAAATGCGGTAGTCAAAATGGAAAAGTGTATTGCAGAAATCAGGAAATTTCTCCATGAAAACAAGCTCTGTAACAATGGGGAAAAAACTGAACTGCTACTAATTGGTAGTCCACACCAACTTAATAAACTCCAAGTATCGTCAATACATGTCGACAATGTCAAAATAAATGCAGTTGATCATGTTAGAAATCTAGGTGTAATCTTTGACAAAAACATGAACATGGAAAAACAAGTAAACAAAATGTGTCGGAATGCCTATTTCAATTTGAGAAATATTTCAAAAATCAGGAAGTCATTGGAAAAGGAAACCTGCAAAACAGCAGTCAATGCTCTTGTCACTCCTCACCTTGACTATGGAAATGGTCTTCTATATGGAGCATCGAGTCGTTTATTGTATAAACTTCAAGTGGCCCAAAACTCAGCAGTTCGCCTCATTGAAATATTGAAAAAGCATGACAGTGTAAGCCAGCATAGGAAGCAGCTACATTGGCTGCCAATCCCGGCCAGAATACAATTCAAACTCATGTTAACAACTTGGAAGGCAGTTAACAGACAAGCTCCCTTGTATATTCAAAATATGATTCAGCCAAAATCTGAAAGAAATTGTAATCTGAGAAGCAATAACAAAATGCTCTTAAATGAACCAACTTCCTTCAATAAAAACAAGTATGAAGACAGAGCCTTTTCACATGCTGCTCCAAAACTGTGGAACCAACTCCCAGAGACTGTCAAGGCCTCTAAAACACTTGAAGGCTTCAAGAGAAATCTTAAAACTCACCCGTTTAAAAGTTTCTACAAATAAACCAATCATGCACAAGCGCTAGTGAGCAGTTTACTGGAATTAGCGCTATATAAATGCCTATTATTATTATTATTATTATTATTATTAATTCCAACTTAGCTTTGAAATTAACCATATTTGACAAGTGATTTCCTTCTGTCAATACACACTTCCATTCAGCATTTATCACCAAGACTTTCAGATAGCCACAAAATGCAGTATACTCTGAAAAAACAAACCAATTCATGATATTACTCAATTTTTTAGATGTACTTTTTATTTTTACTCAGTGAGAATTCTATATTAAAATGATCAACACACCAAACAACGTGATAAGAGAGAATATATGATTTGATATCTAAATAGTAGTTTATAAATGAAAGGATATATACAGTGAATGTGATATTTTTTTAGTTGCAGTAATGTGAAATAGCTTTTTCACAAATTAAGAGTGGCTTGAATGATCACCTGTCCACAATACTCAACAGTACTTGCAGCCATTATGCTTCTCTTTCATCATTATCATCGATCTAGCTTTCAGTCCTGTCAACCCTGATGTAGAGCCTTACTTCCTACTTCCTGCATTAAAAGCATATTCCCCTCTCAAAGTACTAAATTGATGAGTTTCGTGTCAGGCTGGTCACAGAGCAAAATGTATATAGCAAAGTTGTTGAGCTCTCGCTTCGAGAGTTCATAATGATCACAGCAATGTTCAACAACCGATTTATTCAAAGGACCTATTTTATATGAATTATATCCTGTAAAAAATGCATAGTTATGTATTGAATGGAAGTGTCCATATAAAAAAAAGGCCATGAAATTTCTGAACGCCCCTCATAAATGTGCCAATTGATTATGGCAATGATTTTTCATGCTAGCCGAATGCAAAAAGCTTTGATTGCTTTGAACATTTTTGAAGAAAATGAGGCATTGGATTGAATGGCTGTGAAAGTTCTCCAAAAGTAAAAGCCTAGAAGCAGTCACTTCATATGAATATGGATATTATGGAAAGTTACTTTTGGGCCTCTTTTCAGATCACCACCAATTGCCTTCCAAAGTTGGTCTGGAAGTGCCATCATTCAGAAAGGTCAGGGCACATTGCTCAACTTTATTGGACTGTCACAAGATATTCTTGGAACCAGGATGACAGGTTGCGGCAACAGTTTCTGAATGCTGTCTGATTTATAACCAGAGGACATTATTAGGGCAGTAGATCAACCTTGCGATATCTTCAGTCAATTATCTGTGACATTGTATCAATACTTCAGGAAAATGTATTTAATTCTCACACTTGATCAACATCGCTTGACAAAATTGTTGTAATCCCCTGGGATGTCTTGCCTCACCAATTGATTTGTCAAATCATTCCTATATACATACTGCATCAGAGAATGGCTGCTAATGTGCTATGCATCATGACAAATAATGTTATTTTACTTTAGAAAAAGCATTCAGCCTTAAGGAATTTTGCATTAATCAACATCATCACTTTTCCCATTCCACAAGGCTCAAGAAAAAAAAAATCCATTCTTGGAATAGTCCATGAATAAATCATCAGAGCAGCTGCCCTAGTCTAAATGTTGCTCAATGTAAATTGATTCCTCCTTTTGGCGTAAAAAGAAATAAGAAGCGGTTCTGAATCACCACTGACACAGTCCAAGGTGAAAGTGATTTCTATGAATGTTCTTTTATCATCCATCACATCCACAGAATGGCAGTTTCCGTCATCTGTCATGAGGAACTTTGATCATTAATATGGTAGCTTCCTCCTAATATGGTAGATATCAAGGAAATTATTTAAGGTGGTTTGACTTCCTTCATATTATTTTCAATACTTTGGTTACAGATAGTTTCATGGCAGCCTTTCTTTGCATTTATTCAAATTTGAATTACAGAGGATTCATTTGATATATATTTGATGAACTAATCCTAGTATGACTACAATGCAAACACTCTCAGCCAAGTTACATAAGTAAATTATCTTTATAAAGATAAATATCCCTCTTACTTAAAAGCAAGCAGCAAGATTACCATGTGCAAAGAAGAGTACAGGGAAATTGGGACAAATGCGCATGCACTGTAAATAATTCATTTCTGACATAGACTGTTAAAACTACACAGTATTGGGTAATAATGTTCAGTCTTCTCCCATGAAGTACTTTTTTATTTGCTTGATATGAAAAGTAATCGCAACAGTCACTGACGTTATGCCACTGAGTTTACTGTTCCACACAGGGACTGACATATCCTAAAATTCACTTCTTTGAAATGCAATCAATAAAGGCAATATGGGTTGTCCGTTTAGGCAACTCATGCACAACTGTCATGAGATAGATGTGTCATTTGACTGACAGTTAATTTCATTGAGTACCAGAAATATGTCTCCCAATTGTTTGTGTATGCATGCGAGAACAAATAAATGTGTTGAACTGGAGACCCAAAATTTGTGTTATGCAATATTGTGACAAATGATATACAATGTTAAAGCAAAGAGAGAGATTGAAGATTTCAACTGAATTGGGTGTGTAACTCGGACCACGCTACTCAAATTTAATTTCAAGTAGATTATTATAATGCACGAACAAATACTTCATCAAAGTCACTGTAAATGCTTTTTATAGATAAATAAGAGATATTGAAATAAAGACAAGTCAGTCGGAGAGTAATTTGCACCAGAAAGAAAAAGGATTCAAAATTATTTGGCCAGATCAACAGAAACATTTTGCCATGAAAGGTTGGTTGTGGCAATTCCACCACTAGTCAATGAATAAGTCATGGCAGCAGCTGCTTGCTCCGAGTCTTGCTCAAAGCAGATTGATTTTCTTCCCCAGCATCAAAAGAAATATGAAGCCTGTTCTGGATTACGGCTGACACCGTCAAAGTTCAATGTGATTTCTATAAATGTTCTTTTCATCTTAACAGCAGTAAAAACAGTGTCCCAAAAGTAATTTGATCTGGAGCAATTCAACTTGATCCTGTAGCCGGTGAATAGTTAAGCAATATCAGTAAATGTCTAACTTTAAAAATTAAGAAGACTAGTGTTAGCAGAGCAATGTCCTCATTATATATCAAGTTTTTATTCAGTTCCCTTGGAAACATTACATTACTCTGTTGTATATATCCCAATATACTCCAGATGGCCTTTTCATGCCTCTCCATTAAATCCAATAAAACATGTCATCACAAAACCAACTGCCATTACAAAATATTCTTCTTTTTTTCTACCTACGGTGTTGATATTTTAACATATAAAAAAGCGTGCAGTATTATTTTCTCTCCCAAAACTTCTTTCTTATCTGACATGAACATACCACCTAAGGTCAACGCATTTGATGCGGGATCTGCACCAAAGAATCAAAGAAGTCCAAAGTTGGAAGGAAAGATCAAAGAGTGTAGTTCCCAGCACGGTCTTTATCTGGCAGATTCTCTGTACTCTGGAGACATGGCTATCACTTCCCTGCCAACTAGCTCTAGTTATTACCATTGCCAGGAGTAATAGCATGTCAGTGAATAAGGAGAAAATTGTGCTGATCATGAAAAGTATAAACCAAAGGAATAATTTAACTTGTGAGTTTGGAATTCTATGATCAGGATTTGATAAGACAGGACTTCATAAACTTGGATAGAAGATACTGGCTCTTTCGTGAAGAACATAGACATGTAGATGTTCTCTTTTTTTTCTTAATAAGTCTTTGTATCGGCAAGTAGCTCATCTGTGATTGTATGAGTCATGACAGCTGTAGTAATTTCATTAGTTCTTTCTGGACTAAATCTCCAAATATAATTCGAAGTAAAACTAATCCGAACTTTCATAAGAAGACAGAATTACATTTCAAATTTAGAAAATTTAATCAAGAAGACAGAAGGTAGAGAGTCATGCAACTTGGTGAATATCAAATTTATTTCTTGTGAATGATGATAAAATAATTTTCCACACCCACACAAGTTTGCATGCTGGATACACATTCCATCACATATATATATATATATACAGCAGAGTAGTCAATTGACCTTTGGAAAATTACACCTTCTCTGAAACCAAGCTACTCTTCATTTAATCACCTTCCCTTTGAAGAATGAGCATTTCACAGCCGTGTTTCCTGTCTCTGCTACTTGAAATATTTATGAACACAGAAAGCTAACTGGCAGATGTTTAAACGCTGAACCAAAAACTTAGTCAGTTTGACTTGTAAATCATCTGGCAATATAATGTGTTGACACATTTCAGGGCGGTGTTGATTCTAATTGACACATGGTTTTGTGAACAAGAAATTAAGTTAGGGCAGCAATTGCCAAAAATTTAAAAATAAAGATAAATTGAATTTTTGCATCAATAGCAAAAATTCAATTTGTCTCTATTATTTTCCATGCAGATTGATTTTCTTACCCATCATCAATAGAAATATGAAACCCTTTCTGGATTACTGTTGATTTCCATAATTTTTTTAATTTTTTTTATCATTCACCTTTCCTGTTGTAAAGATAGATTCTCAGGACTGACCATAAATCTGAAATAAAACAACCTGCTCAGACACTGTCCTGCAATAATGGGACAAAGAAAGCTCTGTGTATATTTCATGGTTTTCATTTTTTGATTTTCAAATAAAAAAGATATACATACATACGTCTTTCTTTGACCACATAATATTGTAATGATTTTGTCAAGTTTACATTCCTGACTTTCAGACGAAATGTTGAAAAAACCATAATGTATATCTGAATTAGATAAGCAAGCTTAAATCCCAATGTATTACAAATTGATTTTTATTATCTTTGGTTTTAATGCTCATATCAGGAAATCCATGAATGGAATTGTACTATTACATAATAACCTTAAGTTAGATCTATTTATGCCTATGATGTTGATCAAAACTCAAAAAGCCTGAACGTGCCAGCTAAGGATAACTTGTCGGATGCTGGATCTGACTAAAGGGGCCAAGATATCCCATTAGATGCAAGTGGCATTCAGGATCAAAGGCAGTATCTTCCAGCAATGATTTTGGGGACAGCTTTCCACTTTGGACTGTCACTTTCTTACCACCTGGATGTACAAAATACTACAATGGTACCTGCGTAATAAGACCCCTTATTTGCCTTATTTGACCACCATCCTCCTACACCATAACAAGTTTTTGGTTCATTTTTTGCACCCACGAGAGACGGCAACCCCATGGAGCTCAATTCATGACCACAGAAGGGGTCGTCTCATAATGAAGGGATTATTTTAAATCGCAGAGTGATGAGTCTACAGTGGTCCCTGCGTTATATGACCAGGGGGTCTTACAAAGCAGGGACCACTGTACCTGGTGGCGAGCAGCTCAGCTACAATGGTATGACTCCTGGAAGCCTCAGCAATATCATTTAGTTCTTTACTGGGTTGATGTGCACCCATAAATTGAATTTAAACTATTAAGAACTTTCATAGAAAAAGTTCATTCCAAATTCAGATGATTTAATCAGACGGGTAGAACATAGAGAGTCATGCAAATAGTTGAATGTCGAATCAATGTTCTTTTAAAATTAATGACTTCAGAATAACTTTTTTGAAGGAATGGAGAACAGTTGTGATTACAAATGCAGCTAGACCCAGAAGTCTCAATAATAATTAAATGCGATCCGCACACTATGGTTATACAAACATGATATTGTAGTCAATTGTGCCTCAGTAAATCACCCCTCCCTTTGTATTGAAACTGTGTTATTTTACATTTAATCACCTTCCCCTTGATGAATGAGACTTCCGAGCTGTGTTTCCTGCCCAAGTCTCTTTAATTATTCATGGACACAGCAGCTTCACTGGCAGATGTTTAAACGCTGCAGATAAACTAGAAATGGTCAGTCCGACTCGTCAGTAAATTCATGAAAACTGTGCTTACACACTTTGGAACGTCAGGTACGGTGGACTTCTTTTGGTCTATATTCACAAAATCACAAACGGCCTCAACGTTCAGATGTTCATATTCAGATAGAAGTTAAGAGACCCGTTCACTGAGACAGAGCATTTCATAAGGATTCTCGACCTGGAGGCCAACCGAGGAATAAAAAAGATTATATTTTGCAATTCATGGCATAAATAATTTTACATTTGATATGTTTGCAAAACGGAATATGAAGTATTGATTTGACTGCTAATTTTGGACTTGTAGTAATCTCCATTGAATGTAAATCATGTGCATCATAGCACAGGTGTTGATGTTTATATCTACTAAATTATGCGAGAAGCTTCTACTTCTCATGGGTATTAGCCTTTAGAAAAATTATAAGGCCTTTTGCAAATTATAGGACATCTGGGTTAAAGATAGGCATCATGATTCATTCAGGCTTGACTCTCAAAAGTAACTGCTTCTTTTCAAATATCAGAGAGTCCTTTTGGCAAAATATATATGACCTCGTACGTGCATTTTTATAAAGAGACCCAATCTTTTTGCTACATGCCAAAATCATTCGAGATATCTCAATCATATTATTGTGAATTTGACAAAGACCCAACCCTTTGTATAATAGCAAGCTGTCCAATGAGATTTCAACCAACTTGACCAATGAGAGTCTGCCAGTCCTGCCTTATATCTGAAGGAGGCGGCAACATAGGCATATCGGAGGGGGGGTAGGGGGGGCGATCGCCCCCCCAAAAGTTAGGGAAACAGCAAGATTCGGGCAAAAAGGCTAAAAAATTTGGGCAGATGATTAAATAATCAGTATTGAAAATTAATGATTTCCATGCAATTTTATTTGAAATCGTGTTAAATCTAGATCGTGAAATTCGGGCAAATGTCGCTCGCTCCCCCAAAAATCGCGCGCGCCGTACGCCTATGGGCGGCAATATAGAGAAAAGTTTGTTCAATGACAATTTTTAGGACCCTAAACTATTTTCAGATAACCAAGCATGCCTGATAATTTTTTTGTTTTCAAAGGTTGTCTCCCAATGACAGACTTAAAATTATTTATGATAACCAAACATGCGATGAAAATATGTTGTTGCCAAAGGTGGTGTCGCAATGCCAGCAATTAACCAATGGCCAAATGTGACTACAGGCATACCATTTGATCCTGCAGTTACTTTGTTGAAAATTGCGTTTGTCCGCTGACGGCTCCCAGTGCATGGGAATCTGACGTCACCTTATATTTAACTGATGTCAGGGTAATGTATGGATGTTAGCTTGATTCCTCCTGACAGCAAATTAAGTCAAAATGCCCGCAGGGAGGCAACTTTCTGGTTGAAGTGACTCAATAAAGACCTGTTGTCTAGATTTATAATTGTTGACCTTGACATGCCAAAACAGAAATGCCTGCAGTGAACCGGTCTTACCTACAAATAAAATTTCCTGGCAGATGCTCACAATTGCATGCTTCAACATCAGCTTCTTTGCCTTGGTAAAAGCTTGAATTTGCATCTGCTACAGACAAACAGACAATTTTGTAATGCAAACTAATACATATTCGTTCAATTTTATTGCAAATTCGTACTTTCTAAGAACACATTTTGTTTTTTTTTTTCATCTATTTTCTCTTTTTTCTGCTGGCAAGTCTCTCAGGCATTCGCAGTTATGATTTTATCACTCTTGACAGAAACAGTAATTTCATTAGTTTCTTTCCAGACTTAGTCTGCAACTATAATCCTCAGTAAAATTAATCAGAACTTTCAGAGAGAGAGGAATTGGATTTAAGAATTAGAAAATTTAATCAGGAAGGCAGAATGTAGAGAGTCATGCATCATGGCGAATATCAAATTTATGTACTTGTAAAATTTAAATGATTTTAAAATCAGTTTTCTGTAGGAAAAAAACTCAAACTAGTTCTTGTGCAGCTCAGACAGAAAATAATCAAGCAAAAGGAAATGACAACCATTAATGCATTTCTTATATACAAGTATTGAGAAGGACAGCAACCCAAAACGGACAGGCAATTCTACAGAGAGATGATTAAAATCCACCACGTTCAGCATTCTTGACTTTCCTATTCATTCTCCTACATGTTCAATTCAAACTTATAATGTATAGGACAAATTGAAAGAAGCAGTACATGCCAAAAGACCTGCCATCTTAAAAGAGTTAAGATAATTCTCTCTTGACGAATGATTAAAAGTTCCACAGAGAAGATATGCAGAATGTTAGTCCATGGCAAAATGAAGCATTTGTAAGCCTCAAAAGGGGGCCATGCAAAATATTGATTGCATAATTTTTGAAAGTGTTCAGCAACTTTTTCACTAAGTTAGGAAAAAAAAATCCCTATAAAATGGTTTTGGCATATCATTATTTGTTAATATATGTTAACAAAAAAAGATGGTGATTTTCAGTTATATTATTAACTCAGTTAGTTACACTGCATACCTGTGTTAGTAAAAGAGATGCACTCTATTAAGGCAAGAAGTGCTTGGTTTTCAGAAACTTTCTCAAGGTTCCGAAGCTTTCTACTACAACTGTACTGCACTTACTTAATCACTCTTATTCCCTCATCATTTAGTTCTTTCAAGGATGAAAGTATAGAAGTAGGAAAAATTGATTGTTACCAGCTTGACCTATGCAAAACAAATCTGTTTGAAGTTCTGCCGACATCTGTGATCAAAGAGGTAATCTTCCAGAATTGAATCATTCAGCATCCTCTTCTGTGAATGGCAGCTGCTGATTCCTTGCCGTACCAAGATTGGTCAATCTGACAGATAAGCTTTAATTCTTATACAGCTTTAGTAACATACTTTTGGCAAAAACAGAAGAACAGTTGGAAGCAATCCTGTACCCAATGAATGAACTGATATTGACTGCAGGACTGTTGTATGTGAGTTTTTATCATACAAATTTACTCAATACATCAGTCTATATTTGTGGCTAATTCATGGAAAGGTTATAACATTACACTCCTGTTGGAATAATGCAACACTTCAACAAAAAGTTGTTTTTACTAAGAAAAATTATATTACGATACTTGTGCATATACTGAAGCAGCAGAAAGGATTGATAAACCTGCATGTATTATTGAGAGTAGGCTATGTGTAGATCATCTCACTTTGTTGCATGAAATATCTACTTCAGCTCCCATGCCGCCTGTCATCATCATTGATCAAGCTTTCAGTCCAGGCGACCTTGATATAGTGCCCAATTTCCTCCTTTCTGCATTGAAAGCTGGTCCCATAAAGGGACAGTATAGTCTGTATAGATTGATGGGCTTGCACATGTACTGTTTCTACTTTATCTTTAAGGCGATATGTATCAGCCAATGTTTTTTACCAACACCAAAAAAAATGTAATGAATCCTTGAAACATAATGATCTTCCTTGTCAAGGTTACATTCTGAAAAGCAGTCGAATGCCATTAAATGAAAAGTCTCAATAAATCACCAAGCATGATGTATTGCTTGTTGAAATCTATAGATGATTTAATAAGTTTTCGTCTTAAGGGGATCTCACTAACATTCAAAAATGGCTTTGTTGTAGTTTCAGAGGTTTTTGGAGTGCATGTTGCGTCATCTATTAAATTGTGAATAAAGTTTTTTAATGGTTTCAGAAGTTTTAGCAAAGAAGCGTGGTAAACCAGCACAACAAGAGAAGAAAAAAATCTATCAATCCAATTCTAGGTCGCTCCACATAAAAAGTCACTCTAAAAAATGTTCAAACAATGATTCAGAGAAGCAAGAGCACACTTAAGCTCATCGACAATGATCCAGAATGTGGAACATAACTATAATGATTAATTTTCCCTCATGACTACAAATTGCGAAAAAATACATTCTGTCATTCTGTGTCCGTGGATTTCATTCAACAATAGAGAACCCCAGGAGTTTATCTCCATCATCCTTCCCTTTCAGTTTGTTTGGACTTTCAAGGAGATAGAGGTTCGAAAATAACTTGGTGACTGGATTTGACTCTGTAAAACAAATATGTTTGAAGTCCCAGTGACGTCTCAGATCATGCTAGTAAACTCCAGTTTCCTCTTTGAATGGCCCTTGTCTCCTGAGTCTGCTAAATTATTATCGTTTTCATAGCTATGTGTTTTTTTGAAAACTTCGTTTTGCAGATAAACCGTGACATCATCGGGTATCTGGCAATGTGATTGGTCTAATCTTCAATCTGTGACATATCAGTTCAGAGTTTGACATCACAGTAATGGCAAAGGAATTTAAAACTGCCAGGCAATGTTACTATATGTGTACAACCACATCAAACAACGCATGTCTAAGCTGAGTGTTGTACTTCATCAAAAGAGTTTCATTGTTTGCCTAACAAAATGTGTTGCTGTTTTTCACAAGACACCAGTCATCACAATTTCAAACAACTTTTGTTGTCAGTAATTGCAACTCTCCTTTGAGGCTAAGTAGTCTGTTTGGTTCAGTTACAGTTCATTGAAGCATCTTTCAGCCAGGACAAGCAAACATACATCATCCATTTGTCAATGCACTGCGTCAGTTTCCTGAAATCTCTGCTTGTAATAAATGAGATTATTCAACTTAATCTCTGACATCACAGTTTAGGAATGAAGCAAATTGCAAACTTGAAAAACATGTAGCTATGAAAACGATAATAACAGATAAGGTGACACCAACTGACTGTCCAGAATGAGTTGATACCACTTCTATACATCTTAATATCAATCTAGAGTCATACATGTATAAAAGAATATCCCATTTTGTGCAGCATTATATTTCCCTTTTGTGTAGTACCCTGCATAACTCAGCTTAATCTACTTTGAAAATATTCTTATGATTAGTGCTTACTTAACTACTGTAATATCTTGATAAAACATTTTTTGCAGGTATCAATACACCAAAAAATGCTATAGCTATCATAATTGAGAGAGGGCAAGAATATTATCATAAATTGGCATACAATCAAGTATGAAATTGCTGGGGTATTTTTTTGGAATATATCTGATAACCTAGAGTGAATTAAAGTGTTAGTAATGGATCATTCTTTGTAAGCCCAAGCCTCTACATCTATCCCATTGCCCTCTCATCATCATCATTGATCTTCCTCTCAGTCCAGTCAACCTAGATATAGAGCCCCACTTCCTTCTTGTTGCATTAAAAGCATATTTCCCTCTACGGGCCAGTAGATTGATGGGTTTGGTGTCAGGCTTGCCATTATATCACAATACATCAAAGAGGTCTCAGCCATATTTGGGTCAAATTATGATGCCTACCTTGTATACAGAATTAGCGAGTGCTTAGACACCATCACCCTATACATGAAATTGGAACATGTATTTGGTTTACTTTCGAATGTACAATGCTGAAATAGCACTGATAAGTGATAACACAGTAATAACAAAACGTTACATCAACAAGAGGATGCTCTGTTTGACGGTTCCTCTTTCCAAAAGTTCTTGTTTCATATATAATGTCGTAACTATAATTATCTGGAAACAACACAATAAGGTACATGTACTAAACACACATGATCTATCTCTATTGACTGTTCCTTGTACAGAAACGAGTTGCAACAATCCCATCATGTTATTTTTGGTTCAATAGTTTTCAATGAAGAGAAAAATAACACTTCCTCTCACTGGTAAATTAAAACCTTTAATTTTAATTCTGACATGCAACATTAGCTTGAAAGCATTATATCTTGCATAATCATAACATAACTTGAAAAAATAGGAAATATTGTTGTAAAATTTTTTTTCAGGTAATGTAGACTTTCAATGCTATATTTTAGACCTGGATCTGCAATATTTCCAAAAAAGCCAGTTTCTTGTTCTGTTTTCCTACAACTATATTCTCCATCAAATATACCGGCATGTAACCAGAAACTTTGTGGAATAACCCTTAAATTGGTGTACACTTACTTGTGAAGAAGTGACTTTCCATTCTGATTATGTTAAAAATCTTCTAAAGGTTTAAGTTATTTTCATACCATTGTCATACTCTTCAATTATACCAGTTCTTTGATAAATGACCTTATCTGAGTAGCATTTCCTGTCCCAGCCACTTAAAATATTCATGACCACTACAGTAGCTTAACTGGTGGATGCAGAAAAGCTTAAAAAAACTGCTAGAAATGGTCAAACTTGACTAACTGATACCTAAGACTTTACGCAAAGGGAGAATGTCAGCGGATTTTATCAACAAATTTAAAATGTGTTTTAGAGGCGCTGCTCCTGCTTCAGGCGATTCCAATAGATCTGTAAGATAGTGCATACTCTAAGAACAAAAATCAATCTGAAGTGCCTAGAAAGGTACACCAGCCTGTCACAAAGAGGATACCTCAGTTTGTACCTCAAAATACACAGAGACAAAGTGTTTTTTTTTCTAAATACCCTACTGTTTGGTCCTTTGGAGAACTTGAATTGGGTACTTCAGAGTACTTTCATGCTACCCTGATTTGATCTTGAGTCTGCCCATAAATTGGACCATATTTGTTTCATTATTCCTGTCTTTGAAGGCAATTGATTATGAGCAAAGCCGTAATACCCGACCAGACAATAGTTGGGTAGGATATGGATTTAACCCCCGGGACAAACTTTTCAGAGTACCTTTCAAGCTTATTTGCGGTGGAATACCCAATACATGTCGGAATACCCAAAGAAAATTTCTAAATACCCTTGGGGTATTTTGAGGGACTTGTTTTTCTTAGAGTGCATTGTACATATCATGAGGGATGCTTTAGTTCTATACAATGAGGAGTTGTGGAATTTTTTTCTGCACTGTCCCTCCCTTCAGCCCTTTGTGGCTTTCAAGGAGATAAAGGCAGAAAATTGTTTGGTTACTTGACTTGACCTTTACAAAACAAATCTGTTTGAAGTCCTAGTGCCATTTCAGATCAAAGGAATAATCTTCCCTGATTGACTCATTCAGTTTCCTCTTCTGTGCACGGCAGTTGTTACCTGGGTCGGACAGGGGAGGTCACACTGACAAACTGGACGGTGCAGCAAAGGATACTTGTGTCTCTGTATATGCAATACAATGAAGTTTTTCAGGATAAGGGAACTTAGCTGACTACTAAGACACTAAGGCCCCTTATGCTTGGAGGAGGTTCCTTAGAAGGATTACAGAACTGTTTTTCTCAGCTTTTATATAATTTCATTGCAAAGTTTCTGTGTTTGTCATAATATTGAGATTAAATATAAATATCCTAATGTGTGAAATAAACAAAGACCAGATTGTATGCAAGCATACACTGCACTTGAGCAGACCCAAAATGCAACATGACAAGGTTTACATGCATTACAGCAAATATGAGCATTTAAACCTTCGGCAAAGCTTTAAATTACGTACACAAAAACTTAATCGATCCATATTAGACCATAAAATATGTATTGTTAAACCGACGCCTTCTGTTAACACCATGAATTTGGTGTATGCATCCTCCTTTTTCAAACATGTACATTAACAAAAATATTGTGGAATGGATATTTCTAACATTTGTCAGAGGGGCCTGGTACATGTGCAGTTGTGTATTATTCAAATTTTTACTTAACAAAAAAAGTAGGGGAGACTTAGGTAAGCTGTGTCCTTTTTGCCTTGGGGTGATTTTCTATTTAAAAAACTTACTTTGTGAAGCAATTAAAACAATGGGACACAACAATTAGGGAGATAATGGTGGACCTTCACAAAGAGTTCTAGGTTGCACATCTGAACCCTTTGTTGCTGTAAGGTTTATCACTGGATTAGTCAGGTTGGTCGATCCCCTTTTTTTAAAACTTACATTGTATTTAACCTTTTTTTCACATATTTTAATCATTCATATAATATTTGCAGCATATAACTGGTTTGTTATAGTATCTTATATTGACACAATTTATTGGTTGTCTAAATGTATCATATCATGCCACCAGTCACTCCAAAATTGGTTTGGGGACAATGTCACTTAAATTACAGCTTAAGTGTTACTCACAGTTCTGACAACATGTCAGTTAAACATGTTAAATTATAAGTTACATGGGGCAGGAGACATTCATGTTGCTAATTCAGCACTGGCCAATTGTAAGTTTTATCTATAAATTTTGAGTTCATAATTTTCACAATCAAAAATGACATTTTTGTCCGGTGCAGCTGAGACTGAGCAAGGGCCCACACCATCAGAATATGACCATCAATGGAGGCAGGTCTTGAACCTCCAACACTAGCTTCATGTATCAAATTAGAGAATCATCTGCCTGATTTAATTAGTTTCAAATTAACGATGGTTTATAAAAGTTACAACTTGCCCCAGTCTCCCCTAGGAGAATTAGAGTAAATTCTGGAATGCATGCAGCATTTACAGCACAATTTAATTTTTTTGGTTTTGGAAGATTATCTATCTCATTGATAATTTTATTTAATTCAAACCAAAGTTATTGATTTAGAGGCACTGAAAATCAAGTTATTATGTTTTGGTGTAGACCCCACCCCCTCATCCAACATCCTTCCAATAAACAGTTTGATTTTATATATCTGATACTTTGGCATTTGTATCTAGGTATTTTCTTACAGAAAAATTGATGGCACATGCTCCATCACATTGTTCCAGCAACAGAACTGTGTAGTTGTGGGTTTGCTGCTGCACTTCTTGATTTGTCAGTTTTATCAAGATTATGTATGTGTTGGTAAAACAATGCAAGTCAGTTAACTAGTGTGTTTTCCTCAGTATGGGCTTGATGAACCAATGTGAAATGAAATCTTCAAAGTTTGTCAAACAATGGATTTTCACCTTAGGCATTCTCACTTCTGTAAACCTTCTAAGGGGACATTTTTAGTAGATTTCATGCTCTGCAAGTGGATGGAACATAAGTACCCTGTTAGTGGATTCTTAGGTGCCTTACAATTGTCATAAGTAGCCAAATGTGCTGTAAGGACCCATTTATGGGGCCAAGGCTACTAGTGTTAGTACCTAAGTAGCTCATAAGTGGGTGTTTCATGTCTTAGTAACCACCTTAGTTCCCTTATCCTGAAAAACTTCAGTAAATCATAACAAGAATACCTTCGATGTTCTTGATGTGAAAACTACCTAAACTTTAGGTATACAGTGATTTGCTTGAGGCAGTTTTTGCTTCATGCTTTAAAAGCCTTCAATTTATTATATTGCCTGCCATCATCTCTGACCACACTCTCCATCGAGTCAACCTTCATATAATTCTTCTTCCTACATTATAAGCATATATCTCCCTCTGAGGGGTATAAATTGATAGCCTTGGTGTTGGGTTGCCACTCTATCAAAATTCATCAAAGTGGTCTCAGCATATAGGGTCAACTGATATTTCATATAAATAAAGGCCTTTATGAGCGGAAGTGGCCAATCCTTTGTCACAAGCTATATGAGACAATAATTGTTAATGTCACAAATTCCATAAAAGATAATATAAAGTTGTGAGGTTTCCCTGCCATGTCGAACTGTATTCTGTATTAGATCTGCTTCCTTAAGTTAGACAAAATTTACTATGTGGCATCAAGCCATCGTGTTTTATAATCTCTCTTATGAATTTACTTGGTTTGCTAATGATAGAACATTTTCAATACACAGTGTCTTCCATTAGTTGTGGCCTTCAAATATCAGATAGCCAAAAAATAGAGTGTATTCTGAAAATAACAAACCAATTCATTATCTTACTTAATGTTTTAGATGTACTTTATATTTTCATGGAGTGAGAATTCTTAAATAAGCAGATGCACTTAACTCTATGATAAGAGATAATTTATGATTTGATATTCATAAAGTAGATTATAGGTGACAAGATATATAAACAGTGAATGTGATATATTTAAGGCAGAGTAATGTGAAATAACTTTTTTTTTTAAATTAAGAGTGGTTTAAATGATCACATGCCAGTGTAACTCAACAGCACTTGCAGCCATTATGCTTCTCTTTCATCATTACCATCGATCCAGCTTTCAGACCCGACAACCCTGATGTAGAGTCTTACTTCCTACTTCCTGCATTAAAAGCATATTCCCCTCTCAAAGTAATGATTTGATGGATTTTGCGTCAGGCTGGTCATAGAGCAAAATATATCATAGTTAAGATTTTTTCAGCTTGATTCTACTTGTATTACTGTTTTTCCGGCATTTTGTGGTTGCATGTAAGCTCATGTAGAACACAATTAGCTACCAATACCTGCCAAATTACTTTTTTCAACAAATAGACACACATATGGAGTTTACTACTCAGTTTCAGGAGAGTTTCTTGTTTCTAGCCAAATTTCTATAGCCATAAATAGAAAAAGAACGTGGAATTGAGTGCTTTCCCTGGTCAACACCTATTATCCCACCTGTAAACCCAAATGATGTCTGATTGATGCAAATGAGCTAAATATACCATAAACAACATTATTTCCACAGAAAAAGTTGAGTTTCATCAATAAAAATTCATTTTCTGGCAGTTGGTAGCAATGTGCAAATATTTTTTTGTTTTCAAAATTCAGGTTTTTCACATATTCCAAGAATTGAATTTTGTTAAAAAAGAAAATGCATGGGATCCTAACCTAATAACACTACTCTAAAACATATGGCAGTTCCTTTTATCATACTGCCATTTTTCTATGAAATATGATGAAAAATCAAAGAGTGATGCCAACTTCTTGAGCTTTTCTCAGCATAGCATTCATTGAAAGATGATGTGAAATTTTTAGTTTCCAGGAATAGTCTTATTCTGTATCAAACCTGATGCATGATGCAAGGCAGAATTTACTAAATGGTACCAAACCATCATGTTTTATTATCACTTTAATGAATTTCCTCTGTTTGCTGATGGTTGCTATGTTAGAATATTTTCCTAGTACAGCATCCATTCTTGTTTCATACTTTAGATGACCTTCAAATATATAAAACTATTAAGTGTTTTCCCAATACCCATGGCGTTTCAATTAATTTCTATTGTCATTAAATTAGAATATATTATTGCCAGTGATTATTTCCAATTTAGCATTGAAGATGAAGTCTTCGATGCATGTGATCTGTGAATGTGTATGTACATGTATGAGTATGTCTGCTATATGTGTATTTATTTATGTGTGTTTGTTGTGTATGTTTGTGTGTGTCGTTTACGTGTGTCTGTATGTATGTACCTCTGTTCTATATGTGTGATTGTACACCCCGAGTTTCATGGAGACATGACAAAATAAAGTATTTATTAAACTTCACCTATTACCATAGGTGAAGTTTCTTGTTTTCGTAATTATTTATTATTAAACTTCACCTACACATAGGTGAAGTTTCTTGTAATCGGTAAAATTTATTATTATTATTATTCTTCCCGACAAACCTCTTCGGAAAATGTTCAAAAAATTCATATACGTAGCCTACAAAAATATAAGAGAATCATTTTGAAAAAATTGACCTTGACCTATTTTTCAAGGTCACAGGGCCTTTCAAAGTCGGATTTCGCAATATTTCAAATACATGTACCTCATCCGGTTATTACCGGTTTTCACTTTCCGGTACATGAAAATGTCCCAGACAATTTCTACACAATTTGACCTACTTTCACGAAAGTAGGTCAAGGTCACATTGTACAAAGTCCATTTTTATGGTTTGAGACCTGCCCCTGTGCCGCAAAATTGGTAAGTCGTAGAAACATACCGATGGTGCCATTACGTGCCCAAACTCACGGGACACCTGCGGGAGTCTTTGTTATTCATCGGCAGTACCGGTTCTTGAGTTACGGAACTTTAAAGTCATACCGTGTCACCAAAACCGGTGACCTTGAGAATTTTACCTTGAAATATCGATGTTAGGTCATAACATGTCATAGTAAACCCCCCCAAACATACACCTAGTAAGCCCAAAATGACCTTTAAATTTGACCTTGACCTCATTTTTCAAGGTCATTTGACCCAAAAAAGTTTGAAAAAGTGCCATTTTCAGCAATTTTTTTCACCATGTTCTTTTCAAGATATCACTGTGATTTACTGGTGACAGATGAACATTGGCCTGCTTATTCATAATATCTATTCATATTTTGTCTACCTCCTTCTCCGGATTTATGAAAAATTTTCAAATATTCCTAACCGACAAATGCTAAAAAATGACACATTTCTGCATATTTGACAGGGAAATATTCGTTCTACAGGGTTGCAATGCATGACTGACCCCCCCTTTGTTACCTACTGCCTTTCTGAATAGCATATTAATTTTGACCTAGAAAATGTTTTTCAAGGTCAAACTCAAGGTCAAACATGACAAAAATTTTAGCATTTTTTACATTTCGTATTTTTTAACAGAGAAGGAATCAAGATATTGTTACAAAAATTGTAGACATACTTTCTACAATACTCTAGAAGCTTCCTGTGAATTTTCAAGGTCCTCGGACTGGCCTACGTTGCACTGTAAAGGTCAAAAGGTCGAAAAACGAGCGAAAAATTTATGATTTTTTTTCACATTTCTCAAAGATAGCGTCATTTCAAACGGCCGTAGCTCCGGTCCTAATTAAGATAGAGAAATTCTGAAAACAGATTTGGAAAGGCCATATTCTCCTCTAGTTTTCATTTTCTGAACGTTTTGTCGTAGCTACGACGGTTAAAAAGATCGCCGGACCCTGAAAATTTCATGTTTTTTTCCGAATTTTCATAATATATCATTATTTTGACAAGGAAGAAATCATCCTTTTTTGATCAACCTGCCTGGACCTCTTTGTAACATCTGTTTACATAATCCTGGCAAATTATATATGTTTTCATTGAACCGTTTTGGTTATACAGTGATTTTAAGTTAAAAACTGCAGTTTTTCAGGTATTTCTAAAGTTCATATTCCTGAATTGTACCATAATTTCAATCTGCGATAACTCCGGTTCTAATTAAGATACAAAGAATCTGTAAACAGATTTGAAAAGGCCAAATTCTCCTCTAGTTTTCATCTTCTGAACATTTTGTCGTAGCTATGACGGTTTAAAAGATCGCCGGACCCTGAAAATTTCATGTATTTCTGTTGGTCAAAGAGATTACACGACCCTGAAAAATCTATGTTCTCAGAAAGAGCAGAAGATGTACTGGTTGATGTACTGGTGGATGTACTGGTGGATGTACAGGTTCATGTATTGGTTCATGTACTGGTTCATGTACTGGTTCATGTACTGGTTCATGTATGGTTCATGCACTGGTTCATGTACTGGTTTATGTACTCGTTTTTCTGTGCATGTAATGTACTCAATGTACAGGAAACATTCTTGTATTCTTGTCTGTATGCTTGTTACATAATTATGTATGATTCCTGTGTACTTTTCCATGTACCTTTTACTTGCTCATCTACTTGTGTCTGTTTCGAGTTACTGGTACCACAGTAGGTGAAGTTTTGTTACCGCTCGCGGTTACGTCCACTAGTTATTATTATTATTATTATTATTATTATTTATTATTATTCTTTCACCCTAACCTACCCTCAAAAAATTCATGAACGGAGCCTCATATGCCCTCATTACATTCCCCGAGTTTTTTTGACACCGGACCATTTTTCAAGGTCAGAGGTCACTTCAAAGTTGGACTTCCAAAAATTTCAAATGACAATAACTTTTTCGTTTATTGCTGGATTTCACTGTTCTTTTAGGACGTTTGTTTAAAACCCTTTTTACATAATTTGACCCAATTTCGTGAATGTAGGTCAAGGTCAATGTCCCGTATGACCACTTTTAGTGTTTTATGGTTTTTTCTTATGCAATTGCACGTTTTTCATGCAAAGTGGCCCAAATTGTGGCAAAATGTTGCTTGACTAACGGGACATCTGTGGGTGTATTGTGGTTACATTTCTATGGCCGGATTATGAGTTACGTAATTTTAAACATTGGTAAGTCATCAAAATTGGTGACCTTCGTCATTTCACCATGAAATATCGATTTTGGCTGATAACATGCTATAGTAAACTGCTATTCTTTTTTGCCATTCACCCCAAATTGACCTTCACGTATGACCTTGACCTAATTTTTCAAGGTCAATTGGCGAATTTCAGTGCAAAAATGTGCTATTTTCAATGACCTTGAACACCATGCAATTTTCATATAGTTATTTTGTTTGTGACTGATTCAAGTACTCATTCAGATATTTTTTATGCGAAGAATTCATATTTCAAGTTAAATCAAAATGGCTGTCATTTTTTGATTGCCTACTGTGACCTTAGTATTTCAAATGCAGTTATGAAATTTGGTACAGGTATTGGCTTGTGGGTATTGTTCACGCACGTGTGGAGAAATTCAAAATGTCTGACACAAAATGGCGGCCATTTTGGAATTGCTCACTGTTACCTCAGTATTTCACCTAGAGTTATGAAATTATGTACAGGCTTGGTACAGGTTATGGTCTGCGGGTATTGGTCAGGTACATGTACAATATTCAAGAACTTGTCAAAGTACTTGTCAATTTACTTGTCAATGTACTTGTCAAAGTACTTGTCAAAGTACTTGTCAAAGTACTTGTTAATGTACTTGTCAATGCACTTGTCAATTTACTTGTCAATTTACTTGTCATGTTACTTGACATGTTACTGTTGCATCGAAATTACTATTGAAATTACTTTTCCAAGTACGTTTCAAATTACTTTGAAATTACTTTTCAAATTACGTTTCAAATTAATTTTCAAATTACTGTCATTTCGTTTTTCATTTCGACCAATATTTCTAGGTGAAGTTTTGTTACTGCTTGCAGTTACTCATTTCTAGTTATTATTAAACTTCACCTATTACCATAGGTGAAGTTTCTTGTTTTCGTAATTATTTATTATTATTTATTATTATTATTATTATTCTTTCACCCTAACCTACCCTCAAAAAATTCATGAACGGAGCCTCATATGCCCTCATTACATTCCCCGAGTTTTTTTGACCCCGGACCATTTTTCAAGGTCACAGGTCACTTCAAAGTTGGACTTCAAAAATTTTAAAATGGCAATAACTTTTTTGTTTATTGCTGGATTTCATTGTCCTTTTAGGAAGTTTGTTAAAAAGCCTTTTTACATAATTTGACCCATTTTCGTGAATGTGGGTCAAGGTCAATGTCCCGTACGACCACTTTTGGTGTTTTATGGTTTTTTCTTATGCAATTGCACGTTTTTCATGCAAAGTGGCCCAAATTGTGGCAAAATGTTGCATGACTAACGGGACATCTGCATGTGTATTGTGTTTGCATTTCTTGGGCCGGATTATGAGTTACGTAATTTTAAACATTGGTAAGTCATCAAAATTGGTGACCTTCGTCATTTCACCATGAAATATCGATTTTGGCTTATAACATGCTATAGTAAACTGCTATTCTTTTTTGCCATTCACCCCAAATTGACCTTCACATTTGACCTTGACCTAATTTTTCAAGGTCAATTGGCGAATACCAGTGCAAAAATGTGTTTTTTTCAATGACCTTGAACACCATGCAATTTTCATATAGTTATTTTGTTTGTGACTGATTCAAGTACTCATTCAGATGTTTTTTATACGAAGAATTCATATTTCAAGTTAAATCAAAATGGCTGTCATTTTTTGATTGCCTACTGTGACCTTAGTATTTCAAATACAGTTATGAAATTTGGTACAGGTATTGGCTTGTGGGTATTGTTCACGCACGTGTGGAGAAATTCAAAATGTTTGACACAGAATGGCGGCCATTTTGGAATCGCTCATTGTTACCTCAGTATTTCACCTAGAGTTATGAAATTATGTACAGGCTTGGTACAGGTTATGGTCTGCGGGTATTGGTCAGGTACATGTACAATATTCAAGTACTTGTCAATGTACTTGTCAATGTACTTGTCAATGTACTTGTCAATGTACTTGTCAATGTACTTGTCAATGTACTTGTCAATGTACTTGTCAATGTACTTGTCAAAGAACTTGTCAATGTACTTGTCAATGCATTTGTCAATTTACTTGTCAATTTACTCGTCATGTTACTTGACATGTTACTTTTGCATTGAAATTACTTTCTACAAGTACTTTTCAAATTACTTTGAAATTACTTTTCGAATTATGTTTCAAATTACTTTTCAAATTACTTTGGAACTTTTCAAATTACTTCTGTCATTTCGTTTTTTCGTTTCGACCAATATTTCTAGGTGAAGTTTTGTTACTGCTTGCAGTTACTCATTTCTAGTTATTATTATTATTATTATTATTATAATTAACCATATATGACAAGTCCTTTCCTTCTGTCAATATACACTTCCATTCAGCATTTATACCATCTAGAATTAATTGCAATTTATTAGTCTGATTTCCTGGTAATTGATCGTAATTGATAGGATATGCATTCAAGTGATATGGTGCATAATTAAAAATTTGTCTGAATTAATAAGATTCAGATTCTCATGTTCCATTTACGCCGCTTCAAGATTATCAATCACCGGAATTGTCAGATAGCAATAAAATACAGTGAAATCTGAAAATAATGTGACAATTCATGATCTGTTTACTTAAGGTTTCATCATGTACTTTTTATTTTTACAGAGTGAGAGTTCTTAAATTAACAGATGTGCAAGCTATACGGTAAGAGAGAATGTATGATTTGATAATTAAATAGTAGTATATAAGTGACAAGACATACAGTGAATGTGATATATTTTAAGTTGCAGTAATGTGAAATAACTTTTTTCATAAAATGAGAGTGGTTTGAATGATCACCTGTCCGTGTAACCCAACAGTACTTCCAGCCATTATGCTTCTCTTTCATCATTATCTTCGATCTAGCTTTCAGTCCTGTCAAGCCTGATATAGAGCCTTACTTCCTACATCCTGCATTAAAAGCATATTCCCCTCTCAAAGTACCAAATTGATGGGTTTTGTGTCAGACTGGTCATAGAGCAAAATAAATCAAAGTTTTTTGAACCACTGAGTGATCCAGCCATATTTTAACTGAAATCGTCATTGCCAACCTCTCTCATTGTACTATGAATAGTTATTGATGTATTGCTATGTGTTTTACATGTGTATCAATCAACAAGTTATATTATGCTTTGGCAACTGCATGTAATGGTTCTATTGCAGGACCGGAGCTGCATTTAAATACGTATATTGCTTCAACAGAGCACCTCATATTTTGAATCCATTCTGTACACTTCAATACCAAGTTGTTGAATAAATTGAAACAATCATGAAAAAGATTTGCAATCATGCATTTTTTTATCATTCTTAATCATTTAAAAAACAGAAACCATGAAAGCAAGACATATTATTTATTACAATTAATATACAGAAGCATAAAGGGCGTTCTGGACTTAACCAAATGTATTCCCACTTTCAAGGCACTGTCTTTCGTGTTTTGTCTCTATTATGTAATAAACTGTTCTCTTCAATTCCTAGCCATTGTGCGTACTTTGCTCAATTCAGATCCCAGGTATTTTTCCTGTTCCTTTGACTGACTAATCTATGCCATCAGGAGAATACAGACAAAGGGAAACAACTCTTGGTCTGGCATATAATGATCATTCATTTATTTTTTTTTCATTGAACTATTTAATTTTCCATTAAACTATATCAGTGTGCAATTCAAAATTACCTTAGCAAAAGAAATTAGGTCCACATCTAATATCAAAACATGTTGCAGCTACAGTGGTCCCTGCTATCATGAAGTGCTCAGTCATACATGTAGGGTGCAACTCCACCAGTAATATTATTTAGTGCAGCAAAAGGTGGCCACATAAGGTAAATCAGTCCTGAAACAGAGAGTTTTATGAAGCAGAAACCACTTTCAACACAACTGTATTGAGAAGCATACATATGGCCATTTTCTAAAGCCATTTTTTCCATAAAAACAACTTTCACCTCAAACTTACAGAACTCTTGTCAATGACTTAGCTCCAAAACAGTACAACACAACTTGGCAGAATACACTATTGCATCCAATATAACATAGTATGCAAGTGGATGATGTGGTAATGAAATTTCTGTGTTTTTGGGGGACAACATGTTCACAACCAGATACTGTGTGAGATACCACAAATCAGCAAATTATACTGGATATTCCTACTTCTGTAACTATACCAACTACATTTGACAATGTTTAACTGTTTACAAAATTGTAGGAAACAGCAGATCGATGGTGAAATTAAGCTCAAAACCTCTTAACTCAAATTTGAGCGCAAGTGTATTTTACCACCAGATGGCATTTACTGTATGCCCCCTATATGATTCTAGAAGAACACATGTCAGGTATTAGATTATACCCTCTTGTGGATGGATGTTAAAACCTCTTAACTGAAATTGGCTGAAACTTTGAAAGCTGAAACCTCTTAACTCAAAAATACCTTTTCCCGGGAAGTTTGCAGTAGGCAAGACAAGAGAGAAAGTAATTATAAGTATAATTACAATAATTTGATACATTTAAAGGTAGGTATTATATTGAAATAGAAGGCTCTCATTGGGGTGGGAAGCGGCTCATATTTGCCAAATAAAATTCAGTTTGGACTTTGAAGCTGTCCAAAATGCCCAACAAGTGCACAATTTTCCATACTCTCGGAGATGTGGAGAGGGGTGGTAGCTTCTGTTCACGGGTAGGTAATGATCTTATGTGAAGGATTTTGCAAACAGTCATAAATGCATGATATTTGGCACTGTCGCATGTTGACCAATTGATATAGAGTACATCTTGATAGGGAGGCACTTCCAAATAACTCCTCACAGGCTATTACGGCAATTTTCAATCTGGCCACCAATGAGCATGTCCGTCATTGTCAGATTCAGTTCAGTGGATTGAAATTATGTTCTTAACCTAAGGGAATCATTAGAACTTTATGGAAACAGAATAAAGAATTCAATCAACCACTAATTTATTTTGCTTAAACAATTGTTATTGACTAATTGCTTACAATTCTTGAATTAAGTTAAGTGCTTTTTGATGTCAATTTTGAACAAATTGATGCCGTAATTATCGAAAAGTCTTATATTTTCCATAACTTTACTAATATTCCACTTAGTGCAACCAGTGTGGTATATATCCTATGTTTCGAGAGTCAAACAAGACAACTAAACCAATCCAAATTTGCTGAAGTGACTTATAATTGTGTGTATCTTACACATTTGTAGTCGAAGATTTTGTGAAATTGAGTTATCAGTGTATTCTTATCATAAAAAATTACATTACTTAGACACATAACACTTGAATAATTGTAATATTTTTTTGCAAATGACGAATTTAGATGATGCTTGAACTGTCTGTCCCATTTTTCAAAAGGTTGCAATGATTTACTTCCATTGAGGCTATGATTTCATTCAATTTAACTGTGTCTGGCATGCTCAATGTCGGCCATATTGAAAAATGGCTGTCATTTCCCGCTTAGGGTTATCGCGAAGGGACTATCTATTCATATTTACTTCACTGTTCACCTCATTACCATGGTCCATGACCTGATTGATCCAACAGCCCACAGGTGCAATGACACAGGACCCATTCCACTTATGCATAAACCTCTCAACTCAAATTTGTGAACCCTGAAAACCTCTTATATCAGGCAAATGCAAGAGACTTGACCTTTGTTGCCATGGAGACCAATTTCACATTAAGAAGCAAAATTATAGAATTTATTTGCCAAAACATAAAATGGGTCGTCCTGAAAGTAATCTTATGATTTCCAGACATTGGTTTTTTGTCCTTTGCTAATATTTGTCTTTAATTTGCCATAATTGTGTATTTCTGAGTTAAGAGGTTTTGAGCTTACACCATCGAGATACTAAAGCATTTTTCATTGATCTTTTTTTTTCTTTTGGTGAACTAAATTTTATTCATATCCTTATGCCAAAGGAGGGAGGGAGATACTTTATTAGGCTGATATGAATACAGATTTATTTGAAAAGCAAAGTCCTTCTGGAAACTCCATTAGTATGCCACACTTCCTGTTAGATCTAACATGTCTTGCAGACTAGTGACATTTCCAATTATATTTCTGTAAGTTTCGAAATGAGGTATTGCCCTTGTCGTTAGGCATCTTTTGAATTGGATTAATCTAAATGCCTCTTATTAGTTTTTATTGTGAAACAGCATATCATCTCTAGATATTTGGAATTCATTAAATTTATGTTGTGATTCACTCCAGAGGTAACTTGATCAAGTTTTTGGGAATTCTGACTTGCATCTAAAGTATAGCTAAACATTTTTACATTAAGAATATATGGGAACTAATTTCCAGATGAGAGTGTTTGCTCTTCCTCCTTCGAGAAAAGTATTATGTCTGAAATTGATATGATGTGGATTCTCCCACGGATATCATCCAAAGTTTAATATTCCAGCTAACTTTGTCTTGGAAGAGTTTCTGTTATAAAAGAGAACATGATTTTGCAATATTAAAATAAGAGTGATGACAATATGTAAGTCGTTTCCTATATATTCCCCACTCAGGATGCAATCATTACTAATGTTTACATGGGGAAAATTGAATACTGTAATCAGTGCTGTAGATGAAGAGAGTAATCATATCTGACAAGTCATTTCCCTCTGTTTATATTGCACTTCCTTTCAACATTTACACCACTCAAGAAATAATGTATTTCTGTCAGAATGATTTCTGATAATGGATTGTGACAAATATGAGATAAATGTGAGCCATGGTTTGCCTAATGGGCTGTTCCAGATACCACACCTGCCATATTTCTATTAGCGACTGAGGAGAGACCCTTTTTTGTGTTTGGTTGCAGTATATGTCTAGCTTGTAAAATTGCCGCACTAAATCTTTTATGAAAAATAATAATAGCAATAATCTTTGTTTCTGTCAGGATTTACATAAAGATTATTCTTAGAATTATTGTGTATTTTTGCAATAAGTCTAAATTTCCTCTATAGATGAAAAATAGTTATACATTAGTGATGAGAACATAATATTCATTAGCATTCACTGTTCAGAAAGCACACATCCAGTACAAAAAAATTACCTGCTACAAGTATTTCACAGCCTAGAATATCTAAGATCTTTAATTTGATTGGATAAAATTCTTCTAAAGTAACTGAATAATAATGTATACCTGTACGCCCCATTGAGCATTTTGGAACCAGACACATGATTCCCAACATAACAGAATACTATGCGTTCATTCATAAAAATGAGGCCATCAAAAAATACCATAGCTATCTCTAAATCCTGAGAAAGTGACAGAGGCATGACTTATCTTTCTGGTTATTGAACCCCATTATTTTACACTGCAACCCTCGATTCCAGATATTGATTACTTGACACACTGACCCTAAGGCAGATGAAATTGAATTGCTGTTCCAGTAATCTAAACAAATTATTGTAGTGGCACAGGAGGTAACTCGATCATTGGAGATAGAGTTACAATAATGACATAAGTCTACAACAGGATCATTTTTGGAGATCATTGTTTGCCAGTGCAATTGGTGTTTCCATGTCAGATTATATTTCATATCGCATAAACTCAGCAACATTAAAAACGCACACTTTTAAAAATGCTAAAAATATTACTTCCTCTTACGATATCGAGATGCAAATTCGCGCACTTCTAGTACTTGCCATCAGGTATATTCACGAAAAATTTCAAATCTCTAAGTGCACGTACTGTGGTGTCAAATTAAATCGTCGTTGTCACTGTCAAAAATCGAAGTCACAAAATTTCAATTTCCTCTAATCATTGATTTCAACAACTTAGCTGTTCTTTCCACAAACTTTTTTGATAAGCCAGGAAAGTTTATAATTTTCCTTACTTCATGAGTTAGGGAAAAGGGATAATTGACCCAACCACAATTAAAGAGGATGAAATTAATACAAATTAAGTGTCAATGCTGACACGCCCCCTACTGGAGACTTTTGTCAAAACCTTAAAAAATGATGTTTTATTCAAATTTTTGAGACAATTGATATGGAATGATTGTCTGTGTGTGTATTTCTACCCTGGGCATGCATAAAACCCCCATTATTTAACAGTTCTGGTTCACACGCTTCATTTGAAGATGCAAACTCGTAAATTTTGAGTTTTTAATTCAAAAGCTGCTTTATCGTTGTTTTTTTTTCAAAAACTTCCGTGGGACCTCTTTTGGAAGTCTTGTGCATGTTATGTGAAAATTTCATAAGATTAATCCCATCCAGTATTCCACTAAACCAATATTTCCAATTGTGCGTTTTGTGTTGAAGTGCAGTTTGTGACTTCCATTTTCGACAGTGCCCACGATGATTTAATTTTACACAAAAGTACTGCACTTAGTGATGGCAACTACTAGAAGTGTGGATACTTTCATCTTGATACTTCGAGGGGAAGTACTATTTTTAGCTTTTTTTAAAGTGTGCGTTTTTAATGTTGCTGAGTTTATATGACATGTTATGGAAGAGTTTTCTTCTTTTAGTCTGTCAGGTGAGAATACGAAATTTTGTACTGTTCCCGGCATTTGATTATGTGTTTGGGAATAAAGAATATTTTCAGACTCTGCTGATCTGGTCGTCGTATATATACTCTCCAGTTGACAAGTAAGCACCTGCCAAGGTTGATCCACATTCAGTCATGACAACACAGCAGATGAAAAACCAAGGCTACAGTGTATATAGGATTGTGTGAAAGTGTGAAAACACTTTCGACAGCTGTCATCAATTTTGAAAGACAGGCACAGAAAAATAAACAGCAAGCTTTAGACCTGAATATAAGCTGTACCTTGTGCATTTGCTTAGTTGACAGTTGCCATTCTATTTGTATTGAGCGTGTAAACAGTTATAACAATGTTACCATTTTCTCTGAATACAAAGAGGTTGTATGTTTAAATTATCTTAGTTCCATAATACTATGCCTTTCCCTGCCAAGATTGAAAACTGGACATATCACCTGTTGGAGCCAACTTCTGTTTGGAAATGCTCTTTGATGAATATTTTACGGAACACCGGAGGAACACTGTCTTAACACGTATGTTGCAGTACAATGTAGTATAGGTGGTGCAATAGCAGGATTGTGAGGACCAGTCTTGAAGACTCAGTTACTGAAAACATATAGGGGTCAAGGCAGAACTTCAAGTCAAGGTCCATGTAAATTAGTATGAATTTCATTAGCTGGGCAAGTAATACCAGCAGCGGCATCAAGGGAGTCACCATCTTGGAGCAACTGTTTTTAATAGTAAATTGTGGATGTGAATATTGGTCCTTGCTTGGAGATAATATAAACGATCTGAATTTGAGAAAAAAACAGTAATCTGAATCTAACAACTGACCTTATGATTATGAACATTCATATACAATTTGGCTGCCAGAATATCCATTATAAACATGATGAGCTGCTAGATGGTAAGCATTCTTTCGGGGAGCAGATCGATGCCATGAAAAAAAAACCCAAATATGTAAAGAACTAGTCCATTAACAAATTTATATTACATAAAAGTCTGACTGATCACATTGCTTTGAAACCAAGAGGCCATACTTTTAGCCATCATTATACATCTCTTTAATCATCAATCCAGCTCCCAGTCAGTCAACCCTGATTTAAAGGCTACTAGCGGTTCACAGTATAACCCAAAAAAAAGTACGACTACAACCAAAAATAAAGTACGACTTCCCCAGCATGAAGGAAGAATCAGCCACTACTTTGCCCTTTCACATGTTATAGGTCCATATTATTTGAGTTTGAAAAACAAACCAAGAAACCCTTAACAGAGACTGTATGCAGCCTTTTCAGGTGATTTATTGTGAGAATAGATTTAATTCTGGTGAATGCAAAGTCGACAGTCTGCAGTCTGCCTACACCTTTTGGTGATATCTTAGACAAAATGTCAGTCCAATCATTGAAAATCTCCATGAGAAATTATTCACAGAGGCAATATTCCAATTAATTCCAGACTTAAACAGCATAGAAATGAAGAAATAATTGCCTCAACCTTACATTTCTGGAATTCCAAATCAAGACATCAAAGAACAAGAAATCACTTCCTTTGGAGAAAAGACATTTTTCAGAGAGCAAGAAAAGGAAATTTTATTGAATAAGTTCTATTTTGAAATCAATCTCTTTTATTTCAAGGCTTACATACTTTTCATTGTGTAATTACTACAAACTACCTCAAGATTTTAAATATATTACAATTGATCTCCAGCACAAGATGCAATTAAATTCCCAGTCACATCCACTGATGTTAAAATCAATGGATCAGGCTGCAGTTTGAATTACTTGGTCTGTTCACAGTGGAATCATTTGGTGTAAAGACTAGCATGATCCAGAAAAAAAAGAGAAACCCTCAATACCGTTGTGTTAAAGTGTAGTGTTTGTTATATTTAAACCGGAAGTAGACATATTTCAATTATCTAATCATGGAATTTCAGACATAAATACATTGTGGGGTTGCTCTATCTAGATACTTATGCCATAAAATCAGCATGTCTTGCGACATTATTAATGAAGGTCACTTATTCCAGAGAATGCTTCCTAATGTGCCGCCAGAGTACTTGAGTGAGAGGCTCATCAATCTCTTTGCAATGCTGCCTTTTCATCTGTATCCTACATTAACATTAACCTTTAATTTATCTTAGAGTCCTTGTCATACTTACGTGGAATCTAAAGTTCTTTTCTATGCTGTTGAACTGATATCAGAGATGACTCTATTCTATCATTGCAATATATGTAAATTAACTACAAGGTGTGATGTCATTTCAAACTGGGTCAGATTCCCCAGCTTCTAGCCAATGTTGATCCTGCTGAATTGAGCGTCACAGTTTTCAACACAGTGTCAGAGTAAGAATTTTATCAGGGATAGCCCCTACAACCACGTCATCACAGCTTGATAGCCAATGGGCTGACAGTAAACTACGCATCACAGTTCAAACATTGACATACTGAAGGAAGCGTTACATTTGTGATCCCAATGATTTATCACACCAATCACCAGTCTTAGCCCACCAAATGGCAGCTTTGTGAGCATTCACAGTAAACAACTGTTACAATCCCCACAGAGTTGTTTGATTAACAACTGTTATAATCCACACAAAGTTGTTTGATTAATCTACAGACTTGCTGGCTTACAACTTTAAACTTTGATGGAAGTTGGTATAAAGAGAAGGCTTTGACAATTTGTTTGTAAACGCATGGCTTATGTCCTGTATATTTGTTACGGCAGCCTATAGGCTGTGATGTCAAACTTGCATAGGTTTTCACTCTGACACTTAGTTGAAACTGTGATGCTTAGTTTGTTGGATACGCATTTGCTAGAAGCTGGGGAATCTCACCCAGTTTAAAATAACATCACAGCTTGAAGATAATTTAAATATATTGCAATGCTAGAATAGTGTCATCTCTGACATCACAGTTCAACAGCATAGAAAAGAACTTGAGATTCCACGTAAGTATGACAAGGACTGTAAAAGAAATATTTCAACAAGAAAAGAGAAGACAGCATATCTCTCCCATGGTCTCGATTACCAAGGTTTTATTTTTTGAAGATATATAATTTAACTTTCTCACAAGAGAGACTCAACTCATGACAGAACGACGGCTGCTGTGACATTTTGTCAGATTTCAAGGGGTAACTTCCACCAAGGCCACTTCTGAATAATTTTTCTTTACAGAAGTTTGGCTCATTTTGTTTTTTGTTTTGAACTGTTTCTTTTTTCAAACTGGTTGACAGCTGTCAGAAAGTGCTTCGAGGAAGAAGATTCCAATGTCAAAAGTGCATTTGCAAAATTCTGAAATGCCATTAGTGATTGACTTTTGCAGGTGCTGACTAAGAATCTGGGAAGTTCAAAGTTGGTCTAGGTGTCTTTGGACGCCGTTGTTCGCTTTTTCGCAAAGCTCTACTTAAGTTCAATTGAGCATTTGAAGGATTGACTAATTTGACTATAACCTTTTCATCACAGGCAAATCATAAAATCACAAAATTTTCTGCCTGAAATTGCAGGAAAATTGTCTTTCCAAAATTAGTTTTGTTTCATGAAGCAACATCAGGAATCATGACAAATGTAATAGGTTCTGAGGAAGGGTTTTTGTTGTTGTTATTTTGCATAGTACAGAACTAGGCTTAAAGGGCTGCACTTCCCATATCTATCTACAATTGAATCACGAAAGACAGCATCAAATCTAATATTTTGCACTCATCAGTCTTATAGGACAGACAGGGTGCAGTGAAGTGCACTTTTGATGCAGTATCAAATGTATGTCCAATATGGGTTGTCAGGATATTTGAATTGATTATGGTTGCCTAATTTTCCTTTTACCTTGAAGTAACTAGCACAGTAGGTGACAGATACAGTTTTATGGCGTTCCATGTTCGTCGCTATGAGCTCCTAATTACCTTCCTGCCCCACCCATTCAATCTCATCTTCCCCTTTGTTCTTTTCAGTTATTTTACACCATCAAGAAAATTACCAGTGAAATTCATATCTAAAAGGGATTTTAATTTCAAATTGTTCACCAATTTAAGGCATAGGCTTTACTTTTGAAGACAATATTGTATAGCGTGCACTTAGAACACCTAAAAATGATCCCTCTCACAAATTTTCATGGTAATGATGTAACTCCAAATGCATTTTTTATGGGACTTAAGTAGGAAGAAATTTGCATTAAATTGGACTATTTCTAACTTGATTTTTATGTCTGTGGAACATTTTGGAACAAAGTAAAATTTAGAGTATCTTTAGTATGACATTGAGACCAGGTAATATGTAGGCCTAATAAGTTTCATCCCTGCCAAATGTGGGAAAATTGGTCAAATTTGATGTTTAATATGTCATGTTTTTCATTTTTTAAATATAAGTTGCCGTTACTTTTTGAAAAATAGTCCTATTTTATTGGGAAAAAGACAGTTGTAATTTATATTAAAAAATACATATAGTAATGGTGAAAAGTTTGATCAAAACTTTCTGCCTCAAAAAAGTTGCGTCCTCATAAGGGTTGTTTCATATCTCAGTTAATGATGTTGCTTCTCCTGTGCTAGTTACTTCAATCTTTGAATATTTGTAATTCATACCTTTTTTTCATATTGTTGTGATTTATATTAAAAAAAAACACATAGTATGTATATATAATCTTTTATTGACATTCTCATATCATCACAGATACATATGTCATCAAAAATAAAATAAAACACAATGCAAACAAGAGGACTACATCACTACATCTATTCTAAAAGCTTATTAATTGTAATTTTACAGAGGCAAATTTACTTAAGTTGGTGTACAAAAAGTTTCGCACAATCATACTATTGTATATCAGAAATCCATGGATTTCTTAATATTAAATCTTAAATCATCATATTTATAACTACTTAATAATAATAGGCTGGTCCCAGTCAAATTTCATTACTAATGTAATAATGTTATTCTAGCCACCAAAGTATTATATTCTATTAAAAACAACATTGAAATTAGTATAAAAAAAAACATCATTATCATTGAAATTAGTATAAAAAGCAACATCATTATCAAAGCAACAATTTCTTTTTCAGAGCTGTGTGCACAGACTCTGAGCACCATGCAAGTGTGATCTTTGATTGGTAGTCCAAAATTTTGGCATTCAACAGCAACATAACAATTGTCACAAATTGAGGGTTTTAAAACTGTTCAGTTTGCCATGACAATGGCTTCAGGCACGCACCAGCGGTAACCGCTCTATGTACGTGCTACTGAAAGTCCTGACAGACGCTGATAGGCATTTCATGTATACAAATTCATCATTTGAGTAAGACGCTGATCAGTTCAGCAAATAGGGAGGCTCTTTATCGCTAAAAGACTTTGATAGTTTATTCATTTTGGTTTTTCTTTTATGTTACTTTTTATTCCATTATTTTGTTGAGGTAGGAGTCTAGGGCTTGTATCATTTCGGGTCTTTTATCTGACATAATTAATTTGAACTTTTGGTTGCAATCAGGATTATTATAGTCAGGTATTAGTTTGATGAGTTTACTTAAGAGCTCTGTTCTTGGGACATTATTATAATTACATGTTAAAAGGCTGTGCACTTCATCTTCTACATCACCATTGTTACATTTGTCACATTTTCTCAATTCTATAGGAATTTTAGGTATATTATGTCTACCCGTTTCAACTTATAGGTTATGGGAGTTTACTCTGAATCTGGCAATGTTGCTGTACGTTTTCTTTGAGAGATTTAGATTAAGGTAGGGTTCTAAGCAATAACTGGTCTTAAATAGTTTATATGTGCGTAACTTTGGAAATTTATCTGAGTCATTTATTGTACTGAGAATTTTAGTCTGTTCTTTAGTATACAGTTGGAATTTTACTTCCTTTATTAAAGAGTCAGGTTCAACTGATGCCCAATTTGTAATGTCAGCATCATTCATTACTTTTCCTATTTTGCTATACCAGTTTTCTTGACCGGCACTGTGAAGCTTTTCTTGGATAGACAGGCATTTGTTTAGAATATCATGACTTGGGATACTTCTCACTCTGGCCCAGTAGTTTACAGTTGCTAATTGCTGTCTTAATCTTAGAGGGAATCTACCTGTCTCTGCACACACGGCAGGTGTTGGTGTTTGTCTTCTAACGCTAAGGATGTGCTTAAGGTAGCCAATCTGTATTTTTTAAGTTTCGTTGTTTCAGTTTTACTAGACCAAAACATGCTGTTATATTCTAGAATTTGAAGGACATAACTATCGAACATTTTGATACTCAAAGGCGGCGGTATATGACCTAGTGGTTTCATGCGCCCATGTAGGGCAAATAAAGCCATTTGCGCTTGGGTGGCAATGTAATCTGGCATTTGTTTATGAATGTTTTTGTGAGCATAGTAATGGTGAAAAATTTGATCAAACTTTCTACCTCAAAAAAGTTGGATCCTCATAAGGGTTGGGATTCCCAAAGATCAGCAATTAGAGGGGTGCAGCTTAATGAGGGGTAGAATGACATACATGGTACATCAAAGAGGAGCTGCTCTCCGGGGGTCCTGAGCTATATTTGATACCATTTTCAGCTATTAAGTCATAAGAATTAGTTGTGTCATATCTCAGTTAATGATGTTTCTTCTCCTGTGCTATAGTTACTTCAAGCTTTGGCTATTTGTAATGCAAACCTTTCTATCACATTTTCATTCTATTTGAAATCAAGAAGAAACGTAAAAACTTTTAAAAAATATCAGAAAACCTTCCTGTGCTGCGTAGATGCAACAGATTAGCACATTACCGAGGTCTAGCAGAGATCCCTGGGCTAAACTTTCTACAAGTACTTTAGGCATAGATTTCCTAGTGAGTGACAGATGGAATCCTGCCAAGTGGCTGATGACATTTGTAGTTGGACATCATTATCCGAGAAAGTAACTTCTGGATGATAGGTTTCCCTCAACATTTGAGAATCATGGCAAAAACTTATCAATCGTCTGGAAAGATAAGGGTATTTTGAAAGGCTATTTGCTGAAAGATGTAGATTATTTGATACCATACACAATGTGGTGCAAATGAAAAAGTAGAAGAAATATTGGTCTGCCCAGAATCACATAGATTATGATACTAATCCTGAACCCTTCAGACATCTGTCAGTATAATATGTAAATTTCTTAAGTATTCAGTATATTTCTTTTGGATAAGAATAAAGGGTTCAACAAAAATAGGTACCCCTTTATAGACCTTAATGAACTCTCGCAGCTGTATACCTGCATGCCTCACAGTTGGACCTGGATAAGGATTCAAAGTAGCAGCTCTGTGGTGCCTAGAGGCAACTTTTCAAATTAAAAGGCATGACCAGAATTCTGTGCACCAAGTTCTGGTCAGACTGATGTTTTGTTGCATAAATTAGTTAATGTAACCTTTAGCATATGTCATAAATGCAACTTTTTGATGGTTCTACAAAGGTACAAGGTTGGAATGTTTTACAGATATTATAAATGTTGAGAAATTACTGTGGTTTCAATATGTTTTCTATCTTAAACCGCTGGCAAGCATATCTGAGATTTGCAGATGATTTCATCACTCGTGACAGAAACAGTAATTAAATGAATCTCTTTCTTGACTGAGACTGCAGCTATAATCCGCAACAAAAATTAATCAAAAGACAAATTTGATTTAGGATTTAAAAAATTTTATCAGGAAAGCAGAATGCAGCTCTAGAGTCATGAACAATGTTGAATATCAAATCTATATTCTTGTAAATGACTTTCAAATTAGTTGTCTGTGGTAAAACTGTGACACTAGTGCTTGCGCTGTGTAGCCAAAAAATATTCAAGCAAAAAGAAAAGACAATGAAGTCCAACATGTGTGTACATGTAGGCCTACACAGAACAGTACACATTTTTTGCATTAAGGCCACACATAATTGATCTTTAGCTTCTCGGATCTTCTCAAGGCACTTTTTCTAGGGTCGGTCGGTAGGACAAAAAAAAGTTTAAAATGTCAAAAAGAAATTTTTTTTTCTTTTTTCTTTTTTTTTTCGTCGGCAGAAAATCTATTGTGTCGGCGGGTCCGTGAAGCTAAGAATCAATTATGTGTGGCCTAAAATAGAGAAAAAAAGCATGCAAGTTGGAAAAATTGGTTGTCAACAGCTTAACCTATGCAAAACAAATCTGTTTGAAGTTCTGTTTACATCTGCCATCAAAGAGATAATCTTCCACAATTGAATCATTCAGCTTCCTCTTCTGTGAATGGCAGCCGCCGATTCCTTGCATTACCAAGAGAGGTCAATGTGACAGTTATGCTTTACTTTTTCTCATCATCCTCATTGATATTCCTCTCAGTCCAGTCAACCTCAATATAGTGCCCCACTTCCTTGAAGTTCCCTCTTCCTGCATTAAAAGCATATTTCCCTCTAAGGGCCACTAGATTGATGGTCTTGGTGTCACGCTGCCATTATATCACAATTCATCAAAGTGGTCTCAGCCTTATTTGGGTTAGATGACGTTGCCTACCTTGTATTCAGAATAAGCAAAGGCTTATACACCATTACCCTTTACAACAAGTTGGAATAAGTAGTTGGTTTTCCGTTCTGACCATGCTGATGAACAGTTTAATTTATCTCAACACAATTTTCAAACTCCTTCATTCTGCCAGTTCCTTAATAAATGACCCTGTCTATGTGAGCACTCCCTACTCCAGTCATTTAAAATATTCATGACCACTACAGCAGCTTAACTGGTGGATGTAGAGGACTGCAAAATGACTGAAAATGGTCAAATTGGACTGCGAACACCTTAGTCCTTTGACACAATAGATAGTTTGAAGGGGAGAATGTCAGTAGATTTTCTAATTTAGGAAGAAAACTTTATACTAATGTATTCCATGTACAACTAATACACATGTCTGCGAAAAATGGCTTGATACTGATGCAATTGTCTTAACTGTTGGAACTAGACACTCATTGAAGGCACTTTAAAAAAAGTAATCAATGTAATTCAAAGTGACATAGGTATGATTATGTGAGATATATTAGCGCACACTTCAGTGTTTATTTATGTCAGATATGATAACCCACATTTCAGTGACTGTTATTCGGTTTTATCTTGGTACTCACAGGTTTGCTTCCAATATTGCAGTAAATTGTGACATGGGCTGGATAAGTTGTGAAACCAAAAGGCATATCCAGATATTGAGGTTTTGGAATAGGTTGGTGACCATGAGTGATAATTGCCTGACAAAAAAATTTTCTTATGGGACTACTGTGAAAGAAGACAGGCTGGAAGTTGGAATAGCGACGTTTTCAAAATTTTTGAAAAAATTGAAAAATTAGATGCATATCACAATATGTTGGCTGTTCGCATAAACGAAGCAAAAGAAATTTTGAGTAGACTTGAAAAACAAGCTTGGTCCAGTAATATTGAACAGCTGCCAAAGCTCCGTTTTTACAAAAGATTTAATTTTCACCATGAGTGTGACCCATATGTATATAAGGTACATGATCGCGCTCATCGCTCAGTTCTTGCCCAACTGCGAAGTGGTATACTACCTTTAAAGGTGGAAACAGGGCGATTTACCCAAATACCTTTAGAGTTCAGATTATGCATCTTTTGTAACCTAAATGACATTGAGGATGAGGTGCATTTTATATTTAAATGTTATCTATATGATGACATTCGGCAGAGGTTTTTCGATAAATTAGGACAATTCCATCCTGATTGGCAAGATCTAAATGTTAATCAAAAGATGTTACTTCTGTCTAAGGAATTTGTAAAAGACACTGCAGAGTTTGTTTACCAGTGTTACATGAAACGTAAGCAAGTTTGCTATAACTAACTAGGCTCGGGAAAAGAGTATACTCGCCCCAGTGTGTGGATCTCATCCAAGTTACAATTCATGATATTGAAATGTGTGCGCCTCAGTATGTGAATCTCATCAAAAAAAGCTCTCTATGAAATCTACTCTGGCGCAGCATGTGATTTTCATCTAAGTGTTGAGTCTATAAAAGATGTTTGGTGTATTGTGGTTATCTCATCAAATTAGTGTCGTCAAAGCATATATTTCCTTTCCATATATGAAACGTCGAAGTTGTTGCCATTAACTTGAGTGAGCGTGTCATCCATTGTAGGTAAAGTAACTCATTCAATATACATAAAATGTGTCAATTAGTCTAAATTAATATGCTGTTCTTTTTTTAAAATTGTAAAAGGGAATTGACTATGGTGTGTCATTCAACATTTTCATTTTATGTTGCCTTTTCTGTTTTTCCTTGGGTTTGCTCTTATTTGATATTTGATGACTAAGATTCTGTGTTGTGTTCATTAACTTTTATTTTCTATTGTTTATTTGTTGTATTTGTTGTTGTTGATGTATTGGATAATCTTTTTTAGTTAGACTCATAGTGACATATGAACCCAGGTTGGGTTTGGGTGTGTTGATTTGATTTTTTATTTTGAATTTGTTGTAAATGTACACACATGTCACTTAAATAAAAAATACCATACCATACCATATATAATTTTTATTCTACTATTTGTCATGTCGAAGTGTTATTGTATTTTGTTTACCAATACATTTCAATTTTAATTATTATAGAATAATTTATTCTAAATTGCCAGACATTTTGCAATACAATTGGTACATTTGAGAACAGATAAGCTTTGAAGAAACTACGGATCCCATTCCAACAACAGCGATTTCATTAATTTTATTCTACAACTACAATGCGAAAAGTAAAACTAGTAAAAACTTCCAGACACAGGCTAGGTTACTTATCAAAATTAGGAGGTTTTATGAAGAAGACCATTGATGTTCTCTATATTTAACAGTGAGTTCATTCATGATCTCCAGCTTGAGGCACCTTAATAAATTCCACAATTGAAATTTTAAGTTGATTAACTGTCACACCAGAGTGTTAAGAACGAAACTGATGAAAGATGCGGAAGTATCTTTCATCTTCAAGGTTACTTTAGGTAGTCATGTTGATTATGAGATCCTATTGTAAACATCTCAGTAGGATGTTATTTCAAAGAGACCTTTATAAACTACTGTCACTTAAACATCTCTTTTTGATTGTACAATGTAGTAAGTCTGGCCTAGACATTTGTGAGAGGCAGCACATAAAATTTGGCATGTTGATGAATTTCAGGCAAACTCTTCATAATAATTATGACAGTTCAGTAAGTCAGAGTATGTCTAAGCATAAAGTTTCAGAAACTATAATAATTTGTATAGTATGAACCAAAAATTGTTTAGGGGGCCCCGTGTCTCTGAATAATATACATTGAGGAGTTGTGGACATTTTTACTCCACTGTCCTTCCTTTCAACCCTTTGTGGTTTTCACGGAGATAAAGGCAGAAAATTGTTTGGTTACTTGATTTGACCCCTGCAAGACAAATCTGTTTGAAGTCCAAGTGACATTTCAGATCAAAGAAGTAATCCTCCTTGATTGACTCATTCAGTTTCCTCTTCTGTGAATGGCAGCTATTTCCTTGGTCTGAAAGGGGAGGTCACACCGAGAGACTGGACGGCAAAGCCAAAGGATACTTGCACCTCTGCATCTGCTATGCCAATAAATCTTTAAGACAGTGACTGTTATATAAGTACTCTTGTTGTGAAAACTGCCCAATTTTCAGGAATACGGTTATTTGCTTTAAGCTGTGTTAGTTCCATGCCATCATTTGCTATGACCTGCTAATTAATTGACACCAAACCGACATTCAAATGAATCACACAAATTTTTAACTTGCATCAATCAAGGTCGGTAGCACAGTATTGGACTCTGCAAATGATTAGAGCAAACAATTGCACTAGTTTAGCTTTGAATTCCAATGCAGTTACTTACAATGCAGTTACTTACACCGCATCTGACGAAATTACGCAAGTAGCTTATTTTGCAGTCGTACAAAAACTTTTGGGCCCAACAATATATCCTTTTCATGTATTCACAGGATTGGACTGAGAAATATTCCGTGTGACTTTCATAAAGTTTCGTTCAGGCAAAGTTGACTTACGCCATGTATTGAAATATCTTGGCAAAAGCAATATAGTGTGTGAAGAAAGACACTAAGAAAGTCTAATTTTCGAATAATTGTGCTCAAATCATTAGCGTTACATCATTTGGCTACTATTCGCATCAACAAATTTTGCTTACTTTCTGTCACTGCCAAGCAATATGCATAATTTTCCACCATTGGAGTAACATTGATTTTGCTTCTTTTTTTTTTTTAATTTATGCTCCCCAAAACCTCAAAATGGTTCCAATCGTTTGAAACATGTTCCTTGCAGTCACCTCATTCTGTCTAATTAGCTGCATGAAAAGGAAACCGAAGTAACATCTCTTACTTTGAAATGGCTAGCAATCAAAAATTATTTCTGTGACCTGCCATTGGAATTGCATTGCGTCTGCAATGTGCAGTTCCTTATTCAACAGTTTGTCATTTTCCATTGCACAATTTATCTCTCAGTTTAACTGAACTTAATTGATATCAGATGGTCACTTTTGGCGGCATTTTTAAAAGGATCAGAACTTTTTTTGGATTTTGGAGGGCATAAATTTGAAAAAAATATGCAAAATCAATGGTATTCCTATAGTGGCAATTTATGCATATGACTTGGCAGTGACACCAAGTAAGCAGATTTTTTTTTATGGAAATAGTAGCTAAATGATGTAACGCTAATGATTTGAGCACAATTATTTGAAAATTAGACTTTTGTGCTGTCCTTCCACTTACCATGTTGCTTTTGCATAATTTCGTCAGACACAAAAATATTTGAATATGTGGCATAAGTCAGCTTTGCCTGAACGAAACTTTATGAAAGTCACATGGAATATTTCCCAGCTTAATCCAATGACTATTAGAAAAGGATACACTGCTGGATCAAAAAGTTTTTGTGCTACTGGGAAATAACCCACTTGCATAATTTCGTCTGATGCGGTGTACTGCCATATAATCATTCGAAATTTATTAGACTTTTAGAAATGGATCATCTCGACGTAGCCGAAGCCTTGAATTTATGATATTTCCCTGCCAACATCATCGACCCCATTCTCCGTCCACCATTAAAAGCATATTTCACTCTGCGGGTTCAAATTGATAGTCTCGGAGTTTGACTGTCATCCTATCGCAATACATCAAACTGGTCTCAGCTAATTTGGTCAACTGATGTTTCATATCAGTAAAAGGTCTTTCTTCATCAGTGCCAATTCACAAAAGTGCATGTTATGTACCTCTTAAGCTTTTCTCAGTCTCGTCGAAAAATGAAGTTTCCGGGACTAGTCTTATTCTTTCAAATGTGGTGCATGATGCGAGTCAGAATTTTCTACATGGCACCAAACCATCATGTTTTATAATCACTTTAATGGATTTCCTCTGTTTGCTAATGGTTGCTTTGTTAGACTATTTTTCTCATACCGCATCCTATGATGATTGTCTCATACTTTATGACCTTCAAATGCATAAATCAATTAAGTGGTTTCCCAATACCAATGGTGTTTTAATTAATTCTATTATCGCTAAGACAGAATATGCTTTTGCCTGTGATTAATTCCAATTCATTGTTTAAGATGAAGTCTTCGAGAACAACCATATTTCCGTTGGTCAATAAACACTTCCATTCAGCATTTGTACAATCTAGAATTCATGCAATTGATTAGTCTGATTTCCCATTAATGGATTGTAATGGATAGGAGATATATTCGTGAGATAGGGTGCTTAATGAAGAATTTGTCTGTTTTAATAGGACTCAGATTATGATTTTCCATTTGTGCTGCTTCAAGAATGTCAATCACCAAAACTATCAGATAGCTTTAATTCCTAGCCATTGTCCGCATTTTAACATCCCAGGTATTTTTCCTGTTGCTTTGACTGAATAATCTAGGCCTACAGGAAAATCCCTCAGCTATGACAGACAAATCGAAACAGGACACTTTATTAGGCTGATATGAATAAAGATTTATTTGAAAAGCAAAATACTTCTGGAAACTTGTGGAACAAGGAAAATGGCAGAAAATACAAAAACATTACAACGAATGGTCCACATCCATAACTTAATTAGCAGATTTTCAATATAAGCCAGGGGGTTGGCTTACTAAGTGGTAGCATGCTGCCAATTGCTGGATCATCAGTTTGAATCAAGCTCTTGTCTACATGTATGTGGGATGGCAGTTTCAATCATTTGTCGCCTCATTGTTGTGTCCTCCTCCAATCAATTAGCCTATAAATTGCATAAATATCGGACATAAAACCCCAATCAGCCATTAATCCATCCATCACAATGTCTATCATTATCAAAATTGTAGCAAGAAGACCAATTCCATCAGCATGCCATGTCTCCTTGTAGACCTAACATGTGTCTTGCAGTCTGGTGACTTTTCAAATTAAATTTTTGTATGTTTCGGCATTAGCTGTTGCCCTTAATATTATGCATCTTTCGAAAGGAATAAATCAAATGTCCATTGTTAGGATTTTCTGGCACAACAGCATATCATCTCTAGATATTTGGAAATTCATTTAATTTATGGTATACCTCACTCCAGAGGCAATTTGATTAAGTTTTGGGAATATATCATTTCAGACTTCGCATCTTAAGTATTGTCAAACATTCTTACATTAGGAAAATATGGGAACTAATATTCAGATAAAGAGTTTTTTCTTTTCCTCCCTCGAGAAATGTATTATGTCTCACTTTGATATGACGTGGATTCTCCGAAGGACATTCATTATCCAAATTGTTAAATCCCAGCAAACTTTGTCTTGGAAGAGTCTCTGTGAATGGAGTACATGATTTTGCAATATCAGAATGAGAGAGTTGACAAACTCAGTTAAGTCATTTGCTAGATTTTCTCTCACTCAGGATACAATCATCACTGATGTTTACATAAAGCAATATTCCATATTGTAATCAGTGTTGTAGATGAAGAGAGTAATCATATCTGACAAGTCATTTCCCTCTGCTTATATGGCACTTCCATTCAACATTTACACCACTCAAGAAATAATGCATTTCTGTCCGAATGATTTCTGATAATGGATTGTGACGAATATGAGATAAATGTGAGCCATGGTTTGCCTAATGGGATGTTCCAGATACAACACCTACCATATCTCAATTAGCGGCTGAGGCGAGACATTTTTCAGTTCAGTTGCAGTATATGTCTGGCTTGTAGAGATATCGCACTACATTTTTAATGAAAAATAATATTAGCGATAATCTTTCTTTCTGTCATGATTTGAATAAAGATTATTCTTAGAATTATTGCGTATTTATGCTACAAGCCTACATTTCCTCTTTATGAAAAATTATTGTAGATTAGTGATGAGAACATACTATTCATTAGCATTCACTGTTCGGAAAGCATGCATCCAGTACAAATAAATTAGCTGCTACAAGTATTTCACAGCTTAGAACAGCTAAGATCTTTAATTTGATTGGATAAAATTCTTCTAAAGTAGCTGAATAATAATTTATACATTTAAGCCCCATTTAGTATTTTGGCACCAGACAAATGATTCCCAACACGAGGGAATAGACTATGTGTTCATTCATAATATTGAGGCCATCAATAATACCATTGCTATCTCTAAATCCTGAGATAGTGACAAAGGCATGACTCATCTTTCTGGTCATTGAACCTCATTATTTTACATTTGAACCCTCTATTCCAGATATTGATAAGTTGACACACTAACCCTAAGGCAGATGAAATTTAATTGTCTGTCCCAGTAATCTAAACAAATTATTGTAGTGGCACAGGAGGTAACTCGATCATTGGAGACAGAGTTATAATACTGAAGTAAGTCTACAACAGGAACATTTTTGGAGATCTTTGTTTGCCAGTGCAATTTGTGTTCCCATGTCAGATTATATTTCATATTACATAAATGACATTTTATGGAAGAGTTGAACTGATATTTTCCACTCATGTAGAAAGATCCTTTAATTTTGACTAGAATTGAAATTGTATGTATGGTTTTTCTATACTTGAATATCAAAAACATTTTACTTTTATTGTGTGGTGTGGGAGTGGAATCCTCTCCCTGATTGCATTAAACATAACAGTTCATTACCACGGCCATTTCTTGCTTTCTTCTTGTAGTCTTTCAGTTGAGATTACGAAATTTCGCACTGTTCTCGACATTTGATTATGTGTCTGGGAATAAGGATATTTCCGGAATGCTCATCTGGTAGTCATATACAGTCTCCATTTGACAAGTAAGCACCTGACAAGATTGGTCTACATTCAGTCATGACAACACAGTAGATGAAAAACCAAGGCTACCATGTATACAGAATTTGTGTCAAGATGTGAAAACACTTTCTGACAGCTGTCATCAACTTAGAAAGACAGGCACAGAAAATGAAACGGTCAACTTCAAACATGAAGGTAAGCTATACTTTGAAGCTTTGCTTAGTTGACAGTTGCCATTCCATTGGTATTGAGGGTGTAAACAGTGATAACAATGTTACCATTTTCTCTGAATACAAAGTGCGTAAATGTTTAAATTGTCTTGGTTTCATAAAACTATGCCTTTCCCTGCCAAGATTGACAACTACACATATCTCCTGTTGGAGCCAATTTCTGTTTAGAAATGCTCTTTGATGATTATTTTACAGAACACCGGAGGAACACTGTTTTAATATGTATGTTGACACACAATATAGTATATAGGTGGTGCAACATCAGGGTTGTGAGGACCAGTCTTGAAGACTCAGTTACTGAATACAATTACATGGGTCAAGGCAGAAGCTCAAGACACGGTTCATGTAAATTAGGATAAATTTCATTAGCTAGGCAAGTAATATTAGCAGTGACATCAAGGGAGTCACCGTCTTGGAGCAACTGTTAATAGTAAATTGTGGATGTGAATAATGTTCCTTGCTTGGTGTGAATATAAATAATCTGAATTTGAGAAAACAGTAATCTGAATAACATCTGCCCTTATAATTAAGAACATTCATTAACAGGTTGGATGCCAGATTCATCCACTACAAACGTAATGAGCTGTTATATGGTAAGCATTCTTTTGGGGAGCAGATCAATGCCATGAAAATAAACGAAATATGTAAAGGACTGACCCATTCACAAATATATATAACATAACAGGTTGACTGATCACATTGCTTTGAAATCAAGACTATTCAAGAGGCTATACTTTTGGTCATCATTACACAGCACCTTAATCATCATCAATCCACCTATCAGTCAAGTCAACCCTGATGTAGAGACCACTAGAGCCTGACTTCCTGTTTCCTGCATTACAAACATGTTCCCCTCTCAATGCTCAGAAATGATGGGCTCATTGTCAAAGAGGCAGTAAATTATATTGTAGTATGCATCAAGGTTGTGAGAGCCAGCCATCGAGTGGTACATGCAGCAGATGCGAATTAGAGCACGTACAAATTTATTAAAACAATATCATGTTATTATTTTTTTGTGAAGTGCCAGGATGAGGGCAGTTCCAATATGGCGGATTTGGTTGCTTTACTTGTCGGAGTCTCATGTCCCTTCCAGGGATTTCTATGGGTAAGACTACCTGTCAGTCCAGTCATGCGAAAATTCTTTAAGACATCATTCATGGAAGCAATATTCCAATTAATGCCAGACTTAAACGGCATAGAATGAATGAATAATTGCCTCAACCTTAGATTTCTGGAATTCCAAATCAAAACATCAAAGCAAAAAAATCAAATCCACAGAAGAGAAGACTTTTTCCAGCAAGCAAGAAAAGGACATCTAATTGAATAACGTCTCTATTAAAATCAATCTCTTTTATTTCAAGGCTCACATACTCCTGGTCATGTAATTACTACAAACTACCACACGTTTTTAAATATACAGTGTATTACAATTGATCCAACACAACATGCAATTGAATTCGAAGCCTGAGATCTGCTGAAGTGTGAATAAATGGATCAAGCAGCAGTTTGAAATACTTGGTCTGTACACACAGGAATCAATTGGTTTAAAGCCTTACATGATCCAAAAAAAAATTGAAAAATGAGAAATCCTCAACACCATTGTGTTCAAGTGTATTGTTTGTACAATATTTAAACCAAAATTTGACATATTTCTTTATTATCTAGTTATAGAATGTCAGACATACGTAGATACATTGTGGAGTAGCTCTGTCCAGATACTTATTCCAAAAAAATAACATGTCTTGCGACATTATTTATCAAGGTAACTCATCCCGGAAAACACTTCCTCATGTGCCACCAGATTACTTGAGTGAGATCACTCTCTGCACAATGCTGCCTTTTCATCTGTATCCTACATTTACCTTAACCTATCATTAATATTAAAGAAATATTAGAACAAGAAAAGAGAAGACAGCACATTTTAAAGCTTCCAAAGGTCTTGATCGCCAAGGCCTTGTTTTAAAGGAAAACATATAACTTAACCGTCTCACAAGAGAGACTAGTCTCATGACAGAACGACGTCAGATGTGACACTTCATCGGTCAGATTTCAGGGAGTAACTTTCAGCAGAGGCCACTTCTGAATAATTTATCTTTACAGAAGTTTGGCTCATTTTATTTTGTGTTTGCTTTTTGAAAACTGGTTGACAGCTGTAAAAAGTGCTTTGAGGAAGAAAATTCTAATGTCAAAAGTGCATTTCCAAAATTCTGAAATGCCATTAGTGATCGACCTTGGCAGGTGCTGACTAAGAATCTGGAGAGTTCAAGGTTGGTCTAGGACTATGGACTCAGTTGTTTATTTTTTCACAAATAACAACTTAAGATCAAAGATGTAATTGAAAGAATAAATGAAACATTTAGTCTATTTAACTTATATTTTTATACTCTAACTGCATAATTACAAACTGAAGAAGTGATAGATCTGTCGAGATATTTACGTAAATTTACTTCTAGATTTTGTAAAGGATAATCGTTCTTTTAGATTGTCAGGGTGACATTTTCTACTAATACTCAAGGCCGAAATTTCCTATTGAGTGACAGATGGAATACTGTGAAGTGACTGATGACATTTTCAAGGAAAGTAACTTCCTCTGGGTGAAAGGTTTCCTTCAAAATTTATCAGTGGTATGGAAAGATAAGGCTGTTTTTATAAGGCTACTCTTGGAATATATTGCTTATTTGATAGTGGTACAGAAAGTGGTGCAAATCAAAACGTTAATGGTTGTAGTGAAAATATTGGTCTACCCGGACATAGATGAATAATGAATATGACATTATACCAATGTATAATAATACACAAATTCATCAGCAGAATATGAACTTTTCCCTTAAGTATTTAGTTATTTCGTGCACATAAAACCAAGTTGAATTTGTGTGTGCAACACAGTGTTGGAGACAAACAGGCAATTAAACTAAATGGTTCATGTGCATTGGTTCCCATCCAATGGATATATCTTACACATTTTCTTTTTTATGATTTAATTCTTTCTGCTGTCAGGCATCTCAGGCATTCGCAGTTATGATTTTGTGATTTTTGACAGCAACAGTAATTACATTAATTTCTTTCCAGACTAAGTTTGCAACTATAATCTGTAGCAAAAATTAATCAGAACTTTCAGATGGAGAAAGAACAAGATTACTGATTTGGAAAATTTAATCAAGAAGGCGGAGTGTAGAAAGTCATGCAAAATAGTGAATATCAAATCTATATTCTTGAAAATTACTATAGAACTAGTTTCCTGAAGCAACAAACAACTCACACTGGTGCTTGTGCAGCCTGGCAAAATAAATGTAAAGCAAAAGGTAATGACATTCAAGTCCTTTTTGCATACATGGATTTACGAAAAGTTGCATATAATTTGCGGTTATCCTAAACGAGAAAATAGGAAATGTCATTGGCAAGAAAAGCCACACCATTCGTGATCTCACTGAATCTGACAAAGTGACAATGTCAATTGGCAAATGGATGGAACGAACCAAGGGAAGTATGGTAGAATACATCGACTAGTGTGATGCCGTCATTATCTCAGGCAGAGCTGACCAGGTCAGGCTTGCTGCACACCGAGTAGACAAATTGACCAGTGACTCAACCCCCACTCCTGAACCCACTGTCAAAAAATTCAAGTTCTGATGGCCAGGGTCGCAGGAACAAACTTTCAAGCCAAAACGATACCGATCTCTTTATTTGTACCAATCTATCAATAAAATTGCAAGCAAAACAAATCGATTTGTCTGTTACCTCTACCACCCCACGAAACACCCTCCCTTCTGGCAAATGATGTTGCTAAATTATTCGACGAAAAAATTGAAACCATTAGGTCAAAAATGAGTGAGAACAATGATGTACCAAACGACGATACATTCTTAGCGAATGAAATGGGCACATTTACCAAATTAACCATGGAAGAAGTTAAAAAACTCATCCATGCTATGCCTAGCAAACACTGGAAAACTTGACCCTCTACCAACTTTGCTCCTCAAAGACAGCCTGACAGAAATACTTCCGCTTATCACCGAAATTGTCAACAAATCACTCCAATCTGGGGAAATGCCATCAAGCCTAAAGCATGCCATCATCAGACCACTCCTCAAAAAACCGAACCTAGAACTCACCTTTTGACACCATTGATCACAATATCTTACTCAGTAGACTTGAAAACATGTATGGTATCAAGGATACTGCTCTAAGCTGGTTCAAATCTTACCTCCACGACCGCTCATCATCTGTTGTGATAGATCAAAACGTTTCAAACAGAGTAACACTAAAATATGGTGTGCCACAGGGATCGAAACTGGGGCCAATACTATTCAAATCCTACATAGCTCCAGTGAGCCAAATTGCTCAACAATTTGCGATTGAGGACCATAAATATGCCGATGACCAACAGCTAGTGCTCTCTTTCAAACCAAACCCTTGCTCCAACCAAATTGACGCAACCAGCAAAATGGAGAACTGTATCGCCGCCATCAGACCCTTCTTCTGGACAACAAACCGTGTTGCAATAGCGAAAAAACTGAATTGCTTCTAATTTCTTCACAAGGAAACCAAAAGAAACTCTGCATAGAGTCCATTGAAATTGATGGTGTCGATGTAATAAATCAAGACAATGTTAGAAACCTCGGCATAATATTTGACAGTCACATGACAATGGATAAACAAATCAACAAAATGTGTCGAAATGCCTACTTTAACATCCGCAACGTTTCTCGACTACGCAAAAGTCTCACCAAAGATGACACGAAAACCCTAGTCAATGCCCTGGTCACCCCCCACCTCGCTTATGGAAATGCCATGGCACATCAAAACGCCTGATAAATAAACTCCAGACTGCCGAAAACTCTGCTGTAAGACTCATCATGAAACTAAGAAAATATGACCACATCACCGAACATCGCAAAAATCTTCACTGGCTGCCAATTCCAGCAAGAATTGACTACAAAATTCTATTGAATGTATGGAAGGCCCTCAACAACATGGCCTCATGCTACATTAAAGCCCTACTCAAAGCCAGGACTTCATCACACAACCTAAGAAACCATTGTTCCAAATACTTAGAGGTCCCACAACTCATAAATCAGACAAACTTGGGAACTAGAGCCTTTGCAAGAGTGGGCCCAAACCTCTGGAATAAACTACTGGTGTCCATTCGAAATCAGGCAACTGTTGACGGGTTTAAACGAAACCTAAAAACGCATCTGTTTAGAATCCACTACACTTAACCAATCCAGCGCCGATGAGCAAAATTAAATTTTGGATTTGAGCGCTCTGTAAATTCCTATTATTATTATAATTATTATAATTACTACATAGGCAATTGACCCTTGAATAATTATGCCTTTCTTTGAAAAATGTTACTTTTTTTAATCTATTTCCTTCTAAAAATGAGCATTTCCAAGCTCTGTTTCTTTCCTTGATCTAAAAATAATTAATTTGCTGGGCAACTTGTCAGGTGACAGAACACGACGAAAGCACTTGAAATTGTCTGTACGATTTGTCAATTATATCATATATTTAGAAAATGTTGTGCTTATGCACATCAGACCAAGCAATGAAATGAACCTTTTTTCTTGAAATAATTTATGTTTACATGAATATTCTTCTTTAAGATAGGGTTTATATTGTATTTATCAAACAACTTGTAAGCCTATGTTTTTAACTGACAACTATGTTAGTAACGTCTATTTTAGTTTATGTTGACGTCCCAGGTGGAATCATGGCGTTATGTTGTGGTGGTTGCCATGACGTCACCAGAGATGTCATGTGATGTGAACTGTTAGATTTTAAGATTGAAGATGAAAGATTGAATGAATACAACATTTGTTATGGAACATGGTACCAATAAATGGAACTTTTATAATCACTAAGAAGTCTTCATGTTTTGTCCGTAACAAAATTGGGGGCTCGTCCTAAGCCATAATATATATTATCTACGCAATGGAAATTTCGACATTTTTAGAAGACTTCTTGGCCGAGGCAACTATAGAGAAATTGACGATTCTCAAAAAATCGGAACTGCTTGCCTTAGCAAATCATTATGAATTGGAAGTTCGGGCTTCAATGCGAAAAGCCAACATACTCGAGGTTCTCATTTTGCACTTTTTCGATGAAGTGATTTTAGATGATGACCCTTTGGATTCCATACCCGAAAAATTGAAATTTGATAGGGAGTCGGCGGATCGTATTAAATGTATGGAAATTCGTCTCCGCCAAATAGAAGTCGATGCTGATCTCCGACGTCAGGAATTACAGTTAAAAGAGAGAACTTCCCTTTCGTTTGATGTAACAAAGCATATTCGTATGGTACCCGCATTCCAAGATGATGATATTGAAAAATATTTTGACTGCTTCGAAAGGGTCGCAACTTCACTTCAATGGCCAGAAGATAAGTGGACTTTACTACTACAGAGTGTACTTACTGGCAGGGCCCAGAAAGTCTACATTTCCATGAATTCTACCGATGCTCTAGATTATGCAAAGGTCAAACAGATTGTTCTACAAGCGTATGAATTGGTTCCTGAGGCTTACCGCCAAAAATTTCGGAGTCTCCATAAAAGGAACATCCATACCAATGTAGAATTTGCAAAGGATCAGGAAATTTTATTTGATCGCTGGTGTTCTGCTGAGAAGGTTTCTACACTGGATAACTTGCGAGAATTGTTGCTCATAGAACAATTCATGAATTGTTTGCCTGAAAATATCAATATTTATATTAGTGAAAGACAACCTGCTACATTGCGAGATGCTGCCATACTAGCTGACAAGTTTGATCTCACTCATAATAAAATAAAATTTTCGTCCAAGACTGCTACATACGAAAAACTGAGTGCTAATTCGCCTTCTGCGTGTTCTGATACCTTCAGGCTGGATACAACTCCAAAATCCATTTCAAAAGATCACAAAAGATCGAGTGATATCTTTTGTTCTTATTGCAAGATGAGAGGCCACTTTGTTTCTGAATGCTTCAATCTACAGAAAGAAAATGACATCGTTTCTTCCCAACCTGTGGCTCTCTGTGTCAGTTCGCCTCTTTCTTCAAACGTTTTAAGAGAAGAAGACCTCATTAACGGCCAAGAAATTGTAGAACATAGTCCACCAAACGACGACGATTTCACAACAGAGATAAAACATGAAAGTTTTAAAACAATGAAAATTTACAGTCATTCAGACGAAGAAGATGAGGAAGATCAAATTATTAAAATGAGAAAAATATCTTACAGAAGCCGAGAAACCAGAAGACCTGGATTTCGAAAATTATGACAATGTCTTTACAGATATAAAACTAAGTGATGATGTGGTTTTTATTTCTGATAATGAAGATAAAATACGGAAAGCGTGGAAAACATGGAAAACACGGTAAATACAGACTTCTTGGAAAATTCAGAGAACACAGAATTCTTGGAAAATTCGGAAAATTTTGCAACATGCAAGGCGCAATCGGTTGAAATGCTTGAAAAATGCCTGGCTCCGAGGCAACAAACTCAAAGACAATCCGAATTGGTCTTTGTTAAGTTCTTGCGAGCCAACAGACAAGTGTTGAAGGGTCGTGTGGCCAGCAGAACTAAAGTTAGAAAGGATATCAAGAAAGTCCACAAGAAAAACAGGTTCAAAATCTTGAAGTTTCTGTCATGGTTAAACCAGCAAAAGAAGATATTTGACCCTGGAGGTCCTGTGACTCTATCCCACCTTTTTTTTTCGGGGGGGGGGGGAGAAGGAGTTTGGATTTAATATAAAAATAATTAGCTTATTTATTGTGTAAAATTACTTTATGAATAATTTTGTTTTGATAATTATTATTGTTATTTTACTATATTTGAAATGTTAAATTTTAAATTCTAAATTTCCCATTGTGTTTGCTGTACATTGTTGCTTGGTATTATTTTACTTAGATATTCTACCATTGAAAAGGAAGCACTTGCATTGTTATCGGCTTTACAACACTTTGAAATATATATGTATACTGTATTCACTGATCACAATCCACTCACATTTATCCGTAAAAATTCCTGTAAAAATCAAAGACTACTAAGATGGAGTTTGACACTGCTAGAATTTAATATTCAGAATAATCATATCAAAGGCAAAGATAATGTTTTAGCAGATGCTGTATCATGATTGTAACTTCATTGTGTTAAGTTTTTATTTTTATTTGTTATTTTCATTTTAATATTCTTATTTTATTATATAATTTTATCAACAAACTTTGTAACTAATCTCTATTTTGTTAATATTGTTAAGATCAAATTTTGTCTCAAAATTTTCTTAAAAGAGGGGCATGTTAGTAACGTCTATTTTAGTTTATGTTGACGTCCCCAGGTGGAATCATGGCGTTATGTTGTGGTGGTTGCCATGACGTCACCAGAGATGTCATGTGATGTGAACTGTTAGATTTTGAGATTGAAGATGAAAGATTGAATGAATACAACATTTGTTATGGAACATGATACCAATAAATGGAACTTTTATAATCACTAAGAAGTCTTCATGTTTCGTCCGTAACAAAATCAATTGATATAATTTTATATATTTCTTTTTTTGCGTTGACACATGGGGAAGAGTGGGGCCAGTTGAACCAACTTTTAGAAATTGCTCTCCTGTGTACGTTCCTTTACAGATTACAAGGTGAAAAAAGATGGAAAAGGTTGTTTAAAAAGTTGTCTAAACATCGCAACTTTAGGTTTTGGTGTATATCTTACCACGGCCAGCATATGAGCCTCCAAAAAATGTCTAAAAAGTGGTTAAACTGGCCCCAGTGGCCCCACCCTTGGGGCCAGTTGAACCATTGCAAGGATGATGGGTAAATTGTAGGACTGCAGACCTTTATTTTTGCTAACATGTTTAGCTAGGACCATGGCATGTTTAGGTTAATTTGACTTGTCTCACACATTTCTTTCTGTTCAACTGGCCTACCGGTTTAACTGGCCTACCGGTTCAACTGGTCCCACTCTTCCCTACTCATCCAGCCTGGTTCCATTCTGTCATCTGGTAAATTTAGATGTACATGTGAATGTTAGAAGTGCCTGGATTTTCGAAACTTTCTGGGGTTCAGAAACCTTCAAGCACAAGTATGAAACACTTAGGTTAAATCACTCGTATTCCCTCATCTTTTAGTCATTAATGAGATAAAAGTATAGAAGAAGGAAAAATTGATTGTTACCAGCTTGACCTATGCAAAATAAATCTGAAGTTCTACCGACATCTTCTGCTTCCTTGTCATGCTAGGAGAGGTCAGACTGGGTGATGTAACTTACTTTTTCTGCTGCTTTAGGAACATATTTTATGCAGAAAAATGGAAATTGTTGGACGTTATCTATTACCCATTGAAAGAAATAACATTCACTGCAAAACAGTTGTCTGTGAGTATGTATCATACAAACTTACAACATCAGTGTATAGCAGTAGCAAGTTCATGAAATAATTATAATATTACACACCTTTTGGAATTATGCAATACTGCAACAAAAGTTAGTCGAAAAATAAGGGTTAATATGATTGAGAGAGTGTAGGAAATTATACCATGATCAAGAAACAAATTGCAGTGGTTCGTTTTGGAATACATCTTATAACATAGAGTGTATCAAAGTGTTTGTGAAGGATCATTCTTTGTAAGCCCAAGCCTCCACTTCTAGCCCATTGCCCTCTCATCATCATCATTGATCTTCCTCTCAGTCCAGTCAACCTTGATATAGAGCCCCACTTCCTTCTTCCTGCATTAAAAGCATACTTCCCTCAAAGGGCCACTAGATTGATGGGCTTGGTGTCAGCCTGCCATTATATCACAATACATCAAAGTCAGCCTTATTTGGGTCAAATGATGTTGCCTTCCTTGTATTCAGAATAAGCAAGGGCTTAAACACCATCACCCAGTACAACAAATTGGAATAAGTTGTTGGTTTTCCGTTCTGACCATATTGATTAAACTTCAAACAGTTTAAGTTATTTTAACACCATTTTCAAACTTCTCCATTCTGCTTGTTCCTTGATAAATGACCCTGTCCATGTCAGCATTTCCTACTCAAGTCACCTAAAATATTAATGACCGCTACTGCAGCTTAACTGGTTGATGTAGACGGCTGCGAAACGACTGAAAATGGTCAAATTGAACTGCTAACTCCTCAGTCCATTCACACAGTAGATAGTTTGAAGGGGAGATGTCAGTAGATTTACTAATTTTAGAAGAAAACCTTATACTAATGTATTCCATGTACAACTAACGCAGATTTCTGAGAAAATTAATTCATTTGCTGTTTAAATGGCTTATACTGGTGCAATTGTATTAACTTTCGAATCTAGAAGATCATTGAAGGCACTTAAAAACGTAATCGAAGTAATTTAAGGTGATTCTAGTTTGATTATGTCAGCAATACAATAATTTTTTTTTGCTACAAGACACTTTTCAATATAATTTGTAAATTTGAAGACATACAAGCTCCGGAGAAACTACGTATCCCTTTCCACAACAGCAATTTCATAAATTTTATTCTACATTCTACAACTACAACCAGAAAAAAATACTAGTCAGAACTTCCTGACATAGGCTTTGTTACACATCAAAATTAGGAGATTTTATGAAGAAGACAGAACCAGGCATTGCTGATTGATCTCTATATTTAACGCAGTGTGTTCATTAGTGCTCAACAGCTCTACGGCCCCTTAATATATTTCACAATTGAGATAAGAAATTGATGAACTGTCACGCCAGAGTGTTAAAAAATGAAACTGATGGAAGATGGGCAAGTATCATTCATCTTAAAGGTTACTTAATGGAGTCATGTTGATTATGAGACCCTATTGCAAACTTCCCAATTAGATTTTATTCCAAAGAGACCATGACAAACTACTACGACTTAAACTTCACTTTTTGAGGGTACAATGTTAGTCAGGCCTAGCAATTTGTGAGAGGCAGTACATGAAATTTGGCATTTTGAAGAATTCAAGGCAAACTGTTCATATGATGGTTCAGTAGGTCAGAGTGTGTCTGTGCATAACATTTCAGAAACTATTGTAATTTCTTGATTATGAAGCAAGAAATGGTTAGGTGGCCTATGTCTTTGAATATATACATTGAGGAGTTGTGGACATTTTTTCTCCACTCTCCTGCCTTTCAACCTTTGTGGCTTTCAAGGAGATAAAGGCAGAAAATTGCTTGGTTACTTGACTTGACCTCTGCAAAACTAATCTGTTTGAAGTCAAAGTGACATTTCAGATCAAAGAAGTAATCTTTCCTGATTGACTCAACCAGTTTCCTCTTCTGTGAATGGCAGATGTTTCCTTGGTCTGACAGGGGAGGTCACACTCAACAGACTGGTCAGCAAAGCAGAGGATAGTTACACCTCTGCATCGGCTATGTCAATAAATCTTTATGACAGTGACTCTTATAATATAAATGCTCTTGTGAAAACTACCTAATTTTCAGGAATACAGTTATTCACTTTAGGCTGTGTTAGATCCACGCTATCATTTGCTATGACCTACTAATTAATTGACTCAAAACTGACATTCAAATGTATCAAGCAAATTTCAAACTTGCATCAATCAAGGTCTGTAGCCCAGTATTGGACTCTGCAAACGATTAGAGCAAACAAATGCACCAGTTTATTATCATAACTAATGAAAAATATAACAATACTTCACCATTTTAATACCTGAAATGAAAGCTTTAAAATCCAATGCAGTTACTTACAATGCAGCAACATTAAGAAATGGATCATCTAGCGCTAGCCAAAGCCTTAAATTTATGATATTTCCCTGCCAACATCATTGACCCCATTCTCCTTCCATCAAACCTTTAAATATTTCTTCTTCCTGCATTAAAAACATATCTCCCTCTAACAGGGAACAAATTGATAGCCTCGAAGTTGGATTGTCACTCACTCCATCTCAATACATCAAACTGGTCTCAGTTAATTCTCAGCTGATTGGGTCAACTGATGTTTCATATCAGGAGAAGGTCTTTCTTCATCACTGGCAATTTCACAAAGGTGCATGTCATATATGTTGTAAGCTACATAAGACCACATTGAAGATCAGCGTGGTGGCAACTTCTTAAGCTTCTCTCAAAAAATGTTTGCATTCCTAACAAGATGCGGTGAAATTGTTAGGTTTCCAGGACAAATCTTATTCTGTATCAGTGATTAATTCAAGTTTTGTGTTAAAGATGAAGTCGTTGAGAGAAACCATATATGACAGGCCGTTTATTTCTGTCAATATACACTTCCATTCAGCATTTATACCATCTAGAATTAATGCAATTGATTAATCCGATTTCCCGTTAATGGATTGTAGTGGATAGGGATATATTCGAGCGATAGGGTGCTTAATGAACATTTTTTCTGTTTTAATAAGATTCAGATTCTCATGTTCTATTTATGCTGCTTTAAGATTGTCAATCACCAAAACTGTCAGATAATTTAATCTAAAATTAACAAATTCATGATCTTACTTAATGTTTTAGATGTACTTTTTATTTTAACAGAATGAGAATTCTTAAATAAACAGATGCACTAAACTATATGGTAAGAGAGAATATATGATTTGATATTATATAGTAGTTTATAAGTGACAAGATATACTGTGAATGTGATACATTTTAAGCTGCAGTAATGTGAAATAACTTCTTCACAAATGGGTGGTTTGAATGATCACCTGTCCGCATAACCCAACAGTACTTGCAACTATCATGCTTCTCTTTCATCATTATCATCGATATAGCTTTCAGTCCTGTCGACCCTGATGTAGAGCCTTACTTCCTACTTCCTGAAATAAAAGCATATTCCCCTCTCAAAGTACCAAATTGATGGGTGCTGTGTCAGGCTGGTCATAGAACAAAATATATCAAAGTTATTTGAACCACTGAGTGGTCCAGCCATTTTTTAACTGAAATTGTCATTGCCAACCTCTGTCATAGTGCAGTAACTGTGAATAGTAAATAATTTACTGCTTCTATCATAGGGACCAGAGCTGCATTCAAATATACATGAATATTACTCAAGGGAGCACCTTATATTTTGAATCCATTCTGCGTACTTTAATACCAGGACCAACTTGTTAAATAAATGGAAAACACTAATGAAAAAGCTCTGCAATAATGCATTGTTCTCTAATTCTTAATCATAAAAAAGACAGAAACTATTAAAGCAAAAAAAAACTAATTATTGCAACCAGTGGCGTCAGTGTAGGTGGGGCATTTGCCCAACCACTTTTTGGCCAAAGTCTACATGTTTCTGAATTTAAAAAATTATATTTTTTCTCCTCACATCTTCGATGAAGATGTAGCCACCATTTTCCCCACCACTTTATAATGAAACTGACGCCCCTGATTGCAACAAGTATACAGTAGGCCTAAAGGGTATTCTGGACTTAGACATAACCAAATGTTTTCCCACATTCAAGGGACTGTCTTTCGTGTTTTGTCTCAATTACATAATAAATTGTTTTCTTCAATTCGTAGCCATTGTCCGTACTTTGCTCAATTAGCATCCCTGGTATTTTTCCTGTGCTTTGACTGAATATCTAGGCCTACAGGAGAATCGCTTACCTGTGATAGACAAAGGGAAAAAAGTTTTGGTCTGGCATATGTGGATCATTATTTAGTATACTTTTCATTGAACTATTTTATTTTCCGTTATACTATATCAGTGTGCAATTCAAAATTACCTTAGCTAAAGAAATTATGTCCACATCTAAAATCAAAACATGTTGCAGCCACAGTGGTCCCTGCTGTCATGAAATGCTCAGTCATACATGTAGGGTGCAACTCCCCTAGAAATATTATTTAGTACAGCAAAAGGTGGTCGCATAAGGCAAGTCAGTGCTGTAACAGAAAGTTTTATGAAGCAGAGACCACTTTCAACACAAACGTATTGGGAAACATACATACAGCCATTTTCTAAAGCCATTTTTGCCATAAAAACAACTTTTGCCTCAAGCTTGCAAAACTCTTGTCAATGACTTAGCTCCAAAACAGTACGAGACAACTTGGAAGAATACACTAATGCATCCGATATAGCATAGTATGCAAGTGGATAATGCGGTAATGGAATTTCTATGTTTTGGGTGGACAACATGTTAATATCCACATACCAAAAATCAGCAACTTATATTTGAGGTTCCTAATTCTGTAACAAACTATACTTATTGAATTTGACAATGTGTAACTGTTTACTACAATGTTGGAAACATTTTTGCAATGATCTTTTTTTTCTTTTGGTGAACACAATTTTATTCATGCCCTTATGCCAAAGGAGGGAGTGAGATACTTTATTAGGCTGATATTAATACAGATTTGTTTTAAAAGCAAAATACTTCTGGAAACTTGTGGAACAAGGAAAATGGCAGAAAATACAAAAACATTACAACGAATGGTCCACATCCATAACTTAATTAGCAGATTTTCAATATAAGCCAGGTGGGTGGTTTACTAAGTGTTAGCATGCTGGATCCTCAGTTTGAATCAAGCTCTTGTCAACATGTATGTGGGATGGCAATTTCAATCATTTGTCGCCTCATTGTTGTTTCCTCCTCCAATCAATTAGCCTATCAATTGCATAAACACCTGACATAAAACCCCAATCAGCCATCAATCCATCTATCCCAATGTCTATCATTATCAAAATTGTAGCAAGAAGACCAACTCCATCAGCATGCCATGTCTCCTTTTAGACTGGTGACTTTTCAAATTAAATTTTTGTAAGTTTTGGCATTAGCTGTTGCCCTTGATAGTATGCATCTTCCGAAAGGATTTAATTGAATGTCCATTGTTAGGATTTTCTTGCACAACCGAATATCTTCTCTAGATATTTGGAAATTCATTTAATATATGGTATACCTCACTCCAGAGGTAATTTGGTTAAGTTTTGGGAATACATCATTTCTGACTTTGCATTTTAGGTATTGTCAAACATTCTTACATTAAGAATATATGGGATGTAATTTCCAGATGAGCATTTTTGCTCTTCGTCCATCGAGAAATGTTTTATATCTGATTTTGATATGACGTGGATTCGCAGAAGGATATTATCCAAATTGTAAAATCCGGACAAAATATATTTCCTGTCTAGTAAGAGCGCCTGTGATAAGGGAGAACATGACTTAGCACTATCAGAATAAGAGTGAAGACAAAACCATGTTGGTCATTTGCCAAATATTCTGTCACTCAGGGTGCAATCATTTCCGCTGTGTACATACAGCAATATTGCATACTATTGGAAAGTCATTTTGAAGTAATCAGTCTTGTTGATGAAGAGAGTAATCATATCTGACAACTCATTTCCTTCTGCCTATATGGCACTTCCATTCAACATTTACACCACTCAAGAAATTATGCATTTCTGTCAGAATGATTTCTGATAATGGATTGTGACGAATATGAGATAAATGTGAGCCATGGTTTGCCAAATGGGCTTATCCAGATACACCACCTGTCATATTTCTATTATCTTGTAAAAATGACAAATTAAAGAAAAATAATCATTATAGTATATTAGTAAATTTGTCATGATAACATCATAATTATCAGCGATTAGCATTTCGGTGTTGTCATGTTTTAACAATTTGTACAATATACAACATGAAGCAACACAAAGGCCAGAATCAAGACATGCAAGTCATTTGTATCAAGGATGTCAATCTGTAGAAGTCTGAAATCATCCTCTAGTCCATAAAATCAAACCAAGACCTGGTATGTCATCTATTTAAGATGAGCATTGTCTTCTGCTACTACACAGTGCATTGATTCAGATCTAGGGTTGGGAAAAAAAAATATATGATAGATTGTGAGGTTTGGAGAGCACACACACAATATAAGCATTTCTCTAAATAATTTTACCTAGAATCACAGACATTTTTGGTAATAATTGTCATTTCATCTTATTATGGACTGACGGTCTGACATTGTATATAGTCTACATTTGCACAATCTTCACATCAGATTCTGCCATTAGACGCATTTCTCATACAAACCACAATATTATGTCATCTATGGTATTGATGCTAACAGTAATAACATTCCTATCTCTCAATCCTGAGAAAATGACAAGGGCATGATTCATATTTCTGGTCATTGAACCCCATTATTTTACACTGGAACCCTCGATTCCAAGTACAGATAACTTGACACAGCGACACACTAACCCTAAGGCAGATGAAATTGAATTGTCTGTCCCAGTAATCTAGACAAATCATTGTTGTGGCACAGACAGTAACTCGATCATTTGATATGCTGCTACAATACTGGCATAAGTCCACAACAGGAATATTTTTAGGGTCTATCGAGACCTTTGTCTGCCATTGCAATTGATATCTAAGTGGGCGCTTCTCTGTAGTTTTGTGTATGATATGCTACCAAGTTTGTAAGTTTTACATTGTATGTTCTTGTTCATGAGAAATATCCATCCAATTTCAACTTTAATTGCTTCAACATTTTACCTTATTATGTCTGAAATTAATAAGAAATTGTAAATATATTTAATATAACATATTTCGCATGCTTGGAAGGCATAAATCTCGAATAGATGAGTTTGGACAATTCATGATCTAACATATTATATGTGTAATGTGTTTGAGTTCATGAATATTTTCAGACTCTGGTTGTCACATAAATCTCTCCAGTTGACAAGCAAGCACCTGCCAAGGCTGATCCACATTCCGTCATGACAACACAGCAGATGATAAACCAAGGCTAAAGAGAATCCGTGTAAATAAACTTTTGCTGCTTGTTATTTCCTACACAAAACACTTTCAGACAGCTGTCATCAACTTTGAAATCTCGCTCAGAAAAGTGAACAGGCAAGCTTCAGACCTGAATGCAAGCTCTACTTTGTAGTTTTGTTTGATTGTCAGTCGCCAGTCCTTTGGTATTGACGGTGTTAACAGTTGCAGAAACATTACCATTGACATTAATTATGTTCAAATAGTTGAATAACAAAAAGATTATTCAACAAAGAGTTTGCGCATTTAAATTTTCTCGGTTCGACACACTCTTTTCTGCCAAGACTGACAGCTAGACATATTATCAAAAGTAGCAAATTTCTGCTTAGCGATGCTCTGTGATTAATATTTTACGGAACACCGGAGGAGCACTGTCTGAAAACACAAACTTTGACATACATGTTGTACAATGTTGTAATAGATGGTGCAACATCATGATTGTGATGATCAGTCATCAAGACAGTGGCAGTGATATGTCATTCTCAGTTGGCCAAGCCTCCACTTCTAGCCATTGCCCTCTCATCATCGTCAATGATCTTCCTCTCAGTCCAGTCAACCTCTATATAGAGCCCCACTTCCATCTTCCTGCATTAAAAGCATATTTTCCTCCAAGGGCCACTGGATTGATGGGCTTGGTGTGAGTCTGCCATTATATCACAATACATCAAAGTGGTCTCAGCCATATTTGGGTCAGACGAATAAGCAAGGGCTTAGACACCATCACTCAATACAACATATTGGAATAAATAGTTGGTTTTCCATTCTGGCCATGCTGATAGACTTCTAAAAGTTTAAGTTATTTTCACACCATTTTGAAACTCCTTCATTCTGGTAGTTTCTTGATAAATGACCCTGTCCATGTGAGCGCTTACTACTCCAGTCACTTAAAATATTCATGACCACTACAGCAGCTTTTAAAACTGCTGGATGAAGAGGGCTGCAAAGCGACTGAAAATGGTTGAATAGGGCTGTTCGCACCTCAGTCCGATCGCACAATATTTATCATACTGTATATTTAAAAACTTACACAAATATTTCCTGCATCCCATATATGCTTGTATTTTACAATATTTCTATCTGTATAATAATTTTGTATTTTGAAGGTAGTTCCCTAAAAGCGACCATCTTTGGTCTTTGGGAATTTCCTAAATAAATCAATATCAATATCAATATCAATCAATATCAATATCACAATAGATAGTTTGAAGGCGAGATTGTCAGCTGATTCAAAAAATTTAAGAAAAAAACCCTATACTAATGTATTCAATGTATAACTAACACAGATTTCTGAAAAAAATTAATTCATTTACTGTTTAAATGGCTTAGTATTGATGCAATTGTCTTAACTGTCAGAACTAGACAATCATTGAAGGCACTAATCAACGTAATTCAAAGTGACTTTGGAATGATTATGTCAGATAATTTATACTAGTCCCCACATTTCAGTATTAATGTGGGGACTTTCTGAAAAAAATTAATTCATTTACTGTTTAAATGGCTTAGTATTGATGCAATTGTCTTAACTGTCAGAACTAGACAATCATTGAAGGCACTAATCAACGTAATTCAAAGTGACTTTGGAATGATTATGTCAGATAATTTATACTAGTCCCCACATTTCAGTGTTTATTTATTTCAGATGTAATAGTTCATATTTCAGTGACTTTTACATAATTTTAATTCTACTATTTGTTATGTCGAAGTGTGATTGTATTTTGTTTACCAATAAATTCTGATTATGATTTTAATTCCAATACAATGATTTATTCGAAATAACTAGACATTTTTCAATACAATTGGTAAATTCAAGGAAATACAAGCGTTGGAGAAACTGCATATCCCATTCGAACAACAGTGATTCATTAATTTTATTATACTGCTGCAACTCAAAAAGTAAACATCGTCAAAACTTCCAGACACAGGCTGAGTTGCATATCAATATCAGGAGATTTTAATAAAAAAACAGAACCTGGCACTGTTGATCTCTATATTTAACACATTGTGTTTGTTTGTACTCTGAAGCTCTGAGGTACTTTGATTTATATCACAAGTGAAATTTGAAGTTGATTAACAGCCATGCCAGTGTGTAAAGAATGGAACTGATGAAAGAGCAAGCATCATTCATCTTCGAGGCTGCTTTATGGAGTCATATTGATAATGAGATCTTATTGCGAAATTTAAAGTTAGTTTTAATTTCGAACAAACCAGACTATTGTCACTTAAACTTCGCTGTTCGATGGTACAATGTAAGTCTGGCTAAGGCATTTGTGAGAGGCAGCCAATAAAATTTGGCATGTTGAAGAATTTTAGGCAAACTGTTCATATGACGGTTTAGTAAGTCAAAGTGTGTCTGCGCATAAAGTTACAGAAACTAAAATAATTTCTATAGTGTGAAGCAAGATTTTTTTAGGCGGCCGTGTGTCTGTGAATAATAAACACCGAGGAGTTTCGTATTTGACTTGACCTCTGCAAAACAAATCTGTTTGAAGTCCCAGTGACATTTCAGATCAAAGACGTAATCTTCCCTGATTGATTCATTCAGTTTCCTCTTCTGTGAATGGCAGCTGTTTCCCGGGTCTGACAGGGGAAATTGACAATTTGGAAATTTAGTATGGTTATGTGAATTAAAGTAGACTAAATATCGAAAGGGAAACTAAAACTGCCATGCAAAATAATAGCAATTTGGTGTATGTTATATCAATTTGATTGGAGTGAGTTGTGCCATTGGTATGTCATATAACAATAAATTGATTCTTTTTTTTTTCTTGCATTCTTCTCATCACTAACATGAATTCTTGCAAAGTTGTATGGAATTGCATGCCTCTCCACCTCCCATGTTCAGTTATCTGTAAAATTGCTTTTCAAAGCTTTCAAGCAAATAGGTTTGTTTTGTGTCCCAAAGAGCAATATAATTATTTAATTTCTAAAAATATCAGTAATGAATTAGTCATAAATTTTTACAACACAGTTGGAACAATAGATTCTGAAGCATTTTAGACTGATTTATTATTTTTTTGCTTTGGGTAAACATTATTCCCCTATGACAAAGGAGGGAGGGAGATACTTTTTTAGCCATAAATTAACATGGATTATTTTGAAAGCAAAATATTTCTGGACACTCATCCATCTGTCCCAATATCAACCAAAAGAATGTCTACCTCAAAAGTGCAGTAAGAAGACCGTCATCATCGGCATGTCAGGTATCCTGTTAGACGTACCGTGTCTTGCTGTCTGGTGACTTTACCAATTATATTTCTGTAAGTTTTGAAATTTGCTGTTGCCCTTGATATTATGCATCTATCGAAAGAAATTAATCTTATGCCCAGTGTTAGGTTTTTCTAGCACAACAGCATCACATCTCTCGATATTTCGGAATTTATTAAATTTATATCATACTTCATTCCATAGTCTATTTGATTTAGTTATTGGAATACATAATTTCTGACTTTGTACCTTATGTATTGTCAAACATTTTTACATTAAGAATTCACGGGAACTAATTTCCAGATGACTCCTTTTTCCTCTTCGTCCTTCGAGAAATGTACAATATCTAAATTTTATATCATATGACGTGGATTCTTAGAAGGAAATTATCCAAATTGTTAAATCCCACAAACTTTGTTTCCTGTCTAGCAACAGCTTCTGTGATAAAGGAGAACATGATTTATCAATATCAGAATAAGTGTGACAAACAATGTTGGTTCTTTGGTAAATTTTCTGTCACTCAGGATACAATCATTACAGGTGTGTACATACAGTGCCACTTGTAAGTAAGTGAAATGCATGAAATGGTGCCATTGCATCAATGCTAAACATCCTCAGCAAAACTGCTTGTAGAAGCATGAATTCTAATCAGATAAGAGGAAAACATGCTGGGTCATAAAGGCTGATATGTGAGGCATAAGGGATAACAATGGCAGTCAATTTCCTTTGCTGTAGTTGGAGTTAGATATGGGTCAAAGTCTTTGATAAGTAAGTGAAACATAGGCCCAATGTTTTTTAGTAGGGAGGGGCGGTTCACTTACTTATCAAAGACTTTGACCCATACTTAACTCCGACTACAGCAGAGATAATTGGTGGCCACTGTTATCCCACGTGCCTCTTATAGGCGGCACTGTACAGCAATGTTGCATACTGTGGGAAAGTCATTTTTATGTAATCGGTGTTGCAGATGAGGAGAGTAATCATATCTGACAAGTCATTTCCTTCTGTCTATATGGCAATTCCATATGACATTTACACCAGCCAAGAAAAAATGCATTACAGTCAGAGTGATTTCTGATAATGGATTGTGACAAATATGAGATAAATGTGAGCCATAGTTTGCCTAATGGGCTGTTTCAGACACAGCGCCTGCCATATCTATATACGCTGTTGAGGGGAAACTTTTTTCCATTTTGTTGGAGTCTTGTATAAATGCTTCGGCTCGACTTATTGAAAAATAATCATGTGGTCTACTAGTCGTGATAACATGATGTCTATCAGTAGCTAATATTTCATTGATTTTCCATGTATTAACAACAATGGCCAGAATCCATACATGCATATCATTGGTTTAAATCTGAAGGAGTCTCAAATTATTCTTTTATCAATAACATCATTCTAAGGTCAGGTGCCTCATTTATTCACAGCAGAGAGGAGCATCTGATTGTCTTCTGTCACCACACAATGCACTGATTCGGATCTTGGGTTGAAAAAAAAGTAAATATATATAGAAATACTTTGATAGACTAAAAAGTGAAACTTGTCCTATACTTCTTCAGAAGTGTCTAGAAATTCAAATTAAACTTCAGGAGAAAGGTGTGCCTTGTTGGCTCACAAGACTTAGCAAAATCACTGACAGGTTAAACATAGATCTTATGCAATGCAATTTGAATAAAACCATAACATGCCTGTATGACCAGGCTAAGGATAAGATGATTAGTGAAATAAATGATAACACTAAATACCCAAAACTACGAACGTACAAAACTTTCAAATCTGATATGCGCTTAGAACCGTATCTTAACTTCAATCTCCCTAAATCTGTTTATACCAGTATCGCCCGTTTCAGGCTAAGTTCTCACAATCTTAATATTGAAATAGGTAGACATAAACGTCCTTATGTACCTGCTGAAGATCGTATTTGCAATAAATGTAACTTAAATGTTGTAGAAGATGAATTCCATTGTTTAATGGTTTGCCCGTACTGGACCAACCCAAGAACTGAATTGCATGACGTAGCTTGTACTTCAATTAATGACTTTCTGGTATTAAGCCAAGCTGAACAGTTTCATGAAATTTTAATCTCAAAAAATGTATACCTGAATTTTGCTCTTGGCAAATTTCTTTACACAGCATTGAAAATTGAGAGTTGAAGCTATTATTATAATTTATGCGCTAGGTTGGTTGCTCCTGGTGACTGAGTGGTCAGTGGCATGTTGATGTGTTGCTTGCTTGTGTTTGCTGTTGTTGTTGCTGTCACTATTGTATATAATTAAAATGTTTCTTTTGTACATATACATTGTATTATTGGTGCTTCCAGTTATTGATGATGTGATGTTTAATTCTATCTGTACATAAATCTATATCTTCTGCTTTTATACCATTTTGTGTGCTGTAGATATTACCTAGGTTAACTGTTTTTAATACCATTTTGTGTGCTGTAGATATTGCCTAGACTAACTGCTTGATTTACTGCTATTTGAATAGGAATCAGTTATCTCCAGATTCTAGAATAGCAAATGTGGTGCTTTATTAATTAGCCTTAAAATGTGATATAAGTTATTTCTAAATTATTAATTATGGTGCTTTACACAATTACAGTATTACACAATTACAGTATGAAATGGACACTTCTATGAATTTTGTATTAATATATAGTAATCCATGTTATGTTTATCAACTTCATTGTACCATATAATGTATGACTGCTCCTTCCTAGTTGTAGTTAGTTACTATCCCACTTTTGTACATACACATCTTATCTTATTTTATGTTTCTTTTTGTTTACTTGTATGACACATGTATCATGATGATATTCAGATGTCGAATAAAATTCTATATATATATATATTGATGTATATATTGATGTTTGGAGAGCATACACACAATATAATTATTTCCCTTAGCAATTTAACCTCCTAGAATTACAGACATTTTGAAATAATAGTCATTTTATATATTTTGTTATATACAAACACTATATAGTCTACAGTCGCACCATTTTGAAACGTGCCATTGGACTCATTTCTCATACGAAACACCATGTTATGTCATCCATCATCTTGACACCATCAGTAATAACATTCCCATCTCTAAATCCTGAGAAAGTGACAAAGGCATGACTTGTCATCGAACCCAGTTATTTTACACTGCAACCATAGATTCCAAGTACAGATAACTTGACACAGTGACACACTAACCCGAAGGCAGATGAAATTGAATTGATGTCCAAAGAATGTAGACAAATTATTGTTGTGGCACAGGAGGTAAATCGATCATTGGAGATACTGTTACAATACTGGCATAAGTCCACAACAGGAATATTTTTAGGGTGTATCGAGACCTTTGTCTGCCATTGCAATTGATATCTAAGAGGGTACTTCTCTCTAGTTTTACGTATGATATACTACCAAGTTTGTAAGTTCTATATTGTATGTCTCTGTTCATGAGAAATATCCATTTAATTTCAAGCGTAATTGCTTCAATATTTTATTTATTATTTCTGAAATTAATAAGAAATTATATGAATATTTTATATAATATATTTTGCATGCTTAGAAGGTATAATTCATCTTTATATGAGTTTGAATACTTTGTTGAACCAAAATCCGAGGTGTTATGTGTTTTATTGTCATATACATCTCTTCAGCTGACAAGCTAGGACCTGCCAAGGCTGATCCACATTCCGTCATGACAACACAGCAGACGATAAACGAAATCTAAATAGGATTTGTGTGAATGGACTTATGCTGCTTGTTATTTCCTATGCAAAATGCTTTTAGACAGCTTTCATCAACTTCAAAAGACCGGCTGAGAAAAGTAAACGGGGGAGCTTCAGACCTGAATGTAAGCACGACTTTGTACTTTGCTTGGTTGTAAGTTGCCAGTCAATTAGTATTGACTGTGTTAACAGTTATCAAAATATTACCATTGACAATAATTATGTTTTAAGTGATTGAATAGAAAACAGCATATTCTACAAGGAGTTTTCGCGTTTAAATTCTCTTGGTTCGGCACACTCTTTTCAGCCAAGACTGACAACTAGACATATTATCGGAAGTAGCAAATTTCTGCTTAGCACTGCTCTGTGATGAATATTTTACGGAACACCGGAGGAGCACTGTCTGAACATACAAACATTGACAAACATGTTGTACAATGTAGCAATAGACAGTGCAACATCATGATTGTGAAGACTAATGTTCAAGATTCAGCTTTTGAAAACATCTATGTGGGTCAAGGTGCAACCCCAATAGAAGGTCCATGTTAAGTGGTATGATTTTCATTGCTTCTTCATAAATAAATATCTCATTCGCTCAGTTACGGATTGGTTGCCAGATTCATTCATCACATTGGTGACCATCCAGTTGAAAACTACAAGAATGAACATATGCGGTCACAATTTTTGTGGGGAGCAGATCATTGCCATCCAAATAAATATATATATATAGAATTTTATTGACATAAAAAAAAGCATCAAACAGATACATATGTCATCGAAAATGGAAAAATATAAAATAAAAATAATAATATATGAATGTGTAATAACACAAAAACAAAAAACTACAAACTACTGGGATATACAATCACAAGCAAAAATAATATGTACAATTCATTTAAGTAATAGGGATATTTCAAAAATAAAATAAAGACACAGTCAGCACTCATTCAGGTTATATATTGCACATCAAGTACATATGTAATACATAGAATCAGAAGCAGAGTTCAATGTTAAGATACAGAGCACCAAGTTTTAATACTGTTGACAACATAAAAAACAATGACAACCAAACATAGCAAGGATATTTACATTTAAATAATATATACACAATAGCATAGACCACAGATCACGCCGCGGCGAGGGAAGTGTCAGTGCCATTTGTCATCCATCTTGGAGGGAGATAAATATATTCAGATAATATTGTCAGTTTTCAATACGGTATTTAGGAATCTACCTAGAGCAAATGAAACATCTTCATTTTTATGAGACAAAACTGTTCGTTTTGACTAAGCACTGAAAAATTTTCTATAAATTTGTTTGCTACTTCAAATAGCTCTACCCTTATATCTTTCCAATGGTTACACCAAATTAAACAGTGAAATTCATCTTCAACACAATTGGAATCACATCTCTTACATATTCTATTCTCCGCAGGGATGTAGGGGCGCTTATGTCGACCTAGTTCGATATGTAAATTATGGGAACTCAGTCTGAATCTGGCTATACTTTGGAAGATAGATTTTGGCAGGTTGAAATTAAGATACGGTTCTAGTCGTAAATCAAATTTGAATTGTTTGTAAGTTCGAAGCTTCGGATTTGAGTCACTATCATTTATTTCATGCATTATTTTAATTTGAGCTTTCTTAAACAAAGATTCATTCATAGAAGCTGCTGTAACACCTGCACTCTCTAGACCATTTGAGATTGTACAGATTTTGGATAACCAGCATGGGTAGTTTTGTTCATGCAGATCAACCTGGATATCAAGGCACGTTTTAAGAAGTTTAGGAACATCACTACATTTAAGCCTGTCAATGTCAATATTTAAGTGCTGAAGCCTGCTGTCTGTATATCAGAGATAATCGTCCTGTATTAGCTAAGATAGCAATTGTGGATGTTTGATTTCGTACACCTAGGAGGTTTTTTATGAAATTTAAGTTGTATTTTTTCTAAAATGTCAATCTCTCTTGTTTCGAACCAAATTTCACTGTTATACTCTAAAATGGGTAATATGTGAGAGTCAAACATTTTTAAGCTAAGGCTTGGTGGAAGGTACCCAACTGTAGATTTAATTTTCTCTTTAAGAGCATGCATTGCCTTTTGTGCCTGAGATGCTAGATGGTCATACATAAGTTTGTGAATATTAGAAGAATTACTAATTATATGACCAAGATATTTGTATGAGTCAACTACTTCGAGTTTCGCATCCCCAATTAAGAATTCATAGTCTGAAATATTACTTCTACCTTTTGCATTGATAACCACAACTTTACTTTTCTGAGAATTAATCAGTAAGTGCCATTTTTTGCAATACGCCTCAAGATTACTAAGCAGCACCTGCATGTCGCTGGCATTTTCAGACATTAGTGCAAGATCGTCTGCATACAGCAAGTGTGTGAAAGTTGTGCCATTTACAGTCACTCCACATTTATGGTCAAGGTATTCATTCATATCAGCCAAGAATATATTAAAAAGTTTTGGACTGATGATTCCACCCTGGAGGACACCAAATGTACTATCAATTTTGGATCCCAGTTGACCCTCCCATCTGACTCGGGCGCTAGATTTAGAGAATAGGCTACGAATTATTCTTAGCAATCTGCCACCATATCCCTGTTTGATAAGTTTGTAATACAGAAAAGTTCGATTGACAAAGTCGAAAGCCTTTGAGAAATCTATGAATGTAATGTACAGAGGTTTCTTTTTAGATTTAGAATAAGAAACTAGGGTATCAATAATGAAGACATTGTCACTAGTTCTACAACCTTTTGAAAAGCCAAATTGACTATGGTCTACCAAATTATCTGCTTCACATTGAAAGGCTAATCTCTTGTTAACTATTGCTTCAAATATCTTTCCCATACAAGCCATTAGCGTCAGTTTACGGTAGTTATCAGGTTCATTTCTGTCACCCTTTTTATGCAGAGGCTGAATTATTCCTTCTGACCATTTATCTGGAAAATTTCCTTTTTCCCAGATGTAATTGAAAAGGACGGTCAAAGGGTGTGCCATGTGTTTTGATAAATATTTATAAAATTCATTACTAATACCATCAATACCAGGGGCCTTGCCTAGTTTAAGACTTTTAAGTTCAAGTTCTACCTCATGAACTGTGATAGGAGCATCAGTCATATATGTCTTACAGGAGCATTTATCAAAATTCTCCATATACAATTCAATCTCTTCTAAAAATTTCATGTCAAAATTCAGTTTGGCTTTCTCTGGTGGGCATTTGATGCCATTAAAATAGTCATCAAACGATTGAAGTGATATAGTACCAGTTACAGTACTGGAGCTGTTTTTCTTTAATCTATCCCAGTACTTCCAATACTCTTGTGGAATACTAACCTCCATACTTCTAAGATCATTTCTAACTTTATTCTGACATGCATGGTTACACACATGTCACTTTCTATCATTTCTGTAAGTCCTATTGCCTTATTTGGCTCAAAAATGTACCTGTAAAACTTATCCTTACTGCTTCTCACTACCTGATTAGCAGGTTTATCAGTCCTAAAAGGAGAAATAGTAAATGAGAAAGTAAGCGGTCTGTGATCAGATTCAGACATCAGTGGATCAATCACAAAAGCATCCAAAACAGTGTAAGTATATGCATCACAAATTAAGTAATCGATTAAGCTTTTTCCATTTGCAGTATAACATGTGAATGTTCCTGTTGTATGATCTCTGTTAAAATAGCCATTCATTATTCTCATGTCACTGGACTTACAAAGCTGTAGCAACTCTTTACCATATTGATTAGATTTTTTGTCATCAGAATGACGAGGACTATCATGAAATTTATATTTTACTTTGCTCAGTTGTGGGACAAACACGTCATGATCATCCTTTCCAGATGTTGTAACAAAGTCTACGAGTGTCCCTGTCCTAGCATTGAAGTCACCACATAAACTAACATGTCCTACTTGACTGAAATGAGTGATATCGTCTTGTAAGAGATGATAAGAATTATTGTCTTGAAAACTGGAGATAGTTGAAGTTGAATCTAGAGGTGGTATATAAACTGCTCCTACATATAAGTCTAGATCATCATGTTGTTTTATCTTAAGCCATACACTGAAATCAGAATTCTTTACAACGGTTACAATTTTGCTATTTGCTAAATTTGAACGTATCATTACACCTATACCTCCTGAAGGTCTACGTGCACGATGATGTTGATACCTTCGCTGGAAGTGCATAAATTCAAAGTCACGTATTACTGGCTGAAATGAGTCACGTTTCATTGATTCAAGTTTCATTGATTCAAGAAAAATCACCACATCAAATTTACTTACATAATCTACAAACTCTTTGCAGTCTAACTTATTGGCTAATCCATGTATATTCCACACAATAAATTTAAGTTGCTTGGTCTTCTGCTCATAGCACTTTACGCTAGATTTAGCACGACAAGCATTATTAATCTCATTAACATCTTTGCCATTTATGGTAGAGTTACAGTCATAAAACGCTGGCTGAGATAGACATGACAATTCATGGAGTTCAATATTTTGGTCATTCAAAATATCGCTACTACTGGTATTAATATTAAAACTGCTACTACTACTTGTATTAGCATTCAAACTGTTACTTGGGTTAACAATGTGATCAATGTCAGACTTATCATTTTCTATTGTAACAAAATTAGCAGATTTTTTAAGATTACTCATAACATTTTGATTAATTTCCCAACAAGTATGGATGGCAGGCAGAGCACTAAACACAACACCTCACATGCCGTGCAGTCGTCCGAGCTAACAAGTCCTTTGACTGAGCAGTCAAGTGAATGCCATCACGTTGAAGCTTTGCTTTTTTCGTTAGAGACAAAAGCAATGTTGTTTGAGTCCCGAGAAAAACGAGAGAGGGCATCGTTCACATCCACAATGCGCTGGTTCAAGTGTCTCTTGTGTGGCACATGCGGCAGGCCACTAATGATGATCTTCGATCCATATTTCGCCTGGATGTCAGTGGTAAGTCCCTTCATATCCTCGACGATATGGAGGACTGAAGTACGATTGTCTCTGACTTCAATGTAACCTGCATGAAGCAGTATAGCGTCTGGTTTGAAGTCTGCAGTCGCTTTCTTGATGTTGTCGGTTCTGCCTCTGAGTTGAGAAATCAATTGTCCTGGATAGACAAAGGCAGTGCAATCAATGTCACGTTCGATCAAGCGCTGTGAAACTCCTCGGGCATTGGAGTTACCGATCACGAGTGTTTTCGGCTTGCGTGGCTTGCCAGCTTGAGGTTCTGTAACAGTTCGTCGTACAGGTGGCAAGTCGGGCTTAGGAGGAGGGGCTGTATTACTCTGTGGAGGGGGACACTCATAGTTAAATCAACTATGAAAAGAACGATTACTAGACATCAATTTAATATAATATTATTACTAGCTGATTGATTGCAAATGACATTCCTGAAATTCTAGATCAAAATTTAAAGCACAAAAAACTTACGTATGAGAACGAAAATGTTATGATTCTTTGCAAGTGAGACTCGACTCTTGACAGAATGACGGCTACTTTGACAGTTGGTTTGTCAGATTTCAAGAGGTAGGTTCAAGCAAGGCCACTGTTGGATAATTTTTCTCTGCAGAAGTTAGTTTCCTTTTTTTCAAACTGTTTGACACCTGTCAAAAAGTGTTTCGAGGATGAAATTGCTGATGTCAAAAGTGCATTTGCATGATTACGAAATGGCATCAGTGATCGACCTTGGCAGGTACTTTTAAAATTAGACTCTGGGAAGTTCAAGGCATGTGTCTTTGGTGTTAGTTGTATACATTCACAAAGCACTACTTAAGATGAAAGAAATATGGGAATGATTGCCTGTAACCTTTTCATTGCAGGTGTAGGAGGTCAAAACATTTTGGCCAGAAAAATATAGCCAAAATTATCCAGAATTGATTCTGGATAACTAAATTTACTCTAACTCTTTGTTATGCAAACAACTTTTCAGATTGTCTCTCATTTTGTGGACAGAAAAAGCATGATTAAAAACACAAACTATGATGATATCAGGAAACTTCCATGTGCCAAGTGTAGAGCCCGGAGTCACTGAGTTCAAGCATCATGACTTGACTTGGGTGCTTGGTGACTTGACTTGAACAACTTTCGTGACTCAATAATTTGCCATGACTTGAGTGTTTCATGACTTGACTTGACTAACTTCAGCGACTTTTGCCAAATTGTTTTGCTTTCGAATTTGCAGATTTTCTGTTGAAGTTTGATTATTTTGCTTGATAAGATCTTGCAGCCTGTCAATTTGTTAATTGTTATTTGTTGTAGCCTACTGTGAAAGATGAATTTTTTGACTCATGGTAGCTGATGTTAAGTCCCACTGAAACCAGAGACTGAAACTGATGCTTTGACCATGGCAAATCATCAAAAGTGCAGTTTTCACAGTGCAAAAGTCCACTCTTTGAGCACAACCAATTGACCAGCTGTCATCCAATTTACAAATGAACAAAAAAGCATAACAATAAATAAAAGTACATGTCAGTTATCAAGTAGGAAAACAAAGTTAAAATACAGTCATAGTAGACAGGTTGAATTGAATAGTAGACTGGTTGAATTGTAGACTGGTTGAATATAGTAGACAGGTTGAATTGAATATTGCTAACTGCAGCTTGACATCAAAGCATATATGCCCATTCATGCAAGCCAATTTCGTTTTCTGAAATTCTCATCAACAAACTTACTTAAATATATATCGAAGAGATTTATTAATAATGCAAACTCTGTTATTGGTGCTAATTTACAGTTGTGCTTGAAAATTAGTGAACCCATAGAGATTTACCATTGAAGACAATGATAAAGTAGTCTCACCGTACTGGCCATAACATAAATGATATTGCACGAATCAGTGAACCAATGCCTGGATTATACCATTGAGGCTTCCCACTACATGTACCAGCCTGGCCATTGGATTTGTATCAGGGGTCTTTGCGCTAGATAGGGGTTATAATTGTGCAAAAGTAAGTGAACCCTCTTCTCCTATCTTTTAACATTACCCTTAGGGTGCACTTACTTTTGCACAATTATATCCCCTATCTAGCACAAAAACCCTTGATACAAATCCAATGGCCAGGCTAGTACATGTAGTGGGAAACCTCAATGGGATAATACAGTCGTTGGTTCAATGATTCGTGCAATATCATTTATGGTATGGCCAGTATGGTGAAAGAACTTTATCATTGTCTTCAATGGTAAATCTCTATGGGTTCACTAATTTTCAAGCACAACTGTACGTGTTATTGCAAAGTATCTTAAAAGTCATAATACGCATATGCTAGAGATGAGCAAGAGTGAGCTCAAGAATATGTTTATTTCAAGGTATGACAGTTCTGTTCAAGTTGTTAGCCAAATTGTTGAGGTTAAAGATTCCCTTGAAGGGAAAGCTAACATTGCGGGTTTTAATGCTACTGAACTACAATGCATTTTTATCTTATTTATGTACTGAGTAGCATCACTGTTTTTACTGCTGTTTTTATTGTTAATTTTAATTTTATTTATTTACATGAGTACACCAATTGTAAATTGTGTGTGAATAAAGTATTTTATATATACTCTATAATATGAAAACAAATATGGTGAACTATAAAACCTCAATATATATTTCATTCCCTTTAACAGATAGCATAGCATGTCAATGGCATGTTCCTATCATGTAAGTCAAATAGCTAAGTGCAATCAGCTAGATGACACCAGTCAGCTCAACCTCCAAGTGCTGTTTATCAAATAGAAAATGCAATCAGGTAAGCTTATGGTGAAACAAAGCTTTAGAACTCCTGAATTGCAATTATAGAAGTACTGGAGTGCTTCTGTGGTTAATTGTTTCAATTACAGAATAAGTGCAATAAAGTTCTAGGTGGCGGCGGCTTGACTCTCAGTAGGCAGTGGCGGCTTAGCCTGATCATGGCTTGACTTGACTTGAAGCTGACATGACTGACGGCGGCTTATTATGGCGGCGGCTCCGGGCTCTAGCCAAGTGTAAATGCAACAGATTAGCGCGTCTAGTAGAAATCCCTGGACATTACTTTTTTTACAAATACTCAGCGCAGAGAATTCCTGGTGAGTGGCAGATGGATTCCTATGAAGTGACTGACCACATTTGTAGCTGGATTCCATTATCAAATAATGTAATTACCAGATGAAAGGTTTCCATCAAAGTTTGAGTGGCATGGCAAAAACTTATTAGTGGTCTGTAAATATAAACATGTTTTTTGAAGGCTCAAGCTGAAAGATAAATTGCTTCTGATTCATAAATTTGTTTTTCTGTCTTGTTTAACAAATTATCAAGAAATATTGTATAGCACTCGTAGCTTGTTCTGCAAGGATGTATAAACTTTCGGTTGCTCTTGATAAGGTAAGATATAATAATACTTGATGTTCATAAATTAAATGTTAGATATTCAGAATCAAACACCATACACTTATTTGTTGATGATATTTGCAAATTTGTGCATGAGAAGGAGGTCATGTTAGTTTCCAAGGAAATCTGCCGCTAAGCTTCTTTACAAAGAAGGAATGTCTCGTAGCTTGATCCAAAATGTCACTCGCTTCAGTCTCCGAACTCAGGGAGAAGATATCCATACATGTCTGGAATGAAATAACTATATTCATGACAGGCTGTCGTATAAGCCAAGAGATTCCTATGCACCTGATCAACACTGTTTAACCTTAAGCTTTCCTCTGCATACCAAGTAGCGCGACTGCATCCTTGGAAGCCAGGCCTTTAATGAGCTCTCACAGCTGTATATCTCCCTGCCTCGCAGTTGGACCTGTATAAGGATTCACAGCAGATTCTGTGGCGCCTGGAGGAAACTTGTCAAATTAGTGTTAGTTCTGGGTGGACTGATGTTTTGCTGTTGGAATAGGAAGGAATATAGAATTTCTAAGCCCAGGTCTAATAGGCCTCCATGCACAGATTTTGTAGTACAATTCAATTGCAAGAAATTCTATGTAACTGCAGCATATATTGTATATTTCAGATTTTTCTATGGAACCACAAAACTACAGTGTTTAAACGTTTCTCAAAATCTGTCAACACACTACTATTTTAAATTGACGGAATGGTTGGAGAGGATGAGGATAATTTAATGTAAGAATTGTTATTCTTTTTCATTAAAACTTTAAAAGCAATGATGATCATTCAAAGACTGAAATCTGATGAGACATAAACATTTTGGGATATTAATTTTGTTTAGCTTTTCTGGGTATCCAATTTAATGTAAATGTGGAGCTGTTCCCATGGTAGTTTTGAGCTGTATTTCACTGTTCATGTTTGTATTGTCAAGCTACCAAATGTGTTATGTAGATATATAATTCTGAAAGATTAAAATAAATCATGGGCCATGTGATGTACCCTAAATTGGTCAGATTTCCTAATGACAACACATACAAGTTTTAAAATTGGTAAAAAAAAAATGCATGTGCTGAAACCAAACAGGGTCTTGAAAGTATTGATAAAATGTACAATCCTGGAGAAAAAAAAATCATATGTAAATTCGATATGTCCAGAGTCTGAAAGCAAACTATGATGTAACTATTGGCTAACTAGACAGTTCCCCCGTGGCCAAATTGGTAAGTGCGCTTGTCAACTGGCTTTGAGGGCGTGGGTTCAAATCTCACCCCGGGAACTCACTTTATTCCGAACCCATGGGACATTAAATGGAGGCAGGTTGTATTCAGTATTCTTTTCGGGGCAACTGAAAGACCCTTGGCATCCCTGAATTAATAGGATATGTGCCAGACTTACAGTCTTCTCATCTCATCATCATACGGCGATTGCCTGCCTCGAAATATAGCCCACTAAGGTGCTGCAGAGGCGTAAAACACAAACAAACAAATTGGCTAAATAGACAATGATGGACACTGAATCCTGAACTGACTTGAAGCATTTAATCAAGTAAATTACAATAGTGTCAAATTTCATGTCTAGTTATATGAAGATAATATTCATTGTCCAAATAAGCATTAACCATATGGAGTACATTATAAATCAATGAAACTCCTTAAGCCCAACTCTTAACAGAAACATCAAGCTTCGCCATTTGCGGACAATGCATTTCCATTTGCTGGACATATGGGAATTGGACATTTATATTGATTGTCACTAGAAACTTTCAAGGAAGTTTTTTTTTGAAGGACTGCATTATTTTTACCAATAACAAATGGCTGTGTAATAAAAACTTACATGTCAGCAGGTGTGTGGTTAACACGACTGATTGAATAAATGAAAATACCAACTTAATTCTGAGTCAACTAATGAAATTAATTTGTCAATTGCCTAATTCTGTTCGTTAACTAAATCTAAAAAATGACCGACTGAATTATTAATTGGACTAACTAAACCTATTCAGTTGAAAAATGTAATTAGCCAATTGAGTCATTTTTACAGGAGGGGTTACCAATTTAATTAGCCTAAAATGTTTTTCAGTGCAGCAGATTGCATACACGTTACAGAGGTGCGAAGCACATTCACGTGATCCTGTTTGGCATTTCTAAGTGTCTCAGCAGTCTTGTTTCATTGATTTCTCAAACACCAAGCACTCCTCACTTAATCTGTATGATTCTCTGAGTAACATCATTGATCAATTGCAGATGTCAATGCTGACCTCAAGGCACCAAGCCCATACCAGATCTCATGTACTGAATTGACAAAGTATCTTGGGCTGGTAGAAAAATATATGAAGGGAATCTGCTGAATGCAGAAGACTTCGAGATTCATGATTGCAAGTATAGGGCACCAGAAGGCAATGCTGTTATTGTGATAGGATCTTGCTAAATTGTTTTTGTTATACTGAGCAGGGTGAGTGTGAAAAAGGGCTTGATGTTTAAGTCTTGTATAGTCAAACTTATTACTAGTAGGCTGCTTGAAAATTTGACAGGCAAAGACTATCATGATGAGACTAAGCGCACTCTTCCTGCAAGATTAATCTTTTGTCAAAACAGCTTGAGAAATCTCATCCCAATGGCATTAACGGGCAACTTGTGACTATAATATTATGTCTGCAAGGATGTATATATGTCTTTAGTTTGCTGAATATTAAAACTAATAATGTGTTTTCTAATGCTGTGTTTACTCTAGTAAAAACCAAACATTTACACAGGTCTGGCTCAGAGGAGGTCTGCCACCAAGCCACCTCAGGGGAGGATTGCTGCTTTGATCCGAAATGTCACTTAACTTCCAAAAGATTGCTCCAGCAAAGGTCCCCACTATTCACTGTGTTATCTACAGCACTTATGTAGTTGACTGATAAAAGAAATCAAAGCAAGATAGTTACTTTCTTCTTAGCTGACATCTAAATGAGGCCGAACTCCTTATTTTTTCTGTCTTGGCAGATGTCGTATAATGTGGTTTGTCCAAGAGGAAATTACTTGTTCCCTGTTACTGATTGGTATATTACTGAAGATAAGTTACAATCCCTGAGTGACATTTTCTGCAGATACTCGAGGCAGATATTTCCTAACAAGTGTCGGATGGATTCCTGTGAAGTGACTGATGACATTTGCAATTGAACAACATTATCAAGAAATCATTTCTTGATGAAAGATCTCCCTCAACATTTGAGTCTCTCGGTGGAAACTTCCAAAGGTCTAGAAAGATAAGGATGTTTTTTGTAAGGATATTGCAGTAAAATATTGCCAATCTGATTGCAATACAAAAAGTGGTGCAAATCAAAAAGGAAAGTTGTTGTTATGACAATATTTAACTGTATAGAAACTAATAACTGATGATGCCAATCTATGATACAGACCTTTAAGGACATGCACTGCAACTTCAAGTTATTCATGTTCTTCTGATAAATAAAACGTGGTGGAATCATGCTGAGCTTTCATTCAAGGACAAGGTAAACAAACGAAAGAACTCTTGAATGACCTACACCGACAACTAGTTGTTCTATAGTATACGTATGTCAAATGAATCCAATACATCAGTCTACACTTTTTAACCCTAAGCTTTCCTCTGCACTCCAAGTAGAATTGCTACACCTTTGGAAGCCAGGCCTTTATGAGCCTTTGCAGTCGTAAACCTCATCACCTCACAGTTGGACCAGCAAGAATTAACAACAGTCACCCATGTGGCACCTTCAGTCTAAGAGACAGATATGAACAAGTTACAGATTAACAAAAAAAGACAAGTGTGCTGAGTTTTAATGTAACTAACTGACAGGCCTACATCACAGAGGAATTGTAAGAATCCCTGATTGACAATTCCTGTAGATGTGGTAGAACTGTAGTATTAGTTCATCTCTGAAGTCACATGGCGGCATCTTAGGCTAGTAACAGCCAGGACAGGTGTCCTCACAGTCTGTTAAAATGTGTGCTGCCGGGGGGCAGCTTAGTCTAGTTCCATTTCCCAGGCAACTCTTGAACAGTACAGAGCTAGTTGTACATGAGTGCTGTTTGTGGGCATTGGATTACTCAGCTAGAAGGTGGGTAACATTTTATAATATTAACTTGTTCTTACTCCTAATTGTATTTAATATATTATAATGCATTACCTATTAGACATTCGGGTTTAGTGTAGTTTTTGGTTCTTTGTAGAGCCAATTGATTGGAGTGCCTTGGTGCACATGGTTTGATGCACATGGTTTGATGCACATGGTTGTTAATTTCTTCACTTATGGACCTCTGCCCCTCAGGCTGGGTATGTGTATAAACATATTAGAATATGATTAGTATTTTGTATTTCTGCCATTAATTGCCACTTATGTGCGCATATGGTAATAAACTGTATGTATTCTTTCAGGGTCTACTATCATTTTGAACTGTACATGTGAGACATGGTTCCATGGGAATAAATTGGTGAAAAGCGACTTTCGTTTTGTCCACTCTATCACATTCTGGCGCAGTTGACAGGGTTTTTCGGATCGGTTGCATTGAACATTCGGATTGGATTGGATTGGTTTTCAACAGCTGGGATCTCCATGCATGCTAGACAACTTAGACAGCAAACAGTCTCCAAGATCTACACATGGACATGGGTAACATGCTAAACAACAAGTGCAACAAGTGATATTAGCATTGTTGTGTCTAAACAGCTGGTTCTTGATCCTTAAGGACTTAAAGACTGAGATTAACTCCCACACCAGCTTAAAGCAAAACAAACGTTCACAGCTGATCTCAAGTGCAAAAGTCATTTATAACTGGACTCTATTTTTAAATGACAGTTGACAATTTAAAAAGAATTTTGCACTTTGAAAAATAATTTGAAACAATGAACTTTCTTAAAAAGTCATACTGACTTTGAAATCTTATTTAAATTTTGTTTATGTTGTTATTTTGTACTTTGAATTTGTTTGTCATTTCATGTTGGTTTTTGACCAAATTGGTATTTGACCAAATTGGTATTTGTTTGGTTTGGTCACTCATTGTACTTAGTGTATGTCATTGCCACAAGGTGTCTCAGTGTAGACTTAGGTTTGGTGGCTGCCTGCAACAAATATTTCAGATCATCTTGTTGTTGAATGTTTGCATATTTTTAAAAATGGACTTCACTCAGGAGGAAAAGGATCAGTTAGCAACTGTTTTTGGGGAGTTAGGAGTTAAGCCTAAAGCTGACACTAAAGAAGACTTAGTGCAGTGGATGAATAGTTTTGTGGATACCCAAAGGGAGGGCGGGGCACTTCAGTTAAAGAAGGAAGATCAAAAGCCTACTGTTACCAATACTGTGGTTAAAGAGAACACCCCCAGAATTCCTATATTTTCTGGTGCTGCCCCCACCAAAGCTGAACATGTAGCGTTTGAGGTTTGGCAATATGAAGTTAATTGTTTGGTGCGAGGTAAAAGATACTCCGAGGAAGTAATTTTACAAGCCATGAGACAGTCCCTCAGGGGTGAAGCATCCAAAGTAGCTGTTAGGTTAGGTGAAGAAGTCACAGTTGACCAATTGTTACAGCGCATGAGAAATTTATATGGTAGTGTTTCAGTGGGGCAAGATGTTTTAGCAGCATTTTACAGCGCTCATCAAGAAAAAGATGAGAATGTTGTCACTTGGTCTTGCAGATTAGAGGACTTGATGCAGCAAGCTATTGTAGAAAAGAAATTTGATGTAAAAGATAGGAATGAAGCTTTAAGAGCTAAGTTGTGGTCTGGGTTGAGGCAAGAATTTAGAGAAATTTCTGGTCACAAATATGACTCTATTGATGATTATGATAAACTCTTAGTTGAACTTAGAAAAATTGAAAAAGACATGATTGTGACAACCGATGGTTCTGCCAAATCAAAGAAGGCGCAGGTTCATTCAGCCCAAACTGAGGATGAGGACCTTAGGTCAATGGTTAAACAACTTCAATCGAAGTTTGATGAATTTGCAAAACAAAATTCTTCTTCCAGAACAAGTAAGCCACCTGAAATCACCTGTTGGCTCTGTGGGCAAGTTGGCCATGTTAAGGCAGGTTGTCGCAAGGGTAATTTAAACAGGTCACGGTCGTTGGGAAGGGGCAACCAACCGGCCGGCGCAGCCAAGCCCCAAAAGTAACAAGTCAACTTGTTGGACCACCCTGTGAGTCAGAGATTGCCTTAGAGGGGGTCAAGGTTAAGTGTCTTCTGGACACTGGAGCTACAGTTTCCACAATTTCCAGGAAATTTCTTAGCTCACAATTACCACACATTCCTGTGGTTCCTGTAACTGAAGTGTTGACTGTTGAGGTAGCTGGTGGCGCTACTTTGCCATTTGATGGTTATGTTGTTGTTGATTTTAATGTTTCATTTTTGCATTCTTCTTACACTGCATTGTTCTTAGTTGTGCCTGACACGGCCTACAATGAAAAGGTCCCGGTCCTGGTTGGCACAAATGTTCTGTCCATGCTTCTTGCCTCCTCACAACAAAATCCCGAATTAGGTAGCCTCCCAAAAGCATGGTCGATGGCCCTTTAGCGGCGTACCAGTTTAACATCAAATACAAGCCCGGAAAGTTCAACAAAGCTGCTGATGGGATGTCTCGTATCCCCATGAACTCTACAGGTAGTCTATCAACCAATGTTGTTCGTGCCATTTGTAGTATGATTCCTACTCCCTATGTTGAGTCATTAGCTATTTCCAATGATTGTGACATTGATCTTGATTATGATTCTTCCCCTGCACAGCTTAGGTTTTGGCGGCAAGCGCAGCGAGATGATCCCAGTCTTGCTCCCTTGTTTCCTTTCTTACAGAGGGGGAGGAGGCCAGAGAAGATGGAAGTTCCTGCTGTAAGTTAAGTTTTTCAACATGCCACAGTTGAACAGCCTGAGGGCTTTATTAGGGTATTTTGTATTTTTGCCTGTTAATGATTGATGTACTTAGACAATATATGGTGTTATATATTGTATTTGTTTGAATTTATTTTTGGATTGTTAACATAAATGCAGGAGCATTCCTTCTTAACCAGGGGGAGTGTGTGGTAGAACTGTAGTATTAGTTCATCTCTGAAGTCACATGGCGGCATCTTAGGCTAGTAACAGCCAGGACAGGTGTCCTCACAGTCTGTTAAAATGTGTGCTGCCAGGGGGCAGCTTAGTCTAGTTCCATTTCCCAGGCAACTCTTGAACAGTACAGAGCTAGTTGTACATGAGTGCTGTTTGTGGGCATTGGATTACTCAGCTAGAAGGTGGGTAACATTTTATAATATTAACTTGTTCTTACTCCTAATTGTATTTAATATATTATAATGCATTACCTATTAGACATTCGGGTTTAGTGTAGTTTTTGGTTCTTTGTAGAGCCAATTGATTGGAGTGCCTTGGTGCACATGGTTTGATGCACATGGTTTGATGGGAATAAATTGGTGAAAAGCGACTGGGAATAAATTGGTGAAAAGCGACTTTCGTTTTGTCCACTCTATCACATAGATACTCCATGAATAGATTTCTTAGGAAGTGACAGATAGATTCCGGTGAAGTGACTATGACATTTTCCGCTGGACATCTTCATCAATATTGTAATTTCAGAATGAACATTTTCTGCAACTCTTCAGTCTCAGTCACTAATGGTCTGGGAAGAAAAGGCTATATTACTCTGAAAGACATTGCATATAAATCCAAAAGTAAAAAAAAGTGAAATTGTTCAGTGAAAATATTTGTCGGCATAGAACCACAAAAATGATACCTGGCTCTGCACAGAATTTCAAGAATGAAAAAGTATTTCTATACGCATGATAATCTGTTTAACCTTAAGCTTCTCTCTCTATACCATGCCAAGTAGCAAGGCTGTATGCCCCAAAGGTGAGTGTTAATGAGCTCTTACAATTGTATCCCTCCTCACTTCACAGTTGGACCTGTAATGATTCGCGACAGCAGCTCTCTGGCGCCTGGAGGAAACTTGTCAAATTAGTCCTGAAAGGCATTCCCTGAATTCTGTATACCAAAAGTTTTTGGTCGTTTAAAAATGTTTTGTTTACAGAAAGTAGTGAATTTAACTTGCGGGGCAGGTCCATGTATTAAAATGTGCTGTTGTTGATGGTTTCTATATTGATCCTTCTTCCTCCTGAAACCCTTTTTAAGCAGCAGTTAAAACAAATCCCATTCATTCCATACAGCTGTTCCATGCAGACATACAATGTTAGCATTGGTGAACAATGCATTTCCATTTGGTGGACAGATCAAGAATAGTAAGAGCATTGATCATCACCCAAAAATTCTTTTGAGTGGACCGACCATGTCTTACAGAACGCAATGCCAGCATTATATATATTTTCTTCAATATCAATTTATGAAGTTTAGTGTCTTTCTGAAAAAATGTGCAATATACATGAATGTTGCTCAATATGCGAGATAGTTTTAGGAAATCTATTATTGGGTCAGGAAGCTGACCCAATAATATTCAATTAAATCTGGTTGGAAGTTTGTAAACAATGAACTGAGGTGCATAACTCATCTGTATTCACTAGTTGTGATTTGTAGATCTTCATAGTAATACACTAGAGCTTTTTTTCCTAGCGATTATGAGCTGTAATCACTCGAAAGTTTGATCATGGACACTTACAGGATTACTGGCTACTAAGAAGAACTGTGTTAAACAAACAAGCATTCGAACAGTTACATATTACAACTGTCAAAATTCATATCAGAATGGAATTGTGTAAACTGAGATAACACTTTTCAACAATACACAATTTTCCAGATGTAACTGTCTGAAACAAAAACCAACAACTTAAAACTGTGACCATCCAATTCAGGCGTCTTAAGTCATTTTTGAGATTATGGAGATTTACAACTGTTAATGCCTTACGAAAAAAAGCTCTAATGCAGATTTCTATGATCTGAAATCTATACTTTCAGGCTGTATACGTGTATGTTTGACCAGATTTACTGTGCTCCAGAGATTACTCTTCTAACCAATATAACCCTTTTTGTCCCAAAGGGAACAGCTGTCTTCTCACGATAAACTTGTCAGTAAGAGTCAATCGGATAAGATTTTGTATTTGATCTCAAGCGTCTCCTGGACTTCAAACGGATGTGTTCTGGAGAGCTCCTGGCTTAGACAAGGTTGATTTCTTGTATATTATCTGCATGGCTGATGGAGTGTACCACTGATAGAGGTGAAAAAACACCATTGCATAAGAAACTCAGGACATGTTTCCTTGCATAGAGGCAACGGAACAAAATGATTACTAAGAATAGCTTAAATTTGTTGACAAACAACAGATATGTTAATGCGATTGTACAAGACCATAATTATTTATCCATCGTATGTCTGTAAATTTCAGACTTTTCTGTGGATTTTACCATCAACATTCCCTTTCAGTCCGTTTGGGTTTTCAAAGAGATAAAGTAAGGAAATTGGTTGATTACTGGGGCTTAACCTCTACAAAACGAATATGTTTGAAATCAATGAAGTAATCTTCCTTGATTGATTCATTCAGTTTCCTTTGGATGACAGCTGTTTCCTAGATCTGGCCAGGTCACAGGAAAGCTCCCACCGACGGACTGTATCAATCATCACTCATTGCTAAAAGAAAAACAACCTTGGCTGAATCTGAATAAAAGAGAAGTACCATTTGATTCTAGTTGATAGTTTTGTGTTGTGGACTACTCTATTTTGAAAAAGTTCTTTCGATTAGTGATCTTTAACATCAACAAAAAGAACAGTCATTAGATTGAGAGAGTGTAAGAACAAAATACAGAGGTTGAATTTTTAGAAATGTACAACGTTCATAACATCTGACTCTTAAAATCTGACTCTTAAAAGTCTATCTATTCAACTGTGATGTCACCTCTTCTCCTCCATACCTACTCCAGCCACATTCTCCACATTTTGCATGACGATTCCCACTGACATTGCCTTTGTGTGTGGCTAATAAAATGCCTTGAACTCCTCCCTTATTTCTTATTAATCATCTTTTTACAGCCCTTACCACGAAATTCCTTCAAGCACCTCCAAGACGCCATTAATTTGACACTCTCTTTACTTGCACTGACTCCCCCTGCTCTTCTCCGTGCGCCAATGTCTTTCGGAGGGAGGCATAGCCACTAAATCAACAGCCTCAGTTGCCCTCAACCATTTTCGCGGGCTTTGGCCAATGAAGTAAATACTGAGTACTGTTGAGTGGACCTCCCAACCTATCACATGTACAGTCTATGACCTGAATAGCATTCTATCCTAAAGAGTGACAGATTGATTTCAAATATCTTACAAAAATAATTTTCTGAGACTGATACACTGTCAAATGCACTATGAAGTACAACTATCCCAATACACAGGGCCAGCCACCTGAATAGGACTCAATGCACTCGAGCCTCATCAGAACACAAACGGCAGAAAGAAAATAAATAGTCTATCAATCAATAACTCAAATGGAATGATAGTCAAATTGTCTAAATATTGATCAATATTCGTGTGCATGAACAGACTGTCAATTTCTATCTCATCACTACAATAACCTGACCTGCTGAAGTAAAAGATAGATCTTCAAATAGATAGATAAAATAGCTAGGATATAGCGATAGATAGATAGATACACAGATAGATAGATAGATATATAAATCGATCAGACATACATCATACATAGATCAAAGATAGATCATGGATAGATCATAGATTCCCTGTCAGCATGCCTCGGCGGTCCAACGTCGGCCCAGCGTCAGTCCAATGTCAGTAGCATCGGACCAGCTTGGGGCTGACGTTGGACCGCGGAGGCACGCTGATAGGGAATTCATAGATAGGTAGATAGATAAACAGATCTATAGATAGATAGAAACAAAATGATTACTGCAACATTCTTCATTCTTTGTCAGTTCTGAATTTGTTTGATGCCAAATCTAGAACCCACGGATTGCCAATGCATGTGCGCATTCTAAAAATCACATAACTATCCTTGGCCTGCAAAACATGACTTAATTCCCAACCACATTTCAACTTTCAGGTAGGGGGAACCCCTACTCTTTGCTTATTCTTATCTTTTCATGTTTCAATCACCCACAACAAATTCTTCTTCCAACTAACATGGTTATGCATTCCCTCAAGCGCACAAACCTGTCCTAATCCTAACATCCAATCAAACTATTTTATATTGTCCAGTAACTTCAAGGCACCCATCTCTCCAACGGGCATTCTATTACTCATTACTCATGCATAAAAAGGGAACAATTTATATATATACAATCGAAATATTTCAATAACAGTTGCTCAAAAATAAATACATATCATAGTAGGCCTGTCTTTATGCCAATAGGCCTACACATCATTTTATTGAATACATAAAGCTCACATTGGACCAAATTTCTAGAAACTTTAATATTATATAGTTTCCCGGGTGGTCAGAAGATCAGGCCAAGGCTCTGTTCTGTGCTTCTGGCCTAAAAATGAAGTCTCCTACATTGTCTCAGTCGACCTAACACTTTATCAATCTAAAGCACATATATCTACCACCACACTACCAAATATATTTTCAAAGGTCTTTTTCCTCAATCACTGCATTCCAACAAGATAATTTAATTCTCTCATGTTGCTCCAGCCCTACTCATAACGTTTCTAGGGACAAGGTGCCAATTTAGGTTTTCTTGGCACAAAAAATAAATGGGGCCACTCCACCTTTGCCGCCTCTGCCTCAAACCAGTATTACCTCCACGGGCGTTCTAGTACAGTGCATTAAAGTGTTAGCAACAGATCATTCTCAGTCAACCTTTATATAGAGCCCCACTTCCTTCTTCCTGCATTAAAAGCATATTTCCCTCTAAGGGCCACTAGATTGATGGGCTTGGTGTCAGCCTGCCATTACATCACAATACATCAAAGAGGTCTCAGCCATATTTGGGTCAAATGATGGTGCTACCTTGTATTCAGAATAAGCAAGGGTTTATGGTATGTATAGTGTCTAAATCAGCCATCTACAAGTGGCTGAACTGGACCCCTTTTCGAAAGTTCCTGTTTGATTTACTCGTCTTGATGTAGCTTGATAGTATCATATGTTTCACATGGTTCTGTTTTCCTACAATGATTTTCTCCATTTACAATAAACGAAAGTAGAATTCCTGCAGAATAATCTTGAATTCGATGTAATCACTTGTGTAGAAACGGTTTTCGGTTTTGACAATATGTTGATAAATATCTTAAGATTTAAGTTATGTTTACACCATTTTTAAACTACTTCATTCGACTATTTCTTGGATAAATGACCCTGTAAATGCTAAAAGAGAATCTAATACTACCATGCTAATGAAAATGCATATATATGATAAATGGATAATTTTTTTCCAGGTTTTCTTTTTATCACTAACATGAATTATTTGAAAGATAAATGGAACAATATTTCATTCTTTAGAAATAATCAGCAAGGCAGAAAGGCCTCATTTCAAAACGCAAAAAAAAAAATTCAATTTCAAGAAGACTTGGCTTTAAACCAACATTACCTGAGTGCCTGCCTCTTCACGTCCTATGTTCAGTTCTCAAAGCTTTCAAACAAATAGGATGTCGGTTCTCTGCCTGTAGAGCAACATGATTTTTTAATTTCTCTATGAATATCAGTATTGTATTATTCATCAATGTTTACAATATTGTTGGAAACAATAGATTCTGGAGCATTTTGCAATGAGCTTCTTTTTTTTTTTTAAACACAATTTTTTTTCATGCCCCTACGCCAAAGGAGGGAAAGAGATAATCTTTTAGACTGATATGAATGTAGATTTATTTGAAATGCAAACTAATTATAATTATTCTTGGAAACTCGTGGAACAAAGGAAGGGGCAGAAAATGCAAGAACACTACAGTGGTGGTTCACATGCTTAACTTAGCAGATATCCAATATAAACCGGGGAGGGGGGTGGTTTACTATGTTGAATTATATGGGGCTGTAATCGCTTGGTCCTCAGTTAGAATCCAGCTGTTGCCTATGTACATGCATATGGGATGGCAGTTTCAATCATCCATCGCCTGATTGCCGTGTCCTCCTCCAATCAATTAGTCTACCAATTGCATAGATACAGGACATAAAGCCTCAGTCAGCTATTCATCCATCCCAATATCAATCAAATGAATGTCAACCTCAAAAAATGCAGCAAGAAGACCCAAACCATAAGCATGGCGCAATTCCTGTTAGACCTATCGCGTCTTGAAATCTGGTGACTCTTCAAATTACATTTTTTGAAGTTTGGAAACTAGCTGTGGTCCTTGATATAAAGTATCTATCAAAATGAATATAACGAATCCCCTTTGTTATGATTTTCTTGCACAACTGCAAATCATCTCTAGATATTTGGGAATCCATTAAATTCATGTCATACTTCACTCCAGAGGCATTTTGATTAAGTTTTTAAGTACATCATTTCTGACTTTGCATCTTAAGTAATGTTGTCAAACATTCTTACATTAAGAATATATGGGAACTAATTTCCAGGTGCGTGTTTTTGCTGTTCGTCCTTTGAGTAAATGTATTGTAAATTTGATGTGAAGTGGATCTTCAGAAGGAAATTATCCAAATTGTGAAATCCAAGAAAACTTTGTTTTCTGTCTAGCAAGAGCTTCTCTGACAAAAGGAGAACATGATTTAGCAATATCAGACCAATTAAGAGTCATGAAAAACCATATTGGTAATTTGCTAAATATGCTATCACTCAGGATATAACCATTTCAGGTGTGTACATACAGCAATATTGCATCCGGCAGGTAAGTAATTTTTAAGTAATCAGTGTTGTAGATGAAGAGAGTAATCATATCTGACAAGTCATTTCCCTCTGCCTATATGGCACTTCCATTCAACATTTACACCACTCAAGAAATAATGCATTTCTGTCAGAATGATTCCCGATAATGGATTGTGATGAATATGAGATAAATTTGAGCCATGGTTTGCCTAATGGGCTGGTCCAGATTCAACACCTGTCATGTTTCCGTTACCAATTGAGGGGATACTTTTTTGCATTTGGTTGCGGTATATCTAAGAATTAGGCCTGTAGTATATTAGTCGTAATAAGACATTTATCAACAAACAACATTTCAGTGTGTTGCCATGTCATATGACAGTTTGTACAATACATAACATGAGGCTAGAATCCATACATGCGTAACAATTGTGTGTCATTGGTACCATGGATGTCAATCTGTAAAAGTCTGAAATTACTCTGTTTATCCTTAAAATCATTTCAAGGCTAGGTATGTCATCATCATGATTGTATTCAAGGCAGAGATAAGCATCTGATTGTCTTGTCTTACCATACAATGCATTGATTCGGTTCTAGGGTTGGGAAAAAAAGTAAATATGATATTTTGATGTTTGGAGAGCTCATTTCGTGTATTTCATTACTGACTGACATTGTACAGTCTACATTCACACAATTTTGACATCTGCCATTTCTACATTTCTCATATGAATCACCATGTTATGTCATCTATAGTATTTATGCCATCAGTAATAACATTCCCATCTCTAAAACCTGAGAAAGTGACAAAAGCATGACTCATCTTTCTGGTCATCAAACCCTATTATTTTACAATGCAACCCTCGATTAGGTAGAGATAACTTGACACAGTGACACACTAACCTTGAGGCAGATGAAATTGAATAGATGACCAAGTAATCTGGACAAATTGTTGTAGTGGCGCAGGAGGTAACTCGATCATTGGATATACTGCTACAATACTGGCATAAGTCCACAACAGGAATATTTTTAGGGTCTATGGAGACTTTTGTATGCCATTGCAATTAATATCTAAGTGGGTGCTTCTCTGTAATTTTGTGTATGATGTGCTACTAATGTTATAAGTTCTACATTGTATGTTCCTGGTCATGAGAAATATCCATTTAATTTCAAGTGTAATTGCTTCAATATTTTAGTTATTATATCTGAAATTAATAAGAAATTATACATATATTTTATATAATATATTTTGCATGCTTGGAAGTCATGAATCTCCGATAGATGAGTTTGGATTGAATAAACATCCCATACGTTTTGTGTTCGGGTACGTATATCAATATTTTCAGACTCTGGTAGTCATATAAATCTCTCCAGTTGACAAGAAAGCACCTGCCAAGGCTGATCCACATTCTGTCATGGCAACACTGCAGATGATAAACCAAGGCTAAAGCGAATCTGTGTGAAAACGCTTTTAGACAGCTGTCATCAACTGTCATCAACTTCAAAGTCTGGCTCAGAAAAGTAAACGGGCGAGCTTCAGTCGCCAGTTCATTGGTATTGACGGTATTTGCATTTTACAAAAATTATGTTTAAGCAGTTGAATAGCAAAAAGAATATTCAATAAAGACTTTTCGCATTTAAATTCTCTTGGTTCGACACACTCTTTTCTGCCAAGAGTGACAACTAGACATATTAACGGAAGTAGCAAATTTCTGCTTAGTGATGCTCTGTGATGAATATTTTAGGGAACACCGGAGGAGCACTGTCCGAACATACAAACATTGACATACATGATGTACAATGTAGTAACAGACAATGCAACATCATGATTGTGAAGACTAGTCATCAAGATTCAGCTTTTGAAAACATTTGTGTGGGTCAAGGTCAACCCCAATAGAAGGTCCATGTTTAAAAGTGGTATGATTTTCTTTGCTGTTTCATAAATAATGATCTCATACACTCAGTTACACTTTGGTTGCCAGATTCATTCATCACATTGGTGAATATCCAGTTGACAATTACAAGAAACATCATATGCAGTCAGAATTTTTGTGGGGAGAAGATCATTACCATGCAAATGAATCAAATATGAAAAGAACAGTTACTGCACATCAATTTAATATACTATTATTACATAGCTGCTTGACTGCAGATGACATGGCCTTGCAACCAAAAGGCTATATTTTTAGCCGAAATAGGCTATACTTTTTAGCCACAAAAAGTTACACTTTTAGCCATTGTTATACATCTCTTTCATCATCATCAATCGAGTTCTAAGTCCAGTCAACCCCGATGTTGAGCCTTACTTTCTACTTCTTGCATTAAAAGCATATTCCCCTCTCAAGGCACAAAATAGATGGGCTCGATGCCAAAGAGGCAGTATTGTAACATGCATCAAAGTTGTGAGAGCTAGCAATCAAGTGGCTCAGCTGATGTGAATTGGAGCACCGCTTCTGAAATGTTGTAGCCAGCTCCCTTCGGTTGCAAAAGAGCAGGTTACTGTGGCTCAACTGGCACAGTCTTGGTGATGTAGGCGTGCTTACATGTACTTGTCAAAATATTTAAAGACATAGGCTGCACAGCAGCAAACCTTCAGTGAATAACACCTTTTGAAGAAGACAATTACACCATAAATGTGGGTATTTTTTGCCAAATTGTATATAGGTATGCAATAGTGGTCAAGTTGTGGCCTTCAATTGTCTGTATTTGCCCACCGCCCTGCCATCTTCCCATCTGCTTGCCAAGGTTTATAAAACCAGGGAATGGCCTATTGGAACTTTGATGTCGAATTTCAAGCTAAAAGGCATTTATACCATAGTGCAAACCAAAGGAATACACATGTGTTTAACACTTTCTTTATGTGATTACTACAAAGAGTCTTGCTGCACCATTTCGTAATATCTTAGACCTTGTCTTACAGTTCAGTCATTCAAAATTTATTTAAAGATCATCATTCATGGAGGCAATATTCTAATTAATGTCAGACCTTAACAACATGGAACGATGGAATTGTTTCGTCAACCTTGCATTCCTGAAATGCTGGATCAAAACACTGATGTCATGAGAACGAAAATGTTATGATTTAACTTCTATGCAAGTGAGACTCGACTCTTGACAGAATGACAGCTACTGTGACAGTTGGTTTGTCAGATTTCAAGAGGTAGCTTCAAGCAAGGCCACTGTTGGATAATTTTTCTCAACAGAAGTTAGTTTCCTTTTTTTTCAAACTGGTTGACACCTGTCAAAAAGTGTTTCAAGGAAGAAATTGCTGATGTCAAAAGCGCATTTGGAAGAGTAAGAAATGTCATCAGTGATCAACCTTGTGCTTAATAAGACTCTGGGAAGTTCAAGGCACATGTGTCTGGTCTTAGTTGTATACATTCACAAAGCACTACATAAGATGAAAGAAACATAGAAATGATTGACTGTAACCTTTTCATTGCAGGTGTAGGAGGTCAAAACATTTTGGCTAGAAAATATAGCCAAAATATATCCAGAATTGATTCTGGATACCTAAATTTACTCTAACTCTTCGTTATGCAATCATGTTTTTCAGATTGTAACTGACTCTGTGGACTTCAAGAAAAAGCATGAATAATAACACAAACTATGATGAAGTCAGGATACTTTCCTGCGCAAAGTGTAAATGTAACAGACTAGCGCGTCTCGTAGAAATCCATGGACATCACTTTTTTACAAATACTCAGCACAGAGAATTCGTAGTGAGTGGCAGATGGATTCCAGAGAAGTGACTGACAACATTTGTAGTTGGATGCCATTATCAAATAATGTAATTAACAGATGAAAGTGCCTTTGATTTATAAATTTATTTTCCTGTCTTATATTACAAATTATCAAGAAATATCCATAGTACTTGCAGCCATTCCTGCAAGGATGTATACAACTTTGGGTTGCTCTTGGTAAGGTAAGATAAGATAAGATGACACTTAATATTCATAAATTAAATACTAGATATTCAGAAGCAAACACCATATACTTCTTTTAAGTTGATATTTGCAAATTTGAGCATGAGAAGGAGATCATGTTAGTTTCCAAGAAAATCTGCCACTAAGCTTCTTTACAAAGAAGGAATGTCTCTGTGATCCAAAATGTCACTGCGCTTCAGTCTCAGAACACAGGGAGAGGATATCCATACATGTCTGGAATGAAATAACTATATTCATGACAGGTAGTCATAAGCCAAGAGATTCCTATGCACCTGATCAACACTGTTTAACCTTAAGCTTTCCTCTGCATACCAAGTAGTGCGACTGCATCCTTGGAAGCCAGGCCTTAATGAGCTCTCACAGCTGTATATCTCCTTGCCTCACAGTTGGACCTGTATAAGGATTCACAGCAGCATCTCTGTGGCGCCTGGAGGATACCTGTCAAATTAGTGTTAAATTCTGTGCATCAGAGTTCTGGGTGGACTCATGTTTTTTCTTTGGAACAGGAAGTAATATAGACTGTGAGCAGGTCTAATATACGTACCTCTATGCACAGATGTTGTAGTACAGTTCAGTTGCATGAAATTCTATGTAACTTCAGCATACATTGTATATTGCAGAATTTCGATAGAATCACTAAACTAAAGTGTTTAACGTTTCTCAAAATCTGTCAACACGCTGCTATTTTAAATTGACGGAATGGTTGGGGAGGATGAGGATAATTTAATGTAAGAATTGTTATTCTTTTTCATTAAAACTTTAAAAGCAATAATGATCATTCAAAGATTGAAATCTGATGAGACATAAAAATGTTGGGATATTAATTTTGTTTAGCTTCTCTGGGTATCCAATTTAATGTAAACGTGGAGCTGTTCCAATGACAATTTTGAGCTGTATTTAGCTGTGCATGTTTGTATCGTCAAGCTACCAAATGTGTTATGTCTAGAGTCCGAAAGCGAACTATATTGTGGCTATTGGCTAACTAGACAATGATGAACACTGAATCCTGAACTGACTTGAAGCATTTAAATCGAGTAAATTACAATATTGTCAAATTTCATGTCTAGTTATATGAAGAAAATATTCATTGTCCAAATAAGCATTGACCATAATTATGGAGTACATTATAAATCCAATGAAACTCTTTAAGCGCAACTCTTAACAGATTGATTGATTGATTCTTTATTATTTAAGTGACAGGTACATAAAAATTAACAACAATAAACGACCTGTGGCACCCAGCCTTTCTGGGGGCTTATCTGTCACTATAAATCAATTAATATTTAAATTTACCAGAGGGTTACAAATTACAATTACATAATTGTCACAACATATTGAATTATTAAATGTAACAATTAGAACTTTCTTTCAAAATACACAAGTGAACTTTAAATGTAGAGATATTACCAAATTACACTCAATCACAATATCATATAACTGGAACTTCAATATTTTTGTCAAAACACATGAAAGGTTTTCTTAATACATAATTTCATGAAGAAGATACATCAAATTAAGTATTGTATAAAATGTCATTTCTTGATTTCCAAGCACTAATAATAAATGTGCTAACTTTATGTTGTTCATTTGTCATGATATGTATACATTTTTCAAAATCTGTCATACAGTGTATGTACAAAATTATTTACAGAGATACTAGCATATAACAATTCCCTATGGTACTGGTAAACTGGACATACTCAAATAAAGTGAAACTCATCCTCAGTAAAATTACTTTTACAAATATCGCAAGTTCTCTCTTCTAACTTAATGCCCCTAAACCGTCCAATTTCTATATTTATAGGGAGAATTCCTAATCTAGTTTGTGCAATTAATGATCTCTGTTTTCTATTTTTTATATAAACATATTCTTCACATAACAATTTATCTTTAAATTTAACAGAAACATCACGCTTAGCCATTGGCGGACAATGCATTTCCATTTGCTGGACATATGGGAATTGTACATTTATTGTTTGTCACTAGAAAGATTTCTTTTGAAGGACTGCATTATTTTTACCAATAACAAATGGCCGTGTAACATAAACTTACATGTCAGCAGGTCTAGGGTTAACAAGACTGATTGAATAAATGAAAATACCAACTTAATTCTGAGTCAGCTGATGAAATTAATTTGTCAATTGCCTAATTTTGTTCGTCAACTAAATTTAAAAAATGACAGACTGAATTAGTAATTGGACTAACTAAACCTATTCAGTTGAACAATTTAATTAACCAATTGAGACATTTTTACAGGAGGGGTTACCAATTTAATTAGCCTAAAATGTTTTTCAGTGGAGCAGATTTCTTACACCTTACAGAGGTACAAAGCACATTCACGTGATCCTGTTAGGCATTTCTAAGTGTCTCTATCAGTCTTGTTTCATTGATTTCTCCAACACCAAGCATTCCTCACTTAATCTGTATGATTCTCTGAGTAACATCATTGATCAATTGCAGATGTCAATGCTGACCTCAAGGCACCAAGCCCATACCAGATCTCATGTACTGAATTGAAAAAGTATCTTTGGCTGGTAGAAAAATATATGAAGGGAATCTGCTGAATGCAGAAGCCTTCAAGATTCATGATTGCAAGTATAGGGCACCAAAAGGCAACGTTGTCATTGTGATAGGATCTTGCAAAATCATTTTTGTTATACTGAGCAGGGTGAGTGTGAAAAAGGGCTTGATGCTTAAGTCTTGTATAGTCAAACTTAAGCTGCTTGAAAATTTGACAGGCAAAGACTATCATGATGAGACTAAGAGCACTCTTCCTGCAAGATTAATCTTTTGTCAAAACAGCTTGAGAAATCTCATCCCAATAGCATTAACGGGCAACTTGTGACTATAATATTATGTCTGCAAGGATGAATATATATGTCTTTAGTTTGCTGAATATTAAAACTAATAATGTGTGTTCTAATGCTGTGTTTACTCAAGAAAACACCAAACATTTGCACAGGTCTGGCTCAGAGGAGGTCTGCCACCAAGCCACATAAGTGAGGATTGCTGCTTTGATCCGAAATGTCACTTAACTTCCAAAAGATTGCTCCAGCAAAGGTCCCCACTATTCACTGTGTAATCTACAGCACTTATGCAGTTGACTGATAAAAGAAATCAAAGCAAGATAGTTACTTTCTTCTTAGCTGACATCCAAATGAGGCCGAACTCCTTATTTTTTCTGTCTTGGCAGATGTTGTATAATGTGGTTTGTCCAAGAGGAAAATGCTTGTTCCCTGTTACTGATTGGTATATTACTGACGATTAGATACAATCCCTGAGTGACATTTTCTGCAGATACTCGAGGCAGATATTTCCTAGCAAGTGTCGGATGGATTCCTGTGAAGTGACTGATGACATTTGCAGTTGAACAACATTATCAAGAAATTATTTCTGGATGAGAGGCCTCCGTCAACATTTGAGCCTTATGGTGGAAACTTTTCAATGGTCTGGAAAGATAAGGATTTTTTATTGTAAGGATATTGCAGTACAATATTGATCTGCACAGAAACCCGTAGATGATGATACCATCTTTGATACATCAAATATTTAATGTAATAAGCATATATACTTCAACTTTCAGTTATTTTCGTTTCTCCTGATTAATATAACCTGGTGGAATCATGCCTAGCTTTCTTTCAAGAGGGTGATTTGCAGCTCAGAGTTCTAAAGCCGTTCTTGCATCCTGGCCATGGCTCCCACTGCTGTTTGTTTCATATCCTTGGTTGTATTAAATATTCTTATTTAAACGGTAGACAACATTGCAACTTATCAAGAATTTCTATAATTCACATTTTTCAATAAACTGCCCATGTATTGTCTTCGCCTGAGTGACTGATTGCTATTTGATCCATAAAGATAAGGAAATTTAACTTGTAAACATTTCAGCTTCTATGTTGTAGAGAGTTTGCATCATGCTCTGGCAAAAAGGATATTGAAGTCAAAACAGATGATTGCTGAAATGAGGAAAAATTCAAAACGACTGTTTACTTTACCTTTGTAATTTTCTTTTTCTAATTTTACATCGGTTTGAGACACAGGTAAGAAAAAGTTGTTGATTCACAAACTTGGTGACAAGTGTTCAGCTGGACGAAATTATCAAGAATTGTAATTTCTGAATAATACTTTGTGTCAACTCTGGAAAGATAAGGCTATATATTACACGGTGGTCAAAAAAAAACTTTACACTTATGAAGTATTTTTTGGGTAACGCTCATTGAAACAATTACTTATTTTTCAATATAAAACAACTTGTATAGCAAAGAACAACCTTTCTAGAGATAATTCATTCATTTGGAGGTCCTTTTGGACTGATGATTTTTCTACCGTGGGCCTAAATGATGCACAGGTGTCAACAATGTAACTTGTGTGCGTTTTTCCCATAAAAACTTAAAGGAAGCCTTCATTAGGCAACTGAAGTCTGTGGTGTCTTGCAGGGATCTGCCTCTAAATTTGCCAACCCAGAATAATCACATTGATTAAGATCTTGTGATAATAGGGGCCCTATTGTCCTGCCGAGAAAGTTGGCAGAGCGAACCTTGATCCAGTTCTTGGCTTTCCATGGGAGAATGACTGATGCCCCATCTTGTTCGAAGATCAAATTATCTGTAGAATTGTATGTCTTATCTATCCAGTGCTTCAGATGCTCTTTTAAGATGTTAATATGTACTTTTCCCGAGATTTTTAACACCCTGATCGTCAACCTTCAGACGGCTTTGTTTTTAAATCTTATTATGGCCATAGTGGAGGCATCATCCCAAGTCATACCATGACAAAATGACCCATAACCTTCGCTAATTCATGAATACTTAATTAACTGACCCAGTTTTGGCTCAGCCAATCAGGGACTGCTACATCACAGCTTGAAATTGTTGCTTCTGTTTCACACAGTTACAAAATGGAGAAATTGTGTATTGTTGAAAGGTGCCATCACAGTTCCGAAAATTCCATTGAATTATGTATTTTCACAGTTCTGAAATGAAACTGTTTGAAAGTTTGCTTGCTTTACACTGTTTTTCTTAGTTGCCAGTAATCCTCTAAGTGTCCGTAATCGGACTAAATCTGCCCGCAAAATGCTTATGACCTAAATAAGCAGCCAATCACAGAAGAGGTTGGAAATATCAGAAAGCCCTGTCCATTTTAGCAGGGCTTGCGTGGGGAGGATGTAGTGGAGGCTGAACTTGGTCTAGCACCTTCTGGCTTGCACTGAATTGTGCCTCTGTATTTTCATTTCATTTTAGGTCATATTTATTGGTCTTGTGAAGCTCAGTTGCTTCCAAATTTCTGATGGGTCATGATCAACCCAGAGTAGTGAAAACGCAGGAGCATTCCTGGCTTCCATTTTGTCTACTATCAAAAAAGTAATGACCTATTTTAATCAGCAACCAATTTTCCAAAGATCTAGTATACTTGGCTTGTATACAAAATAAGTACCCTGGCTCTGACTCAATCATGGCAGCCTGAAAAATGAAATATCAACTGTAAAGTTTTTTTTTGACCACCCTGTAATGAAAGATTTTGATCATGAATCTAAGAAAAAAAACAGGGTGAAATTGTTTAGTGAAAATATTTGACCACAAAAATGATACCCGGCTCTGCATACAATTTCAGGAATGAAAATATTTCTATACACTTGATAAACTGTTTAACATTGAGCTTCCCCTGTATGCCCAGTAGCAAGGCTGTATCCCTCGAAGCTGACTCTTAATGAGCTCTTGCAGTTGTAAACCTCCTAACTTCACAGTTGGACCTGTAGGGATTCGCGACAGCAGCTCTCTGGCGCCTGGACTCCTGGAGGCAACTTGTCAAATTAGTCCTGAAAGGCATTCCCTGAATTCTGTAAACCGAAGTTTTGTGTCAACTGAAAATGTAAAAAGTAGTGAATTTAACTAGCAGGGCAGATGTATGTATTATACTGGGCTGTTGTTGATGGTTTCCATATCGATCTTCCTTCATCTAGAAACCCCTTTTTAAACAGAAGTTAAGACAAATCCCATTCATTCGATGCAGTTTTTCCATGCAGACTTAAGCAACCGAGCATTGGCAAACAATGCATTTCCATTTGGTGGACAGATGAAGAAAAATAAGTGTATTGATCATCACTCAAAAAAATTGTGAAATTCTTTTGAGTGGACTGACCATGTGTCACAGAATACTATGCTAGTATTACAATGTATTCTCTTCAGCATTAACTTATGAATTTGAGTTTTTTTCTGAAAATGATGCATACAAAATACATGAAATACGTGAATATTACTGAATATATGCTAGATGGTTTCACGATAAAAGAGATTATCTTAAACGAGCCCTGCAATCTGTTCTTTTATTACACTACCCTCCAAAAGTTTGAATACACCTGGAAAAGTGAGGTTTCTTTAAAAATAGTTCATCTTGAATGGAATTTTGGTTTTGTTTTTGCATCAAACAATATCAGAAGTCACATTGAAGTCAAAAGTTGTCTTTATTTTGTCATTTTAAGTCATTTTGGTTGAAATTTACAAACTTTCTCGATATCTCAAATTATGGTATTTTTGCAAAAGATTGTCACAGCCCAATCATCTTCCAGGTTTATGAAATCTAATCATATTTAGGTGTTTCTAGAGTTGTAACATGATCGTAACACTAGTTTGAAACCCCAAAGAGACACTTTAAAAATTGGATATTGACAGCTAAAAAATACTAAATTTAAATAATTTCGAGTCACCAAGTATAATCATAGAATGTATCTTCTCAAGTGAAAATTATTTTATTTGAGCTGTTTCACCATTGTTTTGACCCAAAACTAGCCAAAATCAGTATTTTTGTTCAATTTTCAACGGCCATTTTCTGGTCTGAAACTAGTAAAATCATCGCAAACCAGTGGAAATGTGTAAAAAGTGATAAAATGTCATAAATATGGAAGATAACTGTTCTTTTATAGCTTTTCCTTGAAAATGATAAAATGGGATATTGAGAAAATTATATGAATTTATACAAAAATGACCTGAAAACATGAAATATGCACACCTTGTGGCAAGAATGTGAATGAAAGTATAAAACAAAAATTGTGTTGAAGATGAGGTATTTTTGAAAGAAATCTAACCTTTTCTGGTGTATTCAAACTTTTGGAGGGTAGTGTATATATCTCCAGTCTATGAGCTGCTGACAGTGCTGAGTATTGGTTCTTGCACCAAGGCTGTTACAAACTATCAACTGCGGCCTGGTGTTACAGGGAGCTGTATATCTTGGTTACATTTGCCACCCCAAATGAATGTTTCTCTTGATAAGTAATGGTTTAGAATTCAGTGATATTATGTAATGCCCAGTCTATTTCTGTGAAGATAACTCTGACGACTGAAAGTAAGTTTTCATTTACTTTTGAAAGCATGGAATTTCACTTTGAATAGGACTTGTCAATTTCTGCATGGCCCTGTATATTTCTAGGGAGTCCATGTGAGCATACTGGTGTTAGCACTTCTTCAGAAATAGTTCCATGATAGACCATTGCAAGAACTCTTACAAATTTTTCATTTCTTTGCAGAAAAGAATGAAAGAGCCTGAAGGAGCAATTGCGATGAAAGGATTCTTTGATCCACAGAAAATTGAGAAGAATGATCTGAAGTTGTTTGGTGGAGCAATATTTTGTGACAGACACACTGTAGCAAAGGTGCTATGATTCGTTCTTTATGAGCAGCTCATAGTACTGAATTTTGCAAAAAATGGCATCTTATTGTAAATATAGGGAAAACCAAAGTGATGCAGTTTAATAACAAATCGGTTAATTCTTTCTTCTGCAATGGTAATGAGCTAGAAAATGTAGATAACTTTAAATACTTGGGTCATATGCTTACCAATAAGCATAAAATACATAGCAAAATGACTGAATACCTTTCAACACAAGGACATAAAGCACTTTTTGCCCTACTAGCTGATTCTAAGCAAGTGTTGGGACAAATGGATCCAACTGTCTCTTTACAAATGTTTGATACTTATGTTTTGCCAATTCTGGAATATAATAGTGAAATATGGACTAGTGATAAACCAGTATTGGAATTAGAAACTCTGCAACTTGGATTTCTAAAAAATATGCTAGGCGTACGAAAACAAACTCCATCCTTAGCGATTTATGGTGAAACCGGTAGATTTTCTTTGCATGTAAGACAAAAACTTAGAATGATGAATTACTGGATACGATTGGAAGGTGCACCTGATAGTAGCCTATTGAAAAAATGCTTGCTAGCTCAGAAAGATATTTATATGAAAAGAGTGAATGAAAGTAATTGGTTCGGAAGATTAAGCAGAATATTAAGTTCTTGTAATATTGAAAATGACATTGTAAACCGTACTGACTTAAGCATGATTGGCGTTTACAGAGCAGTGAAACTGAGGCTGTATGAAATTGAGCAGGAAAAACTTATTATCGCCATAAATGATAGTACACAGCAGCCAAAACTTAGGACATACAAATTGTTTAAAATTGATTGTAGACTTGAACCATATCTTAAGCTGAGACAAAGTCGAAAAATGTTAATCAAAATCGCTAGATTTAGGACTAGTTCACACAGTCTACATATTGAAACTGGAAGGCATCATAAACCAATAATTCCTGCAGCAAATAGAATATGTGAAAAATGTACATTAAATGTAGTGGAGGATGAAATTCATTGCCTTATAGTGTGCCCTGCAAATGAGTTGCTTCGTGTTAACCTTTTTTTGACAGCAACAACCTTAATAAATGATTTTCTGATTTTGAATGATAATGATAAATTTACATCAATAATGAAAAACAAAGAACCCGAAATGTTAAGTTGTCTAGGAAAATTTCTCCTTGGAGCTGATGTTTGAAACAAACTATATCCTACATCGACACATGGTTTTGTGGAAGTTTATGAATACATGCATGTACCCACATACATATATATATATATCTTAAAATTTTGTGAATATCTCATGCCTGTATATATTGACTGCAGCCACTGTTTTCTTATTATTTTCTATTTTAACTGCACAAATGTGTGTTTATTGATAGGCCTATATTACTAGAACAGGAATATGATAATTTGATAATATACACATGGTGATACCACAGCTATTGTGTCTTTTAAACCAAATGTTTCATTATTTTAATATGTCTCTTTCGTATAAGTGTAGTTGTAAATCTGTGTTTGTAAATATCCATTTTGATATGTGTATTTATGTTGATGCGATATTGTTTATTATAGGTTTGGGGTTTATTTTTATATAAAATCAATGTATGTAGATTATAATTACAATTAATGTTCTTAATTGCTTTATGTATTCTTGTGTTCGTTAACTCCTGTGGCTGGAACCTGTGAATATAATAATATTATGTGATTTTGTATTTTTTATGACAATTATATCAAATATGATATTTGCCGTCAATAAAAAAAAAAAAAAAAAAAAAAAAAAAAAAACTGAGGTTTTCATGCTACTATGCTGTGTAACATTTTCTCTCTATGATTATTTTAAAAAAACTTTTCTTACTCAAGTTATCATCATTCTGGAATCCTCCTGAAGACGTCATCACATATTATAATCTGAATGCCCTGAACCAGCCATAAGTCACCGACCATTTAGAAATTTCTCCACACTTACATGTACAGCCATTTGCTGGAGATTATTCAGTCAATATCTGCAAAGATGAAACTAGAGCCCAAGCAACCCATCATGATTCATTGCCATATGCATGGAAATGCACTTTAAATAAAAATTGCCGACTTCGTGCAGCACAGATACATCTTTCACAAAAGTAATTGACATACATGTAGTAATTAGCAAATGTGAAAGGCAGTTATGCTTGGTTGGAGGTCCGATTGAAATTCATTAAACCTCAACTAAAACACAACATTTTTATAATGCTGGAAAACAAATTTCAATACAGTTAACAGTTTATAATGCAGTAAACATTTCCTCAGCAGTCCATCAGGAGATAAAAAATCAATGTGCTTATTATGAACAATGCATTTTCATTGCAAGTGTATTGGTCTGACCGTATCCCTCACATTTCCAATGCATTATCGCCTTCAACATCTATCTGCAAAATACAGAATGGTTTTCATGATGCAAGATTTTTCAATAATAAGGACTATCAACATGGTTGGCTAAAGTCATTCAAATAAAAAAATAAAAAATTGTTTTATCTGATTATTTTTTATTTTGCAGTTGAAGTTTTGTGTGAATAAATACTAAAAGCCTTTGAGCAATATTGGCTTTTGAACAAAGAGCAGCAACTGCTTGTTTCCAGAGGAATATACGGATCAACAATGATAGACAAACACCGAAATGGCTCAACAATGTCCCAGGAGGCAACTTTTAATACTTAGGTTTCTGTCTCCACGGATTTCCCGAATATTCCTGCAAGATGATCCAGGGAGGAACATATTGAAAAACTTACTGAAGAGGTTACCCACACTAATTTGCACTAGCGTAGCAAGACAGGAGCTGTATTGACCAATTGTTGAAATCCATCACCTAAAAGTCTGAACATTTCTCTTTTGATTACCGTTCGATAATTAGTTTAAGAATGTCTTGTGTTCCACAATGCATCTTCATATTGCTTTGAAAGCTTTTTTGTCGATTAAGTGAAATTCAGTGCTCAGTCCATTTGACAAAGAGGGCGCTAAAGCCCTAGCAATCCATTACCATTGATTTCTAAATGCATGGAAATGCACTTTGAATAAAACTTGCAAACTTCAGCATGGAGCCATTTCACAAATGGACATTAAACAAGATTGAAATGCAGTATTGATCGGAGGTTGGATTTAATTTCAATCAAAACACATTTATGGTGTTACAAGAAATGCTCGATGTGGATATATTTAGTAAATGGTTTATAATATAGTAAGCAGTTCAAGTTTTGTCTTGAGAAACAAAAGTAATAAATATACGGGCTTTTATCGGGTAATTGTATCTCAGACAATCGTTCAATTAGGTACATAAAGTGCATTTGTGTGCCAGCTTGGCACATCACTTATGTGACTAAAAGATAAGATAAAAAGATAAGATATATTTTATTACCAAATTGGAACTTGTTTTGCATAAACTCATACATAGATAGGACATTATTCAAGAAACATTCATACAAGACACATTCAAATCACAGGCATTCATATCACATAAGACATATGTTATATACACAATGTATGTTATATACACAATGTTTTACCTATTTTATATGTCAAGTTTGTTAGTTGGAGCTGCTACAGGTTTGGGAAGTTTCTCAATGGTAAATGATTTGTTGCCAGCTTAGGGCAATCGACTATAAAGTGCGTTGATGCCCTCAGCAATCATTAGAGGGATTTCAGAATGATGAAAATCTGGGTAAGATAAGGTTTTTGAAAAAATGAGAAACACGAGAGAACGTTACAGAGCTTCACATTAAAAAAGCACTCACTTTTATATGTTGCACATAAAGAACGAATCCAAGCACCTTTGCTACAGTGTATCCGACACAAAATATTGCTTCACAATAACATCTCCAGATCATTCTTCTCAATTTTCTTTGGATCAAAGAATTCTTTCATCACAATCGCCCCCTAAAGCTCTTTCATACTCTTCCCTAAAAGAAATGAAGAACGAGGGCGAGCAAGAATTCTTATGAAGTCTGTCTAGGATTTCTCTGCCTTTGATACAGGAAAAGGATAAGATTATATCCACACTATTGGAAGATAGCTCACTCCTGAAGTCCTTACCACAGTATACAACATATCACAGAAACTAATTGGCCATATGTCAGGTAAAAAAAAGATACATTTCTGAGCATTTTACTGAAAGAAAGGGTTAGCGGAAAGGTATTTTGATTAAAGATAGAACTCAAATGCATGCAAGGGCAAGATTTACACATTCTGTAATTTTGACTATTTACAAGGAGCAAGTTTTTCTAAGGTTCAGGCAAGATTTGTTACACAAAGTCTCAGATGTTATTACAGATCTCGTATAAGTGTGCCATGTTCCATGTGAATATATGCACAGATGATGTCAGTATTGCAATACTGACATCACTATTGGCACTCCAAGCTTGAGTGTTGATTCCAACTGCTACCAACAAGTCAGGCTTATGGGCTAAGTGTGAATAACAATTGATTAATCTGCATTCATTGGTATGGTTGATTCAGTTGGAGCAGGTGAAAGTAATGTGTTTGAGCAACTTGCTTGATCCATCATGGACATTCATGGTGTCCTGTTGTGAAATTTCTCCTTGAGGGCAGCACCTTGTGGCTTTGCAGCCTTTTAGATAAGATCTGCGCTAAACAAACTGTTGAGAATTGATGACTGAAATGGGGATGATGCGGAGATTTTTTGGAAGTGAACGTGCTGTGTTGCATGGGCATACCAGAGGATGAGAAATGGGGGAGGGGGGTAGCTGCTCCCCAAAAATTTGGGAAAAGGCCCGACAAGGAGGCTAAGAATTCGATCATTAAATAAACATTATTGGAAATCAGTGATAAGGATGCCCCCAAGCAAAACTCCCCCTACTCAGGTCTTAAAATCTGAATGGTTCCTGAGTATATTATTTTTGCCAAAAAGAGCAGCACATGATAACCTCTCAGACCAACAAATGAATGTGATAGTGAATGATATTGTTTTGTTGTAAAAGTGCTAAAACTGATAGCAGTTATACACAAAATCCATGCATTATATATTACTGGAAATTGTAACTTTTGGATTTATTCAAAACAGCAAACTGAATAATCAATGTTGAGCAACAATCTAACAGCTAATTGTGGATTTGTAATGGTGTTATCAGTATGGGTTCCAAGTGACACAGCTGAAACTGCAAATATACCAACTGTGAAATCATTATGCTGATACTGACATCACAAGAGCACTGTGGCAGTTGAAAAGAACATGGCACACTAATACGAAATCTGTAATAACTGAAAAATTATTTTTGACAGATGTTTAGTTGGTGGGAAAAATAGCAATTTAGGCCACTCTTAGTATTTAGATAGCATTTTGGGGCACTTTGAAACACAGAACCAAAAAAAGTTCTCTGAAATTCTTAATTTTAGTTGCAGATTTCGCAGTGCACCCAACATCAATCTCTCTGACATGGCTGAGTGAATGTGCATGTGTATTGGGTCAATGATTTTATTTGGCATCAGCTCCGTGGTGGTTGACTAGGAGATGACAAGCGGCGCAGATAGCAAGTGTTGCTTAATGTTGCAAACGTCCAACCATTTCATGCCATATAACAGGGTAATTGTATAGGCCCTAAGCATAACTCTGTGCATGTATGTGAATGAGGAGGATATGCTCTAATTTTTGATAGATAATAGGATGACATACTGAAGGCACTTGCCTACCGATGGAAACTGCTTCCTGGAAATAAACACCTTTCAGCCATTCATGTTCACATAATAAACAGATAATCAATGTTGTTGTTTTATACAAAAATACTGCAGTTTAAATATTACAAATTAAGAAATTAACAGATGCCTGCGCTTCGAAAGGCAGCTTTTTATCCCTGAGAAAGCCTTTCTCACTAAGTCTTGCAGAAAATAACTTCTTTTTGTGGAAGTATAATTAGACCAACTCAAATTCCCAAAAGATGGAATAACTAACAAGTTCTGGGTATCTACCAGCCCATTTCTATTAGTGTTGTCATTGTAATGCTTTTGCAAGAGAGGTTCATTTTACACATTTTAACTGTATCGAAGGGAAATGGCTGTAGTTTTTGGATGAGGCTATTCCAGGCTCTTATTTCAGTTGTTTGACATACCATGATTTCCCTGTGCCCTCGATATGACATGGGAGAGTCACATTCTCACTTCTAACAACCTTTTGACATCTATTTTCTGTCACTCACTCACATACATCAAACCAAAGCAAGTTTTACTGACAACTTGGAAGTAATCACGAACTAATGACAGCTTTCACACAAGTTGCTTCACTAAATTTCCTGAGACGTAAAAGCTTAGAATCTATGAGGTCAGACTAAAAGCTTTCTCTGCTTCAGGATACCAGCAGACACTCAGTAATGGATTTCCTTTATAAATGTTTAAGATTTCTAGGTTGGTGTCTGGAGGGCTTTCACTTATAAATGTGTTCAATGAACTAATCTGTTTTTCAAGTGAAACAGATTTGTTTTTCAATGTTTTATTGACACCACAATGTCCACAATATCTATTCTCATAATCATCTTCAATATACCATAGACACAAACTCAATCAAATTAAAGTACTCAGAGAACCTTTAGTGTTGCTTGAACACAAGCTCAATAAGTTGAAAAATGAATATGTTGATAATATAAAACAAGCTACAAGAGAGCAGATGTGTAAAAAAAGGTTAATTTTGCAGTGAGTCTTACTGAAAGTAAATGCTTTCAAGGTACCATCTTGAGAGTCTAATAAAACATTTGTGCTCAGGCAACCCATTGCATGGTTTCTGCCGATGTCCTGTAGATAGCAGAGAAACCCTTTTAGTCTGAATTTATAGCTTCGAGCTTTTTATCCGAAGGACTGAATTTGAATTAGTTGCATAATGCTGGCGGATTTTACTAGTTGACTGCATACAATTGGATTTGATAATCAGCAAATGGAAGTGTTGAAGAAAAATGGGCACTGCCAATGATGAGCATTATATTTCCAGAAATTGAGTTCTGAGTCCAGTTTCGGTAAGATAAATTTTTTTTCCTGGGTGTTTAATGAAAACTTAGAAGAAAACAAGCGCTCAGTATGTGTTGCATTCTCAAAATCAATGACAATATCCGGAGTTTCCATAAAATATCATATTGAAGAAAACCCATAGCCCCTTCCACAGTCATCCCCCTCGACGCAAATTTCACAATTTGTGATGAGATTTTGTGCACATCAAGTGATTGCCTATATGAATATGCCAGGAAATGGATGTCAAGTAATGAGAAAATATATGAGCCAGCACATCCTGCTTCGGTCAGCGGTCACTTGATGGTCATCGTGAAAGTTACCAAGAGGAAATTGGGACTTTTATATGACCAATCCTCAGGTCTCTCTCCCACTGAAGCAGTCAGTAAATGCAGGGGGCTCAGTTTGGCATCCAGATTCATGGCTTCATGGAATATTGATGGGTGATATAGCAGGACAAATTGATGGAAGTCACAAGTAATATTAAGTTGAAGGTACGATTTAAGATGAAAAGGAAATTGAAATGTCAGTACCATACTTTGTGAATAATACTATCTATAAAAGATGTTAAAATTGAATTGAATTTTAAGTTATTCATCATTGGCAGTATATAGGGGAGACCGGGGCTGGTTGTCACAGGGGCAGGTTGTCACAGTGTGTAAAACTTAAACATGCTACTATTTCTATATAAAGCATGCAGGAGCACTGCCATTCTGTATGAATGGCAAAAGGGGAGTGACTTAAACCTATCTGGTGAATATATACCTATATCATTCGAAATCTTGATGTGATATTGCACATTTTTTAAAATTCAGAATTCGGGGCAGGTTGTCACACTTTCGGGGCAGGTTGTCACACTCTCGGGGCAGGTTGTCACACTTTTGGTTATGAGCTCGAATGCAGGAAGTGGAACTCTGTAGGGCAAATCTTGACCAAGAAAAGTTATTTTGGACATATGAGGAATCCTTTACTTGCCAAGTGAAGACCTTAACAAACATGCTACTGTGTACAAGAGTGCTGCAAATGAAGGCTTACCAATCAGTAGGAAAGCATTCTGATACGGAGTAGGATTTTTACGACTTTTTTGGAAAATTTTACATATAAATTTGAAATCGATTTATTTAAACACAATGCAATATCTGCATACATCTTCAGTCATCAATAGCATGTATGAAGCACAAATTTATATTTGTGTTAGTTTTTTTGGTTTAAAAGCCTGGTCCTAATAGGTAACAACCAGCTCCAAAAAGTGTGACAACCTGCCCCGCCTTTTTGTGACAACCTGCCCCGACTGATGAAAATTCCAAAAACGGGTGACCAAGACCGTTGTTATCAAAATTTTCACTATTTGTTCTAATGATGATTTAAAGAAATGTTTATATGGTAAGTGTATTAACTGTATCTTTTTGAACAACTATTTGATAAAGACTAGCATTGCATGCAAGTTAAAGGTAAAAAATTACTTTTTGTGACAGGAAATTTTTAACAGTCCTTGTGCCTACCAGACTCCCTTCCAGGGGTCAAGATTTTTCAAAAAGACTCCAGTGGGTTATAAAAGCAAAAAACAATGATTGGTTGAGCTGTGTGACTCCATAGTTTAGTGCAAAAAAATATGTGACAACCTGCCCCTGTGACAACCAGCCCCGGTCTCCCCTACACACACAACAACCAGATGCATTTAACATTGAAGTTTATATATATATATCTATATCCTACGATGTGCCAATGAGCGGGAGATCCCTAGAGCTAAAAACTAGTACTGTGAGTGGGAGTACCCCATAAAATAGACAAAACGAATTTAAGCGGTTGTGAAAAAAAAACATGTCTGTAACAAGTATAATTCTTATGCGAAACTACCTAGAAAACTGTCAATCCCTATCCATTTTATGTGCTCATGTAATGGATATATGTAAAAAAAAAATCATGCTTTTGTCAGATTGAAGGATTTTTATTAGACATTGGTTAAGATTTACTTTTCAGATTTTAATAACCTTGCAATGCATGAATTAACGAAGTAGTTTTTTTCGTCCAAAAAATGTATTTGTACATCCAATTTAAAATTTCTGTTCTTGAAAAGCAGATATAAGGGAATAATTCAATATTAAGCGAACCATTATAATATTTTCAGGGAGGGGATTGGAATTCAATTTGATGGGAAACTGTTAATTTTGCAGTAGAGCTAGACGCGACTATTTATTTCAAACAACATCATGCTGAGAAATACCCAATCAGAAATTATTTATTTCAAGACTGCCTAGAAAGAACTTACTTATTGCCCGATGACTAGCCAAGAATTTCTTTTTTTAAACTCCAAACCCCCACCACACAGGAGATCTAATGGTCACCTCCTTATTTAAGTCAATTCCATGTCTACTGAAAATCATTGACTTTGTATTCAGTCTTCCAGCTGACAACATGCAATTAATACTTGCCCTGTTTCAAAATTTCAGAAGAATCCTTATTGATTTCGAAGTTAATAAAGAATCCAGAGCTTGGCAAAGCAAGAATTGCATTGGATTCCTTAATAGTTTGCATTGTGTGCATAAGCCACGAGAAAACAGACAAAATCACAATTCAAAAACCATTTTATGAAGAATTCTTGTTTAAACAAGTTTCTGTTGCTGCTGTCTTCAGTCAACAGATTCAACAACATTCAAAGCATTGCCAATTATGCTTTTGAATATTTTTTGAATTTCAGAACTTTTCAAATAAGCAAATACAGAAATATTTGCGTGTGCAAACTTCTGATGAGTCCACAAAGCTGCAGTGAGAAAGCAAAATGCCTCAATCAGTTGTGGCCTCCATCAGCGGGCATTGTGATGTCAGCCTGCTGTTGTATTTTGTTAATTTTAAGTCGTGATTGAACTTGACTTAAATATAAATCATTGTGGCACTATTGTCTCCGGACACACAGACCTCTAAAGCTAGTGTCAGCATGACTGATCTTCTACTGACATCAGACGGAGGTACAATGCCAAGGAATTATGTTGCACGAACATTGTCTTCAGCCAGGTTTTTGACTGACCTTCTACTGATGTCGTACTTATGTCAGATGCCCATCTGAATATATTTCCAATATGACATTGCATTCGCAGCAGATTTTGATGTCCGTCCAAGTTTATAAATTAATGATATCTTTTTTTCATCCACATTCACTGTAACATAATTTGAACTTCAAATGCAACTTCAGAATGATGTCGTATTGATATCACAATCCCTGCTGAGTGGAATTTTTGTAAAGATTTCTGTTTAAAGTGTTTTGTAAATGTGATACAGAGTTAAGGTTTTTTAATTGTATATATAATTTACATTTCCGTTTCTTTTGTTACACTGACTCAACCCATGGTATAGCATCATAAAACATAGCGTGGGCCATCCTAACATTTTCATCACTGTATATATACTTCATTTCCATTTCATTAAGCCATTTCTGGTTGTTTCATAGTGTGTCGCACATTCGTTGTATATGCACTGATGAATTTGTTGAATAAATCAAATCAAATCAAAATCAAAAGTCTTCTGTTGTGTTGTCAACTCAAGCTTTGCTGGAAATAATCTCGGAAAATTGATGCATAGTTAATTTGTCACATTGTTGCAAAAGGCATTTTTGTGTTGGACATTGCTTTCAAGTGCTAAGCCACAGCATCTCCACTGCCACTGTCATCTTTGAAGGGACCATCCGTTCTCATAACCATCATGCCACTCTAAATGACAGCTTTCATGTTTGCTTTCCCTTGAGTATCCTCGTATATTGCTATCTTGCTGACTGCAATGTCAGCCGTAGGCTACTAACATAAAAAAAAAAATTTTCAAGGTTTTCTCTGATATTAGTCTTCAATTTATGAAACAGACATTTGAACATCACAGTGCAATACAATGCTAGTCAGCATTATTCACAGTCATTCAAAGTGACTTCATCACACTTTTCCAAAGGTTCCAAACTATGGGGCTTGGAAAAACAGATAGACTAAAACAGAAAAAGCCAAACTATCCCAGAGAGATTACTTCTAATATGGTGCCGTGCCCTGAGCCTTTTTGACATCTTGCCAGGTCTCCAGTCCACTGTCGGTTTATCCAGGAAAGCTACTCAGTGAATTGCCTACTAAATGTGTCACCACATTCCCTGCAACATAGTGATATGGGGGGTGTATTGACCAATGGTTAAATTCACCCCCAAAATGTTTGTTTCTCTTTTGATTAAATTTCTATAACCAGTTTTGGAAAATCTTGCGCTCAGTGATGCATCTTCATAATCATTGCTTTCAATGCTTCTTTGTTTCTGGAGTCAGTCGATTTCTGTAGAGAGGGCACTAAAGCCCAAGCAATCCATTACCATTTATTTCCAAATGCATGGAAATGCACTTTGAATAAAACTTGCCAACTTCAATGTGGAGTCATTTCACAAATGGACATTGAAATTAGCAAGTTTGAAATGCAGTATTGATTGGTTGGAGGCTGGATTGAATCAAAACACATTCATAATGATATAAGAAAAAAGTTCATATAGTAAACAGTTAATAATGCAGTTTGCAAACAGTTTGTGAATTGGCCTGCGATAAAAAAAGAAAGTTATTAAAGAGCTTATTGTTAGTTCCATCTTGGGCATTTGGGAGTGACCATTTAATATCACGGGGGGGGGGAGGGTTGGAGTTTTTTAATAATTTCTTACTCAATAAGTTCGACCATAATGTGTGTTGATGTCCGCAAGCAATTATCAGACGAACTTCAGAATGGCTATAATCTGTAGAAGAAAAGTTCTGTAAAGAAAGAGCGACAAATAAAAATGTTACGGAGTACCATGCAACAAAAACACTCAGTACTGTGTGTTAAACATAATGAACGAGAGAGAGCACTTCCTCTGCAGTATATCCACCACAAAATATTGCCTTACAATAACATCTCCCGATCATTCTTCTCAATTTTCTTTGGATCAAAGTATTATTTCATCAAAATAGCTTCCTAAAGCTCTTTCATACTTTTCCCTAAAGGAAATGAAAAACGAGCAAGCAACAGTTCTCATAAAGTCTATCAGAGAATTTGCCTTTGATACAGGATAAGGATGAGATTTCATCCACACTATTGGAAGACAGTGCTTTCCAGAAGTGCTAACAACAGTACACTACCATTGGTTAGCCACAAAATCACAGCCGCTAATTGAGCATAATTATATTAGGTGTAAATATGTAGTTCTGCCGATGTCATTAACACAAGGTGTGCATTTGAACGGCATGTTGCTTAACACTAGGGCTGTATACTGCAGTAAGTTTTAACAGGTAAGATGAATTTTGACACCTGACAAACGGCACTTTGAAATATGGGGTGAAGGGTTCAATTTGGTATTATGTTTGCGGTGGTTCGTTTTTGAGACAGGCTAGAGTGCTCATAGTTGTACTTAGGCAATCTTGCATCCTACTATCTATATTGTTGCCTACACTTGAAGTTTTTATACATGCATGTATGAAAACTTTGGCATTGTGTATATATAATGCATTCTCAGGGGAAGTTTATTTTACATATTTTTAACTGGCCCAACCCTTCGGTTTACAGATTAGTGAGTACACACACTTGAAAGTAACATTATTGAGCAACTGCATTAAAAGGATTCTAAAAAAATGCTCAAGTTAAAGACGTAATATGAGACTTAAAAGTGTCACTGCTGGGGAAAGTGAATGATAAAGCTATGCATCGCAGGGTGCAATCATTAGATAACCGAGGGAAATAAAATCATACCGAGATTGGTGAAATTCTTAAATTCTTCCCTTCACTCATGTGAATGATAGATAAATTATTTCAATGAATTTTCTTAACATTTCAATGTCTGAATCATTATTTTGGACTGTGTTTGCTCTAAATAAATAATTATATCCAGATTTTTTTGCAATAAAAAACATTTCCCTCCGGGCCTCCCTCCTCCCAAATATCGAATCATCATCTCCTCAGTGCTTTGTCTCATAAAGCACAGGTAATTCCGTGCCTGCATTGCAGTGCATCACTGATAGTATATATGTATACAAAACAAGACAATGCAAGACAATGCAATGCATTGTCAGTGCTAGCAATCACTATACAACTATTTTCACTCACACACATCAATCCAAAGGCAAAGGAAGTTTTACTGACAACTTGGAAGTAATCACCAACCAGTGACAGCTTTCGTACAAGTTGCTTTGCTAAATTTCCTGAGACGTAAAAGCTTCGAATCTAAGAGGTCAGACTAAAAGCTTTCTCTGCTTAAGTTTACCAGTGGACACTCAGTAATGGATTTCCTTTATAAATGTTTAAGATTTCTAGGTTGGTGTCTGGAGGGCTTTATATTTGTGTTAAGTAAACTAGTCTGCCGTGAAGTATATTTCATGTTGAAGCTGGTTTTCTTTGCGTTGTTGCTTGATGCATCCAAAAAAAATTATTCACACACCACATGGGTCATGCCCACCAAGCTCACTGAGCTGAATACATTGATGATTTAGAACCAACTTGGCAAAAAGTTCAGTTTGCAATACTGTAACTGAAAATGTTTTAGAGACCATTTTAGAAATCGATTACCTTTTAACACATTAATGTACAGGCTACTCACTGACTGCTGTCGGCCAATATCCTTCAACATAAAGTTTCAAAATAAATATGTGCTGTTTAATCTAGATAAAAATGATTCAGTTTGTAGCATAATGCCTTCCCAGTCATTAATGGTCATCATTTGTGATGAACTGTTTGTGTTCTGGATTGACTGAATATGAAGGTAATAGGAAATAGATGTCTAGTAGGCAGAAAATATATGAGTCAACATATCCAACTTATGGCACAGGTCACTTGTTAGTCATCCTGAAAGCTCCTGGGAGGAAATTGCGACTTTTATGTGACCCATCCTCAGGTCTCTCTTCCGCTGAAGCTGGCAGTAAATACAAGGTGCTCAGTTTGTCATCCAGATTGACAGCTTCATGGAATATTTCATAAGTGATACAGCTGCAGATATTGATGGATGTCAAAAGCAATATTAAGTGGACGGTCCTAATTAAGCTGAAAAGGAAACTGAAATATCACAACCGAAGTAATTTCTTCCATTTGTGCATGATGCACTCCGAAAAAGTGTAAATAACTTTGTATCTGCTGTCAATATATTGGTCTGCAATAGGCAAAATTCTTGGGCAAAACAGCCAGGAAAATTGTTAGTCCCATTAAATTTTATCTGAAATTTCATTAATGAAAAATAAAATTATAATCATATCTTTTGTCAGTCTCAAACAAACTTTTGAGTTTGATGATATGAATGCATGAATGAAGCCTTCTTATTTTGCAAAAGTTTATTTGTACATGTCATGTAACCGTTCTCTTGCATGACAATTAACAACAAAATCGAATGTTTTGTATATAGTTAAGTGCATTTAATTGCTAGAAATATCTACAAAACGATGCAAAATTAGTACAATAATAATTTACAATGGTTGAAGTTCCTAAACCATGAACTGACGTGTATCACTCATCCTTGTTCACCAGTTGTGATTTGCAGATCTTCATAGTAGTACAATGCAGATTGTTATGATCTGAAATCTATACATTCAGGCTGTATATGTTTGACCAACTTTTCTGTGCTCCAAAGATTACTTTTCTTACCAAGATAACCTGTTTTTGTCCCAAAGGGAACAGTTGTCTTCTCAAGATAAACTTGTCAGGAAGAGTCAATCGGAAAAGATTTTGTCATTGATCTCAAACGTCTCCTGGACTTCAAACAGATGACTTAGACAAGGTTGATTTCTTGTATGTTATCTGCATGGAGTGTATCACCAACAGAGGTGAAAAAACACTATTGCACATGAAACTCAGGACATTTTTATTTGCATAGAGGCAATAGAACAAAATGGTTACTATAATGCTAAGATAACTTAAATGTGTTGACAAACATCATAATTCTCTCAATATAATTTTCTTTCTATTTGCTTGCCTATGGTTAATGTTTGGTTTATGCCATGTCGGAAAGGGACGCATATAGTCATCAGCATTAACCAGTCCCAGAATGACCAAACATCCATGCCTACTGACCATAACGATAGCCATAACTGCTTCCAGGCCAGTATCATGGCTCTCACTATATAGCTGGGCATTTTAAACATATAACTGGTTTGTGCAAGGACCAGACATGGCGTGCATCAAGGCAGAGTCACAATTTCATATTTTAGTCACTATTCAAGTATTCTCTCGGGAACTAATCAATTGTAATCTACATACATCAATGTACTGAGTAGGGTGGTCCATTTTTAGATGGGAAAAAATTATTTTGTGAATTTCACATCGCATACCCTCTTATTTGATGAGGTTAGGTATAAAACTGATGCATGAGAAATTTTATGAAAATCCAACAAGAGGAAGGGGTCCCCCAAAGGCCTTAAAGTTGCAATGTTTTTTTAATTTTCGACCATTTTCGCCAATCCGCGGTTCTCCATAACTTCGTCAGTATTAGTCATACAGCATTCTAATTGATATGGTTGAAAGGCTCTCAAAAAGACCTATATTTTGAATACCAACATCAATGGTCTAGGACGATATCTTGACTCCCATTGACTCTTCGGCCTGCACTTTTCTGAATGAAAATGTCGCTGACTGTCTAATCCTATTAAAAAAAAGCTTTTGATGTTTTTTTCATTGATAATTGCTGTGATTCACATTCTTCAAGTTCCAGAATAAGCAAATAAAATATTTTTTTAATTTTTGGTCATGAAAAATCCAGATTTATAAGCTTGGAAGCTATAATGTAAAATTTAATCGGAATTATTGAAACAATTCATGGAGGGGCTGTTATATTTCATATTTTAACTTCACAAGAATTAAATATAGGACTACATCATTGGTACCATGAGAATGCTAAGAGTATTTCCTTTCATTTGGTACCACTCATGTTGCCCTGCAATAAATTCTGACGAAGATATTATATGAAATGTAACAGGCCCAATCTCCCATTTTACGAGTTTTCAACTGACGTTGACATTAAAACTTCATCACTCACATGCCAGGCACTCCCATGGCAAAAATCAAAAAGTTTTTTGTATTTGGTCATTCTGGAACTACGAGAATGCGAATCACTGTAATTATCATTGAATAAAATTCCAAAGCCATTTTTTAAACAGGATTAGACAATCTGCGTCATTTTAATTCTAAAGAGTGCAGGCTGAAGGGCTAATGGGAATCAAGATATCGTCCTAGACCATTGATCTATCTATCTATCTGTTGTGTGCAGGCCTGGGTCTGCCAGGTTGCTCACCCACTGTTAGTGGGGGGCAGCACTTAAGTGTTTTTTCATTATTTTCCAGAGTTTCCTGGCTGTTTTTTTTAGTTCCTTTGTTTCTTCTTGGAAGATGTCCTTGGTTTTTACCACAAGTTCCTTGTTGTTAGTGTGGATTACTTGGCATTTTTCTAGGATGTGTTCTTGTGTTTCCAATTCATTTCTGCAGTTTCTGCATTGTTGATCTGGGTACTTTTTCCTGTAGTTTTCTTTGATGTCCAGCATCTTCGTTCTTGCTTTGAATATTAGGCCCACTTCTGTTCGGGTGCACTCCAGCATGTATTTGGCGCAGTGGCCAAGTTTATCTTTTGCCTTGTTGTCTATGTAGAACTTCGTTTTTGTTTTCTCGGCTCCTTCTCTTTTTAGAATCTCGATCATCTTCTTTTTGATGGTCAGGTCAACCCGTCGCTTTCTTGTTTCTTTTCCTATGCACTCTAGGTTGACGTTCCCCAGGGCGACATCCTTCATTTTTTGCGTCGATTTCCACCATCCCTTTTCACTTTCTTCTTCTCTGATGGCCTCCAGGAGTATGTTGTTGCTGTTTTTCAACTTTTCCATGTACAGGATTTTGTTGCGAGCGACGAGGTAGCTGGTCTCCATTAGTCCTGTTTCCAGGTAAAGTGGTTCCCGGGGGGTCGATCTGGGTGTCGTTATACACATCTTTATCACGTTATCGATGATTTTCCTGAGGTCTTCTCTTTCCTTTTTTGTGCTGTTTACAGCCTCCCCATACCTCCTGGTATGCAAATTGAAGGTCTTTTTGAGAGCTTTCCAACCATGGCAATTTGAATGTTGTATGACTAATACTGACGAAGTTATAGAGAACCGCGAATTGGCGAAAATGGTCGAAAATTTAAAAAACATTGCAACTTAAAGGCCTTTGGGGGACCCCTTCCTCTTGTTGGATTTTCATAAAATTTAAGCTGCATTGTTTTTGCACCATTTCTCACAAAATAGGAGGGTATGCGAATTGATATTGACAAAAAAAGTTTTTTGGACCACCCTAATACTGAGGAATAGCATTTTTGAGGCAAGCGGCATAAAAATACTATATCCTTCTGAAGTTGGATTTGATGTTCAAATTATTTTACAGTAAAGGTTAGTATGCAACAAAAATAGCGATGAATTGGTCAGTCATATACCTGGCTGAAAGATAACGTTTATGTGACATAATTCCTTGCAATCATTGTGAGGTCCCTTTCTGACCTCAATATAATGTCAGTAGAAGATCAGTCAGACACCTGATCAACAGTAAACGTCATGCAAAACATTGGCTGTTGACTTCTGTGTTTGGGGGAAACAATAAAGTCAAAAGTATGTTAAAATTCAACATTAGTCATGAGCTAAAATAGCCAAAATACAACACCCGGCTGACATCACAGTGCCCGCTTGGTTGTGAATATGAAGCCGGCAGCAAATACATGGTGCTCAGCTTTTTGAAAGAGACGGAGTTGCCTGACTTGAGAAATACATGTAACTCTGCCGAAGCCATCAACCTTCATCAACACAATCATTCTGGAATGAGTATTGAGGTTGAGGTTTCATGTGAACCTGCCATGAAGATTAACCTAGGGCCATTTCCATCTTGGTTCATATGATTTATAGTGTCAGACATATTGATTGTTCTAGGTGTACATGCATTTGTTGACATCATGACTGGTGATAATAGCTGGATATGTGAAGTTGCATAAAATGGCATAATGTATATTTTTGGGTGACACCTCAAACTTACATGCCTGGTCCTTCCACTGCAACAGTACCAAGCCTGGTAATAGATCGGTTATATACAGGTGTAGTTCTAATCAGCTCTTTTGCAGGGCTCATCAATTCTTATAACCATTTTGCCATGCTGGATCACCCCATTTGGCCAGACCTGCATGTTGTCGTCCAATTATGGGCCCTCCAGTGCCTTACACTTGCAGAATCCTGCTGACTGGCTATACCATAGAAATACATAGAACGGACATGAAGCTCTGGCAGATGAAGCAACCAAATCCACCATCTTGGAACTGCCCTGTATCCTGGCACAATCATTGACAATGTAACCGTGACGTCACCAATAACTGTGATGTCATTATAACAATGGCATGACGTCACATCATAATTGGTCTATTGTGATGTCATGTCTCAGGGCAGTTCCAATATGGCGGATTTGGTGACCTCATCTTGAGGTGGCTTCATACAGCCTCATGTCCGTTCTATGTATTTCTATGGGCTATACTTACTGCCATTCCCATTTAATTGTCCCTCACCAAACTTTCCAAAAGTTTGGTGAGAAACTTTAGAAGTCATTTAAAAGATATTTAATGTTGGTTCATGCCCTGACTGGAGTAAATATCAAACTAGTTAGCTCTATTTGGGGTAAAACCCATGCTAAAGTGTGAAAATCTGTATCTGGGACAACCATTTTACAAGTTACAAGTATACGAGTACACTAGGTTAATAACCTGCCAGGTTTCAGTTGACTACGATAAAAGTTATATCAAAATATTTGAAAAGTTTGAAGAGCGACAATTAAACGAGAATGGCAGAAACTGGCTATATTCATTGTACTTAGTGTGTTATTTCCTTAATCCTGCTGAAAGAATATTTCCATTTCATGACTGTCATCCCATGATGCCTAATATTTTACATCTGAACCACTGGTAATGCCTACCTATTATATTCTTTATATTTGAATATGCCACTTATCGAATTGAAGAGCCCTGTCTACAGGATACATCCTGGAATCTGAAACATGAATGCAGAAAAAATCCATTACCTGGAGTTCACTGGTATCCCGAAACAGGGAAAGCTCTTGCAACATCCCCATATCTTTTGAATTAATGCATAAGGCTAAATTTGTAGTGCAGTGAGATGTATGGAAGTTGTCACACTGCAATGACCAGTTCTTTTAAATAATTGGGTGTGGATTGATATCAGGAGTCTCTAATTTTGACTCATAAGCTTCACGATTCCATGTGCTTTTTCTGTTTGTGTTTTTCTTATATGCACACATAAATAAGCAAAAAATACAGAACACAAAGAGTAATCTATGAGCATATTACTCTAAATATTTTCTTTCTGACTCCGTTGTAGTTGTTACTCACGTCTTTTTGGAGAATAACCTCTGAAAATAGATGCGTAGTCCATTGGTCACAATGTTGCCAAAGACATTTTTGTTTTGGACATTGCTTTCAAGTGCAACCTCAAAGCACCTCCCCTGCCACTCTGGTCTTTTGAAGTGACCATTCATTCTCATAACCATCTAGCCACTTTGGATGACCCCTGTAGGCAAGCTTTCATGTCCACTTCCTATTGAGCATTCCTGCCTATTGCCCTCACGCTAACTGCAACCAGAGCCTTACAAACATCAAAATTGCAGTTTCCAAACCTCTACAGGGTGACCCAAAAAAAAGTTCACACTTGTGCAAACGAACTTTACCAATGCACACTGCAGCTAAAAACTGCACAATCTTCATGAAATTAAATCCGGTGATGAACCTATATATTGACAAAATACTGTCAAAGTTATTTTGTCCTAGTTACAAAATTGACCTCACAGTGACCTTTTATGTAAACAATAACAATAACAATAACAATAATCTTTATTTAAAGTCATGACAAATATTTTAACAATAAAATTAGCATTTTGCTATTCCATGACTAAAGATGTAAACAGATAAAAAGCTATAAAAACAGAAACAATATTTACAAAATATACAGTTAAAACCTTCTAAAAAAGCATACAATATCTAAAAAATTCATACCATCCTATGGATATTGCAAAAATTAAAATCCTTAACAGCTTTCTTAAATGTAGATACATCAGTGGATTCTCTCATTTCATTTGGTAAACAATTCCATAACTTAGAGCCCAGATAGGAAAACGACTGATAACCATACTTAATAGTTTTGAATTTCTTTTGTTTTACGCTTTTGAATCCTCGACAGTCATAGTGATGATCTTGAATATCAAATAATGAACATAAATAAACTGGAGCTAGACCATTCACACACTTGTATACCTCAACAGCAAGGTTATACATAAGTTGAACAGAAAGTGATAACTGTTTGCTTCTTACAAGGAGCTCTTCGTAGCTTGATATATAGTCACAGTAAACAAAACGTAATGCTCGACATTGCAACTTCTCTAATTTTCTTAAGTTACTTTTGCTACACATCATCCATACTACTGGGCAATAATTAAAGGTACTTTTAATGAAGGTCTTGTACATGACTTCTTTTACTTTTGTATCTAGCTGATTAGACATTCTCATGACAACATTTATCTGACGACTGGCTTTTGTACAAATTGATTTTATATGCTCATCAAAGCTTAATTTTGAATCAATATTTATGCCAAGTAATTTCACATTGTCAACACATTTCAAAACATTTCCTTTGATTGTAAAGTTTACTGGAGCATCATGCTTACTTCCAAAGACAATAGCTTGATATTTATCAGGATTCGCTTTCATTCCATTATTCTCAAACCAGTCAGTTACAATATTCGCACAATTTTCAAGACTTGTAGTTAAGTCATCTGAGCTTTGAGCACAATATGATATTGTTGTATCATCAGCATAGTTATAGACATTATATTTATTTGTAAAGTAAAAAATATCATTGAGGAAAATATTAAAGAGTGTCGGCCCGAGTATGGAGCCCTGTGGGACGCCCTTTACCATTTCACACCAGTCACTTCGGACATTTTGAATTTTAGTCCTAAAGTTTCTATTTGACAGATAACTCTTAATCAACATAACATCATCATTGTAAAAACCATAGGCACTCAGTTTGGCCAATAATAACCCATGTGGCACAACATCAAACGCTTTACTCAAGTCAGTTAATATAGCAGCAGAATATTTACTATCATCAAGTGCTGACTTCCAGTCTTCAACAGCCTTGATTAACATAGCCTGTGTATTATGATTATTTCGAAAAGCTGATAAATTTCCAGCAACATTCTTATAAAAGTGATTACCAATTTGCATATTTATCACCTTTTCAAAAATTTTTGACATGCATGGCAGTATGCTAACAGGTCGGTAATTCTTTTTATTTAATGCGTCATCTTTTTTAAATACAGGGGAAAGTTCTGCATATTTACACCCAACTGGGAACTTGTGGGTGGATAATGAGTGATTTATAAGTGATGTCATAGATGGTGCAATGTCATTGCTTATCAGCTTCAGAATTTTACTGGGTAAATTATCGTATCCTGTAGACTTTTTCGGATTTACTTGATTCAATAACTTCTGCACTTGTGATTCACTTACAGGCGAAAGAGTGAATCTCCATTCTGGAGTCTGCTTTGACATAATTTTCAAAACACTTGGGTGATTTGCATAACATCCTATGACATCACTTAAGTCCATTTCAGTCATATTCTCATCTAAACCAATATCACAAACAGCTTTTTCAAAGAAATTATTAAATATGTCAACAAGCATTTTGTTGTCAGTTACCACAGTATCATCTTCACATAGCATAATATCATTGTTCAGTACACATTTATCAGTGATAAAAGGACGGACAGTATCCCAAAAGCTTCTATTCTGGGTTCCTTCTTTACACCTCTCTTTAAAATAGTTTCCAAGTGATATTCTATTCAAATTTACAAAGGCATTTCTAGCTTTTCTATAATTTTCCCATGACTCAGGATCTCTATATTTCCTGAATTTATTTTGCATCATACGCTTTTTATACATGGCTTTTCTCAAGAGACCATTCATGTGTGGGGCATTTGGTCTCTTTAGATGCTTTTTCTTAAGGGGAGAATGCTCATCAATTACATTCATAATGAGCTTATTATAACACCAATATTTATCATCAGCATCATCAAAAATATCTAGTACTTGATATGGGATGTATGAGATATCATGTTTGAATGTTTTTTCGTCAAAGTGTTTATAGCTTCTATAAGTGACCTACATCCTTGAAGTTCATGGGTTTTCACGTTTTCGTCTGTTTCTTACATAAAAAAATTTTTAGAAGTCAGCTGATAGGTAAAATGTCTTAATGGTAATGCCATCAATATATGCCATTGATATTGTCATATTGCGGGTAATCAAGGCTTGGTGGGAACATATCACTTCTGATCGAAATTAACCAAAAGTTTGACTGGCCACTTTTGAGATTCTGTACAGTGGGTTTAAGCTGGTCGGAACGTATATTTATGTTCAGAACATGGTTTGTGCATCTCCAGCTGTGATTTGATGTATTATTCATCCAGGTTGACTATATATTTTATCATTTCCTTTATGTATAATGAAATATATGGCTGTACGTCAACTACCAGGGTAGTAATTGCCTAAATTCCATTAATACAATGTACAGTGTATATGGTCCTATAACAATTTTTTTTGGTTTTGGTAGTATTTCAACTACAGTTTATGTCAATATCATGACAATGCTTGGATTAAAGCATCCTCAGTGATTATCTATACAAGGAGAGATTGGTGGCACACAATGACCCGTCAAGTCCTCACATCTCCATTTCATGTGCCATGATTTCACAGTTAGACATAAAGCAATTCATTCTTAAGGAACAAAGCATTTATTAGGCTTCCATACTTTATTATAAGACACTTTTTGACTTTAATTTTCAAATATTTCCTGCTGAATAGAAATAATATCTCCTAGACCTAGCATATTATGACATGTGTGACCATTTGACAATATTCTAAGGGGTTCTAATGTTTGCAGGACCACATTTTCCTGTGTCAAGCTCCTTTACATGTCAGTCAACAAATTTCAATCAATTTTTTATATCTCAGGCCACCTATATTGGCATTTTCAACAGCCTTATCCACGCATCCTCTTCAGCCCGGCACAGCAAAAATCAGGGACAACTCACTCTTTGTTATAGCAGCAAGGCTATGCACATATGTCTTTATCCGACCACCAAGGCCAATACTCGCTCCTGATTGGCTGAGAACGCTACGGATATATCCTGTATCTGTCAAGATGCTTGGCCTGTACAGATATTTTCTGTATCCTGCAGTGATAACATCACAATCACCCATGAATTATCAGACATTGTTATGCTAACAATGGGCAGTGATTGTTTGTCATGACGTCACAATGGCATGCGCTGCTGGTGACGTCACAACAATCTGCTGCTCCTAACTTACAGAATTTGAAGTTATCAGACTAAAATTTAATAAAGACCAATCATAAAATCATTGCAGGGCATAAATAAAACCCCATAGCAGTGTGGTTCACAGCTATGAACATGATTTGTCTCAGGTTTGCTTCTGAATTAACACTCATCATACCAGTACCTACCTGACACTCTTGACGTTCATACCTTTGTACCTTGTTATGGGGGTTTCATTATACCATGTGGTCGGATAAATTCGTAATTCGTTGTTTGCTTTTGGCGGATACAGGATTTACCTTCCCTCAGATAGCTGTATCCGGGCTCAGCTTCGCTTCGCCCAGATACAGCTATCTTCGGGAAGGTAAATCCTGTATCCGCCAAGCAAACAACAAATAACTAATAGTATTTTTTGCCTTTCAAACCCGTTGTGTTGATGATTACAAACAAAATGAGCCATAAATCAAAGTCCTGTGGCAGAAATTGATGATCTTATGACCACTCAAAGAAGTGTACTTTTTTTTGGGTCACCCTGTAGGCCTATATGACACAAACATTTGTTATAACTTTTTGTGGCTTCTATATGGATACACCTGATTTTTTTATATCATTATTTAAGCAATTGTTCTTCCCACTTTAACATCCTCCAAACTAGGCTTGTGTGCACCTTCATGGAAAAATCAGCGAATATAGATATTAAATAAATAAATTTTATGGGACTACATGTAAACCTGAAATCCTGGCCATGAGGGATGTCCAGAGTTTGGAAGAATTACCTTTAAAACCTGAGCCTGTGAGGATGTTTAAAGATAGCGCTGAAACTAAGGATCCAGGTAAATATTAAGGGATGAGTGCCTTGTTGGACAGCAGTGATTTCAGGTGCTTTAGTTATGAAATAATAATATTATTACTGTCCTAGCATACGAGTGATTTAAAAATAAATTTGGGAAGTAAATCGAAAAGTTGTCAACATGCCAAACGAGCCAAGCAATGCTACATTTTTGCTTGCTCTCATTGAGAATTGGTAAAGATCATCTATGCACTTAAAATAATGTAGAATAGTGAGGAATTTTCTCTAAAACTAGAGATGATAAATGTGCAAAATAGGCCTATTATTTGATGTATACTTTCTTGTCCTAAAGAGCAAGAAGAAATATAATATCGCTTATAATTATAGTGCTCATTTGCTCTCACATGATCATATTTATTTTTAAAAAACGATATCTTTTTTTTTGTCCAGTACAACCAAAAATTCTTAACAGAACTTGTTTTTGTCGAAACCGGAACAGCAGTCTCCATAAGCTTAGCTTGTCTGGACGATTCAATCTTCAATCAAGATTTCTTCTTTGATCCCAAATGTCTCCTGAACTCACATAGATCTTTTCTAGAAAGCTCCTGTCTTAGGCGAGGTTGATTTCTTGTATGTCGATCTAAATGACTGATGGAGTGTCAAACCAATAGAGGTAAGAAAACACTACCCTATCAGCATGCCTCGGTGTTCCAACGTCGGCCCAAAGCTGGTCCGATGCTGCTGACATCGGACTGACGCTGGGCCCACGTTGGACCGCCGAGGCATGCTGATAGGGTACTTCACCAGGAATTCTTTCCTTGGAAAGAGGTAATAAAACAAGTGCTAGCTGTCAATACCCAGAATGGCTTTAATTTGTTGACAAAAATCACAATTAATTTAAAAAATAAAAATTATATACATGTACCTTTGGTTTATGTTTGGTTTTATTGCTCATACCACATAGGAAAGGGCCTATACTCATCAACATAAACCAATCCCGAATGACCAAACATCCACGCATACAGACCATAATGATAGCCTTATCTGTTGGCTCTCCCTAAGGCTCGGCATAAAAATTAATGGGTTTGTGCATGGACATACCATAGTGGTTTTCATCATGACAGCCTAGATATTTTGCTCATTGACTGTACCACTGTTTGCACTACTGCAGTCTACAAACCATGTGTATAATACTGTATATTGCAAGGAATATACTAATATCTCTGGCATCTCACTAAGGGACCAATCAGAATTTATGACTGGGGGGGGGGGTGGGAGTTTCGGCGAGGGGTACTAACTTTTCACACGTGTTTCAAGGGGGAGGCATTAATTTTTGACAACACTTCCAAGGGGAGGGTAAGAAATTTTAACAAAGAAAAAATGTTAAAAAACACGCATAAATTCATTATATTTGGACATTTTTACGTGCAAAAGTCCGCAAAATGACGCGAATCTGTACGCGTGGCCGTGTATAACAGTATAAGTATGTGTGTATGTCTTTGTATGTGGAGGGGGGGGGTACTAAAAATATGCATGAAACCTAAGGGTGGGGTACTAAAAATCCACATGAAACTCAAGGGGGGGATATCAATTTTTGACGGGAAGCTCCAGCAAAACTCCCACCCCCCCCAGTCATAAATTCTGAACGGTCCCTAAAATGTATGCCCTATGTTATCTCACAATATACTTGAGATTATTTTTACAAAAAAACACTATTTGTACAAAATGAAAGACAACGAAATGGAGAGATTTATAGCACTATTACATTCAATATATCATCTAAAGTCTCAACCACCACAAACGAAAATATCATACCTTCATGCCTTATAGCAATTTACAAATCTATTAACCTTTTTTTTTGTGTGAAAACAAGTTATCATCACAAATACAATTACTCAAATTAGTGAACCTTTGATGAATGGTGCCAAATGAATTAATATAGATTAATTAATTATTTACCTGGACACACAATGAGACATAAATGAGTAGAATGAGTTGAAGATGACATATACGCTTATAATACTCGAGAAATTCCGGACATTTACTTTAAAATTTATCTGGAAACATAACTTTTGTAGCAGATGCTACTGTATGATACTGTTTGCTGTTTGCTAAAACTGATTTCATGTTTTCATACCTCATTCATTGATTCATGTCATTCACAGCTTTCACAGCTTTCACCCTCTCTTCCACTTTCCTGTTTCCTCATTATTCAATTTCATTCCATCTTAAGCAAGCTAAGAGCTAACAACAGATTCTTTGCTAGACTGAGATCCATGACCTGGCTTTAAACATCCAAAACACAACCTTTTCTCTCTGATGAAAGCCTTCCTATCCTCCATGGTCTTCTCCTTAAACTTGAAGCATATCTCTATCATGTGATTTTCTTTGCTACAAAAAAAAAATTTAAATTTTGTTGCCATGGTGTTGAATGACTTGCTATTCTGTGACATCATGGTCTTCTTTTCCTGAGGAACTGTGAAGCCTGTAACTGGGTCACATGCAATGTCGCTTTCTTTTACCAAAAAAGAAACAAATTCAGCAAAACTTGGATAAAGATGAAAATTTTCCCGGAATCTGTGAACCTGGCGAGCCCATCGAGAAACCACACCATCAGGAAGCTTGGTTAACATTGCACGATTATGCCCTTCATCATTGAGCACTTGTAGACTTGGGTTTGTATGAGAAGCCACCTCGCACTGTCTCAGGAAGTCAGCAAATTGTCTAAGTCCTTGGCTATCCTTGTGTGTGATTTTCTGCCAGTTTTCTATCTTGCTCTTAAATGCATTTGCAATGGTGAATGGATCTCCAAACCTCCTTTCAATTAAAGCCATTGCTGCCTCATACGATTCAACAGAAGGGGACAACAAAAAACCTTCAACACATTGTTTTGCTTTGCCACCAAGATAAGATTTAAGGTAATGAATTTTCTCAAGAGGAGCAATCTCTCTCCCTCCAATCAGAGCTTGAAATGCAGCTTTCCAACCTGGGTATTCTAAAGGATCACCTTTGAAAATTTCTGGTACAGGTGTGGGCAGTCTGTTAATATTAGCCAAATGGTTGATGGATTGTATCAACAAAGACATTTCTGAACAAGAATTATTTTCAGAAAAATTTGAATAATCATGCTCTGATGAAGAAGAAAGATTGCTATTTCTTTCATGACCTAAGTTCTGCAAAGTTGTGGCATGATCAACTGGATCCCTAAATGTCACTCTTTGTCTAACAGAGTGATCAGGGTGTTGATTGTTGGTTGACATTGTTGCATTGTTTGAAGGAACAAAGGCAGGAGCATGATGATTAAGATCCTGTTGTTTGTTAACCAATGTTGTGTTGTGTTGTTTGACACTTGCCACTTTAACACCTCTGTTTGTTTCAGAAACACCAATACCTGGTTGGTCAACAACAACATTATCAATACTCAATGAAGCAAACTGTGAACAAACACTATCAGAAACATTTCTAACATGAACATCCTGACCAATTTTGTCATTTAAAATTTCAGAAATAGTTTCAACATTGTCAACCTGCTGATGAATGACCTGACCTTTGTTACCTGAAGTTGAATGTCTACTTTGGGAGATATAAGAACCTTTTGAGGAATGATTTGATTCAATCTCTTGAACAGCAGTTAGCTTGGCTTCCTCAATCTCAAGGTCTCTCATCATTTGTAACTTATCCAAAAAAACTTTTGTGTATTAATTTTGTGCTCGCAGAAAAAAATTTCTCGCTATTTATTTTCATGGGAAGTTGACATGAAAGCCCGGCCAGTAGGTCATCATAAGAGCCTTGATGGTTATTAGAATGGATGGTCCCTTCAAAAGGCCTTACAGGCAAAGGAGGGGATTTCAGGTAGAGCTTGAAAGCAATGTCCATCAAGTCTCAGGCAATGTTAAAGAATGTGTGCCTGGTGTGACAACTATATTTTCCATTTATTTGCTCTGAAATCCTGCCAGAATTTTGCATGAACACATTGTTTTTATATTTCCGATTTCAGGAAGATTAAACGTAATATCGTGTTGGAGAACATATATGAGTCAGCATATCCTGCTTTAGTAAGCATTCACATAAGGTGACTCGAGCATGGTGGTTAGATCATACAGATTTTTCTAAAATTATTGCCCAGGTACTCAAAAATGAAAAAAAAAAAAATGTCACCGACTCATTTGGTTGCCATGGTAATGGCATGTTTTGCCTGATGACTGCTTAAAAGTTATAAATTGAGTTTTTGGTTAAGTACCACAGAATAAAGCATCACATAGATTTGTCACAAAAAAAGTCAGAAATGTCTTCCCAAGGATGTACATCATTATCCTCAGTCCAGTGTGAATCCTCGATTCTGATTGGTTGAGAGCTGAGGTGTATGACACCGTACACCCTGTCTGTCTTCACCAGACAGGGTGTATGAGATAAACAATGATGTCACAATTGCGACCATAGGATTGTTATGACGTCATCCTTGTGGCAACAATAGTCATGACGTCACAATGCCATTGTTTGAGCCATTGTGACATTATCCTGGTGGCAGTACTGGTGATGATGTCACAATGCTGTTCCTTTGTTACTGAAAGACATTTCAGACTCAGTTTGCAAGAAAATCCATGGGCATCAATAAAAAAAGAAGTCTGAGGATAAAACCGTTACACCCTGCTCGTTTTTCGAGGGTACGGGAATATACACCACTCAGGCCTCCATACACCACTCAGCCTTCGGCTTCGTGGTGTATGGAGTCCTTCGTGGTGTATATTCAGCCTTCGGCTTCGTGGTGTATGGAGTCCTTCGTGGTGTATATTCCCGTACCCTGGAAACGAGCAGGGTGTAACTGATAATATATTTGCCGTAAATTTGAAGAAAAAGGTTAAAATACTTTTTTCTGTAAGAGCTCAAAGGGCACCAACACAGTAATTAATTCCAGATTTTGCATGCATCAATTTTGGCAGTAATCAAATTTTAGGAAAACGGTCATATAGATTTTTTTTTAAATTTGCATATATCATAAAAAAGTAATTGCCAAACAAATGGCAAAAAATTAAAAAAATTCACCGAGTAATTTTTTTACTGCAGTACCATGACTGTCAATGTCAATTAAAAAAAATTAAGACAATTTTTGACCTAGTTGACTGAAATTAACTGAGAAAAATTTTTGGATGAAGCTGAGAAGCTGAGACTTTACACTAGCATAGAATAGAAGTAACTGCATTCAATAGAAAAATAACTATGCTTCTAGCTGCATTAGATCTCATTTAAATGGCAAATTACTGGCTGTCGTGCTGTTAAAAAAAAGAGAACAGAAAATGGTAACGTCACAACAGTTTCAGGGCCTGCAGCAGTTGTGACGCTATGTTGCTAGGCAACCAGGCTGCTCAGAAGTATGTGCAGTGTACCACCAGGGGGGGTCGGAACTGCACCACGTGACCTTGATGACGTCGCATTGTAAACAGAAAAATGGCGGCGGTCCGGACCTGCTGAATGGACGGCACTTCACGGTGGATTTATTGTGGTTTCTGGTGATGCAAAAGTTGCCAATTTGACTGGAATTTCATGCCTACATCATGGACTTTCATTTAGCAGCTTCGCAGGTTGTTGCATGGAGTATTTGCTCTGCTATTCTACATCGTAGCTGGATGAAAATCGTCGATCTCAACATTGACAAAAACTGCCGAAAATTCATGATGGGTTTCCCTCCAGTTCTCAGGAACAAGGGAGGTTCTTGGAAAGTTTTTACTGGAACAGTTACATAAGGATTCAAGCTATCTAAAAAGTTGAAGGAACCTCTAAGAACCTCTGGATTTAAGGTCTCAAGGATGCCTTGAAGATGGCATGTTTTTTGTTGATGATTCAAACTGTCATGTCACGTCACGAAGCAGTGCCCTGGTATGGTGCCTGCTGGCTCCCTGCAGTTCTGGGATCAAATTGACAGTCACTTGCTCTGCAATCTCTATAGGACCTGATTATGCTCCCTGGCTATAGCAGGTAGCTGAGGTAAGTGCACATGACAATGAAATAATGTTTAAAAGGATAAATTTACATTTTTTAATTGTTTTAATGATCAGGCCGACAATTTACTTTTAATGCCAAATTATTCTGATTTCCATGAAGTTTTAGCTAAGATAGAAGTACATTGAGTCAAAGCATAAAGAAAATAGTCACTATTCACTTATTAGGCATCATGTAGAATTTATGGTCCTGTGATTAGCGTGCTGGCACTGCTGGTCTGCCAATCACTGGGTCCAGGGTTCGAAATCAGCTGTTGCAGGGTCACCTGTAGCTCCGGCATAATGCATGAAATGTGGTACACGTAGCCTATATGGTCTAGTTGTGCCTTTTGATGGTCTGACTCTGATAGATAGATATTTTATACTTTTTGAAATATTGAAAAAAAATTAAAGATTATTTTTTCAATCTTGGGACAAGAAATCAGCCACTAGGCCTATTGCATGCATGAAATTGGTATAATTCTTTCTTGTTTTTCATTATCTAAAAATAATACCCCATAGGCTATTTATTACCTCCCCAAAACACTAAACAGTTATTTTTACTCAGTTTCTATTTTGCATTTCATTCACAGGCTGAATTTGCTCTTGAAATTGCCTCTATTTTTAAAAAATGTTCATGTTTATATATATATATACTGGCAAGACTTAATTAATTGATGTTTGTAATTATTTTCAGATGGATCATGATATATCTCCTCTTCCCGGTTGCATCAGAAGGTCGGAAAAGAAACACTTCCTGCTCAGCAATTGAAATCTGTAATTCCCAAGGGGCACACGATGTCAACACAACATTGCCAATTGGTGGTGGGCTCGTCTGTTGTCATGTGTGATAGAAATAGGGCTTGGCGATATTGGGATAAGTTGCGATAAGCGGTACTGCAAAAAAAGTTGCAATAACAATATTTATTGCAATATCGATATTAAATGTGATATCAATATTTATTGCAATATCAATATTGCATGACAGCCCATCTCTGGCAACACAAAATATGTTCAAGCCATCAAGGGCATAAACAAATCAGGTCTTGGCGATATCAGAGAAATTTTGATATGTGAATTCATAAGAAACCTTCAAGTGGTGTACGACAAAAGTACATTGCATGAGTTAGCTGAATTTAGTTCATGTGATTTCCTTCAAATTGGGGCGTATCTACTCTTCGGGGTACAAAGTAACGGTAGAGAATAGAATTTTCTTGACTTCAAAGTACATCCATCTCTTAAAAAGGTATATTTTACTCATTTTAATATTGCATCAGTGAACGATTACTGCGATATAGATATTTTTAGTTGTGATATTACGATTTCGATACTTTTGCGATATATTGCCAAGTTCTAGATAGAAATTATGTTTGCGTCAACAGAAACACAAGGTTGAGATTTTTTCACAACGTTGTGACAATTTTGTGTTATTTTCTGCAGAATGGGGAGGACGTTTCGTTCACAGAGTCTTTATTTAAACCTATAGTTTTTCCGATATATCTATTGATTATAAATTTTCACATTCACATTATCACATAGTTTCTTCTTTTTTCAAAAACAAGGTAAATGCAAGAAATATTCAGACTATGAAATTTTGACAGTTTAGTTTATTGATTATCTGAAGAAGTTTGGTTATTATGGCTCTGTCACACAGTGGTTAGTGTACGAGCAAGTTTTGTATGTGGTTAGTTTCGGGCCAACTTTGGTGCTCTAGATTTTGCTCTTTTTTCTTCCCTTTGCTCTTTTTTTCTTATTTTGTATACTGGTAATATATGTGTTATGTTTATTGTATGGGCAAAAAATAAACGAGTCTGAGTCTGATTTTCAGTAGTTCTTCTGAATGACAGCTAGTTAGAATCTGGAATTCGGCACTTCTGCAAAGTGTGCAGTTCTGAACATGCTGAAGGAAATCTGAACCACTGCAAAGTTTTAACAAAAATTATGCAATTCCATTAAAATTCTGGTCTTCAGCTTGCATGGGTTCGCATTCTGGTTGGTGAACCTGTAATTTTCATGAGCGAAATCCCCGTCGGATGTCATTCGGGTGATACGTTAAATTGGCAGCCCCTTGCATCAGTGCTTGTGCTGGGCAAGTAAAAGATTGCTTTCACGGGTAAATGTGCAGTACGTTAAGGACTCTGGCTGCCGCTCTCTCTCTTATCTCATAAATCGACCCTCGTGAGCACCCAGAACGGGGCTTTTGGGGGCTTACACTTAACATATTATCTATAGATCTGTATCAAGGGCGAGATGCCCCTCCATAAGAACTTAGAAGTGACTTAAATTAAAATACACAATTTGGACATGCAGTGGGTGCCTCTCCAGAAATTGCTTTCCACCAACCTCGAGCGCACCAAGTTTCGCCACTTACAGTGCACTTCTGGCGAAGGAATTTTGCATTCTTTCTGCTGAAATTCTGCTAGTTCCTGTTGCAATTCCGCAGCAACTCGTAGTTTGAGAGGAGAAGGGGTCCACCATGCATCCCCACCCCCACAACAAGACACCACATGGATTTTTTAATCCTGGCAGTTATCAGCCAGTGATGTCAGTGGATTATTTCCGTATCAGCCAGTGATGTCAGTGGATTATTTCCGTGAACAAAAAAACTTTTTCCGAGAACCAGCATGGATTGCCACCATATTCCACTACTGATGTTGGCCAGTGATGTCAGTCTGACATCAGCCAACTATTTCAGTCAGTAATGTCAGCCAGTGATGTCGCTCAGTGATGTCAGTCCGTGACATCAGCCAGATGTCATCAGTGATGTAAGTCGGTGATGCGTAAGCTGGTGCCCCCCATATGAACTTTTCAACCTTGGCGAAAATATACAATAAGTATTACGGGTGCCCCCCCAGGAATCGCGTGCCACCCAGGTGCCCCCCCCAAAACAGTAGCAGTAACTTGCAGATTTACAGCAGAATTGCAACATGAATTAGCAAAATTTAAGCAGAATTGAATCAGGAACTAGCTGAATTGCCACATAATTGCATCAGAAGCTAGCAGATTTGCAATTGAATTACAGCCGACGAATGACGAGTACTTACATTTGGCTGCATTTGAACATCAATGACCTCACAACAGGACCTCTCCATAGCATTGAAATAAGCTGTTAATGTGTCATTGAGGAACTTGTGACCTCATTGACACTTAGTTGGTCACTAGTTTTGATAACATTGCAAGTATAGGCTATGACTACAGAAGCTGCTCAAGACTCAGAAGGTATAACATGGCAGGGATAGGATGTGACCTCACAAGGAACATTCCAGTGCTTTTTTGTAAGCACTTGGGTTTCGTTTACAGTAAACAGAAATTCGCACAATAATTTTATTATCGCCAATGCAGAGTCAGAATCCATGATAGCGGAACTCTCCCTTTTCCAGCTCTCTGGGGTCGCCGTGAACAAAAAAACTTTTTCCGAGAACCAGCATGGATTGCCACCATATTCCACTACTGTCAGGCTGATTAGACTTGGTTATGGACCTTGGAAAACCCGGCCCCATTTACAATTCCCAGGCTGATGTTTTCGGAAATAGTTTTATTCTGTTCAGCAACGCAGGAGAGCTGCAAAAAGGAGCGTTCCACTATCACGGCCTATGGCAAAACATCACCCGATTTCCTTACTTAATAAAAGCCGCATTGTATGGCATCACCCTAGACTACTTGAAAGACGTGACGAAGAGCTCCAGTCTCACTATTATGAAACACCTAATAAGATATATCAGCATGCTGCCATTAACCACTATGGCATTCAGCATATATGTAAAAATCCAAAATATAGTAAGAATTTAAAAATGGTAATTAAAATTTCACAGACTTAGATTGCTGTTTATTTCAGTGCATTCACAATCAAACTACTCCAATTGCCTGCCAGAGCATAGCAAGGCACTACAATGCTTTTTACTTTCAAACCCAAGACAGCAAATTACGAAATTATTTATGAATACCAAACAATATCTGAAAACTTCCAATTAGTCAAGTCTTTTTTACTTCCGTACATTTTAAGAAAACTTCCATTATATACACATGATCGATTGACTGTTTATAAAATATTAAAAGAAATGGAATACAGTTTACTTTTCATAAAATTATTTTCCAAAATATTAAGAAATTTAAAAATTAACAAAGACACAGTTTATCAACTTCAGGATTCAAATATTCTAAATTACATCTGTGGCTATCTTTTAATAAAATATTTAATGACATAACTACTTTCATACAACGTTTAAGAGATATACAATACACATGAAAATTATTTTGCATAATTTTTTACTTAAAATATATTAGGAATGTACCGATCCAATACTTTTTATATCGGTATCGGTGCACCAAAGTTGGCCCGAAACTAACCACATACAAAATAATAATAATAATAATAGTAATTTATATAGCGCCTTTTCCAGTAAACTGCTCAAAAGCGCTTGTGTGAGTTGGCTGTTATTTGTAAAATGTTTTAAACAAGTGGGTTTTTAGTTTTATCTTGAATGAATCCAGAGTCTCTGCAGCCATGACACTTCCTGGTAGCTTGTTCCAGAGTTTTGGTGCTGCAAAAGAGAAAGCTCTATCTTCAAATTTATTGTGGCTGCTTGAAGCTGGTTCCATCAACAAAAGTTTGCTGTTGCTCCTTAGGTTATGGCACAGGTTGGGTTTGAGTTGGATGAGTTGCTGAATATATGTTGGTGCTTGGTTGTTCAATGCCTTCCAAGTTGTGGTCATCAGTTTGAACTGTATTCTGGCAGGAATTGGCAGCCAATGAAGTTTCTTTCTGTGTGGTCCCACACTGTCATGTCGTTGTAACCTCTCTATGAGACGAACTGCTGAGTTTTGGGCTACCTGAAGTTTGTTCACTAGATGCTGAGATATTCCGTACAAAAGGCCATTATCATAGTCCAGGTGGGGTGTGACCAAAGCATTTACTGCAGTTTTTACTATGTCTTTGTTCATAGACTTTCGGAGTTTGGAAATGTTTCGCAGATTAAAGTAGGCATTTCGGCACATTTTGTTTACTTGTTTCTCCATTGTCATGTTTTTGTCCATGGTCACACCTAAATTTCTGACATCCTCTGCTGTTTTGATTGAAACATTATCAACTTTGATTGATGAAAGCTGAAGTTTATTCAGTTGGTGTGGCGTGCCAATCAAGAGAAGTTCTGTTTTGTCACCGTTATTGCACAGTTTGTTTTCATGGAGAAAATTTCTAATTTCCGTAATGCATTTCTCCATTTTCTCAATTGCTATTTCTTGATCTGTGACGTTTGGCTTAAATGATATAATGAGTTGCTCGTCATCAGCATATTTCTGATCCTCAATTTGGTTTCGTGAGGCAACTTCACTAAGTGGGGCAATGTAAGAATTGAATAGGATTGGACCAAGCTTAGACCCTTGAGGGACACCAAATTTGAGATGAAGCCTATCTGATGTTTGGTCATTTACCAAGACTGATTGTGATCTTCCTGAAATGTATGACTTAAACCAGTTGAGAGCTGAGTTGCACACGCCATATCTGTTTTTCAATCTTGCCAGTAAAATATTGTGATCAATTGTGTCAAAAGCAGCTGACAGATCTAGCAGTACAAGCATTGTAATTTCACCCTTGCTCATATTCAACATTGTGTCATTGTGGATCTTTGTTAGAAGGGTCTCTGTACTGTGAAATTGCTTATATGCTGATTGCTTGTCATCATCAAGTTTGCTACGAGCAAGGTGATCCATGTATTGTTTAATAACTGCACTTTCAATTATCTTTCCAAGGAAGGACAAGTTTGATACTGGTCGGTAGTTTTTCTTGATCAGATCAAGTCCTCCTTTCTTTAAAAGTGGCTTAACCAGTGCATGCTTCAGATCAAGGGGCATCTCCCCTAAGGTCAATGATGTGTTGACTATTCCAGTTATCAATGGAAGAAATTCGTCGATGCACTCAAGCAGTAACCATGTGGGGATGGGGTCTAGTTGACAGTGTTTGACAGGCATATTTTTTATCAATTTCTTAATTTCCGATTCTGATAGGTTATTGGCAATAAAATACCAGGATCGGTATCGGATCGGAAGTGAAAAAGTGGTATCGGTGCATCCCTAAAATATACATTAATCATTGAATCAAATTAGATAGACAATTAAATGTACTTGAATCACAAAACAATCCACATTGTCAAACCACAAGATTATTTAGCTTCAGAGCATTCTTCACTCCTATTATCCGCTCATCTGCTGCAAAAAAAAACAAAGACAGAATTAACAGGGAGGGGAAGTTGGTTGACCCAACTCCTAACTCCCACACCATGAATCTATCTTAATAGGTTTGAATTGAATGATTTTGCAACTTTGGAAAATAAAAAGCAATCTTTTATATAAACCAATTTTAAAATAAGTAGGCTCTGATTTTACCTGCAAACATAATCTCCGACTCCACAGTGATAACCTCCCACTCCACCAGTCTGACACCCTGGCCTGAAGCAGAAAAAATAAAGAATAAATAGTGCAATTTAAATAAAATCACTAAGTGCTGAATTTTGGACCCAAGACCAGTATTAGTACCAAATAGTTCCAGAACCTGGACAAGAAAAACATCTGATTTTGCAAAACGAGTTTGCTTGCCTTCAACTGTTCAAGACTTTCAATTACATTTTGATTGCTAAATTCTGCTAAAAAAACATAGCAACTTGCTAAGAATGCCTAAGACTATAAATATAACATCTTTTTCACAGCATTTACAACAAAGTAGGTTAGGCCTATACACTCATTTCAAAATTATCAAGTTTTTTTTTTGGAAAAAAAGCTCATTCACGAATTATATTGGTGTGAGTGAATTCGTGTTTTACGCCCCATCTGTACCAGTGTGGTCAATTTAATAGAGGCAAAATGATATTGGTGTCACCTCAAAAGCTCAGCAATTTATTTAACATTGTACGCTCGTTGACAATATGCCTCTCTGCGTAGTTGACAACACCAACAGCATGATTGGCTCAGACTGAGATTGAGTGTCAAGTTTCAGTGATGGATCCACAATATGCCTATGTCGAAAGGGAGGTACGGGGGGGAGGTTTGCAAATGAAAATTTACTAAATTTATTTGCGATTTTTTGCATTAAACTTTACACTATTACAGCCATAATACAGGCCCAACAGGGTGACAGAAGGTCAAATCAAATCAAATCCGTTTATTTTACGTCGGTGTTTCAAGGAACAGTACAACATTAGCCAAACTTTTGCTCACCCCCAAGGGGCTGTTCAACAATTATGTACGGGTAAGGCTGGACATCAAATCTAAGAATAACAATATAATTTATGATAATATGACAATAAATCAGTAAATGGGGGCAGGGCAGGGGTCATAGGGTAATGTTGTTATTGTGTGTTACTGCGGGCAGGGGGTTACCCTAGATGTTACTACATAACACTAATAAATTTTAAAACATAAAAAAATAATTATTCAAAGCAAAGTCTGTCGGTGTAATAAAATGTTTTTGATGAATTAGGGGAGGAATAAGATTCTTCCAAAGACGTGCCATAACATGTGCCAATACTGGCAATAGTAATATTGTGAAATTTGGATCATCAAATTGAGTCAGATATTCTAATTTCTATTCATGTTCACTGATAGTGATACACAAGATCGAAGGGGACGATGTTAGATGTTGACATTGTTGACATGGTTGAAGCCATTTAATTGACTTCTGAAGCAAAAAATGTTCACTTTTTGACAGCAATAAAACACTACACAGACTTGCCTACATGACCTTCAAGTTGTCTTGGATACTAACCTTCTTCAACTTGCTTGAAAACTGGTGTCAAATGCAACTAACTCCACGTGTCACAGCAACTCACTGACAGCAGACGCATGGCCTGAGATGTTGACGCTACGATGGTCAGAGGCCAAATGAGCGACTGAACTGATTTCTGCAGGTGACGTCACGACTGATCACGTGGTGCAGTTCCGACCCCCCCTGGTGTACCACGCTTGAGTCACCTTAATGGTCATCCTGAAAGCATCCAAAAGGAAATTGGGACTTTTATATAACTCACTCCTCAGGTCTCTCTCAGCTGAAGCTGGCAGTAAATGCAGGGGGCTCAGTTTGACATCTCGATTGACAGGTTCATGGAATATGCATGGGTGATGTAGTTGAAGAGATTGATGGATGTTACAAGTTGATAGTTAAAAAGATGTTATGTCAGTACAATATGATTACTACTACTTTGTGGATGGTACACTGTAATAAAAATTTTAAAGAATCAACCAAGCAAATTGTAGCTGCTTCGGTAAAAAATATTAGTCTACTGCATTTAAAATTCTTATGTGAAAGAACCATGGGATTTGTCAATCCTGAACAATTTTAAGTGTAATTTCATCAAATATGTCAAAATAAACCTCTTTATCATGAATCCCATATAAATAAAGAAGCCCTCTTGTTTCATCTACAGTAGCGCCTGTAAGTAAGTGAAACGCATGATATTGTGCGATTGCATTAAAGCTAAACAACCTCAACCAAACTGCTTGTTTAAGCATGAATTCTCATTCGATGAGAGGAAAACATAATTATTGGGTCATAAAGGCCAATATGTGAGGCATGTGGGATAACAATGGCAGCCAATTTTCTCTGCTGCAGTCTGAGTTAGGTATGGGTCGAAGTCTTTGATAAGTAAGTGAACAACCCTTCCCTATTAAATAACATTGGGCCTGCGTTTCACCTAAGGATGAGAATTTATACTTCAACAAGCAATTTGGTGAAGGATGTTTAGCATTGTGGCAATGGCACCATGTCATGTGTTTCACTTACTTACAGGCGGCACTGTATGTTAATTTCTACATACTTTTAAAATTTCGGTTGCATTAAAAGTAAAAATAATTGAATAATCCAGATAAAGTCGTTTCCACACCAGAGTCAAGTGTAAATCATTTATGTTATATTCAAGTTACCAGTTGACTCTCCATCAATCTTATTTGCCCAGTCCTTAAAGATGTTTTGAGACTCCTAGCTGATTTAAAAATCATTAGAAAAACTGAGTTTGGGGAAAGCAGAATTTGAATTGCATTGAATTCTTGAATAGTTTGAATTTTGTGCACGATCCAAGAGAAAACAGGCAAATAAAAAGCACAATTCAAAGAATTACTTGATTAAACAAGTTTCTCTTGCTGCTGTTTTCAGTCAATGGATCCAACAACATTCAAACATTGCAAATTATGCTTTTGAGTGGTACAGGAATTTCAGAAATTTCCCAATTAGTAAATACAGAAGTATTTACGATACGCTACGATAACACTTCATTTCAAAGCCTTACATTTTGGTGTATTTTTTGTCCACCACAACCAACTCTTCTTCTGCATACAACCTGTTTTTGTCCCGACAGGAACAGCTGTCTCCATAAGATAAGCCTGTCAGGATGGGTCAATCGGAAAATATTTTGTCTTTGAATTAAATATCTCCTGGACTTCAAACATATGTTTTCTGGAAAGCTCCTGACTTAGACAGGGTTGATCGGGTGGCTGACCAACAGAGGTCAAAACACTATTTGTTGACAAACATCTTAATTCTCTCAATATAACTTTCTTCCTGTTTATTTGCGTTTGGTTAGAGTTTGGTTCATGCCACATTGGAAAGGGCCTCACTAATATATGGTCATCCTCATTAACCAGTCCCAGAATGACCAAACAACCATGCATACAGACCATAACAGTAGCCATAACTGCTTCCATCAGACCACTGAGGCTGGGCATAAAAATGAATGGGTTTTTGCATGGACCACACATCTTGCTTCGCGTCATGGCAGAGTCACAATTTTATATTTTACTCTTTGACAATGCTAATGTTGGCATGGGCACTTATCAATATAATCTACATATTATTATTTATTACATTTCTATAGCGCTACATGCGCCTGCTGTGCTGCCGTTCTTGAGTACTTTACAATTCTAATTGACGTTTATTTATGTACGGTGTATTCACAATGAAATGGACAGTATTCTACAATCCAGGTAGTTTCTTCCTCCTCTTTTTGGGAAAGCGTGGTCTGTCCTGTCCATTCACAACTGATAGGAGTTTGACCCATGCCAACATGCATGTGGCCTCCCTCCAAGGCCACAGCCACAACCCACTCAGTCTGACTGAGTTCCAGGACCGGAATTAAAAAAAGAAAACTAGTTTATCAAAGAAAGTTGTCGAAAGTTTTCGATGAGTATGACTTTTTTTATAGTCCTAGCTGCCCAGCAGGACTAAGCCTCTGAATGACACAAGAGGGCCCTTAATGGGAAGTAAACATGAAAGCCTGGCCAAAGGGTCATCTGAAGAGCATTGTTAAAGAATGGATGCTTTGTGTGACTACTATGTTTTCAGTTGATTTGCAAATCCTATTAGAACTTTGCATGAACACATTGTTTTAGTATATTTCAATTTTCGGGAAAGTTTTACGCAATATTTTGTTTGAGAAATTGTATGAGTCAGCACATCCAGCTATGGTAAGCAGTCACTTAATGGTCATCCTGAAAGTATTCAAAAAGAAATTGGGACTTTTATATGACCCATCTTCACTCCTCAGGTCTCTCTCCAGCTGTAGCAGGCAGTAAATCCGGGGGCTCAGTTTGACATCTCGATTGACAGCATCATGGAATATGCATGGGTGATATAGTTGAAGAGATTAATGGATGTCACTACAGTACAACCATCTCAAAGTGGCTCAACATAGTGATCTGTAGTGATACAGAGCGGTCTTGATAAAGAGTGATCCGTAGTGATCTGAGATGATATAACTCTATCTGTAGTGATCTACTAATCCACTTTTATTGAAAATGAATTTTGAAATTATTCAGGATTACTAGTCAAAGAACAGATAAGATCCATATAACAATTGAACATATTGATTAAGGAAACATATCCTGAAGTTATTTGGAACAGAAAAGACAATAATTTACTAAAACTAATTTTGATTAATAAATACAGATCACAATAGATCACTCCAGATCGATAACTCCATATCAACCAAGATCGCCATGGATCACTATAGATCAATAGATTAGTGTCGATCCAAACTGATGAGCAATTTTATGATGGTTGTACTGTAGTTCATGGTCAAAGTTAAGCTGAAAAGGACACTAGAATATCAGTACTGATATGATTTTTACTTTGTGGATGGAAGACTCTAATAAAGGTTTAAATTAAATAACCAATCATATCGTAGCTTCTTTCATCCAAAAAATATAAATCTGTCTGTGGCATCCAAAATTCCTATGTGAAAGAGCCAAGAAAATTGTTGATCATGACCAATTTTAAGTGTAATTTCATCACATATGTCAAAAATAAACTTCACATCGTGAATCCTACATGCAATAAAGAAGCCTTCTTCTTTCATCGATGTTGATTTCTACATACTTTTAAAATTTCTATCGCATTAAAAGCAAAAATAATTGAATTATCCAGAAAAAGTCAATTCCACACCAGAGTCAAGTGTAAAGCATTTATGTTATATTCAAGTTACCAGCTGACTCTCCATCATTCTTATTTGCCCAGTCCTTAAAGATGTTTTGAGAATCCTAGCTGATTTAAAAATCATTAGAAAAACTGAAGTTTGGGGAAAGCAGAATTTGAATTGCATTGAATTCTTGAATAGTTTGAATTTTGTGCACGATAAAAGAGAAAACAGGCAAATAAAAAGCACAATTCAAAGAATTACTTGATTAAACAAGTTTCTCTTGCTGCTGTTTTCAGTCAATGGATCCAACAACATTCAAACATTGCAAATTATGCTTTTTAGTATCAATAGAATTTGAGAAATTTCCCAATTAGTAAATACAGAAATATATACGATACGCTACGACAATACTTCATTTCAAAGCCATATACTTTGGTGTATTTTTTGTCCGACACAGGAGTTTGACCCATGCCAACATGCATGTGGCCTCCCTCCAAGGCCACAGCCACAACCCACTCAGTCTGACTGAGTTCCAGGACCGGGATTCGAACCCACATCCTCAAGTGCCAGTGGATTCGCAGTTAGGCGCTCCAACCATTAGGCTATGGGAACTCTTCTGCATATTCTGAGGTACAGTCTAAGTGTGTTTCAAGCACTTTTTATTCTTGTTCATCCTTGAAGGCAGAAAAATATTCAATGTTTATCATGAGCACAGATGGTATTAAAAGCATTCTCTGAATGGTATGCAAATATTGCCTTTGATTATACAAGGATGTTTTCAAGGAAGAGAAACCTTTCTGCAAAATGGAGTCTTCGCAAATTCTCCCAACATTCCACCATGGCTTGGTTCTCAATGACAATTTTGAAATTAAAAAAAGAAAACTAGTTTATCAAAGAAAGTTGTGGAAAGTTTTCGATGAGTATGACTTTTTTTATAGTCCTAGCTGCCCAGCAGGACTAAGCCTCTGAATGACACAAGAGGGCCCTTAATGGGAAGTAAACATGAAAGCCTGGCCAAAGGGTCATCTGAAGAGCATTGTTAAAGAATGGATGCTTTGTGTGACTACTATGTGTTCAGTTGATTTGCAAATCCTATTAGAACTTTGCATGAACACATTGTTTTAGTATATTTCAATTTTCGGGAAAGTTTTACGCAATATTTTGTTTGAGAAATTGTATGAGTCAGCACATCCAGCTATGGTAAGCAGTCACTTAATGGTCATCCTGAAAGTATTCAAAAAGAAATTGGGACTTTTATATGACCCATCTTCACTCCTCAGGTCTCTCTCCAGCTGTAGCAGGCAGTAAATCCGGGGGGCTCAGTTTGACATCTCGATTGACAGCATCATGGAATATGCATGGGTGATATAGTTGAAGAGATTAATGGATGTCACTACAGTACAACCATCTCAAAGTGGCTCAACATAGTGATCTGTAGTGATACAGAGCGGTCTTGATAAAGAGTGATCCGTAGTGATCTGAGATGATATAACACTATCTGTAGTGATCTACTAATCCACTTTTATTGAAAATGAATTTTGAAATTATTCAGGATTACTAGTCAAAGAACAGATAAGATCCATATAACAATTGAACATATTGATTAAGGAAACATATCCTGAAGTTATTTGGAACAGAAAAGACAATAATTTACTAAAACTAATTTTGATTAATAAATACAGATCACAATAGATCACTCCAGATCGATAACTCCATATCAACCAAGATCGCCATGGATCACTATAGATCGATAGATTAGTGTCGATCCAAACTGATGAGCAATTTTATGATGGTTGTACTGTAGTTCATGGTCAAAGTTAAGCTGAAAAGGACACTAGAATATCAGTACTGATATGATTTTTACTTTGTGGATGGAAGACTCTAATAAAGGTTTAAATTAAATAACCAATCATATCGTAGCTTCTTTCATCCAAAAAATATAAATCTGTCTGCGACATCCAAAATTCCTATGTGAAAGAGCCAAGAAAATTGTTGATCATGACCAATTTTAAGTGTAATTTCATCACATATGTCAAAAATAAACTTCACATCGTGAATCCTACATGCAATAAAGAAGCCTTCTTCTTTCATCAATGTTGATTTCTAGATACTTTTAAAATTTCTATCGCATTAAAAGCAAAAATAATTGAATTATCCAGAAAAAGTCAATTCCACACCAGAGTCAAGTGTAAAGCATTTATGTTATATTCAAGTTACCAGCTGACTCTCCATCATTCTTATTTGCCCAGTCCTTAAAGATGTTTTGAGAATCCTAGCTGATTTAAAAATCATTAGAAAAACTGAAGTTTGGGGAAAGCAGAATTTGAATTGCATTGAATTCTTGAATAGTTTGAATTTTGTGCACGATCCAAGAGAAAACAGGCAAATAAAAAGCACAATTCAAAGAATTACTTGATTAAACAAGTTTCTCTTGCTGCTGTTTTCAGTCAATGGATCCAACAACATTCAAACATTGCAAATTATGCTTTTTAGTATCAATAGAATTTGAGAAATTTCCCAATTAGTAAATACAGAAATATATACGATACGCTACGACAATACTTCATTTCAAAGCCATATACTTTGGTGTATTTTTTGTCCGACACAGGAGTTTGACCCATGCCAACATGCATGTGGCCTCCCTCCAAGGCCACAGCCACAACCCACTCAGTCTGACTGAGTTCCAGGACCGGGATTCGAACCCACATCCTCAAGTGCCAGTGGATTCGCAGTTAGGCGCTCCAACCATTAGGCTATGGGAACTCTTCTGCATATTCTGAGGTACAGTCTAAGTGTGTTTCAAGCACTTTTCATTCTTGTTCATCCTTGAAGGCAGAAAAATATTCAATGTTTATCATGAGCACAGATGGTATTAAAAGCATTCCCTTGAATGGTATGCAAATATTGCCTTTGATTATACAAGGATGTTTTCAAGGAAGAGAAACCTTTCTGCAAAATGGAGTCTTCGCAAATTCTCCCAACATTCCACCATGGCTTGGTTCTCAATGACAATTTTGAAATTAAAAAAAGAAAACTAGTTTATCAAAGAAAGTTGTGGAAAGTTTTCGATGAGTATGACTTTTTTTATAGTCCTAGCTGCCCAGCAGGACTAAGCCTCTTAATGACACAAGAGGGCCCTTAATGGGAAGTAAACATGAAAGCCTGGCCAAAGGGTCATCTGAAGAGCATTGTTAAAGAATGGATGCTTTGTGTGACTACTATGTGTTCAGTTGATTTGCAAATCCTATTAGAACTTTGCATGAACACATTGTTTTAGTATATTTCAATTTTCGGGAAAGTTTTACGCAATATTTTGTTTGAGAAATTGTATGAGTCAGCACATCCAGCTATGGTAAGCAGTCACTTAATGGTCATCCTGAAAGTATTCAAAAAGAAATTGGGACTTTTATATGACCCATCTTCACTCCTCAGGTCTCTCTCCAGCTGTAGCAGGCAGTAAATCCGGGGGGCTCAGTTTGACATCTCGATTGACAGCATCATGGAATATGCATGGGTGATATAGTTGAAGAGATTAATGGATGTCACTACAGTACAACCATCTCAAAGTGGCTCAACATAGTGATCTGTAGTGATACAGAGCGGTCTTGATAAAGAGTGATCCGTAGTGATCTGAGATGATATAACACTATCTGTAGTGATCTACTAATCCACTTTTATTGAAAATGAATTTTGAAATTATTCAGGATTACTAGTCAAAGAACAGATAAGATCCATATAACAATTGAACATATTGATTAAGGAAACATATCCTGAAGTTATTTGGAACAGAAAAGACAATAATTTACTAAAACTAATTTTGATTAATAAATACAGATCACAATAGATCACTCCAGATCGATAACTCCATATCAACCAAGATCGCCATGGATCACTATAGATCGATAGATTAGTGTCGATCCAAACTGATGAGCAATTTTATGATGGTTGTACTGTAGTTCATGGTCAAAGTTAAGCTGAAAAGGACACTAGAATATCAGTACTGATATGATTTTTACTTTGTGGATGGAAGACTCTAATAAAGGTTTAAATTAAATAACCAATCATATTGTAGCTTCTTTCATCCAAAAAATATAAATCTGTCTGCGGCATCCAAAATTCCTATGTGAAAGAGCCAAGAAAATTGTTGATCATGACCAATTTTAAGTGTAATTTCATCACATATGTCAAAAATAAACTTCACATCGTGAATCCTACATGCAATAAAGAAGCCTTCTTCTTTCATCAATGTTGATTTCTACATACTTTTAAAATTTCTATCGCATTAAAAGCAAAAATAATTGAATTATCCAGAAAAAGTCAATTCCACACCAGAGTCAAGTGTAAAGCATTTATGTTATATTCAAGTTACCAGCTGACTCTCCATCATTCTTATTTGCCCAGTCCTTAAAGATGTTTTGAGAATCCTAGCTGATTTAAAAATCATTAGAAAAACTGAAGTTTGGGGAAAGCAGAATTTGAATTGCATTGAATTCTTGAATAGTTTGAATTTTGTGCACGATCCAAGAGAAAACAGGCAAATAAAAAGCACAATTCAAAGAATTACTTGATTAAACAAGTTTCTCTTGCTGCTGTTTTCAGTCAATGGATCCAACAACATTCAAACATTGCAAATTATGCTTTTTAGTATTAATTGAATTTGAGAAATTTCCCAATTAGTAAATACAGAAATATATACGATACGCTACGATAATACTTCATTTCAAAGCCATATACTTGGTGTATTTTTTGTCCGACACAACCAACTCTTCTTCTGCCTACAACCTGTTTTTGTCCCGACAGGAACAGCTGTCTCCATAAGATAAGCCTGTCAAGTTGAGTCAATCGGAAAAGATTTTGTCTTTGATCTCAAATGTCTCCTGGATTTCAAACAGATGTTTTCTGGAAAGCTCCTGAATCAGACAAGGTTGATTTCTTGTATGTTATCAACATGACTGATCGGGTGGCCGACCAACAAAGGTCAAAACACTGTTTCCCCGGCAAGTCATTAAATCTTTCCTAAGATAGAACCCTAAGATTGATTTGTTGACAAACATCATAATTCTCACAAAATAACTTTCTTTATATTTATTTGCCTTTAGTTAGTGTTTGGTTCATGCCACATAGGAAAGGGCCTCACTAATAATTACGGTCATCCTCATTAACCAGTCCCAAAATGACCAAACATCCCAGCATACAGACCATAACAGTAACCATAACTGCTTCCATCAGACCATCATAGCTCTCACTAAGGCTGGGCATAAAAATGAATGGGTTTGTGCATGGACCGCACATCTTGGTTCATGTCATGGAAGAGTCACAATTTTATATTTTACTCTTTGACAATGCTAATGTTAGCATGGGTACTAATCAATATAATCTACATATTATTATTTATTACATTTCTATAGCTCTACATGTGCCTGATATGCAGTCGTTCTGGTGCACTCTACTATTCTCATTGACGTTTATTTATGTACGGTGTATCTTCAAAGAAATGGACAGAATTCTTCAATCCAGGTTATTTCTTCCTCCTCTTTTTGGGAAAGTGTTGTCTGTCCTGTCCATTCACAACCGACAGGAGTTTGACCCATCCCAACATGCATGTGGCCTCCCTCCAAGGCCACAGCCACAACCAACTCCGATTTAGTTCCAGGACCGGGATTCGAACCCACGTTCCAAGTGCCAGGGGATTCGCAGTCAAGCGCTCGAACCATTGGGCTATGGGAACTCTTCTGCATATTCTGAGGATTAGCCAAAGTGTGTTTCAAGCACTTTTTAATTTTGTTCATCCTTGAAGGCAGAAAACTATTCAATGTTTATCATGAGCACATATGGGTTAAAAGCATTCCCTTGAATGGTATGCAAATATTGCCTTTTGATTATACAAGGATGTTTTCAAGGAAGAGAAACCTTTCTGCAAAATGGAGTCTTCGCAAATTCTCCCAACATTCCACCATGGCTTGGTTCTCAATGACAATTTTGAAAGTAAAAAAAGAAAACTAGTTTATCAAAGAAAGTTGTCAAAAGTTTTCGATGAGTATGACTTTTTTTATGGTCCTAGCTGCCCAGCAGGACTAAGCCTCTGAATGACACAAGAGGGCCCTTAATGGGAAGTAAACATGAAAGCCTGGCCAAAGGGTCATCTGAAGAGCCGTGATGGTTATGAGAATGGATGGTCCCTTCAAAATGCCTGAGAGGCAGAGGAGGGCCTTCGCTGTAAAGCCTGAAAGCAATGTCCATCGAGCCCCAGGCGTTGTTAAAGAATGAATGCCTGGTGTGACAAACATGTTTTAGTTGATTTGTTGGGAAAACCTCTCTGTTGGGAAATGTTGCAAGAACCTATACCAATATCAAGGCATTATCTTCCTATCTTTCTCCTGTCATATTATCTTTGATATACATGGAACAAAAAAAGTATACTGTTTGTTACAACAAGGCGATCATCCATTATTTTCCTTGTTTTAAAATATACCAGGAAAGATCAAAATGAAAAATTTCTTGGAGGGGGGGGGGAGGGAGGATGGTGATAGCCTTGGCATTAAATGTAGATGTAGTATAATCTTAGAGCTTACTATGTTAAATCTACCATCTGATCTTAATACATTTCATTCACTTCTTTTGATAAAAAAATCATTTAATCATTGATAAATGATCATATCATACAATTACAATAATCTTATCATTTACAGTAGATCATCAGCAAATAAATATGCAACAGCATTAAACCATACAATCTGTGAATTAATTAGTCTTGGCAAGAGTGTCAGTACGTTAGCGATCAATTTATTCCCAAAGGCAAAGCTTTATCGAGGATCACAACTTGATTAATTGATTTTTAGGAAGCTTTGTAAGCCTTTGCTAAGCCGACAGTTTTGTCTTGCCAGCTTAAACTAACAAATTACACCAGATTTTTTACTTAATGTTAGAAAATTGAACCTTTTGAGAATTCAGTAAATTGGATTGAGACTGAAATAAACTAGACGAGGAACAAGGAAGAACTGTTGACATCTACCATATAGTACTGGCATTGATCAAAGTGAATTTTCAACTTGAATTAAAAATGTCCATATTTCATATATTAGACCCTACCCTCAAATACCTTACATTTCTTATGAATATCTTATCAATATGTCAATGTGGAAGCTTAACAGAGAGATGGTGCATTAACTGCCCCTGACACTGCGGTAACTGCCACCTTTCCTGGATAGAGATGTAAGAACGGGTCATATATGAGTCCCAATTTCCTTTCAGGGACGTTCAAGATAACCATCAAATGACTGCTGTTTCAGGATAACAATCAAGTGACTGCTGGCTGATACTGAATGCTGTTTCTTATGTATTTCTAACCTCAATTCCCTGCTACATTCAGTTTACTTATATAGGATATTCACTATCCATCATCTATTCTGCACTAATATATCTGACTTTACTTTTTTTATACAAAAAGTCCAAACAAATGGTCAAGAACATTCTAAAGCTTCTATCAGGAAAGTTCATTCAGAAAATATTCATCCCTAAATGTCTTCTGGATTTTTAATGTAAGTCTCTGAAACATCTTGTTTTAGGGGATTGATACTTTTTTGTTCTCTGCAGGATTGGTAAGTCGATAAACTTTGAAATGTTAGGTGAAAGCATCACATGAGGGTAATAAATTGCTTTTTATTTGGCGATATGATTAATTAAAGTTTATTGCTTGTTGGAGTTTTCAATAATTGCATTTGTCAACAGGATTCACCATTGATTTATGGCTTAAAGGTGCTAAGTGAAAATCTGGATTTCCGATTTCTTCAGTGCCAATATCTCCAAGTGGTTACTGTATAATTCTTACATTCAGCATATTGCAAAACAACTTACACAATTGTGGCAACTGTTAGTGTTAAACAATGTTCATTCATGCATGTATGACCCTCACTTTGCTTGGGATATTATTTAGGTACAAGGGACATTACCAGACATGTACTACCCAGAGTCATAGTATAACATGGCAATATATCTTATCGAATATAACCACCGCTTTCTGCCTTTGCAGGTAGCGACAGCTTTCACACAGCTTGGAACGCTAAATTTTGTCCTGGGGCATTAATTCAAGAACATATGGGGTTGGTCTAAAAGCTTTCTCTGCTTCAGGATACCAGTGGATCCCAGAAAATGGATTTCCTGCATAAATGTTTAAAATATCAAGTTGGTGCCAATGGGTTTTCTCAGGTGTTAAAAAAAAGAGTAAGATATCTTCTACAAATGAGCTTCTGGCCAAAAGGTTTGACAGAATAATGGCACGTCACGTGCATTTGTGAGTTTTCCCTTGTAAGTTCGGCATGTTATGCATTCATGTTTTAAGTTGAGCAACTTTTAAAACTGATGTATTCTAAAGGGGGTGCGTTAGTTGACAGGTGTAATCGCAAGCTTTCAGGCAAATGAAACTGTTCAAAATATCCTTTTCATCTCAGATAGACGAGAAACAAAGCTGCAAAAAGGCAACTTTGGTTTATATTTCTGTGCAAAATTAGAATAGAATAGGATTAGATTATTTTCAACATTAGAATCAATAGAATTATATAGCAGGACAACAAATAGTGAATTGTTGTAATATGTAATGAGATATTGAAGGGTGCCCATAGAAACTCTATATAGTTTGTAGGTTGGACAACCCTAGGTGAAATGAAATGTGATGAGACGGATGATTTATGGCAGTGACAATAAAATTAGTTATTAAACAGAAAATTTGCAATGAGGTAAGAGAAAAATAGATAGAAAGATAATTAGATAGATATATAGTAATATTGCTATGTTGTCTTTTTAAATTTATTATGTTATCCAGTGCAGCGTGTATGTGCAAACCGCTGCTGGTGGAACAGCAGTCCATTTTTCAAGAAGAAGTTTTGCAAACATGCCAAAGTTAGCTGTTGGGATGACACATTTTATGCCCAAACCTTGCAAGAGTAAGCCTCTCTATGGCATTGCTGGGCCTTAATGGGAAGTAAACATGAAAGCTTTGGCCATAGGGGTCATCCAAAGTGGCTTGATGGTTATGAGAATGAATGGTAGCTTCAAAGGACCAGAGTAGCATATTCAAGGTAGAACCTGGCAACCAACCCAGAAAAATTCTCTTTATGATAAAGAATGTGTGTTCGGCCTAACAACATTGTTGTGCTGGAAAGCCTTGTTGGAATTCTGACATTGTAATCATAGATACGGTTTCTACCAAATGTGGTACCCAATAGCTAACCAAAAAATGCAGTCCCTCAATCTTTGTGCAATATGTGTGTCAGAAATATCATAGAGGTTAAGTGATACCCCACTGATTGAAAAGCAATTTACATTTTCATCCTCCACTTATGATGTTGTATGTTAGGATTATGCATTAACTTGATTCCATTGCAATCTTTGTCAATTTGTTGGAAGTTTGGAAAACCTTATTAAGTTGGCCAAATTGAAATAAGCTCCTTTCAGTCAATGTGGAATTTTTGACACATAGATCTAGTATTAACAACTAAGCAGCCTACTTATAACCATCCCTCTTGAATTGATTCTTTCAGCATGATTAATTAAACAATTGAGAACAATAGTTTTCCAATCATTCCCAAATGACTCCAGTCTGGGTATTTAGTCATTTAAGTTACTTAGTTGCTAAATCCAGCAAATTGAGAGGTTCAAATGTCACTGTCATTCACAGACAGCACTCCACTCATCACTCTTTCAATCAAAAGTTAAACAAATAGCCAAAACGTTACATGAGGATGTTAGCTGCCCCCTGAACTGCTGTTTCGAATGCTTGCCTAGTGGCCGTAGGTTAAGAGTCCCAAATATACAAACTTGTAAATTTGACAAAACATTTGCTCCAGCAGCAATCAATTCATGAATACTAATGCAATGTAATGCATAATGTATAATTTATTGTTACTCATGTCTATGAGCAAGCAAAATTTCATGTAACTCACATGACCAATAAATGATCCGTTATCTGTTATATGTCACTGTCATGTGTCGTTGAAGGGCAAACCCCCACTTCCAGTCACTAGCCTCAGTGGCTGGCCGTCAGCTCTTAGATTATTTAAGATACTTCTCAGAAGGGAAACAATCACAGTTTAATCACTATATAGTAGACAGGTGAATGTCTTACCATACATTTTATCTTTTGAGTTATTGAACAGCTAATTTAAATTTTTTTTTCTAGGTAGGCTATGTTAAGAAATAATAGAAAGCTAGACCAAATATAGTGTCATGCAACAAACTTGAAAATCAATGTTTTTCAAAGCGAGGATTTACCACTATAACAAGGAAGGTTAGTCACTAAGTGTAGCAGTTGTTACAGTGTATATGAAGGATCTGCTACTAATAGAAATGTAATACCTATAGTTCAATTTTTCTGCTAAACTGTACAATGTATGTACTTGAAATTCCATCCATGTATGCTGCATTGCCTGTAGTTTTATCTTATGGCTAAATCGTCAGCAGTTGCACTATCTGGCAATTCCCCGAGGGAGTCTTGACCAGTGATCTCTATGTCTGGATTGGCTGAATGCCAAAGCGAGGCGAGATGACGTGGGTCCACCATGTTACTGGGAACGCATGGCCCAGCAAGGTAAACAAGCATGGATCAACCTGTCTGAAAACACTGAATACTGTAGATATGTGGGGTATTTTGACTTCAACTTCGATGCATAACAAAATCTGGCCTCTGAGGAAGGTGGAAATACTTTTCATAGGTGAGTTAACATTAAATTATCGCCGTTTTTGGCTGTATTTACCGCCGCGCTGTTGCACTTCATTGTTCATTTTGGCTGCAAATTTAGCATGTTCATCACTGTCTGAGTTAAGAATTATGGCTTGGCTGGTTGTCAATGGGCTTATAGGCCAATTGGGGCTCTTGAATACCAACAGGTTATGGCTCCTAATTGATATTGACGTGTCACATCATGTGAACTTCAGAGGTGTCATTCTCAAGTGCAGTTGTAGTTCTAGTCTTGACTCTTGTGTAAGCAACATGTGAACATTTCAATAGGCCTACCTGGTTATTAAAGAAGGGGCCAAAATATTGAAAAAGTTTAATATTATTACCAGGTGAAGATTAGATTAAATAAATTTTGCAATGGAGGTATTTTAGGCCTTGCATCTATAGGACTGATATTGCTTGAATAAGCTTGTATGTAAATGTGATTAAATTACATTTCTTTTTCTTGTGGTATAATAATAATAAATATTACAGGCCTATATATTTTATTTTTGTTTTTTACAGGGTACCTGTTTTAAGACTAGCCAAAGCAGAAGGACTGGTTGATGAATTTCGACCTACGAAGATGAGATGACGGACACCTTCAAAACCATCTTACATTACTTTCCTGCAGAGCTCATCTAGAAAACACGCCCCAGACGCTTTACATGGAATTATGCGCAGAATTGCATCGCTGTCCTCCAATTTGGACAAAAGAAATTTGTTTGTGTCTGAATATTGGACTGAATCAAAATAGTGAATTCTTGTCAATACACTCGGCTGTTTTCCCCGTGCTGCACCTTACGCATCGCAACACCAGTCTACAATGCACTCGGAGCACTCCACTTTGCACCATACCTGAAAAATTTGTGATTTTGTCGCTACTACATCAATTTTGATTAAAGACACGTGAAACTGAACACCAGTTCGTCTCAGACAATTCACGAAATCCTTTTCCAGTTGCAAAGACTACTTTGACAATGTCTTAACATGAGTTTGTGCAGGAATGACTCCTCCTGATTCTGAAATTTTTGAGATAAAGATCTGAAGAACTTCAGAAGAATGATGAAGACATTTTTATTGGGCTTTCTTCCCGGTGATTAAATAGAGGGCCAAGTCAAGGCCTCGGATATCAAGTGTCCCGACTCCTTTTGCTTCCTGAAATTGACTCTGACTGAAGCTGCATAAATTAGCTGGGACTTAACTCCTAACACCATTTATCAGCATTATTTCGAACAATATCATTTGGTTAGCACTTTGTACGAGAAGGAAGAAATTCGCACTTGTTAATATTTTTCACATGAATACTTGTTCAAGAAGTGAAGTGTGTGTGCTCTTTAAAATGTAAATAGAGTTCATTTTGTTGCTAATGTGTTTTTGCCAATTTTAGAAATTCTTGGCCTGAGTACATTGCGACTCCTGACCGTGACTCAAAAGTCGTGGGTCAATCAATCTATAAGACCACTGTAAGACTAATTGAAAAATGTGAAGCTGTTGTGACTGCTGCACCTATACTAATTGTTTGTTGTTAACCTTTGTTCGAACTGAAATGTTATGGGCCTATGGCCTACTTAAATGTGTCATGCTTGTTATTCATATTTGCATTGGAGTATGGTGGTTTCATTTGGTTATCATTATGTCGTCCATTAGTTCCCATTAGGCCGATTCATGAAATCTGGATTCAAATTATTTTGGAATGAATTTGCAACTTACAATTGAACAACACATTCTGATAAAATTTCAACAATGTCGACTGAAGTAAGTTGAAGGAAGAGCAACCGAGTAAAAAAATTACTGTACCCCAATGGTGCCTGCCCTTTCAATATACATTACATGCAAAATACAATAAATTAAATTCTATACATGTGCCAATGTTTTTGAATAAATTATATAAATTATTATTAAGTCAAGTGACCATATCTTGTTCATGCCTTAGCCGCGGTTGCTGCATAGGTCTAGAGTCCAGTGTGGTTACAAGGCATCCAAAAGGCTTCAAAATATTAAAAATTGTTTGGTCAACTTTTCTAGACTAAATATTTTCATTTGTTTTTGTTGCACAGGCCTAACAAACTTTTTATTTTATAAATGACTCATTGTTTGAGATGTTGGAGACTATACTTGGTTTTGAGAAAATGCATTGTGAATTTGTGTCGGAACCGTCGATCCCTGTGGTGCTCAACAAGGTGTAAATTTATGTGACAGGCCTTATAATTTCTGCACAATGCAGAAGTAGCAGTTGAAAATAACAAAATCCAGTTAAAGCAACAGTGATTGTCATAATTATATTGAGTATGGAAACTTGAAACTGAAATAGAGGATAGATGCTGATTTGTTGCTTTAATGCTTGACAAGTTATAAAAATACTTAGGCTTATATCACTTGAGTATGTGAAAATTTACTGAGAATGTAGTAATTCCTGTCATTAGAGCCGACATTGTAGCTCAGCCTGTTTTGTTTATGCTCAGCTCTATATATGGTGCATACACTGCATAATGCAGTTTTATTGCAAGAAAAAATTGCTATAACATTAAAGGCGCTTACATATATATACCAAGCAAACCAAAGTCTTTTTTTCTGATTAATAATATCTGTGTTACAATGGCTTCGAAAGGAAAAGGGAAGTATATGATATAAATTTAGATTTAAGTAAATGTAGACAAAAGCTCTGTTCTAGGCCTGTGGTTTAAACAGTATGTATTCTATGGAAGCTTGATGGTTACAAGCAAACAGTCAGATTCAGTCCTACACTATATTTAGTGTTGGAGAGCAGGATGCCATCATGTAGGCTTATGTGTTTCAGACAACCAAATATTCAGATTATGCAGTAGTCTTTGTATACATTCACTTGAAAAGTTGAGAATTTTTCGTTCATTGTGATTTATGACCATTAAATCTTACAGCTGACGGTATTTTCCTGCATGGGTTCGAACCCGTATGGGGAAACCAAAATATTCAGAGAACCTTCATGAATTAAACCCCATGGCAGCTGAATGTCATTCAGATGACAAATTAAATTGGTAGTCCCTTGTATCAGTGTCTGTGCTGGACAAGTAAAAAAAAAATCCTCACATGGAGTAAAATGTGTAACATGTAGAAGACTCCAGATTCGCCCACACCAAACCAGGAGACCAAGATGGATGGATGAATGATTGGGGCTTCACACCCTGTATTTTAATTTCATGCACTTGGTAGCTAATTAGGACAGGGGGAGGACATGGTAATGAGGCAAAGGATGATTGAAACAGCCATGCAACATAGACGCAGGTGACCCGGCAAGAGCTGGATTCGAACTGTCGTCCCTGTGATTGGCAGCCCAGCACACTACCACCAGACATACCCTCCCCTCCCCTGGAGACCAAGAAGTAGTACCATTCCAAGAGGAAAAAAGATTACATTTACAGCATCGAAAAGTACAAAATCAGTATATCCATATTTGGTATCGGAGTAAATTTAGAAGGACAAACGAAGTATATTGCGCAATGATGATTTGCCTGGTTGAGAGACTATTTCACACAAATTTGGCATTTGCAGTACAAATGCAGGATTTTCGCAGCATATTTACAGTACAAAAGGAGCGCATTTGAAGCGCTCAAATTATTTAAATTATGCTTCATTTATATTCCCAGTATGCAAATCCATACACTCCAAAAATTCTTCCTTGTAGGGAGTATAAAAATTAGGCGTATCAGGCAGGGGGGCAGGGGGGGCAATCGCCCCAAAAGTTTGGAAAACGGTGGAAATTCCAGCAGGTTAACATTTCGGGAAGATGATCACACTAACATTGAAAATCAATGGTTCCCAAGGCATTTTACAATAAACTGCCATGGAATTTGGATTATGAAATTCCGGCAAATGTCGCTCGCCCTCCAAAAAAATCCGCTCGCCGTATGCCTATGATAACTTGAATTGGGGCCATTCAAAATTGGCACTTCCCCAGCAGTTCATAATTTTTGAATAACGTTTGATTGTCCCATTGGGACGAGAGATCGCCCATTATGTGCACACCTGACTTCATAAGCCTTGACAGACTTGCCAATAACTGCTCTTTGAAGAGCCAAGAAGCTGCAGGTGTTGTGGACGACATTTATTGTGGACAACAATTTTTGCGGACGACACAATTGTGGACACAATGATGTGGATTGTTGACAGGATGACTGCAGAGATTGCCCCATATGAATATGGGCAATCAACAAAAAGAGCATATAGCGGGGCAGGTATGTAAAAATATAGTGCATTTATACATAGAAGCATGAAATTTGGTGCACACTTAAAAAACATCTGTATGAACATATTTGGATAGGGAGCCACCTCAGATTTAACTTAGGTGGCTACTGGCGGCCATTTTCCAAAATGGCGGTCAATTTTTCCATTTTGCTGCTTTCTGTGTAATTCCTACAAATAGAATACATGCAAATAGTGTTTTTTGTTCCTTCTCTAGGTATTCATTACATCACTGTAACATTTTTTGATAGTCCGGACTATTTTTAGGCTTGTTGGAAACCATTTTGGTAGAAATATTGATTCAAATGCTGGATTTCGCGGTATCGCATGGTTACGCCAATTCTTTATACATCACAATATCAGTTACATATTTGAATTCCTTGCAAGAAGAGCTTTCAAATGAGTACCCGCATTAATGGGTTGTGACCATTTTGTATGAAAATGGAAAAAATTAAAATAAAATGTTTTTTGAAAAATTCTGATTTAGTTCAGTTTTGACAAAGAATTCACAGAAACTATTGATGCTACCATTCATTTGAAAGCTCTTCTCGCAAGGAATTCAAATATGTCATCTGTTTAAATATCAATTGAGATTCCACGAAAATACGGGAAACCGCGAAAATGCTACATTTTCTTCAACAGTTCTAACAAAATTGACCTTGACCACCCTAAAATTCCTCAATTCAATTCAGAAATCAATTGATAATATTTATTAGATCTGTAGAAGGAATAATGAGTACTGCTTTCATATAATCAAACTATAAGCACTTGACAAAAAGCAAGAAAATGAGAAAATTAGCCGCCATTTTGGAAAATGGCTGCCATTGGTCAACCAGGTCAAATCTGAAGTGGCTCCCTATCTAAATATTTTCTTTAAGAAATTTTTTAACTGTGTGCCAAGTTTCATGCTTCTATGTAAAAATGCAATATTACTTCCCTATTCATGACAAATCTGCCCCACTAATAGGCCTACTGGTTGCTGTGAATGCTAGCTGGAAGCATTTTTGCAGACAGTGCAATCGGAGTATCTAAAAATTAATGCTTCATTAATTTTATAGGCCACATATAATATCAGTTCCTCAGCCAGATCAATATAATTAGAATAATTACACATTTAATTACTTAAGCTTAGAGTAAAAAAGAAAGCTGGAACAATTTCATATCCGATTTGCACTTTTTGCCGCTATGACTATGAATATTAAAAAATGTTTATCTAATGCTATGGAAATTATGCCAGTAATTCAATGTATTGTAATTAAAAACCTTGACACACCTGCTCATCTTCCCCGAGTTCTGGAAGTGAACATGATCCACATGTGACTGAATCAAAGCAGCCTAGACATAGAAGTATAAATTCAGTACATGGGATGTTCAAATTACTTTTAGAAGTTAGAGGAGCACATATGCAGTAGGCCTATGTGATTATTCAAATTGGTTCACTAGAAGTATAAAATCAGTGCACAATTTGCATAGAAGCACAGAATCACAGTATAATGGAGTACATTTGAAGCGTGGGTTTCCGTACTGGTTTTTTACTGATTTTGTACTTCCTCGCTGAGAAGCTGTACTGCCTTTTAGCCTAGACGCTTGGCCTACCTGATGTTATGTATACACAAAGTTCGCCAGTCTTCGGGCTATACTGCCTTTATACTCTTTTTTCCTCTGGGATGCATGTTTTAGTGATGCCCAGAGGAAAAAAAGTGCATTTGAAGTGCGCGAACTATTTAAATTACCAAATTATGTACTCCAATTGTACTGCAAAAATGCCTATAATTTTCTACAAGGGAGCATATTTGGAGCGTATGAATTTGCATAATTATAGGGAGTATAAATGAAGCGTAATTTAAATAAAAAGAACAATATCAATATAATCCCCCGCAAGTGGCGGGGGATTATAATAATTCGAGCGCTTCGAATGTACTCGAGATCTTCTTTCCTCTGGGCCAGTGGTGGGGGCCTCGGGACCGACCTAGAGGCCTTATTTTGAATTTTTCATGGTTTTGGCCTTGCCTTGGTCTCGGATGCCAAATCCTTGGCTTTGCTTGGTCTCTGGTGTCCTGGCCTCCACTACATCACTGACACACACACACAGACTTATACATTTAATTTACTTTTGACTATGAATAAATTATTGAACTATACATGGAGCATGATCACATCACAGGCCTATCTGGAAAAGTTATGATACTACCAGAATTCCAGTATTAAATATGTTAAATATAAAAGCTCTCAGATCATTCACTCTGTTGCTACACAAATTTTGTCTACTGCAATAGTTCCTCTAAATTATTTATAAGTGGAAATATGATAGGAATTTGCACCAAATATTATTGGCTATAGATTTAATTAATAAGTGCCAACTTGCAGTGAACATGAACCTCATTTTTTCCACAAATAATAGCCCCCCCCCCCAAAAAAAAAAATCAACTGCCTGGCAGCAACAGCGTAATATTTTATATATATAATAACAGCAGACAGGTAGTCTGTTGGATTTGATCTGGGGGGGGGGGGGGGGTTGTGTTTAGGCTAACGCTCCCTGGACATCATTCCCGCCTCCATTTTATTGGTAGTGATAAATTCAGATTATTTTTAAGAGGCAACACTTTGGATCCCAAATATTAAATTCATTTCGTTTTTGTGACCGTAGCAGTCAAATATAACACAATAATATTGAAATACATCTTGGAATATGCTATACTTTTTAAGGTTCTTTATTAGTTTAAAAAAACATTCAAGAAGATAGCATCTTTTGCCTCATTCACTTCGTCAGGCAGCAAACTTCTGTTGGTGGATTATGTGAAGGTGAGTACTTGAAGACACAGAATGATGGGGAACATCACTGTCATTGTGTAGTACTTCGTTTTTTGGATACAGGAGTGATATCTCAGGGGTAATAAGCCATATTTTGTCACAGGAGCAGGCTCAGCCAACCCACGTGCCTTTGTTGACGTTCAGCTGTTCCCAGTAACATGGCGGCACCATGCCAGCTCGTGACGTTACCAGGCAGCCAATGGGATCTGCCCAATCCATTCATAGAGATCACTGGTCTTGACTCTTATCTCTCCAGCAGCATGCTTCCTTAGTAAGTGACCCGTATGTTGAAAGCACCCTTTGGTGATTTCTGTTGGAATTAATGGGGTGTGCTCCCTTTAGAATTAAACAGTCCAAACAGCTTGTAATGACAATAGGAAATTCTACTTGGTTGACATGGTATGAGAAAAAAATTCAGTTTACAGATCATCCAATTTAACAATAATTGATAATTCAGTCGGATAGCTTTTGCTGATCCAGCTTTTTTCTACAAACATTTCATCTGAAAGATCATTATCAATGGCAAAATCAAATTGCAATGCACTATATATTTTTATACTGCTAGTCTTACCATGCAGTACTGTGTCAATAGAGTGCATGCCAAACCAGATCCATTATATTGATATTCATGGATCATCAGTACCATGACCAGCTTAATGAGATATCCAGTCAAACAGTTTTGTTTCTGAATCATAATAAATTTAGCGACAAAAAACTGTGAAGTTGCTTCAAAAGCTTAATAAATTATGAATCTGACAGTCTCCTTTTCAAAGCAGACACAAGACTCAAGAGACTCAAGACTCAAGACTCAAGAAGTTTTATTTGTCATGAAATGCAAGGAATATATACAATATGATGTTTGATGGCTATATAGTAAACATAGATATATAAAAACAAAAGCAGACACAAGCAATGTCATCACCACATAATCCCAAAATTCTTCACTAATGAAAGAAATCATGGATGATATTAAGCTTTTAATGGATACATACTTTCAATGTACCTGCCTAACCCTTTTCCTGGCAAAAATAAATTCAGCTTTTCAAATGAATGACAAAATCCGCTCTGCTGTGTTGTCACAAGTGATTACTCTCCAAAATGTGGACTTTCTAAGGCCAAACTAATGAAGAGAGGTTCATTTTTCAAGAGAAGGTAAAGCCCTTAACTAATCTGCCGGGATCTTTGTCCTGGCACAAATATTGCCCTGAGGTACATTGTTGAGCTTTTACAAAATTTGCTTTGGTGGCAAGTAAGGAGCAGGCTTTACCTATTCAAACTGGATGGCACCTGTCATATCACATAATTATTCTGTTGTATAAAGTGTAAAGAGTTAAAGTTCAACTAACTCGAAAAATAAGCAATGGAACAAGATATAAGTCCCTGCAATATATGATTTTTGTCTCAGTTGTATAAAGAGGAAGACAAAGAATGCATCTACACAGACAGAAAGCGCTCTTTTCTGGAATGTTAAACAAGTTAGTAACTTTACACTTGAGATATGCAATTGCTGTTTACCAACCAGGTCAGGATAATAATATGTAATTTAAGTCTTTAGTATGCTGTTTGGCCACTTCCTATATCTCTAAAGGTCATGACTCCATAGAAATTTACTATCGCAAATAATCTGTGACATTGCTGTTTCCAACTGAATGGAAGGCAGGAAAAAGCCATGAAAGCCAAAAAGCAAAGGAAGTAAAGCCAATAAGTCGGAGGAAGTTCAGTAAAAGGTTACAATAAATACAAATGACTGGGGAAGTACCATCCAACTTCCCTTAACAATGGTCTCGTCCGGTCACACAAACCAGTTGTAAATACAATATGATTTGATTCTCCCAGCCTCTTGTCCACTCCCTAATGGTCTGGGCACTGACCATATTAGAATAATGGAAAGTAAGTTGTCAATGATGGCCGCAAAGAACCATCTAGTAAACACAAGAGCATTACTTTCATTGGCATTTCTGTTGCTTTACAATCAGGGTTAATCTGCTTGTCAGAAAATGACAATGATTAAAGAGCAAAATCTGACGAATACTTGGAAATTGGAGGGCAATGCTATCTATTCTACAATCGGCAAAAAAATGCAAAGACACTCTTTGCTCTTAAGATGGGAACCCTGCTCGCTCAAAATGGACACAATGTTCAAGTGGCCAAAATATTAATATCTTGTTAAACACTTGAATGCCTCACCCAAGTCTATCAGGTAGTTTCTTTGCGTCAAAGTTTGTGTTAAACTTTTTTTGTTCACGATATATTTGTGTATTTTTTCTTGTGGTTTGTTTTAGAATTTCCCATTTTAGCCAGTAGAAGCAGGCTATGGCATTTGGCTTGACTAAGTGTGCTTTAGTACTAGTCTCACTCCTCAACCACTAAGCCATATGGGAGCTCAGAGGTATTTTTCATTAGTCAAATTGGACTCTTGTCTGGTCGTCAATTGGGCCCATACCTACTATTGGTCTGAACGCTGTACACCACTACTGAACTAACACTTTTATTGGTCTGAATGAAAAACAAGTTTTGGTTATTACTGATAAATAAATACTCACTTAATAACCATACTTTACCAATCAAGACACCATTATTCATACGGAACACATGACATGCTTTTAAGGAGTCACATGTTGCATTATAATGTTCATTTTGCGTTATTTGCTCAATACATTTATAGGAATTTAGCATAATATTTCTTTTCTTTGATTCTATCAAACCTTTTCTGCGTTTCAGTTACAGGCCCCTACCCCATTACTTTCAAGTTCACATAAATATTATAGCAGACGCTTGTCGAAATTATCCTTCTACGTACAATGTATCTACCACTGCTGGCTCAGAGGAGCAAGATGACAAAATTGTGCTTCAGCCGGCACCAAATCAGTTCAAGAGGATAAGTCATCAGTAGGCTGCTTGCATGCTTCCTGTACCATAAAAGACCGCAACAACATCAGCTGAAATGTCTGCTCTTCTGTTGATACAAATCAAACAGCATGGTCAAAAAGGAAGCCTTGAATAAGCTGGAAAAGCCAAAAGGCAAAGGAAGCAAAGCCATGACTGAAATCAGTCAGGGGAAAGGTTGCACTGCCACATTCTACTTTCCAAGCAGATAGTGGTATAGTACAGTGCAGTCTTGCATACAGATAAGATTGACAATCCAGCTTTTACCACTTTCTCATTTGTTGGTTTGCTCAGAGTGAATGACATACGTGTAGTGTGTTACAAAATATGGAAGTACACTTCAGTTGTTAAGAAATAATAAACAGAACTCACACAATTAAAATGTTGCAATCTTTACCAAAATGTATTTTAAGATATTTTAACTTTTTTTTCTCCATGAACCTTGAAGTATTATTTTGTAGTGATATGTAATGCATGTATAGTGTTACAGAAGAGATGCCTGAGCTGTGGCCATGTTGTTCTTCAAAGGAGCTTTAGGGTTGACTTAACTTTGCCAATAAATACAGGTTTTCTTATATGCTCCAGCTAAACTAAGTTCCAATGTATCCAAGTTAATGGCATTATCTCAACTGACAGTGTTACCAAATTAGTTTACAGGAGCTTGAAAACATAAGCTACGTTCCAAGCAGCAGCAAATACATCACTAAGCTTGTATTATCTGCGATTTGTAAAACTGATATTAGGCTTAGAGTGAGTGATAGTATTTTGTTAATCACTGAATATTATGCAATGCATATTATGCATATTTTGTGTTACACTATGATAATTGACAAGTCACTAATAGTTGAATAATCTACAAAAGCTAGGAATACTGTCAGGATTTCCAAGTATGACATTGTTGTCACATCAAGTACACATTCTTTAAAGTGTTAAGCTTTTTTCTGGTTTGACATGGCTGTCTGCTCCTCAAACCCCAAGCCCTCCGCTACCACTTTGGTCTTTTGAAGTGAACATCCGTTCTCATAACCATCAAAGCCATTTTGGATGACCCCTTTGGGTGAGGTTTTCATGTCTTCTTCCCACTATGGTCCTGCAATGCAATACGAAGGCTGACTCCTGTTAGGAAGCAAGGAAACAAAATAAGTCAAACGAACGGCAAACATCAGTATATTTGTGAAATCGTCTAATTTGAAAAGTGGATTGATGTTCTTCCAATCATAGTTTCTAGATGTATGGCCAGATGTGATGCACTAATGGTAAAATGTGTGCTGATTATCATTAGGCCTATCTCCATTTTGATAGATACCAACCATGATCCATTGCAAAAGCTCCCCCTGTCCCTAAGCCAGTGGCCAATCGGGCCTTTTTGGGGTCTCCGACCTGACAATATTGAATTTTGTTTATGGTTTGTACTGCACGAAAGAAAATGGTAAATACATGAATCTGAATCTAAAAAATCCTAGATTCAGAAAAGCCTTTGTGCATTTCAATTGAAGCTCCTACCCATGCCAATGGAAGAGGTAGGAAATACACAGAAGAAGCACTTGATTTATCGTATTCGCAAAGCAATCTCTTGGGGTGAAAGGTTTGAAGTGTCAATGACTGTGTCTGACATACGGAGATCAACATAATCACCCCCGTGACCTTCTTTATGGCCCAAGGGTAATAAAGGGTGCAGGGTGTGACGCTTGTCATATCCCGTCATTGTTGCAACTTGCAGAAAGTGGCAAAGGCTGAAGAAATCAATGCTGTTGCTGTATTTCATGAGCCGCACAGATCAATTGTAAAGATACTCTTCACATTTCAAGCATTTAATTTTTTAGGCCACAAGACTCCTGCAATTCCGCACATTATAAGATGTGTCTTATCTTCATGACACAGGAATTAAGCAGGTATGATGTCATTCATTATTCTGCAAAGTTTTATTTAGGGTTGCCTGTGTATGCTTGGAGCAATTTGTTTTATTGTGACAACTTGAATACATTACATCAATTTTGACAGTATGCTTCAGTCAGACATTCAAGCAGCAACCTCAATATAGTATTGAATTATCTTTAACCACAGCATGTAACAATTTGCCCAAAATATATATATGTGGCAAATTCGAAAGAAACTAAATCTAATAATTGACAATGAGAATTGCATGATAGCCTGCAAAGGAAATGATACTTTGCATTAAAAATCTGACAATGAAGAATCCTGATCTCTTCTGAAGATTTTGTTCACATCTGATAATATATGTGCTCAACAAGCATTGTTTTGCTGTTTTAGTGAAGCAGAACAGATTCTGACATATGAAACTCTGCAATTTCAAAAACAAAAGGAAAAAATCAGGATCCTGAGAATTTCGAAGTTTCCTCATGCTTCTTCCTGTGGAAATCTTATTAACTGCCAAACACGATTCTGTGATTTAGCACAGTCTGTTTTGATATCTTAGTAGAGCTTTTTTTCCTCGGTGATTATAAACTGTAATCTCTGTAATCTTCAAAATGACTTAAGTCACCAAGAATTGTTGATGGCAGTTTATTAAGCTGTTATTTCTGTTTCGCGCAGTTATATGGATTAATTTTGCATTGAGAAAGCCTGGCTCCAATGCAAAACAATGTGTAACTGTCAGAAGCACAAAGAAAAGGGGGGGGGGGCTCAACATCTCAACACCTGTAGGCGACTGAGATTGAGATTGAAATTGAGATTGAGACTGAGATTAAGCAATTGACTGTTTGTCGACTATGGTTTGCTTGTACAAGTGATTATACAAGTGACATGCATTGCTCTGTTCCTCAATTACTTCAGTTCCAAGTCCAGGCTACTTACAGCTCTCGCAATTGCTCTGAAGAAATACATTTTTTTCATAGTGTGGACCTATGATGTCAAAGCTGGAGACTCCATTGGAACCTATAGAACTTTGGTGCTAGCTATGCTGTCATAGGTCAAACTGGCCAATAGCATTTCATGTAGACAACTTCATCATAGCCTTGTAATTATGTCATGGCCAGATGAGCCAATGATACCACAGCAAAAACTCAGGTGTTGACGGGGAGGGGGGATTGTTTATTATTTAGTGATACCAAAAGTGCCTGAACTTCAACCAAGCATGGTTAATAGGATAACTGGATATTAATCACAGTTGTTCACCAAAATGTGTCTGATCTAAATTGGATTTGATATTATGGATCTGTCAAGTTAAGCATTTTGTTTACTGTTGCAGTTTTGTTGGCTCCTTTCAGTGAAAAACTACCAACAATTACTTTAATCCTATATTGTTTTATTGGTTACCACAGTTCACAGGAGTTAATATGGAGATATGAGGATCAATTGACAGCTTTTGAGCAGATTCCCCGCCCCCCAGAAGTCGTCCAACCTTGCACCTGAGTTGTTGTGATATTATTGGCCGCTCTGGCAATGATGCAACTGCAAGGCTATGATGAAACTGTCCACAACGGATGCTATTGGCCAGTTTGACCTATGGCATCATTGATTGCACCAATTTTGCATATCCTCTAGTGGTTGGCAATGGAGCATCCACCTATGACATCATAGGTTCATTCTGGCACTAAGAAAAAAAAGTGATTTCTTCAGATCAGTTGCTAGAGCTGTAATAGACTTGGGAGATTACACCAATGAGAGAGTGTTCAGGTCTCCGTCTCAATACTTCTGTTGGCAATTATGAATTCAATGTATAACATGTTCTTCAGTCTTCATATTGTATAATCATATATGTCACATTTTATACTTACACTGGGAGACATTGCATGAGCACTGAGCACTAAGATTTCACAAGCGATAGATAGATAGATAGATAGATAGATAGATAGATAGATAGATAGATAGATAGACAGATAAATAGATAGATAGATAGATAGATAGATAGATAGATAGATAGATAGATAGACAGAACACATTTTGTAATAAAAAGGATTTTCACTATCTTCTATAAAAAAGTATACCTTTTGATGCCAATTTCAAATATTTTAGAGGTCCCTTGTATCAGTGACTATACTGAACAAGTAAAATGTCCCAAACATTAGGTAACTGTGTTACATTTCACAATACATAAAGGGCCGACCAGATCATCTTGGGGGGGGGGAGGAGCCATGGATTATTGGTGAAAAAAATTTGTTTCCCAATTGACATTGAAAAAAAAGTTAGTTTGGCCCTTGAAAAAAAAAATTGTTTCCATCTGTATCTAGGGTACTGTAATGATAAAATTAGAAAGTTTGTCACTCGTCCGGATTAGAAAAAAATTGTTTGTTGATGCTTCACAAATGAAAACTTAAAGAAAAATTATTCCTGGGGGTAAAATCCATAGCTCCAACCATCGTCTGGTTGGCCCCTTTAGAAGCTACCTGTCAGAAATTTCCCTGGACTGAGAAAACCATGCTTTGGCTTGGTTAAAAAGTATGTGTATATAATACATTCTGAATGAGTCACTACCGAATTATAACCATTTTACGTAATGCATTCTTTAATTTGGTTGATTTTGCAAAATTTGATTTGATTGTTTTTTACGAGGTTGGTCAGGGCCAGAGAAATCATGGATAAAACAGTTCATTCTGTTGCAAATCTTCACAGTTGTTAGAAATCTAACTGTTGACAGTGTTTGCTTGTTTAACACTGTTTTCCTGAATGGTCAGTAATCCCCTAAGTAGCCATAGTCGCCATTTGGAGAGATAAAACTCATAATCACCGAGGAAAAAAAGCTCTAGTAGGAAGCTTTCCTGAAGATGGTCTAATAAAGACTGAAATATTGAAAAATGCAACTCTCAATTTTCGGAATTGTTTTCCTACTAAGTTATGTGAAACTTTTCGGTGGATATCATGGATTCTGTTTTGATATGATCCAGTAATAAATATTCTTGTTCCAATATCTTTCATTTCTCCATGTCTCCAGAAGGAAAAAACTGTCTTTGAGCAATGTACTTGTTCTATTGATTTAAAAAATGGGACTTTAAGAGGCTTTTCAGGAGAAGAAACTAAAGCCGAGAGATGGGCCTTAGAATGTGTGATGACACGCAAGGACTCAAGTTCTTATTTACTTTTCAGGAAATTGAGATGTTTAGGGAAACTTCGCCATATTGGCTTTGTCCTTTATAGTTTCAACAGAGTTAAAGGGTTCCTGGGATTGTTTTATGACTTGGTAGTTTGACTCAAATAGTATATATTATACTTGCAACTCATGTTATTTGATTGAAGCATCAGCAGAAATTGTTTTGATGATGCCATTCTTCAAATTATGACACTTTATTGGGCAAAAAATCAATTTTGCTGTCATGTCAAAACGAATATCTTAGAAAAGGAACTATTTATAAGGCAGCACTAATAGACATAATGTCTTATATAGGCTCTTATTTCAGTATGAATGATACAATGTATGTCACCGTCTCGTTACATTTTTAAAACTATTATTTTATGATCATTCCAAAATGAATCCAGTCAAAAGATTTAGTCATTTGAGTTTCTCAGTAGCTGAATCTAGCAGATTGTGAGGTCGAAATTTCACCGTCATGAGCAGACTGTACTCCACTCAGCACTGCCAAGTGTCATTAAAGGGCAAACGCCCATTTCCAGCCATTAGTTTAGCAGTTATTTTATACACTTCTCAGAAGAGAGACAATCACAGTTGAATCACAATATAGTACATAGGTGAATATCTATACACATTTTGTACACTAAAAAAGAAACCAAATTACAAATTCTGACAGTGAAAGAAATAATACATAGAAAGATTGCAATAACTTTTGTTATTGACTAAATGTGGTGTCGCACAATATACTTTCAAATCAATGTTATTCAAATTTAGAAGATACAACCATTTCAAGGATGGTAAGTCAGAAACTGTTGTTATGTCTCACCCAGAGAATCTACCCTAAACGAATCTCTAAATCGTCGCATATTATCATCATAAGACTTTGCGTCAGAGCGTCACAGCCAATCAGCGAGCAGTATTCCTATCCACTTCAAATGTTTAATGGCTATTTGCGTAAAAACGATTCTTTTCCCAGAGACGTAAGACCTATCATTGTAAAGCTCTTTGAGAGACGATTGATGTGCGAAATCGTATCTGTACCTCTTGCTGGAATGCGTGTATAGACGTAATCGGCCTAATTTGCATAACATGTCTTCAGGCCTGGTCATTGGCTAGCTTTGTGGGTGTGTCTGATTTATTCACTGAAGGCTTTGCTGAAGTATTATGTCTCAGATCTTCTGTAAACAGAAATGTGATAGCTCCATTTCTATAAGAAACTGCACTTTAATGTTCAAGTGTGGTATTTTGCATGCAAGATTATCTTTGTGGCTAAATCGCCAGCAGTTGCTCTGTCTGGTAATTCCCTGAAGGAATCTTAACTCTTATCTCTCCAGCAGCATGCTTCCAGGTTAGTGATCCTCACTTTGACAGCACCCCCTTGTGCCATCTGGTGGAATTTATGGCTGTGCTCCCTTTAGAAATGTTCAGTGTGAACATATTGTAACATAGATAGATCTATAGATAGGTAGATTCCACTTGGTTAACATAGTCATATGTAATAAAAGCAATCAATTATCAAAACATTCAAACTACAAATAATCGATGATCCCATCCTGTAACCTTTGCTGATCCAGTGCCTTTTTTGTTACACATATCTGAAAGATTAAAGACGATTACCAATTTCCAAATTAAAGATCTTTAAGATATTAAGTGAAAAAGGTCATGTGATTCACAGTGGCCCGTCTATAAATTAAAAGGGCACAGTGAATTGGTGCTAATTTGTTTTTAAAATATTGAATATTTATTAGCGGTTTCTTGTGAAGTACTGCCTTGTATAGGACAAAAGAATTACAATTTTAAGAAGTTCAGCACTCAAGAGGATTGCAGTCTCTAGTGCGTAAACAAATTTTCCTCAAAATCACACTTTATCTTATACTGATAGAACAATACATGCTTCATTAAATATCTTCGCATATTCGTTTAGCGATTGTTCTTGTGCTCGTTCCCAATTGTCTTCACATGATGTGTATTTGCAGACCTTGTTTTGGCTCATTTTTGGCCTAATTTCATTTAGCATACCTATCTCCAAATACACTGTACATTAAATTAAAGAATATTTGCATCGTGTCACTAATTTCTCAGTTTCATCAAACCACAAATCGTTCATTGGAAATTATTATACATTACAACCCAAACAATTTGGTTTCTTCGTCATAATAATACATGTATAAGCCAAATCAAGGTCTGTAGATTGCCATCAACCAATACCACAGATTTCTAATATTAGTAAAATATTCATCAAAACTTAATACAAGTATTCACAAAAAGATGATTGACAGAATGTTTGGTTTAATCCTGTCTGAGCTCTCATCATTAGCGAGTTCAAAGTAGCTTCAAAAGCTTAATAAATTGTTAATCTGACAGTCTTCTTTCAAAAGCTGACTGTAGAAAATGTCATCATAATATAATCGCAAATTGCTTTACACATAAATTTAATTAACGGATGAGATGAAGTCTTTGATGGATTAATGATTTCATTATTATCAGTGTGCCTTTTGTATAAGCGAAAATAAAAAAATCCAGTCTGCTGTGTTGTGACAAGAGATTAAATTGCCGAAATGAGGACTCTCTAAGACCAATTGTTGTTGTTGTATTGTAAATACTCTCAGTCATGCACAACAATGCAGGCACGAAATTCGTGGTGAGCATTCCACAATGATACAGCTCAGGGCAGCCATAGAACGGCGCCCATGGGCAGAGACTAGAGGAACATTGCCCAAGGTTCCCATGCCGAAGCATTCTCCAGTGTTTGTGACCGCTGTAGGATTATGATTGATGAGAAGACTGGGAGTCTGGCACATACCCTATTAATTCAGGGATGCCCAGGGTCTTTCAGTTGCCCCAGCACAGAATACTGGATACAACCCGCCTCCATTTAATGTCCCATGGGCTCGGACCAAATTGAGTTCCCACGACCTCAGAGCCAGACTGGTAGCGCAAACAAGCACCTTAAACCATTAGGCCACAGAGAACTCTAAACCAAACTAATGAAGAGAGGTTCATGTTTCAGGAAAAGAAAAAGCTCTCCGCTAATCTGCATGGATCTCATCCTGACTCAAGTATTGCCTGGGGGACTTATGGAGCTTTTTGAAAATGGGCTTTATACTGGCAAGAAAGGAGCACACATTGCTTTACCAATTCAACATACCTTGCTTTCATATTGTATTGTGGTTCCCATGAAAATGAAAATTGCTTGCTGGTGTCACCTGGAACAAAGTTTGTTTTGTATGCTTCTTCAGTTTTTGTTTAAGTAAACCCAAGTCAGACTAGGCAATGAAATGTTCTAAAAAGGTAGACAAGGACATGAGCATACTCAGAAACAGCCCTGGTTTCTTCCAGACAAATGCTTGTAGCTCCTTGCACTAAGTTTCTGTTGACCAGTTACTGTTGCTTGAGGAATATCCCACAAGATGGAAGAAAATGGAAGCATGTGTCCCGCCAAGGCTGGAACTAAGTATTGGCAATTAAACAGCGCTTAGCTTGTGGACAACCATGGAATACTACACTATCCTCCCTGCAATGAATCTTACCTCCACCATCAGCTTCGGCAATTATGTCAAATGTTCGGTTTGTTATTTAAAACTTACAGATGACATAATGCCCTTTGTTTTGTAGAATTGATCACCAGTCCTATCACAGGCTTCTTCATATAATACAGCCTGGAGTACAGTATATATTTTTATGGAAATATGCGAATCTGCACAAATACTGAAGTCACCATCTCACTCAATAAATTGCCACGTCACTTTACTTAAATGAAATTACAATCTCTTGCTTCATTTTTGAATTTATCAAAATTGAACAATATTACTAAAGACGCACACTCATACATCTGTACCTCAAAAAAGGCTGTAGCCAACATGCTACATCGAAATACCACAAGAATTGAGTATAAATCTATTTTGAAAACCAAAGATTTGTCGACTGGAAAAGGAGGTCCCATATTCAGTAATGCTTAATTGAAATACCATACTCAGCGGTGCCAGAGTGCAAAGGCATTTCTGTGTCAGACATTGCTTTCAAGTGCTACCTCAAAGCACCTCCCTTGCCACTCTGGTCTTTTGTGTGACCATCCATTCTCAAAACCATCAAGTCACTCTGGAGGACCCCTTAATCTAAGAATATCCAGTGGATATTCTTAGCCTTTTTCATTAACTCCTCAATATATGAAATTAACATTTGAATAATGTCATACAGTGCTTTATCAGAATTGTGTGCTTCATGCATTAACTCTCCTTCACATTTATGAACGTGTTCCAAAGTAGGTATCACTTGAAATATGTGCAATACTCATATATATAACATTTACCAATACAATCTTTGTAATATTGAAGGTTTCCTGTTTCCAAGGTAAAAGTTGTAAAAGGGGCGCATGATGTATTGCCATTTCATTAGTTACTTTTCCTAGTATTCATACACTTTTTGAAAACTTTTTTTTTTTTATTTAATGCTCCATAATCCAGCCGTAAACAATGAAGCTGTAAATTCACAAGCTTAGCTAGGTAAACATTCCCCTTGCTCTCCACTGTCTCCAGGCTGGAAGCCAAGGGATGGGTCATATAAAAGTCCCAATTTCATTTTCGGAGGTTTTCAGAGTGACCATCAAACAACTGCTTGCTGAATCAGGATGTGGTCCCTCATGTACTTTCTTACTGCCATAGCCTCAATTTCCTGCACTCGCCATATTATTCATACGAAAAACTGTGACGAAGGGATTTTTTCTATGAGAGTTTTGGATTGATATTGAAGACAAAATCAATTCCAGTTCTTCAAAGATTAGCACATAGAAATAAATATGTGTCTCCTGAAGATAATCTGTCAGAAAGAGTCAGTCAGAAAAATGTTGTACTTGGTCTCAAATATCTCCTTGACTTCAAACCGATGTTTTCAGCTCCAGCCTTAGGCCAGGTTGATTTCTTGTATGTCATCTACATGACTGATGCAGTGTCCTACCAAAGGTGTCCAAAAAACTAATTTCACCAGGAACTCAGGACATCTTTCCTTGGATGGAGGAAATATAACACATTGACGACTATCCTTGCTCAGAATCTTTTTGATAAACCTCTGAAAACATGAAATAAAAATCATGTCACAAAGGTCTGAATATTTCCACTCACCACAGCTCTGAAAACATGTTAATTTTTTTCTTTCCTTTGGTTTATGTTAGGGTTATGCCACGTTAGAGCCTTGTGTAGTCACAAGCATATAGACCATAACGATAGCCATAACTGCTTCCATCAGACCGCCCTGGCTCTCACTAAGGTTGGACATAAAAATAATAGCTTTTTTGTGCGTGGACCACAAATCATAGATTTTCATCTTGACAGCCTAGCTATTTTATTCATTGACTGTACTACTGTTTGCACAACTTCAATCTGCAAACATTTTTTATATTCTGAGGAACAGACTGATATGTCCAGCATTTCACTGAAATTACCGTTCAATGTTATCATGTGATGTGCTTGATACTGTTTATCTGACTAAGGAGCAGTGGCGTAACTGGGGTGTCTCAAATGGGGGGCACCTGGGGGGCACGCGATTCTCGGGGGGGGGGCAACCTCTATACTAACTGTATATATTAGCCAGAGTTGGAAAATCCATATGGGGGGGCACCTGGGGGGTACGTGCCCCCCTTGCCCCCCCATAGGGACGCCACTGCTAAGGAGGTGAAAATGAGCAAAACGCAGAGATGTTCAAGGACTATTACATTCAATATATCATCAGAAGTCTGTAACCACCACAAACTTGACAAGAATATCATGTTTTCATGACATATATGGTAATCTGCAGATCTATCGAGTGTGCTGCATTTGTTCTTCCTGTAACACAAATTCCATGATTTGTTTGCATATTTCCATGATTTGTTTGCATATTTCTACTATATTTCAAGTGCTACCTCAAAGCACCTCCCTTGCCACTCTGGTCTTTTATGTGACCATCCATTCTCAAAACCATCAAGTCACTCTGGAGGACCCCTTAATCTAAGAATATCCAGTGGATATTCTTAGCCTTTTTCATTAACTCCTCAATATATGAAATTAACATTTGAATAATGTCATACAGTGCTTTATCAGAATTGTGTTCTTCATGCATTAACTCTCCTTCACATTTATGAACGTGTTCCAAAGTAGGTATCACTTGAAATATGTGCAATACTCATATACGAGGGGCGTTCAGAAAGTTCTGACCAATTTTTCTGAGAGATGCTTATATTTGAGCTAGAGTCTTCAAATTTTCAGGAATACATCTTGAGATATCAAGGAAACAAACGGCCAAGCACCTTTGCGACACAATATATTTAAGATGTTATTTTGTTTCCATGGAAACGGCAAGATGGGGAACCCAGCGCAGCTCATTTTTCTAGTGAACTTAGCGTTGTGTTCTCCCTGAAATCTAGGCTAAAATTATGTTAAAAAGGACTGCAAACCTGTGCAGGTCCTACTGGCAATTGTGATTGTAACTTTATGATGTCACAATGTTGTGTCTATCCATTGTTTAGCCATTGAAACCTGATTTTTGCACAGTAAAGAGTGATTTTCGATGAGCATTTTACATGAACCCGAAACTCGATCAGAGAGATTCAATCAAATTGTGTTTTCTCACAGGAAAGAACGGTACACAAACCCAGGATCTCATTAGGACAGCATTTCTGGATACCTCAATGATGATTTAGCACCACGTGACTGTTGTTTATTCCCTAATCTAAAAGATGAGCAGAGAGGTGAAAGATATGCTACAAATCAGGACTTTTGACATGCCGTTTCCAGGACTTTTCTAAGTTAAGACTTTGAAAATTGCTTCACCGAGTGGATTGAAAGGATGCAAAAATGTGTTTCATGCCACATAGAGTACTTTGAAAAATTATGAAGCTGCTGGTGAACATTTCTGTTCACAATTAATTGTGCATATGCAATAAATTTTATGGCGATTTACACAGCTAAATTGTTGAGTTTTGTATGAAAAATTGAGCTGCGCTGCCTACCCCAAGGTGTGGTTTCCATGGCACTAGAAAAGTAAGTTAAACATTGGCCATGGATGTAATATTATCAGAATCAATGGCTATACACCTGAATCTTGTACTGTGAAAATTTCATTCAAGTACATCAAAGAGAAGGGCCTGCTACAAAAATTGGTCAGAACTTCCTGAACACCCCTCGTATATATAACATTCACCCATACAATCTTTGTAATATTGAAGGTTTCCTGTTTCCGAGGTAAAAGTTGTAAAAGGGGCGCATGATGTATTGCCATTTCATCAGTTACTTTTCCTAGTATGCATACACTTTTTGAAAACATTATTTTTTAATTTAATGCTCCATAATCCAGCCGTAAACAATGAAGCTGTAAATTCACAAGCTTAGCTAGGTAAACATTCCCTTGCTCTCCACTGTCTCCAGGCTGGAAGCCAAGGGATGGGTCATATAAAAGTCCCAATTTCCTTTTCGGAGCACAGCTCTGAAAACATGTTAATTTTTTTCTTTCCTTTGGTTTATGTTAGGGTTATGCCACGTTAGAGCCTTGTGTAGTCACAAGCATACAGACCATAACGATAGCCATAACTGCTTCCATCAGACCGCCCTGGCTCTCACTAAGGTTGGACATAAAAATAATAGTTTTTTTGTGCGTGGACCACAAATCATAGATTTTCATCTTGACAGCCTAGCTATTTTATTCATTGACTGTACTACTGTTTGCACAACTTCAATCTGCAAACATTTTTTATATTCTGAGGAACAGACTGATATGTCCAGCATTTCAATGAAATTACCGTTCAATGTTATCATGTGATGTGCTTGATACTGTTTATCTGACTAAGGAGCAGTGGCGTAACTGGGGTGTCTCAAATGGGGGGCACCTGGGGGGCACGCGATTCTCGGGGGGGGGGGCAACCTCTATACTAACTGTATATTTTAGCCAGAGTTGGAAAATCAATATGGGGGGGCACCTTGGGGGCACAGGTCCAATATGGGGGGCACGTGCCCCCCGTACCCCCCCCCCCCCATAGGGACGCCACTGCTAAGGAGGTGAAAATGAACAAAACGCAGAGATGTTCAAGGACTATTACATTCAATATATCATCAGAAGTCTGTAACCATCACAAACAAGAATATCATGTTTTCATGACATATGGTAATCTGCAGATCTATCGAGTGTGCTGCATTTGTTCTTCCTGTAACACAAATTCCATGATTTGTTTGCATATTTCTACTATATCATTGGCCTGGTTGACAGGAAGATCTTTGCCAAAAAAAAGACAGGTTTACCACAGAAAGTTGACTGAATTTTTTGATGAGAATGACATTTCTATGGGCCTTGCAACTCAGCAGGACTAAGCCTCTGAATGACACAAGAGGGCCCTTAATGGGAAGTAAACATGAAAGCCAGGCCTAAGGGTCATCTGAAGAGCAGTGATGGTTATGAGAATGGATGGTCCCTTCTAAAGGCCTGAGAGGCAGAGGACGGGCTTAGGGGTAGAGCTTGAAAGCAATGTCCATCTAGCCCCAGGCGATGTTGAAGAAAGGGTGCCTTGTGTGACGACTATACTTTCTGTTGATTTGTTGGAAAATACTACTTATTGGGATATCGTGCTGGAATCTCACAAGAAGAGTCCCAATTTCCTCTTCGAGACTTTCAGGATGACCATCAAGTGACCACTGACTGATACTGAACACTGTGTCTCATGTATTTTCTTGCCTCAATCTCCTGCAACATTCACCATACATACTCATATGCAATGTTTACTAGCCATCATCAATCTTACAATAATATATATTACCTGACTTGAAATTATTTATATTATAAAATGCAGGAGAATGGTCATCAATACTCAGAAAGGTTCAAACAGAAAATATGTTTTTCCATGATGTCTTCTTGGTTTTAAATGTAAGTCTCTGCAACATCTTGTTTAAGGGGAGTGATGCTTTCTTTGGTCTCTGCAGGATTGACAGGGCGATAAACTTAATGATAGGGGAAAGACATCACATGAGGGTAATTATTGCTCTTAATTTGGTGATAGGACTAAAGTTAGCTACTTATTGGAGTTTATGATAATGGGAATTTGACAACAGGATTCACAATTAATTCCTGGCTAGAAATTTCAAAATGAAAATCCAGATTTCTGATTTTTTTCAGTGCCACTATCTCAGAAAGGTTACTGTATAAGTCTTACCTTCAGCCTATTCCAAAACAACTTACCGTGTACATTCATGCATCTATTCCTCTCACTTTGCTTCGGCAAACATTCAGGTAAAGGGGACTATAACAGAAATATAATACCCAGAGTCATTGAATAACCTGAAAATGTACTTCATCGGATAGAACCAAAGCTTGCATTCCTTGCAGGTAGCGATAGATTTCACGCAGCTTGCAACACTTAATTTTGTCCTGGGGCATTAATTCAAGAATACATGGGGTTGGTCTAAAAGCTTTCTCTGCTTCAAGATACCAGTGAACTCCTGGTAATGGATTTCCTGCATAAATGCTTAAGATATCCAGTTGGTGCCAATGGTTTATCCCAGGTGTTGAAACTGTAAAACATATTCTACAGCTGAGTTTTCTTGCCAAAAGGTTTGACATGATGTTGACACAACAAAGACATTTGTGAGTTTTGCCTTTGAAGTGTAGCATGCTGTGCATTCAAATTTCAAGTTAAGCAACTGGCAAAACTGATGGATTGGGGTGTGAATTGTTTGACAAGTCTAATCACAAGCTTTCCCACAACTAAAATTGCTCAAAATATTGTTTTCAACTAAGACAAAGGACAGAAAAGGTGTGGTTGATTTTCATTTCAGTGCAAAATAGATTGATACATGCTATATCGCCATGTTATCTGCACACATTTGTTATGAATCCAGTACAGCATGTATGTGCAGATAAGTGCGGGTGGAACATCAGTCCGTTTTTTTCTAGAACAGGTTTGGGCAAACATACCAAATTTAGCCACTATTATGACATATTTTATACCCCAGCCTTCAAAGAGTAAGCCTCTCTATGGCATTGTTGGGCCTTGATGGGAGGTGAACATGAAAGCTTTAGTGGCTTGATGGTTATGAGAATGGATGGTCGCTTTAAAGGACCAGAGTAGCCGTTAAGAACTTGCATATTCAAGGTAGAACCTGGCAACCAACCCAGAAAAATGCTCTTTATGATAAAGAATGTGTGTTTGGCCTAACAACATTGTTGTGCTGGAAAACCTTATTGGAATTCCGACATTGAAATCATAGATACGGTTTCTACAAAATGTGGTACCCAATACCTAACCAAAACATTCAGTCCTTCAATCTTTGTGGAATACGTGTCTCAGAAATATCGTAGAAGGTTTTAAGTAATTCACCACTGATTGAAAGGCAACTTACATATTCAACCTCCTCTAATGATGTTGTGTTTTAGGATTATTCATTCATTTGGTTCCCTGTTAATGTTTGTCAATTCAGTGGAAGTTTGGAAAAGTTTAACAATATCTTTATATCACAGCCGTGATAGATACAACATTAATTCAGAACTGATGTCAAGTCACAAGCTATGATCTCATAGGCAGTATTTGGACATTTCAAAATCTGATGACTTTTCTAGATGGTACTTACAGACTATTTTGACACAGTTCTTTAACCTTTTACTGGACTTCCTCTGATCGAGTGATTCCTTGACTTCACTTCCTTTGCCTCTTGGCTTTTCCGGCATTGCCAAGGCTTCCTTTTTGACTTTGCTGCTTGATTTGCATGACAGGAAAGTAGACATATCGGCTAACACTACAGAGTGTGGTCTTTTATAATACCAGAACCATGCAAGCAGCCTACTGATGACCGTCCCCCTAGAATTGGTTCTTTCAGCATGATTAATTAAATGATTGAAAACAATAATTTTCTGATCACTCACAAATGACTCCAGTCTGCGTATTTAGTCATTTCAGTTAAATCCAGCAAATTGAGAGGTTCAAAGTCACTGTAAGGGACAGACCGTACTCCAGTTGGCACTGTCGTGTGTCGTTGAAGGGCAAACCCACATTTCCAGCCATCAGCCTTATTGGCTGACCGTCAGCTTTTAGATATTTTATATTCTTCTCAGAAGAGAAACAATCACAGTTTAGTCGCTATAATATATAGTAGACAGGTGGATGTCGTAATGTACATTTCATGTTTTAAATTATTAAACAATTTATTTTTACTTTTTTTTTCTAGGTAGGCTATGTAAACAAATAATGCAGCTCCCCAACGATTTTTGGGAAGTCGGTTTTTCATGCAGTTTCAGGTAGAAAATGTTGGGAGTTATACATTTTTGGGACGATTTGGGCAACATTTTTGGGCAGTCCCCCTCACAATTAATTGACCTCCTTCGCCTATGGTTATTCTAAGTTAGGATTTGCCAGTATATGTCAAGTGAGGTAAGTCAGTAGGTGTAACAGTTGTTATCTACAGAGTATATTCAGGATCTTCAGCAAACAGAAATAATTTCAATGTAATAGTAATAGTGTTTACTAAACTTTACACTGTACACTTGAAAGTCCACCGATGTTGGAAATATTGCTTGTAAGTTTATCTTTATGGCTAAATCGTCAACAGTTGCACTATCTGGCAATTCCCTGAGGGAATCTTAACTCTTATCTCTCCGGCAGCATGCTTCCTGGTTAGTGACCCATATGTTGAAAGCACCCTTTGGTGATTTCTCGTGGAATTAATGGCCTGTGCCCTCTTTAGAAGTGCATGGTCCAAACATCCTGCAATGACAATAGGAAATTTCACTTGGTTAACATAATATGAGAAAAAAAATTTCAGTTTACATTATATAAACTTACAAAAATCTATAATTCCGTCGGGTAGCTTTTGCTGATCCAGCTTTTTTAAACAAACTTTTCCTATAAAAGACCATTATCAGTGGCAAAATCGAATTGCAATGCACTACATATTATTGCTAGTCTTAACATGCAGTACCACGTCAATAGAATGCAAGCAAAACCAGAAAGCACTACAGATGCTCAAATGGCAAGTTTTTAATTTCATTGCAGTTATATTGTTTCACTACTTTCTCAGTTTCATTGAACCAGAAAAGGTTGGTAGATACAAACATTAACCAAATGGATATTGATATTCATGGATCATCACTAGCCCTGGGCCCTGATGCCAGACAAGCTTTTTGACCTATTCATTCAACCATTTAGGCTTCTGAATCATAATAATATCGGCAGTACAATACCATCATGGTTATCATAGATTAATAATCTCAATAGAATAACTGACACAAATTAAAACACAAAAGCATGACGTATAAATTAAGTAGAAAAAATAAACAATTTTATATCACCATGTTTGATTGAATATTCCCCAATCATTAGCAACTGCAATGTTGCTTCTATCGCCTATTAACTTTTTAATCTAACAATATCCTATCAAAACTGCCAGAAGAAACTGTCATCGCAGATATTCCGAAAATTCTTTGTTAATGAATCAAATCAATTAATTATATTAAGCCATTAATGGATGCAAATACTTTCAATATGTCAAAAGTATCTGCCTACACCCTTCCTGGCAAAAATAAAAGCAGCATTTCAAATAGATGACACCATCCACTTTGCTATGTTGTCACAAGAGATAACATTTTCAAATGTTGACTTTGAGGCCGAACTAATGAAAAGAGGTTCATGTTACAGGAGAAGATAAGGCCCTTGACTAATCTGCTGAGATCTTGTCCTGATTCAAATATTTCCCTGGGGTAAATTTGGAGCTTTTTGAAAATTGACTTTGTATCGCGGCTCAAATGGAAACGGGCTGAACATGCTTGGCAGACTGTTGATGACACTCCGAGCCAAAATATCTGCCAACAGTTTTACGCCGCACCCATCGAATCAGCCCCCTCGAAATGACTTTGGACGCAGCAACCCCCGGTCACATGCACAGCAACTTCGGTGTTTTAACTGTGGTGAGGCGTCCCACACAGTTGACACGTGCGGACTTCCTCGCCCTCTCAGATGCTACGGCTGTGGTGGCTCCGGCCACAAGAGGAAGTTCTGTCGTAGCAATGCACAGTAGGAGACTGGCCAAGACAGTACGGCCGGACCCAGAACTGTTGTGAATTTTAAAAATAATTTTTTAATTTTAAACGATAAACTGTATGATGTTTTTAATGTTCATGTTGACTTACACACTTTTAATCGATATGGTGCTTTGAATGAATGTTGTGATGCTTATGATCTGTCTCGTGTGGATGAAAATGTAAATAGTGACTTTGTAGGAGTAGATGATCTCATTGATGTTCCTCATGTTGCTGATGTTCTTAGTTGTAGAAATGTTTTAGTGACAAACTGTGTACCAGCAAACCAAGAAAAAGACAATCCTAGCACTAGTGAAAATGAAGGTTTGATCTCTGATAAGCTTAATAATTCAACAAATAGGAATCACAACGTAATTGAAAATAGTTTAATTTCAAATGCAGCAGAAAACCCTAATGAGGACCTTTCCAAATTTGCTAGATTAAATGTCAAGAAAATGATTTTTTCACATTTTAATGTTAACAGTCTATCTAACAAGTTTGTGGAGATACACCAAATTTTATGTAAAGGATTATGTGACATTTTATTTTTATCTGAAACAAAACTAGATAACTCTTTTCCAAATGCGCAATTTCATGCCGATCAGTACTCATTTCATCGACTTGATAGAAATATCCACGGTGGTGGTCTAATGTGCTATGTGAAAGAATCCATCCCGCACAGATATAGGCCAGATATTGCTGTAAATGATAATGGTATTGAAACTGTTGCAATCCAAATTAAAACTTCAGATAAGAATATGCTTTTCCTACATATCTATAAACCTCCAAATATAGCTGTAAAGTTTTTAGCGGATGCATTAGAAACCATGCTAAATAAATGCCTTTCTGAGTGTGAAACTATTTACATCATTGGAGATTTAAATGTTAACTTTTCAAAACAACCTAACCAACTATCCGAAACTTGTGATATGTTTGATCTTAAACAGTTAATAAAAGAACCCACTTGTTTTAAGAGTCAAAACAATCCAACTCTCATAGATATTATTCTCACAAATAATCCAAAATCTGTCAAGCAGACCATTAACTTACCATTAGGAATAAGTGACTTCCATAACTATATTAGTGCAGCAACAAAAATCCTTTGCCCAGTAAATGAACCAAAACTTGTAAATTATAGATCTTTCAAGAAATTTAATGAAGACAGCTACAGAAACGATTTAGAAACTGCACCTTTTCATGTCTCTCAAATGTTTGATGATGCTGAGGATCAATTGTGGTATCATAATACCTTGTTGCTAAATGTTATTGATAACAATGCACCACGAAAACAAAAGATTGTAAAATAAACAACTACCATATATGAATGACAATTTACGTAAAGCTACTAATTTTAAAGCGTCACTTCGAAAAAAGTATCAAAGGCAAAAATGCCATGAGTCCTGGCATAAGTTTAAAAGACAACGAAACCTTGTCAATAGGCTTAAAAGAATCTCATTAAAGAAATATTTCGATGAAAACTGTAATACTCAGAAAAATAAAGGGAAGCATTTCTGGGAGGTTGTTAAACCATTTATGACCAATAATATAAAGACTAGCAATCAAAACATAACATTGTATGATGATGACACTCTGTTAAGTAAACGGACAGATGTTAGCAATACTTTCAATAAATTCTTCGTAAATATTGCTGATGACCTTTGTGAACCAAGTGAAGTTAAGGAAATGTCAGCTGATCAGGTTATTGACCACTACAAAGATCATCCAAGTGTTAAACTAATCCAAAGCTACTCAAAAAACAATGTACAACCATTCAATTTCAGCCCTGTAAATCAAACAGCTGTCCTAAACAAACTTAAACTCCTGCAACCAAACAAAGCTACTGGTTTTGATTACATTTCCCCCAAATTCCTAAACAAAGGTTGCAACGCTATCAGTGTAAATCTCACGCCAATAATAAATAGATGTATTTTAACAAGTAATTTCCCTGACTATAATAAAAAGGCTGAGGTAACTCCTCTCTACAAAAAGTCTGACCAATTAGCCAAAGAAAATTACAGGCCTGTGAGTGTACTTCCTTCAACCTCAAAAATTTTTGAAGGAATCTTATGTGACCAGTTACTTAATTTTATGTCTCAGTCACTGTCAAATGATCTCTCGGCTTACCGTAAACTCTATAGTTGTAATAATGTACTTGTTAAATGTATTGAAAATTGGAGGAAGGCGATGGATGATAATTACCATGTCGGGTGTATTCTAATTGATCTTTCTAAAGCATTTGATAGTTTGCCACACGGACTCTTAATAGCCAAGTTACATGCCTATGGTGTTTCAAAAGAAGCATGCTCACATATTATGAATTATCTGCAAAATAGAAAACAAGGTGTAAAATTAGGAAATATCCGCAGTGAGTGGCTAAACTTAAAAAATGGTGTCCCACAAGGATCACTTATGGGTCCATTACTTTTGAATATTTTCATAAATGATTTCTTATTGGACTTAAAGAAGACATGTGAAGTTTATAATTATGCTGATGATAACACTCTGTCATACTCCCATAAAAACTTATCGGTTGTGAAGAATAAGCTTGAGCAAGACTCTGAACAGGCAATTTTTTGGTTCAAAGCTAATTATATGAAAGCCAACCCTTCCAAATTCCAGGCAATATGTTTCAGTCGAGACAACCAACAAATAGAATTGTAAGTGGAAAATAAAACTATTAAATATGAACCAGTTGTCAAGCTGCTGGGAATCCACATTGACCAAAAGTTAAACTTTAACCACCATATCTCAATAATATCAAAAAAGGCAGGAAGACAAATAAATGCATTGCAAAGAATATGCAAATATGTTGACTATGAAGGCAGACTCAGGGTATATGAGGCATTTGTGGCTTCCAATTTTGTGTATTGTTCCTTGGCGTACAATACTTTCTCTGTCGGCCAGAGTCGAAAAATTGAGAAATTGAATAAAAGGGCCTTAAGATTAGTATGTAATGACTATGAGAGCACATATGATGACTTATTGATAAAAACGGGTAAAAAGATGCTGTATGTAAACCATAGAAATAATTTAGTGGAATTTGTGTTTAAAGTTATAAATAACTTGGCACCACCAATGGAAAGTAACTTTTTTGAGAAGCAGGTATCTCCATATAACATGCGCGACAGTAACAAAATTGTACTTTGTCAGTTTAATACCATTCAATATGGTAAAAAGTCAATAAGGTTTCAAGGTCCTTCATTATGGAATTCACTCCCTAACTATCTGAAATCTTGTGAAGAATTTAGTTCATTTAACTCAGCTCTACTAAAAAGTAATTTCCTTAAGAACTGTGACTGTACTTTGTGTATACTATGTTTGAGAAACTCCATATAATATCAAATGACGCTAACTTGTTATCTTAAAGCAAATTAAAATCAAATGATGCTAACTTGTTTTGTAATGTAACTTGAGTTTCACCTTTTTCATTTCTCATTTGTATATATCATATTATCGCCTTATTGTTGTGTTATTTTACTTGTCGGTTAAAAGCTTTGTAGCTTATGTTTCTTGTTTTTATTGTCATCACCGACGTGAAATAAAGTTTTATCTTATCTTATCTTATCTATCTTTTTATCTAGTAAGGAGCTGCATGATTTGCTCTACCTATTCAAACTGGAGAGCATTTGACATACCACATAATTATTATCTTGCATATAGTGTAAACAGCTAAAGTTGAACTAACTCGATAAAATACGCAACGGAACAAGACAAAAGCCCTTGCAATAGGCTTCATCTTTGCCATGAGCATAACAAGCATAATGCAACCGTTAGGAACAACAGTGACTACCTTGATTTTGTGTCAGTTATATAAGGAAGAAGACAAAGAATGCATTTTCACAGACAGAAGGCGCTCATCACTGGAACAACTTGGTTAGTTGCTTCATGCTTGAAACATACAATTGCTGTTCAACAACCAGGTCTGGATAGTAACATGTAATTTTGGTCCCCAGTATGCTGTTTGGCTACTTCCTATATCACAAAAGGTCACAGCTCTACAGAAATTTGTTGTTAATAATCTGTTACGCTGCGGTTTCCAACTGAATGGAAGCCAGGAAAAGACCATGAAAGCCAAAAAGCAAAGGAAGTAAATCCAATCAGTTGGAGGAAGTCCAGTAAAAGGTTGCAACAATAACAAATGAGTGAGGAAGTACCAACAAACTTCCCTTACAATGGTCTTTTCCGGTCACACAAACCGGATATAAATACTATATGATTTGACACTCTCAGCCTCTGGTCCACTCTGTAATGGTCTAGGCACTGACGATTTCAGAGAAATGAAAAGTAACATGTCAATGATGGCTGCAAAGAACCATCTATTTCTCAAGACCATTACTTTTATTGTGTGTTTTTTCTTTGGTTTCTTTAGAAATATTTTCATTTTATCACCACTCAATTCTAATAACGATAACGATATACTTTATTTAATCTATACGGAAACTCTTGTGGTACGGGCACGCTCATCACATCAAACTGCTATGATCTGGTTATAGAATATCAATGCCTAAACAGAGAACAACCCAATATGGAAACAGTTTTGTTCTGCTAAGTATTAGATACTTCAACTATAGGTCATCAAAGCATGTACATCAAGTTAGTTGATGTAAATATTTTGTTATACATGTATTTAGTTATTTACAATTACGCACATGTAATTGTTTTAATGTAATAAGCGTGCTTGTACCATAAGAGTTTCCGTATGGCTTAAATAAAGTATATCATTATCGTTATGCTATCTAATTTATATGTGTGTTATGGTACTAGGGTCCTTTTTTTGACATTAATTTGATTTTGATTTATTGGTAATTAAGCAAGCAAACAATGATACCTGATGCAGCCTGATGCTACATAGTACTAAAAAATATTGGCAAATTTTAACAAACACCTCTGTTTCGTCTACTCTTTCACTGAAAAGCCTTACATCGAAGGGCGCTGGAAGGAAACAAGTGGGAGCAGGAGCAGTCAGGCAAGAAAGGGCACATCTAATTCCCGAGACAAAAATTTAATGTAGCGTCAATAAGAATTTTGAATAAATTACCGCAGATGAAAAATTGCCAATTTTTTTTTTATAATCACAGCTAACGGTATTGAACAGCACTTGACAATATAATCTTCCTGTTTCTATAACTGCATGCTCAGTAGAACAAGCTGACAAAACCTGCACTTCAGCTAGCCCCAGTGTCCCCACCATGAATTAGTTCACGAGGATAAATCATCAGCAGGCTGGTTGCATGCTTCCTGTATCATAAAAGACTACAACTACATCAGCTGAAGTGTCTGCTCTTCTGTAAATACAAATCAAACAGCATCATCGTAAAGGAAGCCCTTAATATGCCGGAAAGGCCGAAAGGCAAAGGAAGTGTAAGTATGGTCTTGCACACAGATAAGAATGACAATCCAGCTTTTACCTCTTTCTCAATTGTTTGTTTGCTCACAATGAATGTCATAGTTTATGACGAAATATAAAAGATCACTTCAGTTATCAAGAAATATTAAATAAAACACACAATTATAATGTTGCAATCTTTAGCAAAATGTATTTTTTGATGTTGTATCTTTTTTCTCCATGAACATTGAAATAATATTCTGTAGTAATATGTAATACATGCATAGTGTTACAGAAGAGCCTAAGAAGTGGCCATGTTGTTCTTCAAAGGAGCTCTAGGTTTAACTTAATTTTGCTAAAATATACAAGTTTTCTTATAAGCTCCAGCTAAACTAGGATTCAAGTTAATGGCATAATCCCAACTGACAGTCTCACCAAATTAGATTACAGGAGCTTGAAAACATAAGCTGCTTTCCTAGCAGCAGCAAATTCATCACTGAACATTTATTACCTGCATTGTAAAACTGATATTACGCTAACAGAGAGTTATTCATTATTTTGTTAATTACTTATGATGCACTCTGTCAAGCTCTACCATTCAAAGCCTGTCCTTCACTGCCAATCTGGTCTTTTAAAGTAACCATCTATTCTCATAACCAGCAAGCAACTTTGGATGACCCCTATGGCTGCAGGTTTCATGTTTACTTCCCATTAAGGTTCAGCAGGGTCATTATTATAACAAAACAACCCAAGTCAGGGTCACTGAGTAACAATATCACGAGCTGTTGTGTGAATTAATATCACTCGAGCCCGCAGGGCGAGAGTGATATTAATTCACACAACAGCGAGTGATATTGTACGAAGTGCCCTGACGCGTGGTTGTTTTGTTTTTATCACCTGGTTTTACCTCAAATTTTCAATTATAAAAAGGGACTATTTTCTGCCATTAAAAAATGTGACGTCACCATGGAACAGCAATGGAGGTGACGTCACAATCCCATTGTTTTGGCCATTGCTTGGTTTGTGACGTCATCAGGCATCTGAAATGCCGGTGATGTCATAACCATTGTTAAAAAATATCGCCCTTGAAGGGTGGTATTTTTCACAATATCATAGGCCCTGATATTTTGACTGTAAACAGTGATATTCACAGCCAACCAGGTGATAAAAAATGTATCATACTAACGGCTGACTTTGACATGGCCGATCTTTGCTCCTATATTCTGAACAGTCTGTCTTTGTGTATTCCACTTGAAGCAACTGAACATACCAATGGAGGAGGAAGGGAATACACGGAAGAAACACTTGATTTATCTTATTCACAAAGCAATCTCTTGGGGTGAAAGGTTTGGAGTGTCAATGACTGTGTCTGACATACGGAGATCAACATAATCACCCCCGTGACCTTCTTTATGGCCCAAGGGTAATAAAGGGTGCAGGGTGTGACCCTTGTCATATCCCTTTATTGTTGCAACTTGCAGCTTATTGCGAAGGCTAAGGAAATCAATGTTGCTACTGAAGTAAGCATGATGCCTTGATCAATTGTAAAGATATTTCGCACATTAGCAGAAGTAAAAACTTTCTGATAATGTTATCGTGTACACTGTGTTTGCTGTAGTTTCCGGCAAGCATTGCAATAAAAAGTACATGTATATACAATCCTCCCTTAACAATGTTATACAGTACAACCCAAAAAATTTTCCTAAATCCCATGCCCTCAGGAAGATGCCCTCACTCCCAACCACTCACATCTCTGCTGAAGCCCTCACTTGCACTCACTTCCATGCCCTTCTGGGGAAACCCCCTACACTCCTGTCCTCTGGTGCTAATTAAACACAACACACAACAGCAGTGAGTGCTTCTGTTTAGAATCTTGTTCTACTGGTTAAACAAATTAAAATATCCTAGAATTATATTGATAGGTAGATCAGAAAATATTACAGCTTTTTTAAAACCCGGTCTTTTAAAAGAATTGAAAAAGAAAATACTCAATACTCTAAAAGTTTTAATATGTAAACTGAGAAATCATTTTTATGTAATTAATGTCTGAGACTGCCCTCTTGTTTCATGCATATCTTACTCAACCAGGAATGTTGCAAATGAAATTAAACATAAGTCATTTGAATTAATATGGTGCATTTTGTTAATTGCTATGTAGAAATATGCTAATTTGTTTGTTCTATTGAATTAATTGTTACATGTCTGCTTTGATTATGTTTTGTATTTCTCTAAGGAATTGTGTCATTTAACATGTTTAATATAACTTCTCACCTATTTAGAACCAAATAAATTAAGTGTGTAATGTTGGGCTTGAAGTTAAAAAACAAAGTTGATTTTCAACATGTTCCATAAAATGAAAGAATATTATCAAAACAAATTATAATAGGCCTAAATAACCCACCCAGTAATTTTTGAACAATGTAAGCAATGTGAAAAGAAAAAAGAAATATACATGCAGCTAGAAGAATTGGCTGCATACAGATGATTGAATATATCTATATAGATATAGACAGATTGATAGATATATAGACTGATAGATAGACAGATAGACAGCTAGATAGATAGACAGATAGACAGATAGATGGAGTCCTTAATTTGCGAAAAGCATCCCCTCATACAAACAAATCCTAGAAATGCCACTAGTCCATTTTGGCCACTGGATTTTAGCAATTTAATTTATGTCCTCACGGCGTAATGCGCCGACGTGCTTATTTGCGAACTTAATACTGCATGTAGGTCAAAATTAATAAGTGAAATGAATTCGGAGGAGTTTAGTTGATATATGTAGGTTTTTAAATTTTGAAAATCGGACATGTATTAAGGTCTGTAACCCAATTTATATTTTGTGGCCCTTTGAAAAATTTCTAACCTTGCCACTATATTGATAGGCCACAAACGTTTTTTTTTTAGAATATATAAATTGATATTGATCATTCATACCATAGGCTATATCTAATTCAGCTTATTAGTATCTTTTTGTAATTCAGGTAACATAACCCAGTTCTTTTGTTGTAAGACAATTGAATGCATTCACACTTTCACAGTCCAATGCTCACCAAAATTATAGAACCACCCACTGCTGTTGAATCAGGTAATTGCATCATATTTCAATAGATGGAGACACCAGCCAGTTGCATGCTTGTTTGTTTGCTCAGGAGGGAAAGAGCATGCAAGTGAGAGCAAAGTAGTGGATGTTCTGGGGTGTCTAAGTGAGTGCAAATGAGAGCATCAGCTCGGAAAATTTATTGGGTTGTACTGTACCTTCTGCCGAATTGTTTTGATCTTGAACAGAAATACTCTGATGTTTGAGGGACAAAAACAGTAACCACAAAAAGGTATATGTACAGTCCTTAGGTTTTAAATTTTACATTGATTGGTTTCCTATTGACATCAGACATATGAAACAATTTATTGATTGATCTAACAAATATCTTATTAAGTTAAACATCCACGATCAATAGGAGCTTCATTCACCTAACCAAGTGCATAGTTGAAGTAGGACTTCACATCTTAAATTGGGTAAGTGGAGACCCTCAGAGAATGAAACTTTACTCAGATGTTGGAGCCAGAGCTGGACTTATTAGTTGCCTTGTATGTTATCATTGAGCTAGGTGCCCGATCTCCAGTTGAAGCAGTTTTACCAAACATATACCATTACAGCTGTTTTTACTAGAAGCCTCATCAAGATTTTTAGTAATCCCCAAAAAAATCATTTGGCTTGAATTTCATATCATGAGGATTTGAAGATTTTTCCCGAATTCATATACGATCATGTATGTGCTTGAACGGCTTAGTTTATTGTAGTATTCTTAAACAGACTTATTTACACAGTGCACTAATTATGCAAGTTTCAGAATTTGTCACAATGCAGTTCCAAAATATATCCATGAGATCTATCAAAATTTGAGGAATACTTTACTTTTCCCTATATTATTTTTTTATTAACTAGCAAATTGGATTCTATGATTTAATAAGTTTGTTTTGGGAATCCAGTAATAAATATTGTTGAGCCAACTTCTTTTTTTCCCTCTGTTCCTGAAGGAAAAAAGCTGTGCCATGTGCCTGTTCTATTGATTTGCCAAATGGAACTTTAAGAGGCTTTTCACGAAAAGAAAATCAAGCCGAGAGATGGGCCTTAGAATGTGTGACGACATGCAAGGACTCAAGCTCTTATTTACATTGCAGGAAATTGAGATGTTTAAAGAAACTGTGCCATATCTGACGTTGAGATTTATGTAGGTTGCGGAGTTAAAGTTCTACGATATTTGGTTGATCGGATCAGATGCTAAGTAACAAATGATAGTATTGAGGCTGTTATGAGCTCTGTAGAAACCTTTTTATCAGTCATCATAAAATTCTAGATTGGCTCTTCTAGTTATGGAAAAAAAAGGATAAATGCAGAAACACAAAGGTTGGGAAATTATGACCTTTGGATGTGACAGGAACATACTTATTCAGGGATGTTCTGCAGCACTTTGCCACTGATGTCTCATTCTTGCAACTCCTTTCTGACTTGCTAAATGAGATTTCACCATTGGCTTTACTTTCTCGCTTTCCAAGGGGTTTTCATGCACCACAGGTTCCTTGTGATCGCAAGAACAGAACACTACTACATGAAAACACACAGGTAATTTGAATTTCATTGAGACATTTATGAAAGCGGAATCGTCCAATGTCTCTTTTATCTTTTGAAAACAAGTCAGTTTGTGTAATAATTATATTGTTGCAAATCAGGCATTTTTACGTTGTGAAAGTTAAATGGTGGCAGTACCTCAGAGTCTGTATGTCATTACTCTGATCTCAATATTATTTATGTTTTGACAATGGGCTTTTGTCATGTGAACTTCATGGACAGCCACAAAGCAGTGCAGAAGACAGTGTGAAGGCCCCAAGGCTATATACGAACAAAGGCAAATCCAAGTGGATTAGGTAAGGGACCTTGGAAACATTACCCTGTTACCGAATGTGGCGCCGTCTATAACTTTGCCGTAATTGTTAGCAAGTGGAAATAAATACTGGACATACTGATTTTCTATGACAATGTATCAATATATAAAATCAGTAAATCATGTTGATCACGCCATAGCAAATCATAAAAATCTTAATGTTACTTTTTATGAAAACCATCATTTTAGATATTACTGGTCAAAAGATGACTTTGATGAAGCTTTGTTTATACATCACCATAGGACACCTCTCGGTATGGTTTATTTTTAAAATTAATTTCAAATGAAGTTTTCATGTAAGTTTTCCTCCTTACATTCTTATCTGAAAAGAAGGATATTCACTGCATGAAGAAACTCATTCATCGTTGACAAGGATGGTGCCTTGCTTGTCTAATTCTAGCGTCATTAAAAGGAATTGTCCTGAATTAAAAAATTTGGAATGATCTAGATGTGATAAATGAAACATTTCAGTACACTGTAAGAAATGACCGTGTTTTTCTGACTAAAAGAACCGTAAATTTATTGCTATTTTACCAGTATTTTTTTAATACAGACTTTGTCCCGGAATTTACAGTTCTTTGTCAGTTACAAAATGGCTACAAGATAAATTTACTGCGACATGTCATTCAACATTCAGTTCACGTTAATGAACAATTACTTCAACCGTTAATTTACTGGCAACTTGTAATATGCAGACAAAACATTTGAATTGGCCAAACAATCAATACACCTGGTCAGATTAGGAACTATAAACAAGAGATTGCATGGACTTCAACCACAGAACATGTGGTGCCTTCTATAACATATGCGTTACACAGCTGTTAATCAAACTTAATTTATAACTTATCTGAAGGTAAGGGAACATCCTCATTCATATGATCTTAAAGATGCTGTCATTACGCAAAAGTTGTAATGTCCATATGCGACATTGACATTTGTGTGAGTCTTATGATGTGATCTAAAGAATGACTCTATTAAAACCAAAATAACCCAAGCGCAGTCTGCATCAACAGAACATACTTCAATAAACTTGACACCTGGTTCTCTTGGAAAATGTCCATCCATTTTATGGTTTGTGAGCAAACTAATTGATGGACTTACTTCCCTGCTGTCAAGCAAGAGATGAGCAAGGCCGAGCCTGGAGTCACTGGCTCTCTCACTCTCTCAGCTGATTCCAGCTTCGATACATCCCCACAGCTATGCGACAGTTAAATCAAATACTATCCGTATTTTTACAGTAGATTCTACAGCCCCTTGCATTCTTTACATTCTATGTTTGACAGATGATATAAATGTAAAATATACTTTAAATAAACTGTTTTATATTTGTACATTACACCGTAATATCACTTTGTTGAATCCGCAAAATAACAGTTCAATGTACCAATCTGCATTTTACGGTTCATTGTCCTGTTCAGGTTTATTAGTACTTTTACAGTTCTTAGACCTGGAACAAAGTTGCCAGTTAATTTAACTGTAAAATTTAACGGGAATTTTTTGCAGTGTACCCAATGAATCACATGCACAGAGCCAGTGCAAAGCTCTGTGTAAATCCCCAAACTTACATTGAGGGGAAGCTGGATTAAACCTAGGCTTTGTCAGTGAACCTGTTTTCATTGATTTTACTGTGGATAGCCGGAATCAGACTTGATTGTTTTTAAAATAGTGTTCTTTGAGGGTTAGTATTTCACCATGTTGGTGTATCATGTTTTTCCAACTTCTATTGTTTTAATCATTCTGGAAGATGTCAATTTTCTGTTCAAACAGATTGGAGAATATTGCCTTTAACCATGGCTTGTATATTGTGAGAGTTTGACCAAAAGAGATTTTAAGTGGCTGCTGTAAAAAGAAACTGAAGCCAAGGATTGTCAGTAGAAATTGCATGATTGCATGCAACATTCCTGGATATCTTGTTGTTGATTTTCTGCTTGGCGAGGACACTCAAGTTCTTTCAAAGGTCATTGAAAACCATTTCCGTCCATTTTTTTGCTAAAGAGAGGTTTTACTGTAAAGAACATTGTTTAAAAATGTAATCTTATTGTCTGACTTCCTCTGTGAAATTATTGAGTCTTCCGTTGATCCTGGAATGATCAGAATCCTAGCGCTCATGCTTTATCCATCCTATCAAAATTCCTTATAAATGTTTTTAAAAAATGAAGGATTCAGGAAAAACTGTCTTAGCATAGCTAAACAAATAGTGGTAGAATGTGAGATCATGGCATGCAAAGATTGAGCTCTTATTTACAGTCAGAGAATTGAAATATTTCGGAACCTGTATGACATTTAGATAAGTTATGGTGTCACGCTTGTTTTCAAAATGATAATTTTTAGCTGGAAGCAGAAAAACAAAGATTTAGATGATGAACTTAAAATGATGAGAGATCTTAATGAATTCTTGACGGTATGTAAATGATGCATAGGAGAGGAATAACTATTGGTCAGTTTTAATCTGCCTAATTAAAGGAAAACATTTTCTGATACTTTGAACACTGGTCCTTGAATATAAATATCAGCTAATTTCTTGACAATATCAACACTCTTTAATCTGAAAATATCATATTTTGTTGAAATTTGTCTGCATGACACATCACACTGACTGGGAAGAAGAAAGAATTATGAGTCACGTATTTACTGTATCCAGCAGTTTTATTAGCACAAAAAAAAAATACCAGGTAATTTCTCGGGAATGGCCAGTCAGACTGTCTCCACTACTATTTGGCAGAAAGGTCATGGGAGTCTTTTGGCTTGTCCAATTTCCCGAAAATGACCTGAAGGTCCCATTTATTGTCATAAGTAGTATTCTTGCAGGTCTGTCATTGCATCTCGATCTGCTGTAGAAAACTAAGGTATATTCCGCTGCTACCAACAAAGCTATTCAAAATTTAATGGTAAATACAGAATGAGCTAATACAATTATAAACACATTGAGTACAATTCTAATTATATTCTCGATTTGTATTAATTTTTAAAGACAAAACTTTCAGATACCCAAATTAAAATACTCACCATTATTGCCTTCAACTGAAGTATATATTTTTCAATATTTTGCATGTGGACGAATTTGTAAACCTGTAAAAACGAACATATACATGGATTTGGCATTCTATAAGTGCCAGAAATGGTTTTTCACGAATTTGTGCAGGTGCAATTACGAACATTGCAATCAGAAATTTGGCTAAAACCTGCTCTAAACCTAATCTTAACACTAACCCTAATGATATTGCACTTCCACGAATGTTAGTTTTAGCAGATCAAAAAATGAATAATAAAGCACATTCACGAGTGTTAGTTGTTACATGTACACGAGCACCTATGCTCGTTTTTTCATGTCCACAAATTCGTACCAGCTCGTTTTTACACCTCCACGAATTCATGAAGATGTCAAATAATGAAAAATATATACATGTACAATTGCACAGCAGCCAATAGTAGCAAAGAGGTTGTAGTGAGTCGTGGAGTGTTCTTTGTCAGAATCCATTCAAACCCAAAGTAGTTTTTCTTGTAATTGAAACAAATGAGCATCAAGAAGCAGAGGGAAGGGGAAGTACACACTATCTGAGTAGCTTTTCTTGTGACGGGAAGATGCTTGTTCCAGGATGTTCTGCAGTTCTTTTGCCGCTCTTCTGTCATTGTTGCAACCTTTTAGAGGACTTCCTCCCACTGATTGCATCCTTGACTTTACTTCCTCTGCTTCTCTGCATTTTCTAGGCTCTTTTTAATTGTTATTCAGACCAAAAAAAGAACGTCACTGATGAAGACAACAAAATGCCTTTTAAAAATTTCTTTATAAAATACATTTTATGTCTTGATGGCACTCATACTCCATGCCATTCTGGACAAGTGGTTTTCTTATTATCATTTTCATTGATATGTTTTTTCAGTTTGTACTTCGCTTTAGCTCAAAACGGTGATGTCACATATTTTTTTGCATAACTTTGTATATTGCAAACCCATGTTTCAAGAAACTGATTAAATGCATTCACACATGGAGTATGCTATGTTTAGCTTGTTTAGCTTTAGTACCTACACTGGCCTGTAGATGCTTGACTGAACTGTGACTGAACCAAACCGACCGTTCATCCTCCAATGAGAGTTACACTGCCGGCCAAAATTTGGAAATGATAAGCTGCTCACCATTTCATTGGTTTTGCACAGAATGGTATTTGATCAATTCGAAATAGACCAACATAAATTTTAAGTGTATTAGTAAAGGTACATTTGTGAAAATAGCCTTACATTTCAAAGTTCTATTGGGAATGTGGAAATGTGTGAAAGTGAGTAAGCATTGGCCATTGCTATTTCATTGGTATGCATGTCCACTTGCCGTCAATATTTTTGAAATCAACCAAAGGAACTGAATGTCATTTATATGCAATCCTTCTTATTATTATGACATATTCTTCTGATCAGATAAAAGATCATGCATCCACAAGCACATTTGTGTAACAATGTTCCAATGACAAGCAATATACTGTTTCCAAAATTTTGGCCTGCAGTGTACTATGACTAACAACAAATGTTACAAAGTGATTTGAAGTTGAGATGACTAATGTCTTGTGAAAAACAATAAAACAGACTTTGTTTGGGAAGCATTGAAACAAAGACTCTTCTGGCAACATGCAACACTAGGATTAGACAGAAGTTGTTTGTTGTGGTTGTGCAAGAAAATAACCTTGTCCTTACAGTTTAGTTTCCTTTGTCAAAAACCGTGATATCAAACTCTAAACTGAGTGTCACAGGTTGAGGATTTGAGCAATCACACACACAGATACCTTGATGTTGTCACAGTTTCACAGGAAAACGAAGTTTTCAAAAAACACACTACACACTGTGTATATACTGAAACAAACATGATCTATCTTTCTCCAAGAGCGATCTCTGGGGATGAAAGGTTTGGAGTGTCAATGACTATATCGGACATATGGAGATCACTATTATCAACCTATGACCTTTATAAGGGTTGCTTGTCATATCCCTTTATTGCGCACAGTGAAGGACAGAAAAAATCAATTCAGCTACCGAAGTTAGCAAGGAAGTTCAGCCCCTAAGATACAATACACATTCCCAGTAGCACAAAAATCTGTACTATGAACCTTCAAACATAGCCAACCATACACTGCAATGTGTATGAATAAATTGTTTCTGGTACGTTGTCCCAACCACAAGGCTTGTGTCCCACACATTTTAATCCCAATTTGTAGTATTTTTTGTACAAGAAACAATCTATTGTAGTAACAATTACCTACCTTCCTCATCATAAAACTAATATTTTTCTATGATGACGCTGCATTCTAGAATGTACTCCAAATTTTTCTGTTGAAACGTTTAGACCGAGTCCGCTTAAACAAAGCAGGCACCCCAATGACCTTGGAATCCCTAAGAGCTTGTGTTAAGCCCTGCAGATCCTCAAGGACACATTTAGGGAAAGCTGGATTTAACCAGGGCTTTGTCAATGAACCTGTCTTCATTGATTTGGACAATGGATGGCTGATCACTGACTTTGGTAAATCTCGATCAGAAGAAGATTAGAATTGTGATTAAAATGTTGTGGTGGTGGAAATATTACAGGCCAACTACTGGTAACGATTAGCAAAATGCTTCCATTATTTGACCATATTACCATACTTACAATGTAAACTTGATAAAAAACATGTTAATTTGTATTCTCTGGGTGCAATGTCATCATGAGACGTCTGTGAATGAGTGATACAGCAATTGGATCAAGTTTCACCCAATAACATATTTACAATTCAATTTAATGATAAAGATAGGACAAGTTATGGCTCGTAAAGACATCATCAGTGTCCTCAAACAACCAAATTTAATCACTGGTTCTTTCTCTGTCATAATAAAGTTTAGAATATATGTGTGTGTGTGCTTCTGAAAGGCCATACAAGTGCGTAGTAGAAGTATTCATGTTGCGAGATCTATCAGAATTTTCAGAAATCCTTTAAATTTTCCATCTAGAATTTTGTTAACTACCAAATAGGATCTTGTGATTTAGCTTAGTTTTGGGAATCCAGTAATAAACGTGGCTGTGGCATTATCGTTTTTCTTTCTCTTTTCCTGGAAGAAAAAACCTGTTTGGGTAATATGCTTGTTGTATTGATTTGCCAAATGGGACTTTAAGAGGCTTTTCAGGAAAAGAAACTAAAGCCGAGAGTTGGGCCTTAGAATGTGTGACGACATGCAAGGACTCAACCTCTTATTTGCTTTGCAGGAAACTGAGATGCTAGGAAACTCCACTATATCATTCTTTAAGATTTATAGAGTTTGCAGAATTAAAGTTCTAGGAAGCCATTGTCAAGTTGATCCACTGCTGAGCTTGAAACAAAATAGCATTGATCAGTTAGTGACAATACAATAGGTTCTGCAGTGAAAGTTGTTAGAAATCCATTTAGGGCTGGAAAACTCAATGATGAAAATTACACGAAAGTCGTAATGCTCAGTAATGTGAATGAAATATCTTATATTCCTCAAACGTATTCCATTGAAATTGAGGTCAGCTGCAGGAATATATATAATTTATCTACCTTTTGTTAAAAATACACTGATGGAGATATAAAATTCAGATTTGTAATTAAGTTGAACACAGAATATTCAGAAGTATTTCCTTCATGTCATTATTTTGGTTCAAAAAGTCCTTTGTCCAACAGTTTTGACAATTACAGAGTTCAATTTAACTAAAGAAAATGCCTCAGGGCCACTGAATGACTTAACTCCTTCAACCTAGAGGCTTGTCTTAAGGCAATCGTCCGTAAGATCTAATGCACCAGCTTGAGTTGGATAAAATGAAAATCTCCATTTAAGTAATTCAGTTGACAACATCAAATGAGACTGCCAATGATTTCAGTGATTTGAAAAAATTATTTTTCTATGGTCAGACAGACAACCACTTACTGTTTTCTCCATTATTCGGTTCAGCTGCTAAAAGAAAGTAATGGTTGTTGTTAGGTCGTGGAAACTTCTTTGTCAGTCACCCTTCAATTCTAAAGCAGCTGTTCTTGTAAACGACACCCATTTAACAATCGGGGGGGGGGGGGGGGGTTGGGGTTGTCCTCGATCACCGGAAATTTATTTATTTCATGGTAACGGTGACAATAATATCTAATTTGAGTATGAGCATGTTGCTAAATATCCTTCTGCCCTAAAGGTTTTTAATTAATTCACCAAAATTGAGCAAGAAATTATCAATGTGGTTAATTAGCCTTTCTGGCATTGTGAAAATTATGGTAGCAGTGCCTCTGTGTGTCATTAAACTGATCTCAATATCATTTATGACTTGACAATAATGATAACTTTTTCCCAATTTTACAAAAAGAGTATTGATGGAAAGCCAGGGCTTTCTCGTGTGAACTTAATGAACAGCCGCTGAACCCAAACCAGACCAGAAGCCAGTGTGAAAGGCCCAGGCTGCATTCAAGCAAGGATAAATCCAGTTGGATTAGGAAAGGGTCTTGTTAACTCCTGAAGCATGAACCTTGGCTCACTAGTTTGGCCTTAGGGAGACCATTATCATAATCATTCTTTGAAACATTACCCTGTTGCCAAGTGTGACACTGTCTATAACTTTGCCGTAATTGCTAGCAAGTTGAAATAAATAATGGACATACTGATTTTCTATGAAAATTTACCAATATATATAATCACTAAATCATGTTGATCACGCCATAGCAAGTCATCAAAATCTTAATGTTACTCTTTATTAAAACCTTTATTTCAGATACTAGGCCTACTGGTCAAAATATGACTTTGCTGAAGCTTTGTTTATACATCACCATAGGACATCTCTTGGTTTGGTTTATTTTTAAAATTAATTTCAAATTAAGTTTTCGTGTAAGTTTTCCTCCTTACATTCTTATCCGAAAAGAAGGACATTCACTGCATGAAGAAAGTTATCTTCATTCACAAGGATGGTGCCTTGCTTGTCTAATTCTAGCATCAATAAAAGGAATTTTCCTGAATTTCAGTAAAAATTTGGAATGATCTAGCTGTGATAAATGAAGCATTTCAGTACCCAATGATTGAATGACTCACATGCACAGAACCAGTGCAATGCCCTGTGTAAATCCCCAAGTACACATTGAGGGGAAGCTGGATTAAACCTAGGCTTTGTCAGTGAAACTGTCTTCATTCAATTTTACTATGGATGCTGAAATTGGACTTGATTGTTTGAAAATGATTGTGCTTTCAGGGTTTTAGAGTATGTTGGTGTATTATGTTTTTCCACTTTCCATTAAAAAAAAATCCTACTAGCAGATGTTAATATGCTGTGCAGACACATTTAAGAACTTTCCCTTTAACCATGACATGTAATAGTTTGACCAAATCAGTGGCGGATACAGGGAGGGGCATAGGGGGCCCGGGCCCCCCCCCCCTGGACCATTGAGATTAATGATAGCATTTTGAAGAATATACGCTGCGACGCGGGCCCGCGAAAGGTTTTAAAAAACACGCCCGGGCCTCTCCTAGATGACCCTTTCTGGATCCGCCACTGCAAATGAGACTTTAAGTGGCTGCTACAAGCTGAAACCAAAGCCTGTCTTCATTGATTATACTGTGGATAGCCAAAAAAAAAATAGTGTTCTTTGAGGGTTAGTGCTACACCCAGTTGGTGTGTCATGTTTTTCCAATTTCTAGTTTTTTAACATTCTAGAAGAATTTCCTGTTCAAACACATCAATTTGAGAACATTGCCTTTAACCATGACGTGTAAGAGTTTGACCAAATGAGATTTTAAGTGGCTGCTGTAAAAAGAAACTGAAGCCAAGGATTGTCAATAGAAATTGCGTGATTGCATGCAACATTCCTGGATGTCTTGTTGTTGATTGTCTGCTTGGCGAGGACACTCGAGTTCTTTCTAAGTTCATCGAAAACTGTCTGAGATTTTGATTGCTCAAGAGAGGCTTTATTGCATGTAAAGAGTATTGTTAAGAAAAAAAAAATTTTAGTGACAGATATGACTCCCTCTGTCAATTTTTTGAGTCTTCCGTTGATCCTGGAATGATCAGAATCATAGTCCTCATACATTTATCTATTATATAAAAATTCCTTTTAAATGTTTAAACGAAATTAAAGAATTCCGGAAAAACAATCTTAGCAAAGCTGAGTAAGTAGTGGGAGAATCTGTGGCATGCAGGTTTGAGCTCTTATTTACTGTCAGAGAATTGAAATATTTCGCAACCTGTGTGACAAGTTTATAGTGTTACACAAGTTTGCTTTGGAATGATAATTATTATCTGGAAACAGAAAAACAATGATTAATATGATTAACTTTAACTGACGAGAGATCTTAATGAATTATTGAAAGTATGCAAGTGATGCATAGGAGAGGGGTTACTATAAGTTAGTTTTTGTCTGTCTCACTAAAAGAAAAGGTTGTCTGATACTTTGAACACTGGGACTTGAAAATAAATATCAGCAAATTTTCAAGACGTATCAATAATTTTTAATCTGAAAATATCATATTTTGCCAAAATTTGTATGCATGACACATCACACTGACTGGAAAGAAGAAAGAATTATGATTCGCATATTTACGGTATTGATCAGTTTTAACAGACAAAAAAAAACAGGAGATTTCTCGGGAATGGCCTGTCAGACTGCCTCCACTCCAATTTGACAGAGAGGTCATGGGACTTGTTTGGCTTATCCAATTTCCTCAAAATGACCTGAATGTCCCATATATGTCAGAAATAATATTCTTAAAAGTCTATCAAATGTCGTTATATCCTGCTCCTACCTGTTTTTCCAAATAGTAAATTGTACTCTAATGACATAATATAATAATAAACAAATTAAACATAATTAAAATTATACTCAGGATTAGCTTTTTTTGGGCAAAACCTTAGGATACAATGAATAGACAATACTCATCATTGCCTTAGGCAGCACAGCAGCTAAAAATAGAAAAGAGTTTGTAGTGGGTTGTGGAGTGTTCTTTGTCAGGATCCATTCAAGTCAAAAGTAGTTCTTCTTGTAATTGAAACAAATGAGCATCAAGAAGCAGGAGGAAGGCAAAGTACACAGTATCTAAGTAGCCTTTGCATGCGACAGGAAGATACTTGTTTGAGGATGTTCTGTAGTTCTTTTGCCACTCTTCTGTCATTGTTGCAACCTTTTAGTGGACTTCCTTCTGCTGATTGCATCCTTGGCTTTACTTCCTCTGCTTTCCGGCTTCTTTTGGCTCCTTTTAGATGTTGTTTAGACAAAAATAATGTCACTGATGAAGACAACAAAATGCCTTAAATAATTCTGGCTAAGATACACTTAAGTCCTGACGGTACTCTGTAAAATGCATCTCATACTTCATGCCTATTTTGGACGAATGATTTACTAAGTTCAACTCATCTATGTAGAATGCAAATACGTTGACTTGGACCGACAGCATTAAATGGCGATCTATACGTGTATAGTCCTTCAAGATCCTTATAATTCCCATGTATACACTGAACATACTTGATTTATCTTTCTCAGAGAGCAATCTCTGGGGATGAAAAGTTTGGAGTGTCAATGACTGTGTCTGACACATGGAGATCTACATTATCAACCCGTAACCGTATCTTAGCATAGCTTAACAAATAGTGGTAGAATGTAAGACCATGGCATGCAAAGATTGAGCTCTTATGTACAGTCAGAGAAATGAAATATTTCGGAACCTGTATGACATTTAGATAAGTTTTTGGTGTCACGCTTGTTTTCAAATGATAATTTTTATCTGGAAGCAGAAAAGGAAAGATCAAGATGATGAACTTAAAATGATGAGAGGTCTTAATGAATCCTTGACGATATGTAAGTGATGCGTAGGAGAGGAGTAACTATTGGTAATGGCTAGTTCTCACGGAGACGTAACAGAGGGTTTAAGTGACGGCGTTTCTTATATTTCCAGGAAAGGGCAAAGATTTGAGCATGTTCGCCGTCAATTTTGGCTTTACGGCGCAACAGGAACAGCATGCGTCGCTTTAAGAGGTCTTTCTACTCAATTCCTAGAAATTTGACGATGCAGGAAAAAAAGATTCAACCGGTTGAATCTTTGCGAGGAAAGAAGTGGTGAAGCAAGAAGAAGCGTAAAAAGAAATCAGTGCGCGCCGCAGATTTTTAAAGTTGCGACGCACAAAGAAGAGCTTCGACGCAGAAACAGCAGTGTAGCAGAAAGCTCTTGCTTCATGTCACATGTTTCAGACACGCGTCGCGGAAAGACACATGTTCGACGCACGTGAGAGGGTGCGCGCCGCGTCTTTTGGACCCCCAATGCAGCAGACAGAGTGGCGCCTGAGTGCATGCGTTGTTCTATTTTTAGCATCAACCCTTTGTCTGCGTGTCACCCTCTTTTTGCGCAGCGGCTGGGGCAGCAGCAGCGAAGCAGGGGGGGGCGAAGGAGGGGGAAAGAGGCGGTCCGCACCCTGCATATATATAGAGGAGGCCAGTTTAGAGCACCATACCCACTCAGACCTTCGACCAGAACACACCTAGAATCCACGACACTATTATCAACTGCTACATTTGCTGCTACTTTTGTTGCTACAATTGTACTTCAAATTGCTGCTACAACATGGGACCAAAGAGGAGAAAGGGCACCGTCGTCACCAGGGCACCAACCAAGCTCAGCACCAGGTCAACACTCCACACTCCTGGGAGCACACCAGTGACAACTCCAGCTACAACTCCAGCTGCAACTCCTCTCCATGAACCTTCAGATGCTGCAGTGACTGCCTTCTTCACTACAGCCATGGCAGACCTCTCTCTACCTGGGCTCTACACCTCCACTACAGCTGGCAGCCAGACGAAGACCACCACTTCAACCACCAAAGCCACTGTCGTCAGCGAGACCATCTTCGAGGGCCGGCCAGAAGACAGCACAGACGAACATTCTTCAGTTGAACTCTTTGAAACTGAGGAAGGTGACAAGCCTGCTGCCAAGTCTGCTGCCAAGCCTGCTGCCAAGCCTGCTGCCAAGCCTGCTGACAAGCCTGCTGCCAAGTCTTCCACGGGTCTTCCAGAGCCTACTGCCAAGTCTACTCCAAAGAAGACTCCAAAGAAGCAGACTCCGAAGAAGCAGACTCCCAAGAAAACAGCAGAGAGCCAGCCTGTTCTTGCTCTAGACAGAGTGGCCATCCATGAGGACACCTTCGAGGAGGAAGAAGACTCTGCTGATGAGACCCCTGCAGCTGCTGAAGCCAAGTCCAAGGGCAAGAAGGGCAAAGGGAAGGCCCCCAAGAAAAACATCAGGAACAACCTGGGCATCACAGCTGAACAAGAAGATGACCTCATCAACTGGTACAAAGAGCATCCTGTGCTGTACATGAAGGGCACCAGAGGCTACAAGGGGAACGAGAAGCTGCTGCTGGACACAGAAAAAGCAAAGGAGCTGGGCCCCAAGTACACCTCCCAGGACATCTTCAACTGGAGGAAGACAGTCCGCACTCACTTCTCCAGACTCGTCAGGCCTGAAGCTTCAGGAGCCGCCAGGAAGGAGACGCTCACAGAGAGGGACGAGTACATCCTGAACAACTGTCGGTTTCTGAAGGACTCCATCGTCCACAAGCCAGGGAAGGAGCTGTCCGCCATCTCTCAACTGTCTGCCAACCGGCCAGCCTCAGACTCCGATGATGACAGCTACAACCCTGAGGATTCCCTGCCAGCTTCCTATGACATGCCGGACCTGCCACCTGAACAGCCAGCACAGGACAGACCTGACAGCCAGCAGTCCCAAGTCTTCCCTGGAGCACCAAAGCCTGGAGCCGCTGCCAAGGGAACCAAGAGGAAGGCCCCAGGAGATGAAGCCATGCACTCCGCCATGCACGTCATCGCAGGCAGCATGCAAGCCATGTCCTCCGCCAAGAAAATCCTGAAAGGCTCTGGCTGCAAGATGTGCCCCGACCACCAGGAGTTGACACCCGACCAGGAGTACTGGAGGATGAAGTGCCAGGACCTGTACCACGTGGGAGTGCACGCCAGCCGAAGGAAAATGGTCAGGACCATTGCAGAGGCCGCCCTCTTCTGGGACAGGGAGAGTGAGATGGATCATGCCAGCCGCCAGTCAGGTCATCATCAGGAGCAGACCTTCCAGCCTCCTCATCCTCCTCAGCGCCTGCAGATGCCACCTCCTCCTCCTCCTTCTTCGACGTATGTGCCATCCCACCACCAGCACCATCCCCAGGCTTCCAGCAGCAGCCATCACTACCAGCAGCACCAGCCCAGGGAAGGAGGATCCTCCAGGCAGACTCCCAGCTACACCCCGATGCAGCCCAGCCACTCCACCATGACACTGATGATGGATGCTCAGGAGAGCCCCGAGAAGTACGGCTACCCCCCTGGACCCAGCTTTGGTCAACCGACCGCCCATCACCAGCACCAGCCTTCCCCTTCGCCCAGTTGGACTTCAAGTCTCCTTTCTCCACGAAAGTAGAAGACCAGATGCAGCAAAGACAACAAAAAACCTTGGCCCTTTTAAGGGCCACCAAATCCTCCCAAAAGGGCAGGCCACGTACACATCTTATGTTGACAAAAAAAAAGAGCTTGTGTTGACCGAAAAGAGCCAAAAAAGAGCAAAAAAAACGTTGACAATCCCCAAAAAAAAAGTCCCCCAAAAAAAAAGTCCCCCAAAACAAAAGTCCGGTCCTGGCCTTCATTAAAAGTAATCACCTTCATAAAAGCAAGGTGCTAGTTCCCCCTTTCTTTGCCCCAAAACATACCAAGTGCAGCATTCTTTGGTATAAACATATTTTTATTGCACTAGTACAAGTGCATGAATTTCTTAATTAAAATGTAATGCACTAGTACAAGTGCTTTGCTTTTAAAAATTGTGTTGGTTGGTTGCACTAGTACAAGTGCTTCACTTTGTAATTTCACTTGTCTAGGGCAAGTGGCAGGTAGATAGCTAGATAGCTAGCTAGATAGATAGATAGATAGATAGCTAGATAGATAGCTAGATAGATAGCTAGATAGATAGCTTGATAGATGGAACACAATGCTCGTTACATATATACACTGCAGCAAAAGAAAAGCAGTTGTCGTCACTTTGCAGGGATTGGACTTGGATAGATAGATAGATAGCTTGATAGATAGCTAGATAGATAGCTAGATAGATAGATAGCTTGATAGATGGAACACAATGCTCGTTACATATATACACTGCAGCAAAAGAAAAGCAGTTGTCGTCACTTTGCATGGATTGGACTTGGATAGATAGATAGATAGATAGATAGATAGATAGATAGATAGATAGATAGATAGATAGATAGATAGATAGATAGATAGATAGATGGATGGAGGGATTGATTGATTGATTGATTTTTGGGCTTGTTTTGTCAACATAGGATGTGTACATGGCCAGCTCAATTGGGAGGATTTGGTGGCCCTTAAAAGGGCCTGGGGTTTGTTGTTTTGAGTAGATAGTCTGCATCTTCTTCAGATTTTCTCCAACTGCCAAGGGACACTTCCTGCCGGACTGTTGACCCAGTCACGTAGGTAGTCTCGAGCAGCCTTGGCATCTCTGGAGGCATTTCCGTGTCGAAGTGGTTCTCCTAGGTCATGCAATTGACGGTCTCCCCTCCAAACTCCTTCAGCCACGTCATGTGTCTGTGGATCTTCTCTGTCCATCACTTCATTGTCACGGGCATGGTGGACGCCTACTCTGTCTCGCAGAATGTTTTGTAGAACACAAGCAGCCATTGTGATGTATGTCACTCTTGTAGGTCGTTGGGGCATGGTGGTCAGGAAGCACCTGAACCTGTGTGACAGCAGACCGAAGGCATTCTCCACCACTCTCCTGGCTCTTGAAATCCTGTAATTGTAGACTCTGGAAGCAATGTCAAGGTTCCTTCTTGGCACTGGTTTGAGCAGCCATGTCTTCAGGGGAAATGCCTCGTCACCCAAGATGTAATATGGGAAAGGATTGCCTTCTGTGCCAGGTAGAGGTTCTGGAGGTGGTAGGCCTAGATCTTCCTCGTCCAGGAGTTGTCGAAGTACTGTGTCCCTGAAGACGCCGCCATCAGATGCACTTCCTTGACAGCCAGCCTGCACATAGATGAACTTGTAGTCGGCATCAACGAGGGCCATCAGGACAATGGAGTGAAATCCCTTGTAGTTGTAGAACAAGGAGCCTGCAGCCTTGGGACATCGGATTGCGACGTGCTTGCCATCCAGAGCGCCAATGCAGTTGGGCAAGTTCCATTTCGTCTCAAAAGCCTTGGCTATCTCCTTCCATCTTTCAGGCTGTGTGGGTAGTGCCAGCTGTCTTTCGAAGGCATGAACGATGGCAAGGCAGACCTCAGGGATGAAGTTGCAGATGGTGTTGGGTGCCACACGGAAAGCATAAGCTAGGGACTTGTAGCTGTTTCCTGTTGCCATGTACCGCAGGGTGATAGCCAACTTCAGACCAGGTTCCAAAGCCCTCCTCATGTTGGTGTCTTGCTTAGCGATGAGTGGTCCAACAGCTTCCAGGATTTCAGCAAAGATGGCAGGGGGCATTCTAGTGTAGTTGTAGTAGCCGGACACGTCACGCACTTGCAGTTCAGGCAGCAGTTGATGGAAGTGACCATGTTGTTCCCTCTGCAGCAACCAGTTGCGAATCCACCACCTTTTCTGTCTCCTGGCCCTCCTCCTCCTCTGTCTCAAATAGACAGCTCCGATAGCAACAGCAGCAGCACCAGCCACAACAATAATTTCTTCTTCATTCATCATGCATATGTTCAGTAGGCAGTCGTTGTGTTCTCATTGAAGGGCAATCAGCAAATAGAGCAAGGAGGTCCTCTGTGTCCCTTTTTATAATGACCAAAAGTGACTCCTGCAGCAGCCAAACACACTTTGCCGCAGCGCTGCAACAACAGACGTTCGTCGATGCTTAAGAGACCTTCGTCGCTGCTTAAGGCAAGGACGACGAAGAAGGTCAGCATCGACGCGCCTGTAATGTCCTCGGCGCTTTATGAATGCATGTGCGACGATGAACCATCAAGTTACGCAGTAACAAGTCCCTAAATGCGGCGTTGCATCCTTACAGTCTTCGGCGAGGCTGTCATTTTCAGCGACGCATCTTACCTCGGGTGTACGCCGAAGGTTTCCTGATGCGTCGCAGGTCGCCAATTTCAGACGTAGCTGCCTCACAACCATCAGCGGCGTAAGAGGAAACAACATTGGGCGAAGTAAAAGCAGCCTCGCCGAATTCCAAAACAAAGTGCGACGCGTCTGTTTGGAACTGCGCTGAGGAAAGAGAGGCGGAACGCGGCGAAGAAAGCTTAAGCAGCGCCGCGGACACCTCAAGACTCACCGCGGCTACTAACTTTAAGCGTCGTACATGACACTAATTGATTACGTAATGTGCCAAAACCAACGTTCTACGCCACAACCTTCCAAGAAATGACTTCTCTTGATGCGTCGCTCTCAAATCGCCGTCGTGAGAACTAGGCATCAGTTTAAATCTGCCTAACTAAAAGAAAAGATAATTTGAAGGCTGGTCCTTGAACATAAATACCAGCTAATTTTTGAGCTATAAAACGGCTCAAAAAAGGGGTTTAGCAGACATGCAGACTTGGGTATTTTTTTCATTTTTTGCCTGTAGCAGACGTCTGGCTCTATCAGTAATTAGTCAGTAACAGATGGTCTGGATTGCAAATGCAGACGGTCTGTAAAATTACTTACAGACGTCTGAAATAGATGGATTTTAGAGTGCTAACAGACTTCTGGTAATGTAAAATAAAGGCCACTTATAGACAGTCTGCATCACAAACAAATTCAGAACTTGCAGACCAAACTAGATGTATGGTATTTTACATAAATATCACTGCCGTCTGTATCTAGCATTTTTTCAGATTAACCAGACGTCTGTATCTTCCATTTTTCCAAATTATTCAGACGTCTACATCTGGTTACTATCATTAACCAGATGTCTGTGCATCATCTATTCAGTGGTAACCAGACGTCTGTAACAGCAGTAAATCTTAATTATGCAGACGTCTGTAAAATGCCTAACAGACAAATAGAGTGTTGTCAGTGAAATGCCAAAAAGAGTAAGAACTAGACGTCTGTAAGGGCACTTAATCTTAACTGTGCAGACGTCTGTAAAATGAACAACAGACGAATAGGGTGAACTTTGAGCACTCCTGTCTGTGTAATGCTAAACCTACAAAATGCAGACGTCTGTAAGGGCAGAAATTCTGAGCTTAGCAGACTTCTGTACAGAGCAAATAAATGAAGACTTCCAGACGTCTGTAGTGATTATATTAAGGAAAATGCAGACGTCTGCGTGTCTACTATCCTTAAAAAATTCCATGTTTTATATATGTAATTTTCTGAAAATATCATATTTTGTTGAAATTTGTATGCATGACACATTACACTGACTGGGAAGAAGAAAGAATTATGAGTCACGTATTTACTGTATCGAGTGGTTTTATTAGCACAAAAAATAAAGACCAGGTAATTGCTGGGGAATTGCCAGTCAGACTGTCTCCACTCCAATTTGGCAGAAAGGTCATGGGAGTCTTTTGGCTTGTCCTATTTCCCGAAAATGACCTGAAGGTCCCATTTATTGTCAAAAGTAGTATTCTTACAGGTCTGTCATTGCTTTCAGATCTGCTGTAGAAAATGTATATATATTCTACTGCTAACCGCAAAGCTATTTCAAAATGTAATGGTAAATACAGAATGAGGTAATACAATTATAAACACATTGAGCACAATACTAATTATATTCACGATTTGAATTAATTTTTGAAGACAAAACTTTCAGATACTGAAATTTAAATACTCACCATTATTGCCTACAACAGCTCAGCAGCCAATAGTAGCAAAGAGTATGTAGTGAGTCGTCTTTGTCAGGATATATTCAAACCCAAAGTAGTTCTTCTTGTAATTGAAACAAATGAGCATCAAGAAGCAGAGGGAAGGGAAAGTACACACTATCTGAGTAGCCTTTGCATGTGACAGGAAGATGCTTGTTCCAGGATGTTCTGTAGTTCTTTTGCTGCTCTTCTGTCATTGTTGCAACCGTTTAGTGGACTTCCCCTCGCTGATTGCATCCTTGGCTTTACTTCCTCTGCTTTCCGGCTTCTTTTGCCTCTTTTTAGATGCTGTTTTAGTCAAAAACTGATGAAGATGTCGAAATGCCATAAAAAATTCTGGTTAAAATACATTTCACATCCTGACGATACACTGTTAAAATAAATTTCATACTACATGCCTATTTAGACAAGTGATTTACTAAATTCAGCTCACTGATGAAGAATACAAATACGCTGACTTGGACCGAGAGCGATCTATATGTAGTCCTTCAAGATCGTTATAATTCCCATGTAAAAGGAAGGGTACTGTGTATACACTGAACATACTTGATTTATCTTTCTCAGAGACTGATCTTTGGGAACGAAAGGTTTACAGTTTCAATGACTACATCAGACATATGGAGATCAACATAATCAACCTGTGACCTGTATTATGACCCAAGGGTAATAAGGGTTGCAGGGAGTGACCCATGTCATATCCCTTTATTGCACACAGTGAAGGCTGGAAAATATCAATGCAGCCCCCTAAGTTAGCAGGGAAGTTCAATAAACATTCCGCGTAGCACAAAAACTGTAACTACACTGCGTTCCCAATTATTATGCAACAATATTTTTGTCCCATTGAAATATCATTGTAAACTAGAATTATCTGAATTCATTTCAAGATATCATCCAAGTGCACCTGAGAAATTGGATTTTCTTTGGTCTAGGGGAGAGTTCTAAACCTCAGGAAAGCAGAGTATGAGGGTCATGGTGATTAAGAATTTGTCTTGCTGAGAGAGAGCTTTCATTACTAAAAGATTGTCATTTCAATGTTATTTCAATGCAGGGGAATAATATCACATGCTCACAAGGAAAAACACCAATGTTTCAAATGATGGTTCTATTTTTCATTTAGTGTCAAGGGGTATCTGTTCATGGTATTTCAAGATCAGTTTGATTAATTTGGGGTGGTTGTGGGTGCACTTTCATGAAATTGCATAATAATTGGGAACACCTCAAAACTTTATTATGGGGCGTAACAAGCAAACAGAATTGGACATACAAGATTATGTAATTACAGTCTTTGTATACTATCAAAGGCAGTAATCGGACTCGGATACTAAGTTAAACATCCAGCATTAATGAGAGCATCATTCACCCAACACAATAAAAGTGCATAGCTGAAGTATTCATGTTGCGAGATCATAGGCATTTTCAGGAATCCTTTTACTTTTCCCTCTAGATTTCTATTAACTTCCAAATAGTATTCTGTGATTTTTCCTGGAAGAAAAAACCTGTGTGGGTGATATGCTTGTTCTATTGATTTGGCAAATGGGACTTTAAGAGGCTTTTCAGAAAAAGAAACTGAATCCGAGAGACGGGCCTTAGAATGTGTGAGGACATGCAAGGACTCAAGTTCTTATTTGCATTGAAGGAAATTGAGATGTTAGGTGACTGAACTATATCTTTCTTTGAGATTTATAGAGTTTGCAGAATTAAAGTTCTAGGATGTCATTGTCAAGTTGATCCACTGCTGAGCTTGAAACAAAATAGTGTCAGTTAGTGACAATGCAATAGGTACTGTAGTGAAAGTTGTTAGAAATCCATTAAATGCTGGAAAACTCAATGATTAAAATTACACGAAAGTCATAACTCTCGACAATGTTAATGAATTTCTTATATTCCTCAAACGTATTCCATCGAAATTAAAGTCAGCAGCAGGAATATGTTTAAGTTATCTACCTTTTGTTTTGTTAAAAATACACTGATGTAGATATAATTCAGATTTGTAATTTAGTTGAACAAAGAATGTTCAGAAGTATTTCCTTGCAAGCAATGGTTAATTTTTCTTGTCATTATTTTGGTTCAAAGAGTCCTTAGTCCAACAGCTTTGACTATTAGAGAGTACAATTTAACTAAAGAAAATGCCTCAGGGCAACTGAAAGGCTTAACTCCTTCAACCTAAAGGCTTGTCTTAAGACAATCTTCCGTAAGACCGAATGCATCAACCTTAGTTGGATCAAATGAAAGTTTCCAATTAAGTAATATAGTTGACAGAATCAAAATTTTAATGATACTGCTTTTGATGCAGAATTACAGTGATTTGAAAAAATTACACTTCCATGGTCACAATGTTCAGACAGACAACCAGTTACTGTTTTCTCCATTATTCGGTTCAGCTGCTAAAAGAAAGTAATTGTTGCTGTGAGGTCCTTAGAAGCTTCTTTGTCAGTCACCCTTCAATTCTAAAGCGGCTCTTATTGTGAACGAACGACGACCATTTAACAATCGGGGGGGGGGGATTCGTATGGGATGGTGTTAGGGTTTTCCTTGACCACCGGCAATTTATTTATTTCATGGTAACGGTGACAATCCTATTTATTTTGAGCACTGAATGTTGCTAAATATCCGTTCCTAAACTAAGCAACACCTTTTGCCCAAAGGAATTAAATTAGTTCACCAAAATTGAGCAAGAAATTATCATTTAACAAATATCATGATTATAACGTTGGTAATTAGCCTTTCTTGCATTGTGAAAATTATGGTAGCAGTGCTTCTGTGTGTCATTACTCTGATCTCTGTATCATTTTATGCTTTGACAATGGCAAATCAGGCTTTTCAAATGAGAACTTAATGAAGAGCCGCTGAACCCAAAGCAGTCCAGAAGCCTGTGTGAAGGCCCCAAGGCTGCATTCAAGCAAGGGTAAATCCAAGTGGATTAGGAAAGGGTCTTGTTAACTCCTTGTTTGTCTAATTCTATCATCAACAGAAGGAATTGTCCTGAATTTGAGTAAACATTTGGAATGATCTAGCTGTGATAAATGTTCAAAGCATCTCTGTACCCAATGAATCCCATGCACAGAGTCAGTGTAAAGCTCTGTGTAAATTCCCAAGTACGCGTTGAGGCCTGAGGGGAAGGCGGATTAAACCTAGGCTTTGTCAGTGAGCCTTCTTTGATTATACTATGCATAGCCGAAATCGGACTTGATTGTTTGAAAATGTTGTGCTTTCAGGGTTAGTGTCAGACTCAGTTGGTGTATTATGATTGTCCGCTTTCTTTTTTCTCAAATCATACTAACAGATGTTTATATCCTGTGCAGACACATTGCAGAATTTTGCACTTAACAATGGCTCGTAAGAGCTTGACCAAATGAGATTTTAAATGGCTGCTGTAAAAAGAAACTCAAGCCTTGGATTTCCAATAGAAATTGCGTGATTGCATGCAACACTCCTGGATGTCTCGTTGTTGTTTGTCTGCATTGCTGGGACACTCGTGTTCAAAGTTCATTTAAAACCATCTCAGATTTTGATTGCTAAGCAGAGTTTTTGTTGTAAAGAATATTGTTTAGAAAAACATAATTATAGCGTTAGATATGACTTCCTCTGTGAAATTAATGAGTCTTCTGTTGATCCTGCAATGATCAGAATCATAGTGCTCATACATTTATCCATTCTATCAAAATTCCTTATAAATGCTTAAAAAATTGAAGGATTCTTGCAAAACAATTTTAGCATAGCCGAGTAAAAAGTGGTAGAATGTGTGATCATGGCATGCAAAGAATGGACTCTCATTTACTGTCAGAGTATTGTAATATTTTGGAACCTGTGTAACATTTGGATACGATTATAGAGTTACATTTGTTTTCATATGATCATCATTATCTGGAAGTAGAAAAAAAGAGATTTTAAAAGATGATCAACTTAAAAGACGACAGATCTTAATGAATTATTGAAAGTATGCAAGTGATGCATAGGAGACGAGTTGCTATAAGTCAGTTTTTGTCTGTCTTACTAAAAAGAAATTTAAAATATCGTATTTTGTTAAATATGTATACGCATGACACTTCACACTGACTGGAGAGGAGAAAAGATTGTGTATCATGTATTTACTGTATTATATAGAACTGTTTTATTAGCACAAAAGAAAAGACCAGGTAATTTCTCTGGAACGGCCAGTCGGACTATTCTCCACTCCAATTTAGCAGAAAGGTCATGGGAGCTGTTTGGCATGTCCAATTTCCTCAAAATGACATGAGAGTCCCATTTAATGACAGAAATAATTTCTTACAAGTCTAACAAATGTCGGTATATCCTGCTGATACCTGATAAGTTGTTCCAAATTGTAAGCCAAATTCGTGTATATGTTCGTTTTTTTGCAGGTTTAAAAATTCGTGTACATGTCAAATTGTGAAAAATATATACCTCCAGTACAGCAGCCAATAATGGAAAAGAGGTTGTAGTGGGTTGTGGAGTGTTCTTCGTCAGGATCCATTCAAGTCCAAAGTAGTTCTTCTTGTAATTGAAACAAATGAACCTCAAGAAGCAAGATGCAGGGTGGTACACACCATTTGAGCAGCCTTTGCAGGTGACAGGAAGATGCTTATTCAAGGATGTTCTGTGGTTCTTTTGCCGCTCTTCTTTCATTGTTGCAACCTTTTAGTGGACTTCCTTCAGCTGATTGCATCCTTGGCTTTACTTCCTCTGCTTTCCGGCCTTCTCTTGACCCTTTTTATATGTTGTTTACACAAAAATGTCACTGATCACGATGCAGAATGGCATAAAGAATTCTGGCTAAGATATACTTCATGTCCTGATGCTACACTGTGAAAGACGTCTCGTACTTCAGACCAAATCTTGGAAAAGTGATTTACTTAATTCAATTTATTGATGTAAAATACAAACCTAGGCCTATGTAGGCTTGGATTGAGAGCATTAAATGGCGATCTATGTATGTAGTTCTTCAAGATCCTTATAATTCCCATGTGAGAGAGAAGATACTGTGTGTGTACTGAACAAACTTGATATATCTTTCTCAGAGAGCGATCTCTGGGGATGAAAGGTTTGGAGTGTCAATGACTGTGTCTGACATATGGAGATCAACATTATCAACCTGTAACCTGTATTATGACCCAAGGGTAATAAGGAGTGCAGGGAGTGACCCTTGTCATATCCCTTTATTGCACACATTGAAGGCTGGGAAAAAATCAATGCAGCTACCAAAGTTAGCAAGTAAGTTCAGCCCCTGAGATACAATACACATTCCCAGTAGTATAAAAACTGCAACCATGTAACTGCAAACATAGCAAATTGTGCACTGGAATATGTACAAATCAATGCCTTTCCAGTATGTTGTACAAACTACAAGGCTTGCGTCCCGCATATCAAAATCTGTGATTTGAATTATTTTTCATGCAGGAAACAATCTATGGTAGCAACGAATGACTTTCCTTCCTTATCATAATATATTAATATCTTTCTCTACTGACTGCTACATTGGAATGTGCTCCAAATTTTTCTGTTCAAACTTCTAGACCCATTCCGCTTGAACAAAGCTGGCACCCAATGACCTTAGAGTCCCTTAAAGCTTGTGTTAATCCCTGCAGATCCTCAAGGACAGATATGGGGAAAGCTGGATTAAACCAAGGCTTTGTCAATGAACCTGTCTTTTCTGATTTAGACTAGAGGCTGATCACTGACTTGCTTGATCAGAAGTAGGTTAGAATTGTGAATAAAATGTTGTGGTTGTAGAAATATCAAAGGCCAACTATCATTAATGATTAGCCAAATGTTTCCGGTATGACAAGAGTACAATATGAATTTACGAGTGCAAATAAATTTTCATTTTGCATGATAATAAGTGCTGTATTTGTTTTATTACATGACCAATACAATGTTTCTGAAAAAAAAATAGGAAAACAAATAAAAATTAATTTTTTTCTTATAGTGAACAAAAACAAATTCGGAAAAAACATATATTGCACTCTAACCATGCAATCTGAAAAAATCTGGAAAAAAATATTGTAAATTATTATGATGGTGACTGCTTTTGGCCAATCAGCATCGTTCTAGCATAGTGGTCATGTAATAATAAACTTTATAAACAAACATGTTAATTTGCATTCTTTGGTTGCAATGTCATCATGAGAAGTCTGTGAATGAGTATTACAGCAATGAGGTCATTAAGTTTCACCCAAAAACAGATTTACATTCATTTTAATGGCATAGATACATAGGTCAAGTAATGGCTTGTAAAGGCATCATCAGTGCCCTTGAACAACCAACTTTAATCACTGGTTCTTTCTCTGTCGTAAAAAAGTTTTTTCAAATATCTGTCTAGGTATGTGTACTTCTGAAAGGCCATTCAACAAAACAAGCAGATAATGTTGATTTTGCTTATTGCAAAAGCTTTTGAGAACTTGTTTTAATGACATTTAAAATGGCTGGTGTAAAGAGATAATGAAGTCAAAGATTCCCACCAAGAAAATGCCTGTTGTCATGCGATGTTCTCATATCTTTTTTGACTGCTTGCATGACAAGGACATGCAGGTTTCTTAAAAGTCATTATTATTCTCAACTGTGTTTGTTAAACAGAGACATCACGTGAAGGAATACTACTTTTTTTCCCTTCAACAAAACAATGTGACTAAAAAACGCCTTCCATTGATGGCAGCACCAACTGACCTCACAGCATGCCAAGCCGGCTGCATCTCAACATCATGGTTACGTGTTACTACTGCAGATTAAGTCAGAAGCTGCCTGGAGAGCTTGTGTTGTAAGCACGGTCTCAATGCAGAAAAGCCTGTACAACAAAACCATCATTCTTTCTTTAAGATGCTGGAAAATATAATATAATTGTGTTACTCCATGTAAGTCGGGTCAACTACTGTAATGATTATTTCCATAATTATGTATATTGATTAAAATATTTCAAATTGTATTTGATAGTGCTATTCCTTTGTTGTCCTATTAGAGCTGTTTGCGGATTAGCGGCTCAAACTGTTTCAAAACTAACTTTTAACTTGATCGTGTGATGTCACTGGCTTAAAAATGTTTTGTTTGTGTCAGTTATGGTTAATCAGTTGATTCAGTACTTATCATATCTAGGTGACAATAAACAAAACTAATTAAATGACTTGAGGTACTTATCAAATAAGACGATTAGGAGATCAACAGAAAACTGTCGATGATGAGGCAAAGCCTGTTTGTAAATTGAAAATAAGAAAACTAATTTCTCCAGTGGACCGCCAATCCGCAAAGATCTATAATGCTTTGATAATACAAATTCACTTTGATATATGATAGTCCTGCCATAAATGTGATTGTGTCAATTCCTATCCAGTTTTCTAGAATGGCTAAAAAACCTCAGAGAAGGATGTCGTCAATTTTATCAATACACATTCCGAGTAGCACAAAAACTCTTAAGTTCTAAGAAAGCACTTTTGAGATACTCATCTATTATACTGAGTAATTGAGCTGTTTTATTGGTACAAAAAAAACAATACCAGGTAATTTCTAGTGAATGGCCAGTCAGACACTTCAGCAGAGCTGGGTGCAGTCAGAACGTCTCCACTCCAATTTGGCTGAACGGTCATGGGAGTCTTTTGGCTTGTCCAATTTCCTCAAAATGACCTGAAGGTCCTATTTATTGTCAGAAATAGTCTTCACACAAGTCAGAGTAAGTCACAGTTAGTCACACCATGGAGTGGATGCCATGGTAGAGCTTCGCATTATTAGGAACATTCTGCAGAAAATAACGTATTGAAAAGAAAATTTCATTAAAAAACGTGTTTTTTCCAGGAACAAAATGATACATATTTATAGCATAAAACAACCTCAAAATAATTCTCCCTATAAATTACATTTCTCTTACAACCAGGAAATTTGATTTGCGAAAAGAGTGGACTGTTGCTCTCTGAAAATAGTACTTCATGACTCATGACAGCTGATGAAGTGTCATCTTCTCTGCATTAAAGAAGGGAAGCGTAGAGGTTGTTTGATAAGTCATGATCAAGAGAAGGCCATTTGATTTGTCATAAGTGATGTCAGAGTAAAAATCAGATGCATAATCATTTTGTCTGCCTGTCACCAACGAGCAGCATTAGTCTCCTTGCAGGTGACTTAATCAGCACGCGATACTGGTCATTCACACTTGATAGTGAGAAATCAATGCTAAACAGGCACTGATATATGTTTGATATGTTTATGTGCGACGTTCCGATGTTTGTGAACATTAACCAAAAATGATATATATTTAGTGGCCAAGAACCTTAATAATCGCGAGCTAATTAAATCACCTGTTAATCAAATCAACATTGAAAGTATTTGGTATGATCATGACAAGTCATCAGCAAGATGACACACGAAGTGCCATTTTCACAGCGTTACAGTCCACTCTAGATATCAGTTTCCCTGTCTGTAATGTGTAATGCATATGTTTTGACATCTTTTGTTTTTTTTTACAACAAGATCAGGTACAACAAGATGGAAGTATTGTAACTTAAACAAGTCAATATCTTCATGTCCCTGTTCTCTGTTGAAACGTGCTGTGTACTTCAACTGAAGGCTCCGAATGATCCAATTTGTCCCGTAATGAAATCTTGCAAGACAAGTAGCACTGATTTGCCAAGACTACTTACTAAGATTCACTGTTATTGTCTTTCTGCTCTTTGAATGCCTCAAATTAACTGATTCCATGTCAAAGCTAATTGCAATCAAGACAGCAAAGCAAGATGATTAATGACGAATTGGAATAAATTGTTTGATTCAATTCCTTTAACCGAAGAAAGCTGTTTGGCACAATAAAAGTAGAAAACACATATTGCGGTCTTAAACAAGTGACATTTACAACAAAATCTAGATTATGGAGTTAATCACTTTCAAATAGGTAAGGTCCAAGAAAGCCGAACATTTTGAATATACCTATCAATGTTTTTTGGTCAAGGTAATTCATGTAGCCATCAGGAAGTTATTGACAAGGTACTGTCATAATATATGCACCTCTTATTTGTATTGTCATCCTAAAATGCATCAATTGCAGCAAAAGCCTGGTCTAGGAGTTAAAATAAGGCTGTCATTACAAAAGCACTATTATTATTGACTTTCATTGCTCTCACATATATCCAATCTACACCACTTACTGTAATAATTGATTCAAAAGGGAGGTTCCTTTATATGAAGAAATTAAGTTCATGAATAAATCCTAAATATTTGAAACTACTTACCACAAGTAAAGACAAGACTCTTTTAGACCTTAGTTGTAGTCTCAGGCTTTTCATTTGGAATTAATGAACATTCAGTGTGCCCAAAGTAATCAGAAGCCAGTGCAAAGTCCTCAAGGCAACATTCAGACAAGGGTAAAACCCAAGTGGATTAACTAACGGTCTTGTCAACTCTTGTAACATGCACCTTGCCTCCATCCTGCCTCATTAGGATGGCTTTAGGGAGTCCATTATCTCAATCATTTTCAGAAGATGTTATTCATCCCTGTTGATCAAAACTCTTGAGTCTATTAACTCTTTTTTTTTATTCTGTAATAAAAAACAAGTCCGTGAAAACTTCCAGACCAATACTTCATTGCTGTCATGTGACTGCTCAGGCCTTTTAGCAGCAACACTGAGATTGATGAGACACTGGAATACATTTCTTTTGCTGAAGGCAAATTTAGTTACACCTTTAATCAAATTAACAGAGATACATGTAATTGAACATACAGTGAATGTAGAATATGCAATTATGCATGTACGTGTATATATTTGGTATAAGCCATGGGTTTTATCTTTGTCCATTCTGTTCCAGACTACTTTTGAAGTAGGGGCTTAGAATGTGTGATGACATGCAAAGAGTTGAGCTCTTATTTATTTACAGGAAATTGAGACTCTTCGGAAACAGTAAGGAATCTGGACTTTATTGTAGAGATAGAAGCTTGAAACTTCTTTTAGGAATAAATGTGACATACGAGGGGCGTTCAGAAAGTTCGAGGCTTTTTTTCATATGAATACTTATTTTCAATCTAGAACTATGAATTTTTCACAGGATAAAATTCAGCATATGTGGAATGGATTTCCAAAATTTTGGACAATTTGGATATTTTTAAGTCATTCTGTGGTTGCCATGGAAACTGAAAGTTCAGCTTCTTGGGGCAGGTAACGTTGAAACCAAGAATGCCTAGAAATTGAGACTGTGAGAGACTTCTCTCTGTCACTTGTATTAGTGAGATTGACAATATTTGACACAAGAAATATGGTATTAGCTTCTAAATATGCTTTCAAGCACACCAAATGTGTGTATTCTTACACTGAATCCATGTAGGAAAGCACTCCTGCATGCAAGATTTGGCGAGGGAAATTCAGGAAGCAAAGGTGTGTTTCCCTGACCACATAAGGACTTGTAAAAATATGGATTCACTAGTATGATCAAGAGACCAAAATGGACAGCATTATCCATCCTAGCTATTCCTGTGACATGTTGCTTTACATAAGTCCTGGTTTTCCCTTACTCTAGTCCATGGGGGCTATAGTTTCAGGCACTGGAGGAGAAAAGGCTTTGGATGACCGAAATTATTTCGCAGAACTTTGTTTTGAGGACTTCAAGGAACATTTACTTCAATGGGTCAGGTGTATGAATCAATAATTTTGGTGAGCTTGGGAGTATTCTTTAAGGCTAATATTATATTTCTTGAGTCAAATATTGTCAATCTCACTAATGCAAGTGGTAGAGAGAGGTCTCTCACAGCCAAAATTCATTGGCTTTAGTGGTTTCAGTGTCACCTGCCCCAAGAAGCTGAACTTTAAGTTTCCATGGCAACCACAGAATGACTTAAAAATGTCCAAATTGTCCAAATTTTTGGAAATCCATTCCAAATATGCTGAATTTTATCCTGGGAAAAATTCATAGTTCTAGATTGAAAATAAGTGTCCATATAAAAAAAAGCCTCGAACTTTCTGAACGCCCCTCGTATAAATGAACAGAAGCTAGTTAATAAAAGGATTGTCTGTGAAAACAGAATAATTAAAAAGGTGAACATCTGAATTATGATGATAGATGTCAATGTTTAGTATCCAAATTATGTATGCATGCATGGAGGCTCTTGTCGTGAAGAACTTGACACAGTAAAATGTTAATCTGTCGCTTGTAAAGTTAATAAAAATAAAGTATTTCAAGGCACAATTTTATTATCAGTGCCATTGCCTTGGAGCGATCAATGCTGTCTAGTAATGTGATAATACTAAAATTAATATTTTGCTAAAATTGCAGGCATCACATTGAGTGGGAAAAAGAAAGTATTTACAAGACTTTCTTTACCATAATGAAAAGTTTTATTTGTACAAAAGAACATGACCCAGTAATTTCTAGTGAATGGCCAGTCGGACACTTCAGCAGAGCAGGGTAATGACAGACAGTCTCCACTCCAATTTGGCTGAAAGATCATGGGAGTCTTTTGGCTTGTCCAATTTCCTCAAAATGACCTGAAGGTCCCAATATAGTCAGAAACAGTCCTCACATCGATAATACAAGTGGATGCCTTGGTAGCGCTACTGCCAACATCAGTTATTTAGGGATGTTCTGCAGGTATGCAATGTGTTAGTGATGATGACTGGAATGGCATTGAAATAAGTATTCCATTATAAAGCATGTTTGTTAGCAAGTTGGTTATATTTTTGTGTTATTCAAAAATTGATCTGAAATAGTGTCAGCATTCAATTTGCCCTTCTACACAATATTATTTACCAATTATGGCAAAACATATTCATGGAGTTCTCATTGATTGGGGGCAGGTTGTATGTGTTTTCAAGAATCTGTTTCAGTCTGTGTATCTAACTTCTGATTCATCCTCTCCTGACAGTTATCTTATATTTGTTTCTTGAAAAAAATATATATACATTGTAATTATGTAAACCTATGGTTGTAATTGAATGATTAAAGCTTCATGCATAATAAGGCCTATGCCTCATTGTGAAATTAGGGGTAATTATTTTCTTGTCTTTTTTCATCAAAACAAGTTTAAAGTGCCCTCCATTGAAGCATCTGAATACCTTCATGTCACTAATTCCCCTTGATACATGCTGTTTGCTGAAGTTGGTTTAGCAGAACCTGCTCCATGCAGGTTGTCCCGTAATGAAATCTTGCAAGACAAATAGCCGTTCATTACTTACTTCGATTCACTCTTTTTGTCTCTCTGCTTCTTGGGATACATTAAGTAAACTGATTCCTTGTCAAAGCAGAAGATGAATCAAGACAGAAGATGGAGTAAGATTAATTGCTAATTGCACGTAATTGTTTGTTTCAGTTCTAATGCAAGAAAGCTTTTAAGCAAAATAAAAAAGATAGAACACGTTTTACAGTCTCAAACTTTCACAACAAAATTGCTTTGCAAATAAGCGATTAAAAAATTTTCAAAACACGTGTAGCTAGTATAGAATCTAAGGTCCAGCAAATTGAACTGTCTTCTATGTTTTTCATTCGGGGCCTTGCCACCCTGAAAACCTGTAGTTACAGAAAAAAGCTTGTAAAGTACCATCAGAGTTGACTTGTGTTGCTTACATTGTTTGTTTAAATTGTAATATTGTTTGTTTGCCTCCGAAAGACTCTGAAAACAGAACTGACGCTTGATATTGATTTTCTTTGTCTCCAACGTTTGTGAGAACCTGTAGAAATGTTTGTATAAATGGCTGGAGAAAAAAGACACTAAAGTCAAGGATTGCCAACATCAATTGCATGATGGCATGCACTGTTCTTGGATGTCTTGGTTCTGGATTGCCTGTATGTTAAGCACACTCAAGCTTTTTCAAAGGTCATTGAAGGTAATCTGAACTTTTGTTTGCTAAACAGAGTTATCACGTTAAGGGATACTTCTTTTCTTTTTCCTGCCACAAAACTGCAAGACTAAATGACGACTTCCATTGATGGCAGCACCTACCGACCTCACAGCCTGCCAAGCTGGCTACATCTCACCAATGTTATTGGCTGCTCCTGCAAAAAGAAGTCAGAAGCTGCCAAGAGCTGGTGTTGAAAGCATGAGTCTGTCTGTGTTGAGACTTCCAATGATATAATAATAATGATGATGATATGGATTATTATAGTGCTAATGTCAGTAAACTGCTCATCAGCTCTTTTTCAGAATCAAATCACTTGTAGGCAGTCAGACACAAATGGGATTTCAGAAAATGCCCGATCTTCAAACTTAATTTTGTTGCATGGAGCAGGTTCTGCTAACAGTAGCTTGTTGCTTCTCAAGTTATGTTCCTGTTGAGATTTGACTTGGATGTATTGTGGTGCCTGATTGTTCATTGCCTTCTGGCTGTGATTGGTAATCAGTGTAGTTGTTTCCTACTATGGCTGACATTGTCATGTTTTTTCGACCTCTCAATTAATCGAACTGTTGAGTTTTGAGCAACCTGAAGTTTATTTTACAATCAGGTAGCAGTGCCATGCAATAACCCGGGTATTTCCATAATCCAAATGAGGGTGACAAGTGCATTGACAGCAGTTTTAACTGTTTCCTTGCCACGGTTTTTTCTGAGTTTCGACTAGTATCTCAAATTGATATATGCATTAAGACACATTTTGTTGATCTGCTTCTCCGTGGTCATATTTTTGTCAAAGAGCACTCTTAAATTGCAGACATGATTGGCATTTTTGATTTCAACATAGCCTACATTGATAGAAGTCAATATATTTTTTTGTAATAGATATCGTCAATGTAGATTGGTCTAGGCATCAAAACCATACATTCTCTGCTTAACTTATTCTAACAATATTTACATATTCCATAATGTAATTGAGCCATTCAACTGAAATACCCTAAATTTAACTAGTGGGTGCTGCAGCAAGTAATACAACTTGTTAATCCATTTAAAGCATGCAAGTCTTTCCGTATTTAGATTTAAAACATAGGCTGCGCAGCAGTAAACCTTCAGCGAATAACACCTTTAGAAGATTACAATAATATCATAAAATTGGTGCATTATGAAATTGCTTATAGGTATGCAATGGCGGTCGAGTGGTGGCCTTCAATTATTTCTATTTGCCCGCTGCCCTGCCATCTTCCCATCTGCTTGCCAGGATTTGCAAATTCATGGAAAGGCCTTATTAGACTAATTTACGCATATTATGGTGTAGATTCATGCATGTACAAAGTATAGGTTATGAGCTGTCGGTTGAAAACCAAAAATATGATGCTGTTATAAATTTCTGAAGTTTTTCCAAAGATTCATAAAGTGTTATACGCATCAAATTCCATAGGTGATTTGTTTAGAAAATTGCATTACTGTATATGCAATAGTGGGCAAGTTTTGGCTCCGATATAAAAAAAATATATCTTAAATATTTTTTCTCAATATTAAAGAAACTATGGAAGAGCCATCTGTCAGACAATGAAAAGGCACAACTAGACCATATAAACCATATGTGTACCAAACTTCATCAATGTATAATTATGGAATAGTGCCAGAAACAAAAAATAAATTTTGATTATTTTTTTAATATTTCAAAAAGTATATAATATTTTCCATCAGACCTTTCAAAAGGCATAAATAGACCATATTGACCGTATGTGTACCAAACTTTATCCATGTACATGCAATAGTGACCGAGTCTTAGGCCAAAAAACAAAAAAACATATGTTTTGATATTTTTTCTCATTTTTTCAAAAAGTATAAAATATCTGTCAATGAGACCATCAAAAGGCACAACTAGACAATATAGGCCACAGGTGTACCAAAGTTCATCCATGCACATGCAATAATGACTGAGCCTTGGCCAGAAAACGAAAAAAAATAATTTTTATATTTTGTTAATTATTTCAAAAAGTATCTAAGATGTATTCTTCAGACCATTAAAAGGCACAACTAGACCATACAGGCTAGATGTGTACCAAATTTCATCCACGTACATTCAATAGAGGCCGAGTGCTGGGCCGGAAACGATCTTTCCGCCCGCCGCCCGACCGCCCGCCCGCCCGCCCGGCGGACGGACAGCATTTTTACCCAAGTGATTACAATACCTTCTTCGAACTTTGTTCTCTGAAGGTAAAAATGAGTGTGGAAGAGGTCCATACATGTCATGATGAATTTGTCACAGCAAAAATGTTAATCTGTTACTTGAGAAATCTTAAACAAATAACTACACAAAATAATTGTTTTGCAACTAATTGAGTGAAATATTTTCGAATACCTATGGTCTGACAAAGCTGAACATTTTACATACACTTTTCAATGTTTTCCCATCAGGATTATTCATATAGCCTTCTGGAAGACTTGAACAAGATACTCACTAAGAGGCCCTATTTCTGCTTTGTATTTGCACTGAAATAGAGCAATTGCAGTAAAAGTTCAGTCCAGGCGTTAAAAAGAAGCTATTATATCAAAAGTACCATCAGGGTCAACTTGCAGTGCTGTCGCAGATATCCAATATTCACCGCTTACTCTAATGATTGCCTCAAACGGGATATTCCTTTTATATGAAGAAACGAAGTTTGTAAATAAGTCCTAGAAATTTGAAATTACTAATGACAATTAAAGACAAGACTCCGATTGGGCCTTAGTTGTAGTCTTAGGCTTTTCATTTGGAATTATTGAACAGTGTCATTGAGCACTCAAAGGAGCCCAAAGCCAGTGCAAAGTCCTAAAGGTATCATTCAGGCAAGGGTAAGACCAAACTGGATTAGCCCTTGAAACATGCACCTTTGCCTCCGCCCCATCTCATTACAATGTAGGTTGGCTTTAGGGAGTCTATTATCTTAATAATTCTCAAGAGATGTTGTTTATCCCTCTTGATCAAAACTTGGGTTTTAATATCTGAACCTGTCTTCACATGATCTGACTATGAATGGCCAAATTCTGACTTCGATTAAGTCTGTGAATAAGTAATACTTAATTGAGATTGCATATCATCAAAATTGCTGCCAGCAACTGAAACATGACAGACCAATGTTATGAAAAATATATTTTGTGTTTGTAACTTAATTTAAAGCAAGTGAACTGCTGTAATGATTAATTCCAAGCTTTGATGAAACAAATTCACACCGTAAATGTAATTGTGCCCATTCCTTTTTTTATGGCACCTAGTTTCCTAGAATGGGCAAAAAAAGCCTTCGGAAGGATGTGCTCATTTCATCGATGTGCCAACTCACGTTTAAGAGGCTATTCAGGAAAAGGAATCATATCTGACAGAAGAGGATTGGAATGTGTGATGACATGCAAAGAGTTGAGCTCCTATTTACTTACAGGAAATTGAGACATTTTTGAAGCAACAAGGACGTGATTGTAGAAGCAGAAGCTTTAAAGTTCTTTTGGGAATCAAAATGAATCATAAGTGAGAGAAAGTTTGTTAAATTTATTTTTTTTAGATGGAGAAGCACAATTATTAAAATGGTGAAAATATGAATAAAATGTTTAATGGAAGTATTTAAATAATGCCTAAAAGCAGACAAGGTCATGATGAAATTGCCTCTGTAAAATGTTATTCTCTTACTTATCAAGTTGTTTTAAAACGAACCTTTTCAGTATTACAAACAAACTTAATTTCAAGCCATTGTCACTGTCCTATATGACTGCATGAAAATGAATATATTGTTAAAATCAGTGTGCAGCATATTAAATGGGAAAAATAGAGTATTTTTGAGAATATAATCTGCTCTGTTGAGCAGTTTTATATACGGAATAAAAATGAGGAGGTAATTTCTAGTGAATGGCCAATTAGACACTTCAGCAGTCAGACCGTCTCCCCTCCAATTTGCATGAAAGTTCATGGGAGTCTTTTGGCTTGTCCAATTTCTTCGGAATATCCTGAAGGTCCCATTTGTTGTCAGAAATAGTCTTCATTATTGGTCACACTAAGAGCATCTACTGAAAGAGTCTTGTCAGCGTCAGTTATTTCTAAACATTCTGTATGTCTGCATGACACATATTAATACATTAACATTTTTTTGGAGGGCATTACATGGTATTAATCAGCTATGGACAGGGGGTAGAAATCGTCAACTAACAGTTATATTTTTGATGCAGCCTTTTACAGAACTTTACCAAAAGGATCAATCAAATTTTTCATTAAGATATGTAAATTCTAACTGAAATTCTGATACAAACTTGATATCCTGCAAGTTTTTCTCCATAAAAGTGTAAAATATATTTTTAAGCATAAAGCATATGTCCAAAATAACTACATAATATAATATTGTATTGGTGTAACCATATGAATCACATCTATTAATGTGTCATTTGATTCATTGTGTAGTGTCTTTTTTTTTCACTTTCTGTCTGCTACAATGGGTGGCTCAAAATAGTCCCAATTTGTCACATAACGAAATCCGGTAAGACAACTAGCCCCTAATTTGCCAAGATTGCTCAGATTTTCTCTTATTATTTTCCTTCCGCTTCTTGGAATAGTCTAATTAAACGGATTCCATGTCAGAGATGAAGAGAAATCAAGATCAAAACGCCAAGAAGATTAGGGCAAGTTGACCTAACTTCAGCCTCTCACCAAACTTCAGCCCCCCTACATAAAAGTCCTTGTAGTTAAATTTTGATGAGGCCAAGGTGCCAGTATTTAGGTTTGAAGTTATTGTCAATGTGTTCAGAATAAATTATCAAAATGTTATGACCATCATAACAATGAACCAGGAATTTTACATGTTTTTTTGGTGGACCGCATTTTGCTTGTTTTGTGACGCGAATACAACGCGAAACGAAAAAAGTTTGATTAAACATTAAATCTGTCAGTTGGCTGTACCAATTCACCAAAGCAGGAGCAGCCAAAAAAAGTTTCATCACAAGGAAAAATTAGCAATCCTCCATAAATGAAGGTTTTTTTCAATATTTTCTACTTGATCATTCAATGAATTAGGTGATTTATAAGACATGTCAATCTTACCTAACTTCAGCCCCCATGGTCCTAACTTCAGCCCCCATATGACCTAACTTCAGCCCCCAGGTTTCCCAAATTCCAGCCAATACATCAGATTCTCACATGAGAAGTTTGTTTATTCATCCCTGAATATCTATCTATCTAAAAAATTAATTTTTAAAGCATTTTTACATCTGGCATACTGGAATAGACCAGTTGCCTGAACTTGAGTTTAAAATAAATTTTTATCCTCTCTCCGTGAAAACGATGACTTCCTTCCAAGCTTTTTTGAAATACATTTTTGGAGCATTTACTTTTTTCAGACTGTCATGTTGTATATACAGGTAAGTAATTAAGGCCAAATTTAATCATTCTGCTGTTTTTTTATGACAGAATAGGATCAATTGGTTGGAGTTAGGTACGGGGCTGAAGTTAGGTACAACCTAGGCTGAAGTTAGGTACAACACGGCTGAAGTTAGGTACATTTCCCACTATTGTCTTTTCAACACATTTGCATTGCCTTATAAAGCATGTGGTTGTTTTTTTACAATATAGTCGTAAAGAGGAGTGAAGGCTGGGGTTAGGTCCACAGCTACAGGTTATTCCCATGAATAGCCAGACAATGAAAAGCAATCAAAAACCAAAGTAGGCTGAAGTTAGGTCAACTTGCCCTAATGGCTAATTGGAAGCAATTGAATTTTGTAGTTCTTTGTCCATGAAGCAAGAAATCTCTCTGGCACAATAACAAGTCAAGAACACTTTTTACAATCTTAAACAAATGATAATTGCAACCAAAGTGTTTTGCAAATAATGGATTGCGTTTAGGAAGTCATAACATAGGCTGCGCAGCAGCAAACCTTCAGCGAATAACACCTTTAGAAGATTGAAATAATATCATAAAATTGGTGTGTTGACGAAATTGCTTATAGGTATGCAATAGCGGTCGAGTAGTGGCCTTCAATTATCTCTATTTGCCTGCTGCCCTGCCATCTTCCCATCTGCTTGCCAGGATTTGTAAAATCAGGAAAAGGCCTTATTAGACTAATTTACGCATATTATGGTATAGTTTCATGCATGTACAAAGTATAGGTTATGAGGTATCAGTTGAAAACCAAAAAATATAACTCTGTTGTAATTTTCTGAAGTTTTTCCAAAGATTCATAAAGTGTTATACGCATCAAAGAGCACTGCTACATTGTATAGGTGACTTGTTTAGAATATTGCATTACTGTATGCAATTGTGGGCAAGTTTTGGCTCCGATATAAAAAAATTATTTAAAAAATTTTTCTCAATATTACACTATAGAGTAGCCATCTGTCAGATCATGAAAAGGCAGAAATAGACCATATAAGCCACATGTGTACCAAACTTCATCCATATATATGGAATAGTGACCGGATGATGGGCCAGAAACAAAAAATAATTTTTTATTATTTTTTTCAATATTTCAAAAAGTATATAATATTTTCCATCGGATCTTTCAAAAGGCACAACTGGACCATATTGACCATATGTGTACCAAACTTTATCCATGTACATGCAATAGTGACCGAGTCTTAGCCCAAATAACAAAAAAACATGTTTTTATATTTTTTCTCATTTTCTCAAAAAGTATAGAATATCTGTCAATGAGACCATCAAAAGGCACAACTAGACCATATAGGCCACATGTGTACCAAATTTCATCCATGCACATGCAATAATGACCGAGCCTTGGCCCGGAAATGAAAAAAAAATTATTATATATTTTGTTAATTATTTCAAAAAGTATTTAAGATCTATTCATCAGACCATCAAAAGGCACAACTAGACCATCCAGGCTAGATGTGTACCAAATTTCATCCACGCACATTCAATAGAGGCTGAGTGCTGGGCCGGAAACGATCTATCCGCCCGCCGCCCGACCGCCCGCCTGCCCGCCCGCCCGGCGGACGGACAGCATTTTTACCCAAGTGATTACAATACCTTCTTCGAACTTTGTTCGCTGAAGGTAAAAATGGGTGCTTCTTCTTCTTCTACATAAAGCAATTTCCTCCCATATTACATAGGGGCGAAATCAGACTAAGATCATCCAAAAACTTCAATGTTCATTAAAACCAGTCAGATTGCCTATGGTATGGTCATGGGCTGCCACCACTACTTCTATTACTATAGCAATAATGGGTAGCATTAACTGACTTAACATCCGCTCCTGATTTGGGTTGCTATCCATGACTTGTATCTAAGACTTGTAAGTTTACAAGTTTATTCAGCAAGATAATGCCAGCAATGCTGTTTTCAGTTGTGACCATAAACAATTACACATAATAACAAATGAATATATGAAATATGAAAAAGTGCAGTTAAAATAACTTATTATTATTACTGATCTTGATTTGCAGGGAGAGACACTCAGCTGAGAATTGCTGATAATAATGATCATCATTATTTCTATGGATGATCATTCAAGAATGCCTAGAACATGGATAATCAAACGGCCGACCTTGAAAGAAGCCCGGAAGCCAGTGTGTAGACCTTAAGGTGACTATTAAGCAAGGGCAAAATCCAAGTGGGTAAGACAAGAATCTTGTCAACTCCTAAAACATGCATTTTGCCTCATTAGGTTGGCCTGAGGGGGTCCATTATCTTCTGCATCTTTTTTTCAGGAGATGTTATCCCTGCATGCTTACACTCTAAAAATTTCAGACAAAATTGGTTTTTTAGATTCAAAATGGTTTTTTGAAAAACCAAATTTCAATGCAAGAAACCAACATGGATTTTTTTAAAAATCCATGTTGGTTTTGCATTGAAATTTGGTTTTTCAAAAAACCATTTTGAATCTAAAAAACCGATTTTGTCCCGTCATTTTTTAGAGACTATCGAACTTTCTGGACAACTTATCATCTCTTTATTTTTGTTTTATAAGAAGGCAAGTCAGTGGACAGACCTATTATTCATTTCTGTCATGTAACAAAGTTCTCAGCCCTGCACCAAGCCACTGGTTTCTAGAATACACCACATCTGAAGGTAGAAAGAGTCGTACATTTTAACGAAATAACATTAACTTGATTCAACATGCCATGGATGTAGCATATAGGCATATTTTGAAGGTGTTCTAAAGCACCAGTATTCCTTTTGTTCACTTTTTCCACACTACTTTTAGATATGAGATATACACTAAGAAACTTGATTTATCTTTCTGGGAGTGAAATTCCTTTGGGTGAAAGGTTTGGAGTGTCAATGTCTGTGTCTGTCATATGGAGATCAACATTATCAACCTGTAGACTGTATTTTGACCCAAGGGTAATAAGGGGTGCAGGGAGTGACCCCTGTCATATCCCTTTATTGTGCACAGTGAAAGCTAGAAAAAATCAATAGAGCTGTGGGGGGTTATCAAGAAAGTTTAGCTAATATTGCTGCTGTCTGATACATCAGGATGTATCCTTAGTTTTTCTGTTAACCTTTGAACAATTCAGTGTAAATCAAGCAAAGATCCCCATGCCCTAAAAATCCCATAGAGCCTGTGTTAAGTCCTACAAATCCCTAAGGATACATTCAGGGAAAGCCAAAACAAATCAAGGCTTTATTATATGCTTATCTTTATTCATGTGATCACGGATCGTGACTTTGATAAACTTTGATCACATATGGATTAGATACATAATATAAAATGTGGTGGTTTCAGGTTTTTGTGGTCAACTCTGGTGAAGTAACAGTCTGAGACAAGTAACATTCCAGCAAAGTCACATTGTCTCTTAATGATTATTATTGATTGCAGACCACTTTATTTCAATAGAAAGGTAGGTAGTTGTATCATCAGTGTCCTTAAATAATGAAATGTAATCAATGTTTCTTTTCCTGCTGTAAGCAAGTGATTTATTTTTATCAGTTTGTTTGTGTGCCTCTGAATGACTGTTAAACAAAAAACATAGATGATGTTTATTTTCCTTATAAATCCCCAGTTCTTGTGAGTAGATGTTGGAATGAGATTATAAATGGCTCGTATATAAAAACACTGAAGTCAAGGATTGCAAACCGGAATAGCATGTTGATATGCAATGTTCTTGGATGTCTTGTTGCAGTTTGCCTGCATGGTGAACACACTCAGGATTTTCAAAGGTCATGGAAAATATTCTCAACTTTTGTTTACTAAACAGAGACATCATGAAAAGAGATACTTCTTCTCCTTTTTCCTGCCACAAAAGGATGTGACTTAATGTTTTCTTCCATTGATGACAGCACCTGCTGGCCTCACCTCATGCCAAGCTGACAGGGTCACATCATGATTATTGGCTGCCGCTGAAGAATAAAGTCAGAAGCTGGCGGGAGCTGATGTTGAAAGTATGAGCTGATCTGCATTGAGATTTACAATGATGTTTTCATAAAAAAATTCTTAATACAGGTAGGCCTGCAGGACAAAATCGTATATTCCAAGAACAAAAAAGCGCCCGGAAGTACCTAAAAAGGTACCCCAGCCTGTCTGTCACAAATAGGATACCCCAGTTGGTACCTCAAAATACCCAAAGAAAAGGTATTTTCTAAATACCCCACTACACGCTCCTTTGAAGAAGGCTGGAATATAATATATTCTAAACACATAATCCCCAAGGTGGGATGTGTTTCAATCAACGTACCGGTTAATTTGGCAATTCCAATGTATTTCAGCCATTCACTTGAAAAATGATGAACATACAAAGTTCTTGCTACTCCATTTAAAGCATATGAGCTGTGTAATGAGTTTTTCCATATTTTGATAAAATTATCAATTAGATATTTTACTGATGCACCATCTTGGTGTTTAAGAGTTATACATGTAAACAATTATAAACTATATTGAGCTGCATTCTATAGAATAGTGAATGGCCAGTCAGACACTTCTGCAGAGCTGAGAGCAGTCAGACAGTCGCCTTTCTAATTTGGTAGAAAGGTCATGGGAGTCTTTTGGCTTGTCCAATTTCCTCAAAATGACCTGAAGGTCCCATTTATTGTCAAAAATAGTCTTCACACAAGTCACATCATAGCATCTACTGGTAGAGTCATTACCTGCTTCAGAAATTTCGAGACATTTCGAAGTTATGACAGAAAAGGTCAGCCATAGCCTTGTAATACTGATTCCATACGAAAGTTTGTTAAGTGTTTCAAGTACCTAGCATAATATATGATAGTCCTAGCCATGTAAGTATATTTTATGTTTATAACAAAACATGTTGAGAGAGTACTCAAGACTACTCATTTATTGATCGGATACAGTTTACAGACCTCAATAACACATTTTTTGTCCAGTCTCTTCACTGAATTTAACTTTGAGTCGTTCTTTCTGCAGTAAAATCTGACATTTGCATCTGCTAAAGAAAACTAGATATGTGAGTTCTATCTTTTATAAGACAGTAGTAATGCTACTATATCCTCACACATCCCCTGAACCAAAAGCAGTAAATCTTGATATTCAAAATGATTTTCCAAAGATAAAGCATTTATTCATAAGATGCAAATGTAAAACAACCTAAAATATTTTGTAATGAATTACATATCTTAATGCATCATGCATAATGTTTTGTTATCGTTGTTTTTGTTTACTCCCAGGCAAAAGCATCATCTATTATTTGTCCGGAAAAGAAATCTTGAGTTATGAAAACTTGCAAGACAAATTGCCCTAATTTGCCATGATTACTTACTCAGATTCACTGTCTTCATCTTTCTTCTCCTTGGAGTACTTCAATTACTGCAATTTCAATTAGTATGAGTTTCTCGGGCTAGTTTTCTCAGTATCCACGTAGTATTTTCAGCTTGCTTGATTGGTCCACATGCAATAAAACGTCCTCCAAATCTCTTAGTTATACGTGGTAAATGTAATATTCCACTTCAGCTCAGTTTTGAAAATAGATAAGATTAGCATGGAAACACCAATTCCACTTCAGCTCAGTTTTGAAAATAGATAAGATTAGCATGGAAACACCAACACTCACTACCACAACTGGAAACGTCAGTAGCTTTGATATACGTTTTTAGGGCTTTCAAATTAGATTTATGCTATGTAATTCAGTCCCTCAACCAATCAGATGAACTACATTTGCTACGTTTTGCTATCTCGTGGCAGAAACTCATACTTGTTGAAATTGCGGTAACGAGATTATATGTCAGAGCTGAGGTGCAATCAAGATTGAAAAGAGAAGAGAACTAATGACCAGTTGAAAGCAATCGTTTGTTTGCTAGACTTGCAGGTATTAATGTAGTCTTTAAAAAATGACCATAAAAACAAAATAGTTTCGCAAATGATGATGTTAAAACATTTTGGTCAGTGTACAGAAAGTTGACCCGAAGCCAGTTCGGAGTCCTCAAGGCCAAATTCATGCAATGGTTAACCCAAGTGGATTTGGTGATCATCTTGTCGGCTCCTAAAACTTGCACCTTGCCTCACTAGGTGGGCCTGAGGGAGTCCATTATCTTGATTATTTGCAGAAGATGTTGTCCATTCCTTTTTAAAAAAGTTACGTCTTCTTTTTTCTGTAATAAAAGACAATGTAGTTTATAATAATATTTCCAAGGCCTATTATTCATTTCAAGTCATGTGACTACTCAGCAGTGAACTAAATTAAACATGCCATTGAAGTAGAAAATATATATGCATTATTTTGTTGGAGTAAAGGTTTTAAAGAAGAAGGATAGTGCTCAATAACTTATCTTGCTCGGAGAGCAATCTCTGGGGTTGAAAGTTTTGGAAGTCAATGACTGTTGCTGACATAGAGATCAATATTATCCACCTGTGGCCTATATCTTGACCGAATAGGATTGCAGGGAATGATCCTTGTAACTTCCCTTTGTAACACAGTGTGAAGGCTGGAAAAATATCAATGCAGCTACCAAAGTGTATGTTCTGCCTCTATATACAGTTCACTTCTGCAGTAATTCACAGGAATACATCAAATCAATCAGTATTTAATAATATATATTTTTCATAAATGTCTTCAAACTGAAACTGGTGCCTAACCCATCATAATTATCTTGAACAATTATATTTGGGAAAGTCTGTGTTTTGTTTGGTATGGCAATAAATCAGTTACATTGTACCAATGACCATCCTTCATGATAGTAAAATAAACTGGTTTGTGTTTTTTTATTTTATTCTTTTTGCTATAATAGACAGTACCCAGAATCTCAATAAACTTTAGAGCAATTAAGCTATGATAAATGAAGCCCTAAACATCTCGTTGAGCCAGTGTTAAGCTTAGGAAATCCCCAAGGACACATTGAGGGGAAGTAGAATTAATCCAAGGCTTTGTCAGTGAACCAGTCTTCATCGATTTTACTGTGGATTGCCGAAATCTGATTTAGCCATTTTAAAATTTTGTGTATTTCGCATTTGAGAGGCTCTGTTTATGTATTACAGATGATTCATATTTGAGGACACTGAGACTGAATGTGAATTTATTTCTAAGACGTATATTCTATGGGGAAGAGTGACATCATTTTTTTCCACATAGAAGACATGTCCTAGAAAAAAAATCATGTTCTGTCTCATTGTCAACAAATATAAAATCATCTGAAACACGCCAGTTTCTTATTCCTTTTTTTTTTCAATTCTAAAATTACTCATTCCGTGTGGTTCATTTTAAAAATTCTGAAACACATCTCACAGAATATTTTGATTTCCCCGGGCCAACACTTGCAAGTACTTGCGTAATGGGATTTTAAATGGCTGGTGTAAAAAGAAACTGAAGTCAAGGATTGTCAGCAGAAATAGCGCAATGGCATGCAATGTTCTTGGATGTCTTGTTGTTGATTGCCTGCTTGAAAAGGCGCTCAATTTTTTTTTGCATCTGTATTTGTTTAACTTCTTGGTCCTCTGGTGTGGGGAAATTTGTGGTGAGTCTTCCACTGATTACAGTTCAGGGTAGCCACAATAGCAGTACCCATGGGCACATTGGGCAGAGGATATAGGATCATTGCCCAAAGTTCCCATGCCATAGCATCCTCCAGGGTTGGTTATCGACGGATACAATGATGATCAGGGGCGGACTGGCGGCATATCGAGCTCCGTGGCAATATAAGTGACAGAGAGAAGTCTTTCTCAGCCGCAATTAATTGATTTTCTTGATCTCCGTACTACCTGCTCCACCTAGCCAAACTTTCTGTTTCCATGCAACCACAGAATGACTTAAAAATGTCCAAATGTTCCAAAATTGTGAGAACCCATTCCAAAACTGCTGAATTTTATCCTGTTAAAAATTCATTGTTCTAGATTGAAAATAATTGTCCATATAAAAAAAAACTGCAAACTTTCTGAACGCCCCTCGTATGATCTATTAAAACATCAATATCCTTGAAACATGCTGTGTGCTCCAACTGATGGCTCAAATACCCCAAGTCGTCTCGTAATGAAATTTTGCCAGACAAATAGCCTGTGGTTTGGCAAGATTACTCACTAAGATTCATTCTCATTGTCTTTCTGCTACTTGAGGTACTTCGATGAATCTCATTCCTTATCAGATCTTATGTGAAATCAAGACTAAAGAGACAAGAAGAATTGTCGCTAGGCCTCATTGGAAGTAAGTGTTTGTTTCAGTTGTTGTGCTGTGAAGCAAGAACGTCCTATGGCATAACAACAATGAGATACACAATTTGTAGTATAAAACAAATTAGACCAAAATCAACTAGTTGAAGAATAGTGTGATACATTTATGAAAATGGTAATTAAGGTCCAGCAAATGCAATTGCATGTGATTATAAATTCCAAACATATTTTAGTGGGCGCCGCGGCGGCCACATATCAGACGATTTCGTCCTGTTTTGACTGAAACAACGGACCTCCAAACCAGACATCAAACATTTACCTACCCGAAGCCTATTTCAACGTGAATTCGTGGTCATCATGTAGATTATATTCCCAACGAACACTGACATAATCATTCCCATGCATTAAAGTTGGTGTAAGAGCTCAGGGATTTTTCAAAATCATACGGGAATCCATAATTCAGCCCTGCATTTCGACATTGAAGCAAAAAATCAATCGCCCAACGACTACGTTGGCCTACGTAATGCCGAAAACATCCGCTAGGTGGCTTTTTTCTCAGCAAAGATTTTCCACCAGGGAATCTCTAAGTCTAAGGCCCCTACGGGGATCTGTTGTGTGTGGAGGCCCTCACAGGGTTTTCAAGAATTAGAACCTAAAATAGAGAGGCGGGACAGAGCATGGGAACGAACTCAATGAATGAATGAAGGAAGGAATGAAGGAAGATATGAAGGAATGAAGGACAGAATGAATGAAGGAATTAAGGAAGGTATTTTAAAGGAATTAAGGAAAGAAATTAAGGAATGCGTGCAGGAATATGAATACAGGTTTTTAAGAATTAAAGCCTCAACATATACAGCTAATTTTCCAGTTCCATGACAATGTAAAAACGCCTACTGGTCATTACAAAAACGGCAACTGCACTCTACAAAAACGTCTATTTCTGCAATGACCAAAACGCCTACATTTGTGCATGGTTTTTTCCAATGACAATAAACAATTTTAAAAATCAAGTGTTGTTCTGTCATAATTTCAATTCGAAAAAAGCTTCTTTGTACCTACAGAATCACAGGGGTTGAAAGTGTGATCCAACTGCTAGTTAAAAGTGTGATCCAACTGCTAATTGCCATCATGACACATGTATGGCACACAGAGCAATGTAAATGATAATTGCTATAAATTTATTTCTTCAAAGACTGTCTGATGTAGAAGCTATAATTGGTTTTTCACCTACTAAAGAACTGCTTAAACCTCACAGTTGTTCCTTCATACAGTAGGCTTTTTGGTATAGGCTTGTAGGCGTTTTGGTATAGAATTGTAGGCGTTTTTGACATCTATTAGTAGGCGTTTTTGCGTTGCCGTTCTTGGATTGTCAGAAATCACAGTGGGCGTTCTTGTCTGTAGGCGTTTTGACTGCTAATCCTCATGGCAGGATACACCCTCAACCCCCTGGGGTTACCACTGTTTTATCACGGGGTAACTGAGGGGTGCCGAGTTTAGTTGAGGGAGCCGAGTTTACTTGAGGGGAGCCGAGTCTACTCGAGGGAAGTGAGTTTAGTTGAGGAAAGTTGAGTTTATTTGAGTTTAGTTGAGGTTACTTGAGTTTAGTTGAGTTAAGTTGAGTAGTTGAGGGAAGCTGAGGGTAGTTGAGGGTGGCGGAAGGAAAAAGGGGTAATTAAGTTGAGGGTAAAAGAGGTTAGGCCTAAGTTGACGGTGCTGAGTTTATGAGAGGGTTTGGGGGGTGTATCCTGTCATGAGGCATAAGAATTAGAACCTAGAATAAAGCGGTGACACAGAGGGATGGGAATGAACTCAATTAAGGAAGGAATGCGGGAATACATTTGTGTGAATGCCGGAATATGAATGCTATGAATGTAGGAATATGTAGGCCTATGCAGGAATATGAATGCAGGAATATGAATGCAGGAATATGATATGAGTGCAGGAATGAATGCAGGAAAAATGTGAAAGGATGAAAGAAAGTTCTGAATGAAGGTATAGGCTATAGCTATAGAATATTTACTCGAGCGCTCTTCCTTCAACTTACTTTGGTCGATATTGTTTATAGAAATTTTATCAGAATGCATTTGTGAATTGCAAAAAAAAAAAAATACACTCTTAGGCATTTTGTGAAAAATTGTCGACAACTTGGAAGTCATCCTGTTTCTTTTATTCCTTCCAAACTTTGCATTATAATTGCATATACAGTCTCAGAATAATTTTAACTAGGCAGCATCAACATTTGGTCGCCTAACATGCTAAATAAAATATTTTATTACAAAATCACGGACTTCTTCTTCTTCCTGCTGGTGGATCCGGCCCTTTGTTGGAACCTCCCCAAATTGAGCTAATCGTTCCAGTTGTTTAATTTAATGTCTTATGTTTACCATGCTGTTTAAAAGTCCTGCTTGAAAGTAATTGGCTTTTCAAACTGTTCAATGCCCTTAACGAAATTATTGGGCCTTTGAAACTCTAATAAACAGATAAATTAACTAATAAATAAATAGCTGGGTTGTTTTATCTACCTATATAAATGTAGCCTCAGGCAGTGATAAATACATGATTAAATTGATAAATAAATAGAAAATAGATAGGCATATTATACAGTTATCGCACAGCACCGAGTGCAATATCAGTTTTTATGGCACCGAGGTGACTAATATTGCACGAGGGCGCAGCCCGAGTGCAATATTAGTCACCGAGGTGCCATAATTATAGGTTATCCCATGGCTTGGACAGTATTTTCCTGATATTGTCACCAGAGACTCAGTATTTTCCCCGAGACCCGAAGGGTCGAGGGAAATTACTGGTCGAGGGTGACAATATCAGGGAAATACTGCCCAAGCCATAGGATAATCTTTTTATCCCATGTCATATCTTCCCCCTAAATGCCATATTTTCCCTCTAAATGCCATATTTTCCCTCTAAATGTCGAATTTTCCCTCTAAATTTAATGTCATATTTTCCCTCTAAATTCCATATTTTCCCTCTAAATATCATATCCTCCCTCATTTTGCCATATCCTCCCTCATTTTGCCATATCCTCCCTCATTTTGCCATATCCTCCCTCATTTTGCCATATCGTCCCTCATTTTGCCATATCCTCCCTCATTTTGCCATATCCTCCCTCATTTTGCCATATCTTCCCTCATTTTGTCATATTTTCCCTCATATCCTCCCTGATTTGTTTATATTTCCCAGGGAAAAACACCAGTATCAGGGAAAAAAGTGACCTTGACATGGGATAAAAACTGATATTGCACGAGGTGATGTGCAATAACTGTTATATCATATGGGTTTTTGTGGTAAAAGCAAAGAAAAGGGCTGGAATTCCTTGTCCAAAATCGTTTTGTGTTTCTTTTGACTCACCTGTTTAAAATGTATTGCGTCAAAAGTCAATGACTATTTCACTCACAAAATTTTTGTTTACACTATTGGAATCCAAAAATGATATACTTGATCATGGATTTTTTTCAGATTTTTTTCTTAAACTTTATAGCAGACTTTCGACCTTTAAACACAACAAAGTCACTGAAAAATCGGCAAAAAAGTCGTTTTTCGGCCACTTAATGCTCTATTCTGAAGCAACAAATAATATAACCAGCACAAAAAGTTGATATCCATGTAGCCCTTTAACAGGCGCATCTTTTGCCGTCAAAGCCATGTTCCTATCTGCCTCCGTTGCCGCGCAATAAATGTTTTAGTAAAATTGAAAAACACAAAGTTCTTGTCAGCTTGTGGATACAGCAGCATCAAAATATGGTGCTTCCTCTCAGGTCCGTCTAGTCTTTCACATGTTAAAATGAGCGTGCAATAACATGCGTGCAATATCGTAGAATATTGCACGGCTGTCGGCCAATGGCAAAAGAGAGAGCAGAGAAGGCGAAGCAAGAAAAAGAATTAGAAGAAAGAAATTTAGCCATTTCAGCTAGCAAAGATAATGACTTCAGACCTCAATTCATGAGGGGTCAAGAAAACGCAAATGGACATAGTGACAAAAACAGTGACAGAGAACGTAGAGGAAGTGGTAGCGATAGAGGGCAGTCCAGAAATCAAGGAAGTGGGGGCAATAGGGGGCAGTCAAGAGATCATAGAGTCGGAGATAGAGAAAGACCTGGTCGATGAAGTATTGCAGACTCTAATTGGGAAAGAAACAGAGATAGAAGAGGTGGAAAACGTGACAGATGTGACAGCCGAAGACAATAAGGAAAAGAAAAATGACACCAGTCCTCCAGAATCAGTTATAGAGGAGTCATACCAAAAGTTTTGTAGTAACGTTGATGAAGGCATAGCCCATCATACAACATCTACTCCGACTGACAAATCAAAAGGTGTTAAGAACAAACGAGAGGACACTCCTCCTAGTCTAACTACTGAGAGCCTAGACTCAGCCAAAAGAAAGAGTACAAAAATGGCGAAATACAATAAGGAGGAGGGTGAATGGAAAACCCCTCATCCACCGCCAATGGTGACCTCAGCAGACAAACTAGAAAAGAAAGTAGCTGATTCAGGTGAAGGACAACACAAAAAAGAACAGAAATCAAATACCAGTAGAAGGGATAGAAGTAGAAGTGTGAGTAGGAGTAGAAGGAGAGAAAAGGTAGATGGAAAGGAAGAGAAGGGAATAGCAGGGGGGAAAATTGAGGAAAAGGAAAGAAGTAAGATGGTAGAGAGTCAAAAAAGTCAGGAAAGACAAAAGAGGGAAGATGGAGAGGTCTCAGTGGAAGACCTAAAGAAAAACTTTGAGAAATAAGAGTAATGACAGACTGTTGGTGACCAAGAAAAATACCAGTTTTGACTGGACGCTTTGAAATACCCACTAGATGTAGTAAGATCTATAATGGGAGACATGTAATGATGAGGGATTTGGGAACCAAGCTAGGGTGCCGGTAGTAAAACCCACCCGATGCTAATGGTGACTAATCGCGATGCCAACTCTATAATGACTGAAAAAAAAAAAAAAACCCTGAAATTACAAACAATCTCTCTTGCACTTGAAATGTTTGTTTTTTTTAAAGAGGATAACGAATTATTATTTTATTATATTTTTTCGATATAATTGACCCTCAAAATAAAAAGAGAAAAAGACTGTGTTCGTAATTTACCCTGATCCTTCCCTTTACCTGAAACGAGGTGCTATGTGCAAAAATGTAACAATTACAAAAATGACGTCTAAAGCCTGTGACTATCATTTAAGCCTTTATACCTACATAGTTGGTTGCCTCTTGATTTCTTTTTTCCTTAAAGGAAACTCTAATGGATTACGGTAGTAAAACCAATCCTATAAAAAGGGAGATGTGGCTACGGTATTAAAACCAGCCATGAAAATAGAAATAATGCTAAAATTGAAGATCTAAGAAAATGTCCTTCGAAATAATATCCCTAAATTGTAGAGGTGGGATAAATGCCAAACGTAAGTTGGAAAAGGTGATACTCTACCTAAAGGAAAGAGCTTGGGATATTGCCATGCTGCAAGAAACATCAAAGATACACGAAAAAACGTGGAAGAAATTAAGAGAAAGCTTAGAAATTCAAGGTTACCAACATGAAGGGACAGAGACCACTGCAGGGAAGGGAGTGGCTATACTAGTGAAGACGGTTCATAAAGACAATTTAGGTAAAATAGAATTGCATGAAAATAAGAGATTGATTCAGGTCGACATAAAAATGAATGGCCAGACATATTCTCTGATAAATGCCTATATAAGTCCCCAGGGAAAGGAGAAAAGCAGCAATCTGAAAAGCTTAGACAATCACATAAAAGGTATCACAAATGAAATCATCATAGGAGGAGACTTTAACAGTATCACGAAGAAGTCAGAGAGGTCGGGACTGACAGAATGTAAGGGTGTAGATGCCCTCCCGAGCAGCAACGTAAATCAAACCTTTCCCTACGTAATTATTTTGGTTAGAATCAAACGTTGGGCCAAACAACGTATGACAAAGGTAGGGCAAAGGTAATTTCCAAACGTTGCACTCAGATGGAAAACCAAACGTAAGTTGCAACCTTAGTATGAGGTTGGCAGATAGTTTGTTTTATAGTTTGGCTGAACGTTCGAGTCACACGTAAGTCATACCTTTGGTTGAGAGGTTGGAAGAATGTTTGGTTGTAACGTTTGGCTAAACGTGTCAGTCACACGTAAGTCATACTTTTGGTTGAGAGGTTTGAAGAACGTTTGACTAGGGCAAGTTGACCTAACTTCAGCCTACTTTGGTTTTTGATCGCTTGTCATTGGCTGGCTATTCATAGGAATAACCTGTAGCTGTGGACCTTACCCCAGCCTTCACTCCTCTTTACGACTATATTGTAAAAATACAACCACATGCTTTATAAGGCAGTGCAAATGTGTTCAAAAGGCAATAGTGGGAAATGTACCTAACTTCAGCCGTGTTGTACCTAACTTCAGCCTAGGGTGTACCTAACTTCAGCCCCGCACCTAACTCCAACCAATTGATCCTATTCTGTCATATAAAACAGCAGAATGATTAAATTTGGCCTTAATTACTTATCTGTATATAAAACATGACAGTCTGAAAAAAAATCAATGCTCCAAAAATTTATTTAAAAAAAGCTGGGAAAGATGTCATCGTTTTCACGGAAAGAGGATAAAAATGTATTTTAAACTCCAGTTTAGGCAACTGGTCTATTCCAGTATGCCAGATGTAAAAATGCTTTAAAAATTAAATTATTAGATAGATAGATATTCAGGGATGAATAAACAAACTTCTCATGTGAGATGCATTGGCTGGAATTTGGGAAACCTGGGGGTTGAAGTTAGGTCATATGGGGGCTGAAGTTAGGACCATAGGGGCTGAAGTTAAGTAAGAGTGACATGTCTTATAAATCACCTAATTCATTGAATGATCAAGTAGAAAATATTGAAAAAAACCTTGATTTATGGAAGATTACTAATTTTTCCCTGTGATGAAACTTTTTTTGGGCTGCTCCTGCTTTGGTGAATTGGTACAGCCAACTGACAGATTTAACATTTTATCAAACTTTTTTTCGTTTCGCGTTGTATTCGCGTCGCAAAACAAGAAAAATGCGGTCCGCCAAAAAAACATGTAAAATTCCTGATTCATTGTTATGATGGTCATAAATTTTTGATAATTTATTCTAAACACATTGACAATAACTTTAAACCCAAATACTGGCACCTTGGCCTCATCAAAATTTAATTACAAGGAGTTTTCTGTAGGGGGGCTGAAGTTGGGTGAGGGGCTGAAGTTAGGTCAACTTGCCCTATAACGTATGACCATACCTTTGATTCATAGGTTTGTCTAACATTCATTTGAGAGGTTTTTGAAACCTTAGACTATTACGTAAGTCATACCTTTGGTTGAGAGGTTTGAAGAATGTTTGACTATTACGTATGACCATACCTTTTATTCATAGGTTTGTCGAACATTCATTTGAGAGGTTTTTACAACCTTAGACTATTACGTATGACCATACCTTTGATTCATAGGTTTATCAAAGGTATGGTCGCACATTTGGCAATACGTAAGTTCCAAGGTTTCTCAAACGTTTTTTTGATATGTATGGACAACGTTTGAAAGTAATGTTCAGGGCAAACGTCTGATCATACGTATATGCCAAAGGTTTGTTGAAGGTTTGCACAAAGTTGCAGAACCTGGGATCTTGAGTCTCAGAGAGCCTTGTAGCGCCATCTACTCCATACCTATTCCAAGCTATCACGTAACTTTGAGCGTATAAAACCTCCAACAGGATGCTTGCTGGTGATAATTGGATGAAGCCATAAAGAAATAATAGCAACACCAGTCACAAAAATTACCAAATAAATATCTCTCAAAATATGAAAGAACAAATAGGCCAAAAAAAATTCTGAAGTACTGCTCAACCACAAACGAGCAAGAGAGAATCAGTTAAGACCGGAGTTTAACTGAGCCTACTTGCATCGGAATGCCACCTATCCAGCAGGCCAATTTGGATTGGGATTTTTCCAACTCTTCAGAGTTGCAGCATTAATCCCTTACAAGGTAAGTGAATATTCTTATTCATTTTAGTCCTTAAATGGACTGCAGACTGCTTGGTAAAACAAGGAAGAAAAGTCTGCTAATTTTGGAGCCACCTTCAGTGCCTGCTGCTTGGCTCTGCTCTCTCTATCTCTCTGTTTTTCTCTTCTCTTCACTGTTTTAATTTATGTTTTCTCTTTGCAGATCTCCAACAATCAATTGACCAACCACCCATCACCTCAAAAAAGAATATATATTATTGAAATCTCCCCCGCCCCCTCCCTAAAAAAAAATTCCTGCAGTAAAATCATATGAGAGCATTCTTCATTCATAATGAGGGCCAATATTCAAGGGCTTTATTTAATACATTTTTTTTTCCGAGGGGGCAGGGCAGGCCGGGTGGCTGGGTCCGCCTGATGCGATGCGCCAGTCCCCCGGGCCATCCGAGCGCTCCGCCCCTGGCCGGCGCCCCCCTGCTTGCTGTTTGACAATGACAGATTCATGTACATCTCCAACACGAGTAATCGGTCCAGAACACCAGAATTCCATCGTAACAATTAAATATCAGTCTTTCCAAGATGTTATTCCTGAAATCCATCCTCAAACAAGTCATTTAGGCCGTATTTCACAAGATATTGTCCGTGGAAATCACAATGACAAGCGCTGGCACTGAATCCACATGTTCCAAATCGCCGACTAGACCGGGTGATTCTGAAGCACACACAACGTCCACAGCCATCAGAAGGAGTCATGTAACACATATACATCCTAGAATCAATCGGCCATGGTTAAATAAATAGTTACGGTCGTATAAATGGTGTTCTAGACCGATATAAATTGAATCCACACAAGAGCGCGGCCATTGCTGGCTTCTTGTCGGTTGTTTGCGCATGCGCGCGCTGGGCTGGCCTGCCACGCCTGACGCCCCAGAGGCGTATAACGACCATTGCTTCAACGTAGGGGGTACGTAGTCAATGGAGGTTGGAGAAATACGAATTATTTACGATATATACGTACGTAGTTACCTCGTAACCAGCTGTCGACAAAATACGTAGATTTGAAACGTTGGGTCCAATGTGAATGGGAGGTTTAATGCTTCCTTAGACCAACGTTCCTCAAAGGAAGTTGTCCACAAGGGTGATGACTTTATAAATTTGATAACGGAAAACTACCTTACTGACCTAACAGAATTCTTTGACTACAATAGACCAACATATATTGGACAACAAAATAGTGCAGTATTAGACAGATTCCTCACATCAAGTCCAGAAAAAGTTAAAGATTATGAGATTGAAATTTGCCCATTTAGTGACCACATGCTCTTAAAAATATCCTTGTTTGAAAAAAGTGAAAGGGAGAAAAACAAAAATGACAAAGGTTACTGGAAATTGAACACATCACTATTAGAAGATACACTAACCAAAAGAAGAGTTGAACACTTATGGGATGAATGGAGGTTATTTAAGGATAGCTTCGAATCTATAGGGGAATGGTGGGATAAAGGGAAATGCAAAGTAAGAAAACTATTGATAGAAATAGGAAAGGAAAAATCTAAGCAAAGAAAAAATAAAGAAAAGACTCTAAATAGCTGGATTTTAATGGAAATAGACAGCAAACATCCAGACTTTGAACTGATTAACGAAAAAAGAAAACAGTTAAATGAATTACTAGAATATAAAGTGGAGGGAGCCAAGATAAGAGGTAAACAATTACTGCTTCCGATGGAGGAAAAAGGGTCAAAGAATTTCTTCAATCTTGAGGTGACCAACTATAAAAAAACCAGGCTAGATGCAATTATTCATGATGATAAAGAAATAACTGCGAAGGAAGATATTGTATCCCAAGTACACAAATTTTACTTGAACCTTTATACATCTGAAGGGGTAGATAATAATAATATCAAAGAACTACTAACTAACCTGAAAGAGAGCAATGTATCAGATGAGGAAAAGGATGAGTTAAATAAATTTATAGATAAGTCAGAAGTGCTAAAATCATTGAAAAATATGAAAAATGGAAAGAGCCCAGGCAGTGATGGCCTACCTAAAGAATTTTACTTAATATTTTGGGAAACATTAGGAGATGACTTATTAGAAGTGATAAACAATAGCTACATTAAAAAGGAAATGCCAAAATCACAAAGGGAAGCCATTATTAAACTACTATATAAGAAAGGTGACAAAAGGCTTTTGAAAAACTGGCGTCCAATTAGTCTCTTGAATGTTGATTATAAACTTTTGAGTGCCACTATAGCAAACCGATTATCCAAAATAATACATAAAGTGGTAGGGGAAACACAAGGATGTGCAGTAAAAGGAAGAATGATTTTTGAAAACTTGCGATTGATAGAAGATCTCATAGAAAGAGACGAGCTAAGTACCAGACCAACATGGACAGGGGGTATAATACGAGCAATAGATCTAGAAAAAGCTTTTGACAGGATTGAGCCAGAATATATTCAGAGAGTATTAGAAAAATTAAACTTGGGAAAGAACTTTCAAAACTGGATTAAGCTATTGTATACTAACATAACAACGAGAGTTCAGACAGCCTATGGGATGACCAACAAAATAAATGTAACAAGATCAGTGAGACAAGGATGCCCCCTAAGCATGTTAATTTTTGTACTGGCAGCAGAGCCCTTCATAGCCACAATAAAAAAAGACACAAGAATAAAAGGCATACATTTAAATGGTTCATACTCAATCAAGGTGTGCGCATATGCAGATGACACAACCCTGTTTCTTGGAAATGAGGAAGAAGGGAAAGCTAGTGAAGAAATATTAGAGAAATTTTGTCGAGCTTCAGGTGCAAAATGTAACAAAGAAAAAACAAAACAATTGTATTTTGGGAATTTAAGAAAAGAAAAACATATAATGGAACAAGAACCAATTGAGATATTAGGAGTATTATTTCACCATCTGAAGAAAAGAAGAGTACATGAGAATTGGGGACGAATAGTCGCTAGGCTAAAGGGAAGTCTTGCAAGATGGAGAAATAGAAAAGTAACAATAATGGGAAAGGCAACAGTCATTAATGCATGTGTGATTTCAAATGTATTATACACCAACAGAATCATCCCTCCAGAGGAAAAGCATATACGGCTAATTGAAAAAGAAATAAATAAGTATCTCTATGATAACAGACCAATAGGTTACTCAAACGCACATATCTTTAGAACAACAAAAGAGGGAGGTTTCAATATACCAGATATAAGAGCTAAAATAATAGGTCAACAATACATGTGGCTACATTATTACTTCAGTGGATCTTCTCATCCGTACAAGATACTTTTCAGTCAGCTGAGCAGAGTAGGACAATCTCATGTACACAAACAACAAGTTGTAAGTCCTTTGATCAAGGGCTCAATATCTACTTACAGCATGTTGACAAAAAGACTATGTAATAAAAACTTAGACTGGACAAAAGTGACTTTTAAAGAACTATATCAAATAGAGGTTAAGAAAAGAGTTGGAAAATTTGAATATGAGAAAATATTGGCAGGATTAAACTGGGAAGAGATATGGGGTAAATGGAGTGAAAGAGTATTTTCAAATAAACTACGAGTAGGAATGCATCAAGTAATATCAAACCAATTTAACACAATAAAATACAGTAATGTCAATGGAAGCTGTAAATTATGTGGGATGGGATACATTCAATCGAGAGATCATACCTTTATAAACTGCCCAGGCATACAAGGCCTTAGAAAATATGTAGCAGCAAAATATGGGACAGGGTTGAAATCAGAAAAACTATTTTATGAAGGATACAAAGATTACGACTATATATATGCCCTTGCATATGTAAACACAATCATAAAAATCTCAAGAAGTGACAGATACAATTATAGACAGCCTGGAAATAGCGTAATGATTGAAAAATTTAATTACATTATAAGTAAAATGGCATATGAAAGAAAAAAAAAAATAGCAATGGGGATAAAATTTGGACGGATAAACTGGAAACGACCGGACTGATTGAACAACTTCTCCTTTGCACTTCATAAAATCGCAAAAATCTCTTCTCCTCATATAACAATAATAACAATAAGATTTAAGGTGACCAGAAAAGACGAAAAACCCTAGACAGCCACTAATAAACATTTTATTAACAAATGATGGATTGTGATGTAAGACTGGAAGGCTATAACTCTCAATATATTAATAATATATTGAGGCTTGATACTGCAACATAGTCTGGCAACTACGGTAGTAAAACCAGTTGTAAAACAGCAACTACGGTAGTAAAACCAGTTGTAAAACAGCTTTGCGTATTAACTAAGCAACTTCGGTAGTAAAGCCAGTTGCAAAAGTAGGTTGAGTAATTGTCCGGCAACTCCGGTAGTAAAACCAGTTGCACAAGACAATCATAGCGACCGACACAAATCATCACACTACATTATAAAATTTAATTCGCCAGCACGTTCCACTGAATGAATGCACAGCTGTCTAGGGGGCAATGATGAAACTAAACAGGATGTAGGGCAAACAAACTCAGTGCAGTTTTGAGAGAGAGAGGAGCCAATGATGCCTGAAATATGGCAGAAATGGTCGACTTCTCAATGATCTTGCCCAATGCTATGGACACTAATAATATGTAACAGATACAATTACTAGAAACATCCTGAAAAGCTTCTGAGCAAAAAAAAAAAAAAAAAAAAAAAAAAAAGGGAAGCGAGTATTTCCGCTAGCCATATGATATAGATACATATATATGGATAGATAAATAGATAGATTGATATACAGATAGATGTCTATAGATAGGTAGATAGACAGGGTGGCATTTCCAATCCATCAGTTAAAAAAAGTACAGGCGCTGCTTAAAGCGCTTGCACGTTATTTTTTAATAGTGGATTACTAGCTCTTGGCCAAAAGTTTGCTGGCTCTGGCCCAAAAGTGTTTTAAAACTTAAGGAACATCAATTATTATATATATAGTATAATCTTATTATATCACTATAAAACTCCATCAAAATATGGTATTTTCATAATTTGTATGTAATTAATATTTCGTAATACCTTATGAGGTCTAAAGGAAGTTTTTTTTTCTGAACAAAAAACAAGAACAACAACATAGGCCTAATATTATAGGTTTCTGTAAACTTTCTAAAAACGATCTCTTTTTATTATCCATTTAGCTCTGCAGCTGTCCTGTAGCTCGTCTTTCTTTTTGACCTACGCCCAATCCTTTTTAGAAAGGAATACTTGTTCTGTCACACATGTCAGAATAAGACTGGATATATTTGAACTTCAGAAACACTTGGAAATGGTTCACAATACTCACACATCTCACCCATGGCAGCACCCACAAGCCCTGCCTCCTGACAAGCTGCAGTTGCATGCGGAGAAGAACTATCAGTTCAGTAGCACAAAAACAGTTGTCAGAACCAGGAACGTGGTTGGCATCTGTTCCTTATATAGTTCAGGCAGTCGACTAATAAGGTTTCAATCAAACAAGATGACGAAAACCTAAAAGTTACCTCCATGTAGACTTTTCAGTCTGAATTGGGTATTTCGTCATTTTTTATCCTACAGAGGAATCCTGTAATTTCGTTCTTTGAAATTTCCTGCTTTACAATGATCCTCTTAGGTGGCAAACACTATTTTGCGACTATAAACTTTGAGCATCGATATATTAATATAAATGTGATTGGTCCTGTTTCTTCTTGCCTGGTATTCCTGGAATAGATAAGGAGGGTCAGTTCCTTTTAATGTTTTGAAAATAGGAGTTTTGAATGCTTTCTAAGTAATGAATTGACACAGGGTCAACCTAAATTCGAACCCTAAACCCTATCCATAAACTTAACCCTAATTGTGACCCTAATTTTAAACCTTGATCTGTTTTTGTAAGTGATATAGTGACCCTGTTTTTTAGAATTAAATTTTATGTCAAGGACATCCTTAGAAAATTATGTTTTATATTTGACATTTCATGCACATCTCGGAATTTGTTCTAGCAGCTGTTGCATCTATACAGAAGATATTATCTGGACTTTGGAATATAAGATATGTGTTCACCTGGAAATATATTCCATCAGATGTGTCTAGCTTGTTCCATTTCTCTACAGTGTGTGCTGCTGACAGAAACCAATTACTCCAGTTCGTTTCACTGATTACCTGTCATTCGCATCTGCAAGGGAATGCCAGATATTGAGATCCTCAACTGTCAACCAATCACAGAATAATGTCTTAGATCCACTTAGATATTAAAAAGAAAAAGTATCCCACAAGAGGAAAGTATATTAAAATGACAAAAAGGACTTTATTGGAAATTTAATGAGACTCATCTGTTTTTTTTGTATGCAGTCATCAAATATGGCATCTATGAAAGACAATCAAATTTTAGTGTTGTTTGTTTTTGCTTCGCTCATTTGATCAAAAAGTTCAAAGATGATGTCTCATGAAACTGACAATAAAAGCATCAGAGCTTTTTTCAGGATTCTCCACGCAATTTCATAGCGTCATGATCTGCAACATTTATAGATCAGCAGCTGTAGATGTACATCCAATTACAACATAGGCATATCAGAGCAGGGGCAGGGGGGGGGGGGGTCATCGCCCCCCACCAACCTCTGGGAAACGGCTCAAATTTGGGCAATGAGGCTTAAAATTCGAGCAGACGATCAAATGAATATTACTAAAAATCCGGATTTTCCTGGCATTTTCTTTGGACCTGGTACAAAATTTGTATCGTAATATTCTAGCAAATGTCGCTCGCACCCTCAAAAATCCCCCCCTGCCGCATGCCTAAGAATTACAATGCATTTATATGATGATTTCCTTGCCAAAAAGATTTTGAGCTATTGAGCTGGCGGCCAATTTAGGAGTTTCGCTGATTGCCACAAAGAAAGAGTCTTGGCATTTTTTTTTAAATCAAAGAGCAGAAAGATGACCTTAGCAGAAGAATATATAGTAAAGATAGTGAAGAGTTGCCAATTTGGCAATGAATGGGAGACCAAAATTAATCTCTTGCTATGTAAAAAATGCGCGGAAAAGCATTATTAGTTCTGCTAAAGATATGTTATTAATTGTATTGTATAATATCAAATCAAATGGCAATGGAAGGTTAGATGCGATTTGTTGTACAAATAAAAAGCAAACGTTTCTGTGCACTTGCAACCAAATCTTACGGTCAGGTTGGCAATGAAGAACATTTAAAGAGAACAACGACTCACTATGCGAAGCCACCTATGGCTTATCTTTGGAATAATTCACAGTATAGCATCTTGAGAGTATACATAATATCCTCATAGTGCGTGCAAATGACTGCATAAGTTATTTGTTATTTTTGCTCTTTTGTATTATTCGATTATGGCAGAACGAAAAATGTGACCATAGGAAAATTCAACATTGTCGCCACGATATGCAACAGTAAAATAAAAGTCTACGGGAACACACATTATATCAGCAGCTACCATGTTTTTGTAAGGCTGCAACAGATAAGGTTGGCAAAGCCTCTCAGTTACGCATAAATATATATGTACTATGTGGTGTGGGGAAGCCCGAAGAATACACATAAGAGAAAACATATTTCTTCGAAGAGTGTATTTTATGGTAATTTTTATATGTTTAAGCAGCTGAGCACAACAAGACTGCAGTAGATGTGTGTGTGTGTGTGTGTGTTTGTGTTTTACGTCTCTGCAGCACCTTATTGGGACTGCAGTAGATAGTCAAGTCATAAGCCATTCATAAGGCATGTTATAAATTCAACACTAAATTATCACTATCAGTTGCAGATCCATCTGCTTTGATGGCATCAAACTTGGTTAAAGGGTTGCGGCACAGTTTTCAATCATTTAGTGTTTTTCCTTATTGAATGACTTCTTGTGTAATATAGACCAGTCCTGTACCTGCATTGCTCCAGACAAAACTCTTCCCCTTGGACTCTCGCATCGCAATGGCTGCAAAGATGTGCCAGAAACATAAGAAAACAGATCACGTTCTTGTCTTTGTTTTGTGAGCCTTCAGAATGAGGATGGTGGCAGGCCATATTTACAATGCGATCAGCTGGTTTCCTGGCAAATAAACACACTTTGCTCAATACAAACCGGTGCAAATTTTGTGACCTCAGCTGGTTCAAAGATCTGGGTAGATTCAAATTGTATTCCTTGATATAAACTTATAAATTAACAGACCAAATCATAGTAAAATCATAGTAATATGCATTTACAAGTCTTAGTTATATTATGCATTTGCAGGTTTAAGTTTCTGAGCAACAACCCTTTAATCAAGTGTGATGCCTATAATGATGTGGTCATTGTTACTAAAATTTACTTTTTTTAAAAACAAGGTAATTTGTAAATGTTTTCCATTGTATAAGAGTCTTATATATCAAGCTTTGCTATGTAAGAACTTTTGCACAGATGTATCTATATATACAGTGGTCCCTGCGTTATAAGACCACGCTCCTGCGGCCATGAAGCAGTCTGTCGTGGGGGTGCAGTCTCTCGTCGGGATGCAAAATGCACTAAAAATACAACTTAGTGCGGAAGGAAAGCGGTCACATAAGACAAGTTGGTCTTACAACAGGCCTGGGGTCTTACAACGCAGGCACCACTGTAGTAATATATGTTTGTCTCCTGAAGTGATACTAGTTATTTTCAGTTCACTAGAGCTCTTTGCAGATTGGCGGTCCACAAGAAAAAATACATTTATTATTTTCAAATGGCAAATTGGCATTGCCACATCATTGACAGTTTTCTGTTGGTCTCCTAATCTTCTTATTTGATGTACCTTAAGCAATTTAAGTTTGTTTACTGTCACCCATGCTGCTAGATATAATATACAATGAATAAACTGATTAACCACAACTGAAACAAAACATTTTTAAGCCAGTGACATCACACAACCAAGTTGAAAGTTAATTTTGAAACTGTTTGGAGCGCTAATCTGCAAACAGCTCTAATGAAGTTCTGTATCATAATCAGATGCGCTTGGCTGGGCACTGCACACAAACTCTTATTCCTATTATCGATTCATTATAAAAATGGAACTATGTGAATGTTTTGACAGTGATTCAGATAAATTCTTAGCTGGTTTTACTTAGAGTGCAAACAGTTGTATCTTACATTATTTTTCAATATAAACAGAAGTTCCAAAATTCCAACTCAATGTCGTTCATGTGTATGTTAATTTGACAGACTTTGTTTTATATCTCTTTTGGCCGAATACTCTTGTGTGCATACATCCAGAACTAACACAGTTTCACTAAAAAATATATATCTAACTATCTGTCTATCTATCCTGTGTTGTCCTTATTGCATGCCAATATGGCCAGAGACTGGACTTTATGCGTAGATTATGTTTTCATCAGTTTTTGAAACCAGCAACACCAGCATCATGACACTGCATTATAACCTTAGAGTCTCGATTTGGCAGTTATGTACACACAGTTGCAACTTTTACATGTCACACTAAAAGCTTTTTCCTGCTCTGGATATACGGACTGACTCCTGCTAATGTTTTCCATTGTATAAAAGTCTTACATATTAAACTTTCCTATGCAAGAGCTTTTTGCACAAATGTGTATAAATACAGCTGTAAGTATATGTATGTCTATGCATTGAATTGAATCCCACGTGCTTGAGCCAGCTGGTCTTGTGAGCTCAGGTTGAAATTGACAATCAAATGCAAATCATCAGTGTGCGAATAGATTTGCATCACCAAGTTACTGATATATAAGTCTTGTTCAGCTTTATTCCAAGACATGCAGTGCAGCTGCATCTTGGAAAGTCACAAGCGCCTGATCCAGCAGTCACATATATATCAATGATGTTTTTGTGGAATTTAAAATCAAGAAGAATGACTCAAAATACTGGTAGAGGAAAAGGCAAGCATGTTGAATAAAATCCAATTATTACACTCGTATACCTCTTATTTATTTGCTTGCATTTGCGGACGCTCCTCTGTCCTTTATTTTTAATTTTCATTGAGGGCCACTTGACAACGAAAATTATATTTTCCTAAAGTGGCCTTCAGTCCCTGTTACTGTGATAATTCAATTTTAATAACAATATAATAATAATATAATACTAATGTACCGGGACAAATAAAGTGATTCTGATTCTGATTCTGATTCTTATATAATTTAACTGTTAATATTATTCTATTCTCATATCAACAGGGTGGCCACTCAACAGCGATGCCTTGGCATCATAGAGTGGTCACCCTGCTCAATTTAGTAAAATAATCTCTTTTGTATGAACGGTAATACTCGCAGATGTAAAGAGCAAATAAATGATTTAAATTGATTTATTATCGTTTTCATAGATATGTGTTTTTCCAGTTTGTACCTCGCTTTATCTCAAAACTGTGATGTCACAGATTTAGTTGTATAACTTTGTATATTACGAGCTCACATTTCAAGATACTGACAAAAAGCATTGACACATGGATTATGGTTAGCTTGTTTAGCCTTAGTACCTGCACTGGTTGATAGATGCTTTAAAGAAATGTATCTGAAGCAAACAAATCTTAAAGGAGAGTTACACTGCTGGCCAAAAGTTTGGAAACAATAAGCTGTTCACCACTGCCTTTATGTTTCACAAAATGGTATCTGGTTGTTCGGATTGTTACTTTATCATATCAAAATAGACCTTAATAAATTTAAAGTGGATTATTAAAGGTAAATTTGTGAAAATAGCATTAAATTTCAAAGGTTACTCTCAAAAATGGGGAAGTGTCAAAGTGAGTAAGCAATGGCCATTGCTATTTCATTGATTTGCCTGACCACTTGTTTGGGGCAATTAGTATTTTGAAAGCAATAAAGGAAAATTAATGCCATTCATGTACACTGTGGAAACTACTCACACAATCTCTCTTCAAATTCTGAGATATTTTTATGATCAGATAGGAATCCATGCTTCCACAGGCAAATTTCTCTAACACTGATCCGATGGCAAGTAAAATTCTGTTTCCGAACTTTTGGCCCGCAGTGTACAATGACTAACAACAAATGTGATTTGAAATTGTTAGGACCAGTGTCTTGTAATAAACAAGAAAACAGGCTTTGATTGGGAAACATTGAAACAGAGACTCTTCTGGCAAGGTGTAACAAACGGCTAAGACAGAAGTTGTTTGTTGTGGTTGTATACAAGCATAACATTGCCTGGCAGTTTTAATTTATTTTGTCATAAACCGTGATGTCAAACTCTGAACTGATATGTCACAGATTGAAGATTAGACCAATCACATTCACAGATACCCTAATGATGTCACAGTTTAACTGCAAAATGAAGTTTTTGCAAAAACACGTAGCTATGAAAACGATAATAAATTGAAATTGAAATGATGAAGTAATCAAATATTGCCATAATTTTATCTGATGATGAAATCGATATATTATAATGTGCAGTTTAATTAGAGAATTATATATTTTTTGAAATGTGCGCGGAAAGAAGAGTATTTGCAGGAGAATTTAGTATTTCACATTCTTTGGACAAAATAATTATCATTTATATATGCAAACGATTGTAATTGTTAATTTTGCCACAACTACTCTGAAATTTTGTTTATTACCTCCAGTAATCTCATTCAATATCAGGTGGATGCAGAGAAGGTCCTGGAATACCCCTGGAGATCTCCTTCAAGAAACGATGGTCGGTAAGCACTCACCCAAGTCTATAATACTTGAGTTGCCAGGCAAACTCTGAAGCACTCTCAAAAATTTCGTGGACCTCTACAAGTGATACTGTTTGTTTGCAGTTCCTGTGTATTTGTCGGCAGTTTCTGTGTATTCATGATGTTCTGTATAAAAGTCGGATGTGCTTACAGAATGACAGGAAACTGCGCTCAATCTCATATTTGTTATCTCTATTTATTAGCAAAATGGAACTATGTGAATGTTTTGCCGGTTATTCAGATAATTTCTTAGCTGGCTCTACTCAGGGTGCAAACAGTTATATCTTACATATTTTTTCAATTTAAATGGATGCCCACTTCTTGGTAATAAGGTTTATATTATCTTATTTTAACTGTTTGAGGTGCATCTTGTCTGCCGTTCCCATACTCACAAGCTCAGGAATTTAAGATACACAGATACGGACTGCAGAAGAATGATTCCCATGATACGTCGCAGGTGCCTTTCCTGGGACTGGCTCTTTTCTTGTGAGATAATCTGCATACACAACCTGATGCCAGGATCCTAGACGATGTTGAGATAAAAAGATATTTGTTTTGCATTTTGGACATTAGCATTTTGTTGAATAATATAGTATTAGGTCAGTCAATGTTGTATGATGTCACAGGAGAAACATTTCAATGAAAATGCTGCTGGGAATACAGACACTTAACAGCTCAAGACACTCTTGCTTGCCACAAATAGTGACATCTTGCAAGACAAATTGTCCTTAATTGTCCCCTCATACTTTGACTTACCACAATTAGGCTTATTCAATGTCAAATCCAATGTGAAAACCCAGGCTGGAAGGGACAAGACAACCAATTGCTAATACAGACCTTGAACCAGGCTTTGCTATCTCATAATTTGACACTATGACTTTGTTATCTACAATCTAGCAAAATTCAATGGACAACTTCAAAGATGTATAGCAGTCAAGCAAATGACTCAATTTCACCAACTGATTGCTTCGGCAATTGATTTATCTTTATCTTCCTCAAGACAAACTTGAGAATCCTCTTGTCTCACATTTTTCTTTTAACTCTTGGTTTTGCCAAGCACTTACACTAAAAAGTAATCGTTATCATTATATCAATTGTATGTCTATTTCCTGATAATTAAAAGTTTCAGAAGGAGGATCATTGCTTCAAATTCACATACCCAATGAAATCCTCAGTTCCAAAATCATAATAGTATGCTTCTTGGTGATTATATTGACATGATTCCCAAAAAAAAAAACAACAAAAAAACATGTGGCAGTAAATCACAGCCGAAACTGATATGATGTTCAAAATCAAAAAAAATATATAGCAAATCTTACCTGAAAGGAACATCTCTCAGAGATCAGTGGTGACCATGCGTCTTTCAAGATTTCCTTAAAAACTTTCTGACCCAATGAAATGATTGTTGACTTTGGTCATGGGTTTTGGCCACTGCGAAATGGAAAATAACCTCTTCTACTGAAAATACCAATGTTGACAAATGAAATATTATACGCTTTTCCTTTTACACAAGTAAACTGATTGGCTGCGATGGACAGAATGCACTAAACCAAGATATCCAAAGAATCCAGAGTTAAGCTTCATGAAGCCTTATAGGAAAGTTGAAGCTTAACTAGGATATGGGGGGATTTAAGCAAAGGTCCTTCAATCACAAAGTTGAGTTAAACTTTAATGATGTTATTGTCAAGGGATATTCTGTTCACTGTGAAGGCAACACTCCAGGGCAGAGCATGATATCTAAGACCTTCATCTGAGAATATGTACCTGATTTCAAAAAAGTAATTGGTAACAAGGAAATGGACACTTGCGAAACTTTTTGTTCTAGTTGTTGCTTTTTACTGAACCTAGAAAGAAGTGTTAGCCAACTGACAATCTGGGACAAGCGATAAGAAACCCTGGGGCATTCAGCTATTGTCCCAGTTTTGGTGCACAGGTCAAAGTTTTCCTTTGCAATGGAAAAGAGTGATGGATGTGACTGGCTCTTTTGTCACTTGTTGAAAGGACAATTCCTTGTGTTGTCACTCTAAGAGACAAACTACATCCTCGAGATTTCAGAGGATTATGAAGGAAATCCTGAAGTTAATGATACAATTTCCGCACAGGAAAACACTGAAGTTTCATTTTCTGATGACATACAATGACCTCCCCATTGGTTCAGATGGAAGAAATTCCTCCTTACTCTATTGCCACAGGTAAGGTTGAATGGTGCTAATTGACCCTGTTGCAATTAACTGAAGTGTTATGTGATGTATGTCAGCAACTGCTGCAGTAGCTTAGGTCTTAGTCTCCAATATGACAACTTTTTCACGTACCAACATTTATACAATTTTAAGACCTTTCTTTTGACACAACTTATCTGACAATGGACTACTGTCTAAATGACACAGGAAAAAACTTTGAAGATAGTCCCATACTATATCTGGCAGTTTATGGATGCAAAGAGCAAAACAGATAATCTAGGAAATTGTAAGACAGATGTTTTATGTATTTGCTTATTTGGCCAAATGGTCAAGGGAGTTGTTTTGGAAGGGTCTATTTCGCTAAAAATGACCAGGAGCTCCATTTGCTCTCAGATATATTCTACTTGCTGGTTTTACTTATGCAAATGGTAGAATAGCTACAGCAGTTATTGTATCAATTATCTTTTTTTTTTTGTCATTTGTGATACTTCGAGGATAAGTTCAGATAGAATTCCATTGATTTGTTAGACATTGTCATGCCTTTCAAATAAATAATGTTAAACTTTGAAGACATTGCTCTGATGATTGGGTAACATACAAGTAAGAATAAAGGCTTTGTACCAGAAACTGATTTTAAAGTATACAGTATGCACTGCCATATACTGTAGGCCTACCATGATGAGGACGAAAACTATTGTAATGGAATTTGTGCACTGCAATGGCTCCAAATATGTGCAAGGGACATAAGAAAACATATCACGTTCTGGCCTGTACTTTGTGAGGCTTCAGAATAAGGATGGTGGCAGACCATATTTACTATGCGATCAGCTGGTTTCCTGCCAAATAAACACACTCTGCTCAATATAAACAGAGTGCAAATTGTGTGACCTCAGCTGTGGCAGAAGATGTTGGCAAGAGATTGATGTCATTAGTTATGAACAAATTAGAGACCTTTATTTATAGTTATAGAATAAATCTCAGAAAGGTAGACCGGCAAAATGTTTCTTAAAGTTTTTGGTAAAGGTTTCTCACTTAATTGAAGTATGACACAACACTGTTATACAATGTCCATTTTTAGACTACATCTGGTACAGTATGATTTCCATTTTGTGTATATTGCATTAATGATTTGTTGTTGTTGTTTTTTTGGAGATATGTATCTGATGTATTCTGAAGTAATAAGAGCGGCGGATAAAGTATAAGTCCAATTTCTACGTAAAGCTGTCACTGGTTCAGTAAATAAGAACAACCATATTCAATTGAATTAACAATTTTAGGCTCTTTCAAAGTGTCACCAAACAGTTCTGGGTCATTTGGATTGTGATTTCTAAAGGCACCCTCATATGCAATCAAATAAAAACAACGGCTTCACTGTCCCAATATCCCCAACACCTTTAAATTCCCAAAATTGCCATTTCAAAACTATTGTGGCAAGTTGCCCAAAATAGCTCATCATATCTTGGTATTGGCAAATCTTGTTGCATGCCAAAGTGAATGGCCATGCGAACAAGGGACAAGAAAATTCATGCCAAAGTGGATTTAATTGTTTCATTCCTTGCAAAGCACTTTTATCAAAAGAAAGATTGATCATGCCAAAACACATGCAACAGATTAAAGATTTTGTTGTTGTGAAGTTATTTTCTTGTATTTTGCAACCAGCAAAACAACCTACATCCCGTGTCACAGTGTGTATTTTTTGATAAAAGAAGTAACCGTAGAAAGCAGTTGTACCAAGTTGTTGAGATATGTTTGCTTTTTTGCCAATATTTTGGCTTGATTTTTCACTGAAAGAGCAGCATAGAATAGTTACTCTGCAGCTCAAGACAAACTTGATTGCCACACGTAATGAAGTCTTGCAAGACAAGTTGCCCATAATTGTCTCCTCATTCATTGGATTACCCCAATTAAGCCTTTTCCAAAGCCAAAGTGAAACCCAAATTCAGTGGCTAATATAGATCTATGCTATGGATTTGTTTTCCAGAACTTGTTTACCTCCAGAGGAGAGTACTCATAGCCTCAATCTCATCAAAATACATTGTGTAAGACCTTCATTTACTATTCTTCCTGAAAGCACGTAGAAAGTGAGTTTTCTTTTTTGGAATGTGAAAGTGTGACATCATGGAGCAGTTCCCACGGTTTAGCATTGGAAATCAGGTGTTCCATGTGAGGTCACAGCCTGTTTAGCCAAACGTTGGCTGAAAAGGAATAGTGGATTTGCAGGGTTACACAAACAAATGTCAATTGCCCGAGTACTGGAAGATAACACTGAGCACATGGCAAGAAACTACATTTCTACCTGTCTATTTGAAGATGTCATTTATGTAGTATCTGTATGGAAATCACTAATAGAAGTGTGAATTCTTTGAAAATGTTATAAGGCATTCAAGTTGAGATGAAAATAAATGTACAACAAAGGTGAAGTGCTTTTCATATATTTTATTAGTTGTTGTTTAGTAATTTCCTAAATTTGCCCAAAACTTTACATCTGTCCATTGCACTAATTATGTGTCTCATATAGTCTCATCGGACATGGCACTCATTGTATCTCCTTCTTATTCAGCCTGCTTGAATTTTATACAGTACTGTGACAAGTTATTTTGCCGGAGGAATAGAGAAACATCGTCACAAGACAACTTTAGGTAATCATTGCCTTTTTGTCGCCCGAGTTGTCATTTGGTGGTGGTTCTTTCTCTGCCATCAAAAGCATCATCATAGGGTTTCTAAAAGACTTGCTGTACTTTTGCCGCCTTTCTGATAACATAATATAATATATTGTCTCATGTCAAAGGGCTGCGATCGAATGACTGGAGTATTGAGATGTGGGAGAAACATTACTTCTTGAAGGAAATTTGTCCAGTTCAGTTCTTCCTCTTGACCTGTAACTTTTCACTGCTGAATCAGTTCTGTCCAAACCCTGATGTGATCCGAGGTATACCTGTCACATAATTATGCTCCTGGTGTTCAGATGCCCAATCATTGCCTCCTGAATCTTGTTGCATTCATGGCCATTCCTTGTCTTTGGAGCTTTCGGTAGGACTCTTCATTGGAGGACCGGATCATTTGGGGTAGGGGGAACGGGGGCACATTGGGACGCTTTTAACGTCTACTAATTTTGCTCAATGCTGAAAGCACTGAAGAACTCAGAAGTTTGCATGAATATCACCAATACTATTGAGCTAAAATGCAAGGCATAATAAACTAGACTGCACCTACCCTTTTGCAGCCAGAGAGTCGTAAAAATGACTGTCCCAATGTGCCCCAGCTAAAACAGCCGGGGCACATTGGGACATCAATTAAAAAATCATTTTAACACTCCACGTGCAATACATGTCACATATAAGTAGTGCGTAAGATAGTATACAGTGCATTAACACTTTGTTGTACTAATAGTTCATAACTTTAAACAGTTTTAAACATTTAACATAAACTGTCCTGGGTGCGGACATCTATGTAAGTATCACACAGTGCTTTGCAACAAATTTGTTCACAGAGCATGGTAATCCACTACGCCTCTATTCCGTCTGGCTTGAATACCTGTTGTGTGCTGTCCCAGGTCATTCAGTTGCCTTGAACACTTAGATTCTGCCATATTAAGGGCGTCCCAATGTGCCCCAAACTCACCGTCCCAATGAGCCCCGATATGACTTTTACACAAAAATGCTAATTTCTCGGACACCAGTGAGTGTGTTTATCACGATAGCAATTCATAACTGCTCATTACGATATATAAAATTCATACAAGCACTGAGAAAGCCTCATTGTTCATGGTTTGTCCACAGAATGGTTCGAATTGAACCCTTCCATATTTACTTTAGTGGTAGGAAAACAAACTTTTGCTCGCCATACTTCTGCATGTGGCTGTAATTTGTCTATAAAACCATGGAAACATCAGGATGTGAAATTACAAGATATGATGGCACTACCATATCCTATACCTTGCCAGGATCCAAGAAAACCCCACCGTCCCACAGTGCACCGTGTCCCAATGTGCCCCCGTTCCCCCTACTTTATGACAAAGCAACAGCCAATCTAACATCAACTGTCCTGCCAGATTTGTCTCAAAATTTATACATCTTTAGCTTTCACCAAATTACTTTCATTCTTTAGCCTGGAGCAGTCCTTTCCATTTATTTTCTGCCAATAGAAACCTGCCTCGATGTCTGGTATTTTGTTTGGTGGAATTGGGTAGTCATTTATATGCTCTTAGACCTCTTCCAAGGAAAAGTTGTCATGAATGTTAGGATTTTTTTATGTCAAATCCCACGTGAAACCAAAGCTGGAAGGGACAAGACAACCAATGGCTACCACGGACCTTGAATCGGACATTAATCTTCCTCAAGACAAAGTAGAAAATTCCCAAAATCAAACACGCCAAAAGTGCAGTGGCATCCCTATGGGGGGGCATGGGGGGCACGTGCCCCCCATATTGGACCTGTGCCCCCCCAGGTGCCCCCCCCATATGAACTTTCCACTCTGGCTAAAATACACAATTAGTATAGTGGGTGCCCCCCCCCAGAGAATCGCGTGCCCCCCCAGGTGCCCCCCCCACTCGCGAACCCCCAGTTACGCCACTGCTAAAGTGTTAGGATATATTGCAAGTCTCTTATGGGAATGCCACCAAATACGATAAACAAGTTTGCAAAGTTCACAACATGCAAGATGTAATAAGCTAATACAGGAACAGATATTTTTGCGAGAATTAAATAAATATAACAAATCTAACCTGAAAGCAAATATATAACAGACATTAATGATTGTTTACTCTGGTCATTAATTTCAGCCATTGAAGAAGGAAAAACATTTTTCTATTGCAAATTCCAATGTGAAAAAATGAAACATGTGATACATCACAAAGTGAATATGTTAATTACATAATCGACAAAACACAGAGGCAGCATTTTGAAAAAGAAAAAAAATGATGCAAGAAAACTGGATGGCTGCTGCAGAATGTGTCATCGAATGATATCCCAAGAATTCAGAGTTAAGCTTCATGAAGCCTAATGGGAAAGGTGAAGCTTAACTAGGATTTGGAGGGATTTCAGCAAGGTCCTTCAATCACAAAGTTCAGTTCCACTTTGATGATGTTATTGTTTTAAAAGGTATATTCTGTTACTATGAAGGCAACACTCTGGTGCAGAACAGATCGATGACCTTAATCTTAAGAATGTGTGTCAAAAAATTAATTGGTAACAAGGAAATGGACACATTCGCAACCTTTTTTCCTTATGGTTGCTTTTTACTGAACCAAGAAAGAAGCTTTAGGCAACAGAACATTGTGGGCCAAGTGATAAGAAACCTTCGGGCATTTAGCTATTGTCCCAGATCTGGCACACAGGTCAAAGGTTTTCTTTGCAAAGAAAAAGGGTGATGGATGTGACTGGCTCTTTTGTCACTTGTTGAAAGGACAATTCCTTGCCTTGTCACTCCAAGAGACAAACTACATCCTCCAGATTTCCAAGGATTGAGAAGGAAATCCTGAAGTTAATGACAAAATTTCCGCACAGAAAAACACAGAAGTTACAATTTCTGATAACACACAATGATCTCTCTATTCATTCAGATGGAAGAACTTCCTCCTTATTTTATATGCAACAAATAATGATGAATATATTAACTGACTCTGTTGTAGTTAGCTGAAGTTGTACGTGATATACATGTATATGTCAGCTGCATTATATTAAGTCTTTTCAAAATGACAACTTTTTATCTTTCTAACAGTAATGAAGAAAGCACCAGAACAGGCAAGCAGATTAGGCAACTAATTGATGTTAGAGACAGTGTGCTATATGAGGATTTCAATTTTTCCCATAAGGCCTATCTCAAAAATAATGAAGCCAAAGTGTGACATGACCACCAAAATTTTAAAATGTATTTTTGTATGAAATGACCTAAGCATATTGTAAAGAACATATTTAAGTTCCAGAAACTATATTGGCCATGGTGCTTTGATGAGTGGAAATAATTGATAACAGCTGAATATTACAGACTTTTTAAAAGTTTGTTTTTCATGGCAGTGAAACATAACTGGGCTGAATGGTAATTTTCCATGAACTTAAACCCGTTTTCTTTATTTGATAACAACTGGTACATTTTTAAAAGTCTTCTGGACGATTGTCATTCAAATACACCAAATATATTTTGAGAAACACCCAATTTTTCAAAATTTTTCGGAAATTTCTTTTCAAATCTTACATATATTAACCCCAGAAGCATATTTTTCGTTTAAAATGATTTTAACTGCTCTATGTCATGCGTCTATATGTGGGCTTCAAATTGATACCACATAAGTGCCACCAAAGTGAATGTCTGCTCAGCAAATGATGATAGAAGTGTGATTTTTTGCCCATTTTTCGACATAAAAAGCTGATTTTAAGTACTGGTGTGATATTAATCTTCAGAAAATGTTCTGGTTTTGACTCAAATCGATTTTATATTAATTATAAATCATAACTGGGGGTAAAATACAACAATTTACAAAATAAAAAATATTTTGTTGCTGTTTATTACCTTTTTAGACAATTTGGCCCCAAATTTTAACATACAACCATTTACAAAATAAAAAATATTTTGTTGCTGTTTATTACCTTTTTAGACAATTTGGCCCCAAATTTTAAAGAATGCTCCATAAATGTTAAATTTTTGTAATTAGGCAATGAAATGTACTCCAACTATTGAAAATAATTGTTAATTTTCACTCCAAGTAATATTAGAATGATCGCTTCACTGTTTGTCAAAAAAAAAATTGAATATGATCAAAATTTTTCAGAGCGTTACGTGTGCGACGAACATAACTTTTGAATTTAATCACCAGAAACCAGTCAAAAACTTGGGTTAGTTCATAGATTAATAAAACGTCATAGATGTACTATATTTTGAGCCAATCCAGATTAAAAACAGAGCTTTCATAGCTCTGTACCATTTGAAAGTACTCTCGGCGTTACACGTGCGACACATTCACCTTTCCACCTATTCATTGGAATTTTTCCGTGAACTAGATTTTCCAGAATCATAAAAAGCTTCAAAACAACTAAGTAGATGTAATACTAGATCTCAGTAGCAAAAAGATTCAACTGAAATATGCTAAAGGGAAACTAGAGCATTTCTGATCAGGAACATTCAAATTTGACTCAATTTAACAAAGTCAACCTTTGAACCCAAATAGCTCAATCATGTCAAAACAAGTGGATGGAAGTGCTTGTTTCAATGGATTTATTAAGGCTGGGGATGTGGAGTTTCCAAAAAGTAAAAGGAAATGGCAATGGAACATGTCAAACTTTGTAAAATTGAAAGAATTCATCAGTAGAAAAAGTCTATGTCACGCTAAATAAGTGAAAAAATGCATGTTTTCCGATATACTTTCATCTCTATCTCAATAACCTTTTGACGAATTGCCATGAAATTTTCAGGATTTTGGCATAAGAATGTATTTAAGGCAAGACTATAATGTGAAATTGTTTCATACAGCTGTTATCAAAATTTGTGACCCTCAGTGAAAACCAGCTGAGTGGCTTCATTATTTTTGAGATAGGCCATAATGAGATCAAAGATCTCATAGAGTATTTATGTATTAGCTAGGTCTGCGACCTATGTTTATGGAACTAAGGTAGTTCCCTTGTTACCTTTGTTTTTCATGTTTTTAGTATTGTTTTTAATTTTTATTGTTTTTAATTTATGATAATCTGTAAAATTATGTCTTTCTTGGACGAATAAAGTATGATAATAATAGTAAACAATTTTAAGACATTTCTTCACGTTGCAAATTATTCAACAATGGATAACAGGCCTGAAGAAAACATGAAAATCCTTTCAAGATGAAGTGTTACACAATGGCAATTTTATTGAGGCAAAGGGCAGATCAGATCATTTCCCAGAAATTACAGTCTCAATTCAATTTGTCAGACAGGTTGTGGGAGTTTTTTGGATGAATCAATTTCAGGAGCTCCATTTGCTGTCAGATGTAGTTATGTCACATGTTACCTAATGCATATGTATGGCAGGATAGCTACTGAAAACAGTTTCTCCACCTAAGATCCTTTTTTTTCATTCAGAGCATTTTTGATAAATAAATACAGAAGCAATTTCATCGATCCTGTAATAGGTATTTTTGAGTACAATATACGCTACCATACACAGAAGCATACATGGCCAAAGTCAAAAAATATTGTTCTGGAAGTTTTGTACTGCAATGGCTCCAAACATGAACCAGGGACATAAGAAAACATATCACGTTCTGGTCTGTGCTTGGTGGAGCTACAGAATAAGGATGGTGGCAGAACATATTTACAATGCGATCAGCTGGTTTCCTGCCAAATAAACACACTCTGCTCAATATAAACAGGGTGCAAAGTGTGACCCCGACTGTTGCAGGAAGGTCCTTAAAAGAGCTTGATATGATTCAGGCTGAACCAGTTAAGGACCTTAATTGACAGCTATTGAGTAAATTGCAGACAGGTTTATTGACTAAAATGTTACTTCAAGTTTCAGACAAGAAAAAAATCCCCTCTGCAATCCAGTGCACCCCTATGCCATAAACCCTTGCATGGAAAGCATCTGAGCAATTAACCAAGATTAAATGTGTCATTCAGCGCACAATGAAATACATTTAAGACAACTTCGCACTGTAATTACAGAAATAAATTCCCCTTTCTTGTTCACCTCTTCATAAATCAACATGATTATGAACTTGTTTTAGATTTAATGTCAATAAAATATGCCTAGATTCGCTCTCTCTGTGTTGCAAATGTTTCTTAGTATCCAACATAAATACTGCAACATTTCTTTATAATAATCTGAAATCTCATTTCATAATCAAGCAGATTCAGAAATTGTCTTTGGATTGCCACAGTGACTGCAGATTCATTCACCGATGTTTGGCAACCACTCATCCCATTCTATGGTGCTCAAGATTGCCAGACAAATTCTCAAGCACTCCCAAAAGTTCTGTGAGGCATTTCTAGTGATACTGTTTGTTAGCAGTTCCTGTTAGTTCATACTTTGCAGATTCTTTTCTCTTCATAATATTTTCTAATATAATGCATGCATGACAATTTTTTGTCTGCATTTTGTAAATTTATTTCTAGAATTTTTGGAAATATTGTGTTACGGATTCAACTGTTGACATCACGTCTAATTGTTCCTCACAGCCCTGAAATGCTGGAATGCTTTGTGTAAATTCACAAGAATCAAAGCTACAATGATTGTACACATGCGGATAAAGAGTTGTTTTTTTTTTATATTAGATAGCAAAACCACCGTAATATAATCCATCTTGATTTATCCATTGATTGATAGATTAATACAATGCAATGAATAGAAATTTGTCCACAAATTGCTCTGTGTTAAATTAAACTCTTTCACTCACACAGCCCAAATATATTGATTATCTAATCATAATAATAGCCATTGCAGGAATCTCATCTCACTCATAAGGCTTTTTTCTCTTAACCCATACCATCTTAAAATACACTCCTAAGCCTGTCAATTCATCTGAAGTTCCCGATAGGGCAACTTTTACCTATCAACATTCATTATTTCCATAGTTACACAAATATATCTTGGGAATTTGGCAAAAACAACGTTTTTTCACATAAATATATCCCACCTGTATATTTATCTGCCACAACAAGGGCTGTAATGCATTTATTATTAAAGGCCATTGAATTTCGCATCTTTTGATATGCAGACTGATCTTCTATGGCCAATATAACTACCCAGTTTTCCTATTGGAAGTTTGAAAAGAAAAATACATTTTTCACATACAAATCTGGAAGCTATAGATTTCTCTGCCACATCAAGGCCAGTAATGCATATCACAGTGCAGGTCACTAGATTCTGGACCTTTTGCCACACTGATTGAACTCCTATGTCCAATACTATAACTACCCAGCTCCCTGAAATTAAATTGCGTCATGCATTCAGAAAAAAATCATATTTTCCAACAACTCCAGTCTCTCAGTGTTTTTAGTGCTGTACACTCCTCTGTAGTAGTTCCAAACAATCCACATTACTTCATCTAACTGAAAGCTGCAACTAGGAGCTGGCTTCACATTACTCTAACCTGGCAAGAACCTGGAACTCTGTGAATTTTTGAAAAGCAAGAAACCCTAACGGGTGAACAGCTAGTATTGTTATAAAGATGCTAGGGTGTGACTTAATCTTACATTTTTGCTTCATCCAGACAAAAAGATTACACTGCATACCCAAAAAGGAAACTTATGCAGATGCAACCAACCCAGGTGTGTCTTGTCTGCCATTATCATAGTCAATGGCTTGGGACCTCTGCGATACAACATTAGAGACTGAAGAATAATGAATCCCAGGATAAGTCGCAGGTGTCTTTCTTGGGTCTGGCCTTTTTCTTTTGAGATGATGGTCTGTATAGACAACCTGATGCCAGACCCATAAATGACGTTGATAAAATGGAAAATTGTTTTTAATTGGTTTACATTATTGCAGAGTAGATAAAACATATTAGTCTAGTGAAATAGCAAAATTTATTTGCAAAAAGAAATTTGTGTAGCATAGAGTATCAATATAAACTCATTATAGATTCCCAAATTACATGCACACAGGGATTGGAAACATTTCAGTGAAAAAGCTACTTGAAATACAGTAACTTTGGAGCTCAAGAAACCCTTGATTGCCACACGTAAATAAGTGAAAAAATTTTGTAAGACAAATTACCCATAATTGTCTCCTCATTCCTTGGATTACCACAATTAAGCTTGTTCCATGTCAAAGCCAAAGTGAAACCCAAACTAAACAGAAACAAGGAGATCAGTAGGAAAAACAGATACTGCTTCTTGCTTTCTATGAAATTCTATCAAAATCTTGAAAGCCATAACTTAATTTTTTTTTAAATCGCAGAATTGAAGTATTTGTAAGATCTTTTGCAGGAGAGCAAATAATATGACTTTACTAACTAATTGCATCACCGATTTTATTTATCTTAATCTATCCCTACAGTTTCAATTGAGCTCATAAGCACAAACACTAGATAAATTTGCAGAGTGTAATGATGAATCTGGTGAAGTGGCTCTGTTGTAATGCTTCCTTAGTCCAATAGTACTATAGTGCAAACCAAAAACAAGATGTGGAAATAGTGCTTGGATCTATCTCCAATCGTATTTGCAGCAAGCACTATATGAATTTGAGCAATTAATGCACATAATTCAAAAGTGCTGCTCCAAATACACACAAATAATTTTTATGCTGGACGTCAGATGTGTATCTTTCTAGGATATTTGATTTTCAAAAAATCTTCTGACGCAAACAGGTATACATATCTATACTCTCCAGCTGCCATGTGTGGTTGTGACAGATAGAATGGTGAAACTTTTGTGCCTTGCATACATTTATTGTGTTCTGTTGAAGCCTTCAAGCTGCCTGTAGAATACGCGTGAGAGCCCAAAATGTCCACTTTTATCCAGTATGTAAAATGTGTTTTCTAATGAAAAGCTTTTTAATATTCGAGAGGCAAAATATATGAAAATCATAAAGTGCAAAGGAGATCATAGTTCTAGACAGACATATATATAGTGATACATTTTCCAATAAAAAAGAACAAAGTTATATCAGCAGGAATATAGCCATTAAAATGAGCATTATTCACCACTAGAAAAATGTATATGTCTGCTTACATACATGGATCATTTGTTCAGCAAGTATTTAGCGGGGCATTAATTTGATCCTCATCAGAGGTAAGCTGTCAAGAGTCTGATTTAGATAAGCATTTGTGATTATAAGAGTTTTGTGTCCTAATTGCATCTCAGCTTCATGCCGTTGGTTAACAAACGAGTAGAACCAAACCCCTTGCTACACTGACAAACAGACATATAGTTTATTTGACCATAGTAATGCTCATTTTTTACATGATAGTAACATAGTATTACATTTATATCTAATTGGTTCAGGAGGCATACACGTTGGCTGGAGCTGCTTATGTGTTTGACCCCCTAATAATTACAGATCTAAAATAAATTTACATATTTTTGAATTTTGCTGCACTACTATTAGGATAGATAAATATGAGAACATTTTGTAACATATATTATTATTTTTTACTGAATTTTAGAAAGTAAAAAATAATAAGTACTCCTCCTGCACGCAGGGGCTGATTAAGGTATGGTATGATAGGTTACAGTGTCATGCCAAGTTCAGAGTATCTTGACCTGAGTACTACCATAAAACGGATATGCACCAGACTTCACACAAGTACTATTCCCCTGGGACTTATGTACTGCTATGGCTCCAAACATACAAAAGGGTCATCAGAAAACAGATCACGTTCTGTTCTGTGCTTTGTGAGCCTTTAAAATGAGGATGGTGGCAGGCCATATTTACAATGCAATCAGCTGGTTTCCTGGAAAATAAACACACTCTGCTCAATATAAACAGGGTGAAAATTGTGTGACCCCAACTGTTGTTGAAGGTCATGGCAAGAGCTCAATGTAATTCATAATGAACAAATCTCAGAAAGATTGATAGGCTAAATGCTACTTCAATTTTCCAACAAATACGACCTGGATAATTTTGAGTATGACAACAGATGGTTATATTATGGCAGCTTGTGTACCACAATCAGGTTTGGTATGACATCTTCATCATGTGTGCACAGCATCAAATTTCTTCATTTGTCCAATTTCTGTGTTATTTCTGGTCATCTAAGTACTAAAGGCCACCTAATCAAGGCAATAACAAATAATGATTAGGTTTTGTTAAACATCGACCAAATTCATTAATGCAATCGTGTCAACGTTTTCTCTGTCATTTGAAGCAACTTTTTTTAAAGCTCCTCAAAACATCCAAAAACAACCGGACAAAAAACCCACATTCATAATATCACTGACAGCTCAAAATGGCCCTAATTGCCATATCAAGAGAGTGGTGACAAATTGCTCAAAATTGTGTCATCATTTCTTGGAATAGCACAATTAAGCTAGTTCCATGTCTCAGTCAAAAACAAGCAAATTGTATGAAGTAAATTTAGGACCCAAATGCAGGTCTATAAGAGCGCAATATAGCTAAGAGTGCATGCTTGGGAATTTGCTTGGCATCATGAGTACCATAGACTTCTGCGAGTGGTGACCAAACATGGAGGTGTGCAGTCTCTATTGGTCATCCAAGACATTCTCTGCATCTACTTGATAAGGAAAACATCCACCAGAATATTATTAGGAACTTGTTGAACTTGTATATAATTTTATCAACATTTTTTGGGCAAAAGCAAAGATTTGCGCTGCTAAAATGCATAACAAACTTGAAGATGTCACATTCCTTGGATGAAAAAGTTATCTCTGTTGCAAAAGTTCCTTAATGTTCAACATAAATACTGAGAAACATCTTCATGATAGTCCAAAATCTCATTCGGTTATCAAGTAGATTCAGAGAAGGTCTTTGGATTGCCACTGGAGATCCCATTCACTGGTGTTTGGTAACCACTCATCCCATTCTAGGGTGCCCAAGATTGCCAGGCATATTCTCAAGCACTCTCAAAAGTTCTGTGAGGCATTTCTAGTGATACAGCAGTTTCTGTGAGATCATGATGATGTTCTGTAAGATACACTTTATACAATTTCTTCTATTGATCTTGTCATTGTACTTTAATATAATGCATCCTATACTTTGACAAATTTTCCCATTTGGCAGTGCATTAAAATATATTTATTTCTGTAATTTTTGTTGAATGTTCTGTTGTTGATTCAGATACATATATATGTTCAAGCCGATTTTTAGAATGTGATGGAATCTACTATTTTGAGCTTCGTCCAGACAACAGGACACCAAACCAAACAAAGTTATGCACAACGCAGCCGACTCAGGTGCATCTAGTCTGCCATTACTATACTCATGGGCTTGGGACTACTACGATACACTGATCGACCCTGAAGAAGAATGATTCCCAAGTTAGCCTCAGATGTCTTTCTTGGGACTGGCCTTTTTCTTTCGAGATGGTCTGTAAACACAACCTGATGCCAGGCTCTTTCAAAAATGATGTAGAGATAAAGGGAAGTTTGGCTTGGAATGTTTGACATAAGTTGCCTATATATACATTATTCCAGTGCAACAGATAAATGTATTCTCAAAAATAACATCCAAATAACTGTCGAGGCCACAGAGAGATAGCTAGATGCATGGATGTACAAGTACTTCCAAACTGCATAAAAAAACCCTTGTCAGGTAATATCCTGTACTCGCTATGATATTTGTTATGACCGTCATTGAAATTTTGTTGACACAAAGGATGTTCGTTTTTTGCAAATATTTTGGCTAAAGATTTCAGTGAAAAGCTGCTTGAAATTTGGTTGTTTTGCAGCTCGAGACACCCTTGAATGCCACACGTAATGAAATCTTGCAAGACAAATTGCCCATAATTGTCTCCTCATTCCTTGGATTACCCCAATTAAGCTTGTTCCATGTCAAAGCCAAAGTGAAACCCAAATTCAGTGGCTAATATTCGCGCAGCGAAGCAAAATTTAGCACAAGAAAGGTTTCAAAAATCTGTGCAGTGATGGTCTCAACATCAATGGTCGACAGCAGGAAATTAGGTCAAGTGGGACCAGCTTCTTATCAATGATTTAGTTTCGAATTTAACAAAACATGACATATTCATATTCAAAAGTGTCTTAAAAATTCAATTTTCCCCATTACTATTCCCTGTTTCTATTATTTTTATGGAATAGTTCATTACAAGCCTTTACAAGCTAAATTAAATTATTAACATGTGATTCATTTCATTTCAAAACAGACAACAAGAAAACATAACAAAATCAAGGTTACATAATCTTTGTCAACTGATGATTATGTAACAGTGAGCAATTAATCTACATGCAGATCATGTTATTGTTTTTTTATTACAATTACATGATTATGTAATATCAACAATCTAGCATAGACTTTAATTTGGCAGCTTTCAGTGTAGTCTTCCTTTTTACTATTTAGCTGATTATCTATCAATTCTATTCATTCTTAATCCTATTTATTTGCTATCCTATCTATCTATCTATATATCTATCTATCTATCTATCTATATATTCTATTTTTGATCTATTTTATTTTTCTTATAGTTTCTAGTTTAAATTTCTCTCTATTTTTCTATATATCCGTCTTTCAATTTCTTTGAAACAGTAACATAACAGCCTTTCATACATTGAATATGAAATAACTTTAATGAAAGTTGTGGTAAACCATAAGTCCTAAAAAAACGTTTTAAGAGCTGCACGAATGTCATGACTGTGCCATTTACATATTATAGATCTATGTTATGGATTTGCTTACCACCAGAAGACAGCATGCATTGCCTTAACATAAAAGCTGCAGAATTATCTGTGGTTTTAAAAGTTAACCAACATGTATCTTGTAAGACCTTCATTTAAACCCTATCTCCAAGGCTGATACAGCTCTTGGTTTTTGCTTTTCTTACAATAATTCGGACACAATGACATTGATTTTCTGCAGTACTGAAATACATACAAAGAGATATTCCATGTGAAGATATGACAAGATAATACCAACAACTAATTGCTACACTAAGGAATTTAATCCTTTGATGTCAATTTTCCTCTTGTCGAACTAGATAATACCCTTATCTTGTGTTCTTTGTTAAAAAAAACAACTTGTTTTTCACCATACATGAACACAAAGACATCCCCTGGCTTTACTTTGTATTGAATGATGAAAGAAGTGTTAACCAACAGGACATTCTGGGCCAAGTAATAAGAAACCTTTGGGCATTCCACTATTGCGCCAGATCTGGCCCAAATGTCCGAGTTTTCTTTCGCAATGGACAAGAGTGATGGATCTGGCTGGCTCTTTTGTCACTTGTTGAAAGGACAATTCCTTGCACTGCAACTCCATGAGACAAACTACATCCGCCAGATTTCTAGGGATTGCGAAGGAAATCATGAAGCTAATGATCAAATTTCTGCAGAGGAAGACACAGCATCAAGTTGCGATTTCTGATGACGAACTATTTGAATAAGACAAGCAGAGCACTGTCAAGAACAAAAATAACGAAACTGAACATCTGGAAGGAAGCACTTCTCAAATAGAATTTTGATACACTGGACGACAAAATATTGTTTTTTTTTCTCGTCAGAAATATCAATGGTTCCTGTCAGATTGATGAGGAATGTTTCCCTGTAAAGATACCATGTTCACAATGGGCGGCAAATATGACCGTTGAAAATATCAATATAGGACAAAATAGTGGTTGATGTTTCCAAACAATATGATCTTGATGCAGTTATTGAATTTCTCAACGAACATCTCACCTCTGGCAGACCTGTGGACTATTTGCATTAAATGTCAATTTTTTGAATGAAATATGTCACACATTATGTGTGCGTTTCCTGTGGTCTTGTTATCAAGTCACAATTTGATAGGCTCTTCAATTATAAAGGTTTCCTTGAAAAAAAAAAAAGAAAAGTAGAGTGAGTTAGAAAATAATAAAGATTATATTTGAATTGAACAAAATCTTTCATCAACCACTTTCCATTTTGCTAAACTTGAGTGTTGAACAATCTTAAAAATTTTTCCTATGGTTGACTTAGTATAGAACCTTGTGCAAATAATTTTCTCCAAAAACAGGAGACATGACAGGGCCACTTTTAATGCATTATAGTATCTATGGAAACAATTTATTTTCAAATAGGAGGGAAATATCTTAAAGAGCTTTGCTGCTATAATAACTATGAAACAATTACAGTGAGTTTATCTGGGAAATTAAAATGACAGGTTTACAAAGTAAGGACCTATCCAATCAGTTCATACAAAATAATGTAATTTCATGAGCATTAAGTTTAAAATATAATTTATTTTTTGTTTATTTACAGAGAGTAACCATCCATATCATGCAGTGTGATTGGGAACTTGGCAATCCTCACCCCGACTTTCACTCAGCTGGAGTGTGCCAAAACACGATGTAATTTTTAAGTTTTTATGGAAACCTCATTGAGGCGTCAGTTGACCTTTGACAATATAATGACGATCATGACACCTCTGATGCCAAAATGCTCACTTACCCTTGAAGAATAGTCTTTTGAATAACATATAGTTTTTCTTTGAATTTGCTTCATCTTTCAGAGTGACAGCCAATGTTATGTTGTCCAGATCCTGCTTTTATATGGCGAGTTAGGCTTTGCCAAATTTATGTCAACACAACTGCGACCATTGACCTTTTGGAGCCAATTTATGTTCCTCAATGACATTGTTGACCTTTTTGAATTGCTGCTTTTTACGACGGACAATCTCTCTGATATGTCCTGGTCATTGTCAATAAGGAAATGAAGGCTACTGACCTGTCATTGTTTCTCCATACATGCATCAATTTCAGTGGATATTAAAATATTTTTTTATGATTTTTCTATGTCAAATTTTTTTCTTTTTGCAATAATTATTTATGTTTTCCTATGTAAAAGTAAGCAATTTATAATCAGATTTTGTCGGTTTCTTTAGCTGGACTGGCAAAGGTGTATTATCCAAAACTTGGATATTATGAATATTGAATCAATGATATAGAGAAGTAGCACAGATCTATATGGAATATATTTGTTTGAATTTTCCTCAGTTTTTGTTGCCGTTTTGACAAAACAAATTAGATTAAAAAACCCTTAAATTTTAACAAGTAAATGTCATATCTGACTCCATATCAGAGAAAGTGTTTTTTTTTCAGCCAGTGCAACACAAATATGACTTGACAAGGCCACTTCAAGCGCATCTTATTACTCTGAGGGTCAGAAAATCACATCCTTAAGGTCAAAGGTTGCACAGTGTCAGACAGTGTTGGAGGTCTCGAGGCCGGCCTCATCCTCGAGGCCGGCCTCGGGGCCATATTTTGATAGCCTCGGCCTTGGCTCGGTCTCGGATGCTAAATCCTTGGCCGTGCCTCGGTCTCGGGTGTCTTTGGTTAAGTGATGGAGGCCTCGGGACCGGCCTCGTCCTCGAGGCCACATTTTGATGGTCTCGGTCTTGCCTCGGTCTTGGAGGCTCATGCCTCGGTCTCGGTCTCGGCCTTGGATGTCCCGGCCTCGACTACATCACTGGTGTCAGACATATAATCTGAAATTTGTTTATTGAGGAAGATCTATGACTTTCATATTCTTGTTGGATGCAGAAACTTTCTCAAACTTATAGAAATTTATTGAGTTAAAGACAATACTGCAACAACAATTACCTTTACAGCTCCAGAAGTGTGAGTGATTCATGTTGGCTGTTTGAAAACATTGATCAGTGATGTCCATGCAAGTATTTTGTAATAAGAGGAGTGTACATCTGGATATGTAGTTGAGATTTAAGTTGATTCACTGACATGTTCTACAATGTATCAAAATGTCACTAAATGAAACATAAGTTGAATTCATTATTACAGATTTCGTATAAGTGTGCCATGTTCTTTTCAACTGCCACAGTGCTCTCGTGATGTCAGTATCAGCATAATGATTTCACAGTTGGTATATTCGAAGTTTCAGCTGTGTCTCTTGGAACCCATATTGATCACACCATTACAAATTCACACATAAACTGTTAGATTGTTGCTCAACACTGAGTATTCAGTTTGATGTTTTGAATAAATCCTAAAGTTACAATATCCAGCTATGTATAATGCATGGATTTTGTGTATAACTGCTATCAGTTTCAGCACTTTTACAACGAAACAAATTCATACACTCTCACATTCATTTGTTGGTCTGAGAGGTTATCATGTGCTGCTCTGTCTTGGCAAAAATAATATACTTAGGAACCATTTAAGACCTAAGAGGCGGGGGGAGTTTTACTTGGGGGCATCCTTATCACTGATTTTCAATAATTTTATTTGATGATCGAATTCTTAGCCTCCTTGTCTGACCTTCTCCCAAATTTTTGGGGAGCAACTACCCCCCCCCATTTCTCGTCCTCTGGTATGTCCATGCAACACCGCCACGTTCACTTCCGAAAAATCTCCCCATCATCCCCATTCCAGTCATCAATTCTGAACAGTTTCTTTGGTGCAGATCTCACCTAAAAGGATGAAAAGCCACAAGGTGCTGCCCTCAATGACAAATTTCACAACAGGACACCATGTATTGGTGTTACTTGTGCCGTACAATCTACAGTACAACCATCATAAAATGGCTCGTCAGTTTGGATCGACACTTATCTATCGATCTATAGTGATCCATGGCGATCTTGGTTGATATAGAGTGATCGATGTGATCTGATGTGATCTGTATCTATTAATCAAAATTAATATCAATAAATTTACTTTTCTGTACCAAATAACTTCTGGATATGTTTCCTTAATCAATACGTTCCATTGTTAGATGGATTTTATCTGTTCTTTGACTTATTATCCCAAATAATTGACATGATCGATTTTCACTAAAATTGGATTAGCAGATCACTACAGAGTTATATCATCTCAGATCACTACAGATCACTCTTTATCCAGACCACTCTGGATCTCTAATCTCTATGGATCACTATGTTGAGCCAATTTAAGATGGTTGTACTGTATGTCAGTGTGATTGCAAACTTGGTAATTTTCAACCAACTATATGATTCGGCTGGTGTGTGCCCAAACGCAATGTCATTTCCAGCTTTATAAGGAAACCTCATTCAGGTGTCTGTTTACCATTATTACAGATTTCGTATAAGTGTGCCATGTTCCATGTGAATATATGCCCAGATGATGTCAGTATTGCAATACTGACATCACTATTGGCACTCCAAGCTTGAGTGTTGATTCCAACTGCTACCAACAAGTCAGGCTTATGGGCTGTCTAAGTGTGAATGACAATTGATTAATCTGCATTCATTGGTATGGTTGTTTGATTCAGTTGGAGCAGGTGAAATTGATATGTTTGAGCCACTTGCTTGATCCATCATGGACATTCATGGTGTCCTGTTGTGAAATTTCTCATTGAGGGCAGCACCTTCCCTATCAGCGTGCCTCGGCGGCCCAACGTCGGCCCAAAGCCGGTCCGATGCTGCCGACATCGGACCGACGCCGGGCCGACGCCGGACCGCCGAGGCACGCTGACAGGGTTGTGGCTTTTCAGCCTTTTAGGTGAGATTTGTGCCAAAGAAACTGTTCAGAATTGAGATTTGGGAGATTTTTCGGAAGTGAACGTGGCGGTGTTGCATGGGCATACCAGAGGACGTGAAATGGGGGGGGGGGTAGTTGTTCCCCAAAAATTTGGGACAAGGAGACTAAGAATTCCATCATGAAATAAACAGTATTGCAAATCAGTGATAAGGATGCCCCCAAGCAAAACTCCCCCCCCCCTAGGTCTTAAATTCTGAATGGATCCTGAGTATATTATTTTTGCCAAGACGGAGCAGCACATGATGACCTCTCAGACGAACAAATGAATGTGAGAGTGAATGAATCTGTTTTGTTGTAAAAGTGCTAAAACTGATAGCAGTTATACACAAAATCCATGCATTATATATAGCTGGATATTGTAACTTTTGGATTTATTCAAAACATCAAACTGAATAATCAATGTTGAGCAACAATCTAACAGCGTATGTGTGAATTTATAATGGTGTGATCAGTATGGGTTCCAAGTGACACAGTTGAAACTGTGAATATACAACTGTGAAATCATTATGCTGATACTGACATCACAAGAGCACTGTGGCAGTTGAAAAGAATATGGCACACTAATACGAAATCTGTAATAACAACATTATGACTTTCCTGAAGTCAAAATACTACCTTACCCTGGTAGAACAATTTAAGCATGTCTCATGAATAACATACAGTTTCGTGTCTTTGAACTTGAAGTTGCTTCTTCTTTTAGACTGATGGCCAATGTTACATTGTCCAGCTCCCACTTTATATGGCGAGTTGGGCTTTTCCAAATTTATGTCAACACAACTGCGACCAATGACCTTTTGGAGGCAATTTATGTTCCTGAACAACATTGTTGACCTTTCTGAATTGCTTTATAAAGAGGACAATCTCTCTGACATGTCCTGGTCATTTTCAATAGGGAAATAACGGCTACTGACCTGTCATTGTTTTTCCAAACATCAATTTAAGTGGCCATACAAATAATTATTTAATGCTTTTTCCCTGTCTGATCTCATTTTCTATATTAATTATTTATGCTTTCCAATGCAAAAGTAAGCAATTCATAATTGGATTTTGTCTACTTCTCTATCTGGATTGGCATGGATATCACCCAAAACTTAGCTTTTCACCATTATACTATTGCAGCATACGATTGATATAATGCAAATTGAATGGATGATATAGAGAAGTAGCAGGGATCTATATGAAATACATTTGTTTCAAAGTTCCTCAGTTTTTGTTCCTATTTTGAAAAAAAAGAAGATAACAACTGTTATGTATTTTAGCCAGTAAATTACATCTGACTCCAAGTCAGAGAATTTTTTTTTTAAACCAACACAAGAAAAATGTTACTTGACAAGGCCACTTCAAATGCATCTTATTACTCTGGGGGACAGAACATAAGGACATCCTTGAGGTCATAGGTTGCATAGTGTCAGACATATTATCTGACATTTGTTTACTGAGGAAGACAGATCTATGACTTTCATATTTGTGTTGGGTGCAGAAACTTCCTCAAACTTACAGAAATTTATTTGGTTAAGAAAATACTGTAATGACAATTTGAATATTTTCTTTTTGTTCTTACAGCTCTAGAAGAATGAGTCATTCCTTTTGACTGTGTTAGAACATTCATCAGTGACATCCCTGCTAGTATTTAGTAATAAAAGGAGTGTACATCTGTATATGTAGTTAAGATTTATGCTGATTAATTGACAGGCTCTATTTAAAACGATTCATAACGACAGGGACATGGGCTATCAAAGAGTATGTGTTTTTTAGTTGAAGAATTATGATTTTTTACATTTCGGCAGTTTGAGGACATCAATAATTACATCACAGCAGGTGTGACTCATTCAGTGCCTTGTCATGACGGAATTCACTAAATTTGTCATTCAGAATAACATGGCAAGAATAGAGAATCTGATATGCTATCACACGGAAAAAGTCTTTTGACATGATATCATTACAATAGCTCAGAGCAGTCATACAATCCCTTGTACTTCCCGGCTGCATGCTGTGGAAATATCTTGCTAATGAAAATAACTCAGGACCTGAGGTTGAATAGTCAAATGTCACATACATAGTTTTTGTTGAGGCAACACATGACAAAATTCAGTATCTTCTATTGCTGTGTCTGGCTTTTGGTGATCTTTAACCCAAATAATGACCTCCATGGCATATTTTCTTACCCAAGGCTAAGGAGAAGGTTTTAATGGGCCCTAGCTATGTCCCTTTGTTGTTTTTTGTCCAGTGCAGTTAAATAAAATCAATAGTGTAATACTAAGCAGACTGTAATGACAAACCTGTGACAATTAAACCTGTGTGAAACTTCTTTTCCCAATTCCCTGTGAAAGCCAATAGGAGACTTTGGATACAGCAGTCCCTGAATTATAAAACTGCCTGTTGCAAGTTGTTTTGTGACCGACTTTCTTCTGCATAAGCGATATTTTAGAAAATTTTACACACTGAGGAATTAGGTCAAACAGCACCTCATATGTCATGGATTTTCCGTGCCGATCTACTCAACCAAGAATTTGACAACATAAATAAATTCATATATTTTACTTATCGCTGTACCAAACACACACAAATAATTTTTTTCCTGATATCAGATGTGCATCTTGCAAAATATTTGACATAAAACAAATCAGTTAGCATCAACACATATGCATATCTATACTCTCCAGCTGTCATGTGCTTGTAAGGTTGTGACAGATAAGGATGGTGAAACCTGTCTGCTCTGCATACATATTATGTGCTCGGTTGAAGCGTTCAAACTGCCTGTCTAACACGTGTGGGAGACCAAAATGTCCACTTGTAAAATTAGTTTTCTGATGAAATTTCTTTTTTACATTCGACGGGCAATATATACAAAATCTTAAAGTAAATTGGATATCATAGCAAAGCAACAAATTTATGTAGCAGTAATGCCCATTCACACGGCAGTGGTTAAGTGTCGGCGAAGCTGTCTAGGTGCCAGAAAGCCACATTTCGGCGATTCAAGTCATTTTTGGACAATTATATAATCAATTAAAGGTTATACATCGTCGTGGATGGATCCTAGGACGATGAGGCACTCGTTTTCTACACCGAATCGCTCGTAATTAGTGCCGAAGCAACCCCCAGGAAGAGAGTTGTGTCTGCGAGTTGTGAGGAGCCTCGGTGAAGTTCCATTGCTTCAATATTAAACTAGCCTCGCCCAAAGAGCCTCTTGCTTCGCCCAAGCAGCCTCTAGCCTCACCCAAATACTCAATTACGCCCAAGCAAAAAGCTGTTGCGATGAGGCAAATAGCTGTTTCGGCGTTTCATCAGCATGTTTGTGTCGGCGAGTTGTGCTGTTGCGTCGTCGAAGTTGTATTGACTCAATGATAAAGTAGCCTCGCCCAAGCACTCTCTATCCTCGCCCAAGCAGTCTGTAGCCTCGCCCAAGCACTTTGGGGGTCTTTCAGGTCTTTTGCATCATGAGTATTTGCTTCGTAAAGAATAGACAGGTTGAATCTTTGGTGAAGCAACTTCTTGCTTCACCAACCTGTCACGTGATTTCTAGGAACTTTTGGTGAGTAAGTTTAAGATGCGCCGTAGACGAAATTATTGTCGCCGAATTGTTGAAAGTTTAACCATCTCCTACTTTCCTGGAAAAGTAAGAATCGCCGTGGCAAGAAAGCCCTGATGCGTCTCTGTGTGAACTAGGCATAGGTATTCCAACCAGAAATAATGAAGTTCATGTATATCAGCTGGAATATAGCCATTAAAAAGAGCATTGTTCAACACTAGAAAAATTAATATATCTGGATCATTTATATGGATCATTTGTTCAGCAAGTATTCAGTGGGGCATTACTTTTGATCCTCGTCTGAGGAAAGCTACCAAGAGTCTGATTTAGATAATAATTTGTGATTATAAGAGTTTTGTTTCCTTATTGCTTCTCAGCTTCATGCCATTGGTTAACAAACTAATAAGAACCAAGCCCCTCGCTTCAGTGTCATGCCAATTTCATGGTATCTTGACCTGAGTACTATCATAAAACAGAAAAACAAATATGCACCATGCTTCATACAAGTACTATTCCCCTGGGACTTGTGTACTGCAGTGGCTCCAAACATACAAAAGGGACATCAGAAAACAGATCACGTTCTGGTCTGTGCTCTGTGGGCCTTCAGAATGAGGATGGTGGCAGGCCATATTTACAATGCGATCAGCTGGTTTCCTGGCAAATAAACACACTCTGCTCAATATAAACAGGGTCCAAATTGTGTGACCTCAGCTGTTGCAGAAGATCCTGGGAAGAACTCAATGGGATTCATAATGAACAGATCTCAGAAAGATTGATAGAGTAAAATGTTACTTCAAGTTTCAAACAAATCCTCCCTGGATTATTTTAAGTATGACAAGTTCACCACAGACGGTTATATTATGGCAGCTTGTAAACCACATCATGTGTTATGACATTTTCATCATATGTGCACAGCATCAAATTTCTTCATTTGTCCAATTTCTGTTTTATTTCTGGTCATTCAAGTACTAAAGGCCACCTGATCAAGGCAATAACAAATAATGACTAGGCTTTGTTAAACATCGACCAAATTCATTTATGCAATCGTGTCAACATTTTCTCTGTTATTTGAAGAAACTTTTTTTAAAGCTCCTCAAAACATCCAAAAACAACCCGACAAAAAACCCACATTCATAATATCACTGACAGCTCAAAATGGCCCTAATTGCCATATCAAGAGAGTGGTGACTAATTGCTCAAAATTGTCTCATCATTTCTTGGAATAGCACAATTAAGCTAGTTCCATGTCTCAGTCAAACACAAGCAAATTGTATGAAGTAAATTTAGGACAGAACTGCAGGCCTAGAAGAGCACAATATAGCTAGGAGTGCTCGGGAATTTGCTTGGCATTATGAGTACCATAGACTTCTGGGAGTGGTGACCAAACATGGATGTGTGCAGTCTCTATTGGTCATCTAAGACATTCTCTGCATCTACTTGAAAAGGAAAACATCCACCAGAATATTATTAGGAACTTATTGAACTTGTTGAGAAATACAATGCTGCGAAAGCATTGATCGGCCTTCATATATAATTTTAGCAAAATTCTTGAGGTAAAAGCAAAGTTTTGCGCTGCAAAAATGCAAAACAGACTTGAAGATATCACATTCCTTGGATGAAAAAGTTATCTCTGTTGCTAATTTTTCCTAATATTAAGCAAAAATTCCAAGAAATATCTTCATAATAATCCAAAATCTCATCCCAGTATCAAGTAGATTCAGAGAGGGTCTTAGGGTGGCCACTGCAGATCCCATTCAGCGATGTTAAGTTACCACTCATCCCAGTATATGGTGCTCAAGATTGCCAGGCAAATTCTCAAGTACTCTCAAAAGTTCTATGAGGCATTTCTAGTGACAAAGCAGTTCTTGGGAGATCAGGATGACGTTCTGTAAGTAACACTGTATGCACTCTCTTCTGTTTATCATGACATTGTACTTCAATATGATGCATCCTATACTTTGACATATTTTCTCATTTGGCAGTGCTTTAAATTAAATTTAATTCTGTAATTTTTGTTGAATGTTCTGTTATTGATTCAGATACATATTATATGTCCAAACCGATTTTCAGGATGTGATAGAATCTTATGTTTTGAGCTATATTCAGACAATAGGACTATACAAAACAAAGTTATGCAGAACGCAGCCGACTCAGGTGCATCTACTCTGCCATTACCATACTCATGGGCCTTGGACTACTACGATACTCTGATAGACTCTGAAAAAGAATGATTCCCAAGTTAGTCGCAGGTGTCTTTCTTGGGACTGGCCTTTTTCTTTTGAGATGGTTTGTATACACAACCTGATGCCAGACTCTTACATTGAGGTAATGCAGAATTTGCCTTGGAATGTTTGATATAAGTTGCCTATATATATAGGACATTATTCCAGTGCAACAGAAAAATACTTTGCACACGAAAAATCATGATAAAGGTCAAGGCCACATAGAGAAAGCTAGTTTCATGGATGTACGAATAATTAGCGAAATGCACTAAAAAAACACTTGTGAGGTAATATCCTTTACTCACAAGAATATTTGCGATGACCGTCATTGAAATTTTGATGACACAAAGGATATTTTGTCTTGTTGATAATATTTTGGCTGGAGATTTCAGTGAAAAAGCTGCAGGGAATACAGTTACTTTGCAGCTCAAGACACCCTTGAATGCCACACGTAATGAAATCTTGCGAGACAAATTACCCATAATTGTCTCCTCATTCCATGGATTACCCAGATTAAGCTTGTTCCAATGTTCCATGTCAAAGCCAAAGTGAAACCCTAATTCAGTGGCTAATATAGATCTATGTTATTGATTTGCTTACCTCCAGAAGAGAGCACACATTGCCACAACATTACAGCTGCAGAATTATCTGAGGTTTTCAAAGCTAATTAAAATGCATCTTGGAAGACCTTCATTTAAACCAAATCTAAAAGGCTGTTATAGGTCTTGGTTTTTCTTTGCTTACCATAATCCGGACACAATGACATTGATTTTCTACAGTACTGAAATACAAACAAAGAGATATTCCATGTAAATATATGACAAGATATTACCAACAACTAATTGCTACACTAAGGAATTTAATCCTTTGATGTCAATCTTCCTCTTGTCGAACTAGATAATCCCCTTATCTTGTGTTCTTTGTTTAAAAAAAACTACTTGTTTTTTACCATACATGAACACAAAGACATCCCCTGGCTTTACTTTGTATTGAATGATGAAAGAAGTGTTAACCAACAGGACATTCTGGGCCAAGTGACAAGAAACCTATGGGCATTCCACTATTGCACCAGATCTGGCCCAAATGTCCGAGTTTTCTTTCGCAATGGACAAGAGTGATGGATCGGCTGGCTCTTTTGTCACTTGTTGAAAGGACAATTCCTTGCACTGCAACTCCAAGAGACAAACTACATCCGCCTGATTTCCAGGGGATTATGAAGGAAATCCTGAAGCTAATGATCAAATTTCTGCAGAGGAAGACTCAGCATCAAGTTGCGATTTCTGATGACGAACAGTTTTAACAAGACAAGAAGAGCATTGTCAGTTACAAAAATAACGAAGCAGTCAACATCTAGAAGGAAGCATTTCTCCAATAGTATTGAAGTACACCAGACGACAAAATGTTGTTCTTTTGGGTCAGAAATATCAATGGTCCCTGTAAGAATAATGAGGAATGCTTCTATGTAAAGATACCATATTCACAATGGGTTGCAAATGTGACCATTGAAAATATCAATATAGGGCAAAATAGTTGAAGATGTTTCTAAACACTATTTATATAATCTTGATGTTTTTATTGAATTTCTCCAGGAACATCTCACGTTTGGCAGGTGGAATATTTGCATTCAATTTCAAAATTTTATATAAAAATATGTCATATATACATTATGTGTGTGTTTCCTGTGGTCTTGTTATCAAGTCACAATTTCATAGGCTCTTCAAAAAGGTTTCCTTGAGTGTCGAATAATCCTAGAAATGCTTCCTTTTTCCTTTGGTTGATATTGTATATAACCCTGCGCAATTTTTCGCCAAAAAAAAAATATATATGTAAGGAGACATGAAAGGGACACTTTATATTCTTGCTGAAGGCCGTTAAGCAAAGCGAATTGAGCACAAGAAAGGTTTCAAAATTCTGTGCAGTGATGGTCTCAACATCAATGGTCGACAGCAGGAAATTAGGTCAAGTGGGTCCAGCTTCTTATTAATGATTTAGCTTTGAATTTAACAAAACATGACAAATTCATATTCAAAAGTGTCTTAAAAATTCATTTTTTTCCAAAAGTATTCCCTGTACCTATAATTTTTGTGTATTAGTTAATTATAAGCCTTTACAAGTTAAATTAAATGATCAAAATTATAGTGATTCATTTCATTTCAAAACAGACAACAATAAAACATAACAAAATTAATTATTACTATTTAGCAGATTATTTATGTATGTATGTATGTATGTATGTTTGTATGTATGTATGTATGTATGTATGTATGTATGTATGTATGTATGTATGTATGTATGTATGTAATTTATGTTTCTATAGATGTATGTATCGATTTATCTATTTATCTATTGATCTATCTGTCTTTCTATCTGTCTATCTATCTATCTATCTATCTATCTATCTATCTATCTATCTATCTATCTATCTATCTATCTATCTATAAATATATATTCTATTTTTATCTGTATTATCTTTCTAGTTTAAATTTCTCTCTATTTTTCTATATATCTGTCTTTCAATTTTTTTGTTTTTTAAACCGTAACATAACTGCCTTCCATACATTGAATACGAAATAAATTTAATGAAAGTTATGGTAACACATACAAAACTTTTTATGTGCTGCACAAGTTTTATGGCCGTGCCATTTACATATTATGCATTATATCAGGAAAATAGGTCAGAACTTTGTTGTTCCGAGGGTCAAAAGTCACAGAGAGTCAGACATGTTCACTGACAATTGTTAATTGGAGAAGACGGATGATATCCAATTGTGTAGTTGAATTTAAACTTTGCAAAGTCTCTCCTTATTCAACAGTGGCGTAACTTAGGGTTCAAGGGGAGGGGGGGGGGGCAAGCAGTTGTTTTTTAATGGGGACTAATCCTCTACTTATTGGATGTAACTATGGAAGCTATTTATTCATAAGTATAGCAGGCATCTGTGCCGGATCGTATCAACGATTTTAACACAGTTATCCTGGAGTTGTTATGTCAATTTACTGATATTGTGTCAATGCTGAATACCTGTTAGATAGCATAACAAGTTTTATTAACTGAAAGAAGTCATGCTGCAACATGACACTTTTATTTGGCAGTAAGGAGATAAGTTATAGGTGTTAACCACTTTAGCATTACACAGATTAAGTCTTCAAACAATCCGGTACTGGAGGGACTGGTCACAGGTCCAATGTTAGAGTATATACCAGGTCCTCTGTCCCCCCCCCCCATTTATGGATGCCTCTGTCACTTTCAGTTGACTTGTTATCTGTAAATATCTCAAAAGAGCAACCGTGTTTCTTGTTTTTGAAGTTGCTTCTTCTTTCAGACTGATTTATTATTTTTTTATTTCAAATATATTTTAAAAGGGTAAACCGGGTCAGCAAGCTGTTTTAAAACCGGGCCCTTTACAGTTACGGTAAAAACAGATGTAAACAATAAAAGATCTATACGTTTGAAAACAATCATAACAAAGCATAAATAAAGTACAGCTGTAACATAAAAATATAAATGATCTGACTATCATATAACCTTTGTATAACATATAACATCCAATAACAACAAAATATCAATATTCACTTATCTATTCTTTCTGGTATGACTTTTTAACATACTCTTGAATGTTATAATATTACAGCAGTCTTTCAAGTTCGATGGTAACTTATTCCACTCCCTGGCTCCATTATAAAAAAGCATACTTTTGTGGAATTCATTGTCTGGCACATTTAAGTATAAATTTATTTCATGTTTTCGTGTAATCTTCGCTGATATTTCAAAATCAAACAATACATTGTTTGTTAAATAATTTGGTGCTAAGCCATGTATATATTTATAAATTAATAAAACCTGGAAGTAGATGAAGCGCTCTTGTATAGTCATCCATCCTAAATGTCTCACAAGGTCTAAGCCTCTGATGTTAATATAGTCAAAATTACCTTCTATAATTCGAGCACAGTGATTCTGTAACCTCTGAACTTTATTTAAATTATGTTGACTTGTACTTCCCCATACTGAGATGGCATTGTCAATGCAGGGCTGAATAGTTGCATGATAAATTTTTATAAGAATACTTTTATGAAGGACTTTACTTAGTCGTGCTAATTTTGAAATTTTAAAAGAGAGTTTCCTACACAATTTAGTAATATAGTCATTCCATGTGAGAGCTTCATCGATTTCCAATTCCAGATAATTCATAACATTAACCTGTTTTATCTGACAGTCATTGACAGTGATATCAAGGGAACAGTCTGACGAATTACGTCTAGATCTAACAACCATAGCACATGACTTCTCAGTATTAATCACAATATTGTTTCCTTGATACCAATTCGAAACATGGTCAACACAACTTTGAAGTTTATCCTGTACATCCATCATTGAATTTGCATTGCAGTAAATTAAAGTGTCATCTGCATAGAGATTAGCAGTTGCAATACCTACATGCTGACTAATATCATTAACAAAGATGACAAAGAGCAATGGTCCTAAAATAGAACCATGAGGTACCCCTACAGAAACCACTCGCTTTGCAGAAATTTGACCATTCATTTTTACAACCTGATTTCTGTTACATAAATATGACCTCAACCATTGTAATGCATTATCTTTAATTCCATAGTATTGGATTTTAGTAAGAAGTAGCTTATGATCTATGGAATCAAAACATTTTCTAATGTCAAATGAACATATTCCAGTAAAAGTCTTACTACAAATATTGTCTATACAATCATCAATGACACGATGTAGAGCTGTCTGTGTATTATGTCCTTTTAAATAAGCCAACTGGTCATTCGTTATCAAGTCATTTTCAATGAAATAGTTTAACAGTTGATTGTGAATTTGGGATTCAAACATTTTCGAAATATGTCCTATGACTGAAATCGGTCTGTAATTGTTCATATCAGAGATGTCACCCTTGTCTTTGTACACAGGGGTAACTCGTGCAAATTTCCAGTCATCAGTAACAATTGACCTAGACAATGACGCATTGAACAATTTAGTCAGTACAGGTGCAATAACATGACTGCTATGATAGAGTAACTTCGAATCAAAGCCTAAGACATCATTACACGAATCAGATCCCAATTTTAGAAATTTGTCTAGCACACATTGTTGACTGATATGAGAGAAACAGAAAGTAGACTGGCATGTTGGTTGTTTCCAAGGGATATTCTCTGGTCTGCTACTTGTCTGAGAAATTATTTTTTCACCAATAGTACTGAAATAATCATTGAACAAAGAGGCATTTAGGCTGCCATGTGGGTCTTGATGTTTTCTGAATTTACCAGCTTCAGTTATGATCTTCCACGTTTGTCTTGGATTGCCACCACAAGCCTTAAGCCTTTCATCATAGTACAAGCTTCGACCTTTTCTGAGGTCACTTGTTATTTCATTCCTTAATTTTTGATATTCTTTATAAAGTAAATCATCCTTGTTTTTCACAGATTTTTTCTTTGTAAAATCCCTCTTATACATCTTTTTTACAATTTCATTAGTTACCCAAGGGTTATTTCTATCCTTGAGTCACATAGTCTTAAAAGGAGCATGCTTTTCACTTATGTTCAAAAAAGCTGATTTAAAGAGTTCCCACTTGTGCTCTAAGTCAAAATCAAGAGATATAATAGCATGACTTTCATTTAAATCATGGATAAAGTTTTCCAAACAGAAGTTCCTGTAATCCCTAAAAGTAATTTGTTTGTGATTGACACCGTTAATGTTTTCCCCAAGACAATAGTCTGAGACAACACAATCATGGTCACTCATTGCTACATTGATAACACCAGTATTTGTGTGTCTTTCACAGTGTGTGGTAAGTATGACATCCAACAGTGATTTGGAATTCATAGTAATTCGTGTTGGGGAAGAAATTATTTGTTTCATATCAAATACCTTCTCAATATAAGAAATAGGATTCCTATTGGGATCTGATTCATTTAGACAATCAAAATTTAAATCACCCATAACAATAACATCATCAGAAATGTCAACAGCCATTTGAATAGCATTATGTATGTTTTCAAGATATTCATGACCTGAGCTTGGTGGTCTATATATAGTGCCTATGACAAGCTTACTGTGCTTCAATTTAACATATATCCATAAACTTTCAATACAATTGCCAATGTTTGTTAATACTTGATATTGAACTGAATCTTTTATATAGAAGCAAACCCCGCCTCCAAATCTATTTCTATCTCTTCTGACCACTGAGAAATCCGCCACTCCAATTTCAGCATCATTTATAGACCCATCAAGCCAAGTCTCATTTACACCAATTATATCAAATCAGTCTTAGATTATTGCTGCCTGCACAATTCGTTACAACAGAAACATTATCACGTGCAATGTTATAATCAGCATTATTCTGTCGAGGTAACTTTACATTATCACAAGTATTATTATCAACATTACATATATTTTCACACTCAACCCTGCATGTATTTATACATTCAACATCACATCTCAAACTCTCATCACATGAATCATGATTATGTTCATTTTTACTATCACATATATTGTTTCTTTCGTCGCTACCCATATCACTCGTTATGTTTTCAAATATATCATCAACATCACAGATATTACCAGCACCAATTCGATCAGCTTCATTATGACTCACATTTTCACAATTGTCAAAGTCATTAATTCTGTCTTCAGGAAGAACTAACACACCTTCATCAATAGATCCATAATCATTACTGCTATTTGAGAGTCTGTTATACTCATTAATCAAATTGGTTATAGGCTTGTCCTCACAACTGGAAATATTAAAATCTTTAAAAACATTGGATATATCCCGAATTTCAGAACAACTTAGAAAATTATTACAGTGGTTATTTAAGTCAGACAATGTTTGACAGTCTCTATCTTCAAAGCATTCGGCTCTATCATGCTGGCCAGTGTCCTAATTGTAGCAGAACTTTGCTTTGTGGCCCCATTCCAGACATGAATTACACTGCACTTTCATGCCATGCCTGCAGTTCTTGGAGATATGGTTCTGTTCTCCACAGTACCAACAGTATTTCTCTCTTTGAGACGATCGTGTAGAGTTCTCAAATTGTTCAGCACTTTTTCCATTTATGGAGTCTCTTATGTCCATGAGAATTTTTCCCATCTCTGGCTTTTGTGTTCTGCGTGTATTTAGCCATATTGGCTAAGTACAGTGTCCTTTCTGCTTCAGGAAGCCATTTCTGCCTTTCGCAGTTTTTGATCTTCTTCTGCAGATCAATCAGCTTATATGGGTCAGTGATGACCATTGCTTCAGTAGCTGCATCACTGTTCCCGAAAAATCTCGCCATTGCGTGTGTATACAACTGCTCATTACAGTTGTACATCGTTCCATCTACATATATCGGAGTGTCCATATGTAGATTGCTGAAAACCGAGTCCTTTCCGTAGAAAAGGGTGATACCATTTTGAGACTTTGTGCACACCTTCCTTGATTTTCTCGACTGATCACCTGCACGTTTATCAACCGGAGGTGCCTTTTCTGGTCGTTTGGTCTCAGTCAGGTTGCATTTCGTCAATTTGTCTACCTTTAAATTCCGCATGAGTCGAGTTACACCTGAATGAGACAAGTGCAATCCGTCTGCCAGTAAGAGGCTTTCATCGGGAATTTCACTCATGAATTTGAAGTTCAAATCATTGTTTATGAGCTTGACTTCCAGAGACTCAGCAATGACAGCAAGGCGTTCGTTGATACTGTTGATTCTACCAACGGGTACTCAAGTCTAGGGGGAATGGTACATATTGTAACAGTCTTTGCTCTGGTTTTAGCTGTTTTCAATAGAGTCCGAAGATTATCAGTAATCTTTTCAGTGTCCATTTTTGTGGCTATGTCGTTCATGCCACAAACAATTGTAACCTGCTTGTAACAGCGTGATGTGCTCTTGAGCTTCCTGGTTACGTCACTGAACTTAGCTCCACTCATGCAGGCCACAGTCATGTCATCAGCTGTAGGATGAATATCACGGATCAGCGAATCTCCTATTAGAAGGTGATGTCACTGCAAGTATTTCATATTAGAAGGATGACCAATGTTATGTTGTCCAGATCCTACTTTTATATGGCGCGTTAGGCTTTGCCAAATTTATGTCAACATAAATTCGACCATTGACCTTTTGGAGCCAATTTATGTTCCTGAACGACATTGTTGACTTATTTGAATTGCTGCTTTATACGGAGGATAATCTCTTTGATGTGTCCTGGTCATTGTCAACAGGGAAATGAGGGCTTCCGACCAGTCAGCTAGTCTTCCTTCCATGTACATTCGTTATATTTAAGCCAGTTAATGTCATATCTGACTCCAAATCAGAGGACTTTTTTTTTCAGCCAGTACAAGAAAAATGTGATTTGACATGGCCACTTCAAGTGCATCTTCTTACTGTGGGGGTCAGAACATAAGGACATCATAGATTGCACAAGGTCAGACATATTCTCTGGCATTTGTTTATTGAGGAAGACAGATCTATGACTTTCATATTTGTGTTGGATGCAGAAACTTTGTCAAACTTACAGAAATTTATTAAGTTAAAGAAAATACTGTAAGGACAATTTGAATAATATTTTGCTTTTAGAGCTCCAGGAGTGTGAGTAATTCCTATTGGCTGTTTGAGAACATTGATCACTGATGTCACTGCAAGTATTTCATATTAGAAGGAGTGTACATCAGTATAATTAATTATGTAGTTAACATTTATGACGATTCACCGTCATGTTCTAAAAAACATAAAGCATAATGACAGGGCAAGGGTTATCAAAGAGTATGTGTTTTTTCAGTTGAATAATTATAATTTTTCACATTAGGCTGTTTAAGGACATCAATAATTACATCACAGCAGGTGTGACTGATTCAGTGCCTCGTCATGATGGCATTCACTAAATATGTCATTCAGAATAACATGGCAGGAATAGAGAATCTGATTCGCTATCACAAGGAAAAGGTCTCTTGATATGATACCACACATAATAGTTGAGAGCATTCATACAATCACTTGTAATTCCCCGCTGCATGCTGTGGAAATATCTTACTAATGAATACAACTCAAGACCTGATGATGAATAGTCATATGTCACATACAGAGTTTTTGTTGAGACAACATATGACAAAATCCAGTATCTTCTATAGCTGTGTCTGCCTTTGGTGATCTTTAACCCAAATAATGACTGCCATGGCATATTTTCTGACCCAAGGTTAATGAGGAGGTTGGAATGGGCCCTAGTCATGCTTTATTTTCGTTTGTCCAGTGCAGTTAAATAAAATCGATAGTGTAATACCAAGCAGAATGGAATGACAAACCTGTGACAAACCTGTGTGAAACTTCTTTTCCCGATTCCCTGTGAATGCCAATAGGATACTGTGGATACAACAGTCCCTGAATTGTAAAAACCACCTGTTGCAAGTTGTTTTGTGACCGACTTTCTCCTGCATAAGCTGTATTTTAGAATATTTTACACTCCGCGGAATCAGGGCAAACAGGATTTTCAATGCAAATCTACTCAACCAACAATTCGACAACATAAATAAATTCATATATTTTACTTATCACTGCATCAAATACACAAATGATTTTTTTTCCTGATATCAGATGTGCATCTTGCCAAAATATTTGACATTAAAAAAATCAGCTAGCATCAACACATATACATATCTACACTCTCCAGCTGCCATGTAATTGTAAGGTTGTGACAGATAAGGATGGTGAAACCTTTCAGTGCTGCATACATATTATGTGTTCTGTTGAAGCATTCAAGCTGCCTGTAGAATACGCATGGGAGACCAAATTGTCCACTTTTCCCCAGTATGTAAAATGTTTTTTCTGATGAAAAGTTTTTTAACATTCGACGGGCAAAATATATATATATATAAAATCTTAAAGTAAATTGGATATCGTAGCAAAGAAACTAATTTATATAGTAGTAAGTTTTCCAACCAAAAATAACGAAGAACATGTATATCAGCAGGAATATAGCCATTAAAAAGAGCACTATTCAACACAAGAAGAATTAATATTTCTGCTTATATATATTATGGATCATTTGTTCAGCAAGTATTTAGTGGGGCATTACTTTTGATCCTCGTCTGAGGTAAGCTGCCAAGAGTCTGATTTAGATAAACATGTGTGATTATAAGAGTTTTGTTTCATGCCATTGGTTAACAAACTAGTAAGAACCAAGCCCCTCACTTCAGTGTCAAGCCAATTTCAGAGTATCTTGACCTGAGTACTGCCATAAAACGGATATGCACCAGGCTTCACACAAGTACTATTCCCCTGGGTCTTAAGTACTGCCATGGCTCCAAACATACAAAAGGGTCATCAGAAAACAGATCACGTTCTGGTCTGTGCTTTGTGAGCCTCCAGAATGAGGATGGTGGCAGGCCATATTTACAATGCGATCAGCTGGTTTCCTGGCAAATAAACACACTTTGCTCAATATAAACAGAGTGCAAATTGTGTGACCTCAGTGGTTGCAGAGGGTCCTGACAAGAGCTCAATGTGATTCATAATGAACAAATATCAGAAAGATTGATAGACTAAAATGCTACTTCAATAAAATGCTACTTCAATTTTCAAACAAATCCTCCCTGGATAGTTTTGAGTATGGCAGGCTGCAGACCACAATCAGGTTTGGTATGACTTCTTCATCATGTGTACACAGCATCAAATTTCTTCATTTGTCCAATTTCTGTGTTATTTCTGGTCATATAAGTACTAAAGGCCACCTGATCAAGGCAACATAATAAATAATGTCTAGGCTTTGTCACTAAGGGAAACATCGACTGAATTCATCAATGCAATCGTGTCAACGTGTTCTCTGTCATTTGAAGTGATCTTTTTTAAAGCTTTGTGAAAAAATAGCAACCAGACTAAAAACTCACATTCATAATACCACTGACTCAAAATGCCCTGAATTGTCAAATTGCTAAAATTGTCACATCATTTCTTGGAATGGTACAATTGAGCTTGTTCAATGTCTCAGCCAAAGTTAAAGGCCTTGCGAACAAAAGACAAGCACATTCTATGAAGAAAACTTAGTACAGAACTGCAGGCCTCAAAGAGAGCAACACAGCTGGGAATGCTTGGGAATTTGTTTGGTATCATGAGTACCATAGACTTCTGCGAGTGGTGACCAAACATGGATGTGTTGGGTCTCGAGTCACTGTGGTCAACCACGACATTCTCTGCATCTACTTGGTAATAAAAGAACCACCAGAATATTGTTAGGAACTTGTCTTACTCGTTGAGAAATATAATGCCATGAAGACATTGATCAACCTTCGTATTATAATTTCACTTTTGTACAAGGCACTTGTTTGTCTCTAGTTGTATAGCTAAACTTGGAATCTCTATTTTCTATTTATTTGGTAGACCTACTGTATGTGTTCTTAATATAAACCTATACATGATAATGATAAAGGATATAATATATAAATCATTAAAATTTAAAGTCCACTTACACAAGTTACACATATAAATACAAAGTAGTAGTAAGAGGCATGATTTACCAGTCTGTTTACTTTTTAAAAGAATTTGTAGCAGAACAACAAGCGACCAAAAGTTTTGAAGCAAGTTAAAATGCAGCTTAGACTGTGCAGTAAGTTTGAATGAGATCAGATATTTTAGCAAAATTCTTGGGTAAAAGCAGAGCACAGCACTGCAAATAAGCAGACTTGAAGATATCACACTCCTTGGACGAAAAAGTTATTGCTGTTGCAAATTTTTCTTAATATTCAGCATAAATACTGAGAAATATCTTCATGATAGTTAGAAATCTCATACCATTATCAAGTAGATTCAGAGACGGTCTTTGGATTGCCATTGCAGATCCCATTCACCGATGTTTGGTAACCACTCATCCGATCTTATGGTGCACAAGATTGCCAGGCAAATTCTCAAGCACTCTCAAAAGTTCTCTGAGACATTTCCTGTGATACAGCAGTTTCAGTGGGATCATGATGATGCTCTGTAAGATACACTGTATGCACTCTCTTCTATTTAGAATGACATTGTACTATAATATAATGCATCACATACTGTGGCATATTTTATCATTTGGCAGTGCATTAAATTATATTTTTTTCTGAAATTTTTGTTGAATGTTCTGTCCAAACCGATTCTTAGGATACGATAGAATGTTATATTTTTAGCTTCATCCAGGCAACAGGACTAAACCAAACAAAGTTAAGCAGAACACAGTCGACCCAGTTGCATCTAGTCTGCCATTACCATACTCATGGGCTTGAGACTACTACGATACTCCCGGGGGGGGTACTTCGCGGACTTTCGCATACGGATGCGCCACGGCAATTTTGAAAACCAGAACCATTTTAATCCGGAAACTACGCCAAAACCACAAACCATTTTAATCCTTCAATAAAATTTTTGGCAACCAATTTAATCTTCATGGTTTTTAAACCATTTTAATCCTCTTTTAAAGCCGATTCTAACAGTACCAAACATGTTGGGGTTGCAAAAACCAGAACCAAATTAATCTAAATTGTCAAAAAACCAAAACCATTTTAATCCAAGAAGGCCAAAAAACCTAAATCATCCAGCGGCGCCTCTATATACACCCTTTCAGAGTGAGTACCTGTGCTGGTTAGCAGTTTACCTGATCAACTGAGTTTGAAACTTACAAGTTGTCAGCCAGAGGGGGCTAAATTAGGGGGACTGTGGCTCCATCTGTACAGAGGTTGTGGTGCTAACAATTTGACAGGTCACTCACTCACACCTGAACTGCCTGAAGAGAAGCAGGTGAAAATTTTCACTTGGGACTTTTGTCTAAAATTGTAAGTCTTCTTACAACTTTTAATTCCTTAATTATATTTTCAAACCATTTATTCACAATGCAATGCTTTAATGTTGCTGTGAATATGACTCTTTTTAGCATAAAAAACATTTGTTATTTGTAATAGGTTATCTGCCATGCTGTACTGTGAAGTCTGAACACCTGACCTGATTTGAAATTGAAAATTATTGGTGTTGGTTCTCCTGACTTCATGAGGCTTAGTGATTGTAAGTAATTACATCTTAGAGATGCCTTATTATTTTAATTTGGTAATTGTTTTTAATAAAAATGATTTATTTGACATTTGTCGATAAAAATATTAAAAAATTAATTTGACAAACAACTAGTCAGTTGTGTTTAAAAAAGATTGTTGTCATAATTAGCCTGTAAATAATGACCTTGTGTGATATTACTGTTTATAATTCTTACTTGATACAAATGATTATTTCTTCAAGATTAATTGCTTAAATAGCTCAAACTGGTGCTGATAAGGCGTAAAACACCAACTCACTCACTTACTTCTTCAAGGTTGATGTGACTGAGACACGTTGTTTCACCCTTTTTTTTGTCCTTTAACAAATATGTTTTATCATAATTATTGTCCTTTAACACATACTTGGATCTAAATCTTACACTTAATTTCTGTCTATTTTTATGCAGGGAACCATGTCTCACTGTACATCTAAATAAAGAATGGTTTCAACTAGTCCAAGATTTCGTCGTCTTTTGAACCGATACCAGTACAGTTCCAATCTACGGCTGCTTCGCCATTCGATGTCTGCGAATTTGATCTACAACTTTGGTGCAGTGAACCAGCTCCCTTGAGTCGCTTCCACCCGTACCACACTTCAAGATGGCAACATTAGAAGAGTGCACACAACTGAAGGATGAACGTACAAAACACAAACGAGCGGTAACTGATGCTTCAAAGAAACTGCAAGGGCTGATAACTCGTGAATGTAGTAGTCCCATTGTTGAACATTTTATCATTGAATTGGAGAAATGTATGACTGACTTTTCTGTGTATCATGAAGAGTTTGCTTCGGCAATCAATGTAAATGAAGACTTTAAAGACATTGGCGTTGTCAATAATATGAGTTTGACTGAGTATTATGATGATGTTTTCAAAACCTACAATGATGCCAAGTGCCAGGGAGGAGTTCACGATTCTGTTGTTGGGCAGTCAATCAACACTGCCAAAATTGAAATACAAACTGATAGACTTGGAAAGGCTGTGGATAATTTTCAAAAGACACTAAAAGGTGATACTAGTGAGGTTGAGGTCTTATGTTTGAGTGAAGACTTGGAATGTCTCATTGACAAATTAACAGAAACCCTGTGTATACTTTCAGGAGTGGTAAAATCACCATCTATTGAATCAATCGAGAAAGCTGCATACAATGTAATCGATGCAGCTGATGATTGCAAGAGGCAAGCTCTGATATATGTTAGAAATGCTAAAAAGAGTCCTGGTAAGGGTAAAATTGACACAGAAATCGAATCACAGTCCAGGTCTTCCGGCGGTTCTGGTGGAGACCAATTTCCTCCTACCTCTGACAAGTCAGAGACAGTGCCCCCTGGTGACAATTTTGATTTAAGCTCAATCAAAAGTGGTGCCCTCCAAAGAAATGTAAGTGACAATTTGTCACAAGGTAGTATGACTCAGGCTTCTCCTCGTACTTTCTCAAATGATGTCCATCTTAGGAAAATGTCATTGCCAATCTTTTCTGGAGCCAGGAAAGATTGGCCCGAGTTCAAAACGGTTTGGCGAGAACTCGCCGAGAGCGCGTATCAGAACAAAGTCGCCTTGGCCCATGAACTGAAAAACTCTCTAAGAGACGCGGCCCGCGATAAGGTCAAACACATCTATGTAACCAAGGCCAATGCATACGAACTAATGTGGCTGCGGTTGTCTGATCACTATGATGATGTCACGGCCAGTGTCCAGGCAGCATTAGAGGGGTTGAACAAACTTGGGAGTGTGCGAGATGATGACTATCGTGGTTTTGTTCAGTTAGTTGATACTGTTGAAGAAGCATGCGCTCAGCTAGAACAGCTTGGTCAGCAACAAGTGTTAACTGTCCGCGAGGTTGATAGAATTTCTGATTTACTCCCCAGTAATATTCGCTCGGTGTGGTTTCGAATTTATCACCAGCTTAGTACCGCGGAGAAACTTAGCCCATTTCCAAACTTCTTGAGTTTTCTGGATGGAGAAAGGGCAGCTGTCTCTCGGCTGGCGGAGCACCAAAAGAAACATTCACAGAGAGCTTCATCAAACATGACTAATGGCATATCAATTGACCAAGGTAAGAGCAAGCATGTTTTTGATTGTTCCATTCATCAGTCTGATAATCACAAACTTGCTGATTGTGTAGAATTTAAGAAATACACTTTGGATGATAAGTATAAATCACTTAGAAAATTTCATCTCTGTTTCAGGTGTTTTGATGCTCATCGCAGGGACAGCTGTGAAGAGCATTCCAGCTGTGAAAATTGTGGCAGGACAAACCATCACTCGCTTCTCTGCAGGCAGCTGCATTTTCAGGATGAGCTGAGGGCCACGGTTAACAGGACAAGCAACACTGTGAGGTCCCTCGAGTCAGTGTCGCTCTATGCCATACAACAGGTGGAGACATTGAACAGTGATCAGAAGTTAACAGTCTTCTGCGACAGTGGCTCTGATTCAACTTATGTAACCCATGAAGCAGCTGATAGGATCAAAGCCAAGAAACTGGATCGTTTCTTTTTAGAGGTCACAACAATGGGAAATAGCAGTAGAACTTGTGACACTTGGCTGTATGAGGTGCCTTTGAGGACTGTCACTGGGAAGACAGTCAAAGTGTGTGCATTTGGTATGGATGCGATCACCGGCCCCGTCTCCAAAATTGATGAAGATTGTGTACGAAGGTTATTTCCTGACGAAGATCCTCAGTTGCTACAGCGCCATTCATCAACGGTTGACCTTCTCTTGGGATGCGATTACTTTGGCTTGCACCCAAAACATGAAGTTTGCTCTAATGGTCACCTCAGCATGATGCAAGGATATTTGGGCATGTGTCTTCAAGGAACACACCCTAGCCTAAAGGAGGATACTGTTTACAGCCAAAATATGGTGAGAGTTGTTCACAGCCGAAAAATAAGAGACTGCTCTTTTGTGAATGTCACACGGACACATCCTGATCTCACAACATCTTTTTCTTCATGCTCTGCCAATGCCACTCAAACATTCTCTATGTCGATGGAATCCCAACTTAATGAGTCTCCTGAAGATTGTTCCTTAGTTGAAGAAAGGCAAGAGGCACTGACTGATTCTCTACAGCTCGCAGACAACTGTGTTCCAGTCTGTGGTACCTCAAGGAGCATTCAGCTTAACACCCAGTCAAAGGATAACAATGGTTGGATTCTACCTGAAGAGGAAGAACCTGTCAAGGTCTTCACTGCAAGGGCTGGACTTTTTTGCTCTTTGTCAAATTGTCTTTACTTAAAAGGATTTAGTAGTACAAATAAAATGATTGCAAGATTACTTGGCATTTGTCGTTCCAGGTCCTTTGTTCATTTTTCATTATTTCTCACTGCATGTTTCCTGATGAGCAATTTGGTGAATGAGAGGCCAACTGGTGTTCAGCATGCTATTGGTTCTGAAACTGGGGTTTTGATCTCAACTTCTTCATGTCTGAGTGCTTCCATGTTTTCTTGGGACAGTTCTTTGTCGGGACATATGGTCAGTGTCACTTTTCGAAACAAACATCACGGAGATGGTAGGCTTGGTCTTGTGCACAAGATCTTTCCAGGCATTGACGGGAAAATCTGGAGGGTCACATATCGTTCCGGTTCCTTAGTGTGTGTGGTTAACACCGAGAATTTGGTTCTGGTGGCGACCAGCGGCTGGTGTTGGTGGTACCAGGTTGTGATGCTTGAGTCATATCACAGCAATCTTTCCCATCCTCCCGGTGTGCTGGTTAGCAGTTTACCTGATCAACTGAGTTTGAAACTTACAAGTTGTCAGCCAGAGGGGGCTAAATTAGGGGGACTGTGGCTCCATCTGTACAGAGGTTGTGGAGCTAACAATTTGACAGGTCACTCACTCACACCTGAACTGCCTGAAGAGAAGCAGGTGAAAATTTTCACTTGGGACTTTTGTCTAAAATTGTAAGTCTTCTTACAACTTTTAATTCCTTAATTATATTTTCAAACCATTTATTCACAATGCAATGCTTTAATGTTGCTGTGAATATGACTCTTTTTAGCATAAAAAACATTTGTTATTTGTAATAGGTTATCTGCCATGCTGTACTGTGAAGTCTGAACACCTGACCTGATTTGAAATTGAAAATTATTGGTGTTGGTTCTCCTGACTTCATGAGGCTTAGTGATTGTAAGTAATTACATCTTAGAGATGCCTTATTATTTTAATTTGGTAATTGTTTTTAATAAAAATGATTTATTTGACATTTGTCGATAAAAATATTAAAAAATTAATTTGACAAACAACTAGTCAGTTGTGTTTAAAAAAGATTGTTGTCATAATTAGCCTGTAAATAATGACCTTGTGTGATATTACTGTTTATAATTCTTACTTGATACAAATGATTATTTCTTCAAGATTAATTGCTTAAATAGCTCAAACTGGTGCTGATAAGGCGTAAAACACCAACTCACTCACTTACTTCTTCAAGGTTGATGTGACTGAGACACGTTGTTTCACCCTTTTTTTTGTCCTTTAACAAATATGTTTTATCATAATTATTGTCCTTTAACACATACTTGGATCTAAATCTTACACTTAATTTCTGTCTATTTTTATGCAGGGAACCTAAATAAAGAATGGTTTCAACTAGTCCAAGATTTCGTCGTCTTTTGAACCGATACCAGTACAGTACCCCCCCCGGGACGATACTGAAGAAGAATGATTCCCAAGTCAGTCGCAGGTGTCTTTCTCGGGACCCGCCTTTTTCTTTTGGGATGGTGTGTATATACAACCTGATGCCAGACTCTTAAATGATGTTGAGATAATGAGGAATGTGCTTTGGAATGTTTGACATAAGTAGCCTATATATGTTGCATTCGTCCAGTGCAACAGAAAAATACTTTGCACACGAAAAATCATTATAAAGATCAAGGCCACAGAGAGAAAGCTAGTTTCATGGATGTACGAATAATTAGCGAAATGCACTAAAAAAACACTTGTGAGGTAATATCCTTTACTCGCAAGAATATTTGTGATGACCGTCATTGAAATTTTGATGACACAAAGGATATTTTGTCTTGTTGATAATATTTTGGCTGGAGATTTCAGTGAAAAAGCTGCATGGAATACAGTTACTTTGCAGCTCAAGACACCCTTGAATGCCACACGTAATGAAATCTTGCGAGACAAATTAACCATAATTGTCTCCTCATTCCATGAATTACCCCAATTGTGACCTGCTCCACCAAAATGAGTTCTAAGTAGGCAATTTATATTTCCCAGAAATTAGCAAAATGTGTCAAAAGGTCACATTTCAATGTTTTTTAGCTGTTGGTACCACGTTTTAGCAAAATTAATTTCCTTTGAATAACTAAGACCATTTTACATGAAATAGATTTTAAATTATCTAAATTGGGCGTCCTTCTTGATTTACATATGAGCCACCATTTTAAAGCCCATTTCCAGTAGAATAAAGTCATTTTCACAACTAAATATGATAAGTGGCCGACTTTGAACCCATTTTGGTGGAGCAGGTCACAATTAAGCTTGTTCCAATGTTCCATGTCAAAGCCAAAGTGAAACCCTAATTCAGTGGCTAATATAGATCTATGTTTTTGATTTGCTTAGTTCCAAAAGAGAGCACACATTGCCACAACATTACAGCTGCAGAATTATCTGAGGTTTTCAAAGCTAATTAAAATGCATCTTGGAAGACCTTCATTTAAACCAAATCTAAAAGGCTGTTATAGGTCTTGGTTTTTCTTTGCTTACCATAATCCGGACACAATGACATTGATTTTTGTACAGTACTGAAATACATACAAAGAGATATTCCAAGTAAAGATATGACAACAACTAATTGCTACACTAATGAATTTAATCCTCTGACTGACAAGCCAGTCTGCTGGAAAGCAGGTGAGTGAGCGAGGCTGCAGGCTGATGAAATTCAAGTCGCACTGGGTATCGAATTGGCTTCTAGGTGACTGGGACTGCTGCCCCTAAAAACCGTGCTGCTGCCTATCACGTCCACGCCCAGCAGAACACAGCAGAACTAAGCTGGGTTTCTTACAATTTCATTTGAGCAAGGACGTGAAAAAATAGAGCGCAAGCATTGAAATGTTGTAGCCTGCTCGGCGCTCGCTTACGCTCACAACTGATTTAGCAGGCTACTGTAGCCTGTTTAATACTTTGATGTTAATCTTCCTCTTGTTGAATTAGATAATCCTCTTCTCTTGTGTTCTTCATTTAAAAATAACTCTTGTTTTCCTCTATACACAAGCACAAAGACGTCCCCTCGCTTTATTTTGTATTGAATGAATAAAGAAGTATTGAGCAACAGGACATTCAAGGCCAAGTGATAGGAAAACCTTGGGGCATTGTCTATTGTCCCAGATTTGGCACACAGGTCAAAGGAAGAGTGATGGATGTGAAGAGCTCTTTTGTCACTTGTTGAAATGACAATTCCTTGCACTGTCAATCCAAGAGACAAACTACATCCCCAAGATTTCCAGGGGATTATGAAGGAAATCCTGAAGCTAATGATCAAATTTCTGCAGAGGAAGACACAGCATCAAGTAGCGATTTCTGATGACGAACTATTTGAATAAGACAAGCAGAGCACTGTCATTACAAAAATAACGAAACTGAACACCTGGAAGGAAGCACTTCTCAAATAGAATTTGGATACACTGGACGACAAAATAATGTTTTTTTTTCGTCAGAAATATCAATGGTTCCTGTCAGGTTGATGAGGAATGTTTCCCTGTAAAGATACTATATTCATAATGAGCTGCAAATGTGACAGTTAAAAATATCCATATAGCACAAAAAAGTTATTAATGTTTCCAAACACTATAATTTGGTGATGTTGTGAATTTCTTGTTGTGAATTTTCTTGCGGAATATCTCACCTTTGGCAGGTGGAATATTGGCATTAACTGTCAAAAGTTTTTATGAAATATGTCACACATTATGTGTGTGTTTCTTGTTGTCTTGTTATCAGGCCACAATTTAATAGACTCTTCAAAAAAGGCTTTCTTGAAAAAAGGAAAAGTAGAGATAAGTTTGAAAATGAATATAACTTATAATTGAATTGAACAAAATCTTTCATCAACCACTTTCTATACTTGAGTGTCAAATAATTTTAGAAATTTTTCCTTTGGTTGATTTCGTATTAAACCCAGTTCGAACAATTTTCTCCAAAAAATAATATAATATCAGGAGACATGACAGGGCCACTTCAAATGCATTGTATCAGGCAAAAGGTCAGAACCTGGAGTTGCTCTGAGGGTCACAAGTCATTGGTCACAGAGAGTCAGACATATTCACTGACAATTGTTCATTGAAGAAGACGGATGGTATCCAATTATGTAGTTGAAAGCAAACTTTGCAAAGTCCCTCCTTATTCAACAGCGGCGTAACTGAGGGTTCAAGGGGGGGTAAGTTATTTTGTGATGGGGACAAATCCTGCACTTTTTTAGTGTAACTATGGAAACCATTTATTTATATTCGTGCAGCGAAACGGCCTTTCGCGAAGCGGATTGAGCTCAAGAGAGGTTTGAAAAATCTGCGCAGTGATGGTCTCAAAATCAATGGTTGACAGCAGAAAATAATGTCAAGTGGGACCAGCTTCTAATCAATGATCTAGTTTCGAACTTAACAAAACATGACAGATTCACCTTCAAAAATGTCTTAAAATTCTATACAGTTGTTTATTCACAGAGAGTAATACAATAAAGATCTATGTATGGTTGTTACTCACGCCGCATCTATATCATGCACTGCGATTGTGAACTTGGTAATCCTCACTCGGATTTTAATTCGGCTGAAGTGCGCCCAAACGTGATGTCATTAGAGTTTTATGGAAATCTCATTCAGGTGTCAGTTGATCTTTGACAATATGATGACGTACGCACCTGACATCTCTTATGTCAAAATGCTCACTCACACTGCAAGTATAGCTTAAACATGTCTTTTGAATAACAAACAGTTTCAGGTCTTTGAAGCTGCTTCGTCTTTCAGAGTGACGGCCAATGTTATGTTTTCCAGATCCTGCTTTTATATGGCGAGTTAGGCTTTGCCAAATTTATGTCAACACAAATGTGACCATTGACCTTTTGGAGCCAATTTATGTTTCCTGAACGACATTGCTGACCTTTTTGAATTGCTGCTTTTTGCAGAAAACAACCTCTCTGGTCATTGTCAATAGGAAAATGAAGGCTACTGACCTGCCATTCTTTTCCCATATATACATTAATTTAAGTGGCAAAAAAATGATTATTTAATGCCTTTTCTATGCTTGATCAGCTTTTTCTGCAATAATTATTTATTCGTCCCAATTTAAAAGTAAGCAATCAGTAATTGGATTTTGTCTATTTCTTTATCGGGATTGGCAAAAAAATTTAAATTAACCAAAACTTAGCTAATTTGTCATTACACTCTTCCAGCACACGGTTGATATTATGCAAAATAAATGAATGATATAGAGAAGTAGCAAAGAACTATATGGAATAGATCTTTTTCTGTTCTTTTTTTGCTATTATGACATAACATGTAAATAAAGAGCCCTTGTATTTTAGCCAGTAAATGTCATATCTGACTCCAAATCAGAGAATTTTTTTTTCAGCAACAACAAGAACAAGAAAATCTTTTTGAAAAAAAAGATATATGCTGGCTGTAGTGATTACGATTTCAAAATTTACAATAAGAGTATGATTTGCCAAAAGAATTTTAAGACATGGTATAAGAGAAACTACAGATGAACCCATGATATGGTATAAGAAGCTATAAGAGGAATTATAAATCCTCTTATAGCTTCTTATACCTGCTCTGTTGATCTACACTAACTTGTGTATTGTATTGACTGTTATTTTTATTCCTATGACAGTTTAGCTGGAGTTGGCAATTTCATATGGGGGAGCGCATAGGTTCAATATGACTCACTATTAATTAGTAAGTCACTATATAATATGACTGTCAATCCCAAACTGTTAACCATCAGTTAGTCAAAAAATGTTGGTCAAAAACCGTTAGTTAGTCAAAAACTGTTAGTTAGTCAACTGTTAGTTAGTGAAAAACCGTTAGTTAGTCAAAAATTGTTGGTCAAAAACTGTTAGTTAGTCAAAAACTGTTAGTGAGTCAAAGACTGCTAGTCAGTCAAAAACTGTTGGTTAGTCTAAAACTGTTAGTAGTCAAAAACTGTTATTCAATCAAAAACTTATTCAATTAAAAACTGTTAGTAGTCAAAAACTGTAAGTCAAAATGATTAGTTACTCAAACACTGTTAGTATTCAAAAACTGTTTGTCAGTAAAAACTGTTAGTTTGTCAAAAAATGTTAGTCAAAAACGGTTAGTTTGTCAAAAATGGTTAATTAGTCAAGAACTATTTGTAGTCAAAAAGGTTGGTAGTCATAAACTGTAAGTCAAAAAATGGTAAGTTAGTCAAAAACTGTTAGTTAGTCAAAAACTCTTAGTTAGTTAAAAACAGTTAGTCAGAAACTGTTAGTTAGTCAAAAATGGTTAGTTAGTCAAAAACTGTTAATTAGTCACTAATTGTCACTAACTGTTTTCCGTATGGGGCAACCAGTATAGTATGCTGGCTGCAGAGCCAATACTGTACTATAATAAATCTTGTCCTGAAGTTCAAGAAGCCAGCATAAAAATGTTACTTGACAAGGCCACTTCAAGTGCTTCTTATTACTCTGAGGGTCAGAACATAAAGACATTTTGAGGTCATAGGTTGCACAGTGTCAGACATATAATCTGACATTTGTTTATTGAGGAAGACAGATCTATGACTTTCATATTCGTGCTGGATGCAGAAACGTCAAAACTGAAGAAATTTATTAAGTAAAGAAAATAATGTGGTGTATATTTGACTTAATTTTTCTCTTACAGTTCCAGAGGCAAGAGCGATTCTTTTTTTATTGTTTAAGAACATTGATCAGTGATGTAATTGTAGGTATTTCATATAGGCGAAAAGGTATGTTGTTAGAATTTATACTGTTTCACTGACATGTTCTATGAAACATAAAGCATAATGACAGGGACAAAGGGTATGTGTTTTTCAGTTGAATAATTATGATCTTTTTTTACATTAGGTTGTTTGAGGATATCAATAATTGCATCACAGCAGGTGTGACTCATTCAGTGCCTTGTCGTGATGTCATTCAATAAATATGTCATTCAGAATAACATGGCGAGAATAGAGAATCTATCATAAGGAGAATGTTCTGTGACATGATATCGCACATAATAGGTCAGAGCAGTCATACAATCACTTGTACTTCCCTGGCTGCAAGCTGTGGATATATCTTTCTAATGAATACCATTCTGGACCTGATGTTGAATAGTCATATGTCACATACAGAGTTTTTGTGGAGGTAACATATGACACAATTCAGAATCTTCTATAGCTGTGTCTGGCTTTTGGTGATCTTTAACCCAAATAATGACTCCCCATGGCATATTTTCTGACCGAAGGCTAATGAGGCGGTAGGAATGAGCCCTAGCCATGCCCCTTTATTGTCATTTGTCCAGTGCAGTCCAAAAAAATCAATAGTGTAATGCCAAGCAGAATGGGATGACAAACCTGTGTGAAACTTCTTTTCCTAGTCCTCTGTGAATGTCAATAGGAGACTGTGAATACAGTAGTCCCTTGATTATAAAAACTGCCTGTTACGAGAACAGATTAGGATTCCCCTCGTCCTAACGTATATTCAAGGCACTAGTGCGTGTTAAATTTGCATAAAAATTAACATTTGACACACCCTAGTGATAAACACATCCTGAAAACTTCAAATCATTCAGCTTTGTCTGTGATAAATACCATTAACAGTCAGTTACTATCAATTCAATGTCTCGCTTCTCCACTCATGGACTATAAAGGAGGTGATAGCTTCTGACGCAACAATTTGATTCTATATGATAAGGACGTAATGACACTAAAGCATTAACAAATTCTGTCATTTTGTTAATGAACTCCCTCTAACAAACACTTTCAGATAATGCCTGTCAAGCATTATATGGAAGAAAATGGACCATTTAGATTCAGATTGATAAAAAAAAGCGACTGTCTTGGTTTAAAAGCAATGTGAAGAAACATACACATAAGAGTTCTCGGATTTTATCAACATCATAAGTAGCTCAACGGAAATTACACTGTCAATATAATAGGAGCAACAACAGAAAATGAAGGTTTAGTGATATGGTGATAAAGAAATTCAATTTGAAACAACTTTTGAAAGCAAAAAGTTTATATATGAAAATTTGTTATTCGATGTCTTGTTTAGGTCTTTATAGATACATTTGCCACCTCACTAAAAGTTTGCGAAACTTCAGATGGGTTGCAATACAGACAAGCAAACACTTATTTAAATATCTGAAGTTGGAGGGAAATCAAACTATTCTGCCCTGGGCTATTCTGCTGTATTACATATTCTTAAACAACAATTACTTATAATGTTATGTTGGTAGTCTTTTTTAAAGATGCAATTACTGTACACAAATGGTATTCAATACACATTACTACTCCTAAATATTGTATACAACAATTTGCTGCACAGATTAAATATTTCACAACCACAAAGTCCATTTTGATGAAAGTGTTGTTCTTTGTCTTACAATGCATGTATTTGATGTTAGAGCTCTTTGCAGATTGGTGGTCCACAGGAAAAATCGATTTTCTTATTTTCAATTTGCAAACTGACTTTGCCACATCATTGACAGTTTCTGCTGGTCTCCTAGTATCCTTATTTGATGAAGTACCTTGAATGATTTTTAAATCAGTTTGTTTATTGCACCTATGTTGTTAGATATGATAAACACTGAATCTACAGATTAGCCATAACTGACAAAACATTTTCAAGCCTGTGACATCACAAGGCCTAATTGAAAGTTAATTTGAAACTGTTTGGACCGCCATTCTACCAACAGCTATAATGATGTACAATGTGTTCCATTCTATGAATATTTTCTTATTTTGCACACAACATATCAACAGCTGACTCTGTTATTCTACACAGGCTAACACCAGACGTCACAAATCTAACCCTGAAAGCAATATCTGACAGAGATCAGTGGTGTCAATGGCTGTGTCTGGCTTTTGGTGACCACACTATGACCTTTCTAACCTGTCTGTTGACCCAAGGATAATGAGGAGGCAGCACCCAGTCATGCATTTCCCTGGACCCAATTATTTGTGTGCATTCCAGCCATTTGTGACCAGCTGATACTTTCCCTCTGTATACTTGTTATACATTTTTTGCATTATTTCATCTGCATCCATCAGATATGCCTTCTATGAGACCTGTGGCAATCGATAACTGTATTGTTTATTTCTCGCGGCTAGAATTGTTATGTAGTATTCCATTCTCAAAGCACATTGCGTCTACAATACACTGTTGCTGCAGACAATCTTTAAATCGTGCCCAATTTTACAATCGGGCATGACTATTTCTCCTATTGGCAAACTATTTCTCCTATTGGCAAATTATTGCTCCTTTTGGCAAAATCTTACAACTTTGCCGAAAGGAGTTATTTGCTATTCTAACTATTGGCAAACTATTGTAACTATTGGCATACTTTGTCAAAAGTAGCAATAAGCTATTCTAACTATTGTCACACTATTGCTCCTATTGGCAAAATTTGCCCATCTCTAAATATCTTTTCGGACCACTTAGAACGTTAACAAATAGTTAAACCGTGCCCATTCCTGCAATTATCGCCCACTTTTGATATTAAAATGCGGGGCACAGCAGCGGAAGTCCCGAAAATTCGGAATTCGTTTTTTTGCGATTTGCGCGACTTCTGACAAAGATACAGACTTTTTGTACCATTAAATTCGGCTTGAAAATCGCTATTTTTAGAGGTCAGTTTCATTGCCGTAGCTTGATTATAAAATTTTCTAGAATTTTTCTAATTATTGTAATAACTGGTGCAGAAAATCTCTTAAAATTGGAATAAGAAAATAAATTCTTTACATAATTCAAAATTGACTGTAGAAAAAAAAAACCCCAAGTATTCAAATTTAATGCATCTATCTTTATTAATGTGTTTGTTTTTAATAAGTCTTCGTTTTAGAATCCATGTAGGCCTGTAGCTGAACTCACTTAAAATTGTTTGGCCAATTCAATAACCAGTGTGCCACCAACTGAGCTAACCCTCTCACCTATGGTAAATAAATTATATTTAAAAAAAGATGTTCACTTGTTCAGCTTTCTTTATTCTGGTTTGAGTCTAATTGCTCTGATTGGTCATCACCAACATATACCACAGGTGACCACAGGTCTATAGCTCAGATTCTTACTTAATTGAGCAGTAAATAGAATTTAATCAAAATTTCACAGATTATTAATTTTGAATTTTACTTTTAACGAATATTTGAACATTTTACAAGCTATGAACTTGTAATCTAGCTGAATACACAAGTCTCTCCAAGACGCAACTATTGCTGCAAAAATTACGCTTATATCATTATTAGAAGTCCTTCAAATAAAAACCCACCCTAACCCTTGTTTCTGTAACAAAAATTGGCAAATCCCGCGATCCCGCATCCCGCAACTGCGTCCCGCATTTCACTCAATGGGCGATATTTCGGGAATAGGCAAAAAGGTTGGCGATTTGTGAATGTTCTAAGTGGTCCAAAAAGACATGTAATGAGCGATAATTACATAAATGGGCATAGGATAATTTTTGCCAATATCTAAATCAAGTCCTTTTGAGTCTTTTTGACTATTTGGAGATTGGCTCTTTAGAGAATGGCAAACGCAACTGTTCTTTAATTTAATGTCTTTGCAGGTGGACTGAAAAAGGGAAGGATCAAATTGATCTAGCCGGTTCGTTTTGATTCTGGAATGCAATGGTCGAATGTTCAGAAAATTGGTGAAACATTTAAGGTTTAATCTGATTTATGGGTGATCAATCATCTTCTATGAAAGTTAGTACAAGAGTGAAGTGAAAAAACAGTTTAAGATGAATGATTAGTATCATTTTTTGTTAGTGATATTGTCTGTGAACTATGTACCATCTGTTAATGTGGCTGGATAAAGTCTATTCATCTATCTATCTATGTATGCACAAAATGAAACATTCTCAACATTAATATCAATATCATATAATGAGCAGATTTACTTGGGCAATTCGGCATCAGTCTGATCCCTTATGCCCATGACAATGGAATGACATGAACTTCACCGCCTACTGCTTGTTTTATGGGGTTAACTCTGGCTAGGTCATTTCCACAAAATGACCAGACCATTGCTTCCTTCTCGAAATGTCATGGGGGAAGTAGCGATTTCCTGAAAATGGCCTAAAGAAAATGTCCTGGCATGAAATAGTTCTTTCGCAAACTCATTGCAATATATGTTTTGAAATAATGTGCACAAAGAAGTGCAGTAATACCATGATATGAGTATTGCATAACGTGAAACACTTGCACTAACTTTTTTCCAAGATGCTCTAGTGACACATTTATTTACCTCTTATACAGCCATGGCTGTTAGTTTTCACTCAGCTGCTATGCTTCACCGTGGTGCTATCATTGTGAAATGTACTATCAACAACCTCATTGTCCTTTATAAGTGATTTTACAGTCCTTGTCATACTTATGTGGAATCTCAAGTTTTTTTTTCTATGCTGTTGAACTGTGATGTCAGAGATGACTCTATTCTAGCATTGCAATATATGCCCTGTCAGCATTCCTCGGCGGTCCAACGTCGGCCCAGCGTCAGTCCGATGTCAGCAGCATCGAACCAGCTTCGGGCCGACGTTGGACCGCCGAGGCATGCTGATAGGGTGTACACTGTAAATTTGCTACAAGCCGTGACGTCATTTCAAACTGGGTAAGATTCCCCTTCTAGCCAATGTTCATCCTCCTGAACTGAGAAGTTGGGTCTGGGAAAACCCATGCAAGTTTGACATCACAGCCTCTCAGCCAATGGGCTGCCAGAACAATTACATACATAACATGAGCCATGTGTTTACAAACAAATTGTCAAAGCCTTCTGTTTATACCAACTTCCATCCTATCCCAAACTAAATAGGCAGACCCACACACTAAGATAGCATTTAGGTCTCATTGGGCTCATTTGCTGGCCCCTTTAGGATCTCCTTAAACTGCTCATTTGCTACCTCACTAAAAGTTAGTGAAACTTCCCTGAACAAGACAGATGAGTTGCTCTGAAGACTAGCTAATACTTATCTCAATATCTGAAATTGGAGGGAAATCCAACATATTCCAATGTATTACTAATTTCTAAATAACAATTACTGCTCTGTCTGTATTTTGTTTTAAAAATACAATTAGATAGTAATACAAATAGCATACAATACACATTACTAATTATCGGCACAAAATATTTCACATCCACAAAGTCCGTTTCGATGAGAGTGTTGTTCTTTGTCTTTGATCAGTTGCCTGTTTATGTATTTGATGTTAGAGCTCTTTGCATATTGCCGGCCCACTGGAAAAATTAATTTTCATATTTTCAATTCGCAAACAGGCTTTGCCACATTATTGACAATTTTCTGTTACTGTCTCATCTTCTTATTTGATTAAGTACCTTAAATCATTTAATTAGATTGCGTATTGTCACCTGTGCTGCTAGATATGATGATCACTGAATACACTTAGTAGTAATAACTGAGTAAACATTTTTAAGCTGGTGACATCTCCCTGCCAAATTGAAAGTTAATTTGAAACTGTTTGGACCGCCATTCTGTTAACGGCTATAATGTTGCACAATGAATTCTATTTTATATGAATTTTTCTTAGTATTGCACCCCGACATGACAACAGCTGTATCCGTTATTCTACACAGGCTAACACCAGACGTCACAAATCTTACCTCGAAAGCAATATCTGACAGAGATCAGTGGTGTCAATGGCTGTGTCTGGCTTTTGGTGACCACACTATGACCTTTCTAACCTGTCTGTTGACCCAAGGATAATGAGGAGGCAGCACCCAGTAATTCATTTCCCTGGACCCAATTATTTGTGTGCAGCTGTTTGTGACCAGCTGATACTTTCCTTCTATATATTTATTATATATTCTTTGTATTACTTATTCTGCATTCATCAAATACTATAAGGCTGTGGGCCTGTTGCAATAAAAATCTACGTTGTTTATGTCTCTCTGCTAGAATTGTGACGTAGAAAGCACATCACATTTACAACACACTGTACTTAAATTTAATGTATTTGCAGGCAGACTACAAAAGGGAAGGACCCTGTGGTCCTTGGTTTTAAAGGAACATTTGGCATCTCGGATTGACCCAGCCGGTTAATTCCTTTTGATTCTGGAATGCAAAGGTCGAATTTTCAGAAAATTGGTGAAGCATTTAATGTTTAATCTGATTTATGGGTTATCAATCATCTTATATGAAAGTAAGTACAACAGTTTAAGATGAACGATTAGTATTGTTTTTCTTTTCAGTGATGTTGTCGCAAACTCTGTATGCTTAAAATTGAGATTCTCAACATGAATATGAATATCAAATAATGAGCAGATTTCATTGGGCAATTCGTCATGAGTCTGAAGCTTTATGCCCATGACAAATGGGATGATATGAACTTCACCGCCTACTGCTTGTTTTATGGGCTAGGTCATTTCCACAAACTGACCAGACCATTGCTCCCTTCTCGAAATGTCCTGGGGGAAGTGGCAATTTCCTGAAAATGACCTAAAGCAAATTTCCTGTCATGAAATAGTTCTTTCGAAAAGTCATTGCAATATAGTTCTGAAATATTAGCAAAACAGAGTTCCAGCAATACCGGCACCAGTTGTCGGGTGCAAACCCCCTGACGCGGTGCTGTTTAAGGGTCAGTTTCAAAAATGTAGGACAACAATTTGCTGTTGAACACTGAACTGCTCTTTTGTAATTTCGGTGATTAAGTGAGTCATGGAGAGCCCTGCATATCATTTCAGTGACAGATCGAACACTGACCATCCAAAAAAAAAAATTTTAAAAAATTTTCCAACAAAAATTTAAAGAAAATATTCCCAAATTAAAGGCTTCGAAAAAAAAACAATAACAAAAAAAAAATAGTCGGAAAAACTTTATTGTACAAGCCTGAATACAAAAAAGAATTTATAAATGTATGTCTTAAAAATGTATCTTTTGTGTCAAGGTGGTGCTGTCCTCATGCTTTGGTATTTACATATTACTATGAGTATTGGTTAATGTAAAATGCACTTTTTACTTATAATAGGCAAACTTATTTTATGGTTATCATGATACAGCTGCAGATTCAGGTAGAAATAACGTTTTTCTCACTATAATATTTAATTAGGTAAAAAACAAAAACTAATCTAATCAGGTCCAGTGACCAAGAAGGGTTAGTTTATAATGTATTTTAGCAGGTAAAATCGCTAATTTTTAGCTGGTAAAATGTCTAATTTTGATCCAGTGTACTCACTTGCATACTTGTTGTGTAGTTTCCTCCTCTTCATTAGGACAACCCTGGGCCAAATCCAGGTCTGCTGGGGTTAGTGTTTTCTGCCAGCTGCCAGCTTTACGTCCTTTAAAACGCCGTAAGCTGCCTATCGCTGGCTTTGATGCGATTTTGTACTCTTTCTTTTCAGCATGCCCAAACAAAAATTTATTTGACTTGACAGTTGACAAGGCCACATCAAGTGCATCCTATTACTCTCATAGGGTCAGAGCATAAGGACATCTTTGAGGTCATAGGTTGCTCAGTGTCCAGCATACTCTCTGACATCTTTCTATTGAAGGAGACAGACATGATAATATTATTCAATTTGTGCTTCATAATATATTATAGAACTTTTGCCAAACTGATATTTTGAGAGATTTACAAAGTTAAGAAAACACTGTCAATTTGACATCTTTTTGCTTGCGAAATATTTACAAGTGCATTCAATCTTCAAAAGTACATGCGTTTGAAACATCCTAGGCAAATGTTGAGGCAATAAATGACAACATTCAGTATCTTTTATGGCTGAGTCTAGTTTTTGGTGACCATTTACCTTAATAATGTCCCTCATGGTAAATTTCTGAGGCTAATGAAGAGGTAGGATAGGGTCCTAACCATATTCTTTTATTGTCGTTTGTCCAATGAAGTCCAAAAACCAATAGTGTAATGCCCAGCAGAATGGGATGACAAACCAGTGCTGAATTTCCTTTTAATATCCGAAACTGCAAAAGCATATAGTGTTCAAATAGGACTGTCATGCAATAGCCATCACCCTTCGCCTGTTTGCAACAATTACGATAATGCATAAGCATTATCGTAATTGACCACAAAGAAGTAGGTCAAACAGCACCTCGAAAGCTAATGAGCGGGGGGGGGGGCTCTATCCCCAGACATTCTCTAACCTTATTTAGTCATTTTACAATTACAAAGCATCTCGAAAAATTTCAAATTGTCCAGCTTTCAAAGTTTAGTTGTGATAAATAACATTTATAATATCTATAGCAATTCAATGTCTTTATTCTCCTTTTCAGGAAGTGATAGCTTCTGACGAGATAATTTGATTATATATGATAAGGATATAATGACACAATCACATTACCAAATTCTGTCCTTCATTAATGAAGTCTCTCTTACAAACACTTACAGACAAGGACCCTGCAAAGACTTACATGCAAGAAAATGGACCATTTAGATACAAAATAATAAAAGAAGCAACTGCCTTGGTTTCTAAAAGCAGTTTTAAGACATGTTCAGATTTTTATCACCATCATTAGCAGCTCTACGGAAATTACATTGTCAATATACTAACAAAAAAAGGGGAATGCTTTATTGTGCAGTGACAAAGAAATTCAATTAACAAGACTGAAGTGCAAATCGTTCACATCCGAACATTGCATTTCCATTTTTCATGTATTTTTTGGTATATGTATGTATGTATGTAGTTTATTGTCCAAAGGACCAATTAACAAAAAGATACAGTCTTGAAATGACATGAATGAATCATTTTAAAATTACAAATTAGGTGACAGTAAACATAACGTGTATGATAACTTGTGAAAAAAGAATGTTCACATAGACAGGTCGTTAAATAGTTAATACTATACAACACATGAAATGTAGGGTAATACTTCAACTTATACGAGAGTACTAGAATGTCACTGAAAATTTACTATATTTTTAATACAAGTGCAGAGGTTTAGTGTGACACCTCTGTTTATCACTTATAAGTGTTCAACACATCAAAGCAGAAATTAGCCAATTGGTGAACGTCATTGCTCTACACACGATCTACCACATTGAATTAGAAGGACGACATCCATATTCGATGGAAACTCCGACATATTATATGCAACATGAAAGTATTTTAGATTATGTGCAAAATACTCACACATTTTGTGGAGAAAGTTTCCATTAAATGAAATTCCGATTCTGATTCAATCCTAAAATTCAGGTACTGGAAAGAGTTTGTGCAGACTTCTCATGCATAAAGCACTGTCCCTAATAGTTTTTACACCCCGAACAGCAAACTAATCATGAATAAATAGGCAGACCCACACACTAATATCACATTTAGGTCTCATGGGGCTCATTTGCTGGCCCCTTCAGGATCTCCTGAAACTGCTCATTTGGTACCTCACTAAAAGTTTGCGAAACTTCCCTGAACAAGATAGATGGGTTGCAATGCTGACAAGCAAATGCTTGTTGCAATAGCTTCTGTTGTAGGGAAACCAGACATATTCGGCTGTGCTACATATTCTAAAAGTATTATAGTATTACAGCGATGACTCAGTATAATTTGACAGTAATATATTGATCATTCCTTGTATTTTTAAGGGCCTAACTTCTGCTTTCATTTGTATATTCATTGTGCTGGCACAGTCCTGAAACAAAGCAGTTGAGGAAAAAGAAGCATGTATAATTTGTAACTTATTTGCATTCACACTTCTACTTGCTGTAATAATAGCTATGCAAACTAGGGTGCACCACAGCATGCAATATTATATATCATTTATTTCTTATACCTGACTTCTGTGCAGAACGACAATTTTCATGGTGAAATAATCACTAGATACAATGTCCATTTTGATGAGTGTAATGTTTTTGTATTGTTGATCAATTGCCAACGAATTTGATGTATTGTGTTTCATTGAATTAACATTTGTTCTGCCCACAACCTGACACGTATAGCCAGGTCCATTATCAGCAGATTGCTTTTTCCTATTTCCACCAAAAGGTCAGGCAGGTCGTTATATGGAGTGTTGATTTTTCTCGAAAGGTCAAAAGTCAAATTCTGAATTTTGTATAGCTTCCTCTGTGGATTAGAGCTAATCTCAAAAAGATCAGGATTAAATGAAGAATATGGCTGCTGAAGGAGGTTGACTCTCAGGGCTGTAAGCCTGTCAAGGTGCCATTATAGGGACATTTGAAAATGGAACTTTTTAAAGGAGTGACATATAATTTCAAATAAAACTGTGAAATTTGCATATTTTGAGTCATGTTGCTGCTAATGGTGTGTCAGAAACAAACTGTTAATCTCAATAACACTGTCTTACTTTGCACTAATGCTGGTTGTTTGTGACAGACAGACAAAAAACAATGTGTGTGACAATTCTCTGGCAATACACCAGATATTGGAGAAGTATACTAATAATATACTACCCCAAGGCATAGTATAACCTCAACTTTTTGTCATGGGGACAGATAAAAATATCTTAGATCAGACATATCACTTTTTCTAAGCTTCTTTATCAATCTGTGCGTCCATTATGCACCCATTTGGTGCAAATTAGATGAGTTATATAGAACAGAAGCATGGACATTACGTTGGATGAGGTTTTAAATATTTTCATATCTTCATTTTTGTTACTTTGACATTGCAAATTCTGAAAAAAAAGACTCTGGCATTTTATCCAGAAGAACATAAATATGACTCGACAAGGCCACTTACAGTGCATCTTGTCACTCTGAGGGTCAGAACTTAAGGACCCATTGTGGTCACAGGTTGCTCAGTGTCAGACATACTCCCTGACATATGTATATTGAAGAAGACAGATATGACATTCAAATTTGAAACTTAGCCAAACTTATTCATTGAGTTAAGCAAATAGGCCCTCCAATTCAGTCAAATTTACTTCTTTGGCTGGCAAAATAGGCACGTCATAACATTTCAATGTAAATCCAGCATCATTTATAATGAAATGCGCAATGCTTTTTACTTATTAGTACCAACCATATTGATGGAGGACTAAGTTTGTTATTAAGCTCCAGAAGTGTAAGTGATTCCTTTTGGTTACAAAAGGTGCTGCCGAGGCGTTAAACAAAAAAATGTTTCCTTACGGTTGTTTGATAACATTCTAATTTATCGGTGATGTGACTGCATGTACAGTTGTGCTTAAAAATTAGTGAACCCATAGAGATTTACCATTGAAGACAATGATAAAGTTTTTTCACCGTACTGGCCATACCATAAATGATATTGCACGAATCATTGAACCAATGACTGTATTATACCATTGAGGTTTCCCACTACATGTACTAGCTTGGCGATTGGATTTGTATCAAGGGTTTGTGTGCTAGATAGGGGTTATAATTGTGCAAAAGTAAGTGCACCCTAAGCGTAATGTTAAAAGATAGGAGAAGTGGGTTCACTTACTTTTGCACAATTATAACCCCTATCTAGCGCAAAGACCCCTGATACAAATCCAGTGGCCAGGCTGGTGCATGTAGTGGGAAGCCTCAATGGTATAATACAGGCATTGGTTCAATGATTCGTGCAATATCATCTATGTTATGGCCAGTACGGTGAGACAACTTTATCATTGTCTTCAATGGTAAATCTCTATGGGTTCACTAATTTTCAAGCACAACTGTATTTTATATTGAAAAGAGTATACATATCTAGGTTAAGTGTACTGATAAAGTTACAGTTTCTTATCACATTAAGCATAATAACAGGGATAAGGATCATCAAGTGAATGTGTGTATGACATAGCAAGTGTATTGTACAAGTGTATGCGCTTTCAATGGTACATAGCATGGAAGTACCTTACAACAGAATACAACTATGCTTATTGAATGGAAAAATGTCGCAAGTTTTGCTGATGCTGGATCTGACAAAATTCAAGATTTTCTATGGCTGTGTCTGGCTTTCGGTGACCCTTGAACTGAATGATGACCCATATGGAAAATTGTTTGTCCTTTGGCTAATGAGGAGGTAGGAACGAGCCCTAACCATGCCCATTTTTTGTCTTTTGCCCAGTGAAGTCCAAAAAATTCTACGTATCTGGCATTTCAGTGTCTTTCTTCTCCGCTGTTGGAACTATCCACGTTGTGTTAGGTTGTGACAAGATAATTTGATTCTATATATGATAAGGATATAATGACATAATCACATTAAATCTGTCATTCCATTAATGAAGTTTCTCTCACAAAAACTTTTGAACAATGCCCTAGCTAATGCTAGTGTCTCACGAGAGTGGTCAAGTGACGGCGAAGTTGTAGAGGTGCCAGGAAGTTCAGTTTCGCCAACTTTCGGCGTTTCAAGCCATTTTTGGACAATTATTTAATCAATTAGAGGTTCTAAATCGTCGTGGATGGGTCCTAGGACGACGAGGCACTCGTTTTTTACGCCGAATCGCTCGTAATTACGGACGAGGCAAGAAGAGACTTGTGTCGGCGAGTTGTCAGGAGCCTCGACGCAGTTCCATGGCTTCAATGTTAAACTAGATTCGCCCAAGGAGTCTCTTTCTTCGCCCTAGCATGCTCTTGCTTCGCCCTAGCATCCTCTTACTTCGTCCTAATCTTCAATTACGCCCAAGCAAATACCTGTTACGGTGAAGCAAGTAGCTGTTTCGGCGTTTCAACAGCCTGTTTGTGTCGGCGAGTTGTTGTCTTTTTTTCGCCGAAGTTCCATTGACTCAATGATAAGTAGCCTCGCCCAAGCACTCTCTAGCTTCGCCCAACCTGCCTCTAACTTCGCCCCAGCTGTCTCTAACTTCGCCCAATCATTTTGGGGGTCTTTCAGGTCTTTTGCATCGTGGCTTCTTGCTTCGTAAAGATTCAACAGGTTGAATCTTTCGTGAAGCAAGTTCTTGCCTCACCATAAAGTCACATGACTTCTAGGAACTTTTGGCGAGGAAGTTTAAGAAGCGCCGTAGACGAAAATATCGTCGCCGAGTTGTTGAATGTAGTGTAAAAACCTCCCTCTTTCCTGGAAAAGCAAGAAGCGACGCGACAAGAACTGTCTGTTACGTCTCCGTGTGATCTAGGCATAAGTCTGACGCAGAAGAACATGGACAGTTTTGATATATATAAATATAAAAAAGTAAGAAAATTGCATGATGATTCAGATTTTGTATCAACATCAAAAAAGGCTTTTTTGAAGGAAATTACATTGTCAACGTCATTAGGGGAACAAAAAAAAAGAAGAAGATTTTGGACTTAGTGATAAGGTGATCAAGAAACTTGATTACAGCCTACTTCATTACCATTCGATTCTGGTCATCCAGCCCTGATTGTTTGAATGCAATGCAAAGAGCTGATATAACTACGTTCAATCTACCAAGTTTGTGGCGTTTTCAGTGATCATAAATTCATAAACCAATCAGATTAGGCAAACATGCTATGTCACATGGTGGATAGAGACTGTAGGATCTCGTACTAATGAAATTGCCTGTAACAACCCTGAAGTACAAAAAGTTCATATTAGAAAATGGCTCTTACAATGCATCTTTTTTATCTATAATACAAGATATACCACACAGTCTGGAATATATTGTGAAATATATAGGCACCATCAAAGTCCTGTCATAATATGTATAGAATATACACATATTTTTACTGCCAGTCTCCATTGAATTGACTTCCCTTTTGGTTCAATTATTTGATTCAGATGCTTGTAAGAGTTTGTATAAACATCTCATGAATAAAACAATGTCCCTAAGAGCTTTAGCACCCAGACATCAAACGTAAAATGAATAAATAGGCAGACCCATACACTAAGATCACATTTGGGTCTCATGGGGCTCATTTGCTTGCCCCTTCAGGATCTCCTGAAACTGCTAATTTGCTAGCTCACTAAAAGTTTGCGAAACTTCCCTGCACAAGATAGATGGGTTGCAATGCAGACAAGTAAACACTTGTTGCAATGTCTGCAGTTGGAGGAAAACCAGACATATTCAGCTGTGCCACATTTTCCTAAACAACAGTGACTCATATGTTTGTAGTTTACTGTTTCCATATCATTTTATAGTATCAATCATTCTTTGGATTTTTACTGTCATAATTCTGCTTTGATTAAAAAAATATATTATATCAAATGATGAGGTACAGGAAACAAAGTAGTTGATGGATGAATAGTATAACCTGTTTGGATTCATGCCCCTACTTGTCTCATTAGTTAAAGCACTGAACAGAAACATTATGGATGTCATGTTTAATTACTTGTATACATAAGTCATGTATAGATACAACAATTGTAATTCAAAGTATTGCTCATCCACAACCATATCAATTTTGAATGCAGTTCTATTTTCTGGCATTTTTCGGTTGCCAAAGCATATATTTGATGCTAATGTTGCATAATGTGTTGCAAAATGTGTTCCATTTCATGTACAATGTATATCAATATTTATTTGTTCTGCCAACAACCTAACACCATTAGTTTGTGGATGCTAGCACCACTTTTCAAAAATATTTCCCTGAAAACAGTATCTGACACAGATAAGTAGTGTCAGTGGCTGTGTCTGGCTTTAGGGACCATACTATGACCTTTCTGATATATTCCCTAAGGTAATGAGGAAACATAAGACAGTAAAGCATTTTTTGGACTCAAAATCACTGATGTCCAGCTTTTTGTGGCCATGCAACTGTTGCTGTTCTTGTATATTTCTTTTTTTTTTTTAAATCTCAAACACAGTGTTAGATTTGGATTGGATCCTTACACTGTGTACTAACCAAGTGACCCAATTAAGGATTTTTTTGTTTACATTTTGCTAGTTCTCATATAAAGAGCAAACAACAAACTTTGCATTATAGCCAGTATGCTGTATTATAGTACAAGTAATACACATAAAAAATTGAAATCAATCAGTCAAGTTTTCTAGGAGATTAGACAGTTTTCGTAAATTACAGTGCATTTTTTATTAGAATCCCCAAATCTTTTGATTGTTGATTATTTAATGCTTGTAATTTCACATCAAGATGTCTAGTACATAAATACAGCATACTGGCTATGTTATGTTATAATTGAATTGGTTTCTTGTCTAAAATCTAAGATTTTGTGATTAACTAGGTCGCTTCGCATAGAGCAAACAGTACACAGTGCCTAGTTAAAAAGAAGAGTGAGGGCGTAGCATGTGTTGATTTTCCATGTGTGCAATAGAGCATAGTCAGCAGCACTTGACCTCATGACAGCCTTTCGCAAATCTAATAAACCTGGACAAATGTTTGCGCCACCCTTTGGAAAGGGGCTGCTTCATCAGGTTAGCTGCAAATGAAGGCAGGAATTGGGTCGTGCACCCCCCTCATTTAATTAATTCAATAATTCCTACTACTCTACCAAACTTGCAGTAAAGCATGCTGTTACTGAGGGTTTTCGTGACCTTTTTGACAAGTTTTTGCTTTTTTGTATTTAATTTAAAAGTAGTTTACTTATCAGAATTATGTAACACTCAACTGTATCATAATAGAGAGATTTGTTTGAAAGCCTTTTACCATATGTCAATCAAGTAAACTTACTGCAAAAATATAATGTGAAAGCTATTTACACAGAGTTTCACATCAAATTCATAATGAGGGACATTGACATACATTTTTATTTAGGACATAATCTTCTATAGAGCAGACCATGCTGTTCCCTCAACAAACACCAATAGTTGTTCATGGAGATATTTAGAAAAAGCTCTAATGAGAAGTTGGTAGTTTGCCAAGTTGAAGTCATTGCTATTTAAAAATTGAAAAAGCTAAACCAGTGTTCCTAACAAGATTGTAGACCTTGGCATCAGGTTGCAAATGGAAAAAATCTCCCTTGTTGAAAGCCTTGCCTCAACAAAGACACCTGCTACTGATCCAAGGAATCACTCTCCCCCAATGTCTCCTCATGGAATTGCTTATTGAGTGAAGTGCAAGTTTGTGTCCAGGCATAGAGGTAACATACAGTGCATGCAAAATTAAGTAATGAAGATTTTTTTCTGACGTCCTTTGTTCACATGTTGTGCCCTCCTTTCTTCTCTTCACCCCAAGTCTCTTTAAAATTATATTTTCTTTGACTCCTCATCACAACTTTATAAATTAAATATAATTGCGAAGGCAGTTCGAAGTAAGTAAAGGCAGGAAGTGATTTGGGGGAGCCCAAATTAAGGTGTGAAAAGGCAAAGTATTGGCTGATTCTGCCTTCCTGCTGGGGTTGTCATACTTAATTTTGGTTTTACTGTATGCTGTGTAGTAGGGTGGAGTGAAAAATGAAAAATGTCAAAAATTTTAAAAACAGCAGGTCTAGATGCTTGTCAATTGGTCCAAAACTCACATTTTCAGTCATTTTTGGGAGCTGCAGTAAAAATTGACGGTGCACTTCAAGATTAAAGAAAGCACTGAAAATGTCTTTTTGCCAAAGTCGCGGTTACGCATATCTTAGTGGATATGGAATACACAACAAAATAGGGTGTATATTTGGATTCAGTGAAAAATTCCCCACAAAATGAGTACCAACATGATATACTTATCTTTAGTTTAAGGCTAGTCCAAACCACTCAAATTAACCTGAAATCGTCATAAATTGTTACCACTCATAAAATGACTCAAAATTCGACTTCTCTACCACAAAATACCATTACCCATTGCCAGATACTCCCTTTTGTTGTTTTCACTAGTGCTTATAGTAACAAAATATGTAAAACTTATTTCCATTTCCACTTGTTCTTTTTTATACATCTATTTATAATATAAACGTTCATATACATGTAGTTAAAACTCATTCTGGTTAGGGTCCATGATGACATTTGTATTATATTTCATGCTTTTATTTTACCATTGTGTATTTTTATATGATTATGTGCTTTAAGAAAATGGATCCCATAATGTTAATACCGCACAGTTTACTTAACAAAGGTGACAAATTTATTGGCAGATCATATCTGTAAAGTACTCAGTTGGACTATCTTTTAAAATTTACAACTTCTGAAGTCACATAGATTTAACAAAAAGTGGTTAAGAACAGGTAGTTTTAAATGTCCACTGCAATGGGTATTTAACCAAAAAGAGAACAATTAAAAATGATATTCTCTTTTACCCTCATGGGGATTATACACAAAATTGTCTCAATTGCATGGCCAATTTGAACATTCCATGTTCACTGCTGGACTATAGTATAGAGCAGTATCCATTTTCTCACCAATTTATATGTGTAACTGTGTCTAATGCATCTTGATATCTCTTACTGCATCAAAGCTTTACTGATTCATCAATTTATTGAATGGTTGTTACATGAAATAGATTTGAAACAAGTAAATTTTATGACGGCAATCTCTTTAATGGGACTTATCACTTCCGCTATTGTACAACGTAAAGCTTCCAGTTCCATCAGTAATGATATGACTTCAGTTATCCATCATTGCAGCCAACATCTTGTCACAATCTCAAAATTTGAATTAGTTAAATTAAAGTCAAAAATTTGTTGAAGGACATTCTTGAAACTGACACAGCAAAGGCTGGTGAATAATGGTTTGTTAGAGAATACAATGTATATTTTTACTTTCCGATATGTACAAATTGTATATACTATGTTGCTCATTGTGTTACAAAACATTACATGATTAACCTAATTTTCAATATACACCAAATCTATCTACACTTTGATATCTTACTAATTATTTGAACAACATGATGTCACTCATCTGATTGAATTACAAAATTTAGGGTAGATAACATATTGAGTGAAACCTCTGTTTTTGACCTATCATATTATTGAAACAAGAGGTCAATATGACTGTGCCTCTTTCCCCAAATGATTACTTTGGGGTCAAATTTGAAAGTTTTTGCACATCTAGAATTGAATTTTAGAGTCTATAGAAGCTATCTTGAAAGTTTCAAGCTTTTGTCTTTAAATTGACAATCCTTTTGGCTGTTTGTACGAGCCGAACATTTTATGCAGTTCTTACAGCACTTGCTGACCACTGCTAATATAAGTAGGTATGGCATGTTGGTACTCATTTTGAAGGAAATTTTATTCTGAATTCAAATATACAACTTTCATGGCTGTACCTTCAACCTAGGCCAAAATACAGCTAACCGCGGATTTACCGAAACCCACTTTTATGGCATATCTTTGATCCTGAAGTGCACCGTCAATTTTCACTACAGCTCGAAAATAAAAATGGAATTGCCAGTTTGGTGCCAATTGCCAAGTATCCAGACCTGCTGTTTTTTTAATTTCAATTTTCACTCCACCCTACTGTGTAGGACGTGGCAGCTAGTATAGATTACAGGACATGCACATATGCGTGAACCAGATATAGAATATTCCTTTGAAATGGATCCTTGGGAGGCAAAGTGAACCAACCCTGAATTTTGGCATGTCCATGTTTCAATGGTTTTGGGCACAAAATTATGTCCTCTATCTGATGGTTAGATGACCTACCTTTATTTCCAATAGGAATGCTGTTTTTATTGGGGTTGAACCAACCCAATGCGGCCAAAACTCAGTTTAGTCGCAAGGCAAAGTTAACCAACCCATACATCTCAAGGCAAAGTGAACCAACCCAAGTTTTGATCATTAATGCAGCAATTGCACTACTCAGAATGAGGCTGATTAATTAAATTTCCACAAATAATTTAAGTACCCTGCCTGGTTGGTATTGGGTCATTTTAACCATCTGGCTGACCAGGGTTGCAATTCATTGGGTCGAAGATTAAGTATTAAGGTAAAGTGAACCAACCCAGGCAACCATCATTTTGCAGCAAAGTGAATCAACCCATATTTTGAACTTTCTCTCAAGAATACGCTCTCCAGAATGAGGCTAATTAATTCATTTGACACTCTGAAGTTGTGATGGCAATGAAAGATCTTAAACTAAGTGCAATTCTTTATTTATTTGACCAATTTGACCCAAAATCTTCAGCAGTTTCAAGCAAATTATGGGTTGGTTCACTTTGCCTTGCGATGGATGTTTACATTAAAATCACCACTTTCCATATAAAAAAAATCTAGATCATCAATCCATTTTTAAAAACAGTTAATTTCAAAAGTCCTAATAAGATTGTTATCATCGTAAAACATGTAACTGAAATAGCTTCAAAACCATGAGCATTACAAATTTGATCAAAACTGTTTTTGCTGTTTCCCCGAAATCTTGAATTTCAGGGTTGGTTCACTTTTCCTCCCGGAGATCCAAATGATATGGCTTGCTCCCACCAGTCGCATAACAAGAAGATAGGTAGAAAGATAGATAGGTAGATACTACAGTATGTCTGATGAAATTATGCAAGTCGCATTTTTCACAGTAGTATGCAAACTTTTTAGCCCTACATCATATCCTTTTCACATAACAACTGGATAGGGCTAGGAAACCTTCCATGTAATTTTCATTAAGATTCATTAGGGCAAAATTAAGTTATGCCACATTTTCAAATATCTTGGTGTCTGACGAAATTAGGCAAAATCCACGTTATGTCCTTGAAAATGTTAAATTTTCAAATTATTTTACCTCAGTCATAATTGCTCTATCATTTGTCAACTAATCATGTCAAAAAAGTTTGCTTGTTTCGTGCCCATGTCATGTAATGTCTATTAATTGTCGCCATCGGAATAACATTGATTTTGCATAAATTTATCAAGTTTATGCTCCCAAAAACTTCAAAATGGTTCCGATCATTCAAAACATGCTTCTAGCACTTACGTTATACTGTCTATTTAGGTTATGAAGAGGGAAACTAAAGTAACATCTCTAACTTTAAAACAAAATGCAATCCAAAATTCTATGCATGACTTCTTTCAAGGCCCTTTCAAATAAAATGTGAATTTTGCATAATTTTGTCATACACCAAGATATGTGAAAATATGGCGTAACTTAATTTGCCTCAATGAATCTTACTGAAAATTACATGGAAGATTTCATAGCCCTATCCAGTTGTTATGTGAAAAGGATATGATGTTGGGCTCAAAAGTTTGCATACTACTGTGAAATATGCGACTTGCGTAATTTCATCAGACACACTGTAGATAGATAAGTATTTCTTGAATCTTGAAAAATAATTTTTGAATCTTGATATGTTACTTGAAGTCCCCTAAGCCAAGTTCTGTTTGCTCAGTATGGCTGCTGTAACATGTTGAAATAGCCCTCCTAATCAACCAGCCCTTCATGAGAGTGGCTGCGTGTCAAACACAATATGGTGAGATGTCGAGAAAGGCAAGAAGTTAACAGCCTCATCAGCTACACTTGACCCTTCCCAGCCTCAATCTAAATCCAATAACTCTGAGCTGATGTTGCATTAACTGATGTGAACTCCCTGAAATGAGCTGTCACAATGTGTGATAAGTCAGGTAGAATTATGCCTCCAAAATTCTGCAGTTGGTATCGTCAAGTATCAGAAACCTCAGTTACTGCATGTGTGAGGAAAGACTGTATTAATTATTGATTATGTGGAAGTTAACATCATATTTATTGTTTTGATTTCTATACCAAAAAACATGATCTATCATTATCTTTTTATTCATATTATTCATCAATTAAATAAACTATCACAAGAATTATTTAAGCCCCTGAAATACAATGGCCTATAGTGGACGCCTTTTTTTTAATACTGACCAGGGTGATTCTCCTCATTTAGCCAAAAGGTTAGGTAGATAGTTTCAAGGAGTGTCAATTTGCCTCAAAATGTCAAAGGTCTACTTCTATTTTGAGTAAGATCTTGTCTGGGGACTGCATCTAATCTAAAAAGGATCAAGATGAAATTGGAAACTTGGCAGCAAAGTCAACTAGCTGTATGGGCTGTCATAGTGCCACTTTATGGACCAAAAGACTTTATGAAATTATACTTTTTCAGAGAAAAACTCCCAGTTTGAAATTCTATTCGAGCACAGTTAACCCCAAAAACAAGACAAAAACAAAATGCAATATTTAAGGACATAATGTTGTCCAATCACCAGTCCCATAGGACGGTAACAAGGCATCCTGGGTTTTTTCTTATAATCGGTTTTTAAAACTCCCGTAACTATCATCTAATCAAGTTCACTGTAAAATAACTTATTAAAATAAGGTCAGTCAATTAAAACTATAATTATCTGATTATTTTTTATCATTGACACTTAAGATATCAGCACAATCCTATGCAGAAGGTTAATTCATCAGTATTTGTCAACTAGAGGCAAAGTGAACCAACCCTGAAATTCAAAAACAGGTTTAACCAAATTTGTAATGCTTGTGGTTCTGAAACTTTTTCAGTTACATATATTGCAATTATAACAACTTGAATGTATAAAACCACATTCAAGTTGTTATAATGACAATATATGTAACTGAAAAAGTTTCAGAACCTTAAGCATTACAAATTTGGTTAAACCTGTTTTTGAATTTCAGGGTTGGTTCACTTTGCCTCTCAGGGATCCAATTGATACCCTACTAAACAACGTTTTACTTGTGCATAAACTGAATATAATGAAAGATCATTGGCAGGAAGTGAGTCATCAGTCATCAACAGTTATTCTGTGGAACATAGTGCTCTAAATTGGGATGTTGTTTGCATTTCATATGTAGACTGAGGCAGGATATATTGAAATTAAAGTTGAACAGGAGTTTCTGATTGAAGACCTTGCATTAATCCTCCCGGATGACACTTAGGCTTCAACTTTGCCATAAAGCTTCATGAAGCTTAACTTGAGATTTAAAGGATGCTTCGGCATGACAAACACCATTCTTTGCCTCAAGTGTTTCTTTAACACAAGAGTGAAGAGAAAGGAAAACAAAGGATGGATTTCTGCTATTTGGAATATTTTTATCAAAATGTGACCCTACACTATTTTAGATTATCAATCTGTCTCACATAAACCAGTGAAAGCTGTGGGAATCAAGCCATTTTAGAAAAAATATGCAAAAAAAAAACACCAAATTTTTTAAAGTATTCAAGAAAAATATTTGTCATTGTCCGACCTTACAAGACAGAAGCAAAAAGTTTGTTTTTGAAACCAGTATTATGGTATTGGCCTCTTATTTGTGCGTCTTTTGAAAATTTGGAAATATATCCACGCCCAGCCGTAAAACTCGGTATTGCAAACATGAGGTCAATGCCCTTGATTCTTTGGAATCTCGGTTCAAACTGATAAGTAGGCTGTCGGCATTCATTTTTGCCCCAAAACTGGCTCACAGGTCAAAAGTTTTTTTTTCTGTGGAATAGGGTGATGGATGTGCTGAACTCCTTTATCACTTGTTGAAAGGACAATTCCTTTAGTTGTCACTCCTGAAGACGAACGACATCCTGAGGCTTTACCTGTTTTAGAGTGAACATCTTGAAGTTAATGATAAAATGTTGTCCCTGAAGATAACTGAAAGGGTGTCATTGAGACCGACACACGAGCTGTTCCAAGTGTCTCTGATCATAGAATTGTCTTTAAGCTAGTGGTGCTCCTTCATGTGATTCAAGAAATACATGGTAATCATAATCTAAATAAAGAAATGATCAAATTATTTGTTTTGAAACGATTATTGGCATGGGATTATAAGCATGTTTTAAACCAATTCTTAATGGACGTCACAATGGTATGACAGCACAATGGAAATATCACACAAACATACAACGGTATACATTCAGTTCATATCCCATACTTTTTCATGCGGTATTATATTACAGTGAAAACAAAACATTTTAATCACTCTCCCATACAGTATAATCATGGTCTTGCATTTTCAAGGTTTTTTTATACGTCCAGGTCCAAAGGGTAGACAAAGACGTCCCACTGTTAGACAAGAGTTTGCCTCAGCCAGGATAACGGTGATTGTTGATGGAAAATAGAGTTAAATTGCATCTTATTACTCATATAGTCAACAAAGGTCATAAGCAAGACTAAACCATTAAAATGTTAATTGCACAGTCAGTGGCGTAACTAGGGGGTCGCGGATGGGGGGCACCTGATTCTCTGGGGGGGCACCCATAATACTAATTGCATATTTTAGCCAAGGTTGAAAAGTTCATATGGGGGGCACCTGGGGGGGCACAGGTCCAATATGGGGGGCACGTACACCCCCCCCTGTGGCCCCCCCCATAGGGACGCCACTGTGCAGAGTTTTTTTTCTTTATATTTTTGTTTCAAGGTACTACTCCTCAGACGCCTGGCAATTTCTTGTTAATTTGACATGCTGAATATTTTGAATCTGTTTTTTGTTGTTGTAATAATGCCTTTTCCTTTATTCAGAAATCAATGGGCACCAGCTTTATGTTGCTCAAGCATCAGACACAATTGCCCTGGACATCCTTTCAGCAGCTGAGTCCGCCCCAAGAGACCTGTTATTGTTTCCATCTTTCTTAGGGGAGTATTAAAAAGTGTTTGTCTGACTAAAACTGTCAATTACAATTTGGTCCATAGCTTTATTCTACAGAAAGGATTCTTCAGTATATCACGTATTTTTATGGTACTTTCTTTTCAAGTCAGTTGTGACAAATAACCAACATGAGATATAGTGATTTTTGAAAACAGTTAAAATGATAAAAACAGAATAAATTTTGACCGACATTACAGATATGTAAGAAGCAGAATTCACATTGTTCAACATTTATAGATAAACAAAAGCAATAATGGTGGACAAATGCATGCAACCGATGAAAAACAGTTTTTGTAACATTTTTATTCACAGCTTTAAAAATCAAAGGGGCACAACATGCATTGTTATCTGTGAGCAATGGAGCAGCGTCAGCAGCTCTAGATCTTTCAACAGCCTCCTGTAAATTCAATAGTCCTGAACAAATGTTTGGGTCAACCATTGGAAGAGGCAGTTTTGTCAGGTTAGCCACAAATAAAGGCAAGAATTGGGTCACATTCTGTCTAATTTGATTGCATTTCTTACATTTCCTTTCATTCCCACTCCAATGTCCTAAACTTACAAAAAGGCTTGCAATTTTTCTGGGCTACATTCATCTTCTGGATAAATGCTGGCTTTTCACGAAATATTCCCAATTTTTTTTGCCGATCAAAATCAAATTTCAAGTGCGATACATATATATCAGCCTTAAGCCTATATTTTGAAAGGATCTTTTTCTGTAAGCGACAGGCGTTTATAATGCGTGACTTCGGGAGTGCTTCCAAAAATTAATCGTTTTGTCATGAAAGACTGAAACCATTCTCGTTATTAAACTTGCTTTGCTTTCATTATGTTTATGTGAATATACTGTATAATACAGTTGAAAGAAAAGAGTATTTTTGTGAAAAATTTTTTGTTAGATTTATTCTATTTTGAGCTCAGCTGAGAAAAATTCCAGTAAGCCTATATATATATATATATATATATATATATATATATATATATATATATATATGTTTACAAAAGGTGAAAGTCAGAAATTTCTTGACAAAAAATGGTTGAACATGACATTATTTATATTACATGTAAGTGTTTTTTGAGTATTGCAAGTGGTAGAAATCCGCACAGTCAAAGCCCATTTGCAATTGGGTAATAAAATGAAAATGCTAAGCCAGTGTTCCTAATAAGATTATGTTCTTTGGCATCAGGTTGGCAGTAGACGAAATCTCCACAGATAAAAGCCTTGCCTCAACAAAGACACCTGAGACTGATCCAAGGAATCACTCTTCCTCAATATCCCCTCATGGGACTGCTTGGTAATGCTAACTTGTGTCCAAGCTAATGTGCACACCAATGGAAAAACCGGATATACCTCCATTGTTTGGCTGTATGATCAGGCTCTATAATGTGACAATTAGTCTACCTGATGCTTCTGGAGAAACATGACATCACTAACTGTAGCAAAATTAGTAATTTACAGGTGAAAAGATTCAGTGTCAATTCTATTCCTAAAATTCTGAATGACTAACAAGCCAGTCTTGAATGCAGTAAGACATCTGGAATGGCAAATTTCAAGGAGAGCAAGCTATTGAATAGACATGTAGACCTCAAAATGGAAGCTGCCAATCATGTTTACACTCGAAACAACAGCACTGGAACTGGCAGAAATACCCATGCATGAGGACCAGCCTGCAGCTCCTGTCAGTCACATAACACCAGGCTACTGTAACAAAGTTTGCAAATGGCCAAGTGTTAGTCGCAATATGGTGGGATGTCAAAAGTGGCAAGAAGTCAGCAACCTCATCAGCTGCACTTGACCCTTTCCAGCCCCAATCTAATTCCAGTAACTCTCAGCTGATGTTGAATTAACTGATGTGAACTCCCTGACATAATCGTTCATAAAAAGTGATAAATCGGGTAGATTTATGCCTCCAAATATTTTTTTTGTACATTATTTGAGAATAGACTGAAATATAATAATTATTTTGATCATAATATCAACTATTTTGCTTTTGATGCGCTACAAAATATCTGTTTAATGAAGAGTTCATAAATTCTCTTTTTTTTCGTACAGATCAATATATTAAACATAAGATCATGACCCATCAAGTTTTCTACTTCAACACTTGAAGCAAATATAGCGGACACCCTTTTGATACTTGTCAGGTAGATTCCAGACAAGCAGTTGTTTTCCTTATTTAGCCGAAAGGTCAGGAAGATTGTTTTAAGGGATGTCAATTTGCCTCAAAAAGTCAAAGGTCAAACATTATAGTGAGAATAACCACCACTGGGACTGTATCTAATCTAAAACGGATCAAGCCGAAATTGGAAACTTGGCAGCAAAAGTCAACTGGCTGGATGAGTTGTCAAAGTGCCTTTTTGTAGAGTTTCAGACTTTATGAAATGATACTTTTTTGGGTAAAATACTTTGCGAAACTTTATTCAAGCACAGTTACCTTCAATAACAAAACAAAATGCAATAAAAAAAAACCCAGTCAATTAAACTAATAATCTGATTCATTTTCATCATTGACAATATCTCAGTGCAAACCGGTAAAGAAGGTGAATCCACCATTCTACATATTTGCACAAGATATACCTTTGCAATATGCTACAGAGGGTAAATTAATTGTTCAACAAATATGCACATCATGGATTTTTTCCATTATTTGTCAATGGATGCAACACCGAACATGGCTTTACCTGTGCATAAACTGATTATGGCGAAACATCATTGGCAAGGCTATGAGTTGTCAGTCATTATCTGTTATTCCGTCGAATATGGTTCACTAAATTGGAATATTGCTTGCCTTTGATGTAGATAAACTCACGCTAAATGACATCGAAATTAAAGTTGAACAAGAGTTTCTGATTGAAGACCTTGTGTTAATGCACTAGGATCACACTGAGGCTTCAACTTGGCCATAAAGCTTAATGATGCTTAACTCTGGATTTAAGGGATGTTCAGGGGATGACAAACACCATTCTCTGCCTCAAGTGCTTTTGCTGGGAGGCTGGGTCCTGGAATTGTCTTCAATTGGGTCTCCATCATATAACGCAAGAAATACATCGTCATTATGATCTGAACAAATGAATGAATCACTTCTTCTTGTAGCAATACTGTCATGGGATTATAAACATGAATTAAAATCTTTTTAAACTGATATAAGAAAGTCAATAAGACTGAACAAAATTTTTGCAAGACAATTAAGAAAAATCAACATGTTGAAATATATCATAACTTAATCGCAAATATTGTTTTTCAGAACTTGAAGTTATTATTACAGGCAGATATCGTTTGAGATATACCCAATGACACATAGGCGTCAACGAGGGTATGATGTGAGGGAGGTCATTCAGATCTTTTCAAACAACTGAATTTAATTTAGATGTTAAAAGTGTATACACAACAGCTGTCCAGCTGTTTTGGCCTTAAAGAGCACAGATATGAAAAATAGCATGATAATGTTGTGACAGAACAACAGACTTGGTGTCACACGAATAAATATAATGCAATAACCCATTAAATTCTAGAGCTTGAAAAAAAAACCCAATGAGTAGGCCTATATAACAGTACACTTTTAGTTGATATCCGCTTCACAAAATTTTGTAATCCCTTCGCAATATAATAATCCTTGTTTTACTTTTTCAATACTCAACTGCTGCTCTACCACCACATCCAAAGGGAGAGAATATACAATTGGTCAACAAGAATTTGCTTCAGCCTGGATAATGCTGATGGCTGATCGCAAGTGGAGTTAAATTGCATCTTATTACTTCTAGGGTAGGAACAAAGGTCATAGTTAGGGTCAGAGGTCGCAGGATTGTCAGCTTAATCACTATCATTTACCTTTTTGAAGAAGACAGATGAGGCATGGTGACATCCAATTTCGTTTTTTGGGTCAGCAGGTTATACTTTTCACATTTGTACCATATTCTGACCATTCTGAGACGTATTTTTCCATTTTCTGAAGACGGGTAGCATGTTCTATGTTGGCTTATTCGTTTTTTTTAAGAGCTTGTGAACATAGAATAAAGTAGGCTTTTCGATGAAAATGTTAACTGCAAAGCTTTGTTTTTTTTGGTTTTTTTTAATTCCTGATTCAATACTTCTCTGCGCAACATCTTCTAATTTGTCTTACTTTTAAATTGTCCAAAATACTTGGAGTCAATTGTGTTTTAACAATGCTCTCCCATGTGTTCATAAATCAATGGGAACCAGCTTGATGTCGCACAAGCATCAGACACAATTGCCTTGGACATCCTTTCAGCAGCAGAGTCCACCCCTTGAGACTTGTTATTGTTTCAGTGTTTCATAGACCTAACTGTTTCAATCACAGTTCCATGGCAAAATTTGTGCTTTACTCCTTGAAGAATCATTAAATACCACATACTATCAGGGAAGTAGTTTATTTTCATTCCTGCACATATTTATACAATAAGGACACCAAAAGGAAGATTCAACATTCACAAGTGTTTGACAATGTTCCACTTGGCTATAATGATTTTGGGGAAGTGTCCATAGATAAATCAAAATATCATGAAACTATGTACATTGTTGTGACCTTGTTGAATACCGCCAGTCAGGTCCATAAAACCTGATATTGACGTCAACGGAAGTCCATATAACAGCTGTATAGTGCAGGCCAATACTGTAGCCTTCACATCAAAAATAGTTTGTAAAAGGCCATAAGTGAGACACAATAAGGTGGGATGGCAAATGTGGCAAGAAGGTAACAGCCCCATTAGCTAACTTGACCTTCCCAGCCTCGATCTATATCCAACAACCCTTGCCTGCAGTTGAATTAAATGATGGGAACTTCTTGACATGGACTGTCACAATGAGTGATAAATCACGAAGAATTGTGCTTCTACATATCCTGCAGTACTAGGTAGGACAGATTTCAGGAATCACACCTCATTTGAGAAAAGTACAGCGATATATTGCAGTCACTTGCCATTACTTTGATCAAGAAGTATATTGTTTTGATTTTGATGCTCCATAAAATGGATTCATTTTTAAACATCAAATCAACGGATGAGATGGGCTGTCAAAGTACTACTTGATTGACCTAAAAAGATATTATACTTTTTGTTGGGAAGCACTCCCTGTATGAAATCTTATTCAAACATAGTGAAGTTCAAGTACCAGTCAAAATACAATGTCTATAGCAAAATCCTGAGGATATAAAATAATGTATGAAACAAGTCTTCCTCCGCAGAATTTGTCATCAGCTCTTCACCTTGGAACAGCCTTGCTACACATGTGTCTTATGATGATTGAAATGTGTGGATAAACCATGCACAGGAAGGGCCTGTTTTATGATGATGTTAGCCCTAGAGATCAGTGGTGTTAGCAACTACCATAAATGAAAGCAGGCCCCTCACATTGCAAGATAAACGTCACTAAACTTCTTCCAATCTCCAGTTGGCCTACCGAATTGTATCAATGCTTACCTTGGGTTTTTCTTATTTTCTTAACTCCCATAAACAGGATTCTTGGAAAATAAAGTATTCATTCTATAAAATAAGTTCAGTCAATTAAAGCTGATTATCTTACTCATTATAATCCATGCTATCTGGTACAGAATTAAAATCATGGTTCAACAACATATTTCTCACATTATGATACTTTTTTTCTTTATTTTGTCTATTGATAACAACACTTAACAAGGCTTTACCTGAAAATGAGCACAAACTGATTAGAGTGAAACATCCGTGGCAGGCTATTGAGTCATCAATCATTATTCTGTAGAATAACATACTCTAAATTAGGATTTTGCCTGCCGTATATGCAAGCACTGTGGCAGGATATATTGAAATTAAAATTGAACAAGAGTTTCTGATTGAAGACCTTGTGTTAAGCCACTTGGATCATACTTAGGCTTCAATTTGGCCATAAAACTTCATGATGCTTTACTGTGGATTTTAAGGGATGTTTAGGGATGACACATCACAATCTTTGCCTCAATTGTTTCAAGCATAGTTTTATCAGCTCATTCATTTTAATATTTATTTTGACATTAATGCAATTAAGTATTGATTCACTCATTGTAGGCATGAGGTAGCGATGATTATCTAGGGTCAGTTAGAAACCTCCTTTAATATAAAGTGAACACAAGGAAAAGGAAATATATGTCTCTTTCATTTCAAGCAATAACTACTCTAATCAAAATTACGCACTTTTAGAAAATCAATGTTGTCTCAAATGAGTCAGCAATCGTTTAGGTAATAACAATATTCTAGACACCTGGGTCGCATCAAAAATTGTGAAAGACCTGAAATATTGTGTGTGGCTCATTAGATCGAAGGCAGTGATTTGTTTCAAACTCAGTATTATGGTACATTCATGGTACTTTTGTGATTTATGTGAATTTTTAGAAATTGGATATGTATCCTGAGTCAAGTGGAATAGTTTGTATTGCACAATGCAGATAGTTAGACTCAGAGGGTTAATATCATCAGGGTCATTGGACTCTCTGGCCCAGCTGATAAGTTGGCTGTTCGCATTCGTGTATTGTCTCGAAACTGGCGCATAGGTCAAAGGTATTTTTCCCAAAGGAAAACAGTGATGGATGTGCTGAGTTCCTTTATCACTTGTTGAAAGGACAATTCCTTTTGTTGTCAATCCTATATATTCCTTGTCTTTAGGGACCGTTCAGAATTTATGACTGGGGGGGGTGGGAGTTTTGCCCGAGGGGGTACTAACTTTTCACACGTGTTTCAAGGGTGGGGTATTAATTTTTGACAACACTTCCAAGGGGGGGTAAGAAATGTTAACAAAGAAATTTTTTTATAAGACCCGCAAAAACTAACTTTATCCGCCTTTTTTTACGCGTAAAAGTCCGCGAAACGGGGCGAATCTGTACGCGTGCTAATATATAACAGTGAATATGTGTGTATTCGTTTATATGTCGGGGGGGGGGGTACTAAAAATATGCATGAAACCTAGGGGTGGGGTACTAAAAATCCGCATGAATCTCAAGGGGAGGGTATCAATTTTTGACGGGTTGTGGCAAAACTCCCACCCCCCCAGTCATAAATTCTGAATGGTCCCTTACCTGCTTGATGGTGAATATCCTGAAATGATGACTCACAATATAACTGACTGTGTATTATTGAGACCGACACAAAAGCTTGTTTTATAGTCTTGGATCATTGAATTATCTTTAAGCGGGTCTTTCATCTTATACTATATTGGAGACCGTCAGGTCTCGGCCCGTAGGGCCGGGACCAGAGGTCTTCGAATGGTAGGAGACAGAGCTACCCACACAGGGATATACTGAGAAACTTTTTTGCTTGTGCCAAAGCTGACAGGAAGTGGCACCGTTTATGTGACGTCATGTCTAATGACGTCACAACATAGCTAGTCATAGATGACGTCATAGCAACAGCTTTGCAGGTGGCGTCATGAACAGACACAGCCTCATTGTAGTTCTGCAACATGGAGTTATGCACCAGTCATTTGTAACCCCGACCCCCCAACCCCCGTGGATGGTGGGGGTTTAGTGGGGAACTACCCAGGGTTTACCTGGTGATTTCCGAGCCTAAAATGCCCCTACTCCTCGGGGATTTCCGAGAATTTCCGAAATCAATGTTCCCCCAGGGTCGGGGGTGGGGAATAATGTTATGGAGCTTAAAAGTGTTAATGAGTTGAGGAAGTTGTTATTTCACTCTTTGTTAACAACTTTCTGTAGTATGGTATGGTCAATTCAATGGTGTCTTGCAGTGACATTTTGAAAAAGATTACGGCAGATTGAGGGCAATGTATATTGCCTTCCAGAAGGCCTAAACATGTGAAGTTCAGAACAATCCAGGTTTTTTTTTTCTGAGAAGTTCTTCATTGATTACCTGTTTCATATTTAGCTATTCAGTTATTATCATATATATCATCCAAATTACTAATTTTAGTGTTTTTGGACTCATTTAATGGTAAAAAAGTGAAACTGCGGAAAAAAAAATAGATTAGGGGTCACCTGGGACAAGAGTGTGCCACCCCACTTCCAGGTCACTAGGGCAGCAAAGTATGGCACATAAATGTTATAATCCATCTGAATATGATATCTTAGTCTAAAAGTGAATTATGCAGGTGTGTATGATGTGATAGTGATGTTTTTGGGTAATTATTGAAAAAAAAAAGACTTTATAATATTATATACCTATCTCCACATAATTTGGTTGTACTTGCATGTGTAAAATATCCTGGATATGTTTCTTGTTGGTTTGAATGCCCTGATAAAAGTAAAATATTATAAATTTGAAAATAACTTTTTTTTTCAAATACAGTATGATTCAGTACCCTTGCAACTCTATGCATATTAAACACACATGGACATTTTAGGCAGAGCAGATACCTAAAATCTTTGATGTTTTCTGTCTTATTTAAATTTGATGGCAAAGCTTTTGCATTCTACAGACTGAATAGCTGATTTTGTTTTCAATTTTGCAAGACACTGTTGTTAACTTTTAAGAATTAACTCCAATATTTTATAATTTGTCTTGAATCTAAAAATGTGTATTTCTTTCAATTTTTCACTATAACAATATCTACAGGTTTGTAGGCTAAAAAGGGAATTGGAAATGGTTGTTACAAATACTGCAGATGCTATTTTGTTATAAATTTGCCTTTCGTCGATTGTCTGATGCCGAGGGGTTTGCTGCCAAGCAGCCTATGTTTTATTTATTTATTGGAGTAATACATGTGCACAATTCCACTGAAGCAAGAACTTTGGATAACAGTGATAGGTCTTGAAAACGCATTTTGTCAGAAATTGCTATTTTGGCAGAATTGTGTGAATTTCACTTACTGAGGAAAAGTCAGTCAACAGTATATGCTTTCTCTATAAATGGTTGAAATTTATTCTACTTCAACATTGTAATATAATCTGCTTTGTGGTGAATCCACTTGGAATGTCTGGCTTTGGAATAATACAAAAGAACCCAGTTATGTATGACTTGTGATTTCATTACAGTCAGGAAATTTGATATGCAAAAAAGTGGACTTCTCCACTATGAAAATGTGTGTCATCATGCTGATGATTGGTCATGATCATACCCAATACTTTCAAGTTAATTCAATTTAGGAGACTACTCCCGCTTGTCGATGACAGGCAAATGAAAGGATTATGCATCTGATTTTTATTCCAACATCAGTTATGACAAATCAAATTACCTTCTCAAACAACGTCTATGTTTTCCATGTTGAATGTAGAGAAAATGACACTTCATCAGCTATCATGTTCATGAGTCACAAAGTGCCATTTTCACAGTGCAACTGTTCACTCTTTTTGTATGTCAAATTTCTTGGCTGTGAGGACATTTGACCTTTCATTACCAGTAGAGTGTCTGTACCTAATAATACAGTATCTATATATTCTATATAATTATACACATTCGTAGTTCTAAAACAAGTGTCGCTGCATGGTGCTTTGTAAAAAAAGTCGACAGAATTTTTTTTTTTTCATTTCCGAACCCACCACTCAGCCACTATTGAATGTACCTGGATGAAGTTTGGTACACTGTACATTGTTAGCCTATGTAGTCTAGACTGTCTAGCTGTGCCTTTTGATTGTCTGATAATTGGATATTTTATACTTTTTGAAAAATTTAGAATTTTTTTTTTTCAGTTCCGAGTCAAGAATCAGCCACAATTGCAATTTGATGCACATACAGCCTACATGGCTTAGTTGCACCATTTGATGTTAGCATTGATACTGATAGCTATTCGGCACTTTTGAAATATTGAAAGAAAAATATTATAATACTTTTGTCATATCTAAGCCCAAACTTGGCCACTATTGCATGTGTACACATCAATAAAATCTTAGACACATATCTTTGATATATACATGTACTACATGATTTAGTTTGGTGCGCTCTTTGATAGAAATCATACCTTTTTCAAATATTGAGAAAAAAAAAAATCTCTTTTTCTTCTTCCAAATGTCTTAAAATGTTCTCCTGACCTTACAGCCATGCGCTATTCGTCTTCTCGCTTATTTTTTTTAATCTTCAAGTTTGCTCAGGGGCACTGTGAGACCCAGACATTTCTGTACATATTTTTCTTTTCATGATAGGTCTGTGATAACTTGCGTTATGGGCCAAAATGTGAACAAATTGAGGAAAAGATACATTTTTTAAAACTCCAATAAACCCACAAATCCATCAAAAGCCGTAGATGAGACCGCATTCATGTGAAAACCATGAATCTTGTCCAAATGATGGTTATAGTGGTTTTTATTCAAATTTCTTCGAATTTGGTTGTTTGCATTTAAAAGTACCTAATTTTCATCTAGTAGCCTTAATAAACAGAGTGGTACAGCTTACTAATCTAATATTTGTCACATTGACAACCTTTTAGTAATTTTGACTAAAGGAGTTAAGTTGTCATTTTAGGCACCAGGAATTACAACTCTAGAGTTGCCATCTTGACCACCCTGTGTTAAGAGTGTTCTCAGAAATAATTTAAATTGCATTCCACCATCAACAAGGAGCCAGATATAATCGAATAACATTTGGAGTGTGATTTGGAATGCCTCAGAAAATTAGGATCAGACTAAGCAGCTAAGAATGCTTAGCTCTTAGCTGTAATTGGTGTCAATGTTGATATCTAGAGATTTTTGAAAACTTACAACATTGATATTAATTAAATGAATGCATCATTGCCCCAGGGTATAAGGGTGGGGGATTTGGGGTGGGGGCAGTTCCGGCATTTTCCGCATAAAATTTCTTCCAGGGGGTGGGGATTTCCAGATTTTTCCACCCCCACCCTTTGGAAATGTCCCCACCATCCCCGGGGGTGGGGGGGTCGGGGTTACAAATGACTAGTGCATTATTGGACTAGCCTCATTGTGCTGGTACAAGTTTGCTTTGAGTCCCTGAAATTTTTTAAGTGTTGTCACAAAATAAATGGTATCCATGGCTGAGTCTGTGATAACTGATATTGGAGAAAGTCACGAATTCAGAAGGGGAAAGTGTCTCTGACCCAGAAATTGTATTCTTGTATTTCTGGGATCAGAACAGTAGGCCTATTTCAGGGACTAGGCCTTTCATAACAGCAAATTGAATACCTGCAAGAGACAGTACTTACTATTTATCACTTTACTAATTTATAAATTTGCACCATCCAATATATGACTAACATCCATGCATAAAAAGCCGTATATGAATAGGATATGAAAACAGGAGGAAGCATTTAGGGGCAGTGGCGTAGCTAGAAATCCAGGAATGGGGGGGCCAAGGGGGGCCAGGGTCTGAACTAGGGGGGCCAACCATTCGCGGCATTTTTGCGGCATTACAGTTGTGCTTGAAAATTAGTGAACCCATAGAGATTTACCATTGAAGACAATGATAAAGTTGTCTCACCGTACTGGCCATAACATAAATGATATTGCACGAATCATTGAACCAATGACTGTTTTATACCATTGAGATTTTCCACTACATGTACAAGCCTGGCCATTGGATTTGTATCAGGGGTCTCTGCACTAGATAGGGGTTATAATTGTGCAAAAGTAAGTGCACCCTCTGCTCCTATCTTTTAACATTACGCTTAGGGTGCACTTACTTTTGCACAATTATAACCCCTATCCAGCACAAAAACCCCTAATACAAATCCAATGGTTAGGCTGGTACAAGTAGTGGGAAAGCTCAATGGTATGATACAGTCATTGGTTCAATGATTCGTGCAATATCATTTATGTTATGGCCAGTACGGTGAGACAACTTTATCATTGTCTTCAATGGTAAATCTCTATGGGTACACTAATTTTCAAGCACAACTGTACATGGATAAAAATTGATAAAGCGTTACAGGCCTTCTTTACGAATTAACTAGCAATGTTAACCGTCTTATTTTTCGTGACTGATAAACAAAATGACCATGCATCTCATACTCACACTAAAATCAGTTTTGACCTATCAAAAAATAATGACACAGATTCTATAGTTCTGATATTAAAAGTATGACAATGACACCTCATCAGTTATGATGATTCACAAAGAGTATCTTTTGCAGTGAAATGGTGCTTTTGTTTTGTTTTTTCATAACTGTCTTTGCAAGTTTTGAGAATATTCCTGCTGATAATGTCATCTTTTTTATATTTTAGGTCTAAATCGAAAATTTATAAAAGTCCTGTCGATAGAAATCTACCCAGCTCCTCAAATAGCGAAAAGGTAGAAGCAATTTGTGCAAATGACAGAAATACCAAAAATGTAGGGAAATTCTATACACATATATGAAAAATTGAGCAGTTTGTACACATCACTCTGGTAAATCAGATCTGTTTTATTAGAAAACATTGAAAGAAGCTTTATTCTTTTACTGAACAATGGCGACGAAAAGATTTCCTCAAAGCACCCTGATTTTAGATGTTGCATGGAATCTCTAGATACATATATATATAGACATACTGGAAGGGGGAGTAGTCACACTCCCCAAAAAAGTTAGGGAAACACTAAGATTCGGGAAAAAAGGCAAAACAATTCTGGCAGATAATTAAACAAACATAATTAACAATCAATAGTTTTGAAGAGATTTCTTTTGGAATATTAGAGAATCTAGATCCTGAATATTCCTGATATATGTCGCTCACCACCTAAAAGGTTTGCCTGGGGTACACTTTTTGCTAGATATGTTCAAATGAGGATATGAGCCTCAGAACTTTTAAAGGGCAACTGCCATTCTAAAGAAAATTTGGTATAAGTGAGCGCCAGCGAAAGCCACAACATAAGATGGACGTGTTTCAGCGACTGTTGCTGCTCCAATAATTTTTTCAAAATTTTCAAATCTCAAATGGGGGGGCCGGTGGGGGGGCCACTTGTCCATTTGGGGGGCCCTGGCCCCCCCAGGCCCCCCCATAGCTCCGCCACTGTTTAGGGGGCGACCATTTAAGAGTCACGGGGTTGGAGTTTTCCTCTGCAGGATATTATTTATTTCACGGCAACGGCAGCAGTAATTATTCATTTTAATTACATGAATATTCATTCAAGACTGCCCAGAAAGAAACTATTTATTTCAAAACTGAGCAAGAAATTATTTATTTTAAAAAAATCTCCAACCCCCCTGGATATAAAATGGTCAACTCCTTAACAAGTAGAGTAAAAAAATTGGTTCAGATGAAAAAAAAAACAACTTCGAAATTTGAAGTTTGCGAGATAGGCCTTTCTATCTATATATCTATCTTTCTATCTATAAAGCACCACTAATAAATATCTAAAACACCACAAGGAAATCTGAATGTCCTACGGTCTCCCTATGCTCTTTGGCATAATCATATTACTGAGATAACAAAACTTCATAATCACTTTCCAACTAAACAATGATGTAGTGGCTTTTCTAATATGACATGTCGTTTTACCACCACATCCAAATGCTATACATACATTTACCACTGGTCATCAAGAATAGCTTGTCTGGAGAGCGCAGATGCCTGATTTCTAAAATAGTTAAATTGCATCTTATTACTCCCAGGGTCAGAACAAAGGTCATTGTTAGGTTCAGAGGTCACACAATTGTCAGCTTAATCACTCTTATTTGCTTTCTGAAGAAGACAGATGAGATACAGTGACATTCAATTTTGTTTTTGGACGCAGGTCACTTTACCTCAGTAACATATTCTGACCACACAGCGACATGCTTCTGATTTTCTGGAGATCACCAGCATGGTCGTTATGTGACATTCAGTGACATTCAATTTTGTTTTTGGCTGCAGGTAGCTATACCTCAGTAATATATTCTGACCACACAGCAACATGCTTCTGTAATCTGGAGATAACCAGCATGGTCGTTATGGCTTTTCCAGATCAGATGTGTTGTACCATAAGAAAAACCAAGCTTTACTAGCAATGTCAATTGCCAGCTTATATTAGTTTAATATTCTTAAAATAAAAATTTCGAGTAAAACCCTCTCAGCAACATCTTTAAATTCTGCATGTATCCGGGCCATTCTCAAATTTCGGGACAAAGGGTACAGCAAAAATTGTCTTGTAACGGAGCGGACAATGTGGTAATGGAGTGGAATTTTGGTGTAAAAAACCCACTGTAGGAACAACAACAAAAGGAAAAACAATAAGATATTGATGTAACTATTACTTTCAGAAGTAATTCATCTCATATCAGTAGATTTTTTGGTTCAAATGTCGATTCCTTGCTTATGATCTGGTAACGGAGTGGACGGTAAAGGAGTGGAATGTTTTTTTGCTTTTCTGTCAATACTGCTTTTTATTTTGAAATTAGATAAAATAATTGTGGCCTATTAAAAGCTGTCACCAACAGCAATATATACATGAAATCACTCTTTAAAACTATCATTGGTAAACTTGGAAATGAAGGAAACAGAGTGGACATTTCAGTGAGACCAAAAACATTTTCTATGAACATTATGTCTTAATTTATTGAATACTTGTTTTATGAAGTCTGCAAGGCAGTGGTACTATAATAAAACCCCATGACAGTGCAGTTCACAGCTATGAACATCATGAGTGTCAGGTCTGCTCTGAATTAACACGAGTCCGAAGGACGAGTGTTATCCAGAAGGCAGACCTGACACGAATGATGTTCATAGCTGTGAACTACACTGTCATGGGGTTTTATTTATATCCCGCAATGACTTTATCAGTGTTTTTTAGTCTGATAACTTCAAATTCTCCCAAGTTGGGAGCAGCAATTTGTTGTGACGTCACCAGCTGCCCATTGTGACGTCATGACATAACAATCGCTACCCATTGTTTGCATAACAACGTCAGATAATTTCTTTCATTGAGTTCACAAGGATGAACTCAATGGTGTGAACTCAATGGTTTTTTCATGGTGTTCACTCGCAATTGCGGGATATAATGGCGCACATGTGTCTGATTATATTCCGTGAAAATAGCTCATAAAAACAATAACGAACCGAGCTATGGACAACGAAAATTATATTTTCCTAAAGTGGCCTTCAGTCCCTATTGCTATGATAATTTAATTTTAATAACAATATAATAATAATATGACACATGTATTACTGTACTGGGACAAATAAAGTGATTCTGATTCTATGGCAAGTAACGGAGTGGACAACAAATTGACATAAATTAGTGATGCTTCTATTGCATCAATTTAATCAATGAAATAAGACCGAAGAAAAATTGAATGTGGACTAGATATAAATTAAAGGTTATATTCTCATGAATCGTGCAAAGAAACTTTGAATATAATGGTACATTATGAGGAAAATGAACACTTGATTTTGTCATGTCAGGTCCAGTGACAGAGAAAAACCATTGATTTTGCACGTATTACTGGACATAATGCACATAAAAAAGGTCTCATGAATGACTTTTTGTTCTAAATGCAGTGGTTCTAAGTAGAAATATGAATAACAGATGTAGAGTGACGCTTCAAATATTAATCGCATTCAAATTAATGTCAGGGAGCCAGAGTGACGCAAATTGTCCCGAAATTTAAGAATGACACATCCATGTGTTGATGAGTACCTGGAATATGTTTTGTTATTTCTGTGCTCTTGACTGTGTTGAGAAATCAATGGGAACCAGCTTGATGTTGCTCAAGCATCCGACACAATGGGCCTGATCACTCTCTTCACAGCTGAATCCACACCTTGAGACTTGCTGTTGCCTTAATGTTTCTTAGTAGCTGTGCATTCGTTTTAATGCGTTTGTCTATCCCTCAATGATAGCTTGGTCTACTTGCATCCTTATTCACCAGTCTGCCAAATATGATACGCTTTCATGGTAGTAAATTATTTTTGACTTCAACACACCCCTGACACATTCTTCTAGACTGCCACTTCGACATTAATCTGTCTCTTGTTGGTAGTGTTTCCAAAGAGTTTCGCTTGTCCCTCTCGAGAATGGTCAAGGTCCAGTGCACGAGAATCGAAAATTCCTCGAGATATGTAAGACACTGTCCTGCCATTGGCACAATGTTAAAGCAAGACAGATTTCATCATGCAATGGATCAAATATTTTGGCTTTTATGATATCATTTGTAGTCTTAATGTTTATTTGTGTGTTTTGTTTCCTATAAATGACAGCTAAACATGCAGATATTATACAATTTTAAAACATTTGTACAAGTTCAACTTCAGCATTTATCAGGTATAAAATGGGGATTATCATCAACAGATATTTAGATTGAACAATGGAGCAAGTACACAATAAAAATAATATCAAGCTAAACAAAACAACAATCCATTGCTTTGCAACCGTTATAAACATCAAACACATGAACACCAGGTCAAACAATGATCAACATTTCAATTCTCGAGCATCGCTCAGGGAGACGAGAAAATGCTGAGTCATAAAAAAACGAGACTTCTTGCTGGATGCAGGACAATACAGAAATACCCATAGTGAGAGGCACATTATCAGTTTCACCAGAACATCCTGTTGAGTTGCCCTTTTCGTGGGATACATAGAATGGACAACCTGCAAGCCAGCTCAGCCAACTACTGGAAAACACCATAGTTATTACATTGTGTTGTTTCCCGAAACATAAATATAACTTATTTTTGAATGAAGTGCATGTATTTCTGACTTGAGAGCATCAATTTTGTAGGGCGTGTAAGCATGTGTTTATTTTCTAATTGTTTATTACACAATATATCATATATCACTATGAACTTATATCACACTCTTATGTCACTCTCAGTCTTTTTCCTAAAAAAATATTCTGAAGCCGCTATATTCATTTTAGAGGCACAAGGGCGAGATAAAGTCAGAGATCTATGTTTGCAATGCAAAATCATTACTATGTTCCAACTTCATGGACAACCATTCTAGCAAGGAAAATATATTCAGTTACAACTCTAATTTCACTGAAGAAGCTGCAATGAAATGAACAAAAAAAAGTATTTTACAGGCTTGCGAGTTTGGGGTCCAAGTTCGAATCTCGGGAGGGGTTATATATTCCTTTGAGAGAAGCAAAAGCATGGTGGCTATAATTATTCAAATCAATCAAGTTATTTGACATGATTTAGGTCATATTCTTTGCAGCTTGAACTGTCTAGGCCTACTGCTTGATAGTAGTGGTATTGTTAAGGACTCAGTCTCAGTATCCAAACATGGCTTCAAATTCTCTTAGTTGTTTTCATTATTTTTTCAATACAATATTAAAAGTGAATTTCCCTGTTTTATCAATACTTGATGCACTTAAAATTCAATACAGAATAATCATTTTAATATGCCAATGCTAATTACAATTCCTTTTTCTAAAATGAGTAATCTGTGTTGATGTAATTTACGTAAAGGCAACATTATTCATTGCATTGTTTTGCTAAATTATCAAAACAAACATTTTCCGATGCTGACTGAGTGATAATTAGATTTAATTAAAATATCCTGGAAAATAAGCAAAACCCTCATGACGATTGTACAATTTTGCCCTATCAGAGACGACTGAGGTCTGCTGCTGTCAGAACATCTCGCATGTCTTAATAATTATTACTTTATGTATAATACTCTTTAATGAACAATGACTGTTGATTTAACTCTGACTCCTGATTGTTTTACAGTCATGCCATATTCTATGATATTTCACGGCTTATAATGCATGATAATTTTAGCACGTGAAATATCGGAAAGAGCTCAAATAAGATGAGTTTTAACAAGTAGACCAAAAGTGAAATAAATTAATAAAATCACTGCACTGTTTATAAAATGTTTTTATTTTCTTGTGCCTGTAGTCAATTCACGCCAAATTTCCCTTAAAAATTTCCTTACCTCATACTCATCTGGGTATGCGATAGTTCTTGTTCAGGCAGTTGTCATCAGTGATAATTTCACATTAAAGTTTTATACTTTGAGAGAAATACTGATTTTCACTTGAAAACAAACATTTCATGCGAAAAAAACACTATCCCTAATTACTTGTTGCACCCTTAGCAACAAACCAATCATGAATGAATAGGCAGACCAACTAGCTAAAATCACACTTAGGTGTCAGGAGACTTTTTCTCTCGTTGATGCTTGCCCCTTTAGGATCTCGTAAAACCACTCATTTGCTACCTCCAAAAAAGTTTGCTGAACTTTTTGAACAAGCATTGGTTTCACTGCAGACAAGCAAACACTTGTGGCAATGTATAGTTGTAACAAAGCCAGACCCTGCAGCTGTGCTGTACATCAATGACAATGTTACAATGTAATGTTTTTTATAATTTGTTGTTAAAGCAAAATCATCGCAGTTTGTTCTGTACATTTGCGGCTTTGGCTCTGAGGCAGCCACAGGCCAGTCTGAATGGTTGAGGTCCAAAGAATTGCATTACTGGTCCAGCCTCCTCATAACCCTTGGGTCAGCAAACAGGTCAGACAGGTCATAGTTTGGTCCCCAAAAGCCAGACACAGCCATTGACACCGCTGATCTCTGTCAGATTTTGCTTTCAGGATAAGATTTGTGACATTTGGTGCTACCCCCTAAAGAATATCAGTCAGCTGGTGTCAGTGTTGTATATGGAGAATGATATTTGTAAGTACATATTTAAATGTAATACACGTACTATTTATAGTTTTATATCTATTTTTGGCAACTTATAACTCTTGGCCTGTATAAAATGTTTATAAATCATAGGCTATGGACTAGGTAATTGGTATATCTTGAGCTTCAAACTCTGTTGAACGTAATTACAAGAAATCCCTAAAAAGGAATTGCTTCATCATTCATCTCATGCAAAAAACTATCCCTTAAATTCACCAACATTACCTGAATAATGTAAGACCTAATTCAAGGCTGCACATATATTGAAATGTCATTAAAGTTGAACTGGAGTTTGTTATTTAAGACCCTCATTTATTGTGCATGGATCACACTGAAGCTTCAGCCTAATAACATGGCTTCATGGCGCTTAACTCTGGAATTTGAAGGATTTTCAGGAATGACACACATCATTCTTTCCCTTAAATGCTTCAAACATGGTTGTCTCAGTTCGTTGCTGTACAAGTACATGTCCATGGCCCTACAACTATTCATATGGAATTCACATCTAAATTGGTGTACGCCACTGACCTGAGGTTCGAGACAGGTGATTACAATAATCAGTCAATGGCAAACAATGCTAAAAAAGATAATCCAGCTTGCATTTTGCAACAGGATGTCTTTAAACACTGTCAGAGCCAGGGACTTTTTGCCCAAGAAATGATAATTATTGAAATATTTCAGCATCCATTTATCTGCATGGCATTGTTAATGTACTAGATTTATATTGCATTTGATATCTCCTAAATATAATGTTAGACAGGACAACTTGGAGCACATTAATTTACAAGAGAAGGTAAAACAAATTCTCCTTTGGCCATGTCAACCCAGAATTTTCGCAAACTCACATTGAGATTGCGGAGGCAGTTAGTCAAAAATCAAAGATGTTTCATCTTGGGAATCCCGTGCACCAGAACCAAAGGAGGGGAATTGTGGGGATTCCCCTTGTGAGTGACACCTCCACTCCACACCTCCCAGTCATTTGGATGAATCAGGCTTCAGGTAGAAGTCGAAAGGATAAAAAAACTGCTTGTGTGAAAAAGTTTGAACTTTCAAAATCAACACCTTTCTCCGACAGTAAGTAGTATATTTTGTGCCTCCGGCAATGACCAATATTACTGCTTCGACAAATGAAACTCAATATTGATCTCCTTTCCATCCGATAACTATATAAAATATTACCTAACAATGTCTTTATAGTTTGAAGTTTTAGTAAAATTGACAGTGACATTTGTTCTGTACGTATGTAGCACTATGATATGGCTAAAAGCAGGACTGTACGGTAGAGGTCCAAAATATTGCATTCCTGGTCTCGCCCCTCATTACCCTTGGGTCAGCAAGCAGGTCAGACAGGTCATAGTGTGGTCCCCAAAAGCCAGACACAGCCATTGACACCTCTGATCTCTGTCAGATATTGCTTTCAGGATAAGATTTGTGACATTTGGTTCTAGCCTCTCTCTGTCAGATGGTGTCTGTGTTCAATAAAGAGGAAGGGACACTAGATCATACATAAATAACACACAGGATCTTGTGTCATTTGACCATTCACATTGTTCTGTCAGAAAAGTAGAACTTTGATTAAAGACAACCAATCCCTTAACAGGTACCGGAGATTGGCTCCGTCACATGGCGACATGCTGTTAAGAGCTGTCATTATTATCTCAATGGAATTGAGTGTAAAAAAAATCAAAGCAGCATCTCAGAAACCCAGCAATTCTAAGAATATCATTATCAATTCATCTCACCAACTGCTCAAGTATATATAGATATTCTGTGCAAGATGATTGAAATCTAAATTAATGGGGTTCCATTTGGCACACTGTCCTTTCTTTGTACTATTATACTGTTAGGTCAATGGAAAAATAACACAACAATTGCCTGCAGATGTTATATATATATATTTGAAAGACTTGACAGTTAGTTGGTTGCTTAGAATGATTTTATTTTATTTATTGATTCATTCACTCATTGTACAAAATCCATATATGATATAAAAAAGTATAGAAAAATATCTTGATTTTTAGGATTTGACAGGCAGATGGGGTTGCATACATACTTTCCTTTATGTTATTTTGCTGTTGCAGTAAGGTCAATGACAACATCAATGAAATTATAGCATAACAGTAACTTAAGTGATGTATTATTTGAATGACTTATTTGTTGGTTTGTAACTCAGAAAGTTGCAGGCACACAAGCAATCAAATTGACTGAAATGAATTGTAGCAGAGATTACCCTTCATTAAAATTTTGTGTTTTTAACCTCATATAAGTCATAGTTGGAAATTAAATTGATAACTGGAGAATTCTTTCTATGAATTCTCTTTGAGAAAACCAGAACTTCTGTAATATCTTATTGTCTGAAATTGTTTGTCTATTTTATAAGTGACAGTCATAATTTCGACAAAAAAATCAGGTCCATGTTGATCTGTTCATTTACCTTTCTTTCTCTGGACTGAGGTCTATTTGATCTGGCAATTGTTATGGCCTATGCTTCAAATTATGATCCATATATTTACAAGAAACCTCTTGCCATAGCAATTGTTTTGTCATTTAGTTGAACCTTACAAACTTAGCCTTTATAATGTAAGACTTAATTCAAGGCAGAACATATATATTCTGAAATGTCATTAAAGTTGAACTGGTGTTTGTGATCTAATAGGGCAGGTTGATTTTCCAAAAATTTCTGAATTTCAATCTTGGACAAGTTGGGATAGTGACATATTCATGTCAAAAGGCCATATTCAAAATTTCAGGTCTCTAACTCTAATACTTTTTTCAGGAAATCCATTTAAAGTTTTGAGTTTTTAGACATTTTTCGACAGGTTTGCCGATTCTTGGTATTAAATAACTTAGTCAATTTAAGAGATAGGACAATGAAACTGGTATGGTTTGGGCTCAATCAGACCTTCATTTTGAATACCAACATCAATGGTCTAGGCCAAATTTGAAGGCGCAAGTAACTTCACGATCTGATAACTTTTAATTTTTTGCTTGACTTACCAAGCAAAGTACGACTATAGGTGTGAATGTAACTCCATTGGCTGTTGAGATATCTGGCAATATCAGTGGTCTTAGGTAAAGCACCCAGGTCCATGTTGATCTGTTCATTTACCTTTCTTTACTCTGGACAGAGGTCTATTTGATCTGGCAATTGTTATTGCCCATGCTTCGATTATGATCCATAAATTTACAAGAAACCTCTTGCCATAGCAATTGTTTTGTCATTTAGTTGAACCTTACAAACTTAGCATTTATAATGTAAGGCTTAATTCAAGGCAGAACATATATATTCTGAAATGTCATTAAAGTTGAACTGGTGTTTGTGATCTATTGATCTAAGGCCCTCACTTATTCTGCATGGCTTCATGGTGCTTAACTTTGGAATTTACGAGATGTTTATACATCCAGCTGCTTCAAGAAGGATAGTCTTAACCCTCTGTTGTATAAGGTTTACGTATGTAGTGTGTTATAAACATTAAAAAGTTACTTGTTTTGAGGCAAAATGTGAATTAATGCTCAGTTTTCCTAGGAGGCAGTAGTATAATTTGTCAAATGTGCTAGTTACAAGAGCGGAGCCCCGCAAGAAATCACTTACTGATGAGAGGGTAACCCAGGTACAATTGTAAATAAAAATGGCACTTTAATTTGACATTAATTTGACTTAGAATAGTGTAGCATAGATGTACTTGCTTGGTGGTCATCAGACAGTTAACGGAAAAATCTGAAAGTAAATGAGTGCTGAATATGCCAAATTAAAGCGTGAACTTCTGTCACAAAATCATGTAAAAAAATCGAAGACACATGTTTACATCCAGTTCTGCAGAATCAAGCATCCGATTTTGCATCCACTGATGCATGATCTGACAGCTTCAGTCAGGCAATGGCTCCCAATGCACCCCAAAGAAACATTGAAACAATAAGAAGTCCCAAGGGGTGGACTCAGCTGCTGAAAGGATGTCCAGGGCTATTGTGTCTGATGCTTGTGCAACAACAAGCTGGTTCCCATTGATTTCTGAACACTGGGATACACTGAAAAAAATACGGTCTAAGTTCTTAGACAAAATGCGCTAACATGTTAGCACTTGTGACCGTGCATATACCGGCTACCCCCCCATAGCCAAAATCGCCTAACTTGGCCATGACTTAGACATTTATGTCTAAGAAGTTAGACATATTTTGGTTTGGATCACTCGAATTTTGACTAACTAGTTAGCCATCAATGACTAACTAATTAGCCATCAATGACTAACTAATTAGCCATCAATGACTAACTCATTAGCCATCAAGGGCTAACTCATTAGCCATCAATGACTAACTCATTAGCCATCAAGGGCTAACTCATTAGCCACCAAGTGCTAACTTACTAGCCACTGAGTGCTAACCCACTAGTCATGACATAGCCGGTATTGGCTACCTTGTTAGACATATTTTCAGCCACATTCAGGTACCCATTAACCATTATGGGCTAACCTCTTGACACTATGAGCTAACATCTTAGGCACTATATGCTAACCTTTTAGACATGTGCTTAGTCATTAGGAACCAACTACTTTGGCCGACTCTTAACACGCCCAGAGCCAGAGATGTGGCAATATAGTAACGTTTTATACAAGTCTTATTAAACTTACTATGCTAAATTGATGAAATGTCAAACATACATGTAAAATGACATGATGAACTTGACAAGCAAAGACTGATGTACATGCCAGTGTTGTCTGCCTATGTTTGTCTAATAGCTTCTGAAACGCCATCATAATAAACAAACTGCAAATAATTTGTAATACAGAGATCAATAGCTTTTAATAACAATTTCTATGAATGTATGCTTTACCAAACATTGCAAATTTACAATTTTGTTTGATGTATTAGCCGACAAGGCCAAATTGCATCTAAATTTGTTAAGGCTGACTACTGAAATAAAATTATGTTAAAGATAGAAATAAAATTGTCATAGTACATTAGTACAATATCAATTGGATAAGAATACAATTTAATTATAATTATTTGATTTTACCTTCTCAGGAGCTTAGGAGAGATATAAGAATACAGCATAAAATAGTAAAACAGAGAAAAAGAAAGAAATATCAAATTGCACATAAGAGAATATCAAAGTTATGTATCTGCAGTACAACAGTAATTATATTGCTAAATTAATTAGTACATTTTTTACTTCAGATTTCACACCCCATTGATGCATGTAAAATCTTGCACCTAGTGCACATATTTATATTTACAGAGAAAATCCACTTTTTAGGAGGGTGAACGATAGTTCCTCAGCTCAGATAACATAACAGGATTTCATACAATATCAAACGGCCTATCTCAGGAACCATTGATTTTAAATTGAATATAATTATATTTAGTCATCTGCCCAAATATTTAGCCTCCGAGTCGAAATTTGTGATGAAAACCAATTTTCTCCATGAGCAGCATACGTCTAAAAATTATTTTGTCTGTTTTTTCATTATCCAGATCACTATAGCTGGTGAAAGCCTCAGAAGTCCGTAATAATTCCAAGACCTGCTGATGCAGATTCCTTCCTTCCCAAAGGAAACAAAAGTACATTTGAAGCTCTTGAATTATTTTAATTATACCTCATTTATACTCCCTATATGCAAATGCATATGCTCGAAATACGTTCCCTTGTAGAAAGTATAGGCATTTTTGCAATACATTCTGAGTAAATTTGGTAATTTAAATAATTCAAGCTCTTCAAATGTACTCCTTTTTCCTCTGGGTTACTATATATATATGCGTTATTGAATTATCTTGCACAAAAAAATGTTTCCAGTATTTCATCACCGCAAGGTTGAAAAGTTGGTCAAAGTAATCCAAGCTTGCATTGATCTGAGAATTTGCTTTGGTTTGCAGGATCAATTGCTAGTATGATATTGCTTACTTCCACCATATTATGCGAGTATGCCATACAGGAGGTTCTTTAATTCCAGGAAAGATGGTCCCAGGTCCAAAATGATATTAAAGCAATTGGTCCACTCGGGGCATTGCCTGCTTTACTGCCACGTCAACTGAAAAAGAATATGATATATTTTTTCATCCAATGGATAACTAAATACAATCACACACAAATAAAAATTAATTTTCAGTAAAAAAAAAGATTGCATTCCAACAAAACTCACCTCATCCAGTCCTTTCAGTGTGTTGTATTGTTTTAAACATCTGCATAGCCAACATTGACCCAGCTGAAATTTCTCATGTCTTGTCAGGATACATACATGTATAGATATAATGTCCATCAATGTTCAATTGTTCACATCTTTGGGCTTCATCTTGTTTTGACTGAAAAAAAAAGATGTATAGATCTATAGGAACATGTATAACAAGTATGTTGTACCAATCTAGAGCCAATAAGGTTATAATTATTCTAGGCACTGATGATTAATCAAAATAATTTGTTAAGGGACCGTTCAGAATTTATGACTAGGGGGGATGGGACTTTTGCCCCGTCAAAAATTGATACCCCCCATTGAGTCTCATGCGGATTTTTAGTACCCCAACCTTAGATTTCATGCATATTTTTAGTAACTCCCCCCCCCTTGACATAAAAAGCAATACACACATATTATTAACTGTTGTACACAGTCAAGTGTACAGATTCGCGCCATTTCATGGACTTTAGCACGTAAAAAAGGGGTGATAAAGTGAGAATATACATGTTTTATAACATTTTTTCTTTGTTAAAATTTCTTTGCATTGATGATTTGATATGGCCTCATGTAATTTGTAATCACGACTGCTTTTTTACCTAATTAGAAAAAGGTCAAAGGCAAAAGACTTTGTTGAAAAGAAATATTCTCTGCCAGTAGTTTGGAAATATTGGAAAACTACATTTTAATGCTGGCAATTTTCAAACATTTTTTTCTGAATCGTATTAGATGACTAAAATAAATACTCACTATGCATGGGGATTTGACGTGGCCTTATGTGATATTTAGAAGGGTGATGAAAATAATGTAAATTTCCGTTTCAGCATTGAAAGTCCTGAGGCATGTCATCTGAAATATAAACTTTCTTTAATTTTAAAAATGCCTTTTTTTCAATAGTAATACGAAATTTGATAGTAAATTTAATTTTTTATATTTTCAAAAATCCACATTGCATGGTTACAAGGAAGTAGGAGCTAGCCATGTTAATTAAAAATATGCTGTTTGATGGCAATGTCTTATCTGACATGGATCCAGACACAGACTCAGAAAAAAAGACACAAATAAAGTGATGCTGGTCAAATAACATTGATCAAAGAACTGCTGATTGGGTGATCGTAATGGCACTTAACTTTCAAAGAAAAAATACATAGGCTGTAATTATAATGTATTGACATCTTGAAAAAAAAAAATTAATTAAATTTTGTGAGTGCAGTCAAAAATTCAGGAGTAGACACTGGCATTTGGAATTAAAAAAGGATGACCCTGCAACATGATAGCACATTTTGTACAAAGATATGGCTCCTCAAACATTGATGATACGAAACTTCGAACTTCGAGAAAATGGCATTGGAATTTCCCACCATTACAATAAAAGAACTAGGAAAATCTAGAATGATGCCCAATTCAGATAATTTAAAAGCAGTTTTTGGTTAAAACAGTCTTAAATAATCAAAGCAAATGACTTTTGCTAAAATGCGGTACCAACAGCTAAAAATCATCAAAATGTGACGTTTTGACACATTTTGGTCATTTCTGGAAAATACAGATTGCCTACTTAGAACTCATTTTGATGGAGCAGGTCACATTTGTCTTTTTCGTTGTCCAAATTATCCCGGTTGTCAAAATAGTAAATAAAGTATTTATGATGACTTTTGAGATACTCTTTATAGATTATATATATCAAGTAAACCTTGAATCGGAGGGAAAAAAATCCACAAGTCAGAAAAGTGTGTCAGAAATGTATGTCAGCTTGTACATTTAATCCAAAAATAGACTGCACTATGTGATTTAGAAAACTAGCCAGTGTCACTAAAGACTCAACCAGAATACCAAATGGTCACTTAGCTTATTTTGCACATGAACAGAATTTGTTGAGAACATGTTGCTGACTGAGGTGTTTTGGGATGCCCCCTACTGTTAAACAATTCTTACACTACTTAATGAGCTAGATGCCACAACAAAACCATCCATCTAGCTTAGGTATTTTCTCTCCAGGGACTGTGATTCTCAAGTTTCTCTGCAAATTCCTTCACGCCTTTGACATCAACAAATCCGTCCTTTCAGACAAGCATAGCATTCTTTCTGGTGCCTTTCAGATGGTGGCTAATTTGTTTGCATTTCTGTTAAAGCATTTTAAACCGGTCACTTCCAGCACATAATTTCAGAAAGGAAAAATAAAATTATTTGACATATATTTTATCCTTCATTTGCATTTGCATGAAATGAACTGCCAAAATGACTCTCAGATTGCTGGAGTAAAAGAAAGAAAAAAAACTGTTCAAATTACCACCTGTGAGTATCAGGCTTATCAAGTTTTCTTTGATGACAAGTGTTGAGATGAAAAGCAGTAATTGTCAAAGAAAAGTAAATTCATTTGTGTCTTGCCATGGATACAAGACAACAATACACCTTTTATCTTTCCAGGAATATAAGAGAAGAATGAGACAAAGAAATTTGTAATCAAAATCCATCCAGGGCTTTGCAGTTAATTGAAAAGACAAAGAAAGCAACATCATTGAGGAAAAATGAGAGCACAATAGGGATTGTAAGCATTCCTTGGAGCACAGTTTGTTTCTCTCTCCTTCTTGTTCCTTTGTATTTGCTCTCAAACAATGTCAGTATGGACAAGTCTTTGAATCTTGTTCGTTTGTCTTTTTGTTTGCATGCTCATTTTGATCAGATTGTTGTACATGTACATGTATGCAGAAATTATGATTTAAATATTCTTCCTTCCACTTTTGAAAAGCGTTTATCCCTGAGATATACAATGAAAGTAGAGAATGAACATCAATCAAAAAAGCGTTGCCTTGGTGTGGCACATGTCTTGTAAATATGTGAATGCCAAAGCATGAAGACGGGACCGCCTGAATGCAAAATATAAATTTTGAAGACTCTAAATTGTAATTATATAGATTATTTCTCGAAATAAATTTTTGTAGTCAGGTTTGTTCAATTAAAAGTTTGGAGGAAAAAATTGGGACGAAGAGAAATACGCATTTTTTTTTTTTTCGAACATTTCTGGTTGTCACGCATGATGAGAAGCAAGTGCCAGGATCATATTATGGGATTTCTGAATTACTTCTTTTGATTGAACCATCTGGTTCACTCCTCACATGTTTGCCTCAAGGGACGAGACACCTCGCTCTGCTCGGTGAGCTGGTGCCTCTGTCCCGTCTATTAGAAATAGATGCTGCAAGTCACGAAGCAACAGATGAATATTGATGTCTGAAGAAAATGTAACTGGGCTCTCAGTGGCGGATCCAGACACGATACTCAAGGGGGGGCCCGGACATGTTTTGGCATTCGCGGGTCAACGTTGTCGCAATTTTTCTTCAAAATACTATTATTGATCTTGGTGGTCTAGGGCCAGGCCCCCTAGCCCCCCCCCCCTGTATCCGCCACTGCAGCCTCTCAGAGTGTCAGAAACACTCTTCCACCAAAAAACCTAATAATGTCATGCACAATGTACATTTATAAAGATAGGTCAGGACTCCGGATTCCTTGCATTAAGCATACTAACCAAGTTCAAGCATGTTCCTGACATCTGCAAGTCAGATTCTTTCTCATTCATGGCATCACTGTGAGGCCTCTCACTTCTGTAACTGATTTTTTGCTCTTCCTGAGAGACCAAACTGAGGAGGGAGACAAGTTCAGGATATGTGACAACGAAGATCATAGCAGGAAGAATCTATCCCGCCTGTAAATATTATTTGTCTTTTACATTATTCAATATTGTGTTAATTGCAGTGACTGACAATATCCTTACGTTAAAGGCTTCTTCCATCTGTTAATTCAAAGGAGAGTAAATGGGTTGATCTTGTGACAACTTATAGTTAATTTCGAAATGTGATGTTTAAAAGGAATAATTTTTACTGGGAAATATTCATTCTTTGAGCTGCATCATTGTGGAAGGCTCAGAATTTATTTTGTGTTTGCATTGCAGTGCATGGCGGAGAGTACGTAACTACAATTCAATACAGTACAATGCAGACCACAATACCCTACCCGTCTGCACTTTGTGGCAGTCGCATAAGTGATTGGATTAAACCAAGCCTTTGAACCAATTGTACATCTATGCAATATATCCCTTTGTTCCCTTAATACTATGGCAAAGCACTGACCTCAATTGGAATGCTGCCTTTGATGCAAACAGAAGGTTAGATTAATGAAATCCAATAAACTAAGCTTCAGTGCAGCAGCAGCTGCTGCTAAGTCAACATGTTAAAGTAATGTGAATATATAGACTTTCCCCTTTATGGGGTTTTAATGTGTGTTTAATAAAAATTTTGAAGTCTAATTTTTCTGCTCAAAACTGTGTCTTTACTTCAACATTTTAGAGCAAAGACATCCAATTATAAATCACAAACACCTCTAAACATATTTGGCTGAAAAGGAGATTGTGGAACATGCAGGAATTCTCACACAGCCCAGGTAGGTTAATTGAAATACTGGATCAGCTTTTCAAAGAGGAGTTAAATTTCACATGTATGCTCAAAACAAACAATCCATATGTCATATGAGAAGGAGTCTGTATCACAGATTTACCTGTTGCCTGCAGACGGTCTGGATATCTAAAATTAGCCCTTACAGACGTCTCAGGGAACCCTATACAGAGCACCTCTAGATAGTCTGAATATCCAATAAAATGAGCCCTTACAGACGTCACAGAGGACCCTAAGCAGGCCATCTATAGACCCTTTAGACGTCTGTAGAAGATACACAATTTGGGCTGTTTATATTATGGTGTGATTGCATGATGAGGTTGTTGACTCCTTGCCACTTTTAACATCTTGCCTTATTGTGTTTGACGATTGGTAACCCTGCAAATTGACACAACGGGGGTTGTAATAGCATGCTAATGTGGCAAATACGATCAAGAAAACACATTCACAGGGACAAAAGTTGAATGGAGATGAAAATGTGTTGAATTTGAACCAGTTGAATTAAGAGTTGATAATGGTACAAGGTTTTTTACTGATAAACATATGTTTCATATAGTCTTTGAATGAGGCACTTTCTTTTCTTTCTTATGAGATTGAATTGCTTTTCTGACAAACTTGGTCAGCAAATGAAGAGAGAAAGAACCAAAAGCTGCTTATGCAAGTCCACTTTCATGGAGGATGTGTGATAAGGAGGAAAAGGAATCTTACTGTGCGGCAAGAAGAAATGTGATCCATTAGGTATTCCCAACACAGAGGTGTTGCGCACAAGTCCCATCTTTTGTTGAGCACGGTTGTTGTGCCAGATGTACGACGTGCATGCAAAGAGCTTTCTTTTGCTGAACAGCTAAAGACCGTAAATGTGCAAAGTTCTGCAGCATCCTGTTCAAAGTGTGATCTGTCATTCATGTAAGAGAGCTTGGATTGAAGCGGCCAAAATTTCTAGTTCTGTGTATTGACTGTTTGTTGAGTCCATCTGTTAGGTTTTTTTTGTAAGTATCTCTAGTTCATGCCTAAGCTAATAGAGCCAAAAATGCATTAAACTTCAGAAAATATAACACTTCTTCAAATGGATAGCAAAATTTGGCAGGGATAGATATAAGTGAAGTACAACAAGACTTTCTTGGGAATTTTAAAGCCTTCCCATAATGTGAATTGACAGTGTTCAAGAAATGGTAAGAAATGGTGATATATCTGTTAAATAAATTGCAAGTATCATATTGTATGAAAATCATTTCAGGTAAATTAGTTTAAGCAGCAACCGTTGGCAACGTACCAACATTTTTTTTTCGGTACTAGATGATGTCACCGGTGGTGCATTCTTAAAACTCATCATGCTGAGCAAACACAGTGTTCCAAAACAATGTAAAACTTTTGACAGCTTCTTCATCAATGTCACAGAGAGTGATGAAAATATTATCATCTTTAATTAAATTTACTAATAAAAAATGGTACTCTTTTTTTTGCTTCCCCCGTGCAGATCGTAACAATTTCCAGAGTTCTAGGGCACCTTCTGCCACTGTTACAAATTACAAATGCTTACCAAATTGAACTGAAATAGACCTTCTCAGATCATTTCTCTATTTCTGCCATGTTATTCTCTATGACTCATAAGCAGTTTGTGAGGTCATTTCCTATGTAATTCATCAACTGTAGTAACACAGTGGCACTTTCCAATTTTTAAGCCAGGAGAATAAGATGCCCAATAAGATTCATGTTTTTTCACCTACGGGAAATATATTTACTATATTTTTGCTGATTTGCACCAACAGGAAATCTTAATAACCATGCTCTAACTGGCTGATTCTGCAATTGGCTGAGAGTTATTAGATTTGCATGGTGGCTGGGATAAGGTCAAGTGTAGCTGATGAGGCTGTTGACTTCTTGCCATATTTGACATCCTACCTTATTGTATTTGACGATGAAATTTCCTGCTAATCAACAGACTGATGTTGGCTGTTTCATGAGCAAGTATGACAAATGCTCGCCAGAGGTTGCAATCACAGTAAAAGAAGACCATTAAAGATAACATGCAAAAGTTGTTGACAGAGCTCTTCATTGTCAAAAAAAAGTTGCCATTGGGCTGCATATAGCCAAAATATATAATCATACATGTATATATTTCAGTAAGAAGCTCTATTAAAGATCCAGTTCTGTGGTCCTTAAGGAGGCATGGCCATTCTATGAGTTGTCATTTTTGTTCAGCATGTTATTTATTTATTTTGACGTATGACTTAAAGGACCCGATTGAAATAGATAATTTCTCTCACCATTACTGTGAAATAAATGATTTCCCGCAGAAGAAATCTTGAAGCCCACCTCTGATTATTAGTCACCCCCTAATCAATTCTATCTCACATTATAGCCCTTTCCCTTTCTTCTCCCTTTTCTTTACCCTTCACTTTGTTTTTTGCAGTGCATATCCTGGTATGATAAGGAGTTTTCAGAAATCTTTCTGAGATCATCAGTAATTTAGTTGCGTGCAATACATGAACTCAGCAAGGGAGCACCTCCTCATTATGGAAATGTATACCTCCCAGAAGCATGATGTATTATGAGGCTCTGACACAACAGATGTTATGTGGTCAGAGGATATCTCATGAAGCCATGCACAATCTTTTATCTGTCGGAACTTTGTGTTAGCGATTACTCAGAGGGGAACTGAAGGCAGAAGTTGGTCAGTCAACAGTTCTACTCATGTTGCACTTCAAGACTACGTAAAACAAGGTTGAAGTTATTTATTGAAAATCTCCATTTTATCCAAAACTGTCTGAAAGATGACATAGCTAAAATTCAAATTTCTAACGGCAGCACTTTACAATTTTGTTATACTCAAGTGATTTTGTCAACTCAATATTTTTTAAATAATTTGTCAATTTAAAATAGCAGCTTGTTTCACTTGGTAGTATTAGTTATTTGTTGTTTGCTTGGCGGATACAGGATTTACCTTCCCGAAGATAGCTGTATCTGGGCGAAGCGAAGCTGAGCCCGGATACAGCTATCTGAGGGAAGGTAAATCCTGTATCTGCCAAAAGCAAACAACAAATTACAAATTTATCCGACCACATGGTATAATAAACCCCCCATAACAATGTAGTTCAGAGGTACTATGAACATCATGAGTGCCAGGTATGATGAGTGATTTAGAAGCAGACCTGACACAAATGATGTTCATAGCCATGAATTAACTACACTGCTATTGGGATTTATTTATGTACCATTGATTTTATCAGTGGTATTTACAAAATTTTATTCTGATAACTTCAAATTCTGTAAGATAGGAGCAGCAGATTGTTGTGACGTCACCAGCAGCCCATGCCATTGTGACGTCATGACAAACAATCACTGCCCATTGTTTGCATGACAACGTCAGATAATTTATGAGTGATTGTGATGTCATCACTGCAGGATACAGAAAATATCTGTGCAGGCCAAGCAGCCTGACAGATACAGGATATATACCCCCAGTTCTCAGCCAATCAGAAACAAGCATTGGCCTTGGTGGTCGGATAATATGAATTATGTGCACTAGATTAGTTCGAAAGGCCCACTGGTGACATTCTGGACAATTTTAGAGGTTAAAACATTAAATTCATTGATAAATTTATGTGATCCAGTGCAGGAAAAAATTAGCAATAAATATAATAAAAACCATGATACTTTAAGAGCCTTTCTGCCTGTAAGGTCAATGGAAGAATCATTGAAATTCTAGCCACAACTTTAAGCAGAATGATTGTGGATGTCTGCTGTCTCATAAATTTTTCCTGGCTTTGTGAAGGTCTGTTTGAATTCTAGACTTCAATACTGAAACGATGTAGCGCTGGGAGTAGTGCTGTTTGATTTGCAGGTCACTTAGAATGCTGCAGGCAGACGAGGGATCAAGGTGGCTAAGCTGTCTTGCAGCTAAGATTTACCTTTACCCGCATCTTTTATCCAGATAAGTAATATATAAGGAAATTGATCTTATCAGTATACTTCCTATCAGTTATGCCAGAACTTCTACTTAATATGGAGCTATACGTGACATATTATCCGACCACCAAGTCCAATGCTTGATTCTGATTGGTTGAGAACTGTGTGTATATATCCTGTATCTGTCATGCTTGGCCTGCACAGATATTTTCTGTATCCTGCAGTGATGACGTCACAATCACTCATAAATTATCTGACGTTGTCATGCAAACAATGGGCAGTGATTGTTTGTCATGACGTCACAATGGCATGGGCTGCTGGTGACGTCACAACAATCTGCTTCTCCTATCTTACAGAATTTGAAGTTATCAGACTAAAATTTAGTAAAGACCACTCATAAAATCATTGCAGCACATAAATAAATCCCCATGGCAGTGTATAGTTAGTAATTCACTGCCATGAACATTATTTGTGTCAGGTCTGCTTCTAAATTAACACTCATCATACCTAACACTCATGATGTTCATGCCTTTGAACTACATTGTTATATAAATGGGGGTTTTATTATACCATGTGTTCGGATAAATTCGTAATTTGTTGTTTGCTTTTGGCAGATACAGGATTTACCTTCCCTCAGATAGCTGTATCCGCCAAGCAAACAACAAATAACTAATAGTATTCTCTTGTCTGTATTGCTCACTTATTTGAAAAAACAAAAACAATCCGCTTATCATTGTGCGTGGTACATTGATGTCTAGGTTTATATTGTATAGCATTATTCCTACTGGTTTATTGTGATTGATTTTTGTGTCCAACATTGATACATCAGGTACAATGGTCCCTGGGTTATACGACCGCCCTTCTTGCAGACATAAAAAGGACTCTCATGGGGGTGCGGTCTCTTGCCAATGCCTTTAAGATTTTTCATTTTCATTTTTGTTGTCTAAATTATCCCTGTGGACACAATAGTAGACAAAAACTATTTATTATCGATAAAGTTTGAAATATTCTTTATAGATTATAAGTAAACTTCGAATCAGAGAAAAAAAAAACCCCAGATTGGCTAAGTTTAAAAAGTCTTTTAGAAAAGTGTGTCAGCTTACAAATTCAGTCCAAAAATAGACTGCACTATGTGATTTAGAAGACTAGCCTGTAGACTAGAACACCTAATGGTCACTTAGCTAGTGTTGCACATGAAGAGAATTTGTTGACTACATGTTGCAGACTAAAGTGCTTTGGGATACCTTTTGCTGTTGAGCAAATTCCTAAACAGTACTAGGAAGGGCCACAGCAAAACCCATTCATTTAAGCTGGGTCATTTCTCTCCAGGGACTGTGATTCTCAAGTTTCTCTGCAAATTCCTCTGACATCGATAAATCTGTCCTCTCAGACATGCATAGCATTCTGGCTGGTGCCTTTCAAATGGTGGCTAATTTGTTTGCATTTCTGTGAATCAGGGTGCTAAGTGGCTAAGTGTGTGAGGAAATCATTATTTTTACTTCAGTCAATCTTTGCCTTTCAGTAATTGTCATGATTACAAATGCACTACCTTGTTTAAGCTTTCCCTTATCAAAAGTGGATGCCATATGCTGCGAAAGGTGATGTGACAGGTGACGTCAGCTGTAAAGGAATGTAATTATGAGACTGTCAGGGGGCACATCATTTAGTGTAATGACAAAATGAAAATGCAATAATGTACATAATTCGTTCATTCAACAGACAAATTAATATAGAGGCACATGGGCATATCCAGAAATGATTCCCCACTCCCCCCGTAAATATATATGCCACTGAAGAGATCATTGTGTTTTACATGAAAATCCTCAGTGGATTGTGTGGATAGACAGATAAAAGATAGAACGATAGATCTATCAAAAGATAAATGAATAGACAGATAGATAGAAAAATTGATTGATTGAATATTGTAGAAAGACAGACAAGCAACATACTAGATAGGTTTGGACTTTAGATGTAAGAGGCTAACCAAATTCCGGCATGTTCTTGACATCTACAAATGAGGCTCTTTTACATTCATAGCATCCCTGTTGAGGCCTCTTAGCTCTGCAACTAATTGGTTTGCTCTTCCTGAGAGACCATACCGAGGAGCGACACAAGATCAGAATATGTGACTTAGAATATCTTATCAGGTGGAAAAACCTCCACCATTGACAAGGAATATGCTTGCCAGCATTGTATTGCACTCCAGATTTCTCCTAATTGGAGAGAGTCTCCATGAGACACCATTGATTTTCTCTCTTACATGTCCAAGTCATACATGAAGAAATGTATTGTCGATATTAGCAAGCATAAAGGAAGCAAGACCATGTTATTGCGTGCCAATATGCAGGAGATCCTAAAACTAGAAACTGGAAGAAGGAAATTCTTAGATGAATATGATGATGGTGAATGGAATCAGGTCAATAGGGCAGATAAGTATCTAAGATGCTGGTGAGTAAGTTGCATGACCATGCGACCTATGAACTTGCAATAACCTGTCAGTCTTAACGACAGAGTAGGCCTAATTGGATGCATTTGAAGATGCCTTGCCTTGTACCATTAGTGTTTGACAAGATAAGTAAAATTCAAGTTGACCAAGCATCAGTGTGTGTCCTTTTCAATACCAGAGTGTTTAATGCATATTACATAGAAATAGGGACACAGATGTTTGAACTCTCATTTTCTTTAGAAGAAGAACAACTTTATTCACTGCTTTGACAGTCACTTGATCTTTGGCAAAGTCACTAATGCTTCTTGGTGTCTTGCAATGACAACAGAGTGTGTCACAACAGCCATGGTTTCAGCTCTTAATTTATTGTATTTTCAGCCCATCCATACAATTTGGTGACTATTACCAGCATGCAAATGGCATATAGCTTTTTGAAAGAAATTATTCAAACTTAAATTTAAACCAATTTTGTATTTTGCCTTACAATTATTATATAACATAATTATATTTAACAAGTTTTATCAGAACACCTGCTGCTGCGTACAGACAATTTGGTGAAGATTGAGCAAGTATTTGGTTTGCTATGATTTCACAATGATAGCCCAATGGCGAAACATAGCAGCTGAGCTAAAACTAATGGCCATGGCTGTACAATGTATGTTAACCTATCTTGCAAAGTATTGGCATCAGAAGGGAAAAATGAACTGTTTGATATCATATCCTTTATATAAATTTGCAGGAAGTGAACATCCAGAATAAAGTAAAGCAAAACTGTTCAACCTCAGGGTTATCCTGCAAATTACCACAACAATCAGCTTTGTCTACCGTGCCTCCTATCCTGAATTTCCCTCTTATGAAGTTTTCTTTGATGACAAGAGTTTGAGATGAAAGCAGTAATTTTCAAAGACAAAGTAAAAGTATTTGTCTCCTGCAAGGGATACAAGATAACAATACGCCTTTGATGTTTCCAAGAATTGTGTAATGAAAATCAAACAAGGCCTTTGCAGTTAATTGTAAAGACAAAAGAATGCAACTTCATTGAAAACAAAGAAAAGCACAATAGGGATTGTAAGCATTCCTTGGAGCATATTCAATTTCTCTCTCCCTGTTGCTTTTGCTGCAAACATTGTCTTTATTGTGGAGCCTTTTGATTTTACAGTTTTTTCATCTGTTCATTTCCCTTTTTATTTTCGTCAGATAGTTGTACATGCATGTAAAAGAGCCAAGTATTGATCAAAAAACATAAAAAAACTATAGTAATTTTTTGAGAGTTAGAGACATCTAGACATCTGATATTTCTGCAAACGTGGACGGCTGCTTGAAGTTATACTATTATCTGTATTTGCAGACATCCTTTAGGGGATACTGCAGACAATCAAAGTTTGATGCTCATATTATTTACAGACATGATTTTTTCTATAACCCAGACGTCTGTATCACTTTTGTTAGAATAGTTGGATAACAGGCATCTGTTATATGTACTCAGACTCACATTAAGCTATAGTTTATTATGCCTATTTGAAATTACATTATATAAAATTGATATGATATAAATATGAACAAGTCAATCAAGGCGAAGGAGACACCTCCAAAGACTTTAGTGAATCAAAATCTAAACCTACAAACCTATTTTGATTTACCATGGTAGTTTAGGACTCAAGAAGATTCCATGCCATCATTGTTCTCACAACATTCCAACATGCTCTTGCCATCTACAAATGAGGCTCTTTCACATTCATAAGATCCCTGTTGAGGCCTCTCAGCCTGGTTGCAAATTGTTTTGCTCCATTAAAGGCACCGTACTTAGGAGGGACCCAAATTAGAGATATATGCTGATGAATACCATTACTGGAAGAATTATATCAATCAATGCAGTGGAATAAATGAGGCACTATTATATTAATGCAGTGACTGAAAATATTTATAAAGTTATAGTAAACAGGTAAAATTTGATGACAATTCTGTTTATAAAATTTTGATATGTCAGCTTTATAAGAAATAATTTAACAGTCATCAGGGACATACATATGACAAAATTTGAATTTTATAGTATGACAGGCAATTTTCGTGATTGCAAAATTATGCACCAAATTTGCAATTTACAGCAGAACTTCCCAAAAATAAGCAAAAGCTGTATGTGTGAACACTGTACAGATGGCAGTAGCAGCTGGCCAGCCAAATAATATTTCAAGTAAGAGAACAGAACCTCAATAAACTAAATTATAGTCCATGTTAGTAATACTAATTAAGATACGTGTTGCAATTTACTGTAACTATCGATGATGTATTCTACATATTTGTGTTTCCTTGTCTCATGAAGGTTGATAAAGATTGAGAACACAAATCCCTTCCATGCAGACACTGTCTTTCCTCCCAAAAAGCATCATTTAGCTTATTTGTGTTTGAATACCCCATGCATTTCAGAATAGCCAACAATCATTTCTGAATATCCTGTATCATTGTGGAAGGCTCTCCATGCAATAACACTAATCTTTTAGAATCAGTATCACGACCATAATTGTTTTGTATTATTAAAATGTAACAATAAAGAGTGATTTTGCAGACTAAATAAAGAATATCGTTTTCATTATTTATTGTATTTTGTGCTTGCATTGCTGTGCATTAATGAGAGTAAATACAATTAAATTAAATTAAATACTATACGATACGATGCAGACCACTGTACCCTACCTATAAGCGTTTTGTGGTTGCCACATAGGTGTTTGGATTAAACTGAGCCTTGGAACCAATTTTTACTATGCAACAAACCCCTTTGCTAACTTAATACTATTGCCAAGCACTGACCTCAATTGGAATTCTGCCTTTGTGGCAAACAGAAGGTAAGATTAATGGAATCCAATAAACTGAGCTTCAGTGCAGCTCTTCAGTCGGCATGTAAAAGAAGGTGAATAAATAAAGCTTCTCTCTACTCTACTGTGGGTTTGAGTGTGTGCAAAATCAACACTTTATATCTGTATTTTCTTCACACAACTGCATCGTAATTTCCGCATTTTATAGAAGAGGTATCCAATTATAAATCTCTTAACATCTTTGGCTTAGAAGATAATTGTTGAATTTACGGACATTCACACACAACAGCAGGTTGTGCTTAAATAAGTTCAAAATTACTGCTAAAATATTAGATCAGCCTTTCAAAAAGGGGTTTGAGACACGTTCGAATATACTTTGCTCGAATGCCAAATCAAAAGTTAAATTTGACATGGGTGGTCAAAAGAATTTTACATACTAATGCTATGGTCAGAGAGACTTGCTAACAGGATAATGGCAAGGTAGTTCCCTGGGGGATCGCCTGTTCGCATTATTTGCAGTAATATTGACGACAAGTGAGATGAAGTAGTACCTCTCCACAGGTGAGCAAAGAAGCTGTGTCCACATTGATGATGTCTCGCTTCAGAGAACTATGTGCATATCTCTACTGAATCATCAGTAGCGCAAATCATGATACAAGGCTCACACATGCTGATTGTGACATTCACAGAGAGCTATCAGATATGCAGTCAGGTTCAGAAGAGACTGACAGGGGGTCAAGTGTGGTTGATGATGCTGTTGACTTCTTGCTACTTTTGACATCCTGCCTTATTGTGTTAGACGCTTTGCAACCCTGCAAATGGACACAACGAGGCTTGTAATAGCATGAGCCAATGTGGCAAATACGATCAAGAGAACACATTCACAGGGTCATGGGTCAACTCGCCAGGGGAGAACCCGCCAGGTGACAACTCACCAGGTCCAAAACTCGCCAGATGAAAACTCGCCAGGGCACAAACTCGCCAGTATATTTTATTTAGGCTTATAAAGCACAGAGAGGCCTACAATGTCAACTATTTTGCATGATGCGTCTTTTTGTTGACATGCATGCATGCTATTAAACTTCATAATTTATATGTACATGAAATATACTATAAGACCAAATCCCCGCAGTCACTGTGCTTTAACAATGCAATTTATTTTGAATTGTAAGCTGATTTGTTGAAATGAAACAAGTACCTTTTAAAGATACTTAACGAATGTAGATCTTTGTGAGATGATGGCCGTGTATGTAAATATTCTTTTGTTAAATAAAATTCATTTACGTATTTAACATTCCCCTTTCATCTTCTTTTGTTACTCGCTAATTTCTGGGGGAAAGTCAGGTATATTAGACCACTTACATATTTAATAGATTTGCATGATTGGCGTCGATTGCTTATCTTTCTTGGATTTATGAATTATTTCAGTTACTTTTGTTTTAAAACGTAGTAGGGCCTAGCGTGCTGATGCAATTAGGATTTAACTATCAGCATATCTTTTTTGTTGTTCATATTTTACCTGATGTAAAATGGTTGCTTTTTACCAGCTTTATTAGGCCTATATAAAACTTTGGCATAGGAGCTCAAGATTTGCGTAACTTAGGCCTAAAAGCATCCCAAAAAACATAGGTAAGGTGTCAATAAACTAATTCAATAGGCCCTAACTTATTGAAATTACATATTCGGAGATAGGCCTAAATGCTCACCAATGAAAATAGTTATACATTTACACATTTATGCATAGCACGCATGCTCAACACTTCAGCAAAGATTCTCTAGTCTAGATGGCACTTAATAACTAGTTCATAATACACAATTTAATTCAAGAATTTCAGGCCTGCGTGGTTTACAAAATAGATTGATTTTAGCTGTCGTCAATTGCGGCAATTTTTTTAGTAGGACGAGCTTTTAAATTATTAATATGAGGTCTGATCCTTTCCTATGAATGCAAATATTTTTAACTAAAATGTTAATTGCTAAACATACATGTTTACTTCCACCTGTAAAATTAACCCTGACACGTTTTCTATAATTGTATAAAGAATTGCTCCATTAAAACAACGGTGTCATCCAATTCAATTTCACACCTTTCAGAACAATAGACTAGCTGGTATTAATACTGGGGATTTTTTTTATTAAAAAAGAAAGAAAGCAAAAATTACTTGACTCTTAAAATATGCGGCCCAGCAATTAAGCACTGTAACATAAAAATATAGGCCTATATAGGCCAATTTATTTTATTTTATTTATTAAGCCTCCAATGGAGAGAAACATATAGGCCTAAACAAAAAATATGTGTTTATTTGATATTGATTCAAGGTTTAAAAACGTTGGTGCTTGCTGGAAGATATTTGGCTAAATAGAGCTAAATAGATAGATGGCTTGCTATTTAAAGTTCTTGATCACACACATCTAATTGACACGGCACAGGGTTGTTAATTTAACATGAAAGATATTAATGCAATGAAAGTTGATCCAACACTTGCACTTCTAAGTTCTTTAAATCTTAGAATCGATATCGAAATTAGGTTCTTTCTGTGGTTATATATATATGACACGTCTCTAACAAGTAGGCCTTATTATAATCTTATTGAACAGAAAAAGACCAAGAAAAAGACCAAACACAGGGCTATAATAGGTAACCTGGCGGGTTGGGGAACTGGCGGGAAGTCAACTGGCGAGTAGTGGGCCTGATGGGTTAGATAATGAAGAAAAAGAATCCTTGTGTGTGGCAAAAATAAATCTGATTCATCAGGTATTCCCAACACAGAGTGGATTGCACACAAGCCACATCTTTTTTGTTGTGCCAGATGTGTGAGGTGCACACAAAGAGCTTTCTTCAGCTAAACTGCTAATGTCAACTAATGTGCCAAGTTCTGCAATGTCTTGTTCAAAGTATGATCTGTCATTCAAGTGAGAGAGAGAAAGTTTGGACTGAAGCAGACAAATTAATACAAATCTTGTCGCATCCAAATGTTATTGACAAACCTGTTAATAACTTGGCTTGTGATTGACTGCTATTGGCAAGAAATAGCTTAAATGAATGCAAAAGGCTTCTGCAACTTGCTTATATTGTAGTTGAGGAGGCTGTTGACTTCTTTTCACTTATGACATCCTGCCTTATTGTGTTTGACGCTTGGTAACCATGCAAATTGACACAACGAGGGTTGTAATAACATGAGCCAATGTGACAAACGCCAACAAGAGAACACACTTATAGCCCTGGACAAAAGTTGAATGTAGATGAAAATGTGCTGAATTTCCAACTGAAATGTATGTAGCAAAACACAGAGAGAAAACAAATCCACTCCATTATTCAACAGATCCTGTCTCATTTCTGGGAAATATGAGCACACCTTTAATGAATCACCACAAACAGCAAATGAATGTGACAAATGCAATCAAGAGAACACCCATTAACAAAGCGGAATCTAGATGAAATGTGCTGAATTTTGAACCTGTTGCATTTAAGAGTTGCTAATCGTGCAAGATTTTTCACTGATAAAAGTATATTTTATATTGTCTGTACCTGCACTTTTTAAATATTTTTTTTGAGATTCAATTGCTTTTTTGACAAACTTGATCAGCAAATGATGAGACGAGGGAAGGAACCAAAAGCTACTGGTGCAAATCCACTTTCATGGAGGATGTGTGATAAGGAGGAAAAGGAATCTTAGTGTGCGGCAAAAAGAAATGTGATCCATTAGGTATTCTCAACACAGAGATGTTGGGCACAAGCCCCATCTTTTGTTGAGCATGGTTGTTCTGCCAGATGCACAACATGCACACAAAGAGCTTTCTTCCGCTACACTGCTTATGCCAAATAATGTACGAAGTTCTGCGATGACTTGTTCAGAGTGTGATTTGTCATTCAATGGAGAGAGAGGAGACTATGGACGGAGGCAGCCAAATAATGTGTGTTGAATGTCGGCTGATGCCAATATGATTTGTACCAACAAGAAATGTTAGCACGACTCTGACAGGCCGATTCTACCATTGGCTGAGAGTTATTTGATTTGCATGGTGGCTGGGATAAGGTCAAGTGTAGCTGATGAGGTTGTTAACTTCTGGCCACATTTGACATCCTGCCTTATTGTATTTGACACTGAAATGCCCTGCAAATCAACAGACTGATGTTGGCATTTCATGAGCAAATATGACAAATGCTCTCCAGAGGATGCAATCACTGTACAAAAGGTTCAGTGAAGAGGACATGCAAAAGCTTGCGGACAACTTTATTGTTAAAAAAAGGTGCCGTTGGGCTACATATAGCCAAATATATTATATCAATAAGAAGCTCTATAAAAGATCCAAATTTGTGGTTCGTAAGGGGGCATGGCCTTTTTATAAGTTGTCATTTTTGTTCAACTTGTTATTTATTTATTTTGAAGTACATTGTATGACTTAAAGGACTTGATTGAAATAAATAATTTCTCCAGCCGTTACTGTGAATAAATTAATTCCCGCATATTAAGTCTTGAAGCCCCCCTCTCATTATTAAATTGTCGCCCCTAATCAATTCTATTTTACCTTATAACCCTTTCCCTTTCTTCTCCCTTTTCAATACCTTTCACTTTGTTTTTTGCAGTGCATATCCTGGTATGATAAGGAGTTTTCAGACATCTTTCTGAGATCATCAGTAATTTAGTTGCGTGCAATACATGAACTCAGCAAGGGAACACCTCCTCATTATGGAAATGTATACCTCCCAGAAGCATGATGTATTATGAGGCTCTAACACAACAGATGTTATGTGGTCAGAGGATATCTCATTAGGCCATTCACCATCTTTTATCGGTCGGAACTTTGTGTTAGCCATTACTCAGAGGGGAACAGAAGGCAGAAGTTGTTCAGTCAACAGTTCTACTCATGTTGCACTCCAAGACAACGTAAAACAAGGTTGAAGTTTTTTATTGAAAATCTCCATTTTATCCAAAACTGTCTGAAAGATGACATAGCTAAAATTCAAATTTCTAATGGCAGCACTTTACAATTTTGTTATACTCAGGTAGGTTTTGTCAACTCAATATTTTTTTAATAATTTGTCAATTTAAAATAGCAGCTTGTTTCACTTGGTAGTATGAATTATGTACACTAGATTAGTTCGAAAGGCCCACTGGAGACGTTCTGGACAATTTTAGAGGTTAAAAAAATAAATTCATAGATAAATTTATGTGATCCAGAGCAGGAAAAAAATAGCAATAAATATAATAAAAACCATGATACTTTAAGAGCCTTTCTGCCTGTAAGGTCAATGGAAGAATCATTGAAATTCTAGCCACAACTTTAAGCAGAATGATTGTGGATGTCTGCTGCTCCAGTGAGTTAATGTAAAAATTTAAGCAAAATTACCATAAATCTGAATTACTCAATTTTCTGTGAACTTTAAAGGCACAAAATAATAATATCCTTTAAATATTCATGAAAAATAGTATTTTTTGTCTCAGGATGGAAATATTTGTGCTTCCATGCAATTTCAGTCAATTAAAGGCCTATAAATAGCCTATAAAGAGCCATATTTGGCACCCACCCCTGGAGCCACGCTATGGCAACAGCTATAACAAAACTAATTTTTAATATTGTTTTCTGAGGCCTCCAAAAACAATTATCTGGAGGGACAATTTTGAGATAGCCCTTTTTTTGGCTATTAACAGGCAAAACGTTGTTTTCCCGCCAAAAACGAGGATGAAATTTTGGCGGGAAAACCAGTTTTTGGCTATTTTCAGACAAATAAGGGGCTATCTCAAAATTTTCCCTCCACAAAATTGATTTTTTTGGCCTTAGAAAACATTATTAAAAATTTGTTTTGTTATAGCTGTTGCCATAGGGTGGCGCCAGGGGTGTGTGCTAAATATGGCTATTTATAGGCTATTTATAGGCTATTTATAGGCCTATAATGCCCTGAAATGGCATGAAGGCAAAAATATCTCCAGCGCGAGACAAAAAATGTTAATTTTCATGAATATTTTTAAGAAATAATCATTCTGTGGCTTAAAACATCACAGGGAATTAAATAATTTGGAATTTTGCCAATTTCTGCCTTAATTTTACATTAAGTCACTGGAGTGTCTCATAAATTTTTCCTGGCTTTGTGAAGGTCTGTTTGAATGCTAGACTTCAATACTGAAACGATGTAGCGCTGGGAGTAGTGCTGTTTGATTTGCAGGTCACTTAGAATGCTGCAGGCAGACGAGGGATCAAGGTGGCTAAGCTGTCTTGCAGCTAAGATTTACCTTTACCCGCATCTTTTATCCAGATAAGTCATATATCAGGAAATTGATCTTATCAGTATACTTCCTATCAGTAATGCCAGAACTTCTACATAATATGGAGCTATATGTGACATAGTATTCTCTTGTCTGTATTGCTCACTTATTTGAAAAAACAAAAACAATCCGCTTATCATTGTGCGTGGTACATGGTGTCTAGGTTTATAATGTAGAGCATTATTCCTACTGGTTTATTGAGATTGATTTATGTGTCCGACATTGATACATCAAGTACAATGGTCCCTGCGTTATACGACCGCCCTTATTGCGGACATAAAGAGGACTCACATGGGGGTGTGGTCTTTTGTCAATGCCTTTAAGATTTTTCATTTTTGTTGTCTAAATTATCCCTGTGGACACAATAGTAAATAATAACTATTTATTATCGTTTTAGTTTGAAATATTCTTTATAGATTATAAGTAAACTTCCAATCAGAGAAAAAAAAAACCCCAGATTGGCTAAGTTTAAAAAGTATTTTAGAAAAGTTTGTCAGATTGCAAATTCAGTCCAAAAATAGACTGCACTATGTGATTTAGAAGACTAGAATGTAGTAAATGTCACTTAAGAATTGACTAGAATACCTAATGGTCACTTAGCTAGTGTTGCACATTAAGAGAATTTGTTGACTACATGTTGCAGACTAAAGTGTGTTGGGATACCTTCTGCTGTTGAGCAAATTCCTAAACAGTGTTAGGAAGGGCCACAGCAAAACCCATTCATTTAAGCTGGGTCATTTCTCTCCAGGGACTGTGATTCTCAAGTTTCTCTGAAAATTCCACTGACATCAATAAATCTGTCCTCTCAGACATGCATAGCATTCTGGTTGGTGCCTTTCAAACGGTGGCTAATTTGTTTGCATTTCTGTGAATCAGGGTGCTAAGTGGCTAAGTGTGTGAGGAAATCATTCTTTTTACCTCAGTCAATCTTTGCCTTTCAGTAATTGTCATTATTACAAAGGCACTACCTTGTTTAAGCTTTCCCTTATCAAAAGTGGATGCCATATGCTGCGAAACAAAGTGATGCGACAGGTGATGTCGGGTGTAAAGGAATGTAATTATGAGACTGTCAGTGGGGTACATTAGGGTGATGAAATTACTGCTAAAAATATTAGATCAGCCTTTCAAAAAGGGGTTTGAGACACGTACGAATATACTTTGCTTGAATGCCAAATCAAAAGTTAAATTTGACATGGGTGGTCAAATGAATTTTACATACTAATGCTATGGTCAGAGAGACTTGCTAACGGGATAATGGCAAGGTAGTTCCCTGGGGGATGGCCTTTCGCATTATTTGCAGTAATATTGACGACAAGTGAGACGAAGTAGTACCTCTCCACAGGTGAGCAAAGAAGCTGTGTCCACATTGATGATGTCTCGCTTCAGAGAACTATGTGTATATCTCTACTGAATCATCAGTAGCGCAAATCATGATGCAAGGCTCACACATGCTGATTGTGACATTCACAGAGAGCTATCAGATATGCAGTCAGGTTCAGAAGAGACTGACAGGGGGTCAAGTGTGGTTGATGATGCTGTTGACTTCTTGCTACTTTTGACATCCTGCCTTATTGTGTTTGACGCAACGAGGCTTGTAATAGCATGAGCCAATGTGGCAAATACGATCAAGAGAACACATTCACAGGGACAAAAGTTGAATGTAGATGAAATACGCTAGATTTTGAACTGGTTGAATTAGGAGTTGCTAATAGTGCAAGGTTTTTCATTAATAAAAGTATGTTTTATATTGTCTGTACTTGAGGCACTTTCTTTGTCTTTTATATGAAACTGAATTGCTTTTCGGACAAACTTGAACAGCAAACGATAAGATGATAAGAAGAACCGAAAGCTGATGGTGCAAAACCACTCTCATTTGTCGTTAGATAATGAAGAAAAAGAATCCTTGTGTGTGGCAAAAATAAATCTGATTCATCAGGTATTCCCAACACAGAGTGGATTGCACACAAGCCACATCTTTTTTGTTGTGCCAGATGTGTGAGGTGCACACAAAGAGCTTTCTTCAGCTAAACTGCTAATGTCAACTAATGTGCCAAGTTCTGCAATGTCTTGTTCAAAGTATGATCTGTCATTCAAGTGAGAGAGAGAAAGTTTGGACTGAAGCAGACAAATTAATACAAATCTTGTCGCATCCAAATGTTATTGACAAACCTGTTAATAACTTGGCTTGTGATTGACTGCTATTGGCAAGAAATAGCTTAAATGAATGCAAAAGGCTTCTGCAACTTGCTTATATTGTAGTTGAGGAGGCTGTTGACTTCTATTCACTCATGACATCCTGCCTTATTCTGTTTGACGCTTGGTAACCATGCAAATTGACACAACGAGGGTTGTAATAACATGAGCCAATGTGACAAACGCCAACAAGAGGACACACTTATAGCCCTGGACAAAAGTTGAATGTAGATGAAAATGTGCTGAATATCCAACTGAAATGTATGTAGCATAACACAGAGAAAAAACAAATCCACTCCATTATTCAACAGATCCTGTCTCATTTCTGGGAAATATGAGTGCTCACACCTTGACTGAATCACCAAACAGCAAATCAATGTGACAAATGCAATGAAGAGAACACACATTGACAAAAGTGGAATGTTGATGAAATATGCTGAATTTTGTACCTGTTGGATTTAAGAGTTGCTAATCGTGCAATATTTTTCACTGATAAAAGTACATTTTATATTGTCTTTACTTGAGGCACTTTCTTTTTCTTTTTTATGAGATTAAATTGCTTTTCCGACAAACTTGATCAGCAAATGATGAGAGAAAGAATCAAATGCTGCATGTGCAAATCCACTTTCATGGAGGATATGCGATAAGGAGGAAAGGAATTTTAGTGTGCGGCAAAAAGAAATGTGATCCATTAGATATTCTCAAAACAGAGGTGTTACACACAAGCCCATCTCTTGTTGAACGTAGCTGTGGTGCCAGATGTGTGATATCCACACAAAAAGCTTTCTTCAGCTCCTTGTATTTTGAGATGACCTGTCTAGTTTCTTCCAATTTTTTGACAATAGTCTCTTTGTTTTTCAGACCTTGAATCTTTAGTTCTGTTATGAGACTATTCAGACATCTGACCTGTTTGTCACCTACAAGGATTGTTGCTGGTTTCAAGCGATTGGAGTGAAATTCTACATCAATCTCTCTGCCGTCAAGAGTAAGCAATCGGAATCTGCGCTGTCCCCCCTTAATTTCAAGGACTAAAAGAGGGCCCACTGTCCTAAACGACAATTTTTGATTCTTTGTGTTCATGTACGTTAAGTTTGGCGCAACGAGGGCATTTACAAGATCACCTACTTCAAATCCACTGATTTTTGTAGTGTCTGTCCTATGCTTTGCAATATTTTGCTTCTTCTCAATAAATTCCAATTGCTCACAAATTTTTGCTGCTTCAGTAGCGGTTTCTCGCATGCTCCGAATATATTCGGCCTGATCCAGAGGTAACTGAAAGTCTACATTTGGTCTTTCAACTGGCTCAATGGACTTTGGTTTCCTCAGAAACATCAGTTCAAATGCTGTGTAAGAATTGCTTTGGACAACTGAATTTGCTGAGTAACAAGCGAAAGGCATGACCTCAAGCCATCTTTCTTCATTGCAACTGAGCATGTACTTCAATCGCTCGCAAATTCGAGAGATTGACCTTTCTATGATTCCGTGCGACTCATGCCCAGCAGAGCTGCAAAATCGAATTTCAATCTGCAAGAAGTTCAAGAAGGCTTCAAACATACTGGAGGTCACACTGCCCTCGAGGTCAGAAAATATCCTGTCTGGTATCCCGAATTGTCCCATCACTTTCAGTAGGGCTGTTATTATTTCTGCAGTTGTTCTGTCTCTCAGTCCAACTCCTATCACAAATTTAGAATAGGAATCAACTATAACCAACGCATATCTAAAACCGTCTTCTCTCTTATAGAGATGTTTTATGTCTAGATATATGTCTTGCCAGGGTTTGTTAGCTTTCAAATATAAATGAAAGTCATGGGTTTTTCCTGGCGCGTCTACAGATCGGGCCATTTGGCATTCTGAACAAGCCTGTACATACTTGTTGATCAGTTGCATGAGATTTCTTATCACATATTTTGACCTCAATATCTTGTACAGTGCTGTTACAGCTAGATGATTAATTGTTTTGGAACAGTGGTGTGCATCTATTATCTTCAATGCCATCCTGTCATTTGGAATCACAACTCTAACCATCAACTTGTTTGTGTTTTTCTCATATGATATTTCACATAGGATTTCTTCTATCAAACAATGAGTTTCGGCCATTTCGAGACACTGCCGCACAGCATTGCGAGATGAAGGCATCGTCTCTAGCTTCAAAAATCGATAAAGATTTCTGTATAGGACAGATTCCCTTTGAGCTGAAATTAACTCTTCTTTATGTATTTTTTCTTTACCAAAATCATTGCACGCTTGCAAAATATCATTTAAGAAGTGATTCAGATCAGTTTGTCTCGGATACTTCCTCAGTTTTATTTTGTCTGGGTTTGTGTTCTCAAACAGTTTTCTTTTTGTAGTTTGCATGAAATCTGGTATGTCTGGGTTTTCCACTAACTCTTTCAGTTGTCTTGTCTCCTTGTCAATTTCTTCTGTTTCGTCATCTGTGTCATTGTTTGTGTCATAGTCTGTATCAATTGACTCATTCTCTGTGTCTACTGTCTCTCCATACCTGTCTGGTTTCCTTGTATGTTTTCTAAGATGGTACATACATTGTTCACTAGCCAGAACCATTTCTTCATTGTCAGTTGGCATCTTTTCTATGTATTTGCTCGGGTAACCTATCGGGATTACAAATTCTGGGCTTTCAATTTCATCTTTCTTAATGTCTAGTCTAGAAATGGCATCTGCTGCTTGTATGTATTTGGATGTGTTTGCTTTTTGATGACGTATTGTGAAACTGAATGGTTGTAGTTTTTCATACAATCTGAGAAGTACCCCATTGCCTTGCATTGACTTTTTGCCTTTTGATAGTTGGGCCAGAGATGATGAATCTGTCCACACTTCAAAATCTGTTCCATAGAGTAAGAATTTGAATCTAAGGACACTTGAGACAAGGGCAAAGCACTCATGGTGCATGGAAGATTGGAATTTCTTATTCCCATAAGATTTTGAGTCGAACCCTATAACACTTTTTCTTTCTTGACCTGTTTCATCTTCAAAGAATTGATAGAGTATTGATCCATAGCCCTGTTCTGATGAGTCACAGACCAAAACTAGTTTTGCATCTGGTCTTGGTAGGTGTACTACTTCAGCACTCTTGACAAGTTCTTTAACCTCATTAAATGCTTTTTCATGTTCTTTTGTGAATTCCCATTTTGTTTTTGATCCTGTCAATTTGTACAGGATTGAAGCTTTCTTTCTGTAATCCCGTAAATTTCCAGCTAGAAAATTCACCGCGCCTAAAAATTTTCGAAGATCTTTCCTCGTTTTTGGTGTATCTATTCTAGAAATGGCATCGATCCTTTTCTTCCCTACACTTATTTGAATTCCTTCTTCGGTACTTGTGAATATGTGACCAAGGATAGCAGTTTGTTTGGTTGCAAAATTGCATTTCGGCAAGCTGAGCTTCACTCCGTTCTCTTTCAAGACTTCCAGGAGTTTTCTCAGTGTTTCTAGGTGCTCTTCGAATGTGCTACTTGCCACAATTATGTCATCTATGTAGCTGAAAATATTTGACTTAAATCCATCTAATTCACTAAGAATTTTATCCATTACCCTTGAGAATTGGGTAGATGAATTTTTTGATCCCTGCGGCATCCCTGCTAGTTGGAATAACTTCTCTCCGATCGCTACTCCAAGGTGCTGTTTTGTTTCGTCCGTCACTCGCAAGCTATTGAATGCAGAACTGATGTCCAATGTGCTGAGAAATTTGGGGTTACTGTCTCCCAAGTATTTCAGTAATATGTCAAAATGTAGCATTGGATAAGGGTCTTTTTCAATGAAATTATTCAACATCCTGTTATCAACTACCAGGCGAATTGATTTCCCATCAGATTTGACTACAGGGAAAGCGGGAGATATGTCTTTCACTGAATCTGCTTTCTGTAAGATTCCAAGGTCACATAATTTTCGTACCTCTTCTGTAACCAATTCCCTGTATTTTGTTGGAATAGGGTAAGGTTTTATTGCAAAGTTTTCATGCTCTTTGAATTCGATGTTTGCCTTGTATTTCTTTATGTGGCCAATTTCGCCAAAAATAGCAAATGCTTCTGCATTGTCTTTAACAATCTTTTCTATCTCTTTCTGTTGCTCTTTGTTCAAAATAGTGCCTGACATTTGAAGTTTCTCTTCAATCAGTTCATCAGTTGTTTTGTACAGTCTTTCATCAGTTGGTTTTAGCCATTTGTATTTCTTTAATCTTTCTGCAGCTAACTGTTTCTGCTCTTCAGTCAGTCCGCTAGTGTATTCTGTACTGTTGTTTACTGTCAGTTCAAAGTAGTTTGGATCAGTCAAATCAATCTCTGACTCTACTATGCAGTCTGTCCAGTTATTTTCATTTCTAACATTTTGCTTCTCACATTTGTCACTTCTTAGTGCAGTATTGTTGTCTCTGTCATTTATGCTTATGGCCGAGTTTGCTACATCTATGAGTACAGTGTTTTCCCTTGTTACTGCAACTATTTCACCTGCTGTTATGTTTAGTGGCACTGTTGCAATGTTTGATATTTCTATCTGAGCTGTATTTCTGTCGAAATTAACCCTTTGCTCCTTGTAGTCTCGGATGACTGGTAAATTACAACCGTCTATCCATTTTGTGGTGTTGGTAGGTCTAACTCTTACCTTCAATTTCCTTTTGGGTTCAATGATGTAGTCTTGTGTTGCCTGTAGTATCACTGGTTTCATATTGAATGTCATCTTTCTTTGTCCGATGTCAATAACTGCGTTGACCTGGGTCAATACATCTGTTCCGATTATTGTGATTTGTTTCGTCATTGGGGCTGCAATTAAGAATGGTATTGTGAATTCATATTTCTCAATTTTCAATGGAATATAGATCATGGTGTCTGCTTTAATGATTTCACCACTGCCAACACAGAGTTCAACAGTTTTTGTAGGTAGTACCTTTAATTTCTGGAGTTCTGGGTTCTCTGCAACTATTTCAGAACTTATGAGACTTTTGGTTGCCCCAGAGTCAATACTACACCGCATTGAATATCTTTCACTTATTTTTGCATTCACCATGTTTCTTGGATCTAAGGAAATTTCTCCTCTTTTAAGATTTGTGTGGCTATTTTCAACAATTGCTGTTTCTTGACTGGCATTGAATGTTGTGACAGCATATTCTTTGTGAGTTTGTTTGATTTCATAAGAACTTTTTGCTTTTTCCTGATAATTTTGAGAATGGACATTTTCTTGCAATTCAGGTTCCTCTTGAGGTTTAAATAATGATATCAGTACATCAATTACAGTGTTTTCTGATTGCATACAAGGATTTGTTCTTACCTTAATATGTTTTTGTGTCTGCATTTTGTGCTTGCCAAATTTCATTGTTTGTCTTGGTCGTCATTGTTGATTCATTTGTCCTTGCCGACGGTTCATTGGACACTGTCTATGGATGTGCCCAACACAATTACAAGTGAAACACCTTACCTGTGTTTTATCATATCTAGCAGGAGGAACTGTGTATCTTCCTCTCGGACCTCCTCGCGGAGTTCCCCTTTGTTGGAAGTTTCCTCTTCCCCTATAGTTTGGTCTGTAGTTGTCTCTCCTTTCAAACCTTTGTTGATACCTCTGGTCATACCTTTGTGGGTATCTTCCTCTCTGGTACCTGAAAGAACTACCATCTCTTGTTAGTGGTCGTTCAGGTGACCTGAACGGTTGTCTGCTGTTTCTGTCTTGACATCCTCTTTGAGGCGTATCAATCTTTTTTGCAATCTTGTCAATGTCGTTTTTCATGCTTTGCATGCTCATCATCAAATCAGCCATTGTGCCATTCACCTCTTCTTCTTCATGTTTTTCCTGAACTGAGAATGTGACATTGTCAGTTTCCTCATCTTCTAATATTTGCTTTACTTCCTCTATGTATTCTTTTAGTGTAGTTGGCTTACTGATCTTCAGCAATTTCTTTATGTCACTGGGCATGGCTGTCAAGAATTTATCCATCAGTACACTTTCATCGTAATCAAGTACTCTGTTGAGTCTCTTTATTTTGTTCACGAAAGCGCTTAACTTAGTTTAGTAGAGCATAAGGGCCTCTTAATGAGCAATCCCCACTTACCTTATGCCACAGTAGCTCGCTACTGGTGCCAAGTGGTAGTTAGCGCACATTCACGCGCCGCCAGGCAGGCCCTATCTATCGTAACGTCACAATTGCTGCTTGGCTCTACTGAGACTGCTTCAGGGTCTTTTTTTAATTTTGAAAATTCCGTGCGTCGGCCGCTTTGTTTGCCACTTGTGCCAATTCTATTAGGGTTAGAAACTTCTCGTTTGCAGCATTGGATTTGCCATGAAGAGTTCTATATTCAGCCCGAGATTCAATTTGATACTCAAAACAGAAAATTTTTACAGGCGATTTTTGGCAAGCAGTTCTAATTTCTCAAAAATGACTTTGTGATATAAATAAATGTTTGTATCAATTTGAAGTGTGGTAGGAAGGCTTGTCTATATCATCATGTTGTTCCCAAATATTTTTGGAAATAAATGACAAAGAAATGAAAAATCCTATCTCGTCAATTTTTTTAGCGTCTTGGTTTATAAAAAAAATTTAAATTGTCAAAATCAAAACTTATATTTCGAGCCCCTTGGAAAGTCCTTTAAACTAAATATATCTCTTTGAAATTGTAATCACCTTTTCCATGAAAGTGTCTTCTTTAATTTCATGCTTCATTGCATAATATAGAATACATGGCCACTGAATGGCTGAACAAACTTCACAGTAGAAAAAAATAAGAAAAAAATTCAGTTTTTCAGGTTTGAATGGACTGACTTTCTGGTAAATAACCCCAAATATATTTTTTAAAAGGCTGGTAGCGACCACTTTTGTTTACATATCCTTGCTATAAACTATATTTTGGATCATTCTAAACTGTTTTTAAGAAATCCTATCTTGGAAAGTTCACGAGTATCGAGCCACCTTAAGTGTGCTGACTGTTTGATGACTCCTTCAGTTAGTTTTTTAAAGTATCTTAAGTCCATGCCTGAGTGAATAGAGCCAAAAATGTATAAAACTTCAGAAAACACTACTCTTCTTCAAAGTGATAGCAAAATTTGGTCAGGATAGATATAACTGAAGTACAGTGAGGCTGATTTGAGATTTCTAAAGTATTCCAATATCTGGCATTAACAGTGTTCAAAAAGGATAAAAAATGGTGAGATTTTCAATAGATTGCAAGTGCCATTTTGTAAAAACTGTATGATACCTCACTGTGTGAGAGCCCTTTCTACAAATATGCAAGGTAAAGGATTTTTTTAGTTTAACCTTTAACTGTTGGTAACATACAAACAAGTCATTGCTGAACTAGATGATGTCACCAGTGGCCCATTTAACTTACCTTCCTGAGCAATTACAATGTTTAGTCAGCTTCTTCATCAATCTAAGAAGGGAATTATTATACTATCATCTTAAAGTAAAATATACTAAACCTTTACTTCCCTGCTGCAGGTCGTGACAATTACAGAGTTCTCCGGCACTTTCTGCCATGATTACAGTTGAGGAATGACAGGACTTACAAAACTTAGCAGCTGAATGTAAGTACTAGTAATTCATTGACTGTAATAAGAAAGAGCATGGTGGTTTCAAATTGACAAGGCTTGAGAAGCAGATGCCCAATATGATTTATGTTTTGGTCACCTATGGGAAATATAATATTTTTTATATTTCGGCTGATTTCCACCAACAGGAAATGCTGCTCAGCTCCAACAGGCTGATTTTACCAATGGCTGAGAGTTATTAGATTTGCATGGTGGCTGGGATAAGGTCAAGTGTAGCTGATGAGGCTGTTGACTTCTTGCCACATTTGACATCCTGCCTTATTGTATTTGACGCTGAAATGCCCTGCAAATCAACAGACTGATGTTGGCAATTTCATGAGCAAATATGACAAATGCTCTCCAGAGGATGCAATCACAGTAAATAAAAAAGCCACCGAGGAGGGAATGCAAAAGTTTGTTGACAACGTGATTGTAAAAAAAGTTCGCCTTTGTTCCACATATCGACACAATATACTGTGCTCCCAGCTTCAAAAGACATCTGGTTCTGTGGTCATGAAACAGTCTTTCAAGGGGTTTTGGCCATTCTTTTAGTTGCAAGATGCATAAATACTAAGTATTTGTACTTTGTGAAGAAGGAAAGCAAATTGGTCTTATCTTACGGTGTCTCAATTAAGAACCATTTTGATAATTTTGTGAGTGGTTGGTCTCAATGTGTCACATCTATAGGAATTGTCCTTTCAACAAAAGATAAAAAGGTCAACACATCCATCATATTCCTGTTGCAATAAAAAATTATCTGTAACCTAGACAATATAGGAATGCCCACAAAGTGCCTACCTGTTGCATTGAGTAAGAATATTTTAACCTTTTCTTACAAAATTTGTTTTGTAATTAATTCCAGGCAACTATATTTCTGACTTTGTAACAATTGACACATTTATGATGCCGATATTACTGTCATAGGGACAATTAAATTATTTCTCAACATGTTTCCTTGATTTTTCTCACTTTTCACTCATCAGTTACCTTTTTATTTTATCAATCGGTAAATTATCCACTATTCACAGGAAACAGAAGGCTAGAAACCTTGCTTAGTCAACAGGTCTATAATCATGTTGCACAAGAAGACTACATAATAAAAGTTGGAAGTTATTTAAAGTCTCCATTTTATCAAAACATTCTGGCAAAGGTAATATTCATATTTCTGAAGTTAGTATTTTAGATTTTGTTTTCAGGTGGGATTTTGTTAAACCAATATTTTCTTTTAATCACTTTATTCATTTGAAATAGCAGCTTGTTTAATATCTGGTATATGTATGGAAAATTGTGGAGGTTAAAAAAACATTCATAGTTAAATTTATGTGATCCAGTGCCAGAAGAAATAAGCAGTAAATATAAAAACCATGCTACTTCAAGAGCCATTCTGCCTGAAAGGTCAATAGAAGAGTCATTGAAATTCTAGCCATGACTCTTAGCAGAATGATTGTGGATGTTCGCTGACTCATAAATTTTGTGAAGGTCTGTTTGAAAACCAGACTTCAATACAGAAAAGATGCAGCACCAGGAGAAGTACTGTTTGATTTACAGGTCACTTAGAATGCTGCAGGTGGAAGAGGGATCAAGGTGGCTAAGCTGTCTTGCAGCTAAGATTTACCTTCACAAGCATCTTTCATCCAGATGAGTCATACATCGGGGAATTGAGCTTATTAAAGGATCATTTCTATTTTTAACTTCCCATCAGTAATTTCCATACTTCTACATCATGTGGGGTTGCAAGTGCCCGGATTCAGATTTTGTTCCTCAGATGAGAAAATGGTTGGCATTCAAAAACAAGTTAATGAAGAGGTGCAGGGCATATCTATAAATGGCATAAAGGGGGGGCTTTTACATGGGGTGAACATTTGTAGCTAGATGGATAGATTCATAGATACATAGATTGATTGCTTGATCTATTGTAGGAAGATAGACAAGCAACACACTTGATAGGTTTGGACTACACACAATCCATTAATTCTAAGAGGCTAACCAAATTCCTGCATGTTCGTGACTTCTACAAATGAGGCTCTTTCACATTAATGGCATCCTTGTTGAGGCCTCTCAGCTTAGTAACTAATTGGTTTGGTCTTCCTGAGAGACCATACTAAGGAAGGACACAAGATGAGAATATGACATTGTGACAATAAGAATATCTTGTCAGGTATGAAACACTCCACCATTGACAAGGAATATGGTTGCCTGAAATTGTATTGTACTCAAAGTTGGAGCGACACCATTGATTTTCTTTCTAATAAGTGTACAAGTCCCATCATGAAGAAAGTCATTGTCCACATTAGCAAGCATAAAAGAAGTGAAACTAGGTGTGCATGTGACAGTAATAGTACATTGTATCATTGTGTGTAAATGGGCGGGAAATCCCTGAGGCTGAAATTTGTGTCTGGGACACCTCTGGATGAAAATGGCGATCGTTAATAGAGATTTTAAAAAACACACATTGACACAGTCGTAAACATGAACTCGGTCTAGGTGGGATTACATAATAAATGTGGCCCAATGCGTAATTTGAATGACCAAATGAACAGTAGCCTTCAGGTCTGACCCCAAGAGTACTAATAGTCCTGATTCATTTGAAGCAGCCTTGCCATATACTATTTGTGTTTGGCACCTTGAGCGAAATTCGAGGTTACCAATGGTCAATGTGTATCCTTCCAAAGACCAGAAGAATTAATGCATGTTATGTACAAATGCAGACACTGAAGGATTGGGAATATTGGATCATACTATCCAAGAAAGGTTTCGTAGTACTACCTCCAATCAGCTATCTATTAGCTGATATTTAATCTTTAACTGTAGAAAATCCATGAGATTCAAATAAATTGTAGGACGTAAGGTTGTCTTTCGTAGTGAATAGGCTATACAAAGAATTATTCATTGATGAAATGCAAAATCTCATGAAACATAATTGCGCATCAGATATTAAGTTTTGCTGTTTCATTACTCGTAATATCAATTCAGCTTTTCACAACAACATTTATCTGATATTATAGTCTCTTGATCTGTGGTCAAGTCACTTTTGCCCTCAGTCTGGTATCTTGCACAGTGAAAATGGGCTGTGCTAAGTTAAAGCCTCTTTTTCAAAGTACACATCAAGGCTGCCATTTCCAAGAACTTAGTTGAGGATTTTGCTTGCTCCTTTACTTGTGCCTTTGCTTATTCCTTTATATGATTTTCTTTATATATTTTGTGTGAAAAAAAAGCAGCCGAAATGTATCAGAAGTTATGAAAATATAAGAAAGAGCAAAATTGTTCAATCTTAAGGTTATTCTGCAAACTATACCACAACAAAATAGCTGTGTCTTGCAGCCTCCAGGGAATATCAGGATTATCAAGTTTTGTTTGGTATTATGAGATATTGAGATAAATTCGATAGTTTACAAAGACAAAGTAAATTCATTTGTGTCATACCAAGGATACAAGAGAACAATACACCTTTTATATTTCCAGGAACACAAGAGAAGAAAGAGATTGTGAAATCAAAATCCTACCAGCGCTTTGTAGTTAATTGTGAAGAAAAATAATACAACATCATTGAAGAAAAATAAGAACACAATAGGGATTGTAGGCATTCATTGAAGCATTTTTGGTTTATCTTTTTGTATTGTTCCATTGCATTTGATTCAAGCCATTTCCGTAAATTGGAATCTTAAAAATACTTCTTCCTTTTTTTCATTTACTTATTAGCATGTTTGTTTTCATCAGATAGTTACGACATGTTTACAGCAAGAATAACATCACAGTTTCAACATTTTTCATCGGGATCACATGAACTCTGATTAATAAATGACCTTAGACACATTATGCATGTAGTTAATTGCAAAGACAAAGAAAACAACATCATTGAAGAAAAATAAGAGCACAATAGGGATTGATAGCATTCTTTTGAGCATATTTGATTTATCTCTTCGTGTTGTTCCTTTGCATTTGATTCAAATAATTTCTGTAATGTGGAATCGTTGATAATTTTTTTTTTTATTCATTTATTTGTAGATCTATGGTATTTTCATCAGATAGCTGTACAACAAGTGTACAGCAAGATCAGGCATCAAAGTTTCAATATTTTTTATTGGGATCGAATTAACTCTGATATTGATTGTCACATTATGAATATAGAGAATGAACAGCAATTACAATGGAGTCACATGGACAAGGAATAAGTTATCAGAAGTAGATGCAGCTGGTCATGAAAAAACAGCTGAATTCACGTGTAACGGAATGTAATTAGGCTGGCAAAGGTAGATCATTCTTTAGTCAATACTCCTACCTTTCATCCTTTTATATTTTTATGGCTGACTTTGGATATGGTGGTTAGATTAATACATATGATATTATTTCTAAAATATATTGTGGATTTCACAGAAGAATGGAGACTCAGATGAGGATTTCTTGAAGAACTCATTATGTCTACCACGTGAAGCTATTGAAGTACATTATGATATATCCATATTCATAAGTCAATCTGGGAAATCAGTTATGGTAATTGGTAGAAGACCATGGTTCACAAATAAATTACCATGATAGGTCAGGACTCCAGATGATCCCTTGCACTTAGCATGCTAACCAAATTCAAGCATGCTCTTGACAAGAGGCCCTTTCACATTCGTGACATCCCTGTTGAGGCCTCTCAACTTTGTAACTGATTGGTTTGTCCTTCCTGAGAGACCATACTTAGGAGGGACACAAGATCAGAATATGTGACAAAGCATATCTTATGAGGTGGTAAACACTCCACCACTGACAAGGGTATACTGCTTGTGTCCTTCTCAAAACCAGAGAATTTAATGCATATGTTGTGCAAAAATAGGAGACATCTTTAGCAAGTTTGGAAATATTTGAATATCTTCGTTTAAAGATCGATTTAGCCCACTAAGGCGCTGCAGAGAGGTAAAACACACTCGTTTAAAGATGTCCAAGGATAGTTGTTTATCATGTCTAGTAGTCTGGGAGTTTACATTTAGCACCATTATTTTGTTTAATTATTCATGACCATATATTTCTATTTTTTAGGTTAGATATATGTTAAAAATATAAGACATAAAAAAGGTTTTTTTTAAAATAGTGACTACACAAATAATTATCATTTCAACTAGTGAAAACTTTAGTCACTGATTTGACACTCACTTGATCTTCGGAAAAGACATTAATGCTTCTTGTTGTCTTGTCAATGACCACAGATTGTGTATAATGTTTAAAAATCTATTTTGTAAAGTATTTCAAACCTGGCACTTCCAGCACAAAACTTCAGACAGGAAAAAATAACTGACATCATATTCTTTATTTATAAGCAGGAAATAAACATCGAGAATGTCTCCTAGACAATCGGAGTAAAGCAAAACTGTTCAACTTCACGGTTTTCCTGCAAATTACCACAACAATCCGCTTTCTCTACCTTGCCTCCTATCCTGAGTATCCAGCTAACGAAGTTTTCTCTGATGGCAAGAGTTTGAGATGAAGCAGTAATTTTCAAAGACAAAGTAAAAGTATTTGTGTCCTGCAAGGGATACAAGATAACAAGACACCTTTGATGTTTACAAGATATAGACAAAGAAATTGCGTAATGAAAATCCAACAAGGGCTTTGTAGTTAATTGCAAAGACAAAAGAATACAACTTCAACGAAAAAAAGAAAAGAACAACATGGATTGAAGTAGGCATTCCTTGGAGCATATTAAATTTATCTCTCCCTCTTGTTCAGTTGCTCTTGCGGCAAACATTGTCTGTATTGTGGAGCATTTGGATTTTACTGTTTTTTTTTCATCTGTTCATTTCTTTTTTTATTTTCATCAGATAGTTGTAGATGCATGTAAAAAAGCCAAGTAACGGTTGAAAATTTAAAAAAACTGTCATTTTTGTAGAGTTACAGACAGGCAGACGTCTGATATTCCTACAAAAAGTGGACAACTGGTTGAAGTTTTACTATTATCTATATTTGCAGACTTCCTTTAGGGGATACAGCCGACAATCAAAGTTTGATGCTCATATATATCAACAGACATAAATTTTTCTTTTACCCAGACGTCTGTATCAGGTATGTTAGAACTGTGAGGTAACAGGCGTCTGTTATATGCACTAAGACTCACATTTAGATATAGTTTACTACGCCAATTTGAAATTAAATTATAGAAAATTGATTTGTTGTAAATATTATCAAGTCAATCAAGGCGAAGGAGACCCCTCCAAGGACTTTAGTGAATCCAAATCAAAACCTACAAACCTATTTTAATTTACCATGGTAGGTTAGGACTCAAGAAGCTTCCATGCCATCATTGTTGTCACAGCATTCCAACTGTTCTTGACATCTACAAATGAGGCTCTTTCACATTCATAAGATCCCTGTTGAGACCTCTCAACCTGGTTGCAAATTGTTTTGCTCCACTAAAGGGACCGTACTAAGGAGGGACTTAACTAGAGATATGTGATGGGGAATACCATTGCTGGAAGAATTATAACCCCTAATGAAGTGGAATAAAACAGGCACTATTATATTAATGCAGTGACTGACAATATTTATAAAGTTACAGTAAACAGGTACAATTTTGTGACCATTCTGTTTATAAAATTTTGATATGTCAGCTTTATAAGAAAAAATTTACAGTCATCAGGGACTTACATATGACAAAATTTGAATTTTATAGTACGACAGGCAATTTTCATGATTCGTGTTTACCACATGCAAAATTATACACCAAATTTGCAATTTACAGCAGGACTTTCCAAAAATAAGCAAACGCTGTATGTGTGTGCAGATGGCAGTAGCAGCTGGCCAGTCAAATATTTCAGCTTGCAAGTAAGAGAACATAACCTCATTAAACTAAATTGTAATAGAGATTGAGCACACAAATCCTTTCCGTGCAGACACTGTCTTTCCTCCCAAAAAGCATCATTTACCTTATTTGTGTTTGCATACCCCATGCATACTTGAATACCCAACAAACATTTCTGAATATCCTGTATCATTGTGGAAGGATCTCCGTGCAATAACACTCATCTTTTAAAATCAGTATCATGACCACAATTGTTTTGTATTATTAAAACGTAACCATAGAGAGTGATTTTGGAGACTAAATAAAGAATATCATTTACATTATTTATCTTTTTTGTGCTTGCATTGCAGTGCATTAATGAGAGTAAATACAATTCAACTCAATATAATTCCATGCAATGCAGACCACTATACCCTACCCGTCAGCGCTTTGTGAGTGCCACATATGTGATTGGATTAAACTAAGCCTTGGGAAAATTTGTATATCTATGCAATAAACCCCTTTGCTTACTTAATACTATGGCCAAGCACTGACCTCAATTGGAATTCTGCCTTTGTGGCAAACAGAAGGTTAGATTAATGGAATCCAATAAACTGAGCTACAGTGCAGCTCTTCGGTCAGCATGTAAAAGAAGGTGAATAAGTAAATCTTCTCTGTACTCTACTATGGGTTTGAGTGTGTGCAAAATCATCATTCTATATCTGGTTTTTCTTCACACAACTGCATCCTAATTTCCACATTTTATAGAAAAGGTATCCAATTGAATCGATATACAGGTGGCGCTGTACTAATGGCGACACACACATGCAACTAGCTCCAGCTTATAATTACTTTTTTACCTACCAAAATTACCCTGGTGGGACTCAATAAAGTTATATCCTATCCTATCCAATCCTAATTATAAATCTCAAACACCTCTAAACATCTTTGGCTTAGAAGATAATTGTTGAGTTTGCTGAAAGTCACACACAGCAGCAGGTTGTGCTTAAATAAGTTTAAAATTACTGCTAAAATATTAGATCAGCCTTTCAAAAAGGGGTTGGAGACACATACGAATACACCTCGCTAGAACACTCACTCAAAAGTAAAATTTGATATGCGTGCTCAAAAGAAACTTACCATACTATGGCGAAGGAGACTTGCTAACAGGATAAATGGCAAGGTATTTCCCTGGGGATTGACGGTTCGCATTATTTGCAGCAATATTGACGAAAATTGAGACGAAGTAGAACCTCCACACAGGTGAGTAGGGAAGCGGTGTCCACATTAAGTTTGTCTCCCTTCAGGGAAATATGCGCACATCTGTACTGAGTCACCACTAAATCAAATCATGATACAAGGCTTACACATGCTGATTCTAACGTTCACAGAGAGCTATCAGATCTGCAATCAGGTTCAGAAGAGACTGACAGGGGGTCAAGTGTGGTTGATGATGCTGTTGACTTCTTGCTACTTTTGACTTCCTGCCTTATTGTGTTTGACGCTTTGCAACCCTGCAATTTGACACAACGAGGCTTGTAATAGCATGAGCCAATGTGGCAAATACGATCAAGAGAACACATTCACAGGGACAAAAGTTGAATGTAGATGAAATACGCTAGATTTTGAACTGGTTGAATTAGGAGTTGCTGATAGTGCAAGGTTTTTCATTGATAAAATAATGTTTTATATTGTCTGTACTTGAGGCACTTTCTTTGTCTTTTATATGAAATTGAATTGCTTTTCGGGCAAACTTGAACAGCAAATTATAAGATGATAAGAAGAACCGAAAGCTGATGGTGCAAAACCACTCTCATGTGTCGGTAAGATAATGAAGAAAAATAATCCTTGTGTGTAGCAAAAAGAAATCTGATTCATCAGGTATTCCCAACACAGAGGGATTGAACACAAGCCACATCTTTTTGCTTGTGCCAGATGTGTGAAGTGCACACAAAGAGCTTTCTTCAGCTAAACTACTAATGTCAAATAATGTGCCAAGTCCTGGGATGTCTTGTTCAAAGTATAATCTGTTATTCAAGTGAGCGAGAGAGAGTTTGGACTGAAGTGGCCAAATAATTTGTGTTGACTATAGGATGACTCTCTTTTTTTTTTGGTAAGAATCTTGATTTCACACCTTTACGATTAGTAACATTAGATTGAATATCAAATACAGATGGATACCAATCCACATATTATATATCACATATATCTTCTCTATGATATATAAAATAATTCAATGTACCACTACAATAATTGAAACAGGTAGAGTTGGAGAAGCTTATCCTGATATGATTTATGCTTTTCTCACATATGGGGAATATATTTACTAAATTTCTGCTGATTTGCACGAACAAGAGATGTTAACACAGCTCTCACAGGCTGATTCTGCCATTGGCTGAGATTTATTAGATTTGCATGGCGGCTGGGATAAGGTCAAGTGCAGCTGATGAGATTGTTGACTTCTTGCCACATTTGACATCCTGCCTTATTGTATTTGACGCTGAAAAGCCCTGCAAATCAACAGACTGATGATGCCAATTTCATGAGCAAATATGGCAAATGCTCTCCAGAGGATGAAATCATAGTAAAAAAAGACCACTGAAGATCTGCAAAAGATTCTTGACAATGTGATTGTGAAAAAATTTTGCCTTTGTGCCACATATTGACACAACATCAACTTCAAAATATATTGCTCACAGCTTCATAAGACATCTGGTTCTGTGGCATGAAACAATCTCTTGTGGGGATTTGGCCATTCTTTAAGTTGTGCGCTCCATAAATTCTGCTCCATAAATTCTAAGTACATGTACTTGATGCAGAAGGAAGGGAAAAAGGTCTTATTTCAAGGCATATTATAATAAAAGAAACATTTTGATAATAATGAGGCACCCGGTCACTCACAACCAAAGAGGCCACACATTAAATGGTGCTAAGTAATGTTTCTTTGCATCAGTGATACTGACAGCAAACATCAACAAAGCTGAAGACTAAAATTCATTCAATAATATGATCATGTTTTGCCACACATATTTGAATTCCCTACTATGCCAATAGACAATTTTAATTTTAAAAACAAAGTTCATTTCTGCAAAGTTACAACTTCTTTTTCACACAAACCTCTATGGTGATCTCTAGATTTGGCCATACAAATCCTTTTTTAGCAGTCATGTTACAAATCGAAGGAGTTTGGTACAAACTTATAAAATCGTGCGAAACCTTTTGCCCAAGATGAAAATTAATATACAAAAGAAGCTACATAGTCCCTTTGGACAATGCATAATACAAGGTAAAGACAGTAAAGATTATAGTGTATGGCCTCTTGAGATCTCCGCTGTCCAGACAACATTTGTTTTGCTTAAGCCCAAGAATACATAACACTTTTGGGAAACATACATTTTCTTATGTTTGTGTGTGGGCAACAAGAGAAACTCACTGTGATTCTGAATGACTGAATGAGCTGTTCCTGCAATAGTTTGAACCGGTCCGTCACACAAGTTATCAAGGAAATATTTTGTTGGGTGAATAATTTTATTAGATGCTCATAACTGGGCACAGGGGGGGAGGCGAAGGGGTTGTGAGACGTTTGTCAATAGTTGCCAAAGTTGAACTTGATCCTGACTTTCTGCCTCTAAAATAAGATTGAGTAAATTAAACGATTCTCGTTTCAAGGGATTGTAATGACATATTGTTGCTTTGCAGTTCTCTTCATAAATGTTATGTAACACAGAAATAGGAACATAATTATGTACATTATCCTAATTTCCTTAAGTCATCTGTCACAAAATGTTGACAATTGTCTTCTGTGGAAAAATTTCCTCACAGTGATGAGAACAAGACTGTCAATGTTTGCAATGTGCCACTTGCAAAGTCAAGAGAAAAATTTAATTAATTTGCCATTCATAGCACAGATGTGTCTTGTTGAGGAATCCAACTTCTGTTGAACAAAAGTTTCTTTGCCACATGCGTGACATGTGTACAAATGGCCTTCTTCTGCTGAGCTGCAAATTCCAGCTAATGTGTCACATCCTACTCTAAGCTGAAGAAATGGTCCATTTGTGATTGGATGGAAGCCGCAAATGTTTCAGTTCTGTGAAGTACACCCTTCACTTACACCTATATATATCAACTTTGGCCGAGCTGTCTCTGTTTTATGTTTATACATTTAATTCATGATAACTCAAGTATTTCAGATATTGTCAAAATGATATTTGATATGGATTAAAATAATGGCTTGTTATCTTTCATATAGCACTAGAAAACTGAAGGTAATTATGTTTGTAAAACAATTGAATGTTGTGGAAATTACATATGGATTAAACTGTAGTCAATTGGTCAAGGAAGAGGAAAAGGCGAAATACCTCTTGGTATATATATTTGGCATATTATTAATGTGTGTGGTAAATTGTACTTATTGCAAAAGAAAGAGTTAGCATATGAAAGGGAGGTTGCTTGTTTATGAGTAAAAAAATAATGACTGATAATACATTAAGCGAAAGGTCATAATTTTGCCTGGTGTCAGAAGTTTTGAGACAGGTTATCAAGAAATTGGACAAAAAAGAATGCTTGATCACAGCCACAACCTGCATGATGAATATGAATTTCTGTCTTCCCGTAAATGACTAAGATCAGATGCTGCCGGAACAACCCACATCTTCCTAAAGTTTTTTGTACCTTCGAGTAAGAAACTCTATAACCAACAGTGACCCTCAATTTGACAATTTATATTTCACGTAAGTGTGCATTTTGATTTATCTATTTTATGCCTGTGATCTGTGGACAAGGAATTTTCCATAAGGGATATAAAAAATAAACTAATCAGTAGGACTTATGGATTTTGGAAATATCTTCTGTTGAAATTACAGTTTTTTTACACTCCCTGTGCAAACATATAATCAGGTACTATATTAAATTCATTGGATATCTAATCAGATTTTCAGCTTATCTACCGCATGGATGTTGAGCGTCGCTATGCAACAGATAATCATGTTCTGTTGGTCTCTCAGTCAAATATCCTTAAAATATCCTTCCAAAATACATGCAGCAAAACCTTTCTAATAATGGCTTGCAAACCAGTAATATCCCTCAGACATCCTTTGGTGGAGAATTAGCAGCAAGTAAAAAGCCATTACCAGGCTGGGCGCTTCATAATCAGAAATAGATGACGTTATTCCTGTAGCGACAGTTGAAGTATTGTGTAAAAGAAAAGGATTAGGCTGTCAGTGGCCCATAATATTATGTAACAGATAATGTATTGATCGATCGCTACATTGAAGATAGCTAGGTTTGTACGTGAATAAAATGAATACAGTTAATAAAAGAAGCTCTAAATCCAAGAATAATCTATTTCGTTAAAGGGCACTAACCAAATTCCAGCATGTTCCTGACATGAGGTCCTTTCACATGCACGACATCTCTGATGCAGCCTCTCAGTCTGGTTGCTAATTGGTTTCCTCTTCCTGAGAGGCCACACTAAAGAGAGACACAAGATTCTAAATTCTTCTAGCAAAACTAACTTCAGCAATTATTAAATTCTCTAAGAGAGAAAACAGGTTTGTTATAAGGTCTTAGCCATTGTTTTTACTTAATTTCTCTGGAATTCAATACTGGTTGTTTAGAAATTCACAATGAAAGAGCATGGTGTTGTTTTTTCTGCAGTTTTCTTATATTATTATACTGGTAAGTTCTTGCTGATAGCATAATGGTATAATAATATCATTTCTTCGAAAATGTTTTGTCCCATTAGGAATAATCTGGTTCCCATTTATTGCTATCATCATTTCAGGCAGAGTGGTGAGTGAACAACAGATTAGCAAAGAATAAGATGGAAAGTGTGCGTATATATCATATCTGGGAAGTACATCCACAATGCCACATCTCTAGTAGGGTAGGTTGATTTCAGAACTTCACCATTGGACAAATTGGGATAGTGACATTTTCATATCAGAAGGCTATATCCAAAATTTCAGGTCTCTAACTTGAAAAGTTTTTTGAGGAAATGACATTGAATTTTTGATATTTTAAACATTTTTCGATTGTTTCGCCAACTCGCGGTTACGTATAACTTTGTCATTTCTCATCATACAGAAATATAACTTGCATATTTGAGAAGGTCACAAAAAGACCTACAATTTGAATACCAACATGATAGGTTTCGGGTGATTTTTCATCTGCACTTTTCATAAAATTTCACGATTAGTAGAAAGAAAGTCATATCTGATGATGCAAACCAGCAGTGAACAAGTAATTATTGAAAAAAGTCTTTTACTTAGTCCTGGTTGTATTCAATTCTATGCCAGTTTACTGGATAACACTTTGACAAAGCATTGGAGGTCTCACAATGAGCCATATTGGAAGTATGGGAGAAGTAACAGTTTCATTAGGTAAACCTATGAAACGGGCAGAGTTTCTATATCATTTTCCAGCTATAGAATACATACACAGCTTAATTCTAAAATAAATTAAGGGTCAGAAATAGAAGTTCAATGTGCAAACAAGTTCACAGCCAGTATCAAGCATAAAGGCTAATTGAGAGATATATACATTGCACTGCACACAGAAAGCTAAATAATTTTCTCTCTCTATCTCTGAGCATTGATATTCTTTTTGAAATGTGATGTTCTTCATCCAAAAGTCATGATGTACTCTGTAAGGCACCAGTGATGACATTAAGAGCTGTCTAGTAAGCTATCCAGACCTCCCTATAACATCTCTAAGTTCCATTATAAAACGCATGTAAAGTATTTTTTATAGTACCTTAAATGTTGCAAAGCAGGGAAGTTTTATGTTACAACTTCAAAATGCCAGTACAGAAATATAAAAGCAATTTCCAATCAGGTAGTTGTTCTATTTGAACTTCTCTTTTGGTTTGAAGGGTGCCCTGGATTCCATTACTACTTTTTCAGTACATAGTAATACTGAACCTGATCCTGAAATGACTCACTGACAAATCAGATAACCTGTCGCCTATTTTAATATTTTACAAGTTCTTCAGGTCTGGGGTTCTATTCTGGATACCTTAGGCAATTATTGAATTGACAATGATAACTATAGTATAGTTCTGGGTGCTTTTCCTAAGATTGCTATTAATACCAGACAACTCAACAGCCAATACAGTAACATGTACACCTATTATGTCATACTTTGACTTGCAAGTCAAGCAAAAAATTAAAAGTTACCACATTCTGAATTTACTGAACCTTCAAATTTGGCCTAGACCCTTGATGTTGGTATTCACAATGAAGGTCTAATTGAGCCATGTCCAACTATACCAGTTTCATTGTTTTATCTCTTAAATTGACTGAGTTATCCAACACCGCGAATCGGCGCACCAAGCGAAAAATGTCTAAAAACATGAAATTTCAAATGGATTTCCTTAAAAAAGTATAAGAGTTAGAGACCTGAAATTTTGGATTTGGCCTTTTGATATGAAAATGTCACTATCCCAATTTGTCCAAAATTGAAATTCAAAGATTTTTGCAAAATCAACCTACCCTAATCTCTAGTGATTCATCACTACCAAGAAATCTTGATTCAAGGCTCGAACTGTCTGCTGATGACATTCATTGAGAGAAATGAGATTTTCGCAGAGCTGAAAAAAGATAGAACGTGGTTGATGATGTTGTTGACAGCCACATTTGACATCTTGCCTTATTGTGTTTGACACATGGTAACTCTGTAAATTGACAGACTGAGGATGGTAATTTCATCTGCCAATATGACAAATTTTCTCCGTAGGATGCATGCATAGGAACGGAAATCCAATATAGCGGAAACAAGCTGGAATTTCACAAAGCTGAAAAGGAATATGATGTTTGCTCAAAGCTTGATTCCTAGATTTTTTTGAGTTACTAGAGGACTGTATGATTATTAAAACGACAGGACAGCAGGTAGGATACCGTATTGAATAAAACCTTCTGCCATTGTTAATAAGACAGAGGACTTGCAGAGGTGGGCCGTTTCCGATTGGTACGGATTGAGATGCAAATGCTGATGTGATTTATATTTTTCTCACATGTTGGAAATATATTTTCTGTACGTATTTCTGCTGATTTCCACGAACAGGAAATGCTATATGGCTCTCACAGGCTGATTTAGCGATCACCTGAGAGTTATTTGATTTGTGCGGCACCCGGGATAAGGTCAAGTGCAGCTGATGAGGTTGTTAACTTCTCGCCACATTTGACATCCTGCCTTATTGTATTTGACGCTGAAGTGCCAGGCATATCAACAGACTGATGTTGGCAATTTCATGAGTAAATATGACAAATGCTCTCCAGAGGATGAAATCACAGAACCAACACACAAAAAAGAGGACATACAAAAATTTATGGACGTCCTCATTGCAAAACGAAAAGTTGCCATTGTACCACATATTGACGCAAATCAGAGGTTCCTGTTGTACAAGAATTGGTTTCTTCTGCGTAAATCGGTCTCTCATGGGAGTGTGGGTGGTCTGTTTGTGGTACAATAGGTATATAATATACTTGGTGCAGAAGAATTCAAATAGATTTTATTACAGTGACACTTTAAACACCGGAGCCACTTTGCAACTGGTCAATTACAACCTACACGGTCACAAGTTGATGCCACGCTATTTTCCTTTTCAGAAGTGGCTATAATTACTTCATCCAGTCTGACAGACCAAACTTTGGAACTATTTTTGTTCTGCTTAGTTTCAAAAACATATAAACTATATATTACAAAAATCCATTACCATTATATATTGTTACTTCTTCTTGCCTAACAATAACCTGCCATGGTGAGTAAAGTCATATGAAATATAGATGCAGCTTTGTAATCAGTGACTAAACTGTGCTGAACCAACAAAATCACGCAAAATTAACCTGTTGACCAGAAACTAAGTTTATCTGCACAAAAGAAGCTACTCCCTTTGAACAATGCAGAATGCAAGGTAAAAAGAGCTAAGAAAAATGTATGGCCTCTTTAGATATCCGCTGTCCACACAACATCCGTTGTTCTTAGGCTCCAGAATACAGCACACTCATGGGGAGCATATATTTTCCAACGTGTTATGGAAATATATATGGGCAACAACACCTGACACAGACTACAATGCATCGTTGCTCAATAAGCCAATCAACTGTTCCAATCAATTGACTTTAAAACAATTGTACTAAACATATACCCCTCCAGTTTCATGCAGAAGTTTAGTTACCCCCTCATCTGCAATGGACATGCAAAACAGTACATACAATAATATTGTAATAAATTTTCGTCTTGAATTTTTGTCCATGCAGAATCACAGACTCTCGCATAATAACAGACATGGATGAAGTTGCTATACTCATGTGTCATAATGTTCTTCTTTTGTTGAAATTAACAACCCCTTTGAATATGTGTTAAGAATTAGCAACTAACCCTACAAATACATGTATTTTACATTTGTGGCTACTGCAGTCAAATATTGTCACTGAAATCAACCTGAGTCTGTGTTGCAGAAAATTTGTTTGAATATAATAATAAATATTTTACTGAACTTGATCGTGACTTCCTAAGACTGATTGAGTAATGAAAATGTATTAATTGAGTAAAATATATACTGATTTCAAAATATACTGTAGATTGAACATTTTGGCAAAGCAGTCCTATGTTACTATAACTATATTATTTCAATTTCAATATAACAAACTCTTTCTCTCTCGCTCTTTAAGTCACCTTTCTGAATATAATGACAATAATCTTCCATTGGAAAAAATTCCTGTCAATGTGAGAAAATAAGCTTTATAGTATCTTCAAGGAGCCACTTGTAAAGTGAAGACAAAAATGTAATTCATCAGACATTCATAGCTCTGCCTGGTGTTGCATTAGTTAAGTGACATTTGAAGGAGTCCAATAATTTGACTTTAATGCCAATGTTCTCTGCTTAATAAAAAATTGTACTTTAACACGAAGATAAAAATGACAAAAGTATTCATCTTTTAAAAGAATTTCTGTCAGTGACAAAAAAAAATAACATTGAGAGTATCTGCAAGAAGCCACTTTTGAAGTCAAGAGAAAAATGCAATTCATTAGTCATTCATAGCACAGATGTGTCTTGTAGAGGATCTCATCTTCTTGTTGAACAAAAGTTTCTTTGCCATATGTGTGACTTGTGTACAAATGGCCTTCTTCCGCTGAGCTGCTAATTCCAGCTAATGTGTCACATCCCACTCTGAGCTGGAGAAATGGTCTATGTGTGATTGGGTGGAAGCCACAAATGTTTCTATTCTGTGGGGCAACCCATTCACTAAAATATATATTACAACATTGGCAGAGTTCCCTGTCTGTTGTATGTTTCTAAACTTAATTTAACTTATTTGCACATGGCTGTTTTTTGGCAAATATTACAAGAAAAGTATGAACCACAAGTTGAGGCTTAATTGTTGAAAAACATATTTTTCAGTGTACACATACTAAACATGTTGGCGCAGACATTAACTATGTTGACATATGTGCCTCTTTTCCCAGTGGGTCATTGATATATGGCCTCATGAGATATCTTCTGACCAGGCATCATCCTCTGTCATCCATCTTCAGAAAGCCTCATTATCTTGGAAAAATTTTTCCTGCCCCTGAAGTGTACTACTCTATTGTATGCAATTATGTTTTTTGTTGTCAACGACGAACAAGTGTGCATTTGGCAAACAATATCTTAAAAATTGTTTATTCTATTATATATGTAGTATGTATGACAGTTCATGCACACAAGGTGGTTGATGCATGCATCTGCCTGTGATTGTGTTTCATCTATCTTCGTTCAGAACCAGATGACACTGAGTGAGTCTGAAAGTTGCGTGACCTGTGACCTCCAAATAACCTTTCTGGTCTGACCACTAGAGTAATGGGACGCATTTGAAGTAGCCTTGCCATATACCATTAGTGAAGTCTAGGATGAAGCAAATTCATGTTGACAAAGGGTCAGTTTGAATCTTTCCAGAGACCAAAACAGTAAAAAAGAATATCACATGGAAATATCACATGGAATACTCTGTATTTTCCCGAGGTCCGCTAGTTTTTATTCCATGACCTTTTCTGAATTTTTTTAACGAGTAAAACTATCAGAGCTTATGATAGTGATCTAAAAATTATCCTCCATGGTTGATATTTTTAGCAACTGTATTGTGACGTCACCAGCAGTGCTGATGATGTCACAATCCAAACAATGGGACTATGACGTCATGGCCATTGTCACAGGATTGTAGGCCTAATTGCAGAAGCTGGTGATTTTGTAACTGATTTTTTGGTGAATCAGATCAAAGATCAGATGATAAAAACAAAACCACTCCTTGACATTATCACTTGCTGAACATTGTGTGAATGATATTGGGGTCATTCTCACCATTTTGGCCAAATAATTTAAAGACAACATGCAGTTTGTAAATTAACAAAGGAGGGCTCTGGTGGTAACGTCATCTGAGGGAAATGACAACGTCTTTTGAGGGACAATATTAACTTGTATTTCCCTCAAATGACATTGTTATTTCCCTGGGCATGTTTAGTGTTATTGGTGTCAATACACTGCTAGTCATGGAATAACATTTGATATTGGACGCGTATACTGCGTTCTGATTGGCTAACACGGCGTAAGTGGAGAATATAAGTATATATTATTACATGGATTGTTTTGTATTGACCCGAGTATTCTCCCTGCCAGCCCATATTTTCCAGAGGGCCGCTACTATTGGTACTGTGTATCCCCACAGGTGAGCATAGATAAGAGTAACAATGGAGTGTCTGCATTACTACAGGGGAACAAGAAGTGCAACGAAATAACCATGTGATTTGCTGATCAAGTGGTCTGTTATAAATAATTTCATGCCAAGTTTTGGTGAAATAAATAAATTGTTTCTGATCCCCCCCCCCCTAGGAATCTAATGGTCTCCACCTGAAGTATACTATATTGAAGGACACCACTTGTCGTAGTTGTCAATTTCATCCCCTTCATGGAACAAATCTCAAAAGATTCAGGAATTTAGAGAAGTGCTGTTTTACAAGAGCACACAAAAAGAGTACACAACCATTACCTAATTTATGTGTACCGGTACAACAACTTTATATATTTTACCAAATGCATTTGCCTGATCATAATTAATTTTAACTTGAAAGAATATGTTTTCGAAATATAGTTTAATTAATTATTCCTCTTGCCCAGTAATAACAGTATGAATAGGTGGTGACCTCAGTTGATAGTGCCCTGTGCTTCCAAGCGATGGGTCCTTGGTTTGATCCCAGCTCTGGGCAAGTCAACTGAACTTTCCTTGGCAGTAGTTTCAAATATCCTTCACCTCATCGCTGTGTCGCGTGCCCTAATTTCTTAGAGTGCACAAATACAGGATAAAGCTCCAATCATTCTGACTGGAACGTTCATTCATTCACTCACACACGGAAGTTGTGCATCAGGGTAAACCACAGGCATTGTTTTTCGGGGGTAAGGGCACCGTAACTTCCGCTAGTTAAAAATTAAAAATTTGGGAACACTGAAATTATGGCTACAAACTGACAAAGGCTAAACATTCGGTAATATGACCAATTATTTCTTTAAATATATACATATGTGTATATATTATTTCAAGTCATTAGTTCCCAAGATATATAAATTTGAATGATAAGATATAAAAAAAAATATGTCTCCCCCCCCCCTCCATAAACATCTGTCAGGTGTGTGCAGTGTGTATCAATTGTTGGTGACAGTTGCTTCCAAGTATTCATCTTTTAAAAGAATTTCTGTCAGTGACAAAAAAAATAACATTGAGAGTATCTGCAAGAAGCCACTTTTGAAGTCAAGAGAAAAATGCAATTCATTAGCCATTCATAGCACAGATGTGTCTAGTAGAGGATTCCATCTTCTGTTGAACAAAAGTTTCTTTGCCACATGCGTGACTTGGGTACAAATGGCCTTCTTCCACTGAGCTGCTAATTCCAGCTAATGTGTCACATCCTACTCTAAGCTGAAGAAATGGTCAATTTGTGATTGGATCGGAGCCACAAATGTTTCTATTCTGGGGAAGGGGCAGGGAAACCATGCACTCCTACATTGCCAGAGCAGTCTGTCTGTTTGGTGTCTGTACATAATTTTGATTTTTGTAGTCAGCATCTGAAATCTATGTTACAACTAAATTGTTTGAATACTTACATATGGACAGCTGACTTCTTAAACGGAGGAGATTCACCATGGTTAGCATTCCCTATGAGGAACATTTGTGAATGACATCATCAATATCTGTGTTCTAGGATAAGGTATCCTTTCATTTGAGAAAATATTCATATTGGCTTCTTTCACATATTTATATATCTAAATAACTCTATAGCAATGAATGACAAGCCCAAACTCATCAATTAACAGAGCTTGTGGCAGTGACAGGGCACCAGGCAGTTTTTTTGTTGGCGATTTGCAGACGGGCGATTTGTGTTGCACATGGCGAGTTGACTTATCAGCTGATCACAACATGGAGAGATCTCTTGTGTTAAATTTTGGAGTTCTAGCTGTCATAAATCGGTGAATAGCCATTGAATTAGCCTGTTGCTTTGCTGGTGAGTGTGGAATATTGTTTTATTCGAATTCTGCACTATATTTTGCGATGAGACACTAGTGTAGGTTCAGGAATGCCATGTTAAAAGGGCGATATTCAAAATCTACTCTTTTCAATGTGAGAGGGTGCAAAAAACAAGGAAAATACGAAGATGTTGGAGAATTTTAGCATGACGGGACACTCATGGGAGGTACCTAGGATTATAGAGCAGGTTGGAATTAGTATATTTTGCTTTTTTCAGTGTTCAAAAAGGCCGAGAAATGGCTGAATTAGACGATTTTGAAATAAGGAAAATGTCATTGTCAAAACGTAATTGTATGAAGATGTGGGCGAAATTTTGCATGACTGGACACTCATGGGAGGTAGCTAGGATTATAGAGCAGGTTGGAATTAGTATATTTTGCTTTTTTCAGTGTTCAAAAAGGTCGAAAAATGGCTGAATTAGACGATTTTGAAATAAGGAAAATGTCATTGTCAAAACGTAATTGTATGAAGATGTGGGCGAAATTTTGCATGACTGGACACTCATGGGAGGTAGCTAGGATTATAGAGCAGGTTGGAATTAGTATATTTTGCTTTTTCCAGTGTTCAAAAAGGTCGAGAAATGGCTGAATTAGACGATTTTGAATTAAGGAAAATGTCATTGTCAAAACGTAATTGTACGAAGATGTGGGCGAAATTTTGCATGACTGGACACTCATGGGAGGTAGCTAGGATTATAGAGCAGGTTGGAATTAGTATATTTTGCTTTTTCCAGTGTTCAAAAAGGTCGAGAAATGGCTGAATTAGACGATTTTGAATTAAGGAAAATTTAATTGTCAAAACGTAGTTGTACGAAGATGTGGGCGAAATTTTGCCTGACTGGACGATCATGGGAGGTAGCTAGGATTATAGAGCAGGTTGGAAATATTATGTTTCGCTTTTTTTAGTGTTTTAAAATGTCAAGAAATGGCTGAGTTAGACGGTTTGAAAACAGAAAAATTTGATCGTCAAAACGTGGTTTTGCGAAGACATGAGGTTAATTTTGCTTGATAGAACGCTCATGGGAGGTATCTACGATGAGGGGGCATATTGTATTTAGTGTATTTTGCTTTTTTCAGTGTTTAAAAATGTCAAGAAATGGCTAAATCGGACGATTTTGAAGTTATGAAAATTTAATTTTAAAAACTTAGTTGTGCGACGCCTTCAGCGTAAGTTTGCTTGATTAAACATTAATGGGATATATCTAGGATGATGGTATTTAGTTTATTTTCCTTTTAATGTGTTTAAGAATGTCAAGAATTGGCTGAATTAGACAATTTCGAAATTATGAAAGTATAATTTTAGAAACTTTGTTGTGTGAAGACTTCAGCATAAGTTTGCTCGATCTAACATTCATGGGACTTATCTAGGATGATGGGGCATGTTGTATTTAGTTTACTTAGCTTTTTCCTGTGTTTAAAAATGTCAAGAAATGGCTGAACTGGACGATTTTGAATTTAGGAAAATTTGACTGTCAAAACGTGGTTGTGTGAAGATGTATTGTTAATTTTGCTTGATAGAACGCTCATTGGAGGTATCTACGGTGATGGGGCATGTTGTATTGGGTGTATTTAGCATTTTTCAGTGTTTATAAATGTCAAGAAATGGCTAAATTGGACGAAAAAAATTTTTTTTAATTTAATTTTTAAAAACTTGGTTGTGCGACGCCTTGCGTAAGTTTGATTGATCAAACATTCATGGGACATATAGAACTAGGATGATTTTGCCTTTTAATGTGTTTAAAAATGTCAAGAAATGGCTAAATTGGACGATTTTGAAATTATGAAACTTCGTTGTACGAGGACCTGAGCGTAAATTAGATTGATCGAACATTCATGGGATGTATCTAGGATGATAAAGCAAATTGCATTTAGTTTATTCTGCTTTTTTTTTGCCTAAAATGTCAAAAAATGGCTGAATCAGACATTTTGAAATTATCAATTTTTAGTTAATTGTCAAAACACAGGCTGTGGTGGGCCTTTGAAGATTTGTGCATAATTTTGCTTGGTTGAACACTCATTGGAAGTAGGCTTACCTGCCTAGTATATATTTAGTTTTTTTAAATGCTTTAATCTGTGAAGAAATGGCCAAGTTTGGCAATTTGCTAATTTTTCCAGTAAGCTGTCAACCATTGTGATGTCAGATCTCATGCTGCAGTGCTCCAGTGTCAATTATTGAAGCACCAAACCATTGGCAATGCACTATCAATTGCGCAGGCTAATGGACTATCCTGGTTTCTGGATCTCCTTGTCTTTTCAATTCCAAACGTCTTGCAACTTTAAGTTTCTACATTTAAGTTTCATATTTCCTGCATTTTAATTCCAGGTCAAGCAAGACAAGCAGATGGAGACATTGGAGAGAACCATGCAGATTGCCATGGAGGTGTCAGATCTCATTTTTATTGTGAAACTGCTCCCTTCTATCAATACAGTAAGTGGGAAAAGAAATTTTCCACTCTCAATTCCAAGATATTATATTATGTACAAGGCTTATTGCATACATGTTACATGGATATATATTGTGCGTCCTAATTAACGACCCAACCCTGTTTTGGTCTGTGAAATGTCGACTTGGTGTATGAAACTGTGAAATTGTATAAATATAGAATACATAAATCTTTCCGATATTTCTGTTATTTTGATGTTTTGTAGTTCTCATGAGGCTTTTACAGATAACTTACTGATGAAAACTCCTATATGTACAGTAGATTGTTTTTCATAGAAAACAAGGTTTGGGTGGACTCAACTATCACTAAAATGCAGATCAAACAGATAAAAGTCGACTATTGTTACAAATTCATTTTGAGATCATATTGTTGAAGATCAAATTATTTCCTGCACTTATTTTTTATTCGCATATTTTTACTATGTTTGCCTTCTTCTTTTGGAGTGACCAGAAGTGAAGTTGTTTGGAATGAAGGAATTACCTACCACAGAATGATGTAAGCCTTTGACTGAACATGCGCGGCTGTAGCAATCGCTTCGAGATGGAATGTTTTCGTCCATCAAATACTTCTTAAGGTAATTTCGAACAGTCGAGAGAGCTCTCTTGGAGAGTCTAGAGGTTTGTATTGATGAATTAGTTAATTGAATTTTCAGACACTTGTTGTATATATTATATAATATAAATGTTGTGCTTCCCATGACGAATTCTGGTGCTGATGAGTGGTAAAACTCAACTCACTCCCAATAGGCCAGACATGAATTCTTAACTTGAGCCGGGGCTTTTGTACATAAAAATTATTATTGTGTGTTGCAACCATAAATTCTATACAGTTTACTTTATTCTATAATGTGTTTTTATTAGTGATGCACGGATAGTGGAAATAGCCGGATACCGGATAATCCGGCAACACCAACTGCCGGAAACAGGATATGAACCTGATAGTTGGAACCGGATAGTAAACGTGCAAAAAGGACGTTTTCCGGAATGCGAAGTTGATAATAGATATCTTTTTCTGAGAGCTGAGAGATAATCATTTCCAGCTGGGGACTGTTCCTCTGACTGAATCTTTTTCTTTTTTGTTATATTATGCTTCGTAACTGAATGGTTACATCATGTTTTTGACTATCTTTTTGCAACATTCTTTCATTTATTATCAAAATTTTTATAGCTTTTCCCTTATTTTTGAGCATCCCAGATATCCGGTTCTGAAACCCTAATTCTGCCGGATACCGGATATCCTGCAAATTCCAATATCCAGCCGGATACCGGATACCTTGCCGGATATCCGTGCATCCCTAGTTTTCATCAATCCTTAAAAATAATTTTCAGGAGTCATGAGCCACCTGATAAATTTTTGACTCTGAATCAACCTAAAAACCAAAGTTTGATTCATACTCCAACTGCACGACTCCAACTTCAAAGCCCTGCAAGGATGACATTCAAACATAATGCTCAAGATGTACTGCCCAGGGTATTGTATTGCGTTTGAGTATTGACCTCTGAATAGCGGTAGTCCCACATTGTGTGTTGGCCAGTGTACCAAACTATGACATTTATGGAATTTGGAGAAAATGTTTTTCAAAACATTTTTCAGTTTCTAGAATAGAACTAAAAAATGTCAAAAATGTTGCGACCAATGCATTTTGTTATGGTCTTTGTTATAGATGTGCTGTTTGGTATCTTAATGCTCTAAGGAAAATCGAAATTTGTACAGGAGTATTATCAATTTTCAATGCAGCGTGATTCCGTAAATATTGGCGTCAGATTTTGCAGAAAAATAACTAAACTATAGATTGTCAATATGAAAATCCTAAAAGTTGGAAAATCGACTTTAAAAAATGTTTTTATCCGTAGTGCAATCATTGTGGTGATTAACTGCACATTTATTTGCCATGGTTATTGCAGTTAAATGACTTTGAACTCTTTTCATGGTACTTCACATTGTTTATTGTAAATTTTCATGATAATATATATATATTGACTGTTTCTTTTCCAGTCATGAAGATCACACAAATCGATTGAGCAATCTTCCGGAGCCAAAAAACAACACCCTGCGATTTTGTGTCGACACCTCAGATTCAATTGAAAATACCTGTGCATATAACTAATCTGGTTTTCAGTTGTAATTATTAGAAAATATCTGCCAAATGTGTCAAACACCAACTCCTATAATGCGACACATAAAAACTACTTCTCACTGTAAAAACTGTCACTTGGATGTCGCCCACTGTATAGGTCTCTGGTGTGAAGCAATCAAAATTATTGTCGACTGAAAATGATCTACTAAATGCCTTGTTTTTGATTTGGATGAGGACATGGCATGTGAATTTCATCACATTTTCAGAAAATGTTATTGGAAGAGGATGATTGGTGGCTTATATAATATGTCAGAATTATATAAATTGAAAAAGGTCTATAATATGTCCAAGCTATTAATATCATTGAGAGATTTTAATTCATCGTTTGGTTAGGCCTTCCTGTAGCTCGCATCTCTGGTTCTAATGCGAGTCAAATTGTCAATTATTCATAACTTCATTAAATGAAAATGTCAACCACCAAAATTTGGCATGTGAATTTCATTGAAGAGTTGGTTAATCACATTTAATATCTGATGAAATTGGATGGAAGTATATTCTCTGGGCTTGTGGTCTTTCCTTGGATTTATTGGTGCTCTTTCACTGTTGATTCTGTTGTGAATTCGGGTTCGTTTCAGAATCTTTTAAACCGCTATTGGTTATTAATGTCTATGTATACCAAGAATTAGTTAAACACCCGATTTGGAGGTTTCTATCTAAACCGGATACTTGGAATTCTACCAGTTGTTGTCCCGCAGGCCTGAGTTTCTTCGTTCCTTGATAAAGCAAACCACTGCTCTTATCTTGTTAATATTATGTGTGTCCGACTCATGGAGAAACTAAACAATTATGCCTCAAGGAATCTTACCCTATCATGTAAATCTCCAAAGTTATTCTTGAATCAATTTCTCTTTCTGTTTCTTGTGTTCTCATTTCCATTTATTGTTTCTGAACCCATGTTATTATGACTTTATAAGTGAAAATATAAAAAAACTACATTTGCCATGTGAATTTTATTGAAATAATTTAGAGAAAGTTTGAATGTATTTTTGATTTTAGTCATCAATGGTTTAATGGTCTATGACAATTTTATGTGTCCAAAATCAGTGTTTCACAACAAAAGTTAATCATTCATGATTGGATGAACATCAGCATACACATTTCATTGAAAGGGTTTCCAAATATAATTTTTCCTAAACTTTAGCTTCTAATCCATCATTTGACAAGCAGAATCTTCACCACTTATGGTCCGAAATTGTCAAACATCCATTTTTGGCATGTGAATTTCATTGAAATTATGTCCAAATATAATTTTTCCTTCACTTTTGCTTCTAATCAATCAAATTCTCCACAACTTACCATCCGAAAATGTCAAACAACAATATCTGGCATGTGAATTTCATTGAAAGGGTTTCCAAATATAATTTTTTTCCTACACTTTTGCTTCTAATCCATCATTTGACATGCAAAATATTCTCCACTTATGGTCCGAAAATGTCAAAAAACTATATTTGGCATGTGAATATCATTGAAAGGGTTTCCAAATATAAGTTTTCCTACACTTTGTTTCTAATGCATCATTTGATCAGCAGAATCTTTGCAACTCATGGTCAGGAAATGTAAAACAATGATATTAGGTGTATCGATTTCATTGAAAGGCTTTCCAAATACTGTATTTGCTACACTTTAGCTTGTACTATTCACTATGAATATTTTTTTGTCTCAAATTGTCTGTCTGTGATCCTTCATTTGACAAGAAAAATCTCCACAACTTATGGTCCGAAATTGTCATACAACAATATTTGGCATGTGAATTTCATTGAATGGGTTTCCAAATTTAATTTTCCTACACATTTGTTTCTAATCCATCATTTGACAAACAAAATATTCACAACTGATGCTGAAAAATCCGTTCTCTTTTGCTTCAAAATTGTTGGATTTTACTTTTTAAAATTGGTTAGTTTTTAATAAATCAAAAAAAAGTTCCGAAAATGTCCAACAACAATATTTGGCATGTGAATTTCATTGAAAGGGTTTTCAAATACATTTTTTCTTACACTTTTGCTTCTAATCCATTATTTGACAGCCAAAGTTTTTAGCCCTTATAGCAGGAAAATTTCAAAACAATATTTGGTATGTAAATTTCATTGAAAGGTTTCTACGACATTTTATTTACATATCTTGATCCTTTTCTAATTTGATCATTTCTCAAATCGTATCAAAAAACCTTCATTTCAAAATCTCATGTTGTCTGTCCATTCCGCTAATTTAGGAGTTGCAAGGTGTTTTAATTAGTACTACAGGTTATCATTTCATTGTGTTGTATTTTCTATGGTCTTTCTGTGATAATTTTTTTTCTGCCAATGAAGTGACATCCATTGTTGGCCAAATCCTGTCAACTCTAATTTCATGAAGTAAAAATTTTAATAATATATATTTGCCATGTGAATCTCATTTACAGAATGTGTTCTGCATATTCACTTCTAATCTGCATTAATCACTTTCGAGGTTTTGAAAATATGCCTTTTTAGGTCTATACATCTCTGGTTCTCAGCTGTGTATGTACCGGTTAATGACCCAAAAATATCCAACACCAATATTTTCTGATGCCTTTCATTGAATTTGACAAACACAGTTTTCACTGCTTCATGAACTGCAAATGTCAGCTGCCAAATTTACCATGTGAATTTCATGGAAAGGCTTTGTATAATAGTTCTTCATCAATGCAAAATATCCCTATGCCACATAACAAAGCTGACTACAATTCTTTTTTTTAAAAGAATTTCTTTTTATCTTTAAAGACTAGTTATATACGATATGATAATACTTAATTGAATTGTACAACAATGAAACTTCTTTGATTCACATAGCTCCATCATATTCAATGCGCTTTTAGCAACAACAACAAAAATTCGATGAATGAATTATACAAATATATTATAGTGCAGAATAGTATAACACATATTTCACAGTTGCCAATTGTTTATGAAACCATGCATCTCTTGATTTCTCCTAAACAAATAGCATTATTTTGATATTACTAAAACATACTCTGTCAAATTCTGCTTAAGCATGGAGGTTTGTCATATTCTATGTTTTGGGGATGTGTCAGTGAATATGCAAAATTTCTTTTTTCATAAACTAGTGTAACGCAGTGTAGATGATGGTGTAAACTCACAAAAAAATATTTCATTTACATGTCTTCTGAGTGCTGATTTATGACACAACTCACACGAGTCACAACGCTATTGTTGAAAGACATATTCTGCTGTGTACACACTTAACGTGTTGGTACAAACAGAAAACTGTAACATATGTGCCACTTGTCCCCTGTAAGCCATGGATAATGTACACTTTGGGCAGATAACAATAGCATATGGCCTCACGAGATATCTTTTGACCAGGGAGCATCCTTTGTTATCAATCTTTACAATGCCTCATGGTCTAGGGAGACATATATTTCTACCACCGGTAAGTCAAATGCACACTGCTTCAGTGTAGGGTTGGGATATATTCTCTGTTATTCATTGTCACCGGAGAGTTTGGGATTTTAAGACTTGGAATAGCAATTCGGTCATGCTTTTTTTTTTTTCGAAATATTTTATTGTTTTTTTTTTATATTTTGTAAAATTGAATTTCTTCCCCTTTCCCTTTTTTAGGGAGAAACATTGTTTATGGGGCACCACTAGAATTTTGCATTTTTTCCAATTAATAGCAAAGTTACTTTTTTTTTTCTTACTTTATCGTCAAAAAATGTAATTTTTTCGTAAACATTTATAGTTGATAGAATTATATTGTCTTCAGCATAGGGGGAACGGGGGCACATTGGGACACTTTTAACGTCTACTAATTTTGCTCAATGCTGAAAGCACTGAAGAACTCAGAAGTTTGCATGAATACCACCAATACTATTGAACTTAAATGCAAGGCATAATAAACTAGACTACACCTACCCTTTTGCAGCCAGAGAGTCATAAAAATGACTGTCCCAATGTGCCCCGGCTAACACAGCTAGGGCACATTGGGACATCAATTAAAAAATCATTTTAACACTCCATGTGCAATAGATATCACATATAAGTAGAGCGTAAGACAATACACAGTGCATTAACACCTTGTAGTGCCAATAGTTCATAACTTTAAAACGGTTTAAACATTTAACATAAACTGTCCTGGGTGCGGACATCTATGTAAGTAACACACAGTGCTTTGTGACAAATTTGTTCACAGAGCATGGTAATCCACTATACCTCTATTCACTGTGGCCTGAATACCTGTTGTGTGTTGTCCCAGGTTATTTAGTTGCCTTGGACACTTAAATTCTGCCATATTAAGTGTGTCCCAATTTGCCCCGAATTCACTGTCCCAATGAGCCCCGATATGACTTTTACACTCAAATGCTAATTTCTCAGGCACCAGTGAGTTTGTTTATCACGATAGCAATTCATAACTGTTCGTTACGATATAAAAAATTCATACAAGCACTGAGAAAGCCTCATTGTTCATGGTTTGTCCACAGAATGGTTCGAATTGAACCCGTCGATATTTACTTTAGTGGTAGGAAAACAAACTTTTGCACGCCATACTTCTGCATGTGGCTGTAATTTGTCTATAAAACCATGGAAACATCAGGATGTGAAATTACAAGATATGATGGCACTACCATATCATATGCCTTGCCAGGATCCAAGAAAACCCCACCGTCCCACAGTGCCCCGCGTCCCAATGTGTCCCCGTTCCCCCTACATCATTTTTCACAGGTGCAAACTGGACAATTATATGCACTGGTATAATGCAATTTGCTACAACACATGTTTTATTGTAAGAATTTAACCTGTGTGGTTACAATGTAATGAAACTTTATTTATTTTTACTGGTCAAAACTAGTTAGTGAAATCTGGCCATTATGTTTGAAGGGTCCCTATAAAGGTACTAGCCAGGCATGCTAAAGAGAACTCATTTGCAAACATATATGTATATAGTGGTCTCCTGCAATTGTAAAGCAAATAAATAACTAAACACCCTGAGGAGAGGCGGCCACACTTAGATGGATGGTATCTCAAGTTACACATTTGTAATTGTTTGCTTCAGGCTGAGAATGGGATGGATGCAAGAATCTTGAAGTCACCCATGTGGTACTCTTACATTCTATAATATACATATATTTAGCTTTTTGGGCATAGTTACCCCCACGGTAGATTGGAGAAAGACAGAGTCAACTTAAATTGACAGACGACTTTCAAAGGCAGGGCGAGGAATTCCCAGCACTCATATCCTATGTTCTATTCCAAGCCATCAAGCCAACGCACAGGCAAAGATCTTGACCTGAATATATACTTGTGTTAAACAAAACTCTCTTCTCAATAGGTACATGACCCAGATACAAATTAATGGCATTATAGCACAAAATGCAGAGTGGTACTGTATGAAGGCAATAACTGCCAACCATGTGGAGCTCTGCACACTTGGGCGCGGCAATCATTCGCATGGTCCCAGGTTGTCGATTTTAATTTTGAAAGTCTTTGTAAACATTAATTTTGAAAGCCTTTGTAACCATAAATAATTATGATGTGTTTCCTTTAATTTACAGGCTGCAACAGTCATGCCTTGACTTATGAGCAGCTCCATATCATGTATCATTTTCATTTACCATTACATCAAGTTGCATAATATGTAAATGGCACTGCCATGAAATTCGCGCCACACTTTAAAAAGTTTTTGTAGGACTTATAGTGTTACCATGACTTTCATGTTTATTTAATATTCAATGTATGAAAGGAGTTAAGTAACTGTTTCAGAAAATTAGAAAGACAGATACATGGAAAGACAGAGAAAAATGTAGAATAGCAAGTTAAACTAGACAAAAAATATAATAGATAAATAGATAAATATATCGATAAATAGAGAGGTGAATAGATAGACAGATCTAGATAGATAGATATGATGACTGACAGATAGATAGATAGATTGATAGATAGATAATTTGCTAAATGGTAAAAAGGCAGACAGCACTGAAAGCTGCCAAAGTCAAGTCTATGTTAGATTGTTGATATTACATAATAGTATAAATACATAGTAATACAAAAACAATAACATTGCATGTAGATTATCTGTTCACTGTTACATAATCATCAGTTTATAAGATTATGTAACTTTAATTTGTTATGTTTTCTTGTTGTCTGATTGAAATTAAATGAATCACATGTTAATAATTTGATTTAGCTTGTCAATGCTAATAATTCACTATTCCATAAAAATTATTGGTATGGTGATGACTATTTGGTGAGCGAAAGATTGGTCAATAACATCCGTGTGGGAAAGCGTATTAAGACTGCGGAAGACTTACGTCACCTGGTTGATGAAGTTTTAAGCTGTTACCATACACTTTTGGAAATTGATCGAGTTCAAGAAATGGAAAATCACAATTGCATAAGACATATAGTATGTCGAACACAGAACTTCATTCGAAATCGATGGCGCACTCTGATTTCAGAAGCGAAACGTACACAGCGCAGGTATCCAGGGTTTAAGGAGTTCTCTGATTTCCTGCAGCAACAAGCGCAAAAAGCTACAGATCCTCTGTATGGTACTTTAGCGCAGATGGATCCAAATCGGAAAACAATCTCTAAGCCACAGCAGTCATCTTTAAATTTCTCATCTGATGTTTGTATCAGTAACTATTTTGTTAATCAAGCTTGTATGTTATGTATGGGACAACACAAGTTAATGCAATGTCAAGAATTTAAAGCAATGAAGCCCAATGAACGCTTTGAATTTGTGTTTGAACATAAGTTGTGTGAGAACTGTTTGCTCTCAAATCACTCTAAAAATGAATGCCGTAAACAAACTGTCTGTTCAGTTCCAGGGTGTGGTCAACGAAACACGAAATTCATGCACCTTAACTCACAGCCCATCGCAGAAGACACAAACAGTCAGCAATGTGAAAGAGACGACAGAAATGGTCAAGACAGTGAAAAAAATTCTGTGCGTATGATTAATGCAAGTGTGAGCAATAGTGATAAGGTACATATGCCAGTTGTAGCAGTGAAAGTAAATGACTGTGTTGAAGTTTGCCCATTGCTAGATACGGCATCCAGTAACAGCTTTTGCTCGAAGTCATTGGTTAAGTCCCTTAATATTTGTGAATCTTTTCATGTGACATACTCATTGAACACTTTGAATGGAGTGAAGAAGGTAGATTCAGTTGCGGTTGAACTTAAATTGAGGTCTTTGGATGGCTCTGATTTTCTTCAATTGAAAAATGTGTACGTAACAGAAGATATTCCTGTGAAACCTTCAGAACCAGATGTTGAAAGCCATAGTCATTTCAAGGGTTTGAGTTTTGTGACTGGTGGCAAAACAGTCAAGCTAATTATTGGATAGGACAGACTCAGACTCAGACTCAGACTCAGACTCTTTTATTTTTTGCTCACACAATAACATAAAAAAGAAATTTCAATCAACCACAATAAACCAAGAGCAAAGGGACCCCTCGATGGCAAAAACATTGCCGCTGCTGAGGGGCCCCATTGTTTAGAAAGTAATATATCAAGGCACAGTAGACGGCAATATACTTTTCAAATTAATTTTGGAGGTAAATATAGAAAAAAGAAGAGGCATATATTGAATATTTAAATCTAATTGGTAGTACAGGGCTGATGGGCGGAGACAAGAGGGTATGCTGCTGTGAACAAAGCACTATTACTTGCGATTAATCAAGTTCTGTTACATATATAGCAATGAGGAATTGAACAATTTGGATCATAATTTTCTAATAATCTAATTATGATGTATTTTTTGTATCCATTAAAACTATGCGTAAAAATTTTAGTCTTGAAATTCTCTTGCATGTTATTGAATAATTTTGTAAATTTATATTTTATTCCATTCCTTGCAAACTCATGTCTCACAGCAGGCAGCAGCAAAACAGAAGCATGTCTTGTATTATAATCATGTCTTGTCAAATTTAGTCCCGGACTGACAATCTCTTGAAAATATTTGGGCACAGGCCCTTTTATAAATCGATAACATAGTTTGTAGTCATGCCGTGCACATATATCTTCTAATTTTAAAATATTCAACCGCTTAAAGAGGACATTCGTATGAGCATTAAATTTGCTATTGGTGATAATTCTTACAGCTTTTTTTTGCAATTTGAATAAAATGTTAGAACGCCAGCCCCAGAGAGTTATGCCATAATTGAAGTATGAGGAAATTAAAGCATTATAGATATTAAGCAAAGCATCAGCAGGTAGGGTATTCTTCAAACGACATAAAATGCCTATTGTTCTACTAATCTTTTTCGATAAAGTAGTGATATGTCCTTTCCAATTTAAATTTTTGTCCAAAACTAATCCTAAGAAATTAAATTCATTAACAAATTCAACTTTGGTGTTATCAATTAGAATATCAAGAGGAGTTGTCTGTCTTTGGGGTGTATGGAAAATGCGGAGGCACTCGTGCCTCTCGAAGATAGAAGAGGCAAGCCTGGGGAACCATTTGCCCCTCGCACACTCTTTGGTTGGAGTGTTAATGGCAAAAATTACCACAGCGACAACAGTTACTCAGAAAAGCACGTTCAAGCTCATCTTATTGGCACATGCTCCATAGATGTGAGTAATGGCAGCTTACCTGAGATCGATGAATATACACATGATGATGCTAAAGATGTTGATGAAGTCACAAAAGACCTGAATGTGAAAAGCGAGTCGATATTTGATCAGCCGGTTGAAGGGACTGGTCTCGTGAATATTGAAAGCTCTGATGTCCTACGTCGTCCAGAAATTGATTTAGATTTGACAAAAGTTGATGGTGCCCACGATGAAGTTCTCTCCTCAAGTTCTACAAATGAGAGAGCTAATGACTTGAACGATTTTAATTGTAATGTTGATGTGGAATTGTGTGATTTTACCTTTCTTGATTGTGAAATGGACAATGTGACTGTTGATTCAGTCATCACTTTGCAAAATGATGTCAAAGATCCAAATGGTGCTGTAGTTGAGCATTGGTCGAGGATGGACAGAGATGATGCTTGGCTCCTTTGGTTGAGAGATCGATCGAGGTTAAAAGTTTCTAGTGTGATTGACGGAAAATTGGATTTTATCGATTTGAAGACAGAAAAACTCAGCCAAGATTTGACGTCAACTATTACTAAGACCCGGCGCCAAAGCAGTGTAAAATTGCCAGTTTATTTAACGCGACTTTAATGACACAACTTAATTGATACGATACGATTCATTGATACGATATATACGTCGCGTTGAATAAACTGGCAATTTTACACTGCTTTGGCGTCGAGTCTTCCATACCTTTTGAAAAAGAAATTATTCAAAGCTTAGTTCGATGACACATTAGGGACCAAGAGAGGCCATATTCATATCTCCTGAGGCCCGTTAGCTTAACGTAACAACAGACTTTGAGAAAAACTTTAAGCTGGTAAAACGTTGCTTCAGCTTTGGGATAATATTTGCCTTCAAATGCAGCTTTTTTTGAGACTCCACTTTTTTAATTTATACACTTTTTTGATAGTTGTTTGTTCCAATAGTTTGCATTTGTCATTATCTAATAAGGATGATGTTTTTTTATGTCAAGACCATAGAATCAACATGCAGTAAGTAATTTCAATGGGAAGGAGGTTAACTTAATTATCAAATATTTTTGACACAAATGTGATTGAGCAAAGCAAATTGGCCAATCATTCATGTCCCATTAACCTGAAATATCAACCATTAATATATAGTATGCTTTATTTCATTGGATGAGAGTTCTTGCTTCCTCAAGCAGTTCACTTAAGGATGTTCCGTAAAACATGGTAAAGTTTGCAATCTGGGGAAAGTTGGCCGGAATTTTTAACCCACTTAATGGCAGAGATGCTGTCTTTTGACACTGATGCAAGTGGCAAATTTGCTTAAAGTTGAATCCTACAGAATACAGCTGTTCCACCTATTGTACTCAACAGTTCAACAAAAATACCCCAACTGGTGGCTCCCCCGCTTGGTCAAATTGTTCATATGCATTGGAAAAGCCACAGATTTTTGAAGACAGAGGTAGGCTCACTTAAAGGCTGCTGGCTCAGCCAGAAATAATGGAACTAAACTATAAATACACCTATTTTAGGTCGATATATTGGCGTATAATACAATCCAACTTTCATAAAAATCGGAGAAGGAATCTTTGAGATATTCAAGTTCATTTTAATGGGGACTTATTTTTGTCGAACTGATTTTCATAATTTTCCTATATTGTACACCACATAACAAAACATTGGTAACCCCCCTTCGAAGTCTTGTTTATCAATAAAGTGCATGTTCAGCTATATTTCTTTAATTTGTCATAAATATCCCATGGACATTGTTCGAGTGATGTTGCTTTTTGTTATAAATCCCATACGTTTTTAGTATTTTACTGCATGTTTTAATGTAATGACATAAGATTTTGAAAATATCATAGTTCGATAATTATGTTTGATAGCCCGTCTTTTTTTTTTTACGCTGGAAAGCTTTCTTTTTGTAGAACTTTTGGCAAAGTTTCATGAATATCTCATGGATTTTAGATTTCTTGCCAAGTGTGGGATTCAACTTTAAGAAACCTGTTGCTGTGAGAAAAGTGGGCATTTCTTCCATTAAGAGGGTTAAAATAGCCAGCCAAATAGCCATCTCTACCCCTTTTTACGGTTTTAAAAGCCTGACGAAGAGGCAAAATATCATTTCACCTACTAAGAAGCAGCAATGTATATAAACTTTCGCAAAGACTTTGAAATTGTTGGAAGATCAAACAACAAAATGTGAGAAAAGTCTATGCTTGTGTCGAGAAATGATTAGTAAGAAAAATCGAGTCATTTTGTGAAACACTTGGACATCATATGCAAGAAACACTGCAGCAAGGTCGGTCGATGGAACTACCCCTGGTTGAAAATAGTCATTTGATGTTTCTTCCAATTACGACTAATGAGGAGAAGCCATGGTTTAGTCATGAGCCAAATGCAAGTAAAACTTTGTGAAGGCTTAACATGAGTATAATAAAGCTTCCTCGCTTCAAGTTTGTTCATAACACACAGGTTATCAAGTTCATGTTTAAAATATAACACTGACAGGATGACCCTATAGAAATTTTAATAAGCATACGAAATTGGCACCATTATCAAGATTAATTTTACCAGTGTGATATCTGACTTTTGACAGTTGATAAACTGCCCTTTAAAAAAACCATTCCAATCATGTTACTAATTAAGCATTTTCATTGGGTTCATCTTACTCGACCCTTTTATTATTCACTTCTTATTCCATATAATAAGTCATTCCGCAATTAGCAAAGACAAAAATAAATTAATGAATAAATTGTACAAATATCATAGTGCAGAGTAGTGTGCTGTAGCAGTTATTTCACAGCAGCCAATTGTTTATGAAACAATGCTTCTTTTGATTTCACCTGAACAAATAAGATTATTTTGATATTACTACTACATCCTGTCCAATTCTACCCATGCACGGAGGTGTGTCAGATTGTATGTTTTGTGTGTCACTGATTATGAAAAATTTGGTTTTTCATGCGGTCCAGATGATGGTGTGAACTAGCAAAAAAACATTTCAATATGTTTGCAGATGTACAGTCCTGGACATAAGTTCTGTCGCTAGCACAAGTCACAGATACAATTGTCAATAATTTGACTTGTACTGAACAGATTTTAATGAGTAATAGCTCAAATGAAAGCCAGGTCCTTCTACGATATGCTTATATTGTGAAAATAAAGTTTTGTCTCATTCTGAATATCATAGAAATTAATATTGACAGTGTGTCCAAAATGTGCCTGGACAAAAGTCCTGTCGCATCCAAGAACTTATGCTGAAATATTGTCTAAAATAATTTTGCAATTGTTAGAATGATGAAAAATTGTCAGGGCATTTAGTCATGATGTAGGAGAATAAATAAAACTAACACGAGGACTCATGTAAAATATCAAAACAGTACCAATAATGATCATCAAAAGTGATATAAACACAGACCAACGCTTTCTAAAATTCACAAATATTCTTTGGAGTACTGTTGTCTTCCCTACCTTCCAACTTAATTTGGAGGACATGGGATCATGGAAATTGAGATTATAGCATTCCCGGTTGGCGAGCAGGTATAATGGTACACGCCACATTAACAAGAAAAATTGAAGTGAGGGCTGCACTTGTACAAACTATGCCATTTGGCTTCAAAGCCTCACCATAGCAGTGTTTTACAATAATTTAGGACTAAAATTTGTTCTTGTAGAAACCTACTGTTTATTATATTGTCCCCTTGCCATCTCAATCAATTTCTTGCTCCGAGACAGTATTTTCTGTTTTTCATTATCATGGTAAATTTCAGTGAAGTCTGGATAAATTGTATCCATGTAAGCTTTAACAGGACATTTGCATTATTGGTGCAGCTTTTGTGCAGTTACAATGTAGTTTTGGATTAAAAAGATCCAAAAATTAATCACTGTGCAGCTCGGCCTGTGCCACCAAGAGGTACCACCCATGTGCAAAAGGACAAAAACCCGATTCATCCCTAACAAAATACATATAAATATTCCTTATCACAAGCATCATCAAACACAGGCCCAAAATAATGACCTCTGGAATACATCAGTTCCAACTTGGCCCCTATGTTGATTTTTCGACTGATTATGAAGCTCCATTTGCATCTGCCCCATCACCTGAAATGATGTACGCTGATCAAATGCCCACCAAAATGGGACAGGAGGTAGGGAAGATCATTCCGAAGGATATTTAGGAGCTTTTGATGACATTTTCCTGCATTATCTGCCATCGTTGATGATTTTTACTCATAAAATGTTGATATTTTACCTAAACCCCATAGATATTTTCTTCAAAGATCAGGAATTCATGCAAAGTGATATTTTTACATTCAGTTACACTTTGACTACATTCTCCAACATTTTTGCATCTTTTTTACTGTTTCACTATTTGTTAAAACAAATTTTCTGCATTAAGTTGTGCATGCGACAGGACTTATGTCCAAGCACTTTCGTGACAGACTCTTATTATTAATTTCTAGAATATTCAGAGTAGATTGAAACTTTATTTTTGCAATATAAGCAAGTTGCAGAAGCTTTTGGCTTTCAATTAAGGCATTTCTTACCAAAATCAGTCAACCACAAGCCAAGTTATTAACAGTTTTGTCAAAAACATTTGGATGCGACAAGACTTTTGTCCAGGACTGTATTATGTAATGTTGAATTTGAGCCTATGGAGTCTGTTACTGGTTGGCCAGTTTTTCCAACATTGTCCATTTTACAGAGGCCTGAAGTGCTAGCTTGATTTGATTCGATTGCAGTTTACCAAGCACCAACATATTTTTCAATATACTAATTAATCTTATATAGGCAGACAGAAAGACCTCCTTCAATGTCTTCAATGTAATTTTACTTAGATACGAAATTGTTAATCGCCTTAGAATGGCACACATTATAAGCACTTGATAACTTTATAAAAATTCAAATCATTACTAGATACATAACAACATTACTAAGTGTCTGTGTCTGTGTGAGTCCATTTTTAAAGCAGCATGTTATTGTTTATATTTATCTGGACCACTGATTTTATATATTATTTAAAAAATAAGAATACTTGACATCTGTGCACCTTATGTTTTTTGCTTTAAGATGATCAGGTAAAAATTATAGAACTTCTGGGTTGCTCACTACCTTTTGCCCGCAGATTTTTTTTTAATTCTCAAAACTCACCTTTACTCTGAAGTACATGTATGATTTCCCGTGTTCCATGGATAGCTAGGCCTACCAATGTTGAGCGAAAGTCAACGTCTTGACAGGAGGAGAGATTCAAATTTAATTTAAGTTTTAAGACCAGTATTGTATGTAAATAGCACATACAGTTTTAATTCTAAGAGAAAGTCTGCAGAACCTGTTTTGAAAGCAAAACAAGGGAAACAATCATCATTTAATTTTGAACCTACTAACAATACTCGAGTGTAACTAAAATCTGATTCAGCGGCAAATGCATTACTTTTTATGAAAATAACTAAAAGTCTTTATCATGGTTTTTATTGTTTGATTGTTGGCCTTTCAATTTGATATGATTTTGAGCTTATGTAACTTATCATTGCACCACACGTCACCTGGGCAAAACATGCCACAAACTATGATTTAAATCTTTCGCTAATCATACCTTTTAGCTAATTTACTCATGGTGCATGGAAGTAAAAATATAATTACAGTCCTCGTCATATTTACGTGGAATCTCAAGTTCTTTCTATGCTGCTGAAATTACATCACAGTTAAGGGCTTTATGTTAAGAAATGTTAAGAAATGTTAAGAAATAAGCTGAACGCAGGTCGTTGACCTCTATGTTCAGATCACTGCTGTTGAAAAGTTAAGAATAGGCATACATAATTATACAGCAATGCTAGAGATTAGAGTTTTCACTGACATCATACTTCTACATCAAAGAAAATAACTTGAGATTCCACATAAATATGACGAGGACTGTAAATCAGTCATGGCTCCATGCTTTCAACGTCAGATCCAGATAGGTTTGGTTTTTGTATCGAAGTCTCAACCTATAAAAAAACTTATATATAAGTATTCTTAACAGTACATCGATTCTACAAGATAAGGGATTTCGCTAACTATATTTTTTGTGTGTGAAACATCATCAAAGATTGTGTACATCATTTTCAATGCAAAACTTGCCATAAAAACCATAATAAACGTCCGATTTTCAAAATTTAAAAACCTACGTAGATAGAGAATAGAATAATCTTTATTTAGAATAGAATAATCTTTATTTATACTCGAGTATTAATGAACAGAAACAACATCAGCCATGGGCTGGTCTTCGAGAAATAACAGATAAGAACTATTTACAATTTAAAAATTAAAAACATGCTAATAACAGAATATACTGTACAAATATTTACAATTATGCATGGTTTACTCATGATAGATAAAATCAAGACACTTGCAGCAATCAACAATCTTACATTTCCAGTTTTTCAAATTCAATTTAAAATTATCGACAGTTTCACACCTCTTCACATGAACTGGATAGAATTCCAAAGTTTGGCACCAGCGTATAGAACGGTTTTGTAACCAAAACGTTTTGTCTTAAAGTCATACATTTGAATTTTTTTATCGTCTCTTAGATCATAATGAGATACTTTTAATGTAAACATGTCATTAAGGTAGTTGGGATTACATTTGTTATAACATTTAAACATAAACAGAGCGAGGCATTTTAGTCGTAGAACAAGTAAAGTAGAACATTCAGCAAGAGTTAACAAATTGTAATAATCACTCGTGAAATCTTGTAACACAAAACGTAAGCATCTTTCATGAAGTTTTTCTAATTTCTTAGTTGCTGTCTTGGTGCAAAAATGCCAAACTATTGGGCAGTAGCCAAATATAGAATTTATAAATGCTGTCATGAGTGCACGTCTCTCATTCAGACCCTTGACCATTTTAGACAGTTTCATTACTATATTGATATTTTTGCTGGCTTTTTTGCACAAAGCATTTACATGATCATTAAAGTTTAAATGTGAATCAATATTTACCCCTAACAATTTTACACTCTTGGTGGACACGATTGTTGTATTGTCAATTATAATTTGATCTTCCTCATTAGGATTTCGATTTCGATCAAGTAATAAATATTGAAATTTTGAGGGATTTGCCTTCATCATATTTTCTTTAAACCATTTAATGCATATTTCAGAATTTTTTGACAGAATAGATTTAACATAATTTAAATTTTCTCCTACTACAGCAATCGTGTTGTCATCAGCATAATTATACATATTTTCGTTTACACTAAAAAGCAAATCATTAATAAAGATGTTAAAAAACACAGGGCCGAGAATACTACCCTGGGGGACACCTTTCCTTAAATTATACCAGTCACTTTTAAAACCTTGTAGCTTCACCCTTTGCCTTCTCCCGGTCAGATACGAAGCCATAAGGGTGCAAGCTTCAAGGCTAAAGCCATATGCATGTAACTTTGAAATAAACAGTTTATGAGGTAAACAATCAAATGCTTTACTTAAATCCATTAGAATCACACCAACAATTTTTCCATTATCTAGAGCACATTTCCATTCATCTGTGGCATTTATCAACACATGTTCACATCCATATTTTTTGCGGAAGGCAGACAATTTGTCGCTATAAATTTTGTAGAGAAAGTCATTCATTTGGTTCATAAACTGATTTTCGAAAATTTTTGACAAGGCAGTTAGGCAGCTCACTGGCCTATAGTTTTCTTTTCTAAAATCCTCTTTAGATTTGAAAATTGGCAAATATTCCCCCATTTTTAGAATGTCTGCAAATTTGTTCATAGATATGGACATGTTGATAAGCCTTGCTATAGGATAGGCAAATTCTGAGGCTGCAGACTTCAAGAGCATTGGAGCAATATTATCATAGCCAGTAGCTTTCTTGTCATTCATACATTTCATATATTTGAATACTGAGTCTGTCGTAACATTACAAAAATTAAAAATATTTTGACCAGAAACAATTGATTTTATCTTCACCACACTGCTGTGATTAGCATGTTTTTCAAAAGCTTCAGCCACATTCGGGGGGCTTACATCATCAAAGTTATCAGGTTCCCCAATGTCATCAGCAACAGAGTCAAAGTATTTCCCAAACACATCACAAACATCTTTCGGACTATTAATTATTCGATCTTTCTCTTTCAGTGTGATGTGACTGGAACTATTGCTTTTGTTTGACAAGAAGGGTTTGAATGCAGACCAAAAGTCTTGGGGTCGACTTGCATTTATACATTTTGTTTGGAAATAGGTACATTTAGACTTTTTAAGAACAGCATTTGCATGATTTCGCATTTTCCTGTAGAGCTCCCAGTTTTCATTTGATCTATTTTTCCAGTATTTATTTCGAAGCTGATTTCTTTTCAATAATGCTTTTCTTAATTTGGAATTCATGTAGGGCACACTGTCCTTCTTCAGTGTCTTTTGTTTCAAAGGGGCATGGCTGCTAATTACATCAGTTATAGCCGACTGATAAGCCCAAGCAATATCATCTAAATCATCAAAGCATTCAAAAGCATGAAAAGGTATGCCTCGGATATCAGCCTGGTACTGGTCTACATTAAACTTTTTGAGGCTTCGATAATATATCTTATGGGGCACAGAGACAGGAGCATGCATTTTCGTACAAACACAGATCATTTTGTGGCAATCACTAAGTCCTGTATCAAAAGCAATACTTCCATGAAATCGTCTTGGCATGTGAACCAATATTACGTCAATAAGAGAAGGATTATTTCGTGATTTGAAACATGTTGGTTCTTTTACCAAATTTGATAGGTCATACAGGTCACATAAATCATGAAGTTTGCTACCCCTGTTTGCCATGTTAATGTTCAAATCACCCATTATAACAAAATTACTAGTTTCAGCAAAACAATTCTCACATACAATAGATAGCTCATATATAAAGGAGTTATTGCAAACAGAGGGAGGCTTATAAATTGACATAAAAAGCCATTTTTCTTTTCTCAACCGCACTTCAACAATGATATGCTGAAAATCAGAAAACTCATTTTCAAGGTCACAGCGTCTAAAATGCGTAATATCAGAGCGAACATAAGTTATCAAACCGTGAGCTCTTCTTGTAACATCTTTTCGATAACACTTAAAGTTTGGAAGTTTAACTATAGCATCTGATACATGCTCATCCAATTTGGATTCACCAATACTTAATATGTCAATGAGGCCCTTGGACATCATTTCCTTAATTTCGTCAAAATTCTGCATTAAGCTGTTAATATTTAAGTAGATCAAATAAACTCCCCCGCCTTCAATGCACTCATTCATTTAGCTCTATTTGCAATATTAAGCTCGCAAAATGTGTTTCGCCGCAAAACGGTGTGAGGATGCAAAATTTCTAAAACCAGTGAGAACAACAAACTTTCTTCTTTTATTTGCAAATCCAGGATTATTTTTGGAGGGGAGATATTTCCTTTCTTTTTTTTTTAAGAAATGGAGTTTACTTTTTTAGGTTGCAGAAATAACTGAAGTTTACTTTTATTTCACAAATCCTTATAGTTGTGTCAGATTTTCATAAAACAAAGGGAGGGGTCTTAGAATTTTTTTCGGTGGCCAACTATTCATAGAAATGCCTACTTTGAGATATCAAAACTTTTTATTACATGCCTTATGCCCTCAGGTTCATGGTAAGATCGATACAGTACCCTTTTTTAAGGGTACTTTTCTTGTTCATTGAGGACTGAAGTAAAATTTAAAATAACATGCAAGCACTTTAATAGGTGCTTGTAGATAGATATTCTATCTACTTCCCATTATCTATCTATCTATCTATCTATCTATCTATCTATCTATCTACAATATTTATCCTCCCTCCCTCCCCTCCTCGGATTTCCTCCCCTCCCTTCATTCCTTGCAGTATTCCTTCCTTCATTCCTTCTATTGAAATTGTAAAAACTGAATCTGGCTGCTGCTGTTGCTTGTGCTATAACTGCAACAAATTCGCACCAAAAACGAAGTTTTTTGTTACAAAAAAGTTAATATCATGTAAGTGTACAATGGTTTTTCACCGCAAGAAAATGTTTTGTTGAAACTGTATGCAAACTTTGAATGAGATTGGTGAAACAGTACAACCTCCCCCCCCCCCCCCCAATATTTAGAGGCATGCAAGCACCTCCAAAATTTAACCAAAATCCCATGGCATTGAAAGTCACAACATAGTAAAAAAAATGCTATTCAATTGATTTTGCAAATGACCTGCGCCTCTTAACTGGCTGTTATCCTATCAATTGTGTTTCTGTTGCCTGTCTTGAATGGTTCTCCTCCTTTCCTCCCATTTGGATCCCAGCAGTTTGCTGTTTTTTTCTATTGGTCATAGAGACCTGAAATATAGCTCAATGTGTGCAGAAAAGCTACTTTCCTATTTGTTGGTAATTCATTATTCAGCCCTAAGTAGTACGGATTTCAAGTTATAGGCATGATGCTAATGACACACATATTTGGTATTTTAATTGATCAAATGCAGTTTCTCAAACATAATTGGTACTAGAGACCTGGAACTTGGCCCAAAATGTGTAAGCAACTTGCCTAATCATAGGCAATAGATTGTTTAGCCCTAAGTGGTTAGGATTTTTTACTTAGAAGTGAGATTTTAATGACAATCAAAAAACATTACAGCTATGTTTATCACCTCAGTACAGATCAGCGGTGCATTTCGAACCTTGGACATGAAAGTGCAGTGATAGCTGATTGTTTGACCCACCCAACGCAAACTTTAAAAGGCATTTCTGGAACAAAAAATTTTCAAAATTTTTTCAGATGAAATTTCAAGGTTTTCAAATTTTGACCCGTTATTGAACAATCATATTGATTACTTTATTGTAGTGAATGTATGTATCGTTTTACAGGCCTACATTAGGGTCGTTAATGTTTAGATGGGAAAAAATTATTTTGGGAATTTCACATCGCATAGAGTAGCGCGGGGCATGCAGCCCCCCTTAACTTCGAGATGCGATTTGACCTACTTTTTGTGGTTGATTATTTGAATGCTTATGCTGTCAGGAAGGGATCATTTGACTCTACTTATAACTAGCGAAACGAATGTCTACCACTTTTAATAAAGGAGTTACGACCCTTTTCGTAAAAAAATTAAAATGGCCTTCTTACCCCACCCATTGGGCAAGAAGCCCCCCTATAATAATCCTATGGCAATTTTTTTTGCAAGCGCATTCAGCTTGAAAGTTATTTCTTGGGGTTCTTCTATCATTTTTAAGGCATTCTATTCACTTTTTCTGAATTTCAGAATTTTTCTGTTCATGCATTTATTTTTTAATATTTTTTGCCCTTTTTCAATTTTGGCCAAAATTTTTTCTATTTCAATTAGCTATTCTATCAAGATTTAGGGTAAAGTAAACAATATTAAATGGTTCCGGAAGCAGCTTCGAGGCCTCAGTGAAGGGGGCCCCATGCCCCATACCATGTGGGGCCTCTCGCCCCAAACCCACATATTTTAATTTGACCTCTATATTTTGAGCTAAAATGCAAAAAACATGATCCAAATCATATTTATGTGATGGTCATAAAGTGAAGCAATGCAGATATCCATTATACTTTTAATAATTTCCCAAGTTATTTCGGACAACCACTTTCAAAGAATTAATCAAAGTTACAAAAACCATGCACCTTTTTTTGTTTCATTAATTACGACTATGGTTTGGCGCTGAATGCCTTGAAAATTTGTGACGTCACCTAAAAAGCCTCTGGCTTCAATCCTATCAATAAGAAAAAGCACCAAAAATGTAAGTTTAGATATAACCCTGGGGGGGGCTTCTCACCTAACCCGGGCTTCTTGCCCCGACCCACTCTACCCTCTTATTTGATGAGGTTAGGTATAAAACAGATGCAGGTGAAATTTTAAGGAAATCCAACAAGCCGAAGCGGTCCCCCAAATGCCTTAAAGTTTCAATGTTTTTTAAATTTTTGACCATTTTCGCCAATCCGCGGTTCTCTATAACTTCGTCAGTATTAGGCATACAGCATTCTTATTGCTATGGTTGGAAAGCTCTCAAAAAGATCTACATTTTGAATACCAACATCAATGGTCTAGGACGATATCTTGACTCCCATTGACTCTTCAAAAAAGGCTTTTGATCTTTTTTTTTCACTAATAATCACTGTGATTCACATTCTTCAAGTTCCAGTACACGCAAATAAAATATTTTTTTAATTTTTGGTCATGGAAAATCCACTTTATAAGCTTGGAAGTTTTAATGCAAAATTTCGTCGGAATTATTGAAGCAATTCATGGAGGGGCTGTTATATTACATATTTTAACATCACAAGAATTAAATATAGGACAACATCATTGGCACCATGAGAATGCTAGGTGTATTTTCTTTCATTTGGTACCACCCATGTTGCCCTGCAATAAATTCTGACGAAGCTATTATATGAAATGCAAGAGACCTCATCTCACATTTTACGAGTTTTCAACTAACCTTAACATTAAAACTTCATCACTCACAAGCCAGGCACTCCAATGGTAAAAATCAAAATGTTTTTTGTATTTGGTCATTCTGGAACTATGAGCATGCAAATCACTGTAATTATCATTGAAAAAAAATCCAAAGTCATTTTTTAACAAGATTAGACAATCTGCGTCATTTTCATTCTAAAGAGTGCAGGCTGAAGGGCTAATGGGAATCAAGATATCGTCTTAGACCATTGATGTTTGTATGCAAATTGAAGGTCTTTTTGAGAGCTTTCCAACCATGGCAATTAGAATGTTATATGACTAATACTGACGAAGTTATAGAGAACCGCGGATTGGCGAAAATGGTCGAAAATTAAAAAAACATTGAAACTTTAAGGCCTTTGGGGGACCCCTTCCTCTTGTTGGATTTTCATAAAATTTAAGCTGCATTGTTTTTGCACCATTTCTCACAAAATAGGAGGGTATGCGAATTGATATTGACAAAAAAAGTTTTTTGGACCACCCTAGCCTACATATATATTTGTTGCTTATATTTCAATCTGAGTTTCAAATGTATCTTTCACACTTGTAATTCTAGGGGTTACTGTAACCTTTCTCCTACTTATATAGTCAATTTTGACCAACCTGTATTATTTTGACACACAATTTTCATGCAGTTACCTTAGTCATCATCTCCAGTTACCCTCGTCATCCAATTATTAGAAAACCAGTTACCCTCGTCCTCTTTTAACATGGAATCCAATGGGATGACCTAGATTTCTCATTTTATTTCAGCAAAATGAGACGAGGGTAACTCAGTTACCCTCGTCCAGTTTTGCCACAGTGATTATGAAAAGATTCCCTGGGCTCAATGTGCTATATAAATTGTTATGAACTACTAATTGTCTAGGTGGATGAATTGCTACAGTGCAGTCGGCTATTCTTAGGGTCTTTGACTGAAACATTTCAAACCCAGGCTCCAAATTCTTTTTGTAGATGCACACATTGACAGTTTTGTTCCATGCATCCAGGGACCACGCAAATGATTTGCACGGACCAAGTGTGCAGAGCTCCATATGGTTTGGCAGATATTGCCTTCAGACTTTACCACTCTGCATTTTGCACTATCTTGCTCTAATTTGTACCTTGGTCACGTATCTGTCAAGAAGAAAAGGTTGTTTAACACAAGTATATATTCAGGTCAAAATCCTTTGCCTTTGAGCTGGCTTGATGGATGCTGCCGAGTGGAATAGATGATAGGACAAGAGTGCTGGGAATTCCTCTCCCTGCTTTGAAAGGAGGACAGTCATCTGTCAATTTAATTGGATTCTGATCTTGACTCTGTCTTAACAAGAAAGATTGTAGTAATTTCCAAACATGAAAGTGTGCTCAACACCACACAAATAAAATAATTATAATGATATGCAAAATGTATCATCCATGTCTATTCACTGAAATCTCATATGAAGCACAGTTAATTTAATACCGAAAATCTTTTACAGTAATTTTTTTAACAGAGGCGAGGAAGAGACATCATCATGTCTCGAGCTGCAACAAAATTTAGAATGTAGAAATATCAATTAAAGGCCACTCACATTCTTCAACATTAAATATCTCATAGATATGAGGTATGCGTTTTTGTTTGGTCATTTTAATCTAAAGTAATTTCCTTCTAACATGCATTCCACCATAAAAGTTCAATAAGCATTTACAACGCAGGGACCACTGTATTGGTTTATTAGATATCTGATTGTATATTGGTTCTTTATATTACATTCAGGAATTTTGACCCTCACTGACTGTCCACAAAACATGAGACCACCCAATTGTTAGCCCAGAACCAGAATCTGCAGCACTCAGATTGGTGTCATGAGATATACATGTATTGCCTGCAGACAAACACTTCTTCTGCATTATGTGCTATAATACCATTAATTTGTATCTCAGTCACATACCTATCAGGAAGAGAAGGTTGTTTAACACAAGTATATATTCAGGTCAAGACCCTTTGCCTTTGTGCTGGCTTGATGGATGCTGCCGAGTGGAATAAGATAAGGAAAAGAGTCTTGTGAATTCCTCTGGCATTGTAAGGAGGGCCAGAATTGTTAATATAAGTACACTTAGAATTCTCAGCTGGCTGAAAAGACTAACAAAATTGTTACCATCCAAAGTAATGTCAGTCTCTGAATTTTAACTTGAAACGAAGGTATTCTTAGGAGTTTCTAAAGCAAGGTCCGATGGTGCTCAGAATCATACTATAAATTTATGGACCCCTCAAGCTACTCCTACAAACTACTGAATTTTCGCTTAGGAACACTTGCAAGCAGATTTCCAACACTGCCCTCAGCGTCCTCAGTCGTGTTTGGTGTTTGTAATTACAGTCACAGAAATTGAAGTAATGTTTATTTCTAAATACCTATCTGCACTCCCATATCTGTACAGAAGTTAAAATACAATGTGCAGGGCAAGATGGTATTTGCAAATTAAGTTCCTGTGTAAAGGAGGACAGGAATCACCTGGTAAGTAGTTCATATTTAAAAAAAAGGATATTCTTATAGTTTCTCAAAACTACAAGTATGTGAACAACACAAGGATTTGCTGAGGCCATGAAGAGGCCAAGTGTTGACTTCATGCCACATTTGACATCCTGCCTTATTGTGTTTGACACTTGGTAACCCTGCAAATCAGCAAACTGACAATGTTAATTTTATGAGTAAATATGACTGATGCTCTCAGCAGATACAATCTCATGGTTTGACATCTGGATTGAGCTGCAAAATATGTCAGTCAGCTTTTGTTGAGATTCATCCTTGCAGATAGAGAAGCCAAAGTGAATGTCTGGAAGCTGAAGGAGTTTACACTGAAACTGGAGATCCACACAGTCCAAGGCAGGGGTGGACTCGCCAATGTGGTAAAGTGGAAGCTGCCATGGGCCCATGGTGTGTTCTAGTCAGCAATACAGTTTACTTAGGTTTAATCGTAATATAAAAAAAAATTTCTAGCACCCCATGCACCTTTTTCTATTTCGCATACAAAAAATCATTAGCTCTAGTTTTGGCTTTGTATAAGTAAGCCTGGTTGCAGCTGCACCTAAATGTAAAGAGGAGTTTGCATTTGAAAAGAAAATCCTTTGATTGCATTTTTGTTGCTTGTTCTCTCAAAGAGGTGTTAATTGAGTCATGGAAAAACGGTGTTCCTTGAAAACTTCGTTGTCAGGTTATTAGTGGCAAGCTTGTCTTCCATTCGTTGTGCCGTGTGGCATGCAACACTTGCAGAAGCAGTGTATGAAATAAGAAAATTTTATCACTGCGTGTGTTGTCTTCTGTGAACTTTGGACAGCCAATCAGTGTTCTTAAGTGCTGCCATTAAAAAAGAAAGCAATGAAATTTCCAAAAGATTACTATCATCAGGCAGGCAAAAGGATTAAATTGATTAGAAATTTATGTTTCGGGGATTCTACAGTTTACTGTGATTTAGCAAGAAAGGATGAATTTAATTACTACACAAATTCATATTGATCCCTGCAATTTCACATTTACCATTTCCTTTTTTGGGATCCCCGCGCGCTTATTTTATGCCCAGGAAACAAGGGATTTCTTAAATGCATTTTAATTGCCACACATTTCTAAGGTTCATGTTCTTCTCAAAAGATTTCTTGTACCCTATCTGATTGGTATTAGGTCATTTTCAACAATCTGGTTGATCAGCACAGCCATTTATTGAATCAAGGAATCAATATTCAGGTAAAGTGAACCAACCCAGGCAGCCATCATTTTCAGCAAAGTGAACCAACCCAGGTTTTGTACTTTCTCTGAAGAATACCCTCGCCAGAGTGAGCCTGTAAATTCATTCGCCAACCTGAAGTTTTGATGGTATTGACATATCCTAAACTATGTGAATTTATAAATAACTTTTTTGGCCCTATTGACCAAAAATAATCAAAAGTTTCAAGCAAAATATAGGTTGGTTCACTTTACCTTGTGATGGATGTTTTCAGTCAGGTTGCTATCTTTGTAAAATATGTTACTGAAATAGCTTCAGAACCATGAGCATTACAAATTTGGTCAAAACTGTTTTTACCATTTCCCAAAATTTTGAATTTCAGGGTTGTTTCACTTCCCCTTCGGGATATCCATTGCTACACAACCTTCCATGAATAAGACATGACCTGTAATCTTTGTTCACAATTTGAGAAAGTCAATCATTCAAGGCGTTGTTCAATGGCACAATAGGGACCCGGCGGGGCTATATTTGTCTCTCTTAAGGTTCATCACCATGGCAATACAACCTGAAAGTCAGAGAATATCTTTAGCCATATAAAACAACAACTATGAAAAATTACAATAGCACTCGACAGCTCAATCTCAATAATATACAAGGCCCCCATGGCTTGCCATTAAAAACTGATCGAGCCAACGACAGAAATTTTGCAAGTCGAAATCGGAATAAATCTTTTTAATTCATGATTTTTTCCATCATATCTTCGGTAAAGTATCACTTGATTCTTGTTCCACATTGTGAGACGTATGGTAAGTTGGTAACATTCTTCAAATTGGTGACAAATTGTAATATCTGAACATAACTGTTTAAGTTCACTAAGTAAATATGTTTCATCTCAACCCTTAGTATATCTGTGCACCTCACACTTCAAATACATTTGTGAAAAATATGGTAACATTAATTCCTGTTCAACCAACCCCTCAATAGGAAGGGATGTTTTTACATTGACACATAGACCTATCATCATTAGACTTTCTAATTGACAAGAAATGAGGTCAAGTGTAGCTGATGAGGTTTGATTCTTACCTCATTTGACACCCTGCCCCATTATATTTGATTCCAGGAAACTCTGCAAAACAGGACACAGACAATAGTAATATCACGAGCAAATAAGACTAAAAGCCAACACTTATAGTCTTCCAGAAAATTCGAAATGGTAACAGAATGGATGTGAGGAAAATTTATGGTGTAACCAAAGTATAAAAATTATGTTGCAAAACCAAGAAGTACAAAATAGGCCTAAATAAGGCGTTGATTATTGAGGCATCTATTAAACAGGAATCTTTCTCTTGCAGAAATCTTAGTATATTCTGTCTAAAAATATATATAAGTACTTCAGTCATTCCGTTTCAATGGCAGGAAGCCAATTAGCCAGGCAGCCGAGGTGCCCTTACCCAGATGCCTTCCATTTGAATGGGGTCTCATTTGTGAATGTCAGGGAGAAGCAGGAAATTTTATTTGCAGGAACTCAAGAGCAACACACCCTAAGGAGGAATGACCAAACTTAGATGGATTGCATCTCTTGTGGGAATTGTGTTTGCTTGAGGCTGAGAAGGTTGTATAAAGTGTCTCATGCAGCAACACATTCCACCATCCATCGTTCACACAAACACACAAACTAAGGTAGGAAGACCAATGGGTTCCCTAAGTATAAAAGCCACACAAAAAAAAGATGTTGGTGTAATAATGTTTTTTAAAAGAGGCTCTATAAAAACTTCATTGATATATTTGATCACTACTGGTACACATTATGAAAACAATTTTTCAAGCAGAACACGAGTTCTGATTGATTAGTACATAAATTTTATACAGAGTCTGCACAATATTGTAAATCTGTGCATGCTTGGTGCTCTGAAAGCATGTAAAAAGATAAAAAACATATAGATAAATAAATATTCATAAGTATCAGTCAGCTATTCTTTGAAGTATCTCCTATTTTGTTGAAAACCCCATTCTCCAGTTCTTCTTTCTTTCATTTCTGGAGTTTCATGGGACTCACTGCGGCAATTTGTATTTCAGGCACATGCCTAACAAGAAGAGAAGGTTGTTTAACACAATAATTTATTCAAGTCAAGATCCTTTGCCTTTGTGCTGGTTTAATGGGTGTTGGGTTCTGCACGAGCCAGTTCGGGGATAACTAGAGCTTCCAATGAGAGCGAGAGTTCTCGAGAAGTCTCGAGATCAGCAATGACTCAGCATTTTCTCGTCTCGCCGAGCGAGTCTCGAGAATTGAAATGTTGATCATTGTTTAACATGGTGTTCATGTGTTTAATGTTTATAACAGTTACAAACCATTGGGATGTTGTTTTGTTTTGCTTGATATTATTGTTATTGTGTAATTGCTCCATTGTTCAATTTCAATATCTGTTGATGATAATCCCCATTGTATACCTGATAAATGCTGAAGTTGAACTTGTACAAATGTTTTAAAATTGTATAATATCTGGATGTTTAGCTGTGATTTATAGGAAACAAAACACAGAGATTAACATTAAAACTATAAAGGATATCATAAAAGCCAAAAAATGTGATTCATTGCAAGATTAAATCTCTCTTGTTTTATCATTGTGCCAATGGCAGGACAGTGTCCTAGATTTCTCGAGAAATTCTCGATTCTCGTGCACTAGACCATGTCATTCTCGAAAGGTGTCGATCGAGACTCATTGGAAACACTAGGGATAACCAGTTTAACCAGGCAGATTTAAAAGTTGGTCTTTATTTTCTTTTAGGGAAAAATAATAATCTAAAACATTTGTTGCTAAGGCAGCGTCACTAGACTAATTTTTTTCTATTGAAAAGGTGAAAAATCAGTTGTATAAAAAATGTCAATTAATGCAACACTATATACCAGAAGAACGACTTCTAAAATTTCCAAACTCATCTGTACTCTGTTGGGTCTTGTACAATGTACTGCTTCTTCGTATAAGCAATGAGCACAAAGACAAAATGGTATTTTAGGATAAAGTTACCGTAAAGAGATTTAGATGAATTTTGAAAATTTGTTTACTGTTGTTGATTTTTCAAGCCCATATAAAATTCTATATGTATATAAAATTCTATATATCTATTTTTTTTTTCAAGTTGTTAAACAATTCTGAGGCCACACTGCCACAGCCTCCATTTGAAAGTTAGCCGGTCTTGACATTTTAACACAACCCTTAAATGAATAAAACATGACCTCTGATCTTTGTTCACACCTTTTGAAAAAGCAATTATTCAAAGCTTAGTTCAACGACACAATAGGGACCAAGAGAGGCCATATTCATATCTCCTGAGGCTCGTTAGCTTAACATAACAACAGACTTTGAGAAAAACTTCAAGCCGGTAAAATGTTACTTCAGCTTTGGGAAAATGTTTGGCTTCAAATGTAGCTTTTCTTGAGACTCAACTGTTTTGAATGTATATACTTTTCTGCCAATATTTTTGATAGTTGTATTGTTCCAATAGTTTGCATCAGTCATTATCTAATATAGCGGGCAGATTTGTCATGAATAGGGGAGTAATACATAGAAGCATGAAACTTGGCACATCGTTTAAAAACATCTTAAAGAATAAATTTAGATGGGGAGCCACTTCAGATTTGACCTGGTTGACTCATGGCAGCCATTTTCCAAAATGGCGGCTAATTCTCTCATTTTCCTGTTTTCTGTAAAGTGCCTACAGTTTGACCATGTGAAAACAGTGGTCATTATTTCTTCTAAAGATCTAAAAAACACTATCAATTGATTCCTGGGTTGAACTAAGGAATTTTAGGGTGGTCAGGGTCCATTTTGTTATAATTGTTGAAGAAAAAGCAGCATTTTCGCATAATTTTATGGAATCTCAATTGATATTAAAATAGACCACATAAGAAGAGCTTTCAAATGAATTGTAGCATCACTAGTTTCCGTGAATTCTTTGTCAAAATGAACCTCGGAACCGAAATCTTCAAACAACTTAAAATTTTCATTTTTTCCATTTCCACTCCAAATTTACGAAACCCATTAATGTGGGTACTCATTTGAAAGCTCTTTTTGTTAGGAATTCAAATATGCAACTTATTTTTATATTCATTTAGAATTGGCGAAACCACGCAAAACCGCGAAAATACAGTGTTTGAGTTGATAATTCTATCAAATGGATTCTAGAAAGCCTGAAAATAGTTGAGGCTACTAAAAATGTTGTAGTAATGTTCTGAATACCTAGAGAAGGAATAAAAAACACTATTTGCATGCATTCTATTCATAGGAACTACACAGAAAGCAGCAAAATGGAAGATTTGGCGGCCATTTTGGAAAATGGCTGCCAGTAGCCATCTATGCTAAATCTGAGGTGGCTCCCTATCCAATTATATTTGTAGAGATGTTTTTTAAGTGTGCGCCAAATTTCATGCCTTTATATATAAATGCACTATTTTTTTACATACCTCCCCCGATAATAAGGATCATGTGTTTTTGACTATGGAATCAACATGCAGTACGTGAGTGAAGCTTGTGTTGTTTTTCCAATGGATCGATGCCAAACATCCAAACTGTTTTGGAAACATTTATTCATCCTATGAGTAGAAAACATATAATGTGATGAAGATGAATATGGTTAATGATGCCTGCAATTTTCTTTGGTTTGTTTGTTTGGTATATTCAGAACTATAAGTGGGTGAACATCTTTGACAAGTTAGTGAAACACATGGACCAAGTAATTTCAATAGGATGGAGGTTCACTTACTTATCAAATATTAATGACATAAATGAGACTGAGCAAAGCAAATTGGCTAGCCATTTATGTCCCATTTACCTCAAATATCAACCATTAATAATTATGTAATATGTGTTTATTTATTGGATGAGAATTCTTCCTTCAGCAAGCAGTTTACTTGAGGATGTTTAGCCCTGACAAATGGGAAAAACATTGTTTCACCTACTAGCAAGCAGCGATGAATATGAAACTTTCGAAAACGACTTTGAAATTGTTGGAAGATCAAACAATAAAATGTGAGAAAATTCTATGCTTGTGTCGAGAATGACTTGTAAGAAAAATCCAGTCATTTTGTGGAACACTTGGACATCATACGCAAGAAACACTGCAGCAAGGTTGGTCGTCGGAACTTCTCCCGGCTGGAAATAGTCATTTGATGTTTCTTCCAGTTACGACTAATGAGCCGCAAGAGACTGAGATTATGGGAACGCATGGTCCCACCGGTGTCAGTTTGCAAAACTTAGAATAATTTGGTTCTCCAGAGTGGGAGAAAAGATCAGAAGCCATGGTTTAGTCATGAGCCAAATGCTAGTAAAACTTCGAGATGCACTCTAAAAAATGTCAGGACAAAATTGGTTTTTTAGATTCAAAATGGTTTTTTGAAATACCAAATTTCAATGCAAAACCAACATGGATTTTTTAAAAAATCCATGTTGGTTTTTTGCATTGAAATTTGGTTTTTCAAAAAACCATTTTGAATCTAAAAAACCAATTTTGTCTGAAATTTTTTAGAGTGTTGGCTTAACTTGAGTGATAAAGCATCCTCGCTTCAAGTTTGTTCAGGACACAGATGAACTCAAGTTCATGTTTTAAATATAACATTGACAGGATGAGCCTATCGAAAATTTAATAAGCATATGAAATCAATACCATGAGAGGACTGGTAAAGATCATTCTGACCAGTGTGATATCTGAGTTTTGACAGTTGATAAACTGCTCTTAAAATAAATCATTCCGATCATATCATAAACTGAGAATTCCCATCCGTTCATCTTACTCAACCCTTTTACCATCACTACATGATAAGTCATTCCATGAGAAGAGCAATGATGTGTGTATCAGTAGTAAATTCAAAATAAAAGTTCTGGTAAAATAATTAGGCCTGGCACGTCGTCTGTTTTCTACTGTGTCCTTATTGCAGAACTTGCATTCAAAATGAGAAAGTAACAACTTATAGGGCTACGAAATGTCCTTGCAGACATCAAAAGTTATTGTATAGGCAACCCTTCCATTTTGTGCGGCCTGTTCCTCTACAACAATTGAGTATTGACCTCTCCTGTACTTCGGCATACACAGTGCATTTTCCCGGAGGAAACACGACCCAAGAGCAAACACACATCCAGCACTTTCATTGTGTTGGTCAGGCAACATTGGGCGCTGTGCAGCCAAAACGTGAGCCAAACAAAACACAGCTAAGATCCATTTACACACTTCCTTCCTGTAAAATCCACAAGCATCAATCGCTGCATTTGCACCAGTAACACTTATAAACCGTACTCAGGTCCCTGAAGAGCAAGTGAAATTTGAAAAAGCACCATATCATATTCAACAGTCAAGAGTCACAACAGAGTGACATGATCAGGAATTTCTGGCAGAAAAATATTAGATTATATTCTGCCTAATTGAACAAAATAAATGTGAGGTTTGTGGCAGAAAATCCTAATCCTAATATATGTAAAGAAATGATAATAACAATTACCATTATAGGGAAATTAGACAGACAGACAGACAATATTCGTTTATTCAGACCATAATAGAAAAACAATTCAAAATACAACCAATTAATTATTAACGGTCTTTGGAGACCTGCATTAAGCAGGAGCCGCTATCATGCAGGCCACCAAGGAGCAAAAAATTAGCTTTACGTCTCCGTGAAATCTCAGCACCACATACTTATGGACATTATTACAGATCTCTTATTAGTGAGCCATGTTCTTTTCAACTGCCACAGTGCTCTTGTGATGTCAGTATCAGCATAATGATTTCACAGTTGGTATATTTGCAGTTTCAGCTGTGTCACTTGGAACCCATACTGATCACATGTGCACCATTACAAATCCACAATAAGCTGTTAGATTGTTGCTCAACATTGATTATTCCAAAAGTTACAATAACAAGCTATACATAATGCAAGAAATCAGAATTATTACCAATTACCACTGGCGTACCGCAAGGGTCTATCTTAGGCCCCCTTTTATTTATTATATATGTGAATGACATGGCCAATGCTTCTGATATTCTGTATCCTATAACTTATGCAGATGATTCTACACTTATGACAACAATGAAATTGATTAAACTTAGTAATCCAAATGAAAATCCAAATAAGGTCATTAGTGATGAATTGAAAAAGATAAGTAAATGGTTAGAGATTAACAAATTATCATTAAATTGTAAGAAGACTAAAGCAATGTTATTCCGCACTCATCAAAGAAAAATTGATATTCCGAAGATATATATTAATGAACAAGAATTCGAATTTGTAAAGACTTTTAACTATTTAGGAATTATATTAGATGAGAACTTGAGCTGGAAAGCTCATTCCGACTATGTGTCCAAAAAGATATCACGAACAATTGGTATCTTAAATAAATTAAAAAACATTTTACCCATTGAAGCTCTGCTAAATATTTATTACTCTTTGATTGTTCCTCATCTTAACTATGGTGTTTTTCTTTGGGGCATGAGACATCGACAGATAGAAATTTTACAGAAAAAGGCAATGCGAATACTAAGCAGAAGTCGATATAATGCGCATACCAGTGCCATTTTTAAAAATTTAAAAATACTGAAGTTCAAAGATGTATGCACTCTACATGACTATAAGCTATGCTATAAGTTTTTCAATTCTCTACTTCCTGAACCATTGCTGGGCTCTGTTGTCTTGGATGAGCAGTTACACCGCAGGTATGTGACCAGGTTTAACGAAAGTCAATTTCTGCATGTACCCCGTGTAAGGCATGAATTTGCAAAGCAAAGTTTAAAATACAGAATCCCATTAAGATACAATGAAATGACTGAACAAATAAGACAAAAAATATTTAGCCACAGTTTTATTGGTTTTAAATTGTATGTCAAAAATTGTCTAATCAACGACTATGAAACTGATTGTAATATCATTGACTGTTATATTTGTTCTCAAAATTAGAATCTATTTTTTTAATTTTTTTTTATTAATTTTATTTACTATAAAATTTTATAGACTTTTTGCTATGCTTGCATCACCCTCCAGTCGCACTGTGAAGTCACCAGTCAGCCTTGGTAAAAATTTTTGATATATATATATTTTTTTCTAATCTTATTTTCACAATTCAACTTGCATTACGAAATTTGTCTATGTAAAATTTTTGACTGGTGGCACCTCGGCAGCGGCAATTGATAGCCTTAGAGGGGTCTCCAATGATCTTGTAACTTTTTGAAACAAGGCAAATAGAGAGAGAGAGAGAGAGAGAGAAATTCTTTATTTACGTGAAATGGGCTCACATTCTAGCCCCCAGCCCTCTTGGGCTTAGAATTCACTTCAAAAACAAATATATCTGAATCTGAATCTGGATTTTGTGTATAACTGCTATCAGTTTAAGCACTTTTACAACAAAACAAATTCATTCACTCTCACATCCATTGTTGGTCTGAGAGGTTATCATGTGCTGCTCTGTCTTGGCAAAAATAATATACTCAGAAAGCATTGAGAATTTAAGACCTAAGGGGGGGGGGAGTTTTGCTTGGGGGCCTCCTTATCACTGATTTCCAATAACGTTTATTTGATGATCGAATTCTTAGCCTCCTTGTCTGGCCTTTTCCCGAATTTTTGGGGAGCAACTACCCCCGCCCCCCATTTCTCGTCCTCTGGTATGCCCATGCAACACCGCCATGTTCACTTCTAAACAGTTTCTTTGGCAAAGATCTCACCTAAAAGGCTGAAAAGCCACAAGGTGCTGCCTTCAAGGAGAAATTTCACAACAGTACACCATGAATGTCCATGATGGATCAAGCAAGTGGCTCAAACATATCAGTTTCACCTGCTCCAACTGAATCAAACAACCATACCAATGAATGCAGATTAATCAATTGTTATTCACACTTAGACAGCCCATAAGCTTGACTTGTTGGTAGCAGTTGGAATCAACACTCAAGCTTGGAGTGCCAATAGTGATGTCAGTATTGCAATACTGACATCATCTGTGCATATGTTCACATGGAACATGGCACACTTATACGAAATCTGTAATAACATTTTTAGATTGTCAAATCAGGGCTGTGTCTTCAACAGTTATTTTATATACATGATTGTTTCGAAATAGAAGTAAAATCATGACAATTCTTTTTCTTTTTCATTTAGGTGGCTAGACATTTGTTAAACATGAAAACAGGTCTTTCAATGATTGTCTTTGTAAAGGATCGTCAGGAGGCAGAGTGAACTATCCCTGAATTTTGGCATTTCCCGGTTTCCATGGTTTTGGGCATAAATTCCTCTATCTTATGGAAATAAAAATAGTAATGTATTTTCTGATTGGAATGATTTTCATATATATATATATATATATCTTTATTCATAGAAGAAATCTGTACAGGTAATAACAAAAATATAAAAGCTAATAATAAAAACAATACTAAAAAAACATTTAATCAAAATGAAATAGAATAAAATAACTAAATAAAATTTAAGAAGTACAAGATAATTCTAGTAAAAATTAGATATATTTCCAAAAATTCCATGAAACAATCAGTACAATAAAAACAAAATGTGTTAGGTTTGACTCAAATTTGCAGGCTTTAAGCCTTTAAGTTCCACATGTATGACAAACAAATATATCTTTGATATTTTGAAAGGATCACAATCAGAATTCAATGACAGGGCCTGCTGATGCGTGATCACATGTCTTGATTGCATTGTTCCACTCTGTCCCAGGACGGCAGTTCATCTCATAGCAGTTGCCATGTGCGTCGCACTGGATGAATTTTGTGGCATCGACATGGGGGAAGTAGTAACCATTGGCAGCTGTGTTCTCCATGCTGCATGGGTTTGGAGAGGGACAGGTGGATCCCACTTGAAAAAAGACAAAGTATACGTAATTTTTTCAATTTTTTTTGTAAATTCGTTTTCAAGATATTATGTTTGGCAAGTCACCTTTTCTACTTGCCTCATGAATGGTAATGGGTAGACTCACTTAAAGTTCCACACTTTCTTACAGTTTTTCTCTTTATTCTGAAGCCTTTATCCTGAGAGGAGTGCCTTCATATAATAATATTTTGAGGCGCCATTCAGTAATCTTTTCTTTAAAAAATAATTAGCAGTTGCAACTGAAATTTTCAGCCAGTTAGAGGTAGAACACGTTCTTCATATCTACATGTAGCTACTAAAGAAGGGCTGGGCAAGAAGCCCGGGTTAGGTGAGAGCCCCCCCCCCCCCCGGGTTTCTATATAAACCTACATTTTTGGTGTGTTGTCTTATAGTACATTTTTGGAGGAAAGCGTGAAGCTTAGCACACTTTTAGAGCATAAAGAAAGGAACATTTTGAGATATTGGACCACTTTGTATTTTTTTTACCTGGGGCCATTGGACAGCCTTCAAATTTTTGCCTCAAAAACACTTGATTAATGTTAGTTTTTTACCCATAATTATGACCCACCCGACCCAGTCAACATTTGAGTCTGCACAGCACTCACTGTTAGATGATTAGATCACAGAAAACTCACATAGTGAGGTCATCCTTGAGGGCGTTATCAAGATACCACAGTGACCTCATACCTTGTGACCCCGTGCATTGCTACCTCATGCAGAGCTCTCAGAAATCTCACATAACGAGGTCATAATATGAGCTCACTATGAGCTCATAGTGAGCTCTCAAATGATGGTGTCACTATGAGATATATATATCTTTGAGGAGCTCACAGAGATATCACAGTGCGGTCAAATTGTTGACTGGGACACATCTTTGTGATTTATTGCAATGTTGGGACAGAAATAGGCACAGTAGCTGCCCTTTTACAAGGGGACCATTTTGGCATGCCACAGTTGTTTGTATCTGATCGGGTATATATGCCCATTCCCAATTAAAACCATTTCAAATAATGCGAATGCATCAGAAAGATTTTATGCCAATATTTCATGAAAGTTATTGGGTCATATGGGTAAAAAATTGATATAAACTAAGCATTTTTGAAGCAAAAAATTTAAAAGGCTGTCAAATTGCCCAAGGTAAAGATAAAAAGTGGCCCAATATATCAAAATGTTCCTTTCTTTAAGCTCTAAATTTGCCACCTTTCATGCTTTCCCAAAAAAATTCACAATTGTTATGATAATTGTAGCAATGCCGCTGCACTATATATTTTGATATGATTGAGCCTACAGGCTCTTCGGGTGATGTCACATTAAAGACACACAAAATTTTTATGGTTTTTGTTACTTTGATTAATTCATGGAAAGGGGTTGTCAGAAATTTTAAAAAGTATGATGGATATCTGTATTGATCACTTTATGACCATCACATAAATATGATTTGTATCATGTTTTTTGCATTTTAGTTCAAAATATTGAGGTCAAATTAAAATAAGTGTGTGGACCGAGAGGCCCCTGCATGGGGCCTTGGAGCTGCTTCAGGCACCATTTAATGAAAGTTGCATCTCCGTAAGTATTGATAGAATAGCTAATTGAAATAGAAAATATTTACGACAGAATTGAAATAGGGAGAACAAATAGCAAAAAATAATGGTCAGAACAGAAAAATTCTGAAATTTAGAAAAAGTAAATAGAATGGCAAAATGGATAGAAGAACCCCAAAAAAATAACTTTCAAGCTGAATGTGCAAAAAAAAAAAAATTACCATTGGATTAAAAAAGGGGGGCCTCCTACACGATGGGTTGGTAAGAAAGCCAACTGCAATTTTCTACAAAAATTACCATAACTCCCATATTCAACATTTATTCACTAGTCATAAGTAGGGTCAATTGATCCCTTCCTGACTGCATAAGCATTCAAATAATCGACCATAAAAAGATCGGTAAAATAGCACCTCGAAGTTAAGGGGGACTGCCTGCCCCGCCCTACTCTGGATAGGCAGGCACGTGTCCAAACAATCAGTTATGTCCATTATATTTGATGATTATAAGTGAACTATCATTCTTGGTACTTACATGGTGGAGAGGTGGGACTGGGCGCAGGGGTACTAGGCCAATTGCAAACCGAGTTCTTCATGTCAAACACAAGACCAGCAGGACAGCTCCTGTCAGTACACTGGGCGACCCCTACACAGTAGACGAATTGTGAAGGAGTGGTACCAGGGAAATAAATGTTGCCTTGATTTACATTTTCAGCAGTGCATGGGTCAGGACCGTTGGCACAACTATACCCTTGAGCTGAAAAGGTGAACAGGATTCTTCTTTATAAATTAAGAGTTTTAATTTTAAGATTACGCTTCAACATTCTACATCTTTTGAGGCAGAATATGTACACTGGTATTTTTTTTAAAAATGTTACATCTATGCTTTTAGATGATCATCATTATTCTGATATAACTATTACTTATTTGAATGTATGCAGCCTTTTACCTAAAATTGAACAGATAAGATATATTGTTGAAACTGCTAACTTTGATGTAATATGTTTAAATGAAACTTGGCTAGATGAGTGTATATACGATATTGAATAATGGTTCATGGCTACTGAGTTGTCAACAGACCTAGGAACATACAGTACATCAAAATTAAAGTAAGAAAATTTTCTGTCAGAGTCCTCTGTCTACCTATTTTCTCCTCTCCACCCCAAACCTCCTTACAACTCGCTTTGACTCCTTACAACAACCTTAGCCACACTAAGAACTCTATTTAGAGAGCTACCAATGTAACCAGTGGTCGAAATCAGGGGGGTCAAGGGGTTTAGACCCCCCCCCCCCAAATGCTCATGTGACCCCCTCAAATGTATTTTTTAGAAGGACCCAGAGGGGTCCTGAAACCCCCCCCCCCAATAGTGAATAGGTTAGGAGGAATAAGCGTGAACCATTCAAGTAAAGATTAATCAGCATACTAAAACCGCTTGTGAATTATATACATCACCAATAGGGTTTTCAAAACTAATTTTTCTGAGATAAAACATGCCTATAAAGTACTTGGAATTCATTTTTGGAACATCTGAAACACTCCAGCTTTAAAGCGCTTCTCATGTCCCGTAGAATTCCGACTACAAGAACTTCAACTCTTCAGGCCTTTGAACTTGAGAGACCCCCCAAATAACATGGGCTATTTCGACCACTGAATGTAACTGCAATTAGCAGAATAGGAAAGTGGGTATTCCGAATATTTTTTGTCATTTTCATGTCTCTAGGTCAAAAGGTTCTCAAAATATGGCACTTTTGAAGGCTATTCCAAGGAAAGTTTCATAAAAATTAAGAAAACTGCCAATTGATGGAGGCTGTTGATGCAAATATTTTGCTTGGGTTTATCAGATACTTGTTTGAGCTTGAGAAGTTTACTGGTATGGCCACAACAGTGACTGAACAGTCTGTTATGAGCTTGCCCCAACTTGTTTTGATTGCATAGAGGTCACAAGAAAGGTGCTTGTGTATATGACTGGTTTGCTAACTTTTTTCAATGATTCTACATTTTCTTTAACTTCTATTGGATGAACTTTACTATGTAGCAAGTTTCAAATTTGTCTTGTTCCTGCAGATGAGCCGAGGATGACATTACCAGTTGCTCATGTCAAAACTAACAAAGCAACACCAGAATTTCCAACTTCACTTAAATTTTGTGATTCTGGTGATGCATTCTCATAATGTAGCCATTTTGCAAGCTTTCAATGTGACTGGAGCTGAATTACTCCCAATCAAGGATTCTGATTAGCTCCTTATACACAGGGCTTTTCTCAAGTACAACTTCAAGCTGCTTCATTTCAGTGGAAGAGATGGCAATAAGAGGCTGTCCATTCTGCAGTTGGAATCTGTTAAAATGTGTGGCCAGTTTATTAAGACTAGAGAGAAGAAAAATATGCAAGGGATGCGTGCCGCATGACCTGTTGTTGCATGGTTGTTGGGGACCAAGTTATACAGTGTGCACCTTAATTGCATGTGAGCGCTGCAAGAAGACTCTAGAATGTGAATTTAACATTATTTTCTTTCTCAAGTGAGGGATTTGTTCAAGGTTAGACTTCAGCTGACTGGAGCTCAGGGCCATACAAATTCAAGGGGGCCTCTGTCCCATGGAGACTTTGCTTGTGGAATACAAGATCTCATGCGGGACATGTAGGCTCTATCTCTGAATTTAGACCCAGTGACACCAGCAGGGAGGGTCCACAAATCTAGACTTGGGTCCTGCATTGGCACCTTCTTACCTGAATGGGCCCTGGGGCGATGGTCTCAATGGTCTATACATAAATTCAGCCCTGGGATTTTTTATCTAGCAAGTTTAAATTTGATTAATTACATTTCATGTTTCCTCACCAAAGATGCAAGGTACAGAATATGTTGTACTTATTGTTATCTTATCTTGGCCACACAAAAAACTTATTATGGATGTGTCACCCAGTGAGTTAAATATATTTCTAAAATGAAAAACAAAAAAATTATTATGATTCTTGGTACTTACATGGAGAAGGGGTAGTAGTAGGCTCAGGGGCACTGGGCCAATCGCAAGCTAAAGCCGCAGTGTCCCACACAAGCCCAGCAGGACAACTCATGTCATGACACTGGCCGACTCCTCCACATTGGACATATTGTGAAGGAGTGGCACCAGGAAAATAAAAGTTGCCCTGATTTAGATTTTCAGCAGTGCAAGGGTCAGGACCGTTGGCACAACTGTATTCTTGAGCTGAAAATATTACACAAAATAATTGATACACTGGATTGGTATCATCATACCATTTAGAGCTCTTGGCAGATTGGTGGTCCACTTGAAAAATTAATTTTCTTGTTTTCAATTTGTAACCTGACTTTGCCGTATCATTGACAGTTTCCCGTTGGTTCCCTAATCTTCTTATTTGACGAAGTGCCTTAAATTATTTAATCAGTTTGTTTATCGCCGCCTATGCTGCTAGATGTGATATGCATGCACTGAATCAATTGATTAACCATTACTGACACAAACAACATGTTTAATTTTGAAACTGTTTGGACTGCTAATCCGCTAACAGATCTAATAATAAGATTTCATATAATTCATTTTAACTGGAACATGTTCCTCTTTGCTTCCTGTGCATACGGTATGCAGAACTGTAGATGATTGGTGTAAACAACAACATGTATTTTTAATTATAGATATAAAAATGATCATTACCAGGATTGGAAGGGTCTGGATTGGAAGGGTCTGGATTGGATGGGTCTGGATTGGTCGGTTCAGAAGAGTAGTTGCAAAGTAGGTTCTCTTTATCCCACACAAGTCCAGCAGGACAATCTCTGTCAAAGCACCAGCCGATTCCAGCGCACTGGACGTATTTGTTAGGAGAGTCATGAGGAAAATACGTTTTGCCGTCATTAATGTTTTCTTCCGTGCAAGGATTCCTGTTTGCCGAACAGTTGAATGTAATTCCTGCAATCAACATGAAGGAAAATAATGTCATATAAGGCCATTGCTCTTTGAGCCTGATATTTTCTTGTGGCTTCACAAAATTTGCACTTGAGTTTGTTCGAATGCAGAAAAAAATCACAAACAAAAGATTGTGAGGAGTGCTTACAGTAACGAAATATTCTGAAAATATATTGGTCATGTCAGCAATTAAGTCCATTCACATATCCAGCAGAAACCAACCAGGAATATAGCTATTAGATTTAGACACAAAGAAAAAGATACATACTTCCAGGTTTAGTGACGACTGTAACATTGCTCTTCACTTCACTGAGAATAGAGCAATAGACGGTGGCATCAGAAGAGTTGCTGGCACCGGGTGGAATGTAGACAGAAGCAGTGCTTCCCAACTTCACACTGATCTTGGCATCATAAAAGGCGAGGCTGGGGTATGTGGTGTTGGACAAGAAGAGGGTCACATTTCCTTGAGTGGTGCTCAGCTGAAATCGTACATGTAAACCTAGGTTTATCAGGTAGTTAGGCAGGACTCATGGGCGTGGATCCTGGGGGGGACGGGGGGGTTGCATCCCCCCTAGGATGAACCTGCAGAGGATGATCATAATGATTATTCCCCCCTAGAATTTCATCTTATTATTGCTTGGTGTTGACAATTATCTGTTATATTTAGCAATTTCTTCAATGATACCAGTTGCATGACATTGTTATGTGGAAAAGACGAGTCTCAGAACTAACCTTTGATAATCTAAAATATATTGGTTTTTGGCCATAGAGTGGCCCACGACACCTACTACCACGCGACTTTTGGCCCGTTGGACCTCACGCAAAGTTTGCGTTTGCCGAAATCATCCCCCCCCCCTACAAAAATTGAAAATCTATGCCAGGTCTATCACTTTGCTATAGAAAAAGAGTGGACTGTTGTACTGTCAAAATGGCAGTTCATGTGTCATCATGCTAATGATTTGTCATGATCTTTCCCAATACTTTCAATGTTAATTTGATTTAAGGACACTTATCCTGATTGTTTGTGACATCCATACGAAAGGATTATGCGACTATTTTTCTCTCTAAAATCATTTATGACAAGTCAAATGGCCTTCTCTTGATCATGACTAAACAAACGGCCTCTATGTTTCCCATGTTGAAAGTAGAGAAGATGATACTTCATCGGCTATCATGGGTATCAAAGCGCATTTCTCACAGTGAACTGGTCCTCATTTTTTTATATATCAAATTGAAAGACTGTAATAAATATACTGCTATACTATTAGTAGACTGATTAGGTCAAGAGAATGACAGTGGAAAAAAGATGCGGGAGGATTGGAAATTCTGCGCACCCTAATCCCAGATGACCCGGCCATGAGAATCGACCCTGGGACCCAGGGATTGGTCGATTACTTGAACCAAATGCACTACGAGCTTAGCTGACCCTCCTCTCTGAATCAGTCCTTGATATTAGCTTGCATGAATGCTTTAATTTACTTACCACCACGGATGTTCCTTTTGGTGGTACGGTGATTTCACAGTTGTATGGAACACCGCCTTCAACGGGTTTCACCAAAGTGCCATTTGACTCGACAGGTACAGGAACTAGAATGATAAAAAAAGAAAGTTTTTACTTGGATTCATCACGGAACACACAACTATTTAAGATGATAGGATGTAATTGATGTAAGAGAAATTTGCGAATTAACAATAGTGCTGAACATTTGCTTACCACTGCACGTTGTTGCTGATATGGAAGACACCAGGTCCAAGATTTCAGCAAAGCCAGCATTAAGTTGCGAGTAGTACAGGCAAGTTGGTTCACTGGCAATTCCTTCCAGCTCAGGCATGTGCACATATAGACCAACACCTGTTTAGTAAGGCAATAGATATGAATTTCAAGTAAACCGATATTGATATGAGAACAAGATCACGCTGCAGATATATATCTACATGTTCTCGGTACATTGCATTATTACTTGATTGCGTTCCTTCCTCAGCAGCAGTATTAATTTAGCTAAATCACGTTTCCCAGCAAAGTAGTATGCTGTACATTTATGAGAACATTCCGTATACATCCAAACCTCTCTGCCAATTTTTTTTTTTTTTTTGGGGGGGGGGCAACATATATAGCATCCCCTGTCGGTATCGATATGAAAATATAATAAGCAGGCATAATGTTGTCACTGGCCAAGGAAATAGTAATGCTGATGTCAGTTTTTTTTTTCATCTGTGTTATGATGATTAAATATTAAAAAAAAAAAAAACTTTTTGAGATTGTGTAATGACATCACCATTTCATTGTAAACTGTACCATAACAACCATAGGCAATCGCAAACATGTTGAAAGTCTTCTCAGTTTTTGTCTCTTTATCTGCGCATACATCAGCATGCTAAGTCACTATTCCCATAACTCACCAACAGAAAACAGGTTAATTCCTGCATCTTTGGCTCTTGCAGCCTCAATCTGAGTGTTGGTCTTACTGTTGCTACCTCCGTCAGTCAGCACAATGGCGACCCTTGGGTGGCCTTGGTCTTTGGGACGAGCTCCATTTCCAGGTGCAAATGCGACGTCCGTCAGTTGCGCAAGAGCGCTATCAGTGGCGGTCCCACCACCACGATATCTGGAAAGTTGGATGGCAGTCTTTCACAATTTGAAACTTCTATCAACCAATCACAAGTCAATAATTTTTACTAAAACCAAATTAAGATTTTTTTTTTCTCAAGTTAATTATCCAACTATTAGTGACTTCCCTGGACTGAATGAGCCAGAGGATTGGCTTATTCACAGTCGTTCACACCTTTTCAACCAATCCTGCCACTGATTCTGTTGGGGGAGGTCACTTCCTGTTGGATTCTTTTAAACTTGAGTTAAATGAAATTCTGCCCTTAGGTCAAAACTAGACATCCTCAACCAAACTGCTTGTGGAAGTAGTGATACACATTTGATAATATGTCATGCAACAAACAATATACATTAGGGTGGTCCAAAAAACTTTTTTTGTCAATATCAATTCGCACACCCTCCTATTTTGTGAAAAATGGTGCAAAAACAATGCAGCTTAAATTTTATGAAAATCCAACAAGCGGAAGGGGTCCCCCAAAGGCCTTAAAGTTTCAATGTTTTTTAAATTTTCGACCATTTTCGCCAATCCGCGGTTCTCTATAACTTCGTCAGTATTAGTCATATAACATTCTAATTGCCATGGTTGGAAAGCTCTCAAAAAGACCTTCAATTTGCATACCAACATCAATGGTCTAAGACGATATCTTGATTCCCATTAGCCCTTCAGCCTGCACTCTTTAGAATGAAAATGACGCAGATTGTCTAACCTTGTTAAAAAATGACTTTGGAATTTTTTTTCAATGATAATTACAGTGATTTGCATGCTCATAGTTCCAGAATGACCAAATACAAAAAACATTTTGATTTTAATGTTAACGTTAGTTGAAAACTCGTAAAATGTGAGATGGGGTCTCTTGCATTTCATATAATATCTTCGTCAGAATTTATTGCAGGGCAACATGGGTGGTACCAAATGAAAGAAAATACTCCTAGCATTCTCATGGTGCCAATGATGTTGTCCTATATTTAATTCTTGTGAAGTTAAAATATGAAATATAACAGCCCCTCCATGAATTGTTTCAATAATTCCGACAAAATTTTGAATTAAAACTTCCAAGCTTATAAAGCGTGATTTTCCATGACCAAAAATTAAAAAAATATTTTATTTGCTTGTCCTGGAACTTGAAGAATGTGAATCACAGTGATTATTAGTGAAAAAAAAATCAAAAGCCTTTTTTTAAGAGGATTAGACAGTCAGGAAAATTTTCATTCAGAAAAGTGCAGGCTGAAGAGTCAATGGGAGTCAAGATATCGTCCTAGACCATTGATGTTGGTATTCAAAATGTAGATCTTTTTGAGAGCTTTCCAACCATAGCAATAAAAATGTTGTATGCCTAATACTGACGAAGTTATAGAGAACCGCGGATTGGCGAAAATGGTCAAAAATTAAAAAAATATTGAAACTTTAAGGCATTTGGGGGACCGCTTCCGCTTGTTGGATTTCCTTAAAATTTCACCTGGATCTGTTTTATACCTAACCTCATCAAATAAGAGGGTATGCGATGTGAAATTCCCAAAATAATTTTTTCCCATCTAAAAATTAACCACCCTAATATACATGATATTAACTTCTTTTTTTTTTCAATGTAAATTTTCTAAAATTTTAGACATCATAACACACAGGAGACACTACCTTCTATTATTAAAAGTACAGCTAACTTCCCTTGTCTAAAATATTAAGCAACGCTTGGCTCACCGTACTTTCATTGAATTTTGTTCACTGGATACTTTGAAATACCCCAACTTTGGAATACTAGATGACTTTTGAAAATCTCCAGAGTACCAATCATGCAGGAATGGGATGCCTGATTTGTGTTAGAATACCTTACAGAAATTTCTATAACCATTATGCCATTTTTCTGAATAGCAGGAAAAATTACTAAAATGGGAATTGCATACTTACGCCAGCAGTTTGACAGCATCGACCAATGCAGCTCTGTCGGTGTATTGATCTAACTTGATGTCAAGATCTGACAATGAGCTAAAAAAGTAAAAAAAAAGAAAAAGAAAAAAAAAGGTGTGAACGTTTATTTCCAGCAGTTTATCTGGTGTGATTCCAGAGGTCTATGTAAAAAAATAATTTTGTTGGAAATGTTCACAGAAACCTGACTTTGTTCTTCGGAAATGCTGGGGGGGCAAAGTCCGCGAAAAGTGCTGATTTGTCGGTCAAAACCGGCAAAAAATAGCGTCTGGCCGGTAAAAATAAATTAGTATGTATCTATTCATACTTTGAGGCCCTGCAAGTAAGACAACATTATAGCAGGGGTGCTGAGAGGTTTTCTGTAAAATGCAAAATGTGATAGCAATACAATTACACATGTAAGTTAAATATACAATTTTTGAAACTTTGCCGGCCAATAAATGCAGTTTTAAGGCTCCTAAACAAACAGTACGTCGGGTCCATTAATACCTACTGGGAGAAGTTGGAGTACCATTACATTTTGGAAGATAACTAACTCCGGAAAAACTGTTGAAATTAATGAATGCAGAATTTCGGGCAGATAGAATTTTATTCGGGTAGGTGAAATTAAGGATCTACCTCCCCGAATGTCCTGTATGACAAAAGCACTTTTCGCGGACTCTGCTGGGGGGGTTGGAAATTCTCCAAAAAACGGACACAAGCTGTGACTTGGGAGAACTGGTTAATGCAAAAGTACAATCCCTTATATTCAGAAAATTGGCCATCGACAGTGAGGTGAAACTATATAATTAGTGTTTCTATTACATATAGTAGATACTGTTAATGTCCACAGAGATGAATATTTCCCAAAATTCTTTTCTTTGGATTGATTGTTTGGAAAGTAAAAGTATGTAACATATCTTGCAATAAAGCATCAACTCGTAGCTATTGTGATGAACAGTAGAAGAGATATAATAATGCTATGCCAAGACAAGACTTTATTAATTATATCGCTTAAGACTATGTTAGAAGTGAACTGAGCTGAATTAAAAAGGCAAAACTATTTTCAGTGCAGTATTTTTCTTCATATGCTTTACTTGGGCATCTGTGTATATGCAAATGTGTAATAAGGCGTCAACAGATTCAGATGCATAAAATTATTGAAGTGTGACCATTATTTGCATATTTGTTACCAAGTTTATCACATTTGCTTGTGGCCAGGGGGCAATACTAGGTACCCAATAATTAACTATCAGGTGATGTCATGGTTAAGCTCAAAGAAAATGATCCAAAACATCACAAAATTTACTGCAGTGGGGGCCGACTAGCTCGTTTTAATATTTAGGATTCTGGGGAAATCAGGTCAGTGTTAGTCACACACAACAATAGTAGCTGCATAGGTAAACATTGATACATGTATTGCGTACATTCTTCTTGTGCTTTTCTCACACAACCACGCATCCACAACCATATTACTACCATATTACTATTTATGTTTTAAGTCATCCAATTGTACCAGTTTTATTCGCCTATATATTGATCATTCATATTATATTTTTTAATAGTATGCATATATATATATATATTTTTTTTTTATGCTGCATGTACCCCTGGTGGGACTCAATAAAGTTATATCCTATCCTATCCTAGACTATTTTCACCCTCAGGCTATTAAAATAGTAATCTACGAAATCAAGTACGAGAGAAAAAATAATTGAATAGATTTTCTTGAAGCAGAGATTAAGATTAAGATTTTAAAGTCAGAAGATTTCATAAAAGTTATCTCAAAGTTTAGGAATGTTTCATTTAATATTCGAAAATGTTCCTTTTATTTCTTCATGAATTCCATGTTACGGAATCATGGAAGTCACACGGTTTTGGTATTTATTTCCACTGTCAAAGTCACATTTACCATATGTCATTGAATCACAATGTTTCGATGTGGAGAGAGAATGTTTGGCCAGGGTCGAGGATATTATACACAATTGAAATACCTTTCTGCTGGTTACCATTGCCTTGCAATTCAGTGTTACGGAATCACATTGAAATGAAAGTGATTTTTTGCACTAAATTTGTCATGCTTATTCCGAGCAAATTCTTCAAGAAAGATACTTGTAACTTTTTTTTAAAGCATATACTTCCAGACTAACAAAATTCATAGAAATATTGGTTATCAAAGCAAGGATATATCCTAGGTGGCAGCATAAGTAAGTCAATGTACTGTTACAGAATCACGTTACGGAATCACTTGGCTTCCCTTATGCCTAGTTCACACGGAGACGTAACAGAGGGTTCTTGTCGAGGCGCTTCTTTCTTTTCCAGGAAAGTGGGAGGTTCTTAAGCTACATTCAACAATTCGGCGACGATATTTTCGTCTACGGCGCATCTTAAACTTCCTCGCCAAAAGTTCCTAGAAGTCACGTGACAGGTTAGTGAAGCAAGAAGTTGCTTCACGAAAGATTCAACCTGTTGAATCTTTACGAAGCAAGAAGCCACGATGCAAAAGACCTGAAAGACCCCCAAAATGATTGGGCAAAGGTAGAGACAGCTTGGGCGAAGTTAGAGGCAGATTGGGCGAAGCTAGAGAGTGCTTGGGCGAGGCTACTTATCATTGAGTCAATGGAACTTCGGCGAAAAAAGAGAACAACTCACCATCGCAAACAGGCTGTTGAAACGCCGAAACAGCTACTTGCTTCACCGTAACAGGTATTTGCTTGGGCGTAATTGAAGATTAGGACGAAGTAAGAGGATGCTAGGGTGAAGCAAGAGGATGCTAGGGCGAACCAAGAGACTCCTTGGGCGAATCTAGTATAACATTGAAGCAATGGAACTGCACTGAGGCTCCTCACAACTCGCCGACACAAGTCTCTTCTTGCCTCGTCAGAAATTACGAGCCATTCGGTGTAGAAAACAAGAGCCTTGTCGTAATAGGAACCATCAACGACGATTTATAACCTCTAATTGATTATATAATTGTCCAAAAATGGCTTGAAACGCCGAAAGTTGGCGAAACTTCAGTTCCTGGCACCTCTACAACTTCCCCGTCACTTAACCACTCTCGTGAGAACTAAGCATTAGGCATTGCATTTAATTACATGGGCCGTATGGCATGGAAATCTTAGGAATTTGCAAAAATTCTTTAAAAATTGTAAATTTGAAAAGTGATAACATCTGATGGATTCAATATCCATAATACAGATGCAGTTTTTCATTTATTAAGTAGCCCTCCAAAAAATACCATTTTTCTCAATTTTTAGCATTTTTCAAGCAATCATAATCAGAAACATCACAATTTTCATTAATATCTCAAAGATAACAATCTAACCGGCATTAAGCTCTAAAAATGAATAAAAGTGACAAATGGCCAAACTTATAGAGATTTTAAATAATTTTGTTTCATGTAAATATATTGAAAATTGTCTTTGCGGGTCACTTTATATAAAGAAAGGTCTTAGCCCTCAGGTGTTCCCTTTTTTCGTGGAATTCATGTTTTACTCTTTATGTCTAGGTTTTGAAAAATGATGTTTATAATTTATTAACTTGTATCTTAATTGTCACCTGTCCAGTAATGATGCTCTTGGACTTGAAAGCCATTCTAAGCCCAGTAAAGCTTGCCAATATGATTGCATTCACTCTAACAAAATAATTGAAATTTTGATTGTTTCATCGAAATTTCTCCAATCCTCAGATATTGAATTAAATGTCATACCTGTAAGTGATAACACCAACTTGATTGGAATCGGCTCCAATGACAAGACTTTCAATAACCTTGACGACAAAATCTTTCTCTGTTACATAGTTCGCGGAACCGATGCTTCCACTCTCGTCGATGATAAACACAATGTCTGCACCAACGTTGCACGAAGCTCTAGAGTCTGTAAGGCACACAGAAGAAGATAAGAAGAAGAAGAAGAAGAAGAAGAATATCAAAATGTTATTCAAATTCGGTTGTGAGCTGTAAAGAGTTCATTGAAATCACATGTGGGCAGTTCAATAATTTTTTGTCCTCTTCAGTCGCATATTTAGGGGTTAGGGAGGGGGGGGGGCTTTGCATTGCCACCTCCCGCTCACCCAAAATTAATTAGAAAAATTTTACTATTTCCAATATTTGCAAGATATATTCACCTTCCAAATCTGTCGCTTTGTCGTCAAAAACTGATGCATCCGAACCTGCTCTATAATAACTTGCCCAAAAGACAGATTGGTCACTGACTGATCTTGGTATCTCCAGCAGTTTCGAATTTGAATTGACGACATACCTAGAAAAAATGCTTGAGGATACATTAAATTTGTCAAATCCAGTAATAAATTGCATGACTTACGTCGTCAGTCAAGGACATAATAAGCTTTCATGATATTAGGGTCCTTCTGTCTCAAAAGGATCAATGAATGATCCTATAGTTGGGACTTCAAAAATATTTCAAAATTTTTTATTAAGTTGGTCTACACTGTCAATTTGAAAATTTTAGTATGTCCGAACTCTAAGAAAAACGGTGTGTGCTCAGCTTTTTGGTATTTTTATATCAATTACTGTACCACTTGAGATACATCTTAAAATTTGGAAATATACTCAAAACAAGTAGGACTATCTTAAAAAAAAGAATCACCCTTATCACTGTAATTAATCAAAAGTTATGGGAAGCTAAGCATAGCACGTCCCATAATATTGCAACATGTTCAGGCTGCCAGATGAGGATGTGACACAGGTTGTACAAATCTGGTAATTTTTTATAGACATATTATTATCACGTTAACTGTCTGTGCTACAAAGATTATGAATGTACCCTTTCTCAATATATTTTATTTAAGACCATTTGTATATGCAGATTTTACCCTCGAAATATGGTACTAATCCAAATGCAGCTGTCTGGTGATTTTTATATCCATAACTATACTCGTACTTGACATACATATCAAGAATATTATGATTAACATACTCCCAGAAACAAGAACTATCTCTATGAAAAAAAATCAAGCTTGTCACTGTAATGGATCAGAAGTAACGGAGATGTTAGAAATGCAGACTGACACAGTCTCTCGGTGTCGAACAGCTTTAGCTGAGAGACTGACAGATTTCCATGGCCCAGTTCCAAGCATTAGTTAATCCTCTAATCTGCTCTGTAAAATCAGACTGTGTTTTGACATTTGTAGTGTGGATAGCTTATAATCAAACAAACAATGTTATATAGACAGTTTTGAGTAAATCAGTTTGTACTTTTAACACTAATCTTGCAGACACCTTAAACCAAACACACAATGTTATAAAAAGAATCTTTAAGTGTCTGTTTCAACTACCAGCTGAGAATGCTTGCTAAATTTATAAACTCGTCGCTTGCTTTCTCATAACGTCACTTGCTCCATCTGAATTCTTGCGGAGTTGACTTCCGGTGGCAGCTCACGACTGCTGTCTCTTATGCATGATGTAAAATATGAACTCCGGGTGCAGAGTATTAGAAATGGCAGGTCATGTGATATATCGCAACATGTTCAGGCTACTGAAGGAGCATGCCAGAACAGGTGGTAAAAATGGGCAATTTTTTTTAAATGCCTCATATATGATGTCAAATGCATCTGTGCAAAGAAGATTTATGTACCCTACTAAAAATTATTTCACAATTAATTTTAGACAACGTTACAATTTTCAGACAGTGCATAATATTATGGTTAGAGTAACGATTATTATTGATGTTACTTCCATTAACCTTTCATAATATTGTCTGAAAAAAGTCCGATCCTTCAATATTTTTAATTACTTTTTTTTTCTGGAGTAGGCTATGCTTTTGAAGAAAGAAACTGGCGCAAACTTCTCCCGAGTAGAATAGGTTTACTGTCAAAATAAGTCATTGGTTAACTTGAATGAAAAGAGTGAATGTAGAGGGAACGTGGCTAGTTGGTATCTTTCAATGAGGAAACAAAATGCTCATGAGAGAGATTATATATAATAATATTCAGCTTACTCAGAATACAATGAAGCTGCCAGTCCTGAATAGAGCGGCTTACTAAGATCGGCATAGTCAACTGTTGTCCAGTCAATGTTAAATTCACTTGCTATTTCGTTTCTCAAATCACTCAGGATTGCACTATTCAAGACACTGAACATGGCCATATCGATCTGAAATTAAGGAAGAAAATCGAACGAAATATTATAATTCCATACACTCAATGTCCAATTTTAGAATATAGCAATCCGGACTCCTTCAAAATCAAAATCAGTCCAGCATTTTGATCAAGAGTGTACATACAATACCTAAACTGCTATTTCTCCATGGAGTTATTATATTTAACTTAGTGGTTATCACTATTACCGCTAGGTTTAAGAATTTATATAAATGCAAAACCAGCTCGCTTAGAATTTTTTAAACAAAGACTCATGTTCATTTCAACAACCAACTGTTCATTTAATGAGATGATTGCACAGATGTTAATGCTAACCCTGAAAAAGGATATTTTTTTATACATATCGCAAAATGGACTAGTTCATGATGCATTACCTATTATTAATGTTTTTTTTTTCTTCATTTTTTTTACTTACCTTCCAAATTCCTCCATTCTTGCCATCATTGAATTCTGCAATATCTGTTCCATCTACAGTCTCTACAAAAGCTAGTCGCCTGATGAATCTTTTGTCATCCGGAAATATGCATGTTTTCTCAATGCGAGATACAACTGCATCTACCACCTATAAGTGATAAACTTTTTGTAGTCAAAATAAAACATCCCTAGCTAGTTTCATTATGAGGTCCAAAATTGAGAACTCATGGTCATTTCAAACAAAAAGTGGATAATCAGAGATAAGTTTCCTATATATTAGTAGATTCCAAAATGCAAAAGTCATGGGTTGTAAATGCATTTTTGAGCCAAAAGGCTAGATAATGCTGTTATGCATAAACATAAAAAAGAAGGATTTACAAACTTAAGTGCATTTTTTGTGGAACTACTCTTGCATCATTCAAATGGACTTGTAGGGAAAAGTGTTTAAGATATAACCATGAAATTTACACAATTTTTTCGTCAGTCTCTCTTAAGCCCTCATAACTTCCAATATAGGAGTCGTAGCAATGTTTGATACTTTTTCCTGACAGTCCAGTTCATGAGCAAAACATTCATATATGAACATTGAAAAAATAAAAAAGGTGAATGGTGAATTTGATGCTCAAAAATCACATTGTCCATGGTGGCGACCGGACAACCTGAATTATACAACAAAAAGGTGTCATTCTGAAATACAGTTCTTAACATATTATGGTCTTTTTACTGTATTCACAAAATGGTCAGCCAGCCGGGGCACAAAAAGAAAATGCTCTAACTGCTATAGCTTGTATAATAAAGTTTTACATGAATTGCTTTCATGCAGTGTCCAGCACGACACCAAAAGCTGATCCCATCTGCAATCATTATCATCTGATACTAGTAAGTTGCCCGTAGATTGGAGGGAAGAGAATAGAATAAAACAAAATAGATACAATGAGATGGACTTGAAAAGGGGAGAGTTGGCAGAGTTGTGCCTCAGTAGGTTCAGGAACACACATGGGAAATAGAAAGATGAGGCATTAAGAGTAACTTGAGATGATTGGTTAGCCTAATTGATATAGCAATAAGCCCGTGCTACCTGTAGAATTAGTTGGAAAGATGTATGAATTATACTGAGATGCAGAAACAGCTAAGTTTCAGTTTAACCTGATGCTCTAAGAAAGGGAGCAACTGGTAGAGAACTTGCAGGTGCTGCCCTCTTGTGTATTGTATCTTAATTAGTATATGAATGAGCTTAAACAAATCATAATTAATTAGAGCATTTAGAGAAGTCTGATAGGGCCCAAAAGGGGAGGCCCAAGCCGTGAAGGGCATAGGAAGGCACCGATAAAATTAGAAGACCAGACATTGAGTATAACTTGAGATAATTCCCGGATCTTATCATTTTAATTGTGAGATTATAAACTGAAGGACAAAAATAATTTATCACTTTTCAGTTTGAAATAATATAATGAAGACAATTTTTCAAACTTATTTGTTAAGTTTTAATTGTTCCTGACATTAACAATGATCAATTAGTCATGTTTACATATTATTGTCACGGATCATTGCCTCAGCACTTGAACGGGTCATGAAATGCTGTAATTAGGCTAATCCTTGAGATCAGTTGCCCTAAACTGGATAAAATGCACTCGGAAAAGTTCCTTGATCTTTCCTGAGTTAGGATACGCCAAAAGACTGCCATTGGGTAGACTCTTCATTAAGCAATGAGGCCCAGTGGTTTGGATGCTGGTGACGGGCATGTCCCAGAATGTGGTTGCAAGGTCAGAGGGGCTGCTCCCAGCCAGAAATCAGCAAGCTTGTGACCAAATTTGGTTTGACAGGCTCAATGAAGGACCTTCCAAAGCCTGGTAGACCTGCAGTCACAATCCATGATCAAGAGAGGCACAACAGCCATCACAATCTGGATGACCATTAAAAGACCACCACATCCACAGCTGGTGAAATTCCAGGCACTCACAATCCAAAAGTAAGTGCCAAAACAGTTATGAGATTGGTCGCTGAGCACTGTAAGCAGGCCTTGCAGGCAGATGTACACGCAAAAGACCTGTTTTGACAGATCTGTGAACTCTGTTTTCTGACCTGCTGATGTTTGTTCATTATTGCAGTGAAATGGGTCAGTCCAGACCTTGTTTCATCTGATTTGATGAACAAATACAGAATTACAAACTGTTTTCACATGCCATCAAGTTATTTTTCCTCCAGGACTTCATACCATGCACAGCCTCCTAAAGAGGTGATAAGTTCTTCAGTTTATCAAACTTCTTCAGTTTATCAAAAGCTGTGAGTGGTGCTATTCACATCAAAGGGGACATCACTGCTTTTCATATAATCCATAATACATGCCACAATTTTATACGAAGGCATAGATATGACCTGAAATGTATGCCCATGTTGGGCCACAACTGAAATTTTACCAACTTATACGACATTGGACCTGAAAGTAGGTTTTTCAAATAGGACCCTAAATATAAGGCTAGCTTGAGTAATGTAATAAACTTCTTGTTCTACTGAGTCATATTTTACATGAAAAAAACACTTTAAAGTGAAGCCAAAATCAAGAAAGACTGCTTTCTGACTGTCAAGGGGGACCTACATGTACAATACAGTAACTACGGCATCTTTCAAAATTTTAGCAGTTCACAAATTTATGCATGAATGCTTTTTAAGACCATTTTCACAATTTAATCAATTCTATGCAAAAGTGCAGAAATCAAGCAGCATCAAAATCAACAACAATAAGATTTTAATATCGAAGATCTTACAATGCTCCCTTGGGCTCCATCGGTGAGGATCAAGTTGACTGCAGAGGCTTCGGCATAAGCCACAAACGCCAAGATCACCAGGAGGGATTTCTCCATTCTTCCAGGTCTTTGCAATAATATATTAGTAATAATTTAATATGTCAGTAATAATTTAACTATAAATAGTCGAGTAAAGCCAATAACATCCAGAATGACTGAATAATGTCTATATCGAAGCATAAAATCTCAATTAACGTCAGTGAAACTGAAAAATTAAAACTTAATTCAGAATAACTGCAAATGCTGAAATATCAGACATTACCCAAACAATCAGCATCTCTTACCTATCAAGGGCACACAGATGATACAAGTCTACTGCTGTGATGAGGAAAGGCATATTTATAGGAAGAACGTTATCATACAGTTGGTTATTTATTGAGGTTTGAACATTTATGACAAGCTATTACACATTCTTGAAACGAGACACTCTTTAATCATAAAATGCATATTAAAGATTATGGAAGACTGCGAAAACACATTAATGTGATTGTTATATTTACTCAGCAAACTTCCTTATCGCAAGGCATATTTTGTTTAATTCATTCGAACGTACTTTAGTTATATACTTGCTGTTTCGTTGCGGCAAATTAGAAGAGTAATGCAATTATCAATTGTCAGAGAAGAACAGAGATGCACCATCCAAACGAACATCAAAGTCAAGAAGCAGTTTATGTTCTTGATGCCGATGCTAAGTATTTTGTAGGCCAGAAAGTGAAAGCAGTCAACATTCTCCAGTTCATGAAATGAATAGAAACACCCCTGGATTATATGGCCCTATATAAAACATAAGACCCTTGGCAAAACCGTGAAGGACACGATATGGTTATATACTTATCGAGGTTAATAACAATGTAACCCCTCTGAGTTTCACAAAGCTTCACCGACTTATCAAGAGTTGTTATGAAGCTCCAAGTTAAGTACTATTTATGACAGACATTAAGACACTTAACAGACATTAAGAAAATATTTTATATGCATGTAATGCAGTACCATAAATCATAAAATCATATAATGCTTTGGATGGTCTTTCTAGGAAAGTAAAGCCAACAGAGTATCGGAAGGAACAAGGAATCTGTGTGAAGGATAATACAAATCAGGGCTTTGGAGTCGGCATCAGTGTCGGGAGTCGGAGTCGTGGAGTCGGAGGTTTTTAGGTGGAGACGAATGTTGACTTTCAGGTGGAGTTGGAGTCGTAAATAAAATTGGTGACTACTGACTCCTAAAAATGATTAATATAATTTGCAAAAACACAGTAACGAATATTTTAAATATTTTAGAAATGTTAAACAAAATTTCTTAAAGAAGCGGAGTCGGAGGTCGGAGTCGGAGTCGTAATTCAGGAGATCAAAGGAGTCGGAGTCAGAGTCGGAGTCAGAGTCAGAGTCGCTTTTCAGAAACTCAAAGTGTCGGGAGTCGGAGTCGGTTCACTTTACACCCGACTCCAAGCCCTGATGCAAATGATAGATAAGCATAGAATGATTCTATATGTAAATGACCAACATATCGACTGCTATATTTCTTTGTGGGATTTTGTTCAGAAATCACTCCTTAGCAAAATTCTCTGACATTTTGAGAATTTTATGTGAATTCTACATTGTGTGGTACATAAGTGCATGTATGGCACAGTACCCATTAATATGATAGAAAAGTTTGTCTTGTCGGCGCAAGAGGTGCCGTGGCCTAGTGCATAAGGTGTTCGCCTGGTAACTGAGACGTTGCAGGTTCGAATCCCACCCATGGCATGGAAAAACTGAGCAGATCCTCCATAACTCTTCACCCAGGTGTAAATTGGTACTTGGCTATGTAGAGTGACTTAGCATTGTGTGCGCTGGAAACAGCTGCCTGGCTGTATACTCCTCGGGGAGTTGAGAAAGGCTCATGCTTGAACAGGCCTGCCAAGGGTGTAATTGTAAAGTCTGTTGAGACTGACTTCGTCGGTGTAATGGACTATAAAAAAGTCTACATTTACATTTATTCATTTGAATTGAAATGTCTCTGCAGCCACCCGTCTGATCCTTTCAAAAAGGAAATAGTACATAAAGCCAAAGATCACCTCAGCCAAAAGCCTACAGATCACTGTGAATACCCAGAGATCAACAAATGAAAATTTTTAATAGGTTTGATCAGCTTTTGCACAAGAGGGATGTCTAATCAAGTGGTTCAGACAAATTGCAGGTGACTCTTGTTGTCATTACAAGAATCCAACGATTTCGAAGTACAAAAAGAAGTCAATTATCAAACTCAATCACAATCTTTTTTTGAACTGTTTTTTAATGCTTAACCCCAAAATATATAAATATCTGAAATTCTGCTTTTATCTAAAAATTGACCAAATTTGTTTTTCATGACATTTTTAGGGGCTGATGATCAAAGTATTCTACAAAACATGAATGAATTTTTTTAAATATCCCCCCTCCTTCCAAATTCCAGACGGTCACTTGATATCAAATCGGTTTTACCACTTTATTAGCACTTAAAATGATATTCACCAAATGATTTTGTTAATTAATAATCAAATATTTCTAAACTGAACTGAAGGTGGTTGGGTGCCTGAATAAGTTTTTTTACAATTTTGCGAAGACCGAAATGATTGAAATGCTGTACTTTCCATTCTTCATGGGGTAAAAGTGGCTCCCAACAACCAATTCATTTGAAAGCGACCAGAGTGCCTGTTACCGGGTTGGCAAAGAACTTGAAAGATGGTAAATTTTTCAAACATGGAGGAAATGGTGAAACATTGATTTTTGATTGACCTTGAAAGTTATCAAAATATTACTACTGAAAATGGACATGTAATCTCACAACTTATCCCCTTCTTTCCGCATTTTTTCCTGGAACTAAAATTTTGTTAATTTAGCATAGATTCAATGTGTAGTAAGAGTAGCGCGGGGCATGCAGCCCCCCTTAACTTCGAGGAGCGATTTGACCTACTTTTTGTGGTCGATTATTTGAATGCTTGAAAGTTATTTCTTGGGGCTCTTCTATCATTTTTAAGGCATTCTATTCACTTTTTCTGAATTTCAGAATTTTTCTGTTCATACATTTATTTTTTAATATTTTTTGCCCTTTTTCATTTTCAGCAAAATTTTTTTCTATTTCAATTAGCTATTCTATCAAGATTTAAGGTAAAGCACACATTATTAAATGGTTCCTGAAGCAGCTTCGAGGCCTCAGTGAAGGGGGCCCCATACCATGTGGGGCCTCTCGCCCCAAACCCACATATTTTAATTTGACCTCTATATTTTGAGCTAAAATGCAAAAAAATGATCCAAATCATATTTATGTGATGGTCATAAAGTGAAGTAATGCAGATATCCCTGATACTTTTAAAAATTTCCAAAGTTATTTCTGACAACCACTTTCAAAGAATTATTCAAAGTTACAAAAACCATGCACCTTTTTTTGTTTCTGTAATTACGACTATGGTTTGGTGCTGAATGCCTTGAAAATTTGTGACGTCACCTAAAAAGCCTCTAGGTTCAATCCTATCAATAGGAAAAAGCACCAAAAATGTAAGTTTAGAAGTAACTCTGGGGGGCTTCTCACCTAACCCGGGCTTCTTGCCCCGACCCACTCTACTTTGTTTGAAGAAAGTGGATATTTGTGATGTGTAGGTGAAATTATCAGTAATCACTTTGTCTTGTTGACAATCGCTATTGCTCGTTATGTCTGCGCAGTTTGCAGTTATTTTTTATTTTATCTTTAGTATCTAATCAGTATCATGTCTTGAATTGTATTTTGATAAGACAATCCCAACAATCTTTTTTTCTCATATGTTATCAGCTTCTTTGTCTGCTTCAACGACCATCTATGATTTTATTAAGTGATTAAGGCGTCTGACAAGTTTTATTAACCACCAATAATATTGTAAATTTGCAAATATTGTTGATCTCGCATCAATATCAAGTTTAATACAAGTTTTTGTCACATATAACCTTTAATTTTGTGTGCACAGAGACCATCCATAAATTGTGCAAATAAATGACGCCAATCTTCGATCATAACATTAAGCTTCATTGAGCCCATATGTCCCAATTTTCACAAAGCTATACACAAACAAGTTTTTGTTCATAATTTTTACTTCCATGTATAGTCTTACTTGTAAACAAGACTAAGTTTGAAAAAATACCCTTGTCTGTAAGGCTATGAAACGTAGAAGTTATATAAACAAGCACTGTTTGTTTTAAGGCTTTGCACAAGTTTGCGGAATAAGAACATGGCCCTGTTGAAGCTTCACACACAAATGTATTTTCATTGAGCATTATCTGCCTCACTTCATGCTGCTTTGCTGACTGCCTTTGGTTCCAATCCAGTCTGTGTCAAACAAAGTACAGTCTGTGTCAGCCAACATTGCTTGAGGAATCAGTGCTGAAATTACCAAGAAGCTAATAGGAATGGCGAGGAACATCAGGAAGCCTCGCAGACAGCTTGCAGAAGGTGTCAGGACAGCACAGACAACATGCAGAAGGTGTCAGGAATGTGCAGAGAACATACAGAAGGTCACTGGAAAGGAGATATGTTTAAAACATGATATTTAGTTGGAAAAAATAATAAAATGGCCTTCAATCTGCCACCAAATAGCATTTCCTAATGTTGTCGGCACAGTGTCCAGAAGGCTTCTTCATTGTCCTAGTTGTTGTTTTTACCCTTCATGGAGTGATCTGCAGACTGTCTGCAGACATGATGCAGAAGTTCTGGGAAATGGACCTATCTGATGCTGAAGATACGCTGAAATAACCAAATTTGCTTCCCCAACCCTTCCTGGTCTTGTCCTGGCCCTAGTGGACGGCCCCCCATTATTAATTTATTAAACAGTGAAAAAAGCTCAAAGAGGAACGCGACAAAGGAATATAGAGAGAGACGTTTATATACCCAACCCCCTGGCCACCCAGAAGGAATTCACAGCTTCCCCAAGCTGCGAAGAAAGACAGGATGAAGGAAAACAGCAGGAAGAAAAGCTTAACACAAAACAACTGAGAAACATGGGTAAGAAAACAGAGCATACAGAAAGTTGAAAGAACTAAAATGCCCAAACATAGGCGCTACACCAAACTCCTGTCCCTCTGCCGGCCTTTTACACCTTGCACACTACGCAATTATTGGTGTCTTTCGTGAAGTCCAATTAGGGATCTGTAATTAGCTCATTTATAGAGACATAATTCTTGGCATGTCTTGCACAATGAGCTGGTATAATTAACATTTTTTTAATAGCTAATTTTTATTTAAAGTGACATTGGCATCATCTAATGCCACATTCACATTAAGGTCTGATTATACATAATTATTTCTTCTTAAATGCTTTCATCCTTTAACGTTTACGGCATCTGATATTCTGTAATGATTCAATGGCAATTTCTTAAACAAAAGAAGGGACTTTAACACTTGAGTGAAAGTTAGAAATGCTGACATTTCTATAATTCAAATGACACAGCAACAAATGCAAGACGAAACAATTTACAATTTCACTGCAGTCCCTGATCTGGTGTTCCTATATTTTCAGGAATGCATAAACTGCACATGTACGTACACATACGCATCCATAATTGCATATCTCAATCTATGCTTACTAAACACACAAAAGTAAAGGTATGGCCGTATGGGCTGATAGGAAATGGTTAAAAATGTATTGTGTGCGATTTTCAGAACTTTCTTTCACTTTAAATGTTCAAAATTGGCCAATTTTCAACAAAATTACCACGAAAAATGGCAGAAGTCTCATGTTGAATGGAGGGAGGCTTTGTATAAACAGATAACTGTTAGTTAGTATGTTGTACAAACAGATAACTGTTAATCAGTATGTTGTTCATGATTCACTTTTTCTGTTTGTGTTTAATGTTTTGAAATGAACAGCTTTGGACTGACACTTTAAGCAGTCAATCAAACTCAGTCACGCATTTCTCTGATTACAAGTGTGATTGGTTGGTTAAACACACTTTGCTGAACAGTGATTGATTTAGACCACATTTGATAAGTTCTGATCGCACTTTTGTGGAATATGTAAAGGTTATTCACCACAGGAGAGGGAATATGTGATTTATCACCCGAGGCCTTTAGGCCGAGGTGTGATAAACGCATATTCCTGATCCCATGGTGAATAACCGGCTTATACCATGAGACAAACACTCAAACAGTCAAACATGCGGGGATAACTGGACAACAAAGAATATGGGAATTATTCCCCTGAAATACTGTAATGTGATTGGCTGACAGAGGTGTCAAATGGTATAAGCTTAGTTACAGCCCTCTTTATCAATTATTGTAATCAAGGTATAGCTAAAAAAATCAATAGATTGACTTTGATATAAAAATATAAAGGGACCCAGATATATATAGATATATAGATATATAGATATATAGATAGATAGATAAATAGATAGATAGATAGATAGATAGATAGATAGATAGATAGATAGATAGATAGATAGATAGATTGATTGATAGATCTACTGTGAAACCAGAACAGGAAAGTACATTTTAATTTAATATATATGCATGTTTTTATTGTTTCACAAGTGATGAACTGCCACATATTCTGATATCTTTTACAATGACATACAGAAATACATATACATGTTCCCTCCCACTTTTTGAAATCTTGACTGCTCTAAAAAACCCGAGGACTGGCGACTAAACAAGATGACTGCTTATGTTGCTTTCTGTTTGCAACTTTGCAGATTACAGTTTTTGGTTTGTATTCTTGCTTGATTGTTTTTTTTTATCACTTATTGCTTGCAATGATTTCAAGAGTACTTCGCAAAGGTAATGTCTTCAGTCTGCGTTGCCTACAGCAACGTGGAGACTGTGACCTCGGTCTTATTACACACACTAAATATATATATTTTTCGCCAGGATCAGATACATATGGGCCTAATACTTTCTGAATAATCATTATCAACAAACTACTGATTTATTGGTTGTGTGATCGTTCTTTAATGACTGAAGGCATCACATAATTATGTATCTTTTGTCATGAACTTTTGCGCAATGAAATATCATTTATAGAATATACAAGAATTGAGAAACAATAATGAATTTGATGTCATATAAAAGTGGGTTTTCTTATATGATGAAATACATGAAAGTCCTGAAATTGTGGAGGTTATGCATGATCACAGGTCTTGATGGCATCATTCCATTTGGTCCCAGGTGCACAGGGCATCTCGAAGCAATTGCCATGGGCATCACACTGGACGAATTTTGTGGCATCGACATGGGGGAAGTAGTAACCATTGGCAGCTGTGTTCTCCTTGCTGCATGGGTTTGGAGCCGCACAGGTGTAACCGGCTTGAAAAAGACAAAACATTATCAATATCAACAAACTTGTAAGACATGCCATTACATTGTATTTATTTGGATCATCTTGACAAGTACAACAGATCTACCCTTAGAATTCCTTATCAGCAACATGTATGTAATGTGTGATTTTATAAAGTATTCCTTATATGAATTCCATTGCTTTTATAATGCATTACCAAAATGTGACGGAAAAAACGATAACATCGAGATCTATCGCGACCTATATAAATGTAAACTTTAGGCCTACTTTTGGATATCAGGATGTCTCTAATTGGCCAAGCATATTCAGGTTTTTTTATGGTGACTCATTGTGCCTCACTAAAATAACAGAACCACATGCAATAACACCACAAAATTTTGTGAGTTTTTATAAATTATGTTATCTATGGAAATATTAAACAGATGGAAGACAGAGAATGGCGGTATAAATTCGGGAAATATCTTCTAAGAACAGTGGGGGATCCAGACAGGGTAGTCTTAGGGGAGCCCGGACATCGTTTTGGCACTGGAGGGCTCACGCAGGTGTTGTTTCCAAAATTCGTGGGCCTGAGTTGCTCGATATGTTCTTTCAAATGTTACTTCTGTCTCAGTCATTGGCTGGGGACCAAGGCCCCCTAGATCTGCCACTGAAGATGAGTTCCATTTTACGAACTTGCCTATTCACAGATTAAAATTAATATGAGCGCAGCTCATGGCTGGCGAAGGCAGCCATGAGCGAAACTCACTTAGCACAAGGACAGCTCATTCTGTGTGGTGCTGCTGTCTGCAGTGACTGCCTGAACAGGAAGTGCCTGTAGTTGCCATAAAAGTGGAGCTAGTAGTTTAGTCAGAGTTTAGTTTGGTAAATAATTAAAATACCTCAAATATCTTCCAAAATAGCTTTAAAATTTCAATCTTGTCGTATAACAACCTCCAATGACATATTTCAGGGATTTAAATCAATATGTGTATCAACAAATAATTATTTCCATACCCCAGATTGTAATAAAATTAAAAGTCAACACAAAGTTAATGACTTAAATGGCTCACCAAGTAAGAAATCATAACAACACTTAAGGTTACATAATCTTCATTAACTATCAACTATCAACAAATTATGTAATGTCTAATAGTAAACAGTCATCTCTGAATAGCGATTGTTTTATTGATCTCAGTTATGTAACATCAACAATTTAACATAATAGATCCAAATTTAACATAGATTTGAATTATGCAGCTGTCAGTGCAATCTATCTATCTATCCATCTATCCATCTATCTATCTATCTATTAATCTATCTAATCTTATCTATAGATCTGATCTTATCTATGTATTCTATTTTAAAAAGATAAATTGGCCTTCTGCAGGAAAAGTTGAAGATAATGCAGTAGTTCTATGACAATGCTGTGCGAATTTCATGGCAGTGCCATTTACATATTATTGTATACTGTCTTTAGGATTGGTGCATGCCAAGTCAAATGTGATAGGACTACAGAATCCACAATATTTTTCTGTTGCACTCACTGCCAGGTTTTGTGATGATGGTGACATTGGTCTTTTCTCCACTGAGAATGCTGCAGTAGATGATTCGGGTTCCATTGCCATCTGATGGTAAGTATATAGCGGCAGTCTCGTCATCCTTTACACTGTGTTTAGCATCAAAATATGCTGCACTGGGGTAGGTCGTTTCAGACAAGAAGAACGTCAAATTTCCTTTTTCTGTGGCGATCTAAAACGAAAAACCTACCACTCTACATAACTCTAAAAGAATTAATTGAGCTCATCAATTTAACATGGTAAATGGTGTTGATTTTGTTGAATATCGATGAGTTATGACCTGCACTGTTGCTCCGTCTTTAGTCACGGTGATTTCACAGTTGTAAGGGATATCTTTATCAACCGGTTTGATGAGTGTGTCATTAGGTTCAATGTGAACTGGAACTGAAGAAAGAGTAACAGTAAGAAAAATTGCATTAGACAATGTGATACTTCTTTTGAGCTAGTTGATGTCATCATATCCATGTGATAGTCAGGTTTGAAAAAAAATCTTACCTTCACAAGTAGTAGCAGAAATTGAGGCAACAAGATCGAGGATTTCGGCAAAGCCAGCATTCAGTTGGGAGTAGTAACGACAAGTGGGTTCGCTGGCGATATCTTCTAGTTCAGGAACATACACGCTTGTGCCAACACCTGATTTGGATTTAGGATAACAGAAAATAAATCGACTTTCTCAGATATTAAATTAGGTCAAATATTTCAAATATTGCAATATTATTATTAAAACTCGACTTGAAAATTGCAAATCAGAAACTATTATTTGGCAATTTAGCAGTTACTTCATTTATCCACAATGGTGTAAGCCTATCCATGCGTCATGCAAAGATGATGCAATGACTTGGAAACACGTGTTAAGTCACGCAAGAATGAAATATATTTCAGCTTTCACAATAGCTTACCAATAGAAAACAGAATAATTCCAGCATCTTTTGCTCTTTGGGCCTCACTCTGAGTCAACGCCTTGCTGCTGCTGCCTCCATCAGTCAGAACAATGCCGACCCTTGGATGTCCTTGGTCTTTGGGTCTTGCACCATTTTTGTCTGTGAATGCTTCATCTGTCAGTTGCTGCAGAGCAAGGTATGTAGCTGTTCCCCCTCCAGAATACCTGAAGAAAAATAGAATGATTATAACAACAATCTTTTTTCCTGAGATAATAGATTCCGAGGCAAAATAATGCATGCTGTTGCAGTCGGTGACTGACGAGTACTTTCGTTGAGCTGAAAGCAGACTTTAATGACATCACAACAGGGTCTATCCTTCGCATCAAAATGAACTGTCAAATTTTCATTGAGTAACGTATCACCTCATTGATGCATGCAGTGACTCAGTCGCTGACTGGTTCAGATAGCATAGCAAGTATAGGACATGACCTCACAAATTGCTTTACGATTTATCAGTCAAAGATAATAAGATTGCATGGATAGCGAGATGACCTCACACAGAACATTTCAGTCCAAGTCTGTATTTATAAGCACTTGAAACTTTGACAATAGTGAATGAAAAACTCACTGGATATTTTTCACAGCCTGTGTCAGTGCTTCCACGTCATGGAAATCATCCAACTTGATGTCTAAATCTGAGTATGAGCTGAAAATAATTGATTGACAATGTATAGAAATATTACCAAACTAATGGATATAAACTATTTTATGTTATCTTTTTGAATCATATCATATAAGCGCAGACCAATGGGGGGGGAAATGGATTTTTAGTGAAAAAAATTTAGTTTTCACACTGGAAAAAGAGTTTGTTTAGCAAAGGACAAAAGTTTGTTTCGTCCTGTACCATTGATACGATTTAGTTAAAATTGCAATTTATATATATATATAAAAAGGTATTTTTCGCGTAAACATGCCAAAAAAATTGTTCGCCGACGCCTCATGGACAAAATTAAGTTTGCCCCAGAGGTAAAATCCTTAGTCCCCCTAACTATCATCTCATGTTGTCTGCCCCTAATAATTGTAACCAATTGAAAAGTAAACTTACCCATAAGTGATGATTCCTGCCTGGTTGGCATCAGGTCCAATGACGAGATTTTCAATGACTTTAATCACAAAATCTTTTTCTGTTTCAAAGTCATTGGAACCGATGCTTCCACTCTCATCGATGATGAAGACAATGTCTGCTCCAACATTGCAGTCGGATTGAGAATCTAGAAGATTGCAAATGGATGTCATTAGATATGCAGAATGCCAAATTTCTCATTTTATTAACTTAATTAACATATTTTCAAACAAACAACTTTTGAAATTCTAGTGATTGTTTTTAATAGATACGTCAGAGTGAGTATAAATATGACACAAACCTTCAAATTCTGTGGCTCTTGTCTCAAAATCTGAGGCTATAGCTCCAGGTCTGTAGTAATTTGCCCAAAAATTAGACTGGTCCGTGATAGACCGGGGAACTTCCAACAAATTGCTGCTTGTTGACAAAAGTGTCCTGTGTAAAAGAAGAATACATTTTTTCGAACAATTTTGCCACACATTACTTTTTGGCACCAATTATACAGGGAAAAAATAAATACCGAAGATAGTCTTGGTGTTTCACATATTTGGTCATCTACATGAAGAAGAAAAGTACCCTTTAAAAAAGGGTACTATAGCAACTTTGGTCTTGCCTTCTTTTAAAAACTGTAACAGAATAAGCCAGCATGCAAAGAATTTAATGCATCTGCTAAGTTAGGCTTAATTTATAAGTTATTTTGTTATGGAGTTTCATATACACAGTTAGCCACTCTGAAAAAACGAATCTTGTTATATAATATAATATAATAATAAAACCTGGTGATGGCAATGTGGATAGAGCAACTTTTGTATTAGCCTGTTTGACGAAACTATGGTTTATAATATATATATATTTGTCAACTTCAATATTCTGTCTCAATAGGCTAGCCATTGATTTTTAAATAGGCATATTCATGAAAATCCAAAAATGTCTGAATTCTTTAAAATAAATATTTGGTGGATAATTATGCTGGAAGTTGAATTCGAACATTTAGTATTACAGCAAAGTTCAATGGAAAAAAAATAACCTTTTCATATATAAAAATTGTTAAGGCCTATTGTATACTTTCATAAAAATAGCACATTTTGTATAAATGACAAGAAAATGAAAAAAAAAATCACATTTTCGTCTGTCTGAGAATCGTTAAAGTTCCTATAATTAGTAGTAAAAGGTTCTGATATCTTAAATGAGGAATATCTAAAAAATTCCCACCCCCCTACAAAATAAAAATCATGGATCTGGCACTGGTTTGTTGTGGGATTTTGCAACTTTTAAAAGCACCATTGCAGTATAATGCGCCAAAAAGGTTTGTGTGAAGTTAATATCGCAAATAGAGCAAAACGAATAAGTGCATTGAATTCGGAGGAGTTCATTTGATATATGCAGGTTTTAAAATTTTGAAATTCGGAATGTAATAAGGTCTGTAACCCAAATTATTTATACACACATATTGATGACGTTTCACATGCAAAAAGTTTCGCCAATGGTGCCTGACAATCTTCCTATAGCTTATATTGTAACAAAATTTTATAAGAAATGTTTTCTTCCAGGTTAAGACAATAAAAACATATTGATTACAACCATACAGGACGAGGGGGGGGGATTGGTCTAATGGTAGCGTGCTGGACTTCCAATCGCTGGGTCCAGGGTTTGAATCTGGACAGCTCTTTCTGGGTACCTGGGCCTATGTTGGACCGCTGTTTCAATCCTCCTTTGCCTCATTGCCTTGTTCTCCTCATGTCCTAATTAGCCTACCAAGTGCATAAATACAGGACGTAAAGCCCCAATCATCCATCCATCCATGAGGAATAGCTTGGAGAATACTTATTACGGACACACACCAGAATCAAACATGATGTCCTTGCTTTAAGCTCATGATTTCCCAAATACAGGAAAACAATAATGGCAAATCTATCAAATTAAAACAAAACAATTAACTTACTGAATGTACAACGAAGAAGCAAGTGCTGAATACAAGGGTTTTCCAAGATCCGCGTATGTCACTTTCGCCCAGTCAATGCCAAACTCCTTTGATATCTCATTTTTTAACAGGTCAAGACTACTTGATCCCAAGGCATTGAACATGTCATTGGTGATCTGGAATGATGGATTAATCGGGATGTAAACATTGTGCTTTAGGTTTGTTACCATCGAAATATTATCACATAACATGAAGATAATATCTATTTTTCATAATTTTGAAGCAGACTATCACGATTTGTAATGTTGATTCCGCATACCTTCCAAATTCCTCCATTTGTCCCACCATTGAATTCAGTAGCATCTGTTCCATCCTTTGTTTCAACATAAGCCAATCGTCGGAGAAATCTTTTGTCATCTCCAAATGTGCATGTCGATGTGATGCGAGACACAGTAGCATCTACAACCTGTAATTGTAACAAAATCGAAAAAAAGAAACCTTGTTATTAAGGAAAAACATAGATAGCAGAATTTGCCACAGACATAATACCATTAGCCTAACTCAGTGTATCTAATTCTCATAACCAGTTGCTTGTGAAAGTGGTGAATGAGTCGTCTTGAACAATTATTTCCTGATTATTAAATTCATATTCTCTGCTCCAAGATGAGCAGCCTTATGGATGTGATTTACCAAGAGGGCGACCATTTAATGATCAGGGGTGGGGAGTTGGAGTTTTCATCGGCAGGAAATTTATTTATTTCTTGTTAACAGCAGCAGTAATTATTTCTGAATTGTGGAGTCCCCGAAAACTCCTTCCTATCTTTATATATCAAGCAACACCATGTTAAGACATGTGTAAATACTCAATATGTTATGTGAACTACAAATAAAAAAATCTGAATCTAAATCTGAATCTAAGACAGAATTGATTTACTTCACCAAAACTGAGCAAGAAATTATATATTTCAAAAGAAATCCAACCCCCCAGATATTCAATGGCTGCCCCCCCCAAGATATCAAATGGTTGCCCCCCCCCCCCCATAACAAAACAACTTACAAAGCTGTATTCCGATGTGTTACGGACTGGACTAACACTGCATGATAAAAAGTTCATATCAGCTACACCAAAAAGAAAATGCCCAAGTAGCAATGAAAATGCAATCAAACTATCAAACAGGTTTTAAATTTTAAAACAAAGTGAGTCTCATCCATGTAATACAGAAAATGACAGGAATTATCTTGGCAAGACCTATCTCAAGCAAAGCAATACTTTAAAAATGTGTGTATGGAATGCCCAAAGTCTGAGACAGAAAACACAGCTGTTAATGACTACAGGGATGAGCATAATCTTGACATCTTGCTCTTCACTGAGACTTGGCTAAAAGATGATGATACAGTTGAAATTGGCGAGTTGGAGCAAAATGGTGAATGTTTCTTTCTGAGTTCTCCCCGAGTTGGAAGACCAGGAGGTGGTGTAGGTTGCATTGTGAGATCAGGCATACAAGCAATTAAAAAAGATCACATGAAGACAAAGACCTTTGAACATATGGAAATCCAAATACAACAAGATGGAAAAATTGTTACTGTTCTTCTAGTATACCGCCCTGACCCATCAAAGAAAAATAAATACAGTCTTGCAGAATTCTTTCAAGAATTTACAAAATTTTTAGGTCACTATCAAACAATGAACAACGAAATTGTTATAACTGGGGACTTCAACTTTCATATGAACAAACCGGAAGATAGCAAAGTAATTCAATTTACCAACATTCTAGAAATGTTTGATCTCGTGCAACACGTCTCGACACCGACTCACAAAGATGGCAACATACTGGATCTTGTGATAACGCAAGAAAAATCTGCCCTGAGCAACTTTATTGTCAGCGATCTTCTGTCTGATCACAATAGCACCCTCTTTGATTTTCCCATGAAAAGAGCAAAACAACCAAAAAAGAAAATCAGCTTCAGGAAGACTAGAAAAATAAACTTGCATGATTTCAAAAAAGACATAGACAGACATCTGTCCGGAAGTGGGCTCGAACAGAAAAATCTCAATGAACTTGTGGAACTATACAACTCCACAAAACAGGTTCTTGACAAACATGCCCCTGTTACAACAAGAGAAATAACGCTACGCAAACCCACTCCATTTAACAATGCTGATATTAAGAATAAAAAAGCAGCAAAAAGGAAGGCTGAACGATTATGGAGGAGAACCAGGCTTGTAAATGACTGGGAGTCATTCAAAGAAAAGAGAAATTCATTAAATCAGCAATTAAGTCAGCTCAGATCTGAAGATCTGAGATCCAAAATTGAAGATTCTAAGGGTAATGCAAAGAAGTTGTTCAAGCTATTGAACTCAAGTCTGAACCGAAAACAAGAACTACCTCTGCCCCCACATACCGATGAAATTGAACTTGCAAATGATTTTAATACGTTTTTTGATGAAAAGATCAAAACGATCAGGTCCAAGTTGGACTCTACAATCAATGAGACTCCTAATGATGATGAAAACGCTTCTCAAATGCTGCGGAATTTTAAAAAGTTGTCTGAAACTGAGATCAAGAAACTCATCACTGAAATGCCTGTTAAACACTGCCAACTGGATCCCATTCCCACATGGCTTTTGCTGGAATGTATTGAAGAATACCTGCCAATTATAACAAATATTGTCAATGAGTCACTCACACAAGGACAAATGCCACTTGAATTGAAACATGCTCTTGTGAAACCTCTCTTGAAAAATTCTGGATTGCACTTAATCAAAAAGAATTATCGACCAGTATCAAATCTGTCATTCCTCAGCAAACTGATTGAAAGTGCAGTTATTAAACAATATACTGACCATCTTACTAAAAACGACCTGAACGATGACAAACAATGTGCTTACAGAAAATTTCACAGCACTGAAACCCTCCCGATGAAGATCCATGATGATATCATGTTAAATATGAGCAAAGGCGAAGTAACAATGCTTGTACTGCTGGACCTGTCAGCAGCTTTTGACACGATTGATCACAATATTCTTCTGAAACGTCTGGAGTGCAAATACGGTGTTCATGATTCTGCACTAAACTGGTTCAAGTCATACATTTCTCAAAGATCTCAGTCAGTGATAATTAATGACAAAACATCAACAAAACTGCCTCTCAAATTTGGAGTCCCTCAAGGTTCAAAATTAGGACCAATCCTTTTCAACTCATATATCACTCGATTAAGTGAATTAGCTGCCAAAAATCAAGTCGATGATCAAAAATATGCTGATGACGAGCAGCTTTTCCTCTCTTTCAAACCAACATTCTTGGAACAGAGAAATGCAGTAGAAAAAATGGTGAAGTGCATTACTGAGATTAGGAACTTCCTTCATGAAAATAAGCTCTGCAACAATGGAGAAAAAACAGAACTATTGTTCATCGGCAGTCCACATCAACTCAATAAACTCCAAATATCTTCAATCAATGTGGACAATGTGAAAATTACTGCAGCTGACCATGTTAGAAATCTTGGTGTAATCTTCGACAAAAACATGTCCATGGAAAAACAAATCAACAAAATGTGTCAGAATGCCTATTTCAACCTGAGAAATATATCAAAAATTAGGAAGTCATTGGACAAGGAAGTTTGCAAAACTGCAGTTAACGCTCTTGTCACTCCTCACCTAGATTATGGAAATGGTCTTCTTTATGGTACATCAAGTCATTTGATAAAGAAACTTCAAGTCGCCCAAAACTCAGCGGTTCGACTTATAGAAAAATTGAAAAAGCATGACAGTGTGAGCCAATATAGGAAGCAGCTACATTGGCTGCCAATTCCAGCTAGAATCCAATTCAAACTGATGCTAACTACATGGAAAGCTGTCAATGGACAAGCACCTGTGTATATTCAAAATCTGATCCAGTCAAAACCCAAACAAAACTGTAATCTAAGAAGCAACAACAAAGTTCTCTTAAAAGAACCAAGTTCTTGCAATAAAAACAAATTTGAAGACAGAGCTTTTTCGCATGCTGCTCCAAAACTTTGGAACAAACTCCCAGATATTGTCAAGGCCTCGACAACACTTGAATGTTTTAAGAGAAATCTCAAAACTTGTCTGTTTAAGACTTTCTACAAATAAAGCTATCATACACAAGCGCTAGTGAGCAGTTTACTGGAATTAGCGCTATATAAATGTCTATTATTATTATTAATTCGCCGGATCGGTACAGACGTATTCAAAACTGTTAATTACACATTTACATTGTAAAATGCTCAGGGTTTTGAAGCTACAGTGACACATTTTACAATTATGACAACTATGATAGGGTTAACGTTAGAAATTAACTATTTCAGGATAATGTTGAAATGAACCAACCAATATTTTTTTCAAACTGCTATAGTGAGGGTTGCCTCGGTTGACTCATTTCACCTCTAATAGCTAAATCGTCAAGAGAATGACAGTAATAGTAAGAGGGATAGATATAAATAATCTAATAAATCATATAATTTATCTCACATGTGCTCCATGGGCTCCATCTTGGAGGATCAAGTTGACAGAAGTGGCTTCTGCACACACCAGGAATGTTAAAGTCACAAGGAATGCTATCTGCGTCATCTTGTACAGCTGTCAGGATCCTGGCAAAAAAATAAAATAAAATATGGAAAGAATTAGAAATTTGTAGAGACATAAGGATAGAAAGCAAGAAGTAGAAACAATTTTTCGAAATTAAATGATGGAAGGTTATACACACAGTCAAATAAAATATAAACTTCAGAAAAGGAAATGTCAAAAAGGTGAAAGATTATTATATGCAATGAAAAATCATTATAAATTAAACAAACATGTTGCATCTGAGGCAAGTGTTGCAACAAGACGCAATTCTTGAAATCCAGTTAAATATAATTTTTAGTACACAATATCACACAATTATATATCAATAGACAATAGGCTTTGAATGTGTAGTCCCATGTAGCCTGATTCCGTGAAGGAATACGGAGAGCTCAAAAAATAAAATGTTTGTAACACGCGTTTCATTCATAATAATTCAGTTCTCGCAAATAACCTACAAAATACATGTGATTATGAAATATTCCTGTATGAAAATGCTTTAACATACCTCAACCTCACGGTTGTGCATATGTGGTTTTCACACACATTTTTCAAGAGCTTATATACTTCACAATTTCTAAAAATTTAAGTTTGTGTTTTTTCGTTTTCTGCCATTTGTTATCAAAGAGACCAACTCTGAGCAAATAGAGGATATCAGCTAAGTTCGATAAGAAGAACGTATTAATTATTTTTCTCAGTAAAGTGTTAATTGTTAAATAGATAATTGGTACAAAAAAGATTTTAACTGCACTCATTGATGACTTCACTTTTGTGAAGTGGTGTGTTTCAATACTATGTAAATATCAGAAAGTCACGTGTTGTGTGCACAAATGTTTACTGTCCTAATTATAAACAAGAATATTTTTCTTCCTCTTCTTGTGGCTTTCTTTTGTCTGAAAATATTTAAGCATGTCTACTTTGTTTGTTTTTCTCCCCAAATAAGCTGTGAAGTAGTTCTTGATTTTTCATTCAGGGAAACTGTTGCCAATTATTTGGGATGGTCGACATACAAGACTTGGTGCAATGACGAAACACTGATAACACAATGATAAGCCACTTTCTGAATTAGGAAGTTGGTTTCTGAACTAATTACTGATATACAATTTAATCTAATCACTATGATCATACATACTTGAGATATCGATTATTCAGAGTATACATTTCATATTTCCCAAAATTATTATTTTCCGAGAAATTGATGAAATTTCTTGTGGGCGCTCCTTTTATAACCAAATTTTTCAAAGCAAAGAGAAACTGTGTGAGGACAGCTGATACTATCTTGACCAGAGGGAGGGATCCAACCGACAAAAATGCATGTTAGGACCCGACAAAGAGATGTCTAACTGACTTAGACATTATATGATTCTTCTATTATTTGTTTTAACTTTTAATTTTAGCAAAATAAACAATAATCTGATTGTTTGTCTGCTGTTGTAAAAAGTGTTAATTCTTGGTAGGGAGCTAACATGCAATATTGTCAGTTAGATACTGTTTTTTCCAATGGTATAAGTATCTGAGTGATGTCTAAAAGGCATTGGACAATACCTCCCATATATGCATGTCATTTTTCCACAATTGCTGCTGCTTAGAGTTGCCAATGAGAGCGAGAATTCTCGAGAAGTTCGAGATTTTAATGACTCAGCATTTTCTCGTCTTGCTGAGCGATTCTCGAGAAATTAAATGTTGATCATTGTTTGACACGGAGTTCATGTGATTATGTTTATAACGGTTACAAAGCATTGGATTGTTGTTTTGTTTTGCTTGATATTATTGTTATTGTGTACTTGCACCATTGTTCAATTTAAATATCTGATGATGATAATCCCCATTGTATACCTGATAAATGCTGAAGTTGAACTTGTACAAATGTTTTAAAATTGTATAATATCTGGATGTTTAGCTGTGATTTATAGGAAACAAAACACACAGATTAACATTAAAACTATAAAAGATATCATAAAGCAAAAAAAATTGATCCACTGCATGATTAAATTTCTCTTGTTTTATCATTGTGCCAATGGCAGGACAGTGTCCTAGATTTCTCGAGAAATTCTCGATTCTCGTGCACTAGACCATGACCATTCTCGAGAGGTGTCGATCGAGACTCTTTGGAAACAGTGCTACTCAAAATTCCTTGGCGGAGGCGTCAAAGTCTAAATGTCCCGCACATGTTCAAATGGACTGAGATCTGGGGAATCTGATCATATCAATTATGTCTCCCACTGGGTGCTGTAACGACAGGTATGTTGTGTGTGGCCAAACATCATCTTGCTCAAAAAAGGAAGTCCACAACAACTGCACCGTCAAAAGATTTAACAAATAACAATTATTGCTAGACCTCATCCCTGTATATTCCCAGATACAATAAATGGATGTCGGACTCGGAGTATTTTACTATATGTGACGTCAACTATGTTTATTTAGGTCAGCGCCCCCACCGGTCATGGCAGCAACACAATCATGACGTCACGTCAAGAGATCAATGAACTTTGCACTGAGTAGCCCAAGAGCGTGGACTTGCTGCCTTTCCAAGTACAGATTGGGAGGGGGGAGTTTTTAAAAATACATGAGAGGCCGACCATTATGATTCTCCAACTTGAGGGGCTATGGATTTCCCCCTGGGATGAACTTCTCTTTTACATGTATTTTGTTTTTATGACAAACTTTTATTGCAAAAGAAGGAGTGGATTAAATTTTTAGCTAACTGTGAAAATTATTTTCATGCTGAACAAACTTTCTTTTTTCTCAATGTCATGTCTTACAATTTATTTTTCACAAAAATCCGTAGCCCCCCCCCCACCCCATGTCAGTGACTTGTTTGTTGCACAACAACATACCTAATGTAACCATTTTTCAGACACAACACAGACTTGACTTTTTGTTGCTGCTTCAGAAGTGAAACGCCCTGTTGGTTGTTTGTTCCCTCTCACCTGACTTTCTCAAGACTTTCTTAAACTCAGTGACCTTTTAATTAAGATTTACCTGTGTCATTAGAAAATGAGGAATTTTGCTATCTCTGGTTGTTTTTGTCATAGAAAGGTGAGGTTTTCTTCTAACCATACAAAATTCCCTGGATGGAGAACTATGAAAGTGAGAATATCAGTGGATGATGGCACAATACATGTACCAAAAATTAAATGAAGGTTAACATTTCTTATTGGGGGTCGACCTGGTGATATTTCAAGGGGGGTGGTAACCGTGGTATGTATTTTACCCCTGTGACAAACTTTTTTGTTTTGGGCAGGAAAAAAGGATGTCAGAGGGGTAAAATCCATGCGCCCTCACAAGTATCAAAAAATCGTTCGTGTGAGAGGGAGTGACAAACTTTAGGCCTAGTCATGGGGCGCTGGATTTTATCCCCAGTACAAACTATTTTTCACAGGCGAAGCAACAACAAACTATTAATTTCGCATGTGAAGGAGTGACCAACTTTTCATTGCCCTACAGGTGGAAAGAAACAATTTTTTTTTTCATATATATACCAATCATTTTTTTCTTTCTTCTTTTCAGTGTCAAGTGGAAAGCAGACTTATTTTCACCACAAATCCATAGCCCTCCCTCCCCCAAAAAAGTAATCTGTTCGGCCCCTTAGCATATATTGTTCTTAATTCTGGCTTAGTAAAATGTATTATATTCTTTCCAAATAGTAGTTAGGGGCCTAATTTTCTTTTTTACAGTCAGTTTAAATTATTTGCACTGATTTTTATGACAGGACCAACAGGGTCTGGTCAAAAATTACGTAACGCCGGAGGGGGGAGGGGGTATGAGATAGCGTTATGCTGTGTTACAGGGGGAAGGGGGTGTAAGACTAGATGTTACATTAATTTATAACACAATTAAATTTTTGAAACATGAAAAATATTTAATCGTTGCAATGACGGTCAGCGCACAGAAATTGTGTTCTTGTTGTTTAAATATGTATTTTTTGGAGCAGGAGTTGTTACAAGACATGAAATAACTAATGTGAAATCTGGATCTTTGAATTTAGTAAAATATTGTGAGCAGACCCCGAAGTCAGTCAGAGTTTTGACTCTCACTTGCTTTGCAAGAACTTCAACTGACTAGTCAGCTAAGTCATTAAACTCTGACTTCACTTGACTTCAACTAACTTCAACTGACTAATGTAATTTCATAGGGTAATTTTGTAAAAAATTTTAAACAGTACATCATAACTTCATAAATTTCAGAATTTTTGCACTCGGAAAACTGTGCAGTATGCAGATGTGTCCGATTTTTAAGGAGGTTTAGTATTTCATAGACATTACAAAGGCCCTGGAAGAGTGTGATCTGCATGTTGGGCTCTTTATGCTGTTGAGAATGATACCAAAACCATTTCTGTGAGGTAAAAACTGGCAAAGTTATGCAACAGTGACTTGACTTTAGCTGTCTCAACTCCAGCTTGACTTGACTGAACATCAACTTGCTGCTTGGAGAGCTAACTATGACTTCACTAGTCGACTTATAGTCGACTTCGGGGTCTAAAATTTGTGAGCCCTCCAGTCGCGGAACACCAGTGCAGGTGCGTGACTTCCGAGATTTTAAGGGGGGCATATGCCTTGTTATGTAACAGGGAGTGGGGTATGGACTTGTGTTACAGGCTATTACAGGGGGAGGGGGTTGTCAAAATGAGCTATTTTTGCATTATTTAATATTTGAATGGCCCCATACGATGCAAAAGTGCCTTCTTCATGGTGAGTTTTTAAATGTTATGACAGAAATTTTGTGATATTGAGGCAGCTAGCTTTCTCAGGTCTACGGTGATATTTCCTTCAACTCCATGGCATTGGAAAATAGCTCAATCTTTTTATGCTTTTCTTATAACATGGACGTTTTTAATGGGTAAGATTTATTTCATATCTGATCTTATGACCGTTGATATGATTATAGTTGTTTGGATCACATAGAATTATGTCTTCAAGCAATAATCCTTATTATACAAAATTATACAAAACTTCCAAGGCTTGCTTTCATTCACAGCAGGTCAGTCAGTAGGTTTTATATAATATAAAATATTTTATTCAAACACTTTTACAATTATAATTATAAAAGGTTTAGACATGATAAAATACAGTATAAAAAGTCTATGTATGAAGATAAAAACTTAACAGTATAAAAATAAAAACATTAAAAAGTACAAGTAAAGTTAATAAAATCACAGATCTCAGTATGACTAAAACCAGGAATCATGACTAGGCTGCCTCTAGCATCTCGCAACTCTTTAGTCACCCCCAAAGTTATTCTATCACAGTCTGTAGTATCCGCAAGGTACCTCTTTTTTACAATTCTATACAATTTTCTAATTTTTCTTTTTGATGCCACAGTACAATTACCATGCTGCAACACTGAAGCTCTGTGGAAGCTGATCATAACAAACTCAGTTCATGAAAAAAAATTATTTGTACAACTGAGCCAAAATATAAATACCAAAAGAAGCATATTTGTACGTGGTTGGTAGTCACCAAAACATCAGATAAGTGCAGAATAAGGGGCCGACCAGATGATCCTTGGAGGGGGGCTGTATATGGATTTTTGGTGAAAAAAAAGTTTGTTTCCCAACTGAAAAAAAATAAAAGAAGTTTGTTCCACACAAAAAAATAAGAAGTTTGTTTCCACCTGTATCCTGAGCACTAAGAATATAAGGACGATAATAAGGTGCCGACGAATGTCATGATTTTGAGTGACACCTGAATTTTTCTCTTTTTTTTTGTTGCAAAATTATTGTATAACTAAAAATCGTGACATTTGTGGCCAACACAATAAAACATTGCAAGAGGAGTGACTGCTGAGAAGCTTTCACATAAATTGTTTATAGATTCAAGCGCTTGTGCAAGTTTTAGCAAAAAGTGATAGTTAGCTGCTGTCTTGACTTGAGGAATGCTAATGACAGAGAGTGATCCACACAACTCTATAATTTCCAAGTGCCGTCTATGTGTCATGAGGAGCAATGAGTGACTCTTTTGTAGATTTGACTTTCACGAGTTTCATGTTATGAATGTGAGAACGAGTCTGTGTCTGTTCATGACGCCACCTACAAATTATGTTGCTATGACGTCACCAATTGAAGTTAGTTAGTGCTCGCCATGACCGGTGAGGTCGCATGATAAAACAACATAACGTCACGTAGGCCAGAGTCCGTCGTCAAGTCTATGGTATATTGCAGCAGTCAGTGATGACATGGAGCTTCGTGCATCCGTTGACAGAAACGCCTCGCCAGACCATTACAGAACCATCGCAAACTTTGTCTCACCGAACAAAACTTCCTTCAATGCGCCACTCAGGACTATGAAATTCTCCAGAGACCCTTGCAAGTCTGTACAGTATTTTTTCTTTAAGGCAAAATACTTTGAGAAATATTTTAAAGCGTTCAAACAGTGGTCATATTCTCAATATTACATGTAAATTTCAATCACATAATGTTATTCGTGAAAGATGCGGTCATATAAAATGTGTATAATATTATTAAATTTTGCAGATAATTTATTTCAAAATCTTATTGAAGTTTTCAAGATATAATAATAACTTAAAATTTAACATTTAAAAATAATACATCTGGCATGATATTCGATTCCAAATACGTACTATTTCTGTACTGCATGATTCATCTTATCATAAATGTTGCAAAACATTTACATTCATGGATAGAGGTCAACATTCAAGGGCTGAAGTCGACATACACATGCTAAGACAAGCACATTTATGGAGAATATTTAATGACACGTGCAAACCAACATGCAAAAAAATGTTGCCTCACCGAAACTGTTCTGACCTAACATTTACTTTTATCAGTGAGTGGTTATCGTTTCAGCCCACTCCTACCCTTTTTTTCTTCATATCATAATTGGAATAAGTACCTAGAACAAAAATGTCAAAATCATTTATATCTCAACAGAAATGTCGGTGGCCATCTTGGATTTCTGTACATTCATTTTGACATGGACATTCTACATGGCAACTGACGCGCTCTCCATTAATTAGCAATGTTGTGTTTGCATTGTGTGTGCTTTGGAACAAAAATTATTAAAAATACAACAACATTTCAGCATCAGTTATATGTCATATAAAACACCGAATTCATTTGAACAAATAATGCGCGACTTCCATCAGAGATTATAGTCACTCTTTCGTTGGACTTCAATTAAATTTACTTGCATGAAAGTATCATATTACAGATTTTTCTGAGCTCATCAGAGCGGCTCTTCATTCTTTTCACTAAGTTTAATCTGGATAGTTTTCCTGTAAATTGGTTGTTAGCCAATTATAATAATGCTTATGGCTCAGTCATTTATTCTCTGACAGTGTTTTCCTCATGGCTGATTCATTGTTAAATATACATTTACAATGTAAATAAACTAGCTTTTTTTTTTATTGATTTGTGAAAAATTGTTTATTGATCATACAGAGCCACCACATGGGAAAAAATTGCATTTGTCCCAAAAAATTGACACATTTTGAAATAATGTGCGATTTTAAAGGATACAACAATTTGTTATAATTAATTTTGAGTTTGTTTCTTATAAAAAGAAGATTAGGATGGATGCATTTGTGAAATTTATGCATGGTCGCAGGTTTTGATGTCATCATTCCACTTGGTCCCAGCACCGCAGGGCATCTCGAAGCAATAGCCATGGGCATCACACTGGACGAATTTTGTGGCATCGACATGGGGGAAGTAGTAACCATTGGCAGCTGTGTTCTCCTGGCTGCATGGGTTTGGAGCCGCACAGGTGTAACCGGCTAGAAAAGACCAAACATATCAATGTCAATAACTTTATTACGAATTTTCATCTCATCTGTCGTCAAAATAAGTGAACATTAGCTTTATATAGTTATTGTCACTGTCAATATATTATTTTATGGATTTTACTCACTACGTCGTTAAATTAATTTAACATTAGCTTTATTCATATATTTTCAGGGTCAATAGATTATTGTATGCATTTCCCTCAGATATCTCTTCAAAACAAGTGAACAGTAGCTTTATGTAAATATATTCAGTGTCAATAAATTATTTTATGAATTTTCCTCAGATCAGTCCTAAAAATAAGTGAACATTAGCTTTATTTACATATATTCAGTGTCAATGAATCATTTAATAATTTCCTCATATCTGTCTTCAAAATAAGTAAGCATCAGCTTTACTTTTACTGTCAATAAAGCATTTAATGAATTTTCCTCAGATCAGACTTCAAAATAACTGAATATCAGCTCGGCCAAATGAAAATTAAAATATACAGTTCAAATTTTCCACATTCTCGCTCTTAGCACTTACATGGTGGAGGGACGGGACCAGGATCGGGGGAGCTCGGCCAATTGCAAACTAAAGCCGCCTTGTCCCACACAAGTCCAGCTGGACAGTCTTTGTCGTAGCAAATGCCAATTCTTGCACATTGGACAAATTTGTTTGGAGAGTCATGTTCAAAGTAGTACTCCCCCTTGTCAAGGTTTTCTTTAGTGCAAGGGTTCCTGCCTTCTTCACAGTTATATGTGATATCTATAACAATAAAAGACACACATTTTGTAATTGTCATTGTCATCTTCTTGCAGTTATATTAGTTCCTTTACTGATAAAGATAAAATAAGCAGAACATGCTGATTTTGTTTTTATAGTTTTGTAATGCTAAAAAGAGAGAATACAATTATCTCTATAGTAAAACGGAAAAAGTGGCAACATTTATCATTTACACTGGTAAACTGTTACCCTTCCTGCTTAGAAAAATGTCAAATAGGCATATTTAATTTCAGTATAGGCATACATATAAGTTTGGAAACAGTATGTTTATCAACTTATGATTTGTGTCACAAAGAACGGCTTCAGGTGTTCAGATTCTTAGTTGACTACAATTATTAAAATAAACCTATATGAGTGCGAAGAGGAATATTAGAATTAAATTTGTGAAAATAGTATTATATATCAAAGGTGTTTTTAAAAATGGAGAAGAGTATCGTCCTGCATTGCACAGTGCCCCTGAGCAAACATTAAGATTTAAAAAAATAAGCGAGAAGACGAATAGCACCCAGCTGTAGAGCAAGTTCAGGAGATCATTTTAAGACAAAAACGAAAAAAATTCTGTTGGGAAAATTTTGAGTTTTATCAATTTTAAGATTTTTGTTTGTCACATCCATATTTTCTGCCTAAAATAGGGGTCATTAAAGTGGATATCGGTTATATAAGTCATTTACACATACCGTCTTTGAAGGAAAGACAGCATTCTTTAACAACTGTGTTTATAATATGGTGCGAAACGTATTATATCAAAAATAAGTGTGCAGAGTGTGATCAACTCACTTGACTGTATGTTTGTCAAAAAGGCTATGTGTTTAGCCCTGCTAAATTGACTCCATTGTTCTTTTGAGTGTTTAACTGCTTCCGGCTGGGTTTGAATTTAGCTAAGCCTTTCTTTGGAGTCTTTTGCTGTATTTTCATGACAAAAGGTGGTATCAGGTGTAGCTTTTCGGGTATTTTATATCATTGATATTTATGAATAATCCATACAGGCACAGAGCATGACTAGTACAATTGTCTTTAAAAAATCATGTTAACAATGCATATCTCTTTACTAATAACCCAAAGTCGTGACTTGTTTTCTTCTTTGAAGAGCATGTATGTATTAATGTTGACTGCATGATTATATTAATTTTAGGAAAAAAAAAAGAAATTAAAAAGACAATCAGAGATTCTGGACCACAGATTTTTGAAGGCGAGATCGTATATAGCTTGATATTTATACCTAACTGAGATTTGGCATTGAAACACGTTTAAATTGTCACCAAAAAAAAGTGTGCAAACAACGGTGTATCTTGACCATTGAGCAGTGGTAGGACAAATAAAAAATTAATTATCTAATAAAAATTGTTGTTGAAAGGAAATGTGGAAAGGTAATTTCTGCACCTGAAGACCATTGAGGATGCTGATAAATTAAAAATTCGCAGATATGACTTACAACAACACAGGAAGCAACATTCTGTGGCATTATTGACATAAAACTTTTATATATAGGGCAAAATAATAGGTCTAATATAGCTAAAATCTGGCCTATATACAATTTACCACGCAGAAACAATACCACTGATATAGTCTAATTACTGGGGACAACGTTGGAAGGCTACAAACTTGCTCATTACTGTGCTATTGGTCTGAAGCAAACAGTCACATGTGTTTGTCACACTCCACACACTATATTTGGGCAAAACATATTTTACACAAATGCAATGGTCACAGAAATTAATGATATGGTCTTTCAATCAACAATTGTCCCTGCAAATGATTTAAGACATTTCCTTCATGGCCTATGCCCCCGTTTCAGCATTGAAATATGAGTGTGATAAACCAAAAAACTTAAAATTGATATAACTCAAAATTTTTTCGTTTTTGTCTTAAAATGTTCTCCTGACCTTGCTCTACAGCCACGTACTATTCGTCTTCTCGCTTATTTTTTTTAATCTTAAAGTTTGCTCAGGGGCACTGTGATTGGCTGAGCAATATTTTAAATCAACAATTTAGTGTGCTTTTTACAGAAACTGCCTACAGGATCCCTCTTCTTGTTATGATAATATTTTTTTCTGATATGGTAAGAATGCATCCGTCCTAACCGATTTGTGTAATACTACTTGAATAGCATGCTGTTTCCAAACTTTTTGCAAGCAGTGCATTTCAGAAGGAAAGGAAAATGAAAGCTCACGGCCAGGTGTCGTGATGATGGTGACATTGCTGTTGTCTTCACTGAGGATGTTGCAGTAGACGATGCCGGTCTCATCGGTGCCATCTGATGGTATGTATATGGAAGCAGTCTCCCCATTCTTTACACTGACTTTAGCATCAAAATACACTTGGCTGGGGTAGGTGGTTTCAGACAAGAAAAGAGTGACATCTCCTTTTGTTGTCTTGATCTAAAACAGAGAAAATTGACGCAATTTCTTTTAGAGAAAAATATTGGAAAACCAGACATTCGAATCTAAACGTGAATTTCTTCTGACCTGTATAGTGGCACCTTTCGGGGGCACCTCGATTTCGCAGTTGTATGGAACCTTTTCTTCAACAGGTTTGATCAGTGTCCCATTTGGTTCAAGAGAAATTGGAACTGAAAACATGAAATAAACTTTTAAAAGGGTTAAGAAATACACACTTCAGCAAAGCCTTCAGTGAATAACTCAGACACACCCCCAAGGCTGGCCAATGAACAGAGCTTCACTCAAGTTATGCAAATGAGGCCGATTTCGCCGATTCACACACTTCTGTAAATCGTACAGATCAACAAGTTACTGGGATAGATAGATCTCTCTGAGAGCTTTCCAATGGTAGGTCGTAGCCCTCTGAGGGCTGAATAGTTCTCTCGAAAATCGCCGGTAAACATTTGAACAGGGCGGAAATACTGGTCGCTGATTGGCCATGACGCTCATGACGTAAATCTATGATAATACGCGAAAATGGAAGGATTCGTCTGGGGTAGATTCTCTGGGTGGAAATACAAAGCACTGGCTTTGAAAGAGACAGCGTTGAAAAAAAGTGATACTTCTGAACCTCATGTTCAGATATATAATGTAAGATTTATTTTCAAAACTTCTCAACATTACGTGGCTTTTTTTCATTTAGTAAAAGTATGGTCTTACCTCCACAAGTTGTAGCAGAAATTGAGGCAACCAGGTCAAGGATTTCAGCAAAGCCAGCGTTCAGCTGGGAGTAGTAGAGACAGGTCGGTTTGCTGGCCATGCCTTCCAGTTCAGGCACATTCACACTTCTTCCCACACCTGTTTTAGGGTAAGAGTTATCCATAGACATTCATTTAAGATTCATTGAATATATATTGATAACAGCCGAGACATTGAAAGACTCAATTTTACTTGAAAATAAAGTGATCCAATAATTTGAAAAATTTTATTTACAAAACAGTCTCGAGCAACAGGCAGGCGGACATTTTGACACCGAAGAAAATGGTTTCTAACGAATGGCCCTCCTAGTGACAAAGATTTCCAGAGAGAATATCAAATTTTTCCACCAAAGAATATGAAGGTAAATCCATTGAAAGTTTAATGACAAAATTCTCAACCTACCAATAGAAAACAGGACTATGCCAGCCTCCCTTGCTCTGGCTGCCTCTTCCTGAGTTCTATCCCTATTGTTGCTACCTCCGTCAGTCAGTACAATGCCGACCCTGGGGTGTCCCTTGTCCGTGGGTCTTGCGCCATTCGATTCAGAAAATGCTTCATCCGTCATTTGCTTAAGAGCAAGGTCAGTGGCTGTTCCTCCTCCAGAATAGCTGAATTGAAAAAAAAGGGTTCAAATAATAAAATCTTGAAAAGTATGTAATTTGATATTGTTTTGAGGAAATATACAGTTCTTTTCAATGTGGAAAATAATTTATTTACCGAATCGCTAAGACAGCCTGGTTCAAAGCTTCCGCATCCTGATAAGCATTTAATTTGATGTCTAAATTTGATGATGATCTGAAAGAAAAACAGTATGTCTTTTCATTTCCTTTGTTGCCATTAAAACTTAGAGGAGCCAATCTGCTTGAAAGTTATAACCTACCCAAAAGTGATGACTGCTGCCTGATTGGCATCAGGTCCAATGACAAGATTTTCTATGACTTTTGTTACGAATTCCTTCTCTGTTTCGAAGTCGGTGGACCCAATGCTTCCACTCTCATCAAGGATGAAGACAATGTCTGCCCCAACATTACATGACGTCTGGGAGTCTAGAACATTTCACATAATTGCTTACATCAATAGGGTCTTTTGTATAGGCACATCACTGTTTGAAATGTCATTATTTGGAATTAATGATTTGCAAAACTCATTTTAAAATATATTTGTTTTTCCAATTATGTAAAAAGAAACAACATACCTTCGAATTCAGTGGCTCTTGTCTCGAAATCTGAAGCAGTTGCCCCTGGTCTGTAGTAGTCTGCCCAAAAGTTAGACTGGTCCACGATAGACCTTGGAAGGTCCAACAGATTCCGGCTTGATGACAGCAGCACTCTGTCAGACGAGAAAAATCGGGCCTTTAGAAGCACTATGAATTCATTAATGATAATAGGGCGCTAGCGAAAGTCTTGATTATGACAGGTAGGCAAATTATCCATGTCTTTTTGCAAATTTTTTATTCAACTTAAAATTGAAACTGTCATAGGCAACATACAGAAATGGTCATCATCCCTAAATGCGAACAATAAGTGTAAGTATGACAGAGCAGGGGGTACAATTGCTTCTCCTTCCCTTGGCCAGGAGGGGTAAGGGGGCATGAATTTAGACAAAACATTCAAAGTATAATAGAGACCACAGGTCTCGGCACAAAGCGTGGAGAGACTACCCCTGCTATCCTTGACTCCTCCGCCACCCTTGAATAAGAGATTACCAAATGCTGTGTTTTAATTTAAGGAAATGGAACAAAATGGTACAATATTGAAATGAAGCCACAGAATCCATAGGGCTAAAATAGCTTAAAGGCACAATATGGCATGTGTCATGATAACTGTGAGGTACAAAAGCCTAGAAGAATTTTTAACTAAAATGAAATGGTTGATTACATAGAAGTTCTTTAACTCAACCTATCCGCGTAGAAAACTACTTTAAGACTATTTTAATTTTGTTTGGTTCTACTATCGGAACTTAGCCAAGGTTTGCTGAAAACATGACAGGTGAAGTTTCCCCCAAAAATTGAAAATAGTTAAAACAAACAACATACTCAATGTACATAGAAGAAGCGAGGGCTGAATGCAAGGGTTTTCCAAGATCAGCATATGTAACTTTATCCCAGTCGACGTTGAATTCCTTTGCAACCTCAGCCTTCAATGAGTTCAGCACACTGCTTCCCAAGGCATTGAACATGTCACTGTTTATCTGGAATGATGTTACAATGATGATATGACATATTATGACAACCCAATGGGCACATCAAAGTTGCAGAAACATTGTGACACTGCATTGACATTATTAAATTTTCACAATTTTGGTGAAAATTACGAAAAATTTTTAGATAGAAATGTTTTTGTCATATTGTGATGAAGCAATGTCAATATATTACATTAAATAGCGTATGACATTGCATAAACATCGTCGCAGAGCTGAACATTCTGTTCAAGTTTTGTAAATTTCTTATGATTTCGATGTCACAACAGACAAGCCATCATCCGATAGGCAAAGTTGCATTAATGTTGCGTGACCCTTGATAATATACCTTATATGAAATTAATATGTCATTACAAAACTTATGTTACAATATCTCATTTTTTATAATTTCAATACAGAGAATTTATTTGACTCCGCAAACCTTCCATATTCCTCCATTTTTCCCATCATTAAATTCAGGGGCATCCGTTCCATCCTTGGTTTCAACATAAGCCAATCGTCTGAGAAATCTCTTGTCATCTCCAAAAATACATGTTGAAGTGATTCGAGACACAGCAGCGTCTACGACCTGCAAATGTTGTCAAAATTGATTACTCTCTTACACAGAAGAGAGAGATCGGAGATCTGCAATATGTATAGTATATATTGTTGATGATAACAAAAAATGCCAATTGCAACGGTTACTGTAGATTTTTCTCTTGTCAAGCATTCGGTTAGGACACAATTTAGAAGAGTCAATGTCACATAATTATGTTTTTTATATCAAATTCACTGCACAGATTTCCCATATATTTACCCACTAACATTAATGGTAATAGAAACCACTTATCCGCAATTCCAAATTTAAAGCAAACTATTATTTTAGTAGTCTTCAAGAAAAGTATCAAGCATCTGACTTGGAGATTATTTTCTGACAATCATGACTTTAAAAAAAATATCCAAATTGTCCAAAAGTTTGGAAATTCATACAAAAAACGGCTGAATTTATCCTGTAAGAAATGCACAGTTCTAGATTGAATATAATTTAGTGTCCATATAAAAAAAAAGGTGTCAACTTTCTGAAGGCTGTGTCTGAATGCTACTGCATGTTGGGGAGGTACATTACAGATGATTTCATATTTGTAGACTTTCATCAAATAACAAAATATTTTGCAAAATTTCTGGTCTGACATCAGAAAAACCTGCCAGGTAATTGGTCAAGATGTCCAGTATGCGTCACTTTTTCCCCGCTTGCTTCAAGCAAGTGATGTTTGCTGTAAAAATTATGTCATAATTTTGACCAATAGGATACTGCAAAGGCCAACTTGGTATTGTGGCAGTTGTTCACACATGTCAACCGCAATCCACATGAACTCTTTAATTTCTTCATGAACTGTTGTATTTTACACTTCTGTGTACAACTGTTGATTGTTTCAATTGATATTAAATCAGTTTCAAGCTGACTCTGAATGGCTTCACATCTATTTAAGCTTATTTACGCTGAATTATCATGCCTTGACAAAAGGCATTATCTGTGACATCAGTAAGGGACTATTCAGAATATATGACTGGGTTGAGGGGGTAATGAGAGTTTTACCTGAGTAGGGGCTACATGCTTCAAGGTGGCAATACTAATTTTTACCTTTTGTCCAGAATCTATGTGCCTTGCAGGCTAAATAGAATTTATGCCTTGGGGGGAATGGGAGTCTTGTCCGATGGAGCACAATATTTTCACATTTGTTTCAAGGGGGTACTTATTACTGACAACATGCTTTCAAAAGGGGGAATGAAATTTTAAAAAAAGAAAAGGGGACATACTAAAAATGTTCATGGAATGTATGAGAGGTACAAATAAGCATGAAATCAACGGGGGGTATACATTTTGACAGAAAGTTCCAACAAAACTCCCAACCCCCCTCCCCCCAGAATCATACATTCGGAATGGTCTCTCAGGACGAATGGTGGTCCATTCTTAAGAAAATCACTGTGGAATCTGGAACCCCACAATTGGCAGCCCATTGTCCTGCCCCCTGAGCTGAGCCCTTCCTCTTAGAAAATGTTAAATTCACAATTATACATGTTTATTTTCTGTATGAACAGTAATAACATGGATCACTTGATCCCAATCGTCTGAATGCACAGTATTGGACTTGTGTGAAACACAAACTAAAACCCAATCCAAGCTGCCAAAGTCAGTCCTTGAGATCAATGGCTTAGGATGCCATGCATGGTCACCCATGTAAAAAGCTATGTCACTTTTTTGGAGAGAGTGGTGTCATACCTTCTCTCGACCAATGAAAATTGCAAGAAAAATTATGTACTTTCTACCTCAAATGTCTACAAATATGAAATCATCTGTAAGTGTTGTATTTTCAAATTCGGTGATCGACTAAAAATCATAAAACGATCTCACATGAGGTCCACTGGCTCCATCCTGGAGGATCAAGTTGACAGAAGAGGCTTCTGCACACACCAGGAATGTTAAAGCCACCAAAAATACTATCTGTGACATTTTGAGACGAAGTGTGGACCCTGGTGACGACCCTGGCAGAGTGGACCCTGGCTGAGTAAAAAGATACAACAATTTTTTTTTTAAGAAGCAGGAAAGGTAAGAAAAATTGAAATTATCCGATTGGATCTAAAGAAAAGCAGAAAAAAAGAAAAGAGGAAATAAAAAGTTGATAAATAATTTAATTAGTGGACAAGTTATAGTTTATAATGCAATTACAAAAATGTTTTTTTAGGTTTAAGACGAAGTTTTGGGGGTTCAATGAATGAGGCAAAAGGATGAAACATACAGTTCATTAAAATAGCCTTTTCATTTCAATATCTCATTCATGAATAAAAAATGAATGAGCAGTGTCAAATAAAAATATAAAGCTTGATCTAAAATATTATTTGAAATAATATAAATATGTGAAGATAGGAAATAAACAACACAGTGACTGATGAAAAATTGAGTTTTCGAAAACATAATCAGAATGAAGAAATATAAAAATTTTCTCACCATTAGATGTAAAATGAATTAATTGGTGTATGAAATATAAAATATAAAAGCAATGCACCAGGGTTCAGAATAACAAAATATATGAGAGGGAAAAAAGAAAATGACCAAAAACGAACCTGCAAAACAATAATGAAAAAGTTAGTGTTAATTTTGTTGAAAAGCAGTTAACATACCTTAGTCGCAAGACAGTGTCTGGTCTCAGCGTAAATTCCCAGGAGCTTTTATACTTCATAATTTCCAAAAAAATCATGTTCGCCTTCCTTTGATGTGGTCTTTGAATTCTTACGATTGGTGATTAATTGTGTCTCAGCAATAAAGTCAACCCTTTAGCAAGTTTGGAGTGCTTCAATGATGAAAATTTATTAATTACAGATAACAACAAGAAAAATTTTTTAATGACATGTGCAGAAGAACAACTTTCCTGAAAAGCATTTTTGATTTATTTATGTTCTTTAAAGGGGAGAAAATTTATGTCACGTAGTAAAATTTACAAAAAAATCACTCTCTTTATTTTGGACATTTTCCTTTTCTTTCTCTGTCAGAGCAGATTTGGACTTTAGTCAGTGTGTGTTTTTGTCCTAATGAGTTACATGATGCTCCTTCAATAAGCATTTTTGAAGCAATTAATCGCCTTTTTCTTGAAGAGAATGTTATCAAAATAGATGATCAGTGCTGATAAGCAGTTTTCCGAAATTTGAAAGTGACTCTTTTCTATTTTTTTGACCAGTGAGAGTCATTAATTATAATCATAGATACTTGAGATATTGATTTATTCAAAGAGATGTTGATTTATTATCTTTTTAATTCTTTCTAGAAATCTCATGAAACTGGATGCATTTCTCTGGACTCCTACTTTCACATCCAATGTTTCAACGTATAATTGCATTTTGCAAGAAAGGTTGCATCTAAATGGACCAACTTCTTTTTATAAAGTACCAATCATTGCTGCCTATACATGTATGTAGATATTGAGATAGTGAAGAATCTCCTTTTGGCCAAGATGCCAAAATACCAAGAAATGGCAAAAGTTATAACAAGTTTTTCGGACAGAAAACAGAAAAAGAGCTTTACAGGTGATTTCATTACCGTGCAATTCTAGTGATTCACACTTGGCTGTGAAGAATCAATGCTAAATCAGTACTTACTAACATTGATAAATCAAATGTGAGACGTTTGGTTGTTTCTAAACCAATCAGATTAACTAAATATTGCATGTATTTGATGGGTCTTGAACCTAGGAATCGCGTACTAATGAAATCACCTGTAATCTGAGAAAAATGTGGTAATAACCAAGATTTTTTAGAGAATCTCAGAAATTATTTTAAAGATTGTCTCAAACCATGTTTTGATTCTCCAAGGAATCTACTTTTTATGATCTTTGAGATTTTTAAGAAAATCCTGAAAAAAAATTACGACTCTTGACATAGGCCTAAGCCAAATTAACTATATGACCAAAAATGCGCACTTTTCTTAAAATCATCTGTGTTCCCAAAAAACCGGATATATCTGTTTTCAATCAGAATTTTAAAATCTAAATTGGATTTAAATCAATTTATCTCATTTTTCAAGAATAAGATAGCTTGTTTAAATTCTTCACAACTACATCTTCTGTTATCACCAAAATTAATTTACTGAAAGTCATTTGATCGAGCTACAGATCGCTACATATTTCAAATGAAAATTGCAATTTTGTTAATTCTATGGAACAATTATAATGCTTGTCAGAAAGAAATCGAAAAGGTTCAATTTATCTTCCAAAAGAAACTTTACAAAATTTGTTTACTTCGGAGAGTTACAATATCTCCAGAATATCATACTTGACAGTACAGTAAAGAAATGAGTGGTGAATAGAAAAGAAACCTTCAATATATTTTTCTAAATACTTTCATTACTTACTTATTATTTTGCTGAAATGATCTAAATCAAGCGACCTTGAGATCATCTAATAATTCATGTACATTGTAATCTCTTACTCCCACACATTTTGGAGGTTTTCTCACAAATTTCAAGGAGTTTGCAAATTTGTATTGTTTTCTTGGACATTTCTGAGTGTGTGTGTGTGTGTGTGTGTGTATATGTGTGTGTGTGTATGTGTGTATGTGTGTGTGTGTGTGTATGTGTGTATGTGTGTGTGTGTGTGTGTGTGTGCGTGCGTGCGTGTGTGTGTTTGTGTGTGTATGTGTGTGTGTTTGTGTGTGTGTGTGTTTTCTGCCCAATCAGCTGGGACATTTCTGAGAGAAAACTTTTTAAATTTTCTGACCCTAGATGAGCTACATAGTTATGCGTAATTGAATCATTTCGAATTTGAAAATATTCTTATATACACTGGAATGTTATTCTACAGTCCTTTGTGCAGTAAAATTAACAAATTATAGTTGCAATAATCTAAATATTTTATATATCAGACTAGAAATGTAACATTCAGAGCTGGCATTTTTTATGTATTTTTGATGTCCCAAAAAAAACGAAGCAAATTACATTATTTAGACGTTATTTATTAATACTGATAAGAGAGTTCATATGAGACCAAAATGTCCCAGTTACGACATTTTCAATACTTATAAAAACCCTTTTTAGGCATCAAGGTTTGCTTAGTTTGTATAACCATGGCCGTTTCTTCAATGAATCCAGCGTTAAAACGCACGAATCAGAGCAAAATTTCTGATGGGTTGGAGAGGACATTTTTTTGACATCATGAATTTTAATTTCTAAGAAAGTGTATGAACATGGCCTGGATATCTTTTTAACTTGTATTTGTCACATACTTGTAAAGGCACATGATTGAGCAAAAGATACACAAATAGCTTGTTTTTCCTACAAAACACTTAGTGTTTTTTCTTTGGGTTGGAGAGGACATGCTTTTTTTGACATCACATTCAAGCCTCACATTCTGAAAACCAATTATGGCTAGTGAAACAAATGTTTCTGTTTTACCTTGAGATATGTCTCAAGCTTCAAAATTAATACAAACAGTATACACATTCTTTGATACCTACTCATAACAGCATATAAAGCAACTGATGGTCCATCGAAAACAAAATTTTTGACATCTGCCATTTTTTACATTTTAGGACCCAAGTCTTGTTGTATATAAGTTATTCAGATGAAACCTGTTGTATTTTATGCCCAAGACATGGGTCTAGACAGGCATCATTAACATGAATCACAAGTGCCTGTCTTTGCTTTTCTGTGTTGCCATAAAAATATGTGAAACTCTCCGTGAGAAACAAAAAAGTGCAAGAATTGGTCATAAATCGCCTGCTGTTTCAAAAGTAAGCATCGTAGCAAGGTAAAATTTAGTACACATATACTTCAATATAGTGCAAGACTGCCACCAAGACAAATTTCTGTGTACCTGTCATACTTTTTCTCAGAGTAATTGCTTAAAGACGAAAAATCGGCCGAGTGCAAATACCGTAAAACTGCCCCTTTAAGAATACGAGTAGCAAGCTTTTTCGGCCACCAAAAATGATCTTCCAATTTGCAATATATTGCAAAAGCAAGGAAAGAATCAAGTACTGTTTCAATTTTTTCCACAGAATTCAAATGTATGTCATCATAAATCAAACTTTTGGACTGGCATATCCTTTTTTTTCGCCTATAGAATCAGCAAATAATACACTTGATGGTGGGTTAAGCTTGAATTTTTTTCCCAAACTTTATGGCCGGTTTTAGACTTTCGCGCTCTAAGAACAAAAGTCACTTTGAAGTGCCTAAAAAGTCCTTCGGACTCGTGTAAATTCAGAGCAGACCTGACACTCATAATGTTCATAGCAGCTGCTGTGAACTACACTGTCATGGGGTTTTATAATATGACTCCTCCCTTAAAGTCTTCTGTCGCAAAAAAACCATCTTTATTCTTATGTACATGTTAAATTGTCAACTGGTGCAATATCTTTCGTTGCCAACGGAGAGCTCTCTGAACATTTGAAGGACTGATTCTGGCGGTGACTTGCTCTTATCGCTACACTTCTGACTGAAAATGTGTAAGATATAGCATTTGTATGATTTTTCTGAATCACTGGTGCATGATACACATCACTACTTTCTGTTTCTATGTAAGAATAGGGTCAGATCTCATAATTATGTCTCTGCATGTTTGTCTAAGACCAGGTTTTATTTTTTGACTTAAAAAAGTATATTTTGCATGATAAAGTGGGAATTTACAAAGAGAGTTTTCTCATCACAAGTGAGCATCATGTAAACACTACAACTAATCATTTTGAAAGAGAAACTATTCCGCATCTCAACTACTGATAAACTCATCTCTGGGTACTCGAGACATCGGAAGATCGATCGTTGATTTAATTCATCTTAGTACTCAAGACATGGAAAATCATTAAAGTATTTAATCTAACTTTATAAGTGATTGAGAACTAAACACTCAAGTCATCATTTTCACCTGGAGATCTCCCTCATTCGTGTTTATTATGATTAATGCTTCTGATAACAATTATTGTAATTTCAGGACAAACAAAAACTGTTTCATGGACAATCTTAGCGATCCAATCCGACAGAACTTTCACATGAGATGCTAAATAGGTTGGTAATCTATACTTAAATGAGTCCTCACATTGCTACGCGTGTGTATACTAATATGTGGGCATACAAAAGTGAAAGTAACCGACTGCAGAAAAAGTGGGAAACATGTCTCTCCTGTTTTTTTTATAAAATCTTGTCCAGGGCCCAGTACAATAATACTTTTGTTTTCAGACTAAACAATGGGGGGGGGGGGGACATTTCAGAATATGTCCCTGAGATAGACAATGCATGGAGACAAGTCTCCTCTATCTCCCACTAAATTTATCCCCAGGCTGTGTGTTTGTTTACCATGCACACATTGGATTCCTTTTGTCCGGGATTAGAATTCAACATTCCCAATGATTCCCAATGATGGCATTGTGTGTGGAAAACAATAGGAAGATGCTTGATGTTTCAGAAACCTTGTAGCAGAACAACTGGGGCTTTCCTCTCACAGCTGAGTCCCTCTACTCTCCTTGAGGCTGAGCAACGATTCATTGACATGAAATGTAAATGCCTTTTTCAACAGAACAGGAATCAACAAAATGTCATGATTTTGCATGCACATCAGAACGAGAGTAGCGAAGTATTTTCGAAGCACAACCGTGTAGCAATGCAACGTCTGTTTTAAAATTAACACTTCTGCAAGAAGAATTCGTTTTTTTCCCAAGACAAAGTAACATATACATTTTTTTAAAATTTTCATTTACCTTATCCTGAGATAATAGTATTATTTGGAAGTTAAAATTCATTCAAACATTGAATTCTACAATGTCTTAGAAAGTGGGAGCTTGTTATTACAGGGAAACATGAAGCGTGAAAAACTGACCGACTTATTTTTTTCCGCAGTAGTTTTTTCCACGCACAAGTGAGCGTTGAGTCTCTAAAGCAGAAGTAGTGTCAAGCTAAGGTTGGAACTTCTCTGCAACTGTTGACCTCATCTGTACCTCAGCAGACACAGTGCACTCTCCAGCAGGACACATAACCCAGGTGCAAACACATATCCACCACTTTCAGTGTGTTGGTCAGACACTTTTGGAAGTGGGGCAACTGTGAAACATGAGTCAAACAAACTTCAAACTACACTCTTACAGCTTGCTAGATCCAACTTATAATGGGCAGCAGCCATTTAACTTGCATCATTACGACCAAATCAATTAGTCCCTTATAATGTATTTTAGTTAAACCTATTAAATTCAGTCAAGGGACCATTGACTCAACAAATTTTGTTTTCAACTTAAAAAGGGGAGAACGGCATGTCACATGTCCCCTGGAGTTGCAAATATGAAGGGCCATGGAAATCTGCCATTAAATTGCGCCCCTGGTCGTGTGTTTGTGTACCTTACACACATTTGATTTCCATTGTCTTGGATTTGAACTAACTGTCCTAAAAAATTCACTGTCTTTATTATTGACATTTTCCTTTTCTTTCTCTGTCAGAGCAGACTTAGACATCTGTCAGTCTGTGTTTTTTTCCTAATGAGTTACATGATGCTCCTTCAATAAGTATTTTTGAAGCAATTAATCATCTTTTTCTTGTAGAGAGTGTTATTAAAAAAAGATGACACAGTGATGATAAGCAGTTTTCCGAAATTTGAAAGTGACTCTTTTCTATTTTTTTGACCAATGAGAGTCATTAATTATAATCATACACATACTTGAGTATTGATTTATTCTTGAGAGGCTGATTTATTTTCTTTTTAATTCTTTCTAGAAATCTATTCTCATGAAATCGGTTTTATTTCTCTGGACTCCTACTTTCACATCCAATGTTTCAACGTATATAGTCGCATTTTGCAAGAAAGGTTGCATCTGAATGGACCAACTTCTTTTAAATTACCAGACATTGCTACCCATAGATATTGAGATAACGATGAATCTCCTTTTGGGCCAAGATGCAAAAATACCAAGAAATGGCAAAAGTTATAACAACTTTTTTTCGGACAGAAAGCAGAAAAAGAGCTTTACAGGTGATTTCATTACCATGCGATTCTTGTGATTCACACTTGGCTGTGAAGAATAATGCTAAACCAGTACTTACTACCTTTGATAAATCAAATGTGTGACGTTATGTTGTTTCTAAACCAATCAGATTAACTAAAAATTGCATGTATATAATGGGTCTAGAACCTAGGAATCGCGTGCTAATGAAAACACCTATAATCTGAGAAATATGTGGGAATAACCTAGATTTTTTTAGAGAATCTCAGAAATTATTTCAAAGATTCTCTCAAACCATGTTTTTGATTCTCCAAGGAAACTACTTGTATGAACTTTGAGATTTTTAAGACAATCCTGAAAAAAATTACGACTTTTGTCATAGGCCTAGCACAAATTAACTATATGACCAAAAATCTACACTTTTCTGCAATTCATCTGTGGTCCCCAAAAAACCGGGTATATCTGTTTTCAATCAGAATTTTAAAATCTAAATTGGATTTGAATCAATTTGTATAATTTTTCAAGAATAAGATAGCTTGTTTAAATTCTTCACAACTACATCTTCTGTTATTACCAAAATTAATTTACTCCATGAAAGTCATTTGATCGGGCTTCAGATCGCTCCATATTTCCACTTTCATCAGGTGCAACCAATTTGCAAAAATATAATATCAAATCAAGATTGCAATTTTGTTAATTCTATGGAACTATCATAATGCTTGACAGAAAGAAATTTTTTTTGCTTCGCAAAGTTACAATATCTCGAATATCATACATGAGAGTACAGTATAGAAATGAATGGTGAATAGAAAAGAAACCTTCAGTACATTTTTTAATTACTTTCATTACTTACTTATTATTTTGCTGAAATGATTTAAATCAAGCGACCTTGAGATCATCTAATAAATTCATATACATTGTAATCTCTTACTCCCACACATTTTGGAGGTTTTCTCACAAATTTCAATGAATTTACAATATTTATTGTTTTCTTGGAAATTTGTGAGTGAGTGAACGAGTGAATGAGTGTGTGTGTGTGTTTTATGCCCATCAGGACATTTCTGAGAGTATACTTTTTTAATTTCTGACCCTAGATGAACTACATGGTTATGCGTAATTTAATGATTTCGAATTTGAAAATGTTCTTATTGGTATTCTACAGTCCTTTGTGCAGTAAAATTAACAAATTATAGTTGCAATAATTTAAATATTTTATATATCAGACTAGAATTGTGACTTTCAGAGCTGGCATTTTTATGTATTTTTGATGTCCCAAAAAAAACAAAGCAAATCACGTTATTTAGACATTATTTATTAATACTGATAAGAGAGTTCATATGAGACCAAAATGTCCCAGTTACAATAATTTCTAAATTATTAAAACTTTCCAAAGACAATACAAGGGTGAAAATTGGGTAAAGTTGAAATTCTTGTCTCCAGTGTCTTAGAGCAATTCACACGGATATAAATGTACATGCAAGGTTCATAGTGGTCTTTTGTTTTAGAGCAACATATCAGCAAAAAAATTGACCCAGGAAATGTGTGGCAGATAAATTTTATCCTTTTCAAAAATTGAATGAAATTGCCCTACCCCCCTGAAAATGGCCTGTCTCCACTAGCATTTTCCTTGACAAATCAGCTCAAATAATTTTCCTTGTTACCTTAATCCACCTCATTTGTACCTCAAATTGGACATTGACTAACAAACTTTCAAATTACAAAACCAATGACTTGCCTAATATTGTTACCCAACCAAAGGGGGTTCTTGTGTCTTTGTCTCCAATTTCATGTCATTAACGTCACACTCAGTAATTTTTCTCATAAAAAATCAACCAACTAACATTTTTTTATATGACTTTAATTTTGATGACCTTCGGGAACCCTACAAGCTGACAGAATCATCTGCAAGTCCATAAACTGCACGGAATATAGATAATTACACTATTTATAGCAACATGTCAGTTGTCCTACCTAGATTTGTCATTAACAAATGCCCTCCTTGTTAATTTTGGCAATGTATATCGAGACAAAGATCACTGCGGAACTTCGCTTTGGTTTACACAAGTGTTAATGTAAGCCAAGATTGACATCATATAATGTATTCACTGGTTCAAGGAAATGTTTGTTCAAAAATTGTCATTAACGTCACATGTCAATAACGAACATGGTTTTCATAAAATATGTGTCGTACTAATGGCAGTTTTGATGTTATCATTCTAAAATCCCAATGGAAGTGACTCTAGTCATTGGCAAACAAGATGTCACAAGCATTTTGGAAGTCCTGAATTATTATCACTATTGCAGCAGTATACCGCTTCAGTAAGTTTCCTGTGTGCAGCTTACATACAGAAACAATACAATTTCTTACATTTTTCAAAAATGTTTGCACTTATGATATTTTACTAACTATATGCAACTGCATGCACTAGTAAGAGGCTCAGGAGTAATTTAACCAGCCATTAGTTTCATGAGCGTCATATTTTGTCATTAACATCACAGATTCACTGATCAAAAATAGCTAATTCTGGGGTGTTTATTGCATGATTTTAGGTTTCAAAAGTGTTGCATTGGATCTTTTTTCGCAGGAATCATTTGCCATATGTCCACTTTAGTAACTAAACAGAGTTTGGTGTACTGAAATCAAGTAGTGTGAAAGAAAAACTTAATGGAAGGGTAGAAAAAAATTAGAAATGCAATTATTTGCCATTTATTTTCATTGTGGTTGCTGTCAGGCAGATAGTAGTACTCTCTTTTCTATATGATTGTTCTGTCTGTACCTCATGCTCCCTCTGTATTAGTCTAGGTGATACAAATGTGTGTATTCTGAGAAATATTGGGGGGTTTTTACAGCGTGATGTTAATGACGCCAAAAGCATTACCCCGGTATTTACCTCCACTGCACATAAAAAATGTGTTTCGTGACCCTTGGACATCAAAGTACAATGAAAGGTGATAGTTTTACCTACCAAAATAAATCAAAAGGAACTCCTTTAAACCTGATTTCAAATCAACTTTTTTCCTGAGTGAAATTTCACCATTTTCAAATTTTGACTCACATATGTCACAAACTCTGCTTCTACAACTACCTTCTTTGTGCTTTGAAAAGAAAAGTTTATATATTTATGATTTATTTAACCCCTGCAAATGAGTAGTACTAATAAATTAACCCCTGCAAATGACTAGAAATCACATATTTTAAGATTACTTTTTTCAAAGCACAACTGTGGTTTTAAATTCAATAGTACAAAGGACATGTGTGCTAGACAATTTATTAATTTTTACAAATCATAACCGTGGTAATTATTATGCAGTTTTCAGACGAAACATAATGCCATGTTGCCTTTTATGCCACCTCTGTGAATGTTTTTTGCACCAGTGTACCGTTTTGTGCAATACTGTGTTAGTGGACGAGATGCCATAACAACTGTGGTTGTATGACGTGCTGTGTAATAACTGTTTTATCATATTATTTTTTGTTCTAAGAGAGAAAAAGATTGCCGGAAATCTGACGACTGAAGTTGGTTCAGCTTTCTTGTCGTCAACATGTTTTCATTGTGCCTCGCCAAAATTTTTTTTTAAACTTTTTTTTTCGACCAATAATATACTTGGTGATGAGTTTTGTATTCAGTCACATTTAAATGCTTAATCCTGATGATAAAAATAACATTGGCAACACAAAGGAGTGAAAGTCAGCTCAGCCAATTGGTCTTTAAGAATAATAAGCTTTTTTGGCCACCAAAAATGATCTTCCAATTAGCAATTTATTGCAAAAGCAAGGAAAGAATCAAGTACCCTTTCTTTTGGTCCACAGAATTCAAATGTATGTCACCATAAATCAAACTTTGGGACTGGCATATCCTTTTTCACCTATAGAATCTGCAAATAGTACACTTGATGGTGGGTTAAGCTTGAATTTTTTTCTCAAACTTTGTGGCCGGTTTGACACTTTCGCGCTCTAAGAACAAAAGTCACTTTGAAGTGCCTAAAAAGTCCTTCGGACTCGTGTTAATTCAGAGCAGACCTGACACTCATAATGTTCATAGCAGCGGCTGTGAACTACACTTTCATGGGGTTTTATTATATGACTCCTCCCTTAAAGTCTTCTGTCGCAAAAAAACCATCTTCATTCTTATGTACATGTTAAATTGTCAACTGGGGCAATATCTTCCGTTGCCAACGGAGAGCTCTCTGAACATTTGAAGGACTGATTCTGGCGGTCACTTGCTCTTATCGCTACACTTCTGTCTGAAAATGTGTTAGATATAGCATTGTATGATTTGTCTGAATCACTGGTGCATGATACACATCACTACTTTCTGTTTCTATATAAGAATAGGGTCAAATCTCATAATTATGTCTCTGCATGTTTGTCTAAGTCAAGGTTTTCTTTTTTGACTTAAAAAATTATATTTTACATGATAAAGTGGAAATTTACAAAGAGAGTTTTCTCATCACAAGTGAGCATGATGTAAACACTACAACTAATTATTTTGAAAGAGAAACTATTCCGCATCTCATAGACTGATAAACTGGTCTGAGTACTGGTCTGAGTACTCGAGACATCGGAAGATCACTAATTTGACTCATCTGAGTACTTAAGACATGGAAAATCATTAAGTTATTTAATTTATCATGATAAGTTATTGAGAACCAAACACTCAAGATATCATTTCAACCTCATTCGTGTTTATTATGATTTATGCTTCTGATAACAATTATTGTAATTTCGAGACAAACAAAAACGGTTCATGGACAACCTTAGCCATCCAATCCAACAGAACTTTCATATGAGATGCTAAATAGTTTGAGTCTTTAGATTAACTGTATAATTATGTGTGGGCACAATAAAGTAAAAGTAACCTGTTGCAGAAATCAGTTGCCTCTCCTGTTTTGTATGAAATTGTGTGCAAGGCCCAGTACCACAATACTTTCGTTTTCACACTAAAAAGTGGGAGGACATTTCAGATTATGTCTCCTGGTGTTGAAAATGCGTGGAGACAAGTATCCCCCATCAGCCAATAAATGATCCCCTGGCAGTGTGTTTGTTTACCTTGCACACATTGGATTCCTTTTATCCAGGATTAGAATTCAACATTCCCAATGATTCCCAATGATGGCATTGTGTGTGGAAAACAATAGGAAGATGCTTGATGTTGCAGAAACCTTGTAGCAGAACAACTTTGGCTTTCCATTCACAGCTGAGTCCCTCTGCCTCGAGTTTCAGCAAAGATTCTTCGACATGAAATGCAAAAGCCTTTTTGTCGAAGTGATGTTGCGAACAATTGGTGTTCCCTGTTTTGTGTGAGTTAGATGTTTGCTCCTGAGGATGATGTTTCTTTCAACAGAACAGGAATCAACAAAATGTCTTGATTGTGCATGCACATCATAACGAGAATAGCAAAGTATTTTCAAAGCACAACCGTGTTCATTCAAACATCGAATTCTACAATGTCTTTGAAAGTGGGAGCTTGTTATTACAGGAAAACATGAGGTGTGAAAAACTCACCGACTTTTTTTTTTCTACAGTAGTTTTTTCCACGTACAAGTGAGCGTTGAGTATCTAAAGCAGAAGTAGTGTCAAGCTAAGGTTAGAACTTCTCTGCAGCTGTTGACCTCAACTGTACCTCAGCAGACACAGTGCACTCTCCAGCAGGACACATAACCCAGGTGCAAACACAAATCCACCACTTTCAGTGTGTTGGTCAGACACTTTTGGAAGTGGGGCAACTGCGAAACATGAGTCAAACAAACTTCAAACTCAGAACTGCACTCTTACAGCTTGCTAGATCCAACTTATAATGGGCAGCAGCCATGAACTTGCATCATTACGACCAAATCAATTAGTCCCTTATAATATATTTTAGTTAAACCTATTAAATTCAGTCAAGGGACCATTGTCTCAACAAATTTTGTTTTCAACTTAAAAAGGGGAGAACGGCATGTCACATGTCCCCTGGAGTTGCAAATATGAAGGGCCATGGAAATCTGCCATTAAATTGCGCCCCTGGTCGTGTGTTTGTGTACCTTACACACATTTGATTTCCTTTGTCTGGGATCTGAACTAACTGTCCCAATGATTCCCATGATGTCATTGTGTGTGGAAAACAATGGGAAGATGCTTGATGTTGCAGACGTTTTGTAGCAGAACAACAGAGGCTTCCTATTGAGCTGAGTCTCGCTAGTGGCTCCGCAACGATTCTTCGATATGATATGCAAACGCCTTTTTGTCAACATGATGGTTTCTGTTTTGTGTCAGTTACATGTTTGCTCCTGACAGGGGCAGTGGCGTAGCCAGGAATCCATGAGTGGGGGGGGCCAAGGGGGGGCCAGGGTCTGAACTAGGGGGGCCAACCTTTCGCGGCATTTTTGCAACATTTTTGCGGCGTTATATGGACAAAAATGGAAACAGCGTTTATTTTATTTTATTTTATTTATAAATATATTTAGACTGGGTGACGCATCTTTATAAAAAGTTTTTCATGCGGCCCAGATACATTACGGGTCTTCTTTACGTATGACTTAGCAATACTGACTGTCTTATCTTTTGTGACTGATAAACAAGATGACCATACATCTCATACTTACACTAAAATTGGTTTTGACTTATAAAAAAAATAATGAAACAGATTCTATGGTTTCGTAGAAAAAGTATGACAATGACACCTCATCAATTAGCATGAGTCACAAAGAGTATCTTTTGCAGTGAAATGCTCCTCTTGTTTTTTTTTTTGTTTTTCATAACTGTCTTTGCAAATTTTTATTAAATTCTCTATTGTCCTCTTTCTGATTTAAAAGGTCTAAATCGAAAATTTATAAAAGTCCTTTAGATGGAAATCTACCTAACTCCTCAAATTTATAGGTAAAAGGTAGAAAAAAATTAGAAAAAATTCAAAGGAGCATTACTTCTTGAACTGAGCATTGGCGAAGGAAAGATTTCCTCAAAACACCCTGATTTTAAATGTTGCATGGAATCTCTATGCTCTAGATACATAGGCATACTGGAAGGGGGAGTCGTCATCCTCCCCCCCAAAATATTGGGAAACACTAAGATTCAGGCAAAAAGGCAAAACAATTCAGGCAGATAACTAAATAAACCTAATTAACAATCAATAGCTAGTTTCAAAGAGATTTCTTAGAAATATTATTTTATCTAGATCCTGATATTCAGGAAAATGTCACTCACCCCCTCAAAGGTTTGCACGCGGTACACATATTGCTAGATATATTCAAATAGGGAAATCAAAAATTATCAGATGCATGCCTCAGAACTTTTGAAAGGACAACTGTCATTCTAGAGAAAATTGGGTAGTGCCAGTGAAGGCAACAACTTTAGACGGATGTATTCCAGTGACTGTTGCTGCTCCAATAATTTTTTCAAATTTTTCAAATCTGAAATGGGGGGGCCAGTGGGGGGGCGGGTTATCCAGGCCCCCCCATAGCTCCGCCACTGGACAGGGGCCTCAGTTTCATTTTAAAGTGGTGGGGCAAATAGTGGTCACACCTTCGTGGAAGATGTCAGGGGAAAAATTTCATTTTTAAAATTCAGAAACATGTATGCTGTGGCATCTGCCTCAACAGCCCTATAGGAACTGACGCCACAGGCTCCTGAGGATGATGTTTCTTTCAACAGCACAATAATCAACACAATGTCATGATTTTGAATGCATGCCTATCTGGGTGACAGCAGCCAAGATCTTGTACAACTGTTAACTGTGCGATGAAGCAACGTCTGTGTTGAAATTATTGCTTCTTCAATAAATCAATATAAATTTTATTTCATTAAAAATCACACAAAATAAATGCTTTAAAAATCAGCCAAATTATTACATTGCAAAAAGGGATTTTGATACTCAAAAACCATGATGATTTTTAGACGCCGATATTACAAACAGTTTGTATGGGAAAACTAGACTAATTTGGTCATATTGGCACCTGTCTGAGCTGCACAGTGCTATAATGTAACCCAAAAGGACGAAATGTGTGGTTGGACACACTGTGTCCTGCAGGTAATTAGCAGTTCTTTGTAGTGCTTCCATTAACCTGACAATGGTCTGTAATTAGTGAAGCTCATGTGAGATGAGTGCAGTTGCAGTCTGCTGATGAGGTCTTGTTGCCTGTCACTGATTCATTTACATTGTAGTTCAGACAGATTTTCTAAACCAAGCCTTGTCAAACTGATACTTTTCTGAAACATGGTATCTTCGCATTAATCAGACAATATTTGGGTTATATTGACAAGGTAAAATCAAATGATGTACACTCCTGTTCCGATATATAGAATGACATTGTGTCAAAAAATGAGTTTATAATTCCATAGATTGGATCTCCGGTGTTTCAATTATAGATCTCAGTTTTCAATTTGTTCCAAATTTCATAAAGTTTTCATGGACTAATATTCCATTGCCCTGTGTTAAGCTAAAATTTGTTGGAAGTCTACAGCACTTTTTAAAAAACAACATAAGGAGATTTATTTGCATGTTTGCAGAATCAAGACCTGACGCAATCACTGCTGTTGTGTTTGTGCACCATGCACACATTGGATTTTGTTCGGCATTAGAATTCAACATTCCCAATGATTCCCAATGATGGCATTGTGTGTGGAAAACAATAGGAAGATGCTTGATGTTGCAGAAACCTTGTAGCAGAACAACTTTGGCTTTCCATCCACAGCTGAGTCCCTCTGCTCTCCTTGATGCTGAGCAACGATTCTTCGACATGAAATGTAAAGCCTTTTTGTTGAAGTGATGTTGCGAACAGTTGGTGTTTCCTGTTTTGTGTGAGTTACATGTTTGCTCCCGAGTATGATGTTTCTTTCAACAGAACAGGTATCAACAAAATGTCTTGATTTTGCATGCACATCAGAACGAGAGTAGCAAAGTATTTTCAAAGCACAATTGTGTAGCAATGAGATGTCTGTTTGGAAATTAACGTTTCTGCCAGTCATATATATATATTTTTTTAATCTTCTCTTGCCTTTTTCCTAAGATAATAGTATTATTTTGAAGGTAAAATTCATTCAAACATTGAATTCTACAATGTCTTTGAAAGTGGGAGCTTGTTATTACAGGGAAACATGAAGTGTGAAAAACTGACTTACTTATTTGTTTCTACAGTAGTTTTTACCACGCACAAGTGAGCGTTGAAACCAAAAACTGAATAAGCACCCATTTGTTAACATGTACATATTGTAAAGCAAACAATCAGTATGAGTTATTCACCACGGGAGAGGGCATATATGTAATTTATAAACACAATGTCATAATAATCATTGCTGATCCCATGAGAAATAACTGGCTTATATCAAGAAACAAACACCCAGACAGGTGAAGATGGGAGGTTATGAGGACAACAAGTAATATTGGAATTATTGCCATGAAAAACTGGCATATAATTGGCCGACAGAGTAGTCATGTGGTAAGTGTGTTATTATTTTAGACTCAGATATTAAAATAGAGTGTTGACCCAGAGTGTAAAGGAAAAGTGGACATAATTGGTGGAGTTGTGATCAGTCTGAGTGATACATAGATTCAGGCCAATCTTACTTAATGTAAGCCCGATGTAAGAAAATGCCTGTCCTGCAGTAATTAGCAGTTCTTTGTAGAGTTTCCATTAACCTGACAATGCTCTGTAATTAGTGGAGCTTGTGTGAGATTAGTTCAGTTGCAGTCTGCGGATGAAGTCTTGTGGCCTGCAGTGATTCATTCACTTTAGACAGACTTCCTCAGCTTGTCAAAATGTAATTTTTCTTAATTGTAGCATCTGTAAATTAAGCCATTTTATCAGACAATGTTTGAATTATACTTTTAAGACAAAATCAAAATTTCATGATTATTTATTTAAAATATTATAATATTAAACCTAAATTGGAATCGAACCACACAAACAAATATTTGTAAAGTTGCAATACAAGCCATGTGGCTGTATTTTCAACATACATTGCAGCACCTCCCAGAACATAAATTTTAGTGTGACATCTCTGCATGTGTCAGGCTGCTGCACATCTTATACACGTACATGTAGGCACTTGTGTGCTCTGAGTCAGTAGTAGATATGTATCATATCTTCCACGGTTCAGTTCAGAATTAACGTAAAGTTGAACGTCAGACATCGTTTTAATATTTGCATTTGGAAGAGAATATCGCCATAATTGAAAATAAGACAAGAAGGAATGGAAACCAGCCTTGAACATACAATGTGGGGTCATGCTTAGGTTAGAACTTCTCTGCAACCTTCGACCTCGACTCTGCATCAGCAAACACAGTGCATTCTCCAGCGGGACACATGACCCCAGTGCAAACACATATCCAGCACTTCCATTGTGTTGGTCAGGCAGCATTGGAAGTGGGGTGGCCGAAACTTGAGTCAAACAAAACATAAACTTGGATCAATTTGCTGTATTCCATCATATCAGAACTTGCAAGCAACAACTATTACTCTTGCACCACCTATCCCAAACCCATAGCTCTTATATTTGTTTGAAATAACTTCAATTGGGATTAATGGCCGCACATCATTCATCTCAGCATAGAAATAAATTGTAATCGGTGGTGACTAAGTAAAGTCATTGCTGAGAGTTTGATTCAATGATTATGAACTTGGTTCCAGTATTGTCTTTTTTTTCATTTATTAGTCCCTTTTTTCAATTGACAATCTCTCACACGTTCAGTAAGTAAAAATATATTAATCAGCTCAACTTCTGCCAAAGTTTTTGATACATATGTCCCATCAACTGCGGGAGAAAGCAATTTTGATTATCAGCGACAATATAATTACCACGCCTCCAGCAGGCTCAACCCATATGTATTTGCCATTATATATTTCGAAGACAAGATAATTGTGCAAGTTCTTCCTTTGACAGAAGCAATTTAGGCTGAACAACACTCCATTAATGGCCCTAATAAGCTCACATTATCAGATACAGCAAGTGATGAGACTATTGACATATCCTTTGTTTTTTTTCGGAAACACAAGAGGATATGGTAACTTAATTTGGGAGAAAATAAAGATTTAATACTTGTTTTATAATATGCACTCATTTGTAAAATGTTTAAAAATTGTTGTTCATTCAAGGAGATTTATTTGGATTTGGCAGAATCAAGACCTGATGCAATCAATGAAATTTTGTATGCGCACCTAGCACACATTGGATTTTCTTTGTCTGGGATTAGAATTCAACATTCCCAATGATTCCCAATGATGGCTTTGTGCATGGAAAACAATAGGAAGAAGCTTGATGTTGCAGGAAACTTGTAGCAGAACAACTGGGGCTTTCGATTCAAAGCTGAGTCCCTCTTCTTGCTGCTCAAGAGCGATTCTTCAACATGAAATAGAGGCAGCTTTTTGTGAATGTGATGTTGTGAACAATTGTTATCTCCTGTTTTTTGTCAGTTACATGTTTTCTCCTCAGGATGTTTGTTTTAACAACACACACATATCTGGATGAGAGGTGCCAAGATCTTTTGATACACAACTGTCAACTGTGTAGTGATGCTACGTCTGTGTTGAAATTATTGCTTCAGCAAGAAGAATCTATTTTTGTTCTGAAGACAATGTCATAAATTCATAATAATTGTATTGCATTAAACACATCACATAAAATAAATGCATTAAAAAATCAGCCAAATCATTATTTTAAAAAATGGATTTCGATGCTCAAAAGGCCATGATAATGTTGAGACTCCTATGTTGCAAACAGTGTGTATGGGCAAACTAGACTAATTTGGTTATATTGTCACCGGAGCTATACAGTGTTCTGGGCTATCCACATAATGTAACCCAAAGTGATGAAATGTGTGTTGGACACATTTTGTCTTGCAGGTAATTAAGAGTTCTTTGTAGTGCTTCCATTAACTTGACAATGGTCTGTAATTATTGAAGCTCATGTGAGATGAGTGCAGTTGCAGTCTGCTGATGAGGTCTTGTTACCTGTCACTGATTCATTTACATTTTAGTTCAGACAGATTTTTTAAACCAAGCCTTGTCAAACTGATACTTTTCTGAAACATGGTATCTTCACATTAATCAGATAATATTTGGGTTATATTGACAAGGTAAAATCAAATGATGTACAATCCTGTTTCGATATATAGAATGTCATTGTGTCAAAAAATGAGTGTAGAATTCCATAAATTGGATCTCCGGTGTTTCAATTATAGATCTCAGTTTTCAATTTGTTCCACATTTCATAAAGTTTTCATGGACTAATATTCCATTGCCCTGTGTTAAGCTAAAATTTGTTGGAAGTCTACAGCACTTTTTAAAAAACGATATAAGGAGATTTATTTGCATGTTTGCAGAATCAAGACCTGATGCAATCACTGATGTTGTGTTTGTGCACCATGCACACATTGGATTTTGTTCGGCATTAGAATTCAACATTCCCAATGATGGCATTGTGCGTGGAAAACAATAGGAAGATGGTTGATGTTGCAGAAACCTTGTAGCAGAACAACTTTGGCTTTCCATTCACAGCTGAGTATGTACATGTTAAATTGTCAACTGGTGCAATATCTTCTGTTGCCAACGGATAGCTCTCTGAACAATTGAAGGACTGATTCTGGCGGTGAATTTCTCTTATCGCTACACTTCTGACTGAAAATGTGTGAGATATAGCATTTGTATGATTTGTCTGAATCACTGGTGCATGATACACATCACTACTTTCTGTTTCTATATAAGAATAGGGTCAAATCTCATAATTAGGTCTGTGCATGTATGTCCAAGACCAGGTTTTCTTTTTTGACTTTAAAAAATTATATTTTGCATGATAGAGTGGGAATTTACAAAGTTTTATCATCACAAGTGAGCATCATGTAAACACTACAACTAATCATTTTGAAAGAGAAACTATTCCGCATCTCAACTACTGATAAACTCATCTCTGGGTACTCGAGACATCAGAAGATCGATCGTTGATTTAACTCATCTTAGTACTCAAGACATGGAAAATCATTAAAGTATTTAATCTATTTTGATAAGTGATTGAGAACTAAACACTCAAGTCATCATTTCCACCTGGAGATCTCCCTCATTCGTGTTTATTATGATTAATGCTTCTGATAACAATTATTGTTATTTCAGGACAAACAAAAACTGTTCATGGACAACCTTAGTGTTCCAATCCAACAGAACTTTCATATGAGATGCTAAAAAGTTTGGTAATCTATACTAAAATGAGTCTTCATATCAACTGTATAATTATATGTGGGCGTACAAAAGTAAAAGTAACCAGCTGCAGAAAAAAATTTAATATACCTCTCCTGTTTTCTATGAAATTTTAGCCAGGGCCAAGTACCACAATACTTTTGTTTTCACACTAAAAAGTGGGGAGACATTTCAGATTATGGGGTTGAAAATGCGTGGAGACAAGTCTCCCCCATCAGCCACTAAATTTGTCCCCTGGCTGTGTGTTTGTTCATCCTTGCACACACTGGATTCCTTTTATCCAGGATAGAATTCAACATTCCCAATGATTCCCATGATGGCATTGTGTGTGGAAAACAATAGGAAGATGCTTGATGTTGCAGAAACCTTGTAGCAAAACAACTTTGGCTTTCCATCCACAGCTGAGTCCCTCTGCCTCGAGTTTCAGCAACGATTCATTGACATGAAATGTAAACGCCTTTTTGTTGAAGTGATGTTGTGAACAATTGGTGCTTCCTGATTTGTGTGAGTTACATGTTTGCTCCTGAGGACGATGTTTCTTTCAACAGAACAGGAAGCAACAAAATAACATGATTTTGAATGCAGATCAGAACGAGAGTAGCAAAGTATTTTCGAAGCACAACTGTGTAGCAATGCAACGTCTGTTTTGAAATTAACGCTTCTGCAAGAAGAATTCGTTTTTTTTCCCAAGACAAAGTAACATATAAATTTTTTTTTAAATTTTCATTTATCTTATCCTGAGACAATAGTATTATTTGGAAGTTAAAATTCATTCAAACATTGAATTCTACAATGTCTTTGAAAGTGGAAGCTTGTTATTACAGGGAAACAAGAAGCGTGAAAAACTGACCTACTTATTTGTTTCTACAGTAGCTTTTTCCACGCCCAAGTGAGAGTTGAGCGTTGAGTCTCTAAAGCACAATACAATACTTGAAACCAAAAACTGAATAAGCACCCATTTGTTAACATGTACATATTGTAAAGCAAACAATCAGTATGAGTTATTCACCACGGGAGAGGGCATATGTAATTTACAAACACAATGTCATAATAATCATTGCTGATCCCATGAGAAATAACTGGCTTATATCAAGAAAAAAACACCAGACAGGTGAAGATGGGAGGTTATGAGGACAACAAGTAATATTGGAATTATTGCCATGAAAAACTGGTATATAATTGGCCGACAGAGGTGTCATATGGTAAGTGTATTATTATTTTAGACCCAGATATCAAAATAGAGTGTAGACCCAGAGTGTAAAGGAAAAGTGGACATAAATGGTGGAGCCTTGACCAGTCTGAGTGATACAGTATTCAGGCCAATCTTACTTAATGTAAGCCCGATGTAACAAAATGCCTGTCCTGCAGTAATTAGCAGTTCTTTGTAGAGTTTCCATTAACCTGACAATGCTCTGTAATTAGTGGAGCTTGTGTGAGATTAGTGCAGTTGCAGTCTGCGGATGAAGTCTTGTGGCCTGCAGTGATTCATTCACTTCAGACAGACTTCCTCAGCTTGTCATTTTTCTTAATTGTAGCATCTGTAAATTAAGCTATTTTATCTTACAATATTTGAATTATACTTTTAAGACAAAATCAAAATATCATAATTATTTATTTAAAATATTATAATATTATACCTAAATTGGAATCGGACCACACAAAAAAATATTTGTGAAGTTGCAATGCAAGCCATCTGGCTGTATTTTCAACGTACGTGGCGGCATCTTCCAGAACATAAATTTCAGTGTGACATCTCTGCATGTGTCAGGCTGCTGTACATCTTATACACATACATGTATGCACTTGTGTGCTCAGTAGACTCGATATGTATCATATCTTCCATGGTTCAGTACAGAATTAAAGTAAAGTAAAATAAGACAAGAAGGGATGGAAACCAGCCTTTAACATACAATGTGGGGTCATGCTTACGTTAGAACTTCTCTGCAACCTTCGACCTCAACTCTGCATCAGCAAACACAGTGCATTCTTCTGCAGGACACATGATCCAAGTGCAAATACACATCAAGCACTTCCATTGTATTGGTCAGGCAGCATTGGAAGCGGGGTAGCCGAAACGTGAACCAAACAAATCATAACTTGGATCAATTTGCTGTATTCCTTCAAGTCAGAACTTGCATGCAACAACCATTACACTTGCACCACCAAACCAAAATCCATAGCTCTTACATTTGTTTGAAATAAACTTCAACTGGGATTAATTGTCGCACATCACTCATCTCAGCATAGAAAAAAATTGTAATCTATGGTGGCTCAGTAATGTCATTGCTGAGAGTTTGATTCAATGATGATGAACTTGATGGTTCCAGTATTTCCTTATTTTTTATTTATGAATATGAGGTATTGAACCTGAATCCCTTTTTTCAATTGATAATCTCTCACATATTGGGAAATTCAAGAAAATATTAATTAGCTGAAGTTCTGCCAAAGTTTTTGATGGGCCTACACATGTCCCATCAAATGCAGGAGAAAGCATTTTTGATTATCGGCAACAGTATAATTACCTCGGCTCCAGCAGGCTCTGCCCGTATGTATTTGCTATTATATATTTCGAAGACAAGATAATTGTGGAAGTTCTTCTGTTAACAGGAGCAATTTAGGTTGAAAAACACTCCATTAATGGCCTTAATAAGCTCACATTATCAGATACAGCAAGTGATGAGACTGTTGATACATCCTTTGTTTTTTAGGAAACACAAGAGGATATGATAACTTAATTTGGGAGAAAATACAGATTTAATACTTGTTTTATACTCATTTGATATTTAAAAATATCTTTACATCAATATAGGTTGTTAACCATGAGAGACAGAATATATGATTTATAAACGCATTCATAATTATTCCTGATTCCACTGGTAAATAACCAGCTTATACCATGAAACGAGTGCTCAAATAGGTGAGCATGAGAGGATTTTTTGGACAACAACTAAAACAGAAATTATTGCAATTAATTACTGGCATATGACTGGCCAACAGAGGTGTCGAATGGCATAAGCATAATTATTCTATAGTAACTATACTCAGATAACACAATACGATGCATAGTGTACGGAAAAAAGGGGAATAAATTGGTTCTATTGTCACCAGTCTGAGCTATCTAGCATTCTGGGCAATCTGATATAATATGAGCCAAAAGTAACAAGACGCCTGTCCTGGGGTAATCAGCAGTTCTTTGCAATGCTTCCATGAACCTGACAATGCTCAGTAATTAGTGAAGCTTGTGTGAGATTAGTGCAGTCGCAGTCTGTGGATGAGGTCTTGTGGCCTGCAGTGGTTCATTCACTTCAGACAGTTTTTCGAAACATTATTTCCTGAATCGTAGCATAAAATGCAAATCATTCTGACAATATTTTAACTATACTGACAAGACAAAATCAAAATTGAATAATCATTTATAAAATGTTTCAATGGCATGTTAGATCCCAGATTTTCAAGAAACAAATTACAAAGTATTATCTTATTAAGCCTGATTTTGGTCTGACCCTGCACAACGACTATTTATGGCATTGCAATGCAAGCCATCAGACAGTATATTCACCATACTTGGCAGCACCTTCCAGAACATCAATTTTATTGTGATAACTTTGTGTAGTATGTGCGAGGATGTAGGCTCTAGTATGATAAGCAGTTGATCTTTTTTCCACATTTTTGCTCATAATTAAAGTCAAGTTGAACATCAGACATCAGTTTCAATATCTGTACTTGGAAGAGCATATCACCATAATTGCAAATAAGACAAGAAGGGACAGAAACCAGCCTTTATCACCCAATGTAAGGTCATGCTTAGGTTAGAACTTTTCTGCAACTGTTGACCTCAACTATACCCCAGCAAACACAGTGCATTCTTCAGGGGGACACATGACCCAAGTGTAAACACGCATCCAGCAGTTTCATTGTGTTGGTCAGGCAACTTTGAAAGTGGGGCAACTGCGAAACATGAGCCTCACAAACACAAACTCTGATCAATTTGCTATCCTCCATAATCTCAGAACCTACAGGCAACAACTATTACACTTGCACCATCAAGACCAAATCCTTAGCTCTTTTATTATTCCCTCATATTCATTTGAAATAGTTTAACTTCAACAAGGATTAATGGTCGCACACTATTCATCTCAGTATACAGTCCTGGACAAAAGTCTTGTTGCATCCAAATGTTATTGACAGAATTGTTAATTATTTGACTTAAGTTGTGATTGACTGATTTTGGCAAGAAATAGCTTAAATGAGAGCCAAAAGCTTCTGCAACTCCCTTGCATTGCAAAAATAAGGTTTCATCTCAATCTGAACATCCTAGAAATTAATAATAAGAGCATGTCACAACAGTCCTTGGATGGCAAGAGGACAATATAATTAACAGTAGCTTCAGGCTAGAACAAATGTTTGTCATAAATTATTGTAAACCACTGCTATGATGAGACTTTGAAGCCAAATGGCATAGTTTGCACAAGTGCAGCCCTCACTTTAACTTTTTTTGTCAATGTGGCATGTACCGTTTTACCTGCTCTCCCAACAGGAATGATATAATCTCAATTTCCATGATCCCATGTCCTCCAAATTAAGTTGGAAGACATGGAAAACATTTCCAAAGAATATTTATGAATTTTAGAAAGCATTGGTCTGTATTATCTATCACTCTTGATGATTATTATTGGTACTGTGTTCATATTTCACATGAGTCCTCGTGGAACCCCATGGATATTGTTCTACAACATTGCGAAGTTGAACAAAGTTAGTTTTTTTATTCTCCTACACCATGACTAAATGCTCTGACAATTTTTTCATCATTCTAGCAATTGCAGGATTATTTTAGACAATTTTTCAGCATAACTTCTTGTATGCGACAGGACTTTTGTCCAGGCACATTTTGGACACACTGTCAATATCAATTTCTATGATATTCAGATTGAGGCAAAACTTTATTTTTGCAAAATAAGCATGTAGTAGAAGGGCTTGGCTTTCATTTGAGCCATGATCCATTAAAATCTGATCTCTACAAGTCAAGTTATTGTCAATTGTATCTGTGACATATGCTAGTGACAGAACTTATGTCTAGGACTGTAGAATTAAATCATAATCTATGGTGTCTTAGTAAAGTCATTGCTGTGTATTTGATTCAATGATAATAAACATTATGGCTTGAGCATTTTCTTGTTTGTTTTATTTATGAGGATGAGGTATTGAACTTGAATCCCCTTTTTCAATTGATTTTCAGGTAAACGTATATTAAGAAAGTGTTGATGGTAGCTGTGTATGCTAAGGTTTTTGATACACAGATCTCATCAACTGCAAGAGAAAGCAATTTAGACTATCAGCAGCAGTATAATTACCTTGCCCTCAGCAGGCTTTGAAAGCATGTATTCTTTATTGTTTATGTCCGAGACAAGATAAGTATGGAAGTTCTTCGATAGACAGAAGCAATTAATGTTAAACAATACTCCATTACTGGCATTAATAAGCTCACATTATCAGAAACAGCAAGTGATGAGACCGACGACACTTTTCAATATATCTGAGATATCAATTGTTTTGAAGCAAACAAGAGGTGATATATACATTAAACTGGGAGTCGAAATAGCTTTAATTAAACCTTTTATTTATCATAAATATTTCCACACTTCTAACCATTTAAAACTGACGTATGGAGAGTCATTTGACCGGGGCAGAATTATGACCTGATGCAATCACTGCTGCTGTGTTTGTGTACCTTGAACACATTGGATTTTCTTTCTCCCGGATTGGAATTCAACATTCCCAATAATTCCCAATGATGGCATAGTGTGTGGAAACAATAGTAAGATGCTTGATGTTGCAGAAACCTTGTAGCAGAAAAACTTTGTCTTTCCATTCACAGCTGAGTCCCCCTGCCTCGACGAGTTTCAGCAACGATTCTTCGACATGAAATGCAAAAGCCTTTTTATCGAAGTGATGTTGTGAACAATTGGTGTTTCCTGTTTTGTGTGAGTTACATGTTTGCTCCTGAGGATGATGTTTCTTTCAACAGAACAGGTATCAACAAAATGTCTTGATTTTGCATGCACATTAGAACGAGAGTAGCAAAGTCTTTTCAAAGCACAATTGTGTAGCAATGAGATGTCTGTTTGGAAATTAGTGCTTCTGCCAGAAGAATTCGTTTGTCCCAAGACAAAATCATATTTAATTTTTTTTTTAATTTTCATTTACCTTTTCCTGAGATAATAGTATTATTTTGAAGGTAAAATTCATTCAAACATTGAATTCTACGATGTCTTTGAAAGTGGGAGCTTAGAGGGAAACATGCAGTGTGAAAAACTGACCTACTTATTTGTTTCTACAGTAGTTTTTACCACGCACAAGTGAGCGTTGAGTGTTAGAGTCTCTAAAGCAGAATACAACACTAGAAACCAAAAACTGAATAAGCACCCATTTGTTAACATGTACATATTGTAAAGCAAACAATCAGTATGAGTTATTCACCACTGGAGAGGGCATATGTAATTTATAAACACAATGTCATAATAATCATTGCTGATCCCATGAGAAATAACTGGCTTATATCAAGAAAAAAACACCAGACAGGTGAAGATGGGAGGTTATGAGGACAACAAGTAATATTGGAATTATTGCCATGAAAAACTGGCATATAATTGGCCGACAGAGTAGTCATATGGTAAATGTATTATTATTTTAGACTCAGTTATTAAAATAGAGTGTAGACCCAGAGTGTAAAGGAAAAGTGGACATAATTGGTGGAGTTGTGACCAGTCTGAGTGATACAGCATTCAGGCCAATCTTACTTAATGTAAGCCCGATGTAAGAAAATGCCTGTCCTGCAGTAATTAGCAGTTCTTTGTAGAGTTTCCATTAACCTGACAATGCTCTGTAATTAGTGGAGCTTGTGTGAGATTAGTGCAGTTGCAGTCTGCGGATGAAGTCTTGTGGCCTGCAGTGATTCATTCACTTTAGACAGACTTCCTAAGCTTGTCAAAATGTCATTTTTCTTAATTGTAGCATCTGTAAATTAAGCCATTTTATCAGACAATATTTGAATTATACTTTTAAGACAAAATCAAAATTTCATAATTATTTATTTAAAATATTATAATATTAAACCTAAATTGGATACGGACCACACAAAAAAAAATTTATAAAGTTGCAATGCAAGCCATCTGGCTGTATTTTCAACATACGTGGCAGCACCTTCCAGAACATAAATTTTAGTGTGACATCTCTGCATGTGTCAGGCTGCTGTACATCTTATACACATACATGTATGAACTTGTGTGCTCAGTAGTAGATATGTAGGCCTATCATATCTTCCACGGTTAAGTTCAGAATTAAACTAAAGTAGAACGTCAGACATCGTTTCAATATTTGCATTTGGAAGAGAATATCGCCATAATTGAAAATAAGACAAGAAGGAATGGAAACCAGCCTTGAACATACAATGTGGGGTCATGTTTAGGTTAGAACTTCTCTGCAACCTTCGACTTCGACTCTGCATCAGCAAACACAGTGCATTCTCCAGCGGGACACATGACCCAAGTGCAAACACACATCCAACACTACCATTGTGTTGGTCAGGCAGCATTGGAAGTAGGGTGGCCGAAACGTGAGTCAAACAAAACATAAACTTGGATCAATTTGCTGTATTCCATCATGTCAGAACTTGCAAGCAACAACTATTACTCTTGCACCACCTATCCCAAACCCATAGTTCTTATATTTGTTTGAAATAACTTCAACTGGGATTAATGGCAGCACATCATTCATCTCAGCATAGAAATAAATTGTAATCAGTGGTGACTCAGTAAAGTCATTGCTGAGAGTTTGATTCAATGATTATGAACTTGATGGTTCCAGTATTTTCTGTTTTTTCATTTATTAGTATGAGGTATCGAACTTGAATCCCTTTTTTCAATTGACAATCTCTCACACGTTCGGTAAGTAAAAATATATTAATTAGCTCAACTCCTGCCAAAGTTTTTGATACATATGTCCCATCAACTGCGGGAGAAAGCTATTTTGATTATCAGCGACAATATAATTACCACGCCTCCAGCAGGCTCTCCCCGTATGTATTTGCCATTATATATTTCGAAGACAAGATAATTGTGCAAGTTCTTCTTTTGACAGAAGCAATTTAGGCTGAACAGCACTCCATTAATGGCCCTAATAAGCTCACATTATCAGATACAGCAAGTGCACACTGTACAAACGGACAGACTTAACGGCAGTTATCAGGCAAATAAGGCAGTTAACATATTTTAAAAGAAGACAAATAACAGTGTCCATCTAACAGCATTGATATTATGATCCTAAATGAATGAAATGATCACACAAACATTTATCCTAACGAAAAATTCAAACAGAAGTAACCACAGACATTTTGGAGTATATTTACTGACTGATGTCTCACTTTTGCCTTTGTAACTAGCTTTTCAGTTATTTTCTGTGAAAATTTTGGAAAAACAAAGAAAGAGGATAATAACTAAAAATAAAAGGCATTTTATAAGATATGTTGCAAGCTTCAAAATGCTTCATTAATGCACTAGATTAGCTATTTAAAATCTGCTTCTTCACACAAATCTTGAAAGGACAGCTGAATGGGGTAGGCTTGAACTGGAACATTTCAATAGTGCCTTCAGTATTTGTTTATTTAAAAGTAATTGACTGGTCACATATTTATGAAATAGTGTGCATAAAACGACCAACAATATTAGGAACATGTTAATGTAACTTCCAACATCTTGGTATTAAGTAATTGACCATAAATTGTGTCACAGTGCGGAAAATTCCCAGGTTTTTTTATTCTTTGATAACTTGATAATCCATGAAAATGAAAAGATGTAATGCACCCAGCGTCATCAAAAGACGTCAGGGAAACAATCTAGATTATGCTAGTATCAAATATTACGTTTTCAAAGCATAATATTTAAGAAAATAATAGGTTGACTGCCATAATCGTCACATCCCTGCTGTTGAGTCTGTCCGTTTGTACAGCGTGAAGTGATGAGACTATTGACATATCCTTTGTTTTTTTTCGGAAACACAGGAGGATATGGTAACTTAATTTGGGAGAAAATAAAGATTTAATACTTGTTTTACAATATGCACTCATTTGATATTGTAAAATGTTTAACAATTGTTGTTCATTCAAGGAGATTTATTTGGATTTGGCAGAATCAAGACCTGATGCAATCAATGAAATTTTGTTTGCGCACATAGCACACATTGGATTTTCTTTGTCTGGGATTGGAATTCAACATTTCCAATGATTCCCAATGATGGCTTTGTGCATGGAAAACAATAGGAAGAAGCTTGATGTTGCAGGAAACTTGTAGCAGAACAACTGGGGCTTTCGATTCATAGCTGAGTCCTTCTTCTTGCTGCTCAGCAGCGATTCTTCAACATGAAATAGAGGCGGCTTTTTGTGAATATGATGTTGTGAACAACTGTTATCTCCTGTTTCATGTCAGTTACATGTTTGCTCCTCAGGATGTTTCTTTTTTAAAACAACACATGCATATCTGAATGAGAGCAGCGAAGATCTTTTGATGCACTATTGTCAACTGTGTAGTGATGCAACGTCTGTGTTGAAATTATTGCTTCAGCAAGAAGAACATGTTTTTGTTCTGAAGACAATGTCATAAATTCATAATAATTTTATAGCATTAAACACATCACATCACATAAAATAAATGCATTAAAAAATCAGCCAAATTAATATAAAACAAATGGATTTTGACGCTCAAAAAGTCATGATGATGTTGAGACTACAAACAGTTTGAATGGGCAAACTAGGCTAATTTGGTTATATTTTTACCGGAGCCATACAGTCTTCAGGGCCATCCACATAATGTAACCCAAAGTGACGAAATGTGTGTTGGACACACTGTGTCCTGCAGGTAATTAGCAGTTCTTTGTAGTGCTTCCATCAACCTGACAATGGTCCGTAATTAGAGAAGCTCATGTGAGATGAGTGCAGTTGCAGTCTGCTGATGAGGTCTCTTTTGCCTGCCACTGATTCATTTAGTTCAGACAGACTATCTAAGCTAAGCCCCATCAAACTGTTACTCTTCTAAATCATGGTATCTTCACATTAATCGGATAATATTTGCATTATGCTGACATGGTGAAATCAAATGATGAACGCTCCTGTTCCGAAATATAGAATATATAATAGGCCAGTGAATGTGACGAAGGGTGAATTAAAAATGCGACAAAATTTGATCTCTGGTGATTGATCTCACTTTTCAAATTGTTCCCCATTTTATAAAGTTTCCACAGAATAATATTCCATTGCACTTGCATAATTTGTTGGAAGTTTGCAGCTACCTACATGAAATAGTGTTGTCAAGTTTCTATCACTTTTTGACGCCTGCCTACACTAGCAATTGTGCAGCATATGAATGACGTACGTAAATTCTACGTACGAAACTCACAAAAAAGAGCCGATCCATATTACGTACGTACATTTACGTACGTACATTTTCGTACGAATTTCGTACAAATTCATAAAAATGTCACACAGGTGCTTTTCAGTTACTCTGGCCATTTTAGTGTAATATGATTATCACAAATGATTTAAATTTAGACCTTGCATTGGCCTATCTAAAAAAAAATCAGTAAATAAGTCGAGATATAGCCCAAAAACCAACTTAACACGTATGAAATACGTGAATACAACCAATTTACGTACGAAATTCACGAGAAAGAGCTACGTACGTTTTACGTACGCTGCACAATTGGCCATGTACATTCCATGTTTATGATCGCGAGTGTGTACAATATTCCCATGACATAGATCCTGGATTGAAAAGAAACAAAATACAAATAGTATATATCGTTGGAATCTGCAAACAAATATCTTTAAACTTGCAAGGCAAGCTATTTGACCCCATTTTCATCAAATCTGGCAACACCGTGGAAGTGGGCAGCCGAAACGTGATTCAAACAAACCTCAAACTCAATCTGCTGTCTTCCATCATGTCAAAACTTGAAAACAACAAGCATTGCACTTGCACTAGTAGACCAAAACCCATGGCTATATTATTAATCTCTTGTAATATGTTTTTGTCAAAGTTCCACAGGGACTAATGATCGAGCATCATTCACCTCTATTAATAAATCATAAAATAGATCTATTGAAGTTTTTCAGGATAAGGGAACTTAACTGGCTACTAAGACACTAAGGCCCCTTATGCTTGGTGGAGGTTCCTTAGAGGGATTACAGAACTGTTTTTCTCAGCTTTTATATAATTTCATTGCAAAGTTTCTGTGTTTGTCATAATATTGAGATTAAATATAAATATCCTAATGTGTGAAATAAACAAAGACCAGATAGTGTGCAAGCATAGACTGCGCTTGAGCAAACCCACAATGCAATATGACAAGGTTTACATGCATTACAGGAAATATGAGCATGTAAACCTTTGGAAAAGCTTTAAATTACATACACAAAAATCAAACTTAATCGATCCTTATAAGACCATAAAATATGCATTGTTAAACCAAGGCCTTCTGTTAACACCATGAATTTGGTGTATGCATCCTCCTTCTTCAAACTTGTACATTAACATAAATGTTGTGGAATGGATTTTTCTAACATTTGTCAGTGGGGCCTGGTACATGTGCTGTTGTGTAATATTCAAATTTTTACTAAAAAAAAAGTAGGGGAGACTTAGGTAAGTTGTGTCGTTTTTGCCTTGGGGTGATTTTCTATCTAAAAAACGTACTTGTGAAGCAATTAAAACAATGGGACACAGCAATTAGGGAGATAATGGTGGACCTTCACAAAGAGTTCTAGGTTGCACATCTGAACCCTGTGTTGCTGTAAGGTTTATCACTGGATTAGTCAGGTTGGTTGATCCCCTTTTCGTTAAACTTACATTATTACATTTTACCTTTTTTTTTACATATTTTAATCATTCATATAATATTTGCAGCATATAACTGGTTTGTTATAGTATCTTATATTGACACAATTTATTGGTTGTCTAAATGTATGATATCATGCCAACAGTCACTCCAAAATTGGTTTGGGGACAATGTCACTCAAATTACAGCTTAAGTGTTACTGACAACATGTCAGTTAAACATGTTAAATAATAAGTTACATGGGGCAGGAGACATTCATGTTGCTAATTCAGCACTGGCCAATTGTAACTTCTATCTATAAATTTTGAGTACATAATTTCACAATCAAAATGACATTTTTGTCTGGTGCAGCTGAGACTGAGCCAAGGTCCACACCATTAGAATATGACCATCAATGGAGGCAGGTCTCGAACCTCCAACACTAGCTTCATGTATCAAATTAGGGAATCATCTGCCTGATTTAGTTTCAAATTAACAATGGTTTATAAAAGTTACAACTTGTCCCAGTCTCCCCTAGTGAGAATTAGAGTAAATTCTGGAATGCATGCAGCATTTACAGTACTATTTAATTTTTTTGGTTTTGGAAGATTATCTATCTCATTGATAATTGTATTCAATTCAAACCAAAAATATTGATTTAGAGGCACTGAAAATCAAGTAAATATGTTTTGGTCTAGACCCCACCCCCTCATCCAACATCCTTCCAATAAACAGTTTGATTGTACATATATCTGAAACTTTGGCACGTATATCAAGGTATTTTCTCTCCAAAAAAATTGATGGCACACGCTCCATCACATTGTTCCAGCAACAGAACTTTGCAGTCTTGGGTTTGCTGCTGCACTTCTTGATTTGTCAGTTTTATCAAGATTATGTATGTGTTGGTAAAACAATGCAAGTCAGTTAACTGGTGTGTTTTCCTCAGTATGGGCTTGATGAACCAATGCGAAATGAAATCTGCAAAGTTTGTCAAACAAAGGATTTTCACCTTAGGCATTCTCACTTCTGTAATCCTTCTAAGGGGACATTTTTAGTAGATTTCATGCTCTGCAAGTGGATGGAACTAACATAAGTTCCCATAAGTACTTATGTTTGGCTGTTAGTGGATTCTTAGGTGCCTTACAGTTGTCATAAGAATCCAAATGTGCTGTAAGGACCCATTTAAGCGGCCATGGCTACTAGTGTTAGTACCTAAGTAGCTCATAAGTGGGTGTTTCATGTCTTAGTAACCACCTTAGTTCCCTTATCCTGAAAAACTTCATTGTGACTCAGTAAAGTCATTGCTGAGTGTTTGGTTCAATGATTATGAACTTGACCATTCCGGTATTTTCTTGTTTGTTTTATACAAGGATGAGGCATTGAACTTGAATCCCTTTTTTCCATTGATTATTTGGTGCATATATAGTAAGAAAGTATTGATTGTAGCAGTGTATGCTACAGCCATGGGCGGACTGGCCTGTGTGGCAGAGTGGCAGCTGCCATGGGCCCATCCACTCAGAGGGGGCCCATTTATGATGTAAAAATAAGTAAAAGTTCCTGAAAAAAACTGAAAACCTTACCGTCAGATTTATGATTTGGTGATGAAACAAAATGACCTGAGTTGGACAGGAGCCTCTTACATGGGGCCCCATTCTAATATCTCTTACCAAGTATATTATGCTGTAGTTGTTTCCTTTTCTCTATTAAAATAACGCGATAGGAACTTCAGGGGCCCCCAGACTTATTTTTCCACGGGGCCTGAGATGCCGCCAGTCCACCCCTGCCTCCAGCAAGCCCTGCAAGCATGTATTCTTTATCATATATATCCAAGAAAAGATCAGTGCACAAGTTCTTCTTTCAACATAAGCGATTGATGTTAAACAATACTCCATTACTCGCCTTATTAAACTCACATCATCAGATACAGCAAACATAGGCGTACAACGAGCGGATTTTTTGGGAGGGTGAATGACATTTGCCCGAATTTCATAATTCAAACATAATTCATATTCTATGGCATCTATAAGAAAATGCCTTGCGAACCATTGATTTTCGATAATGTTAGGTTGATCATCTGCCCGAAGTTATAGCCTGCTTGCCCGAATTTCAAGTGTTTTCCTAACTTTTGGAGGGCGATCGCCCCCCCCTGCCGCCCTGTCCGATACGGCCATGACAGCAAGTGATGAGACGGTTGACATATTGAACTATCCTTCGTTTCTCATGAAACAAGGGGGGATATGATACCTGAATTTGAGAGAAAATGTAAATTTAATCAACTTATGTGCTCATTTGATATTTCTCTTTTTCACAAACAAACACCACCAAAAACTGACATAAGGAGATTTATTTGGCCTTTACAATGTGATGTTTGCAGAATCAGGACATGATGCAATCAATGCTATCATGTTTGTGCAGTGCACTTGCACACATTGGATTTTGTCCGGCATTAGAATTCAACATTCCCAATGATCACCAATGAGGACACTGTGTGTTGATAACAAAGGGCAGATGCTTGATTTTGCAGAAACCTTGTAGCAGAATAAGTTGGGCTTTCCATTTACAGCTGAGTTCCTACACTTGAGGCTGAGCAACAATTCTTCAACATGAAATGCAGTCGCCTTTTCGTCAATGCGATGTTGTGAACTATTGTTGTACCCTGTTTTGTGTCAGTTACATGTTTGCTCCTGAGGATGATGTTTCTTTCTACAGAACAGGAATCAATGCAATGTCACGATTTTGCATGCATATCAGATAGAGAGCGGAAAAAAAACTTTTGACGCCAAAATGTCTCGCAACGCAACATCTGTTTTGAAATTAATGCTTCTGCTAGCAGAATCTTTTGTTGTTCAAACGACAAAGTCACACCACATCTGTTGAACCTCATACTGGGTACATTTTAATTCGCTTTAACATTATATGTTTTTAAGTAAACACAGTTTGTTTTCATACTAAAATGGGGGCAGGCATTTCATATAAATATGTCCCCCAGGTTGAAAATGTGGGGGGATATGTCTCCACATCACCCACCAAATTGATGCCCTGGCCATGTGTTTGTATACCACACACACATGGATTTCCTTTGTGAGGGATTAGAATTCAACGTTCCCAGTGATTCCCAATGATTTCCAATGATTGTGTTGTGTACGGAAACAACAGGAAGACTCTTGATGTTGCAGAAATCTTGTAGCAAAACTACTTTGGCTTTCCATTCACAAATGAGTCCATCTCCTGGAGGCTCAGCAATCATTCCTCAACATGAAATGCAAATGCCTTTTTGTCAATGTGATTTTGTAAACAATTGGTAATCCCTGTTTTGTGTCAGTTACGTGTTTGCTCCAGAGGATGATGTTTGTTTCAACAGAACAGGAATCAATGCAATGTCACAAATTTGCAGGCATATTAAAATGAGATCAGATGAGAACTTTTGGAACACAACTCTGCAGCAAATGCACCGTCTGCGTTGAAACTACTACTTCTGGAAGCTGAATCTCTTTTTGTTGGACAGCCAAATCATAAAATACATGTAATAACAAAAGCTCTGATTTACCTAATACTGAGTGAACTCATTTACTGTATTATTCCAAAGCATAACATCCATTCAAATATTGAATGATATATATTGTCTTTTAAAGTAGTAGCCGGTTATTTCAGGGAAATAACATGTGCAGCAAATTCACCATCTGTTTTGTCTCTGAAGTGGTCCGGTGACGAGTCATTTTTCGTGCACCAGTGTGCGCTGAGTGTAAATGTATACAGCTGAAGACCACACTTCAATCCAAAAACCGATTAAAGTGGACAAAATTGGTTGTATAATTACCTGTCTGAGCTACACAGCGTTCTGGGCAATCCCAAATTTTTTAAGCCCTAAGTAACGAAACGTCTGTCCTGCAATTAATTAGTGTGCGTTTTGTGATCACATGTGTCTGTCGAATAGCAATTAAAGTTCCCTTTGTCTTTCTTGGTATTAGACCTACATATACATAATTATGTTCTTCTATTGTCTGTATATCCGTATTGTAACAGACTGTCTATTACCGGTTTTTTATTGTTTCATATCTGCCTCAGTGCTAAACATTTTCATCATCCCCATTTATCATCATTCATTATCCTCGAGGGTGGTCCCCCTCACAGCTTTTAGCTCTAGGGATCTCCTGCTCATTGGCACATCATAGGATATCTTAATGTTAAAATTCGATGTTAAATGTATATATATATGTTAAAATTCGATGTTAAATGCACCTGCTTGTTGTGTGTGTATATGTTGCCAATGACAAATAAATTAATATTCAATTCAATTAAATTCAATTAACCTGACAATGCTCTGTAATTAGTGAAGCTTGCGTGAGATTAGTGCAGTTGCGGTCTGCTGATGAGGTCCTGTGGCCTGCAGTGACTCATTTAGTTTAGACAGACTTTCTCAGCTTGTCAAACTGTAATTTTTCTGAATCATAGCATTTGCACATGAATCAGACAATATTGGAATTACACGTATATACTAGCAAAACAACATTTTATTATAATGTTTACAATGTTCCCATGGCATGTTAGATCTTAGATAGAAAAGAAACAAAATTTAATATAAATATAGATATAATATATAAGTTTGAAATCTGAACACAAAATATTAATATCTGCACCTAGAAGAGCAAATCACCATAAGTTGATAAATGCAGGAAAGTGGTAGAAACCAGCCTTTAACATACAACGTAGGTTCATGCTTAGGTCACAACAACTCTGTGACTGTTGACCTCAACTCTACATCAGCAAACACTGTGCATTCTCCAGGAGGACACATGACCCAAGTGCAAACACACATCCACCACTTCCATTGAGTTGGTCAGGCAGCATTGGAAGTGGGGCTGTCGAAACGTGACCCTCACAAAACACAAACTCAGATCAATTTGCTGTCTTCCATCATGTCAGAACTTGCAAGCAACAACCATTACACTTTTACCAGTAAACCCAAATCCATGGCTCTTTTATTAGTCTTTTTTAATGTGTTATCGTTAATCTTCAACAGAGATTAAACGTCTTGCATCGTTTATTTCTATGCAGAGATAAATCATGATCTATGGAATCCTTATAGTTTTATAAACAAATGCCATAACAGTACCAGGTATATATGTGAGGAGTTGCTTCAATTACTATCATTATATCCGTTTTGTTAGGAGTATTCGATTTTTAATAGATAATCTCAGTAATATTGGGGAAATACAATAAGAATTTAGAGAACATATTAATTGTCGCAATTATTGGCTAATTTTTTTCTCGTGCTTGTCTCATCCAAATATCATTGATCTTGCACCTGGTCAATTTGTTACCAGGAACTATCTGTCTATGGAAAGTGCACTTAATATATATACCTATTTATGGTATTGATGCTCTGCTCAAAAACCTAGTTAATGGTGCATCTTGTCATTCTATTTTGAAAACATTATGAGATGGCAGATCGGTGTTATAATCCCTGAATGGTTCAGAGGCAAGGTTGGTTGGATACTCTTCTCAACTTTGCAAGTCTGAGGCACTCCTCAATATTGATGACACCTTCTCATAAAAGAAACTTGCGCTTTTACATGTGCCAGTCAGATCACACATTTTCATCAGCCTCCTGCAGGCGTTCTGTGAATGCATTAGAGTGGACTGTAAATGTGGTTTGGGTAGTTGTTGGGCATACAAAGTGTATTTTCTTCTTGAAAGAGTCATGAAATCTATTTGGAGTGAATAAAATAATTCAATTGTATGTTGTCAATGACTTGTCCTGCACCTTGCATTGAGTTGTACTACAGAATGAAAGCCCAGAGTAACGAAAAGTCTGTCTTGCAGGTAATTAGCCGTTCTTTGTTGTGCTTCCATTAACCTGACAATGGTCTGTAATTAGTGAAGCTTCTGTGAGATTAGTGCAGTTGCAGTCTGCTGATGAGCTTCTGCGGTCTGCCAGTTTCTCATCCACACAGACTTACTGAGCTAATCAAACAATTTTGTGTTGTCTACACTTTAATCAATATTTGCATCATACTGTGTCGTTGAATCCAAGGGGGACAACCATTTGATATCAGGGAGAGGGGGGTTGGAGTTGAAATAAACAAATTCTTTTTGGCAGTCTTAGAATAAATAATTTCTTGTAGTGGTTTTTCTTAACAAGGTGTTACTTGATTTAGGAATGAATCTTTTAGTATCTCATTTATTAAAAAAAATACTGAAAAAGAAGTGATGTTCTTAAATGCACTGCCAGATTGTGTTTACCCCTTACAGCCAATGCAGGCTGACAGGGAAATCTAACATGACAGCCCAAATAAAGGATCCAGAAGCGGCCATTTGATAGTTTCTGTTCATTATAGAGAAATCTGCTGAAATCCACAGTGTCAAAAATGTCGTATAGTAGGCCTAATTTGAAATGTTCGTCACAACACAGGGCCATCACGTCTCCAGGAAGCTAATGAAACTTGAATTCCTGCCATGAATTTGGCAAGGGCAGGCTCAGACAGCCTTTGTTTAATACAATGGACTATTCGTAAGAGGTTTTGTCAATGCAAAGTTACGTCTTGTTTCCATGACAATATGCATCATGTGAAAAACTTAGAGACACCACAAATTCCACTTTAAAAGTCTCAAATTCACTATTAAATGTTAAAGCAGCTCTTCAGAACTCAGAGAACTCACTGAACTTGAAACATTGAAAATAAGTTGGAAGTGACCTAATGCCCTTTTTCCTCATTTTTATATATGTATGACATGTCTTATGTAGGAAATAAATTCCTTTTAAAGACTCTTTCCGAACAGAGATTGTGTATGAAGTTGCCAGGAAAGGATGCATGTTGCAAACAATGATTCACTTGAGCTAGGTTTGCATGAGCACCGCCTTCTCGAAAAGTTTGCAAACAAAATAAAGACTTGAGAAGCCAGACAGCATTCTGTAGGATTTAAATGCTGGCCTGCAACTGGAATCAACATTTTACTTGCCATGATGCAAGTCTCTGAACGGTCACTCTACTAACAGTCTGATATCAGGCTGGGCAGGAAATGGAGGCCTCAAGAGAACACTACACCTTCTTCTGCTGTTCTTAAATGTGCATTAACAAATAACTTCATATGCCTCCAATCCTGCCTTTCTCTTAAATCTCAATAAAAGATTCCATAATGTTATGATGCAATTGGAATGAAGATTTTTTCCCCAAAGCAATGCCAGGACTTAGTGTCTTGGTGGCTGAGTGGCTTGATGCTGTCTCGTATTTTTAAGTTTCAGATTTTGATTCCACTGCATGGCAATACTTGACTGCTAAATTTAGTTACTGACAGGGAGCCATCTGGTAAGAGACATTCAAATGTAACTTGAAAGTCCAGCTGCATCTTTCTATGTACACGGGATATCCGTCCCACAGGATGCGATTTATGACATATTTACTTATATCGGTGCAGAATTGGATCAGGTCCAGGTAGGGATTTCTCTATTCCATAACCCAATTTTTTTAATCAAGTTCTGGAAGTTGCGATAAAATCTGCATTATGAAACAAATTCTATGGTAATTTACAATTACATTGACATACAAAATTGACATAGAAATAGACATAGACAATCTTTATTTCTTTTGACTTTTTTAAACAAATTACATTAGTCAAAAACAAGACCAGTGTCACCGAAATTAACACAGCCTTCCAGTTGAATGGGATCTATTTCAGGCACCTGCAACACGCAGTTGAGGTGCTGTTCTGTAAGTCTCCGAGATAGGATTTTTTTTATGATTGGTTCCAAGACAAAATAAATGTGCAAGTGCTTCTGTTGACAGAACCAATTAAGTTTGAACAATACTCCATTACAAGGCTTAATCAAGGAACATTTAGAATTTATGACTATGGGGATTGGAATTCTGTCAGAAGTTGTCATCCCCCCCAAGCAAAACTCTCAATCCCCCCCCCCCTGCCCGAATAAATTCTGGACGGTCCATTATAAGTTTGTATTATCAGATACACTACGTGCTGACACAATACGTAAATGTCTACTTCATTCTTTTTTTAAGGAAACAGAAAAGTCAGTACCAAGCTTATGGTTGACTTTATTACTATAATGTGAGAACTTTAGTCAAATTTAATATTAGAGTAATTCTCATATCTAAATTGTAAGGCTATTATCATGGAGGCTTTTGCGAGAAAAAATTAATCACAGAAAATGCCTACAGCAAGAACTACATATACAGTAGATAATCAAAGCGAATCTCTCTTTTTAAGGCTGGTGCTTACTTAGCTGAATATTCCCTGCAGCAATTTAACTTCATAAGAAAAAGCTCTCTCTAAACTGTTGATGTTAGGCTAGTAGGCGTTCTCTGTCATATTCATTTGAGAAAATTCATGGACGATTTTTAAATAACTTATTCCAGCTTCGTGTTCACAAATAACTGCAAGAAAAATTACAAAATGTTTCATAACTGTGAACATGTAAAAGATAAGCTTCATTTTCCTAAAGTTTTAATGGGTCATTAGAAATATGAAACCAATTTGCATTTAAAAATGATGTGTTGTTCCAGTTAAAAACCAATCGATGTTCTTGGTACAGTAAATTGCCACCTGCCACTATCTAGAATGTTCTTCAAAAAGGGGTTTCAAAGCAGCTATCTGGAAGTGTGCAATTAAGGAAGTAGCTGTAACTTAACATGAAAATATATGCAAGCATAAAAAAGATCAAATGTTATATACTTTTTAACATGATCACTTCTTGACATATTATATTATTATATATAAATGTCCATATTAAACACATCGGTTTACTTAATCAGCTTGCAAAATATTGAAATATTCTAGCAGAGCAACTTTGTTTTCATATCAATTCCAAACTTTAATAACCAAGACACAGAACAAATATTGAAGACTTGCAGTTTCCATTTCTGTATATGGGGCTGGTTGTTTGAATAAGATCATGTGTCTCTCAGCAAACTCAGCCGCTTGTTTGCCTGGATGCAGAATATATTCACATTTGGCAAGAGAAATTGTAAAAATATAAGAAATAGAAACTGAGACTCATATATAACTTCACAAACTGAGCTGAACTTTTGATTAATTCAAGAGATTACTGTATTCTAATATTAAGAAATCACAAATATTCTTCCTGGTTTTTAAAGATGGATGATTAGCGCTTTCTGTCCTGTATTTATGCACTTGGTAGGCAAATTAGGACAGGAGGAGGACAGGGCAATGAGGCAAAGGATGATTGAAACAGCCGATAAACATAGGCCCAGGTTATCCGGCAAGAGCTGGATTCAAACCCTGGACCCAACAATTGGCAGCCCAGCACGCTACCACTAGGTCAACGCTCCTCGCTCCTGGTTTTGCAAGACTTATTTTTATGCATGTTGCAATGAAACAGCCATGAAAACTTTCTGAAACATAATTAGAGATGCTCTGAAATGCGTTTTTGAAACCAACTGGATCCAGTTGTCTCTGAGTCAATATTTTTTATGCTTTATATTCTAATTATCATTTTGTTATAAATGTCTTTTAGTTCATTTTGTATTCATATTCACAATATAGCAAAACTACTGCAAAGCCACAAGAACATAGGCCAACCTCAATTGGAGATTCACTTGTATTAAGACTCTGTCCAAGAATTTTCACCCATACAAAATATAATGACTAATACAGAATAAAAAATAATTCACAGTGCCAGTCTCAAGTTCATCCTGCATGAAGCCAAGAACTTTGGCAGAGAAGCTGAGAAGCGTTTGCAACATTGCGTTTCGCTGCAAAGACAGTTGAAAAAGATGGAAAGCTTTGACAAAAGGTGAATGGAGAGGCCTTATTGTTCTGTTGTGAGGTTTCTGCATTCTCATGCTGTTTCCAATTGTTTGCTACACACTATCTAATCATTGGTAATGGAAGGATCATTTCCTGAAAAAAAGGCATGCAGCCATCGCATGAACATGCCACAGGCAACCTGCAAACTGTATACGTGTACTATCAGTTAGGGCATCGCAGTCGGTAGTAAGCGGTCCCACTCTGACTCTTAACTCCTTTGGCTTTCCTGAAAAGCGACTCCGACTCTGACCCTGACTACTTAGTTCTCCAGAATTTAAACTGCAACTCCGTATATCGGCATTATTGTAAACAAATATTACAGGGTTAGCATGGGAGAAAGAGTAATTTTTTTCATCGGGTTTTGTGCATAAATGCTTGTTTAGCAAGGTTTATGTCAAATTTGGGATACATTTCACATTGTTGTAAATGCGTCTTTATAAGTTATATTAATTTTTTCAGGTCACCAGATTAATTTTTTACTTCGACATCGACTTCGACTCCACCTGAAAAATCGCAGTTAGACTCTTACTCCACAAAAAACCTCTGACTCCATGACTAAGACTTTTGACCCTGACTCCAACTCCAAAGCCCTAGGCTCTATCAGTGCATTGCTATATCAGTGAGATCCTTTTTATATTGATTTGCTATGAAATAGATAGGAAGTCACCAATATCTTCAAAACGTGTCACTTTTTCTTTTACTGTTGATCATCATGAATTGAGTTAGACTAGAGAACATATTGGCCTTAACATATATTTTAGAATTGTTCTAGTACAAGTAGTCAGGATTGTTTTGTTGTAAGTAATTAGTAGTAGTCATAACAGGCCCTGGGTCTTGGCGTATTTGATTTGTGGAGAAAACATTCTTACACAGACGAAGAAAAGAGGTTTGCTGATGGAAGAGTATGAGCCCATTCAAAAAGAAAATTCGAAATCATATAACTTCACTGGCCCATCCCCCCCCCCCGCAGGCCTGCTACAAATTGTCTGAATTAGGTGCAAGTTCTACCAGGTGAAAAATGTTAACGTAGACCTGCGCAAAAATAAAATGAATATCTTTGAGGACCAAGATATGGTCTTTGAGCCTTACATTATCCGTATCAACCTCTCTACCATCCTTTGGGAATTGATGAACCTTTTTGATGGAAACATACTTTGCAACTTTGTCTTTCTGAAGATAGTCATTTCAGACGATGAACAGCTTATCAATCTTCCTCCAACTTCAAACACTTAACTTTGTAATATGAGGTTCTTTGAACTTTCCCAATGTTCTGAGCTGCTTTCAAGCAAATTCAAAATGACTTTGATGTCTTGAGATTGGAGTGCATCTTGTCTTTCTATTCTAGAGACATAATAGCAAGGCAGATTGTCGTCATAATCCCTGTAGATTTCAACGGTAAGTTTACGAGACTTAGTATCTCAGGTGGGAGGCGAACTTCCAACAAGTTGACCAAACAGCATTCCAAAAAGAGGCAACAGTTTCCCAGATTAAGGTGATTATGTGTGTAGTATGATGGTTGTGATCAATTTATTTCACATTAGCGGCTGGGTCTTTGCCTTCATGAGTTCAAACTCCGGTTGGGGAACCCAAACATTTTTCATTGGATATTCGTGAGCAAAATGCCAGCTTGATGTCATTCGCATTAAATTGATGGCTCCTTGTATCAGGGCCCTCACACTGGATGAATTTGTAGCATTTGAGGAATCCTGCTTTAGCTATCTCATTCCATCAATCAACCCTCACCAGCACTCCAGAACTTGACTTAGAGGATTGAACTTACCATATATGTCTATTTATCCGTGTTGGTGCCTCTCTATGAATGGTTTGGAATACTAAGAAACATACTCAGAAGTATGTCTATCTTAAAAGATGGAAAGACAATCATATACATAATGGATGAATGGGCACAACAGGATACGTACATGCAGAAACACTAATAAATAGCTATTTTAAAATAAAGCCTGCAGTTGCCTACTTCATGACATGAATGCAACTGCCACTTCTCCATCGGACACTTTAAAAGCGACATTACGTCTTTTCCACTCATTAAATTATGTAATGGTTACCATTATTTTCCTTGAAAGCATTTAAAAAAAATAGTTTATGAATTCTCAGTAGAAACAAAACAGTCTTTTTTATTCAACGTGCAATAATATTTAGGCAGAGCATAAGTTGTCATATCAATTCCAAACTTTGATAACCAAGACACAGAACAAATATTGAAGACTCGCAGATTACATTTCGATATATATGGGGCTGGTTGTTTGAATAAGATTGTGTGCCTCTCAGCATTCTCAGCAGTTTGTTTGTCACTGATGCAGAATATATTGACTTTAGGAGATAAAAATTAAATACAAAATTTTAAGCAGTGGTAGCATATAACAGCGCAGAACTTTAATTTATACGAGTTCTCAAGAGATATTGCAGTTTCAGCTTTGACGAGTGTCAAAGTTAAAACTCTGCTTCAGTAGTCTACTTATTAGAGATTCAAGTTAGGGGCACAGCTGTTAATCGAAGGGACTGATTGCTTTGTTTCAAGGTTTCTAAAAAGTCAAAATGCTTTCTATTGTTGGCTGAACTCAATCCAATCATTGGGAATGGAAGAATTGTCTGCATGAAACAGCAAGTCAACAGATGCACATGTATGAAAAAAACAAACACAGAAGACCATTATTACACTCTAAAAAATTTGGGACATAACTGGATTTTTTAAATCATACCAATGATTTTTTTTAAAATCCATGTTGGTTTTTGCATGGTAGTTAGGTTTAAAAAAAAACATTTTGCACTTATAAAACCAATTTGATCTGAAATTTTTTAGGGTGTATTTCACAATGGCTACAATCACTGTTACCCGTCTTGCTCTTGAGGGTTAGCGGTGATGACGTGCAACATTTTTCAAACAATTCCTATTGTTTTAGGCAATTTATTCCTCCAGGTCTAATTTTGGTTCAATATTTTTCAATTTTTCATGTGGATTGAGGCCTCCAAAAAGTCAAAGCTTTAATATCTTCAACAATCTCTTTGCAATTTTACATGCCATGCTTTAAATATACTTAGTATTTGCTTTCTTGATAGAACTGTACTTTGACTTCTGGGTATTTTTTTCTGCTGCTCGAAGTTCACATATTCTACTTCAGATGTAATGTTGCATTGATGAGTCCCAAGAGAGATCAGTATGGCCTAAGTTGGTCCCTACTGTGTCATTCATCTAATCGTTGAATGACTGCATTTCGAAAATGTGTGTACATAGATCAGAGTTCATGTTTTTTTTCATGGAAATGATCCTGTGAAAGGACGAGAGAGTTTGAATTTCAAAACTACTTACCAAGGAGCTCTTTCTTCTCAATTGCACATCTGTGATGCAGCAACATTGTTACACCATATTGTGACCACCTTAGGATTTTTATATCAATTACCTTAAATTGTTGCTAAAAATTATGTTGTCTCAACGTTGAGAAGGAAATTGAATGTCAAGATATGACGTTCACATGCAACATTCTGGTAATGTTGTCAACATTGTGAAAATATTTCAACATTTTGTTCCCATTGGGCAACATAATATTTGCTGTACATTTTTACATGTATGGTAGAGCACTACACCAATAAGCAACTTGGTGTTTACGTTGTGTGCCCCTTTCAAGCCTTTGGTTATAAAAAGCTTAATGCACGTCACTGTTAACCATATTTGTATTTTAAAGTAACTGTTTTTATGTCTGTTTTGGTGCAACATGGATGACCGATATTTGCATTTAAAGCTGAATTACCCTTCCTTTTGTAGGCCATGTGGATTATCTCCTAAAGTGAAGCCATATAAGCATCCATGGCTGATTGATGCTGCCTTATCCCAAGACAGGGCCAGTGCCAAACATTTATCAGACCGCACAAAGGAGAAGGATCTTGACCTGAATATATACTTGTGTTTAACAACCTTCTCTTCTTGATAAGTATGTGACTGGGATACAAATGGCAGGAGTTGTGGCACTGTTAGACTCATGGATATAACTGTGTAGGCTCTGCATCACAGGTAGAATATGTGTATACACAAAAACTCTATTTCGTCACCATATGAATAATCTATTGAATGTTTTGGAGAATACCTTCAAAAATTGTCAAATTCTCTTTGACTCCCCATGAACATTGATGATATGTATTATTAGTAGTAATGGTGCAATGCTTATACTTTGTCTTGTGGGCTTTGCTATAGGCATATGTACAATACTAAACAGTCCTTGTGTTTCAGTTTGAGTCTTTTTCTGATAAGGGCAGAACGTGTTCCTGAAGGAGACACCTAATAAGTTTATACAACCTTCTCGGCCTCAAGCAAACACTCACAAATCCCAGAAGAGATGCCATCCATCTAAGTTGTGTCACTTCTCCCCAGAGTCTGTAGCTCTTGAGTTTCCTGCTTCTCACTGACATTTCACAAATGTGCCCTCTTTTACATGCATGACATCTGGGCCTAGACCTCTCAACCATAAGGCTCATTGGTTCTCTGACATGGAAGAGAGCTGCTATAGAAACCCTTCTGTACATATATCAAGTAACTTGCTTTGGAAGACATATGTACCATTTAAATTTATTCAACAATCTGTGTGACAACAGTGCTTGCACCTATGTCACTACGTATGAGAGGAATTCTTTAAAAGCGATGTTCAGATAACAAAATGCAACTTATAACGCAATTTTTGCACCATATTGCGAACTACAAAACCACCAGCAGAAAGGGCAATAAGCGGGAAACAGAACCTGCAAAAGCTATAGCTGTGAAGGCACACATACATCCTTGGTGCGGGAGACAAGGCATTCATTCGCATTGACAAGAACTCTCATGAATAGTCCATTGTATCCAACAAAGGCTGCCTTTACCCACTTCGTGACAGGAATGCAAATGGCACGTTCTCATCAGCCTCCTGCAGATTTAAACGTTCTGCACAGTTGTGCAGGCTGCAAATTCATTCTGTTCGTACAACCTGGCTTTAAGCAGATCTGTTTCGCATTATCTTCAATTGTGGCTTTTGTAACATTTGTATGTACTATGCATGGTAGAAATATTGATTTATAGAATTCCTGTTATTTCACAACTTTTGAGTTAAAATATATGTATATAATAGTACTGATCACTTTAAAGTATAATACTTTTTTACTTGTGGAATTAAATTTGTGATCTACTTCAGAAAGAAAAAGAAAGTATAATTGTCTATTAATATCTTGTTATCTCTTCAACATTATCTTCACCACAACAGCTTTATATTTTGGAACAAAAAAAACATCAGAAAATATAATTTTGAACAATATGATAATGGCATGCTGCCTTTCACTGCAATCATTTACTACAAAAATGTATGGCTAATGAATAAGGTGATTGCAGCTACAGTTTAATTTATTTAGTGAAGAGTTGGGATACCACATCACTGATGCAATTGCAGTGATTGGTGGCAATAGATCCAACAGAAACTCTCTTTTGTTCACTGTAAGTACACATTTCATTAACTAAATTTGGTGATGCACAATTACGCATATTTTGTGGTATCGATATTTTTAATAGTTTTATGACACTCTGATATACCGATATATCACCAAATATGTTTTCATTGCATTTTGGTTGCATTTGGCTAAAAGCTTTTTCCATCTTGAATTCACAACTTGTCCCAATAGAAGGCATATAAGCTTCAAGGAGTGAAGTCCAGAAGAGTTTAGTACTGAGGGCTTTTAGTTTGATGTACCTTAATTGGATTTCATGTATGCTAAATTTGCTTTATCGAAATATATAGCAATTTCTTTTCTTTGCCAGTTAAATTGTGTGCATCAAAATAGAATATATATTTTGAAAATATGGCACAAGGAAAATATATTTTATATATATACTTTTCAATTTTAAATCTGGTGATCTCAACGTCTCTTTTACGGTGGTTAGCTACTCATGGCCTAGCAATGGCAACGTCTCCACAGCAACAGCAGTCTACTGTTGATGCTGTTTCTGAAGTATCAGAAAATCTTTGCCTTTGGCATCGCAATAGGGTGGCATTGATTCTTCATATTCATGTAGCTTGTGAACAAACTTAATATTTTAGAAAACGCATTCATCAAAAGGCATTTTCATTTTATGTCCAACTATTGTTGAAAACAATCTTAAGGCTAAAGCGAGTTGGATGCATTTGTTAATCAGCGCTGATGAGCAGTTTACTGAAATTAGCGCTATATAAATCCATATTAGTATTATTATTATTATTATTATTATTAATGTTAAGTTTTAGGTGTTTCTTGCAGGGTTTGTAAAACATCAAGTTGCATCCTATTACTTAAAACGCACAATGTCGTTAACTTGGGAAACAGTTTAGAATTGTCGGCTTTTAGTTGTTTTCACCAAGTTAAACAACTTTTTGAGCTCGATAATTAAAACGACTGATTGGAAAAGGACGTTGAAACTGATTATTTGCATTCGCTTGGACCATGTATATATATCACTCACAATGACACAGGAGAACACGGTTTTAAAATATATTGAATTTTAAGTATATGTAGGCCTTAACTCTCAATCCCTTGAATCAGAAGATGTCAAATCATGATGATGCTATACATGTTGCAGATTTTGAACCAATCATTTTTCAGCAGATGCTGTATGATCACATTCAAATTTGCAATATTCATTTTGTGATGATTTGTTTGGATTATTCTTGCTCCTCTATTTGTTCATCCAACAGACAGCCATGTCTGACATTGCATTAATCAAAGAAACATCTGGTTTGTTAACATTCATTTTCATTTCACAATGAAGTTCCTTTCATCCGGCAGGCACATCTTTTGTCAGACTTCTGTGGAACAACTTTTTATTTGAATGTGGGGCTTGAAGTTTTCCTGTGCGAGAAATTTTATATTTCACTGTAACGGCGAGAGCAACTTTTTATGTTAAGAGTACAACATCCTTAAGTATTTGTTCTTAAATCAAGCAACACCTTGAAAAGAAATGTGCCTTAAGAAATTATTTTTTTCAAGACTGCCTGAAAAGAATTTATTTATTCCAAACTAAGCAGGACATTATTAATTTAAAAACAACCTAAGCCCACTCTTCCCTGGTTCAAGATGATTTTCTGTCCAAGACGAAAATTTACTAAGAGGTTAAAGTACAAGTATAACTGTTCATATTAAACAAAACAATTTGTCGAATCAGCTTGCATGCAAAATATTAGAATATTCTTGCAGAGCATCTTTATTTTCACATCAATTCCAAACTTTAATAACCAAGACACAGAACAAATATTGAAGACTCACAACTTCCATTTCTGTATATGGGGCTGGTTGTTTGAATAAGATCATGTGTCTCTCAGCAAACTCAGCGGTTTGTTTGTTTGGATGCAGAAGATATTTACATTTGGAAATAGATATTGTAAAAATATAAGAAATAGTAACTGAGACTAATATATAACTAAGCAAGCTGAGCTGAACTTTTGATTTATGCAAAAGATATTGAATTATATTAGGGCAAGAAAGATATTCTTTTTGGTTTTGCAAGACTTAATGCATACTACAGATGAAAACAGCAATGAAATGTTTCTGAAATATTGTCAGAAATTCAGTTGTGATATGTGTAATTGAAACTAACTGTATTCCAGTTGTCGCTGAGTCAAAGTGTTTAATAATTGTTTATGCTTTACATAATAATTATTCATTTTGTTATAAGTTTTTTTGTTGCTTTTCTTTTTAATTCATACTCTGCAATATTGCCAAACAACACCAAAGGCACAAGAACATGTACTCTAATTTGGTGATTTACATGTATTACAACTGTCCAACAATTATCGTCCCAACTTTTTCACACAAATGTGATGACAAACACCGCAAAGAAACGTTTACTGTGCCAGTCTTAAGTTCACCTGCATAAAGCCAAGGATTTTGCAGAGAAGCATTTGCAATATTGTGTTTCGCTGCAAAGATAGTTGAAAAAGAGGGAAGGCTTCAACAAAGGGACTCAGCTGTGAATGGAGAGGCCTTATTGTTTTGTTACGAGGTTCCTGCATCCTCATGCTGCTTCCTATTGTTTGCTACACACAATCTAATCATTGGGAATGGAAGGATCATTTCTTGAAAAAAAGGCAGCCATCGCACGAACATGCCACAGACAACTTGCAAACTGATGAATACTATCAGTCAGGGCTTCTCAGTCGGGAAGTATAAGTGATCTGACTCTGACCACCAACTCCCTTGGCATTCCTGAAAAGCAACTAACTCCAACTCTGAACCCAACTCCTTTGGTCTCCAGAATTTAGACTGCGACTCCGTTTATCTGCTTTACACATAAATATTAGATACTGAGTTAGCATGGGAGAAATGAAATAATTCTACTACGTTTCCGTATGATTTTGTGCATAAATGCTTGTTTAGCAAGTTTTATGTAATATGTGGGATACATTTCACATTGTTTTAACTGTGTTTTTGTAAATATACTAATTCTTATGTCATCAGAGTAGTTTTCGACTCAAACTCCTGAAAAGTGCAGTTCGACTCCAATTGGTTACAGTCGATCATTGCGAATTACCTTAGGCTTCGGAAGATATCGGCGTATACATGAATTTTAGAATTGTTCTATTGGCGATTGCTTTGTTATAAGTTAAGTGTGTGAAGTTTGAGTAAGATTGATATGCTGTTCCTCGTCTGGAATGACTGTCTTCAGAAAGACGCAGTTGCAAAGTATGTTTCCATTAAGAAGGTTAATCAATTCTCACAGGTATAGTAGATGGGCTCATAATGTAAGGCCCTCCAAGATATTCATTTAATTTTTGCTCAAGTCTACATCAAATTGAATTTTTTACATGGTAGAACTTGCACCTCATTCTGATTATTTGTTGCAGGCTTGCAGGGAATGGGGCAGTACGGTTATTTGATTTCAAATTTTCTTGTTGAGTTGGTCCAATTGCATAATTATTAAAGAAATGGCCACAAAACAAATGTGCTAATAATCAGGGCCTGTTATGACCACTACTAATTACTTTGTAATATGAGGTTCTTTGATCTTTCCCAATGTTCTGAGCTGCTTTCTAGCAAATTCAAAATCACTTTGATGTTTCGAGACTTGAGTGCATCTTGTCTTTCTATTCTGGAGACATACAATGGCGTCATAATCCCTGTAGATTTCAATTGCAAGTTTATGAGACTTAGTATCTCAAGTCTGAGGTGCACCTTCCAACAAGCTGACCAAACATTCTAAAAAAGAGGCAACGGTGTTCCAGATTAAAGTGAGACAACAAATAAGATTTGAAATAAGAAATGGAATATGCATGTAGTATGACGATTTATTCTACAACTTTATGCAGCTTGCAGGAAAAGCTATTAAAGTGATCTCCTCCTACACTGAAAGTCTTTGTCTACATGAGTTCGAATCCCCGTTTGGGAAACCCAAACATTTTTCGGTGGACATTCATGAGCAAAACTCCAGCTGGATGTCATTCGAATGCACATTAAATGTGTGGCTCCTTGTGTCAGGGCCCTCACATGGGTTACATTTTTTAGGACTTCTGCATGCTCTAGCTCTCTCCCATCCCATCTAATCGCTCAACCCTGGCGAGCACCCAAAACTTTGTTTCTAAAGGGGGTTGCACTTACCAAACTATCTATTTATCCATGTCAGTGCCTCCCTATGATCTTTGGAATACCAAGAAACATACCCAGAATTAGGTCTTTTTTAAAATAAGGAAAGAAAATCATTTACATAATAGATGAATGGACACAACAGGATACGTACATGCAGAAACACAAATGAAGAGCTATTTTAGAATAAAGCTTGCAGTTGCCTACTTCATGACATGGATGCAACAGCCACTTTTCCAACAGACTCTTTAAAAGGGACATTGTGTCTTTAACACTCATTAAATTATATAATGGTTACCATTATTTTCCTTGAAAGCATTTAAAAATCTATTTAATCATACTCTATCTCTGTAACTTTGTTGTTTATCATTTTTCTTATCCAATTCTTTCACAATCACTACAAAATTTGCTACAGGTCAAGAAAATGCCATTCTCCCTTGAAATAAGCTCTGTTATTCTTCCAAACGCTCTAATTCCTTAGCAAATCTCCCTTATTTCACACCTTCTTCACGGAAAAACAACCTTCAAAATGATCGCGCTCTTCCATCAGTGCTTCTCATACCCCTGCTTCACTCACTCAGCCTACGTGCTTCGGAGGGGCAGTCTAGACAGAACATCCTGCAACCTAACTCATTTGCATAATCACAAGAGCACCTGCGACGAGTCAAGTAAAAAATAAATGACCTGAGGCAAGTTATGAAACTTTAAGCAATCATATTTTATGCCCCTTGCTTATTTGTGTTTACAATAGTGTAAAGTTCAACTGACCTAATCTCAAAAAGTGTTTGTATACTTATGCACATCATTATGTTACTGGATAAAACAGATGATTCCCAATGTCTTCCTTTTTCTTTGGTAAGTATTAATATTTACTGAAACATACAAATCATTTAAGAAAAAAGATCATGTTCATGCTTGCTATAGATGGCGCCACATGGTGCATCTTAGGCCTTCCCCATAGTGAATTTTTTGCATACTTGCAATGCAAGGGCAAATGGATAGATCTATATAGATAGATACATATCTACATACATACTTATATTAATTGATAATTGATGGACACATATACATACATACATACATACATAGGTAGACAGATTAGTAGACATAGATGGCTTGATAGATAGGTAAATACATACACAGCCATATACACAGCTAATTAGTCTGTCCCGCCAATTAACATTGAAAATCCCCCCCCCCCTTACAACATACAACTGAAGCCACCGTTTCATATTCGCGCAGCGAATTGAGCCCAAGACAGGACTCACAAATATGGCCAGTAATGCTCTCAACATCAACAGTCCACAGCAGCGAATAACGTCATGTCGGTCCAGCTTCTTATCGATTTACTTTCATATTTAACAAAACATAACAAATTCACAAGTACCTTACAAATTCAATTTCCTTCAGTCATATTCTCTGTGCTCATCCTTTTCATGGAATAGTTCATTATCCTATTCAAACGATAAATTGCTGCCTTTCAGACATTTATTATCAAATAAACCTCAAACATACTCTAACACAACGACTCCTACAACAACGTTGAAGTGCTGAGCGCATTTCATGGCCCTGCCATCTACATATTAAATGCAAACACCAAACTCTTCAAATGTCACAAATCTATTTCCAGCGGGTATTCTAGTAGTTTATGAATTCTCAATAGAAACAAAACAGATTTTTTTATCAACTTGCAATAATATTCAGCCAGAGCATAAGTTTTCTTATCAATTCCAAACTTTAATAACCAAGGCACAGAACAAATCGGATTCTTTAAATGCGACATTATGTCTTTAGCACTCACTAAATTATATTATGGTTACAATAATTTTCCTTGGAAGCATTAAAAAAAATTGTGAATTCTCAATAGAACAAAACCGTCTTTTTTATTAAACTTGCAAAAATATTCTACGAGAGCATAAGTTTTCATATCATTCCAGACTTTAATAACCAAGACAAAGAACAAACATTGAAGACTCGCAGATTGCATTTCTGCGTATATGGGGCTGGTTGCTTGAATAGGATTGTGTGCCTCTCAGCATTCTCAGCTGTTTGTTTGTCATTGATGCAGAATATATTGACTTTAGGAGATAACAAATAAATACAAAATTTTAAGCAGTGGTAGCATATAACAGCGAAGAACTTTAATTTATAAGAGTTCTCAAGACATTGCAGTTTCAGCATTGATGAGTGTCAAAGTTATGACTCTGCTTCAGAAGTTAGGGGCTCAGCTGTGAATGGAAGGGACTGATTGCTTTGTTTCAAGGTTTCTAAAAAGTCAAGATGCTTTCTATTGTTGGCTGCACACAATCCAATCATTGGGAATGGAAGAATTGTCTGCATGAAAGCAGCAAGTCAACTGATGCACATGTATGCAAAAAACAAACACAGAAGCCCACTATTACACTCTAAAAATTTTCGGAACAAAACTGGATTTTTAAAATTCAAAATGATTTTTTTAAAATCCGTGTTGGATTTGCATGGTAGTTTGGTTTAAAAAAAACAAAAATTTGGCACTTAAAAAACCAATTTGACCTGAATTTTTTTCAATTTTTTATCTGGATGGAGGACTCCAGAAAGTCGAAGCTTATCTCCAACAACGTATTGCAATTTGACATGCAATGCTTTAAATGTACTTAGTCTTTGTTTTCTTGACAGAACTGTACTTTGACATCTGGGTATTTTTTGGGATATTCTACTTCAGATGAAATGTTGTGTTGATGAGTCTCAAGAGAGATCAGTATGCCTAAGTTGGTCCCTGCTGTGTCATTCATCTAAGCGTTGAATGATTGCTTTTCGAAAATGTGTGAACAAAGATCAGAGGTCATGTTTTTTTCATGGAAATGATCCTGTGAAGAGACAAAAGAGTTTAGAGTTTTGACTTTCAAAAATATTCACCAATGAGCACCTTCTTCTCAATTGGCACATCTATATGATGCAGCAACATTGTTGCACCATAATTGGGACAACTTTACGATGTTGGTATTAATTACCTTAAATTGCATATGTTTGAAATTATGTAGTCTCAACGTTGAGAAGGAAATTAAATGTCCATGCATGGTAGAGCCTTCCACCAATAAGCAACATTGTGTTTATGCTGTGTGTCCCTTCGGTTCTAAAAAGCTTAATGCACAAACACTTTTACCGTATGTGTATTTACAGCGACTGTACAACAAACTATTGAAGATGAATATTTGCATTGGGATACCTAACCTTTTTCATACCACGTTCATTCTCTGCTTAAGTGAATACATCTGCATCCACAGGTCATCGATGCTGCCTTAGCCAAGGACAGGGCCAGTTCCCAACATTTATCAGGACCTCACAAAGGAGAAGGATCTTGACCTGAATATATACTTGTGTTTTACAACCTTCGCTTCTTGATATGTATTTGACTGGGATACAGATGGCAGGAGTAATGGCACTGTTATACTCATGGACAGAACTGTGTAGGTTCTGCATCTCAGGTAGAACATGTGTATACACAAGAACTCGATTTCGTTAACATATGAATAACATATTGATGGTTTTGGAGAATACCTTCAAAAATTCTCAAATTCTCTTTGGCTCCCAATGAACATTAGTGATATGTTCATGTATTATTAGTAGTAATGGTGCAGTGCTTATACTGTTGTCTTGTGGGCTTCGCAATAGGCATATGTACAATACTAAACAGTCCTTGTATTTCAGTTTGAGTCTTTTTCTGATTAAGGGAAGAATTTGTTCCTGGAGGAGACATCTTATAAGTTTATACAACCTTCTCGGCCTCAAGCAAACACTTACAATTCCCACAAGAGATGTCTTCCATCTAAGTTTGGTCACTTTTACTCAGAGGTTCCTGCTTCTCACTGACATTCACAAATGTGCCCTCTTTTACATGCATGACATCTGGGCGTAGACCTCTCAACCGTGTGGCTCATAGGTTCTCTGACATGCAAGAGAGCTGCTTTAGAAACCCTTCTGTCCACATAAGTTACCTACAGCTTTGGAACATTAAAAATTGCATGAAATATATTCAACTGTCTGTTTGACAACAGTGAGTGCATCTTAGTCTATACATGCAAGAGGAATTCTCGAAAGCAATGTTCGGGTAACAAAATGCAACGTCTAATGCAATTTACCCACAATATTGCAAAAAACAAAACCACCAGCAGAAAGGGCAATAAGCGGGAAACAGAACCTGCAAAAGCTATAGCTGTGAAAGCACACATACATCCTTGGTCTGGGAGACAAGTCATTCATTCGCATTGACAACAACTCTCATGAATAGTCCATTGTATCGAACAAAGGCTGCCTTTACCCACTTTGTGACAGGAATGCAAATGACACCTTCTCATCAGCCTCCTGCCAATGCAAGCGTTCTGCACAGCAGTGCAGGCTGTTAATTCATTCTGTTCATACAATCTGGCTTTCAGCGGATCTGTTTCTCTTATCTACAATTGTGGCTTTTGTAGCATTTGTATGTACTATACATGGTATAAATATATAACAAATTCCTGTTATTTCACAACTTTTTGAGTTTAAAGAAATGTATTAAAGTACTGATCACATTAAAGTCCAATACTTTTTAACTTGTGGAAATCCAAATAATTACATTTGTTATATACAATCTTCAAACATTTCCGTTTTTTTCCGATCTAGTTCAGAAAGGAAAAGAAAGTTTGTTGATTAATATCTTATAATCTCTTCAACATTATCTTCACCTCAACAGCGTCATATATTGGAACAAGAAAAGCATCAGAGAATATAATTACGAACAATACAATAATGACATGCTGCCTTTCATGCAATGATTTACTGCAGATAAAAATGTGTGGCTATATAATAAGGTGATAGTTGCTAGTTCAATTTCATTTATGAAGAGTTGAGAGACCGCATTACTGATTAACTTGCAGTGAATGGTGGCAATAGATCCAACAGATTCTCATTTGTTGGCTGTAAGAGTGTAAGTACACACGTCATTTAACTTAATGCGGTGATTCACAATTAGGCATATTTTGTAGTATCTATAATTTTAATAGTTTTATGACACTCCAATCTATCACTTATTAGGTTATCATTTCATTTTGGATGCATATGGCTGAAAGGTTTTTCCATCTTGTATTCACAACTTGTCCAAATGGAGGCATTAAAGCTTCAAGGAGTGAAGCCCAGAAGAGTTTAGTACTGAGGGCTTTTAGTTTGATGTTCCTAAATTGGAATTCATGCCTGCTAAATTTGCTTAATCGAAATATATAGCAATTTCTTTCCTTTGCCAGTTAGATTGTGTACATCAAAATAGAATATATATATATTTTGAAAATATGGCACAAGGAAAATATATTTTATATATATACTTTTCAATCTTAAATCTGGTGATCTCAAAGTCTCTTTTAAGGTGGCTCGCTACTCATGGCCTAGCAATGGCAACGTCTACACAGCAAAAGCTGTCTACTGAGCTCTGTTGTCAGCTTTTTTGATTTTTTAAATGTTGAGCCCCATTGAAAGTTCTTTAAACTCTTTAAACTGAGTGGCAGGGAAAACTTCACAGTAACAAAGTTAAGAAAAAAATTGAAAATGTCTTGAAAAGAAATATGCCATAAGAAATTATTTAATTCAAGACTGCCAAAAAAGAATTTATTTATTCCAAAGTAAGCGGGACATTATTAATTTTAAAACAATCTAAGCCGTCTCTTCCCTGGTTCTGGGTGGTTTTCTGTCCAAGATGAAAATTCACTAAGAGATTAAAGTACTAGTATAATAAACAAAAAGTTTGTCGAATCAGCTTGCATGCAAAATATTAAAATATTCCAGCAGAGCATCTTTATTTTCACATCAATTCCAAACTTTAATAACCTAGACACAGAACAAATATTGAAGACTAGCAGCTTCCATTTCTGTTTATGTGGCTGGCTGTTTGAATAAGATCATGTGTCTCTCGGCAAACTCAACCGCTTGTTTGCTTGGATGCAGAATATATTTACATTTGGAAATAGATATTGTAAAAAATATAAGAAATTGTAACTGAGACTAATATATAACTAAGCAAGCTGAGCTGAACTTTTGATTTATGCAAAAGATATTGAATTATATTAGGGCAAGAAAGATATTCTTTTTGGTTTTGCAAGACTTAATGCATACTACAGATGCAAACAGCAATGAAATGTTGCTGAAAATGTCAATAATTCAGCTGTGATATGTTTAATTGAAACTAGCTGTATTCCAGTTGTTGCTAAGTCAAAGTGTTTAATAATTGTTTATGCTTTACATAATAATTATTTATTTTGTTATAAGTTTTTTGTTGCTTTTCTTTTTAATTCATACTTTGCGATATTGCCAAACTACACCAAAGGCACAAGAACATGTACTCTAATTTGGTGATTTACATGTATTACAACTGTCCAACAATTTTCGTCCGAACTTTTTCACACAAATGTGATGACAAACACCGCAATGAAGCCAAGAACTTTGGCAGAGAAGCATTTGCAATATTGTGTTTCGCTGCTAAGATAGTTAAAAAGAGGGAAGGTTTCAACAAAGGGACTCAGCTGTCAATGGAGAGGCCTTATTGTTTTGTTACGAGGTTTCTGCATCCTCATGCTGCTTCCTATTGTTTGCTACACACAATCTAATCATTGGGAATGAAAGGATTATTTCTTGAAAAAAAGGCAGCCATCGCATGAACATGCTACGGACAACTTGCAAACTGATGAATACTATCAGTCAGGGCTTCTCAGTCAGGAAGAAGTATGAGTGATCCTACTCTGACGCCCAACTCCCTTGGCATTCCTAAAAAGCAACTAACTCCAACTCTGAACCCAACTCCTTTGGTCTCCAGAATTTAGACTGCGACTCCGTTTATCAGCATTATACACATATACATACATGGGAGAAAGAGTAATTCTACTACGTTTCCATATGACTTTGTGCATAAATGCTTGTTGAGCAAGTTTATGTTATATGTGGGATTCATTTCACATTGTTTTAACTGTTTTTTTGTAAATATAGTAATTCTTATGTCATCAGATTAGTTTTCGACTCCGACTCAGACTCCTGAAAATTGCAGTTCGACTCCAATTGTTTACAGTCGATCATCGCGAATTAACTTAGGCTTCGGAAGATATCGGCGTATACATGAATTTTATAGAATTGTTCTATTGCGATTGCTTTGTTATAAGTAATTAGTAGTGATCATAACAGGTTCTGGGTATTGGCACATTTGTTTTGTGGCCATTTCTTTAATAATTATGCAATTGGACCAACTCAACAAGAAAATTTGAAATCAAATAACCATACTGTCCCATTCCCAGCAAGCCTGCAACAAATTATCAAAATTAGCTGCAAGTTCTACCAGGTAAAAAATTCAATTTGATGTAGACTTGAGCAAAACTTAAATGAATAACTTGGAGGACCAATACATGGTCTTTGAGCCTTACATTATGAGCCCATCTACTACCTGTGAGAATTGATTAACCTTCTCAATCGAAACATACTTTGCAACTTTGTCTTTCTGAAGATAGCCATTCCAGACGAGGAACAGATTATCAATCTTCCTCAAACTTCACACACTTAACTTTGTAATATGAGGTTCTTTGATCTTTCCTAATGTTCTGAGCTGCTTTCTGGCAAATTCAAAATGACTTTGATGTCTTGAGACTAGAGTGCATCTTGTCTTTCTATTCTGGAGACGCAAGGGACCGTTCAGAATTTATGACTGGGGGGGGTGGGAGTTTTGGCCGAGGGGGTACTAACTTTTCACACGTGTTTCAAGGGGGGGTATTAATTTTTGACAACACGTCCAAGGGGGGGGGTACGAAATTTTAACAAAGAAAAATTGTTGAAAAACACGCATTAACTCATTTTATTTGGACTTTTTTATGCACAAAACTCCGCGAAATGACGTGAATCTGTATGCGAGGCCCTGTATAACATTATATATGAGTGTATTGCTTTGTATGCCGAGGGGGGGGGTACTAAAAAAATGTGTGAAACCTAAGGGTGGGGTACTAAAAATACGCATGAATCTCAAGGGGGGGTATCAATTTTTGACGGGAAGTTCGAGCAAAACTCCCACCCCCCCAGTCATAAATTCTGAACGGTCCCTAATAGCAAGGCAGATTGGCATCATAATCCCTGTAGATTTCAATGGCAAGTTTACAAGACTCAGTATCTCAAGTCTGAGGTGTACCTTCCAACAAGCTGACCAAACATTCCAAAAAAGAGGCAACGGTGTTCCAGATTAAAGTGAGACCACAAATAAGATTTGAAATAAGATATGGAATATGCATGTAGTATGATGGTTGTCATCGATTTATTCTACAACTTTATGCAGCTTGGTGGAATAGCGATTAAGGTGATCGCCTCCTACACTGTAGGTCTTTGAATCCCCGTTTGGGGAACCCAAACATTTTTCTGTGGAAATTCATGAGCAAAACTCCAGCTGGATGTCATTCGAATGCACATTAAATGTGTGGCTCCTTGTGTCAGGGACCTCACATGGGTTACATTTTTTAGGACTTCTGCATGCTCTAGCTCTCTCCCATCCCATCACTCAACCCTGGCGAGCACCCAGAACTTTGCTTAGGGGGTTGCCTTTACCAAACTATCTATTTATCCGTGTCAGTGCCTCTCTATGAAGTTTGGAATACCAAGAAACATACCCAGAAGTATGTCTATTTTAGAATAAGGAAAGACAATCATTTACATAATAGATGAATGGACACAACAGGACACATACATGCAGTCAATAGCTACATGTATTTTAGAATAAAGCCTGCAGTTGCCTACTTCATGACATGGGTGCAACTGCCACTTTTCCATCAGACTCTTTACAGTAGACGAACGACGAGTACTTACATTCTGCTGCTCTTGGGCCTCAATGACTTCACAACAAGCCCTATCAAATACATTGAAAGGAGTTGTTAATTTGTCATTAGACAACTTGTGACCTCATACGAGTGTGGAGTGACACATCAAATGGCTTGCCACAACAACATTGCAAGTATAGGCTATGATGTCACTGACTGCTTACACGTCATACAGTTTAACATGGCATGGATAGGGCTGTGACCTCACAAGAAACATTTTGGTCCAATTCTGTAAGCACTTGATGTTCTTCTACTGTAACATGGATATTGGGTCTTTAGCATTCATGAAATTATATAATGGTTACCATTATTTTCCTTGAAAGCATTTAAAAATAGTTTATGAATTCTCAACAGAAACAAAACTTTTTTATCAACTTGCAATAATATTCAGCCAGAGCATAAGTTTTCGTATCAATTCCAAACTTTAATTAGCAAGACACAGAACAAATACTGAAGACTAGCAGATTCCATTTCTGTATATATGGGGCTGGTTGTTTGAATAAGATTGTGTGCCTCTCAGCATTCTCAGCTGTTTGTTTGTCATTGATGCAGAATATATGGACTTCAGGAGATAAAAAATAAATACAAAATTTTAAGCAGTGGTAGCATATAACAGCGCAGAACTTTAATTTATACAAGTACTCAAGACATTGCAGTTTCAGCCTTGACGAGAGTCAAAGTTAAAACTCTGCTTCAGTAGTTTACTTATTAGAGATTCAAGTTAGGGGCTCAGCTGTGAATGGAAGGGACTGATTGCTTTGTTTCAAGGTTTCTGTAATTCAAGATGCTTTCTATTGTTGGCTGCACTCTATGCAATCATTGGAACTGGAAGAATTGTCTGCATGAAAACAGCAAGTCAACAGATGCAACACACACAGAAGACCATTATTACACTCTAAAAAATGTTGGGACACAACTGGATTTTTTAAATCATACCAATGATTTTTTTTTAAATCCATGTTGGTTTTTGCAGGGCAGTTTAGTTTATAAAAAAAAACATTTTGCATTTAAAAAAGAATTGATTTGGAATTTTTTAGAATGTATGTCAAAATGGCTACAATCTAGTACACTGTTCCCCGTCTGGCTCTTGAGGGTTAGCTGTGGTGATGTGCAACATTTTTCAAAAAATTCATAGTGTTTTAGACAATTTATTCCCCAAGATCTAATTTTGGTTGTTCATTTTTCAGTTTTTTGTCTGGATTGAGGACTACAGAAAGTCGAAGCGCATCTTCAACAACGTCTTGCAATTTGACATGCAATGCTTTAAATGTACTTAGTCTTTGTTGTCTTGATAGAACTGTACTTTAACATCTGGGTATTTTTTGGGATATTCTGCTTCAGATGTAATGCTGCGTTGATGAGTCCCCAGAGAGATCAGTATGGCCTAAGTTGGTCCCTACTGTGTCATTCATCTAAGCATTGAATGATTGCTTTTCGAAAATGTGCGGAAAAAGATCAGAGGTCATATTTTATTCATAGAAATGATCCTCTGAAAGGACAAAGGAGTTTGACTTTCAAAACTATTCACCAAGGAGCACTTTCTTCTCAATGGAACATCTGTGATGCAGCAACCGTGTTACACCACATTGTAGCAACTTTACAATGATGGTGCAAATTACTTTAAATTGTATTTGGTTGAGATTATGTTGTCTCAACGTTGAGAAAGAAATCGAATGTCAAGATATGACGTTCACATGCAACATTACGGTAATGTTGACACAACATTGAGAAAATATTTCAACGTTGTGTTTCCATTGTGGCAACATAATATTTGCTGTGCATTTTTACATTTATAATAGAGCCCTCCACCATTAAGAATATATGTGTTTGCGTTGTGTGCCTCTTTCAAGCCATTGGTTCTAAAAAGCATAATGCATGTTACTGTTACCATATTTGTATTTTAGAGTAACTGTTTTTATGTCAGTTTTGGTGCAACATGGATGATGAATATTTGCATTTAAAGCTGAAGTACCCTTCCTTTTGTAGGCCATGTGGATTCTGTCCCAAAGTGAAGACATTATAGATGTTAGATCCATGGCTGATTGATGCTGCCTTAGCCCAGGAGAGGGCCAGTTCCCAACATTTATCAGGATCGCACAAAGGAGAAGGATCTTGACCTGAATATATACTTGTGTTTAACAACCTTCTCTTCTTGATAAGTATGTGACTGGGATACAGATGGCAGGAGTCTGGGCACTGTTAAACTCATTGACAGAATTGTGTAGGCTCTGCATCTCAGGTAGAACATATACACAAGAACTCGATTTCATCACCATATGAATAATATATTGATGATTTTGCAGAACACCTTCAAAAATTCTCAAATTCTCTTTGACTGCCAATGAACATTGATGATATGTATTGTTAGTAGTAATGGTGCAGTGCTTATACTGTTGTCTTGTGGGCTTTGCTATAGGCATATGTACAATACTAAAAAGTCCTTGTATTTCAGTTTAAGTCATGCTTAATGACTTAGGTTAGAATTCGTTCCTGGAGGAGACACCTTATATGTTTATACATTAATATACAACCTTCTAGGCCTCAAGCAAACACTTACAATTCCCACAACCCAGTGGGCACACGACGTAAACCTCGACGTTGCTCATTGGTGGAGTGCTGGTCTGCTGGTCACGTAGATATGTATGGTAGAGATTATGTCCTCCCAACGTGAACACGACGTCGGGGTTTTTTTACAACATTGCCACAACGTCGCAAGCTAACGTCGAACTCCTGACATTGCCTCACAATGTTGTAAAATGTCGCCACACCGTCGCATGCTAACGTCATACCTTTGACGTTGCTTCACAACGTTGTGACAACATAATTTCAACCATACAATTCTATGTCATTTAACGAAAAGTGTGACGTGGTTGCAACGTTGCTGCAACGTCGATGTTGCTATGGGGAAGAGATGTCATCCATCTAACTTTGGTCACTTTTACTGAGGGTCTGTAGCTCTCGAGTTTCCTGCTTCTCACTGACATTCACAAATGTGCCCTCTTTTACATGCCTGACATCTGGGCGTAGACCTCTCAACGATAAGACTTATTGGTTCTCTGACATGGAAGAGAGCTGCTTTAGAATCCCATCTGTCCACATAAGTTACCTTTATTGGCAACACATATTTTCCACTGCTTGAAATTTATTCGACAGTCACGGTGACAACAGTGCACCTAAGTCTATACATGCACAAGGAATTTTCCAAAGCGATGTTCAGATAACAAAATGCAACTTATAACACAATTTGTGCACCATATCGCGAACTACAAAAACCACCAGCATAAAGGGCAATAAGCGGGAAACAGAACCTGCAAAAGCTATAGCTGTGAAAGCTCACATACATCCTTGGTCTGGGAGACAAGGCATTCATTCGCATTGACAAGAACTCTCATGAATAGTCCATTATATAGAACAAAGGCTGCCTTTACCCACTTCGTGATAGGAATGCAAATAGCACCTTCTCATCAGCCTCCTGCAGATGTAAACGTTCTGCACAGCCGTGCAGACTGCTGACTTATTCAGCCTGGCTTTCAGGGGATTTGTTTCGCATTTTGTTCGTTGTGAAAAAATTGTATTATATAGTATAGAACTTTTTTATTTGAAATATTTCTTAACTACAATTCCTAAAACATCTAAATTCCTTCGTTTTATTTGTGGAATTTCACAATAATAATTACGTTTTTTGCAATTTTCACACGTCTCCATTTTTTTAAAAATCTGCCTCAAGAGGATACAATAAGATAATGACATTCTACCTTTCATGCAATGATTTACTACATATTAAATGTATGGTTATTGGGTAAGGTCATTGCTGCTTGTTCAATTTAACTTTTGAAGAGTAGAGAGACCATGTTACTGATGCTGTAAATGGTGGCAGTAGATCCAATAAATTCTCTCAACTTTCACTGTAAGTAAACTTATCATTTTACAAAATTTGGTGATGCACAATTACTCATATTCTATAACATCTATACTGGTAATCGTTTAATTAGAGTCAGATATATCACTTTAATAGGTTTTCATTGCATTTTTGTTGCTAGCAACTAAAAGCTTTTCCATCTTGTAATCACAGCATGTCCAAATGGAGGCATTTAAGATTCAAGGAGTGGCGCTTAAGAGAGTTTAGTACTGAGGGCTTTTAGTTTGATGGACCTTAATTTGGTTTCATTCATGCTCAGTTGGCCAAATCTAAATATATACCTATCTCTTTCCTTTGCCAGCTAGATTATGTGCATCAGAATAGTAAATAGATTTTGAAAATACGGCACAGGGAAAATAAATTTACTCTCTTCAATTTTAAATTTGATGATTTAAAAGTATCTTTTAAGATGGCTTGCTACTGGTGGCCCAGCAATGGTGACGCCATCATAGCAGAAGCAGTCTGCTGAACTCTGTGGGCAGCTTTTTTAAAAATTTATCTGGCCACATTGGTCAAGACCAAAGTATAAACTGCACTTGACTGTTATGGTGAAGAGCTGGGAAATCGTGATTGAGGTACTTGAGTCTTGCCAATTTTGGAGTACCAGTGCCCACAATAAAAAAGTCAAGAAAATATTTGAGCTGTACAGGTTTGCGTCGTCTGACTTTCAGGAGTGGGGCAGCGTTGATTCTTCATATTCATGAAGTTTGTGAACAAACAAAATATTTGTGAGAAAAGACATTGACCAAAAAAGGATTTGCATTTCAGGTCAAACAATCCTTAAAAACAATCTTAAGGCTGAGACAAGTTGGATGCAGCTGTGAATGTAAAGTCTTAGTTGTTTGTTGCAAGGTTTCTGAAACATCAAGCTGCATCCTATTGCTTGAAACACAAAATGTCATAAAATCAGGAAACAGTTGAGTACCGTGGGCTTTTTGTTTTATTCACTAAAATTTAGGTTTGAGCTAGTTTTGCGCTGATAAATTAACCGACTGAATTGAAAATGACACCAATTATTTTCTTTCACTTGGACCATGTGTGTAAATATCTCTTGAAAAGATATGTGTAGCAAAGTTAAAATATTATGTATTTTATGAGTATTTGTAGGCCTGAACTGTCAATCCCTTGAATTAGAGGATGTCAAATCATGATGATGCAGTACATGCTGCAGATTTTGAACAAATATTTTTTCTGCAAATGCTGTATGATCACATTCAAATTTGCAATATTTATTTTGTGATGATTTGTTTGGATTATTCTTGCCCTTTGTTTGCTCATCCAACAGACAGCCATGTCTGACATTACAATAATCAAAGAAACATCTGGTTTGTTAAGATTCATTTTCCTTTCACAAAGAATTTTCTTTCATCATGCCTGCAGATCAGCGTGCATGGATTTTGAGAGCCTCTTTCAGACATTCTTACATTATTGGTAAGTAAAATTGTTTGTAAAGTATAGTCGAGATAAACCGTGTGGTGACATAAACGTCCCATTATCACGTAGTACCTATACCCAGGATCTGGAGGTCACCCAATTGATTGATTGGTCGGCTTTTCAAAATCACATACAATCATGCAGACTAATTCGGAAGGTAGAGCAAAAAAATTTACAGACATTTTTATCACACATGCCTCAGGTATTGCCATCCTTTCTCCCACTAGCAGTTTGATTGAGGATGTTTATCATTGACCCAATGAAAATAGCCATTTCACATACTTATAGGCAGCACTGATGCCTAGAACTCATGGCAAGGATTTTAGGGCAGCGGAGCAACGTAAGACAATTTCTCGGAAAAAAATTACATCAAACTGTGAGAGGGATCCGTTACAATTATAATTAATTTAAAAGGAATGAGCAGTGGGGTGCAGTAATCATAGAGTGAAGCACTGTAAACGTAGATCGATGTGGCAAAAACTTTACCCCACCATAGGCCTACAATATTTTGCAGAGCAGCAAGGAATGGCCCGATAGAGCGCCGTTCATGTTACACAATTACAAGAACTTGCATACAACCTTTTACCTTTATCACCCACTAGATGGACAGAGGCTAGGTTTTATGTTCACAATCTGCATTAGATATTTTGCCCCCGCATACCTATTTCACGTGTATCATGCTGGTATATATGTTATTGCATGATGATGTGAGACTTACAGTGTAAATAAAAAATATATATTTATCTCTATCTCTATCTATCTAATACACTATACAGTTGTGTTATGGAATAATAGATTCTATCAATTTCTACATTTTCAGAAATGTTGCTTTCCCTGAAAAGCAATTCAGAAATCTATGCTTGAGGAAATGGTTGGCAAGAAAATAAATTAGTTGATTCAGTAAAAATACGGAACACAGAAAAGCCAATTTTTGAAGAAATAAACTGAATTATTGTTTTCATAGATATGTGTTTTTCCAGTTTGAACTTCACTTTATCTCAAAACTGTGATGTCACAGATTTAGTCGCACAACTTTGTATATTACGAGCACACATTTCAAGAAACTAACAAAACAAATTGACTCATGGATTATTTATGTTTAGCTTGTTTAGCCTTAATACCTGCATGCACTGGTTGATAGATGCCTCAATGAAATGTAAGTGAAACAAACAGACCACTTATCCTCTAGGGAGAATTACACTGCTGGCCAAAATTTCGGAAACGATAAGCAGTTCAACACTGCCTTAGTGTTGCACATAATGGTATCTGGTTGTTCGGATTGTTACTTCACAGACACCCTAGTGATGTCACGGTTTAACTACAGAACGAAGTTGTCAAAAAACAAATAGCTAAGAAAACGATAATAAAGTAGAGTTATGACATTTGAAATGTTTCATGAATCATAAAGAAGTAACCTCACTCTCTCATCAGTAACAAAATATTTAGGACCTGGAAGACAGATTTAGTTTGTTTTACCCTGCATTGAGAAAAAGGAACAATTTGGTTTACAAAATACAATTTACTTCTTATGACACACAGACATCACAGTCAATAAAAATAATTACTGCAGCCATAGTCTCTTGTTTCACTGTGCTATGGATTACTGAGCTGATTAACCTCTGAGCTCAACATGTCTCATCTCCATTATTCCTCTTGGGAAATCTCTCTCTGACAACCATAATGCCACAGAGAAGAAACTCATGAACTATGAATAATCTATAGCTATTGAGAAAGTCAAGATGAGTTTTTAGCAATGTACACTTTTACGTTTAAAACAATGGCAGATTAATTGTTTTCTACCTGGTTTTGTTTTAATCTTCTTTTGTACAATATGATGTGCTGGATAAACTTAGAAATGATTAATGAAAAGCATACATGTAGGCATCCTATGGGTGTTTTTTTTTAGCGACATTCGCCTAAATACACAATGCAAATGTCATACCTTGTCAAATGAAATAACTTGGAAACCACTGTGCACACTGATTTTCAATAATATAATATTTACTTGATCATCTATCCGGATTTTCAAGCTCCTTGCCCGAATTTTGGTCTTTTCACAAAGTATTTTTTTTGGGGGGGGGGGGGGGAATCGCCCCCCTCTCCGATATGCCTATGATGTAAAGTGTGTACATGTAGATTCTTAGCAGTGTGGTGAAGTGGCAATGCAGTTTTTTGGAAAATGTATGATTTTTTGTGGTTAAGGGAGCGATAACACAAAAATTATTCTGGCAAGCCAAGTCCGTGCAATGGTTCAATTCTAGGTCGGGGCAGATTTGAAATATAGCTTGTGGAAAAACCAGCAAATTTCGGTTGATTTAAATCATTCATTTAAAGTTCTCAACTCCATTACTTTGTAATTTTATCATCTCATGCAGACCTTGTTTATTGAGGTATAATAATCAATTTGATATTCTAATGTATTTTTTCAAATATATTGGTGACTTTTGCCCTACAAATGAAGCCTGTTGTATGATACATCTCATGCAGAAATATTAATTCTACCCTTCCACTTGGAGAAATAAGTCTTCAATTGGGTTTCAACTATGCCACGTTACAAGCTCATTATTCTGATGTGAATTAATCACGCTCAAAGTAATAAACTTCAGAAATTCCTCAAAGGGAATAATGAGTGCAATTTTTGGGTGGAAGAAGGTAATTTACTAAGTTTTAAGTGATTGCCTGAGGCAACGTCTCTTAATTTGATTTATCTCATTAATCTCGTCAACAAAATCTTCACATGATTAAAAACACACTTGTAGTAGCTACTAGATATTTCACTCAAATGGAAAACATCGAAGCAATGTCCTCTAGTCTTCATTCTCGTCAGTATAATAAAGCATGTATTCAGTATTCCCTTCAAATGTTTCTCTCTGCTATATTTTCTAACTATTATTGTTAGGAAACAAACCAATAGGTCTGTCTACATTTGTTGTTCTGAATTTATGGATAGTTGGCATATATTCCACCCAGAGAATCTGCTGGAGTGGCACTATCAAGCAATGGTAGCTGTGTTGGAATCCCATTTTGCCTTTCAACAAGGTGATAGGTGTTGTTGTTCATGCCAAGGAGTCTGACTTAATGAGTGTGTTTGTTGAGCTGGTGATCATGTTCGTAAGACAGCAAATAACACTAATAAGTCTTCATCTTTTTGATTAAACAGTGCAGTGCTTTCAAAAAAGGTGTTGTCTGATAAATAGTCCATCCCCCAAGACTCATAAAGGGCCTATAAATGCATTTTCGTTGCACCCCCCGGTTTCACCCACTTTCTTTACACCATTTTGTAGCAAATTTTGTGTAGATTTCATTTTTGATAGTGTCTAAGATGAAATCCTGCCGAAAATTGGTGAAATTTAGCAAAATGTGAATGAAAGTTTTTTTTCATTTTGGAAAATTTGTTGCCAGAGAGATCCTAACAAGCTATTTTTATGGTTTAGTGACATGACATAGACATACTTTACAGCTATAAAATTTGGCATCCTGGTTTGATTGACATCTGGAATAATAGTGAAAATAATAAAAATCCAAGATGGCCAAAAAAATCCAAGATGGCCGCCAAAATTCAAAATGGCAGCCAGTAGATGGAAGAATGTAAATACGAGAGCCACGTTTTTCTTACTCTAACATTAAATAAGATCCATTCTGAGACAGAATGAACCAGACTGGTTATCATTTTAACTGTCTATTACATTTATTGTTATTTACAGCAAAAATTATGGTTACCCTGACTACCAAAAGTATGAAAATAAGGCCCTAAATTTAGTTTGAAACAATGCATGACAAAATTTCGTACTTTATCACATTTTCTGATTTGTAATGATTCATATGTGTACTTTGTTAAGAAGCCTGACTTTTAAATTGACTTCCAAATTTTTCAAGAATTTTAAACCAATTATTCACAAAAACAAAAGTTCAGGCTTTAATTGTGTTTATGGCAGCCATTTTGAAAAATTCCCAATATGGCCACCAATTGCCTTTTTGGTCTTATTTCTGGTTCTTATTGGGCTAGAATAGTGATTTTTGGATCAAAACATATGTTTTCTTGTGTGTGGAATTCATTAAGATAGGTTCTGGAACAATATAGCTGATAAAAATGCTGTTTACCTGCACTTTTCTGAAGCAAGAGAAGCTTGAAGAGTGCTAATCTTAAAAATTTTACCTGCCTTTGCATACTGCAAGACTGGCAAATTACCGCACTGTCCCACCTCAACCGTCCCGATGTCTATGAAATTCCTTTGTTTATAATCCAACAAATAATAATAAATAGTGGAGAATATTCCCACTCAGATGAACGCCCTGCCCTGTATAGCTCCATTATCTTGTGGGAACTGTTGGAGTACCAAGCTTTCAGGAGAAAACGCAAATCCTTGTTACGGAAAAACGAAACCCTCAAATTACGAGTAACTATGAAGAAGAGAAGTTGTAATTTTGAGCCCTTTCCTCGGCTGATCATTTAGTTCAAATAAGGAATATGAAAATTAAATGTCAAAAGTTAGATATAACTTGATGGAGAATGGTGGGGATGCATCCCCTCCAGAAATTTCTCTGAGAATGAATGAAACCAGGAAACCCTGGAAAAGGACCAACACGAATGAAAGTTCACTTAGTTCCCAGCAATCCTGTTCCCCCTTAGGAAAAATAATCATCATCACTTCATAAGGCCTGTCAACTTCAAGAAAGAACTAAAAGTTGTTCGTAAATAGGGCATTTGACATAAAACCATCAGCAACACATCCATTAAATAAATATGAATAGCGCTATACAGTGGACCTGATGTGGATTAAGAGCCAGATCTAGTCTTGATGAAATCACCATTTTAGCTGCAGACCTCCATCCTAATATCTGATGTCTCTGAGAAACTATCAAGTTTGTAACATCCGTGGAAATTTTGTCCATGGTGGAGCCACCACAGGTGTCTACTCCATCCTGGTAAGAGAGAGAATTTCCAATTTGTGTGTCAATATTAATATCAACCTCCAAGCAGTATGTATATAATTGCCGCAACTTTCTTTTACTCATTTATGAAGTAAAAAAACTGCGTAGAGATTTTGCATGCCCAAATATAGTCACTCACTCACAAATGCCCACAAATGTTCACAAAAGACATGAAATGATTCAGCAATAACAAAACGACTATGCCCAAATCAATCATAGTCTTTGGAGATATTAGGGCTTATTTGCAAATAGCATTAATAGTCAATGAGTGAAAATATAAAATTTTGACACAAAATATAAGTTGCCTGGTTAACTCATCATCATTTGCTGTGCTAAACATATAGAGCAATAATAAAAATATGGCTAGGTACAAAATATTTTTTGTCCATTTCACTTATTATTGCCCACCATGATAACATCTATCATTTAAATGATGGAGTCAAAATCCAAAATAGTTAGAATTGGTGATAATGGCTAATTCGGGCTTATACCAAAAGGATCTATGTTTTGCCAAAAGGACTCATGGATATTTGAAAAGTGAGGCCATATGGGCAGTAACATTTATCAAAGATTTGTTTGACTCCCCCACTAAAACAGTATATGTGTTTATGTATGCAAGCTTTGTGCTCTTGAGAACTCCTCACCCAGGGTCAGGGGGAGGGGGGTGTAGCCATGCCATAAAAAAAAAATTGGGTGTACGGGAACACGCGTCTTTCAATACCAATGATGCCCCCCCCCCCGCTGATAGTGATAAGACTAATTGTGGGATGCACATTAAAATATGTATGCCCCGCAAAATGGTCTTCCCCAGTAGAGAATTGTTTGCTTCCAAGGTGCTCCTAGGGGGTCTGTAGGTAGCCTGTTTCGGGTCCTCTGAGACGTCTGTAAGGGCTCATTTTATTGGATATCCAGACTGTCTGTAGGCAACAGATAAATCAGTAATACAGACTGAAATCTAGACACTAATTAACAATTTTCTGTGGTCTAGAGATGTCTGTTTATTATTATTTGGATATTTGGAAAGAGAAGATCTTAAGCTTTCTTTTGGTGTATAATAGGTAAGTAAAGGAGGAAAACTGCAAGAAAAATTGGATAAAAGTGTTTCTACGACACAGAGGCTAACTAATGCATATCTTCCTCTGTTTTAAAAATATGGGCCTAAATTCTGACATAATGATATTTCAACAGGGCTCCTCGACCGATATCATCACAAATTGCCTATAAGACATATCTGGGAAATTTGGTGCTTTTATCACATTTGTAGTGATCGACCCAAAAATTGTCCCTAAGCCACCGGACTAGTATGTTATGTCGACCCAATTTCATTTTCCACTTGTTTCCAGGGACTGACAGCAAACTGCTTCCAGCTTGTCAGTCACGAACAGAGACAGAGAAAATGTAACAGCATTTCTTTTTTAAACCCAGACATACAGTGTACTATATTGTTTGTTTGTTTGTTTGTCTTTTACGCCTCTGCAGCACCTGAGTGGGCTATATCGAGGCTGGTGATCGCCGTATGATGATGAGATGAGAAGACTGTGAGTCCGGCACATACCCTATTAATTCAGGGATGCCCAGGGTCTTTCAGTTGCCCCAGCATAGAACATTGGATACAGTGTACTATAAAATATAAGGGAAAGTAACCTAGGACAAATTAATAACACCCTAGCCAGCCTTGATAGAGCGCAGTATTGTGCTGCGCAGCCGCAGAGATGTAAAACAGACTCACCATCAGAGAAGGATTTTGACATTTATCACATATTCAGTCTTTAGATTTTTAGAAATCAGGAATCTCTCATCCCCCTAATGCAGCTTTGTGTGCATCTGACCTTTCATATTGGTCTCATGCTTTCCAAATATCCTTATAACATAATGGAAACTTTTATCACAATAGTGTCAAAATATCAGCCGTTAAACACCAAAGTCACAGATTTTTTTGTAAAATGAGACTCATCAAACTAGATGATATTAATCAAATATGTTCACCTCATATCAGATGGCAGATTTACAATACTTGAATAGCTACATTAAATAGTAGGCAGTTTCCTTTCATACATTGAAAGAACTAATATTCCATCCTTGTCAAACTCAAGTTATGCCAGTTCCGTTAAAAAATGAGAAAGTGGCATCTGAGCTTAGGATTGCCTTAAAGACATTTTTTGATCAGAACTCCATCATTCAAACTCTATAATAACCAGAGATATGATCAAAAGAGGGTTTCTTGGTAAATTCTGAAACTTTTGCAAGATTAATTATACTCTATGTGTCATGATTGTCAACTAAAATGTCACCCAAAAACAATCCTTCCTGGCTAAATTGCAAAGATTGGCACAGTTCGGGGAGCTTTTTCAACCACCTTCGTATCTTGGCAGCCATCTTGGAATTTGGCAGCCATCTTGGAATTTGGCAGCCATCTTGGATATACAGAAGCCATCTTCAAAACAATTTTGTTATGGGTTCCATTGGTATACTTAGGCAAATTATGTATTTGCAGTAAGATCTCTCTCTTTTTATGATATTTTTAAGGCAAAATCGTGGAAAAAACGGATTTTGAGTGCCAACAATCTCGGTTTGGCCGCCATCTTGGAAATTAAGCCATCACCTTAAAAAATGAACTTTAACTTTAGAAAAGCATTCTAGAAAACGAAATTGGGCCCTCCCAATGGAAATATTGACACAATTAACATATGTTTGAAGTCAAATATAGTCTGTCAACAGTAATTTGAGTCAAAAATTTGATTGTTAACCGATTTTTGGCGGCCATCTTGAAAAATGGCTGCCATTGTGTTTAAATACCCATTGGCTGCATATAAATATTTCAAAATTACAGGTAGGTATCTCATCTACATTTCATATGTATGCAACAACATTTATATGAATATTGCATGATAAAATAGGTGATTCTTATCTGTTACTTCACTATTTTTTACCTTATTTTTGCTCAAAAATTGATTCACATACCCTTTGAAAACCCCCATCTTTCGCACAGTTGCGGCAGAAATTCGTAAAAAACATTATCAGAAATGAAAACTAGACAAAATTTGCTTCAATTTGGTATAAAGAAAGTGGGCGAAACCGGGGGGTGCAACGAAATCATTTTCTGAGGGGCTTGGGGGATGGACTAAAAATCATATACATTGGGGATTACACAACTAGAATATTATTAACTGTTGTTCACTGGATTTCATTTAATTTGCAAACAAACCAGCTAATATGTCATCATAGAAGAAAATAGCAGATCCCCTTATTGATATGCCACCTACCTGTAACCACTGTCATAATCCCCAAATGGACAGAATTATTTAGTCTCTGGAGAAATCTATCTGTTCTCAGCAAAGTAGGAAAGCTGAGGACTAAAGGAGATCGCCAGGTGATTTTCTTGTAGTCCATCTTGTTGGAAGATGAAAAAAGTTTCTGGTAATCTTTTGCTGGGTCATCATTTTTGAAAAGTGAAAAATATAATGTAGTTCATCAAAGTGTATTATTTGAGTTGTAGAGTAAAATTAGTTTCGTGTACAGTGATGTTGTATAATTGCTGTTTATCAAGAAAACTAATAGGAAAGCAAGATTGCCTCATCCCAAGATCATAGCACAAGAAGTAGGCTATACTCAATACTTGTAACAAAGCCACTGACAATGTTCACAGAACATACTTGGTCCTCTTGTTACACTCTATTGTGGATTACTGAGCTGATTAACCTCTGAGCTCACTATGTCTTATATCAATTATTTCTCCTGGGAAATCTATCTCTGACAGCCATAATCCCCTGGTTGAGGAACCTTATGAACTGTTTGTAATCTATGACTATCAGAGAAAACCACATGGGCTATTAGCACTATAGTATCAACTTCAAGATAATGGTTGAACCTGGTAAGTGCAGGTTTTATATTGCGATTTTGATCTTACCAAATATGGTAATTCTGATTATGATTCTGTTCAATAAAGTTTACATTATCTTAACTGCTACATTCATGACAACAATATTAGATTTTCATAGGATTGACATGAATACTTAAAGGGTTTTACGTCCTGTAATTATATACTTCTTAGGCTAATTAGCACCGACTGACAAGACAGCAATTAGGCAATGCATTTTCCAACATTAGATCAGGAGACCAAACCAGAGCTATAAGCAAATCGAGAATCGGACCTTCGAAGCTCAAGTAAGACCAGTTGCGTAGCTAGAAATCCAGGAGTGGGGGGGCCAAGGGGGGGCCAGGGTCTCAGCTGGGGGGGGGGCCCACCTTTCGCGGCATTTTCGCGGCAATACAAGGACAAAAATTAACGCCGCGACACAAGCCCTTTTTACAAGTGACAAAGGAGCATTGACACTCTTTTCTTCTGGCATACACTTACTGCATTTGTTATTCAATTTAGATATGGTACAAAAACCACTAAATATTATTTTTCAAAGACCTTTTAGAGAGAATAAACATATCATAAACCAGTTGGACAAAGAGCAAAATGTTGATTTCAGCTGTTCAATTTGTTATGCACTCAGAATGAGACATGGGCATCAGTTTCATTTTAAAGTGGTGGGGCAAATATGGCCAAAGCCTTCACGGAAGTGGGTCCCTGGGAACGCTCAAATATTTTCATCAAACAATACCCCTTTTTTGGCCTAAAAGTGGTGCTACAAATGTCCCACCAGCCCCACCTACACTGACACCACTGGAATGAGAGGACAGTTTTTTGCGAAAATTGCACTTACAGATTCATAATGCTGATTGGGGTTGGGTTGCTCTTACTTTTGAAATCATATTTTATCTGTCATTCTGGTTAGCGACGGCTCAGGTCACAAAGACGGATGTGCTCTCCTCAAATAATTTTTCAAATTGCTCAAATCTGAAATGGGGGGCCAGTGGGGGGCCACTTATCCATTTGGGGGGGCCTTGGCCCCCCCCCCAGGCCCCCCCATAGCTCCGCCACTGAGTAAGACTGAGAGTGCTACCAACAGATCTGAGTCTCCTCAATATGGATTCTGGAAAAAGTGAAAAAACACAAAAACTGCCACCTGACTTAATTTTGTGTTTTGCAGTTTCCTTGGGAGTGACTTAACTCTAGACTAAGTCCATCCCATAATTCCATTGTCCTTGTATAATTCTGGAGTAGTGGGCTGGTCAACCTTTGAGCTCAGTATGTTGCATTTCTCCTGGGAAATTTGGTGAGGAATATCATAAGCTCAGCATCAAATGCAGGCTAAGCATTGATATCATGGGAAATATCGTTGCACTTATCTCTACATACTTCAAGAAACACAATCATGATTACTATGAGTCTGACGGATATTTTGCTGTGCTTTCCTTTTTCTAGTTGCTTGTTTTCATTTCTGCACAGACCAAATTAACTGTTAGGGGTGCTTTATAATTAAATATTCTTTATTCACACTCATGCATGTATAATAATGTGGTACAAGTCAATTAAATAAAAGTAAACCATTTAAAAACAAAGCTAAATCAAATCAAATAGTCCTAATTAAGATATCAAAAAAAGACAAAAAGTAGGGGGAGTGTTTAGTAGATCGTATAATACAAATCAGTGTGTCATTTCATCACTGCTATTGGTGCCTACTTCTATCACAAATCAAGATCAAGAAACCATCAATTTTAATTTGTCATCTCAACTTTCAGCCCACACCTTATTTTAGAGAGATAACTTTCTTGTGAGATTTAACATGTCATTTTGGGATGGATTGCATCTTCAAAGTTGAGTATCAGAATAAAGGAGAATGATTGATGAAGGGTTTAGCGAGAATGTACTGCAATGCTCAATCAAAAAGATGAAGTGTCATTTTCAACTTTAAGATCAGAGGCGCGAAATGTTTGATTGATGGCATCTGATTAGATGGAATAAATTGCTGCGAACAAATTCTTCGAGAATGGGACACCAAAGAAACAATGGCTACTATATCTTTGTATGCTGTTTTTCTTTTCTGTTTTATCTTTCTCGTGGTAATTAGTAGCCAGTTGAGGTGAATTTTCAATGAAGCAACAATTATCTCCTGAACCCTTGCACTGCGGCACAGAAAATCGTAAATAAATGGCCAACGAAAAGCTATAATCCATTAATCCACTAGAGGCAGCACCAACTGGGTACGGTAATGCCTAATGCCATCTCGTGGATTCTTATTTTTTATTTATGGGAGAGTTGGTTTTTTGGCCGACTGTTCCAATTCCCCGTGTTCAAACAGTTGTTATACTTGGACAATAAGCAATAATTGCCAGATTATATGTTAGAAGAATACGGTATAAATCTCTTTTATTGCATTTTCACCAACTTTTTCCCAGCATGGACACACAACGTCAACAGCACATTGGAGATTATAATCTCTCTTGAACTCTTGGTGGGCACGACAAGGATGATCACACATAAAGAGGCCTGTCAAGAATTCATCATTGCTTATTAACCAGACAAATATATATGAGCAATAAAATTTGTGTTTTCCACACGGATTAACATAATGATATCATAAGCAGATTCTGCTGTATATCGTTTGTTAACTGGCATGGAGTGTATGCAGTTGTAAACAAGTCATGTAGGTTTGAGGTAGACATTGACCAGGATGTGCATATCAATAATTTTAAGACACAGCAATTACATCAACAAATTTGTGATTGAATCAGTAAAACAAAGTTATGGTACAGCTGTCATTCATGGTAGGTAATCCCTATTGAAAATCAAGATGAAGAAATCATCAATTTAAATTTGTCATCTCAACTTTCAGTCTTTGAGATAGATATGCTTCTTTTGAGATTTAGAACGTCATCTTGGATGGATTGCAACATAGAAAGTACTGCACTGCTCAATCAAAAAGATGAAGTGTCATTTTCAACTTTAAGATCAGAGGCGAGAAATGTTTGATTGATAGTCTGATTAGAGGGAATAAATTGCTGAGAACAAAATGGCCGATTCTTTGAAAATGGGACACCAAAGTAGTAAAGGCAAATATTATGTTTTCTTTCTTTTTTTATTTTGACCGTCTTGTCTTTACCTTGATACTTTGCATTCAATTAAGCTGAAGTTTCTGTGAGAGATTATCTGGTAAAGCCTTGCATCTGACGCGCACACAATCATAAGATATATCAACAAATGGCCAACAAAAAGACATAATCCAGTAGGGGCAGCACTGACAGGGTAGGGTTATACCAACTGCCACCTTGTGGATTTTTACTTTTTATTTAGGAGAGAATTAGTATACATCAGGTTTGTGGCAGTGATTGGACAAAATGTGCCCATGAACCATTTTTTAAAAGAACATCGTATGTAATTACATCAACAAGCTTGTGATTATATATAGGTGTTATACCATTGCAGCTGTCATTCATGGTTATCTCCATTACAAATTAACATTAAAGAAATCATCATCAATTTTAATTTGTCATTTCAAATTTCAGGCCACACCTTATTTGAGATTGATATAACTTTCTCAGGCAATATTACATGTTATTTTGCGATTGATTGCATCTTCAATGTAGAGTGTGGGATTAAGAGAGAGTGATTGATGGAGGTTTTCACAGAGAAAGTACGGCACTACTCAATCAAAAAGGCTAGACTTAGTGTTATTTTCAACTTTAAGATCAGAGGCGAGAAATGTTTGATTGATGACGGCTGATTAGATGGAATAAATTGCTGAGTGCAAAATAGTTGTTCTGGCCGGAGCAGGTCACCAAAGTTGCATAATAGTGGTAAAAAACTATTTTCTGGATTTTCACTTCTTTTTCGTGATTTTCGATAATTTGATTATTCAAGGTTGCAGGTGGGCCCCCCTAAAGTGTTGGGCCGCAGGGCACTGCCCTCTGGCCAATAGGGCCAGCCGCCAATGACTGAGTTCCATTTGCTTTGTTACTTTGCAGCATGTCTGTCGCCAGATGGCTCCCTGTCAGTATTTCAATTTAGCCTTCAAGTATTGTCATGCAGTTGAATCAAACTCTGGACCTCATACAACAAAATCAGCATGCAACCCACCCAGCAACTAAGGTATATGACATTGCAATGTGAAAGGAAAACATCTTCACACCAATGGGGTCACATCATGGAATCTATGAAATATAAGAGCAAGGCACAGTGGCGAATTTAGGGGGAAGGGGCATCCCCCCCCCCGACCCAAAATTAACATGGGACAGATAGGAAGATCTGCAGAGGGCCACCTATTTGCTCCATGTTATAGCCCAACCTAAGGACATTACTAGATACGCCCCTGACAGGGCGGGAATTGGAGGCATATGGAGTAAATTGATTATGCTAATTTGAGAAAAGGGTGGAATGTTACTGCTCTTGCAAAGAAATTGAAAGACAGCTAGTGCTGAATTATTGTCCACCAGGAGCAGCACCAACAGGGTGATCTAACCCGAACAGCCACCTGGAGGATTCCAGATGTCCTTTTGATTCGGCATATTTTCATTGCATTAGAACAAATGTACCGTTATTCAGTTTGTACTATAATGATTCAACACCTCCATCAGCCAACTGCAAGCCTGTACTTTTCTGCGATAAATCCCATATCATTTGTTGTCCATTTATCTTCTCATGTTTGACTGTTTGTGTGTAAGACCATTTGTATAAGTTACACCAAAGGCGAGGGAATATGTGATTTATCCCCGAGGGCTTTAGCCCGAGGCGTGATAAACACATATTCCTGATCCCGTGGTGAATAACTGGCTTATACCATGAGACAAACACTCAAACAGTCAAAAATGAGAGGATAACTGGACAACAAAGAATATGGGAATTATTTCCCTGAAATACTGGCATTTGATTGGCTGACAGAGGTGTCGAATGGTATAATTGTGAATTATTCCATTTTGCCCAATCAAAAAGACAATATCATTCAAGATGGGACTTCCCTTCGACGGAAACCAGAGATGTTCAAAAGACAAAGATGAATCATATTCAAACTACAGATATTGCTAAAATTGGTAACATATATATTTTTTAATTGCATTTATTGATTCATGGTAAAGAAATAAGTAGCTTGAAGCAAATAATACAGTAAAATTATTTTAAGTAATAAGTATGTATATATATACAAAAGAAAGTTAGACAAAAATATGAAAATTTTATTAAAATTAACATTATACCATGGTATATTTGCTATGGGCCTGATCTCCAGTCGCCCTCGTCTACAACAGAGTCAGTGTTAATTTCACTCAGAGAATGAAGCTTTTTCAGTTTGCTTGGGCTGAATAGGTATTCGTCTGGTACACACATTATAAGCAAATTCAATGATTCATCAATGTTGACATTATATTTTGCTGAGGTTTCTATAAATTCCACTCGGTGAATCTTTGCTAGCAATTTCCCTTCTTTGAAAGATACTTTGCGATCATTTTTGCAGTCTGATTTGTTGCCGATTAGCAAGACACTGGCTCTGGGATTTATATTTTCTAAGTATCTCTGCGCTTCCTCGAAACTTGTTCTCTTAGTAATGTCATACACAACGACAACCGCGTGTGCTAAAAGCGACAGTTTTAATCCTGCTCTCGTATCACCTCCCATTACATCGAAGAATTGGATTGTCATGTAGCAGCCATAGTGCGGATGAACGATGTCCTTCGTATGGCGAATACTACCAGGCTCTGGTCTATACTCCTTGTAAAATACTCCTAAGGTGTAACGTCTGAGTATTGAAGAACAGCCAACCATGTTCCCTCCAACAAAAACTATCATTGGTGATCCTGAGCTGTTTGGTTGTCTTCGCATTTCTTTTCTGAAATATAATAATAGTACTTTGGAGTAACATCAGTGCTTGATTTCGAATGTCTCATGCATCACTCTAAACATTTGGTTGTCACTGTGACTAGTTTATGACTACTTTAGGGTAGTAATGGTTGCAAAACTTTGGTAGTGACTTCCTGGAAAATCATTTTGACTATTCTATCATAATCAAAATGACTACATTGACTATGTAAGTGTCCGAAAGGTAGTCAATTTGATCACCATCTGGTAGCTTCAATTACCAGAGTGGTACAGCTTACTAATCCAATATTTGTCACGTGGACAACCTCTTAGTAATTTTGACTCAAGGAGTTGTCGGTTCAGGCTCCAGGAATTACCAGGAATTACCACCCTAGAGTTGTCATCTTGACCACCCTGTGTTTAGAGTGTGAATGATGTCATAAATCATACAATCTATTGACTCTTGGAGGTATCAGTCTATCTATTGTGGCAACATTGTCACAACTGTGTGAAGAAATCTTAACATTGTGTTCATGGAGAGGTAACATAAATTCGACTGCACTTTTCTGCATGACAACTGATGGGCCCTACACAAATTAGCAATGTTGTGTTGACATTATGTCCACATTGGGATGCACCCAAAGTAATTAATTTCCAACTGCTAATCACTTCATGTTATCACACTAAATTGGCTCACACACATTTGTAATTTAGAAAGGCAACATCAGTGTGGTCATTGCTCCAGTTCAATCAAACAGCTGTGTGCAATACTGATTGCACAGTTTTTATCAATGAATAGCATCCATAACACACATGAAGAGATGGTCAAGTTTAGCGTATACAAAATACACAGCTGTAAAAATATAGGATACGATATTTAGAGTAAATCTGAGTAATGATATTGTTATATGAACTGTAATCTGGAACATTTTGTCTAGTTAATACTGATTGACCAATTTACAGAGATAACCGGTATGAATACGCGGTTCCAAATGTTTTGGTTAAGATAAGATAAGATAAGATATACTTTATTGATCTCAGACAGAGAAACTCTTGTGGAGCGAGCTCATACATTCATACAGTCATTCATACGTATAATTACATTCAAAATATCACAGTCATACAGGGATACATTCATACATATGTTTTGTGCTCTCCTTCTAGCCATTCTAATTACATAAAATCCAGTTGCTACCTAACATTTGGTACTGAAGGTCGAAAAATGTTAGAATGGGCACATCTGTGTTGCAGCAATTAACGTTATGACAACATCGCAATGTCTGTGAAAAATACATAAAATTGCATGTCAGAAATGATGTTGTCAAAACTTTGTGATAACATTAACATGCAACATTATGCAACATTGTGGCTAGGTTTCTACATTTTGTGAATAAAAAAATGTTGTGTTCATGTCATGGCAACATAACTTCTACCATACATTTCTATGTTACAGACAGAAAAGCCCTCCGCCATTCAGCAACATTATAACTGTGTTTGTTGTGCACCTTGGGTAATTATTGTGTAAGAGAAAATGATCTAAAAAAAAAAATTTTATTTCTAAGTTATGTTTTGTGTGAGCAAATTTCAGAATTATTCAGTGTTAGCGTCAGATTTCACACCAATTCATGGAAATTACTACTAACCATAACACTATTACTTCACTCAGTTGGTGGTCATATTATACCTACTCTTAATATATATCATTTACATCTGTGTAAATGCAAAATATATTGATGTAACATATGTACACATGTTGGGAAAGCTTTGTGTTCAAGTCAATGTTTTGGACGCATAAAATATGAAGTTATCTGTTTTGGATGTAGAATGTTATTGCATGGATGTTATTAAGTTTCATGTGTGGCGGACTCGAATATAATACATTCCTTTAGTTATATAACAAGATAAATCCTGAATGTAAAACTAATGTTTTCCTGCAATAGTTTGCAAATGATAACAAATTTTGGATGGGGTAGACTTACATATATATTGCATGGGGATGTGGCAACAAGCCCAACAGTCCACTTATTTCTGTGGTCTTGTGTCATAAGACCAACTTGTGTCTTTAACCATCCAAAGGGGCACACAACCTCAACATAATGTTGCTAATTGGTGGAGGGCTTATCTGTTGGTCATATGGAAATGTATGGTAGAAATTATGTTGCCACAACGTTGCGACAATGTTATCACAATGTCTCATGCAAACGTCATAAATTATCTTGATGTTGCTTCACGCTGTTTTGACAACATAATTTCTATCATACAGGTCAATGTAATTTGCATGTACACCAACATTACTACATTTTCACAACATTGCTGTAACATATAAGTGGCCATTCAATGCCGCAATTGGCATATCTTCCAATACTGCACTACAGTGTTTTAGGAGGCAAAATTAATTATCTACTTCTCAGCAATATGTGTTGAAAAGGAAATTTAGAACATAAAAACTTGTTTCTCTTTGAGGAAAAGTTTCCCCTCTTCCCGGATGATCTTATAGTTGCCCAAATACCCCAAGGAGTGGTCATACATCCTTGTATACCCTCACAATAAAACTGCACTGGTCTGATTGTCCAGAATAAATAAATGTTAAAGTACCCATCTGAGTACAGAATTATGATAAAATTGTTAGTAGTGTACTTACTGTTTCTTAGAGGGTTCATTATCCATTGTTTTGCTTTGCTTCTTTCCCATAAGTGTAGAATTCAAACTCTAGTTAAAACAAAGTTGAATAAATGTCTTTCCAAAAATGTTGACAATATCCATGTTGTTATGATTGTGGTTCTGTTGACTGCACAGAATCCATGTTTGTGTATTATGTTGAAAGTTAATTGATTGTATTCAAAATGTGTCCATTTGTGTTAATAATTATCTCCTTGGATGTAACCGCTCCATGATATCACTTTTAAATGATACTATTCGGTTCGAAAACATCCAGGTAATGATTGCATTTGAGTCGTGCGTTCAAAAGGTGTGTTCGCATACTTTCCGAATGTCATTGCCAAACTTGTGTGCGCCATGCTATTATATCTGCAGTTTAGTTAGCTCGGTCTGACATATTTTCATGCACTTTATTGACTTCCTAACATGTGTTGCAAACTTTAATCCTGAACACACTTTCAACAGTCAATAAATTTGTATTGGGAATAATGTGCAGGTGTTGTCTGACGACAAAGGCCAGGTCAGCCGAGAATTAGTACGACGACTACAGGCCACTGTGAAACCATCGGTATATTTCACAAATGCATCATCTTAATCAAGAGGTGTATGTGTAAACCAGGGCTTTGGAGTCGGAGTTGACGAGTCAGAGTTGTGGAGTCGGAGGTTTTCAGGTTGAGTTGGAGTCGAAGTAGGAGTCAAACTTTGATTTTCAGGTGGAGTTGGAGTCGGAGTCAAAATTAAATTGGTGACATCTGACTCCTAAAAATAATTAATATTATTCACAAAAGTTGATCCAGTTAAAAAAATGTGAAATGTTTCCCAAATTTTACACAAAAGTTCCTTAACAAGTGTTCATGTACAGAATCCAATGAAACTATGCAGAACTAAATTTTTCCCTTGCTAACCACATGTGTAATATATGTGTGCAATAATGCCCATAAGCGGAGACGGGAGTAGGAGTCGGAGTCGTAATTTAGGAGATCTAGGGAGTCGGAGTTGCTTTTCAGAAAGCCAAAAGAGTCAGGGGTCGGAGTCGGTTAACTTATTACCTGACTCTGAAGCCGGACCAGTGTGAACTAACCAATTAGTTAAACTTTGCAAGTGTTGCTTCAGCTTGGAGAACCGAGTACATCAAATTGAAGTTTACCCATTTTAGTCCTACCAATTATAAGAAGTCTGGTTGGTATAAAAATTGTATCTTATTTCTAGTTACAGCAACTTCTACCAATTACTGAATTACATATTGAAAAATAAGTGATTGGCTGTAAAGTTTACTACATGGTTTTACAATGTGTTTTGAGAGGTTTACTTTCTGAGCAATTCAAAACAAACAATTGAACTAAAATTACAAATGTGTGGATTGGGAGGTTGAAACCAAAGCAATTTGCATTGAAAATGATTTGATCTCAAGGATCACCCTGATTTGAAACCTTGTTTGTAATTAGCTTTTAAATTGTTCCTGTAATTATTGTTGTTAGTCCACAGGAAAATTTTGCTGCACTTGCTGTATTTCAGGGCTTATTTCAAAACTCATTGACAGCAAATATACATTGTAAAATGGGTCTATCAAAAAGCTGGGGATGAAATCTCTGATATATACAGACATAAGAATTAGATTAGAATCTACAAAGAAAGATGAAATCAGCATCTTGAATTAATATATAACCTCATACATTTATACAAATACAGCTCATCTGAAAAAGTTAATCTCAGGAAGACTGTTTAAAGTTTTATACACTCAGTCAGTGCAAAACATTTTGTAAAACTCCACAATGCATTATACAGCCACACACAAGAGTCAGGAATAATGGTTCAGCAACAAGGGAGGTCCTCAGGTCCACCAGGGGCCTCCTATGTTAGTTCATTGTATTGAGCGCCTCCTGGTGTAGCATGCTCACAGAACAACTGATTTTATTAATTTAATGAACCAAATCAGCGTGAAAATGTAAAATATAATGGTCTATTAAAACAAAAAACTATGTAATAGATTATTTAAAATCGTTTTTAATTTAATCAACATTTAAGCATGCATTCACCGTAGCTAATAAAATTTTTAAAAAGTAACTCATTATGATATCATTTAAATAGAAATATTTTCTAAAATGACCCCGAAATTTTAATCTTATCTTTAGAAGTTGTTTGATAGGTATACAATACATACATTACTTTGATGTTTAATATGCAACCCCCATCGAATATGATGTTACTATCAGACTGTATGAAGTGGTCCTTTATACTTTTCAAAAAACTCAGTGTGCTTTTTATTTGATATCTAAATAAAGTTCCTTCCTCATTAATAGTTAATTGAATAGACTGAAATATTGATTGACCCAGTTATTTGCACCCCAGATGACCTGCCATGACCCCAACCCCCCATTGAAGACCGGATCCAGTCAGACAACTACTGCTGGTAGCCGAAGCATGCAAATTGCATGGTTGACTGACTTCAAATATCAGAGCATGCTAGTCCAGGAATTCTAGCATTAAAATGGCTGTTTCATGTTAAAAGCCTTGTTTAAATGATCAGTTATGCTTCTAATGGATAGATAGAAGCATAAGGATTATACACCAACATTTTGGAGTAATTTACATGCTTATTTCGACTCCAAAACAATGGGATTCAGTCAAGCAGAACGGTCGATAATGCTCAGAATACTTCAACTCATTGTGGCTGCTGCTCTGGCCAGCATAGTTGACAGCCAGTCAGGTATGCTAGCAATGCTTCAAACAAGTGCATTCAAACAGTTTTAGAATGTAATGCTATTTTACCAATGTCTCCTCAAAAACTTGCAAATCGTGGGTGTAAAATTGCACTTAATTAGCTATTATATAGTAACAGTAATTGTATTCCTATTATAATATGATGCAAAAGTGGAAATACAATAGATACATAAATAAATGATATGTCTTACAATATCATCCATTTGTTAAATTGTGATTTTAAACCATTTTCATTAAATATTGTAATTGGCAGATAAATGTAGAATACATGTGTTAAAAAATATATATATAAGAAATAGTATGATTATAGAAGGCTCCTGCGCTATGCAATAAAAGATATTAGCCATAGTTATATTTTACATATATATCTGTAAGATGACTAGACTCCTTGATAGAGTTGCTCTAAGCAAATATTAGAATTAGTGTGGTAGCTCGTCACTATTATGGTGCACCTACAAGGAAAAACAGGTACCCTCATCTGATTGTAAATTTCAGCAACATGCCAGCATTGATTTGCCAGGTTGATGCACTGGGGAGAGTAGGGGTATCGATTGATTCTATTTTAGAATTTAAGGAATTTACATGATAATAGGAAGGAAGATCAAAATCGGAGTCAAAATACAGGAAGCATGCAAGAAGTGCTGATTTACAGATAATTAACTCATCCCTTTTTTTCACCAAAGAGAAAGACAAATCATCTTATAAAATTCATAAATTACTTGGTGTTAATAGTTTGGTAGTGATATATTTGCATTTGCATTGCATCTGGTCCCATCTGGCAGTCTATAGAATGATTGTCTAGTTGGCAGGTAAACAGAGCCCTTATAATCAAACGTGTATGCAATTACAGAGATAATTCTATCCATGCAATGAAATAATATTACTTCTCCTTTATTTCACTTTCTTTCGAAAATTAAGAATTGAAAGATTTTTGAAACTTCAGTTGTACATAATTTTTGTATTATTGTTTTAATGACGTGTATATTTATGTATTTTACTATCATACATGTACATAATTTTTACATTTTGCTTTGCAGCTCTCATTTTGTCCACTATTTGCAGTTTGACATTCTTTGCCTGCTTATTTTATGTTGTGTCTCCATGCATCTGTCTATTTATCTTGTAGATATCTGTGTGACTGAATTCATTTTGTTAACTGGGGCTATAAATTGATTAGACGAAAATAAATTCGGTTTCTTGGGTGTCTAGAATTCAGTCATTTTGATAAACCTCTTATCTTTCCTAAAAATTCAATCTTAAGAAATGCTGTTTAATTTGCTTCGCTTGACTGATATACTAAGGTATAATTGGGCAGTTTTACAGTATTTGCACTCGGCTGATTTTTCATGTTTATGCAATTATTACGAGAAAAGTATGATCTGATGATAGGTATATCGAAATTTTGGGCAGTGGCAATCTTGCCCTACACTGACATATAAATGCACCATATTTTACCCTTCTGCAATGCTTTGTTTTGAAGCTGTAAGGAATTTAGGACAAATTTTGACACATTTTCATGTCTCACAGACTTTTTTGCCAATTTCATGGATGAATAGAAAAAAATATTCAATAAGTTGTGATTCATGATAATGATACCTTTCTGGGCCTATGGCTTGGGTGTAAAATACCACAGGTTTCATGTGAATAAGTTATATACAACATGACTTGGGTCCTAAAATGTAAAAAATGGCAGATGTCAAAAATTTTGTTTACGATGAACCATCAGTTGCTTTATATGCTGTTATGAGTAAGAATCAAAGAAAGAGTATACTGCTGGTGTTAATTTTGAAGCCTGAGACATATCTCAAGGTAAAACAGAAACATTTGTTTCACTAACCATAATTAGTTTTCAGAATTTGAGGCTTGAATGTAATGTCAAAAAAAGCATGTCCTCTCCAACCCATAGAAAAAAATCTAAGTGTTTTGTAGGAAAAACAAGCTATTTGTGTATCTTATGCTCAATCATGTGCCTTTACAAGTATGTGACAAATACAAGTTAAAAAGATATCCAGGCCATGTTCATACATTTTCTTAGAAATTAAAATTCATGATGTCAAAAAATGTCCTCTCCAACCCATCAGAAATTTTGCTCTGATTCGTGCGTTTTAACACTGGATTCATTGAAGAAACGGCCATGGTTATACAAACTAAGTAAACTTGGATGCCTAAAAAGGGTTTTTACAAGTATTGAAAATGTCAAATTAATTATCTTTCGTTATCTATTTCGCTATTTTGAGAAAATCAAAATTGAGAAAAAAGTTGATTTATTCCTGTCATATATCAATATAATTATACTTTTTCGCTATTAACTGAATGACTTTAAAGGATAATAACCAAATATCTTGTTAATGGAGCCATCAAAGATGATTTTTCCAAAGGCGCCTGATTTTTGGTCATTTTCGGCTGTTTTTTGCTCCAAAACACTATGTTTCACACAGCCGTACACCATGAGTTTCAATTGTACAGTAACAAAACTTGACATGGGGTTAATAGGATACCTAGGGATTATTAACCATGGGAATCATGTGTCTTTTGAGACTAGTACCCTACTCAACAGAAACTTTTAGGGTAATGGCAAGCCAGATTTCTGTAATTTTGTAATAAAATTGGTAAAAAATAAATTGTTGCATGTTTACTCAAAATTCAAGTTTTGTGTGGGTTTTGATGTTCCTATGCAACAATGTGGCTTGATTTCCAAGAATAAGAACGGGTGAAAATTGTTCCTGGATGGATATTTTTCCTGATAAACAGTTTTTTCAAGAATCAACCCTTGCCTACTTTAAGTAGCGGTATTTTGGTAGTAAACCACCAAATCACTTCAGTCCTCTTCGCTTATAGAAACAGTAATATGTTAACTTCATGATAGAATGATGGAAATTCTCAAATTTCAAGCTTTATTTTGACCCCCCATGAGACACTTTGAGTGCAAATACTGTAAAACTGCCCAATTAGTGATGCCTCTGAAGTTGATTTACTAAATTGCAGGATCTAATTAATGTAAAAATGTAGTTGGACTTCACCAGCATAAATAAATATGCAAAATTTTTCTCACATGTAATTTAATTGAGGTTACGGTAATATTGGGTTTGTAATTGTAACGGTAATGTTGAGTTTGTAATTGTAACCACACCACTATTTGTCAATTTGTTAAGACACCACACAATTTCTTCCTTAAATTTGATACAAAACACTGTAATTAAACTTAGAAACACAATATTCAGGCCTATACAAGCACTAGGGCATGCATGTTCTTGGTAGAGTAGAAAAAAAGTAAGGAAAATGTGTGAACCACGAAGAAGAGAGCTTGAGGCTGTCTTTTTTGTGAAAGTCCTGGACCAGGAGAGCTGTCCTTACTAAAATATGAAGATGATGATAAATGAATGAATGAATAGCTATTTGCAACTTCCTAATGAACAAACATTATTATAAAATTTCTTTAAACAATACCAACCTATTTAAGTTGAATGAAGAAAACTCGAATAAACATTTTAATATAGCCCTACCTCATTGGGGGTTGTCTTCCAATATACACGTACATTACATACAAAATTCAAGTTAATACTAAAATTACAAGATTCACTTTAAATCATCATAATCATGGGCCATGGCCACTTCTTGCTCGGTCCTTAGCCGTGGTTTCTGCCTGTATAATCCCAAGTCAAGAGTGGCCACAACTGAATTTTAAAAATATGGGAAGATATCAAAAATTTTAACATTAATAATATCCAGCTACCAACAAAAATTCAACTATTATGCTCTTGTTCATTTGACTTATTTGCAAATTGATCCAACTTGTTCTTAACAAAACCTTTATTAAATTTCTCGCTGTAACGACTATCTTTTAGGTACACAGGAAGGTGCAGCCAAACATGTGGTGCTCTGATCCCGTCTTTAACAAGGGGAATACACATATTTCAAATTAACCAAATTATATATTTTTATCAAAAAAGATATGAAACGTTTTGACATCGCCTTTATCAAAAGATGTCACAGCGAATTCCAATTTTTGGCTTATTAAATTATAAATTTCACAAAAAAATGTAATTGTGTAGTATACTATATAGTCCTAATGTTGTCGGATGAATGAGCATGCTCTACGGGTAATATGTGAAGAATGGTACCCTGGAAAGAAATTAAACGGAATACTCAACAGATGCTTATCTAATTCAAATTTAGATGTGGTGGTTAGCCAATGCACCGACAACAGGGTCCAGTGTCCCACCTGGGCCTCGCAGGGCGAATGTGTGGAAAATTTTAACTGGATGTCTGAAAATTGTTGCGCGTCATGCCAACCTCGTATACGTGAGTCTTTCTTACTGCTATGGTTTTACTGCTTTCACTGATATCCGGTGCTTGAATTTATCCCTAAGCTCAATTATAGAACCCCTTAATTTTGGAAACAGACTTGACGAAATAAGAGACATTTTTCAACATTTATTATGTCACCAGCCGTTTGTTTGAGAGTTGTAGCAATTGGAAACATATGGTATTTGTTGTTGAACGGCTTGGCATTTCTTAACATTTTGTACCGCATGAAATGGTTTTGGAATCACATAAAACTAAAGGCTCAATGGTAATCTAAGGTATTTTTCATCCATGTGTTTTAAATCCTGTCGTGACCACAACAGCAAATGCGAATTGTATGACAGAATTGATGCTGTCACAACGTTGTGGAGCATTGCAAAGATATGACATTACCCTCCATCAATGATAATAAATACGAATCTGTACTTGAGCTCATGGATAAAAGTGTGAATGAGAGAAATCTATTTCTTAAATTCCAATTCCCTGCATCTTCAATAGCTGATCTGAATTATCTTGACTCATGCTTGAGCAGGTGGGGCTGTTTGACTTTCACAGCTTTTTATGGCAATATTGCACACATCAAATCTTGGTGACCTTTAACTTATATTGGAAATGGACTTTTGATTTAATTAATGATAATTAACGGATTGGTAAAACTTATGTTTTGCTTTATTATTGACTGCTATGTTCATCTTTGTTAGGGTACATCTACGCAAAGTGTTTTAAATTGATAAATCTTTTTTGCACTTTTCGACATAATTATTCAGGTGATGCCTGTGTGGATCTCCACCCCAGATGCCCAATTTGGGAAGCCGATGGAGAATGCGAAGCCAACACAGTGTGGATGTTCAGGAACTGCTTCAAATCATGCAGTGGATGTACGGTGGCTACAACTATCAGCTCTGAAGGAATCAGTGCAACTGAAGATGTGGCTGTGACTACTGGTTCTCCCGATGAAGTTCCTCCAATGACTGAGGCAGTTTCGACGATGGCAGAAGAAGGCGGTAATGGTAATGTCACCGAAATGATGAATGAAGAGTCAAGTTTCAGCAAAGAATCAGTTACTACCCCAGTAGGAGTTACTAGTGACTCTGTAGATAGCACAACTGCCAGAAAATCAGAGAGGGCAGAGCAAGGCATAGTTGGAGAAGACTCAGAGAGAGTGAATCCAGAATCTGTAGAAGCATCAACAGTAGATATGGTCACTATGCCATCCAGTGAAGGTATAACTATAGGTGATATGTTGAGCACATCAGATTCCAGAGATGATATGACAACCAAAGTCATGGTATCAGGAGATATGAAGATTTCAATTGATGATATGTCCACCGAAGCCATAAAGTCTGAAAGTGGGGGTGCCACGGCACCTAGCGGAGTGCAAGATATGACAAGTACTAGTTCAACTGATGGCCAGTCGTTAACAGAACAAATGATGACATCAATGAAATCCATGATGTCAGCTGTATCTACCATGATGACAACCCAGGAGCCCATGGATATGACAACACTATCCGACGTTGAAGCAACTTCTCTGAAAATGGCAACCGACAAAGATATGACAACCAAAGCATCTGGAGAAGAAATATATGTCACAAGTCCAGTAAATTCTACAGAAGCTATGGATGATACCATAGTGATGACATCGGAATCAATAACTTCAAAACCAATGACTTCAGATGCCTCAATGCCAGATGCAACCAATATTTCTGATGCCGATATGATGACTTCTGGATCATCAAGCTCTACGAGTGCAATGAGTACAATGTCAAGTGACATGGAGGTGACCACCAAGAAAGCTGAAATGGAGACAGCTAGAATGTCAACTCCAAGTTCTGATGAACAAACTGTCCAAATGGCAGTGGGATCATCACTCGGAGGTGTGTCTACTGACGTCACAACCATGTCTTCATTGGGTGATGTATCGAAGATGACCGATATGACAACTGGTGACGCGCAAACAACCCAACGCGTGGTCATTACTGAAGATTCTCAACAAGCAATTCAAGGCGGTGAGGATACAATGGTCAGTGAGGAGGCTGTGATTGGTACTGTGACAATGAAAATGGTAACTGTACATTCCACACTTATGGATGCATCAGATCAGACAGATATGACAACAGGTACAGACATGACTCATGGAATGGAAGAGACAACAACACAAGTTGATACTATGACCAAGAATACCACAGTCCTTACTATGACTAGCATGGCGGGTCAAACTGAAAAGCCAGAAATGCTCACTACAGCGGAAGAAATTCTGTCGGTGATGTCATCAAGGACACCAAGGACGGTGTCCGCACCAACTCCTGCTTCTGCCAGTGTACCAGTAGATGCCACAACACCACTGTTCAACATCTCTAAAGGTAATTCCTAAGAAACATTTGTTGTTTTATACTACCATGCAAAAGCAGTCTTTTACCCTATCTATTGAAGCTGCTGGTATACTGTAGTGTAATGGCCACAATTATTTTTTAACGGATCCATTTTTTTTTCTTCCGGATATCATGTTTGTCTGCAAATCAACCCCAAGAGCATGATTTTTTTTTCCCAAAATCTACCGAGGTTGATGTTATATATTACAAGAATTACTTTATTCCTATTTAGATAACAATTTTATCATGCAAAATTTTCAGTGTGTGTTGACCAGTACGACTGGTGCAATCTTCAAGCTGAGGCAGGAGAATGTGACCGTGATCCAACTTTCTACTTGGAGGCATGCTGCAAGTCTTGCAGAAATAATATTTGTGAGTAGAGACTATACAGAGTGCTTTTTCATGTAGATCAACTCACCAGCAATCATGTAGGATGACAAAATATGATTCCCGTTATAACTAGATCTATAGATTATACTCTGGAGTTCCTAATCTTGCAATCCAGCAGAAGAAGATCACTTTTATGTTATAACTTCATTCGCCATATTAAACGGACAATGTTCATTCAATTTAATATAACATGCATAGGTTAAGCAAATAGTTTAGAAAATTCCAGCAAAGACTCACACCATGGATATTTAAAGAAACCAGAGAGATACCGCAGACTTCCCCGCCAGAGTTGTTTTGTTTAAAAGAGATCAGAACTTTGCAGAAGGCCAGTTCATAAAACTGGTAAATTATTGTAATGCCCGTGATGTGACATCTATTGTATCTTTTTTCAGCCTGTGTGAACAGACATCCAATTAATGATGAATGCATCTCTTGGGGACAGAAAGGGGAATGCCAAAGCAATGCTCCTTTCATGCTGCTCTACTGCTACAGAGAATGTTCTGGGTGTGCTGATTTGGAGGATGACCAAGCCACTACAATGTCTTCTGAAGGAACTGCAACAACCATGGTTCATGACATGACAACTATGACAGATATGGCTGATATGACTGATATGTCAACAAGGATGATGGAAGATGCAAAGACGACAGAATCATCACATACCAAAATGTCAAATATACCAGATATGGAGATGACACAGTCGTCGAGTACTGATGTGACCACAAGTTTAGATATGGAGACTGAAGCTTCTACGGTGTCCGGAACAACCACTGAACGAATGTCAGATGTTGATATGACCTCTTTGACTACTGTAACTGACATGAGCACCGTAACTGATATGATGGATGAAGCTACTGCAATGAGTAATGTTACTGATATGGTAACTGGAGATCAAACAACCATGTCTGCTTCCACACAAACCACAAAGTCTTCAGATGAAATAACTGAAGTCACACAAAAGCCAGAAATCATGATTTCATCAAGCATGTCAGACATGGATGTCACTACAGAAAATATGACTATGACCGAAATGACAACAATGCCAGATGTGATGGAAAATGTGACAGAAGAAGCATCTATGACCACAGACATGAAGATGACACAAAGAATGACCATGGAAAGCATGACCAATGTGACAAGTATGCCTATGGTGACAGATCACTCTACTGAAATGATGACAGAAAAATCTACTGTTATGATGATGGATCACTCTACTGAAATGACTACTCAGAAAGATATGTTTACCATGACTGGTAAGACTATGCCTGACAAGCTCCCAACAATGCCAGAATCCACTATGGCAGGCACTTCAGTAGAGATGACTGGTGCAATATTAAATGCAACAGAAGCATCAATGGCTGATATGACTACCTTGTCAATGCTGAACATGACCGACACAACCATGTCAGATATGACGACAAAAGATGTCCTCTCTGCAAGCATGACAGATATGGCTACTGATATGACAACTGAACATGACATGACATCTATGAGAGATATGACAACTGAAATGGTTGATCACACAGGTATGACATCTGGACCTGCGATGGATATGACTGAAATACTAATGAATGTAACAACTCCCAAATCCATGACAGATATGGAAGGTATTTCAACCACAGAAATGTTAGTGAATATGACTGAGATAGCAGATCACGATGATATGACAACAACTAAAGCAACAGACATGACAACCAAAATTAAAGCAATTGATGTTAATGTGACAGAAATGGTCATGAAAACAACCACTGATGTTATGGAAGATATGACAAGTATTGTCTCAGATGGTGTGACTGAAATGGCTAACATGACAGAAATGGTTACAATGTCAACTGAAGATATCACAACTGAAGCAATCACTGAAACGATTATGCCGACAATGCCTTCCACCCTTGCCACTGACATGAATATGACAGAAATGGTGTCTGATATGACAGACTCAACAACAATGGCCGTGGCAGACAGCCTGTTGAAAAATATGACCGCAGAAGATATGACCCATATGACAGATATGTCAACTTTGGATGATGGTCTGAGTACTGAAATAGTCAATATGACTGATATGCTTAACATGACACATATGACCACAGAAATGCCAGATATGATCAATATGACAACCAAAAGTATGTTTAATATGACTGAACTTGTCACTGAAAGTATGGTCAATACAACTGGTATGACAACTACAATGGCAATAGAAGATATGGATGCAACAACTGGACACATGCTGAACATGACAGATATGACAAGCGAAGATATGTTGAATATGACTGATATGACCACAGTGAGTATGGTTAATATGACCATGCCAGATATGACATCAACAGCATTGCCAGATATGATGGATCAGACTACAGAACACATGCTGAACATGACTGATATCACAACTGAAGGTATGGTACATGAAACAGATACAACTACAGCTGGTGTCTTGAATATCACAGATATGGCAACCAGAATGATGATGAATATGACGAGTATGATGACTGAAATGTTGAATATGACGGAAGCAACCACAAGAGATATGTTAGATATGGCCGATATGACTACTAACATGATGATCAATATAACACAGAGGGTGACTGAAATGTTGAATATGACAGACATGACCACCAAAGAAATGTTGAACATGACTGATATGACAACTGAAGATATGCTTGACATGACTGATATGACAACTAAAGATATGTTGAACATGACTGATATGACAACTGAAGATATGTTGAACATGACTGATATGACAACTGAAGATATGTTGAACATGACTGATATGACAACTGAAGATATGTTGAACATGACTGATATGACAACTGAAGATATGTTGAACATGACTGATATGACAACTGAAATGCCGATAAATATGACAGATATGGTTACTGAAATGATGAATACAACACACATGGCAACTGAAAGTATGTTGAATGAGACTGAAATGACTACTCACAGCATGTTGAATGCATCAGATATGACAACATTGATGATGGTAAACAAGACAGCTGTGGAAACTGAAATGCTAAACATGACAGATATGACTACACAGGGTATGTTGAATATGACTGATACCACCCCCATGTCTGACACACCTGACATGATAACCCTTACTATGTTGAATGAAACTGATTTGGGTATGGTTGAAGTTGACCATGCAACAACTGAATTAATGCCAAATACAACGAAGGTAATGAATGACACATACATGACAACCGAAGGAATGACAGATGGATTGTTCAATGCTACAGATATAACACAAGCAATGACAGATATGACAACAATGGCAATGGTAGATGCAACAGGTGAGACTACTGATATGGTCAATGTAACTCATATGATGACAACTGAGGAAATTGTGAATATGACTGAAATGATTACTGAGGAAATGGTGAATATGACTCATATGACAACTGAGGAAATGGCCAATATGACCGATATGATGACAACAGAAATGTTCAATATGACCCATATGACAACAACTGAGGAAATGGTGAATATGACACATGTGATGACAACTGAGGAAATGGTAAATATGACTGACATGGCAACTGAGGAAATGGTGAATATGACTGACATGACAACTGAGGAAATGGTGAATATGACTGACATGACAACTGAAGAAATGGTGAATATGACTGACATGACAACAGATGAAGTGGTAAATATGACTGACACGGCAACTGAGGAAATGGTGAACATGACTGACATGACAACTGAGGAAATGGTAAATATGACTGACATGGCAACTGAGGAAATGGTGAACATGACTGACATGACAACAGACGAAATGGTGAATATGACGCATAGGATGACAACCGAGGAAATGGTGATTATGATTGACACGACAACAGAGGAAATGGTAAATGTGACACATATGATGACAACTGAAGAAATGGTGAATATGACACATATGACAACTGAGGAAATGGTTGATATGACAACCACAGAAACCTTGTTGAATATGACAGAGATGCAAATGAATGAAACAGAAATGACCACTGAAAGTATGACATTTGAGGCAATTTTTAATGCCACAGACATGACTACAGTGGCGATGCTCAATGAGACGGACACTTCTACTATGGCTACAACGGAGTCAATGGATAATATTCACAATATGACAGAAATGGTAAATACCACTGATAGGACCACATATAAGGATATGACAACTCATATGATGACAGATATGGCAGATATGTCCAATATGACCACTGAAGTCATGCTCAATATGACTGAAATAGTCAATATGACATATATGACTACAGAACATGCCATGAATATGACTGAAGTAATGGCTATGACAGATATGACTACAGAAATGACTAAACACATGGCAACTGAAATGAGTGACATGTCAACAATGGCAGAAATGACTACCCGTAGGAAGGACATGTCCACAACTTTGACTGATATGACTACAATGGCTGATATGGCTACAGAGATTGCTACACATATGACTGAAATGGTCACAAATGCAACCATGACACAGGCAGTCACAATAGCAACAACAGAAACTGACAATATGGCTGACACCACCCAATCTGACATGCTTGATTCAACATCTGGTAGCACGATGGAAGAAAGGATTACAACAACTGAAACTATGACTACAGACCCAACAGTTGCAACTACCACTGCAGAACCATATGTACTACCAGCAGGTACGGTTTGATCCTTACTGCAATCTATTATGATATTATATTATGGTCTATGTTGAATTTCATGGCTGAAGATGTTTGAGGCTTGACAAAAAATTAAGTTTGGCGAATAAATCATTTCTGATATTTTTCAATTATTCCAGGATTGTACTTCTCAAATGAGACTGACATACTTGTAACCACAGACAAAGGAATTGAGTCTCTTGTTCACAGGGTAAGTAAAACTATGCTTATTATCTCTTTAAATATTGGTGACTGTCATCTATTATAACACAAGCCAGATGATATTCCTGAGTGTGACTACTTGATGTATTTCTTATCGCAATCTGAATGCCTACCAAATTATTTATTATTTTGGTTGCATTTCTTGGTTTTCAGCCTCGCGGTAGTATAGTAGGCCTGGCTCTTGACTTTCGCAAAGGCTATCTCTTCTGGTCAGACATAAGTGACCGACAAAGAGGCATTTACCGGTCCAATCTGCTGGGAAGTCAGATTAAGAAACTTGTCAGTGATGGTAAGTCATAATAATTTACTATGATTCTTTTAGATTTTAGTTAGCATTAAGAAAGTATACAGTTCTAGTACAATAAGAACATTTAAAAAGAAGCTGATAACATCAACAATTTCAGAATGCATAATTCTGAAGTATGAATGTTTTTCATGCGATCTTGAAGAAAAGATTTTTCAAATATGTTACATCTGTTGTAATTACCACCCAATTCTCTTGAATCTAGGACCACTTGCTACATCACATTTTTGCCCATTGTGATTGATTCAGTGACATTTTTGGCGTGGTAATTAAAATCTTCTTCAATATAACAGTTCATGAACACAAATTATTAATATTGTGCATCTGTTATTCTAGATATTCTTGAGCCCAATGGAATAACTGTTGATTGGGAGAACAGTCACATTTTCTGGACAGATGCTCAGACGAGGAGGATAGAAGTGATTGACTATGAAGGAGAGAACCGAAGAACTATAATTGACAAGGACTTGTTCCTTCCCAGGGGAATTGTGGCTGATCCCATTGACGGGTAGGTGGAAGAAAAGGAGACTAATGCAAATGGGGATCATAAGATGTTATTGCTCAATTTCTCTCTTCCATTTATATGTTGTAGTTTGACAAACACCCTGCATTTATAGCAACCTCATATTCATTAACCCTTAAAGTTTCAGCAATTTTGATTTTTTATTATAATATTTAATTCACTTGTAAAATATAGTGCTTACTTGATTTTTCTCAAGGTACATTTACTGGAATGACCAAGGCACAAAAGTGGTGGAAAGGGCTCGTATGGATGGCACCGAGAGAGAAGTCATCTACGATGAAGATGTTCACTGGCCAAATCAAATCACTATGGATTATGACAACAGGTATACAAACTCCAACACTATTGTCTACATGACAAAGAAATTTATATTAAGAGGTTTTTTTAGAAGATGATGTTAAAATATAATGATATTTAGTCATTTATTTTGCCACTGCTGACTGATTGCGAGTAGGTAATAAAAAGGACTAGAACGAATTAATCTTGTTCAAAAGGGCCAGCGTCAGAAAATTAGTATGAAGATACGATAATAATCACCAAAAAATTTATAATTTTCATGAATGTTTATCATTTTTCAAATTACAGAAGAGTTGTCTGGGTAGATGGCTGGAAAAGACAAGTTCTGGCATATGACTTTAACACCGCTGAAGTTTCGAAGCTTGTTGACTTGTCCAATGTGACAAATGAAGACAACGCTCTCTTTGGAATAACCGTAATTGGACAACAAGCTCTTGTGACCGCCTGGAATGACCCTGTTGTAATGGCAGTTGACCTCGATCCTGGTGATATGATTGGTCAATCCCATATCAAGGGTGATGACGTCATCTTCTCTATTGTGTCCTCTGATTTGCGCAGCCAACCCCAAGGTAATATCCACTTTGCTAAAGTTGTCATCACCCATATTGTTTTGTTTTACAGCTTGCTTTAACTCCAGATAATCAGCTTGCCTAAAATATGAACCTTTGAGAAGGTTTCATTACCGGTATCAGGTACAAAAGATCTAAATATATTTAGAATGTAAATTATTACACGCTGGTTTTGCATGGACAAGATCATATTAGATGTTCGATAGATCGACTGCTATTGTACTTAAAGGCATACTGGTACCAGACATAGACTCATCAAGTACATGTCGATGCAATATCTCACCTTAATGTGACATTTAAATCAATGTTTCTCACAATTTCTTCAGCACGAATTGCATTCTCGGCTTGCCTGCTCAACAACGGTGACTGTTCACACATCTGTATGCCTCTCGGAGGGCCTTTTGCTAAATGCCTGTGTCCAAGCAAAGGAGGAATGACCCTCAGTTTTGACGGAGTAACTTGTGAAGGTAAGGACTATTGTCTATTGGTGTGGATTTTTTTTTAAATTCTCCCAAATTTCCTTTTCAAATCGCAAAACTAGATAACTAATGAAAATATAAACTATGTTACATTAACATCAAACTAAATATGTCACAATCTGTTGCTATTTAGGACAGGCTGAAAGTCAGCATTCTAGCACATTTTCAAAAACACAGCTATAACTAGTAATATGTAAATGGCACTGCCATGAAATTCGCGCAGCACTTTAAAAAGTTTTTGTAGGACTTATAATGTTACCATAACTTTAATGTTTATTTCATAATTATTCAATGTATGAAAGACAGTTACTGTATGTTACTGTTTCAAAAATTAAAAATACTGATACATGGAAAGACAGAGAAAAATGAAGAATAGCAAGATAAACTAGACAAAAAATATAATAGATAGATAAATAGATAAAAGCTGATAAATAGATAGACAGATAGATAGATATATTGACATACAGATAGATAGATAAATTCATAGATAAATATATACTAAATAGATAAATAAGATTGATAGATAATCAGCTAAATGGTAAAAAGGCAGACAGCACTGAAAGCTGCCAAAGTCAAGCCTATGTTAGATTGTTGATATTGCATAATAGTATAAATATATAGTAATACAAAAACAATAACATTGCAAGTAGATTAACTGTTCACTGTTACATAATCATCAGTTTATAAAGATTATGCAACATTAATTTTGCTATGTTTTCTTGTTGTCTGATTGAAATTAAATGAATCACATAATTATAATTTGATTTAGCTTGTGAACGGTAATAATTAACTATTCCATAAAAATTATTGGTACAGAATATATTACTAGAGAAAATTGAATTTTTAAGACACTTTTGAAGATGATTTTGTTATGATTTGTTAAATACGAAACTAAATCATTGATAAGAAGCTGGACCCACTTGACCTAATTCCCAGCTGTGGACTGTTGGTGTTGAGACCATCACTGCACAGATTTTTGAGTCCTTTCTTGCACTCAATTCGCTTCGCTCAACGGCCTTCGGCCGTTTCGCTGCGCGAATACTACATGAATTAACATTTTCAAGTGGTTTCCAACAGGCTAATCTTCATGCATGATGGTTTATCTTTCTTTAGAGCCAGAAGATATCTTGGTTTTCGCTGAAGGTGGAAGTGGGACTGTTGGTTTCGTTGATGCAGTTTTGGGCAAAGACAGCAGCCGTTATGTGGTGGGAAGATCACCAAGGCCTGTAGCTGTGGGGTATGACCCTATTGACAAGGTAATCTTCTTTCAAGTGTTTGTGTATACATTATTAGACCTTTGTTATCTTTAAATTATTGAGACTAAATTCAGTTTCATTACATTTAACAGATGGTGTATTGGAGTGATGTCCAAGAAAGGGTTATCTATGTAGCGCCACTTGATGGAAGTTACCAGAGAGTCTTTTTGAATGCTTCTCATGGAATCGGAACTGTTGATGGTAAAGCATTCTCATAAAGTATTTGGTTAATGTTCTCTATATTAATTATCATTTGTTAAAAAAAGAAACTAGCAGAGGCATTTTAAAAGTTTGTCATTTCAACCTGCATTTCTTTCAAACCTTTTTGACTCTACTTTCTTACTCTTTGCAGAAAAATGACTACAAGAAATATATGTTTTAATTTCATTATTTTTAGGATTATATCTTGACTGGCAAAACAGAAAACTCTACTACAGTAACATGGATTTTGTAACCCTGGATGGAATTGCATACACTTGGCACAAGATTGAAGTTATTTCCCTTGATGGGGGAAAAAGGTTTACAATCACTTCTGACGTGGACCAACCTCGAGGCATCTTCGTGGATCATACTGCTAAGTAAGAGAGTTTCCTTGCTTCTGGATATGATGACTTAATATATGCCTTTAAACTGACTTAAATACAGATTTTCAGGATGATCTTCATAAGTGTTGTAGGAGAAACATGTCACTAACCAGGTCTGTTGAGTCTTGCGCTTGTGTTGTAAAACGATGGTCATTTAAATTTATATGGAAAATGAAGAGGTTGCATGTAGACAGCATGTGTTTATTGGATATAACATACTTATCTCTTCATCTCCCTACCTATACTTTTCTCTAAGAAAATGGTAATCTTAATGGGGTATATATCATAATTTACAGATACCATTTCAATGAATAATACCTAACTTCATGCATAAATAGTCCGGTTTAAATATTTTCCAGCTCTCTCTACATGACAGACTGGGGTTCTGATGCCTTCATAGCTAGAAGTAACTTGGATGGCACAATGACAGAGAAATTGGTGACAGGATTGGACAACCCCAATGGAATTGTAGTTACATATGATGGAATTTATGTTATTGATTCACATGCTTCTAAGAATAGCGATGATCCCGCAACAAAGAAAGACGGACAGCTGTACAAGTTGGTTCAAGATGGAAATATGACTAATGTTGAGGAGTTGTCATTTCCACCAACTTTGAAGGTATGTTTTAATGAAACCCTATTTTGTTTCTGGAATGCATTCACCCAGGAACACATGACTTATCTTACTCATTTTTTACATGCAATCCTATTTACTTGTTTATAAATACAAATTTCAGTATCTCAGAGCAATGAGAGCATAATATTCCTCTGAATATGATAACATTTATTTTAACACCCATTATAGTCCGCGGGCCACCATAACCCCCCCTCCCCCCCCCCCTTGGGAATTTTGAAGACACATACCATCGGAAAGCTAATATTCCAGAGAACACATTTTTGCTTGTTGGTCATAATTATATAACCTCAACGACTGGTGGCCATGATGGATAATTCCAAGATGGCCGCCAATTAACCGTTTCGCCCGTATCTCTGGATCTAATTGGGCTAGAACAATGATTTTTTGGTCTAAATATATGTTTTCATGGGTCAGGAATTCATTAAGACAGGTTTTGGATACTCTCCTGGGAAGTTAAGTGTAGTTTAACCCCGTTTTTCAAAATGGCGGCCATTTATTTTGCCTCAATCATCGATATAATAATACCAAGGATCTTTGGTGTTATACTATCTATATTAATACACTAACCTATTACTATATATTACTTAGTATTTTTTTTTTAAATAAAGGACATGGAAAGGGTATTGTTTCATTTTGGACCGAGGGTCTGGACACCCAAGCCATAGCCAGTTCATAGTTTGGAAGTTGTTGAAATTTAGCAAAAAGCTACGATTGTCCCAATTTTACAAAGCTTGACTAGAGTGTCCAGAACCTTGGTCCAAAATGAAACTATCTGTGCCAGATACCCTGGCAAATAAGCTAAATTACCATATAGAATTCAATATGCCTGGCTATTTTTATGACCAGCCAGCTCATAGTTAGGAAGTTGTTGAAATCTGGCAAAAATCTGTGATAGTCCTTATTTTACAAGGTGTGGCTGGTGTGCCCAGACCCTTGGTCCAAAATAGAACTATATGTGCCAGATAGCCTGGTAAATATACTAAATTGCCATATAAATTTCAATATGCCTATTGCCTAGCCATATTTATGACCACTTTTAAGCCAGTTCACAGTTAAGGAGTTGTTGCATTTTAGCAAAAATCTGCGCTAGTCCAAATTTTACGATGTGTGGCTTGAGTGTCTAGACCCTTAGTCCAAAATGAAACTATATGTGCCAGACAGCCTGGCAAATAAGCTAAATTACCATATAAAATTCAATATAATTAGCCATTTTTATGACCACTTTTAAGCCAGTTCATAGTTTGGAAGTTGTTGAAATTTAGCAAAAATCTATGATTGTCCAAATTTTACGAAGCTTGACGAGAGTGTCCAGAACCTTGGTCCAAAATGAAACTATCTGTGCCAGATAGCCTGGCAAATAAGCTAAATTACCATATAGAATTCAATATGATTCGCCATTTTTATGACCACTTTTAAGCCAGCTCATAGTTTGGAAGTTGTTGAAATTTAACAAAAATCTGCGATAGTCCAAATTTTACGAAGCTTGACTAGTGTGTCCAGAACCTTGGTCCAAAATAGAACTATATGTGCCAGAAAGCATGGTAAATATACTAAATTACCATACAAAATTAAATATGCCTAGTCATTTTTATATCCACTTTTAAGTCAGTTCATAGTTGAGGAGCTGTTGAATTTAAGCAAAAATCTGTTATCGCCCAAATTTTAAAAAGTGTGGATGGAGTGTCCAGAACCTTGGTCCAAAATCAAACTTTATTTGCCAGATAGCCTGGTAAATAAGCTAAATAACCATATAAAATTAAACATGCCTAGCCATTTTTATGACCACTTTTAAGCCAGTTCATATTTTGGAAGTTGTTGAATTTTAGCAAAATTCTGCGATAGTCCAAATTTTACAAAGCTTGACTAGAGTGTCCAGACCCTTTGTCCAAAATGAAACTATATGTGCCAGATAGCCTTGGAAATATACTAAATTGCCATATAAAATTAAATATGCCTAGTCATTTTCATAACCACTTTTAAGCCAGTTCATAGTTTAGGAGTTGTTGAATTTTAGCAAAAATCTGCGATAGTCCCAAATTTTACAAAGCTTGACTGGAGTGTCCAGAACCTTGGTCAAAATAAAACTACATGTGCAAGATAGCCTGGGAAATATACTAAATTGCCATATAAAATTAAATATAACTAGTCATTTTCATAACCACTTTTAACCCAGTTCTCAGTTTAGGAGATGTTGAATTTTTAGCAAAAATCTGCGATAGCCAAATTTTACAAAGCTTGACTAGAGTGTCCAGACCCTTTGTCCAAAATGAAACTATATGTGCTAGATAGCCTGGTAGATATATTAAATTACCATATAAAATTCCATATGCCTAGTCATTTTTATAACCACTTTTAAGCCAGTTCATAGTTTAGGAGTTGTTGAATTTTAGGTAAAATCTGCGATAGTCCAAATTTTACAAAGTAGCTGGAGTGTCCAGAATCTTGGTCCAAAATCAAACTAAATGTGCTAGATAGCCTGGTAAATAAGCTAAATAAATTACCATATAAAATTCAATATGCCTAGCCATTTTTATGACCACTTTTAAGCTTTTTCATTGTTTGGAAGTTGTTGAATTTTAGCAAAATTCAGCGATAGTCCAAATTTTAAAAAGCTTGACTAGAGTGTCCAGAACCATGGTCCAAAATGAAACTATATGTGCCAGATAGCCTGGTAAATATACAAAATTACCATATAAAATTCAATATGCCTAATCATTTTTATAAACCACTTCTAACCCAGTTCATAGTTTAGGAGTTGTTGAATTTTACCAAAAATCTGCGATAGTTCAAATTTTACAAAGTGTGGCTAGAAAGTCCGGACCCTTGGTCCAAAATGAAACTATATGTGCCAGGTAGCCTTATAAATATATTAAAAATTACCATATAATACTCAATATTATCTTTAAAATAATAATGGTATGTACTTAAAATAATAAAAAAATAATTTAACATCTTTGTTACCATTTCTGTGCAAAAATAATTTTTGGCAAAAGAAAAACTGGGTAAGGGAAGAAAAAGGGCCTCTCTTGCTATGAGCATTCCTGTTATAAATGAGAAATATTTTAATAAATAACCAATTTGTTCTTTTATTAACCATGGCTGAATTCATGACTTTTGTATAGAATTTACCTTTTATTACAGTGATTGTATGTGTGTGGAAATCTTCTTTTGTTTTAAGTAAATGTTGGGGTAAGATAAAGAAAATGGCCTCCTGTCAAATCTCAGTCCCTCCTCTTTTGTAAAGCAACATAGCATCATGTACCCTAGGGTGCTCCTTCTGCCCCCTAAAATTGAATTTTTTTCTGGATCCAACCTTACTTTTTTTTGGTGGTGAGGTTATCAATTTAGACCATTTTTCTGAAATTTCATGAAATTTGAAGAATTCCTAGGTGTAGCACATTGCAATTGAAATTTTGTCGTTTTTCGTAATTTCGAGAGAAAAGAAAACAAATAGCCAATCAAGAGATAACATGGTTTGCATGATAAATCAGATTTAAACATACATAATGAAGTACAGACACCATTTGGGAAAGATTGAGGTCAGCTAAGTACTAGGTACCACTTGCCAGGGTCATCAATATGATAGGTGTACAACATCAAGTTTGCGCTGTTTTCTGTGATTTTGGCGATAATTCAGGAATTGTCGACCATATTTGTAGTTCATTTTGAAATCGATCTTCCTTTCTTGATCTTAATAATCTGCTTCCAATTTTACCCTCTTTCTGCACAGTCATTTGTAACCTTGAAGGCACTGGAGATATTTTTCCCTGATATGCATCTGTGATCATATTGTCATTCAGAAGGATGTGTACATCAATCTCCAAAAAGTATGGTTAATTTTTCATTAAAGAAACAATGTGCAAACAGTCTGCAACCACTAACCCACAGTTTCATATTTTCCCTCAATTCAGGAAAGGAATTTAAGGCTTTTGATGTCGGACATTTTATGGTTGTTTTAATATTTCTTGCACTAACTTACTATATGTGTTTTCCTCATCAGTACGTAAGTGATCATCAAACAGTGTCAAAGCGATCATGTCAGAGACGATGTTTCAGTAATTTCAGCTCAGCTTCCCAAATTGTGGAGTGAGTTGTTAATAACTTGATGATATTATTACATAGTACGAGGTCATTGCGTGGGCTGCAGTTGAGTTCAACCAAGGTGCATACACAAACACCTCTAATTTGATGAATCGTTTAATTTTTTGCATGCTGCGAGCACAGGCAAAAGCCTGGAGTCTTGTCTTAATTGTCACTATTTATTTATAATTGTCAAATAAACACATGACTCTATTCAGGCAACAGCTAACTAGAGTGCATAAAAAGCTTTGCCATCCAAGTTGCACCCTCCTTTTCAAGTCATTGCTAGTCGCAATTGAAGAGTAGAAATACAGCAAGACAAGATCAATTATCAGTACATCATCAGAATTAGGGTACCTTCTGAAGTTTTACAAAAGGTCTGCCACAATCTCTTTCAGCTTACTAAGGAAAGGCTGCAAACCACTATCCGCCATTGACAATGAATTTAAATCACTGCATGACATTTTTTGGGTAAATTTTCTCCTAATTTTGACATATAATGGTGAACATATTCATGGTCCTGTGCCCAGCCACTGTGGCAGGAGTCTTTCCTCTCTTGATGTTTTATTTCTGTAACACTTTAAATTCCTCATAGCATTAAATATTTCCACAGTCTTCTTGTTTGGGTCGGACAGGAAATATGTGCTCTCTCACAGAAAGATAAAACAAGTTCAGAGTATTTTTTTTCCAAATATCTTCCCTATGAGCTATGAAGCTCAAAAAGACCTGCTTCCTTTGGGAAGAATTGTAGACAGTTTCTTGTAAAGCGAATACCTTATTATACCTTGATCCTAGTGTCTTGACATGACTAAGAATGCTGCGCAAAAGGACTATCCCAAGGATCTGCTGAATTTGATGACTGACATCTTTGTAGGCCTTCAAAATTTCAGAAATGGCCTTCACATTTTTCCCATGTGAGGTACTGTGCAGCTGGTCACATTACAAAACTTTAATTAAGAGACTACTAGTGTCACAAGTAAATGATTTAATGTGTAAATTAAACACTGCATCTTGAAACTCTTGGCAACTTCTTATTTTTCGCCTCATTTAAATTATCGAAATTCTAGTTTCCATCAAGATACAGCCTTATTTTGATAAAGGCATTCAAACAAGTGAAAAAGTTTGATTTCTAACAAAGTTTACCGTGTAATCATTGGAAAAATAATTCTATTTGTTGTGTAATATGCTATATATACTAAACCAGCCTTCTTATCAACAATTAATGATAATGTTATGACATTATGAGACGACGCAATCAGTGTTTCCACCTACAGTGCATTCCTGAACCTAAGCCAAGCCTTTAATCTGATGTTAAATTTAGAAATGAGTAAGATATGGATGGAAAATTCTGTTTTGACACAGAAATCTTCTTAAACAATATTCAAGGCTATTGAAAAAAATATGATAGATAACCTATTAATTCACAAGAAATCCCACAATTTTAAGGAAATTTGACAAATTTCAATCCAAATGTGCTACACCTAGGCATCAATAAAATTTCTTGAAATTTGGCAGGATTACTTCTATTGACTAACCTCACCCACAAAAAAAAGTATACGGGGTTCTGAGCAAGTTGGGGCAAAAGGAGCACCCTAATGTACCCTACTAATTTGTGGTTTCAATGATACCTACATTTTGTTATATAAATGACTATTGAGGCAGTTATTGCCAATTTTGTGGCATACAGCATTTCTTGTTAAAAATAATGAAATTTGGCACCCGATATTTAGAAAAAATGTATTTTTTCTGGGATTGAGGCTGCCATTTTGAATAAACAAGGGGTAAATGCACTATCTTCCTTTCAGAAAAGGAAAACCAGTTGTGATTAAGTTCTTATTTAAGGAAAAATTATGTTTATCCTGAAAACCATCAACGTAGGTCACCCGGACATGTTTGTAAGAAAATATGTTTGGTTGCCAATCTGCAATATGGCTGCCATAACCAAGTTAAAAACATGAAAATACCTGTTTTAAAACCCCTGAAAACATAGTTAACAGAATATAGACTATTACAAATATCTATATCGGAAAATTTGACTTAATCGTACATAAATGCAATAATGAATAATTGACTGCAGGTAAGCTATTGTTGCAGTTACATGGTTGTGTTATACATCATGTTAAAGCTATGAATATACAGAATGATGTGAAAGAAACTTCAGGATGCTTCTGACCCCTAGTGACCCGTACGGGGAACTTTCGTGAAATAAAATGAAATTTTCTTTTTAATTTCAAGTTATGGCCGCATGTTTTCCATTCTGTTGACCAAAATAGATATCCTAATCAATCAATTCTTGCACTAAATAGATAGAGGAATTAAATACCTTCAAAATGGTACAATTTAAGCATCTATACATGGATTAGTTTATGAATAACAGTATATTTTCTGAAAATAGCCACACTCGGTTTGGCGAAAATTTATTTTCAACCTTCCCGCACTCATATAGCTCCTGCTGGTTATCGTTGAGGTCAAAGATTGACCAACAAGCAAATTTTGTAACTTAAGATATATATCTTTCAAAATATATGGGTCTCCGAAATTCCCAAGGGGGGGGGGAGGGTTTCGATATCTGGCCCACGGCCTATTACTCTTTTCCCTGACAACACACATAACAAAAAAATAATAATATATTTTACATTTATGTATTAGAGTTACATATCCAATGAAATACAATATTTGTATGAACTGGAAACACATTCAAAACAAATTAATTATTTCTATTGTGTTTCAGGTGCCCTTTGCCTTGACTGCTTCTCCCGCGGGGTACTTGTTCATCAGTGACTGGGGCCTGAATTCTGTCATCAGTTTCGACCTGCAGACTTCTTCCCAGATCCCCATCATCCAGGACATTTCAGAACCCATGGGCATTTTCTACTCTCCTGTTTCTGCGTTTCTGAATCCAGGTAACAAAATTCATATTCCATTTTTACTGTGATACAATTCTTTTAATGGAATCACTGCAGTTCTAAAATTTGGAATTTTATGATTTTTCTTATGTGCAGATAAAACACTGACTTATTTTGGCTGGGTCAGTAATACTTATAGAAAAATTATACATTCATTTTTGCTTAGTTGGATGTTTTTATTTTCCTTTATTCATTTTTTCATAAAACATGAAAATGTATCCATAAATTCCAAATTTCTTTATTCTTGACTTCAAATTGATGTTGCATAATCGCCATTGGGCTAGATGCCAAAATATGTATTTTTAATTGTATACTTCATGATTTTGTAATAAAATTCTTTTTTACAGATGACAATGTCTGCATGGATTCCATCTGTGAAGATGTTTGTCTGACTGGAAAGGAGAATGCTCCCGTTTGTCAATGCAGTAGTGGTGGTTTCTCTATGGCAACAAATTCCTCTTGCTCTGGTAATTATTCAACGAATAATTTATGCTGCACCAGATATGGAAAAATTTACATAATATTTTCTTTTGTGTATTGCTCATTTCAACAAACTCCTGGAAATGATCATTGATCATTTTAACTCACTTATTTTGAACAGCCGGTGTGATTCCATATGCAGAAGAGACTGTTGTGATTTTATAATAAAGAGTACATTTTTCTTTCCTACAGCTCCTGAGAAGTTTCTCATAATTGCTGATATGACTTCGATTTCTGCGGTTGAACTTTCCAACACCTCTCAGACGAGGAACACCCTTGTTGAAGGAAGCGCATATTACTCAAGTTTCTCGGCCTCGGTTTATGATGAGAGCACAAACACCATCTACTTCAGTGATAACCAAAGGTAAATATGTTTGTCTAATATCTATACATTATATCTTATGGTTCCATTGTTATCTTACGGCTAAGAGTCCTGTGTCGGGCAGCTTAGACTCAGCCCTTCTTTGGATATTGAGATGACGCTAATGAGATGTGTGTACACACTAGAGTGCTTAAAAAAAACTAATATTGCAAAATAATATTTATTGTGTGTTGGATTAATGATGAATTTTTAATAGTTATTGTTGCATAGCCTTGAATTAAGTTAAATGACTGCTCTGAAAACTGCATAAGTTTATTAGAAACTATGATAGCTTACCCTGTATGACTTAGATCATTTCATGCTGTCGTTGTGTCATTTCTTGAAAGACTATGTACGTGGTTGCCCTCTAAAGCAATAAAGTGTTATATGGTATGACTAATGGACATGGTGTATTTCATAATATTGACTAATCCAATGTTGGTGTGTGCTTCTTTCATTATTGTTTTTAAGGAGAAAGCTTTACAAGAAGAACATCATGTCCCCCGACAAGTACAAGTTATTCCTTGATGCTAAGGATGTCGTGGATGGAATGGCCCTGAATACGGCTGACCAGGCACTGTATTGGACTTCAGCTGACCTTGGTCAGATCAGAGCGATTTACACAACTAGACCTGAATGGGGAGCTGTCAGTCTTGTGCATGGATTGAACGACCCAAGGGCTCTAGTTTATGGAAATAAAATGTGAGGGTTTCTCAGAAGCTATTTTTTAAACAACCGTATGTATTTTGAAATAAATTTTGTGCAGCGCTGATAGAAACACGAACATTCGTCAGCAAAAAGTTTGATGTGTTCTGAGATTTACCTTAAATGATACTTGAATAGTTATTTATTCATTAATTCATTTGCTTTTTCTGCATAGAAGAAAAGTAAAATTCAATCCAACCAACTTTGTTCTACTTATGTATATTTTTAATCTTATTTTATTTGATATTCAGGCTTTACTGGTCTGAAGTTGGTGAGCCAGCCAGAGTGATGGCACTGGACATCATGAGCACCCAGACCTATGACTTCTATTTGGAGAACAACAAGAAGTTTGAACACCCTAATGGCTTATATCTGATTGAAGATGGCAGCAAGCTCTTCATTTTGGATGGTTTTCTTGTTTACATGTGTGATGTCAATGCTGATGGACCAGGTGAGTCAATTGGTTACTTTTTCCTTACATATTCATTAAAAAAAAAAAAATCTTTGGAATTCTTTCAGAAGGTTTACTTGCTGTTCTGCAGAAATATTTATCATGATCATTGACCCAACAACCACCAGTTATAGTTTTAATAAATATATGTTGTTTAGATTTGCAGTATTTTTCAATTATGTGTCCAGTCTGCTTAATTTTTACTTTTAAGTTGTTTTTTATGTTGCATAAAATATGTTGTTTGTATATTCCAGCCTTTGAGTGCACCCAATATGCAAATCTGACATCTCACACTTCTGGACCATTGTATGACCTTCAGGTCTATGGGGACAAGGTCATGGTGTCTGACTGGTCCAGAGGAGCCATCTCCGTATATGACAGGAGAGATAATTCTTATGAAGATGTTATTTCTGGCTTAATGAGACCGACAAGTTTCGTGGCCAGTCCCAAGAATTATCTGGAAGGTGAGACGGAACTATTTATCTATGTAATGTATTATCAGTGCTGTATAATTATTTCCTTCCTCATGTATATTATGTTGTGTACATCCTCCACAGTATTTTTGTTTTTACTTCTCTTTTGGTGGCTTGGAACAAATCTACAATTTGAGAAAAAAAGGAACTTCTCAAAGTAATAGAGCTGATACCCTTTCTGTGTTTTTCCATTGTACAGTGCATGCTGTGTCTAACTATTTAAAGTGTGCTTAAATTATATTCACTCAATATACCAAACTCCTTGAAATATATATACAATGGTGCCTCTGTTTCTTTGACTGTGACTGAACGTGACAATGGTTTTTTCTACTACTTCAGCATTCTGAAATTTGAGTATAATATTACATATAAAATTACAAGAAAAAAGATAACAAATTGTCTGGTGCATTACAAAGTGTTGAGATCCCAGAACCTGACTTTGCAAAGGGCAGAAGAAGTAAGTCAAAACAAGTCAGGTGTGATGAGGTGTGAGACTTAGGACTCACCTGTGATGTTAAGGCCATTAAGGACGTCCAACCTTCCATCTTCACTTTTGACAAATTCCATAACAAATAATCAAAATGTAATTTACGTATTGGTTGATGTTTCACATTGTCAAATTACACCAGTCCAAATGGAAATCCATTGTCACAGTGATCTTTATCTTACCTCAAGTGACTGTAAATGTTGTAATTGTTTGTCTGCTAACTCTATCCAACACTTTGTTTTCTTTCTTTCCTTAGTTTTGTTCCCTGTACCTTCCACTGTCTCTCCTATTACATCAACCTCCAAAGATGATGTAATGACAACTACATTGGTATATACAACATCATCCGCAACAACTGATTACGATTCGACATCAATGACAGATATGACAACTGTTGGTGTCAACGACATTACAACAATTGAGGTCACAAAGTTAATGACGACCACTGATAAAGAAGATGATTTCACAACTACTGTGGCAGATATGTTGAATGTGACATCATCTTTGGATATGACAGCAGCTATGGATATGACTTCAGCCAGTGACACAACAACGGAAGAAATTATGACATCAACTGAGCTGGACATGACACACAATGTTACATCTCCTGCAGATGTAAATGTCACTGATGGTGGCCAGGAGATGTCAACAGAGTCAATGATGTCAGACAGTACAACAGAAATGTTTAATATCACATCTGCTGAAATGGATTTGAATGCTACATTATCTGATATGGAGACTACATCAACTGGATATGATATGATGTCAACCACATCATCTGTTATAGATGTAATACTGACTACAGAAGATGTAAATACAACAGCAATTGAAATGAATGACACCATGGATGATGTCACAAAAATGACAACATTAGGGTTAGAATCTGCTACCTCAGATTCTGGTATGTCTACAGCAGCTGAGTTAGACCTTACATCAGATTCAATAACATCTGCATCCCCTGGAATTGATGTTATTACAACAGATGGCCTTACTACATCAATTGGTCCAGAAGATGTCACCATGTCAGTACCTGAAGTGTCTACAGACAAACTTGTGATGTCAACAATGACATCACTTGAGATGACAACAACTGGGTTGCATACGTCAGAGTCAACTGCCGCAGAAGGTATTAGAAGTATCCTGAATTTGCTCTCATTTTGTTTTCCTGTTCTATCTTCTTTTCTAACCTTTTATATATTATGTTATTGCATGCAGTATGTTAGAAACAATTATTGATATATATGATATTGTCATGTATAGTTTTGAAGTGTGCTAACATTATTCTTTGCTTTGTACATAGCTCCATTTGAATGCACATAATTTTTGTAAAGATGGAATATTTTACTTCAAGACATTATTGATAAATGGAGAGATTTTTTAATATATTTTTAAAATGATGACACTAGACAGTTGTCAGTGGCAGATCCAAACAGGGTTTTCTAGGGAGGGCTCGAGCGCCGTTTCAGCATTCACAGGCGTCATTTTGGCATTCCTGGGCCCGTGTTGCTCAATATTTTCTTCAACTGTCATTTCCATCTCAGAGATCTAGGAGGAGGCCCCAGGACCCCCTTGATCTGCCACTGATAACTGTGTGTATCTTTATTTGGTGTCAAACCTAATAACCTAAGTGTATATTTGCAGAAGTGACATCATCTGAAACCACAACACAAGAAACGACTATTGGTTTGATAGTTCCAGTCACCGAACCACCTCTGGTTGCAAGACCTTCGACATTGGCAACAAGTTCCAGCACTATAAGTACTACCTCTCCTACAACAATGACAAGCTCCACAACTCCAACTACTACTACAACTCCAACTACTACTACTCAGACAACTACAACTGAAACTACTACAACTCCAACTACTACCAATACTCCTACTACCACAACAACTCCAACTACCACAACTACTCCAACAACTACTACTACTCAAACCACTAAAACTGAAACTACTACCACGACTCCAACAACTACCACAACTCCCACTACTACTACAACTCCAACTACTACTACAACTCCAACTACTACTACAACTCCAACTTCTACTACAACTCCTACTACCACAACAACTCCAACTACCACCACTACTCCAACTACAACAACCACTCCAACTACTACCACAACTCCAACTACTACTACAACTCCAACAACTACTACTACTCCGACTACAACAACTACTCCAACAACTACCACAACTCCTACAACAACTACTACCCCAACTACTACTACAACAATGACGAGTACAACTACTACTCCATCCACTACTTCTTCTACTACTCAAACTACTACCACTACTGCCACTACCACAGAGAGCACTACTACCGCGACAACTTCACCCACACCTTCTTCAACTCTTGCAACCATGTCGAGCAGTCCGGTGGTAGTGACAATATTACCAACAACAGGTAAGAATGGACATTGACAAAAAAATATATAGATATTTTAAGTTAAATCATTTTAAATATGTCATTTCCCCTGACATTTTCCAGTCCTCGTAATATTCACGCGGAATCTCAAATTCTTTTCTATGCTGTTGAACTGTGATGTCAGAGATGACTCTGTTCTACAAGGTAGCATTGCAATATATGTAAATTAACTTCAAGCCGTGATGTCATTTTAAACTCGGTCAGATTCCCCAGCTTCTAGCCAATGTAGTTGCATAAGCAAGATAAACTACTATCTCATTCTAATCAAATGAAAACATAAATTGTGAACTACACATTGCAAATCATAATTGATTTCTAATCATTCAGGTCCAGTTTTCACATTCTGCCCTGGCCATGTTGTTGTTTACACTTCTCTACCTGAAGTGAGAGTTTGGTGGGAGGATCCAAAGGTTGAAGACACCCAAGGTAAAATAATTATGAAACTCAATGGCTTTGTGTATAATTAATATCAATTTAGTTTGAGCTTGAGAAAGTAATTAGACATGGTTATATCCATTGCTCTAAACAAGAGCAAGTGAAAGACCAACATCTCTGAATATTATAGGGTATGTGTTGTATGCCCTGTTTTGCTGTCAACAAAATTTGAGAGTGTCATGATATTGGAGCCTTGGAAATATTTTGCTACAAGTCTGTATCCATGACAGCCCAGAGCAACATCAATGTGGAACAACTATGCCTCAAGTAGCAGCAGGTCATACAAGTTGACCAGGCTTCAGTTATAACAAATGAATGGAAGCCTTGCAAACTTATAGTAAATTGTTTATTAATGATTTTCTTTTTTATTTCAAAAACGTACATGTACTTATATTGACAGACTACGAAACAGTATTTGTTGTTTCTATCCAAGAGCTAAACTCCATTTACAGGTTTTCCCTTGGAAGTGACAGCCAGCAGCAACAAGACTTCAGGAGACATCTTTGAGAAGAGTGAAGAACCCCACCAGGTGGTGTATGAAGCTATCGACTCTGAAGGACACCTGGCTGAGTGCGCGTTCAACGTGTCTGTGCTGGAGAGAGGTATGTCAAGATGCAAGATACAAGATACAAATCCTTATTTAAACTCGGAGGTAATTTACAAAAAAAAATTAGCACCAAGGCTATTTTGTCTGAGAAATCATTGAGGAATACACTTTATGGTTAAATAATAAAATGTCAAGGTCCTTTCAAAATTTTGATACATCTAGGTGTTTCTGATTCAGGCAGCTATAGACTAGATATGTTCAGTCTTGACATATCTTATGTTACGATGTTTTATTTTCATAACGAAATTTCTTGTTTTATTAACTGTTTAATTACAGAATAATTTGCTACAGACTTAAAATCTATAATATTTATGGACGCAATCATTCTCTAGAGAATCCCAGTGGTTCAACATAAATCCTGAACTTTTATGAGTTTTTGGTCTTTGTCAGAAGGAATCTGTTGGAAAAGAAATGATGACACTTCACATTCCCCATAACTAATCAAGGACATTTTTCCAAGTGTCTTACAATTTCTCTTGGTAATCTGTCTGCAATCCGATTTGCAATGCCTTGCATTTGTCTGCCTGTTTTAGATCTACCACTTCAAGTTATTGTTTGAATGATTATTTTGCAGAATTTGAATGCAGAGCCATACCATCTCCTAACAATGGTGAACTACAATGCGCATTCAATCCGAGTTCTTTTGTCTATGAATGCCGAATATCCTGCCACAAAGGATTCAGTCTGCGACAAGAATTCCAAAGATTTTATTCTTGTCGAACAACTGGATGGAATCCAGAATTTCCGTCTAATGCTTCAGCCCTGGCTTGCAGTAGTAAGTTTGAAGTTTTGGAATCGATCATATTAATTTTTGTGCATTGTTGTTTTGTTTTGCAGTTTAGTCAGCACAATTGACAAGCAACCTAGGTTGTATTTATAAATGGATGAAAGGGTTCTCCCTAGTGTGAATGATTAAGTTGTCATTGGAGTTGTGGCTACACACTGAAATTTGAGATCGTATATGACCAAACGACTCTTGCAGTCTTGCAATATCGATTATGACAAAGCCTGGCTAATTAATCAAATCCTAAAATATCTGCAGAACATATTGTATGAGTAGTCAGAGGCACGTCATGCTTTACCTGTATTGCTTATGCATTCAGACATGACATGTACTCAACTAGTATTCCATAACCCATGCTTGTTATGGTATATATGTTTGGTGACATTGGTGAACCATGTAATGACAATAATTATGTATAATTTTCTGCTTTCGTTCCAGAATCTGTTCCCCAACAGAACATTGTCACTGTCAAGGCTTCCTTTAATGGAACATGTGAAGACGTCACAGCAGAGCAAAGGTCAAAGTTGATCCAGCTTGTCATCTCCAAATTAAGAAATGCCTCTTTATGTGACATGGGGAAGCCTTATGGCTTATGTAAAGTCAGTAACATGAGAACGACCTGTGACCTCCGCCAAGGTCAGGTCACCGCCGGAGGTCAAGGTCAGCGAAAGAGACGTCAAGCGAGCAACAACGATTTTGAGTTCACCATTGAGACAAAATCCAATTTAGTGTGAGTATTCGCTGAGTGTACATTGTTCATTTACTGACAATTAACATTTAGAGTGCATTCAGGTTGTATGGCACCTTTGGTGACCTTATGACTTACAAGGTCACCGTGGAGCTTGCCTAAAAGGTTTAAGGTTTCCTCGAACATCGAAATACGCTCCCTAATTGAGAGAAATAGTTAGGGGACCCAATGGAAAATGTGTAATAGTCCTACTTTATGTAAATTTCAGAGACGCACATATTGCCTATGCTTACCCATCAACTAACTGAGTGTCGTCTATTACTGCAAACTCCGTATCCAAATTGAAAAGTGATAAGGAATGATTAGTCTCAAGATTGATCCATGCACAAATGAGTGACTACTATTGGTTGGGAAAGGCAGCCAGTATACTTAACTGCTGTAATTTCACTGCTAATTACAATGTCCGTCAGGCTGCAATTCATAATCGAACCAAATGCCTTGAAATTATGATGTCCTCAGGCTCCTCACCACTGAATTTTTGCTTCAACCTACCCTATTGACTTTTGATGTAACTTAATATTCTGGTTCTAAGATAAACTCAGACAGGACAAAAGGGAAATTCTGAGTTGACAACTTCTCACGATTACAGCAAATGTAAAAAAACAAAAAACAGATTCAACCAAATCTTCAGTTGGTATACAGCTCAAGGACATCATATTTTCAATGGATTTCATAGGTTGGGTTATAACAGCCTAACGGACATGGCTAGGTCATGGCTAGGTCATGCTTTAGCATCTAGCATCTAGATACATATGTGCCCAGGTTGTGTCAAACCATAGCACTCCCAGATTTATGCAGGTATGAAATGAAGACAAGATCAGTATTTCTGACCTATGCGGTATGTAAGGAATTCACATTAGAAGATCTATGCACTCCTGCAAACGTATAATTTTGTTTTCATTATCTTTTCCAGAAATGACAACAGTATAAACAGACAAGTTGTCCAAAGGCAAACAACAGTGGCCAAACAGGCCGAGGACCTTCTGAAAAGACCTTTCACATTGTCTCTCGATGACCTTACTGTTGCATCGCAGGGCTCTGAGCTTCTACCCCCATCTCAGGGCTGTGGCACTGGAAGTGTTTCCATCGCAGGCAGTTGTGGTAAGTGTTTTATAATAAATTAGTTCAATAAAAGTATGACCAGAAATTGGAGCTTTCAACTCTAAGATGTCCTCTTAGTATTCTTATTAGCTTACCAAGTGCATAAATACAGAGCATATATATCCCAACCACCCCTTCATCCAAGGAGCTTTCTACTCCATCTTCCGCAAAATTATAAATGTCTTTGCACTTGTTTGATCTGTGTAACTGATTATTTTGTAAGTTAATCATGACACACGGGGTCACGCGCCCAATAAAAACACTTGTATGGCTTTGAAAGAATATTTCTACTGTTTGGTTAAATAGGAGTGAGTAATAATATGTCATGGGCTTCAAATAATATTGCCAATTATAATTGACTTCTGTTACTTATAACAATGACAGCTTTAGATAGCATTGCCAACTTAATGATTAAGTTTGCAATGCTATCTGAAAGTGTTTTTCAAACCACAGACTCCGTCTTGTAATCTTACAGTACAAATTTCTTAATGTGGCTCAACTTAGCTGTCTATAGCTGTTCATTACTAGTCTTAGCCTTATCTATCCATAACTATCCATTTCTATTCTTTTGTATACACTGGAATCTCTTTACCCCTTGTTTAAACAATAGTAATTGTGGATAGCTATGGCTGGCTATGGATAAGTGTAGCCTAGTTTAGCTTGGAATAGCTATGGATAGATAGCTAAGGCTAGATTTTAAATGACGAGCCACTTTTAGAAATTTGTACTGTACTTCTCTTTTTAGTTGCCTGCCCAACTGGAAGCCGCTACATTGCTGGGAGGTGTGAAGTTTGTCCTGCCAACGAATACCAGAATGTGGTCGGCCGATTTTCTTGTCAGCCTTGTCCTGCTGGACTTGTGTCATCTCCAGGATCTTTCACTGCAAAACAATGTAAATGTTATATTTCATACTTGGGCCGGACTTAATTAATCTAATAATTTAGCTTTTTAGATCGATTGACCAAACAGATTTTTTGGCTTCAGAAAACACATTGAGTTAACACACGATAGTTATTCTATTGACTAATCAAAAATCAAGATTTCAGCTTGTTTTTTTTTTGTCCAACCTACCAACATCAGAAGCAGTGCCTCGTGCAAATCTGAGAAGCTATAAATTAATTATGTCTGACTTTACTGATTATGCTTGGCCCAGGTAGTGAAGTTTTTAATTACAAGTACTTTGTTGCGACGGGCAATACAGGGTGGTGCAAAAAACTTGCACTCTGCATGGATGGAGGCTTCAGTAGAGTAATCAAAAAGTTTATAATGAACCATCTAGTAATTTGAAAGTTCAGTCAAATGTATTGACGAGGGAAGAGTGGAATGATGACAATATCCATCTGTTGAAATTGGCACTTATTTATTCTACGCACAAGTCGTATTGTTGTGGTAGATCTACAATAGAATGAAACAAATACATGTCAGACTTTGAAGCCCACTCCAAATGAAGTTATGAAATACATATGTAATGAAGTAATAATTGATAAATAATACAATTTAGCAAACAATGAATCACATCAAATATACAAAATGCTTACAGAAATCAGTGCTATCATTGGCTTTCCTCTCTCTCCAAGACACTCATGAATATTCATTAAGACATTCAACTTGAGAACAAATGAATACAATCTAATAGAATAATGCTAACAAAATATCTGACGAAATAGAAATATACACACATGTGATACAAATTGAATTAACTTAACTAACTCAAAGTACATATAGCTAACTCACCTTTATATAATTCAAAGTTCAGCATATAAACCAAATGGCCATGGTAAGACCCTGTTGCTTCTTCAATATTCCATATTCTACTGATACTACACAATTGTAAGAATGACATTTCGTCAAGAAGAAGGTAACAAAACACAAGAAAAAGTTGAGAAACACTGTAAGTGTTCCAAGTAAATCCTAGAGGAGAAACAATGTTTGACAATTAAACAAAACTGTGAAATATAACTGCATTGATTGCATGCTGAATGCAACAAAATGCATAAACAATTGCGAACCAAGTCCATCAGGGTAAATTTTTAAGAGCTTGATTAATTTTTTTATTTCGATATCCTCAAAACTCTTCTTGCACTTTCAAGTGCATGCACTGTACTCCTGAGTTCACTGGTCTCTATAGACCCAATACATTTTCCAGAAAAAAAAGTTTAAGGAAAGTGAGATAGAGAATAGATTATGAAAGTTTCAATCCTGTTTCTGATTTTGGTTTGGTTTGCACAAACAAGGTGATGGCTCCCATACTCGTATAAAAATTGACGAAAGAACACTAATTCTAGGGTAAATATTAGCATTCTATCCTAACTTTTGAAACCTTGTTGGCCAGTTTTCTTCAGCAGAAGTTATTTTAAGACCTTTCAAACAGAATAGGATATTAGATCACTGGAAAAGTAACCAAAGATTGATTTTCAACAAAATTGCCTTCTTGATTGATGATCAGTTGCTCGTCTCCTCAACAGAGTTCATTATTATCTGGACTATTCTATGCTGGCTAAGGTGTGATAAATGTCTGTAACACTAAACAAATTTCAGTGGCATAGTGGGAGCAACAATCAGAAAATGTAGGTCGAAAATGTCACACAAGTGCATTAATCCACAGGGGTTCATTTAAAACCGTTTAAAAATAAAAAGTAATTGACTAGAATAGATAAAACGTAAATAACATTAAGTTGGATATATATAGCCAAACATATTACTACCAACTTTAATTATCACATAAGCTTTGGTTGTGAAAATATAACAATTACGATTCATAAGCCTTTTTTTGTCACACCCTATAGATCGGAACCATGCTCAGGCACCCTTTATGTGATGAACATAACCATAAAGAAGAGATAATATTTGTAAATGACATTCTATATGTATTAGTTATTGTCATTCATTGCTGTTTGTGGATAACACACATAGCATTTTGTTTTTGCAAATTGATCTGTTTGCTGAGCCATTGTTTTTAATGGTAATGTGGGCGTTCCGTATCATCATGTATGGCAATTGCCCGAGGATTGTTGACAAGCGGGTTTGTAGGAGGGAGACTGCTCTTCTGAAAATGTCATCTCCCGATGAGTATTTGCTGAAAATTTAATGCAATATCTATCGCAACACATATATTTTTTACCAAATGCGTGCATACAGACCTTGTTTAAACAAGGGGTAAAGAGATTCCAGTGTATACAGGCCTATTTGTCTTTACCGCCCACTGTGTTGTCTTTGAGATGAATACTGCAGTAAACGGGCATATCAGTTTACATTATGAATTTCCAGATATGCCTTATGTCGTACTTGTAATAGATGTAACAATACCAAAAAACGCAGGCGCATTAGTAGCTGTTATTATGTGTGACATTTTTCACTTAATATTAAAATTATTTGAAATGTAATTCTATATTATTTTTTGACGAATATAATCAGGGAAATTTGCTCCCACTGATATTGGTATCCTTTTAAGCAACAGTATTAGGGAAGTTCAGTTGCAGGGTCTTCTAAATGATATAATTTTCGAAATTACAGGACTCATAATATAAATATGACTATCTAGAAATTTTAATTTCAGTCTTGATCTCACACATCATATCTATCGTAATTGTATCAATACTTTCTCTCCATAGGTATTCCTCCGAGGGTTGTATCATCCACAACAACAGAAAGTACCACAATTGTTGTCACAACTCCGATAGTCGTAGCTTCTACGGATGATGAGAACTTGACAGCAATGATTGTAGGCATAGCCCTTGGATGCGCCGCTTTCTTGCTTCTGTTGTTTGTCATCACTGGACTAATCGTGAGGCATTTTACTAAGCGCAAAGGAGAAATGAAGGTAGGTCATTGCTTTTGTGAATTATTGTTTGATTTTTTGTATTTTTTACGCTTTGACAATCATAAACAAGTTGCTAAAAAAGCTGCAATTATTCTGGATAACTGATTTGGTTAGCAACAAAATATTAAATCCTATACAATGAGATATTTTACTGCTTGCTTGATCTTTCAAAATATCTCAGTAAAATCATCATGCTTGATACTTTCAATATAATCAATGATTTTACCTTGAGTTTATTATAATATTATCATGATTTTTCACTTTGCTTCAAGCTTTGGCATTTATTGCCATTTAATACTACATAATACAGGTTACATTAATAATATGTCAGTAATTTTCGTAAAACTATGGTATAAATTGTTTGTGTGAACATTTCAGACAATGAGATATGTCTATGATATTGATGGAACTGTAGTAAGAATTTTCATGTTGTAATTTTTTAATTAATTTATTTCTTGGAGCACAATTTGCCTACTTCACACATTTTTCTTTTTATGTACAAATATGGTGCTTTATGATACAAATGTCATGATATTATTATTGCACTTATTCAGCACTCTTTTTAATTCAATGCTATACAGTATTTTATAACAGTTTTCTTATGTGTGGATGTATTGCAAACATGTTTTGAAAGTCAGACAGCATGGCTGTTTTCTTTGTATGAAAGTTAAATCAAACTTATTTTCTCACAGCACATTTACTTTCGTTATAAAGCATTTGCAATATTTGGTTTTGGTAAAGTTATCAGATTTTTAATTATGAGGCAGTTTCGTGAAAATTCAACAAGTATGCACTCTGCATTTCATTTCAAAATCAACCTTTGCAGGACGGGTGATATGAATGAAGCAACAGGAAAAGAATGTGTATTGATTAAAACCCAATTCATAAGAAGTCTTGTTCTGATATTTAAAAATTATGTTAAACAGTATTGCCATTTCAAAAAATATTTAGTATCATCAGGCCCCTTCAAAGTGATGGTCTTGTTTTAACGAATGAGGTCAATATTGTTATATTCATGAGATGAATAAGAATGATTACAATCTAACCATTTATTGTGGAATTGGAAAAATATGCCAATTTCCAAGGCAAAGTAATGCACTGATATCCCTTCATAGAGGTGATTATCTTGACTGATGATATGCTTGTTAATAATTGATGGTTTCTTAAATAATTTTTTCAGGTTGACCTAAATGAGAAGGGCTATGCCAATGGCTTCCATGGTCCTCGGTTTGTCAATCCAGCTTTTGTTGCTCGCCCAGATGATGAGTATAGTCTTAAGAGCTCTACACCGAGATATATTGGTATGTTGATTCAAATGACTCCTAACTTGAATGTTGTATTGTTGTATAAATTAAGACCCCAGTCTCACCCGAAATATCTAGTGCACCCTCTTAGTAATCCATTGTCAATTACCTGCTTGTTTACCTGAACAATACCAAACTGCCATCTTGTGAAATAAGAATTAATTGTCAAAATTTCCACAAGATGTCAGACATTGTTTGAAGTTAAATTTAAATTTGGATTTTTTTTCCCACCAGTTTAATAACTTATGTAGTAATTAATGTGTGATTGTTGTTCGAGTTCTGTGTTACTCATCATAATTTTCTTTTATCATTATCACATATTAAAAAGTTGTTATGCACATAAGGTGAAGGTCACTTTCAATATATAAATGTATTCTACCTGTTTGGTGACTTATAATGGGAGCTCTCCATAATATATACATTTTATTAAATAGAGTTTGTTCTAGATTACTACAAGTTTGTTACAGTCATGTGAATTTTAATGTCTGATAATAATATTTTTTACATGATTTCTTTTGGCAAGAATGATAATACTAAAGTGAGTGTGAAAAGAGTGAAATTATGATAATTGTCGACTGTTACTGCTCATTCTCAAGTGAATATAGGTAGGAGGCATTATCTCATTTGGTTCTTCATGTACATCAGAAGAATTTCTTCTGAAAAGAACCCGTCCTTCACAAAATTTGTTATTTTTATACCTCCTCAAAATTTATATACTCTATAAGTGAGTACTTAAAAAAATGTAGAGAGGAAAAACTTTTAAAATGTCTGCCTGTTGTACTATCTCACTGACGATTATGCAGCAGTCTTTTTTGTTTCTAAGAGAGAAAGTTATCCATCTTCAGACTTGACAGTAATTGCCAAACTTGGTCTATGTTAAACTCAATGACATTAGGCAGCTTTTAAACTGCCTATCCAGGACTAGCTCCTGAGTCCTTGAAATTCATGGGTCAGGCCTCTTAGGACCAATAAGTATCAGGTATTTCGGTTGCTGCATAATTTGATCCAATTTGGTCGGAATATCGATGAGGACTGAACCAAGTTTCTTTCTGGTGTATATCACTATTCAGTACCGATGCCTTTGACTTTAACTCTCGTTTACTCCCAGAATTGTATTTCTGTGGTATTGACTTCACTGACTTTCTAAATTTTTCAATTTAAATGTAAATTAAGAGAATTGTTAGGTCTACTGTCATGCAGTTATCTTTTATTTTGGACCCAAAAAATATGCATCAATCAAACTGACTGATTAATTCTACAGGGTGGGGAACCAAAATTTTCCATGAACTTCCTTGTGCTAAAAAAGCATCTCATATCTACAGGAATATTATGAAAACAATACAGCATAATCATTAAGGTATCAACCATACCTGTAGAAGGTTAGTATGAGCTGTGATTAAAAATGACTCCACAGGAGACAAAAATGATGAGGTGGTCAGATTTGCTTCAGTGCCAAATGGACTAAAAAACAATCCCTGACATACTCAGAGTGACCTCAAAACAGGAATACAATATCATGAAGGCAATCAATGATAGGAAAGGAATAAGAGGGAAGTCTGGGAGTTTGTGGAGAGAATTAAGAGAGGAATTGAGCATTCCTGGAGTCACTGACGGCAAAACTGACAAGGTACTTGCAACCTCTATGAGAGAGGTGGTTGAAGAGCTTCAGGTGGACCTCAAGGCTGCCAAAGCTGCTATGCAAAATGATTTTGGCCTGAAATCCTATGTCAGGACGCCAAAGACACCATTCGGCCTATTCCATGAGACCAGAAGATAGAAATGGTGAAAAAATGATGGCTTACATTAGGAAGCATGGCTCGATATTCAATTTTTTTTCAAACTATAAACGTTTGGTTGTGGATTCTATTGTCAACAAAAGAAATGGCAAATTCTACATAAAATCAATAGAAGATGTCGATGGGACATTCAGGGCCAAGTATCCAGCTCAGGAAATGGTTTCAGGAGTCATGACTTCAGATGGAAAAATTATGCTTTATTTCGTTTTCATGGGAGTAAAGGGGAACAGACCTGATGCATTCTACTAGGTCCAGTGATGTCATGTTTTGCCATGGCTGGATCCGAATTACCCCAATGGCAATTATAGGCAGAATCAGGATGGTTCCCCATGCCTCATTGCCAAGAAACTACAGGATTTCCACTTAAAGAAATTTCGGAGACTTCTGGGCGGCCAACTTCTGGCCCTTCTCCAGCTCGGACCTTAATTCCCCTTACTTTTCCGATTGGGGCATCTTAGAATAGTTGGTCAACAAGACCTGTCACCACGATCTTGTTGTCCTCCTTACTGTTTTCATGGCTCACGGCCTCAAAATATGAATGCACTTTTTTTCAAAGCATCACCAAGTTTAGACGGCCATATTGAATTTTCGATTGGAGATAATACAAGTTAAACTTCACAAAAAGGATCCTTTTTGTCTTGTTTCTAAGGCCTGAAAATATGGATTTGTTATGACTTAGCAAAACCTTTCATTTCGACTGAAGTTTAAAATATTCCAAATTTTGAAAAATTTGTTTCCTCACCCTGTAGCACTTGATTAAAAAGATGTTTTCAAAAATCTATGAGAATGGCTTGTTATAAACAGAAATTAATTAAGTTATGTATGACTTCTTATTACAATTCAATGAGCTTTTTCTTGTGTAGACCTTCGATTGATATGCATCAGGTATTCTAATTCCATCATCGTGCCCCTTCATTTTCAGTTCAAGTGGGAACTAAGAAAAAAGTTCTCGAAAAGAAAATGATCGAAGGGGGTGCAAGCCTCAGGGGTAAACCCGCCACAGGGGTGAATACTTTGACCCGGGTCCCCATAAGTACCTCTTTGGGTACTGATGCCGCTTTGGCCACACCCGTCAGTGCCTCTTATGAAATGAAGCGTAAGTCGGATTAGCCTGGAAATCTGACTGATTTGCAGACATTGCCCTAATACCTGACTTCATTGTGCCTTTGCTGTTGTAAATAACAACATGTTAAGGACATACAAAATAAATTAATGCCCTGCTCTCTCTATCGAGTTTTTGGAAGAATATTACTTTTTCACTGCAAACGGCAAATGAAACAGTCGGTATTTCGGGCTAATGTCAGTCGCAGAATATAGCCAGTGATGTCATTGACTGTACTTAGTGATATCATCGGTTTGTGTGCGCTTAGCATCTGCATTTCTAACCTGACTTTTGACTTGCTATACTATGGTGTCTTTGGAGTTGGGTGGTTAGAGTTCGAGAAAAAAATACTATTCTTAGTCTTACTTCATGTCGCAAAGTCATTGACCATCAGCTGTAAGATTAACAATTTTTTTCCCCTTTTTGATAATTTTTCTCTTAAAAAAGAATCATCTGCCAAAATATTTCCTTCTCATGAATGGTCAGTGATTGAAGCATACATATACACATTTTTCATGATGCTTGATAACTTATAAATATCAGCAATCATGTGAAAAATGTGCCAAACTTTCTGTTTCTAAAGGACAAGTTTGGTCTAGTTAGTGTTGTTCTGTGTGTCATTTCTAACTTGAGGTCTATTTATTTTGTGTGTGTTTCTGTGTGTCTTTAACAAAACAAAAATGATATCAGAGATGGTCTCTCTGTGTTAGTTTTTGAAACATTAAAGTTTGATTGATTTGTTAAGTGTGTGTTTTGCTGGCTTGGGCTATCGCAAAATATATTCTGTGCTAATATTCCGTCTTAACATGTGCATATATATTCACAGCATAATTTATAATGTAGTCGGTGCACATTTAACATCATGTTATAGTTGTCTGATAACCAATATATAGGTAATGTGTAAAATGTATATTATCAGTTAAAATATATCACATTACATTTATATTCACTTAGTTTGAGTCGATTTGTTTTCCCTATTTATTTTGTCCTATTTCATTTTTCCTCTATACTTAATAAGTATTACTCAAATGTATGTGGACTTGATAAGTTAAAGTATTGCAAATGTTTCTTAATGCTTTGTAAAGTTGCAACATGTTTCTAATTGAACATCTTCTTCTTCAGCAATGTCAACACTCTCTCACGGAGGACAAGGTTTAATGGTGACGGGGCCATTAACAGGAGTACCAGGTCAACCTGTTGCCTTAAACCGACAGGCGGTTCTACTCAATCGACCGGATACACCTTCCAGGTCAGGGTCGCCTGCGATGGTTCTTGCTAATAGGTCGGACTCACCTGCAAGCCAAGGACGAGTGTTAGTCAATAGGTCAGCTTCCCCCAACAACCAGGGCTTTAGGTAAGGTGTTACATGAATGAGGTAGAAACTTATATTATCAGTCTCAGGTTAGGTCATTTAATTTACATGTAGAATGTCTGTGCACACCTTCAATTCCACAGTGTCCTGACAGCGATCTCTGCGTTCTACTGCCTTCTCGACAGTGCCACACATTATAATTTATTCATGTTTTTTATATGCCTATGACTGTTCCCATTTGCCGTAACAGCTCGATAATGCTCAGAATCAAAGCTAGAAAGCCCTGAATCAGTTTCGTGGGTGGTCTTTAGTATCTAATAAGAACAATGTCCCAAAATTATGGCAGAATTATTATAATATGCAAAAGGCCAAAAATTAGCTGTGTATTTGAAAACTGCATGTTGGGAAATGCTGTTTTACTTAATTAGCAAATGTAATTCCAGCCACAAAGAGAATTTCCTTTCACAAAACAAAAGATAGATTCTTGTCAGACAAAATTTTCAGCCAACATCTAAAGCTAAGATTATCATGGGAGTTTCAAAGTAAAGCCTGTGATTTGATTGATTGGGTATTTAGCTAATGCATGGCTTGCATGTTTTGTGTGTTTTGCCATTTTGTCAAAATACTTAATACATCTCCACTCAATGTGTTATGTCTGTCCATAATTTAGGTTAGTCAACCGTTCTGCATCTGCATCACCGAACAACCAAGGCTTCAGGGTGGTAAGCCGATCCGCCTCACCAAACAACCAGGGCTTCAGGGTGGTCAGTCGGTCTGCATCTCCGAATAACCAGGGCTTCCGTGTGATTAGCCGACCAAATACCCCCAGCCAAGGAATGGTCTTGGTCAGCAGTGGGGCAACACCAATCACCAAACCAAGACCTATTGTAGTCAGCCGAAGCACAACTCCTGTCAACCAAATGGTCGTAAACCAACCAAACCAACAGATGATGATGGTTGACCACCCAACCGACCTCTCTGAACAAAGTTATATCGTTGTCAACCGTCCAGTGTCACCTGCTAGCCAAGAAGTGGTCGTTGTCAACCGTCCGGTTTCTCCGACTGCCTCGATGGTGTCTACTCTGCCAAGGAGTGCTGCTGGAACTATGGTCAGTCAACGAGGAGGTCATGTGGTCACTGCTCCCAACGGTCAAAGGATGATTGTTGCTAATCCTGGTGCTTCAGTCAGAGTGCCTTCCGCTGCTGCTCAAGCTGAAGCCCGTTACACTCAACTTCCTTCTGGAGAGATTGTCAAACTGGTGCCAGTGCAGGTAAATGTAAGACAACATATTGTGTTGAAAGTAAAGAATTCCATGCTTTTTTGCCAAGAGAGGAAAAATATTATTACAATAATTCAAATATATAAAGCATTCTATTTGGTCTATTGTTGTCTTAATAAGTGCAATGCTTTCCAACTTACAACATATATTTATGCGATTGGGTCTGCATGCTTCATGAACCATTCGAGCAAAATGTTTCTTTGGAGGTTGAATGAACTTGTATGCATATTGAAGCTGCTGTAACTATGTATAAATTTATGGATATGCCTTTAATGCCAAGAAGTGGTTCAATCGAGATAAATAAGAAATGTTATAGAAAATACTCATGCTACGTAAAAAGGAATTCATAGCTGCTCTGGCATAGAAGTTGTTTTGCGTTTTGAGTTGCAAAATATCCTACGTGTATATGGTTCAACAAACAGAAAGTGACATGACAGGTTGTACTTGCCATTATTTGCAATAATAACACCATACATCATTTTGCAGGTCGTCCAGCCTCGCCCAGCGCCAGTCAGAGGTCGTGTTAAGCGATATGAAATGCGCAGTCTGCCCAGGGCTGCAGCCGCATATTCTGCTGCAACCGGAACTGGCACGCCTCCTCCGCAGGCACAGGGACTCTACCGGAAGAATCCCAATTTTATGTTTGGGACTACAGGATGGAATAGCCTTTCCATGTTGGATAAGACGACCCAGTAATGCCAAACAGATGTTTGACTCTTTGTTTGTTTTTTTTTTCATCTGCAAAAAGTTAAAAATATATATGTAATATATATATCGTACATTTTTATATATATAATTTAATTTTTACCAAATAATCTCTTGTTTATACATTTATTGCAATAAATTTCTGTTTAACTGAAAGTTATTCTTTTGGGCCTTTTTAGGAAAACATTTTTATACAGTGATGTCAATAAAGATTTGAAATTTGCAACTAGCTTTGATTTCTTCACTTTTTTGCAAACACTAACCGGTACACCAAAAATTGGTTGAGAAAGATGTAAATACATAGACTTGCTTTACAGGAACACTGAAAAAACGATTAAATTTCTAATTAAGAACTTCCCTTGGGAAGTTCTTCTTGATATTGTACGGATTTGCACTTTTCCGCCGCGTTTTTGGTCATTTTTCAATATTGAATAAAACATGGCCAAGGCAAGATATCAGAAAGCTACTTCAGCACAATATAGACACTAGGAATGCCCTTTGGTGTTGGGAATTACGCATCGGAATTACGCTTGACATGGGAATTACGGCCAATTTTCAATAAAAATTTCTCGCTCCGGTTCTGGGAAAAGTATTGACATACTTTTCCTCAAAATTTTTTCCCTGGATTCTCCAAAGAAATGCGCAGTGCGGAAAGGAATATCATCTCGCGCCTCCTAGAAAATTTTCGAGAAAAACGAGTTCGAAGTTTCGGCACCCCGAAATTTCAAGGGGTGGTGTCATGAAAAAGCATGATGTAGTGGTCTGAATTTCATGTCCTGCCACGAATAATGAGTACTGCCGGGGTACAGTGGAAATGCAAAAGTACGGCTCCCCAGCTCCAATACTTTAGGTGCCACAGGGCCTCAAAAATCGAACTTTTGAAGGGCTGTATCTCCCTTAATATTAATCCTAGAGAAAAAACAGGACCATTTTTGAAAACCTGAGAATGTCAGCTTTGCAATGATGTATAGCAATAATCCCTAGGACGTACGGTATAGAATCGCGGTGGACATTGAAAATTTCATGTCACTTTTTGGGCCTCCCAAAACCTATTTTGCCCAAAAAAACTATGAAGCTCCTCATGGATGTTCATGTATATTTTTTGTGTGGTACCCATTATGGACCTGCATAATGTCTCCAAAGGAAAATGTTCTACTTAAAATACTTTTTGCTTGAGAATTTTTTTAATTTCAAAATTGAAATGTAAATTGCTCAGCTTCTACTTGTTCAAATGTCACGGAATTAACACCAAAAAATGTGGAAAATTATGGCCTTTTTTGTGCTCCAAGGGCATATACCTTATACTAATAGCCGCATCTACAAATAAAATTTTATTTATTCATTTATAACTCATGAAGTATTATTTCAAATTAAGTCCAACTAATATGGAACATTGCTTATTGTCTGCCCTATTTTTCCATGCAAGCACATCTCCCTACCATGAATTTTAGAATCAAATTAAAACTCTTCCAATAATGTTTCAAACCCCTTAAAATTGATATGATATGTTGCTTATTTGTTGCCCTATTGTTTGCAAATAAGCACATATTTTTTCTATTACATTTATAGTTAAATTATAACTTGTGTAATACTGCTGCAAATCACTTAAAACTGATATGACATGTTTCTGACTGTTTGCCCTATGTATGTCTAAAAGCATGCCTTCCTACCTCTTATAGTTTGTCTGTGACAAGTCATTAGGGTTAGGGTTTCAACAAAGTTCATTGCTTTCAGGGTGCCATGATGAGGCCACAGTTAACCAGACTTCCAGTAACTGGATGCCACACATATCAATGCTCAAATTATTACAACAAAGCTTCACAATGCTATCTTTTCTTTCTTATGGAATGCCACAGTTCCAGGATTTGTACACAGCCCACCTTGCAAAGAACAATTCTTGTTTATTGCTAATTGCTTAGATAATCTGCACAGTAGCAAGCTAAATCAGCCTGATATTCCAGTCAAGCTTGTCATTGTATTGATATAGGCCCACATGGTGTTATGTACTGCCAGCATGCCACTTGAAACATCTGATGTTTTAAATATGTTCAAAATAACCATCATGCTACCTATTCACAAGGCCATTGCTGCTATTTATATTTTGCCCTTAATATATTCAAAGAATCAAAGTGAAACATAAGCTTACATGCGTTTACACAGGCCTGTTACATGGGCCTGCATACATCCGCATGTATATATGTTTTATTGTATTTCTTTTTTTATACATTTCCAAGTGTGGATGAATGAATAAACTCAATGAAAAAGCAAATGTCTCATTATGTCTGCCTACAAATGTACACCACATTATTTAAGTGTGGTCCTTCAAATTCACAATTTAACAGCATGAAGGTCAATTTTCAGAAGGCAAATAGTTCACACTCCTGGCTGCATTGTGCATGAAACTTTACTCAAACCTTTGGGAATATTGCCTTGTCTACATGTTTACATTTCATTGATCAATTAATAAACTGTGCATCAATTGAGAGAAGTTTGGCAATTTAATGAAGATTAAATATAAATTGAGTGTTTTATAATGGTCTGCTACTTTGATAAATCTTCTCTTTGTGAATCTTGGCTCTGTGCCAATTATCAAATTGACAGGTAAAAGGGCCAGAAGGTGACCTCTGTGCACTCAACTGTGTTGATAACTATGTACAGATAGGAGGTGCTAGTGGTTTTACTTGAGATATATGGATGCCTCATGTATCTGGACAAATTGCTCCATGACCAAAATGTTTCAATAGCCATTGCCTTACTGTACCATTGCCCACAAAAGCCCTCCATGCTAAGAAATGTATGATTTTGTAAGTGCCACTGTTTGTGTAGTTCCTTGCACTATTACAAGTCAGCTCGAAGTACCAACTATGGCTCTTGGCCAACCAAAACAAACTCATCAATGCCAGGGAAAGGAATCCAACGTACGGCAACAGAAAGGAAGGGAAAGGATCGAAAGGAAAGGAAGGGATTGGAAGGGAGGGGAAGTTCTTCCTTTAAATTGCTGTGCAATTTAGTATACTAGTTTATTATTATTTTTTGTATGCTATTTGAACTTATAGTATATATTGCCCTTCAGCATGGTAAGAGCCAGTAAGCATGAAGATTTATCTGGAATGGGCGCTAAATAAAATCATACTATATTATGACATGAATCATGTAAAGATTAATGTCAATTGGCATACACCTTCATTGTTTTTACGTAGACTAGCTTCAGAGTTGTGCGATTTGTTTTTAACATTGAGCCATGGGCTTACTGAGGCTTTCATTCTTGAAATTCACTCGGAAGAGACCTAACTGAAAATTATTGCTCTATTACAGCAGTAACCACAGCTTTTAGCCTTTTCAGTAATCCCATTGTCTGCTTCTAACATGAACAAAGTGACCCCACTTAGCCACTTTCGTTTCTGCACATTTTGCAACCCTGGCTCGGAGCAAAGTGGTTTTCTGCCATTTTTGAAAAATGCAACATTTTGCTTCGTCCAGTGGTATCATGATATATAACATCGCTGGATGAGTAAAAGCTGTTAGAGTTATATTAGTACTGTTACAGCTGAGCTGGACAATTCGTGAGTCATGGCAACAGTACCGATGCTATGCATTGTCTTATTTCGATTTATGTATACATACAAATAGAAACATAATTTCATTGGATAGAGTTTGTCTTGCTGCATGTGCCGTGTTGCTTTACTTACAGCCGTTCTACTTTTATGAAGGATATGACTGGTTCCACATGAAATGTCTCCTATGTGATTCATGGCAGCTGATGGTGTGACATGATCATACTTTAAGCTTGAGAATCACAGAGGCTGTTAGGTTTGTCATGAATGATCAGCGTGATTTGTCATAACAGATTTTAGTGCAAGATGAGATTGACAATTCATTTATTTATATCATTCGACACCTCTTTCAACCAGTCACATGCTAGTACTTCATTCCCTGTCAGCATGCCTCAGCAGTCAAACGTCGGCCCAGCGTCAGTCCGATGTCAGTAGCATCAGACCAGCTTCAGGCCGACGTTGGACCGCCGAGGCACGCTGATAGGGTGTGATAATTCCTATATTCTTTGATGTACACTTATTGTCTCATGTTTACCTGTTTTGAGTCTTTGTCCCATGGTATAAGCCGATTACTGACCATGGGATCGGCAATATGTGCAATATGTACATACAGTACAACCCAAAATAAAGTATGATTACCCCAGCAGGAAGGAAGAATCAGCCACTACTTTACCCTTTCACACCTTTTGGCTCCCTCCAAATCACTTCCTACCTTTACCTACTTTCAACTACCGTTTTAAATTGCATTTAATTTGCATTAAAACAAATCCTATTCGAACTCCGTCACTCACATTGTGTTTGATTTCTTTGATATTGTGCCCCTATGCCAATTGCAATTACATTGCTTTCTGTCTTAATGGAGTTCTTAACAAGGAGTAAGGTTGTGGTAAGGAGTCAAAAGTAGTTGAAAGGAGATTTGGGGTGGAGAGGAGAAAGGAGGGCAAATAGGAAAACAGAGTACTTCTGACAGATAATTTTTAATACTTTATTTTGGGTTTTACTGTACTTCCTCTCCCATGGTGAATAAATTATACTCACAATCTATTCATTTTTCAGTCATTGATACACAACACAAGTCTGCCAAAATTAAAATGATATTGAAACCAATGCATTAATCATGAAAAGTAATCATAATTTATGAAAGCGCAGTTTTCACAGCGAAACGATCCTGTCCTATCCTGTAGAATGCAGATTGGTATTAGTAAATGACAATCACTACGTTTGACCTTCTGTTTCTTAGACAGTTTAATGGTTGTCATGGGAACCAACAAGTAAGACACTCAAGCAAACTCATCAATGTTGGCCAAGCAGCAATCACTGAGTGGAGCATCTGAATAATTCCAACTCAAGGAAGAAATGGACAATAGATTGCAGTCAGGGACACCCACAGACGGCACTTGGAAGCACTTGATCTTCTGACTGTGAGACACATTATACTTGGCTTGTAGATACCCTATCAGCGTGCCTCAGCGGCCCAACGTCGGCCCAAAGCCGGTCCGATGCTGCTGACATCGGACCGACGCCGGGCCGACGCCGGACCGCCGAGGCACGCTGACAGGGATAGAATCAACATGCAGTTCATTTATGGTTGCAGAATCCAGGTCTAGGCTCTCATGACTGAGGAACGATTAATGAGATGGCAGAGAGAGAGAAAGAGAGAACACTATGGTGTCCTCAACATTTACCCGCTCTGAGTGACCTTTTACTGGCACTGTAGACACTGATACAAAGGACTGGTAATTTAACGTCTCTTCCAAGTGATATCCAGTAACCATTTTGAAGGTTCTATGAAAATATTTTAGGTCCATCGCCTTGAACTGTGCATCAGTGAAGATAAAAATCACAGCAGGAAGCAAGATGACGCAAATTAGTAAGCAGTGATGGCTTGCGGTGTCCAAGATTTTCGGTATTTCTGAAATGAAACTGCAAAGGAATACAGGAGAGGGGTTGCAGGATGGACAGTCGCACCCCGAAAATTTGGGAAGCAGTAAGATTCGGGCAAAAGGCTAATAAATTTGGACAGATAATTGAATAAACACTATTGAAAATTAATGATTTCCAGGCGATTTAAGTTGAAATAGTTTTAAATCTAGATCCTGAAATTCAGACAAATGTTGCTCAGCCCTTAAAATCGCGTGTGCCGTACGCCGATGCAAAAATGTGTAGAGAAAAATGATATACATAGTGGTACATTCCTCTGAAGCGGGGGCACATTGGGACGCTTTTAACGTCTACTAATTTTGCTCAATGCTGAAAGCACTGAAGAACTCAGAAGTTTGCATGAATATCACCCATACTATTGAGCTTAAATGCAAGGCATAATAAACTAGACTGCACCTGCCCTTTTGCTGCCAGAGAGTCGTAAGAATGACTGTCCCAATGTGCCCCGGCTGGCACAGCCGGCGCACATTGGGACATCAATTAAAAAATCATTTTAACACTCCATGTGCAATAGATATCATATATAAGTAATGCGTAAAACAATATACAGTGCATTAACACCTTGTAGTGCCAATAGTTCATAACTTTAAACAGTTTTAAACATTTAACATAAACTGTCCTGGGTGCGGACATCAATGTAAGTAACACACAGTGCTTTGCGACAAATTTGTTCACAGAGCATGGTAATCCACTATACCTCTATTCACTGTGGCCTGAACACCTGTTCTGTGCTGTCCCAGGTCATTCAGTTGATTTGGACACTTAAATTCTGCCATATTAAGTGCGTCCCAATGTGCCCCGAATTCACTGTCCCAATGAGCCCCGATATGACTTTTACACCAAAATGCTAATTTCTCGGACACCAGTGAGTGTGTTTATCATGATAGCAATTCATAACTGTTTGTTACGATATATAAATTTCATACAAGCACTGAGAAAGCCTCATTGTTCATGGTTTGTCCACAGAATGGTTCCAATTGAACCTGTCCATATTTACTTTAGTAGTAGGAAAACAAACTTTTGCTCGCCATACTTCTGCATATGGCTGTAATTTGTCAATAAAACCATGGAAATATCAGGATGTGAAATTACAAGATATGATGGCACTACAATATCATATACCTTGCCAGGATACAAGAAAACCCCACCGTCCCACAGTGTCCCGAGTCCCAATGTGCCCCCGTTCCCCCTACTAGTATTAACACCAGAAACAGATGCCCGAAAAAGGGAGTTTCAACATGAAAGAGCAGAATTTACTCATGCATGACCATGATTCCGCCAGTCTCTCCACAGCTAGTGCTGTTCAGCAACAAAGAACTGGGGTCAGTCTGTAAGAATGCCATCCCCCATTGAATAAGCGACACACCAGGATTTGCTTAAAAGGTGAGAACAACTGTGAATATTGCAAACATGGTATTGCAATTACAGTTGTATGCCACACATGAGCCAAAAAGTCATAATGGACTTTAAAAGTGTTTTCAGACAAATGAGGTCATATAAGAGCATTACTTTAAAGATTGATTACTGTAAATCATTAACAATCACCAAACCAATCTTTCTGCCTTGTTATGTAATTATATCTTATGTAATTGATTCTGAAATTATTTTTATTGGCAATTAAGATACCTCTGTGTATATTCAAGCCTCATGGCTATTATTCTATATCACTCAATCTTGTACAGCCTTATTGATTTACACTTTAATGGCCCTGTGATTTATCATGATTATGAAGACAATCAATCTTGCTTAGGAAGTGGGCTTCATAGTTTATAGCAGAACATAATATTTAGGAAAAAGTTCCTGACAAGACATGGAAAGAAAAGACATGGAAAGAAAACAATTTTTGGACCATCAATGTTTCTCCCGCTCCAATAAATAGTTTATACAGTCATTTCCTGGCCTCTTTCATTTTCCTTATGAAGCTGGACTTTATTAATACATTTATTCCAGAAAAAAAAAAAATCATTCTCTTTGTGGTTTTAGGTTGTATTTAAAAAAATGATTGTTAGAAAAGATAAATTAACATGAACAATGAGAGCTTATATGGCTGGTTTTTCAGACCCTAAAACCATTTCGTGTTTTTCCACTTGGTTGCATGAGATGGCATCACTTACATTCATCTGAAATTGTGAACAAACATGTGTAAAGATCCATTTGTAAAACATATATATTGGGAAAACCCATGAAGACCAAAAAATAGAAGATTTTTGTAGTCAACCTGCCTTGCTCTGATCTAATATCGTCAGCCTAAAGCCAATTTGGCCTAAGTCAGTTTTTACAATTTTCGGCAAACAGCCAAAAACTGACTTATGCCAAATCATATTTTTAAACAAAAATGACTTAGGCCAAAATTCTTTTGTGGTGTAGCTGTGTTATTAAGCAATTCTCCAAAAAAATTATGAATGAAATGCGAGGAAACAACTTAAATAAAATTAATACTCAGAATTATGACCGAAAAATATTAGTGATATCCACTAAAATTAGTGATAACGAAATTTGGTTAAGTCCAAATGGCCTAAGTCAACAGGACTTAGGCCATTTGTGCAAAAATTGAGTTGGGGTTTTGAGGGGTTTATTATTAATTTAAGAGTCCAAAATTTTTTTAGCACACATATTAACGTAAGGGCCTTCCTAAGGTACCAAAAAGGAAAAATGGCCTAAGGCCTATCTCAAAAATAATGAAGCCACGCAGCTGGTTTTCATTGAGGCTAACAAATTTTCATCACGGCTGTATGCAACAACTTCATATTACAGGGTTGCCTTAAATACATTCTTATGCCAAAATCCTGAAAATTTCATGACAATTCGTCAAAAGAAGTTATTGAGATAGAGATGAAAGTAGATCGGAAAACATGCATTTTTTCACTTATTAGCGTGACATAGACATTTTCACCTGATGAATTATTTCAGTTTTATAAAGTTTAACAGGTTCCACTGCTATTTCCTTATACTTTTTGGAATCTCTACATCCCCAGGCTTCATAAATCCATTGAAACAAGCACTTCTGTCCACCTGTTTTGACATGATTGAGTTATTTGTGTTCAAAGGTTGACTTTGTAAAATTTGAATGTTCCTGATCAGAAATGCTCTGAAAAATTTTGATAGTATTCAATTTTTTTTCTGTCAAACAGTGAAGTGATCATTCTAATATTACTAGGAGTCAAAATTAACAATTAATTATAATAGTTGGAGTATATTTCATTGCCTAATTACAAAAATTATAACATTTTTGGAGCATTCTTTACAATTCGGGGCCAAATTGTCTAAAAATGCAGTAAACATTAACAAAATATTTTCGATTTTGTAAATGGTTGTGTTTTTCCCCCAGTTATGATTGATAATTAATATAAAATCGATTTGAGTCAAAACCAGAACATTTTTTGAAGATTTATATCACACCAGGACTTACAAACAGCTTTTCATGTCGAAAAATGGGCCAAAATCACATTTCTATCATCATTTGCTGAGCAGACATTTACTTCGGTGGCACTTATTTGGTATCAATTTGAAGCCCACACACAGGCGCATAACATAGGGCAGTTAAAATCATTTTAAACAAAAACATACGCTTCTGGGGTTAATATATGTAAGTTTTGAAAAGAAATTTCTGAAATTTTTAGAAAAATTTGGTTTTTCTTAAAATGTATAAGGTGTATTTGAATGACAATCGTTCAGAAGACTTTCAAAAATGTGCCAGTTGTTGTCAAGCAAATAAAATCGATTTAATTTCATGACAATTTACCATTCAGCCCAGTTATGTTTCACTGCCATGAAAAACAAACTTTTAAAAATTCTGTAATATTCAGCTGTTATCAATTATTTCCACTCATCAAAGCACCAAGGTAAATGTAGTTTCGTTTCTCGAACTTAAATATGTTCTTTACAATATGCTTAGGTCATTTCATACAAAAATACATTTTAAAATTTTGATGGTCATGTCACACTTTGGCTTAATTATTTTTGAGATAGGCCCTAAGTCTGACTTAGGCCAATTTGCTTTAGGCTGACGCTATGTAAATAGTTGTTGATTTGCCATGGCTTGTTTTCAGGATACTAAATTAGTATTGTGAAGAAAAAAGATTCACAGACATGAGTACCAATGTCACCCAACTCCCTAAACTAGGAAATTATTCCAGTTCAGCATCATCCCTACTCCCCCCTTAAGCAGGAAGTTATCCCTCCGCCCTTAAGAACCAAAATTATTCAAATATATACCACAGTGACATAAAATAAATTACAGAACATCCCATGTGACAAATTGAAACCAACAAACAAATTCCAGGGAAATATCATAGGAGGGGGGGGGGTTACTCAGGCCGTCAAAGCCCCATTTCAACCTCCCCCCACACAGCCATGCAATAAAAATATATTTATCCACTTAATTATGTAAGAAATTGATTTGTTTTTCATTCGAGTCAGTGCAATTGACAAGAAGGCTAGGTGGTATACATGGATCAAAGAGTTCGCCCTAGTCTGAATGGTTTTAAAAGTCATCATTGGTGTTGTGGCTACTCACTGAAATTTGAGATCGAATATGACCAAATTACTCCATTAATATCGATGATGACAAAGCCTGGCTTATTAATCAAGTCCTAAAATGTCAGCAGAACATATTGTATGAGTAGTCATAAGCACATCATGCTTTACCTGTATTGCAAATGTATTCAGACATGGCTGTGCTCAACAACTACTCCATAACCCATGCTTATAAATGGTAAATATGTTTGGTGACATTGGTGAACTATGTAATGACTGTAATTTGCATCACCTCTGCTTTCGTTCCAGAGTCTGTTCCACAGGAGAACATCGTCACTGCCAAGGCTTCCTTTAATGAAACATGTGATGACGTCACAGCAGAGCAAAGGTCAAAGTTGATCCAGCTGGTCTTCTCCAAATTAAGAAAAGTCTCTTTATGTGACATGGGGAAGCCTTACACCTTATGTAAAGTCAGTAACATTAGAACGACCTGTGACCTCCTCCAAGGTCAGGTCATCGCTGGAGGTCAAGGTCAGCGAAAGAGATGTCAAGCGAGTAACAATGATTTTGAATTCACCATTGAGACGAAAATCCAATTTAGTGTGAGTATGCGCAGAGTTCACGTTGTTCATTTGCTTAAAATTAAAATTGAGAGTGTACTTCAGGTTGCATGGAGCTTTTGGTGACTTTATGACTGACAAGGTCATTCTGGAGCACGCCTAAAAGGTTTTAGGTTCCCCCCAAACATCGAAATAGGCCCACTAATTGAGGAAAATAGAGAAGGGACCCACGGGATATGTGCAATAGTTCTACTTCATGTAAATTTCATAGATGCACGTGTTGCCTACACTTACCCATCAAGGCATCAACTGCAATGAGTTTCGTCTATTACTGCAGATGTCAAAAGTCATAAGTGAAAAGTATTGATTTATCTCCAAGTTGATACATGCACAAATGAGTGACTACAATTGGTTGAGACAGACACCATGTATAATTAGCTAGATGCTGTAATTTCACAGCCAATAATAAGGTCCATCAGAATGTTACTTATAATCGAAACAAATCCCTTGAAAATATGATGTCTTCAGGCTCCTCCCCACTGCATTTTTGCTTTGAACAACTTACTCTTATTAACTTTAGATGAAAATACTTAATAATCTGTTTCCAACATAAACTCAGATATGATATTCATAGTTGACAACTTGTCCCAATTACAGGAAAAGTCAAAAGAATATTCGGTAGGTAAGCAGCTCGAGGACATGATATTTTCAAGGCATTTGATAGGCATATAAGTACCTGAAAGAAATTCACAACATCAATATGCACTCATGTAAAAATTTTTACTAAAATGTTAGGGTTGACAACAGCATCACCAGGCGGGTTGTACAAAGGCAAACCACAGTTGCCAAACAGGCCGAGGACCGTCTGAAAAGACCTTTTGTATTGACTCTAGATGACCTTACAGTTGCATCACAGGGATCTGAACTTTTTCCTCCATGTCAGGGCTGTGGCACTGGAAGTGTCTCCATTGCTGGCAATTGTGGTAAGCGTTCTATAATAAATTAGTTCAATTAATTCATTACCAGAATTTGGAACTTTCAACTCAACGATGTCCTCCTATTCTTATTAGCTTATTAAGTGCATAAACACAGGACATGGATCCCCAACCATCATTTCTTCCAAAGAGCCTTCAACTCCATCTTCTGCCAAATTATTTATGTCTGTGAAACAGTTACTGATTTTTTTTAAGTTAATCATGACACACACCTTTATACGTAAAAGTAAGTGCATGGCTTAGAAAGAATAGTTGAACTGTTTGTGGAGATGGAAGTAAGAAGGAATATGTCATGGGCTCCAGATTATATTGTCAATTATAATTGACTTATGTTCCTCATAACAATGTTATCTAAAAATGTCGATGTGTCTTAAAGCTCCAATTCCTTCTTGTTGCCTTACATTAGTTTTGATTTTCCTCAGTTGCCTGCCCAACTGGAAGCCGCTTCATCGCTGGAAGGTGTGAAGTGTGTTCTGCCAACGATTACCAGAATGTGGTTGGAAGATTTTCTTGTCAACCCTGTCCTGCTGGACTTGTGTCATCCCCTGGATCCTTCACTGCAAAACAATGTAAATGTTATATTTCATGCTTAGGCCAGACATAATTAAGCTTCTAATTTAGCTTCTTTGATTGACTGACCCTACAGATTTTCTGCCTATGGTGAAAAAAATAGAATTTACTTTCAATATTTATTCCATTGACTTACTAAACAATTGAGACATCAACCTTTTTTTTGTCTTGCCAAACAACTTCAGAAGAAGTGCTTTAACATGCTCAAGTAGATCTGTGAAGCTAAAGATGTTTGGCCGAGTTATAGTGAAGTTTTTAATTACCTTGTTGCAAAGGGCAATACAGATTGCGGCAATTTAATATTGAACCGTCTTTTAATTGGAATGTTCAGTCAAATGCATAAACAAATAAATGATCTGAAAGTTTCAGTCCAGTTTCTGATTTTGGATTTGTTTGAACAAACGACGTGATAGCTCCCATCCTCATATAAATTTGATGAAAAAACACCAATGCTAATAGATAGATAGATAGATTTTTATTTTGCCTCCAAAAGGAGAGTACATAAAACATTTATAACAAGTGAAAATAGCACAGTCTAAAATCGGGTAAATACTGAACAGGTTTCACAAAGTCTTTATTTACTTGATGTTTCACACTTTCATACTGATGTTGTACTTAAGATGTATATTAGCATTCTGTCTCAAGCATTTGAAACCTGGGATCGTAGTCATCTTCAGTAGAAGTTATTATATGACATATCTAACAGAATAGGACACCAAATCACTGGAAAATAGCCAGACTGATTTTCAACAAAATAGCGTAACTTCTTGATTGATGATCAGTCGCTCGTCTGCTCAAAAGAATTCAATAATCTTGACAATACTTTTCTGGCGAAGTTGTGGATAGATGTCTGATACACTAAAAAAATTCAGTGGCATACAATAGTGGGAAGCAACAATCTTAAAATGTATGGTGAAAACGTAACACAAGTGCATAAACCCTCAGGGGTTCCATTATAACCTTAAATAAAGAATTATTAGACCAGAATAAATAGAACATCATTAATAATAATACAGACATATCACTAAAATCTTAATTATTATATAAGCTTCGAATTTGAAAATATAACAATTTTGATTCATAAATGCTGGTGTATCAAGTTTTTTGTTGTAGCCTGTAGATCAGAACCGGGTTCAGACTCCCTTTATGTGCAAGACATAACGATAAAGAAGAGATAATATTGGTAAATGACATTCTATACATGTATGTATTAGTTATTGTCATTCATTGATGATTGCTGATAACACACATTCTGTTTGTTTTTGCAAATTGATCTGTTTGCTGAGCCATTGTTTTTAATAGTAATGTGGGCGTTCTGTATCATCATGTAGGGCAATTGCAAGGAGGGAGACTGCTCTTCTGAAAATGTCATTTTCCGTTGAGTCTTTGCTGAAAATTTAATACAATATCTATCGCGGCACAAATATTTATTACAAAATGTGTGCATACAGACAGCGTGTTTGTCTTTACCGCCCACTATATTGTCTTTCAGATGAATACTGCAGTAAACGGGCATATCAGTTTACATTATGAATTTGCAGATATGCCTTTATGTCGTACTTGTCATAGATGCGGGAATTCTAACAAATACCACAAAACGGCACATTAGTAGCTGTTATTATGTGTGACATTTTTCACTTGATGTCCGGCAATGACATTAAAACTATTTGAACTGTAATTTTATATTAATTTTGATATATAATATCGTATCGCCTCAATGGGGCGATAACTTACTACCAACCTAAGACTAACTACGAAATAAATATGGGAAATATAATGGTATTAACTCGCTTTTGTTCTTAAACTGTTATTATACTCGCAATGCTTGGCTTGGCTGTGAGAAGACCCGAAATCTTGTTTGCATGACCAGTCTTTTGAGCTAATTGGAAAGTATTCATCTCATCTACTCATGTATTTATTGGGAAGGTGAGTAGAGCTCAGTGGTTTTAATATGTCTCTTTGTATTGGAAGTATTGATTTCCTGAATATGGCACACTGGTCATATCCTTGAGACTTACACTGTGTCAAATTACTCATCAGAATCTAAAAGACTCTGACACATTGGAATGCCAGCTACTGTACTGCAGCTTTCAACTGATTCATTGCTAGAAATAAATGCAAATTCAATCATGAATTTTATTCTATTCAAGACTCAAGAGTTTAATTTAAAGTTTAAACATTTATTACACAAAGCCATGGGATGTAAATTATACATGTAAGTCTATTGGACCCAAAATAACATTATAGCAACATAAATGACACTGTAAAAGCCATAGAATGAGTTCAATTTAGTACAATGTTATAACAATTAGTTTGGATATTTTCATTAACAATCTGGATGAATATCATGCTACACTCTTGTAGACATCTAGAAAAGACATTAGCACAAAGCACTTCTTCTTAATCGACAAAGTCACTGATTCTCAATCATTTAGGCTTACCCTGACTGATATGATCTCTGAACAGTTCTAACACAGTTCTTTGTGTTTCCTTCATCCTGATCTCACATTTACACTAATTAATTATACCTCAATCTTATGATTAAAGTCATTAATAAATCACTGAACATCCATACATAAAGTCACTGATTATCTCTGATAATCTATATTTCAACCATCCTCTTGCGATGGGTGAAACCACAAACTGTCTCTCTGTCCTTACTCGACAGGAATAACAGCAAACCGCCTTCTCTCGGCGTAACCACATAAAACCCTATTCATCCCCCTCTGAACAGATGTGCAGGTCAGTACTCATAAATGCGCAATCAGATCTTAACTGCTTAACTCACATCACTTCAGTCAGTCGTACCTTTGTTAAGAATAGACAGTCTACTTGCAATCAAGCCCAGATAGCTCTCACCAACATGTCCTCTAGTTCTTCAAGACTTACATGATTTTGTTCATTACTAAAGATTCTGATACTATTGTTATAAACAAGTTACTAACCTTATACAACACCTGACCAGAGCCATGGCAAGTGCCACTGCCCTCTGGTCCTCCTGGTTCAAGCTTCTCTCTAAACTCCCACAAAGTGATGATGTGTCCCTGCACTGTAATCCCACACTCCTTAAATACCTAGTGCCCTAGACCACGCCCCAACCATATCAACCATCTGCATATTAAGCAGTAACTTATTCAATTCAGGAATGACTAATGCAGTATGCCCGCATCATTTATAATCACCAAAATTCGTGGCAGTCTCTGTTCTATTGATTTTTGCTGCAGTAGGCCTAAAATGTGCCTTTTAAGACTTTAGTTCTATCTAATACACTTATATAACAAATGCATGATATAAAATAATATAAACAATTACACAATGGTCCAATAGCAAATGATTACAAGTGTTAAAAACAGGCTATACCCACAACATCTATATTAACAATAAGATATGACACATGACCCTTTGTTCACATGGTATACATGTACATGAAATAACCCAACTCCCCTAAGTAGTTGATCAGATATTGATGCATCGTATAGTACCATACGATAATAATAAAGGGAAATTCTCTCCCACTTATATCTATGTCCTTTAACGCAACAGTATGATGGAGTACGGTAAGTTGGGGTAAATATTCCCTAGGGAAAATCAACCCCCTTGAGGAGAAAAAGTTCCCTAGTGGCCCAAAATATAATTGACATTAAGTATTTCGTATGCAGATTAGTTCTAATATGTCTAGAGACTACTAATACACAGAGATTCGGCTGTAACATACTTTTGTTTGGCTACAACTGAGAAGGAATACATGCTTCTCATCACTAAGCAATTCCAATGTGCAATTGAAACTTTCAAAATTAAAGTGTTTTACAGTCACATTTTGTATAAATAAATTACTTATTGTTATCAATAGCAATTTTCATTCAATGACTTCACATGTGCAAGACATTTCACCAATCAGTAAAATAACAATAATCAGAGTTTTTGTTTACCGTTGTTTATAATGTTGTAGCAGGGCGCTAAAATGCAAAATTTTTTTGAGTTATACTGGTTTTTCAAATGGTACAAGTATATTGGTGTTGTATAAAGACAGGCTTAGAAAGCTCGAGAGAAAATTCTTTATTCATGTGAAATGGGCTCACATACTAGCCCCCAGCCCTCTTGGGCTTATAATTCACTTTGAAATAATACAAATATAACGTAATTCAAGGTGATAGGACATGTCTATTTCAGTCCAAATCTTACAAATCATATAATTGTATCAATACTTTTCTTTCCGTAGGTATACCTCCGAGGGTTGTATCATCCATGTTGCGTTCCACGCAAGGTATTTTTTAATAATTTAATTTCTTTACACTTACTGTTAATTCTACCATGTATTCACATTATATTCTATTCATAAATGATTATTCTGTTCATCCTTCATTAAATAAATGATCATTCTGTTCACCCTTCTGCAAATCGTTCAACCATATCATCAGCTGTTCCCATGTTCAACATATTTCACACATTCACAGTTTTCCCTTCACATTTCCTCTGTACATTTCAATAGCCATAATTTCATTCATTCAAAAGATTTTCATGTCAACAGTTCATAGTCAACTCAGGTATGTTAGCCTTATTTATATTTTATGTTAGTTATCAATTTTTATATATTTATTCAATTAGCCTAATTAGTATGTTTGCTAAGTAGTCTTTATTAATTTATAGGTCATCATGTAATGGGCATCACTTAGAAGTTAACACTACTCCATCACTTCAAATACCCACATGTATGCCAATGATCTTGTAAGTAGTCATCATAAATATATGTTGCATTTTTTATTATAGATTTATTCGCACTAATTAATTATCATCTCAGTATCACATCCTCATACCATCTTTATTTTTGTATTTATTTTAGATTTACCACACACATGCGAGTTGAATAATTCATTGGCAATTTTACGTCGGCTCCTTTCTTCCTTGCCATTCTTGTCGCTATTTTAAAGTAAATAAGATCATGGCAGAAGAACTAAAGAATGCGAGGGCAGCAAGAAAAGGAGCCCTCACAAGAGAAATGAACAAAATCGTCAAGTTTGCTGATTCGGGACTTCGTGATATTGTGTCTGAAAGAGCGAAGATCATAGATGAAAAATTTATCGCATTTGAAACTGCCCACGAAGCGTACCATGTTACTCTCGTAGAGAAGGAAGTTGTCAACGAGAGCGATTCATATTTTGATGAAGTCCAAGGCCATTATATTGATGCGAAGCACAGAATCCAAGCTTGCCTGTCTCCCAACGTTCCTCCTGAAACAGTCCCCAAAGAACCTTCAGTTGAAGCGAAGACTGCTGATGTCGAAGCTCCCAATGTCAATAACATTGAAGATCCAAATGCCAACAAACAGCAGCCAAAAGCAGAGGGTGGTGAGCAATCTTCTTATAATCTGTCAAGTGACATTTGCAATTTGATAAATATGCAAGGTTTCGAGATAGAACCTTATGATGGTGACCCACTTAAGTTCCACTCTTTCTTCACAATCTTTGATGAGAATATGGAGAGAAGTACTTTCACCGGTCGTACAAAATTGACTCGTCTGCTTTCAAAGACATGTGGTAAAGCGCATGCTGCCATCCAATCTTGTGCTCTCATTGGGGGTGAAGCGGGATACAAGCAGGCCAGACAAATTCTTGAAAATAGATTTGGCAATCACCATCTGATATATAACTGTGTCATTAACGGCTTGACGAGTGGTGGCAGCATCGGAAATGCTGACGATTTACTGTTGCTGTCTGATCAACTTAACAGTGCAGTAAATATTTTGGATAATCTGAAGAAGTTGCATGAAGTTGATTCTCGTTCTTGCATTGGGGATATCGCCAAACGCCTAGAGTCCCATGTGCGTGATCGCTGGCGGAAGTTGGCGATGAAAATGAAGAGGAACAAAGATGAGTACCCCCTTTTTCGTGATTTTGTTGCATTCATTCGCAGAGAAGCCGAAGATGCGACTGATCCTGTCTATGGTGATAAAGGATCTACCGTAGCTCAAGATGAAAAACTTCGCAAGTCTTCTTCTTTTGCCACGGTCAGAAGAGAAGACCCTCCTAGTAAGAGATTCCCCTGTGTGTTATGTCATGAGGCGCATCGTTTATTTTATTGTGAAACATTCAAGTCTATGAAGCCCGTTGAACGTTTAAAAGTTGTCAAAGACCATAAGCTTTGTGAGAACTGTCTCCTTGGAAATCACACTGTTGAGAATTGCCAAAAACTTTCTGTATGTACTGTACCTGGGTGTGGGGGTAAACATACCAAGTTTGTTCATGTTGAGTCCTTTCCAACCAAAAGAGACGTATCCAGTCACCAAGTCAATGTTACTGCAACTAGTGAAGTTTCCAGTCATAACATCTTTGTACCCACAGTCCCAGTTACTGTCAATGGCAAGTACAGCACTTCCGCTCTCTTAGACACAGCGTCCAACACCACATTCTGCACCAAAGCTCTTGTTGACAGTCTTGGTTTGAGAGGTTCTGCAGTTAATTATATTATGAATACAATGAGCTGTACAGATGAAAATAAGTGTACTGCAGTGGTAGACTTGAGACTTTCATCCACAGATGGCAGGAGATCCCTCCAAATGTCCAATGTCTATGTCGTGGAAAAAATTCCCATAGATGTGCCTCATGTTGATCTCTTGAGTTATCCTCACCTTGCTGATGTAATTGTTGACCATTCTCCTAATGTGCAGATCCTCATAGGACAGGATCACATTGAAGCCTTGTTACCCTTGGAAGTGAAGAAAGATCGTCACGGTGATCCTTTTGCTGTCCGCACTTTGTTCGGATGGTCAGTGAATGGCCAAGTTCAGTCAGTGGCACCGGTTCGTAAACGTGTCATCAACCATTCCATTGCCACAAGTCGGGATTGTGGAGTCGCTCAGCCTTGGAACCTGGAAAAAGAGATGGAGTCACAAAGTGAAGTTGGACCTTCTCAAGTTGATATCGGCAAGGTCATTGAACCCCAAAACAGCGATGTCAAGGTAGTCAATGAATTCCCAGTATTGCAGGACAATGTTGATGTTGCTGAGTTAGAATTTCCTGACACAAATTTGAATGAAATCGATGTTGATGTAAATCATGACTCTGAAATTGAAACTTTACCTGATAAACGTGATGTTGCACATGTACTTTTGTATGACTGTAATGTGGACAAAATTTGTTACTTATCTGTTGATTTTGTGTCAAATGATGAATTTTTCTTTGATGTGAATCCAAATTCCAAGTTTCCTGTTGCTAGCAGTATAATGTCAAATGCTGTCTTTTCTATGTTTGATTCACCTGTGTTACGCTCATCCGTGTTGAGTCCTGGCGGAGTGATGATCCCATATCCGAAGAGCATCAAATATGACTGGATTGAAGCGGTGCCTCCAGATCTGCAACCCTTAGTCCAAGGTTGGTTCCCCGACCCAAATGAAATCCCAGATCTGCAAATGGTGAGAAGCTTGGATATTATTGTCATCTCCATGTGTGGCGAAGCTCTTGAGAGTGGTCAGGTGTCTCTTGAAGAATCGAAGTGGCCAGAAGTTTTCACCCTTGAAGATTACCAGGAATTCTTTTATTTGAAGCCGGACTCAAGTTATATGACTGTCTTTTGCTCTGCTCTCAATGATACCAGTCCCTTGAGCATAGGGGGGAAGCTTGAGCATGATGAAATGCCTCAATGTATCAATCATCCTGTGACCTTTCTCTGTGGCTATTGTCTGCTGATGATCAGCAAGGTCAAAGCTCCTCCTGGTGTTGGGCTCATAATCAACTAGCATGATGTCACTGCAGAGAGACTAAAACCGATGATTCTTCTTTTTCTTGGGCAATATGTGAAGATCAAGATCAAATCTACATAATAAACCTGAATGACGATGCAATGACACTGGAATGAACCTGATAACGTCAATGTCATGTATATGATTTTAATTATACTTTTAAAAATTTACAAAAAAGGTATTTATACATTTAAAAATTTACAAAAATTGTCATAACCATATCTATTTAGTTTTTAGTTTGATTATTTATTCTTGTTTTTTTTTTACTAGAATATTTACACATTTTGTATACAATGTGATGTCAGAAAATTATTTTGCCTAAAAATTGTGTTTGTAATGGTATTTACCAGCTGTTTGATCATTTTTTGATTCTTTACCTTTATGTCATTGCTTATAATTTATTTATTGCGGTTTTTTTGCGTTCAACCAGTTTCTCTAATGTGGGGGAGTGTTGCGTTCCACGCAAGGTATTTTTTAATAATTTAATTTCTTTACACTTACTGTTAATTCTACCATGTATTCACATTATATTCTATTCATAAATGATCATTCTGTTCATCCTTCATTAAATAAATGATCATTCTGTTCACCCTTTTGCAAATCGTTCAGCCATATCATCAGCTGTTCCCATGTTCAACATATTTCACACATTCACAGTTTTCCCTTCACATTTCCTCTGTACATTTCAATAGCCATAATTTCATTCAGTCAAAAGATTTTCATGTCAACAGTTCATAGTCAACTCAGGTATGTTAGCCTTATTTATATTTTATGTTAGTTATCAATTTTTATATATTTATTCAATTAGCCTAATTAGTATTTTTGCTAAGTAGTCTTTATTAATTTATAGGTCATCATGTAATGGGCATCACTTAGAAGTTAACACTACTCCATCACTTCAAATACCCACATGTATGCCAATGATCTTGTAAGTAGTCATCATAAATATATGTTGCATTTTTTATTATAGATTTATTCGCACTCCTTAATTATCATCTCAGTATCACATCCTCATACCATCTTTATTTTTGTATTTATTTTAGATTTACCACACACATGCGAGTTGAATAAATCATTGGCAATTTTACGTCGGCTCCTTTCTTCCTTGCCATTCTTGTCGCTATTTTATAATCCACGACACAAGAAACTACCACAGTCATAGTAACTACTCCAATAGTAGTAGCTTCCACAGATGATGAGAACTTGACGGCAATGATTGTCGGCATAGTACTTGGATGCGCTGCTTTCTTGCTTCTGTTGTTTGTTTTTTATACATTTTACGATTAACAATGATAAGCAACTTGCCAAAAAAGCTGCAATTTTTTCTAGATAACTGATTTGGTTAGCAACAAAAAAATAAATCTGATACAATGAAATATTCTACTGCTTGCTTTAACTTTACAAAGATGCGCTACCCTTCCTTTGTGTTTGTGAAATAATAAAGGAATGATGCCTCTCTCTCATTAAAATCATTATACTTGATACTTTTAATATTAACAATGATATTACCTTGAGTTTATTATAATATAATCATGATTTTTTACTTCATTTCAAGCTTTGACATTTATTGCCATTTAATACTACATAATACTGATTACATTAATAATACGTCAGTAATTTTCTTAAAACTACGGCATAAATTGTTTGTATGAACATTTCAGACAATGAGACATGTCTATGATATTGATGGAACTGCAGTAAGAGTTTTCATGTTGTAACTTTTCAATTTATTTCTCGGAGCACAATTTGCCTATTTCACTCAATTTTCTTTTATGTGTACAATTTGGTGCTTTATGATACAAATGTCACATAATTGCACTTATCAAGCACTCTTTTTAATTCAATGCTATATACTATTTTGTAACAATTTTTTTTATGTGTGGATGACTGGATGTATTGCAAACATATTTGAAAGCCACTAGGCATGGCTGTTTTCTTTGAGTGAAAGTGAAATCAAGCTTATTTTTTCACAGCACATTTACTTTCATTATACAGCATTTGCAATATTTGGTTTTGGTAAAGTTATCAGATTTTAATCATGTTCGAGGCAGTTTCGTGAATATTCAAAATATATGCACACTGTCTTTCTTTGCCAAATCGACTTCTGGAGCCAGGAGATATAAATGAACCAACAGGAAATGTATTCACGATGTGTATTACTTAAAACAAATTCATGAGAAGTTATAGTTCTGAAATTTTACAATTATGTTAAACAGGATTGCATTTCAACAAATAATTAGTATCATTGGCCCCCTTCAAAGTGATGGTCTTGTTTTAACGAATAAGGTCAATAAAGAATAAAAGAATAAAGAATAAAATACTTTATTTAACGTCGAAATTATTTACAACAATCAATGTTATTATTATCATGAAATGTAGTAGAATTATGACCATTTTTTTGTGGAATTGGAAAATATGCCAATTTCCAAGGAAAAGTAATAGACTGATATCCACATATAGTGGTGATTATCGTGACTGATCATTCATTGCTAATAAGTGGTATTTGTTGTGAGTTTTCAGGTCGACCTCAATGAGAAAGGCTATGCCAACGGCTTCCATGGTCCAAGATTTGTCAATCCAGCTTTTGTCGCTCGCCCAGACGATGAGTATAGTCTTAAGAGCTCTACACCGAGATATATTGGTAGGTTGATTCAAATAACTTCCCTCGCGGACATTGAGGTAGATATAATGTTGGTCTAACGTAGCATTTAACCTCCTACCCACATCGGACCCAACGTTCTGAAACTACGTAATTTGTCGACACATTTCTCAGACGTTAATACGTACTTTTAGACGTTGATACGAGTGATACAAGCCGTATCTGTCTCTACAAAGTATTCTAACGTTGCTCTGACCGTCTTCCCGCCTTCTGGGATCCAGCGTTTCAGAGGACCTGCCCCCTCTTGCGCATGCGCACTCGCGCACAAGAAGCCAAAATGGCGGGTCGACTCGAATCTGTGAAATCTAGGATGTCGTTTTCGCTGATAACGAAGGATTAAACGCATTAACAAGCCTTGTAACCCTCGGAGCTACTTAGGGTAACTACTTGGCTATGGATTAAGCCGGTTTTGGACGCTCGGAATTCAATACTGTGAAAGATATTACCGCGGCAATGTGCCAGATCGAACCGCATGGTCAGAGCGCCCGGTTCAGGAATAGCCCGATCAGCTGTTTCAGTGTTTGTGATTCAATTATGGACTGAATATTGGACATATATACCCTGTTCTGGATGGATATACCCGGTTACCAAACCCGGGAGGACGCATGGACGTGGATACGGCCAGAATTCGTCGTTGGACACCGGCACTGGACTAACAGGTAAGTCTCTTCAAGATGTCGATTTTTTTTTCAGGGGCGGATCGTCTGATGGGAGGGGGGGTTTATATTCAATTCTGTTTAGTTCAATGTTAAGTTCTGTTCTGTTTAGTTCTGTTCAGGTTCTGTTGTTTTCAGGTTTGATTTATATATAGCGTGTTCGGGATCATTGTCCAGGTAGGGTGGGGTAGGGTGGGGTGGGGGGGGGGGGCAGCCCAGCCACTGCCACTGGTGGGAGGATTTAATTATTTTGATTGAGATCTGCAAATATAAAACAAAAAATTAAAGCAGTACAAACAGAGCTATCCAAAAAGGATTGCTCCGAAAATTAATAGACTTTTCTTCCTCATTTTACTGAGCAGTCTACAAGTCCACTTGGGACTATAAGATAAAATTATATATAAAAAACACTTACCTTGCATGGTGAAATTGAAAATGTTACTGCAATTTTACCTTGATAAAATTGGAACATTCTCGGCATCTAGGACAGTTGCAATGAGGCACCAATAAACTTGGGTCTCATTAAATTTTCATATGCATCTTTGTGGGTGTGGAAAAAAATTAAATTATTTTTAAACCAGGATAAGCTTTCACATTTTTAAAAGTACATATGTGGATTTAATTTTTACTGGTGTTTCAACTTTTTCTTCATGGCTTCATCTAATCGACAACAGCAAGCATCCTGTTGGAGTTTTTATATATTACAAAGTTACCAGATAGAATGGAATAGGTATGGAATAGATGGCGCTACAAGCTCTCTGAGAATCAGGATCCTAGGTTCTGCAACTTAGTGCAAACCTTCAACAAACCTTTGGCAGATACGTATGATCAGACGTTTGACCTGAACATTACTTTCAAACGTTGTCCATACATCTCAAAAACACGTTGGAGAAACCTTGGAACTTACGTATGACCAAACGTGTGACCGTACCTTTGATAAACCTATGAATCAAAGGTATGGTCATACGTAATAGTCCAAGGTTGCTAAAACCTCTCAGATGAATGTTCGACAAACCTGTGAATCAAAGGTATGGTCATACGTAACAGTCAAACGTTCTTCAAACCTCTCAACCAAAGGTATGACTTACGTAATAGTCTAAGGTTTTATAAACCTCTCAAATGAATGTTCGACAAACCTTTGAATCAAAGGTATGGTCATACGTAATAGTCAAACGTTCTTCAAACCTTTCAACCAAAGGTATAACTTACGTATGACTGACACGTTCATCCAAACGTTATAACAAGACGTTCTTCCAACCTCTCAACCAAAGGTATGACTTACGTGTGACTCGAACGTTAGGCCAAACTATAAAACAAACTATCTGCCAACCTCTTACTAACATTGCGACCTACGTTTGGTTTTCCATCTGAGTGCAACGTTTGGAAATTACATTTGCCCTACCTTTGTCATACATTGTTTGGCCCAACGTTTGATTCTAACCTAAATAATTACGTAGTGAAAGGTTTGATTTACGTTGCTGCTCGGGAGGGTTCTGGCTTGAATGTTGTATCGCTGTTAAATTTAAGACCCCAGTCTCACCCGAAATATCTAGTGCACCCTTTTAGTCATCCATCGTCAATTACCTGCTTGTTTACCTTAACAAGACCCAACTGCCATCTTGTGACTTAGGATTAATTGTCACAATTTCCACAAGATGTCAACCATTGTTTGAAGTATATTTGAATTTAGATTTTTGTGACTTTTTCTACCAGTTTAATAACTTACGTAGTAATTATTACAGATTTCGTATAAGTGTGCCATGTTCCATGTGAATATATGCACAGATGATGTCAGTATTGCAATACTGACATCACTATTGGCACTCCAAGCTTGAGTGTTGATTCCAACTGCTACCAACAAGTCAGGCTTATGGGCTGTCTAAGTGTGAATAACAATTGATTAATCTGCATTCATTGGTATGGTTGTTTGTTTCAGTTGGAGCAGGTGAAACTGATATGTTTGAGCCACTTGCTTGATCCATCATGGACATTCATGGTTTCCTGTTGTGAAATTTCTCCTTGAGGTCAGCACCTTGAAGCTTTTCAGCCTTTTAGATAATACAGTGGTCCCTGCGTTATAAGACCCCCTGTTGTAAGACCACCTTGCCTTATGTGACCGCCTTCCTCCTACACTAAGCAGTATTTTTAGTGCATTTTGCACCCCGACGAGAGACCGCAACCCCACGAGAGACCACTTCTTGACCGCAGAAGGGGCGGTCTTATAACACAGGGACCACTGTATCTGCGCCAAAGAAACTGTTCAGAACTGATGACTGGAATGGGGATGATGGGGATATTTTTTGGAAGTGAACGTGGTGGTGTTGCATGGGCATATCAGAGGACGAGAAATGGGGATGGGGGGGGGGTAGTTGCTCCCCAAAAATTTGGGAAAAGGCCAGACAAGGAGGCTAAGAATTCAATCATTAAATAAACATTATTGGAAATCAGTGATAAGGATACCCAAAGCAAAACCCCCCCCCCCCCTCAGGTCTTAAATTTTGAATGGTTCCTGAGTATACACTGCGTTCCCAATTATTATGCAGCTATGCTTTTTTGCATTATCTCAAAAGGAAATAACACTATTTAAAAATCCTTTTCACATAATGATAAGTGTAGGGGAACGAGGGGCAAAACGGGCCGCCTAACTTCGAAGGCTCGCTGCACGAAGGTGGTATATCATGCGAATGCCAAGTAAGGTCTGATGGATGAAGAAGTACCAATACCACTTGCTCAAAGACAGAAAAGTGCTTTTTTAATAGTTCCAATTCAAAATTTTCCCTATTTTCAAAAAAGCAACTTTATCCCGTTTTGCCCAATGCTTGGGGCAAAATGGAATTTCATGTGGGGCAAAATGGGAAGAAATAAATTTGCAAAAGTTCTGCAATAAATCAGCTGTTTTGGTAACAGCCAAACTAAAAAGCATGTTGACAAACAAAAATGTGTTAATTCATGTCATTGCAATGCAAGAATATTGCAGAATACTGAGAGTAAACATACCAATAAATTATGAAATCAACATCTCAATACAGGATGCAATTATAGCTGCATGGGAGTGATGCTAGTAATTTTTCATTCTATATAATTATTTGGCAAATTATTTAACCATAAACATTAGGTTACAAAAGAAACAAAATTAGTAAAATTTTTGTGGAAATGTGACATTTTTATGAATATTCACATAACTCTGATTTCCGAGTTTTCTTAATAATTTAACAATTTAAACTGGTATTAGATTTGACTATGCCTTTTGAAAGGTAGTTACATTCGTTTCAGTTTCAACAATACGGGGTTTTACCACTAAGCCTAAATCCTCAGGGTATTATTGATGACATGGATTAGATCCACAAATCTCTTGTGATTTTTTCAAATTTTGCCTGTTATATGGCCAGAAAATGCACCAAATGTCTCTAATGTCATGGTTCAATTGACACAATAACAAGCTTCAACCTTTTCTAGGCTGGGATTGCTTTTTTGTGCTTCCCATTTTTCCCCGGCAGGAGGACTCCATCTTGCCCCAACCATGCAGGGTAGATTAACAATGGCCTACTTACGCATGACTAAGCACCAGACTAAATTTTTTTGCTTAATAAGCAAGCTTAGTAGTCCTCTTACAACACTGACTATGAATTATTTGGCTGGAAACGTCATTGGAGGTACTACACCATTTCCAAAAATTATGATTTTTTTAAGAAAATCGATCAAAACCTTCAAATTAACATAGCTGCATGCCTGTAACGTTCTCATCCACGAAACTTTCAGGAAAAGCTGGTCATGTATCCTATTTTATTTTCCAACCGAAAAATTAGAAGGCAGGTCAAAATGTTCCGAGAAAACTTAAAAAACCATTTTGCCCCGCCGGTCCATTTTGCCCCTCGTTCCCCTACCATGGAGCTAATATTCTGCCAATTTTGTCCAATTCCATTGATTCAGTTGGGAGTTATGCCATATAATGATGTTTTGAGGTGTTCCCAATTATTATACAAATTCTTGAAAAAGCATCCATGGCCACTCAAAATGACCCAAACAAATCTAAAGATGCCACCAACATATACCCCTTAACACCATAAAAAAAGTATAACCATCAATTCAAACATAGAAGCATTCATAGCCAAGAAATTCATGTTTTTCTCCTGCATTGAAATAGCATTGAAATTACAGTTTTATTTCAATAAAAAGCGTCTGTTAGCCAGAAAAAATGAAAAATCATTACCAAAGTCATTTTTCACTTTCCTTAGGATTAGGACTCTCCTGTAAACTAATGGCAATTAAGTTGCACCACTGTATTTGACAAATATCTTGAAATGAATTGAACGCATCGAATTGCCAATGCTATTCCAATGGGAAACAGAAGTGTGAGTTTTTGATTTGGTGTCATATTTTGTAGAGATGCCGGATTTGGTTGTTCATCACATAGTATGACCGTGGTGTGCTATAGATATATTCTAAGCTGGAATTTAATTGATATTAATTTTTTTAAGAGCATGGGAGGCTTCTTTATTGAGAAAAAAGCCAATTTCAATGGTTTTTCAATGCAGTTGTATTATATTGATTTCTTGGTCATGACGGCATCCACGTTTGAAATGATGGTTCCATTTTTTATTTAGTGTTATGAGGTATATTCTAATGTCAATTCATAATCAACTTTGTTGATTTTGGGTGGCAATGGAAGCTTTTCAAGAATTGCATAATAATTGGGAACACCCCAAAAACCTGATTATACAGCATAACTCGTCACTGAAACAACATAATTGGACGAAAGTCACAGAATATTTGCTTTATGGCGCACATGCCATTATGTGTAAAGAATATCCCAATAGTGTTATTTCTTTTTGAGATATTGCAAAAAAGCATAGTTGCATAATAATTGGGAACGCAGTGTATTATTTTTGCCAAGACAGAGCAGCACATGATAACCTCTCAGACCAACAAATGAATGTGAAGGTGAATGAATTTGTGTTGTTGTAAAAGTGCTAAAACTGATAGCAGTTATACACAAAATCCATGCTTTGTATATAGCTGGATATTGTAACTTTTGGATATAATCAAAACATCAAACTGAATAATCAATGTTGAGCAACAATCTAACAGCTCATTGTGGATTTGCAATGGTGTGATCAGTATGGGTTCCAAGTGACACAGCTGAAACTGCAAATATACCAACTGTGAAATCATTATGCTGATACTGACATCACAAGAGCACTGTGGCAGTTGAAAAGAACATGGCACACTAATACGAGATCTGTAATAATGTGTGACTGTTGTTCGAGTTCTGTGTCACTCAACATAATTTTCTTTTATCTTTATCACATATTAAAAAGTTGTTATGCACTTGAGGTGAAGGTCATTTAAAATTTTTACATGTACATACCTGTTTTGTGACTTAATGGGAGCTTTCCATGATATGTAGTTTATTTAATTGAGTTTGTTCTTGATTGTTACAAGTGTGTTATAATTGCCCTAATTTGAATGTCTGATAATAATATTTTTATAATGATTTCTTATTCTGGCAAGAATGATAATAGTGAAGTGAGGGTGAAAGAAGTGAAATGACAACAATAGTCTACTATTAGTGTTCATTCCCCAGTGAATATAGGTCAGAAACATTATCCAATTTGGTTTTTAATATACATTAGAAGAATTTTGTCTAAAAAGAGCACGTCCTTCACTAAATTTGTTGTTGTTATACCTCCTCCAAATTTGTATACTCTTCAAGTAAGTTTTCTAAATTTGTAGAGAAAAAAACTTTTAAAATGTCTGCTTGTAGTACTATCTCACTGACGATTATGCATCTGTGTTTTTGTTTCTAAGAGAGAAAGTTGTCAATCTTCAGACTTGACAGTAATTGCCAAACTTGGTCTATGTTAAACTCAATACCATTAGATAGCTTTTAAACTGCCTATCCAGGACTAGATTCTGAGTCCTTGAAATTCATGGGTCAGGCCCCTTAAGACCAATAAGTATCAGGTATTTCGGTTGCTGCATAATTTGATCCAATTTGGTTAGAATATCGATGAGGCCTGAACCAAGTTTCTCTCTTGTGTAGTGTATATCACTCTTCAGCACTTATCTCTTTGGCTTTGATTCTCCTTTACTCCCAGAATTGCATTTCTGTGGTATTGAGTACACTGACTTTCTAAATCAAATCAATGTAAATGTAAATAAAGAGAATTGTCAGTTTGATAATTGATGCAATTATATTTCATTTTGGACCCTAAAGATATGTATCAATCAACCTGACTGATTAATTCTAGCACTTGTTTGAAAAGATGCTTGCAACATTCAATGAGAATAGAAACAGAAATGATTTACACTGTAAATAACGTATGACTTCTTATTGCAATTCAATGAGCTTTCTCTTGTGTGGCCTTTCGATTGATATGCATCAGGTATTCTAATTCCTTCATCGTGCCCCTTGATTTTCAGTTCAAGTGGGAACTAAGAAAAAAGTTCTCGAAAAGAAAATGATCGAAGGGGGTGCAAGCCTCAGGGGTAAACCTGCCACAGGGGTGAATACTTTGACCCGGGTTCCCATCAGTACCTCTTTGGGGACTGATGCCACTTTGGCAACACCCGTCAGTGCCTCTTATGAAATGAAGCGTAAGTCGGATTAGCCTGAAAATCTGACTGATTTGCCGACATTGCCTTGATACCTGACTTCAATGTACTTTTGCTGTTACATCAAAACTTTTAGGATATAATACATAAATAAATTTTATTGTCATCTTAACATAGTCTTTGGAAGAATATGACTTTTCACAGCAAAAAGGCCAGTGGAACAGTCAGTATTTCGGGCTAATGTCAGTCGCAGAATGTAGCTAGTGATGTCATTGACTGACGTTGGTGACATCATCAGTTTGTGTGCGCTTATCATCTGCATTTCTAACCTGACTTTTGACTTACTATACTATGGTGTCTTTGGGGTCGGGTGGCTAGTGTTTGAGAAAAAAAATACTATATTTAGTTTCACTTCATGTTGCTAAGTCATTGACCGTCAGCTCGAGGATTAACTTACTTTTTTCCTCTTTTTGATCATTTTTCTTGTTAAAAAATCATCTGCCATAATATTTCCTTATTTTGAATGGTCAGTGATTAAAGCATAAATCTACACCTTTTTCATGATGCTTGATAACTTATACATATCAGCAATCATGTGAAAAATGTGTCAAACTTTCTGTTTCTAAAAGACAAGTCTGGTCTAGTTAGTGTTGTTTTGTGTGTCCTGTCTAACTTGAGGTCTATTTATTTTGTGTGTATTTCTGTGTGTTTTTAACAAAGCAAAAATAATATCAGAGACGGTCTCTCTGTGTTGGTTTTTGATTGTTAGATTTCAGTTTGATTGATTCGCTAAGTGTGTGTTTTGCTGGCTTAAATATATTCTATGCTAATATTCCGTCTTAACATGTGCATATTTATTCACAGCCTAATTTATAATTTAGTCGGTGCACAATTAACATCATGTCATAATTGTCTGATAATCAATATATAAATAATATACAATGTATATATATATCAGTTAAAATATATCGCATTACATTTATATTCATTTAGATTCAGTCGATTTGTTTTTCCTATTTATTTGTCCTTGTTTCTTCCCCTGTATACTTAATAAGTATTACTCAAATGTACATGGACTTGATAAGTTTAAGGATTGCACATGTTTCTCAATGTTTTGTCTTGTTGCCACCTGTTTCTTATTGTTCACACTCTTCTTCAGCAATGTCAACACTCTCTCATGGAGGACAAGGTTTAATGGTGACGGGGCCATTAACAGGAGTACCAGGCCAACCTGTCGCCTTAACCGACAGGCCGTTCTACTCAATCGACTAGATACACCCTCCAGGTCAGGGTCGCCTGCGATGGTTCTTGCTAATAGATCGGACTCACCTGCAAGCCAAGGACGAGTGTTAGTCAATAGGTCAGCTTCCCCCAACAACCAGGGCTTTAGGTAAGGTGTTACATGAATGAGGTAGAAACTTATATTATAAGTCTCAGGTTGGATCATTTAATTTACATGTAGAATGTCTATGCACACCTTCAATTCCACATTGTCCTTACAGCGATCTCTGTGTTCTACTGCCTTCTCGACAGTGCCACACATTATAATTTATTCATGTTTTTTATATGCCTATGACAGTTCCCATTAGCCGTAACAGCTTGACAATGCTCAGAATCAAAGCTAGAAAGCCCTGAATCAGTTTCATGGGTGGTCTTTAATATCTAATAAGAACAATGTCCCAAAATCATGGCAGAATAATTATAATATGCAAAAGACCAATAATTAGCTGTGTATTTGAAAACTGCTTGTTGAGAAAATGCAGTTTTACTTGATTAGCAAATGTAATTCCAGCCACAAAGAGAATTTCCTTTCACAAAACAAAAGATAGATTCTTGTCAGACGAAATTTTCAGCCAACATCTAAGGCTGAGATTATCATAAGAATTTTAAAGTAAAGCTTGTGATTTGATTGATTAGGTGTTTAGCTAATGCATTGCTTACAAGCCTTGCATGTTTTGTGTATTTTTTCATTTTGTCAAAGTACTTAATAAATCTCCACTCAATGTGTTATGTCTGTCCATAATTTAGGTTAGTCAACCGCTCTGCATCCGCATCCCCCAACAACCAAGGCTTCAGGGTGGTAAGCCGATCCGCCTCACCAAACAACCAGGGCTTCAGGGTGGTCAGTCGGTCTGCATCTCCGAATAACCAGGGCTTCCGTGTGATTAGCCGACCAAATACCCCCAGCCAAGGGATGGTCTTGGTCAGCAGTGGGGCAACACCAATCACCAAACCGAGACCTATTGTAGTCAGCCGAAGCACAACTCCTGTCAACCAAATGGTCGTAAACCAACCAAACCAACAGATGATGATGGTTGACCACCCAACAGACCTCGCTGAACAAAGTTATATCGTCGTCAACCGCCCAGTGTCACCTGCTAGCCAAGAAGTGGTTGTTGTCAACCGTCCGGTTTCTCCGACTGCCTCGATGGTGTCTACTCTGCCAAGGAGTGCGGCTGGAACTATGGTCAGTCAGCGAGGAGGTCATGTGGTCACTGCTCCCAACGGTCAAAGGATGATTGTTGCTAATCCTGGTGCTTCCGTCAGAGTGCCTTCTGCTGCTGCTCAAGCTGAAGCCCGTTACACTCAACTTCCTTCTGGAGAGATTGTCAAACTGGTGCCAGTGCAGGTAAATGTAAGACAACATATTGTGTTGAAAGTAAAGAATTCCATGCTTTTTTGCCAAGAGAGGAAAAATATTATTACAATAATTCAAATATACAGTACAACCATCTTAAAATGGCTCAACATAGTGATCCATAGTGATCCATGGCGGTCCAGATAAAAAGTGATCTGTAGTGATCTGAGATGATATAACTCTATCTGTAGTGATCTACTAATCCCCCTTTAGTGAAAATCAATCATGTCAATTATTTAGGATTATAAGTCAACGAACAGGTAAAATCCATATAACAATTGAACATATTGATTCAGGAAACATATCCATAAGTTACTTGGTACAGAAAAGTAAATTTATTAATATTAATTTTGATTAATAGGTACAGATCACAATAGATCACTCCAGATCGATCACTCCATATCAACCAAGATCGCCATGGATCACTACAGATAGATAGATAAGTGTCGATCCAAACTGACGAGCCATTTTATGATGGTTGTACTGTATAAAGCATTCTATTTGGTCAATCGCTGTCTTAATAAGTGCAATGCTTTCCAACTTACAACATATATTTATGCGATTGGGTCTGCATGCTTCATGAACCATTCGAGCAAAATGTTTCTTTGGAGGTTGAATGAACTTGTATGCTTATTGAAGCTGCTGTAACTATGTATAAATTTATGGATATGCCTTTAATGCCAAGAAGTGGTTCAATCGAGATAAATAAGAAATGTTATAGCAAATACTCATGCTACGTAAAAACGAATTCATAGCTGCTCTGGCATGGAAGTTGTTTTGCGTTTTGATTTGCAAAATATCCCACGTGTATATGGTTCAACAAACAGAAAGTGACATGACAGGTTGTACTTGCCATTATTTGCAATAATAACACCATACCTCATTTTGCAGGTCGTCCAGCCTCGCCCAGCGCCAGTCAGAGGTCGTGTTAAGCGATATGAAATGCGCAGTCTACCCAGCGCTGCTGCCGCATATTCTGCTGCAACCGGAACTGGTACGCCTCCTCCGCAGGCACAGGGACTCTACCGGAAGAATCCCAATTTTATGTTTGGGACTACAGGATGGAATAGCCTTTCCATGTTGGATAAGACGACCCAGTAATGCCAAACAGATGTTTGACTCTTTGTTTGTTTTTTTTTCATCTGCAAAAAGTTAAAAATATATGTGTAATATATATATCGTACATTTTTATATATATAATTTAAATTTTACCAAATAATCTCTTGTTTATACATTTATTGCAATAAATTTCTGTTTAACTGAAAGTTATTCTTTTGGGCCCTTTTAGAAAAACATTTTTATACAGTGATGTCAATAAAGATTTGAAATTTGCAACTAGCTTTGATTTCTTCACTTTTTTGCAAACACTAACCGGTACACCAAAAATTGGTTGAGAAAGATGTAAATACATAGACTTGCTTTACAGGAACACTGAAAAAATGATTAAATTTCTAATTTATTATTTTTTTTTTGTATGCTATTTGAACTTATAGTATATATTGCCCTTCAGCATGGTAAGAGCCAGTAAGCATGAAGATTTATCTAGAATGGGCGCTAAATAAAATCATACTATATTATGACATGAATCATGTAAAGATTAATGTCAATTGGCATACACCTTCTTTGTTTTTACGTAGACTAGCTTCATATCAAATTAAATTGTAGGACAGAGTTGTGCGATTTGTTTTTAACATAGAGCCATGGGCTTACTGAGGCTTTCATTCTTGAAATTCACTCGGAAGAGACCTAACTGAAAATTATTGCTCTATTACAGCAGTTACCACAGCTTTTAGCCTTTTCAGTAATCCCATTGTCTGCTTCTAACATGAACAAAGTGACCCCACTTAGCCACTTTCGTTTCTGCACATATTGCAACCCTGGCTCAGAGCAAAGTGGTTTTCTGCCATTTTTGAAAAATGCAACATTTTGCTTCGTCCAGTGGTATCATGATATATAACATCACTGGATGAGTAAAAGCTGTTAGAGTTATATTAGTACTGTTACAGCTGAGCAGGACAATTCGTGAGTCATGGCAACAGTACCGATGCTATGCATTGTCTTATTTCGATTTATGTATACATACAAATTGAAACATAATTTCATTGGATAGAGTTTGTCTTGCTGCATGTGCCGTGTTGCTTTACTTACAGCCGTTCTACTTTTTATCAGGAAGGATATGACTGGTTCCACATGAAATGTCTCCAATGTGATTCATGGCAGCTGATGGTGTGACATGATCATACTTTAAGCTTGAGAATCACAGAGGCTGTTAGGTTTGTCATGAATGATCAGCGTGATTTGTCATAACAGATTTTAGTGCAAGATGAGATTGACAATTCATTTATTTATATCATTCGACACCTCTTTCAACCAGTCAAATGCTAGTATTTCATTTCCTGTCAGCATGCCTCAGCGGTCCAACGTCGGCCCAGCGTCAGTCCGATGTCAGTAGCATCAGACCAGCTTCAGGCCGACGTTGGACCGCCGAGGCACGCTGATAGGGTGTGATAATTCCTATATTCTTTGATGTACACTTATTGTCTCATGTTTACCTGTTTTGAGTCTTTGTCCCATGGTATAAGCCGATTACTGACCATGGGATCGGCAATATGTGCAATATGTACATACAGTACAACCCAAAATAAAGTATGATTACCCCAGCAGGAAGGAAGAATCAGCCACTACTTTACCCTTTCACACCTTTTGGCTCCCTGCAAATCACTTCCTACCTTTACCTACTTTCAACTACCGTTTTAAATTGCATTTAATTTGCATTAAAACAAATCCTATTCGAACTCCGTCACTCACATTGTGTTTGATTTCTTTGATATTGTGCCCCTATGCCAATTGCAATTACATTGCTTTCTGTCTTAATGGAGTTCTTAACAAGGAGTAAGGTTGTGGTAAAGAGTCAAAAGTAGTTGAAAGGAGATTTGGGGTGGAGAGGAGAAAGGAGGGCAAATAGGAAAACAGAGTACTTCTGACAGATAATTTTCTTACTTTATTTGGGTTTTACTGTACTTCCTCTCCCATGGTGAATAAATTATACTCACAATCTATTCATTTTTCAGCCATTGATACACAACACAAGTCTGCCAAAATTAAAATGATATTGAAACCAATGCATTAATCATGAAAAGTAATCATAATTTATGAAAGCGCAGTTTTCACAGCGAAACGATCCTGTCCTATCCTGTAGAATGCAGATTGTTATTAGTAAATGATAATCACTACGTTTGACCTTCTGTTAGTTAGACAGTTTTATGGTTGTCATGGGAACCAACAAGTAAGACACTCAAGCAAACTCATCAATGTTGGCCAAGCAGCAATCACTGAGTGGAGCATCTGAATAATTCCAACTCAAGGAAGAAATGGACACCCACAGATGGCACTTGGAAGCACATGATCTTCTGACTGTGAGACACATTATACTTGGCTTGTAGATAGAATCAACATGCAGTTCATTTATGGTTGCAGAATCCAGGTCTAGGCTCTCATGACTGAGGAACGATTAATGAGATGGCAGAGAGAGAGAAAGAGAGAACACTATGGTGTCCTCAACATTTACCCGCTCTGAGTGACCTTTTACTGGCACTGTAGACACTGACACAAAGGACTGGTAATTTAACGTCTCTTCCGAGTGATATCCAGTAACCATTTTAAAGGTTCTATGAAAATATTTTAGGTCCATCGCCTTGAACTCTGCATCAGTGAAGATAAAAACCACAGCAGATGACGCAAATTAGTAAGCAGTGATGGCTTGCGGTGTCCAAGATTTTCGGTATTTCTGAAATGAAACTGCAAAGGAATACAGGAGAGGGGTTGCAGGATGGACAGTCGCACCCCGAAAATTTGGGAAACAGTAAGATTCGGGCAAAAAGGCTAATAAATTTGGGCAGATAATTGAATAAACACTATTGAAAATTAATGATTTCCAGGCGATTTAAGTTGAAATAGTTTTAAATCTAGATCCTGAAATTCAGACAAATGTTGCTCAGCCCTTAAAATCGCGCGTGCCGTACGCCGATGCGAAAATGTGTAGGCAAAAATGATATACATAGTGGTACATTCCTCTGAAGCTGGGGCACATTGGGACGCTTTTAACGTCTACTAATTTTGCTCAATGCTGAAAGCACTGAAGAACTCAGAAGTTTGCATGAATATCACCCATACTATTGAGCTTAAATGCAAGGCATAATAAACTAGACTGCACCTGCCCTTTTGCTGCCAGAGAGTCGTAAGAATGACTGTCCCAATGTGCCCCAGCTGGCACAGCCGGGGCACATTGGGACATCAATTAAAAAATCATTTTAACACTCCATGTGCAATAGATATCATATATAAGTAATGCGTAAAACAATATACAGTGCATTAACACCTTGTAGTGCCAATAGTTCATAACTTTAAACAGTTTTAAACATTTAACATAAACTGTCCTGGGTGCGGACATCAATGTAAGTAACACACAGTGCTTTGCGACAAATTTGTTCACAGAGCATGGTAATCCACTATACCTCTATTCACTTTGGCCTGAACACCTGTTGTGTGCTGTCCCAGGTCATTCAGTTGATTTGGACACTTAAATTCTGCCATATTAAGTGCGTCCCAATGTGCCCCGAATTCACTGTCCCAATGAGCCCCGATATGACTTTTACACCAAAATGCTAATTTCTCGGACACCAGTGAGTGTGTTTATCATGATAGCAATTCATAACTGGTTGTTACGATATATAAAATTCATACAAGCACTGAGAAAGCCTCATTGTTCATGGTTTGTCCACAGAATGGTTCCAATTGAACCTGTCCATATTTACTTTAGTAGTAGGAAAACAAACTTTTGCTCGCCATACTTCTGCATGTGGCTGTAATTTGTAAATAAAACCATGGAAACATCAGGATGTGAAATTACAAGATATGATGGCACTACAATATCATATACCTTGCCAGGATCCAAGAAAACCCCACCGTCCCACAGTGCCCCGAGTCCCAATGTGCCCCCGTTCCCCCTACTAGTATTAACACCAGAAACAGATGCCCGAAAAAGGGAGTTTCAACATGAAAGAGCAGAATTTACTCATGCATGACCATGAATTCCGCCTGTCTCTCCACAGCTAGTGCTGTTCAGCAACAAAGAACTGGGGTCAGTCTGTAAGAATGCCATCCCCCATTGAATAAGCGACACACCAGGATTTGCTTAAAAGGTGAGAACAACTGTGAATATTGCAAACATGGTATTGCAATTACAGTTGTATGCCACACATGAGCCAAAAAGTCATAATGGACTTTAAAAGTGTTTTCAGACAAATGAGGTCATAATTATAAGAGCATTACTTTAAAGATTGATTACTGTAAATCATTAACAATCTTTCTGCCTTGTTATGTAATTATATCTTATGTAATTGATTCTGAAATCATTTTTATTGGCAATTAAGATACCTCTGTGTATATTCAAGCCTCATGGCTATTATTTTATATCACTCAATCTTGTACAGCCTTATTGATTTAAACTTTAATGGCCCTTTGATTTATCATGATTATGAAGAAAATCAATCTTGCTTAGGAAGTGGGCTTCATAGTTTATAGCAGAACATAATATTAATTAATTAGGAAAAAGTTCCTGACAAGACATGGAAAGAAAAGACATGGAAAGAAAACAATTTTTGGACCATCAATGTTTCTCCCTCTCCAATAAATAGTTTATACATTCATTTCCTGGCCTCTTTCATTTTCCTTATGAAGCTGGACTTTATTAATACATTTATTCCAGAAAAAAAATAATCATTCTGGTTGTGGTTTTAGGTGGTATTTAAAAAAATGATTGTTAGAAAAGATAAATTCACATGAACAATGAGAGCTTATATGGCTGGTTTTTCAGACCCTAAAACCATTTCGTGTTTTTCCACTTGGTTGCATGAGATGGCATCACTTCATTCATCTGAAATTGTGAACAAACATGTGTAAAGATCCATTTGTAAAACATATATATTGGGAAAACCCATGAAGACTAAAAAATAGAAGATTTTTGTAGTCAACCTGCCTTGCTCTGATTAACCTGAAGTAGGTCATCATGTTATAATTATTATTACATGACCACTATGCTAGAGCGATTCTGATTGCCATAAATAGTCACATGACAACATCATAAAAACTCATATTGCATGGTTCGATTTTTTTTTATAATGTTTTTTTTTTCAGATTTTTTATATTGCACGGTTGGAGTGCAATACGATTTTCTCTTTAAAAAAATGTTCAAAGATTTTTTGTTTTCGGAATTTTTTAAATTTTACTACCAAAAGAATAATAATAAAATTTCACTCACAAAATCAATATGAATTTCCTCGCGCAAATAAATTTTCATATTGCCCTCATGATATGCCGTATTTGTATATTAAAACCTCTATTTATGCGGTTAACAACATAAAATTAAATAAATGAATGTACCAGGAAATGGAATACTATAGTCAACCTAAGAGCCATTTGCTTTCAACTTTTTCATACTTGTCAACATATACTAAGGATTAATAAAGCCCTTTGCCCAAAACAACAAGATTGATTATCTTCATAATCATGATACATGGAGAGGCCATAAAAGTCAAGTTCAAAGCAACTGTCTGAAATTGATTGATTGCATTGTTGCCCAGTGTCATTAGATCAGAATAATTTTCTTACAACCGGATGCAGGATTCCTCAACTGGATTATGACTTAGGATCTTTGTTGGATGACAGATGTCCTCTTATTAACATGCCTTTCTATTGATAGCCAATCTATGTAAATAGCTGTTGATTCGCCACGGCTTGTTTTCATGATACTAAAATAGTCTTGTGAAGAAAAAAGATTCACAGACATGTGTACCAATGTCACCCAACTCCCTAAACTAGGAAATTATTCCAGTTCAGCATCATCCCTACTCCCCCCTTATGCAGGAAGTTATCCCCTCCCCCTTAAGAACCAAAATTATTCAAATATATACCACAGTGACATAAAATAAATTATAGAACATCCCATGTAACAAATTGAAACCAACAAACAAATTTCAAGGAAATATCATCGGAGGGGGGGGGGGATTACTCAGGCCGTCAAAGCCCCATTTCAACCTTCCCCCCACACAACCATGCAATAACAATATATTTATCCACTTAATTATGTAAGCAATTGATTTGTTTTGCATTCGAGTCCGCGCAATTGACAAGCAGGCTAGGTGGTATAAATGGATCAGAGAGTTCTCCCTAGTCTGAATGGTTTTAAAAGTCATCATTGGTGTTGTGGCTACTCATGGGAATTTGAGATCGAATATGACCAAATTACTCTATTAATATCGATGATGACATAGCCTGGCTAATTAATCAAGTCCTAAAATGTCTGCAGAACATATTGTATGAGTAGTAATAAGCACATCATGCTTTACCTGTATTGCGAATGTATTCAGACATGACTGTGCTCAGCAACTACTCCATAACCCATGCTTATATATGGTAAATATGTTTGGTGACATTGGTGAACCATGTAATGACTGCAGTTTGCATCACCTCAGCTTTCGTTTCAGAGTCTGTTCCACAGCAGAACATCGTCGCTGCCAAGGCTTCCTTTAGTGAAACATGCGATGACGTCACAGTAGAGCAAAGGTCAAAGTTGATCCAGCTGGTCTTCTTCAAATTAAGAAAAGCCTCTTTATGTGACATCGGGAAGCCTTACAGCTTATGTAAAGTCAGTAACATGAGAACGACCTGTGACCTCCGCCAAGGTCAGGTCATCGCTGGAGGTCAAGGTCAGCGAAAGGGGAGCAACAATGATTTTGAGTTCACAATTGAGACAAAATCCAATTAAGTGTGAGTATGCACTGAGTACACATTGCTCATTTACTAACAATTAACATTTAGAGTGCATTTCAGGTTGCATGGACCATAGGTGACCTTATGACTGACAAGGTCAACTCTGGATCATGCCTAAAAGGTTTCAGGTTCTCGCCATACATCGAAATAGGCTCCCTAATGGAGAGAAATTGAGAGGGGACTCAAGGGAACATGTGTTATAGTTCTACATCATGTAAATGGCAGAAATGCACATGTTCTCTATACTTCCCCATCAACTGAATGAGTTTAGTCTATTGCTGCAGAAGTCGAAAGTCAAGAGTGAAAAGGCTTGATTTGTCTCAAGGTTGATACATGTATGCACAAATGAGTGACTACTATTGGTCAAGACAGGCAGCCTGTATACTTAGCTGCTGTAATTTCACAGCCAATTGTAATGTCCATCAGGTTGTAATTCATAATCGAACCTAATACCTTGAAAATATGATGTCCTCAGGCTCCTCGCCACTGAATTTCTGCTTGTACTTATCCTGTTGACTTTGCTGTAAATACTTATAATCTGTTTCTGAGATAAACTTAGACATCACTTTCTTAGTTGTCATGACAACTTGTCACGATTGTAAGAAATGTCAAAAGGATAGATCCAAACAAATCTTTTATTGGTAAGCTCGAGGACATCATATTTCAAGGCATTTGATGGGCTTATAACAGCCAAACAGACATTTTGACAGTCTGCTGAATTATCTGTGGGCTGTGGCTAGGTCATGCATCTAGCATCTTGAGGTGTACGCGGCTTGTGTCAATCAATAGTAGTCGATTATTTGCGCACGTATCAACTGTAGACATGATCAGTATTTCTGACTTTTGCAATTTGAAAAAAAAATCACAACATTATGCACTCCTGCAAATATGTTTACTGAGATTTTTAATATTTCCCAGAAATGACAACAGTATAAACAGACAGGTTTTCCAAAGGCAAACCACAGTGGCCAAACAGGCCGAGAACCTTCTGAAAAGACCTTTCGTGTTGATGACCTCACTGTCGCTTCACAGGGCTCTGAGCTTCTTCCCCCATCTCAGGGCTGCGGCACTGGAAGTGTCTCCATTGCTGGCAATTGTGTTTTATATCAAATTAGTTCCATAAACGTATGACCAAAATTTGGTGCTTTAAACTCTGCAGTGTCCTCCTCTTATTATAAACTTACCATAATAATAATATAAAGTGTATAAATGCAGGACATAAATCCCCAACCATCCTTTCATCCAAAGAGCTTTCAACTCCATCTTCTGCCAAATTATTGATGTCTGTGTTACAGTTACTGATTATTTTTTAAGTTAATCATGACACACACCAGTCTTTTTAACATAGAAATAAGTACATGGCTTGGAAAGAATAGTTGTTCTGTTTGTTTGGAGATGGAAGTAAGAAAGAATATATCATGGGCTCCAATTAATATTATCAATTATAATTGACTCCTGAATATGTTACTCATAACAATGCTATCTAAAAATTGTCTGTGTGTTCCAAATCACGAATTCCTTCTTGTTGCCTTACATTTGTTTTGTTTTTTCTCAGTTGCCTGTCCCACTGGAAGCCGCTTCATTGATGGGGATAAGAAGTGTGTTCTGCCAGCTAATACCAGAATGTAGTTGGCAGATTTTCTTGTCAATCGTTTCCTGCTGGACTTGTGTCATCTCGAGGATCCTTCACTGCAAAACAATGTTAATATGATATTTCTTACTTAGGCCAGACTTAATTAATCTTCTAATTAGCTTTTTGGATCAATTGAGAAAACAGAATATCTGCCTTTGGAAAAAAATGATTTTACCCACAATATTTATTCAATGGACTTACTAAACAATTGAGATTTCAGCTGTCTTTTTGGTCCTGCCATACAACCTCAGGAAAAGTGCTTCAAGCTCTTCTGAGAAGCTAAAAATTAATTATGTCTGACCTTACCGAAGATTTTTGGCCAGATCAGTGAAGTTTTTAATTACTTTGTATGCTGTTCGGAAGGGCAAAGGATCCAAACCAGGCTCAGACACTCCTTATGTGCAGAACATAACGATAATAAGATATATTATTTGTAAATGACATTCTATATGTATTAGTTATTGTCATTCATTCATGTTTGCGGATAATACACAGCGTTTTGTTTTTGCAAATTGATCTGTTTGCTGAGCGATTGTTCTTTAATGGTAATGTGGGCGTTCTGTATCATCATGTAGGGCAATTGCGTGTTGAATATTGACAAGCGGGTATGTAGGAGGCAGACTGCCTTTCTGAAAATGTCATCCTCCGATGAGTTTTTGCTGAAAATTTCATATTTTATCTATCGCAACACAGACAGCCTATTTGTCTTTACCGCCCACTATATTGTCTTTGAGATGAATACTGCAGTAAACGGGCATATCAGTTTTCATTATGAATTTGCAGATATGCTTTATGTCGTGCCATAGATTTGGAAATTCTATCAAATACCACAAAACACATTAGAGTAGCTGTTATTTTGTGTGACATTTTTTACTTGATGTCCTGCTATAATATCAAAATTATCTTCAATGTAATCCCATATTATTTTTGATATTAAGTATGATAAAGGGAAATTTGTTCCCACTTAAATTGGTATCCTTTAAAGCAACGGTGTCATGGAATATCAATTAAATGACTCATAACATATAAATGATTCACAAGATAGATATTTCAATTTCAGTCTAAATCTCACACATCATATCTATAATAATAGTATCAATACTTTTCTTTTCGCAGGTATACCTCCGAGGGTTGTATCATCCACAACAACAGAAACTACCACAGTCGTTGTCACATCTCTGATAGTCGTAGCTTCCACAGATGATGAGAACTTGACGGCAATGGTTGTCGGCATAGCCCTTGGATGCGCTGCGTTCTTATTAGGCCTACTGTTGTTTGTCATCACAGGACTAATCGTGAAGCATTTTACTAAGCGAAAAGGAGAAATAAAGATACGTCATTGCTTTTGTGCAATGTTGTTTGATTTTTTATACGTTTTACGCTTTGACAATCATAAACAATTGAAATTTTTTTCTAGATAACTGATTTGGTTAGCAACAAAAAATTAAATCCAATACAATGTGATATTTTTGCTGCTTGCTTTATCTTTCAAAATATGTGCTACCCTTCCTTTGTATTTGTGAAATAATAAAGGAATGATGCCTTTCTCTCAGTAAAATCACTATATTTTCATACTTGATACTTTCAATATAATGAATGATATTTCCTTGAGTTTATTATAATATTATCATAATTTTTTACTTTGCTTCAAGCTTTGGCATTTAATACTACATACATATATGTACAAGTCACATCAATAATATGTCAGTAATTTTCTTAAAGTATATAGCTACGGCATGAATTGTTTGTATGAACATTTCAGACAACGAGATATGTCTATGATATTGATGGAACTGTAGTAAGAATTTTCATGTTGTAATTTTTCAATTAATTTATTTCTTGGAGCACAATTTGCCTATTTCACCAATTTTTTTTTTTTGTACAAATTTGGTGCTTTATGATAAAAATATCCTAGTATTGCACTTATTAAGCACTCTTTTTAATTCAATGCAATACATTATTTTGTAACACTTTTCTTGTATGTGGATGTATTACAAACATATTTTGAAAGTCACTCGGCATGACTGTTTTCTTTGTGTGAAAGTGAAATCGAGCTTGTTTTTTCGCAGCACATATACTTTCTTTATACATCATTTGCAATATTTGGTTTTGGTAAAGTTATCAAATTTAGTCACAATCGAGGCAGTTTCCTGAATATTCGACAAGTATGCACTCTGCCTTTCGTTTCAAAAGCAACCTCTGCAGGCAGAGGATATAAATGAACTAATAGGAAAAGGAGTCGCGATGTGTGTTAACTAAAACAAATTCATGAGAAGTTATTGTTCTTATATTCTATGTATTAAGTCAAACGGGATTGCCATTTCAACAGATACTTAGTATCATTTGTACCCTTTAAAGTGATGGTCTTGTTTTAACGAATAAGGTCAATGTTATTATTATCATGAGATGAATTAGAATTATAACAATCTATCACCTTTTTTTGTTGAATTGGAAAATATGTCAATTTCCAAGGAAAAGTAATTCACTGATATCCCCTCATAGTGGTGATTATCCTGACTGAGCATTGTGCATTTCTAATAAGTGATATTTGTTATAAATTTTTCAGGTTGACCTCAATGAGAAGGGCTATGCCAATGGATTCCATGGTCCTCGATTTGTCAATCCAGCTTTTGTCGCTCGTCCAGATGATGAGTATAGTCTTAAGAGCTCTACACCTAGATATATTGGTATGTTGATTCAAATAACTCCTGTAGCTTGAATGTTGTATTGCTGTATTTTAAAGATTTTACCCCAGTCTCATCCGAAGTTTCTGGTGCACCCTATTAGTCATCCATCGTCAATTACCTGCTTGTTTACCTTAACAAGACCCAACTGCCATCTTGTGAAATAGGATAAATTGTCACAATTTCCACAAGATGTCAGACATGGTGTGAAGTTAAATTTGAATTTAGACTTTCAAAATTTTTTCTACTAGTTTAATAACTTACGTAGTAAATAATGTGTGATTGTTGTTCGAGTTGTGTGTCACTTATCATATTTTTCTTTATCATTATCACATATTAAAAAGTTGTTATGCACGTAAGGTGAAGGTCACTTTCAATATATAAATGTATTTTACCTGTTTTGTGACTTACAATGGGAGCTCTCCATTATATATACATTTTATTAAATAGAGTTTTTTTCTCGATTGCTACAAGTGTGTTGCAGTCTGGTGAATTTGAATGTCTGATAATAATATTTTTGAAAAGATTTCTTCTGGCAAGAATGATGATAGTAAAGTGAGTGTGAAAGGAGTGAAATGATGATAATTGTCTACTATTAGTGCTCATTCTCAAATGAATGTAGGTCAGAGGCATTATCCCATTTGGATTTTAATGTACATCAAAAGAATTTCTTCTAAAAAAGAGCCCATCCTTCACTAAATTTGTTATTTTTATACCTCCTCCAAATTTGTAGACTTTTCAAGTGTTTTAAATGTATAGAGAAAAACTTTTAAATTGTCTGCCTGTAGTACTATCTCACTGACAAATATGCAGCAGTCTTTTTTGTTTCTAAGAGAGAAAGTTATCCCTCTTCAGACTTGACAGTAATTGCCAAACTTGGTCTATGTTAAACTCAATGCCATTAGATAGCTTTTAAACTGCCTATCCAGGACTAGATTCTGAGTCCCTGAAATTCATTGGTCAGGCCCCTTAAGACCAATAAGTATCAGGTATTTCGGTTGCTGCATAATTTGATCCAATTTGGTCAGAATATCGATGAGGACTGAACCAAGTTTCTCTCTGGTGTATATTACTATTCAGTGCTGATGCCTTTGACTTAAACTCTCGTTTACTCTCAGAATTGTATATCTATGGAATTGACTTCACTGACTTTCTAAATCAAATCAATTTAAATGTAAATAAAGAGAATTGTTGGGTTTACAATCATGCGACTATCTTTTCTTTTGGACCATAAAAGAATGTATCAGTCAACCTGACTGATTAATTTTAGTACTTGGTTGAAAAGATATGTTTGCAAAAATATGTGAGTTTGTTGTAAACAGAAATTATTTAAGTAATGTTCAACATCCTATTGCAATTAAAGTAGATTTTTCTTGTGTAGCATCAGGTATTCTAATTCCTTCATCGTGCCCCTTCATTTTCAGTTCAAGTGGGAACTAAGAAAAAAGTTCTCGAAAAGAAAATGATCGAAGGGGGTGCAAGCCTCAGGGGTAAACCCGCCACAGGGGTGAATACTTTGACCCGGGTCCCCATAAGTACCTCTTTGGGTACTGATGCCGCTTTGGCCACACCCGTCAGTGCCTCTTATGAAATGAAGCGTAAGTCGGATTAGCCTGAAAATCTGACTGATTTGCAGACATTGCCCTAATACCTGACTTCATTGTGCCTTTGCTGTTGTAAATATCAACATGTTAAGGACATACAAAATAAATAAATGCCCTGCTCTCTCTATCGAGTTTTTGGAAGAATATTACCTTTTCACTGCAAACGGCAAGTGAAACAGTCGGTATTTCGGGCTAATTTCAGTCGCAGAATATAGCCAGTGATGACATTGACTGTACTTAGTGACATCATTGGTTTGTGTGCGCTTAGCATCTGCATTTCTAACCTGATTTTTGAATTGCTATACTATGGTGTCTTTGGAGTTGGGTGGTTAGAGTTCGAGAAAAAAATACTATTCTTAGTCTTACTTCATGTCGCAAAGTCATTGACCGTCAGCTGTAGGATTAACAATTTTTTTCCCCTTTTTGATAATTTTTCTCTGAAAAAAGAATCATCTGCCAAAATATTTCCTTCTCATGAATGGTCAGTGATTGAAGCATACATATACACATTTTTCATGATGCTTGATAACTAATAAATATCAGCAATCATGTGAAAAATGTGCCAAACTTTCTGTTTCTAAAGGACAAGTTTGGTCTAGTTAGTGTTGTTCTGTGTGTCATTTCTAACTTGAGGTCCATTAATTTTGTGTGTGTTTCTGTGTGTTTTTAACAAAACAAAATAATATCAGAGACGGTGACTCTGCGTTTGTTTTTGAAACGTTAGATTTCAGTTTGATTGATTTGTATGTGTTTTGCTGGCTTGGGCTGTCGCAAAATATATTCTGTACTAATATTCTGTCTTTACATGTGCATATATATTCACAGCCTAATTTATAATGTAGTCGGTGCACATTTAACATCATGTCATAGTTGTCTGATAACCAATATATAGGTAATGTGTACAATATATATTATCAGTTGAAATATATCACATTACATTTATATTCATTTAGTTTGAGTCGATTTGTTTTTCCTATTTATTTTGTTCTATGTTATTTTTCCTCTATACTTAATAAGTATTACTCAAATGTATGTGGGCTTGATAAGTTAAAGTATTGCAAATGTTTCTTAATGTTTTTTAAAGTTGCTACCTTTTCTTATTGTACACATTCTTCTTCAGCAATGTCAACACTCTCTCACGGAGGGCAAGGTTTAATGGTGACGGGGCCATTAACAAGAGTACCAGGTCAACCTGTTGCCTTAAACCGACAGGCCGTGCTACTGAATCGACCAGATACACCCTCCAGGTCAGGGTCGCCTGCGATGGTTCTTGCAAATAGGTCGGACTCACCTGCAAGCCAAGGACGAGTGTTAGTCAATAGGTCAGCCTCCCCCAACAACCAGAGCTTTAGGTAAGGTGTTACATGAATGAGGTAGAAACCTATATTATAAGTCTCAGGTTGGATCATTTAATTTACATGTAGAATGTCTGTGCACACCTTCAATTCCACATTGTCCTTACAGCGATTTCTGTGTTCTACTGCCTTCTCGACAGTGCCACACATTATAATTTATTCATGTTTTTTATATGCCTATGACAGTTCCCATTACAAATTATGTCAAAAAGTATTGCCATTTCAACGTAACAGCTCGACAATGCTCAGAATCAAAGCTAGAAAGCCCTGAATCAGTTTCGATGGTGGTCTTAAGTATCTAAAGAGAACAATGTCCCAAAATTATGGCAGAATAATTATGATATGCAAAAGGCCAAAAATTAGCTGTGTATTTGAAAACTGCATGTTGGGAAAATGCTGTTTTACTTGATTAGCAAATGTAATTCCAGCCACAAAGAGAATTTCCTTTCACAAAACAAAAGATAGATTCTTGTCAGACGAAATTTTCAGCCAACATCTAAAGCTGAGATTATCATAGGAATTTTAAAGTAAAGCTTGTGATTTGATTGATTAGGTGTTTAGCTAATGCATTGCTTGCTAGCCTTGCATGTTTTGTGTATTTTGTCATTTTGTCAAAGTACTTAATAAATCTCCAATCAATGTGTTATGTCTGTCCATAATTTAGGTTAGTCAACCGATCTGCATCTGCATCCCCAAACAACCAAGGCTTCAGGGTGGTAAGCCGATCCGCCTCACCAAACAACCAGGGCTTCAGGGTGGTCAGTCGGTCTGCATCTCCGAACAACCAGGGCTTCCGTGTGATTAGCCGACCAAATACCCCCAGCCATGGAATGGTCTTGGTCAGCAGTGGGGCAACACCAATCACCAAACCGAGACCTATTGTAGTCAGCCGAAGCACAACTCCTGTCAACCAAATGGTCGTAAACCAACCAAACCAACAGATGATGATGGTTGACCACCCACCAGACCTCGCTGAACAAAGTTATATCGTCGTCAACCGCCCAGTGTCACCTGCTAGCCAAGAAGTGGTCGTTGTCAACCGTCCGGTTTCTCCGACTGCCTCGATGGTGTCCACTCTACCAAGGAGTGCTGCTGGAACTATGGTCAGTCAACGAGGAGGTCATGTGGTCACTGCGCCCAATGGACAAAGAATGATTGTTGCCAATCCTGGTGCTTCGGTCAGAGTGCCTTCTGCTGCTGCTCATGCAGAAGCCCGTTACACTCAACTTCCTTCAGGAGAGATTGTCAAATTGGTGCCAGTTCAGGTAAATGTAAGACAACGTATTGTGTTGAAAGTAAAAAATACCATCATTTTTGCCAAGATAGGAGAAATATACTAAAATAATTCAAATATATAAAGCATTCTATTCAGTCTATCGTTGTCTTTTAATAAATGCACCGCTTTTCCAACTTACAACATATATTTATCTCATTGGCTCTGCATGCTTCATGAACCATTCGGGAAAAATGTTTTCCTTGGAGGTTGTACAAATTTTCCAGCTTATTTAAGCTGCTGTAATTATGTATAAGTGTATGGATATGCCTCTAATGCCAAAAAGTAGTTCAATCTAGATAAATAAAAAATATAATAACAAATACTCATGCTATGTAAAAAGGAATTCATAGCTGCTCTGGCATACAAGTTGTTTTGTATTTTGAGTTGCAAAATATCCCACGTGTATGTGGTTCAACGAACAGAGAACATGATATGACAGGTTGTACGTGCCATTATTTGCAAGAATAACACCATACATCATTTTACAGGTCGTCCAGCCTCGCCCAGCGCCAGTCAGAGGTCGTGTTAAGCGATATGAAATGCGCAGTCTACCTAGGGCTGCAGCCGCATATTCTGCTGCAACCGGAACTGGAACACCTCCTCCCCAGGCACAGGGACTGTACCGGAAGAACCCCAATTTTATGTTTGGGACTACAGGATGGAATAGCCTTTCCATGCTGGATAAAACGACCCAGTAATGCCAAACAGATGTTTGACTCTTTGTTGTTTTTTTTTTCATCTGCAAAAATTTAAAAGTATATATATCGTATATTTTCATATATAATTTAATTTTTAACAAATAATCTTATGCACATTTATTGCAATACATTTCTGTTTAACTGAAAGTTATTCTTTTGGGCCCTTTTAGGAAAAATTTTTTATACACTGATGTCAATAAAGATTTGAAATTTGCAACTATCTTTGATTTCTTCACTTTTTGCAAACACTAACGGGTACACAAAAAATTGGTTGATGTAAATACATAGACTTGCAGTGCAGGAAAGCTTAAAAAACGGTAAAATTTCAAATTTATTTCAATGATGCTATTTGGAATTATAGTATATATAGCCGCTCACCCGTTAGGGTTTCTTGCTTTTCAAAAATGTGCCGTGTTCCAGGTTCTTCCCAGGTTCGAGTAATGTGAAGCCAGATGCTATTTTGCAGCTTCCAGTTCGATGAAGTAATGTGGATTGTTTGGAACTGATAAAGCAGGGTATACAGCACTACAAACACTGAGAGACTGAGTTGATGTTGGAAAATATGAGTTGTTGGAAATGCACGGCGCAAATTAATTTCTGGGAGCTGGGTAGTTATATTGGACTAAGAAGTTCAATCAGTGTCCGGAAATAGGCGGAATTGAATTGCCTGCAGTGTGTATTACTTGCTTTGATGTCATAGAGAAATATAGCTCCCAGATTTGTATGTGAAAAATGCTAAAGTCCCAAGAGGAATATGTGGTAACTTGGTAGTTATATTGGCCATAGAAGGTCAGTCAGCAGATCAAAAGATGTGGAATTTAATGGCCTTTAATATGAAACGCATTACAGCCCTTTTTGTTGTATATAAATATACAGGTGCGATTTTTTATGTGAAGAAACTTTTTTTTTTACCAAATTCCCAAGAGAAATTTGTGTGACTGTGGAAATAATAAATGCTGATCAGTAAAAGTTGCCCTATCAGGAACCTGAGACGAATTGACAGGCTTAGGAGTGTAATTGAAGATGTTATGGGTTAAGAGAAAAAAGCCTTTTGAGTGAGATGAGATTCCTGCTATGGCTATTATTATGATTAGATTGCCCTTCAGCATGGTGAGAGCCAGTAAGCATGCAGATTTATCTGGAATGGGCGCTAAATAAAATCATACTATATTATGATATGAATATTGTGTAGATTAAAGTCAATTGGCATACATCAATGTAAGACAAAGTTGTGTGATTTGTTTATAACATAGAGCCATGCGCTTACTCAAGCTTTCATTCTTGAAATTCACTCGGAAGAGACCTAACTGAAAATAATTGCTCTATTACAGCATTTACCACAGCTTTTAGCTTTTTCAGTAAACCCATTGTCTGCTTATAACATGAGCAAAGTGACCCCACTTAGCCACTTTTGTTTCTGCACATTTTGCATCACTAGCTCGGAACAAAGTGGTTTTCTGCAAATTTAGAAAAATACAACATTTTGTTTTGTTCCGTCAAATGTTATCAGGATATATGACATCACTGGCAGAGTAAAAGCTTGTTCTTAGATATATATTAGTACTGTTATAGCTGAGCTGGACAATTTGGGAGTCATGACAACAGTATTGATGCTCTGCCATTGTCTTATTTCGATTTATGTATACATACAAATAGAAACATCATTTCATTGGATAGAGTTTGTCTTGCTGCCTGTGCCGTATCGCTTTACTTACAGCCGTTCTACTTTTTATCAGGAAGGATATGACTGGCTCTCCATGAAATGTCTCCTATGTGATTCATGGCAGCTGATGATGTGACATACTTTAAGCATGAGAATCACAAAGGCTGTTAGGTTTGTCATGAATGATCAGCGTGATTTGTCAAAAAGATTTTAAGGATGAGATTGACAATTCATTTATTTATACCGTTCGACAGCTCTGTCAGCCAATCACAAGCCTGTATTTCACCACAATAAATCCCATATTATTTGATGTCCACACCAGTGGTGTAGCCAGACATCTGCCACAGGTGGGGCAGTGGGTGGGGCAGGACTTCTTGAGGGGGGGCAAGACCTTTATCGACATTTATCGACATTTTTCGGATAAAATTCACATGACTCCCACAATGGTCATTATCATCATCATTAAACAAGTTAAATTGACCGTGAAGTGCAAGAAATTTAATTATATGTTGTATAAATTTACATATCATTTTTAAGGCATTAGATATGTTGCTGCTAAATGTTAAGTTATAATTATATCTTGCATAAATTTGCTTAACTGACTGCCACTAAATATTGAATCTAGATGATTGGCACAATAGATGAAGAAAACACCATAGAAAAACATCAGGAAAGTGAAATTTTTATCAAAACAAGAATTCTGGTATCAATGAAAATATTCTTTCCATCTTGAACAAGAAACAGAAAAGTTATAATGCTCATCACATAGCAATCATCATCTTAGCAATGTCATCACACTAGAACAGATAAATTGCATGATTTTTCATCAGACTAGGCCTATAAACTATTCATAAATATATTATAGGAATGTAATGAGTGTCATATAGAATAATGAAAAACTATCTCGATCCTTATTATCCTTCCAAAAAGTACGTAGAAAGTGATTTTTTCTTGTAAGGTGGAAGTGTGACATCATATGGCAGTTCCCATAGGTTAGCATTGGAAATCAGGCATTCCATGTGAGGTCACAGGTTGTTCAGCCAATCATTGCTCACTCTGCATAGTATGTCATATCAAATCTGTAAGGTAGTATACCAGCATATGACTACATGCCATGTGTGTAAAAATGAAACACATTCAGTTGTTGCCCGCAGTGGCATATCTAGGAATGGCATGGGAGGAGGCATGTTAATCTTTGGCCTGAGTGGGGAGGCATTGCATTGCCCCTCAATGTTGAACCAATGGCACACAAAAAAGATTGCTCATGATTTCGACAAGTAATTGATCACAGAGTTGATCCTCCCTCCCTTCCCCAGAAGAGTTAATCCATCCATAAAAAATGTGCAAATGTGTATCCCCGTCATGAGACACCCTAGCTGTGCCACTGGCAGCAAACAGCAAATAACATTTAGATCAGGCAACTTATGAGCGACAGTTGTTTATTGATTCACACAGCTTGTAATCTTTTTCTTTTACTCAGTTATGCTTCATGGCACTCTCATACTATGTCATATACCATATATGGCAATTCTGTACACTACATCATGTGCCAACACTACATCATACTCCACATCTCAGCCAATCATGATGCTCCATCTGTGTGAGGTCACATACCAATTTTGCTAGATTTTTCAAATTCTACATACTTTTTGGAAGGATAATAATAGAACAGAGCAGTGTAATAACAATATCAGGCCTCCTAGCAGCCCTCCAGAAAAAAAAATTGGAGTTTGGCCACAAAAAATTAATTGCGGTCATGTAGGAGCCTGTTTTAGTCACATTTTGCCAAAAAGCAAGACAAAGGGACAAGGTATTGTCTTTATTTTTGATGCCTTCATTGAAAGTACACAATTATTTCCTTCAAGATAAGTCCCAAACCTTGTCAAAAGAATGTACAATGAGCCTTAAGATTTTTTTCAGTCAAATATCTGACATTTCTCAATCAAAGCTTGAACTTTGTCCTATGAAGAGACAAGATTTGCCACTTCACTAAATTTACCATTTCTGAATTTTAAAAAAGGTAGGAAAAGTAGGAGTTCTAGGAGGCCTGCAATAGAGACACTAAATTTCAATGTAGCAACATCAGTCTCTGATATGAGTTAAGAAGCATGATCCTGTTTGCAAATATCTCTACAAACTCATCTAAATCAAATGAATTTGACCTTTGTCACTCAATATGGATGACTCTTAGGTTTGAGAGCCTCTCATCTGCCATTGAATTTCTCATAAAGGTTTTTGTCCTCTTCATGGCAGAGAAGCTTAGCTCACAAGAAGCACTGGACGCTGGGATTGTCATAGCAATTTTACAGAGCCTCACTGTATGGTTGAATAAATTCGACAAATTCGGGCGAGTTCAGTTGGTGTTTCGAGGCCCTGCATTTTTTCAGCTCCACCAGTCACTTGGCCCGCTAAATAATTAGGTCAGCTTTTGAAACACTATTTGGCACAGGCCCTCCTAAGCAGAATAGAAAAACCAGGTCATGCACTGCACATTTCAGGCTGATTATATTTTATTTTACTCCAAAGCCAGAGGGGGGGCAAGAGGGGGGGCAAGAGCAGCCACAGGGGGGGCAATTGCCCCACCTTGCCCCCCCCTGGCTACGCCACTGGTCCACACAGCGCTCCTGAAGAAACATTGGGGTTAAAAAAATGAGCCCGGAACGGGACCTATACCATCTGAAACTACGTGATCATACTAAGATATTAACATAAAAACGAAAAAAATCTGTGGGGAATTTATTGAGAAATTCAAGTTTTAAGAAATCTGGTTTATCACACCACTTGAACACAAGTGTAATGGCATATAAAACAATTAACAAGCTTGAAAATGTGATGAAGCCTGTTGGCTATGCTCAGTAATGCATTTCAAATAAGTTTCAATGATGAATTTAAAATATTTATTGACCTTATTGAAATAAATGTGACAAATTGTTTATCGCATGCTGTAAGAATGCAAAAATGCTAAAAGTAACCAATTTCCCCCGATTTTCAGTCTTTGGTTGTTGAAATCTGAAGCATTATCCTTAGCATTTATATGTGAAGCATTATTAAGCTTTCGAAAAATGTTAAAGTATGCCTAAAATGGATATAAATGTTACAAGTAAGCTGACACTCATAAAATATATCAATCATGATTCAGTACTGATTCCTAATTAGCCTGTTTAGTTCATGGTATAATATCTACATGCAATAGTTCAAATATACGGCAAGGTGGCAGCGCAGAATGTTACATGTTAATAAGAATGGTGACATATCAGGTCACGACAACCAAACCACATGCAAACCTTTTCATAGTTTTGTGCAAGCAGCAGTGGTGTAGCCAGACATCTGCCACAGGTGGGGCAGTGGGTGGGGCAGGACTTCTTGAGGGGGGGCAAGACCTTTATCGACATTTATCGACATTTTTCGGATAAAATTCACATGACTCCCACAATGGTCATTATCATCATCATTAAACAAGTTAAATTGACCGTGAAGTGCAAGAAATTTAATTATATGTTGTATAAATTTACATATCATTTTTAAGGCATTAGATATGTTGCTGCTAAATGTTAAGTTATAATTATATCTTGCATAAATTTGCTTAACTGACTGCCACTAAATATTGAATCTAGATGATTGGCACAATAGATGAAGAAAACACCATAGAAAAACATCAGGAAAGTGAAATTTTTATCAAAACAAGAATTCTGGTATCAATGAAAATATTCTTTCCATCTTGAACAAGAAACAGAAAAGTTATAATGCTCATCACATAGCAATCATCATCTTAGCAATGTCATCACACTAGAACAGATAAATTGCATGATTTTTCATCAGACTAGGCCTATAAACTATTCATAAATATATTATAGGAATGTAATGAGTGTCATATAGAATAATGAAAAACTATCTCGATCCTTATTATCCTTCCAAAAAGTACGTAGAAAGTGATTTTTTCTTGTAAGGTGGAAGTGTGACATCATATGGCAGTTCCCATAGGTTAGCATTGGAAATCAGGCATTCCATGTGAGGTCACAGGTTGTTCAGCCAATCATTGCTCACTCTGCATAGTATGTCATATCAAATCTGTAAGGTAGTATACCAGCATATGACTACATGCCATGTGTGTAAAAATGAAACACATTCAGTTGTTGCCCGCAGTGGCATATCTAGGAATGGCATGGGAGGAGGCATGTTAATCTTTGGCCTGAGTGGGGAGGCATTGCATTGCCCCTCAATGTTGAACCAATGGCACACAAAAAAGATTGCTCATGATTTCGACAAGTAATTGATCACAGAGTTGATCCTCCCTCCCTTCCCCAGAAGAGTTAATCCATCCATAAAAAATGTGCAAATGTGTATCCCCGTCATGAGACACCCTAGCTGTGCCACTGGCAGCAAACAGCAAATAACATTTAGATCAGGCAACTTATGAGCGACAGTTGTTTATTGATTCACACAGCTTGTAATCTTTTTCTTTTACTCAGTTATGCTTCATGGCACTCTCATACTATGTCATATACCATATATGGCAATTCTGTACACTACATCATGTGCCAACACTACATCATACTCCACATCTCAGCCAATCATGATGCTCCATCTGTGTGAGGTCACATACCAATTTTGCTAGATTTTTCAAATTCTACATACTTTTTGGAAGGATAATAATAGAACAGAGCAGTGTAATAACAATATCAGGCCTCCTAGCAGCCCTCCAGAAAAAAAAATTGGAGTTTGGCCACAAAAAATTAATTGCGGTCATGTAGGAGCCTGTTTTAGTCACATTTTGCCAAAAAGCAAGACAAAGGGACAAGGTATTGTCTTTATTTTTGATGCCTTCATTGAAAGTACACAATTATTTCCTTCAAGATAAGTCCCAAACCTTGTCAAAAGAATGTACAATGAGCCTTAAGATTTTTTTCAGTCAAATATCTGACATTTCTCAATCAAAGCTTGAACTTTGTCCTATGAAGAGACAAGATTTGCCACTTCACTAAATTTACCATTTCTGAATTTTAAAAAAGGTAGGAAAAGTAGGAGTTCTAGGAGGCCTGCAATAGAGACACTAAATTTCAATGTAGCAACATCAGTCTCTGATATGAGTTAAGAAGCATGATCCTGTTTGCAAATATCTCTACAAACTCATCTAAATCAAATGAATTTGACCTTTGTCACTCAATATGGATGACTCTTAGGTTTGAGAGCCTCTCATCTGCCATTGAATTTCTCATAAAGGTTTTTGTCCTCTTCATGGCAGAGAAGCTTAGCTCACAAGAAGCACTGGACGCTGGGATTGTCATAGCAATTTTACAGAGCCTCACTGTATGGTTGAATAAATTCGACAAATTCGGGCGAGTTCAGTTGGTGTTTCGAGGCCCTGCATTTTTTCAGCTCCACCAGTCACTTGGCCCGCTAAATAATTAGGTCAGCTTTTGAAACACTATTTGGCACAGGCCCTCCTAAGCAGAATAGAAAAACCAGGTCATGCACTGCACATTTCAGGCTGATTATATTTTATTTTACTCCAAAGCCAGAGGGGGGGCAAGAGGGGGGGCAAGAGCAGCCACAGGGGGGGCAATTGCCCCACCTTGCCCCCCCCTGGCTACGCCACTGGCAAGCAGCAACCATTTTCCTCATGCATAATATACATTAAGACATAAATAAGCATATTTATGATTCAAATTAAGTGCAATTCAAAAGTGTGGCTGAATTTCTTTAAATCATCAGCTGTTGGACAGCCTGTCAAAGCAGGCATCGCAGTTATCAACGACCTGTGTGGAAAATTGAGCAAGATTTTTGCTACACATTTCCAGGCATACCATGTACCTGTCTTATCGAAATGAGTGCTATGGTGGTTTTTGAAATATTCTATGGCCTGTGCAAATTTACTGGATACAACAATTTCTTTGATTGGAAAGAATTAAGGGAGTTATCAAAGCATGTGTGTATGACATCCTGGAATGCAATAAAACAGCTGTTGTAAGGCTCCATATTTTCTGTGCAATATACTGGACAGCATATTAAGGGATACTCAAGATCGGCAATTGGATAAATTAATTTTCCCCTGATGGTTTCACTGCAAATTTAGTCTTTCACAGTGATAAACTACACATAGGTCAATGCTTGGACTGGTCACTCTAATTCGGAAAGAGCTTCAACAGCACAATAGACAATTAATTCATGACACTAATATTTTTAAGAGAGAAGGAAAGAGGTACAATTCTCACAATGAGTTTAGTTAGTTTTTAATTTTTTACAGGAGAGGTTACAATGCATTACATGGTATGAGAGTTGATCGCTTGTCACTCTTTCCTAGCCTATAAAAATACTTTTGAGATGTTCTTTCACTTCAAAAGTCACAATATGCTTCCCACATCCCGGTAAAGAATAATCTTAAGTTCTCACCAATCAAACACAGGAAAGTTCTTCAATTTGGGTCACTTTTAGCATTTTTGCATTTTTATAGTGTGTGATAAACAATTTGTCACACTTATTTTACATAAGTCAGTAGATATTTTAAATTTATCATCAAGACTTGTTTGAAATGTATTACAGAGCTTAGCCAACAGGTTTCGTCGCATTATCAATCTTGTTAATTGTGTTATATGCCATTACACATGTATTGTAATGGTGTGATAAACCAGATTTGTTAAAACTTGAATTTCTCAAAAAATTCCCAACAGATTTTTTCGTTTTTGTCTTAAAATGTTTGTATGATCGTCTAGTTTGAGATGGTATAGGTACCGTTCCGGGCTCATTTTTTAACCCCAATGTTTCTTCAGGAGCGCTGTGTCCACTCATCATCTCCTGTTTACCTGTTTAGAGTGTTTGTCTCATGGTATAAGCCGGTTATTCAACAATTCATCGGCAGTATGTGTTTATCAGACGTCTGGCTAAAGCCCTTGGTTGATAAACACATATTTCCTTTCACAATCCATTCATTTGTCAGTCACTGATACACAACACAAGTCTCTTAAAATTAAAATGTTATTGAAACCAATGCATTATTCATGAAAAGTAATCATAATTTATGAAAGTGCAGATTTCACAGTGCAAGGATCCTCTCCTTTGCTACAGAATGCTGATTGGTAGTAATCACTACGTCTCGACCTTCTCTTAGTTAGAAAGTTTTGTGTTTGTCATCGGAACCAACAGGAAGTAAGACACTCAAGCTAACTGATCTATGGTGGCCAATCAGCGATCACTGACCGGAGCATCCAAGAATAATTGCAATTCAAGGAAGAAATGGACAATTAATTGCAGGCAGGGACACTCACAGATGGTGCTTGAGAGTACTTGATCTTCTGATTGTGAGACACATTATACTGGGCTGGTAGATAGATTTAACATGCAGTTCATTTACGGTTGTAGAATCCAGGTCTGGGCGCTCATGACTGTTGAATGACTAATGAGATGGAAGAGAGAGAGAGAGAGCGAGAGAGAACACTGGGGAGTCTTCAGCATGTTATACATTTAACCCATTTGAGGGATCTTTTACTGGCACCGTAGACACTGATACAAAGGGCCGGTAATTTAACTTCGCTTCCGTATGATATCAAGCAACCATTTTGAAGGTTCTATAAAAATATTTTTAGTTCATCGCTTTGAGATGTAAATTAGCGAAGCTAAAAATTAAGGCAGAAAGCGAGATGTCGCAAATTTATAAACAGTGTTGGCCGACGGTACCCAAGATTTTCCCCAACGAAATGCGTGGACAAAAATGATCAATATTCATAGTATTATACATTCCTCTGAAGTAATATGGATCAAGAATAAGACAATCATGTTGCTGTACAGTGTACATGTGTCAGCCAGAGCTCATCTTGTAGTATACATTACAAGTTTCTTATGAATATTGATACCTGCATTGTTTGCTGGCACAGCAACACACATGTTCAGCATCCATAAATGACATGGTACATAATGTCCCAACCATGCGAATGAATTTTTGATACAGATTTATTGATGTCCGCTTCCATTGTAAACATTGTGAAGTTTGGCAGAATATGTTTTCTTTTCTCAAGTGTAGTATACAACATAACTCTTGCACAAAGAGTTCATACTTTAAAAAAATTATTATAAGAGATTGTACTCTATATACATGGACAGGAGGCGATAGCAGTGAGCTACCACAGGCTGTGAACTCAGCAGAATTCACATGCAGAAACTGACAGGCAACTGCACCTGTGGTTTAACAACTGCTCTGAGAGGTGAAACTGATATATTAAAGCCTCTGTTGTTATAATTTGTTTTAGATTATCAATATCATTAATACTAGAAATAGAAGCCCCAAGTTGTTAGTTTATATAAACACAAGTAAACTGAATTTACTCAGGTATGACCATGGATTCTGCCACCCTCTTCACAGATAGTGCTGTTCAGCAGCAAAGGGACAGGATTCAGTCTGTTTTAGGAATGCCATCCCCCATTGAATAAACAACATACCAGGATATGTTGAAAAGGTGAGAACAACTGTGAATATTGCAAACATGGTGTTGCAATTACAGTTGCATGCCACACATGAGCCAAAAAGTCATAATGGACTTTAAAAGTGTTATCAGACAAATAGGGTCATATATGAGCATTACTTTAAAGATTGATTACTGTAAATCAGTAACAATCACCAAACAAATCTTTCTGCCTGGTTATTTATATATCTTATGTGATTGATTCTGAAATCATTTTTATTGGCAATTAAGATACCTCTGGGTATATTCAAGCCTCATGGCTATTGTTTTATATCACTCAATCTTGTACAGCCTTATTGATTTAAACTTTAATGGCCCTGTGATTTATCATGATTATTTTTTTGATTTGAAATATATTTATTCAGGATAAAAGTTTCAGAGAACAACTGTTTTTCAAACTAGTCCTGATTGTAAATAACAATTAAAAACAAACAATTATAATAAAAAAAAATGAAAAAAAAAAAAAAAAAAAATGAATGTACATAAAACATGGGTATAGTAAAACATAAACACATTATAAAAACATCATGTAGACTTGATAAAAGCTTTGAGTTTACATTTAAAAACATCAGTTGACATAGATGACTTAAGTTGACCAGGCAATTTGTTCCATAACACAGCACCATGATAACTGAATGAGTTTTTAAAAGCAGAATTACAAGGAAATGGCATTAAAACATCGTATGAAGCACTAGACCTGAGAGCATAATTACTATTTACTTCACTACAAAGTGTAACATTATTAGTCAAGTAAACTGGAGCAGCACCATGTATACATTTAAAGTATTGTAACAATGTAAAATAATCACGACGTTGAACAACGTTCATCCATCCTAGCGTCTTAACAAGGTCAGCTCCCCTAACATTAATATAATCAAAATTGCCTGTTATTACACGTGCGGCATAATGTTGCAAACGTTGAACTTTTTGAATATTTGAAGAAGTAGTATAAGCCCATGAACATATAGCATAATCAATAACATTTTGTATAGAAGAAATATAAATTTTGTTAAGTACATTAACTGGGGTTATTGGTTTAAGACGTGCTAATCTATTTATCTTGATTATGAAGACAATCAATCTTGCTTAGGATGTGGGCTTCATAGTTTATAGCAGAACATAATATTTAGGAAAAAGTTCCTGACAAGACATGGAAAGAAAAGTCATGGAAAGAAAACAACTTTGGACCATCAATGTTTCTTCTGCTCCAACAAATAGTTTATACCTTCATTTCCTGATCTCTTTCATTTTCCATATGAAGCTGGACTTTATTAATACATTTGTTTCAGAAAAAATATAATCATTCTGGTTGTGGTTTTAGGTGGTATTAAAAAAAAAAGATTGTTAGAAAAGATAAGTGCACATGAACAATGAGAGCTTTTATGATGATGAGATGGCATCACTTACATTTATCTGAAATTGTGAACAAGCATGTGTAAAGATCCATTTCTAAAACATATAGACATATTGGGAAAACCCTTGAAGACTAAAAAATAGAAGACTTTTGTAGTCAACCTGCCTTGCTCTGATTAACCTGAAGTAGGTCATCATGTAATAATATTACATGACCACTATGCTCGAGCAATTCTGATTGCCCAAAATAGTCACATGACAACATCATAAAAACTCATATTGCATGATTCGATTTTTTTTAAATAATTTTTTCTTTCAGCTTTTTTTATTGCACGGTTGGAGAGCTACATGATTTTTTCATTAAAAAAATTTTCAAAGATTTTTTGTTTTCGGAATTTAATTTATTTTGCTAACAAAAAAATAATAATAAAATTTCACTCACAAAACCACTATGAATTTCCTCGCGCAAATAGATTTTCATATTGCACTCATAATATGCTGTATTTGTATATATTAAAACCTCTATTTATGCGCTTAACAACATAAAATTAAATAAATGAATATACCAGGAAATGGAATACTATAGTCAACCTAAGAGCCATTTGCTTTCAAAATTTCATACTTGTCAACATATACTAAGGAATAAGTAAGGATTAATAAAGCCCTTTTCCCAAGACAACAAGATTGATTATCTTCATAATCATGATACATCGAGAGGCCATAAAAGTCAAGTTCAAAGCAACTGTCTGAAATTGATTGATTGCATTGTTGCCCAGCGTCATTAGATCAGAATAATTTTCTTAAAACCGGATGCAGGATTCCTCAACTGGATTATGACTTAGGATCTTTGTTGGATGACAGATTTCCTCTTATTAACATGCCGTTCTATTGATAGACAATCTATGTAAATAGCTGTTGATTTGCCACGGCTTGTTTTCAGGATACTAAATTAGTCTTGTGAAGAAAAAAGATTCACAGACATGTGTACCAAAGTCACCCAACTCCCTAAACTAGGAAATTATCCCAGTTCAGCATCATCCCTACTCCCCCCTTACGCAGATAGTTATCCCCCCCCCTTATGAACCTAAATTATTCAAATATATACCACAGTGACATAAGATATATCATAGAAGATCCCATGTGATAAATTCAAACCAACAACCAGATTCCAGGGAAATATCATAGGAGGAGGCGGGGGGGGGGGGGGGTTGGGGTTGATTAGACAATCAAAGCCCAATTTCCACCTTCTCCCAACACAACCATGCAATAATAATATACAAATTCTGGAATTATCCACTTAATTATGTAAGCCATTGTTTTGTTTTGCATTCGAGTCAGTGCAATTGACAAGCAGCCTAGATGGTATAAATGGATGAAAGAGTTCTCCCTAGTATGAACAGTTAAGTCGTCATTGGTGTTTTGGCTACTCACTGCAATTTGAGATCGAATATGACTGAATGACTCTAGCAATATCGATGATGACAAATCCTGGCTAATTAACCAATTCCTAAAATATCTGCCGAACATATTGTATGAGTAATCATGAGCACATTATGCTTTACCTGTATTGCGAATGTATTCAGACATGACGGTACTCAACCAGGTCTCTGTAACCCATGCTTATATTATGGTAAATTATATGTTTGGTGACATTGTAATGACCGTAATTTGCATCACATCTGCTTTCGTTCCAGAGTCTGTTCCACAGCAGAATATCGTCACTGCCAAGGCTTCCTTTAATGAAACATGTGATGACGTCACAGTAGACCAAAGGTCAAAGTTGATCCAACTGGTCTTCCCCAAATTAAGAAAAGCCTCTTTATGTGACAAGGGGAAGCCTTACAGCTTATGTAAAGTCAGTAACATGAGAACGACCTCTGACCTTCTCCAAGGTCAGGTCATCGCTGGAGGCCAAGGTCAGCTAAAGATATGTCAAGCGAGCAACAATAATTTTAAGTTCACTATTGAGACAAAATCCAGTCTAATGTGAGTATGCACTGAGTGTTCATTGTTCATTAACTTACAATTAACATTTGTAGTGCATTTCAGGTTATGTGGCATCTTTGGTGACCTTATGACTGACCAGGTCTCTGTGGAGCTCGCCTAAATGGTTTCAGGTTTTCCGCTTACATCAAAATGGGCTCCCTAATTGAGGGAAAAGGAGAGGGGACGCAAGGGAACATGTGCGATAGTTCTACTTCATGTAAATTTCAGAGATGCACATGTTGCCTATACTTACCCATCAAATGAATGAGTTTCTGGAACTGCAAAATTCAAAAGGGCAGATTTGTCTCCAGATTGAAATATGCACAAATGAGTGACTAACTTGAACTTTTTTTTATTGTTTATAGTGGCAGGTACAGTACATTCAAATTTCATAAAAAATTCATTATAGTAAAAATACCCAGCCCTAATAGGGCTTATCTACCATTTCTTGACAGTTACAAAATAAAAATTACTACTATTGACTGAGACAGACAGTAAGCTAATACTATTTAAAAGTGTGTTTCAAGGCAGAGATTCCGTCTTGTAATCTTAGTGTTTTTCTTTTCAGTTGCATGCCCGACTAGAAGCCACTACATCGCTGGAAGATGTGAAGTTTGTCCTGCCTATGAATATCAGAATGTGGTTGGACGATTTTCTTGTCAACCGTGTCCTGCCGGACTTGTGTCATCTCCTGGATCCTTCACTGCAAAACAATGTAAATGTTATATTTGATACTTAGGCCAGACTTAATTAATCTTCTAATTTAACTTCTTTGATCAATTGACCTTAGAGATTTTCTCACAATATTAATTCAATTGACTTACTAAAAAATTGAGATTTCAGCTTTTTTTTGTCACACCAACCAGTAAAAGGGCCTCAAGCAGATCTGAGAAGCTGAAGTTGAATAGTTAGTGAAGTTTTGAATTACTTTGGCTGCTGTTCCAAGAGGCAAAAGGTCTAAACCAGGCCGAGACACTTTGTGTGCAGAACATAACAATAAAAAAGATGTATTATTTGTAAATGACATTCTATATGTATTAGTTATTGTCATTCATTGATGTTTGCAGATAACACACATACTGTTTTGTTTTTGCAAATTGATTTGTTTGCTGAGCCATTGTTTTTAAATGGTAATGTAGGCGTTCTGTATCATCATGCAGGGCAATTGCCCGGAGAATGTTGACAAGCGGATATGTAGGAGGCAGACTGCTCTTCTGAAATGTCATTTCCCGATGAGTTTTTGCTGAAAATTTAATGCAATATCTATCGCCACACATATATTTTTTACCAAAGGTGTGCATACAGACAGCCTATTTGTCTTTACCGCCCACTATATTGTCTTTGAGATGAATACTGCAGTAAACGGACATATCAGTTTACATTATGAATTCGCAGATATGCTTTATGTTTTACCATAGATGTGGAAATTCCTGACAAATACAACAAAACACGGGCGTGTCAATAGCTGTTATTATGTCTGACATTTTTTACTTGATGACCTGTATGATATTAAAAGTATTTGTTAATGAATCCTAAATTATTTTTGATAAGTATGATAAACAGGGCCGTGCAGAGCCTGCAGTAGGCCCAGGCCAAAATGAAAAAGTAGGCCCCCCATCAGCGGCTTAAGGTCAGCAAATTATGACCATGTTAAATATATTTTCTGGAGGCATAAAAACCAACCCAGGGCCAATACAAGGGGTGATTTGCGGCTTTTCCTGTCTCCCTTCGCCCATATTAGTTTTGGGCTGGGATATGGTCCAATGCCCCCCCTAAGTACGCCATTGAACCAGGCCTATTTCCAGGCCTGAGCAGAGGGGGGGCCAGGGGGGCCAAATGGCAGGGGCCCCCAAATTTCACGGGGCCTACTTCCAAAGTAAGGTTAACCGCGCGTTGCGAAAATGAGATTGTACCTGATTTGTGCACGGCTAGACTTTTACCATTTTCGGCTCTGCAGTAAAATAAGTTGGTGGGCCCTCACATCTCTACTGTCGGCAATTTAAAATTTACATAATTATCATTGAACTGTGTAAGATAAAAAATTTAACCAATCGCTTTTTTCCATATTGGTTTTACATCTTGTTCTCAGTAAAACTTAGATGTCTCGTTTATGGTGTATTTTTTTCTGCGATTTCTATCGGTGGGTATTTCGTGAAATTTTCAGGGTGAAACGTTTGGCCTCCAATGTGAGAGGGCCCTGTACAATACTAGACCCTCTTCCATTGAGCAGTTTGGGGCCCCATCTTAAAGTTTGATTTTTATTCCAGTCCTGCTTCAGGATCCAGTAAGTGGTTACCACACAATCCAAAGTTTTTCATACAGAGTTTTTCTCAATTTTTATATCTTTTTGGCATCTTTCAGGGGCCCCTATGAGTGAATGGGCCTGTAGCAGCTGCCACTTTGCCACATAGGCCAGTCTACTCCAAGATTTGTATGTTCCTGCTCATGTAAGATGCAAGATGGGAAACAAGGAGTAATGCTGTATTTTTCATTGAGGTCATTCTATTCGTATTACATTGAGGTTCTACATGCACTAGTTGTACTGAGAGACAATATCAATCAATTGTGAGATGTTTTTTCACAAGATCTGGAGAGTGAAATTCTGCTGCTGAAAAGATTCTTCCATGTGAACTTTTAGTAAGTTTTCATCAGCCTGAAGAATATCTATGAGGAAATTCTTTACTTGAAATTTGGTAACATGTTCCCAAATCCAAGTTGCCCTGCATATTTTTGTCAATCCTGGCAACTGTTGCATCAAATGAACATAGTTTTAATGTTCTGATATGAATAGTGTCTTACTTTATTCAATGATAGGGAAAGAATGTCTCCTCACCTCAATACTCTGTCAATCAACAGTTATATTGCAAACATTAGAATTTTCTAATCTGATTGAAGATTTTTCGAAAGTAGCAATAAAAGCTTTCACTAGGACCTAGGTAAATTTTGCTGATTAGTTGGCAAGGGAGCGCCTGACTTAATTATGTCAGAAATACTAGTCTAAATTTTTTCTTGAGATTTGTGAAAGGCTGTAAGCCCTGAAAGTACCACAGTCAGAAGCTCAGTCTGTATTGAAAATCCACATTTTTATTGCTAGGATTTTGCAACTATTGTTTTTATGAGTCAAAAATATGTTTATTGTACTTTGATGTATCTTAATTGCCCAAGGTAAACTCTTCAGTAATCTTGAAATTTTTGCATTAAGCATCCATTAGCAGTTTGGTAATTTTGTAAGATTAGGTAAAAAATAGAAAGTCTATTGCATTCTTCATAATAATTGCACCTTGTCAGTTGTCAGCTAGCTTGATTTGGAGAATTTATTAAATGTTTGCTGGTAATTCGAAATCTGAGGTGATTTTTTATATAAGGGCTTTGAAATTTAGATTTTATTCTGGAGTGAGTAAATTTCAACTAGTCTTGTGTGAATAAATTAAGTATATCATTAAGAGAAATAGGCCTGGTTCAATGGCGTACTTAGGGGGGGCATTGGACCATATCCCAGCCCAAAACTAATATGGGCGAAGGGAGACAGGAAAAGCCGCAAATCACCCCTTGTATTGGCCCTGGGTTGGTTTTTATGCCTCCAGAAAATATATTTAACATGGTCATAATTTGCTGACCTTAAGCCGCTGATGGGGGGGCCTACTTTTTCATTTTGGCCTGGGCCTACTGCAGGCTCTGCACGGCCCTGCCTATTTCTCTTAATGATATACTTAATTTATTCACACAAGACTAGTTGAAATTTACTCACTCCAGAATAAAATCTAAATTTCAAAGCCCTTATATAAAAAATCACCTCAGATTTCGAATTACCAGCAAACATTTAATAAATTCTCCAAATCAAGCTAGCTGACAACTGACAAGGTGCAATTATTATGAAGAATGCAATAGACTTTCTATTTTTTACCTAATCTTACAAAATTACCAAACTGCTAATGGATGCTTAATGCAAAAATTTCAAGATTACTGAAGAGTTTACCTTGGGCAATTAAGATACATCAAAGTACAATAAACATATTTTTGACTCATAAAAACAATAGTTGCAAAATCCTAGCAATAAAAATGTGGATTTTCAATACAGACTGAGCTTCTGACTGTGGTACTTTCAGGGCTTACAGCCTTTCACAAATCTCAAGAAAAAATTTAGACTAGTATTTCTGACATAATTAAGTCAGGCGCTCCCTTGCCAACTAATCAGCAAAATTTACCTAGGTCCTAGTGAAAGCTTTTATTGCTACTTTCGAAAAATCTTCAATCAGATTAGAAAATTCTAATGTTTGCAATATAACTGTTGATTGACAGAGTATTGAGGTGAGGAGACATTCTTTCCCTATCATTGAATAAAGTAAGACACTATTCATATCAGAACATTAAAACTATGTTCATTTGATGCAACAGTTGCCAGGATTGACAAAAATATGCAGGGCAACTTGGATTTGGGAACATGTTACCAAATTTCAAGTAAAGAATTTCCTCATAGATATTCTTCAGGCTGACGAAAACTTACTAAAAGTTCACATGGAAGAATCTTTTCAGCAGCAGAATTTCACTCTCCAGATCTTGTGAAAAAACATCTCACAATTGATTGATATTGTCTCTCAGTACAACTAGTGCATGTAGAACCTCAATATATTACGAATAGATTGACCTCAATGAAAAATACAGCATTACTCCTTGTTTCCCATCTTGCATCTTACATGAGCAGGAACATACAAATCTTGGAGTAGACTGGCCTATGTGGCAAAGTGGCAGCTGCTACAGGCCCATTCACTCATAGGGGCCCCTGAAAGATGCCAAAAAGATATAAAAATTGAGAAAAACTCTGTATGAAAAACTTTGGATTGTGTGGTAACCACTTACTGGATCCTGAAGCAGGACTGGAATAAAAATCAAACTTTAAGATGGGGCCCCAAACTGCTCAATGGAAGAGGGTCTAGTATTGTACAGGGCCCTCTCACATTGGAGGCCAAACGTTTCACCCTGAAAATTTCACGAAATACCCACCGATAGAAATCGCAGAAAAAAATACACCATAAACGAGACATCTAAGTTTTACTGAGAACAAGATGTAAAACCAATATGGAAAAAAGCGATTGGTTAAATTTTTTATCTTACACAGTTCAATGATAATTATGTAAATTTTAAATTGCCGACAGTAGAGATGTGAGGGCCCACCAACTTATTTTACTGCAGAGCCGAAAATGGTAAAAGTCTAGCCGTGCACAAATCAGGTACAATCTCATTTTCGCAACGCGCGGTTAACCTTACTTTGGAAGTAGGCCCCCTGAAATTTGGGGGCCCCTGCCATTTGGCCCCCCTGGCCCCCCCTCTGCTCAGGCCTGATGATAAAGGGAAATTTGCTCCCACTTATATTGGTGTCCTTTAATGCAACAGTATTATGGAATATCAGTGGCATGGTCTTCTATATTTTACAATTTTCAAAATAACATGACTAATAATATCTAAATAATTATTACGATAGAGACAGAGGATATTCTTTATTCATGTGAATTTGGCTCACATACTGCCCCAGCACTCTTGGGCTTACAATTCACTTTAAAATGATACAAATTTAACATAATTCAAGGTGACAAGATATGTCTATTTCAGTCCAAATCTTACATATCATATAATTGCATCAATACTTTTCTTTCTGTAGGTATACCTCGGAGGGTTGTATCATCCACAACAACAGAAAGTACCACAATCGTTGTCACTACTCAGATAGTCGTAGCTTCTATGGATTATGAGAACTTGACAGCAATGATTGTAGGCATAGCCCTTGGATGCGCCGCTTTCTTGCTTCTGTTGTTTGTCATAACAGGGCTAATTGTGAGGCATTTTACTAAGCGGAAGAGAAATGAAGGTAGGTCACTGCTTTTGTGAATTATTGTTTGATTTTGAGTACTTTTTACGCTTTGACAATCATAAACAACTTGCTAAAAAAGCTGCAATTATTCTGGATAACTGATTTGGTTAGCAACAAAATGTTAAATCCTATACAATGAGGTATTTTACTGCTTGCTTGATCTTTCAAAATATCTGCTACCCTTAATTCCTTTGTATTTGTGAAATAATAAAGGAATGATGCCTCCATCTCAGAAAAATCATCATGCTTGATACTTTCAATATAATCAATGATATTACCTTGAGTTTATTATAATATTATCATGATTTTTCACTTTGCTTCAAGCTTTGGCATTTATTGCCATTTAATACTACATAATACAGGTTACATTAATAATATGTCACTCGGAATGGATGTTTTCTTTGAGTGAAAGTGAATTCAAGCTTATTTTTTCACAGCTCATTTACTTTCATTATACAGCATTTGCAATATTTGGTTTTGGTAAAGTTATCAGATTTTAAACATGATCAAGGCAGTTTCGTGAATATTGAAAATATATGCACTCTGTCTTTCTTTTCAAAATCGATATCTGGAGCCAGGAGATATAAATGAACCAACAGGAAATGTTGGTATTAATTGAAACAAATTCATGAGAAGTCATTGTTCTGAAATTTTTACGAATTATGTCAAACAGGATTGCATTTCAACAAATAATTAGTATCATTGGGCATCTTCAAAGTGATGGTCGTGTTTTAACGAATAAGGTCAATGTTGTGATTATCATGAGATGAATTAGAATTATGATAATGTATCCACTTTTTTGTGGAATTGGAAAATATGCCAATTTCCAAGGAAAGGTAATAGACTGATAATTATCCCCTCATAGTGGTGATTATAATTATCGTGACTGATCATTCATTGCTAATAAGTGATATTTGTTGTAATTTTTCAGGTCGAACTCAATGAGAAAGGCTATGCCAACGGCTTCCATGGTCCAAGATTTGTCAATCCAGCTTTTGTCGCTTGTCCAGATGATGAGTATAGTCTTAAGAGCTCTACACCGACATATATTGGTATGTTGATTCTAATAACTCCTAGCTTAAATGTTGTACCGCTGTATAATTTAAGATTCTACCCCAGTTTCACTCGAAATATCTAGTGCACCCTTTTAGTCATCCATCGTCAATTACCTGCTTGTTTACCTTAACAAGACCCAACTGCCATCTTGCGACATAGGATTAATTGTCACAATTTCCACAAGATGTCAACCATTGTTTGAAGTAAATTTGAATTTAGATTTTTGTGACTTTTTCTACCAGTTTAATAACTTACGTAGTAATTAATGTGTGACTGTTGTTCGAGTTCTGTGTCACTCAACATAATTTTCTTTTATCTTTATCACATATTAAAAAGTTGTTATGCACTTGAAGTGAAGGTCATTTTAAATTTTTACATGTACATACCTGTTTTGTGACTTAATGGGAGCTCTCCATGATATGTAGTTTATTTAATCAAGTTTGTTCTTGATTGTTACAAGTGTGTTATAATTGTCTGAATTTGAATGTCTGATAATAACATTTTTTTAATGATTTCTTATTCTGGCAAGAATGATAATAGTGAAGTGAAGTGAGTGTGAAAGAAGTGAAATGACAACAAAAGTCTACTATTAGTGTTCATTCTCCAGTGAATATAGGTCAGAAGCATTATCCAATTTGGTTTTTGATATACATTAGACGAATTTTGTCTAAAAAAAGCACGTCCTTCACTAAATTTGTTGTTGTTATACCTCCTCCAAATTTGTATACTCTTCAAGTAAGTTTTTTAAATTTGTGGAGAAAAAAACTTTTAAAATGTCTGCTTGTAGTACTATCTCACTGACGATTATGCATCTGTGTTTTTGTTTCTAAGAGAGAAAGTTATCAATCTTCAGACTTGACAGTAATTGCCAAACTTGGTCTATGTTAAACTCAATGCCATTAGATAGCTTTTAAACTGCCTATCCAGGGCTAGATTCCGAGTCCTTGAAATTCATGGGTCAGGCCCCTTAAGACCAATAAGTATCAGGTATTTCGGTTGCTGCATAATTTGATCCAATTTGGTTAGAATATCGATGAGGACTGAACCAAGTTTCTCCCTTGTGTATCACTCTTCAGCACTTATCTCTTTGGCTTTAACTCTCGTTTCCTGCCAGAATTGTATTTCTGTGGTATTGACTTCACTGACTTACTAAATCAAATCAATTTAAATGTAAATAAAGAGAATTGTCTGGTTTACAATCATGCAATTATACTTTATTTTGGACCCAAAAATTATGTATCAGTCAACCAGACTGATTAATTCTAGCACTTGGTTGAAATGATATGTTTGCAAAAATCTATGAGAATGGTTGGTTATAAACAGAAATTATTTAAATAAAGTACGATTCTTATTGCAATTCGAGTAGCTTTTTCCTTTGTAGCCTGTCGACTGATATGCATCAGGTATTCTAATTCCTTCATCATGCCCCTTGATTTTTAGTTCAAGTGGGAACTAAGAAAAAAGTTCTCGAAAAGAAAATGATCAAAGGGGGCGCAAGCCTCAGGGGTAAACCCGCCACAGGGGTGAATACTTTGACCCGGGTCCCCATTAGTACCTCTTTGGGCACTGATGCCGCTTTGGCAACACCTGTCAGTGCCTCTTATGAAATGAAGCGTAAGTGGGATTGGCCGGAAAATCTGACTGATTTACAGACATTGCCCTAATACCTGACTTCATTGTGCTTTTGCTGTTAAATCAACATGTTAAGGACTTACAAAATAAAGAAATGCCTTGCCCTCTGTATCGAGTTTTTTGAAGAATATTACTTTTTCACAGCACAAAAGCCAGTGAAACAGTCAGTATTTTGGGTTAATGTCAGTCGCAGAATGTAGCCAGTGATGTCATTGACTTTCGTTGGTGACACCATCAGTTTGAGTGCGCTTTGCATCTGCATTTCTAACCTGACTTTTAACTTACTATACAATGGTGTTTTCGGGGTTGGGTCGTTAGATTTCGAGAAAAAATACTATACTTAGTTTTACTTCATGTTGCTAAGTCATTGACCTTCAGCTGTAAGAAGATCAAAATTTTCTCTTTTTTGATAATTTTTCTTGTAAAAAAGAATCATCTGCCATAATAATTATTTCCTTATGAATGGTCAGTTATTACAGCATAAATCTACAGATTTTTCATGATGCTTGATAACTTATACATATCAGCAATCATGTGAAAAATGTGTCAAACTTTCTGTTTCTAAAGAACAAGTTTGGTCTACTTAGTGTTCTGTGGGTCTTGTCTAACTTGAAGTCCATTTATTTTGTGTGTGTTTCTGTGTTTTTAACAAAACAAAAAATAATGTCAGAGATGGTCTCTCTGTGCTGATTTTTAAAACATTAGAGTTTGATTGATGTCTTTAAGTGCGTGTTTTGCTGGCTTGGGCTATCGCAAAATATATTCTATGCTAATATTCTGTCTTAACATGTGCGTATGTATTCACAGCCTAATTTATGGTGTAGTCGGTGCACATTTAACATCATATCATAGTTGTCTCAACTTGTCTGATAACCAATATATAACAATGTATATATATACCAGATAAAATATATCGCATTATATTTAGTATTTATTTAGTTTCAGTCAATTTTTTATTTTTATTTTGTCCTTTGTTACTTTTCTTATTCACTTAATAAATATAATTCAAATGTACATGGCCTTGAGAAGTTAAAATATTTCACATGTTTCTTAATGTTTTGTAGAGATGCAACATGTTTTTTATTGAACATCTTCTTCTTCAGCAATGTCAACACTCTCTCATGGAGGGCAAGGTTTAATGGTGACAGGGCCATTAACAGGAGTACCAGGTCAATCTGTCGCCTTAAACCGACAGGCTGTTCTACTTAATCGACCGGATACACCCTCCAGGTCGGGGTCGCCTGCGATGGTTCTTGCTAATAGGTCGGACTCACCAGCAAGCCAAGGTCGAGCGTTAGTCAGCAGGTCAGCCTCCCCCAACAACCAGGGCTTTAGGTAAGTTGTTACGTGAATGAGGTAGAAACTTATATAATAAGTCGCCGTTTGGGTTATTTCGTTTAAATTGTCTGTACTACACATTTCAAATCCACAGTGTGCTTGCACCAATCTCTCTGTTTTACTACCTTCTTGATAGTGCCCAACTTTATATTTATGTATTTTATGCCTTCGACAGTTTCTGATGCTGTAAAAGCTCCGCAGTGCTCAGCATCAATGCCAGAAAGCCCTGAATCAGTTTCTTGGAGGCTCTTTAGTATTATCTACTAAGAACAATATCCCAAAATTATGGCAGATTTAATAATATGCCAAAGGCCAAAAATAATCTGTGCACTCGACAACTGCATATTAAGAAAATGCTGTTTTACTTGATTAGCAAATGTGAATTTCTTTTCACAAAACAAAAGATAGATTCTTGTCAGACGAAAGTTTCAACCAACATCTAAAGCTGGGATTATCATAAGAATTTTAAAGTAAAGCTTGTGATTTGATTGATTAGGTGTTTAGCTAATGTATGGCTTGCATGTTTTGTGTGTTTTGCCATTTTGTCAAAGTACGTAATAAATCCCCTCAATGTGTTATGTCTGTCCATAATTCAGGTCAGTCAACCGTTCTGCATCTGCATCCCTGAACAACCAAGGCTTCTGGGTGGTAAGCCGATCCGCCTCACCAAACAACCAGGGCTTTAGGGTGGTCAGTCGTTCAGCATCTCCAAACAATCAGGGCTTCCGAGTCATTAGACGACCAAATACCCCAAGCCAAGGGATGGTTTTGGTTAGCAGTGGGGCAACACCAATCACCAAACCGAGACCAATTGTAGTCAGCCGAAGCACAACTCCTGTCAACCAAATGGTCGTAAACCAACCAAACCAACAAATGATGATGGTCGACCATCCAACTGACCTCGCTGAACCGAGTTATATCGTCGTCAACTGCCCAGTGTCACCTGCCAGTCAAGAAGTGGTTGTTGTCAAACGTCCGATTTCCCCGACTACATTGATGGTGTCTACGCTGCCAAGGAGTGCGGCTTGAACTATGGTCAGTCAACGAGGAGGTCATGTGGTCACTGCTCCCAATGGTCAAAGGATGATTGTTGCTACTCCGGGTGCTTCCGTCAGAGTGCCTTCCGCAGCTGCTCAGGCTGAAGCCCGTAACACTCAGCTTCCTTCTGGAGAGATGTCAAATTGGTGCCAGTGCAGGTAAATGTAAGACAACGTATTGTGTTAAAGTAAAATATACCACCATTTTGCAAAGAGAAGAAAAATATGTAACAATCATTGAAATATATAAAGCATTCTATAAGTCTATCGTTGTTTTAAGAAGTGCACTGCTATCCCAGTTTACAACGTAGTGCCCGTATTGATCTGATTTGCTCTGATATCATTAAAAACCAATCGGGTAAAATGTTTCATTGGAGGTTGAAAGAATGCGCACACTCTAACTGAGATAAAACAAATGTTACGTATAAGGGATATATACCTGGGACCAAGAACAGTTGATTCTCTTTATAACAAAATGCTGATTTGCTGTATAGAGGAATAAATAAGTTAATGACATTGACTCTTGCATAGTTCTAAGTTGTTCTGTATTTTTGTTAAAAAATCCCATATATATGGTTAAATATGGTTCAACAAACAGAGAATGTGATATGACGAGTTGTACTTGTCATTATTTGCGATAATAACACCATACATCATTTCACAGGTCGTCCTGCCTCGCCAAGCTCCAGTCAGAGGTCGTGTTAAGCAACATGATATGCGCAGTCTGCCCAGGGCAGCAGCTGCATATTCTGGCAGCTGCATATTCTGGTACGCCTCCTCCCCAGACACAGGGACTGCACCAGAAGAACCCCAATTTTATGTTTGGGACTACAGGATGGAAAAGCCTTCTGATGCTGGATAAAACAACCCAGTAATACAATACTGATGTTTGATTATTTTGTTTTCTTTTTATCCACAAAATGTGAAAAAAAATGTATATTGTATATTTCTATATAATTTAATTTTCACCAGTACAAGTCATCTTTTATATATGCCAGTATTTCCTTGCGATAATTCCTAAATTTTTTGATGTACACACATCGTCTCTAGTTTACCTGTTTTGTGGTTGGTTTGTCCCATGGTACAAGCCGTTTTTTTACCATGGGATTGGCAATATGTGTTTATCACACCTCGGGCTAAAGCCTTTTGTTGATAAATCACACAACCTCTCCAATGGTGAATAAATTATGCTCACAATCCTTTCATTTGTCAGTCACTGATACACAACACAAGTCTTCTAAAATTAAGATTTATGCCATTGAAGCCAATGCATTAATCATAAAAAGTAATCAAAATTTATGAAAGTGCAGTTTTCACAGTGCATCAATCCTCTCCTTTCTCATATAGAATGCAGATTGGTATTAGTAAATGATAATCAATCCTACATTTTGACCTTCTGTCAGTTAAAAAGTCAGTGATTGTCATGGAAAGCAACAGGAAGTAAGACACTCCAGCAAACTCATCTATGTTGGGCAATCAGCAATCACTGGCTGGAGCATCCAAGAATAATTCCAACTCAAGGAAGAAATGGACAATTAATTGCAGTCAGGGACACCCACAGATGGTGCTTGGAAGCACTTGATCTTCTGATTGTGAGACGCATTACTTGGCTTGTAGATAGATTCAACATGCAGTTCATTTGTGGTTGCAGTTCAGTTGTGGTTGTAGAATCCAGGTCTGGGCGCTCATGACTGAGGAATGATTAATGAGATGGAAGAAAGAGAGAGAGAACACTAAGTGTCCTCAACATGTTGTAAATTTACCCACTCTGGGGGATCTTTTACTGACACTGCATGTAGACTATGATGACGTCTCTTCCGAATGATATCTATTAGAGATTTCGAAGGTTCCAAAGAATATTTTAGGTCGATCGCTTTCTACTATGCATCAGTGAAGCTAATTAGTAAACAATGTTGGCTGACAGTGTCCAAGATTTTCAAAATTTCTGAAACGAAAATGCGTGGACAAAAATGATCAATATTCATAGTATAATACATTCCTCTGAAGCAATATGGATCGAAAATGAGACAATCATGTTGCCGTACATGTATCGGCCAGCGCTCATCTTGAGGGATACAAGTTTCTTATGAATATTGATACCTGCATTGTTTGCTGGCACAGCAACATACATGTTAAGCATCCATAAATGACATGGTACAAAATGTCCCAACCATGCCAATGAATAAAATTTTAAGATATCCGCTTCCATTGTAAACGCTGTGAAGTTTGGCAGAATACATTTTCTTTTCTCAAATGTTTCGTGCATGTAACTCTGCACAAAGAGTTCATACTTGTTTGTTTGTGTTTTACGCCTCGGCAGCACCTTATTGGGCTATATCGAGTCAGGCGATCGCCATAATGATGATGAGATGAGAAGAGTGTGAGTCTGGCACATACCCTATTAATTCAGGGATGCCCAGGGTCTTTCAGTTGCCCCAGTATAGAACACTCCAATTAATGTCCCATGGGGTTCGAACTAAAGTGAGTTCCCGGGGTGAGATTTGAACCCATGCCCTCAAAGCCAGTTGACAAGCGCACTTACTAGTTAGGCCACGGGGAACTATGTATTAGAGTTCATACTTAACATTTATTATAGGTACTGTCTTCACATGGACAGGAGGCAATAGCAGTCAACTGCCATATGCAGTGAACTCTGCCAGAATTCACATGCAAAAACTGACAGTCAACTTCTTCTTTTTCTTCTTCTTTAGTGGAATTTCCTCCTTTTGGTAGGAGCACACCTGTGGAAGCCAGGTTAAATTATTTGAGCCTATTCAGTCTGTTCAGTCTAAAGTTGTGAAGTCTGTGACAAAGCAGTGAGATATTGTTGTCGATCTGAAGGGCCTTTTCCAGGGTGGCAGGTGGTCCATTCAGCAGCGTGCTGACTGGGTCCGTGGAGTAGCTGGAGAGGTGGAAGCCCTGTCGACTGAGGCCTTCGAGTCTGTCCTTGTAGATGTGAATGGATGCTTGACATCTGAATAGGAAGTGGGCTGTGTCTTCCTTCTCTTTGGAGCATAACTTGCAGATTCCATCGCCCAGGGGTTTCTTAAATTTTGCGACGCGATCTTCTAGGGGGTATGTTCTTGTAAGCAGCTTTACTCTTGTTGTTGCTGCAGTCACCAGTTTCGGAGAATTTTTGCAGGATGTCCAAATGCGGTGGGGTTTGTTGATAGTGATGATCTCTGTATTGAGATACATGAGAAAGGACTTGGCCTTGGCATCCTGTAGCAGCTTTTGGAGCCAGTAGTTGTTGATAATTGTTGCTATGTAGTCTTTCCAGGTCTTCTTTCTCCAAGGAGCCTCCATATGCCCTTCTAGTTCAATATTGTACTTGTGGCTGAGCTGGATTACATGTTGAAACCAACTGTGCTTATTTCCCACTGCCAGTTGTCTTGTTGCCAATTGCCTTAGCCTGGTGTTATTCTCGGCTCTGAAGATGGTGCCCAAAAAGCTGAAAATTCTGATGTCTAGTTCAGCCTGTAGTGGAAGTTCTCCTGCCATTAGGTAGATAGCCTCCGTTGCCGTGCTTGTTGGAAGGCCTTGCAGTCGCCTGAGAAATTTCTTGTGATACTGTGACAGTGACTCTAACTGGGCTGGGCTGATGGTTGTTGCTTTTAACCCATACAGCAGTCTCGGAAGTACATAGATTCTAGCTATGTGTATTGACACTGCGGGGCTGAGGCCGTTTGCTCCATGGACACCGGCCCCCATTAGTGCATATGACGTCCTCACTGCAGTCTTGATTCTGCCCTCTATATCAGGATTTGTTCTACCAGCTTCCCATTGAAGTCCCAGGTGAGTGAAGTTAGGGGTTTTCGACATCGCTATGTCGCCTATCGTCCATGAAGTCTCGCTGTCTTGTTTCTTCTCGATCATTGGGGTGACGGAACTTTTGTCAGGGTGTATGTTGTAGTGGTTGTTCAGCGAATAGTTGTAACAACAGCTCAGCATCGTTTGCATCTCTGCGGGATCACTGGCGAGGAGGAGCTGATCATCCGCACAGGTAGGAGCACCTATGTAGAGAGTTCCAATCTGAGTTCCCAGTAGATTTGACTCCAGTTGAAGAAGCAGCTGATTTATGTATAACTTGTAGAGTGACGTGGACATGATCGCTCCTTGACGTACACCTTTTTTAACTTGAAATTCTCTACTCATGGATCCCTTCCATCTGACTTGTTCCTTCACATTAGTGTATAGATTGTCAATCATACTCCATAGTGTGCCCTGGATTCCTGCTCTGAGAGTTGAAAATGACACATTAAGAGGCACTTTTTGTAAAAACCTGTGGGGGTGGCCGGGGGTCCGTCAGACTTTGCAATGTGCCATACACCGTTTCGAAGCTGTAAGTCTTGCTAAGAAAAATTCACCAAAATTTTTTTCCTAGAGCCAGCGGTTTCCATGGAAACAGCTGCTATGTTGACCAATGTCAGACCCCTTTTTTTTTCATAAATCCTCAAAAGGGAAAAATTCTGAAACTCAAAATTACCATTTATTGATAGGTAGCCTCTGTTGAGAGCTGTTAATTTAATGACGTAAAAAATTGCACATGACAAGTAGAAGTGTAAGGAAACGTGTTGTGTCCATTCTTTTTCAAATACCATGATTTATGACCCTACCACAGCACCCCCTAGTGGCCATTGTTTTCAGTCCAGTACCTGAGGTGAAGACATACCAACTTCAGAGGAACTTTTTTCAAAAAGGAAACTTGATCCAGGTAGGTGACCTAAGCGGAGTTTTTTACTAACAACTGTATTTTCGGAAACTATTTTCAAACTCGTGGGCACTCATTCCAATTTGACTGTGGCGCCACCTATATTATTCGAATTTTTCTTTTTTTTCAAAATAATCAACATATTTTAAGCCTGGCCGCAGTGATGAAGGGTAATGTTGAATCATCCAAAGTTACATCCTGTCTGGCCAATAATACTAACTTAGATATAGCAAGTGACAGAAATCACAAAAGTCACATGGTTTTCCAGAGAGAGGGCTGTAACCATGGTAATGTCAGTTGCATTTTACAAATCTAACATTTTTTTCATGTTATTTGATTGCCTGTCAGTCATTGACATATATTTTGAATGGAAAATTAAGGGCATGTAAATAATTTTGAGAATTGGGGTCAATAATATTTTTTGGAATTTTTTGGTTGCCATGGTAACTAAGGGAGTACACCAGGCGTAAACATGAGGATGCAAACAAGGAAATATTTAGGAAATTGTCCATATAGCATGGCCTATTTGGTGTAAAATAGCTTATTTAGATATCCAAATATGCTCTAACACAGGGGTTTAAAATATAATTATTTAAAAAAAGTGGGTCAAAGGTCACAATTGTCTATAAAAGTAGGTCAAAGGTCAAATACGGGCAAATATTTCACATTTTTCTCCTAAATTTGTCTTTTTTAATGTCTTTTACACCTTGCCACTGTTTTCAAGCACCCTATTGCATTCCACCAACCTTAACCTAGTTCCAAATAGCAAATTTACCCTTGACCTTGAATATCTAGGTCAAGGTAACTGTTCAAAAGTAGGTCAAATGTCAATATTTATTGGTTTTTTCTCCAAGAACAGCCAAAATGTTGGGTATAGGTTGTGTTTTGCATGTGTTTAAGACAAAGGTTTAAGCAATAATCCCACCAAAAAAATGAAAACTTGCAGGTCATCATCCTTAGTGATTGTTGTCATGGCAACATAAAAAAGAAATACATTCCATGGCTTGTTAGCAACTGATGCAAAATCAAGCATATTGGGCCAAAAAAAAAAATATCTAGGAAATTGTCCAGGTAGTACGGCCAATTTTTTTGCAGATGGCCAGACATGCCCTAATAAATGGGGGTATGAAATATACTTATTTTTTAAAAAGTGGGTCAAATGTCACAAATGTCCATAAAAGTAGGTCAAAGGTCAAATATGGGCAAATATTTCACATTTTTCTCCTAGATTTGTCTCTTTTAACCTCTTTTACACCTTGCCACTGCTTTTCAAGCACCCTATGGCATTACTCCAACCTTAACCTAGTTCTAAATAGCAAATTGACCCTTGACCTTGAATATCTAGGTCAAGGTCACTTTTCAAAAATAGGTCAAATGTCAATATTTATGGGTTTTTTCTCCAATAACAGCCAAAATGTTGGGTAAAGGTTGTGTTTTGCATGTGTTTAAGACTAAGGTTTAAGCAATAATCCCACCAAAAAGATGAAAACTTGCAGGTCATCATCCTTAGTGATTGTTGCCATGGCAGCATAAAAAAGAAATACATCCATAGCTTGTTAGCAACTGATGTAAAATCAAGCATATTGGGCCAAAAAAAGAAATATCTATATCCCTCATGTTAGGGCTTACATGGACATCTAAATATGCTGTTTTACACAAAATTGGCCATACGACCTCAACAATTTCATAGATATTTCTTTTTTTGGCCCAATATGCTTGATTTTACATCAGTTGCTAACAAGCTATGGAATGTATTTCTTTTTTATGTTGCCATGGCAACAATCACTAAGGATGATGACCTGCAAGTTTACATTTTTTCAGTAGGATTATTGCTTAAACCTAAGTCTTAAACACATGCAAAACACAACCTTTACCCAACATTTTGGCTGTTATTGGAGAAAAAACCCATAAATATTGACATTTGACCTATTTTTGAAAAGTGACCTTGACCTAGATATTCAAGGTCAAGTGTCAATTTGCTATTTAGAACTAGGCTAAAGTTGGAGGAATGCAATAAGGTGCTTGAAAAGCAGTGGCAAGGTGTACAAGAGGTAAAAAAAGACAAATTTAGGAGAAAAATGTGAAATATTTGCCCGTATTTGACCTTTGACCTACTTTTTTGGACATTTGTGAAACTTGACCCACTTTTTAAAAAATAAGTATATTTTATACCCCCAATTTAGATCATATCTGGACATCTGCAAAAAAATTGGCCATACTACCTTGACAATTTCCCAGATATTTATTTTTTTGGCCCAATATGCTTGATTTTGCATTAGTTGCTAACAAGCCATGAAATGTATTTCTTTTTTATGTTGCCATGACAACAATCACTAAGGATGATGACCTGCAAGTTTTCTATTTTTTTGGTGGGATAATTGCTTAAACCTTAGTCTTAAACACATGCAAAACACAACCTATACCCAACATTTTGGCTGCTCTTGGAGAAAAAACCAATAAATATTGACATTTGACCTACTTTTGAACAGGGACCTTGACCTAGATATTCAAGGCCAAGGGTCAATTTGCTATTTAGAACTAGGTTAAGGTTGGAGGAATGCAATAGGGTGCTTGAAAAGCTGTGGCAAGGTGTACAAGAGGTTAAAAAAGACAAATTTAGGAGAAAAATGTGAAATATTTGCCCATATTTGACCTTTGACCTACTTTTATAGACAACCGGACCTTTGACCCACTTTTTTTAAATAATTATATTTTATACCCTTGTGTTAGAGCATATTTGGATATCTAAATAAGCTATTTTACACCAAATAGGCCATGCTATATGGACAATTTCCTAAATATTTCCTTGTTTGCATCCTCATGTTTACGCCTGGTGTACTCCCTCAGTTACCATGGCAACCAAAAAATTCCAAAAAATATTATTGCCCCAAATCCTCAAATATATTTGCATGCCCTTTATTTTCCATTCAAAATATTTGTCAATGACTGACAGGCAATCAAATAACATGAAAAAAATGTTAGATTTGTAAAATGCAACTGACATTACCATGGTTACAGCCCTCTCTCTGGAAAACCATGTGACTTTGTGATTTCTGTCACTTGCTGTACCTAAGTTAGTATTATTGGCCAGACAGGATGTAACTTTGGATAATTCAACATTACCCTTCATCACTGCAGCCAGGCTTAAAGTATGTTGATTACTTTGAAAAAAAAAAAAAAATCGAATAATATAGGTGGCGCCACAGTCAAATTGGAATGAGCGCCCACGAGTTTGAAAATAGTTTCCGAAAATACAGGTGTTAGTAAAAAACTCCGCTTAGGTCACCTACCTGGATCGCGTTTCCTTTTTGAAAAAAGTTCCTCTGAAGTTGGTATGTCTTCACCTCAGGTACTGGACTGAAAACAATGGCCACTAGGGGGTGCTGTGGTAGGGTCATAAATCATGGTATTTGAAAAAGAATGGACACAACACGTTTCCTTACACTTCTACTTGTCATGTGCAATTTTTTACGTCATTAAATTCACATCTCTCAACAGAGGCCACCTATCAATAAATGGTAATTTTGAGTTTCAGAATTTTTCCCTTTTGAGGATTTATGAAAAAAAGGGGGTCTGACATTGGTCAACATAGCAGCTGTTTCCATGGAAACCGCTGGCTCTAGGAAAAAAATTTTGGTGAATTTTTCTTAGCAAGACTTACAGCTTCGAAACGGTGATGGCACATTGCAAAGTCTGACGGACCCCCGGCCACCCCCTTAGGGTGCATCAGATGCCCCTCATATTTTCCTATCACAACCAAACATGGTACAAAATGTTCCTTTTGACTATTGGAAAATTCATGCAAATTTTCAGAAAGTTTGAGATAGGCCTAGGGGTACCACACAGAGGCTGAAATAAACCAACAAAATGAGATATCGCCGATTCGCGGTATTGCGTAATTTTTACAATAATGACTGTATCTTGATAATTTTATCATATTTGAATTCCTCTCAGTGAGAGCTTTCAAATGAGTACCCGCATTGCATATATTGTGTTATTTAAAGTGAACGAGAACTCACAAGAGTACGGCACATGATTTATTTTGAGTGGCCATTGAACTAGTTTTGCCTAAAATTAATGCTGCTTTCTGGCCAAATGTTTCCACACCTTAGCCTTCTTCTTCTGCCAGAATATCTGGCTGTCAATTTATCCAATGCTGCAACATTTTTAGGGAGACAGCACATCTTCCCTTGCCTCTTTTATAGTAGCACTAAAATTTCGAAAAAGATGCTGTTGTTAAGCTGAATGATACATCATGAATCTCTCGTGCCTCTATGAATGATTACAGGTGATTTCATTAGTACATGATTATAAGGTTCTTAGCACACAAAATACATGGCATTTCTGGTTAATCTGATTGGTTCAGGGCCAACAGAACGTCACACAGCAGATTTATTAAACGTAGCAAATACATGGTTATCATAGACTCTTCACAGCAAAGGGTGAATGACAAGAATCGCATGGTAACGAAATCGCCTGTAAAGATTTGAACCTGGACTTTTAACTTATAGTGCAAGATTCAATGTCAAAAGACTTGGATGGCACTGGAGTGCATATATAAATCAATGTCAATATCATTTAGCCTCAAAAATGTTCAATATTGAGAAATAGTTTCAATTACTTAAAATCCATCATTCGCCTAGATTTAAATTTTACTATCAGGCCTATATCTGCAAGAAATAAGCAAATAGTATTTGAATAATTTTGTTTAATTTAATTGAATAGTGGCTATTAATGTCACTCCTCTGGGTATTTATTGCCTATGTGTATATGGCAGGTATCATATATTTTGAAGTCTACAACTTCGTCTAAAAAGTAATTTCATGTTTGTTGCTGGCCAGGGTATAGCTCTAAAACCAAGATGTCCTGTTGTTCACATGCAGTGATATTTTACAAGCCAGAACTGAGGAATCAATGTTTCTATGCATAATGTACGGTAGCTAAGAAATCATTTACCTGAGAAGTCTTTCTTTGGATCATTCTGAACAAAATTGTGTAAAAATCGAATATTCAAAGATCGGCAAATTTTGCCGGTATACAATTTAAAATTTTGCATTTCTTGACATAAATATATATTTATAATATTGTCAGTATTAATTTCAATGTTTTTGATACATTCTAATATTACAAATTTTCTATTGACATAACTGAGCCAAGATATTAAGTCTGTCATTGGAAATAAACCTTCATGGCAATGATTTTACCAAATATTGATATTAAAATGTAACATAGTTCATCAGGAAGATGACTTTATAAGATAACCCATTAATGTTACCATTCATTTGAAAGCTCTTTTAATGCAGATTTCAAAAATAACAAAATTTTGTTTCTACACAGAAAATTGAAAAAAGTTATGGGATACCGCGGATCGGCGGTACCTAATTTTAGTACCGGGAAAGATGGCCTGTGTGGTACCCCTAGCCATTGTCCGATTTCACTTAAACTTCTCAGAAGTATCCTTCCAATCAAAAGGCATAACTTCATTCATGTTTGGTTATATTTTGAGAGAAAAAGGGCATTTGATGCACCCTAGGGTCCCCCGCAGGTTTTTACAAAAAGTGCCTCTTAAGGCCTCTGCTCTCACATGGTATCTTTTATTTCAGAATATCAAAGTGCTGGTATTGATGCCAGAAACAGAGGCCTGAAGAATGAAGATTTAACATGAAAGAGCAGAATTGGCTCGTGCATGTCCATGAATTCTGCCAGTCTCTCCACAGCTTGTGCTGTTCAGCAACAAAGGGACTGGGGTCAGTCTGTGAGAATGCCATCCCCCACTGAATAAACGACATACACGTACCAGGTTTTGCTGAAAAGGTGAGAACAACTGTAAATATGGCAATCCTGGTATTGCAATTACAGTTGCATGCCACATATGAGCCAAAAAGTCATAATGGACTTTAAAAGTGTTTTCAGACAAATGAGGTCATATACGAGCATTACTTTAAAGATGGATTACTGTAAATCATTAACAATCACCAAACCAATCTTTCTGCCTGGTTATATATATCTTGTGTGATCGATACTGAAATCATTTTTATTGGCAATTAAAATACCTCTGGGTATATTCAAGCCTCATGGCTATTATTTTATATCACTCAATCTTGTACAGCCTTATTGATTTAAACTTTAATGGCCCTGTGATTTATCATGATTATGAAGACAATCAATCTTGCTTAGGAAGTGGGCTTCATAGTTTATAGCCACATATGATATTTAGGAAAAGTTCCTGACAATACATGGAAGTAAAAGACATTTAAAGAAAATAATTTTTGGACCATCAATGTTTCTCCTGTTCTGACAAGGAGTTCATACCTTCATTTTATGGTCACTTTCAATCTCCATATGAAGCTGGATTAATTTGTTATTGTCGTTTTCATAGATATGTGTTTTTCCGCTTTATACGTCGCTGTATCTCAAAACTGTGTTGTCACAGATTTAGTTGCATAATTTTGTATATTACAATCACACATTTCAAGAAATTGACCAAATGCATTGACACATGGGTTATGCATGTTTGGCTTGTTTAGCCTCAATACCTGAACTGTTTGATAGGTGCTTCAATGAAATGTAACTGAACCAAACAGACCACTTATCCTCAAAGGAGAATTACACTGCTAGCCAAAATTTGGAAACAATACTCTCCACACTGCCTTACACTGCAAAAAATTCCCGTTAAATTTTACAGTTAAATTAACTGGCAACTTTGTTCCAGGTCTAAGAACTGTAAAAGTACAAATAAACCTGAACAGGACAATGAACCGTAAAATGCAGATTGGTACATTGAACTGTAATTTTCCAGATTCAACAAAGTGATATTACGGTATAATGTACATATATAAAACAGTTTATTTAAAGTATATTTTACAGTTATATCAACTGTCAATCATAGAATTAAAGAATGCAAGGAGCTGTATAATCTACTGTAAAAATACGGATAATATGTGTTATTCTTACTTATTGCACAAGTGTGAAACAACAGACTAAGCATGTGATTTAACTGTCGCATAGCGGTAGGGATGTACCCAAACTGGAATCAGCTGAGAGAGTGGGAGAGCCACTGAATCCAGGCTCGGTCTTGCTCATCTCTTGCTTAACAGCAGAGAAGTAAGTCCATCAATTATACCCAGCAATTAATTCGCACAAGTTTGCTCACAAACCATAAAATTGATGGATATTTTCCAAGAGGACCAGGTGTCAAGTTTATCGAAGTATGTTGTATTGATGCAGACTGCGCCTGGGTTATTTTGGTTTTAATAGTGTCATTCTTTAGATCACATCATAAGACTCACACAAATGTCAATGTCATATATAAATATAACAACTTTTGCATAATAACAGCATCTTTAAGATCATATGAATGAGGATGTTCCCTTACCTTCAGATAAGTTATAAATTAAGTTTGATTAACAGCTGTGTAAAGCATATGTTATAGATGGCACCACATGTTCCGTGGTTGAAGTCCATGCAATCTCTTGTTTATAGTTCCTAATCTGACCAGGTGTATTGATTGTTTGGCCAATTCAAATGTTTTGTCTGCATATTACAAGTTGCCAGTAAATTAACGGTTGAAGTAATTATTCATTAACGTGAACTGAATGTTAAATGACATGTTGCAGTAAATTTATCTTGGAGCCATTTTGTAACTGACAAATAACTGTAAATTCACAGACAAAGTCTGTTTTAAAAAAATACTGATAAAATAACAATAAATTTACGGTTCTTTTAGCCAGAAAAACACGGTCATTTCTTACAGTGTAGTGTTGCACTGTCTTTTTCTATTTTCTATAAACGCATAGCTTTCAGTCTTAACATACTCTTAAGTCCTAAATTTTGTTGAGTAAGAGGAAGGCATATCTTAGAGCTGCCTAGAACTCATCCCCATATTTGGGGTGAGCCAAGGTGTGATATGTACATGTATAAGAAAGACATTGGCTATACTGTATACAGATGACATTTGCTTGCTTTCTCCCACCACTCAAGGACTTCAGTGTATGGTAAATGCATGTGAACAATATGCTAAGGAATAAAATATGGCCTGTTTCAGCTTATCTCCAGCGAACCACATTAAGTGTTGCTTCTGTTTATTAATCTGTGGCCTGGCCAGAAAAAATTTCGATAACCTTTAATTGAGCAATTCTGATCAAATTACTTTGCATTTACATGCTTTACAGGAATTCGCGTAGAGGTAGACCTTCTGGATCTCAGAACCTATCAATTTGCTCTACATGACGTATGGTAGAAATCTATTGATGCATAAATGATCTCCACTCAGTTTTGTGCATGCAAAGAAACTGTGAGATGCTAATCTATTTTGTCAGTTTGTCCGTCAGCACTGAGAATTCACACCTCAGGCCCTTCGAACACTGATCATTTACTTGACCGCACCAGATCGCATTTTCTTGTAAACAGTCTTTGGCTCTCTGGGCCATGCAGTCAATGATGATTTAAAATTCCATTGAACTTCATTGCGCTTTTATGTTGATTCCTATATTTCAATAGAGATAGATCTGATCTGATAGATAGATAGATAGATAGATAGATAGATAGATAGATAGATAGATAGATAGATAGATATGCATGTGATCTATCGGGCTAGGAGATGTTAAAAAAGGAAATTTTTATGAATAAAAAAAAAAAAAAAATTAAAAATGCATAAAAAATACAGGTCTCTATAAGGCTATTCAGTATCTGTATCAATCAGTTAATCAATCAATCAATCATTTATGCCATCAATCAGTAAATAGATCAACAATCTATCTGTCTATCTATCTATCTATCTATCTATCTATTTATCTATCTATCTATCTATCTATCTATCTATCTATCTATCTATCTATCTATCTATCTATCTAGCATCTATCAATCAATCTATCTATCTGTGTGTCTGTGTATCTATGTATTTTAATCTTTCTATTTTATAATCTCATTATCCAAATGTGAACTTGATTACCACAATGTTCAGGAGGCTTGTGTAAATGCGGTCTGACATGGCCGTATGTGGACGTGTGTGTCAGCCAAGCTCATTATTCAAACTGAAATGACAACCAATCAAGGTTTCGCTGTGAAGATTGGAAGATTATCAGCAAGAAACAAAAATTGACAATTTCACAATTGGGGTTTGTTTTAGACACTTAGTAAATCAGTTTGCCTGACAGCTTGGTATGTTGATTTCAGTGTACAGCAGTTGAGATTTATAATTGGAATTGACCATGTTGCTACCACACGTTATGTAGGCTTCCATACGTCATGTACATGTATTTCTAATTTGTAATTACTCATTTATTTTCCATTCTTGAACCCAATGTATGGTCGGTATTATTTCTAAAGAAATATACCCTATTACCTGGGCCAGAATAATGAGATTTATCTTCATAGATTTAGCCCAATTTTGAAAATTATTACTGAAGATTACATTCAATGAAAATTAACAAGTCAACTTCAACACGAATTCCTGTAATGCAAAATTAATGTGCTTTGCATTTGAACTCAAAAACAATAGTGAATTGCGAAACAAAGGTACAATGTAAGTTGACCTATTCATTATTTATGCAGAATGGCTGGAGATAACCTGACCCATTTTAATGAATAAAGAAAAACCTGTTGATGCTGGAGATGGATCTGCTATCACGGAAATTGCGCAAGTACCTGAATTTTTTTAAACTTTTTTAGAAATTTTAATCATATCTATAAGTGTTTATAAAACTTCATTATTGATCTAGAAAAGGTAAGATAAGAGATACTTCATTTGCCTAATATCCAACAGAGATATTGCTGAAGGGCTCAATATGGCAGTTATTTTGAATTCCTTGCAACTGGGAAGTGTACGATATTTCAAAATCAAACTAACCAATTTAAATTGCGACATCAAGGACTACATGACTTACAAGCACCATGGCATGAACCAAACTTCACATTTGGACTACTTCCTCGCAGACAGCAGGTCCAGATGGCTTCCCACATCTCTAGCCAGCTCGGACCCCGCAGGAGGCCCACTGAACAACTCTACCCACTCACCCATTTTCTGCAGCGTAGAATTAGAACATAAAAGAAAGGAACGCAGCATGAAGACTGAACGGTCAGATGAGAAGCATCCGAAGATTAACTGGAATAAGGTGGACCTAATGGTCTATCAAGAAACTATTGATAGAGAAGTAAATGACATCGATTTCAACTCACTCACATCTAAAGGTGCACTGGATGTCCTCACAGGAATACTACGGATGGCTGCAACAATTGCAAGCCCCAGTAGGAAAATAAAGAAACATCCAGGAAAACAGAGAAAATACTGGAGCCCAGGGATCGTTGAGGCCATTAAAGGAGCCAAGGCAGCATTCTGGAGATGGAAGACAGCAGGCAAACCGGTCCATCCGCACCACATAGCACAGTCGGTCAAGGAAGCGAAGAAACAACTACGGGCGATGCAGAGAAGGGAAGCAGCAGAAAAAAGGGAAGGCCTCATCTGTGAAATCATGGCTGCCTCGGAAGATGACCAGAGGCTATTCCACCGGCTGATTCAGAATAACAGGGGGAGTTACAACACCGAGGTGGCCCTATTGGACGGGGACAATCTAGAGTTTGATGGAGCTAGACAAACTGAGATGTGGGCAAGCTACTTCGAAGGGCTGTCAAAATCACAAGATGAAGACCAGGAAGATTCCAAGACACTAGAGTTGATACGTCAATATAACGCCTCAAGGCCCACAAAGGAGAAACCTCTTATCCCCTATGACGTTGAGAGTGCTATTAAGAAACTGAATAAGGGGAAGGCGGCAGACTTGTCCGGAATCCAGGCCGAGCACTTGCTGAGAATCTCAAGCGAAGGTCTCCAGATACTAACTGACATCATAAACAAGATCATACAGACAGAATGTTGTCCTGCCAGCTTCAGGTCAGGATTCAAGATCCCACTGCCGAAGAAAAACAAAGATCCACAAATCATGGGAAACTACAGGGGAATCACCATAACGGCACTTGTCGGCAAAGTCGTCGAACACTTGCTCCAAGAGACAGCAGAAGCAAGCCTACGTAAAACATCTAGCAACTTGCAGTTCGGATTTACAAAGGGTCTAACACCGACAATGGCCACACTATGCCTAACAGAGGCTATAGCTACAGCTAAGAAGGACAAGAAACCGCTCTTTGCGGCTGCATTGGATGCCCAAAAAGCGTTCGACGTAGTAGACCACGTCAGACTTAAAATAAAGCTTCACTCATCAGGCGTTAGTGGAAGAACGTGGCAAATCTTCGACGAGCTCTATACAGACATCAACGAAAAAACAAGATGGCACAATGGTTTCAGCAGGGACTACATGGTCGAGAAAGGAGTGAGACAAGGAGCTGTCACGTCGACCAGCTTGTATAAGCTATATATCAACGACCTCTTGCAGGAGATGGAATCAGCAGGGAATGGTTTGCACGTCGGATGTATCTACCTGGGGGCACCTACATGTGCGGACGACCAATTGCTTCTTGCTGATAGTCCCAGTGATATGCAAGCAATGCTAAACGCATGCCACAAATACTCGACCGTCCAGAAATATGTCATCCACCCAGGCAAAAGTAGCATCACGACACTCCTGTCGCAGAAGTCAGATGAACCGACTTGGTCATTAGGACCCAATGACTTGCCTACTACCAACAGCTTCACTCATCTGGGACTAGAATGGTCATGCAGCAAATTAACGCCAAACGTACAAAGTAGGATAAAGACCGGCAGAAGAACGGCGTACGCTCTCATGGGGACCGGCCTGCACGGCTCCAACGGCATGAGTCCGGCCGTTGCAATCAAAATCATAAACACTTATGTAACCCCTCGACTACTGTACGGCCTCGATGCAACCGTCCTATCGAGAAAAGAGACAGAAGAGCTGGGAAATTACCACAAGAACCTTCTGAGACAGATTCAGGGTCTTCCTAAAACAACAGCGAGTGAGGCCATCTACCTGTTAATAGGAGCCTTGCCTCTCGAAGCGGAGCTGGACACTCGTACACTGTCACTCTTCGGTGCCATCTGTAGGGGAGCAGAAGAGAATAGTACCCTCAAACACCTAGCCGAACGTCAGTTGGCACTAGACAACAGCAACAGCTGGTTTCAGAGGGTGGTCCAATTATGCACCAAGTACAACATTAATATCGAGGCCGCAGTGACTGCACCATGGAGAAAGGCGTCCTGGAAAACCTATGTCAAGGCCACAATTAAAGACCACTGGACGTTAGCATTGAGAGAAACAACCAAGTCGTCAGTCAAATTCCTGGACACCGACGACAACAAGAATGCCCCTCACCCAATGTGGAAAACGTGTCAGAGCCATCCAAGACTGGTCCCAGCCGCTACAGTACGGGCACAATTTCTGACCAACACCTACCTAACGCGAGTGAGGTTGGCCAAATTCACGAAAGGAGCAGACAAATGTTGCCCGCTCTGTAAGCTAGCGGACGAAGACAGAGAACATCTCCTACTTAACTGCCAAGCCACCAAGAAAATCCGGGAGCCTAAGCTCACAAGACTGGCGGAACTGGACTTCGACACGAGTGGGGAACACGGGCTCAGGAAGTTACTGAACGGCCCCCCGCCCACAACAGCCAAGTGCCTGGAGATAAATATGACGATTAACGAACTGTGCTACCATGTGCACCTACACAGGAAGCGAGTGTTGGAAGCTAATATGCTTGCTTGACATTGTAAAAAATCTAGTTGTAGAGTAGCTGTAGTCAATATCGTCGTAGCTGATATAAAACAGATAACCATGTTCCTGATATGACATTTACTACAACCTATACAGGGTGCTCCTGAATGAAAAGGAGGAACTTCCAGAAGAAGAAGAAGAAGAAACAACAGCAGGAATTTATCTATTCTTTTACATAATTTTCACTTATATGAACACGTTTTTTATGCAAAAACAATTAAAGTATTTAGAGAATCACGGGCGAAATGCATAGCCAAATCAGCAACACAAGAAGGCCCAGCTGGAAGCTACAACCGTCGAAATATTATTATAGGCCAGTGATAACACAAGTTTGATTGAAATATTCAAAATGGCCACTCAATTTTTCTCTAGGACATTATTGTTTTGCCTTCTTGGATTATTGTTATATGGATTATACAACTTTCTAATGCCTTACCAGAAAGTCAGGCCTCCTTCCTATGCTTCATACAAAATAAACTTCTTCCTTGCTTCAAACGAAACAAACTTTCGCAATGATAAATACAAGACAAACTCTTCATATGCTTCATGTGAAACTGAGACAAATTGCTCTTGTGTCTGCTTGAAGGAGAATATCACAGGAATGAACTGCATCAAAAACGCAAATATCACGAGTAACAGAACTATCTACATTAAAACAAGGGCTCGCCTCGGAAATGTATTGTTTCAAATTTCCAGTGCGTATGCAATTGCCAAAGACACCAACAGTCAACTGGCAGTAGTTGACAGCAGACATTTGAATGCACTAGAATGCAGACCTTTTAAGACCATAACCTCAAAACAGTGGGCTAATAGCAAGACCAAGCTTGTAAATGGTCAACACAAATTGATTGATTTTGAAAGAGCGTTTAACACAGCTCTGACTTCCAGTGTTAGGTTGGTGCATTATCTACAGAGATTTATATATTTTGCAAGGTGTGAAAATGAAATACGACAGAAGCTAGCTCTGAAATCTAGTGCAATCAAAAATGCAGATAGTGCTATTTCAAATTTAATAAAGAATCATACAATTTTGTTTTCCAAAAACTTGAAGAGTGAGGCAGAAGCCATCAGTAATTCATCCTTTTATTCAACCGATTTTGTAACGGTTGGAATTCATATCAGACGCGCAGATTTGACCAGCAGTTTTTTATATGAAAATGGATATCGTCTTCCCAATATTTCATACTTTACTAATGCAATGAACTACTTCACAAGTAAATACTCCAAAGTAGTATTTATAATCGCAACTGATGGAAAGTCCTGGGTTAAGCAGCATCTTCTTAAACCAGGGGTTTATCTTTCTCCGCTAAAATCTCCTGTGGAAGACATGGCTCTTATTTCCAGGTGTGACCATGCTATTATTTCTATTGGAACCTTCAGCTGGTGGGCTGGATTTTACAACAAAGGGACTGTAATTTATTTTAAAGATGGGGTTGCGCCAAATTCAAGTATGTGGAAACGGAGCGAGTACAGTGCAAAGGAAAAGTTTCCTCCATATTGGATTCCGATGTTGTAACCTTCTGCTATGCAGCTCCTCTGGTATCAAGCGTACAATCTGTGTTGCAATAATTTGAGTGAGAAATTCTACTTTTCTTTGCAATAATAGCGAAAATTTGTACAATAAATGTAAAAATATTTGCAATAATTGTGAAAAAGTGTGATAATCTGCTGAAAAAGGTACGACAATCGTAAAAATGTGAAAAATCAGAAATTGTCCATTTCTTCTAAAAAATATTTGCATTTATATGCAATTATTGCACAAACATTTCTGCAACAATTGCAGATATTTTTGCAATAATCGTAGCAATTTATAGAATAATTGTAGACATTTTTACAATAATTGTACATTGCAATACTCACACACATTTGTAGGATTATTGTGGAATTTTTTGGATTATTGCGTACATTTCTAGAATCGTTGTAAAAAATTTCGAAATAATCAGAGAATTTCTGAGATTATTTTGCAAAACATTTATGATTATTGTATAAATTATTTGCAATGTGGATGGCAAGATTGATAGGGGAGAGTGGGGCCAGTTGAACCGGCAGGCCAGTTGAACCACCCTTGATTTTTCACTGGGTGGAGCAGGCATAGAAGTATACATACAACCTTGTGTTAGTCCTTATTAGGCTAATATTCTGCATGTAGATATTTTCGCTCTGAGACACATGGTAATGAAACTATCACACTTTGTTCGTTTTTCGCATGAAAAACTGAGTTTGTCACATTGAGATTTTTTTTTTAATCAAATTTTTTACAAAATACACTTACAATGAGAGGTACTATTCAGTAAAACAGTTTTTTGTAATAGTCCCATTACAATGGATTAAAATAAATTTATTAAATTTATTATTAATGTTTAACCGTCGACTGGTTCAACTGGCCCCAGGCTATTCTTTGAACAGAAAGAAATGTGAGAGACATGTCAAATTTAGCCAAAACATGCTTTGGTCCTAGCTGAACTTGTTAGCAAAAATAAAGGGCTGCAGCCCCACACTTCACTCATCATCCTTCCATTGGTTCAACTGGCCCTAATGGATGGTTCAACCAATTCCAATTTGTTTTAATTTTTTGGAGGCTCATGTGTCGGCCGTGGTAAGATATACACCAAAATCTAAAGTTGGGATGTTTAGACAACTTTTCAAACTAACTTTTCCATCTTTGTTCCCCTTGAAAGCTTTAAAGGTATGCACACAAGAGAGCAATTTCAAAAATTTGGTTCAACTGGCCCCGCTCTCCCCTACCGGGCAAAGGTGTGACTTCGAACAATTTTCGCCCGAATTTTGTTACCTTTAAAAGTGTATAAGATCCTCAAAGTATTTCATGCGATAAAATGTAGGCTACTGGCATGTAGTTATACCATCATTTTGAGATATACATCATGTGTATGCCAAAGTTAGTGGATAAATTGGCGTTCAAACTAACCCCGAGATACGGAATGACTTCAAACAGAGTGTGTTCCATTGAAAGCAAACCATAAATTCTCAGAAAAAAATGTTTTATCTGTATTTATGAATATTTTATGGCTTTCCATAAAAATTTGTTTCTGTTTTCTATATTTTCTGAAATTTTTACTCTTGGTGTACTTCTGAGCCATTGGAGCTAAATTATTTCCTAATATCAGTGTAATAAAACATTCAAACATTAAATTACATGCATAGTATTATGAAATATGATACAACAGTGAATATAGTGTACTCGGAAATGTTGTGGTCTCTGCACTCTCTGTCACAATGTGGTGTTCAAAGTCACCCCGAAGTGTGTTGCAAGTCAACATCATCCAATTATTACAGTCCTTGTCATTCATACTTACATGGAATCTCAAATTCTTTTCTATACTGTTGAACTGCGATGTCAGAGATGGCTCTATTCTAGTATTGCAATATATGTAGATTAACTACAAGCTGTGATGTCATTTTAAATTGGATCAGATTCCCCGGCTTCAAGCCAATGTGAATCCACCAAACTGAGCATCACAGTTTCAACTCAGTGTCAGAGTATGAATTGGGTCTGGGAAAACCCAAGCAAGTTCGACATCACAGCCTCTCAACCAATGGGCTGCCAGAACAGATATACACAACATAATCCATGTGTTTACAAACAAATTGTCAAGCCTTTTGTTTATAGCAAGTTCCATCAAAGTTTTAAATTATAAAATTACCAAGTTTGTAGATTAATCAAGCAACTCTGTGGGGATTATAACAGTTGCACACTGTGAATGCTCACAATGCTGTCGTTTGGTAGGATTAGACTGGTGATAGCCTGTGATAGATTATTGGGATAACAAAATTTATGCAACGCTTCTGCCAATATATCAATGTTTGAACCGTGATGCATATAGTTTACTGTCAGCCCATTGGCTATCACACTGTGATGATGTAGCTGTAGGGGCTATCCCTGATTAAGTGCTTGCTCTGACACTGGTGCTTCCGTCAGAGTGCCTACCGCTGCTGCCCAAGCTGAAGCCCATTACACTCAACTTCCTTCTGGAGAGGTTTTCAAATTGGTGCCAGTGCAGGTAAATGTAAGACAACGTATTGTGTTTAAAGTAAAAAATACCACCATTTTTGGAATGAGAAGAGAAATATATAACAATCATTGAAATATATAAAGCATTCCATTAGTCTATCGTTGTTTTAAGAAGTGTCATGCTTTTCCAACACATATTTATCTGATTGGCTCTGAGTGCTTCATGAACCTTTCAGGAAAAATGTTTCCTTGGAGCTTGAAAGAATTTGCATGCTTATGGAAGCTGCTGCAACTATGTATAGATTTATAAATATTCATTTCATACCAAAAAGTAGTTCGAGATAAGTAAAAAATATTATAACAAATACTTATGTCAAAAAGAATTCATAACTGCTCTAAAATGTTGTTTTGTATGTTTGAGTTGCAAAATATTCAACATATGGTTCAACAAACAGAGAATGTGATACGACAGGTTGAACTTGCCATTATTTGCAATAATCATAGGCGTATCAGAGGGGGTGGCAGGGGGGTGGCAGGGGGGGCGCCCTCCCAAAAATTCCCCCCGCCGTACGCCTATGGCAATAATAGCATCATACATCATTTCACAGGTCGTCCAGCCTCGCCCAGCGCCAGTCAGAGGTCGTGTTAAGCGATATGACATGCGCAGTCTGCCCAGGGCAGCAGCCGCATATTCTGCTGCAACCGGAACTGGTACCCCTCCTCCGCAGGCACAGGGACTGTACCGGAAGAACCCCAATTTTATGTTTGGGACTACTGGATGGAATAGCCTTTCCATGCTGGATAAAACAACTCAGTGATGCTAAACAGATGTTTGACTCTTTGTTTGTTTTTTTTTTAATCTGCAAAAAGTTAAAAATATATATATTGTATATTTTTATATATAATTTAATTTTTACAATAATCTTTTATACATTTATTGCAATAAATTTCTGTTCAACTGAAAGTTATTCTTTTGGGCCCTTTTAGGAAAACATTTTTATGCACTGATGTCAATAAACATTTTAAATTTGAAACTAGCTTTGATTTCTTCAATTTTTTTGCAAACACTAACAGGTACACCAAAAATTGGTTGAGAAAGATGTAAATACATAGACTTGCTGTACAGGAAAGCTTAACAAACGGTCAAAGTTCTAATTTATTTCATTAATGCTATTTGAAATTATATTATGTATTGCCCTTCAGCATGGTGAGAGTCAGTAAGCATGCAGATTTATCTGGAATGGATGCTAAATAAAATCATACTATATTATGATGTGAATAATGTGTAGATTAAAGTCAATTGACATACACCTTCATTGTTTGTATGTAGACTAGCTTCATATCAAATTAAATTGTTGGACAAAGTTGTACGATTTGTTTTTAACATAGGGCCATGGGCTTACTGAGGCTTTCATTCTTGAAATTCACTCGGAAGAGACCTAACTGAAAATTATTGCTCTATTACAGCAGTTACCACAGCTTTTAGCCTTTTCAGTTAACCCATTGTCTGCTTCTAACATGAACAAAGTGACCCAACTTAGCCACTTTCGTTTCGCACATTTTGCATCCCTAGCTCGGAGCAAAGTGGTTTTCTGCAAATTTAGAAAAATACAACATTTTGCTTCCCTCCGTCAAATGTTATCAGGATATATGACATCGCTGGCAGAGTAAAAACTGGTTCTTAGAGTTAGTAGTACTGTAACAGCTGAGCAGGACAATTTGTGAGTCGTGACAACAGTACTGATGCTGTGCCATTGTCTTATTTCGATTTATGTATACATACAGATAGAAACATCATTTCATTGGATAGAGTTTGTCCCGCTGCATGTGCTGTGTCGCTTTACTTTACTTACTCCTATGTGATTCATGGCAGCTGATGATGTGACATGATCATACTTTAAGCATGAGAATCACAAAGGCTGTTTGGTTTGTCATGAATGATCAGCGTGATTTTTCATAACAGACTTTAGTGCAAGGATGAGATTGACAATTCATTATTTATACCATTTGACACCTCTTTCAGCCAATCACATGCTAGTATTTCATTGCGATAATTCCTATATTCTTTGATTTACACTTATTGTCTCATGTTTACCCGTTTTGAGTGTTTGTCCCATGGTATAAGCCGGTTATTGACCACTGAATCGGCAATATGAGCAATATGTACATATTTCCTCTCCCATAGTGAATAAATTATACTCAAAATCCTTTCATTTGTCAGTCACTGATACACAACACAAATCTCCTAAAATTAGAATGCCATTGAAACCAATGCATTTATCTTGACAAGTAATCATAATTTATGAAAGCGCAGTTTTCACAGCCAAACGATCCTCTCCTTTCCCGTAGAATGCAGCTTGGTATTATATTAGTAAATGATAATCAGTCCGTTTTGACCTTCTGTCATCTAGAAAGTTTTGTGGTTGTCATGGAAACCAACAGGAAGTAAGACACTCCAGCAAACTCATCTATGTTGGCCAATCAGCAATCACTGACTGGAGCATCCGAGAATAATTCCAACTCAAGGAAGGAATGGACAATTAATTGCAGTTTTGAGGACCTATACCAAGCAAGAGATGAAGAAGAAGATGGCAAGGTCTGGACACAAAGAATACAAGAAAAAAATCAAGAAACCGGAAGAAAAGCCAAACAGACTGACTTCACACCGATATCAACGGAGGAAATAAGAAAGGCAAAAAGGAAATTAAAAAAGAAAAAGAGCTGCGGACCAGATGACATCCCAAACGAAATCATTATCAATGCAAGCAGAAAAATAATGGACCACATCAGAGAAAGTTTCAACGACATCTCAACATCAATGGAGATACCAAAGATGTGGAAGAAAGGAAGAAAAGTAAGACTATACAAGGGAAAAGGTCAAAAGGGAAAATGCTCAAGTGAAAGAGGAATCACAATCAGCAGCAATATGGGAAAGCTGTATGAGAGAGCGATAAACGAGAGAGCGAAGGAGAAAATCATAATCAGTAACATGCAAGGCGGAGGAAAAAAGGGAGCAGATACAATTGACCACCTGTTGATACTACAGGAGCTACAGAGAAAGGGACAAGAGATATGCACGGCATTCCTTGATGTAACTAAGGCCTATGACAAAGCATGGGCTGAAGGAATAATGTATGTGATGGAAAAACAAGGCATCAAAGACAGGACATGGACCATCATAAAGGACCTTAACGATGACCTTACTGCCATAGCAGAAACTAAGTATGGAAACACAAGAGAAATCCACATGAAGGACAACATAAGGCAAGGAGGAGTCCTATCTGTGATTATGTATGTGGTACTGATGGATGAGATAGCAAAAGAGATCAAGGAGAGAAACCTTTGAATAGAAACAGAGAACGGTGAAAAAATTGGCTGTCTTCTGTGGATGGATGATGTAGCTCTCGTGTCGAAAAGCCATGAAGAACTACAAGAGATGCTGAATAGGGTGGAGTGAAAAATGAAAAATGTCAAAAATTTAAAAAACAGCTGGTCCAGATGCTTGTCAATTGGTCCAAAACTCACTTTTTCAGTGATTTTTGGAAGCTGCAGTAAAAATTGACGGTGCACTTTAAGATTAAAGAAAACAGTTAAAATGTCTTTTCGCCGAACTCGCGGTTATGCATATCTTCGTGGATATTAAATGTACAACAAAATAGGTGGCATATTTGGAATCAGTGAAAAATTCCCCACAAAATGAATACCAACATGATATACTTATCTTCTGTTTCAGGCTGGATCAATCCACTCAAATTTACATAAAATCGTCATAAATTTGTATCAATCATGAAATGGCTCCAAATCTAATGATAATGATAATGTTTATTTGTCTATAGTGCATTACATCAAAATGGCGACCTCAATGCACTGTACAGTAATACAAACATTCATGCAATATTTTGAATTAAGTAAAATTGTAATTAAAAACCAAAATATAATAATAAGGAATCAGATAAAAACTCTATTAAAACAAACTAAAAGTAGTAAGATCTAAATAAGTGTGTCTTTAACCTGGCTTTGAAATTTGACTCCAATACCACAACAGACCATCACCCATTGTCAGAAACTCCCTTTTTTGTTGTTCTCACTAGTGTAAATAATAAACAAAAATAAACATGGCCTCTTGTTCTTGAAATATTACTTATAATGTAGCCACACAGTGTAGTTAAACTTGAAACTCATTATGGTTAGTTTGTATGATGACAGTGGTGCTATAGTTCATTTTGTTATTTTACTATTGTGTATCTTACCTATATGATTATGTGCTTTTAGAAAATAGATGCAATAAAGCTAATACTACACAGTATACTATACCAAGACAATAAATGAATTTACAGATCATTTAAGTTTAAGTATTTGGCTGACATCCTTTTCAAAATTTTTGGCAGATCTTAATGTACAACTTCTTAAGTTTGCAGATTTCACCAAAAAATTGGCTTAGAACAGGTAGTTTTAAATGTTCACTGCAGTGGGTATTCAACCAAAAATATAACAATTAAAATATAATCTCTTTTGCACTCTTGAGAATTATATACACAAAATCTTGCTCGAGTGAATCTGACCATTCCAATGATTCCATGTTCACTGCTGGATTAGGACAGTACCCTTACATGTGTGACTGTGTCTGATGCCTCTGGGGATATCTCTGACTTCATCACTTTACTGATTTATCAATTTAATGAATGGTTACTATTCGAAATACTTTTTGAAACGAGTAACCAATGTCATGACAACAATATCTTTAATGGGACAGATCACTTCATTTGTACTTTACAGTATATGTACAATGATATCTCTCACTAGGTAACCTATCTTTCAATACCCCCCAAAACTATCTACACATTGATATTTTACTCATTATTTGAACATGAAATATGATTCACATAACTATAATCAACTGACAGAAATAATGGTAACAAGAAAGAAAAATAAATCTTATTGTCCTGCTTGGTACTTACAAGATAAACAGCTTTTAGGTCATCCAAGGTCACCAAGGTGTCAATGTGACTTACCAAAATACTTATTTGAACACTTGTAGTAAGTTAGCCAACCAAATTAAAAGTTTATAGAGACTTTAGGGATGTTAGTCAATGTTGCAAGCACGTGAAAACAGTTATATATGTGTAATTTTAGTCTCAGAGGTCACTTACCCCCATGGACAATAAGAGGTGAAATTTAAAGTGTTTGAACATCTAAAATGAAGTTCAGAGTCTGTAGAAGCTATCTTGAAAGTTTCAAACTTTTTTCATTATATGCACAATGCTTTTGATTATTTGTCCCACCGGAACATTTTTACGCAGTTCTCACAGTACTTACTGAGCACTGGTAATATCCATAGATATGGCATGTTGGTACTCATTTTGAAGGAAATTTTATTCTGAATTCAAATATATAACTCTCATGTCTGTATCTTTAACCTGGACAAAAATAACGCTAACCGCGAATCTACCGAAACCAACTTTAAAGGCATATCTTTGATCCTGAAGTGCACCGCCAATTTTCACTGCAGCTCAAAAATGAAAATGGAATGGCCAGTTTCATGCAAATTGACAAGTATCTAGACCTGCTGTTTTTTTAATTTCAATTTTCACTCCACCCTAATGCTGAATATCACGAAGGAAATAGGAACAAAATACAGAATAAAATTTGGCGAGGAAAAAACGAAAATCATGAAAATTGGAAAAAAAGCCCAGAACTCAGCGCACAACTTCACACTGGGAGATATGAAGGTGGAACAATGCACCAAATACAAATACCTGGGAATCACAATGTCAGAGAAAAGAAACAACGAAGAGCATCTGGGTGAAGTAAGACGGAAAGTGGAAACAGCCTTCAACACAATTCTAGCAATCGCAGGGAGCACAGACCTAAGAAATGTTGAACTCCAAACCATATGGAGTCATGGACCACCCTCGGTGCATGCATTGTGCCAATTATGACATATGGGCTGGAAGCATGCATCCTCAACAAGAAGGAGAGTAACACCATGAAACAGATGATGGACAACCTACTAAAGAGGATTATAATGACGCCAAGATCAACGCCATGGGAGCCTTTATACTTGGAGACGGGGCTCCAGGACATAGAGAGCATATTGCTGAACAACAAAATATCGTACATGGAAAAAATAAGACAAGGAAAAAATGACACAATCAAATCGATCCTTAACAGCCAGGAAAAAAATGGATGGGGAGAAAAAGCCAGAAAGGAAAAGGAAGAATTGATGGGCCCAAACTGGATAGCACCAGCATCGGAGGAAACCAGGAAGAAGCGGATAAAAGCAGCAACAAACCAGAAACTGACCCTGAGAATCAAGGAAAGTGGAGCGCAGAAGTCAAAGGTCCAGTTCTACCTAGACAACAAAAAAGAAATAAAAGCGGGGACAAGAGCCCGGGAAATGGACAAACTATCGAGAAAAGAAGAAAGCACCATCTTCGCGGCGAGGACAAGGATGATAGACGTAAAGGCAAACTTCAAAAACAAGTTTGCCAATCTACTACAATACTAGGAGTACACCATCACAATATGGAATTTTAATTGCTTTCTTATACCATCCGTGGATCGAAGCCTGTTTCCCAAAATGTAACGGGGTCACAGAGGTCATAGAGGTCACGAAAAGGTCACCATCTACCCTTAAAAGGTCACCATCCTGACCCCTGAAGCCTCAGAAAGCCTCCATGTATGACAGTAAGTTAGATAATCAATCATTCTGATCCTTTGATGTGACAGCTGTAATTGCCTTTCAGATCCTTTGATGTGACAGTTATATTCTTTTGATATAAACTCTATGTAGGTCAGTAAGACAGATGATTGATCACTCACTCGCACCCTTGCATGTGAAAGTGAAATTACCCTTCAGATACTTTGATATAAACAACTTGAAGACTCTATGTAGGTCAGTAAGATTGATGATTGTTCAATCATCTTCAAGACTCTATGTAGGTCAGTAAGATTGATGATAGTTCAATCATGCATAATCATCTTTCATACCCTTGCATGTCTTACTTGTGAAAGTGAAATTACCTTTCAAAGTCTTTCATGTGATAACTGTATTTACCCCTTCATATACCTTCATATGAGAACTATAACACCATAACATGATAATTAATCTAACTTTTCATAACTGACAGACAGTATGCTCCCCAACTCAAAATCTCATTTTTCACTCTTATTGAATTTAAGTTGTTTAGCTGTTTCAATACCTCTGTTATTTATTCAATATCTCCCTTCAACTATATCATATTATTTTGGATATTTTTTATAAAATTACTCAGCATTCACTCCACTACATCCTTGTCAATGTGCACTGCCATGCAACAGTGCAAATTTGATCAAAACACATAGTAAACAAACACTTTTACAAGACAAAAACTGTGCAACTGTACCCTATTATCCCACCTTGTCACTGTACAAAAACTGTGTTTGAGCAGAAGTTATATTCATAACTTCTACAAAAATATCCTTGTCAATGTGCACTGTCATGCAACAGTGCAAATTTGATCAAAACACATAGTAAACAAACACTTTTACAAGACAAAAACTGTACAACTGTACCCTATTACCCCACCTTGTCACTGTACAAAAACTGTGTTTGAGCAGAAGTTATATTCATAACTTCTACAAAAATTTAACAAATAACAATACTGCGCTATTAAAAACAATTCATATTTCCACAATTCACTACAATAACTCACCTGTTCACTTGTGTATTCAGTAGCTCGCATTCGCATTCCATGTGTATTCCACTCAAGTGCATAGATTTCGCTTCCCTCATGTTCCTATGGTATATTCCAGTGATAGTGACATTTCCTTGATCCGTTTTCATATGATATTCACGTAATTCTAGCACACTACGAAGTGTTTTGACTTGACAAAATCTAGCATTCTCGCGCCATTTGCCATGTTCGCATTGTTCACTGGAGTCTGGTGACCTACTTAGCGCTCAGTCACGTGGTGTTGTTTGGGTGCACCTGAAGCGTGCTCAATGACCATGCGCTGTGCACGCGATAATTTATCTAATGTCACTTCGACCTCATTGCGCTGTTTTCAATGTCCACCCTTAATACCCTGTACTGTCACCAATCACATCTACACGAAGAAGACTAAAAAAGTCACTTACACATTGTCTCTTTTATTCGGCTATTTATATCTCTTCAGTGCTCTCTCTTAGCTTCTCAGGCTATTAAATAAAACTTCCAAAATTGAACTGCTCTCAGATAACTCATGACCTTGGAACTGAGCAGAACATAGAACAACAAGGACACAATGACAGCCGCAGGAGATACAGCTTACACCAATGATTTGGGGAGAAAATATGACCTTTCTGAAGCAGAAAAGGGTTATGTTCAAATCGCCATGGAGGATTTTCCTCAATCTGAAAAAGGAGCTGATCAAAAAGTAATTGTTGATTCTGAAGTAGATAAAGGTGAGCCTAAAAACCTAATAGATCTACCTACTCCTGACAATGTGGATGCAATGAATATATTTGATTTTGATGAAGGTGAAATGTACACTCAGAATTCAATCACTATAACACACAGCAGTGACAATGAAAGTAGACCTAGTACAGGCAATTCTACTTTTTCAAAATTGGAAATAATATATATCACACAAATTTTCGCCTTGCTAGCTGTGATAATTACTTCATTGGTGAACCTCAGTCTACAAAATGAACCAATGAATTTGTGGATAGTATTTTTATCCTCGGGAATTGGCTCCTTACTCCCCGGACCAAAAGCAGTCAAAACAGTTATTAAAAATAAGACAAATGATAAAAAGTCTTCAGAGTAGGGTAGTAGTGCTGAATTGCATGAGAGCTTTACCCTAGTTTCACTTTCTGCTTAGAGGGGTGCAGATAATTTAGAGAAGGGGGGTTCTCCCCCCCTCAGTGTCACCTGACACACTGACCTCAATTCTAACACAACAGTGTCCAGCTGACATGTAAAAAGAGCATTATTTTATTTGAACAGTTAAAGATGGTAGACACATTTTACCCCACCCCAACCATATGAAACTGTGTCACATGCAACTGTGCCACTGTGCCACTGTGTCACTGTGTCACTGTGTCACTGTGTCACTGTGTCACTGTGTCAGGGGTATCACCCCATATAGGGCAATGGTTACCCATGATTAGAGCCCATCATGTGAGGTGTACTATATATAGCTGAGTTGTCCCTTCACTCTTCCTCACTCAGTGTGTTCACCTGCATCCACTAAGTCTTCATCAGCTACCTCCTGCCACCTCTACTTTGACGGTCTACTTTGACACTCTGCTTAAAGTTCTCTTCTTCATCCTGAAACTACATTTGCTGAAAGAATGGCACTCGCTAACTTCTACAACGGACGAGTCAACGCTGACCTGAAGTTTGTCCTACAGGAAGACAGCTTGGAGAAGGTCGAAGTCATCGTCGTCCGAGGCGCACACAAGTGCAACAATTACATCAAACTGTTTTGGCACGGCATGCGCTTCGAGAAGATACTGGTTAGAGGAGCCCTTGTTCCTCTCCTCTACAATGAAATGTTGAGGGTGAGGACAAGCTACTTCACGAACACCAGCCAGTATCTCTCGACTGAGATCGACGAAAACCTACACCTGAAGAGGGGATGTGGCTACGATGGCATATGGACCACCACCTTGACCGAGATCATCAGGCCGACTTATCGGTACTTCACCGACACAGCAACGTACTGGGCCTCCATCCCTCTGACGTTGGGGCTTTATGATCAACTGATCATGAAGTTCCCGGAGATCTTGGAGGCCCTGAACGCCCCGAGCGACTTCCCCGAGGAGGACAAGGCCACCATCCCACTCTTCAGGAGGGTCAGTCTGATCAAACCAAATCAGGCTGACGAATACTTCCTCACAAAGGAGGAAGTCGAGAGGGACCCCAGCTTCACTGTCTGCTCTGAGTCAACCTACTGTGATCTTCTCTTCATATCGAGATCACAGTCCAGGTTGGCTCATAAATACGATGACACTATGGGGGGTAAGGATAACCCCATCCCCTTGGGAGGAGATGACAACATCCCGCTGATCCTGTTCCCCCAGATGCTGCAACACAGTGACGGTACTGCCATCGAGATGCCCACTCACGTCTACTTCAAGGAGACAGCACTTCGCCCATCAACCACTGACGTTTGTGCACACTTTGCCTTCCGATATTATCGGAATCGAATAAGGCATTACGCCGAAGACAGTGTGTACGACGTCAGTGCGGGGATCTACGCAACAGACTTCGTCAGGTCTGAAGCCGAGACCTTCCAAATCCTCATCAGCGAGACATTGTTCCAGCTCGGCTACACTTGCTTCAGCCCCACAATGGATTACATCAGAGAAGTCCTGGCTGACGTCAGTCCCCACTCGCCCTATGCAATAGCCATGAACAGTTTGAATTACCCTACTGCCCACGATGAAATTACTACCAAAAGATTGCGAGTACTGGATGCAATGTACGCAAAATTCGCTAGACTCTATTTGAAATTTCCAACTTATTGACTTTCTTGTATTGAAAATGTCTTTTGTGTATTGGATGAATGTATTGTACATTGTGTATTGTGTATTGTGCATTGTGTATTGTTTATTGTGTATTGTTTATTGGTCATAGTGACCTCTCATTACATCATTGATTTAATAAAATATTGTCAATTGTCATTCCAGAATATTAGTTTTTCCTTGGTAGTCTAGAAACTTTTTGCTATAGATGGCCTGAGTGCATTAATTTCAGCACCAGGTTTGTTTGTTATCAGGCAAATAATGAGTGGTTATTTTGTAAAAATCCACTTATCATTACTCATTTCAAGGTAATCATGTACCTCAGACTGACAGCACCCTGCAAAGATTGTTCCAGTTCCATTTTTAAATCCATCCTGTACTGGTTCTTGAAGTTTAACTGTCACTTAACTATTTGAGTAACTTTAAAAAAGCTGAATTGACAAAAGATCACTGATGAAATGTTTTCTAAAATATCTCACTATTATAATATAGTACACTAAGCTACAGTTTTCAAAATTTGAGAAAAAGATTCAGTATTATAAGCTACTGATCAAAGACACATTTTCGTAATCTGTTGTCAATTCAGCTTCATTTCCATTACTACACTTATGCTAAAAGCAAGTAAACAAAACTCTGCTGATTTTAAAGTTTGAAAAATGTATTTTTTCAAAAAATACCAACATGTCATACACAGAAGCACCTGAGAATGATTTGCTTAACTGGTGAAAATTATCTTGCTTGAGGATATTGAAATAAGTGATGATATCTTTTTTAAAAATATAATATCCCTGCTTAATACAACGTTTTTTCCCTGTTATAAAACTCAATACACAATATTCTCAATAAGTACTGACTATGTTTAAAAATATGACTTGGAAACTCACTGAGCATGGTAATTATATGAGAGAACTGACAATACCTGATTGTCAACTAACAGTGTTAAAAAATGAGAAAAAGGTGGAATGTGCATGTCCTGCATGAACCATGTGACTAGCTAAAAACAGTATCAAGAATATCAATAATGACATAAAAAAGCAGTTAAAAATTACTAACTAAGCATGAAATACCACACTACCCCTCAATACTGTGGTATATATCCTATAGAATATCTGTTAAAAATTACTCAACCTGAGTTCACCTGACATAAAAGTCATAAAATATCTTTCCCTATATATGTTTAAAAACCCATTATCTGCAAAACAGATGTTATATCAAGCATTTACATATCATGTAGAAACTTTAACTATCTACTAACATAACAAATATATATCAGCACATTTTATATCACAATCACACTGTTTGCATTCACTGCAGTAAGGAATTAAATACTTGAGTAACTGACCAACAGGTTCAGTCCTCCCCAAACCATCAACAAAGTTAAATAGAAAAATCTAAGTACTTTCACCAACAAAGTTTTTTCATTAATCAATAATTTATACTACAATCACACTGTCACATTCACAGCAGCTAAGGAGTTAAATACTTGAATAAATACTAAAGTTTCAGATCAATCACCACCATTTACTCCCCTTCAGACACTCGGCTTAATGTCACTCAATTAAATATATATTTTATCAGAAAAAACAAAAGATGAGTTTTGACAAAAACTCAGAAAGTCTCTAGTAAAATTAAACCTGTCTTGAATATAAAGTCAATAGTTCTACTGGCACAAATAAATCATTACTCACTATCAAAATTATTTTCTTGGTCTCAGTCTATTGCGTTGTATGACATTTCTGTCATCAAGCCTCTGCAAAAGTCTGGAATGTTGTCCTTTGCCACGTGCACGTGGCACGGTCACTGGCTCGGGGCGAAGCCTTGCGGCAGGCAGGGGGGCGGGTAGTCCAGGGGCAATTTCACGGTCGACATCTAGCACGGGGGCGGGTAATCCAGGGGGCATGGGACGGCGGTCAGCTTCCGCGGGGGCAGTGACCGCGGCGACGATTCCCCAGGCCATGGGGGGTAGGTGCCAGGGGCGAGGGAAACGTCGAAGTATCCACTCCGCAGGATATCCACGCACCTGAAAAATAATGAAAGATTTTGTCAATTCCAGCCTAAAATATCAAACAAGTATACTAGGGAAATGTCAAAAAGTGGCTATGATGATTAAAACTCATGTCAGTTACAGCTATTACATGTAGCAGTCACAATATATCACCACTGCTATGTTTGTCTTTCCAGACATTTTCAAAACTAATGTTTTTTATATCTATTGAATAAAAAAACTCAATTACACTGCTACGAACCTTTTTCATCACTTTACTGCTGTCTACCTCTAGGTCTATATCGATCCCTGGTCCACACTTCAACTGACGAAGCACTGCTACTGTCAAGGGACCCCATGGAATACATGGCAAAGCCTTGTTGATTTTGTTCTTGCCTCTTTCTGCAGCACATTCTCCTAATTATTCGGATACATCTGCACGGCAACAACATGCAGTTGCAGAAGAGTTCGGTTATCCTAACAAGACAGACAGGGTCGTTTTGGTGACCTTGGCAGTATTTTCTTACACAAACACAGAGACTAATCACCATCAGTATGATCACTGCTACTCCCACTCCACTTCCGACATAAAGCATCAAATGGTCCATGGCCCACTTCTTCATGATCTCTTCTGCCATTGTCGCATATGTGACGTCATTGGTAGTAGGGGTACTGTCAGTAAATTCAGGACGTACGGCATCAGCATCATCCCTGTCACCGAACTGTTCATATACGTTGTCAAAATCTCCTTCGTGGATCATGTCGTCCCCCAGGGTGTCAAAACGCTCTTCAGGTCCGGGGTCTTGAGTTGTAGTCACAGTTGTTGTCAACATAGTGAACATCAATCCATTGGTTGTTGTCCTTCTGACTCCCAGGGTCTTGCAGGCTATCCACCAATAATCAGCAGCAACCAGTCTACACAATTCGTCATTCGTTGTTTGAAACACCACATTCTCAAAGCCATAAGTCGATTCCAGTGATTCCACATCAAATTCCCCAGCCATGTTTCTGATGATCAAGTTCTTTCCCAGTCGACTTTTCACAGGGAACTGAGGAGCAGTCGAAATTCCATTGCAATAAATCTTCTGATACGTGCAGGAGCATTGATTCAGGTTTCCGCATAAGAAGCTAACTACTGTAACTGGTAGTAGCCACAAGCATAGCAGCATTAAAGCTGCAACACACTTCATGTTGAAGAGTCTATGTCCATCCACTGATTCCACTATTCTGCTACACACTGCTCACTCAATGATGCTCCAGATCAAACTGACATTTCATGGGAAAAACTTTGACATTTCTTAAGCCACCCCCCTCCAATTAAGTCACCCCCCTCCCCAAGTTCCAAAATGTTGCATAACTTCTGTCCTGCTACCCTGGATCCAGCTGGCCCAGCTAGGGTAGTTGACACGCAGTTGACACGTACTTGACACTCGTACTTAACTGCCAGTTGACACCCAGCTGTATTTGCAAAATGTGACACTTCTGTTATGTAACTTCTTTTGTTAGAAATGCCTATTTGGGAAAAGTAATGCATTGCTCCAATTGAAATGCATTAGAACCTATAAGTGACACTTGTTGCTATAGTATGTGAGTGATATAATTCCAATAATACTATAGGTGTCACCAATTACACACAAGTGTTATTTGAATCCAATTACACTCTTAAGCGTTATTTGTGCGTCATTGGATCATTGAGGGGGTGCTCGCAATTCGGTGCAGGCTCCCCCCTAGCCTATGCTCAGGGGTTGTTGGATGGATGGGTGGATGGATGAGGTTTTACAGCTTGTATTTATACTCTTTGTAGGGTAATTACGCTGAGATGGGGGTAATGGCAATGAGGTGAAGGGTGACTGAAACTACTGTCCAACATGAAATGAGTCAAGTCTAATGGAGTTAGCAGAGTACAGGACTCTTATTGCCAGGATGGATGGTTGGTTGAATGTTGTTTTACTCACCGTATTTATACACTGTGAGATAATAATTAGGATGACAGTCGGTCATGACAATGCGGTGAAGGCTGATTGAAACAACTGTCTAACATGAAATACCCCTATTCCAATGACTGCGTCGGCGCGCAGTTCTCTTATGGCAAGGATGGGTTGGGTTGGGTATGATGAATGGAGTTTTACCTCTTGTATTTATACTTAGTACACTAATCGGGTATGAGAGGTGGGAAAAGACAATGTGAAGGACGATTGAAACAGCCGTCCAACATGAAATAAAATCTCTGCTAATGGTTTTGATAGGATGGCTGGATGAATGCAGTTTTACATCATGTATTTATACACTCGGGGGTATAATTAGGGTGAGAGTTGGTCATGGCAATGCGGTGAAGGTAGATTGAAACATCTGTCCAGCATGAAAATAAGTCGATTCCAATGGCTGTGTCAGTGCGCAGTTCTCTTATGGACAGGATGGCTTGGGTATGATGAATGGAGCTTTACCTCTTGTATTTATACTTAGTACACTAATCAGGAAGAGAGGTGGGAAAAAGACAATGTGGAGGTCGATTGAAACAGTTGTCCAACATGAAATAAAATCACGGCTAATAGTTGTGACAGGATGGCTGGATGAATGCCGTTTTACATCATGTATTTATACACTCGGGGGCATAATTAGGGTGAGAGTTGGTCATGGCAATGCGGTGAAGGGAGAATGAAACATCTGTCCAGCATGAAATAAGTCGATTCCAATGGCTGTGTCAGCGCGCAGTTCTCTTATGGACAGGATGGAGGGTATGATGAATGGGGGGTTTACCTCTTGTATTTATACACTTGACACACTAATTAGGATGAGAGCAGAGGGGGAAAAGACAAAGTGGAGGAAGAATGAAACAGTGGACCAACATGAAATAAAATCTTGCCTAATGGTTGTGGTAGAACGTGGTCCTCTTATTGTCAGGATTGAATTATGGATGAATGCTGTTTTACATCCTGTAGTTATACACTCGGCTGTGCAATTAGATTGAGAGTCGACCCATGACAATGTGGTGAAGGGGTGATTGAAACATCTGTCCAACAAGAAATCCCTTATATGGTGGGGGAGTGAGAATGAATGATTGCTGAAATTGGTAAAGTCTTATTACCATATGCTGACTATGGTATAAAAAAAAAATGTGCTAGCTCATTTTCCAGTACTTTTTTATAAATTTTCAGCAAAAATAAAACCTAAATCATGCAGTACACATAAAAATAGATATTTTCTTCTTCTTCTTATTCTCGAAAATCGTCCTATTTGAACAAGAGAATTTACGTGATGTACTCCGACCTGGGGGTGAAATTACAAGACAACTGGTGACAAATGGGGTGCAAATGGAGTAGGTCAATGGTGCTGTGATGCTTCCATCCCATGAAACACCTTCCGTGTTATTAGGACACAGGATGTAGCAAAAGGAGATAAATTAGGTGTAACATGATATACTACAGAGCAAAAAAGGATACAATTATGGCTACTGTTTACACTCAAGATGCTCTTGAATACACAGCACGACCCAATGAGGTCAAATGTACATGCATGCAATAAAGCAATTGCACATTGTGTCGTGAGAAAGCCAGCTCAATGCCAAAACACTGCTGTATTATAGGAATGACAAATGACAACTGACCCTGTAACACACTGACCTGTTAACCCAAAAACCCAGTAACCCAATAATTTTTTGAGAAAGCATTTATCACCAAAAGAAGATAGATCTAGGACATGTCATCTGTGAATTTAGGTCGGAGTTTCATTTGCATAAGGGGCGAATTTCTCACCTGTCAATCATGTAGGGGTAAATATAAGGGGGTATCTAAAATGACCATGTCCGTACATTCTTTGACCACCCAAGTCATCAAGAATATCTCTTATCACGCTGAGAGTTGTGCAACTTCATCTTCAAGTACTGCCTTCCTACCAGACTCCTCTCTTGCTTCTCCAGTTTTTCTTTTCAAGAAGTTCACCAAGCCTCACAACACTCAAAGGTAAGTGATTATTTCAAATTGTGTCACTATTTCAATTACTTTTTCCAAGCATAGTGGGGTATTATATATTGAGGTAATTTTCTCAATGTTGTACGTGTTAGTTTCTTATCAGTCAGACTTTAAAATACCACTATTTTTTATTCATTCATCAAGAATCTCATCTACCACTACACTGTCAAACTTTTTAAGACCAATAATGTAGTACACTGTGATAAAAAATCGCTCACAGATCAGCCAGAGCGTTTTATGCATGGCAAGGTGCGTCCGACGTCATGGACATGCTCATCATAAATTAACGAATTTTTTTTATCTGTGGGAAAATTGTCAACATTTTTTGGTTAGTTTGGTTCAAAACACTTGTCCGCGCTTTGTAGCAACATTTTATTAACGAAAAAACGTATTTAAACGTCGAAACAGAACACGTTTTGCTAAGCAAAGTTTTTATTCATTGCCTATGTATTTCAATGGTCTGACGCTGTCAAAGTAGCCAACGACTTTTTCGAATATATAAGGAAAATGTAAATATTTTACACTTGGTGAGGTAGAAAAAGACCTTGTTATTGCATGTACAGTAACTATATAGTCATGTGAAATATCTGAGAGGGCAAACTACAGTGATCAAGGAAAAACCTTTGCTAGAAAATATTGTGAAAGCTGCTGTCTTTTCTCACTCATTCGCCAGAGGGCGATCACGTACGGTGGATCAAAATAGACGCCCTCTATCGTTAATTTGTCTATTGTAGCTATCCCGCAGCAAATCTTTTCTCACTCATTCGCCAGAGGGCGGACACGTGCGGTGGTTCAAAATAGACGCCCTCTATCGTTAATTTGTCTATTGTAGCTACCCCGCAGCAAATCCACATTGTCAGAAAATACGATAACGTACAGAAGCAGAGTTATTTATTCGCTCAACCAATGCTCTGCCCACGGAAAAGTCGGCATGGCATTACAAATAGTCGGATATATTAGTTGGCATTTTTGGTGTGACAAATAAAGCCCACGTGTTATGTTATTGCGTCTATATGGCTAACTTTGTCAATTTACACAAGCTTGCATATCGCTCGCTCTTCCACATATCAACAGATGACGTGTCCGACTCTTTTCTCTGGCTGCACTCGATTGAAGCTCTCTCAAGTCACCCGCGTGACTCGTGTCACATTTGTCTTTTTGTTTTGTTTTTTTTTTGCACTTCAAAAACCATCGGATGAGTGAATCAGTCTTATCATTTACATGAATTATAATACAACAGTATTTTTATGGGAAAGACAAAGTAGTTTTGCGGCAAAATCACTTAATTCGATCTAACTGTAACTGGAGAATATACGCTTGATAAAATACATGACATTGACTTTGTCCAACATTTATTAATAATTGAAAAAATCTGCTCAGCTGTTGGGGAGGACACCTTAGCCAACCAAACATGAACTAGGCTGTCAACTATCATTATGTGATCAATACCTGACATGACTGGTTGTTTACTTTACCAAAATCACTCTTCTGAGGTTGCACTTGATTCAATCCCACTACAGTGACCCATGTAACTCGTGTCACTTTTTTCCCTTTTATGCTTAATTATTTTCTTTTGTGATCTGCAAAAGTGCTTCATCATTGCGCAATATATTTTGCTACACCATTATTTATTGACAGTATCTTAACCAAGAAGAAGGTGACAGGATTGTCATGCTAAATTACATTTTCTTTAGATCATACTTGGTTCAATTCTCTAGTTAACCCCCCAGTTCTGATTTTTTGTGAGACAAAATAACATGACTTGACATATACACCAAAATATCATAATACCAAAATTATTTATCAACAAGACTGAGCAGTTTACAATTAAATCAGTTTATTCAATCAAAAAATTACACATACACCAGTCAAAAAATACACAACACTGACATTTTTCCTACACTAAGTCTACATATTCAATGTACAGTAAATTTGAGCTTCACTTTTTTCAGAAAATGATACCACATGAGGTCACTCATGGTGTAACTTGACAAAAAACATAAAAAGTCTCACATCACTTTTTTAGTCATGACTACGTAGCGGTGACAACACCATCACTAGGTAATTTTAAAATTTTATTTTTTTCACCATCAAGACCCCTTACAGTTTGCAATAACTACATAAACCACATCATCAGTACCTCCCCCCATAACTACTTGAGTAAAAAGTGTTACTTTTCAGTAAAAAAAAATACAATTATTTAGGTAAGCAATTGTAAGCTTTATGACATTCATCTTTGATGGAATTTTTAACATGTTTTAGAATACCTACAACTACATTGGAGGGGTAGCCCCTGCATCTGTAATGAGCATACAATAAAGAGAAATGACCACAATTAACAGTGTCCAACAGCTCGTGATTCACCCACACACATTTGAACCTCTTTGTGAAAGCTTCCATTTCTTTTCCATAGGTGATATCATCATCCCTCCCAAGACTGTCAAACACTTCAACTCCACACCGTGTAATCACCAAAGCCAGCCAATGTCCCATCGGTCTCATACAGCTCTCACTGGACTCCCTCCCCGTCATGGAGGTGGAGATGGAGTTTCCTTCACCCATAGCCTGCTCACCCCCGCAGTCACTGCCCAAGGACATCATCAACAAAGAGTCACCGCCTTTCAACCCATTAGGCCCAGAGGTGTTCAACTCGGTGAGTTTGCAAGGGGCAGTAGAAGCAGTGCTAGTGTTCCTCACTCCGGACCAAGGGTCACATCTCAGGGATTCAGAAATATGCGTAGTTTGCTCAATTCCCCTGCCCTTTCCGTCCGTCAGGATGTCAGGGTCACTGTGGGTGCTCGCACAACACCTGTCGCACCCGCTCCCACTTCTGCTCCTACTCGGTCGTTGCCTACTCGGACTACTTCTCAGAGACAAGCCGCAGTCTTCCGACCTTGGGCTTCTACTTCTACTTCTTCTTCTTCTTCTACTGTCTCCACTCGGGCACTTGTTCCTGCTTCTGCTTCTGCTTCTGCTTCTGCTTCTACACCCACACAGGCTCTCGCTCCTACCGCAACTCCATTGCCCACAGCTAAGGCACGGATTCCTTCTCTCGGACATTCCACTGTCTTCCGCCCATGGACAACTTCCACTTCCACTTCCACTTCCACTTCTACTTCTACTTCTACCACTACTTCTACTTCTGGAGCGAACACTGTTGTCTTGAAACCTGGGGCCACGGCTGTTGTCATCAGTGACGTTTCCGGGTGAGTGTTGTCTTACTATTTTTTGGGGGGTCACATTGATGATGTAACAGCTTTCATTCTCATCAGCAGTTATATATGGTAAAACTGAGGCGGGTGCTATTGCAAAAACATAATCGCTTGTCTTTGCATCACACCACAAAATGTTGTATATGTCTGTAGCATTCATCTTAGCTCAAATACACATTCCTCTGATAGTCAAATTCAATTTGAGCAGGGTATGTGACCCTGGTGATCATTATGATGCTCTCAGCCAGCTGCTCAGCAAAACGGAGCTCGATTCGAACTGAACCGTCACGTGAAGTGGGGTAGAAACTGTCCCTGTCCTGTGGGTTAAGGTCAACAACAAAAATCGAGTAATCATTGGCGAATTCCTCCAACCTGATCCTCTGGCTGTGCGTAGATCTTTTGTCCTTGCCGGCGTAAAGGTCACTGAATGCTTGTAGGTACTTCCCCTGAGAAAAGTCAAAAGTGAGAGGACCACGTGGGGTGGGGCAACCTGATAGGGACACATTGAGGGAAGAGAGGTTGTAGTGGAAGAAACGGTAGGGGTTTTTGTCTATCCGACCTGTCAGTGAGTCCCCTGCTACAAAGGCAATTGCCAATGTGCTCGGCACACGTCCATTAAATCCATCGTCGATGTAGAAGGAGCTCAAGCCACGGGCTAAACTAAATTTACGGACATCTTCTTTCATGTAAAAATATCTCGCACGAGAGAGCTCGTTCTTCATCACCCGCATGTGTCCCACGAGTACTTGAGGGCTCGGTACAACCTGTTTCACCACCAGTGAAATGTCCTGTATTTCCAAAACGTAGTCCTTTATTTTAGTGTTTGAGGTCATGAGTCTGAAGTTAGCTGAAGTCGGGATTAACATTATGTCTATAGCCACACCATTAATTAGGTATCTGTTTGTCTTGAAAGCATCCACATCCAACCGTGCCTGTAGTTCCACAGACTTACTCCCCCGCATGAGCTCAGCCCTCTTCTTAAAACCCTCATTACCACCAGCAGCAGTGAGTGATGTGCTGCTCATTTGGCCAGCAGTGTCCTTGTAAAACATTGCACATTGCAACTCCTCATCTGACACAGCATTTTCATCCAGCAGAGTGTTCAGCATGGAGGCATAGCAGTACCCTGTCATGCCTCCGACCACAACACAATCATTCATTCTGACCTCTACCTGATGCCACAGTGAGTTACAGAGTCCATTTATCGGACCAACACTCCATTCCCCCTCATCCGGTTCATTATTGTCATCACCCTCTTCATGGACCCTATTTGGGTTAACATTTGGTCTCGAGGGTATAAGAGAGCCATCAGCTCGGGTGATGCGTACTGTTGTTCGTATGTATATTTCTCGGGTGTCTATGTATGCTTGCCCCGCACCGGGGATCCTAAACTTGACATTGCCTTCTGTTGAAAATTGATTCAAGGGTTTGTGTACTATCCACTTCACGTCACTTATACCCACATTGCTTACAGGCACTTGAAAAAGGTCTAACTTATTCTCATACCCTAAATCAGCATCCTTCAAAACTTTCTCCCCGGTAGCCATGTTTTAGTCAAAGATGTCTCCTGTACCGCTCTTCTCCTTCTTCTTTTTCTTGCCTTTCTTGACTTTTGTGTGACTCTTCTTTTTTTGTTTTCCTCCTCCCGAACCACTACTCGTTCTCTTCCCCGCTCTATTTTTCTTCTTCTTCTTCCTCCCCTTCTTCTCCTTCTTATTCTTCTCTTTACCCTTCTTCTTTCTCCTCTTACCCGCACTGTCCGATGATTTACCTTCGACTGAAGGGGCATTGTACTTTGGTACACCTTTATCAGCCGCCTCTGCCTTGGCCATGTTGGCAAATTGCTCAACAGGTGAAACGACATTCAGAGGGAGGTCTTTGGATGACGTGGCAGTGCCACCCGATTTCTTCTTCAGCACAGCCATTTCATTGTCACTACCCCACCGGAAAGGTTTACCAACAGTCTGTTTGAAGTGCTCAACCCACATATCAGGGTTCACGGTCGCCAGGGACTTGTATTGGGCATCCATTTTAATGACAGGGTGCACCTGGTGTACTGTTTTGGGTTGACAACTCTGTTGAGCTCCTCAAAGGGTTGACCGTCCTTGCCACAGATTTCTATCGCCAGCTCGCTTAGATCACACGCTCTGAGAGGCACATACTGTAATGAGTGAAAACGCACCCAGTTTGTCCTTTTTATCTCTGCCAGACTGAGAGAGGCCACAATGGGTTTGTAGATTTTACCTAGACAGGATGACTCACACGCTGAGCAGCATATGTAAAGACCATCCCACTTTTGTCCAGTCTTTATTGTAGGTAGTGACAATTCAATGAGGGCAACATGCCAGGCACCACTCCTTGACCCCTGTTCCAGATTATAGTTTTCGGGTAAAGAACAGACAAATTGTGAAGGGGTGTTGTTAGGGTGAGTTGAGTAATCACTATTACTATCAAGGTGGATGAGCATGCTGCCTTGTAATTTCCGCTTCCCTCCTCCTCCTCCTCCTCCTCAGCTTCTACCGTTTCGCCTTCTTCCTCTTGTTCTTCTTCTTCTTCTTCTTATCACCCAACTGCACAATTGATGAAGCGGGTAGCCACTCGTTATATCGTGAGTCCCAACTCTGATACTTGACAAGTTTTTCTTTCACACCATTCCTCACCCGACTCTTTATCACTTTTTCTATTTTGAAAAGAGCATTAGGGTCATATCGTACAGGGGTTATTTCCCCTTGGTAAAAGTGCCCCTTCACCTCTTCTTTAGCAAAGTCATTCAGGTGATAAACCGGTATGCCTTCGTGAACTCGTCTCGACCTGACAGTGAAGATCTCCCCGGTGAACTGTTCATCATAGGAGCGGTGCCAGGGTTTTTGTCTAAAGTGAGACACCCGTACGCTTTGGCCTATGGCATACTTGAAGTAGGGCTTCTTTTTCCCCTTTAGGCCACTCCTCTTTATGGCCCGTTTCAGAGACTCCTTGTAGGATCTAGAGTGGGAGACATACTGATAGTCCCAAACTTCCCTTTCATTAGTAGCATTCACATCGACAGGTGCCATGCCTATGCTGCTGTGGGTAGTTCTGTTGTAGGAATTTACTATTTTCTGCAGTTGATCCTCATAGGAGTAAGAGTTCTGCCATTGGAAGAATTGGAATAGTTTTTTTTTTAATGTTTTAATTAGAATTTCCGAGTAGTTCGCCTTGGTTTCGGTGTTGGTGAAAAAATGTTTCACACCCCTCTCTCTGAATAGTTCCTGCACTCTTGCATTGGAGAATTCCGTGCCCCTGTCGCTACGTAAGAAACGGGGTATTGCCCCTGGTCCTGCTCTGTCAAAGATAGTCGAAAATGCCTTTTCCATTTCTTTTGCCCCCTTGTTCCTAACCCCCTCCGCTCTACATAGTCTAGAGAAGACATCCACAGTTATGAGGATGTAGGACAAGCCCGAATTGCTCTCCTTAAACCTCTTACCGGACAACTCCAAGAGATCCACGTCCCACATGTGGTTCAAACCCCGTGAGACGACTCGCCTGTAGGCCGGTTGTCTTTGTCTAACCGAGCGGTGAATGGTGAGGATGTCCTGTCCTTGAGCCCACTCTTTTATACGTTTTAGAGGTATGTTGTATTTCCCCTCCTTCTGAATTGCCTTGTGTAGCTTTGAAACACTGGTGAAACTTCCCGGTAGTCTAGGATCGTAAAATCGTCGCTTGAGGTAAGCATCTATATTCCTTGGTAATACCATCGTTCTTCCCCCTCCCCCTCCTCCTGAGGAGACTACTGGTACAAAGAGAGCAGTTCCTGACACTGCGCAAATAAGTCTGAGCACAACGAAATAAGTCTGAAAATCACCACCGCCAGTCGAAAAAAGCGTACAGTGGCGAACAGGAACAGTGAGACGAGCCTAAATAGTCCAACCAATGTTGTAAAAGTTTTGGTCACTATGAGAGAGAGCAACAGCAGGTGTGCATCGATGATTAACATGGTCACACTTTAACCCAGGGAATCTTTACAGAGGGTCTCGACCTTGACCGTCGTGGACTCCCAATTGGGCGACGTTTACCCGACTGATAAAAATTGGCATTTCCAACTTGCTCTCTCACCCCGGCTGGCCGAATAGAATGAGCAGGTCGTGGGGAGCGAGTAGACTTGGCGATGTCAGAACCACCACGTCCACCACGTACACCTCGTCCACCACGTCCACCACTACCGTCGGAGAGGAAGTTGGTTTTTTTAGTTTTTACAGCGCGTCGTTTGTTCTTCAGGAAATGCAGTGCCCTCCGCAATCTCTTATTTCTCACCAATGTCAAGGGTAGTTTCTTCTCCAGCATGAGGACATAAAACGTTTTGTAGTTTTTGGGTAGTGGTACAGCTGACGACTGAGTGTGGGCCAGAGCCTTGACAAACTCATCATCACTCCCCTTCTTCTTTTTGAGAAATGGTGAGAGCTTCAGATACATTTCCTCCACATTCTTCCTACTTATGTCATCATCCACCATGGCTTTAGCTTTGCGTAGGAGGCTAGAAGCGACTGGTTTAGAGTTCATGACTCCTTTACCCCTTGACTTCTCATTCTTCTCATTCACCCCATTCTTCTCATTCTCCCCATTCTTCTTCTTCTTCTTCTTCACATTCTTCTCTTCGTGTACGGCGGGCTTCTCAGACTTTGTCGAATCTTTCATCTCGCCGCTTTCAGGAGAATGGGTCCGCGGCGCCCCAGAAACACCATGAACGCCTTCGCCCCGAGTCGAAGTCTCCCCATCTGTCTTGTCAGAAGACTGGGCGGTTTGGTGATGGAGGTGAGCGCTCCCGCGCTCCCCTCCATCACCCAACCGCGACTTTAGATCTTTCGTCATGCTTAAGTATTTCTCTTCGGGTACCACGTAGACCTTTTTGTTAAATTTCAAAGTCGTTGACATTTTTTATATTTTTTTCCCCGTCGAATCCGACTAGACTGAAAAGTCGTTTCCTAACGCAACGGCGACTCTGGGTTCGTACTCTTCACTGCCCCTTTGCGTACTGACTGTACCATCTAAGACCATCGCCTCTCCATTGTCATTGCCTTCTTCGCCTGACTCACCGGCGTCTTCTATTTTATCTTCTTTACCTCCAACTTTGTCAATGATTTTATCATTTCCATTCTCATTCTCATTCTCATTCTCATTCTCGCTCTCGCTCTCGCTCTCGCTTTCACTCTCGCTCTCGCTCTCGCTCTCGCTCTCGCTCTCACTCTTACTCTCACTCTCACTCTCACTCTCACTTTCACTCTCACAGCTGCTATCACCACTGCTGTCGTAGTAGCTTTGACTCAGTCCGTCTTCGCTCTCACTTTCACTCTCACTACTACTACTACTACTGCTATCACCATTGTAGCCAACACCGTCACTGTTACTACTTTCATCACTCAGGGGTGGAGTGTGTCTCTTTTCGTTCATCATCCTCTCGTGTAATCTTCGTAGATAGGGGTAGCATAATTTCAAAAAATGAATGGTGGTCTTACTGTGTCTGCAAAGAGCATCCGGTGCCAATGATGGTCTGCGTACTCTTGACAATTTCCGTAGAAGTACTTTGCTCTTGGACAGTTCGATTTGAGTGTCCAAAGGTAATTTCAAACTGCCCGACAGCACATTCACTATAAGTTCTATTATCGAGAGCGCCTGCTCCCCACTAGCATCGGCCAATAGTCGTCTTGTGAGTGAAGGGGAGACCTTGCTCGTGTTGACTATGAGTTTGATGAATGGAAAACCCTTCCTCACACGGGCAGACATTTTTTTTTTTCAAAGAAGAGTGTACACAGTTATCACTTCTTGGTGTAGAGCACTAGTTCATCTGATGGTAGTATGCCTGTGCTCAATCTTATATCCTCATCACCTGAGCCAGTGAGGTTGTTGACCACCAGGTAACCACGTGGTACGCGGGTAGCATCTTCATACGCTTCAACCAACCTTTTAGGGGTAGTGGGGAACATTTGACGCGAGAGGAAGTGTATCTGTTGCAGGTCACGACAGGTTTTCATGAGGATGAGGTAGCTAGTATTCAAACTAATAGTGCGCGAATAACGAGATTGGTGGAAAATATTCTGTGACAGCATTATCACTGATATCCTGCGGTGGTGGACTTCTCGAGTAAAGAGAGAGCACATCTCGGGTGATTTACTAATCTCATCCAGGAGATCATCCAACACTAGTAGTGCATGATGGTCATGGTCTTCGGAACCCATGCTCTCTATCAATTCTCGCCCTGGTAGTCCTTCGTGTAAAGTGAGGTTTTCAACATCACTCTCCAGTTGTCCGAAAACTTTTTGATAAACCCCATATGCGTAGACAATTTTTTTGGGTGGGATGGCGTACATGTGTTGAGCATTTCGTAGAATCTTCATCACAAGCACAGTCTTCCCTGACATCGATGGTCCAACTAGCATGGTAGCTGCTGGGCATTCGAAATGGAACACATTTGTCTTTTCGTTAACTTTTGTCCGCTCCATTTTTTTTTTTTTTTTTTCGACACAGTGTTTTCTCCGCAGTTTATTTACGCAAATGTTGTCCTTTCCCTTTTCAGGGGACAAATAAATGGATCCTTAAACGCGCTGATGACTTTGGTGGATGCTTACGAACAGTCTAGCAGTATTTCGTCCCCACCACCCTCTTCCCCCAAACCTCTTCAGGAACTTTCTGCCATAGTTGCTGTAAAGGGCATGGGGGTGGGGCGTGGTTACGCATCGTCTCCCCCAAAAACCTCGGGTATAAAGGAGACAGAGCAGGGCGTACAGTCAACATTTGACTGTAGCTCGGTGTCCTTGGAACAACCAATCCAACAACCAGTGACAATGGAGACTGACCAAGGCGTGTGTGGAGAGTCAGAGGGGGAGGGAGAAGATTGGCCGACGTACAAGAAAAATGGATTCACGAAGGTACATATGCAAAAACTTTTTAGTTATATTCTACTGAACTGCTTATGCTCACATTACTGTAATGTTTCTTTTGTACTTTTTTTTAAAAAAGAAACTGGTCGGCCATTTGACTAGCGCCTGTGCAACAATATGTAATGTGGTAAAAGTTTACAAGGCTGCATACGAAGATGAGGAGATGGAATGTAACAACATTGGTACCAAACGCAAGCTGGGGGACGATTACTTGTCTTGCCTTGAACTAGAAAGGGCCGCAAAACGGTACATGGAGTGAGTGTAATTTATTACTTATTACGTAGTATCTTTTATGGTGATTTGAGAGAGAGGTAAGTGTAATATTGTCTTTTCGTTTTTTTCTTCAGTGAGCAACTCCAAAATGAAGACGGTGGTAGATGGGTGGTAAACGAAACACCCTCCTGTCAATCCGACATTATCAACATGCTTGGTAATTTGTCGACAGACGTTATTCCCCCTTCATCCCGCACTGGTTCACCAACCTGGTGGCTGGAACAGTCATCACAGCAGGCTCAGCAGGCAGCAGTCACAGGTCATCTATTCACGCCCATAGGACATTCTACCCCTCACCCTGGGGCTACCCCAATGAGTAGGGAGATGTCCCATGATGATTTGGTTGAGCTTGAGGCTGAATTAGCCAGCAAATGTGACTGGGCTATGGGGGATGAAACCATATCCACCGAGCCACTTTTATCAGAAAGGTGAATATATTATTCAAAAGTAAAAAAATATGAGTTTACGGTCAGAAGGGAATTTTTATTTTTAATAATTTTTTCAAATTTATTTACGCAGCAGGGGTGAAGTATGGCTAGCAGAACAACAACAACAACAACAACATTCACATCCGCTACCCTCCCAAGATCAAGAATTCCCCATCTTTTACCCGGCCTCACCAGACACAACCCCTGATGCTAGAACTGATTCGCTTCAGTCAATGAGCAGTCTTTTGCTCTTGCCCGATGTACCACCTGATATAGACCGTGAATTGAAAAGTTTCCTGTCAAAGTCTGATTCTCTTGGAGGGATGTCAGATGTAATTGACATGTAAGTTATTTAAAATCAACAGGAGCATTTTTTGTCTTATTATGTATCCGCTTTATGCTTATATGTTTTTTTAATCTCTCTCTCTCAAGGATGGAAAAAGAAGCCGTGGCAGTGACAGACAAGGCAGGCAAGATGGCAAAAGAGGGGTCTGGTGCTAAGTGTGAGACAGCTTCTGGCAGGTAGGTGTGTCGAAAGTAATTAGGTTTACTCTTGTATCATTTTTTTTTCCACAACTTCTGTGAATAAAGGGAGGTTATGAGCAAATATTTATTTTCTTCACCCTGTCCAGCACAAAATCAGGTGAAGATGCCAATGCTGTCAAACAGAGGGCGTTGTCTCAATGGAGAGACATACAGATGAGGGAGAGGCGGGAGGAGGAGGAGAAGGAGTTGTTGCTGCAACAACAGTTACAGCAACAGCTAGAAGAGCTACAACAGCAACAACAACAGCTACAACAACAACTACAACAGCAACAACAGCAGCAGCAACAACATGAAAGACTGAGCACAGAGTAAGTAAAAAAAAGACAATATTCTTAGGTGTGCTTAAATTATTCCCCAAAAAATTTAGACACAAATATTAAACCACAAACTTTTTTTCCTGACATTTGCAGAGAAACTACTGAGATCATTCAGGCACTGTGCGATGGAAAGGTGAGCGAACTACCTCAAAATCACAATGATGAGGATAAACAACTCAAAGAATTATTTGACATTTTGTACAATTACGAGGAGTGTCAAGGGGAGGGTGCACAGGGACACCTGTTGAATGACGAAGAGGGAGAGGATGAGGATATAGAGGAAGGGTCTGGATCATATGAGAGAGCAGAGGATGGTGGTGAGGAAGGGTCTAGATCAGATGAGAGAGTAGAGGATGGTGGGGGGTACTTTCCGGCTCACCTATCACCGAATGCTAGTGTTGGTGGTGATGGTGAAGACAATGGTGAGGATTATGATGATGCAATGCTTTTCAGAGGAGCAAACTATGAGCTTGGTTTCCACCGCAATATTGAAATTAATGCTCGTGATGTCAATTTCGCTGATGGTGCAGTACGTGAAATTGTGTACAGGGTCCAGTTTGACCAATCTTGGCATAATGTAGCCTTGGCTGATGTGCTTGGTGAATTAATTGATCTAATGATGACCATAATCGAAAGGCTTAACGAGTGCTACAACCCAAATGACCTTGTCAGGGTATATATTTCTAGTAAAACTTTTCAAAGCCCTTGTTCAATCGGCCTACTCCCTTTGAAGGAGTTGACTGTGTCAGATATTGCTGACCACCTAGAGACAATATTACAGTCAGATGAAGACATTCTCCTTGATGAATCATTGGAGATACATGTGGCGGTCATACGTAACCCCAGAGGGGCGGGGTTGTACGATAAGAAAAGAGGTCTCGTCTACATTTTTGGGGAAGGAAACTCACTACACTTCTCAAAAGCTATTTCACGTACCAAAGTGTTAGACAACCTTTGTCTGGCAAGATCGATTGTGCTAGCACTGGCCAAGTTAAATAGGGTAGAGGCAGGGGACAGTAAAGATGAACAACTCATTCGACTAACACAGTGCAGACTAGACCAACTGTACAATAAAAACCGTCATCTACTCACAAGGGAAGCGATAGCGCTACAAGAACTTGCCGGTTTCCATAAGGATTACACCCCCGCATTCACAGACATAGCTGCTTTTGAAAGGGCTGTCAATGCGCAGATTGTTGTATTCAGTTCCGGTCTTGATGAAACACCCGCATATGTTGGTAGTGAAGAGAGGCAACGAACATTGTATCTTTTCTTTGCCCGTAGGCAGGGTAATGACAAGGAACCAGGTCACTTTCATGCTATTGTGAATCTGGCAAAAATGTTTCATAATGCGAAATTTTGTCCAAAGTGCAAAGTGTGCTACAAACCCAGACACAGACATGCCTGTGACAACAAATGTCGTTCTTGCAATACGAATTCTTGCACAGTCATTGAAGTAGAGAAAAAAATGTGTAAGGACTGCAACAGGTACCTGAACTCACTAAGCTGTTTCAAAGCTCACATAGCAAATGGCGTGTGTGCTAAATCGAAACGTTGTTTAGACTGTTGTGGGTTTTTCCCACATGGTGCTGATCACCTTTGTGGTTATAGATTATGTAAGATCTGCCAACAGCTAGTGACTGGTGTACACTATTGCTATATACGTCAGAGGAAACCTAAGGCTATTTCTGCGAAGTATATGTTTGCGGACTTCGAAACTGACCCAACAGGTGATGTGCATGAACCGAATTTGGTTGTAGCACATTGGCAATGCGAGCACTGTCAGGGTAGCAGTTATCGGGAGAACCCTCGCTGTCGTCATTGTGGGACTCCCTGTCAACAGTGTCGCTCTGGCATTGGCAGACACAGACGAGGAGACAATCGACGTATGGTGTGTATGTCAACTGAGAGTTGCGGGAGACGAGGGGTAGATTTTTTTGGTGATGGTGTAGCTGACAAATTTTGTGTGTTCTTTTTTGACAGACCGTTTGAAGGCTACACCTTGGTATTCCACAATGGTCAGGCATATGATGCCTACTTCTTGATGAAGTACATCTTATGTAATTTGACTAAGGAACCTTTTGTTATTTGTCGGGGGAGTAAGGTGGTTTGTGTGAGTACACGTGATTTCAGAGTAATAGACTCACTAAATTTTCTACCTATGGCTCTGGCTCAAATGCCAACAGTCTTTGGGTTAAAGAACATTCGTAAAGGGACATTCCCTGTCTTCTTTAACCAAAAGGAGAACTGGGACTATATTGGTCCAATGCCTCACCCTTACTGCTACAGAGTCAATTCGATGAAACCAAAGGCGAGAAAGGACTTTATGGAGTGGTATAGGCAGCAGAGGGGTAAGGTGTTTGATTTCCGGAAGGAAATTTACCAGTACTGTGAAGACGATGTGTCTATCCTGGAAGAAAGTTGTAATGCATTCCGTACCTGGCTTATTGGACTATCAAAAACCGAGGAGTTGGAGGAAAAAGGGGAGGGAGGTGAGAGGACAACCAAGGTGATTGGCATTGACCCCTTTCAATACAACACTCTTGCGGGGGTTTGCATGGCAACATACAGACACCTATTCCTGACCGAAGAATTTGAAGTCAAAACAGAGGATGGCCAAACGTTGAAAGAATACAACACCAACAATGACAGCAAGTACTATGACTCTAATGGAGAGCGTGTTGACCCTGCCACAGTCAAGGTAAAGGAACGTGTTTTCAAGTCCACTGCTTTTGCTCGCATGCCAGCAACAGGGTTTGGGGGGCAAGAGAACCACAGTCGGTCTTCAATACTGTGGATGGAGTATGAGGCTCGCAGACTCAAAATTAACATCAGACATGCCCGTAATGGGGGAGAGCATAGGGTGGTAAACAGGACTTCGGGGGGTTGGTTAAAACTGGATGGTTACCACCACGACAAAGATACCGGTCAGGAAACAGCATGGGAGTTTATGGGGTGTGTATTCCATGGTTGTAAGAAGTGCTACCCCCAACACAATTGCAGTAGTAAAATTGTTCACCCTCACACAGGTGAGCAACTGGACATACTTTATCAACGTACGATGAGTCGGTTGAGTTACCTCCGCAATGAACTGAAGTTTGAGGTACATGTGCTTTGGGAGTGCGAGTTCAATACGATGTTAAAAAGCACACCAAAGTTGCAAGAACTCCAACAAGAGCTGGATCTGCAAGAGAGACTTGATCCGCGCGATGCATTCTTTGGAGGGAGAACAAATGCTGTCAAGCTCTACAGAGAGGCAACTGGGGGACAGAAAATAGGTTACATAGACATTTGCTCCCTCTACCCTATGGTACTGAAGAATGATGTCTTCCCATATGGACTACCTGAGGTCATTGTTGCTCCTAACACCACTGACATATCGCAATATTTTGGTATTATTCAGTGTAGAGTCAGACCACCTCGAGGGCTCTATCACCCTTGTCTACCATTCCGTTGCAATGGGAAGCTCATGTTCCCTCTCTGTGCCAAATGCGCTACAACTCTCTACAAGGGTAAATGTGAATGCACTGACAAAGAGAGGGATATCTTTGGTACCTACACAACAATTGACCTTGAAGATGCCATCTCAGTGGGCTACAAGATCATAAAGGTGTACGAGGTCTACCACTTCAGGAGGAGAGCCAAATATGATAGGGCAGTGGAAGATTCAGGACTTTTCGCAGGGTATGTGAACGCCTTCTTGAAGGGCAAGCAAGAGTCATCCGGTTGGCCTAAGCCTGATATGACAGGCGAGGAAAAGGACAACTACATTGATGATTATTACCAAGTGGAAGGTGTCAGACTTGACCCGGAAAAGATTGAATATAATTCGGGTAAAAGAGCAACTAACAAACTACTTTTAAACAGCTTTTGGGGGAAGTTTGGAGAAAGCAACAACCATTGTATCAACAAATTGGTAACCAATGTACCCGAGTTACTCAGAGTGACATCAGACTCAACTAAGCAGATGAAAGACGCCCATGTATTTGCAGGTGATAGGTGTCTCTTGCGGTATGTCAATGCAAGCGGATTCCTCCCGGAAATGCAACATGTGAATTTGTTCATTGCTGCATTTACCACTTCCAATGCGCGGAGGCGACTGTATCAAACGCTTTTAGGGCTTGACAGGAGAGTGTTGTATTTTGACACAGACAGTGTTATTTACGAGTACAATGACTGCGATCAGCAGCAATACAAACCCGTTCTTGGTTCACACCTTGGTCAGTGGACAAATGAGTTGGATGATGGGGATTTCATCAAAGCCTTTGCGAGCAGTGGACCCAAGTCTTATGCTTATTTGACAGCAAAGGGAAAGAAAGTCATCAAACTGAAAGGAGTGACGCTGAACCATGAAAATTTACAGAAATTCACTTTTGAAGCAATGAAAAAACTTGTCTTGTATGTTGGGGATCCTGAAAACAACCCTCTACCCGAAGGCTCCGAGGATTATATCATGGCAAGGCATGATAAAATCAAACGTTGTAGGAAACGTTTTGTACTGTCTAGTGCAGAGGAATTAAAAAAGTTCAGGGTTACTTACAATAAAAGGGTAATAGTACCAGGTACTTTTGACACACTACCATATGGCTACTAACTCTCTCTCTCTCTGACACAAACAACACCCCCTCACCAAACATTGCAGTCCTTGATCACTCTTTTTTGATGAGATTACTAATAAGTCACTCTCTTTTCAAATTCAGCAACCTTGGACGCTCAACAGCAGAATATGAAGCCTAGTGAAAAATCACATTTTTGATTTTTGAAATTTGCTGTATGTAAGATGTAAATAAATTATTTGATCTTTTTTTTTCATTCTAAAAGCTACTTCTTTGTTTGTTCTTATTGTAAAAGAAAACCAGACTAGTTTAATTCAGTTTGAGGAGTTTTTTCACTCTTTATTCATCTCATCATACAAATCATCAAAACAGAAATCGAGCAGTCGAGTGAATAATTTACCGGAACAGGAACCAGTATGTTTGACAAGGTTAGTCTCAACTTTTTCAACACCTCCGAAATAAAAGAACATGTTGACAAGTTCACCAGCTAAGTAGACATTCTTGTAAACGAGTCTCATCAGCACTTTCTTCACAAGGGCAGTCAAGACAGCACGATCTAGACGATTGATGGCGATAGTGACGGAAGCGGCATCAGGTGGACCATCCTCAGTTTCAGCGTTCATTTCAGTCAAGGTACGACATAGCATTTTATATACCAAATGCTCTATCACCTCAAGCTTGTTGGGTCTGGTCACAGAAATTAAGTAAAAATCGAAATTACTCTCACTGTCAGACTCCATGTCTTGATCTTCAGAGTTTTCCTTTTTGGTGAGGGAATAGTGCTGATTGGCATCCTTCACACATTGCTCCAGGGAGAGGAAGATCTTTTTAGAACGTTCCCCTGTAAGCTTGCTGGTCCATCTGTAGCCATCTATCTGAGCACAGTCATCATTTTCACTGGTAGATGCCCTGCTCTTCACCACCTCGGCTAACTTATCATAGAAAGTTACAAACTTGTCAAATTCCGCAGGATTCAGGTTAATAGTCTTCGCATGGTTAATATCGTCAGCTCCTCTCATTGTCTCAGCTTCCTTTTTCGGGTGCAAGATGCTGACATAGTATAGGCTCTCCTTCCCTTCACGTTCAAATATTGAGATGGCCACATGTTGTTTCTTTGTCAAAACAACACTGTGAGCACCCTTGCCTCTCAAAGCCTCTTGAAAGGGTACCAGTTCACAAGCAAGCTTTTCAAAGGAGGTCTTGGAAAGATGAACGTTTCGCCAGCCAGTCCTTCCCTGAGAGGTTCGAGAAAATGTAAGGTACCCCGACTTCCACTTGTCACCTGGGTGAGCGGTGACTTTCGCCTTGTCACTCAAATCATAACTAAGCGAGGTCATCAAAGTGGGAGTCTGTTTGGTAGAATCACCCGCCACAGCTCCAGTTTTCAGATCAACAATCTTCAGCTGTGCAGAAGCCATCTCTAGTCGAAGGTAAGAAGGGAGAATCCGAGGTAGAATGTGAGCTCTGTACAATGCAGTCCTCAGGGAGAGAATGAAACGGCAATCTACCCCTATCCTTTATATACCAAAACAATTGACCTACTTACAACCAATTACAGGTTATTTATGAGGTTGACCTACTTGCTACTTGATTTATGAGGATGACCCGTATACATGAAAGGTAATTATTCATGTTACTGACCTACATAGCTTTGACAGGCTTGACACAGTTAAGGATAATTTCACTTTGACATGAAAGAATATGAAACTATTATTTATGATGTTGACCTACATACATGACAGATAATTATAGCAATTATTAATGTTCCTGACCTACATAGCTTTGACAGGGGATGACCCAGTTAAGGACAATTTCAATTTGACATGCAAGGACATCAAAGAAAATTATAGTGGCTGACCTACATAGAGTTTATATCAAAGGGTATAACTGTCACATCAAATGTAATTACAGCTGTCACATCAAAGGAACAGAATGATTGATTATCTAACTTACTGTCATACATGGAGGCTATCTGAGACTTCAGGGGTCAGGATGGTGACCTTTTAAGGGTAGATGTTGACCCTTTCGTGACCTCTATGACCTCTGTGACCCCATTACATTTTGGGAAACAGACTTCCACCCACGGATGGTATAAGAAAGCAATTAAAATTCCATATTGTGATGGTGTACTCCTAGTATTGTAGTCAATCTGAAGTGCAGATGGTGTGACAAAGAAGATGAGACACAAAAGCATATCCTGGAAAACTGTGAAAAGATTGACAGGACAGAATGCGGAAAAATAACAATTGAGGACATCTTCACAGAGGAAACAGAAAAGCTGAAAAAGACGGCAAAAAGACTGATGATCATTAAGGACAAGATAAACAAAGTGCAGCCCCCCGATGGGAGGCGAACCGGCTGATCCGGATAAGCACACCGAGAGAGAGAGAGAGAGTCAGGGACACCCACAGATGGTGCTTGAAAGCACTTGATCTTCTGATTGTGAGACACATAACTTGGCTAGTAGATAGATTCAACATGCAGTTCATTTGTGGTTGCAGTTCATTTGCGGTTGTAGAATCCAGGTCTGGGCGCTCATGACTGAGGAATGATTAATGAGATGGAAGAGAGAGAGAGAGAACACTTAGTCCAGGGTGTCCTCAACTTGTTGTACATTTACCCACTCTGAGGGATCTTTTACTGGCACTGCATGTAAACTATGATGACGTCTCTTCCGAATGATATCTATTAGAGATTTTGAAGGTTCCAAAAAAAATTTTAGGTCCATCGCTTTCTACTATGCATCAGTGAAGCTAATTAGTAAACAGTGTTGGCTGACAGTGTCCAAGATTTTCCCCGTTTCTGAAATGAAAATGCGTGGACAAAATTGATCAACATTCATAGTATTATACATTCCTCTGAAGCAATATGGATCGAAAATGAGATAATCATGTTGCTGTACATGTATCAGCCAGAGCTCATCTTGAAGTATACATTACAAGTTTCTTATGAATATTGATAGCTGCATTGCTTGCTGACACAGCACATACATGTTCAGCATCCATAAATGACATGGTACATAATGTTGCAACCATGTCAATGAATTTTAGATACAGATTTATTGATGTCTGCTTCCATCGTAAACGTTGTGTAGTTTTCAGAGTACATTTTCTTTCCTCAAATGTAGAATACAACATAACTCTGCACAAGGAGTTCATACTTAACATTTATTATAAGAGATTGTACTCTATTTACGGTGGAGCAAATGCTCTGAGAGTTGAAACTGACACATTAAAGCCTCTGCTGTCACATGTATGGTATCTTTTGTTTTAGAATATCACAGTACTAGAATTAGTAAAAAGAAACGGAGGCCTGAAGAATGGAGTTTCAACATGAAAGAGCAGAATTTACTCATGCATGACCATGAATTCTGCCAGTCTCTCCACAGCTTGTGCTGTTCAGCAACAAAGAACTGGGGTCAGTCTGTGAGAATGCCATCCCCCACTGAATAAACGACATACACGTACCAGGTTTTGCTGAAAAGGTGAGAACAACTGTAAATATTGCAAACAGGGTGTTGCAATTACAGTTGCATGTCACACATGAGCCAAAAAGTCATAATGGACTTTAAAAGTGTTATCAGACAAATAGGGTCATACACAAGCATTTCTTTAAAGATTGAGTACTGTAAATCATTATTACAGATCTCGTATAAGTGTGCCATGTTCCAGGTGAATATATGCACAGATGATGTCAGTATTGCAATACTGACATCACTATTGGCACTCCAAGCTTGAGTGTTGATTCCAACTGCTACCAACAACGCAACACGTCAGGCTTATGGGCTGTCTAAATGTGAATAACAATTGATTAATCTGCATTTATTGGCATGGTTGTTTGATTGAGTTGGAGCAGGTGAAACTGATTATGTTTGAGCCACTTGCTTGATCCATCATGGACATTCATGGTGTCCTGTTGTGAAATTTCTCCTTGAGGGCAGCACCTTGCGGCTTTTCAGCCTTTTAGGTGAGATCTTCGCCAAAGAAACTGTTCAGAATTGATGACTGGAATGGGGATGATGGGGAGATTTTTTGGAAGTGAACGTGGCAGTGTTGCTTGGGCATACCAGAGGACAAGAAATGGGGGGGGGGGGGTGGTAGTTGCTCCCCAAAAATTTGGGAAAAGGCCAGACAAGGAGGCTAAGAATTCGATCATAAAATAAACATTATTGGAAATCAGTGATAAGGACGCCCCCAAGAAAAACTCGATCCCACCCCCCCCCCCGCTCTCAGGTCTTAAATTCTGAGTGGTTCCTGAGTATATTATTTTTGCCAAGACAGATCAGCACATGATAACCTCTCAGACCAACAAATGATTGTGAGAGTGAATGAATTGTTTTGTTGTAAAAGTGCCAAAACTGATAGCAGTTATACACAAAATCCATGCATTATTACAGCTGGATATTGTAACTTTTGGATTTATTCGAAACATCAAACTGAATAATCAATGTTGAGCAACAATCTAACAGCTTAAAGTGGATTTGCAATGGTGTGATCAGTATCGGTTCCAAGTGACACAGCTGAAACCGCGAATATACCAACTGTGAAATCATTATGCTGATACTGACATCACAAGAGCACTGTGGCAGTTGAAAAGAACATGGCACACTTATTCGAGATCTGTAATAACAATCACCAAACCAATCTTTCTGCCGGGTTATATGGATCTTATGTGATTGATTCTGAAATTATTTTACTCTTAAATAAGTTACCTCTGGATATATTGAAGACCAGTGCTGCGATCTTATGTCACTCTATCTTGTACAGCTTTATTGTTTTAAACTTTAATGGCCCTACGATTTATCATGATTATGAAGGCAATCAATCTTGCTTAGAAAGTGAGCTTCTATACATGTATAGTTTATCGAAGCACATTGCCTAATATTTTGGAAAATGTTCCTGACAAGACATGGGCAGAAAATAATTCCTGGTCCAGTGACGTGTAGGGAGTCAAGGGATACACCTCCAGTTTCGGGGATTTTAATTATTTGAAAAGATACATGCACAAATAAACAATGAAAGCTTTAATGCAAGGTTTTTTAGACCCTGGAACCTTTTTGTATTTTTCCACTTGGTCGCTTTAGATGGCATCGCTTGCATTTATCTGAAATGGTGAGCAAGCATGTGTAAAGATCCATTTGTAAACATATCTAAAGACATATTGGGAAAACCACCAGCCACAATATAAAATGACAAAAGAAATCGATTGCAGGAGTCAACTCACTGGGCTCCAATTAACCTGAATTAGCACCATTCAGTAATCATTACAGCATTTATTTATATGGTTAACAAAATCAATAAATGAATATGCCAGTAAAGCAAAGATCAGTCAACCTGAGAGCCATTTGCTTTAACTTTTTGTATGCTTGTCAATGTATACTAAGGATTGATAAAGCCCTTTGCCAAAACAACAAGATTGATCATCTTCATAATCATGATAAATCGAGAGGGCCGTAAAAGTCAAGTTCAAAGCAACTGTCTGAATTTGATTGGTTGCATTGTTGCCCAGTGCCATTAGATCAGAATAATTTTCTTATAACTGGATGCAGGATTCCTCAATTGGATTATGACTTAGGATCTTTCGTCGGACTGACAGATTAACATGCCTTTCTATTGATAGCCAATCAATGTTAAAACAGTCGTTCATTTGCCACGGCTTGTTTTTCAGGATATTTCAATGGTCTTGCAGAGAAAGACGCATTCACAGACAACAATATTCGAGGCATAAAGTTAATGAGAGTGTATTTGGTCTCTATCTTTTGTCCAATGATAAGCGGTCCAAAAATAGTCACAATTGCAATCTAAAGACTATTATATAATTCGGCATTAGTCTAAAAATGAGGTTTAGGGCCATACACTGTAGAACCTGCAGGTTGAGCAAGCAAAGTTTTCACAAGATTTAGAGATCTATGTTTTCCTGACCGTAGGTCACTGAAATATCCAAATATGTGTGAAACCGAAAAATTGATTTTGCTTGTAAAAATGTGTCGGTGCTTCCAAAAGAAGTAATTTCCTCTTTTGAACCGGTCTTCCATTATGACCATGCATCTTGAGAATGTCAACTGTTACACTGTGGCTGCAAAACTCACGTCCTGATTCAATTTTGTCTGAGTTTTATCAATGGAAGTTGCAACAAGGAACCATTAACAGTCACTTTGCAAGACATCCTAAAAATCATTCTTTTTTAAAATCTTTAAAGGTGAATGATATTCAATTCAATTCAATGTCTATATTTGCACAAAGAGTGGCATAATGAATGTTTACAAATCAATAAATAAGAAGACAAATAAAATATTTTTTTTAAGAGAATATAAAATAAAGAAAGATGTTAAGCTCTGAGTTGGCACCAAGTAGGAAATACATCATTCAGTACATAATGTGCATACCAATCCTTTACTCTATCATAATTTAATACACATGACCTACAAAGAGGAATCATTTTGCATGATACAATTTGAATAACCAAAGATAGCATTGCCGGAAGAATGTGTGGTGAAATTTAATGTCCTCCTTTATCTCATTACTCCAATAGAACACATGGATAACATGCTATTACCAAATTAACCCCTCACAAAATGCATTGAAATAAAGTAAGTTTGGCATATACGCGAATAGAAGGCACAGCCAAAGCATGGAGCGGGCCACCATTTAATCTTACGGGGAGATTTGAGGTTTTTTTTAAATAAATAATTTCTTGTTTAGTTTTGGTGAAATAAATATACTCTTTTTGGACAGTGTTAAAATAAATATTTCTGGAGGGGGTATTTCTTAATAAGGCGTTGCTTGATTTCGGAATGAATGTTCGGGGACTTCATGCACTTGAAATAAAAAATTATGGCTGGTGTTGCCGTGAAATAAATAGTTTCCCGCCGAGGAAAACTCCAAAAACCCCCTGATCATTAAATGGTTGCCCCCTAATTTTTTGCTTCACTCCTTATATAAATGGCTTAAATGGGAACAAGGCAATAGGGAGTGATGGCTATTTCAGCGTGACCTGGCATTGCAGCACGAAGGCACAAATAAATAAAATACATACATACATACATTGTCAAGGCAGCTGCCTGGTTGCATACTCCTCGGGGAGATGAGAAAGACTCATGCTTGAAAAGGCCTGCCAAGGGTGTAATTGAGTGTTGAGATGGTCATTATCTACTACATGTAGGCCTATGTGTAATGGACCATAGGGAAAGACATAAATTTGTATTATTTATTATTGTCCTGACAGAAAATGCAGTGACAATGTCAATTTGCTTAGCCGTAAAATATTGTTGAAAAATTTCCTCATTATTTACATTTTCGAAAGCTAAGACTCTAAGATCAATGACATCAATATGATTTCATGTTTTAAAGAAGTCTCACTATTACTTTTAAAAAAGAATCAGATACCACCAAAAAAAACCCTTCATAAATCATTCCTGACCAGGGGGCTTAGGACCTGCATCTTAGGAGTCTGGAAAGAATCACACAGATGGTGTTAGGGGTGATGAAAAACCATTGTGCTTACACAAAGGCATTTGGTATTCTTGGGGGGTAAAATGACCCATATGTCACTGGCTTTTAATCGTTTTGGTTCAGCTATCCTTGGTGCAAGCCTCAATTATCATCTGGAAGCTTTCCTTGTTTAAAATGCTTCTTTGAATAACAAAAATATCTTTAGTTCTCAATGAAGCTCTTAACATCTTCGCACCACTAAAAAACTGTTTGGAACGCCGTCAAGAAATAAAGTAGTTTGTTGACAAATCAGGGACTCCGGGTGAAGCATTGTAAATATCTTCCATTTAATTTAAAACAGTGTTAAAGGCCTATGATTTATTGTTGACTTCCGATTTTTTTGCAAAATACTTATTGTCATTTATGACGAGTGGAACTGCTTTATTCAGTTAAAAATCATGCATATTATAGTATGTAGACAGGTGCAAGAAACGTTGCTTCTTACATCAAATGATGAATTGGAAATTCTCATTATTAATGTGAATATGTACAGTGTAGTTAAGAGGAAACAGTGGCGACTCCAGGATACTTTGGTTGGGGGGGGGCTTCTCCATCATTTGTTGGGGCAGCCAAAAATGGAAAAAAACCTGTCGTTGATGCACATATTTACGCTTGTGTTTTTTAACAGAATCAAGTAAGACGCTATAAACATTTTAACAAAGACTTAAAGTCATGCCCCCGCCCCAATTCAGATTAATACAATAGCCACGACATAAATAATCATGTTAAATATATCGCATGGTAAATTTTTTTCAATCAGCCAGATAACATATGCATATTGGCCTTATCTTATTACAGTAGATGAAAAACGAGATCTAACGGAGGAGCATTGGGTTGTTTCTTGTGAGGTCATATTCCTATCCCTGCCATATTATTTTGTGTGACTCGTTGGCAGTTTGTGAGGTCCTATCCTATGCTTGCAATGCAAGCAGGGAAAGCCATTTGGTGGGACATACCACTCATCAATGAGGTCACAACATACTGAATGACAATTGATCAATACCTGTATTTGATAGGGCAAGTTGTGAGGTCATTGATGGCCAACAACAGCTTTTCTGTAAGCATGCGTTTGTTATCTATTGCAAAAAATAAAATGATTAATCCAAACTATTGTGTAATAAATGAAATGATTAGTCCAAACTATTGTATATCACAACTATTTTTTCACCTGAAATTATTGCTACAGTGGTGACTTTCCACACATGGAAAATAGTTGTTCGCGCATGCTTTCTCTGCATCCTGATGTTGTGCTGAATACATTTTTGTGAGATGTTTTCCAGATAATATAATGATTATGCATATGAGAGAGCACAGACTGATTGCCTATGCCAGCATGTCAGCTGCGTATAACATTTACACTGTCCACTGCCTGCATGCATGCATATATCAAAACATAACCTTCTCTGTATAGTGTTGACTCTGTCTACAAGTGGACCGCTGTCACATTGCCACTTCTTTTTGCAGCCTTGGCAGATCAGAACATATGCTGTCATGTGTTGCCACCTAGTGACTAGTGTGCTATATCGCGAGTTCCTACAAGCAGTCCACATCATTTCAGTCTGAGGAACTCACACAATTTTGTCAGAACGAAACCGGGGCTGTTTCTGAGTGTACCGTAATATGGGGTGAATAGGGACACAGGGGTGAATCGGGACAAGACAGGGATGTCTATTATTTCTTCAGAGATCAACCACTTCTACTCAACCTAGGAAATTCATTTTTGGTACATGTATAGTACACATATACGCGCATATTGTGATAAAATTTCATATTTCTAACTGCAGGCAGTGAGGAGCTGCAGCACCTTAAACTTGGCCCTGCATAATTTGAATTTTGACAAGCTGGAAAAACTTTGCATGTTCCTAAAAAATATAAACACCAGAGTCATCAAACGAGCTGGAAACTTTTTTAAAATTTGAAATGGTATCAGGGAACCAGAATAGTAGACTAGATGTGGGATTATGTATGTTTGGTCACAGGTTAAGATCCAGGTCAATGGCAAAGTTTCGGGAATAATAAAAATAAAATCTACCAATTTTCATTTGAATGTACTGGCATGGCTTTTTGATAGATATTATTGAACTTTGCATCATTTATTATAGATTTAGTCCAGAATTTGTAATTACCTGCTAAATTAGCAGATAACTACAGTTTTTGATAGTTTTCTGCCATTTATCACATTTTTTTAAATCTGCATATTATCAATGAAATTGATTCAGGATTTTCCTCAAAATTTTTTTCTGGCATGTTGAACATGTTTTCTAATATTTATTCACAAGGAACAATCACCTAAAGTAGGTAGGGAGTATTAATAGTGGAAATAATCGAGTGTCCCGATTCACCCCAAAGTATGGGGTGAGTTGGGACAGTGGTTTTCTTGGCCCGGAGCAAATGGGATTTAAGATATCGTTTCAGGCTTCTAGGGGTATTTAGACCTTGTGCCCAGACACAATTTGGCACTAAATTTTGATTTCTAGATTGATTTTTGTCCATGCTATGACAGAAAAACAGCCAATTCTGTCCCGATTCACCCCATATTACGGTACTGATGGCCTTGTCTACTTCCTTAGAGAATGTGACTGCCGAGTCTGACTCAGGTATACATCAATGTTGAATAAAAATTTTGTGAGTGTGCAATGAAATTGGAACTATTTCTTGGGACAGCAATGCTGTAGCATACATAATCAACTTTTGTGCCAGGTGGCAGCAGCATGCAGTTCTCATTTTCACCAGACTGGTTTTGACTACATGCACAGTGTCGCACACAAGTCGAAGTTTTTGGCACGCACAGAACATTATTGCTGCATTTTTCTGTAATCTGGACGCTATACTGCTGTCAGCTTGGCAAGCCATCATAGTTCTCAGAAATATTCACCACTCAGGCGGGGGTATAATTTTCATGTAAAATGTGGGAGGGACTAGCAGCAATCTGGATGGAATGGATGTCCCGTCCCGCACGGGATGCATCTTTGTTGCATGACTTTGCAGGTTGCGAATTTTAGCTCTGCCATGTCAGTGCATAACTGTTATGATTTTAAAAAGTCATAGAGTTTGATTGTTTAAGTTGGCAAGACATGGTGCAAAAACGTTATAATATGGGTGGATGCAGTATATCTGGTGCCATTATAAACTGCCTCTACCCATTGTATAACCTCATGGTATACATGGACGTAATTTGGTGGGAGACGGGGGGACATGTCCTCCCCACATTTTGGACCCCGGGGGGCATAATATGAAATGTACCCCCCATTTTTTTGAGAGAAAAAAATGTTGACACTGTTGTGGAAATGGCCAACGGGCTCAATTTGGAAGGGTGCTGTTCTAAAAGACGTCAAGACATGTTCCCCCACCTTTCTGCTTGGCAGGTTACCATGCCATACAAAAGTTCGGAATTCGAAAATATAAAAAAGACCGACCGACTTAGTTTTTTGAGGATCCGTCGGCCGATTCTGACCACGTGACGGCCGTGTCCCCCCCTCATTTTCTGCAAAAATGACGCCCCTGATGGTATACTCTTCCTTTTCTCGAAACCTGTTTACTCCCTTAATTGAGTTATCCATGTTAGTCTGCAGCAGTGGTGACCTTGCATTATGAATATTATATCTTTCCCTGTCTTGTAAATTTCAATTATCCGTTATACCTAAACTACATTAACGACAGAGAACACATAACATAGAAAATTCTGATTTAAAGCTTTATTCAGATCAAAACAGGGAATGTAATGAGCACACCTACTGTTAATCCGGCATTGTTATTGTGAAGCACAGAGTATGAACAAAATCACAAGTTTTCAAAGTATGGTTGTCCAATCACTTGAATGAATGTAAAAAAATAATGTATCAATTTGTATAGTAGGAATTTTTTTTTCTGAAAGTCTGGAAATAAATAAGCTTTATAAGAGTGATTTCCTAACACTGTACTGCATGCTAAAGCATCCTCTACTCGAAAATAATAGTAACTTCCAAGTATTTTGTGAAATTAAAGTGGAACAAAATGTATTTTATGCACCTGCCAAATTCTGCAAGTAATTAAGCAGTTCTGAAGGAATTTTGCAAAATTCTGCACATTCTTGCAGGAATCCCTGCAGAAAATCTGTGTTGATGCCAGAACCCTACAACACATCTGAAGAATTATACAAATTTCTACAGGATTTCTGCAGTCTGTAATGGTCCTGCAGTGTAACATGAATTCTTTCAAAATCCACAAATTCCTGCAATTCGGTCATTTCCTGCAAGAACAGTGGCGTAACTAGGGGGTCTCGAGCCGAGGGGCACCTGGGGGGGCACGCGATTCTCTGGAGGGGGCACCCATAATACTAATAGTATATTTTAGCCAAGGTTGAAAAGTTCATATGGGGGGCACAGGTTCAATATAGGGGGCACGCGCCCCCCGGGCCCCCACATAGGGCCGCCACTATGCAAGAATTTTGTTTTTATTCAGGATTCACATTCTTGTAATTTCTCGCAGATTTCTCCAAAGAACTTCCAGAACTCAGACATATTTGAAGCTCTTGTCACGCATACAGACTACTCTGGATTTTGATGTTGATGGAATTGGGGTTTAGGCAAGGGAGTGTAGAGTATACACTGTAAATTTTGAATTTTGAGTTAGCTTAATTCATTGAGATGGTTGCACACAATTCCTTTGAGCCAAGATAGCTTGTTGTTTGCGAGTTATAACAACATAAAGATTATCATAACTCAAAACAGCAAGCTATCATGGCTCAAACAAATTGTGCAACCATCTCACTCAATCATTTGAGCTAACTCAGAATTTCAGAATTTACAGTGTAGGGTGTTTCTGTACTGTTACAGGGATTAGGATCTACACAGAAGTATCCTGGAATTCAGCAGAATAATTGCTCAATTCTGACATCTTGCAGAACTGCATCAGTTGTATAGTGTTTCAGAACTGTACTACAGCCATGACCATTAGATTTTAGTGTCATTCCACAATAACTGAGACAAAACTGTCACTGGTGTTACAGTAAAAGTTAAAAAATACAATTGACTCAAAATAAAACCAGTGACCAAATGAATAATTGTTGAAATATTTCCCACTGAAATAAGAATTTCATTGGATCTTCTGCCACCATTCATTGCTGGTGTTGCCATTGGACACCTGTGTTAACCATTTTTGAGTAACACCAGTGACGGTAACACCAGTGACAATTTGCTCTGAAAAATCAATTGCTCCCACAGTGATGCAATGATTTGAACAGGTGTTGCCAAAGACTGATCCCTGTAAACAGAGCATATCCTATGACTGAGGCAGTTTTTGAAAATTCTACATTTATAGACCATTTTTTAGGGTAACACCAGTGACACCGAAAAATAATACTCTTGATTTCAACTTACCGTAGAGCCACCCTGCCTGCTACAAACATATAAATGCCAAAAATTGCAGTTATCATGGATGCCTGTCCATCAGAAGAGGCCCCTGGTACATTAAACCAAAGATAGAAGGGAGCATTCCTTTTACAGCCATACTTTATTTAATGAGTAACACCAGTGACATAATTTCTGGTGACGAGGTCATTTTGTTTTCCACGGTATACACAGAAGAGGAAAAATTCAATCGGTCTTGGGATACAAGTATGTGGAGTAGTTGTCCTGAGATTTAGACCCACCACAAATATTTACATTGATTTGACATGGTTAAAAACCTATGATAATTGACAGAAGAATTTTCTGTGACATCACTTTTTGGCTGTATTTTGGATATTGTGAAGGGTGCACAATACAAGCAGTAGCTGATAATTTCCACTTGACAATGAAAATAACTTATTTAAAAGAGGGGAAAGGCATATGATAAGAAACAAACTCCTAATATTATGATTTTGCTATAAACAGCTTGAGTGACACAGAAGACTCAGTTACTGTGGAATGACCCTTTACTCACTTGCTATGCTTCACCATTGTGCTATTATTGTGACCAATCATAACAAAGCAAATACTTGCTCAATCTTATCCAAATTGTCAAGAATTATAATAGTCAGTACACAGTATAGCAGGTGTTCTGATAAAAAATGTTGAATGAAAGAATGTTACATAATGACTGTATGACAAAATACTAAATTAGTGGAAATTTAAGCATATAATCAGTTCTGATGCTATATGCCACAGTAATAGTCACCAATGTGTCTGAATGCGTTAGGTCCACATCAAATAAATCATTCATGACAAAATTACAAATAGATACATGGTTTGACTGTTGGTTCGTCGGATTTTACAGAAACCATTTGGCTTTAAATATGGCCAAATTATAAGCAGGTGTAAAAAGATAGAACACCACCTTATCTGTGTCATATGCTTATCATAGATGTGCAATTTAATAAAGCAAAGGCATTTTTTATCAGAAGAAAAACAATTAATAATAATGTAATACTTTATTCTTACTTGAGAAATTAACAATTTTTGTAATTATAAACACCTCAAGCAAACCCGATGAAAAATTGTTAAATCTGCAGATTTAATAGGGATTTTGTCATGAATGCTTCATTTGGTGTGCGCAAAACACATCCAGACACTTTGGTGACTATCACTATCATGCAAATGACATTTTACATCAGGACTGGTTATATGCCTACTTTTTGCTTTACAGTTACTATATGACATACTTTCATGAATAACTGTAACTGCATAATCCTGCAGAACATCCACAGAACTGTGGACATATTGCCTAACTATAATTGTGTAAGTACAGAATTGCAGAATTTCCGTAGAATTGTCCAATTAAATTTTTTAATGAATTGTGGAACTGCAGGATTCATGCAGTAAATTTCTGAATTCCAGCAAATTGCAAAATCACAGAATTCTGTAGATTTTTGCAGAACTGAAGACTACAGAATGACATTAAGTACATCTCTGAATAAAAAGTTTCCCATCAGGGGAAAACTTCACGCCCTAGACCAAATATCTAATTAGTTATAAAGTATTCCATACACAAAGATCTTACTTTTTGCTTGTCTTGAGCTTTCAAACATCTCTCATGTTTCTTCAGCAGAAAAGCAAAGCGTTAGATCTTTCTATACATATGGAATACTTAATAACATACATTTAATATCTAATGCTCGCTCCCTTGTGAAGCCTTTTTCCTTTTTTCCTTTTTGATTATCAATTTATACAGAATAGAAACTGTAATTTCAGACCTACCTTCATATTCTAGCAGGTTGTAATTCTTATTACTGCCACTCCTTTGAGGAATATAAACTCTGATGGCATGAGTCTTTGACGTGAAGACGTGCTTTCTTCTAGCTAAAAATTCTTTGGGAATGCTTGTATATTCCAAGGTTGGCTTTTCTCTAACTTCAACAGCTGAGCGATACTGTCTGCCAGCCGGCGGTGGTTTAGAAGTTTTGAAATCGTAAAGGTAAAGCTTAATCTGCTGTCCTGGTTTTGCTTGAATGAGCCAGGGACATCGATCTATCCCAGACAGGAAGCCCAAACGCACATCAAGGGTCAAGAATCCCGAAGGAAGTTGCGCTATGGCGTCACGAATGCCCTGGTGGGGACATTCAGTTCCATTGTTGTCTTGTACTGCAATTTCAACATTAACAATGGTAAATGGAATACGGTTTAATCTTTTGCTTCAATCTACGAATACTAAGTTGAAATAGTGAAATAGTGAAAAATATGCAAACTTTACAGCTGTGCTCAGGTTAGAATGCCACAGTTTTGATGTGACAAAGTATTTCTAATATTACAAAACCCTTATGGTATATACCACTGTGATGGCCATATTACCTTTACATATTGAAACTGGACATTTCAAAAATAAGCATTTAAATCAAAGAAGTGGCTAAATTTGAAGAAATTAGTTATGGGTTATTTAGTGCTGTTAATCTTTTGTATCTGGATTTTAGAGATATGTCCATCTGTAACAGATCAATATGTACTATTTTTGAATTTTGTGATTTATATGATTTATTGTTAAAAGTTGATTTGTTAGTAATACTACACTGCCATAGATGGAGCCAGAATCAGCATGATGACGTCATCTCCATGGTGACGTCGTCACTCTTGCTATCACTCTTGAGCCTCACTCTCAGTCATGATATATATGTAATTTGGACTTAACAGCGAGAAGAGCAAATAGCTTGTAAGTCACTATAAGTGTATATTCATTCATCAATTTTCAGTTATATTTTTAGTTATATTTGTAAACAGACCATATCAATATTTTCCCTTGTATTTTTTTTTATTTGGATTTTAGTTAACCACATTTATCAAGTTTTACGAGAATAAATTCAACAACCAATCAAACGACGTGCGTTAGAAATTTGCTGTGTTAAGTCCGAAGAAGTTAAAAGCTATTTAAAGAAAGGCCGAATATGATGAGTGAGGCGAATCCAAGTGAAGATAAAAGAAATCAAGCAAAATTGAGAAGATCCAGGTGTGCGGGATGGTTGACCCGCATCATCACTCAAAGTAAATGCCCTGGTGGTAATGCATCAACAGCCCAAATTGCCAAAGACCGCATTGTCAATCAGGTGACAAGGCTTCAAAAGGCTCATGATGAATATCTACAAACATTGACAAATGACATCGAGATTGAAGAAGCAGACGAGTTGATGAACGATCATTGTCTGAAAGCAACAGCTGCCTTATTAGAACTGGATGGAAAACCAGGAAATAATAAATTAAGAGCACAAGCTACAGCCCCTTTAATGGATCAAGCTGATATCGAATCAACACAAGAAGACAAAGCTCGAGTTATGAATATATCAAGTCTTGGTACTGATGATAAGCCTATAAACAGTGATGAAAGGCATCACACTTTAATGACAAGATATTTGACTGATTCAAGGCATGACGAGATGGTTGATAAAAAGGATACATCATCCAGCGGTTCCTTTGCATCCGTAGACGTAAATCAAGGCTCAGTGCACACCAATTTTGATATAAAGAATTCACTATACTGTGTTGATCATGCTTCAAGGAAGGCGGTTAATCAAGATGACGAGAAAATGAGTGACACCATTCTGCAAAAATTTTATAAGGAAGAAACGTTCAAGGCAGTGGAAGATGTTCCAACTGTAAACTTACATAACAAAAGAAATGATGATTACCTCTCTAGCCAAATAGAAAAACTTCAGCAGACTGAGTCTGCAAAGTTCCTTAAACCATATTTAATTGAAGATGTTCCTGCCGTGTCAGTATTCGACGAAAAGGAAGTTGACTGGGATGACATAATTCCTGAAGCTCTACAAGAACGATTGAAGTCATGGTATAATGAACTCCAATATCTCTCAAGTTCGCACATCCCACGATTTCATTGGTGTTTGCCTGGAATAGCTTAGAACTCCATGTATTTTGTGATGCCTCACAGGTGGGCTTTGCTGCAGTCGCGTATCTCAGAATAGTCACAGATGATGCTGTGATACTTTCCTTCTTGGCCTCAAAATCACATGTCGCTCCTACAAAACAAGTACTTACGATTCCTAAATTAGAACTTCAGGGTGCTGTGATGGCTGCCAGATTGTCTAAGTCATTAACTGATGCCTTCACGGTCGCCAAGGTAATGTTCTGGACTGATGCCATTACGGTGCTGAGGTATGTGAACAATCAACATAGAAGATGGAAGATATTTGTTGCCAATAGGATTGCTGAAATAAGAGAGTCGACAGAGCCGCATCAATGGAAATATGTCCCTTCGAAATTGAATCCTGCTGATGACGCCACCCGAGGTTTACCTGCTGATGTCATTACCAGCCCACATAGATGGATTAACGGCCCATCCTTTCTTCGCCAAAGTGAAGAAAACTGGCCCATACAACCCCAGATAACTCCCCCAAAGGATTCAGATGATGATTTAAGGTGTGCCGTCGGTACAGTGTTGATGACTTCGAGCACGATCAACAATAAGAAGTTTATGAGCATACAAGCTATTGTTGATCCTCAGAAACACTCCTCATGGCATAAGTTGTTACGGCACACAGCCTGGGTCATCCGGGCTGTAAGAAATTTCCTGGGATTTGCATCTGGTAATCCTCCAGTAAGACATACCTGCCTCTCAACTGCTGAACTCTATGATGCCGAAATGGATCTTGTACGTTTTGCACAGCAGGATGGCTTTCCTAATGAATTTTCATCACTGAAACAAGGAGGAGTCCTAAGTGGTCGATGTTCCATCCGCTCTTTGACCCCTTTTTATGATGAATCACTGGACGTGATAAGGGTGGGAGGTCGCCTACGTCATGCTCCAGATGGTTTCGAAGTCAAGAATCAAGTTTTACTGCCTTATGGACATCACATTACAAGCCTCATTGCAAGAGATGTACACTTCAAGTTATGCCATGGTGGTCCTGAGCACATGATAGCTGCATTAAGGAAACGCTTCTGGCCAATCAAATGTCGTCAGATGGTAAAGAAGATAATACATGAGTGCATGGATTGCCGTCGAAAATCTGTGCAACCAGCGGTACCTTTGATGGCTGCTCTTCCAAGACAACGTATCTCAGGATTTTCAAAACCCTTCAAGTTTACAGGACTTGACTATTTTGGACCAATGCTGGCGAAACGTGCCCGAAGCAGAGTTAAGAAATGGGGATGCATTTTTACTTGTATGGTGACAAGAGCAGTACATCTGGAGGTTGTTGATTCCCTTTTAACGGATGACTTTATTATGGCTCTCCGTTGTTTCATTAGTCGTCGTGGCCATCCAACTGAGATATTTTCTGACAATGGCACTAACTTCAAAGGAGCAGAGAGAGAATTGCGTGAGAATTTAAAGCAACTGGATAATTATAAGATTCACAACTTCTGTCTGCAGTATGATATGACATGGCACTTTATTCCTCCTCATGCTCCTCATTTTGGCGGTGCATAGGAAAGACTTGTCAAATCCATTAAAAGGGCACTTCAAGCAGTCCTGAAGGAGCAAGTCGTTGCTGAATCCGTTCCACGGACAACTCTGACTGAAGTAGAAGCCGTTCTGAACAGTAGACCCTTAACATATAATAGTGCAGATCCTGGAGATTATACAGCTTTAACTCCCAATCATTTTCTCCATGGGGGCGCCACAACAATTGCTCCAATTGGGATATTTGAAGCACAAGAAATGTGTAGTCGCAAGCGATGGCGCCAGAGTCAAGTTCTTGCAGACCACGTTTGGCGTAGATGGCTACAAAAATACCTACCATCCCTAACCCCTCGCAACCATTGGCAATCGGAGCAGCGAAATCTTCAAGTTGGTGATTTGATTATGATGGTCGATGACAATATGCCAAGAAGCCAATGGATGCTTGGAAGGGTAACAGAAGTTAACAAATGTGATGACGGCAGCGTAAGATCTGTGAAGGTCAAGACTGCTAATGGGGATTACAAGAGGCCTGCAGCGAAAATTGCCCTTTTAGAAGAAGGGCACTCAGATTGTTAAAGAATTGAATATTGAAGTGTTCCACTTCAAGGGGGCGCTGTAACAGATCAATATGTACTATTTTTGAATTTTGTAATTTATATGATTTATTGTTAAAAGTTGATTTGTTAGTTATACTACACTGCCATAGATGGAGCCAGAATCAGCATGATGACGTCATCTCCATGGTGACGTCGTCACTCTTGCTATCACTCTTGAGCCTCACTCTCAGTCATGATATATATGTAATTTGGACTTAACAGCGATAAGAGCAAATAGCTTGTAAGTCACTATAAGTGTATATTCATTCATCAATTTTCAGTTATATTTTTAGTTATATTTGTAAACAGACCATATTAATATTTTCCCTTGTATTTGTTTATTTGGATTTTAGTTAACCACGTTTATCAAGTTTTACGAGAATAAATTCAACAACCAATCAAACGACGTGCGTTACAAATTTGCTGTGTTAAGTCCGCAGAACCATCGAAGAAAAATGCATTTATTTTTTAGAAAAACAATGGAAAAATTTGTTAATTTATTCAGAGAAAGCACGGGAATTCAGGAAAGGTGTCTTATATATTATTTATCTACTCACTATTATAATATTTTTTTCACGTTGTTTTATAACCACCTGATGATGCTTATTGAATGCGATTTCATAGTGGCAGATAAACCCCTGAGGGGTTGGATACCACTTATATTTTTTTGAATTATTATTTCTATAAAATGTATCTGGTAGTATGTTTGGTATTTAATAATTATGATACTATAATAATATAGTATGATTCTACATAACGCCCATTCCAGATAAATCTGTTCACCGGTGCTCACCACACTGAACGGCAATCATACCAATCATTATAGTGATGACCTCTGGACATGGCCGGAGCGGGGTTCGAACCCACGTCCTCATGTGTACAAGGTGGGGATGCTACCGACTGTACTACGGAGATGTATAATCATTCATTTGAATGTGGTATTTACTATATAAGACAACATTAGTTTAAAAAGCCAGTGTAACCAAAAAAAAAAAACAACTGCATATCAAGCATTATAAATTAGTCAGCAAACCTTTGATACATCTGTAGGAAGTCTCCAGGTAATTTTCACGGAGTCTTTGGTCGGTACATGTTCCGTTCAATCCAATATTCTTCGTTCGTTTCAAATTCACCAGACACTCAACCCTGCCTGAGCATAACCGGTCCATTTCATTGAGGACATCATTGTTGCAGGTCATACGACCAAAACGAGCACTTTCTAGCAGTACTTAAGTCGTCTTATCCCTATAGCGATGCCCACAGGTCGCATTGAACACTGTCTTTGTGTAATTTAGTTTTTCATCTCCATTAAATTCCTTACCTGTAAATATAAACAGTGTTTATTCGTACAATATTAAATAAGTGTCATTCGGAAAGATCACAGCTTTTTTTTTCATATTGGCATTAAGTCTTATGTTCAATGTTGAATTTTTGAAATTTTCAGAGGAAAAAAACATTCAGCTATTTTGGAAGTCACTTATCACATTTTTGAACAACTTGGGTATTTTTAAGTCATTCTATGGTTGCCATGGAAACCATAACTTCAATCAAGTGGGCAGGTAATTACTAATATAACTAAATTGAGAAAGACCTTTTCAAAGCTGGAGATGCAGACCCAAAAGCAATCATCCCAAGGGAATCAGCTGAAGGCTTGTAGCACGGGAACGTGTACACTAACTTTCGGTTTACTTCTAGAGCTTATATGTTTTTGAATATTTATTCGTAATTGTTGCAACTTGCATAAGGTGATAGCTTGTTTTTCAACGGACCATTTGATATATAGTTTGTAAAGGGTCCCATTGTTTTGTGGATCCCACAAGGCAATTTTAGAGTGAAAAAGCAGGGAAATTTAGCATTTTATAGGGACACGCCGCTGAAAGGGGGTCACAGAAGTGAGAGGAAAATAATTCTAAGCAGTACCAACTACTTGGAAACACTCACAATACAACAGAAATATATGTCAGTCCACGAGGAAACGCAATAATGAAGCAGCTGCATATATTTGGTGCCAAAATTTCTTACTATTTATTCTTTCATTGATTACATCAAGGATAATTTTTTTTAAATCACCTGTGATATGTATGTTACTAGATCAAAATAGGTTGTATGTCAGGAAGTTTGCATGTTGTTTTAAGATAGCCATGTTGTGTACAGCAGAATTATATCACAAGTACACCTATCCACTCAGGAGATCACTCTATCACCATAGCCTTTCTTGACTGCCGCCAAATGTGAGAGAGTACGGTAATTTAATTTATGGCTGTGAACAACACCCATAAAGCTGCTTCGTGAAAGTTTTTTCAAAACAACTTAATCATATATTTTATGATTAAAATGTTTGTGCAACATGGTCAACCTACAGCATCAGGACTTCAAACGGTGGACCATAATGCGGTGTGAGAGTGTACGGTACATTCTCGTATGTCACAAAACTCGCGACAGCAGAGACATACCAATGATTCAAGGCAGCTGTTTATGGTATGTTAGTAGTTGTACTACCTGGGCATATTTTGAGCCTATGTACTTAACAGGTTCTTTGAATGTATTTAATAAAACGTCCAATAATGATACACAAAAAAATACGTCACGTTTTTCGTACGTCCCGCTCTCGTTCTTTTTCTAATTGACAGAAACAGTTTTGAATCATGTCAAGAGGTAGTGTATACTGTTGTCTGGAACATACAATAGGGTATTACTATGAAAAGTTCAAGGGTTAGCTAAAGATTTCAAAAAGCTCTTTCAATGTATCTGTCAAAATACGTCACGTTTTTCGTACGTCCCATTTTCGGGCATCACATATTTGGCCAAATATGGAAACCTACTTTGGAGAGTTACTAATTTTGGGGAAGTAGACATAGCCACAAGGCCAAGCACTGGTAATAAAAGCATTTTTGTATTGCAGGCCTGAAGTAAAGCCCATGTCATGAGTGGGTTGAATTGCAGAAAATGCCCCATGTTATTGTGCTTCACAATGGGAGTAGATACGTATCTCATCACATAGGAGGTATTAAGCTCTGAAATTTCTCTGGTTCGTGCCTGGAATGGTCCCCTTTGAAATGGTGTTTAACGTTGAATATTACAGGACACTTTATTTTCCATCCTGTGGTGGCCAGAATCTGTACGCGTTCCCATGCTACAAGCCTGAAGTCAAATTTAAAACGACTGATTTGCCTTCAAAGTGATGTGTGCATAAATAATAATTGCTATGGGCTGAGAGATCCTGTATACGTAGCTATATGCTTCAGCATGACATAGGTATTGAGAGCCAATTGAAAGGTCTTCAAGCCGTCATAAATCAATCAAATTCTCCAAAAATATGATGTATTCAAGCTGCTCGCTCAATGTAGTTTTACTTGAATCAGTCCTTTTGACTTCAGCTGTAATAGTATCACTCAGTGACTCTGGTAAACTTAATACAGTAATTTTATACCTTACCTGAAGTCAAATAAATTCTGAAGAAGAAGAAAAACAAGACATAACTCATAGCCTGTGCCATTTTCATAAATCAATGTTTCCATACATGTATATTATTCCAAATATTGCCACACACAGTACATGTACTTTTTTATGCCATAATTCCCAAAGCTATCCAAATTGTGGACCCAGTGACCAAGATTGAATACAGTGCCGCCTGTAAGTAATTGAAACGCATGACATTGTGCCATTGCATCAATGCTAAACATCCTCAGCCAAACTGCTTGTGGAGGCATGAATTCTCATCGGATGAAAGAGAAACAAAATGGGTCATAAAGGCCGATCTGTGAGGCAAGTGGGATAAAAATAGCAGCCCATTTTCTTCGCTGTAGTCAGAGTTAGGTATGGGTCAAAGTCTTTGATAAGTAAGTGAACCACCCTTCCCTATGTTTTAACATTGGGCCTGCGTTTCACTTACTTACCAAAGACTTTGACCCATACCTAACTCCAACTACAGCAAAGAAAATTGGCTGCTACTTTTATCCTACATGCCTCACATATCGGCCTTTATGACCCAAAATGTTTTCCTCTCATCGGATGAGAATTCGTCCTTCCAGAAGCATTTTGGTTAAGGATGTTTAACATTGATGCAATGGCACAATATCATGCGTTTCACTTACTTACAGGCGGCACTGTATAGCAGAGTCAGCTGAAAAATCTACAGATTGACAGTTACATTTCATATAATAATTGGCCAGCATGTCCTATCCCGAAATTGCTGGCTTGTGATACTATACTTGATCCTTGGACTAAAATAAGGCTGGTTTTATCAATAAAAATAATTGTTGTAAAACTATAGAACAATTTTTAGTTTATTTCATATATTGCAAACAAATTGTGAAGGCATGATTAATTGAAAAAAAAAGGTTATATCACTGCTAATTTTTTTTTCTTTTTTTGGAAGATTACTTGCATACAATTTTAAACTTTGAAACATATTCCATAACCAATGCTTGGGTTCAACAATATCACTTCTTCTTCATCTTCTTTATGGTACATCCGTCCCAGGGCCGTATTAACTGTGTGGCTAAAGGAGCATTTGCCCCGGACCCATTACCTCAGTGGGGCCCATGACGAAGCTGAAAAGAGTTGCAAAGGTAAAGAAAGTGCATCTCGCCTTTAAAAATTTAGAGGTGTTTCTACCTACAATAATTGTTGATTAACAATTTAACATGTCATACACTCTTAACGCAAAAGGTTCTTTATGGTATAAACAAAGAACCCACAGCCAAAAAAGGTTCTACATTTTTTAGGGTTCAATTGAATTGAAAATGGCTCAATACTTTGTAGGAAGGCCCTACGATAGGACCCCGTGCTCCCAACTTGAGAGAAAGGGGTTACATTGTGGGTGTTCAGTGCACCTGGGTATCTAAATGATGTTTTCGTTTGCTTTTTGAACCTTTTTAAAGTTGAGTAAGGAACCTTTCAGGGTTCCTTATCCATACCAGCTTATACAACCCGTATAAGTTCCACATGACACCTTTTTGTTAAGAGTGTAATATCTGTTTGAGCTAAAAGGTTTGCTGCAAATAGACACTTCCAAGCTGCTGACAAAACTTCTGGTTAATTGATGGTCAACCATCAACTGAAATTACCCCTCAGTTATGACATGGAAAACTGATGTATTTGTGAATGTTAACCATGTGATTTTGTCAGTAATTGTAACCACTTAACTACATGATTTTCTGGTGATTTTCTGGTATACAGTAAAACTCAAAATAAAGTAAGAAAATTTTCTGTCAGAAGTCCTCTGATTACCTATTTTGCCCTCTTTTCTCCTCTCCACCCCAAATCTCCTTACAACTCCTTTTGACTACTTACAACAACCTTAGCCTACACTAAGAACTCTATTTAGACAGCTACCAATGTAACTGCAATTAGCAGAGGTGCAAAATATCATGTAAATCAAACACAATGGGGTGATTCAGTTCAAATTGGTGTTGTTTAAGTGTGATTTTAATGTAATTTTAAAAGGCAGTTTCAAGTAGGTAAAAGTAGGAAGTGATTCAGAGGTAGTCAAAGGGTGTGAAAGGGTAAAGTAGTGGCTGATTCTTCCTTCCTGCTGGGGTAATCGTACTTTATTTTGGTTGTACTGTATCTTTAATAGTTAGCCACAATTATATTCATTCATGCTATGTAATTCAGTGCCAGAACCAATCTTATGCATGCATCATTACATTTGCTACGTTTTGCTACCATTTTGGAGAAACTCATGTACTTACTGAATTTGTTGTATTTATGCAGTGTATCACAGAACTCAGCTATGCTGTGGTTGGTTTATGTGACAGAAGTTTGGCTGTTCTCGTGTGAAGTAGGAAGACTTCTGAGAATACATTTACTCTGCTAAGCTTAAGATCAATAGTATCAACACAATAGGAACAGGCTACATCAGCTTCTCCTGGGTGCTACTGTGAGGAACAGGATACAACATCTAACTTCATAAGAGCTGCCGTAAAGTGTATTTCACATCTGCGCATACATTAATTTCTGAAGCAGCCCAGCATATTAGGGTGCAGACCTGACATGCAACTAGAAGCCATTTCTGCCCTAGAAGCCAATTCGATACCCATTTCAAACTGAATTTCGTTTGTTTATAGTATCCAGGGCTGCATTCAGCTACCTATACTGTAACACTAGATTGATGTATGTCTGCAATAAAAATGTGAAGAAAGACAATTTTTTAAAGTAATGACCTTGTCTACCGCTTATTGCTGCACATCATCAGCAATTTGCACAACTGGGAGCATATTGTTGATATATTATTGATACATGCTGATGTGTATGTTGTCAATATAGTACAAACAGCAAAGCATCGATATCTGATATCAGTGCAATGTTGTTAGTGGACAAATTACAGAAGCAGCTGACATAGATCTCAGCCTGACCAATTATTAGCAGATCATTATCATATCTGGAAATAAGTCACAAGCATATCTTCAAAGTAAAATACCATATTATCGAAATGAGGAGAAAAAAACATGTGCAAATATTAGAAATGTGTACATTTATTCGGCTTGTCCTGTACATCTACCTAAAGAAGAGATTTTATGGCAGCTGACGAAAATTAAGAAACACAGTTATGGAGATTAGCTTTGCTGCACTCTATCGAATTATTTGAGAAGGCAGGTTTTTAACGGCTGGCTGATTAAAATGTGTTTGTGGTGGAAGACCATTAATCATGGAAATTTAAGTTTTCCATGCTTGCTGGCAAGAGATTAATATAATAATTCCCTGATTGTTGAGTTTGGAAATCTGTCTCCCTTCTTGATTTTGTTATTTCTGCTGTTCATTAATCTTTCCACACCTCGTTTGCTCCAATGGTGTTAAGCTGTAAATATTCCAACACTGGATCATCAATTCAAACTGAAATTAATGTCTTTCCACTTATGTTGTGAAATTATTATCAAAGTGAAAAAGTTTGATGCTCACTTATTTAAAATAGTTCTTAGAATTTGCAAATGTTGCTGAAAGCACCCTTGGCTGAAATTGTCAACTTCCCTGGAAGCATACACATATCCATCACCATGCACTCTAAAAAATTTCAGACAAAATTGGTTTTTTAGATTCAAAATGGTTTTTTGAAAAACCAAAATTCAATGTTGGTTTTGCATTGAAATTTTGAACCTAAAAAAACAATTTTGTCCTGACATTTTTTAGAGTGCGTATACAGGGAGATGATTAACATGAGGTATTTCTAGTTTCTCCAAACACATCCAAAGACCTAAAGAAAGTTGCAATTAAGTATGCAATACAATTCTTATTCAATGGAAAGAAAAACTCATTTCACAGATGCATTACATCATTTGTCCTTCTTCCAGATGGAATCAGGTCATCATTCAGCAGTTCATTAGCTGATACGGTCTTATCATATTACTGATGAGACATTAATTTCAAGGGAGGGTAATCGATGCTCAAGTATTCATTGATTAGCAGCTGAAACTCGCAAAATTAATATATCAATATTTATCTCAATTCGTAATGAGAAAATGTAGGAACAGTTAATAACTTGAAATTACGTTTTTATCAAATGGTATAACACCCAATTCAAAAATTTAGACAGCCGTTCTATGTTGAATATTGATATATATTTCAACAATTCAGCTTTGGTACATCCAAGAATGCTAAACCTTTTTACTGCATATATAACTCATAGCCTGTGCCATTTTCATAAATCAATGTTTCCATACATGTATATTATTCCAAATATTGCCACACACAGTACATGTACTTTTTTATGCCATAATTCCCAAAGCTATCCAAATTGTGGACCCAGTGACCAAGATTGAATATAGCAGAGTCAGCTGAAAAATCTACAGATTGACAGTTACATTTCATATAATAATTGGCCAGCATGTCCTATCCCGAAATTGCTGGCTTGTGATACTATACTTGATCCTTGGACTAAAATAAGGCTGGTTTTATCAATAAAAATAATTGTTGTAAAACTATAGAACAATTTTTAGTATATTTCATATATTGCAAACAAATTGTGAAGGCATGATTAATTGAAAAAAAAAGGTTATATCACTGCTAATTTTTTTTTCTTTTTTTGGAAGATTACTTGCATACAATTTTAAACTTTGAAACATATTCCATAACCAATGCTTGGGTTCAACAATATCACTTCTTCTTCATCTTCTTTATGGTACATCTGTCCCAGGGCCGTATTAACTGTGTGGCTAAAGGAGCATTTGCCCCGGACCCATTACCTCAGTGGGGCCCATGACGAAGCTGAAAAGAGTTGCAAAGGTAAAGAAAGTGCATCTCGCCTTTAAAAATTTAGAGGTGTTTCGACCTACAATAATTGTTGATTAACAATTTAACATGTCATACACTCTTAACGCAAAAGGTTCTTTATGGTATAAACAAAGAACCCACAGCCAAAAAAGGTTCTACATTTTTTAGGGTTCAATTGAATTGAAAATGGCTCAATACTTTGTAGGAAGGCCCTACGATAGGACCCCGTGCTCCCAACTTGAGAGAAAGGGGTTACATTGTGGGTGTTCAGTGCACCTGGGTATCTAAATGATGTTTTCGTTTGCTTTTTGAACCTTTTTAAAGTTGAGTAAGGAACCTTTCAGGGTTCCTTATCCATACCAGCTTATACAACCCGTATAAGTTCCACATGACACCTTTTTGTTAAGAGTGTAATATCTGTTTGAGCTAAAAGGTTTGCTGCAAATAGACACTTCCAAGCTGCTGACAAAACTTCTGGTTAATTGATGGTCAACCATCAAGTGAAATTACCCCTCAGTTATGACATGGAAAACTGATGTATTTGTGAATGTTAACCATGTGATTTTGTCAGTAATTGTAACCACTTAACTACATGATTTTCTGGTGATTTTCTGGTATACAGTAAAACTCAAAATAAAGTAAGAAAATTTTCTGTCAGAAGTCCTCTGATTACCTATTTTGCCCTCTTTTCTCCTCTCCACCCCAAATCTCCTTACAACTCCTTTTGACTACTTACAACAACCTTAGCCTACACTAAGAACTCTATTTAGACAGCTACCAATGTAACTGCAATTAGCAGAGGTGCAAAATATCATGTAAATCAAACACAATGGGGTGATTCAGTTCAAATTGGTGTTGTTTAAGTGTGATTTTAATGTAATTTTAAAAGGCAGTTTCAAGTAGGTAAAAGTAGGAAGTGATTCAGAGGTAGTCAAAGGGTGTGAAAGGGTAAAGTAGTGGCTGATTCTTCCTTCCTGCTGGGGTAATCGTACTTTATTTTGGTTGTACTGTATCTTTAATAGTTAGCCACAATTATATTCATTCATGCTATGTAATTCAGTGCCAGAACCAATCTTATGCATGCATCATTACATTTGCTACGTTTTGCTACCATTTTGGAGAAACTCATGTACTTACTGAATTTGTTGTATTTATGCAGTGTATCACAGAACTCAGCTATGCTGTGGTTGGTTTATGTGACAGAAGTTTGGCTGTTCTCGTGTGAAGTAGGAAGACTTCTGAGAATACATTTACTCTGCTAAGCTTAAGATCAATAGTATCAACACAATAGGACCAGGCTACATCAGCTTCTCCTGGGTGCTACTGTGAGGAACAGGATACAACATCTAACTTCATAAGAGCTGCCGTAAAGTGTATTTCACATCTGCGCATACATTAATTTCTGAAGCAGCCCAGCATATTAGGGTGCAGACCTGACATGCAACTAGAAGCCATTTCTGCCCTAGAAGCCAATTCGATACCCATTTCAAACTGAATTTCGTTTGTTTATAGTATCCAGGGCTGCATTCAGCTACCTATACTGTAACACTAGATTGATGTATGTCTGCAATAAAAATGTGAAGAAAGACAATTTTTTAAAGTAATGACCTTGTCTACCGCTTATTGCTGCACATCATCAGCAATTTGCACAACTGGGAGCATATTGTTGATATATTATTGATACATGCAGATGTGTATGTTGTCAATATAGTACAAACAGCAAAGCATCGATATCTGATATCAGTGCAATGTTGTTAGTGGACAAATTACAGAAGCAGCTGACATAGATCTCAGCCTGACCAATTATTAGCAGATCATTATCATATCTGGAAATAAGTCACAAGCATATCTTCAAAGTAAAATACCATATTATCAAAATGAGGAGAAAAAAACATGTGCAAATATTAGAAATGTGTACATTTATTCGGCTTGTCCTGTACATCTACCTAAAGAAGAGATTTTATGGCAGCTGACGAAAATTAAGAAACACAGTTATGGAGATTAGCTTTGCTGCACTCTATCGAATTATTTGAGAAGGCAGGTTTTTAACGGCTGGCTGATTAAAATGTGTTTTTGGTGGAAGTTCATTAATCATGGAAATTTAAGTTTTCCATGCTTGCTGGCAAGAGATTAATATAATAATTCCCTGATTGTTGAGTTTGGAAATCTGTCTCCCTTCTTGATTTTGTTATTTCTGCTGTTCATTAATCTTTCCACACCTTGTTTGCTCCAATGGTGTTAAGCTGTAAATATTCCAACACTGGATCATCAATTCAAACTGAAATTAATGTCTTTCCACTTATGTTGTGAAATTATTATCAAAGTGAAAAAGTTTGATGCTCACTTATTTAAAATAGTTCTTAGAATTTGCAAATGTTGCTGAAAGCACCCTTGGCTGAAATTGTCAACTTCCCTGGAAGCATACACATATCCATCACCATGCACTCTAAAAAATTTCAGACAAAATTGGTTTTTTAGATTCAAAATGGTTTTTTGAAAAACCAAAATTCAATGTTGGTTTTGCATTGAAATTTTGAACCTAAAAAAACAATTTTGTCCTGACATTTTTTAGAGTGTGTATACAGGGAGATGATTAACATGAGGTATTTCTAGTTTCTCCAAACACATCCAAAGACCTAAAGAAAGTTGCAATTAAGTATGCAATACAATTCTTATTCAATGGAAAGAAAAACTAATTTCACAGATGCATTACATCATTTGTCCTTCTTCCAGATGGAATCAGGTCATCATTCAGCAGTTCATTAGCTGATACGGTCTTATCATATTACTGATGAGACATTAATTTCAAGGGAGGGTAATCGATGCTCAAGTATTCATTGATTAGCAGCTGAAACTTGCAAAATTAATATATCAATATTTATCTCAATTCGTAATGAGAAAATGTAGGAACAGTTAATAACTTGAAATTACGTTTTTATCAAATGGTATAACACCCAATTCAAAAATTTAGACAGCCGTTCTATGTTGAATATTGATATATATTTCAACAATTCAGCTTTGGTACATCCAAGAATGCTAAACCTTTTTACTGCAATGAGTGGTTATGCAATAGTACCTACTTGTTGACTAAATTTAGAAAGAGCCAGTTACCTTGGAAGCTTCATGAAGTATTTGGCTTGACAAACCTGAAAGATGTAATGCTGAAACTTACTTTCCTTACTTTCTTTTTTCAGACTCAGACTCAGATTAATTTTATTTCCCAATATAATTAAGTTACATCTCATTAATATTACACATTTCTTAAGTAAAGGGGTATAGGAGACCTCTCAAAGACACAAGTCGCTGCAGAGAGGCCACCCAAATATCAAAATACAAAATATAATAATTATTATATAAATTATGTCAATCAAAACAGAATACAAATGGAAAGTTAAACTATTGATATCACAAAAAACAAAAATTGAAATTGAAATTGAAATCGCCCAGACACAAGAGATGCCAGCACATGTTTGATAGCTCAAAAATTTGTTTATGTATAATCAAAGCTTAACAGTTTAAAAATTATTCAAACTTTACAACTTTCAGATCAAAATAAAAGACAAATTAAAACAACCCTTAAAATTATCTGTCACTGACCCTTAGAAAGGAAAACTCCGACATCAGTATAGGGACAATGAGACTCCCATTTCTAGTCCTTGGTCAATTAGAGGAGTTGGTTAAGTCACTTAACTCCGGGTGACGGGGTTACTTAGACCTCCCATTCATTTGACAGCAGGAACGTTTGGACTTGTGCTAAAGGCTCAACTAAACAGATAAAAATTGTACGTGCCAATTGGGCTGAGATTCATGTAATTCAATGAACAGATGAAGGTGAAAACAGCACTGTGCAAAAGTCTTGAGCCACTCCCACATTTGTTCAATTTCAGTAGCTTCTATGTGTACTTGTGTGGATATTCTAAGGAAGAGAAACTAATATAAGAGGGTAAAGTAAACTCAAAAACAAAAGAACCGGACAGAAGATTAGTGGCAAAATGTCCTTTGGAGCGATGATTGAAAATTGGAAATATTTGGTTGAGACTTGTGGCGGTAGGTGCAGCGGAGACTGGGGGAGAGATATAACAGTGACTCTAAAACAATACTGAAATGTGGACGGGGCTCTAGAATTTTACACATTACTGCATGAACTTTCAAGTTTCTCTGAGTACCCCTCCAACGAGCTACTGCATACCACTTTCACGTTTTTGTAATGATGTACACTGTATAGTTCTGCTTTGTTGGTAAATATACTATCTGTCTATCTATCTATCTATCTATCTATCTATCTATCTATCTATCTATCTATCTATCTATATATCTATATATCTGTCTATGAATGTTGAATTTTAGATGGGTAAGAATGTATCTTCCAGGGATAGGGTAATTTTTTTAAACTTTAATTCAAAATTTTCAGTTCATCTTTACTTTTGAATTCAATCTTATTATAAAAAAAAGATTTACTTTTGATTATTTTTCAGAGAATACGTTTATTTGATCCGCCAGTTCAACTAAACCACACACAGACAATGAAACTACATCTAGGATGGAGCTAAGCATTTTTGCTTTTCCAGTACTCTCCATTTTGTACATTCCATTACCACTGTGTTGTGATACGGATAACCAGGGATTTTGTTAATCTCTGTGTAAGGCAAACACATCCACTTGATCCACCTGGTAGATGATGGGGTTTAAAAGAACATAATGGTTGTTTATGCTTCATGATAACCACACTGTTGCTTGTGCGTAATGGTCTTTGTTGTGCGCCTTTTGACCATAGGAAAGTTGATGTCTTTTGAGCACTCCAACCACTGTAAAGACAACAAAAACCATTTATTTTTAATTGTTTTATGGTATATCAGCTGATAAATATGGTAGGCTACCTGCAGGTTTGTTGTAATAGCCATGGTCATCAGGGTTGCATGATTTAAATCAGTTGATTGAAATCACTTGATTTAAATCATGATTTAAATCAGTGATTTTAATCAATGATTTTTATTGAAAAGCACTATATCAAATAGTTTGCGTATAAATGCTATAATGGATCAGTTGACACCTTCACACTTCAATTGGTGACGAATCACAGTTACGATTCGGATAGCAGGGTGGTTTTCGGCTTACTTTAATCCAGTTTAAGATGCAATTCAATATCTCCTCTGTCATGCACCAAATTCCTAATCTCATGCCAAAAGTAGCACTCATTAAACAAGAAAACAACAATAACAAACAATAGTAATTAAAAAATACTGATTCTGTGGTCATCATTAGTAATTTCAATCATTCCTTTGCTCCAAAGTATGATATTCTCAGGAAAATTGGGACTTTGAATAGGATCAAACCCTGTTGAGTCTCTTTTGGAAACCAAGTAAAACTTTTTATATTTCATTGGTCATTCCTAGCAATAATAGCTCCAAAAAGTTGAAAACATTTGACACTTGAATTGACGTAAAATTCATTTTCTGAGAGATTTTTTTGCAGCCGAAAAAAGTAAAAAATGTGAGTGATCTACAACATCGAATTTCAACTTGATTACATGACTTTTGGGTGGTGAAATTAGTTTTCCCTTTACAGAAGAACTAATTAAGGACAGTTTATCATTTATCCTGACTTCAAGTTCCTTGAAAACCATTATATTCCACAAAATATGATAGCTTGATTTAAATCTGATTTAAATCAAATAAATCCGATTTTTTTTATTTAAATCGGATTTTTATGCAACCCTGATGGTCATTCTACAAAATAAAATTATTTGTTTTACTGTGTGGTGAACAAGAACTTATTTTTTGTAAATCACATGCTGTCAGAAAGTTCAGGGATTAAAGAGAAATCTGGAAATGTCAATATCTCAAATTGGGAACCTTTTCTTTTTGCTTGCAGGATAGACTTTGTGAAATTTCTAGAAAATAAATTAATATCTAGGGTTGGGTCAAATGCACTGAAATCATTAATGTAAATGAAATAGGGGTCAGGGTGAAAATATATTCACAAAGGAAGTGATGAGAAGAAACACACTTCCATATCTGGTTACAAAGATCTGCTCTTTTCAAGCTTCGATGTTTCATGAACTTTTGTCACAAATCAATTTCCTTTGTTCCAAGATTAAACTTATCCTGAAGTATCTAAGTTTCAAGTCAGATGCTTTTTCTGATTGAAGTGATTCCCCTTTGCCTTGGTTTTTCCTTTGAGTATCTTCTTTTTAGTGCATTTTATCCAAGAAGAATGTCATTTGCAACTACATGTCGCGGTGAAACATGTGAAGGTCATACCGATCTGATTGTCATTTCTTAATCCTCTGCACTTTTTTTAGACTGAAAGCATGCAAATCTATATAATTTAAGAATAAGGAGTAACTGAAGTCTTGCTAGTGATCTGATTGAAAAGAACATGGTTGGGCGTTTAAATGCTGGCCATGGTTACGCCCTCCGCCCATCACCAATAGTTATGCCCTCCACCTATGGTTATGCCCTCCACCCATCACCAAAAAAAAGTGCTGTTGGTTGCTGTTAATATAATCAGTATGTGCAAGATGGACGAGTAATTGTGTGAGGTTGGCAATGTACATTGTTATGATTGTTTGTTGCCAAAGAATGCCTACATGTATATCATAGCGATATTTCACTGAACGTTTAACCAAAAGTGTAACTGATGTTCTCTACTGCCTACACTAGAACGAACTCAAAAATCATAATTGTATATAAGAATTAATTGATAAAGTATACAAAGCGATCTCTTGCATACTGTCGCACCAACCAGATTTTCTTCTCTCTTCCTAAAAATTATCGCATCTCTGGTGATTCTCCATACCTGGAAAATTGTGGTTTATGCATGCTTTGTCTGCATCATGATGTAATGCTAAGAAAACATTATTTTTTTGTGAGATGTTTTCCAGAAAATACAATAATTATGCATAACGAGAGAGCAGAAAAGGATTGCTTATGCCAGTATGTCAGTTGCAGACAACACTTACACTATCCACTGCCATCATGCATGCATTTATCAGAGCATAATACCTAGAGCTGTGTTCGTACCACATTGACTAACATGCGCACCTGCATAAACAATGACAAGTCAAAAGTTTTCGTTGAAATGCTCACTGAATTGTAGCCTATATATATGGCCCACTCAGAACATATTGCTACATTTTTCGGCTATCTTGACACTACGGCTGTGAAGTTTGGTAAGCCAGAAATATTCACCAGTTCATCATGGGGAAAGGGTCGGTCTAGAGGTAGCATGCTATATATACTGCTAATCGCTGAGTCCAGGGTTCAAATCAAGGTCTTGAGAACACTTTGACCTATGTTGGATGACTGTCTTAATCATCGTTCAACTAATTTTCTATCCTCATTAGTGCATAATTATAGATGCAAATCATGACTTGTATATTGTAGCAAAAATATATTTATTTTGACCTGTTCGTTATGGGTACAAGGGCAGTAATTGTAGAAATCAGGCGTAAAACTCATGTTTATATAAACAGATAACAATTAGAAGCGGAGAAATTGAGAGAAATGAGCCAACTTTATACCTAGCAGCATGTGATGAACAATGCACTTGTATATGTTTTAGTATGAGCCAGTAACACATAAAATAAGCCATAAATATACATTTTTGATCAACTCATTTTTTGAAAAACACTCAAATGTATCACTCTCCTCTCTTATTAAAGCCTAAAGAATATTCCATAATATTGTAAACAAAACAAAACTATTTCACTTGAATCTACAATGTAGCCTATTTTGAAAGAATCAATGTGTGAATCCAACTTTTGTTTAAGGGAATTCTAAGTACAACCTCAATCGACGCAAATCCCTGATCAATTGATAAAAAAACATTTTCTATTGATTTAAGGCTTAAACATAAGGTGGTTGTAAAGTGAATTGGAGTTCAGAGTGGCCCCAGTTCAGCCGGAGTTAAGTGACTGAACTGACTTCTAATTGACCGGGAACCACATATGGGGTCACATAGTCCCTTGGCTGTGTTGATATATCAAACTCGGCTCTTAAAAGTCTCTAAAATGCTGCTGAATAGGCCTGCACAATTTTAAAGGTAGGGAGTTTTTTGTCTCTCTTGATGCTTTCAAACTTACTTTTGAGATAAACAACTGTGATATCATTTTAATTCTAAAGTTTTTTATATGATACTCTGACAGTAGCTTTGGACCTGAACGATTTTTTGCGCTAATGACATGCTGTAAATCTTAGAAAAGATATTGTTTTAAAAAATGTCCACAAAAAAGCTGTACAGCTGAAATTTGTGTTAGAACTAGACCCCAAGCAAAGCCCAACAAGCAGTAGAAAAACCTGACTATAGATAGGGTCTTAAGGCTCTTTGATAGACACTGGAGTGCCAACATTTGGGTGATGAAGATGGAGCCTGCTGTTGTGACATGACTGTTGAATTATTCTTTTTCTTGATCTTTATCATTTAGATGACTTCAAGGTTAAAGAAAAGAAATGATAAACTGGTGATTATTGCTCCCGAAGACAGAAGTATCTTCATCATCTGTTTGACTTCAAGGGATGACATTCTTGACAGTGCAGAGTATCGGTTCATGTTGCAGCAGTAAAGGCAGACATTGATCATGTTACATTGTTAAGTAAGTATATTATACAGTTATCGCACAGCACCGAGTGCAATATCAGTTTTTATGGCACCGAGGTGACTAATATTGCACAAGGGCGCAGCCCGAGTGCAATATTAGTCACCGAGGTGCCATAAAAACTGATATTGCACGAGGTGATGTGCAATAACTGTTATATCATATGGTTTTTTTTGGGAAATACTAAGAAAAGGGCCGGAATTCTGATGTCAAAACTCTTTTTGTGTTTCTTTGACCTGCATGTTTGAAATGTATATCAATGACTGTTTCACTCAAAAAAAATGTTTCACACTTTTGGCATCCATAGAAGGTATATTTGATGATTGGTCTTCTTTAATTTTTTTTTTCTCAAACTTTGTGGCAGACTTAAGACCTCTAAATTCAACAAAGTCACTGAAAAATGGGAGAAAAAAAGTTGTTTTTCGGCCACTTATTGTTTATTCTGATTAAACAAATAACACACACAGTACTAAAACTTGATATCTACTTAGCCCTTTAATATACGCATCTTTTGGCCACTTCAAACATTTTTTTCTATCTATTTCCGTTGCTGTGCAGTGACTTTCTTTAACTATTTAAAACCAACAAACGAAATTGTTGCTGCTGCAAGACTCAATGTGTTTCTTTTGAACCACACATTTAAAATGCATCTCACTAGAAATGGATGAATATTTCACTCACCAAAAAAAATTTCACACTATAGGAATCCAAAAATGATGTACTTGATGATAGACTTGATTTTCGATTTTTTTGAAAAACTTTATAGCAGACTTTTGACATCTAAACCCAATAAAATCACCAAAAAATCGGCAAAAATGCTGTTTTTCGGCCACTTAATGCTTTATTCTGATAAAACAAATTACATAAGCAGTACAAAAAGTTGATATTCGATTAGCCCTTTAATGGACGCATCTTTTGCCGCAAAAAAAAGCTTTCTAACTGCCTCCGTTGCTGTACAGTGCACTTTTTACTAAAATTGGAAAACACAAATTGTTTGTCAATCTGTGGCTGCAGCAGCATTGAAACGTGGTGCTTCCTCTCAGGTCCGTCCAATCTCTTACATGTTAAAATGAGCGTGCAATATAACAGCGTGCAATATCGTAGAATATTGCACGGCTGTCAGCCAATGAGCAGCGAGTATTTCCGCTAGACATATGATATAACTTTATATGTTCTTCCCTCAGATCTTGAAAATTGCCTGTTTGATGTTTTCCCTTTTTTCTTGAGTCTTGCTTGTTTTGTTTTACACTCTGAAAATATATTGGTAAGGTAATTTTATGCTTGTACCAAAATGTATTGGTTACCATTACCAATCACAAGCAGGAAAATGTCTAACCAATTCAAATTGTCTCTGACAGTATTTATTAAGTCATTATTATTTTCACAGTGAGGTCTCATGGAAGGAAACACAACCCATGGGACAACAGCTGTACAAGAAAATGTAATTTAGGACAGTTAGGGAGCCAGATGGGAGGAATTATGAAAACTGGATAAAGGAGAGCGTAGGAATCAGTGTCGGAAATAGACAAACATAATTATTTTCAATTCCAGCACCATGTCTAGTTGTCTACTTATTAAGCACTGCCACGACTAGGAAGATTAAGAACATTGGTAAAACTTGTGCTTTAGCTGATGATTGAATCTGTCAATTTTAAATTTCATATTAAGGTAAAATACATTAATTTTACTAAACAAATTGTCAATGTTCCACAACTGGAGAATTTAGCTCTCAATATTATTAGCTGTCAATTATTCAACTGAGGAATCATCTGCCACATCGGAACAGCATTTTTGTTCTTCTTGAAAATTTTAGTTTTATACACAATTATGCCGCCATGTTGCCAGACATTGCCACACACAGCTTAATCAACTGAGAGGAAGACATTAACTTCATCTGACAGTAATTGATGTTCAAGAGCACAATGACAAACAGCTGAAACCTGAGGACTTAATGAAGCAGAAGGAAATTAATGAACAGCCAATAAAATAACGCCAATAGAGCAAAATGTTAAAAGATTGTACAGTGAAAAAAGGTTAAACTATGCCAGATTCCTCATTTTCTTCTTAAAAAGAAGCATCATATGAAAGGGACACCTAATTTGCAGTGGAACTAATGGTAATACAGTCCTGTACATACTGATTACTGGTACATACGCAACATTTATATATGGGGTGAGACTCAAGTTTATGCATTTCTGTTCATGTTAGTGCAAAGAAAGGCATATGAGAGGGGGACAGGGGGGCGGTCAGGAAGATTCCGGCAAAAAGGCTAAACAATTTGGGCAGATGATTAAATAAACACTATTGAAAATAATGATTTCCGGGCAATTTCATTTGAAATGGTGTCAAATATATGTATTGAATTTCAGGCAAATGTCGTTCAGCCCCCCCCCCCCCAAATATCGCGCGCCTTACACCTATGAGTGCAAAAAAAAACACAGTGAGCATAACTCACATTCAAACAGGATAGGTAGTGATGACATGCATGACAATTGTGTACGCTCCCCAGTTATTCCACAACAACAATTATTAGAGTATAGTTTCATTCTATTTAATGTCACTGTATCTTGGTGCTCACAGTGACATTTCTGCACTGTGAGCTTTGGCATTACCACCTTCAATTATTTTGTGCTTCTCATATTGCATGTATTCTTTGTTTGGCTTTCTTAGGGATTTGTAGAATTTGTCTGCCTGTTTCTGAATGTCTCTGTCTCAATCAAGAATGTAAACACTGAAAAGAATATTTCACACACCAAGAATAACCTTTTTCTGGCATATTCTTGCTCCTTTGTCGTGTTCTCCAACTTGCAAAAAGAATAATACAAGACACAACCACACAGAAGATGCAATGTGAGTGTTTGTTTTTGTCTAAAGAATTAAAATTCTTTCACAAAAAGCACAGTTGTCTGAGGAATTTTCTGAACAGAACCCAGAAGAGTAAAATAAGTATTGGTGTCAAGTTGTCATAAGGGAACTAGTGACCTCACTGATGAGTGGTGTGGCACTTTAAGTTTAAATGACTTCCCTTAGTAGCATTGCTAGTGTAGGGTATGACTTCCTTAAATGCTTATGTGTCATGCGGAATAACATGGCAGAATAGGGATATGACCTCAAAAGGAACATTCCAGTGCTTTGCTTTTATGTAAGCACTTGAGTTTCGTTTGCTGTGAATGAAAAATCACCCTACCTGAAGTAAGAGGAGATACATGTGCAGAAGTAACATCTTCTGTCATAATTAGCCTGCTGGAGCCTGGATGCACTAAATAAAGTATGTAGAGCTCAATCATCCTTCAAGCACCATACCATTTACCATTTATCATTATTTTTATCAATATTAAGAATTCCTCTTATTCAATTTTGACACAGGATTACAAGTGCTCTCATATTTCCACACTTCGCGCTGAACAGCCTAATCAACCGTAAGGAAGACATTAACTTTGTGTGACAGTAATTAATGTTCAAGAGTTCAGTGATGAATAGCTGAAACTGGTGAACCTAATGAAGCGAAATGAAATTAACGAACAGCCAATAAAATAACATCAATCCGGCAAAATTACAATACGTGTTACACTTCAAAGATATTGGGCAATTTTAAATCTCTCATTTTCATTTTCCCAGGCCTAGGAAGAATCTAGTCGTTAAGTTGTGGTGGAATTATCTTTTGGCGAGCACTATTACATGTATACAATGGAGAGATGACACTCTAATACATTGATCTATCAGTCTCTGTAAGTGCAAAGCAGCAACTCTTTTTTTCACACAGTGGATTTATCTCAAAAGTACTGAGGGTAGAGTCACCAGAGAGCAAGTTATCCTGCACGGGCAAAGTTTGGCAAGATTAATTACAGTAGCCGTTGTTTGTTACACCCAATGTGAATCTTGGCCCATCTGCTGTAAAATCCTTTTTGGGCTGAGACAGAACACCGTAAATCAGTTCCCCAGCAGAATGTTCAGGATTTTTAGGATTTATTTTAGTATTGATTTGTTCCTTTCCTGAGTGGTCTGTTTCAAACACAACATCATATTTCAAGGAGAACAAACCAAATTTTGTTCTACAGTATTTGTATTGAAGTACATGTCTCGTATAAAACTACCAACTTTGAGTGTTCTTTTCAATTATTGTCCAAAAATAGTTATTCAAATTTGAAGATAATTCCATCGTATCTGTAGGCTGATTGTAAGTCACTCAACCTATCACTATTGATAATTGAATTATCATATCTGAACGCCATCTTTAAAAATCTAATGTCACTTGGATTTCAAATTAGCACTTTCTCATGACTACAAAGTAAAAAAGCGGTATCATGTGAAAGTATATTCTTATTCAGATGAAAGCAAGAAATGTTAAAAATCAACTGTTTTCGTTTTTATTTTTATTTAAGATTAGTTTTAACAAGTAAATCTTATGGAAACAGTATAATGTTTACCAGATAATTTCTTACTTTCTCGTATCCATTGAAATTACCATATAAAAATTGCATCATCTTCCTTATTTTTGAATTATTTTATTTGTGTTTTGGTTGCTTCGGTGATGATTGCAAATACTGTCAGTGGTTTGAGTGGTGGGTGCTTGTAATATAAAAAGTAGGCCTACAGCACGTTTCCCGAGTACATACTCACACTTGAAATGGCCAAAAATTCCTTGCATTTCCATGTCTTTGCACTGCCCAGCCCTCTCTTCCACGTTCTTGTCATTAAAATGGTAACAGTAATTTCCATAAATAAATCTAAATCGCTCAGAATTGCTAACAGGAAAATGGAGAAGACCTTTCAATAATAATTTAGAAAGAAAGCAGAGTTTTGAATAAATGGTCCACATTTTAGCTAATTTGAAGTGATCTACTTTTATAGTTGCCCCGTGGCTTGGGTGCATCAATTTGGGAAGGACATGGGGTTGGACAAATGCCCCTCTTCTGCCTTCAGGTTCTTTTAAAATGCACTGAGGTCTTATTAAAGGCTCAAATCAGTATGCATAACCAGGGCCGGATCCAGGGTCTAGGAGGCCCTGGGCACAATGAGACACAGAGGCCCCCACCTTGAATTGTTGAAATTGACCGAAAATTTGCAGAGCAGTAAAAATGCAGATTTCATGAAACAATGATTGATGTAGCAAAGACAGAGCCTTTTTCTGAAATCTCTTGAACGGAAAGCTTGTGATGGTCATAGACATAAATAAAGAGGATACACTTCACTCTCATTCTCAATAGAAATCGGTCTGGTACAGGAACAAAAAGTTTAAAACATGCGCAATTGTGGTGGATTCTGGCCATGATGACACAGCCTGTTTGTGTCAGTGTTTTTGGTTACAAGCAACAAACACTGGCCCTACAAGCCGAAAAGAGAAAACTTCAATAGCATCTGATTCCTTCCGAACCCGTAAATGATTACTTAATATATACAATGCCTACCAAATTCGACAGTTAATTGGAGTTTTAAAAGACAAAGCACCAAACTTTCCAAAGTTGAGGGGGGCCTCAGAGGCCCCTGTTGACCGCTAAAGTTGGACCTTGTATGTATTTGTAAAAAGTGCGGAAGTGCACTCGCTGTTGAATAATATCCCTCTTTTTCAAACTTTTGAGAGGCCCCCCTTTCCATGTGAGGCCCTGGGCACAGTGCCCACTGTGCCCTAAGGATAATCCGGCCCTGCGCATATCTACCAAAAATGTGTTCAGCACTTGTCACTGAAAAAATATTTGTCAAAATTGCATTGCCGCTTTGTACGTAAAAATAATGGCACCCATAAAACTTCTCAAGGAAGTCAACACTGCTAGGTTTTGCCCTGAAGCAATGCTGATAATATAAGGAATAGAACCCATAAGAATGGAGTGCATTGTTGACCTGGTCTGAGAGGATGTAAATTAGGGTGGCACAATGGTGTATTGTCAGAACATACAATGGGCCAGATAAGAATGTCCTGGCTTATTTCCTACGGCTTGTAATGCATAGTAAGTTTGTCTGGGAGGGAAAAACTTAGTTTTATGTGGGTGTTCTTTTCTAAAAATAAGACTTATTCGCGAAGTCGTGAAACAAAATGCTACAACTTCACGTGCGAAATAGACAAAAAAAACATACAGTTAGTATATATGTATGATTCAAGTCTATCGTAAGATGTTTTTATTTCACCAGAAGTCCTCATTTCAAACAAAAGTTTTCCATTGGGACATTAATAAAATTTACTTAGCGTTAAAGATCTTCATTTTATCGCTATAGGGCAATTTGTACATAAATATCTCCTGTATTTGATAGTTATTTTACCACCAAAAAAAACAACAGACAATTGACCAACAAATTGAACAATCTAGACACTACTGCACCTGGACATAATTCAGATTGTATAAGCCAGTAACAAAATAGTGATTTAGGGAAGTGAAATTTGGAATAGCCCACAACTATGCAGAAGGACTTGACATGTCTATCGCCAGAAAGCTCCACAAGGACAGTCAAGAGACACATTATTGCCAAGTACACAGTAATGATAACTGATGTTAAATAAATCAATCACATTATCAAATAGTTCAACAATAACAATTTTAAAACTTAAGGTGGCTCGATACTCGTGAACTTTCCAAGATAGGATTTCTTAAAAATAGTTTAGAATGATCCTAAATATAGTTTATAGCAAGGATATGTAAAAAAAAGTGGTCGCAACCAGCCTTTTTTTCTTATTATTTGAGGTTATGCACAAGAAAGTCAGTCCACGCAAACCTGAAAAACACAATTTTTTTCTTAACTTTTTTACTGTGAAATTTGCCTTGTCATTCAGTGGTCATGCATCCCATATTATTCAATGAAGCATGAAATTAAAGAAGTTACTTTAATGGAAAAGCTGATTACAATTTCAAAGCGATATACTTAGTTTAAAGGGCTTTCCAATGGGCTCGGATTCAAAAAATTGATTTTGACAATTTTGACTTTTTTTATAAACCATGGCGCTAAAAAAAATTGGCGGGATAGGATTTCTCATTTCTTTGTCATTTGTTTCCAAATATTGTGAGGAACAATAAAATGCATAAGAGAAGGTTTGCTACCGCGATGGATTTTGCTATAAAAATTTATTTATATCTCCAAGTCAGTTTTGAGAAATTAGACTTTCTTGCCGAAAATCGCCATTAAAAATATTCCGTTTAGACTATAAAGCTGAAAGTCTCTCTGATTGCAGTCCTTTTCATAGCGCATCTAATGCTTTAAACCAGAAGTCTCTAACCCTGATAGAAGTGGTTCAAATGGCAATCGAAGCGGCCGTCGCACGAAATTATCAAAAACCAAAAAAGCAGCTCACAGAGCTCAGAAGACTGCTGTTGTCATGGTGACGTCGCCATTGCTGGACCATGAGTAGCGAGCCACCTTAAGTGCCTATCACCATCAAATACAATAGAAACATACACCTAATATTATATTTCATCTGATTATTGCTATTTTGTAATTACGGGCTCAGCCAGGTAAGCCTCGGCTTTATTTGGGGCTTCCACGGTGAAATCGATTAGCTAACTAACTGACTCATCTATAGTGTACAACATTGTTATCTTATTAATTAGTTTGCGTGGCCTCAGAGAAGATCGATGTATTTTTACCCATATGATGTGCAATGTCAACGCTCAAAGTGTCAATACTGTACAGCAAGCGTTGACTTTACAGTCATTGTTATATTTATGTGAAATCTCTAGTTCTTTTCTATGCTGTTGAACTGTGATGTCAGAGATGACTCTATTCTAGCATTGCATTATTTGTAAATTAATTACAAGCTGTGAGGTCATTTCAAACTGGGTCAGATTCCCCAGCTTCTAGCCAATGTTGATCCTCCTGAACTGAGCTTCACAGTTTCAACTCAGTGTCAGAGTAAGAATTTTATCTGGGATAGCCCCTACAACCATGTCATCACAGCTTGATTACCAATGTGCTGACAGTTCAAACATTGATATATTGAAGGAAGCATTAAATTTGTTATCCCAATGATTTATCACAGCAATCTCCAGTCTAATCCTACCAAATGGCAGCTTTATGAGCATTCACAGTAGACAACTGTTATGATCCCCACAGAGTTGTATGATTAATCTACAAACTTGCTAACTTACAATTTAAACTTTGATGGAAGTTGGTATAAGCAGAAGGCTTTGACAATTTGTTTCTAACAACATGGCTTATGTTATGTATATTTGTTCTGGCAGCCTATTGGCTTTTTTCTATAATATCCTTGCTCCTATGTCACATTTTCCAACTTGCACAATAAGCAATACAAGACACGAATACACAGAAGACGGAATGTGTTTGTTTTTGTTCATGGAATAAAATAGCTTTCTGTTTATTCACAAAAGGTGAAGTTGTGTGAAGCAGTTTCACATACTATGTCTCTGAACAGAAATCAAATGATAAGACGAAGCTCTGACAGCTCCACTTTTCTGAACTGTCTGTCTGCATTATCTGGCTTTCTGATGTGTGAACCATTTTCTTGTGACATGTGTTGCATTTTAGAAGTCAAAGTTAAGCTTTATTCAGAAGTACACTCCTGGGCAAAAAAAATGGACCAACATAGAATTTGACTTCATTCCATCAGGATTTGATATTTGCAGGATATACACATAGAAAAAGTTTCATTTCCTGTCAGTTAATCAACAGAAGCATTGTCTTAGTATTGAATTGCTTTTCCTCTTGACTTTTTAAGCAGAACAGTTTTTTGGCTGCACTACTTGACAACTTTCTGAACTACAAAATGAGCATATTTTCCCATTGCTGTTTCAAAGATTTTCAGAGCACATTTGTGTAACCAAAATTGAGTCATCTTAGATCAACATCAATATGATCCAAAAAGTTCAAAATTTGATTGATATCTATACTTTGTCCCAGCCAGAACATAGTCGTTATATTGTTGCACAGCAAATACTAATGGTCACCTTCGCTGCGTGGACATTAGCTTGTCATCCTGGAACAGCATATTTTGTATGTTTTCTTCAAGAAAAAGCTTCCAAATGGCTGGCAGAAGGCCCTGATACATTCTTTTTACATACTTAGAAGCTTAGATGATTTTTGAAACCTCAGAAGAGTGCTTGAAAAGGCTCGCCACACCATTATTCCTCCACCACCATTTTTAACAAAGTCCAGATTTCAACTAATTTCAGAACTTGTGGGCTCATACTGATGTTAATCTAAGATGGTACAAACCTAGTAGCACTGAGGAGGTTTGGAAGGCAGTGAAATGGAATGGGAAAATAAGCACATTTTGCGGTGCACTAAGTCGTCAAGAAGTGCAGCCAAAAAACTGTTCTGCTAACAAATTCAAGAGGAAAAGCAATTTAATACTAAGACAATGTTCCTGTTGATTAACTGACAGGAAATTAAGCTTTTTCGATGTGTATATCCTGTAAAAATCAAAGCCTAACAAAATGAAGTCGAATTCTACGGTGGTCCATTTTTTTTGCCCAGGAGTGTACTTGCACTGAAATAATTTTCTTTGTTGCTCCAGTTCTGCTCTAGTTGTAGATAAAGGCTGAAATTGTGTCTCCCATCTCACTTTCTTCCATACAATAACATACATGTGGATTAAAAACCCTGTACTTCTTTGGCTCAGACAGAATTAACCTGTCATCTACTCAATGGAGGCAGATTACCAACTTCGCAACTCCATGCACCTTACTTCTTTCTGTGTTGTATGGTAATCACATAATAGTTTCAGATAGATACATCTTGAACATGGACAGATGAAAATAGATAGATATGGTAATGCAGCCCTCTAAGCCTCATTTCCCCCAAAAAACAGTATCCTTGAAACAGATTAACCGTAGGCGTACGGGATGGGCGATTTTTTTTTTGGGGGGGGGGAGCGACATTTGCCCGAATTTAAAGATTTAAATTTAATGCCATTTCAAATGAAATTGTGTGGTAATCATTAATTTTCAATAGTTTTTATTTAATCATCTGACCAATCTTTTTGCCCAAATCGAACTGTTTCCCCAAACTTTCGGGGGGGGGGGGGGGGGAACCGCCCCCCCTCCCCCCCCCTCCGGTACGCCTATGAGTTAACTTGCTAACATATTGCTTACCAGAGCACAATGTATAGTATCTGTACATACAGAGTGAGACAAGACTATACTTTCTTTTCTATATGTCTATTAAAGTGCAAAATATCTTTTGAAGAAACCCATGCTGCATTGCCAAAGTTGGGAAGATTAATTACAGTAGCCCTTGTTTGCTACATCCAATATGAATCATGGCACTTCTGCTGTGAAATCCTATTTCGGCCGTGAGATAGGACATCATAAATCAGTACCTCGGAAAGACAGGATTTTTTATGGGTTATAATTTAATATTGATTCGTTCTCTTCAAATGCTGTATGTTTTTGTAACACGAAAACTTGACATTATTATTGTCCTGCAGTGTAATTTGGACTTTCTTCTCAAACAAGTTAAGGCTACCAAATGTGTGCTATTTTTTATAATTTAAAAAAATACCACTGCAAATCTGATATAACCATGATCTTTATATAGGCCTATTTATTACAATGTCATGCAAAATATTACCAACTATGTACATAAATTTGTATGCAATGTCATGTATAGCATGTTGATATTCGCAATGAATTTGTAAATTCCTGTGGGAGTACAATTTCTGAATAAGCCTAATTAGGCTAATTATTTGAATAAATAATTGATTTAAAATTTGGCTCCTTTGCAAGTTGAACATTTGAGATAAAGCTCCAATAAAGATTTTAAAATTAATCTGTGTGTAGAAATTTATTTTGTGTCATTTGTCTGCAAACTGAGCAAAAACTTTAATGGTGATTTGATTCAAATTAGCAATCTCTCAACAAGATGTTCAAAACTGAATGAAATTCTTATTCAGATTGGAACATTATAAATAGTTAACCTGTTTTAACATACTTGTTTTCGATTCGAGAAAAAATAAAAGCGAGAAATTAGATTTTCCAAGGAAAAGGAAAAGGAAAAGCGAGACAGTTGAAAATCTATGTCTCTGACAGATTTTTCCAATTAGAACATTTACATGTATGCTTTTTCAAAACAAGACGGCAATGTTGTCCATAATTTGATGAGCAGTATTTGAGTTGCGTAGATATTTGAATAATCCGAATTTTCGGAAGATTAGCTATTAAAAAAAACTCAAAATGAGTTTCTAACCAAAATGAGTGTCTCCTTTTGAGACTAAAATAAAGTATATCGCTATTGTTATCGTTATATAGTTTCAATTTGTCAATTTGAAAGAGACAGTTTTCTTTCCCTTCACTAGAAAAAGTGACCTGGACTTGCAATATTGTTTTATCACTGCTCTTTTTTATATCCATTATTTCCGAGACGTTATTTTCATCCAGATGTATTATTTTTCAGAATCGTACTTGTGGATTGAAGAATATTTTGTATGCTGAGCACAGATTCAGGATTCGCCATCTTCTATCTTATGAGGTGAACGATTCAAACATGAATCAAATAAAGTAACAGGTGAGATACTGATCATTTGCAGTAATAGTTTTTTCATGCTTTTTTCAACAAGGCAACAATTGATAATATGAATGACAATCTTAAAAACTGCATTAAACAGAAATAAAAGCTGAAAAATAAAGGCTTCCATTTTTGATGAATTGTTGTACTTGGGAGTCCCTGCAAAATTGCCCTGGGAAATAAGTTCATGTAATACTAGAATAACCCCTGCACTGTAAATTTTGAGTTAGTTTAATTGATTGAGTGAGATGGTTAGACAATTCCTTTGAGCCAAGCTAGCTTGTAGTTTGCAAGTTATAACAACATAAAGATTATCATAACTCAAAACAGCGAGCTATCATGGCTCAAACAAATTGTGCAACCATCTCACTCAATCATTTGAGCTAACTCAGAATTTCAGAATTTACAGTGTGGTGAAGACCAGAGCATTGCTCATTGCAGATTGACTGTCCGCTGGATTTATTTTCTTATTTTCAATTTGCAAACTGGCTTTGCCACCTCGTTGACAATTTTCCGTTGGTCTCCTAATCTTCTAATTTGGTGCAGCACCATTAGTCATTCAATTAGTTTGTTTATTGTATCAAATGATTCATCATAACTGATACAAATAATACTGTTAAGCCATCGACATAACACGATCAAGTTGAAAGATGCGTTTGAAATTGTTTGGTTCACCAATCTGCAAACAACTATAATGGAATATATATCTCAGAGGAGTTTTTCTTTTTCCACAAAATGACAGGTCAGTGTAACATTATAGTTAGTTGAGTCTGTTCCTCTAATAATGTGAATGTGTTCAGTTTACACCTACAGAATTTATAATTTTTGTGTCGGGACTAATCTGACTAACAACAAACCTCATTTAAAGCAAATTTGTATTGAGCAATATATTTAAATTAAGTTATATTTGCATTTTCTAGGAATAAAGGATTCTTAAGAAGCAACTAACTGAAGGAAAGACGTATGCTAGGTGAAGGACCTTGTCTTTGTTTGCAAAAGTAAACAAATATGAATCAGAGTATACCCAATAATTCTGTGCTGTAAGACAATATTCTCTTAAACAACTGCCAGGTCCTACCCTGAAGCAATGCTTATAATATAAAGTGCAGGACTCCACAAGAATGGAGTGCATTGTTGACCTGGTCTGGGAGGATGTAAATTAGGGTAGCACAATGGCCTATTGTTGGATTCTACAATGGGCTAGATAAGAATGTCCAGGATTGTATTTTGTTTTGTAACTTGCATGGCTTAGCTGTGTCGTTATAGACGGAAAAACTTTGCATTGTGTGTCAGTTGTTGCAACATAGTCATTGTGAAATGCAAAAATATGCAAACAAAAGTTTGTACATCAGATGCTGTCATACAGTATAATAGTCATTCCATTAAAACAAAATAAAAAACAGAAAAAATCATTTTTCAGAACAAAGAGGAAATGAAGATGGATAGATGGATGCTTTGGACACACTGTTGTTATGCACTGAGTAGTATAAGAAAAGAGTGTGATACTGCAATGAGGCCGAGGTTGACTGAAACTCCCGTCCAACACCCGAGGGGGAATTAAACCAGGGAGTCAAGAGAACGGCAGCCCATTGTTCTATAACCTGAGCTAACCCCCTCACCTGAGAAAATTATACATGACTACATAAATTATGGTTGGTTATTTTCCATTAAAATATTCGTTACACAGATCAACTTATCTTAATTCTCTGTACATATGCATCCTGCTGGACAGATAAAGTGCGTAATTAAGACATGTGAAACATAAACAGAAACTCTCGAAAAGCCGAAGGCAGTGACAATAAGGATGTCAATGGACAAGAACAATGTGAAACTCAGTGTCACTCTTCAGGACAGAGTGGGGTCATACCTTCTCTCAACCAATGTCCATTGCCCGAAAAATGATGTATTTTTTATTCATAATCAATTATGTCAAAATGATACCAAACAAAATCCAAACTTTTGTCAAGCGTTTTGAGACAAAACCATTTAATGAGATGTTAAGCAAGTCGTCAGGACATTTCTGTTGAATACTTTAAGACAGGCATTAACCATGAATTGTGTGTTAGTGAAAGCTTCTACAATTCTACATGATGTATGTAATCATCTTTCTTTGCAGACCATAACTTTTCGTAAAAGTTAGACAACTTCTCTAATTTTATCAAAAAACTTTCCACATTTTATCAGTTGACAAGCTTGAAGAGAAAATCACACAGAAGAGACATAACAGTCATGTCTGTGAGGATTGTGTCTGTGCCTAATGCCTCTGCAGAGAAAAGATGTGTAATACGATATTCGGTTGGCTTCTCAGTAATAATGCCAACATCTGCAGCCCTGGAAATTACCCAGATATACCCATCACATGTTATTCTTAAGACTTATCTTGTCCAAAAAACAAGTCATCTATGTTCTTGGAAGGAAAATTTTACCCAGGTAAAAGAGCAGTGCATCTTATTTTCGATGATATATGACAGTGTTAAAGACAGGCCCCTCAACTCCAAAACACAAACATCGCTGGAGAGGAGATCGGTTTCTGTTCCTCATATAATCTCTTACAAAATGAAATAAAAAGATATATGTAATAAAATTATTTTTATTAAGACTCAGCTATATTATAGCATAATTCGCATCTTCACTTTTCGATGAGTTCTACAAGATCTCGAACTTGTAATTTTAGTTATTGCAACCTTGCCAGGGAACATTATTATGTACAATGGCTAAATACCCCCAAGGTGGAGCTTAACACTTGCCCCCACTCTGTCCTTTCCATTAGCACTGTAAACTGAGAAAGATTATCTCAGATCAGGTTTATCTTGAAAAAAAAAAGGGAAACCAGTTTAAACTTAGGTGGTTGGTTCAGGAACAGTACATTATATATGTGATATGTGTTGCAGTTTTCACTGTCATTGTTCAATCTTGTATCAATCTGTTTGATTTAATACATGTAGCATGAGACCTTTTTTATGTAAACCATTTTGTAGTTTCTATTTTTTTCCTGGTAATTTCTAAAATATCGTTGTTATGACATCAACTGTGGAGTGTGGACTGAGACACCAGCTCAAATTGACGTGTAAGTATGCTGTGCTGTCTGTAAATTTGACGTGCAAAGTGTAAGTACGGTTGCCTATAGATTTTTGCATTGTGTTTGTCATAATAGCCCATAATGTCGCCTATATTGAATAGAGAGTTCAATAGACAGACAGCCTCTTCCATTTCTCTTGGCCTTGGATGTACCTTTGCCTTGCATCTGACTTGTTTGATCAAGGCTTAAATCTCAATGATCTTAGACAAAATTCGAGCAGTCAAAGACATGGTGTTGACTTGGAAAAATTTCCAAAGTTTTCCTGTCGAGCAATGTTCTGTATTGAAGTGACTGCCTGAGGCAAAAGGATTAATGTAATGCATGGTATATGTATGATTATAACAAGTAAAGTACACATTGTCCTCTCACCTAAAGACAATTTTCTGCAGTTCTTTTTTTACTTCAGCTTTTGAATTGAAGGAAGGGAGCTGAAACTGAACTACAGAAGCAATAATTGTGCAGCCGCGCAATTGCTTCTATGGCCTGAAGCAATGCCGATACCAACGAACGCCATAATAATGAAGTGCATTGTCGACTGCGTCAGCAAGGATGTAAAAAATTATTGCATAATAATGGCCTATAGCTGGAATATACAATGGGCAAGATAGGAATTTTCTCATTTCATTTTTTTCTCATGAATAATGCATGACAGCTATGTCTTGAAGACTTGAAGGGTAAAAATATATTGGCAATAGAAGACAAATGCTGTCTTTGCAACACCTTGTAGGTGCATATTCTACTGTTTCTTTTGCATTCAATTTCCATTTTATGATTTTGCACTTTTAGAACTAATTTATTCACTCTCCAGAAATTGTTGACAGGTCAGGTCACTTGACATACAGTCAACACAGAAATAATTTGCACGCTTTGATTTTTCATCATATTTCACAGAAAAATGGTAGTATGATAAAAATAACTGCCCTATGTTTTAGAGTAGTGTTAGTAGGTTAGGTTCCCTTGCATTTCATTTTTTACCAAAATTCATTTTCTTGGAAAATGTGAAAAAACTGAATTTTGAAAACCAAAAAATATTTGCACGCTTCAGCCAACTGCCAGAAACTGAATTTGTAAAGATGATACTCAATTTTTTCATTGGAACTATTGTTGTTTATGGTATATTTAGCTCATTTGCATCAATCAGGCATTATTTGGGGTTCACAGGGAGGATTGCAGGTCTTACCAAGGGAAAACACTCAATCCCATGTTTTTCTCTATGTATGGCTATAGAAATATGGCCAGAAACAAGCAACTCACATGAGACTGATTAGTAAACTCCATAATTGTGTCTATTTGTCTAAAAAAAGTAATTTGGCAGGTATTGGTAGGTAATTGTGTTCTACATGCAACCACAAAATGCCGGAAAACAGTAATACACGTAGAATCAAACTGAAAAAATCTTAATTACAAGACTCAATTTTGCCCCTGGGGACTATTTTGACTGTGAGCTGAGAACAATAGGTTGTAATAATTTTGGAGAAAGTCGGCTGAGATAATTAAGACAAGTCGTTTTCGAATTTTGCACTATATCATTACCATTATGCAGCCTACAACAAGTGTTGCTTTATAGGGTACCCCCATGGAGGACCTCAATGAGTGAAAATGTCACAATAATGGGTTTCCTTCCTAAAAATAAGCTTTGAACAATGAAAACTATTCACTGTCATAATAATTTAGGCCATAATTATTGTATAGACAAGCTTGGGTGGATCTTAAAAATCGATGCATGACAATGCATTGAATATGCTACACTTGGATATATGCTAAAATCGAATAATAACCTAATTTGTGAGCAAATATTAATTGAAACAACTCTAAATATTCTTTCTTAACAACTATTGATAAGCCAGTGGTTAAATAGCACGTCGGAGGCAAATCATCAGTTGTATCTCAGCACAAAATCACCAAGAGCCTTTTTTTTGGACATTTCCTGATGAGATATTGAACATAGTTCCTCACAAAAACCTGCACAGTTTATCTTTTTCTCACAATGTGACTATTTTAAAGGACTTTACAGACCAATTTCATGACAATTGCTATTTATAAGTAATTTGTATAACTAAATGTAGGAGAAAAACATCGGAATGGGTGTACTCCTTGAGTAACACCTGTAATCCTCCCTGTGAACCCCAAATAATGTCTGATTGATGTAAATGAGCTAAATATACCATAAACAACAGTAGTTCCAATGAAAAAAATTGATTATCATCAATAAAAATTCAGTTTCTGGCAGTTGGCTGAAGCGTGCAAATATTTTTTGGTTTTCAAAATGCAGTTTTTTCACATTTTCCAAGAAAATGAATTTTGGTAAAAAATGAAATGCATGGGAACCTAACCTACTAACACTACTCTAAAACATAGGGCAGTTATTTTTATCATACTACCCTTTTTCTGTGAAATATGATGAAAAATCAAAGCGTGCAAATAATTTATGTGTTGACTGTAGTTCATAAATCAATGTTTTTCCATTCCAAGACATGCATGTAGTACAGCTCAAAGTTTCCCATAGTTTGTCTTAGAGAGCCTGAAACAGGACTGGTGTGACACAGAAGCTGTCACACTCCACTGAAAATTAATTAGATGTTATCAGGTCTTGTTGAACTAATTGAAAATAAGAAAGTGAAGTTTTGTTTACATTTAGTATCTACGTTGTGTACTTCCAGATTAAAAAAGGCATAAACGGGGTATTGTTTAAACGGCTTCAACAAGATAACAGGGATCAGAATTATCCTTCCCCTTTTAACGCCAGTAGTGGAACATGTTGATATTCCTGTGTATATTGTATTGTTTTTCAGTTTTAGACGTCAAATAAAAGCTTTGTAATGGTGTGGCCTTTTTCTAACACACCAAATTTTAACCAATGGTGACAGTCATTCACCAGTACTCTGTCGGATATAAAAACAGTAAGAATATATTTGTAGGAGGATTGTAAAGATATGTAAATTGATATTCCGCTTACGTCACAACATCTGCTGCCATGAAAATCACCCGAATTTACTCGTGCCAATCAAATGTCATTCATAAGGCTTCCCTGATCCCAAAAAGAAAAAAAAAACTGTTATACTCTCATGATCAAAATGCTGGAGTAATTTGCATTTTCAAGGTGTCAGAGCTTCAAAGTTCTAAAATTGTTGATTGAATGTGAGGAATAGCGAGGAGTTGTTCATTTTTTGGTGGCTGACAAGAATTTGAAAATTTTATTTGTATAACCCTAGAAAATCATCAAAACTTGCATCATGCCTAAACAACATAGACAAAAAATTTCAAAATATGCAAAACGTGCCAACTTCATCTTGATATGTATCAAAAAACATCACAATTTCATGTTGAATGCCGGATGCATTGACCTCTGCCTTCACTTGACTTGACATGGATTCCATCAACTTGTTACTTTCTTCTTTTTGACCGATATGAGTTGGCTGTACCTCCATCTTATGTGCAATATGGTCCAAGATGTCCCTAGAGTGTAATTAAGGTTCAAGTCTGGTGAAGTTGCCAATAACGGCATATTGGATCCTCGGGAGGCAAAGTGAACCAACCCTGAATTTTGGCATTTCCATGTTTCAATGGTTGTGGGCATAAAATTGTGTCCTACCTTGATTTTCCAATAGGAAGGCTATTTTTATAGGGGGGTGAACTAACCCAATGTGGCCAAAACTCATTTTAGTCGCAAGGCAAAGTGAACCAACCCACACATCTCAAGGCAAAGTGAACCAACCCATACATTTCAAGGCAAAGTGAACTAACCCAAGTTTTGATCATTATTGCAGCAATTCCACTCCTCAGAATGAGGCTGATTAATTAATTTTCAACCAAAGACCTTAAGTACCCTCCCTGGTTGGTATTAGGTCATTTTCAACCATCTGGCTGACCTGCATTGCCATTAATTGGGTCGAGGATTCAGTATTACGGTAAAGTGAACCAACCCAAGCAACCATCACTTTGCGGCAAAGTGAACCAACCCATATTTTGAACTTTCTCTGAAGAATACGCTCTCCAGAGTGAGGCTAATAAAGTGATTTGCCACCCTGAAGTTGTGATGGTCATGAAAGATCTTAAACTAAGTGCAATTATTTATTTAATTTGCCAATTTGACCCAAAATCGTCGGCAGTTTCCAGCAAAATATGGGTTGGTTCACTTTGCCTTGCAATGGATGTTCTCATTAAAATCGCCATTTTCCATGTGGAAAAAATTTAGACCATCAATCTATTTAAAAAAATTGATAATTTCAAAAGCCCAAATCAGGCTGTTGTCATAGTAAAACATGTAGCTGAAATAGCTCCATAACCATGAGCATTACAAATATGGTCAAAACTGTTTTTGACATTTCCCGAAATTTAGATTTTCAGGGTTGGTTCACTTTGCCTCCTGTTGATCCAATTCTCAATTTTCTCAATTTTCCATATTTTGTTGATTGTTGGTGCCCTACAAGCTTGAGTATAGCCATAAATGAATGAAATGTTTTAACTGGAGTGTTTTTACACTGAGGTACCACTTCTTCTTCCAACAAATTTAGATAGGAGCCAGCCGGGACGTTTCCATTTGTTAACTTGTAGCTATATATATATAACAATAGATATGCGGGAGGAGGGAGAGATTATCAAGAAAAATACTATAAAATATCCAATTATTATTCTTCCAAAAAGTACGTAGAAAGTGATTTTTTTTCTTGTAAGGTGGAAGTGTGACATCATATGGCAGTTCCCATAGGTTAGCATTGGAAATCAAGCATTCCATATTAGGTCACAGGTTGTTCAGCCAATCATTGCTCACTCTGCATATCAAATCTGTGAGGTAGTATACCAGCATATGACTATATGCCATGTGTGTAAAAATGAAACACATTCAATTGTGGCCCGCAGTGGCACATTTAGAAATGAAATGGGAGGAGGCATGTTAATCTTTGGCCTGAGGGGGGAGGTATGCCCCTCAATGTTGAACCAAGGGCACACAAAAAAGATTGCTCATGATTTCGATATAATGATTGATCACAGAGTTGATCCTCCCTCCCTTCCCCAGAGGAGTTAATCCATCCATAAAAAATTTGCAAATGTGTATCCCCTTCATGAGACACCCTAGCTGTGCCACTGGCAGCAAACAGTAAACAACATTCAGATCAGGCAGCTTATGAGTGACAGTTTTTTATTGATTCACACAGCTTGTAATCTTGTTCTTTCACTCAGTTATGCTTCATGGCACTCTCATACTATGTCATATACCATATATGGCAATTCTGTACACTACAATATAAAATCATACTATATATTACATCATGTGCCAACACTACATCATACTCCACACCTCAGCCAATCACGATGCCCCATCTGTGTGAGGTCACATACCAATTTTGCTAGATTTTTCAAATTCTACATACTTTTTGGAAGGATAATAATTTATTTGATTAAGGAAAGGTTTCAATAATTCATTAGGAAGTTTAAAAATCACAAGTTCATAGCATATTACATGGAAAACCACCAATATTTAACAAAGAATTTCATCATTCAGGGAAACTTTAAGTTGGCATTTTTTGCATAATATTATGTTAAAATTTAGTGTCCATGTTGTTGAGCCATGATGCAATATTTGATGATTTATTTCTAAAAATGGTAAATTTTTCCAAGCCACCGAAAGAAAATGTTCAAATAATTTTCAGCCACTAAAATTGGTTTATGATATGATTTATATATAAATCTAATACCTCAGGAAAAAGTCTGTGCAATTCCTCACATTCAATCACCAATTTTAGAACTCTGAAGTTCTTACACTTGTAAATCCAAATTTCTCCAGCATTTTAATCATGAATGTATAAACTGATCTAGGTTGAGCAAAGAAATATTATTTTGACCAGTTTATTCCTTATCCGAATGAATAGAAGGAATGTAAGGTATTTGAGGAAGGATCGTGTAGGAGTTGTTAAACACGATCTGAAAGATTATTGCCTACACAACATATTGCATTGTCAAAGATTTTGAATGAAATGTATATTTGATTATATTTTTATTATTTCATCAAGAAAGAAGGACATTCCGGAAGAGACTTTGTTACAAGAATTAGATCAGTAAATGCATCAATAAAAAAAAAGATACTTTTGATATCAACACAAAAAAAAATTTCATGCAAAACAGAAAAATTAGTAACAGATGATTAAAAATGCCTAGAGAAATATCTTTTTTAGTATTATTGTATATGGACAAGAATAATTATTATTGTTCATCATCTACTAGTCTAGTAGGTGTAATCCAGTGCATAACGTGTTTACCAATATATCCTCTGATTATACTACAAAGCTACAGCTTATTTGCAGAATTGTAATTGCCTAAAGAATAATTCTTTTCATTGCAGAAACTGAGTTCGCTTTGTTTGTCATCTTTGACGAAAAATGTGAAATTACATTGTGAAATTCATTATAATGAAGGTAACAAGAGATTGCTTGAAAGAAATGAAATCAAGCAAAACCAATATTGCATTTTCCATTGCGTTTTTTTTCTGAAAATTAAGTATCACTAATTGCATGAAAAGGAAGCAACGTCTTTTGATGAATAAATTATCCAGGAACCATCTCACCATAATCTGAAGAAAATCTTTTTTTTAATAAGGAATTCTAGCTCTGCTTATGTGAAATAACTAAATTTTATTTGGGCAATCTTGATGCAAATAATTTCCGGTGGGCGTATCTCTTCACTACGGGTTGCTTGCTATCGAAAGGAACATTTAGGTGCATGAAGTTTATTTCAAATTTCTCTGGCCCACTCGGTATAAACTGCCTTCAATTTAACACATTGATCTATTGATTCCTTCATCACTATATAAAAATTAAAATATTGGCAATTTTAAAAACAACAAAGAAGACTTGGAAAATGTGGTGTGTTATTAGATTAGGAATTAGCCATTTATTTGAAAAAAAAAGTGAGTAATCTGTTTTTTGTTCATGGAAACACAATACATCTCAATCAAGATCAAAAGAAGACAAGTTGCAAATTCACCATTTAACATTTTGAGCATTTTTTAAAGATTATTTGCGAGAAAATGAATTTCTGGGGAAAATGAAAACACAATTGAAAATCCAATATTAACAAATGGGGGCTTCCATTTACAATATTTACTGGCTGTTTTCTGCCAAAAATTTGAGACGTCATGCAACTGATGACATTTGATGTCATAGCAAACAAATGTGGAAATGGAGACATGAGTGTTACCTCTTTACAAATTGCTTAAAATTTAATTATCTCTGCAATACAAAAAATCAATTTGGATGTGATTGTGCAATACTGATAAATATGTGGACTATAATAAGCTCAGCTTTTTTCACTTCTGATGAGACATTAAACTAGGGGCATCTTATTTTAATACAAGTTACCGCCAAATAAAAGATCCACTAACAGGGTAAATAAAACAAGTGTTTTGGAAAAATCTGACTAGTAAATCCTCTTAAGGGGATAGAACTTCAAAATTGTGACAACAACCTGGAAAGCCCTGAATGACCAAGCCCCAGCCTATATACAGTAACTGGTCAAGACTGAGGAAGCACAGTTACATAATATGAGAAGCAAGAACAAAAAATTTGCTGTCAGTCCCAAAAAGAATAAATGACAAAGACATAGTTTGGTTTTAGAGATTTCTAATTACCAAACACAAGGATATTCTTCGAGATCAGCAGACATCATGCTCTCAGTGAATGAAGCAAATTTAAAAGAAACATAGGTTCCATGTAAATAAGACAAGCACAGTGAAGTGATAGGTGCAATGGTGCATACAGATGAAAAGAAAGAACAAATAAGTTATTTAACCTTTAATGTGGAAGCTAATCTATATAAATCAAATCATTATGATTATCTTTATGCCACTAGCCCTTAAACTTTGTGCTTGAGACAGTTCTCTGGGTGCCTCCCTATTCTCTAATATCAGTGTAATAAACAAGAAAAGTACCCTTAAAAAAGAGTACTGTATCGATCTTACCATGAACCTGAGGGTATAATATTATGGCAAGTAATAAAAGGCTTTAATATCTCAAAGGAGGCATTTCTATGAAATAAATACCCTTAGAAATATTCCAAAGCCCCTCCCCTGGTTTCATGAAAATATTACATAGCCAAGGATATGTAAAAAAACTTCTGTTGTGTAAAACCACCTGTTTGGCTATTAGTTTGTTATTTGCTACATGCACAGTGTACACGTTTTTCAGTACTATTTAATAGTGTGTGATTTCAGGCCTGAAAAATACCCCCCCCCCCACAAAAAAAAATCATGAATCTGCCACTGGTTTGCTGTGGCCACTGGAACTTTGCATCATTGCAGCGTAATGCGCCGAAACGCGTTTTGCGAAGTTAATATTGCAAATAGAGCAAATTGAATAAGTGCTTTGAATTCGGAGGAGTTTACTTGATATATGCAGGTTTTTAAATTTTGAAAATCGGACGTTTATTAAGGATTTTAGACCAAGTTTTGCATTGAGTCAAATCTTGAAATTGTGCACAATCTTTGATGACGTTTCACACGGAAAAAATATTGCCAGTTCATTTTCCTCACCTTGATGAATCGATGTACTGTTAAGAATACTTACATGTAAGTTTTTTTTATAGGTTAAGACATCGATACAAAAAAATGATGATATTCAAAATGTAAGACAGTATAACTTCAATTCCACAGAATGCTTAAATTATAATTATTCACAAAACTTTTCAATTGACTTGCAAATTCTTGAATTTTGCATTCCAAGCATTTTGGCATATGCATTGTTTATTTTACAATATTTGTGCCACTTCATGGGAAATGATTCATGCTGATTCAACAGTAATTTCACTCCAATATTCATTTTACTTTCTTGGATATGTTTGCTGATTATCGCTTTAAGGAATTACGAAAATATGCACGGGTTAGTGCTGAATTATCACAATGAATCAACTGTTTTCTCTGTCAATTATGTCATGCAATACTGTGTTTAAAAACAAATGAAAATACCAACATAACAATTATTGAATAATTGACTGTGTTTCAATATTTTTAAAAAATTACCCAGCTCTCATTGCAAATATTTTTAGATTGTTAAATGCTAGACAAACTTTTCGATCAATCATATGTTAAAGGATGCCTAGTATCTACATACCCAACAGTTCAAGGATTCTAATCTCAACATTGTTATACATGCTAAATGGCCGGATACATGCTACCTCAATGCTATTGTGTAACCATTTCATGATGGGATAACTAGGGGTAGATGAGGTAAACTATTGATGCAAAGAAAAAGCATCATATTATGGCAGGATACACCCTTCACACCTTTAGGTTAACTGCTGTTTTATTATAAGATAACCGTGGGTTGTTGAGGGAAATAAAGGGCAAAGCCGGGGATACTGAGGGCAGCTGAGCATAGTTGAGGAAAGCCAAGCTAAGTTGAGGGGAGGCGAGTGTAGTTGAGTTTAGGTGGAAGGTAGCTGAGGCCAGGTAAGGGAATTTGAGTCTTGGTGAGGGCATGTTTTTGAGGTTACTTGAGTGTATGTGGAGGTGAGGATGGTGGGAGTGAAAAGGGCAAGGAGGGGTGGTGTTAAGTTTAGGATACTGAGTGTATGAGCAGGTGCAGGGGTCTTATCCTGTAATGAGGCCAAATGGTACATTTATTTACACTAGCGTATTTTATCCTAAACATCTTTCACGTCAAAGAAAATATTTTAAATACTTTAACTGGGTTACATCATGAATATTTTTTGAACTGGCTACAGAATAATCGTCACACAAAGAATGGGAAACTAAAACATCAGTTTTAAGCATGATCATCACCTTTATCATGTGAGTTCACAATCTCTTGTCTATGTTAAAATAACTAATCTAAAAGGAATCAATATTAGAAACCTCCAAAGTGTAGCTGAATTATTGTCATTTAACCGCGTCGACATGTGATCCATACAAGACACAATCATAGTCGCTACAAGGAAAATTTGTTAGCCTGCAGATAAACACTATTAGGTTTGAGTGCATTGATAGAATGACATCATCCATGTCATGCATTGTGTGAAGTCTTCCTCTTTCAACTTAGCTGACCAAGTGACTTTACATAGGTATAACTTTATGGTGGTTAAATTTGGCCTGCCATGGACATGCCTAGACAGATTTTCTTTTTGAGAGTGTACCGCATTAGTGCTTTTATTAGAATGAGTGATGCTGAGATACCACATGCTTAGTCTTCGCATCATAACTTACCCTGTTATAAGAAGTAATAAGTTTGACTTACCAATTTTAACCCTTATTCCTATGCTAAGTATTATTTTTAGTGCAATTTGCACCCAGAGGAGAAACCGCAGCCTCATCATGGCACTATCATATTAATTATATCTTCTGAATATTTATTTTTATTTCTGCAACATTACTGAGCTAAATTAATTATTTCATGGTTGTGATTTCGTTCTGGTATGAACAAGTTTAAACATGTTGTTATTTACTTTTGTCATTACTCGCAAGACTGTCATAGGCAGGGAAAGAGAACTACTTCAAGATTACAATCATGACCAATCAGCGATCCATTAGTCCTTTAATTTTTATTTGAACTAAACTGTAACTTCTCTGAACAATGACAATTTTATATGTCTGAAAACTATTTCACAAGCAGTTTCATTTTCGCAGAAATGAGGAGAGACTGAAGTTTTTCAGCACGATCAACAACTCATTATCACTTTTGTCATGCAAACTCACCATCCCTTGTCTATGTTCAAATAGCCAATCTGAAAGCAATTATAGATAGGAAATCTCAACTCAGAAGCTGGGGCTTTAACCATGGTAACATGTGATTCCTCAATCCTTATCAAATCCCATCACACCAGGAAGAACTAGATGACCTCCTGATTTAAAACACCATTGAGTTGTCAGCATGAGAAGAATTACTGATGTGAAAATTACTCAGACTCAGTGCAGTGTGACTTTACAGTATACCATATACAACACATTTTGTTCACAGTCATGCTTATTAGGGCGCCCCCAAAAAAGTGAAAGTCTGAAATTCATTGGGGCTAACCTCTAAATGTGTTCTATAGCCCCTCTCTGACTCACATGTAAAATTTCAGCTCATTTGAAGGTGTTTTAGATGTTGCTCAAGAGCCCGAAAGATAGATAGGGGTTTCCCTCCCGGACATTGAGGTTGATTTAATGTTGGTCTAACGAAGCATTGAACCTCCAAACCACATCGGACCCAACGTTATGAAACTACGTAATTTGTCGACACATTTCTCAGACGTTAATACGTACTTTTAGACGTTGATACGAGTGATACAAGCCGTATCTGTGACTACGAAGTATTTTAACGTTGCTCTGACGGTCTTTGACCGTCTTCCCGCCTTCTAGGATCCAGCGTTTCAAGCCGACCTGCCCCCTCTTGCGCATGCGCACTTGCGTACAACAAGCCAAAATGGCGGGTTGACTCGAATGTGTGATATTTCGGATGGTGTTTTTGCTAATAACGAAGGATTTAACGCATTGACATGTCTCATAATCTGGTGTGCTGCATAGATTAACTACTTGACTACGACTTGAGCAGGTTTTGGACGGTCGGAATGCTATATTGTGAAAGATTCAGGCGCGGCAATGTGCTATATCGAAGCGCATTGTCAGAGCGCCCGGGTTCAGGAATAGCCCGATCAGCTGTTTCAGTATTTGTGATCAATTATGGACTGAATAGTGGACATATATACCCCGTTCTGGATGGATATACCCGGTTACCAAACCCGGGAGGACATACGGACATGGATATGGCTAGAATTCGTCGCTGGACCCCGGCGCTGGATTGAAAGGTAAGTCATTTGATGTGATGTTTTCAATATGGTTTTCAGGGGCGGATTCAGACCGGGCGACCTGACCATTGAAATGTATAGATCTTCTTCATGTGTCCCAATGTGGACATGAAGTTTGTGAAAATTTTATTATTCATAATTATTATTATTCATGCTGGTATATTTTTGTCAATGAGGGATTTTTGTCCAGGTAGGGTGCATCGGGGGTGGGGGGGGGGCTGGCAGGGGCATTCCAGCCACTGGGGGGGGGGATTTTTTTATGTATTTTGGTTGAGATCTGCAAATATAAAGCAAAAAATTAAAGCAGTACAAACAGAGCTATCCAAGAAGGATGCCCCCAAAATTAATAGACTTTTCTTCCTCATTTTACTGAGCAGTCTACAAGTCCACTTAGGGACTATAAGATAAAATTATATAAAAAACTCTTACCTTGCATGGTGAAATTGAAAATGTTACTGCAATTTTACCGTGATAAAATTGGAACATTCTCGGCATCTAGGACAGTTGCAATGAGGCACCATTAAACCTGGGTCTTATACAATTCTCGTATGCATCTTTGTGGGTGTGGAAAAAATTTAATTTTTTTTAAAACCAGGATAAGCTTTCACATTTTTAAAAGTATATATGTGGATTTTTTTGTAACTGGTGTATAAACTTTTCTTCATGGCTTCATCTAATCGTCAACGGCAAGCATCCTGTTGAAGTTTTTATAATTACAAAGTTACAAGATAGATTGGAATAGGTATGAAATAGATGGCGCTACAAGGCTCTCTGAGAATCAGGATCCTAGGTTCTGCAACTTTGTGCAAACCTTCAACAAACCTTTGGCAGATACGTATGATCAGACGTTTGCCCCGAACATTACTTCCAAACGTTGTCCATACATATCAAAAACACGTTGGAGAAACCTTGGAACTTACGTATGACCAAACGTGTGATCATACCTTTGATAAACCTATGAATCAAAGGTATGGTCATACGTAATAGTCCAAGGTTGCTAAAACCTCTCAGATGAATGTTCGACAAACCTATGAATCAAAGGTACAGTCATACGTAGTAGTCAAACGTCCTTCAAACCTCTCAACCAAAGGTATGACTTACGTAATAGTCTAAGGTTTTAAAAACCTCTCAAAGGAATGTTCGACATACCTTTGAATCAAAGGTATGGTCATACGTAATAGTCAAACGTTCTTCAAACCTCTCAACCAAAGGTATGACTTACGTATGACTGACACGTTTAGCCAAACGTTACGACCAAACGTTCTTCCAACCTCTCAACCAAAGGTATGACTATCGTGTGACTCGAACGTTAGGCCAAACTATAAAACAAACTATCTGCCAACCTCTAACTAAGGTTGCGACTTACGTTTGGTTTTCCATCTGAGTGCAACGTTTGGAAATTACCTTTGCCCTACCTTTGTCTTACGTTGTTTGGCCCAACGTTTGATTCTAACCAAAATAATTACGTAGCGAAAGGTTGGATTTACGTTGCTGCTCAGGAGGGTTAACATTGAATTTTCATGCGAAAATGGCTATTTTAACCAATAGCTCACAAATTATCGGTTTCAGTCCACCCAAACACATTGATAGTTGATACAAAGATGTATAAATCATTCTGCACATTTTGGTACCAATTTCATATTTATAACTTGCTTGGGTATTGAGAAAATCTACATATATTGGAAATACTTATTTACGCGATTTTCTGTGATTTAAAAAGAACTTCTTAGATTGTTTCAATAGTCTGAAACAGATTGTAAGACATTTGTTGATGTATTTGTGTCTCTGTCACATCATGGAACCAATATGTGATTGTCCCACGTCTAAATTCAAAATTGGACTGCAATTAATCTTCGTTAAGAAAGGTGCTTTGTCTTGACGTCAATTTTTCATGTAAAATAGTATATTTGTATCAACTGTCCATGTGATTGGGTGGATTGAAACTGATAATTTGTGAGCTGTTGGCGAAAATAGCCATTTTTGCATGAAAATTCAATGTTAAACCCCTATCTATCTTTGGGGCTCTTGAGCAACATCTAAAACACCTTCAAATGAGTTGAAATTTTACATGGGAGTAACAGAGGGGCTATAGAACACAATTAGAGGTTAGCCCTAATGAATTTCAGACTTTCACTTTTTTTTGGAAACCCTAATGCTTATACAGAAAAGCAGTTTTTCTAAAACGGACCAAACAAAAGATTACCTGGCCTCTCTACAGAAGTTGGCGTATCAGACAAGATATTTTGTGCAATCTGGCCAAACAAATGCACCCAGAGAGCTGGAGTGAAGAAATGCAAAACAAAAAGAAGATTTTGTCTGATTTTACACAGAGAGTGTGGACAGATGCTAGCTAATGTTTGTTTTGTTGGTTTTAAACAAAACTTTTTAAGAACATTGCCAAATTAAAAAAAAAAAATGTATGTCCGGTTGCCAATCCTCATAATTGCCATATTACACTTGTTCACCCATATCCATTCAGGAAATATCCTTTGTATACTTCCTCGTACACTTAGTAAGTGATAGGAGTGCAAGTCAAAGAAACATATCACTCACCTTTAAGGTCACTAAGTCTGGTTTCCCAATCATTATGCGACATGGATGGATGGATGATTGGAGCTTTACGTCCTGTTTTTATACACTTGGTAGGCTAATTAGGACAGGAGGAGGACACGGCAATGAGGTGAAGGATGATTGAAACAGCCGTCAAACATAGGCCCAGGTGAACCAGCAAGAGCTGGATTCAAACCCTGGACACAGCGATAATAGAGTTATTTCCTCATTTAATTGTAAAAGGTCTAGGTACAAGGAGTTTTGACATCCAGTTAAATGTCAGAGATGAACAAGCTTATAACTGTTTTTACAATTTTGAATTCCTGACACTTTGAAAATCGCAAATGTTACAGAACCTTTATTTAGAGTGCAGTGCCCTAGCCTGGGCAAAATCCTAGGAGGGGGGGGGCAGAGACTGGTCCGGAGGCATTCGCACCGCGGGAAGCACTGGAAAATTTGAAATTTTTACATGTAGTTCACTTATTTGGGTCAAATTCTAGGGGGGGGCAGCAGTTATAGCCTATGTGATGTTTTGTCTCCTTTGATGAAGCAAGTGATCACACATACTAATGCCTCCTTAATATCATTATGCATTGCTGTATGTATTTGAGGTCATCACTTTAACCCCAGGATGTTCATTGATACCATGCTGCATAGGAATTGCTCAGTGATGAGTAAAGATATTAAAATAATGTAATGTAAAACTATAAAGATAAGCCAGTGATGACAGAATTATGTAATCGTAATGACCACTTTGATAATCCTTTGTGCACCATGAGTATAAATCTGTCTGAAAGAAACTTTGAAGAAACAACATAAAATTGTCTATTGATATTTAACAACAATGCTGGGTATGTTTTTATTGAACTTGGAAGGAATTGGCAGGTTTTGGTTTCGAGTTAGATGGTGTTTGTCCACAAAAACAGGTTGGTGCGCTTACATTTTGAATGTGAATACGTGTATGGTAGCTTGCACCTTCATAATTACTTATAAAGTTTGGAACAAAATTCACCAAGAAATACTGAACTGAACCAGGCCTACAAAATTCTCCTGAAGCAATGCTGATAAAAAGAATAGAGTACATTGTTGACCTTGTCTGAGAGGATGTAAATTTAGGTAGCACAATGGCCTATTGTTTGATTATACAATCGGCTAGATAAGAATGTCCTGGATTGTATTTTGGTTTGAAACTTGCATGGCTCAGCTGTGTGGTTTTAGAGGAAAAACTTTGGTTTGCATGGGAGTTGTTTCCTACAACAATATGTTCTGAAACACAGTCAAAGTGAAATGCTAAAATATGCAAACAAAACTTCTTACATAAGATTTGAAATTAAATTGTAGGTACCCATTTCTTAAAACAAAAACCAACAGAAAAAAAAGCAGTTTGTAGAACAAAGAGGAGAATGAAGATGAGTAGATGAATGGTTGGGACTTTAAACCCTGTTTTTATGCACTCGGTAGTGTTTATAAGAAAACAGAATGACTCAGCAATGAAGCCAACAACGACTCAAACTCCTGTCCATCAATTAGTGGAGTAGAATGCCAAGGTTGACCCTATGAAACCCTTTTTTAATGCCTTAGGACAGGCATAAACCATTAATTGTGCATGAAATAATGAAGGTAATTTTCCTTGTAGATCATACCTTTTGGTAAAAACTAGACAACTTTTGTAATTTTCACACATCACATTTTATCAAATTGACAAGCTTGACGAGAAAATCACTCAAGAGAGAGACATAATAATCATGTGTGGGAGGATTGTAAATAAGTTTAGCATGTTTAGTGACTCTTCAGAAAAAAGATGTGTAATATGATATTTGGTTGACGTCTCTGTAATAATGCCTACATCTGTAGCCCTGGAAAATTACCCTCGTATGCTCATCACATGTTTTTCATAAGACTTATCTTGTCCAAAAACAAAGTCATTTATGTTCTTGGAAGGAAAATATTACCTAGGTAAAAGAGCAGTGTGTCTTGTTTCAGGTGATATAATTATGACAATGTTGAGGGCAGGCCAGTCACCTCCAAAAACGCTGGGGAGGAGATCGGTTTCTGTTTCTCATATAAGGTCATACACAATCCCATGAAATGAAAACATATATGTAATAAAATTACTTTTATCAAGCCTCATTTACATTATAGCATAATTCGCATCTTCACTTTGTTGATGAGTTCTTCGAAATCTTGTACTTGTAATTGTACACTGTAGTTATTGCAAAAACCTTGCGAGGGATCATTATTAAGTACAAAAGCTAAATACCCGGGGCTCCTAGGTGAAGCTTAACACTTGCCCAACTGTGTCCTTTCCATTAGCATTGTATACTGAATAGGATTATCTCAGATCAGGTTTATCCTGAAAAAAGAGGAAAGCAGATGTAACCTTAGATGGTTGGTTAATAGAGCTAGGAACTAAGTCAGACATCTTTGGTCAGCTCACTTGACGAATTTGGAGGAGTATATAATTTCTTCCTGCAGTTCTGCAAAAAGCTGCAGAATTCTGCAAAAAACTGCAAAATTCTGTAGGAAACTGCAGAATTCTGCAGTTCTACAAAAAACTGCAGAATTCTGCAAAAAACTGCAGAATTCTGCAGGAAACTGCAGAATTCTGCAGGAAGCTGCAGAATTCTGCAGTACACTTAAATTTCTTCCTGCACCTGCATATTCTGCAATAGAAACTGCAGAATTCTGCAGAAAACTGCAGAAAATTGCAGAATTCTGCAGTTCTGAAAAAAATTCTGCAGTTCTGTAGGAAACTGCAGAATTCTGCAGAAAACTGCAGAATTCTGCAGTTCTGCAGCTCCATGCAGTATTTGTGAACCTCTGGTACTATTAATGCATCTCATAAATTGCAATGCATCTGCTAAGTTCAGACCTCTTTGACAAGGGTCTTGCCACTACCCAGGAAAACGTTGGTTGCGGTTTGGGGTTGAGTGGGGGGGGGGGTCTGGGGTTTTGATGCTCATCTGCAATGCATTCTGCAGCTTGCAAAATGGTCTGCTTCATCTGCATGGTCCGCATTTTACACTGACCCTGCAAAATGGCATTTTTGCGAGCTGACCGTTCGCCGAAAAATGTGTCGCACGGCAAAAAGAAACAACGATGGACAAAGACTTCCTACTGCAGTCTATAGACCTGGTTGTAGGGTACCTGAAACTTTTTTCTGAATGAAATTTGGTTAAGAATTGACCGAACAGAGAGGCAAAACGTCCATGGAAGTTTATTTTGATAGAGCACTGTCAGTAGTTTATAAAATGACATTTTTGCGAGCTGACAGATCGCCGAAAAATGTATCGTACGGCGAAAAGAAACAACGACGGACAAAGACTGACTACTGCAGTCTGTAGACCTGGTTGTGGGGTACCTGAAACTTTTTTCTGAACGAAATTTGGTTGAGAATTGACCGAACAGAGAGGCAAAACGTCCATGGAAGTTTATTTTGGTAGAGCACTGTCAGCAGTTTATAAAATGACAATTTTTGCGAGCTTACCGATCGCCGAAAAATGTATCGTACGGCGAAAAGATCAACGAAGGACAAAGACTGACTACTGCAGTCTATAGACCTGGTTGTAGGGTACCTGAAACTTTTTTCGGAATGAAATTTGGTTGAGAATTGGCCGAGCAGAGAGGCAAAATGTCCATGGAAGTTTATTTTGATAGAGGTCATTCCACAAACTGCTACCTGGTAGAACTGACGAATTCTGCAGTTTCCTACAGAACTGCAGAATCTTTTCAGAACTGCAGAATTCTGCAGTTTTTTGTAGAACTGCAGAATTCTGCAGTTTTCTGCAGAATTCTGCAGTTTTCTGCAGAATTCTGCTGTTTTTTGCAGAGCTGCATAAAACCCCCCAGGCTGCATATCTCCTACAGAAATACAGATTTTGCTGCAGAAACTTTTCAGAAACACTGCAATGACTGAGGACTACCAAACCCCCGACCCCCCAAACCACAACCCCCCAAACCAACCCCCCAAACCACGTTTCCTTGGTAGTGGCAAGCCTCATGTCAGAGAGGTCTGAACTTTGAAGATGCATTGCAATAAACTACAGGAAGTAACAGAGGTTCAGAAATCATGCAGGGAGCTGCAGAACTGCAGAATTCTGCAATTTTCTGCAGAGTTTTTTTTGAAACTGCAGATTTTTTTTGGAACTGCAGAATTCTGCAGTTTTTTTGCAGAACTGCAGAATTCTGCAGTTTCCTGCAGAATTCTGCAGTTTCCTGCAGAATTCTGCAGTTTTTTGCAGAACTGCAGAATTCTGCAGTTTTTTGCAGAACTGCAGAATTCTGCAGTTTTTTTGCAGAACTGCAGGAAGAAATTATATACTCCTCGAATTCTGCAGTTCCAAAAAAATCTGCAGAATTCGATCTGCAGTTTCAAAAAAAACTCTGCAGGAAGCTGCAGAATTCTGCAGCTAACTGCATGATTTCTGAACCTCTGTTACTTCCTCCAGTGTATTGCATCTGTACAGTTCAGACCTCTTTGACATTGGGCTTGCCGCTACCAAGGAAACATTTATTTGGGGGGTTGGTTTGGGGGGTTGTGGTTTGGGGGGGTCTGGGTTTTGGTAGTCCTCTGTCATTGCAGCGTTTCTGAAAAGTTTCTGCAGCAAAATCTGTAATCCTGTAGGAGATATGCAGCCTGGGAGGTTTTATGCAGTTCTGCAAAAAACTGCAAAATTCTGCAGTTTCAAAAAAAATCTGCAGGAAGCTGCAGAATTCTGCAGTTCTGTAGCAAATTCTGCAGTTCTACCAGGTAGCAGTTTGTGGAATGACATTTTTGCGAGCACACAGATCACCGAAAAAAGTGCCGTACGGCAAAAAGAAACAACGACGGACAAAGACTGACTGCTGTATTAAATAGACCTGGTTGCAGAGTACCTGAAACTTTTTTCGAAATGAAATTTGGTTGAGAATTGAGCAGTGAGGAAAAATGTCCATGGAAGTTCATTTTGATAGAGCACTGTCAGCAGTTTATGAAATGACATTTTCGCGAGCTGACCGATCGCCGAAAAACGGGTCGTACGGCAAAAAGAAACAACGACGGACAAAGACTGACTATTGTATTAAATAGACCTGGTTGCAGAGTATCTGAAACTTTTTTCGGAATGAAATTTGGTTGAGAATTAACCGAGCAGAGGGGCAAAACGTCCATTGAAGTTTATTTTGATAGAGCACTGTCAGTAGTTTATAAAATGACATTTTTGCGAGCTGACCGATCGCCGAAAAAAGGGTCGCATGGCGAAAAAAAACAACGACGGACAAAGACTGACTAGTGTAGTCAATAGACCTGGTTGTCGGGTACCTGAAAAATGTTTCTGAATGAGAATTGACCCAGCAGAGAGGCAAAACGTCCATGGAAGTTTATTTTGATACAGCAGTTTGTAAAATGACATTTTTGTGATCCCACTTGTTTCCTCACAGTCCTCATTCTTGTATAGGTATTAATGGAGCTGCAGAACTGCAGAATTCTACAGTTTCCTACAGAACTGTAGAATTTATTGCAGAACTGCAGAATTCTGCAGCTTCCTGCAGAATTCTGCATTTTCCTTCAGAACTGCAGAATTTTTTGCAGAACTGCAGAATTCTGCAGTTTTCTGCAGAATTCTGCAGTTTCCTACAGAACTGCAGAATTTTTTGCAGAACTGCAGTTTTCTGCAGAATTCTGCAATTTTCTGCAGAATTCTGCAGTTTCCTACAGAACTGCAGAATTTTTTTGCAGAACTGCAGAATTCTGCAGTTTTCTGCAGAATTCTGCAGTTTCTATTGCAGAATATGCAGCTGCAGGAAGAAATTTAAGTGTACTGAGAATTTGTGGCTCACTTTTTCAGCTAGCTGAATTTTGTCAGCTGCAACTTGAGCTGACTTGGGTCAGCTGACTTGAAGTGTTTTTTCATGAAAGGTAAAGGAATTAATGAAATATATGCTATAAAACAACTTAAACTCTCCTGAATATCAAATGCTTTAAAGTGCAATCAGAAAAGAACCACTAATTGCCATCATGAGACGTAAAAGCAGAGACTTTCTCTGACCCCCCTAATTGCAATTATCTACGTTAAATTGATTCTGCTGCCACTTAAGACCAATTGTTGTCTGGAGACAAAGGCTAAAGTGGCTTCAAGCTGAATTTTCAGCTCAGCTGATTTGAACCGAAGTCGGCTGCTGGACTGACTAATCTCAGCTAACTTCAGCTGGAAGGAAAGGCAGCTCGCGGCGGCGCCGGAAGTCGGCGCATCCGGGCTCTATTGGTTCAGGAAAAGTACATCATATATATGCGAATGTGTTGCAGTTTTAGCCTTTACTGTTCGATATTGTATCATACCTGATGCAATATTACATACCTAACAAGAGACCTTTTTGATTTATAAACCGTAGTGTAGTTTACAGTTTCCTTTCCAGTTGTTTCCAAAACATTGTATTTGTAGATATGAGATCAACTGTAGACTGAGACACCTGCTTATGCTAGTATGCCTTACAGTTGGTCAAATTGATGTGTGCAGAATAAGCTTGAGTGCCAATATATTCTTACATTCTGTTAGTCATAATAGCCCATTCCTGCAGCTATATTCAATAGAGTGAACTAAAAACAAATTCCTTAGGCAGAGAGTCACTTCCATTTCTCTTGGCCTTGGATGTACCTTTGCCTTGAATCTGGCTTGGTTGATCAAGGATTAAATCTCAATGATCTTCGACAAAATCCTGCCAGTGAATGACACTGTGCTGACATTGAAAAAAAATTGTATGTTCTCCTTTTGAAAAATGCTCCATACTGATGTGCCTCCCTGAGACAAAGGATTATTGTAGCATCTTAATGTGGTACGTGGATGATTATAACAGGTAAAGTACTTGGGCCTCAGTCATAAAGCAATGTTCAGTGGTTCCTTTTTTTAGTTCAGCTTCTGAACTGAAACTGAGATACAAGAGCCATCATTCCACACACAATTGCTTGTCTCGTCGAAGCAATGCCGATATCAATGAACGCCATATTAATGAAGTGCATTATTTACTGGGTCGACAAGTATTTAACAATTGTGGCATAATTATGGCCTGCAGCTGGAGTACACAATAGGCAAGATAACAATTTCCTTAATTGTGTTTTTGCTCATGAATAATCCATGGCAGCTGTGTCTTGGAGGGTGAAAATGTCTTTGCAATACCTTAATTGTAGTTGCATATTCTACCATTTTCTTGTGCTTTCAATTTCAAATTCTTTATTCGCACTCTGAGAACTAATTTATTGGCTCGTAAGAAAATGCTGACACCTCAAGTTAGTTTATAAGGGTTTTAATCTATATTCTTCCCAGATATAGTACAGCTCAAAGTTTAACAGAATTTGGCCTTGAGAGCCTGACCCAGGTGTGATGCAGAAACTATCACACTCTATTGAAAATCAATATGATGTTATCTGACTAGCGTCAAATTGACGCTCAAATGCCGGTCAATTTTTAATTTTTATTCAAATTCAAAGAGCACTAGTGCCTAAAATTTGCGTTTTGACCTGGGGAATCCAAATCCATTCTCGAAATTGTGATAGGACAATTCTTACCTACCTCAATTTTCGTTCAAAGTTTCAATGTTTTTTTCTTTATCGACCCTTTTTGCCAATCCGCGGTTCTCCATAACTTTGTTAGCATTTGTCATGCAGCATTCTAACTGTCATGTATGGAAAGCTCTGTAAAATACCTACATTTCGCATACCAACATCAATGGTTTGGATTCTCCGGGTCAAAATCCACATTTTAGGCACTAGTGCTTTTTGAATTTGCAAAAAAATTTAAAATTGACACACCCTATTATCTGACCAACTTATCGCACTAATGTAAAATAAGAAAGTATATTTAAAAGGCACAAACTGTGCATTTCCTCAAGGGCTTCAACAAGATAACAGAGATCATATATTGCCTTTTCCTTTTAAAGCCAGTAATAAAGCGAATTTGTATCTAGATATTCCCTGTGTACATGTATATTGTAATATTGATTCTTTTACTTCATGAAGGATCGACTTTGTAATGGTGTGACATTTCTTAACACACCTAATTTTAGCAAAAAGTGGCAGTCAATCACCAGTACTCTGTTGGACAGAAAAACAGTGGGTAAGAATATATGTTTGGGAGGAAAATATGGACTTTAGCGACTTATAGATGATTACTATGATGATCTGACTGACAGTCGAGCCTCTTAAAAAAAAAGTCTTGAGAGATTATAGAATGGTTTCTATTCGATATACTCCCTTGTACAGTGTCTAACTGAATGACTGTACATTATTCTTTATACAACCAAACAAATATATAAACTGAGTTAGGATAGATGCAGCAAAACTTTTTTGACCATTCTGATTATCTTAATAAACAGGAAGAATGTTAGTTATTGGAGACAGGATTTTCCGGATTTCTTATGGAAAATCTGACGGATCATTGCCAAAAAACATTATATAATACATTATATAAAACTTAACTGTTTTTTTAATTCGATGACCTTTGTTGTTCTTTCATAAAGAAGGAAGGTGTGTATGCCCGAAGCATATAAAATCACTCACAAATATCCACAAATATCCACAAAAGACTGTCATGGATTTTGGCTTGGTCTTTTGACTTTGACCAAAGAGCCTATTTGACTATTTGCCTATTTGATATAAGGCTCAATTTTCATTGGCTGTTGGATATCAGATTGGAATCTCATTGAATTCTCAGTGTGTCCAATGAGAATGCAGATTAATATCCACTGGCCAAACATGACTCTGTGGATATTAGGCTTGACTGTCATTGGCTAGGATATTTGGCCGGATTTTCATTGGACAGGATATTAGGTGGCATTCTCATTGGACAAACTATTAACTACAGTACCCCCTACTATGGATATTAGGGAGGATTCTCATTTGCCAAGATATTAGGGTGTATTCTCATTGGTCAGTTCACTATTATCCAAAGTTGGATATTTGTCAAAATCCACAATAGTATAAAAGAGTTATTGCGAGTGACTTGGGCATGTATCCAAAGTATAAGATCTTTGCCAAAATCCACTATAGTCGGGAGTGAGCAATAATGAGTGATTTAGGCATGCACCCAAAGGACCTATATTTTGCCCAAAAGCCTCGCGGATATTTTTGAAGGATGCGATGACTTTGGGAAAGTCATGCCAAAGGAGTCGTAATGCCCAAAGGCCCTATAGTTTGCCCAAAGATCCTATAATTTGCCAAAAGACCCTATATTTTGCCAAAAGGCCTAATATCCATGCCCAATAGGCCTATTGGGCACAATAGTGGATATTGGCGGTAACAGAAGGGCCTTCAAGAAAAGACCTTCGTATTTGAATTAGAAAGGTAAAATCATCAATTTAAAAAAAGTATACTTTTTAAATCAACACGAAAAAATAATACCTGCATTGAGGAAGACATTTTTTTAAATGCCTAGAGAAATATAATTTTTTAGTATTATTCCTTATGAATGAGAATAATCGTATATCAGCTACATGTACTTATAACTGTAGGTGGCGCAATGCATCGCATAATGTGTTAACCAAGTTGTCTCCTGATCATACTTTAAAGCTACTGCTTATTTGCAGAATTGTAATTACCTAAAGAATATTTCTTCTCATAGCAAAAACTTACTTTGCATTCTTTGCCATCCCTGAAGAAAAAATTGCAATTTCATTGTGAAATTTATTTTATAGATGGTAACAAGATATTGCCTGAAAGAAATCAGATCAAACATAATCAGTGTTGAATTCTCCATTACGCATTTTCTGAAAATGAAACATCCTTAACTGAATTAAAAGAAAAAAACATCTATTGATGAGTAAATTGTTCAGCATCAATCTTGCCATAATCTGCAAAGAAAATAATGAGAAAGTATTGTCTTGGCAAAGTTTATGGCACAATCATCGCCATTATTGTCAGCATCAATCTGAAGGCCGGGAGTTTTGAAAAATTATATAATTCGAGCTCGGTTTTGTGAACAAATCAATTGTATTTGAGCACTCTTGAAATAGTTAATTTCTAGTGAGGGTATTTCTTTACAAGATGTTACTATATTTCTGGACGAATGAATATTTAGGTACATGAAGTTTACTTCAGATTTCCCTGGCATACCAGGTATGAACTGCCTTCCATTTAACCATTAACCAATTGATTTCTTCATTACTTACTAAAATTTTGACAATAACAAAATAGGACAAAGAAACTTTAGAAAATATGGTGTGTTATTAGATTTGTTGAATTAGAAATTTATTAGGATAACAAAATAAAGAAGCTGTTTTGTGTTCAAGGAAATGCAATACATCTCAATCAAGATCAAAAGAACACTATTGGCAAATTAACGCTTTTTCAACTTTCACATTTTTATGTGTTCAAAGATTAATTGGAAGAAAATTAAATTTCCAGGGAAAATGAAAATCCATTGTCTCTGACGTGGGGCTTAAATCTACAACATTTGCCAGCTCTCATTTCTTTTGAAGTTTTCAAACGTCATGCAATGGTTACATTTGATGTTATTGCAAAAAGATGTGGAACTGAGGACATGAACTTAACCTGTAAGCATCTTGCTTAAATCGTCAGAAATCAATTCGAATGTCTTTGTGTTTTTGCTGATTATTTGGACCTTCAAAAATCTCAGCTTAATTTCATTTGGATGAGACATTAAATTAGTGGTCTCTTATTTTAATATATGTTCAAGCTAATCTATAAAAATGAAATCATTATAATCATCTGTAAATATTATTTAATGAAAAACATATATTCAAAATGTAAGAGAGCGTAACTTCAACAGAATGCATTAAGTATAATAATTCACGAAACTTTTCAATTGACCCGCAAATTCTAAAATTGCGCAAGCCAAGCATGATTATTTGGAAATGCATTGTTTACTTTGCTGTATTTAAGCCACCTGCATGAGAAATAATTCATGCTGATTCAACAGTAATTTCATTCCAATATTCATTTTACTATCTTGTATGTAACTGGCTGTTTATCACTATAAGGAATTAGGAAATTTTGCACGGCTTAATGCTGAATAATCACAACAAATCAACAGTTTTTCTGTCAATAACTACAATGCGATATTGTCTTAAAAAAACAAATGATAATACACAAAGTAATTATTATTGACTCATTTACACTGGTTCAATATTTCTAGAAAAGGACTCAGCAGCACTCATCACTAATTTTTTTAGATTGTGTAAATGCCAAATTTTAAAATTTTGGAATGAATCATGTTCAAGGCCTCCTAGTACCCGCTGGCTACATGTAACCTCAATGCCATGATTGGATAACTGTGTGTAGCTGAGGACAACCATGGATGCAAAAATATACAGCATTAGGCCTTACGCAGGATGCACCCTCACACCTATATGTTAACTGTTGTTTTTTTCTTTGGGTAACCGAGGGTTGTTGAGGGAAATAAAGGACAAAGTCGGGATACATAGGGTAGCTGAGCAGAGTTGAGGAAAGCCAAGCTAAGTTGAGGGGAGGCGAGGGTAGTTGGGTAGAGGCGGAAGGTAGCGGAAAAAAGCTGAGGCCAGGTGAGAGAATTTGAGTCTTGGTGAGGGCATGATTTTGAGGTTACTTGAGTGAAGGTGATGGTGAGGATGGTGGGGTGAAAAGGGTGAGGAGGGGTATTGTTAAGTTTAGGATACTGAGCAGGTGCAGGGGCCTTGTCCTCTAATGAGGCCAAATGTGACATTTGTTTGCACTTGCATATTTTATCTAACATGTTTCATGTTATAGAAAATATTTTTAACTACTTTAATGGGGAAACATGATGAATATTTTTTCTATGATCCAATATGGTCAAGCCAACTCGTTGCAGAATAATCTTCACGAAGAATTTAAAGTAAAACTTAAGTTTTAAGCATGACCATCACCTTTATCACGCAAACTCAAACTCTCTTGTCAATGCTACAACAGCCAATCTAAAAGGGATCATGATTAGATACCTTCACAATGTAGCTGAATATTATCATGTAACCACGTCGACATGTGATCCTTGCAAGACACAATCATTATTGCGGCAAGGAAAACTTTGTAACCTGCGGATTAACACTATTGGGTTTGTATTGGGTGCATTGATGTAAAGAATGCAACATGAAAGAGGAATACTCCACACAATGCATGACATGGATGATGCCGTTATACTGAAACTGACCTTACACTGAAACTGTCCTATAATGATGTGGACATCAATAATTATTGTACTTCTTGAATATTGTTACCTGGCTGACCGAGTCACTTTACATATAAAAAATGGTTCTCCGGGTATACTTTTTTGTGGTTAAATTTTGCCTCTGTGGCGGAGCTATGGGGGGGGGCCTGGGGGGCCAAGGCCCTTCCCAAATGGATTTGTGGCCCCCCCATTTCAGATTTGAGAAGTTTGAAAAATTATTTGAGCAGAGCACGTCCGTCTTTGTGACCTGAGCCGGCACTCACCAGTTGCTCTTTAAAAAGTTCTAAGGCATTTGACAATTGTTTATTTTCTTTGAAATTATTTGGCAATAGGAATACCTGCATCCAAACTTTTCAGTGCGGCTTTGTGACATTTGGCCTAATTTTCAGATCCAGATTTAATACAATTTCAACAGAAATCTTGTGGATACAATTAGTTTTTAAACATGTTTATTTAATAATCTGCCTAAATTGTTTGCCTTTTTGCCAAGTATCTTAGTGTTTCCCAAATTTTAACCTCCCTCCTCTCTGCGATATGCCTACGTATCTATTGCAGTTCCATGCAAATTCAAAAAAATTGTGATTTGAGGAAATCTTTTCCTTGCCATTGTTGAGCCAAAGAAATATTGCGCCTTTGGAATATTTCTGGAGAAGACTGATTATCCAGAGTAATTTTTAGTACAAACTGCTCAGTTTTGCATGTATTGCATGGAATATCCCTATATTTTTGGAATTTGTGTCATTTCCAGCAATCGCTATCAGCTTTTGGGCCTATTTGAGCAGATAAAAAAATAAGTAATTTCATGAGACCATTCAAGTCAGTGTTAAACTTGTATCATGGCAATGATTGTAACATCACATTATTGTATGTCAGTGTAGGTGGGGCTGGTGTGGTGGGACATTCCGATTTGCAGCACCACTTTTTGACCAAAAAAGGGGTATTGTTTAAGGAAAAATTAGAGCGTTCCCTGGGACCCACTTCCGTGAAGGCTTTGGCCCAATTTTCCCTGCCACTTTAAAATGAGCTGATGCCTCTGTCTCATTGTGTGTGCATAACAAATTGAGCAGCTGAAATCAACATTCTGCTCTTTGTACAACTGGTTTTACGAAAAGTCGTTTCTCTCTAAAAAGTAATTAAAAAAGAATATTTAGTGGTTTTTGTACCATATCTAAATTAGATAATAAATGCAGTAAGTGTTGCCAGGAGAAGAGAGCGTCAATGTTCCTTTGTCACTTGAAAAGAGGGCTCGTGTCGCGGCGTTAATTTTTTGCCCTTATTTTGGCCCAACAATACCGCGAAAGGTTGGCCCCCCAGCTCAGACCCTGGCCCCCCCTTGGCCCCCCCACTCCTGGATTTCTAGCTACGCCACTGTTTTGCCTGCCATGGACAAGCTTAGAGAGAATTTCTTCCTTTACATTAACAAGAGTATTGCAGGGATACCTTATGCATGGTATCTGAATCATAACTTCGCCTGTTATAAGAGTAATAAGATTGACTTATACAAATTGTAGGGGTATACCTGGGTCCTTAATGATATATATCTTCTGAATATTAATTTTTTTCTACAATATTTCTGAGCTTAATGAAATAATTCAGGGTTAGGATTTTGGCCTGACATGAGCAATTTGAGATATGTAGTTCTTTACACCTGTCATTACTCACAAGGCAGTTATAGGCAAGGAAAGAGAAATACTTCAAGATTAGAATCATGACCAAATAGCTCTCCATTAGTCTTTTAATTTTTATTTGAACTGATCAGTAACTTTTCTGAACAATGTTTTAAAATGACAACTTCATATGTCTGAAAGCTATTTCATAAGTGGAATCATTCTCGCAGAAATTAGGAGAGACTGAAGTTTTTCAGCACAATCAACAACTCATTATCACTTTTGTCATGCAAACCCACCATCCCTTGTCTATGTTCAAATAGCCAATCTGAAAGCAATTATAGATAGGAAATCTCAACTCAGAAGCTGGGGCTTTAACCATGGTAACATGTGATTCCTCAATCCTTATCAAATCCCATTACACTCAGGAAGAACTAGTTGGCCTCCTGATTAACACCATTGAGCTGTCTGCGTGAGATGAATTACTGATGAGGAAGGTACTCAGACTCAGTAGAGTGTCACTTTACAGAATATTACAGTTTGCAACGTCTTTTGTCAGAAAGCATACATTATAAAACAGTATGTTTTAAACAGACAAAGTGAAAAGCGGACATTCCTTCAAAATTGTGTGTGTATTGGGCAAAGGAAATTGTCAATTCTTATCATTTCTTTTTGTAATAGGTAATACATATCAAAATTAAAAGAAATATTGATTTTATCCATATGTGTTCTGAAAATTTATATCAAAAGTTTTCAGAATATTATATTACAGAGCTTAATTAGAGTTTTCTAAAGGGAGCTGGTGGAAGGACTTTTACCTGGCGTGAGCAAGTTAAGTTTTCTCTTTCTACATTTGCCATTACTCATAGTCACGGAAAGAGAGGGACTTTAAGATTAGAATTATGACCATATACCTATCCATTAGTCCCTTCATTTTCATTTGAAAGAAGCTGTGATATTTCTGAATAATGTTTCAATATTATAACTTGATAAATTATGTCTGAAAAGTATTTCATAAGCGGAATCATTTTCGCAGAAATGAGGAGAGTTTTGCCGCACAATCAACAACTCATTATCACTTTTGTCATGCAAACTCGCCATCTCTTGCCTATGTTAAAATAGCCAATCTGAAAGCAATTATAGATAGAAATTCTGAACAAAGAAGCTGGAGCAAACTACTTTGACCATGTTAACATGTGAGTTTTCAATCTTTATCACATCCAATTACTCCCAGGAAGAACTAGATAGCCTCCATACTAACACTAATTAGTAGTCTTAGTGAGAAGAATTACTGATGAAAATAGTACTCAGACTCAGTACAGTGTAACTTCACAGTATATTACATTTTACAACCTTTTTTGTTTGCAAGCATACATTTCAACAAAAGTATGTTAGTAGTTTTGCACTTTCATAAAATTCTCCAAGGAATACTGAACTAAACCAGGCCCAAAAATGATGTGCTAAATTACAAAGTGTACATTATTATCCATCCAATAACTATGTATCCTTCAATTTTTTTCCATAGACTGAAAGCTTGATGTCATACTGAGACTCGATGACTATTGGTCAGCTGAGGTGTGAGTAGAAAAACCATATGTAATGCAAGGCTTTTTTGGTGATGTCAAGCTATATGAACATTCTCATTGGTCGGGAGAGTCACCTGCATGACATCAAGCAGTTGCTCTTAATTTGTACTAAATTAACATTGTGAAGGCTCCAGTGTCATTAATATCATTTAATTGACGGAGTACATGGATACTCAAAGCATGCCATGTGATGCCAGGGTGGCTTGATTTGGAATCTTATCCGAAGAAAATGGGAAGTAGAAGAGGAAGGTTTTATAATATGTAACAGAGAACATCAGATCTAAATACCTGTCCTCAATAAGCATCAACAGAATGCATGTCACTAAGCTGGGGAAGGAGTTCAGTGAAAAGCGGTAAAACACAAACAAGTATTTCACTAAATCACACAGCTGGTCGAATCCCAGCTTGAAGGTCAATGCAGTGTATCCCCATGCTCAATCACCAGGAACCCGAACCGACAACTGAAACTTGAACAACTCTTTGGATACTCAAGTGCAATGAATAACAAAAACTAACAAAATTCAAATGACATGAAACTGTTAAGGATTTGCTTTAACTGTTTGTTGTTGCTAATTATACCAGCCAATCTGATTCGCTTGTCAGCATGTTGTCAGGCTCTTTAGCTGCACATCACACAGAGCAGCAAGACCAATAGCTATCCTGAACCAGTATGACCTCATGCTGTCGGTCTGTGGAAAGAAAAATTAAAGGATAATAATGTTTTGAATCTGTCCCATGAAATGCTAAAATATGCACATAAAACTATCAGATGTTGCTATTTAAACACTAGTATTTTTTCATTAAGAAAAAAACATCATATGCAGCAAGGATGAAATGAAGATCACTAGCTGGAAGGTTGGGACTTTACATCTTGATTGCATGCACTAGGTAGTGTAATTAGGAAAGGAGTATGACACAGCAGTGAGGCTAAAGATGACTGAAACTTCCATCTAAGATATGTCCCGTTGATCAAACCCTAGTGGGAGTCAACTAGAGGCACAGCGATTGGCAGTTCAATGCCCAATTACCTGAGCTAACCCCTTAACTGGAAAATAATGCACAATATACGTTTGGTTATTTTCCCTTTAATCAATCGTTACAAAGAAATCCTTATCTTAATATTCTAAATGTATGCTACTACACTGAGAATGTTGCACTCTTTATACGAGACATGAACAGAAAACTCTCACCTGCAACTTTTTGGTAAAAACTGGACAACTTTTGTAATATTTTCAAAACGCTTTTCATATGAAATTTTGTCAAATGTAAAAGGCTGGATGCTCTGTCAGAGAAAATCACTCAGAAGAGACATATGTATGGGTGGATTGTGTCTGTGTTTAGCATGTTCAGTTACTCTCCAGGGAAAAGACTTGTAATATGATATTCCGTTGGCATTCCAGTAATAGTGCCACCATCTGCAGCCTTTGAAATTACCCAGATATACCCATCATATGTCATTCAAAGACTTATCTTGTCCAAAAACAAAGTCATTTATGTTCTTGGAAGGAAAATATTACCCAGGTAAAAGAGCAGTGTGTCTTGTTTTAAATGATATTATATGACTGTGTTAAGGACAGGCCAGTCACCTCCAAAACACAAACATCTCGGAGAGGAGATAGGTTTCTGTTTCTGGTATAAGGTCTTGCATACTCCCATGAGATGAAAAGATTGTAATCTATTTACTTTTATAAGTTACATTATATCTTATTATCCTTTTCATAGCTACGTGTTTTTCAAGTTTGCTATTTGCTTCATTCTAAAACTGTGATGTCAGAGATTAAGTTGAATCATTTTGTTTGTTAAAGGGAAAGATTTCAGGTAACTGACAAAGTGCATTGACGCATGGATGATATATGTTTCACTTGTTTAGCTTGCCCTGGCTGAAAGATGCTTCAAAGAACTGTAACTGAACCAAACAGACTACTTAGTCTAATTTGAAGGAAAGTTGCAATTACTGACAACAAAAGTTGTTTGAAATTGTGATGACTGGTGTCTTGTGAAAAACAGCAACACATTTTGTTTGGAAAACAATGAAACTCTTTTGGTGAGGTGCAACATGCATCTTAAACGTGCATTGTTTGTTGTGGTTGTACACATGTAGTAACATTGCCTGGCACTTTTTAAATTCCTTTGTCATTAACTGTGATGTCAAACTCTGAACTGATATGTCATAGATTGAAGATTAGACCAATCACATTGACAGATACCCGATGATGTCACGGTTTAACTGCAAAACGAAGTTTTCAAAAAAACACGTAGCTATGAAAACGATAATAATTCGCAACTGCAGTTTGGTGAAGAGTTCTATGAAATGCTTTACTTGTAATTTTAGTTAATGCAACCTTGCCAGGGAGCATGAGGACAATAGCTAAATACCCCCTAGGTGGAGCTTAACACTTGCTCCTACTCTGTCCTTTCCATTAGCACTGTATACTGAATAGGATTATCTCAGATCAGGTTTATCCTGAAAAAAAAAAAAAAGGCAGTTTAACCTTAGATTGTTGGTTCAGGAGCAGTCCATAATATATGTGAATGTGTTACAGTTTTCACCTTCATTGCTCAATATTGTATCTGTTTCACGTTTGATTAAATATACCAAATCAGTGAATGACACTCTTTTGACTTTGAAAAAATAATTTCCGCAGTTCTACTGTTGAACAATGTCCCATACTGATGTGCCTACCTGAGCCAAATAATTAATGTAGCAGCTTAATATGGTATATATATATGAATATAACAGATAAAGTAAACATGGTCCTCAGACATAAAAACAATGTTCTGTAATCATTTTTTTCACTTCAGCTTTAGAACTAACCGAGGGGACCTGAAACTGAAATACAAGAGCCATCATTGTGCAACTGCACAATTGCTGCTCTGCCCTGAAGTAATGCCGGTACCAATGAATGCCATAATGAATAATGAAGTGCGTTGTTGACTAGGTTAACAGGTATGTAAAAACTGGTGTCATAATTATTGCCTGCAGCTGGAGCATACAATTGAGATAAGAATTTCCTTGTGATAATTTTTTTTGGGCTCATGAATAGTCCATGGCAGCTAGCTGGTCACGTACGTCGTAATGTCGTACAATTTCAGAAATTTTGCATTTAAATGATGATTACATGTACTTTACAAATATGTATTATGCTATATTATACACCACTGGAAGGCCTGACTTCTTCTATATCATACTAGTTTTTAAAGAGTCAACTTTATCGCAAAATAAGGCTTCTAGCCAACAAAAACCTCAGGAAAACAGGTGATTTTTTTGTGTCCCGCGTTATGTCAGATTTGAAAAAATCATCTAGAAAGTGAGTTTTTATGCCAGTGACAAAAGATATTTCAGTCTGGTTTTCTCTGCAGGAGTACCAGATTCCTACTAAAGCTCTTGAAGCTTAAATTGTCCATCTAACCGTTACAGTGCCTTCTGTAGATCCTTTAATGTGCAACGACGTGAACCTGTCCCGCTGACAAAAAAAATTCAACACATTTTCTTAGATTTAGTCTGTAACCATTAATATTAAAGCTAAGAAGTTCAAATATACATCAATTAAATGCTCATAAGTTCTATTTTTACATGCATTTATCAGATTTTGTCTGCAGGTAAAATTCTTTGTGTGCTGCTTGTCTACTTTAGGCTGAACTTTTCGTAACACTTGAAAAAACTCGTAAAATTTGAGAGGGGTTGTAATTTTAAACCACGAGAACTCCAAGTAGGTTAACCACATCTTTTGGATAAGGCTATTGGCTAAATGCTCATGACCTATAGTTTACTATGGTATAAAATATTGCTATGTTTTCAATCATTTTCTCACTTCCGTGATGCTCTGAACAAGGCTGAACCAAATGTAACACATACACGCTTGAAGCGTAGATGATCTTTTCGCTTACTGTAATGGACTTCCAAAAGGACAGGCCACATCATCAAATGGGTGAATAGCAATCATATTTGATAATCTTACTCACATATAGCAAAAAAAGGGGATAAATATGGGTTAAATCCACAGATAACTCCAAAATGGTATACTAACATGAGATGTTGATTTCTCATGCACTAGACAATAGCTGATATAAGATATATTTGCAACATGTCATATAAATATCTTATAATATCTTATTTGCAATATCAGAATTTGTTCTCAGGTGTCTTGGTAATGTTTTTAAACATTTTACTTGAGATTTTGACAATAATCAGGCTTCTGGTATACAGTTTTAAAATGATGCGTGAGAAAGGTTTTTTCTCTGTTGCAGTAACATAAATTCATTGACGTATATAAATTCTTTTGGAGAAGAGAATGTATTTTTTGTTGCTTTGATTAGTAGGGTCACTTTCTCAACTAAGTTCAGTGAAAATTTCATGGGGATACAAGGAGTATTTTGTACTTTACAGTAATGTTACTGAAATATAGTCGTTTTTGAGAAAAATGCCTTTAAAGTTTGAGCTTTAAATTGATTTGTATGGTGAATAAAATCAAATAATACGATGAACACCCCTAATTTTTTGTGAAATTAAGCTGGTTTTTGATTTGAATAGGATATTTTAGACCTAATTTAGACTTTTTTGATGAAAAAAATGTTTGGTCCAAAACCACCATGTAACGCAAATTGTACGACCTTGTGACACACGACCAGCTGTGTCTTGGAGGGTGAAAATGTCTTTGCAACACCTTTTAGTTGCATATTCTACCATTTTCTTGTGCTTTCAATTTCCATTTCTTTATTCACACTTTGACAACTAATTTACTAGCTTTCTGTAAAATCATTGACACCTCAGGTTAGTTTACATGGGTTTTAATAGATTTTCTTCATAAATATAGTACATACATAAATATAGTATAAATATAGTATCGGTCAAAGTTTCCCAGAATTTGGCTAAGAGAGGCTGATCCAGGCGCGCTATCGAAGCTATGTGTATCTCACCCTATTGAAAATCAATGTGATGTTATCTGAACAACTTGGTTGTTGTTGGTCAGGTCTTATCGGACTAATAGAAAATCATGAAGTAAATTTTGTTTATATTTAGCATGAACATCAAGGGTTTCAATAAGATATTATCCTTTCCTTTACCGTTAGTAAAGTGTATTAGTATGTTGATATTCCTGTACATGTGTATATTGTAATATTTATTCTTTTCATACATAACAGAGAAAATTTGTTATGGTGTGACCTTTTTTTAAACACTCAATTTTAGCCAAAAGTGACTTTCAATCATCAGTACTCTGTCGGACAGAAAAACATTCAGTAAGAATGTATGTGTGGGAGGAAAATATCTAATTTTAGCGATTTAATAGAGGAAAAGACATGATATTTCGTTAATGTCATGACATCTGCAGTCAAGAAAATTGAACTAATCTACTCATCAAATGTCAAATTAGGCTTTCCTAATCCAAAAAATAGAAGAACTGTCATTCATTTTTCTGAAAGAAAGATGTTATCCTGATAAAATATGTCTCGTTTCTGATGACTGCCGTGATGGTCTGACTGACAGTCGAGTCACTTCCAAAAATGTCCTAAGAGAATGGAATTTCGTTTCTGGTTCCCTCAAGACATATACAAATATTCGATATACTCCCTTAAATCAGGGTACAGTGGTGAACTCTGTTTTTGACTGTGAATGCGTACATTATTCCATAGGCGTATGGGAGGGGGAGACAGGGGGGGTCGCCCTCCCCCCTAAAAAATACACATTAAAAAAATTTGAGCAGTTGATAAAATGAAAATTAATAATTTTCAGGCAATTTTATTTGGAATTGTATTAAATCAGGATCTTGAAATTAGGGCAAATGTCACTGGCCTTCCCAAATATGGCACGCCGTACGACTATGAATTATTCTTCAGACGAACAAGAAAAATATATAAACTGAGTTGGGATAGGCAAAGGAAAACTTGATTGACCATTCTAATAACCTTAATAAATATGAAGAACATCATTGATTGGAGACAGGATTGTTAGGAGTTGGTATGAACAATCTGTCGGATCATTGCCAAAAAACACTACATTTTAAATTATATAAAACTAGAACGGTAAAATAATCAATTTAATAAAAGTTTTTTTATGTCAACATGAAAAAACAATACCTACAGATCAAAAAATGTGCAAAATATTATCTGAAATGCCAAGAGAAAACAAATTTTTTATCGTTATTTCAGACAAGATGAGAATTACTGTCCATCAACTAGTAACCCACTGCGTAAGATGTTTCCAAATTTGTCCCCTGATTATACTTTAAAGCTACAGCTTATTTGCAGAATTGTAATTGCTTAAAGAATATTTCTTCTCATTGGAAAAACTGAGTTAGCTTTTCTTGCCGTCCCTGATGAAAAATTGTCAATAACATTTTGACATTCATTACAATTTTTGGTAATAAGAGACTGATTGAAAGAAATCAAACAAACAAAATCAAAATTGCATTTTCCATTGTGTATTTTCTGAAAATTAAGTATCCCTAATTGCATGAAAAGAAAACAATGTCTTTTGATGAATAAATTATCCAGGAACCAACTCACCATAATCTGAAGAAAAATATTGAAAAGTTACTATCATACAGAAGTTTATAGCATGATCATCACCATCATTATCTTTTTTTTAAATAACTAATTCTAGATCATTTCATGTGAAATAACTGAATTTTATTTGGGCAGTCTTGAAGTAAATAAATTCCGGTTGGAGTGTCTCTTCACAACGGGGTTGCTCGATTTCAAAAGGAACATTTAGGTACATGAAGTTTATTTCAAATTTCTCTGGCCAACCCGGTATAAACTGCCTTCCATTTAACACATTGAACAATTGATTTCTTCATTACTCTTTAAAATGTTGGCAATTATAAAAACAGCAATGAAGCTTCGGAAAACATGTTGCGTTATTAGATTTAGAATTAGTAATTTATTGGATAACAAAGTAAAGAACAGTTTTGGGTCCAAGGAAATGCAATACATCTTAATCAAGATCAGAAGAAGACAATTGGCAAATTGACCATTTTTCCACTTTTAACATTTTTATGCTCAAAGATTAATTGGGAAAAAATCAATTATCCGGGGCAAATGAAAATCCATTATCTCTGATGGGGGCTTCCATTCACAATATTTACTAGCTATTTTTTCTATTGAAGATTTGAGACGTCATGCAATGGTGACATTTGATGTTATTGCAAACAAATTTGGAACTGGAGACATGAATTTAACCTCTTAGTAGATTGCTTAAAATTTGATCATCTCCACAAATACACAGAAATAAATTAGGATGTTATTGTGTATTGCTGATAAATATGTGGTACTTCAAAAACCTCAGATTATTTTCATTCTGATGAGACATTAAATCAGTGGTCTTGTATTTAAATACAATATCACGTTGACCATGGTCAAGTAAAATATACATGCATAGGGTAAATAATTATTTTCGAATGATCTGACAAGAAAATCTTCTTAGGGGATAGAACTAAACACAGTACTTACCATACCTGTATTTATCTCTTTCTAAGTTGGATTTTCTAATACCTTTAATTTACAGAATCTCATCATGACTGATAATTAAGATTAGGGCAAGACAGGGCAAGATAGGAAACCCAAGAACCTCGCTTAATGGATACCATTAACATAAAATCATGATCATGTCTGCCTGGAATGTATAATGTAAAGCAGTTCAATAGTAAAAATAATTTTCACTGATTCGATTGTGAGTGTTATAAGAGATGTTTGAAACTCTTTTGGCATGCGGCAAAGATGGGACAACGCTTTGCACCACCATATCATTGGGAATCAAATTAATTACAATAGGGTAAGATTGGACGCTACGTACAGCCTCAATGAGGAATCATGCAAATAATGTTGAGTATATATGCACAGTTACTGGGAAGATACCAGCATATAGTGACTATGGTATATCAGTATAGTAAGTTTATTAATGGATGTAACACACAGCTGGATGAAACGTAGCAACTGTTATTCAAGTTCTTAGTTAGGACAATTTCTTAGTATTCATACTGCTATTTAAATTTTAAATCATAATTTTAGTAAAAGACCTGAGCGAAGTAATAGTGGAAAAATATACAAAACAGCTTTTTTACAGATGTTTTAATCTCTGTGGCTTTGTTGTTGCTTGCAAGTACCAGCTTCGTCTGATCTTGGATTAAATTTCCATGATCTTTCATATTCATAAGGCTTTTTCACATAGTCAGCCTAAAGCAAATTTGGCTTAAGTCAGACTTAGGCCATTTTTCCTTTTTGATACCCTAGGAAGGCCCTTATGACAATACATGTGCTAAAAAATTTGGACTCCTAAATTGATCATAAACCCCTCAAAATCCCAACTCAATTTTCGCTCAAATGGCCTAAGTCCTGTTGACTTAGGCCATTTGGACTTAGGCCAATTTCCTTATCACTAATTTTAGTAAATATCACCAATATTGTTCGGTCATAATTGTGAGTATTAATTTTATTGAAGTTGTTTCTTCGCATTTCATTCTTAAATTTTATGGAGAATTGCTTGATAACACAGCTACACCACAAAATAATTTTGGCCTAAGTCATTTTTGTTTCAAAAACGAAATTGGACTAAGGCAGTTTTTGGCTGTTTGCCAAAAATTGCCAAAAATGACTTAGGCCAATTTTGCTTTAGGCTGACGACATTGAAATCATTTATTTGACTTTCTTTCTGAGGTATTTTCCTATACCAAAGAAAAATGTAGCAGTTGAATAATGCACTTGTAGGATTAGAATGGGGAATGCCTTTTTCAAAATAAGACATTTTGAAACTGAGGAGAGGATTTTATTTGGCCACTGTTGTGACAGTTCCAGGGATTTTGTTTTCCCTCGCACTTTAACCTTCAGGAGCCATCATGTTCGCCATTCTTGCTGTTAACTGCCAATCAGCACACAATAATAACTGACAAACTGATATGTTAGTCCAAATTATAGGCCTAACTTATTCCTGACAAAAAGAAATCACACCTCTATCAGCCAATCACAAGCATGTATTTCACTGCAATAAATCCCATTATTATTCTTCGTCGCCCAGTTGCCACCTCATGTTTGACAGTTTGTCTCGTGGTATAAGCCAGTTATTCACCATGGGATTGGGAATATATATTTATCACACTTCCTTCTCCCTTGGTGAATAAGCTGAGCATATCTCTTCAGTTTACTATATTTTCACACTTTAACTCCAGCGGCACACATGACAGTGTAAAATGATTCAATTCAACATTCTAAATGCAATAAAATTTAATTTTCTTTTTTGGCAGAAGGCATATCACACTAAGACTGGTTGTGGATTATCCATATTCTTGGAAATTCACAGCTTCAGATCACTAAATCAAATTGCAGTAATCAATAAGATGTAAAGGATTGTTTGTGACCGGGTGTGTGGCAAGCATGTGCATCTTTTTGACAACCATATTTTGGTTCCAGAGATATTTTATTGCCAAACACAAGGATGACCAATAACCAGTATAGGATGACATCATGTTCTCAGTCTGTGAAGCAAATTTGAAAGAAATATAGGTTCCATGCAAATATGAGAAGTACAGTGAAGTGACAGGTGCATACAGATACAAAGAAAGAACAAAAAGTTATTTAACTTTTAATGTTGAAGCTAATCTATATAAATCAAATCACTATAATTATGTGTAATCCATTTTCCCTTTATACTTTAGACAGTGTTATTTAAAAAATGTATATTGAATATTCAAAATGTAGGAAAGCATAACTTCAATTCCACAGATTGTTTTAATATAATTATTCACAAACTTTTCACTTGACTTGCATATTCTAGAATTGCGCAAGCCAAGCATTTTGGGAATTGCATCGTTTATTTTGCAATATTTATGCTACCTGCATGAGAAATAATTCATGCTGATTCAACAGTAATTTCACTTCAATATTCACTTTACTATCTTGGAAATGTTTTGCTGATTATCGCTTCAAGGGATTAAGACAATTTTGCATGGGTTAATGCTGAATGATCACAATGAATCAACTGTTTTCTATGTAGAGTACTTCAATGCAATATTGTATTTATAAAAAACAAATGAAAATACAAAAATAATAATTATTGGCTCATTTACTGTGGTTCAATATTTTTAGATTGTGCAAATGCTAAATAAATTTTGCGATCATACAAGCTGAAGGCTGCCAAGTACCTACATACTATGGATGCAACTAAAACAATATTAGGCCTTTAAAGGCAGGATACACCTGCACATCTACAAGTTAACTTCCTTTTTGTTATAGGATAACCAAGGGTTGTTGAGGGAAATATGGAATAAAGCAGAGGATACTGAGAGAAGCTGAGTGTAGTTGATGGAAGGTAGCTGAGAGAAGCTTAGGCCAAATGAGGGAATTTGAGTCTTGGTAAGGGCATTTTTTTTAGGTTACTTTAGTGCAGGCAATGGTGGACCTGGTAACTAGAGGGTGGTGAAGGTGAAAAGTGGTAGGCTGCGGGTAAAAGGGGTTAAGTTTAGAATACTGAGTTCATTCATTTACACTTGTGTATCGTATCTAACAAGTTTCGTTACATTAAAAATATTGTAACTACTTTAACTTGGAAACATTGTTATGAATATTTTCTAAGATCCTATATCGTCGAGCCAACTTGTTACAGAATAATCTTCACACAAAGAGTGGGAAACTAAAACTTAAGTCTTAAGCATGATCATCACCAACGTCATCACCTTTATCATGCAAATTCACAATCTCTTGTCTATGTTAAAATAGCCAATCTGAAAGGAATCATGATTAGAAACCTCCACAATATAGATGAATTATTGTCATTTAATCACATCGACATGTGATCCTTGCAAGACGCAATCAACACAAGTTTCCCATTTATAGGCAAGGAAAGAGAAGTGCTTCAACATTACAATCATGACCAAATTGTGATCCATTAGTCCTTTACTTTTTATTTGAAATAAACAGTAACTCATCTGAAAAATGTTTTAAAATTACAACTTCATATGTCTGAAAACCATTTCACAATGAGTTTTATTTTCACAGAAATGAGGAAAGACCAAAGTTTTTCGGCACAATCAATAACTCCTTATCACTTTTGTCATGCAAACTCACCATCCTTTGTCTATGTTAGAACAGCCAATCTGAAAGCAATTATAGATCGGAAATCTCAACTGAGAAGCTTGAGCACACTGCTTTAACCATGGTAACATGTGATTCCTCAATCTTTATCAAATCCCATTACATCTCTAGAGGAAGAACTAGATGGCCTCCTGATTAACACCATTGAGTTGTCTGCAAGAGAAGAATTACTGATGAGAAAAGTACTCAGACTAAGTGCAGCGTGACTGCACAGTATATTAAAGTTTACAATATCTTTTGTTTGAAACCATACATTCTAAAAAAGGTTGGCCATCCGTTCAAAACTGTTCGTTTTGGGCAAAGGAAATTGTCATTTCTGACCAATTCTTTATAGAATAGATACAATCTGATACATGTCGAACATAAAAATAAATGCTGATTTTTTCTGTATGTGTTCTGAACATCTATATTAAACATTTATTTTCTGAATATTATATTAGAGAGCTTAATCAAATTTTTCTAAAGGGAGCTGGAGGAAGAACTTCTGCCTGATATGAGCAAGTTAAGATACGTCTTTCTCTACATTTGCCATCACTCATAGTCACGGAAAGAGAAGAACTACTTTAAGATTAGAATTGTGACCAAATAACTATTAGGGTGGAGTGAAAAAGTCAAAATGTGAAATTAAAAAAACAGCCCCTCCAAAAACTTTTCAAATATAGTTAAATAAGAATCTATGACCATTTTGGGTGGTTGCTGTCATTTCTGTGACAGCTACCCTGGGCATTTTGAAATCACCTCTTTCGATGTTTCGCGAGACCTCAAAAATGCTGTTTTTTGCCATAAAATGGGTTCTAAATGAGATAGAGACATGATTTACAGGCATGAATATTGGTAAATAAACATACAAAGCCTACCAGAAAACCAAAAATCAAGAAACACTTGCTCAGCATGATTTAATATTGAAATAACATGATTTTTGCCATTTTTATGTACTGCTTCTGTTCCAGAAATGATGTTTTTGTCATATAATTGATTCTAAATGAGCTAGAAACTTGATTTAAAGAGCAACACAAGTGTAAGACCATGCCAAGTACAATGAACAATATTGTGTGTGAGAAAGATGCAATGCATATGATGTAATACTGAAATATTATGATTTTTCTTACTTTTTTTACTTATTTAGATTATTGGAATTTTGTTTTTGTCATAAAATGGTTTCTAAATGAGTTAGAGACATGATTGAAAGGGCTGCACATCTGTTTTATACCATACTGAACACAATAAATATGTTTGAATATGAAAATATATTTCACCCCAAATTGTATATTGAATAATGAGAAGAATAATGAGAAAGTGTGAGACAAGTCCTTTTTGGCTCATGAAATTATAATACTTGTCATAAATTGGGTTCGTAATAAGCTAAAGACATGATTTAAAGAGCAATATATATCTTTGGGGCAAGGCTGAACATAATAGATAATATAATATGGCTAGCAGAAATACTCGATCCTCATTGGCCGACAGCCGTGCAATATTCTACGATATTGCACGCATGTTATTGCACGGTCATTTTAACACGTGAAAGATTGGACGGACCTGAGAGGAAGCACAATGTTTCAATGATGCTGCAGCCACAAACTGACAAAAAGATTGTGTTTTTCCATTTTAAATAATAATAATAATAAAATTAAGAATTTGTATAGCGCTGGTTCCAGGAACACTGCTCACCAGCGCTTGGGAATCTTAAAGGCTTGTAGCACGGGAACGTGTACACTAACTTTCGGTTTACTTCTAGAGCTTATATGTTTTTGAATATTTATTCGTAATTGTTGCAACTTGCATAAGGTGATAGCTTGTTTTTCAACGGACCATTTGATATATAGTTTGTAAAGGGTCCCATTGTTTTGTGGATCCCACAAGGCAATTTTAGAGTGAAAAAGCAGGGAAATTTAGCATTTTATAGGGACACGCCGCTGAAAGGGGGTCACAGAAGTGAGAGGAAAATAATTCTAAGCAGTACCAACTACTTGGAAACACTCACAATACAACAGAAATATATGTCAGTCCACGAGGAAACGCAATAATGAAGCAGCTGCATATATTTGGTGCCAAAATTTCTTACTATTTATTCTTTCATTGATTACATCAAGGATAATTTTTTTTAAATCACCTGTGATATGTATGTTACTAGATCAAAATAGGTTGTATGTCAGGAAGTTTGCATGTTGTTTTAAGATAGCCATGTTGTGTACAGCAGAATTATATCACAAGTACACCTATCCACTCAGGAGATCACTCTATCACCATAGCCTTTCTTGACTGCCGCCAAATGTGAGAGAGTACGGTAATTTAATTTATGGCTGTGAACAACACCCATAAAGCTGCTTCGTGAAAGTTTTTTCAAAACAACTTAATCATATATTTTATGATTAAAATGTTTGTGCAACATGGTCAACCTACAGCATCAGGACTTCAAACGGTGGACCATAATGCGGTGTGAGAGTGTACGGTACATTCTCGTATGTCACAAAACTCGCGACAGCAGAGACATACCAATGATTCAAGGCAGCTGTTTATGGTATGTTAGTAGTTGTACTACCTGGGCATATTTTGAGCCTATGTACTTAACAGGTTCTTTGAATGTATTTAATAAAACGTCCAATAATGATACACAAAAAAATACGTCACGTTTTTCGTACGTCCCGCTCTCGTTCTTTTTCTAATTGACAGAAACAGTTTTGAATCATGTCAAGAGGTAGTGTATACTGTTGTCTGGAACATACAATAGGGTATTACTATGAAAAGTTCAAGGGTTAGCTAAAGATTTCAAAAAGCTCTTTCAATGTATCTGTCAAAATACGTCACGTTTTTCGTACGTCCCATTTTCGGGCATCACATATTTGGCCAAATATGGAAACCTACTTTGGAGAGTTACTAATTTTGGGGAAGTAGACATAGCCACAAGGCCAAGCACTGGTAATAAAAGCATTTTTGTATTGCAGGCCTGAAGTAAAGCCCATGTCATGAGTGGGTTGAATTGCAGAAAATGCCCCATGTTATTGTGCTTCACAATGGGAGTAGATACGTATCTCATCACATAGGAGGTATTAAGCTCTGAAATTTCTCTGGTTCGTGCCTGGAATGGTCCCCTTTGAAATGGTGTTTAACGTTGAATATTACAGGACACTTTATTTTCCATCCTGTGGTGGCCAGAATCTGTACGCGTTCCCATGCTACAAGCCTAAACGTAGTATCTTTGGAATAGATGTGTTTTCAATTTTTTCTTGAAGGTTTGCAGAGAATCAGACATTCTTACTTTATCAGGAAGGGTGTTCCACAGCTTTGGTGCTGAGCATGAAAAGGCTCTGTCAGCCATTTTATTTCTGTTACAAACACTTGGTGCAATCAATAGCAATTTGCCATTGCTCCGTAAGTTGCGTTTTGGATATTGCAGATGCACAAGTTTCTGTATGGACTCAGGAGCGTGATCATTAAGTGCTTTCCAAGTTGTAGTTTGAATTTTAAATTCAATTCTTGCAGGAATTGGCAACCAGTGCAAGTTTTTCCGATAGCCTGTGACACTGTCATGTCTTTTCAATTGTTCAATCAAACGGACAGCAGAATTTTGTGCAACTTGTAGTTTCTTCATCAGTCTTTTGCTGATGCCATGCAGCAATCCATTCCCATAGTCTAAATGAGGAGTGACCAGCGCATTAACTGCAGTTTTGGTTGTATCTCTGTCCAATGCCTTCCTAATCTTTGAGATGTTTTTCAAATTGAAGTACGCATTTCTACACATTTTATTGACTTGCTTCTCCATTGTCATCTCCTTGTCAAAGAATACACCAAGATTCCGAACACTGTCCGATGCTTTGATCTCAATGTTGTTTACATTGATCGAGGAGACCTTCAATTTCTTCAGTTGATGACTTGTGCCAATTATTAGAAGTTCAGTTTTGTCACCATTATTGCAAAGCATATTTTCGTGAAGGAAGTTTCTGATTTCTGTGATGCACTTCTCCATTTTCTTTACAGCATTAGTTTGATCATCAAGGAAGGTTGGTTTGAAAGAAAGTAGAAGCTGTTGATCATCAGCATACTTCTCATCCTCAATTTGGTTTCTTTTGGCAACTTCACTGACTGGTGCAATGTAGGAGTTGAAAAGTATCGGACCAAGTTTCGATCCTTGTGGGACCCCATATTTAAGGCCCAGTCTGTCTGAAACCATATTATTGATAGTCACTGACTGTGATCTTTGGGAAAGGTAGGATTTGAACCAATTCAGAGCATTGTTTTGAATCCCATACTTGTCATTCAGTCTTTTGATAAGAATTTCATGATCAATGGTATCGAAGGCTGCTGATAAGTCCAAAAGAATAAGCATTGTTACTTCTCCTCGGCTCATACTAAGCATTATGTCATTGTGAATTTTGGTCAGAAGAGATTCGGTGCTGTGAAATTTCTTATACGCAGATTGTTTCTTATCATCAATTTTGCTCCTAGCAATGTGTTCTGTGTATTGTTTTATCACTGCACTCTCAATTATCTTACTCAAAAAAGACAGATTTGACACAGGTCTGTAGTTCTTTTTTGTTGGTTCTAGACCTGGTTTTTTCAGGAGTGGTTTAACGAGAGCGTGCTTCAGGTTTTTCGGCATTTCACCTAGTGTCAGTGACAGGTTAACTATTTCACTTATCAGAGGGAGGAATTCGTCAATACATTTAAGTAGAAGCCACGTGGGAAGAGGATCAAGTGCACAGTGCTTGACTGGCATAGATGCTATTAGTTTCTTTACTTCCATCTGTGAGAGACCCTTGAACGCATTTAGCCTTGTTTCAGAGTGACTTTCATCTTCTGGTGTTTGGTTAGTTGAACCTGAGTTAAGTCCAGATCTGATTTTCTTAATTTTCTCATCAAAGAAAGAGTTGAACTCATTCGCTAGTTGTTTCTCATTACTGTGAAGTGGTAGTGGCAATTGTTGTTTTCTATTCAAACTTGCATTGAGCACTTTGAACATTGATTTTGAGTCGCCTTTAGATTTCATGATTTTTGCTTGAAGATCATCAGATTTTAGCTTCTCAAGATGCACATTCATTGCATTTCTTTTTTCTTTAAAAACGTCCCAGTCGGCTTCAAGACTTGACTTGCGCCACTGTTTCTCAGCTTTTCTTTTGGCTTTCTTCAAATCTTTGATTTCAGCATTTGTCCAAGGTGTGGGATTACGCATTGTTATTTGTTTTTTTTTCACTGGAGCATGTTTGTCTAATATGCATTTAGTGGAGTTGTACAGATCCACAAGATTATTGAGTTAGTCAGAGTCATTTGTTTTCCCAGTTTGGATTGACAAATGATTCACAATATCTTTCTTAAAAGTGGGATGTCAATGCTGCGAGTTTTTCTTACTGCAATTTTTTTGACAGGATTGCAGATTTTGTTTATGTTCAATTTGAACAGGATGCAGTTGTGATCCGAGTTCAAGTCACTCACAGTACAGTTTTCAAGAACCGAACTGTACTGAGTTATAACAAGATCAAGAGTGTTGCCTTCTTTGTGTGTTGGAGATGAAATGTGTTGTAGCAGTTCAAACATTTCAAGGACACTGTTGAACTGAGTTACTTTTCTGTCATTAGACTTGTTCACATGAAAGTTGAAGTCACCTGTGAAAATAACTTCGTGTTGGAAGGTATGGTAGTGAGCAAGAAATTGAGTAAATTCCTCATAAAACTCGGACATGCTGTACTTGTTTTGATGTGTTGGTTCAGGACGGTAAACTACCACCAAAGTTATCGGTTTGTAGTAATTTTGGAGTTGGATTTCCATGTGTTCAAATGTCTTAGATTTTGTGCTGTCTTTTTTCACAACATTCAGTCCAGATCTTACTAGACACCCAACCCCACCTCCTGGTCTGCCAACTCTTGGTTCATGGATAAAGTAGAACTGGCCGTTTCTTTCTAGTTCTCCAATTTCAACTAAGTCATCATGCTTCAGCCAGCTTTCAGTAAACAGAAATATGTCCAGATCAAATTCATCTGTAAAATCTTTGACAAGCTGGGTTTTTTGACGAAGGCTCTGCGCGTTCCATAAGCCAATATTCAGGGGTTTGTTCTTAACCTTTTTCATTTTGTTTTCACAAGGTCTCTTCCGTACTGATGTTGCTTGTACATCGGCCAGTGGTGAGAATTTATTACTGAGCGATATATGCTGTGGTTTAAGATTTGACGCATATTTTTTTGTGTATTGCTTTGGAGCAGTCATTGCTTCAATAGAATTTGAAACATCAGAACTTGCCTCTTCAGACGATGCAGCTGTGTTATTGTGTTCAGAATAGTTTTGAATAACACCAGTCAATCCCTTACGTACTATATCTGAATACAATAGATTTGTACTTCTAGACATTGTCAATCTTGTTTTTAGATCTGGGTAGCAGGAGATGGTGATTTGAATTGTAGTTTTGAGAGAACCTGCACACAAGACAAAATGCCAGTCAAGTATGTAGCAATAAGAGCAGATATTTGAGTGTTAGAAGTTAGAAATTGCTGCGGACACACGACAAAGTGACCAGCGACTTAAGTTGCAGTAGACAGCAAGTTGGTTGTTTGAAGTTAGAAGCTGACTCGGACACACGAAAAAGTGATCAGCGAGTCGAGTTTGAGGCAGGCAGTGAGTGAGTGATAGAAGTTATAAGTTGACTCGGACACACGACAAAGTGACCAACGAGTCGAGTATGAGGCAGGCAGTGAGTCGAGTGTTCGAAGTTGACTCGGACACACGACAAAGTGACCAGCGAGTCGAGTTTGAGGCAGGCAGCAAGTTGAGTGTTAGAAGTTGACTCGGACACAAGACAAAGTGACCAACGAGTCGGGTTTGAGACAGGCAGTGAGTTGAGTGTTAGAAGTTAGAAGCTGACTCGGACACACGACAAAGTGACCAACGAGTCGGGTTTGAAACAGGCAGTGAGTGAGTGATAGAAGTTATAAGTTGACTCGGACACACGACAAAGTGACCAACGAGTCGAGTTTGAGGCAGGCAGCAAGTTGAGTGTTAGAAGTTGACTCGGACACAAGATAAAGTGACCGGTGAGTTGAGTTGAAGTAGACAGCAAGTTGGTTTTTTAATGTTATAAGTTGACTCGGACACACGACAAAGTGACCAACGATAGGGGGGGGACTTAAATTGCTTTTTCGGGAAATTCAATATGTATACAAGCCCAATTTGTGCCATTCGGTCCCCCATTAACAAAAAACCCATTTTTTTGAAAATCTGAATAGTGCTACCCCCCTTGACATATGCCTTGAAGTTTTGGTGATTTAAAACGCTCGCGAGAACGTTTACGTCTACCGCGTTTAGTGGATATTAGACATATGACAAAACAAACAGTACCATTGAATTCCTCTTGTCAAGAGCTTTAAAATGAGTACCAACATGATGGGTCTACTATGATATTTGTTGTCACATTAAAAAAAAAATTCTACTGTAAATTGCAGCGAGAAGTACCTTTAACTTAACTCGATGAATTCAGACAGCCTTCATAAATTAGAAAATCCAAGTGTTTTAGTGAAATATCTAATACTAACCACAACTTTTTGAATCTCAGTTTGAGAGCATATTTTATGGTTTGACCATTTGAAAAATTATCATTGCTTTATTCAGAAATACTATTGCTTTTATTCGCCAAACACCATAGTACTTATGCATTCACTCATACTCATAATGATACCATGAAATGAATTCTTTGAGGCAGAGTAACAGAAAATTGCCTATTACAATTTTGAAAATTTTTATCCTGCAATTTAGAAGACATCAAGAAGTAGAATAAAATTAGAGTACACTGCAATGTCAGGCAATTTATTAAGGAATATTAAAGCTATGTGAAATGATATGTTCCAAAATTTATCTATAGAATAATGTATTTCATGTGAATGAGAATATAGTTATATCAAGATCAAACCATCCATGTATGAGCATTGATATTATTGCCTGCTCTGATTCAGACTTAAATCCGGAAAAAGGTAGACCAGGTGATGTGGATATTATAAATGTCAATATTCAATAAACAGGAAATTTGGATTTCTGAAAACATTGATGTCTCTAGTGTCAGTGGTGAGATCAGACATTCCTTGCCCAGAAATTAGGACTAGTAACTTAAGTAGTACATTTTGCAAAATGATATATTCAAAAGACTCAGAAATCACTGCACTAACACTTCAAATTGATCATCCCAAAACCAACAGAATAATTAAATATCAATGGATGGAATCGCTTAGACAAACTTATGTTACTAATCTTTCATGACATTTGAATGGGCGATTGATTCTGAAAGCTAAATAATAAATTAATTATACTTGGAAGTAAAATACATACAGTTTCATGTGTATAATATATATGACTTGTGTAATTGCTTCTACCCATTTTTGATGAAATTTTAACTGAATTTGTATAATTATCTTATATTGATAATTATTCATGGCTTCTACTTACATCAGCATTATTTAAATAAATTTTATTTTTGTACATAGTTCATGTGAGATAATTCTGTGTCTGGAAGCATTTGGCATCATAACATTTAAAGTTCATGAAAGGAAAAATACAACTAATAATAATGTTACTTTAATGATTTACGGAATAAAATTGATTTATCCAAGTGTTGTGAGCCTACTAGGGAGTCTTAGACAAATGTTCTTGTGAGCCAGAAGGGCCAGGCTTCAGATAAATAAGTCAGGACCATTCACCACACAAAAGAAGCTTATTTAAAACTGTTGAAGTCATCCTCACTTGTATTTTTTTCAGTGCCATGCAAACGCTTTATGGCACACGGACCATAACATTCACAGTCAAAAAGGAATACCAATTAAATTATTATTTCCATTCATAAAAGTATATTGAGCACATTTTGTGAGACTCATTCTCTAGACTACCACAAATATGTAAAATTAATTTTTGACTGGGAGTCCTCTCTGAAAAAAAAAAATATATATATAATGGTAATGTTTGCTTATAAAATAATTATGAATGTCAGAAGTGTTTAACATAAAAAATTGGTCCGAATGGCATCGCCTTTAGATTATCGGATATATAGCTTCCTGGTATTCATTTTGAAGGAAATTTTCCAGAGAATCCAGATATGTTATCCCAATTCTTCTATCTGTGATAGGGCTGAAGATATCGCAAACCGCGACTTTGCGGAACCGTAATATATCCTGAAAACTTCAAGGCCTATGTCAAGGGGGGTAGCGGTGCTCCGATTTAAAAATTTTTTTTTGTTATGTTCATATCTCACCCAATGGCACATTTTGAGCCGGTATACATGTAAAAGTAGGATTAAGTCCCCCCCCTACCAACGAGTCGAGTATGAGGCAGGCAGTGAGTCGAGTGTTATAAGTTGACTCGGACACAAGACAAAGTGACCAACGAGTCGGGTTTGAGACAGGCAGTGAGTTGAGTGTTAGAAGTTAGAAGCTGACTCGGACACACGACAAAGTGACCAACGAGTCGGGTTTGAAACAGGCAGTGAGTTGAGTGTTAGAAGTTAGAAGCTGACTCGGACACACGACAAAGTGACCAGCGAGTCGAGTTTGAAGTAGACCGTAAGTTGGTTGTTAGAAGTTAGAAGTTGACTGGGACACACAACAAAGTGACCAACGAGTCGAGTTTGAGGCAGGCAGTGAGTGAGTGATAGAAGTTATAAGTTGACTCGGACACACGACAAAGTGACCAACGAGTCGGGTTTGAAACAGGCAGTGAGTTGAGTGTTAGAAGTTAGAAGTTGACTCGGACACACGACAAAGTGACCAACGAGTCGAGTTTGAGGCAGGCAGTGAGTTGAGTGTTAGAAGTTGACTCGGACACACGACAAAGTGACCAACGAGTCGAGTTTGAGGCAGGCAGTGAGTGAGTGATAGAAGTTATAAGTTGACTCGGACACACGACAAAGTGACCAACGAGTCGAGTTTGAGGCAGGCAGTGAGTTGAGTGTTAGAAGTTGACTCGGACACACGACAAAGTGACCAACGAGTCGAGTTTGAGGCAGGCAGTGAGTGAGTGATAGAAGTTATAAGTTGACTCGGACACACGACAAAGTGACCAGCGAGTCGAGTTAGAGGCAGGCAGCGAGTTGAGTGTTAGAAGTTAGAAATTGACTCGGACACACGACAAAGTGACCAGCGAGTCGAGTTTAAGTAGACAGCAAGTTGAGTGTTAGAAGTTATAAATTGATGCAGACACACCACAATTGACCAATGAATTGAGTAACTAGCAATAATTAATTGCTCTAAAAGAATATGGCAGTTTAGAGGATACACAAATGCTTTATACAATAAAATATGTTTAGTATGATTAGAAAGATTGGGATTTAATTTCTAAACATATGTAAGAAAACAAATGATATGCACAAAGACTTTTAAAATAATAATAGTAATAAATTATTTCGCAAATTTGTACATTGAGTTGAGTTGAGGGTATGTTGTCATGCAGCTTATGTTTCCTGGAAAGGTGTTGTCAGTTCAAGATTCCTGGAAGTGGCTGAGGGTTGTTTAATTCAATTCCCGAGATATTATTGCTGAAATCGTGTTGTGGAAAGTATCTGGAAGTAATAAAGTATGAAATTAAATAGATTAACTGGATATTTCAGGTGCAAAAACGATCGTGAAATGAGCGAAAATGCAGGTATAAACAATGCCAAACCAATGTGCAGTGAAGCAGGCAGCGGTAAGGCTGATGAAATACACGTTTTTAGCACAAAAATCACTTGGAAATGGTGCTAAAGTGGTAAAAAACGAAGCAGAAGCACTTTACCGACAATCACACAAAATTTCAACAGTCAAATATACTCAGAGCTTGTTAAAATATGTTAAAAAGATGAAAAATATCCACTGCTATTTTTTCTGTGTTTACAGTCAGGGCGCCACCTATCGTTCAAAAGACGCACTGCAGACGCACTGCAGAGCAACCGACGCAGATAGAAAGCTGGTTTTTGCGGCAAAAGATGAGTCTATTAAAGGGCTATTAGGATATTCTTTTGTATTGATTTTATTATTTGTTTTATCAGAATAAAGCAATAAGTGACCGAAAAACAACATATTTGCCGTTTTTTCAGTGATTCTGTAGTGTTTGGAGGAGAAAAGTCTGCTATAAATTTTCAGAAAAAAATCTAAAATAAAATCCATCATCAAGTATATAATTTTTGGAGTCCTCAAGTGTGAATTTTTTTGGGGAGTGAAATAGTTATTGATATCTGATGAGATACATTTTAAATATGTAGTTCAAAAGAAACACATAGTCTTGCAGCAGCTCAGAATTCCTGCCCTTTTCTTAACATTTTCTACAAAAAAACATATGATATAACAGTTATTGCACAATGCACATCACCTCGTGCAATATCAGTTTTATGGCACCTCGGTGACTAATATTGCACTCGGTGCTGTGCGATAACTGTATAATATTGTATGTGATATAGATGTCATATCTATTGCAAAAAGGGATAACATGATTTCTTTTTATATTTTTTTGTTCCCGAAATGTTTGAGAACTAACTCCAAATAGGGACAACCAGATATTATATAGCATCATTTGTTTAGTCTTGTTCTTATGTCTTTATCTTTCTTAGACACCATAAACATAATATAGATGCTCAGTAATGGCAGTATGATATCCAGTTTGGTGTTCAGTGACTAATTACTACAACAGTCGTGAGCAGTTTTGCCCCAGTCGCGCTTTTTAAAAGATGAAAAAATGTGAATGATGTATTCTTCAGCCCAAATGCAAGTCCTATATCTTCTCTGTGATGTCTACATGCCAGCGTGATGCTTATTGCACTTTTGGAGATAAATAAAGAGGAACCAGATTGAAATTATAATATTACTTAATGCCTAATTGTCAATCTGTCAGAAGACCTTCAGAAACGTTTTGGCGAAGTACAAAAATCATGTTATCCCATTTTGCAACAGATATGACAATTATATCCGATACATATTATTCATTATGCTCAACATTGTCATTAAAATATCTATTGCTCATTAAATCATGTTCTTTGTTTATGTGGAACCCAATTTATGACAAGTATTAAAATTTCATGAGGCAAAAAGTACTTGTCTCTAAAAGTTCTCATTATTCGTCTAATTATTTCATTACAGCGTATGGGTCGACATTTAGTTTCATATTCGAAGTTATTAAGCATGTCCAGAATTGTAAAACACATCCAAACAGCTCTTTCAATAATGTCTCTGGCTCATTTAGAACTCATTCTATGACAAAAACAAAATTCCAATTAATTTAAAGAATACAAAAAAGTAAGAAAAATCATATCGTTAGCCTAAAGCAAAATTGGCCTAAGTCAGACTTAGGCCATTTTTCTTTTTTGGTACTATAGGAAGGCCCTTATGATACTACATATGCTAAAAAAAATTTGGCCTCCTAAATAAATAATAAACCCCTCAAAACCCCAACTCAATTTTCGCACAAATGGCCTAAGTCCTGTTGACTTAGGCCATCTGGATTAGGCCAATTTCGTTATCACTAATTTTAGTGGATATCACCATTATTTTTCAGTCATAATTGTGAGTATTAATTATATTGAAGTTTTGTCCTCGCATTTCATTCGTAAATTTTATGGAGAACTGCTTAATAACACAGCTACACCACAAAAAGATTTTGGCCTAAGTCATTTTTGTTTCAAAAAAAATTTGGCCTAAGTCAGTTTTTCGCTGTTTTCCGAAAATTGCCAAAAATGACTAAGGTCAATTTTGCTTTAGGCTGACGATATATTACATCATGTATTGCATATGTTTATCACACAAAATATGGTCCATTGTGCTTGGCAAGGTCCTACAAATATGTACATCTCTTTAAATCATGTCTCTGGCTCATTTAGAATCAACTATATGACAAAAACATCATTTCGGGAACAAAAACGGTGCAAAAATTGGCAAAAACGTTTTAATTCAAAATTGAATCATGCCAATCAAGTGTTTCCTGACTTTTAGTTTTCTAATAGGTTTGTTATGGTTATTTACTTATTTCGAAATCTTTAAATCATGTCTCTATCTCATTTAGAACCCATTTTATGGCAAAAAACAGCATTTTGAGGTCTTGCAAAACATCGAAAAAGTTGATTTCAAAATACCCAGGGTAGCTGTCACAGAAATGACAGCAACCACCCAAAATTGTCATAAATACTTATTTAACTATATTTGACAAGTTTTTGGAGGGTCTGTTTTTTTAATTTCACATTTTGAATTTTTTCACTCCACCCTAATAACTATCCATCAGCCCTTTTTAAATCTTTATCTGAACTAAACAGTAACTTTTCTGAACAATGTTTTAATATGGCAACTCAATATGTTTCAATTTCATCATCCCTTGCCTTTGTAGAAATAACCAATCTGAAAGCAATTATTGACAGGAAATCGCAACTGATAAGCTGGAGTACACGACTTTAACCATGGTAACGTGAGATTCCTCAATCCTTGTCAAATCCCATTACACCCAGGATGAACAAGATCGTCTCATAATTAAGACCACTGAATTGTCTTGTTGAGAAGAATTTTGAAGAGTATGGTACTCAGACTCTGTTTAGTGTGACTATACAGTATACAGTACACAACGTCTTTTGTTCACAATCATACCAGCAGAAAACTGTTTGGGTAAACAGACAAAACAAAAATGAGCTGGTTTCTGTCCAAAATTAGGTGCGTGTATAATCAGACGTTATATTTTTTTGTGAAACAGTCAAGGAAATTGTCCTTTCCCTTCAATTCATATATATATAGATATATATAATCTGACTAAAGAAATATTTTAAATGTAAATAACTAACCCTGACATTGTCGGATTTTACACAAAAGTTCGGACAGACGGCAGCTAATGTTTGTTTTGTCTGTTTTAAACAAAACTTTTCGGCATAAGAATATGAGCATTACTGAAAGCACCAAACGTGCGTTCGGGTGCCAAATCCTCATACTCACCATATTGCACTTGACGACTCGTATCCATTCTGGACATATCCTGTGTAGTACACTTTTGTAAGTGAGAGGAACATAAGTCAGACAATGAATCATATTCACCGGTAAGGTCACTATAAGTCATCTCTCCCTATTCCAATATGACAAAACTCAGACAGATTAATAAATGATGCTTGTCAATGGAGAATGACGGACCTGCAGTGATATCTAGGCATTTTCAAACATTCTTTTGTAATCCTCTTTCATTCTCTATAACAAACTGTTGTTATCATGAAAGTCCTTTGGCAAATCAAATAATGATAATGAAGTCATTTCATCATTGTAAAAGGTGTGAGGACAAGGATTTTTCATATCCAGTTACCTGTCAGGCATGTCTTGACAGTTGAAAAATTACGCGATAAGAACAAGCTTATTTTAACTGATTTTAAAATTTTGAATTTCAGACACTTTGAGAATGCCAAATGTTGAAGCATTTTCTTTACAGATGATTTGATATTTGTAGACATTTGAGTTAGAAAATACATCATTTTTCTTGCAATTTCATTGGTCGAGAGAAGGTATGACACCACTCTCTCCTGAAAAGTGACATAGCGGTTTACAAGGGTGACCATGGCATTCTAAGCCATTGATCTCCTAACAATGACTGACTTTATCAGTTTCAAGTGAGAGTTTCAGTTTGTGTTTCACACATTTTTAGTGCACACATTCAGACGATTGGGATCAGGTGATCCATGTAATGACTGTCTATACAGAAAATAAACATGTATAATTTTGAATGTAACATTTTCTCAGAGGAGGGGCTCAGCTCAGGCGGCAGGACAATGGCTCAAGGCATGATAATTTAGTGTAAATAGATGTGAAGCCATTCAGAGACAGCTTGAAACTGATTTAATATCAACTGAAACAATCAACAGTTATACATAGGAGTGTGAAATACAACAGTCCATGAGGTAATAAAAGAGTCCATGTGGATTACGGTTTGACGTGTGTGAACAACTGCCACAATACAAAATTGGCCTTTGCAGTATACTATTGGGCAAAATTATGACATAATTTTTCCAGCAAACATCACTTGCTTGAAGCAAGCTGAAAAAAAAAGTGACACGCAATGGGCCACTTGACCAATCAGCTGGCAGGATTTTCTGCTGTCAGACCAGAAATTTGGCAAAATATTTCGTTATTTGATCAAAGTCTACAAATATGAAATCATCTGTAAGAGTCTTCATACAACATCCAGTGCATATCAACTCCAGGGCACCCAGAGAATCTTTGCTGAAGTGCTCCAGGGAGAATAAAGGTAGCCTATGGGATTTTTTGTACCCTTTGATGAAGGGAGTGATCACACATACTAATGCCTCCTTAATTTGATTATGCATTGCTGTATGTATTTGGGGTCATCACTTTAACCCCAGGATGTTCATTGATACCATGCTGCATAGGAATTGCTCAGTGATGAGCAAAGATATTGAAATAATGTAATGTAAAACTATAAAGATAAGCCAGTGATGACAGAATTATGTAATCTTAATGACCACTTTGATAATCCTTTGTGCGCCATGAGTATAAATCTGTCTGCAAGAAACTTTGAAGAAGCAATATAAAATTGTGTTTTTATATTGATATTTAATGATAATACTCGATGTTGAACTTGGACAGAATTGGTAGGGTTTTGCTTTAACTCTTAAAGCATAGGTTCAGATGCAATTCTTTCCAATTTTGATTAATTAATTGCATTGACATGTTGTCAAATGCCCATGACCAGAAGGGTTGTATATCTGTGCGTGTATCCTTGGCTCTATTGAAATTATGAAATTATGTATATGGGCTATAATGAAAACCCGACATTTTGTCAAATTCTAAAATAACTTATTCTAGGTTAACTATGATACACGGTAGGCAGAGATCACAGAAATAGAGTGAAGGACGGCTGTCCATCAATTGTTTATGCAGTTTGTTTGGCCAGAGCAGGTTAAAATTTTTATTAGGCAATAGCATATCAATAGAAATACACTGTTTTTTACAGCCATGGCCATAACATAAGGCATAAATTGATAACAGTTTGTAAATAACAATAGCAAAAAAAAACAATAGTAACTGGATAAAATAGCAAGAGTCCATTCCAGTGAAATCAAAATTAAAATTGGTTTAAAAATAGTCTTTGAAATCGAGCTAAAAATAATGAAATTTAAAATTTTTCAGTCTTCAAGATAATACATTTTGAGAGTTATTTTTTGAAAAGTTTCGATGTTCTTTGTCTCCCGTAGCTCAGTGGTTAGGCAATTCCACAGCCTGGCCCCAGTAACCGTCAAGGAATTTCTATTGCCACAAGTAACAAACAGGTACCTTGACACAGAAGCCTGGGTTTGGTGTTCATGGGTTTCACTAGAATAAGTGAAATTGTCCCTAAGATAGGGAGGTGCCGCAGGAATCAAACCCTGAACTCAGCAATTATATATAGGTTCAGAGCACAACCAAATCCAGACAAACTGCATGGAAGATGATGTAACACTAATTCACCAGAAATTCATAACTGCAAACATTGGAGAAACAAAACGCTGGCGTCAAATGATGAATTCAGCCACTCGAGAACATTAGTGAATTTATTCTAAATCATAAATGCCTTGCAGCCCCAGTGAGGTGCCAATAGATTAAAAATGTGTCCATTCAACCGAGACGTCAGCAAAACAACAGTGGAATATACACAGAGAGTAATTTTTCCGGAGATCCTTTATTGTTATTGAAGTAATGTACAATTGGATCCTCTAAGTGAACCTACCCTGTATTTTGGTGTTTCCATATTTCTGTGGTTTTGGGCTGAAATTGTTATGTGTCCTCTCCCTGATGGTTAGGTGACCAACCTTAATTTTCCACTGCATATGTAGCCAGTTTATTTTTATAGTGGGGCGAATCTACCAAATGCAGCCATAACTCAGAATAAGCTACAAGTCAAAGTGAACCAACCCACATATCTCAAGGCAAAGTGAACCAATCCATACATTTCTAGGCAAAGTGAACCAACCCATAAATGTGTAGGCAAAGTGAACCAACCCAAGTTTTGATCTTTATTGCAACAATTATGTCTTCAGAATGAGGCTGATTAATTAATTTTTCACCAAAGACTTAAAGTGCCCCATCTGGTTGGTATAACATCATTTTCAACCATCTGGCTGACCAGCATTGCCATTTATTGGTTATAGGATTCAGTATATATTGGTATAGTGAGCCAACCCAAACAACCTTTTTTTTTGGCAAACAGAACCTTTTTTTTTTTAGATATTTCCAAAGAATAAGCTCCCATAACGCTGAAGAAGTGATGTTTATGAAAATCGTAAACTAAGTGCAATTATTTGTTTGTTTGGCCCATTTTACCCAAAATCATTAGCAAAATACGGGTAGATCCGTTTAAACTTGATATGGATGTTTTCCATGTAGAAAAATTAAAATGATAAATATAGATATATACTTAAAAAAATAGTTGTTTTCAAATCCCCAATCCAGTTGTTATTGTCAGCCATCTAAAGTTTTATTTTCTCCGCCATGTGATAAAGGCATGGGCAAAGGGTCTATCAAATACAAGATCAAGAAATATGTTGAACTTTTACTGTACGAATATTGACCTTCTGCCTGGCAAAAAAGTTAGTTGGTTGTCAAGGAAACGAGTGGGAACAATGGCACTCTGGGAAGTCATCTGTGTTGGCCAATCAGCAATGGCTCTTGAGTGGACCATTAGTTGAATAAAAATTGGCAGAATCAGGAAATTTGTAATAACAGCAGTTTCGTGGTACCACAAGAAAGGAAATTTTTTGTAGTTTCACCAAAAAAAATTCAACAAAATTCAACACTGGGGAAAATGGTCAAAACGATCGCCACAGCAACCAAAGTCAAACATTTTTATGAATTATTAGAAATAAACATTTTATTCATTTTGATTAGGTTATTTTGGAGACATCCTTAAAAGTTGTTTCAATAATTGTACCCCATGCATGCCTACTCCTTGTGATGAAATCAAACTTAGGGGTAAAACGTTCCAAACATTCCAAAATGGAATGTTTTTATTCAAATTTCATGGTTTTTTTAAGCATATCTGCCGAATTTTCCTTTGTAATAGGCCAGTGGTAAAACTAATCTTCAAATGAAGCATATCTATGGAAAGAATATTTTGTCAGCCTTCCTATGGTATCATATTAGTCCTTGAAAAGTGAGTTTTGGTACCAGAAACATGATTGATGCACCACCAATGTCAAGAAAAATTGTGGCGTTATCGAGACGCTATCCGAGGCCTAAATTACACAACAATATGAACCAAGTGCTATCCAATCATCACAAAACTGGCCAAAATATACTCCAACTGGCCTTTTATAGTAGCACATACACAATCATGAATGGAATTGGCATGTTCTAAAAGTATGTTGCCATAGCAACTAAGATCAATTATGACAACAAGGCAAATTTTAACACAAAGTAGTTGTTTATTTCTGAGGAAAGAAGTACTTTGGCTGTGAGTATCATCACATTTTTCTTTGCTTTTCTCCAAATGAAGCATACAGTAAAAAGGACATATCCTCACCTTCCCCCTGATGTGATATTTCTCAAATGGAATTGACCTTTTTTGTAAAAATCTGCATGAGGCCTCACATCTGTCAAGAAAAATTGTGAGGTTGCCACGAACCAAACTGGGACCTAAATCATCTAATAACTTGGCCCTAGTTCTATGCAGTAATCACAAAAAGCCCAGAATATACTCTAATCAGCATCTTAATTTAATATTTCAGTTATTACGATAAGAACTAGTGTGTTATTTTAGACTGTTGCCATAGCAGCCTGCATCTTTTTGGACAGGATGGTAAAATTATGACACAAAGTAAGTGATAATCTCTGAACAAAGTTGCAATTTAACTGTGAAAATCAAGAATGCCTTCATTGCTATTTTACAAATGAAGCATATCAGTGAAAAGGACATTTTCTCATCATAACCTCGATGTCATTTTTTAAAAATTTAATTGAAATTTAGTTAAAAAACCTGCATGATGCCTCAAAATTGTCAAGCAAAATTGTGACATTATCGAAAAGCAATTTGTGGCGTAAATCATGTAAAAACTAGATCCAAGTTCTGTGCTGTCATAACAACTACTGCAAAAATGTACTCCAAGGAGTATTTTAATTTGATATTTCAATCACCGTGATAAGTACTATACTCTCTGACATTCAGTTGCCATAGCAACCAACATCCATGGTGACAGACAGGCTGAATTTTGACAGTAGGAGATGAATTTGTCAAACATAGTATGATTTTGGCTTTGAATATATACAAAATTTCATTGCCATCATGATAATGATGCCTTAAAATAGATAGGGAATTCTGTCACCTTTCCAGTGAGTTATTATAATCAGTCAAAATGCGATTTAGTGATAAGAATCTGAATAATTCACAAAAATATTTAGAAAACTTGTGACATCATTGAGAGGCAATGAAAAATCTTAATCATACTATAAACTGAAGTTAGTACTGTCCTAACCTTCCAAAAATGTTCAAATAAATATTAATCAACAATTTATGTCAAATTTTTAATCAACACAATTAAGGATTTGTGTTGTAATAGCGTGTTGCCATATAGCGACCAATATTTAGGACGGCAGGAAGGCAACATTTTTTACCCAAAGCATGTGAACAATGTCCTACAAAATGGAATTTTGGCTGTGAATAACAACCTATAATCATTGCATTTTTCCAAATGAAACATATCCATGGAAATACATTTGCTTACTTGTCCTGTGATGTAACTTTTGCCAATTTAGATTCAAATTTATAACAAATATCGGAATGAAGTACTGATTATGTGGAGAAAAATGTTGATGTTACCGAAATGCAATAGGGGACCTAAATGATGCAATACCTTGAACCAAGTTGTAATCTGACATCACAAAAATGTTCAAAATGTTCTCTAGTCATCTTCTTGATATGAACTATTGACCATCATGCATACATATTTTACGTTCTAATGTTCTGTTGCCATGGAAACCAACATATGTTATGAGTGGAAGGCAAAATTTGACATAAAATAAGTTAGTCTCAGCCAAACAAAGTGGTATATAAGGGAGATAACCCATTAAGTAACCATTTCTTTTCTTCAAATGAGACATAAAAAATGTAATTCATATACTTTTTCAATAATGGCCAGAGATGTACTTTGGACATGGTATATAGAAGTAAAAAATTTTGAATGTAAAGAAGCCTGACTGATTTCATTTATCCATGGTTCAGACGACCGATTCCGGATGCCTTATTTCATACCCGCCAACAACCGCATTTTCCACAAAAATGCGCCCCTGTCATAAATTTAGATCTGGGTTTCCATGGCAACAATCTAAGAGGCCATAGATGCCTGCATCCGATATTACCTAATACCTATACCTATAACAATCTAGCTTCTCTAATCATGATAAGTAAAGTCGCAACAGAAAGTGATGCTTACTGTATATTTTGTGAATTTTGTGAAAGGATTGGACATTGTACACGGTGGATTTCGGGTGTGATTGCCTCTCGATGACATCACTTTTTTTTGTTATATTGGTGGTGATGTATTCAGATTCTGACCAAAATTTTATTTTCAATTAGTAAAGACAACATCACTGTCAAGATGAGAAAATTGTCTTTTATTTTGTAGGGGGGACCTGAGCACATTGGGACGCTTTTAATGTCTACTAATTTTGCTTAGTGCTGAAAGCACTGAGCAACTCAGAAGTTTGCATGAATATCACCAACACCATTGAGCTTAAATCCAAGGCATTATAGAATATAGATTTGACTGCGCCTACCCTTTTGCAGCAAGATAGCAAAATGTGAGTCCTGACCATAACGGGCCCAATATGCACCGACAGGGCACATTGGGACATCAATTAAAAAATCATTTTGACACTCCATGCGCACTAGATACTACATTTAAGCAGTGCTTAAGACCATATGCAGAGCATTAACACCTTGAAATGCCACTATTCAATGACTTAAACAGTTTTAAATATTTAACATAAACTGTCCTGGGTGTGGTCATCTATATAAGTAACACACAGTGCTTTGTGATAAATTTGTTCACGGAGCATGGTAATGCATTCTGTCTCTATTTACTGTGGTCTGAATACCTATTGTGTGCTGTCCCAGATCATTCAGTTGACTTGGACACTTATTACATTCTACCATAAAGTGTGTGTCTCAATGAGCTATGACTTTTACATCAAAATGCTAATTTCTCAGGCACCAGTAAGTATGTTTACCAGGATAGCAATTTATAACTGTTTGTTACAATGTATAAAATACATACAAGCTTCGGGAAAGCCTCATTGTTTATGGTTTTTCCACAGAATGGTTTGAATTGGACGCCTCTGAATTTACTTTGGTAGTAGGAAAACAAACTTTTCGTCACAACACTTCTGCATATGGCTGTAATTTGTCAATAAAACGATAGGAACGTCACAATGCGAAATTACAAGATATGGCACTACCATATCATATACCTTGCCAAGAAACAAAAAAACCCCGATGTCCCATAGTGCCCCAAAGTCCCAGTTTGCCCCGTTTCCCCCTACACCTCATTTGAAGAAAGAAAGTGGACACTGTCTTTTTTTTAATACGTTTTTTTTTTTTTGTCAAATTTTGCCTCCTGTTATCACTGATGTTAGTTGCTATGGCAGCAGGCTGCTGGAACAATCAAAAGGGTGGTTAGAAAATATTTTTTAGATTAATATTTTAGGTGTTATAGTTATTGCATGATTTTGATCTCTCATTTCTACTCAGCATTACCACATTTTGCTTAATATTTTTCATGCTTCATTCTGGTTATAAGTACTAATTAGAATTTGTTTAAATTAAGAAATATTAGATCATAATAAAGATGGTAAAATTTGCCTTCTGTGATTCATTGAGAGAAATCAATCACCTTGAATTGTTATTCACAACCAAACTACCTTTTTGTTGGGTGGTATTCACCTATTTTGTGTAGCCCTAAAATTGTGATCAAAGATAATAATTGCTATGGCAACAAACTATTAGAACATTACATCCCTGTTCATGCTGACATAAACGTCAACATGAAACACTGGTGGCTGTATATTTTGCATATTTACGAAAGGATTGGACTGTATCTTTTTTCATTGTATATTTAATTTAGATCCCTGATTTCCTTGTAATAATGTCACAATTTTTTGAGACATTTTTGTGCACTATCATATTTCGACACAGAATGACATTCTGATTGATTATTATAATTGGGCTTACATCACAGGAAAGGTCACAAAACAACCTTTTTATTCATAGACAGAAAGGTAATGTTGACTTTCACTGCCAGAAGACTACTTGTTTGGCTCTATTCACCTTTTCTGGGTGAAACTTGACTTTCTGGCCATCATGGTTGTTGGTTGCTATGGCAACTTACTGTTAGAGGGTAAATATTAAATTAGAATACTCCTTGGAGTACATTTTCGCAGTGTTTGTTATGACAGCACAGAACTTGGATCCAGTTTTTATATGATTTACGCCACAAATTGCCTTTTGATAACGTCACAATTCTGCTTGTCAATGCCGAGGCATCATGCAGGTTTTTTAACTAAATTTCAATTAAATTTTTAAAAAATGACATCGAGGTTATGATGAGAAAATGTCCTTTTCACTGATATGCTTCATTTGTAAAATAGCAATGAAGGCATTCTTGATTTTCACAGTTAAATTGCAACTTTGTTCAGAGATTATCGCTTATTTTGTATCATAATTCGACCATCCTGTCCAAAAAGATGTAGGTTGCCATGGCAACAGTCTAAAAGAACACACTAATTATTATCGTAATAACTGAAATGTTAAATTAAGATGCTGATTAGAGTATATTCTGGGCTTTTTGTGATTACTACATAGAACTAGGGCCAAGTTATTAGATGATTTAGGTCCCAGTTTGGTTCGTGGCAACCTCACAATTTTTCTTGACAGATGTGAGGCCTCATGCAGATTTTTACAAAAAAAGTCAATTCCATTTGAGAAATATCACATCAGGGGGAAGGTGAGGATATGTCCTTTTTACTGTATGCTTCATTTGGAGAAAAGCAAAGAAAAATGTGATGATACTCACAGCCAAAGTACTTCTTTCCTCAGAAATAAACAACTACTTTGTGTTAAAATTTGCCTTGTTGTCATAATTGATCTTGGTTGCTATGGCAACATACTTTTAGAACATGCCAATTCCATTCATGATTGTGTATGTGCTACTATAAAAGGCCAGTTGGAGTATATTTTGGCCAGTTTTGTGATGATTGGATAGCACTTGGTTCAAATTGTTGTGTAATTTAGGCCTCGGATACAGGGTGCCCACTCCTCCTATATTTCCTACATGTATAATTCCTATATTTTTTAAGGCCTCCTGTAATTTCCTATATTTTGGAAAAATTCCTTTAAATTCCTATATTTTTCAAGTTTTTGAGATATTTCGCGCTTGAATGCACATTTTTGTCTGCGATACAAAGTTTAACTTTATTTTCCCCCCAGACATGAAGTTTTTGGCTTATGGTGGAAGTGATCCCGTGATTTGATGATGGTTTCGCTGTCAAATATTTCCCATATATTGTCCAATTAAAACAGGCAAAAACCTCCTATTTTTTCCTATATTTTACGGTAAAAAATTCCTATATTCCTATGATATTTTGTGCGATGTTCGGTGGGCACCCTGCGGATAGCGTCTCGATAACACCACAATTTTTCTTGACATTGGTGGTGCATCAATCAAGTTTCTGGTACCAAAACTCACTTTTCAAGGACTAATATGATACCATAGGAAGGCTGACGAAATATTCTTTCCATAGATATGCTTCATTTGAAGATTAGTTTTACCACTAGCCTATTACGAGTGAAAATGCGAAAGATATACTTAAAAAACCATGAAATTTTAATAAAAACATTCTATTTTGGAATGTTTGGAACATTTTACCCCTAAGTTTGATTTTATCACAAGGAGTAGGCATGCATAGGGTACAATTATTGACACAACTTTTAATGATGTCTCCAAAATAACCTAATCAAAATAAATAAAATGTTTATTTCTAATAATTTATAAAAATGTTTGACTTTGGTTGCTATGGTGACCGTTTTGACAATTTTCCCCAGTGTTGAATTTTGTTGAATTTTTTTTGGCGAAACTACAAAAAATTTCCTTTCTTGTGGTACCAAGAAACTGCTGTTATTACAAATTTCCTGATTCTGCCAATTTTTATTCAACTACATCCAAGAACAGTTCTATCTGTAGAAGGAAATGGACGCTAAGTGCCAATCAGGGACACACTGGATTGCGCTTTGATGCACTCTTCTTATTATTAGAGAGACTTAGCATAATATGTGCATAGATTTTCGTGTCCAATTTTCTACTTATTCCTTTCCATATTATTTGTATGATGCATTGTATAGGAGAATGTTCCTGTTTTGTGTCTGCTGCATCCAGGTGCGTTGTTTTACACATTTTCAATTGGTAAGGAGAATCTGACATTTACGTTTAAATCCATAATATATCTTGCGCGGAAGGCTATTGAATGATCCATTATGAATTCAGGCAAGTAAACATCTGCTCAAGTAAACAGAAAGTTTCTAATTCTTCGATTAATTCCACAAGATGTAATGCCCACTTCTGCTAAAACACGTTGGTTGTTTATGTCGGAACACAAAATTGTGTCAATGGTCTGCACATATCAAATTGCAACTGGAATTATTCATCGAAATGTGATCAGCTCTTTGTCCCACAAGATATAAATATTGATGAATGATTATCAGAGGCAAGTTCCAAACAAACAATATTAATGATACAACTTAAACGGCAAAATGAGGTTGTTAAGTGTACAAATGTGTTTATTGATAATATTCTATTTGGACAATCCTTCGGGTAAATATAATAAGAATCTGAAACCCAAGTGACATATATTATAACAATGACAATTATGACGTTGTACTGAAAATAAGATAATGTAGATAGCAAAGCAAATCCAACATATCTATCCTGAAATGACCATGTCTGACTAATAATTATACTAAATTAACTGGTAGAAAGAATCAAGATCACCGTGTTATCATTTTCATCTGTCTGGTTAAATCTCCATTCCTCATTTATGTTCTCTGGCAAATACATGAATTTCAGGGATTATTATGTCATGCAATCATCCGATCATTAGATCAGGGGGTGGCACTGGTCGGAAAATTCATTGATACACCTGAAAAATTATTTATTACATGCCCACTATGTTAGAGCGATGCTGATTGGCCAAAATCAGTCACATGACACCATCATAAAAACTCATATTGCATGGTTCGAGTGCAATATGAGTTCTTTTTCCAATTTTTTTTTTTTTCATATTTTTTCATATTGCATGTTTAGAGTGCAATATGAGTTTTTACTAAAAAAAATAAAAAAATCTAAACATTTTTTTATCCAATTTTTTTTATTAAATAGGCCTACTAAAAAATAAAAGACATTGCCTGGCAGTTTTAAATTCTTTTGTCATTAAATGTGATGTCCAGCTTTAAACTGAGTACTATCACAGATTGAAGATTAGACCAATGACATTCTCAGATACACTGATGATGTCACGGTTTAACTGCAAAACAAACTGTTCAAAATACGCATAGCTATGAAAACGATACCATGTATCACTTTTCTCTTGCACCAGAGATACTATACAAATGATATGATACTATACAAATGATATGAGTGCAATATGAAAATATATTTTCATATTGCACGATAATAAGTGCCGTATTTGTTTTATTACATGACCAATATGCTTCCAAAATAATGTATCAAAAAAAATTTTCAGAAAAAAAATTATTTTTTGTCTACAACCACAACAAACAACTTCTGTCTAAGGTGAGTGTTACACATTACCAGAAGAGTCTCTGTTTTTCACTGTTTCTCAAGCAAAGTCTGTTTTATTGTTTCATGGCTTTTGTCAGTCACTGTAACTCTCCTTTGGGGATAAGGATTCTATTTACTTCAGTTGCAGTTAATTGAATCATCAATCAACTAGTGCGGGTATCAAAGCTAAACAATCTGAAGATACATAATCCATTCGCCAATGCATTTAGTCAGTTTCTTGAAATGTGTCCTAATATTGTACTTGTGATACAAGGTTTTATAGCATAGTGGGTTGGGTATAATTGGTTGCTCCTAAGCACTTTGCTTGGGGGCCTGCCCTTTAGCAACTGGTTTGATAGCAAACCTTTAAAGGTAGTAAGTCTGCCGATTCTATGTAAAATTAAACTTGCATTTATAGATCATAAACTGACAGATTTTAAGTATAGTATGCTCTTCCAATCAACAGAGTTACGTGTTTCTCATAACTAAGTGAGCTTAATTGATTGTAAGGCCTTAAATTACTTGAGGACAGCCCTGCATTGCTTGATGTGTAAACAATGCAGGACTTTTTCACGGCATGAAAAACTATTTGTTTACATTTTTCAAGGAAAAAAACTTCATATACTGCCATTGAAATAGCAATTAGGTAAATTTTTCAACTGGAATGTGTTAAATATGACTGAAATTTATCCATAGACAGTCAATTAAATATGCGGACATACTACCTTTAAGGGGAAAATCTTATATTATGCAAGAAAATTGTCTACATCACAGTCTTCAGATAAAGCGAAGTACATGTACAAACTGGAAAAACACACAGCAGGAATTATTCTACTGATTAATCAATTGTGGTAAAATCTTAGCTACAACAAACCGCAAATTTCAATGTTCTAAAGGTGCAATCATTGATGATGCGACAGTTTGATTTTGCATTTTTAAAATGACTGAAAGTTTGCAACATACCTCACATGAAAGTTATTTGGAATAAAATTTGAAGACAGCTCTTTGCAGTCAAGCAGACATTAGTTTTGAAATAACCAGAATACCACACTGTTGTCTTCCAGAAAAAGGTATCAAATTAATCTTATGATTCCAGACAAATCAACATCTGCTAAAATTCACACAGAGAGTTTCTTATTCTTGAATTTATTTAACTGGATTCTGTGGCACAACAGAGAATCATGTCTAGACATATTGAATTTCAACAGGGATTATTCATTGAAATGTGATGAGCTGTTCTGACAAGATATTAATATTGATGAAAGATTATTAGAGAGAAGTTCAGAATAAACATATTAATGACAAACCCAGATGCTTGTTTAAAGGTGAAATGATCTCTGCATTTTCTGATGTAACGTTCTTGCTTGGCACAAAAAACGTAAAATGCCCCGAAAAAAAAATCGAAGACGGTTGCACTTTCATATTGTTTGAAAGCATCCCATAGGCAACACAGCAGTACTGATACAGTGTTTATAAGTTGAGACCCAATTAGATGTTCATGATGTTACCGTTCAGTTACATGGAGGATTAACCTGTATGATAATGAAAGATTTGTCAACCATTATATAACAGTATGAATTTTAGAAAAAAATATATGGGTCAAGTAACAAAATTACAGCTTATAAACAACCTTTACCTATTAGATAAACCAAAATGCTTTAAGAAGGATTTCCAAAGGGATAAGTGATTGCCTACCTTTGAACCTATTATCCTTTTATCACCTAGGGATTTCATGCAAGATTACATGCTGTAACCCAATTTCATTATAGTAACATTGCCATGTATCTGGTAATTGTTTTTTACGTGTACACAATGGACCTTTAGAAGATATCACAAATATTTTAACTACATGTATATCATAATATAGGGGAGGCCGGGGCTGGTTGTCACAGGGGCAGGTTGTCACACTTTTTATTGCACTAAACTATGGAGTCACACAGCTCAACCAATCATTGTTTTTTGCTTTTATAACCCACTGGAGTCTTTTTGAAAAATCTTGACCCCTGGAAGGGAGTCTGGTAGGCACAAGGACTGTTAAAAATTTCCTGTCACAAAAAGTAATTTTTTACCTTTAACTTGCATGCAATGCTAGTCTTTATCAAATGGTTGTTGAAAAAGATACAGTTAATACACTTACCATATAAACATTTCTTTAAATCATCATTAGAACAAATAGTGAAAATTTTGATAACAACGGCCTTGGTCACCCGTTTTTGGAATTTTCATCAGTCGGGGCAGGTTGTCACAAAAAGGCAGGGCAGGTTGTCACACTTTTTGGAGCTGGTTGTTACCTATTAGAACCAGGCTTTTAAACCAAAAAAACTAACACAAATATAAATTTGTGCTTTATACATGCTATTGATGACTGAAGATGTATGCAGATATTGCATTGTGTTTAAATAAATCGATTTCAAATTTATATGTAAAATTTTCCAAAAAAATCGTAAAAATCCTACTCTGTATCAGAATGCTTTCCTACTGATTGGTAAGCCTTCATTTGCAGCACTTTTGTACACAGTAGCATGTTTGTTAAGGTCTTCACTTGGCAAGTAAAGGATTCCTCATATGTCCAAAAAAACTTTTCTTGGTCAAGATTTGCCCTACAGAGTTCCACTACCTGCATTCGAGCTCATAACCAAAAGTGTGACAACTTGCCCCGAGAGTGTGACAACCTGCCCCGAAAGTGTGACAACCTGCCCCGAATTCTGAATTTTAAAAAATGTCCAATATCACATCAAGATTTCGATTGATATAGGTATATATTCACCAGATAGGTTTAAGTCACTCCCCTTTTGCCATTCATACAGAATGGCAGTGCTCCTGCATGCTTTATATAGAAATAGTAGCATGTTTAAGTTTTACACACTGTGACAACCTGCCCCTGTGACAACCAGCCCCGGTCTCCCCTAATTTGTTATTAAATCATATATATGATACTTACGGTACACAGAAGCTGTAAAGAAAAGCTGAGAAATGACGAGGCTTCTGAACCACTCGAGACTGCCATATATACGTAATATCTGATTTCTCATTTGTTATCCTTTATGTTAAGAGCGATTATGTATAATGATGTCTCTTGCATAGCATTTTTGGGTGATCATTCAACCCCATAGCCATTTACTACGTCTGAACTGCATAGGAATTGTCTAATGATGAGCATTGATATTGAAATACTACAATCTAAAACTATAAAGATAAACTGATGATGACAGAATTATGTAATCTTTGTGACCCCAGGATAATTCATAATATTACGAGGTTGATATGTTTGCAAGGAACTATGAAGTTTCAAACTTGTGATTGCTGTTTCTTTTTTCATACTTTACAAAGTGAGAGGAGGACTTTACTTGGCATGGAAATATTTTAAAGTTGTAATATGTAGAAATAAATTGAAACCTTATCTGACAAAAGGCATTTTTTCAGAAATTGAAGGTTTTCAGGAGAGCTCAAAAACTATTCAGATCGATGCTGCTTGAAAACTATTTGTCCCACACTCCCAGATTTTTTCAAGGATGTGTATGTCACTAATGTGTAAATGCACAAGGTAACTCGGATTTCAATGGTTCAATCTTCGATGAGATAATCACGAAGTAGTCCTTCTGTCAGAACATTCAAGCTGAGTCATGAGTCAAAAATTTCTGACAAAAGGCATTTTTTTGCTAAAATCTCAACAGTTTTCACACTAAATTGCCAGAAATACATCAATAAGATAATGTTGGTCTTTTTCAATGATCTTATACACAACAGAACTACTGCAAAAAAAGATTATTAATTTGATTAAAGACTTTTACTACAATATATGCCCACACAAGTACATCTATAAGACAATAGTGATTCATTTTCGATGATCCTGGACATAAAAATATTGCCTGCTGGAAATAATAATCATGTAATTGAAAACTTCAAATGCATCTTTTTTTTAAACTTTGTTTGTTTACTGATTAAATGTTAATAACAATTCTTGGTGTAACAATGTCTTGTCCTGTCTATTTATTTTATTATAAATGTGTAAAATCAACAAATTCAAATGGTCTTTAAAATGAAACAAGACAAAATTAATTCGGTATTGAGATAATTTCAAAAACCATCAAGGTTGTGTTTGGAATTTTAGATTCTCCAACAAAAAGATACCCCAGCACTTTTAACAGGATGATATGGACAAGGGGTCACATGTCGTGAGGTGGGCACCTGAAAAGGGTGGTTTTGTGACACTCTGCAAGGAAATTGGTCATTCAACTGCCTATTTCACAAGAACTAAAAGGTCTATCAATGTGGCTGTAGTCTCATATTGTAGCCTTGAATGTTCTCTTTAATTTGGCTGCAACTTTATTTAAATTGATTGAATAGTTTGGGCCCTGCTTGTATAGTTCAGTTTCTTAAATGTCTCTACTGGGCCTTTCAGATGTCTCTGGTCGTGTAATGTCTGTATATTTAAAAGAAATTGATTGTACCACAGGCACAGACGAGTGGTTTTTCGTCTGTTTTTGACCATTAAGACACAATGTGCTTAAAAGAGCCTTGTGATCACCTATTTCCATTATTAGGTGTGTCAAGGCGCACTTGCTCATTGGAAAGGCATTCAGAATGACATTTTGATATATAATTTGTGGTCTATGATTGGATCAAAGGAGTCATAAAGAGCAAACTTGAGAAGATATTTACTACGAACATCTGAACAATTTATTGCTACTTTTTATTCACAATTCATACTCCTTTACACTTTGATAAAGCAGGTTATTTTGGCCTTATCTTATAGTCCATTCTGTAATTCATGATTTAAAACAGACCAGAGTCAATTCCATTGAGATTTGACCTTGCAATGATTTTTTTTGTAAAAAAGGTCCAAATTGAGAAAAATGCGTTTTTAGGTCAGGCTTTTAGTGCTGTTAATTAATTACACATAAACAAGTATATCTCAGTTATAAATAAAGATAATGAAAATCTGTTTGCTGTATTTGATGTGTGTGATGGCCAACAATAAGCTATGGGAATATTGAAGAATAGGCCATTTTTACCATGTCACACATTCATGGCCGACATTATGACATGCGGCCAAGGACAGGTCAACACTCTGTCAAGAATCTGTTTTCGGCAAGACCTCCCGCGAAACCAAGATAATTTCAAGCGAGTAGGTTTCTTTGGCAAACTTGCCATCTGTTGTCAGCGAGAAAAGTTGACATTTCTGCCATTAAACAGGTAAAAATAGCTTGCCAACTTTACCCCGGATTGCTGACTTTACCCCGTTTTATGGTAGGTCATTCTTTCGTTTATGACAAACAATAATAATAATAATAATAATATAGTATGATTTTATATAGCGCCCATTCCAGATAAATCTGCTCACCGGCGAAAAAATCAAGCAAGTATATCAACAATCAAGCAAGTATATCAACCGATGGGTTATGCTTTTATTTTAGCTTTCTTTACACGCATCCTGAATTATCACTTGGGAAGGGGTTCTATCCACCTGGCTATGCAGCTGATATCAAAACAATAAGACATTCATTTCTTTTTCTGCCTTGGAACGTTCCTATGGCTATTTTACTAAAAAAAATACAAAAATTCGAATGAAGTAACTGAGGTAAAATTTCGTACAAGGCAAGTTACCTATGTCCTGATTCAAAGTAATTAGACTATGATTAGAGAAGAATATCTTGGTCAGCCGACACCAAATCAATTTTGTCTGCTTCTTATTATGTTTTGGAATTTTGCGCATAACAACAGTATTATTTACGTTTTCAATTCCCCCTGCTGCACATACAGCCATCATGGAAAATGATATCAAGCATGTCAAAGATTTTGCATTAAAACATTTCCCATTGCACAGAACCTTATAAAACATTGCAATGTTCATGTAAATTATATTGAATGGTACGAATTTCATTGTCACAACATTGTGAAGCAACATCAATATATGACAATAGCATATATAATGTTTTGGCAAGGTTGTTGGGGAGAGGCAGGTTAGTTGATACGCAAGGTTAGTTGATACGCACCACCTCCTGGTCATAGAAATGATCATTTGAAAAAGAGTTGGCATTTGTAAGAAGCAGAATAAAAAAACACATCTTCTCATCTTGGTCAATGTAGAATCAGAACCAAGATAAAGGAGAAAAGTAAAAAAATTCAAATATCACTCTTCCGAGTAAATTTATGCTGAAATCTTGCATTTTTTTTTCTTGCTATAGTGAAGGATGATTCAGAGTAACTTAGTATCTGGATAAGGTGTGTGAAAAGGGTTATTTATGAGCTATCAAAGATGACTTAGGTTAACCTGTGGTCCAGAGACCTGATGTTTTCTGACATAATCGAGTGGATGGGTTTGTTGATACAGCAGATTGGTTAGGTTTTGTTGGCTGGCCTGGTCAAAATAACAACCCTGACCTTTTAGTACAATCGTAATGCTAGGTGTTACTCAGTAGTTTATATGAAAAAGCTCTATAGATAAATCTTAGGTTGAAATAATCATGAAATCTCCCCCTCCCATAAGGTCGACCATCCGAACCGACTCACAATGGTAGCAGATATGCATCCATGGGAACAGAAAGTAGATCGGTGAAGGCATATGGTTTTATAGTATCCTACCAAGGTGGAATTATTTGACTTTTTCTTTGCATTGTCCATCGGGGTTTGGTGTATCAACTAACCTGCCTGGGTGTATTGTTTGTTTGTTTGTTTGTGTTTTACGCCTCTGCAGCACCTTAGTGGGCTATATCGAGGCAGGCGATCGCCGTATGATGATGAGATGAGAAGACTGTGAGTCTGGCACATACCCTATTAATTCAGGGATGCCCAGGGTCTTTCAGTTGCCCCAGCATAGAATACTGGATACAACCCGCCTCCATTAATGTCCCATGGGCTCGGACTATCAAAGTGAGTTCCCGGGGTGAGATTTGAACCCACGCCCTTAAGGCCAGTGGTTAAGCAGTCTTGACCAATAACCCACGGGGGAACTCTGCCTGGGTGCATCAACTAACCTTACCAGGTGGGTTAGTTGATACGCTTTTCTGAAAAACGTCTCAACTAACCTGCATCTCCCCTAATAATGCTCTGAAAACATATCTCAATGTCGTGTGCACGTTGTGACAACATAATTCCTATAACACAGAATAATTATGTTATCAATTCTTATATTTTTGCTACTTTTTGAGGCATGATAATTTCTGACAAAAAGCATTTGTATCACAAAAAAACATGAAAATCTCTGACAAAGGGCATTTTTATCTCACAGAAGGCATTTTTTCCGACAGAAGGCATATTTTTGATGAAGTAATGCCATTTGCAAGAAAAAATGCCTTTTGTCAGAAAATTGTGCTACAAAAGTGCAAAAAAATGCCTTTCTAGGTACTGGTTTGACAAGGTTACACATGCAGTAGAGCCACCAAATTTCACTGGCAAATAGCCATCACCAAAATATGTTGATTAGTCGAAAAAAAAAAGAATGCCTTTTGTCAGAAAATGCCTTTGAACTGAATTTATTTAACACGTTAGTAGATGGTGAATGCGAATTGGCAGCCTCTAGTGTGGGCAGCACCCTGATATGGTTCTTGATTTCTGAAGTGATCTTATGTATGGAGACTGTTTATTGCATGTCTTCATTTTATGTTATGATAAAACAAAGTGACAAGTTGTAGATAATTCTCTTGGTATCTATCTCTTTTTTGTTTGGTTGATATGGCGGTCACCGTATATATACATCTTTTTTAGCATCAAAACAGATTTATGGCAAGCACACACGCATTGATGTTAGCTTGACGCATATTTTGATTTCTGCCTATGGAAAATGCGGCTTTATGCGTAAATATGGTCAAAAAATAAATCTTACTCACATTGTAATAGTAGTTACATTACAAAATTGTAACATCTACATCATCATGCTTTCCTGCCAACAAAGACATGCATTACATCAATTCAAAGATTTGCTCACCTGCTGGAAGCATATAAAGCAGAATTTCTCATTCTTTATAGCATGCCAATACAGCCTGAAATCACAGATGTAGGTGAACGAGAGACTTGATTCATAGAAGTAACATTTCTGGCAAATAGCATATCTCTCTTTAATTTCTTGTATTTCAGAAATAGAACAACTATGGAATGCACTACCACCAGCAAAAAAAAAATCCTTTCTAAAGTTTTTCTGAGGCAAGACCATTGTCTCCTTCTTGACTACACAACTTTGCCACGTCAGCAACTTTAAAATGGAAATTTATTTAAGAAACACTGAGACCAAACACACACGTTTGTTGTCTAAATTCTGTTATCAATACTATTCCTTCTTAAACTCCCTCTGATAATGATCCAATTAATATTGATGATTTCTTGAAGGCAGAAGAGTATCACATTTTCATAGAATAATTTTTGTTTCAGCTTGATGGACAGAGATTTTGAAAGATTCAGTTTGTTTCAGTGTAAAAGCATTAACTCTGTTGAAGGTTCATTATCATTCTTCACAACTAACCAACTTCTTTATATCTTCTGTCGCTCTTTTCTAGATTTGCAAAGGAGAGAGAAAGAAAGAAAGATACACAGAGATGTACAGTGTTTGCTGTTCACAAATATCTCAAATGACATTGGTTGGATTATATATTCCTTAGGAAGTTTATCAGTAAGATAATTATCATCTGCAATAAGAAGGCCTATCAAGCCCCATAATGAGCATAATCGATGTTTTAAATGGTAACTGGCCTAATGTTCGGCTGCTCTGTATGGTAGATAGTGGCCCCAAAGTTTTCCAGCAAACTCCTGAAAATTGTTGAAAGTTTGCATCAACATTTAAATAGTGCTTTTATTCCTTATCTTGTCATGGAAAAGACACTGGAGCCCATCTTCCTGTTGCATGGTCGGTTCCGACAGCCTCCTTGATAGTCCATTTTTAAGTTCACTAATTTTTTTTTTTTTTCGGCCACCCTACCCAACAGCTGCATGCAGTATCTGATGTTGGTAAAACAAGACATGTGAAGCAGACATTTCTTGGTCAGTGCCACAACTGATCGGTGTTCCATATTTCAACTTGTTGTCATCAACACATTCCACCAAAGAACTTAACTCTCCTGATTCTCCAAATGAATATTGCATTTCAGAGCATTGATCAATTGATTGAAGCCATGACTTTGAAATATCCCCCATCTTGAAGTAGTGATAATATTCCAGAAAACAGAAAAACATCTCAATCATCTGATAGTGATATTGCTTGTCAATAGAAAGAATGGCAAGGGCAGCTCGAGACTCATGATCTGTATGTTGCATGATACAGCAAGCCACTTATAACTTTGTAATTGATTGATTATACTTTTGAAATTATTCACAGAAGTGCATGCAGGCAAAACATTGAATTTCTTAAATGTGTCTCTATCTTGTGGATTGTATTCTTAGTAAAAAATCACAAATTTTTTTATTACTTTTTTTTATTTATCACTGAGGAATACAGGTAGAAAAAGCTGCTAATCAACACCTACAAATATTAGGATGCTTTGGCCAATAATGCAGTGTTTCTTACAAAATATGTGGTAATCATGATGTAATTTAAGCAAGGTTCATGCCTTACATAGTTTGTCAGAAGGTCTTGGCCAGGAGAGATTTTCTGCTAGTACTCACTGACAATAGCACAATTACAAAGTTATAAGTGGCTCGCTGTGTCATGCAACATACAGATCAAGAGACCTGAGAGCTCTACCCTGGCCATTCTAGCCATTGATGCCAATATCAGACTATTGGAATATTATTTACATCGACATTGCTACTAATTTACAGTCAGATACTTATATTTCGTCACAGTTGTAATCCCATTTGTACAGTTATATTTGCACAATACTAGCCCAGAGTTGACAATAATTTTGATGTTGTGGTTTGTGTTTTTAAATGTGAAATTTCTGATTTAAACTTATGCTGTACTTTTAATATCTCAAAAAGTATCCATGAAATCAACTTTCGTTTTTGTTTGGAAAAGTAAAATTGGAACATTTTGGGTCTATTCCATCTATATGAAAATTAGTATATATAACAAAAAAATGACATTATGTATGCGTTTTCTGTAGGAAACTGACAAACAGGCTAAACCTCTTCTCAACTTCCTTTTAGTATTACATTACCTCAAAACAAAAATACATCACATTTCAATGAATAATTCCTGAGGAAATTCGATACCACATCCCCCCCCCCAAGCTTGTGTCCAAAGAAAGAACTCAAATTGATATAAGAATACACCATTTCTATTTACTTTGGTATCTGTTCAATGCTCATTCTAAGAAATAATAACTGATCATTCGAGAAATTTCAAAAGTGGTTTAGCACGTCATGCTTGATTGACTCATGACCCCCCGCTGTGAAACTATTGCAAAACAGGCTGAATCTGTAATAGAATGACAATTTCAATGACTAACGTGCTTAAAGAAGAAAAAATGACACAAAAAAGAATGCATCCTTTGTACCAGAAGTAAACTTTATTGGCCAAACTTGGAATTTAAATAAAATTCACAGAAGAATACAAAGATAGCGAAAGCTCCACACTGCAGTAACTTGAATACAGCATCCTAAGGCCCTGTAGTACAATTTTTTGCTGAATGGACTAAACAATTTTTGGAGGGTCCTTTAAAAGTGTTGTTTTTGAGGCTCTTTAAGCAAGTTGCCTGCCAAACACAATTTATCACAAGAAATGTAGCAGGAAGGAATTACTTCAAGTTATCTATGGCAATTTCACAATTATGAAGTTATAGGTGGCTTCCTGTACCATGCAACATACAGATTATGAGTCCAGAGCTGCCCTTGCCATTCTTGCTATTGATAGCAATATCAGATGATTGAGATATTTGTATGTATACTGGAATATTATCACTACTTCAAGACAAGGGATATTTCAAAGTTATGGCTTCCATCAATTTATCAATGCTCTGAAATGTAATGTGCCTGTGGAGAATTGGGAGAGTTCTTTTAGTAGGATGTGTTAATGATAACAAGTTGAAATATGGAACACAGATCACTTGAGGCACTGACCCAGACATTTCTGCTTCATGTCTCTGGTTTTACAAACATCAGTAACTGCTTGTAGCTTTTGGGCCTGCTTTATACATATCCTGAAATTAGACAGGACAGCTGAAGACTTTGAATTAACAATAATTGCCCGGAAAGCTTTATACATGGGTCCAAATTTGAAAACCTTGAAATTTCAGCTGAAAAAAAATTGAAATTTTTTTTAGTCCAGAAATGCCTTTTTAAGTTGGCATTGGGTAGGTCAAACAATCACTATCCACTACCCCTCCAGTGCCCAATGCCTTTGCTGAACCATATTTCAGGTGCTGGACAATGGTAAAATGTCAATGACATCCCATATTTGATTAGTAATCTCAGAGAAGTGCAAAATTCATACTAAGCATGTCAGATGCAAGGAAAACGCAAAAATTCTGTGTAATATTTAGTTAAGACATTATTTGATAATATATATTCAACACAATTTTAACTCCTGTCACCTGCAACTGAATTTTAGTGATGCTAATGAAAGCGTGATGCTAATGATAATTAGTATAAAAATCTTTGTAGGGACCAGTGCAAAACTCGCAATCTGGCAATTTGTGCATGCAATGATCTTATGAACACCAGAAGCATGTTCACATTGATTCTGGTCCAGAAATATGCAGTCAAAATAGAGGAGCAAGGCGTTTGCTAATGACAAATTAAGATAGGACAACCGACATGCCGACAGAAATACTTAAATATTTTGGTTTACATAAATGATACAGAGCTACAGATAGCGCAGTTATTTTCTTGGATTCTCAGACAACGTTAGACACTAGATTTTCTCACAAAATGTGCTTCCATTTTATTTTTATTAAGAAACCAAACTGGTGTGATGCTAATGACGCAATATTGGAGACACTGACACAACAACCTCCTGCTCTTACACAGGATATTATTTCAGAAATTGGAAACTATATTTTAGAAGAGTGATAGTCAAGTCTCGATGTATGGAAGAGTTTAATTGAATCAGGATCCTGTACAAGTTTTTGTGATGCAATCTTTCAAAGAAAATGTTGTTGGAGACTGGCCATTTTCAGGGGGGTCCTCCACTTCAATGCTATTTTTGGATGGGATAGAAATAACCTTCCACATATTTTTTGTGTCAGAAGTTTTGCTAATATCCTTGTCTATGACACTTGACATCAAGAGGTCCTATATGTGCCTTTCTGTCATCATGAATTATTGTTAAACACCGGAGACAAGAATTTCAGACTTACCAAATTTTGACCCACATATCCAGAAATCTGATAGGACAACCAAAGACTTTTGATCAATAATAATTTCCCAGAAAGCCTGAAACTGCATCTTTGGAAGTCTGGAAAGCATCCAACAGCTTAGTTGTTGGTCACAGGATCTAATACAGTTCTGTTGACCTACAGGCACTTTGTACTCTTGATAGCTTTTTACCATACACCTTTGGCTTTAAATTGCATGGCATGTGTAAGTTGTCACAAAAGTGATCAATGTCTTTTTAGTAAGGAAGCTAAATGCAAATACAGTTTAGTTAAATGTATCAATATGAATGTGAGACCCCATTTCTACTCACATCAATCCGGCGAAACCAGAAGATAGACAATTGGTGTATAATATTAAGATGAACAAAGCTTTTTCAAAGGGTCTTGAAGATTACATAATTTTATCATCACCAACTTATCTTTATAGTTTCAGATTATGTTTTTATGGCACCTTTGCTCATCATTAGACAATTCCTATGCAGTTCAGACAGAGTGAGTGGATATGGGATTGAATGATCACTTATATACTATGCAGGGGACATCATTTTATGTAATCACCCCTTACATAAAGGATGACAAATGAGAAATCAGATACCACCATTGAGCCTTCAGCTGTAAAGACACCTCATCATTTCCCAACTTTTCATTGTAACTTGTATATACTCTCAGGAGCAAATACTAGACTGGCAATATACAAATTAATAAAGTATTTACATGAAATATGTGTGATATCATCCGAAGTATTTGCTTTCCATTATGCAAAGTGAGCATGCAAAAAAAAAACCAGATATCTAGCTAAGCTTTTATAATGAAAGGTCAATGTCACTCTGATCTAGCTTGAAATCGTTTGGTGTTAAAATGATTATGTAAGTTCAAAGATATAGGTAATAATTATTTCCTCTGGAAATCCTTTCCTTGACAATTGGGTTTATCTCATGCACAATGGCTGTTTACAGGGTGTAATTATGTTACTTGACCCATATTTCCATCCATTATTCATAGTGATAAGTACAATTCTATAATCAGACTCAAACAGCAACAAACCAATTTGGTTATATAATACATTGTTTTGATACGGCCTGAATATTTCATGAAATTTTGTATTGGTCTTAACTGATAAACTTACATGATTTTATTCTTTAAAAAAATCGTTTAATTTTAAATGCCGGCAGACAACACCTTTGACACCCTTATCATTCCTGACTAAGGGGCTTTTGGCCAGCAGCTTTTAAAGGAGTACGAAAATGATCCCACAGTTGGTGCATTGCATATGACTTATCATCTTAAAGAAATCTTACAATAACTTTTAAACAACAAGCAAATCTATAAAACCTTAAAAGCTCCTATCATTAATCATTCTCGGGGCTTAACCGCTTAGGATCTGCATCTTAAGAGTCTGGAAAGAATCACACAGTTGGCGTTGGGGTGATATAAAACCATTGTGCAGACCCAAAGGCACTTGGTATTCTTGAGAGCTGAGGTTACTCTAGTGTCATTGGCTGTAAATGTTTTGTTGAGTATGGATCATCTGAGTGAAGTTCAGCCTTCTTTTGAACAACAATATGGGTTATAAGTAAGGTCAAATGGCTGTATTGTGGTATTTTGAGATGTACTCCTACGTCCTGAAGATATATCCTGAGTTTAAATGGCTTTTGTTGGGGCAAGCCCTAATTATTTCTCAAAATTTTCCTTGTGAAATGCCTCATTTGATATTTATTAAATTCTCTATTGTTGGTGTATACCCAAATTAAAATGCAATTCTAATGGATGTATTTTCTGTTACCAGCTAATATTTGGCAAATAATCTCACCTGATAAACGAATTCAATCCTTTCTCAACTTCCATCAGCATACGTTTTCCTTTTAAAAAAAGCGTTTCTCATGCCCGTCAGTCAGGACAGATAAGGGTTTTGAATGTGTAGTCTGTTCAGTTTTTAGAAGTAAATGCTTTTAATCTTAAATAAAATCATATGAGTATATCATAAATTATCATGACCTAATAATTACAATACAGTCATATAATTACATCTCGAATTTGTTCTTGCGCCTGCCAGTGGACATTTTGTCCCTTTATATTTATCATTATGACTTGTAGAAGAAAGTAATGTGACACAACTATACCTTGTGAACAACCTTTGTACATCAAGTAAACCCAATTAATTGCTCAAGGGATAAATGAATACCTACCTTTGAACTTTAAATTTAATCCTTTTGGCACCCATGGATTAATACTCCAGTAACAGAGTGATGTATCTGCCACTTATTTCTACAAGCACAATGGACAGCAGAAGTCTCAGTTCACATCAAAATTATCGTAGCTAGATAACAATATATTTCGTTATGAAATCATATATATGATACTCGTAGGCGTATCAGACAGGGTCCAAGGGGGGGTGATTGACCACCCTCCCCCCCCAAAGGAAAACAGTGGAAATTCGAGCTCAAATTTTGGGTGGATGATCAAACAAACATTATTGAAAATCAATGGTTTCCCAAGGTATTTTATGATAAAATGCCATGGAATTTGGATTATTAAAATTCAGACAAACCTCGCTCGCCCTCCCAAAAAAGCCGCTCATCATATGCCTATGATGATACTTAGGGTACATATAGCTGTAAAGAAAATTTGGGAAATGTTGAGGCTTCTGAACCACTCGAGACTGCCATGTAATATCTGTTTTCACATTTGTTATCAGTTATGTAAGGAGTGATTACATATAATGATGTCTCTTGCATGGCATTTAGGTGATCATTCAACCCCATGGCCATTCACTCTGTCTGAACTGCATAGGAATTGTCTAATGATGAACAAAGATATTGAAATACCACAATCTAAAACTATAGAGATAAGCTGATGATGACAGAATTATGTTATCTTTGTGACCCCTTTTAAAATTCTTTGTACATAATATGACAAGGTTGATATGTTTTGCAAGAAACTATGAAGCTTCAAACTTGTGAGTGCTGTTTCTTTTTTCTTACTTTGCATGGTGAGAGGACGTTCTAAATTTTTTATTCGACTAATGATTGAAACTTTGAACTAAAAAAGCATAATTTCTCATAATTCTTTATGGCATGCCAAGACTGCCTGAAATCACTGATGTAGTTAAAATTAGAGACCTGAATCATAGAAGTAACAGTTCTGTTTGGAAAATAATTTTTCAATATCTTGTCGTTCAGGAACAGAACATTAATGGAATACACTACCATCAGCGAAAAAAGAATTCTTTCTACAAATTTACTGAGGCACAACCATTGTCTTCTTCGTGGTGACACAACTTTGCCACATCAGCAACTTTAAAATGGAAATTTATAAAAGAAACACTCTGACCAAACACACGCATTGGTCGTCTAAGTTCTGTTATCAATACTATTCCTTCTTAAACTCCCTCTGATAATGATCCCATTAATATTGATGATTTCTTAAAGGCAGAAGAGTATCACATTTTCATAGAATAATTTCTGTTTCAGCTTGATGGACAGAGATTTTCAAAGATTCAGTTTGTTTCAGTGTAAAAGCATTAACTCTGTTGAAGGTTCATTATCATTCTTCACAACTAACTAACTTTTTGATATCTTCTGTCACTGTTTACCTTCTAGATTTGCAAAGGAGAGAGAAATCAAGAAAGATACACAGAGATAGCTTGTGTGTGGTGTTCTTGGATGTCTCAAATACATGTAACATTGGTTGGCATGTATATTCCCAATGAAGGTTACTAATGAGAAAAGTATCGCCTGCAATTAGAAAGCCTATTATATATCCAGCCCCGTCATGGGTAAAATCAATGTCAATAGTTTAAACGGTCACTGGCCTAATGTATCGCAGCTCTGCATGGTAGACTGTTAGATGTTGGCCCGGCCCACACACTTTCAGGCAAGCTCCTGAAAATTGTCGAAAGTTTGCATCAAACTTTATACAGCACTGTTATCCTTATCTGGTCAAGGCAATGACACTTGAGCCCGTCCTCCATTTACATATGGTCGGTTGTGACAGCCTTATAATATTCCTTTTTCAAGGTTATTCATTCACTTTTAAGATTACTCACTGAAATGACGACAAAATATTGAATTTTTTAATGTTTCACTGTTTTGTCGATTTATACATATTAAGACACAAGACAAGTTTAATTTTACTTCGGATTGTGAAACAAATAAATATTAGCTTCAAGTTAGCATCACCGAGAGTACCGTATAACAGAAAATAAAATGGCAGAAAAAGGCAAAGAATTTATGATGGAACATACAAATTAAGTACATAGAATTATGAAATTTCAACTGCGAAATTGAGCTATCGTCAGTGCTACTTGAAGAAATTCTTTTTATTCTCTAGTAGAACATCAATTATTTTTTAATTCTTTTTTATATATATCACACAGGAATACAGTAGAAAAAGCTGCTAGTCAACACATAAAAATATGAGTCTGTTAGATATCTCAAACTGTGCTACAAAACAGAGTAGGCATGGCATGCCAGACATAGTCAGAAGATATTTACCCGGAAAGAATTTCTGCAAGTACTCTCTGCAAATTGCACAATTACAAAGTTATAAGTGGCTTCCTGTATCATGCAACATACAGATCAAGAGACCTGAGCTACCCTGGCCATTCAAGCTATTGATGTCAATTATATCAGGTGATTGGTATACTTGTTACATCGACATTGTTTCTGATATTTTTTCACAGTAGTAATTACATTTGTACAGTTATATTTGAAAATACTAGCTCAAATTTGACAGTTTTTTAAATGTTCTGTTTGTGTTCTTAAATATGAAATTTCTGACTTATATTGCACTTTCAAAATCCTAAATAGTAGCCTATTCATGACATCCACATTCATTTTTCTTTTTGTCCGAAAAATAGGGATCTTTTGGGTATATTCCATTTGTATGACAATTTGTATATACCAACAAAAATTACATTATGCATGCATTTTCTGTTACCTGAAGAGAACTGACAAACAAGCTAACCCCTTGCTCAATTTCTTTTTATATTACATTACCTCAAAACAAAGAGAAAACCACATTTCATTGAATAATTCCTGAGGAAATTGGATGCCAAATTTCTCCCCCTTCCGAGCTTGTTTTTGTGTCAAAGAACTCGATTTGAAACAAGAGTAAGAAATTTCAATTTACTTTGGCATCTGTTTAATGTTCATTTCCAACAATAATAACTGAACTGATCATTCAATAAATTTCAAAAGTGGTTTAGCATGTCATGCTTCATTGACTCACTCATGAGCCCACTATGAAACTATTGCAAAACAGGCTGAATCTGTTGGAGAATGACAATTTCTATCAGAAATGTGCTTGAAGAAGACAAAATGACACAAAGAAGAAAGGTTTTTTCTCACCTGTAGTCAACTTTATTGGCCAAACTATGGATTTAAATGAAATTCACAGATGAGTACAAAGATGGCCCACATCACAGTTACTTGAAATAAAGGATCCTAATGGCCCTATAGTACAAATTTTTGTTGAATGGACTAAAAAATTTAGGGAGGGTCCCTTAAAAGCGTTGTTTTTGAGGCATTTTAGGCAAGTTGCCTGCCAAACACGATTGATCAGAAGATATGCAGTAGGAAAGAAATACTGCAAGTACTCTCTGCCAATTGCACAATTACAAAGTAATAAATGGCTTCCTGTATCATGCAACAAACAGATCATGAGTCTAGAGCTGCCCTTGCCATTCTTACTATTGATAGCGGTGTCACTGTCAGATGATTGAGATATTTTTCTGTATACTGGAATATCTTCACAACTTCAAGACTAGGGATATTTCAAAGTAATTGCTTTCATCAATTGATCAACGCTCTGAAATGCAATGTGCTTTTTGAGAATCGGGAGAGTTAAGCTCATTAGTAGGCTGTTAACAAGTTGAAAAGTATGGAACACAGATCAATTGTGACCCTGACCCAGAAGTGTCTGCTCCACTTCTCTTGTTTTACCAACAGCAGATACTGCATGCAGCTTTTGGGCTTTGGATTCTATGAGAAATCCTGCTTCATACATATCCTGAAATCAGGCAGGAAACCTGAAGACTTTGAATTAATAATAATTGTCCGGCAGGCTTTATACATAACCGGAAATCTGATAGGACAACCACAAAGACTTTTAATTAATCATAATTTCCCGGAAAGCCTGAAAACTGCATCTTTGGAAGTCTGAAAAACATCCAACAGCTTTGTTTTTGGTAACAGGATCTAATACAATTTTGTTGACCTACAGGCACTTTGTACGAGCTTGATAGCTTTTTACCATAAACCTTTGGCTTTAAATTGCATGGCATGTGTAAGTTGTCACAAAAGTAATCAATGTCTTTTTAGTAAGGAAGCTAAATGCAAATACAGTATAGTTAAATGTATCAATATGAATGTGAGACCCCATTTCTACTCACATCAATCCGGCGAAACCAGAAGATAGACAATTGGTGTATAATATTAAGATGAACAAAGCGTTTTTCAAAGGGTCTTGAAGATTACATAATTTTATCATCACCAACTTATCTTTATAGTTTCAGATTATGTTTTTATGGCACCTTTGCTCATCATTAGACAATTACTATGCAGTTCAGACAGAGTGAGTGGATATGGGATTGAATGATCACTTATATACTATACAGGGGACATCATTATATGTAATCACTCCTTACATAAAGGATGACAAATGAGAAATCAGATACCACCATTAAGCCTTCAGCTGTAAAGACACCTCATCATTTCCCAACTTTTCATTGTAACTTGTATATACCCTCAGCAGCAAATATAAGACTGGCAATATACAAATTAATAAGGTATGTGCTTGAAATATGTGTGATATCATCCGAAGTATTTGCTTTCCATTGTGTGAAATGAGCATGTAAAAAAATAAGGGATATCTAGCTAAGCTTTTACAATCAAAGGTCAATGTCGCTCTGATCTAGCTTTGGTGTTAAAATGATGATGTAAGTTCAAAGATATATGTAATCATTCTTTCCTCTGGAAATCCTTTCCTTGACAATTGGGTTTATCTCATGCACAATGGCTGTTTATAGGGTGTAATTATGTTACTTGACCCATATTTCCATCCATTATTCATAGTGATAAGTACAATTCTATAACCTTTTACGCCCTTATCATTCCTGAATGAGCGGCTTCTTGCCAGCAGCCTTGAACAGAGTATGGAGACAAGCACAAGTTGGTGCATTGCATATGATTTCACATGTCAAAGAAATCTTACAATAACTTTTAAACAACAAGCAGATGACACCTTCAAAGCCCCTATCATTAATCATTCCCGACCAGGGGGCTTGACTGCCTTGAACCTGCATCTTCAGAGCCTGGAAAGAATCACTTAGTTTGTCTTTGGGGTGATATAAAACCATTGTGCAGACACAAAGACAATTGCTCTTCCTGAGAGCTGAAGTTACCCTCGTGTCATTGCCTTTAACTTGTTTTGTTGATTATGGATCATCTCAGTGAAGTTCAGTTTCTTTTGAATTACAATAAGGGGTATTTATGGTTGTATGGTGGTATCTTGGGATGTACTACCACTTGTGAAGATATCCTGAGTTTAAATGGCTTTTGTTGGTGTAAGCTAAGATTATTTTCTCAAAGCTCTCCTTGTGAAACACCTCTTAGAATCTTTTTTAAGTTTCTCTATTTATAGCCCAATAAGGTGCTGCAGAGGCGTAAAACACAAATACACACACACACTTAAGTTTCTCTATTGTTGGTATATATCCAAATTAAAATGCAATTCTAATGAGTGTATTTCTGTTATCAGTTCAAAATTTGGCAAATATTCTCACCTGATAAACAACACAATCCTTTCTCAACTTCCATCAGTATTTGCATTAACTTAAAGCAAAGAGATAGGAAGCGCATTTCATTGAATAATTCCTGGAGTGATTGGATGTCAAAGCCTTCGGCTTGTTTCTGTGTCCTGGCATGGCATTCTGTCAAATTAATAAAAGAAATGAGAAACTTCATGTTTACTTTGGCGTCTGTTCCTTGCAATTATAATTGGTCATTCAATAGTTCTCTCAAGAAGATAACAGGATGTTGGGTTTCTTTTATTTGAATAATGTTAAATCTTGTTCTTGCGACACATTATCAAACATCCCTTGAGCCACATTGCAAAGAAAAAAATCTGTTTTGGAATTCACATTTCAAATTTCTATGTGTATTGGGCAGACACTTGCAGAGTAACTAAAACTCCTGGTTACCAGAACTTGCAGAAGATCAAGTGCACCGAAGCATCATCCATAGCTTTCCTGAAGTCTCCAGTTGTCCCTTATATGATTCGTTTCTGACTTGGGATTAACACTTCTTGGATTATACACTCAAAAGACGCTGCTGATTGGTCAACAATGATGCCTTCATTTGAGCAGCCTTGTGCACTCGTTTAGTTTCCATGGCAACAAAGAAACTGCCTGGGATATATTATCAGCTATTGCAGATATAGGTGTTGATAAATGTTTACAAAATATGGTATCAGATTCCATTCTTACTGTAATAGCTGAGCAAAGTTTATCAAAATCCTCTTTTATTGAATGTCAATCTCACATGCAGTTTGAAGTTGCATGCCATCAAAATCTCAGTAAAATCATTCAAATCATTTGATTCTCCCAAGGTGATTCCTATGTCAATTAACACAAGGAGTTGCAACTGAAGTGGAAGATGAATGACTGTTTTACTTCGTGAAAAAGTATGATGCCATCCAATGTCAAGCCACTTTGGAAGAATTATTTAACTTCAGTTAGACATCACCAAGATACTTTTACTATTGGAAAAGCTGGTATCTAACTGACAATATTGCATGTTAGCGCCCGGCTAGGGATTAACACTGTTAACAACAGCAAACAAACAATCAGATTATTGTTTATTTTGCTTAAATTGTAAGTTAAAACAAATAATAGAAGAAGCATATGATGTCTAAGTCAGTTAGACACCTCTTTGTCGGGTCCTAACATGCATTTTTGTCAGTTAGATCCCTCCCTCCGGTCGGGATCTAACTGACAAAAATGCATGTTAGAACCCTCCAACTTTAACTTCGCTAAAGATTTGATTAAATTATTAACTGTTAACTCAGCTAACTTTTTTTGTTAACTTGCCCACCACTGCATTTAGCAGTTAGACATAAAATATAAGTAGATAAGAATCTACAACTTAAAGAACAAACAATACCCAGCAATGACTGTGAACTTTGAGAAAATGCTTTTCATAATCAACTGTCAAAGTGGGTAAAATATATCAGAACACACAATGTCCAGGTAAATTCTTCGATTTGTCATATGGTAGTATATTATAGGTGCACTGAAGCCATTTGCTAGCCCTGATACTTGTTGTCTCTTAGTGATTACTATGACTGCCAATGGCCCTCTTCCACATATTCAGGTAAACAATGAGGGATTCTAAATGTACCATCCATTAAATAAGAACCGAGCATGGAAGTAAGCAACCTTGCTTGTACCTGCTAACATACTGCATGCAGTAATATGCATGGCTTTCAACAGAGAATTGTTATTTTCGCTCTCCCTGATGAAGATAAGTTTATTAAAAAAAGGCCACAATAAATCAAAGACCTTTAACAAATACTTCCGATGCATTGGAAGGATAATTATGGCAGACTGGCAGTGCTTCACCTGATCCCTGGTTTGTCAGTAAGACTGATCAACATCTTTACTATGTTCCACATGGCTTGTTATAGTATGAAGATAAATGCATATTCTTGTTATCCAACGAGCATTTCAAATTTATTAGTTTGGAAAGCTTTCACAATACGGTAATGCTTACACCAAAAAAAAAGCTGCTACAAAACGATTTAAAGCCAGTGACATAAGGGTCACTTCAGCCCCCAAGAATACCAAGTGCCTTTGGGTCAGCACAATGGTTTTACATCACCTTAAACACCATCTGTGTGATTCTTTCCAGACTCTTAAGATGCAGATCTTAAGCCCCCTGGTCAGGAATGATAAATGATAGGGACTTCTTAGGTGTTATCTGCTTTTTGTTCAAAAGTAAAAGTAAGACTTCTTTGAGAAATTTTAAAATTCATATGTAATTCACAAACAGTGTCTCAATTCTTCCCAGACTCTTAAAATGTAGATCTCAAGCCCCTTAATCAGTAATGAAGAGATTCGAAGGTAAGCCTTTTCACTATTTATAAGTAAGTGCTCTTTTAAAATAGAATATCTTATTGGTTTGTGATGAGTACTATTACCTCATAACAAAAATACAACTATATAACTAAATTTCCAGGTGGTGATGAATGACTCTCTACCTTTGAAGTAATCATGTTTTTAACATGTGTTGTGTTCATACCAGACTACATCCTGTAATATTAACATTTCATTATGATGAAAACGCCAGATATATTACCATTTCTTTCCTATACATGACCATTGAATCATTTTGTTAATCATACAAGTCAGTTTTACATGAGTTTGAATTGTTTTTAGCCGGAAATAGCAGCAGATGTAACCACTTCATATTATGCTGGCTTACATTAAGTTGGCGTTGACTCCTATTTCAGCAATGCACTTTTCCCCTTTAACTGGTGCATCTAAAAATCGGCTGTCAAGATACTGAGTGGCAAAGTTGTCAACGTACTAGATAACCTGCAACTAAACTCTCTGGACGCTTTCCAGACTTCCAAATATGCAGCTTTCAGGCTTTCTGGACAAGAATTATTAATTCAAAGACTTCAGCAGACAAAACAAACTTTCCTGGCTATGTATAAAGCAGGATTTCTCATGTACACCAAAGCTGCTCGCAATCTCTGATGTATGTAAAAGGAGATGTGAAGCAGCCTTTTCTTTGTAAGTGCAAGAATTGATCTGTTTTTCCACATTTTAACTTCTTCGTCGTCCAAATAACTTTCTCCCAATTATCTGAAAGCTCATCGTATTTCAGAGTATCAATCTGCTGGATGCTAGAACTTTGAACCTCCCTTGCTATAAAGAGGTACTTAATTATACACCAGCTTACAATTTTTCAAATATTTATATTAGTATCAATAGCAAGAATGGCCAGGGTAGTTTGGTTCCCTTGACCTGTAGGGCTATATCGCTTGGCACACAAAGCACCAGCACACAAATTCAGCCAAAAAGCAAATGATCTCACTTGACAAACAAATGTAATCTTCTCTCAACTTCCATCAATATTTACATAAACTTAAAACAAAGAGGTAGGAATCTCATTTCACTGAATAATTCCTGGAATGATTGGTGTCGAAGCCTACATACTGTTTCTGTGTCATGGCATAGCATTCTGTCAAATTGAAACAAGAGAGAAGAAACTTCATTGTACTTTGGCATCTGTTCATTCCTTGCAATTATAATTGGTAATTCAATAGTTCTCTCAAGAAGATAACAGGATGCGGGATTCGTTCTGTTACGAATAATTTTAAATCTTGTTCTTTAAATACATTATCAAACATTACTGAAGCCTCATTGCAGAGTATAACCTCTATCTTAGAATTATCCATTAATATTTGTGTATTACATTATATAAGTGGGCAATGATAACAAAACGTGATTGATTGAAAGCTCACAATCCTGCTGTAACTTATTTCATTGAAAGTCCATGACAAAAGTCACTGCTAAAGTACAAATAATCACGCTTGCACAGCAATCCACACTCATATTTACCAGAACTTGCAGAAGATCAAGTGCACCAAAGTATATTCCATGGCTATCATGAAGTCTTCAGAAGTCCCTATGACTGTTTGTTTCCCACTTGGGATTCTTCGTAGATTGCCTACTCAAAAGCTGTTGCTGGTTGGTCAATAATGATGTCTTCATTTGAGTGTTCTCACTTTTTCTGTGTCCATGGCAACTAAAAAACTGCCTTGATGGAGGTCATGGCTGATGAACAAAAAGAATGTATACATCGTCATCTATTGTCAGCATGTGATATTAAATGGTTATAATGTACCATACAAAGCCAATATAATTATATATGTTTATTCAAACCAATTGAGGTTTACATGTGACTAAATAAAATAAATTTAATTAAAATATAAAATTTAGGTTAATCAGTCCACACAAATTGATATTATAATATCATCAATTTCATTCCTGCTCAAAGTCAAATTGTTAATTGTCTGTTGTCTAGTGATACACTCCTTTAATTCTCGAACTACCGAAATCTGAGCCATATCACAAGTAGACAGTTTTCCATATTGATGGCTCAGCCTTGTTGGAATCGAACTTTCATTTTCTCCAATAATCGATTGTTTATCATTGGAGAAGTGTCTCCCAATAAATCTAATAAAGGAGTCCTTGTGAATTCTAATCTTTTTGATGATCCCCAGGCTGCTTTTCATGATTCTCTCCTTTACGTCCCATCCGGCAAATACAGGCAGGAACCGTGTGTGAGTAGCGGGATGCAGCTTCAGTATCAGTCGTACTGCTCTATTCCAGGCTGTATAAAATTTTGCCACATGTTTATCATTTAGTCGCCATGATTGCACTCCATAAAAGTGACAGCACTTCATGTTAAAAACACGCAAGATTACTTTTTCATTGGCATCAGACAAAGCGGTAAGTAGAACATTTACACGCCCATAAAAGTCTCTTCGTTTTGCTGCAACATCACATTCTTCTGATAAGTTGTACTGAAGATGATTCCCAAGGTGCTTGATTCTTGTTTCCCAGTTGATTTTGCTGGAACCCAATTTCATTACTAGAGGTTGAGAGCATTCTTGATAACCAAACTTGATACACACTGACTTCTGTGAGTTAAAGTTCATACCAAATTCATGTGCATATATTTCACAGGTTGCGATCATGTCTCTTAACCCTGACATACTTGGGCTCAACAACATAATGTCATCAGCATAACATATGGCCCCACTGTAGTAAGGACCAATCCAGCAGCCTGACTTTTTCTGTTCCAGTCTGTTGAGTAACACATCTACATAAATGCTGAATAAGTGTGGAGAGGTGACAGCACCTTGTCTGATCCCATTTGTGCAGGTGAAAGTTTCCGAGTATTGTCCATTCCAGCAGGTACGAACTCTTTGTCTTACATAAGAATCCACCAAGATACGCAAGTCCAGGGGTGGAAGACCTCTTTTAATCAGTAATTCAAAAAGGAGGTCATGTTTGACAAGGTCAAACGCCTTACTCATATCCAGGCAGGCACTATACACATTAGATCCACGTTGTAGATAGTATCCAATTGTTTCTTTCACTACAAGCGAACACATTGTTGTACCCATCCTTGGTTTGTATGCAAACTGAAGTGAAGAAGTTTTTGCTTTTTGATATCAAAAATGCTCATTTGTATCTATTCTGTTACTTTATGGAGATTTATTAAATAGGACAACAAAATAATTTACAATTTCATAAAAGCTGTGTAACACTTAACAAAATGTATTGTCCATGCCACAAGTGGCTTCCTCTACAGTATGTCTGATGAAATTATGCAAGTCGCATATTTCAGAGTAGTATGCAAACTTTTTAGCCCAACATCATATCCTTTTCACATAACAACTGGATAGGGCTAGGAAACCTTAAATGTAATTTTCATCAAGATTCATTAGGGCAAAATTAAGTTATGCCACATTTTCAACTATCTTGGTGTCTGACGAAATTACATGAAATCCACGGACTTGAAAATGTTAAATTTTCAACTTATTTTACCTCAGTCATAATTGTTCTATCATTTGTCATCTAATCATGTCAAAAAAATTTGCTTGTTGTGTGCCCATGTCATCTAATGTCTATGAATTGTCTCCATCGGAATAACATTGATTTGCATAAATTTATCAAGTTTATGCTCCCAAAAACTTCAAAATGGTTCCGATCATTCAAAACATGCTTCTAGCACTTACGTTATACTGTCTATTTAGCTTATGACAAGGGAAACTAAAGCAACATATCTAACTTTAAAACAAAATGCAATCAAAAATTCTATGCATGACTTCCCATTGGAATAGCACTGCGATTAGGATGTGGAGTTCCGAATTATATAGTTTGTGAATTCCAAAGACATAACTGATCAGTCAGTTTCACTTCAATAAATAGATGGAATAAAGGTAACTTTTATAGGAATTTTGATGACGATCAGTCCATTTTGAGATTTTCGGGAGCATGAATTTGATGTAATTATGCAAAATCAATGTTATTCCAATGGAGACAATTTCTACATATTGCCTGACATGGGCAGCAGATAAGCAAACTTTTTTGACATGAATAGTTGACAAATTATAGAACGCTAATGATTGAAGCAAAATAATTTGAAAATTTAACGTTTTCAAGGCCCTTCCAAATAAAATGTGAATTTTGCATAATTTTGTCACACACCAAGATATGTGAAAATATGGCTTAACTTAATTTTGCCTTAATGAATCTTAATGAAAATTACAGGGAAGATTTCATAGCCCTACTATTACCTCATAACAAAAATATAATTATATAACTACATTTCAGAGGGGGGTGAATGATCATCCACATTTGAAGACTTATATAAGTAAGGAGCGATTACCATGATGTCTCCTGCATAGTGTTAAGTTGATGATTCTACCCCTTAGCCATTCATCATTTTTTGTTAATCAGTTCCACTTGAAGTTTATCATTAAACAACATGATGTTCCACAAAGAAAGCCATTTTAATGTTCTAGATGAAAATTGACAAGAGCATTGACTACTGTTTTGCAAGCTTCCTTGTCCAATTATACTTTTTGATTTGATTTGATTTATTCAACAAATTCATCAGTGCATATACAACGAATGTGCGACATACTATAGTCTAGGAGAGATTCCAGAAATTGTGACTTTAATAGGCATTTCTTGTTAAAAGTCGGCAACAAGTGGTTTTAACCTAATTTGAGGATGCTGATTCTGAATCCGCTTGTTGCCGGGCTGGATTTTGAATTTTAAGGGGTCAAAATGGCAAAACAAAATGGCCGCCAAAAAGACAAAAATTGGCAAAAATATGACAATATGGACCACACAGTCAGCTTTTTCTTGCAAATATCTCCATCTGACCTACCAAATTCATTGATTCTAGTGTAAACAAAGGCTCTTAGGACTATTTTAAAAACATTTAATGCTCTAATTTTAGTTTTTGGGGGTTCAACAGCCTGGAAAACAAAATGGCCGACAAATTACCAATAATTTTGGTTTTGGTACTACAAATCGAACTCATTTGTGTTATAAATCATCCTTAAATTACTCATGTCACCATTCCAGTATAATTCAAGGCTTCTGTATCTATTTCATTTGAAATTCTTTACTTAAGGGGAACAAAATGGAGCCCAAATCAATGTCAGGGTGCAAATCACAGTAATTCAGATTTTTCCAAATTTCTGTTTTTCGATGCAGCTTTCTGACTCAATCTGGTTTGTTGTTAATTTTATTCAATGAAACACATAATAAGAATGACAAGTGACCATGTCAAAACTTTTTTTTCAGTTTTACATAGTTTTTAAATGGTTTCAAACTGGAAAGGCTGAGTAGGATCCTCGCCAAAAGATTAAAAATCATACCCTTAATTCATGGATGCTTTACGCTACTCCTCCCAAACTACTCAATGCCCACACCTAAAAATTTGCAAGCAACATTATTTCAAGTCTTACAACAACCATAAGTGGGTGTGCTTTCTCAAACTGTTCATATTATACCACTACACTTATTACACATTTATGCACGATTATCAATCTTCTCTACTGTAGTAGTAGTAGTTGTTCTGTTTTCCCTGGACTCTTACTCTTATTATACCCATTATATCACGGGTACTATGCTTCATACCCTTAATTTGTGGATGCTTTACGCTACTCCTCCTAAACCACTCATTGCCCATAGCTAAAAATTTGCAAGCAACATTATTTCATGCCATACGACAACCATAAGTGCGTCTGCTATCTCAAACTGTTCATATTACGCCTATACAACTGCACTTATTACTGATTTATGCACGACTATCAATAGGCTAATCTTCAATTGTGGTGGTTGCTTGATGATTCTCCCTGGACTCCGAGGAGGGAGGGATTGGCCACTGTCCATCACATGATATCCAATGCTCATCACAAAATGTATATTTTTATCAATCACCATTTATCCATCATCCTTTTCTCATCCCCTTTTCACGGGTACTATGCTAGTTTGCATAATTCGAGGTCCTTGATGAAAATAAGATGTTGCGTATTTACTTGTATATCATTTTTCTCAGCTAAATATACCATTTATGTGTAGTATGGTTTATGAATTAATATAATAATGTAATATACAGACAACTAACAGATATAAAATTAAGTTTTAAAGGCCCAATAGGTCAAATTTGGCATCTGCAAAAGGTCGTAAATCACAGAAATTCTTCATCTTTGAGCCTCAGTTTTCAATTTTAGCACAATTTTTTCCCATTTATTAAGTCTGACATTATCTGTTTGTCAGAAATATTAATGCCTGTTTGTGAAATTATTCTAAGGACACTTACATTGTATCCGAGGTTGATATATCGCAGAACAATACAAAAAGGACGCTTACAAATGGTAAAATCTTGCCAAATTGGATGCTTTCAACCTTGGTAATGGACAACTGCTTCTTCCTCATTATAATTAACTAAATCTTTATATATATATATCCTATAGTCATTGTTTTTGAGGGTAGGTTCACTGATCTGGACAAATTACACAGCTTAATAATGAAGGTTCTAAAAATCACTGTTAATTAACCTTTAATTACAAACCCCATTACAGGTTTATTATTGTTAAAAGTTCACAAAACTTGTCATAATCCTGTTCAAATGTTTGTTGTGTGAATTGAATTGAATGTTTATTACATGTGAGTATGCTTTTGTACTTTGGGAAAGATTTTATTTATGCATTTTAACAGGCAAGAAGTGATGAATAGCCTTGTCTCTGTTGAAGAGCAAAAATCATTCCTAGTCCGATAATTGATGACAGATTCAATGTTGTTCACAACATCTTTGCACTGTGACAGCAGCCATTTTTAAATGGTACCTATAATGAACAACCAACAGTTGTCTCTATGCAATTTATCCCTTTGCCACTTCCCTAGTCTACAACTTCCCTCCCTCCTCTTTTCTAGTCTCTGCTTTTGGTCCTTCCTCTTGCTCTCTTTACCTCCTTCCAGGCTACATCAGCATGCTTGATTGTATCTACCTCAGTCCTCTTTTGAATCTCTCCACTGTCCTAGTCCCCATTCCTCCTTGTTGGGATCTTCCATCCCTCCATTCTTGCAGTCCCCATAACTCATCCTTCCTGGTCACCTCCATTTCTCCTCCTTCCTGTCCTCCCTCTTTGCTGGTTTCCTCCATCCCTATGTTTATTAAGCATCCTCCAACACTCCTATTTCCCAGTCCTCCCCATTCCTCCTCATTTCTAGAATTCTCCATCTCCCCCTCCCCCGCCCCCCGTCCAAGCCTCATCTCTTGCTCCTTTGTACTAGTCTCATCTCCCATCTAATTGTTGGTCTCCTCTATCCCTCCATTTTCGTAGTCTCTTCTATCCCTCCATTTTTGTAGTCTCCTCCATTCATCCTCCTTTGAAACATCGTTGCTACCCCGTTCTTCATTGTCTTGTACTCCTTGCAGGTCTAATTCAGTCCCTCAATTTTTCTCCTAGACTCTTCTTTCCTATTTGCAGAATTTAATACCCAGATACCCTGGTAACATGGGTAGGGAGATTACCAAGAAGAAGGGAGGGATGAGACTAAGGAAAAGGAGGGACAGAGGAGACTTGCAAGGATGAGAGTTTGATAAGACTTGGAAAGAGATTTGGGAGACTACAAAAATAGAAGGATATAGGAGCAATGAGACGTCTCTATTCATGGCCCATCAACACCAGTGCAGGCTATTTAGAGGCATGGGACAAGAAAGAAGGAGAGATGAGACTAGGAAAGAGGAGAGATGAATGCAACTAGTATAAGACTATGAAGAAAGGAGGAGGAATGATGTGACAAGGAGGATGAATGGAGGAGACTACAAAAATGGAGGGAGACCAACAATTAGGTGGGAGGGATGAGACTAGTACAAAGTAGGGAAAGATTAGGCTTGGAGGGGGGGGTGGAGAAGTCTAGGAATGAGGAGGAATGGGAAATAGGAGTGTTGGAGGATACTTAATAAATGTAGGGATGGAGGAGACCAACAAAGAGGGAGGACAGGAAGAAGGAGAAATGGAGGTGACCAGGAAGGAAGAATCGAGGGATGGAAGATCCCAACAAGGAGGAAAGGAGACTATAGGCAGGGAAAATGCTGTAACAATTCGATAACGGTCACTACCAAACTTTTCTCAACTGATCCTGGATCAGTTTTTTCTGCAGAATCCATTTTTGCTTGGGGACAAGTTGTGTTTCGCATATTTAATTAGCTAATTAGCATAATTGACCTAATTAGCTAATTAATCATATTCCACAGGCTATTAGAATATAGAATGTCCTTAAGAAAGGTGTTTTTGGTGGATATGAACTCTTTTGGACACCTTTGACCATTTTCAGTCACTTTACCTCATTGCAAAGCAGTACGCCTCTCAGAATATGCAAATTAGGGCGGCCATTATCGTTATTTCTTCTTAATTCTGTAACTCTGGGACAACTGCACATAGAGGACCAAATAAGGTGTCTATACCTAGGTTTTCAGGGTCAGGGAGCATGATAAAACCATCCTCTAAATGTTTCCATGCATTGGTGTGCCCATGACACCCTTGATGCTCACCCAAGACATGCAAACTATGACGACCATTACGTTAAGTTGTATTTTGTGCAGTGTTTTTGGACATTTTTCATATTAAAGACCAAACAAGACATCTATACCCAGGTTTTCAGGGTCAGGGAGTATGATATTACCATCCTCTAAGTGTTTCCTTGTATTGGTAAGCCCATGACACCCTTGATGCTCACCTAAGACATGCAAATTGCTACGGCCATTACGTTAAGTTGTATTTTATGCCATATCTTAGGAAATTTTTCACATTAAAACCAAACAAAGTATCTAGTCCAAGGTTTTCAGGTTCAGGGAGCATGATAAAACCATCCTCTAAGTGTTCCCATGCATTGTATTGCTCATGATACCCTTGGTGATCACTTAAGACATGCATATTAGGATGGTCATTATGTTTACTCGTATTTTGTGTCTTATATTTGTGGAACTTTTTCACATTATAGGCCAAACAAAATCCTTTGACCTGAGTTTTCAAGGTCTGAGGGTATGCTAAATACATCCCCTAATTGTTCTCATTCATTGGTTTACCCAAGATGCCATTGTTGATCACTTTCGAAGGAATGAAAATTAGGATGGCTATTATGTTTTATTTCCCTTTTCTGCCATACAATATGTATCTGTGAAATTGTTTCACATAAGGGACCAAACATAATGTCTACAACTATCTTTTCAGGGTCAAAGTGTATGATAGTTCTAACCATCCCTTTTCTGTTTTTATGTGTCAGACTACCTCTTTAGCTGTAACCGCATTCAATTTCATATCATAATTATCAACTGCTTGTACTACGAATATTGACGGTAAGACATGATTTCGAGGTCAACAACAATGACCACATTAATTTACTCTGGTTTTAATGCAGATGGTTATCCGAAGCTGTTTAGTTGCTATGAGCAAAACTGATTGAAATTAGGATTCCAAATTTTGAGTGTATTTGAAATACTGGATAGTCACTGTTCGAAAGTAAGCAAATCAGAGTGGTGTTAATCACCATCAAAAGTGGAAAACAATTCATCTGAAGGGTCTTTCTTGTCATACTACCCTTCTTTGTCTCTTCTTTTAAAAATGACTGAGAGTGCCACTCTCTCCTGGAGCCTATGAAAGTTTTATCATTGTGTTTATGCCTTTGTTTTCTCGGTTGCCTTAATTTAGCCTTTTTTGATGTTTTGTGGAAACTCCTGCTACATCATATGTCCAGCGCTTTTAAGGACAACATCTAGGGCTGCATTTGGAAGTAAACTGCTGCCTTACAGGGACACATGTGCATATGTTTTTAAAAAATAAGCCCTTTTAAGACTGTGCTCATCCTCGAAGCCTCCCTCGGTGCCATATTTTAATGGCCTCGGCCATGGCTCGGTCTCGGATGACAAATCCTTGGCCTTGCCTCGGTCTCTGGTGTATTTGGGCCAGTAGTGGGGGCCTTGGGACTGGCCTGATCCTCGACGCCGGTCTCAAGGCTACATTTTGATGGCCTCAGCCTCGCTCTCGGAGGCTAATGCCTCGGTCTCGGCCTTGGATGTCCCGGCCTCTCCTGCATCACTGGTGCTTAAGCCTTAGGGCTGTATATGTCTGGGATTAAACCCATTTGACTTAATCTTCTTGTGTCAGCTGGCCGACATACAGATTCTTATTCCCTTAGTCTTCACCGTCCCTTCATGAGCATAATACTGGTTACATGAAGTTAAGCATTTCCTTTTAATGTCAAAATTAACTTAGTGGAATCCGAAATAAATTCAGTAATTTGCAAAGCTGCCATTCCACCAACATGGTTCAATTTTCAAGAATAAACAGGTATGGTGAATCATATTTTGGTGATCCAATATTCTGTATCACAGTAGAATACAAGCAAGGTATCATAGATTTCTTCAGAGACTTGAAAAACACGTCCAATGTTCACAATGTTGTCTCAACAAGTCTTTGTGAAGATTGCTAATATTTCGACTGCTCGGCGCAAAAAGGGACTTAGTGCCATTATATTTCAATGGAACTAAGTCTCTCTTTGCGCCGAACGGTAGATTTTTTGAAATAGCAAAAATATCCATTTCACTCCGGCAGAGATTTAGGGTCTTTGTAAACACTGGTCCCTACCTATTTTCATAAATCATTTTTTAGCTAGACCTTCATACCTCTTTACAGAAGCACAAATATATCTGTGTCTGTCGATGCTCCTACCAACATTCTGTCAGGCATCTTTAGTGATACAATGTAAGTCAAAAGGTCATCTTGTTATGGCTACAGCGGATAAAGGTATTTAAATTTTTTGCCTGTGGCATATATTTTATTTTCTCTGTGATAAATTCTTTTTGCTGTCATAACCTCATCTTTGTTGTGTCGTTTCTTTAATTTTTGATGGGCAAGAAGTGTCCATGGCCATGACCAACAGCCATCAAATCAATTATCCAATCAGAGTTGTCAATATACCAGAAAGAGGCTTTTTGGAGCCCTTGTCGGTAATGCTCCCACAGTAAAAGCAGTACACTAATATTAAATTTAAATGACTTTAGACCAGTTACTACTTGGGTCAAGGCTTAAAAACAAATGTGAACAACCACATGACCTTCAAGGTTGAAGCATTGGTGAAGACAGGTTCTTTCGGGATGGGACATTTTCTTCAGCTCTTCTAGACAGTGGTCAGGTGGCACAAACATGTTCATGCATCTGGATGGAATTGTACAGAATTATTCCAGTTGGTCAAAGGAGCTAAAGCTTTGTACTCGATAATGTGACCTTCATACAAGCTCCAGGAGACAGCAACAACAGCCTCCCAAGGAGAGAAAAGTGATGTAAAGTGATGTGTATGAAAATGAAGACTGCTTAGATGAATCATTCTCCACTTCTGAAGCAGATTTGCCAAGTCAGAACAACACATCAGAGATTGACTATTCAGATTTTTGAATATGCAATCTAAATCAAGTCTAAATATTGAAGCTGTATCAGAAGAAAAAAATCTCAGTAAATACCCATCTGCATAAGAACTGGAGTTAATTAATTTTGCCATAGTTATAAATCATCAAATCTTGTTTTAGCCCATCATAAAAATACTATATAAATGCATGTCTGCAGATAAATTGATAATTCCATCGATATTATGAAGAATTGACTGTGGGTAGAGGTATGGAGGTACTCTCGACACATGAAAGCAGCTAGGAGATTGTTTTATCACACTCCCTGACCCTGAAAATGTTGGTCTAGACATTTTGTTTTAGTGTTTAATGCGAAAAATTTCCAAAGATATGGCACAAAATACAACTTAACGTAGTGGCCGTCATAATTTGCACGTCTTAGGTGAGCATCAGGGATGTCATTGGCACACCAATGCATGGAAACACTCAGAGGATGGTTTTAGCATACTCTCTGACCCTGAAAGCCTGGGTCTAGATATTTTGTTTGGTCTATAATGTGAAAAATGTCAAAAAACACGGCACAAAATACAACTTAACGTAATGGCCGTCATAATTTGCTCGTCTTAGGTGAGCATCAAGGGTGTCATGGGCACACCAATGCATGGAAATACTTAGAGGATGATGTTATCATACTCCCTGACCCTGAAAAGTTGAAAACCTAGGTCTAGATACTTTGTTTGGTCTTTAATTTGAAAAATTATTAAAGATAAGGCAAAAAATACAACTTAACGTAATGGCCGTCATAATTTGCACATCTTAGGTGAGCATCAAGGCTGCCATGGGCACACCAATGCATAGACACACTTAGAGGATGGTAATATCATACTCCCTGACCCTGAAAACCTGGGTATAGATGTCTTGTTTGGTCTTTAATATGAAAAATGTCCAAATAGGAGGCACAAAATACAGCTTAACATAATGGTTGTCATAATTTGCATGTCTTGGGTGAGCATCAATGGTTTCATTGGCACACCAATGCATGGAAACATTTAGAGGATAGTCTCATCATACTCCCTGACCCTGAAAACCTAGGTATAGACACCTTATTTAGTCCTCTATGTGCAGTTGTCCCAAAGTTATAGAATTAAGAAGAAATAACGATAATGGCCGCCCTAATTTGCATATTCTGAGTGGCGTACTGCTTTGCAATGAAGTAAAGTGACTGAAAATGGTCAAAGGTGTCCAAAAGAGTTCATATCCAGAAAAAACACCTTTCTTAAGGACATTATATATTCTAATAGCCTGTGGAATATGATTAATTAGCTAATTAGGTCAATTATGCTAATTAGCTAATTATATATGCGAAACACAACTTGTCCCCAAGCAAAAATGGATTCTGCAGAAAAAACTGATCCAGGATCAGTTGAGAAAAGTTTGGTAGTGACCGTTATCGGATTGTTACAGCATTTTCCCTGCCTACTAGGACAGTGGAGAGACTCAAAAGAGGACCGAGGTAGATGGATAAGAAGAGCCGGGAGTTGACAAAGTTGAGGGAGGTCTTACGGACAAGCCAGTCTTCTGTAAAGAAAGTGAGCTCCCTCAGGTCGCAATTCAAGCATGCCGCTGTAGCCTGGAACGAGGTAGGCGTAAAGAGAGAAAGAAGAAGGACCAAAAGTAGAGACTAGAAAAGAGGAGGGAGGGAAGTTGTAGACTAGGGAAGTGGCAAAGGGATAAAGTGCATAGAGACAACTGTTGGTTGTTTATCATAGGTGTCATTTAAAAATGGCTGCTTGTCACAGTGCAAAGATGCTATGAACAACATTGAATTTGTCGTTAAATTAGCAGATTAGGATTGATTTTCCTCTTCAGCAGAGACAAGGCTATTCATCACTTCTAGCTGTTAAAATGCATATATAAAAATCTTTCCCAAAGTACAAAAGCATACTCACACTACAAACATATGTATATATATAGATAGATAGATAGATAGATAGATAGATATGGTAAGTGCAGCCCTCTAAGCCCAGTTCTGGGTGCTCTGTTGAGACTGTTTTCGTCGGTGTAATGGACTATAAAAAAGTCTACATTTACATTTACATTTAACAGACCCTCAAAAATAATGGTTATAGGGATATATATAAAGATTTGGTTAATTATAATGAGGAAGAAGCAAGAGTTGTCCATTACCAAGGTTGAAAGCATCCAATTTGACAAGATTTTACCATTTGTAAGCGTCCTTTTTGTATTGTTCTGCGATATATCAACCTCTGATAAGTGTCCTTAGAATAATTTCACAAACAGACATTAATATTTCTGACAAACAGATAATGTCAGACTTTATAAATTAGGGAATAAGTTAACAAAATTGCACAAAAATTGACAACTGAGGCTCAAAGATGAAGAATGTCTGTTATTTTCGACCTTCTGTAGATGCCAAATTTGACCTATTGGGCCTTTAAAACTTAATTTTATGTCTGTTAGTTGTCTGTATATTACATTATTATATTAATTCATAAACTATACTACACATAAATGGTATATTTAGCTGAGAAAAAGTAACTACACAACATCTTATTTCATCAAGGAGCTCGATTTATGCATATTTTTAACGTTTTGGTAAGGATACCACTCAGCCTTTCCAGTTTCCATCCATTTAAAAACCAATTACAACTGAAAATAAATTTCTAAAATGGTCACTTGTCATGTGAAAAATGCATAATAACCTTCTTATTATGTGTTTCATTGAATAGAATTAACAACAAACCAGATTGAGTCAGAAAGCTGCATCGAAAATCGGAAATTTGGGAAATCTGAATTACTGTGATTTGCACCCTGACATTGATTTGGGCTCCATTTTGACCCCTTAACTAAAGAATTTTAAATGAAATAGATACAGAAGCCTTGAATTATACTGGAATGGTGACATAGGTAATTTGTGGACAATTTATAACACAAATGAGTTCGATTTGTAGCACCAAAACCAACATTATTGGTAATTTGTCGGCCATTTTGTTTTCCAGGCTGTTGAACCCCAAAAAACTAAAATTAGAGCATTAGATGTTTTTAAAATAGTTCCAACAGCCTTTGTGTATTCTAGAATCAATGAATTTGGTAGGTCAGAAGGAGATATTTGCAAGAAAAAGCTGAATGTGTAGTTCATATAGTCATACTTCTGCCAATTTTTACCATTTTGGCGGCCATTTTGTTTTGCCATTTTGACCCCTTAAAATTCAAAATCCAGCCCGGCAACAAGCAGATTCAGAATCAGCACCCTCAAATTAGGTTAAAACCACTTGTTGCCGACTTTTAACAAGAAATGCCTATTTAACTTTTTACAGAGGCTTTTTTGAGAATCTCTCCTAGACTACTATGAAACAACCAGAAATGGCTTAATGAAATGGAAATGAAGTATATACAGTGATGAAAATGTTAGGATGGCCCACGAAAGCTTCATAGCTTATTTCCAGCGGGGTCCTGAGAAATGATACACAAGAATTCAGCATGAGTTTTGTGATTAGTGGTTGACTAGGGAAAATTGTGCATGTTTATACAGCTATTACAGGTGCGTTTAAGTGATTGATTATTCCGTAGTTTTAGCCATGGTGTACAAGATGTTGTTTAACGGAAAATTTAAAGCTGTTATAGTCTGATTTGGCTTTGATGTCATCAGGTAAAGCATTCCATGATTTTATGGAATTATAAGAGAATGACCTGTCAGCAGCTTCATTATTGGAATAGGTTCGAATTTGGGAGTTGTACTGACATCCTCAAGTTTTGTATCTATGTACTTCATTAACTCTGGTAAAAAACGGACTGAGGTACTCCGGAGTATTTCTATAAAAGACTTTATGTAGACTTAGCTGATGGACTCTTCATTTGACATTCATGAAATTAATTTGCTTAAATTCTGTTGTTCCAATATGATTGTATTTCCCTTTATCGAGTATGAAGTGCATCATTCTATTCTGAATAACCAGTAACTTGCGTTACAGATCTTTAGTCAGATGCAAATACCATGACATGCAAGCATAATCTATTTGGCTTTGTACAAGTGACAATTACAAGATTTTCCTGAATGTCTCTTCAATTGAAATAGGCATTCTGGAACATTTCATTGATCTACTTTTCTATGGTCATGTTTTCCAATGGTTACATTTTGATTACTAACATGATTGGCAACATCAGTTTTTATGTTGCGGCCATGGTTTGATGATACGTGAAGTCTGTTAAGTTGGTGTGGACTCCTAATTCTTGCAATGCATTTTTACTTTAACTACTGCATTTTTATTGTCCAAAATAATGTTGCTTTGAAAGTTGTAATGACTCTCAATACCTGCGAAAACAATTTCAAGCCAAGGGTTTATGGTAATCGGCTGTCAAGTATACCGACAAGTGGAAAGTCAACACAATGTATTAGATCACATGCAACTGCACTCTCAGGATGCTTTCTAGACTTCCAAAGATGCAGTTTTCAGGCTTTCCAGACAAGAATTATTATTTCAAAGACTTCGGCTGACAAAACAAACTTACCTGCCTCCTGGCTATGTGTAAAGCAGGATTTCTCATGTACAACAAAGTTGCTTGCAATCTCTGATGTAGGTAAACCAAGAACTTTAAAGCAGACTTTTCGTTGTCAGTGCAAGAATACGTCTGTTTTCCATATTTCAACTTCTAGCCTATCACAGAACCTTTTCTCCCAATTATCTGAAGGCACAATGCATTCCATCTTCCAGTATTAATTTTTTAAAAGCAATATGCTGAAACTCATTTTAAACCAAGGTTTATAGTTTGTATACTTTTATATGCTATATCGTTCTTTTGATTTACCTTTTGTATTGCTTTTAGCCCTGTTGAAAAACAGCTGAAGCCGAACATTTAACCCCGCCAAAAAAAAAATTCGATTGACTTGATTTCTGATTATTAATCCGCTGTATGTTAGAAATTTGAATGTCCCTTGCCCTGAAGAGATAGTATATTGGTATCAATCGCAAGAATGGCTAGGGTGGCTAGGGTCTCTTGACCTGTATATCTCTTGGTACACAAAGCACCAGCACACAACTTTGACAACAAGCAAATAATCTCACCTGACAAACAATTGCAATCTTTTCTCAACTTCCATCAATATTTACGTAAACTTAAAGCAAAGAGATATAGGGATCTCATTTCACTGAATAATTCCTGGAGTGACGGGATGTTAAAGCCTTTGGCTTGTTTCTGTGTCATGGTATAGCATTCTGTCACACTGATACAAGAAATAAGAAACATCATGTTTACTTTGGTATCTGTTCATCACCGCAATTGTAATTGGTCATTCAATAGCTTTGTCAAGAAGAAAACAGGATGTGTGATTGCATAAAGCAGGATTTATCATGTAAGCCAATGCTGTCTGCATTCTCAGAAGTTGGTAAACAAGTGATGTGAAGCAGACATATCTTTGTGCCTGAATTCATTATGTATGTTTTCCATAATTATGTCAATCTTTTTGTATGAACAAAACCTACCAAAGATCTTTCTCTTTTTTATATCTGAAGCCATATTGCATTTCAGAGTATTAATCACAGTGGAAAACAGTAACTTTGAACTACTATCCCTTGCCTCAAAGAGGTAGTAATACTCCAGCATGCAATATCTCAATCATCTAATACTGGCATAGATAGCAAGAATGGCCAGGGTAGCTTGGGTCTCTTGATCTGTATGTTGCATGATATAGGGAGCCACTTATAACTTCGTAATTTTGCAGTTGTCAGAGAGTCCTTGTCGGAATTCTTTTATGGCAAAAAACTTCTAATGAATTGGGTTTTGCATGAATTTTTCACACCTAAAGTGTTGCAAAAACATAATACCCATATATATATTTTTAAGGCACGCTCCATTATGTGCTTAAGCATCCTCCTCTGCCAGCATAATGTAATACGCAAAACCCCTAAAAACTTATTATGTTTTTTGTGTCGATAATTAACTCCCCCTTGTCACTGTTTTCGAGGGTGATAAACATGTACTTTTAATAAGAAACATGTTGTGAAAGTCAGTAAAACTACATTACTATGTTCCTAGGGGCCTCGCCTATACCAAGTTTATCATTAAGTCTCATTCCTTCATTAGATGTAGACCTAGAACTAACATTTTTTGGAGTATGCCTAAATCTATCTTTTTTTCTTCATGATATCACTATTATAGAATGAAAATACCATTGATAACAGACATATTTTATTTCCTTTTTTTAATTTTCAATTCTATGGTCCCTAGACGCCCAATCACCCACATATGCTTTTTCATAATTAGTAATTTCCCCTTTTCCATTAGGATATTAAACCCAAAGTTAAAATCTAATTACAGAATCGTTGGCATCATCTCACTTTCTATGTTATTTTGCAATGAGTGAAATACAAATTTAATCCCACCATATACAATAAATTAATATGCTAATGGAATTTAGAGGATGAAAAAATATTCTGAAAGGAATATAATGGCAATTGGGTCAGTCACAAGTATATAGGCCGACAGATTGCCATTGATCAATGCTTGCATGCAGTTCATTTCTGGCTTTACCAATTCACCCCCAGGCACATATTCAAATTAATAATGAGAATTTCCAATTCATCATTTGTTATAAGAAGCAACTTTTCTTGCACCAGGCTACATACTATAATAGGCATGATTTTTAACTGAATAATGCTGTTTCCCTCTTCATTAATGACGATTAGTGTTTTGCAAAAAAATAGGAAGTCAACATTAAGTCATAGACCTTCAACACTGTTTTCAATGCAACAGAAGATATTTACAAAAATGCTTCACCCGGAGTCCCTGATTTGTCAACAAACTACTTTATTTCTTGACGGCGTTCCAAACTGTTTTTTAGTGGTGCGAAGATGTTAAGAGCTTCATTGAGAACTAAAGATATTTTTGTTATTCAAAGAAGCATTTTAAACAAGGAAAGCTTCCAGATGATAATTGAGGCTTGCACCAAGGATAGTTGAACCAAAACGATTTAAAGCCTGTGACATATGGGTCATTTTACCCCCCAAGAATACCAAATGCCTTTGTGTAAGCACAATGGTTTTTCATCACCCCTAACACCATCTGTGTGATTCTTTCCAGACTCCTAAGATGCAGGTCCTAAGCCCCCTGGTCAGGAATGATTTATGAAGGGTTTTTTTTGGTGGTATCTGATTCTTTTTTAAAAGTAATAGTGAGACTTCTTTAAAACATGAAATCATATTGATGTCATTGATCTTAGAGTCTTAGCTTTCGAAAATGTAAATAATGAGGATATTTTTCAAAAATATTTTACGGCTAAGCAAATTGACATTGTCACTGCATTTTCTGTCAGGACTTAATAAATAATACAAATTTATGTCTTTCCCTATGGTCCATTACACATAGGCCTACATGTAGTAGATAATGACGATCTCAACACTCAATTACACCCTTGGCAGGCCTTTTCAGGCATGAGTCTTTCTCATCTCCCCGAGGAGTATGCAACCAGGCAGCTGCCTCGTATGTATGTATTTTATTTATGGGTGCCTTCGTGCTGCAATGCCAGGTCACGCTAAAAAAGCCATCGCTGCCTATTGCCTTGTACCCATTTAAGCCATTTATATAAGGAGTGAAGCAAAAAATTAGGGGGCAACTACTTAATGATCAGGGGGTTTTTGGAGTTTTCCTCGGCGGGAAATTATTTATTTCACGGCAACACCAGCCATAATTTTTTGTTTCAAGTGCATGAAGTCCCCGAGTATTCATTCCCAAATCAAGCAACGCCTTATTAAGAAATACCCCCTCCAGAAATATTTATTTTAACACTGTCCAAAAAGAGTTTATTTATTTCACCAAAACTAAACAAGAAATTATTTATTTAAAAAAAACTTCAAGTCTCCCCGCGTATATGCCAAACTTAACTTTATTTCAATGCGTTTTGTGAGGGGTTAATTTGGTAATAGCATGTTATCTATGTGTTCTATTGGAGTAATGAGATAAAGGAGGACATTAAATTTCACCACACATTCTTCCGGCAATGCTATCTTTGGTTATTCAAATTGTATCATGCAAAATGATTCCTCTTTGGAGGTCATGTGTATTAAATTATGATAGATTAAGGGATTGGTATGCACATTATGTACTGAATGATGTATTTCCTACTTGTTGCCAACTCAGAGCTTAACATCTTTCTTTATTTTATATTCTCTTAAAAAAATATTTTATTTGTCTTATTTATTGATTTGTAAACATTCATTATGCCACTCATTGTGCAAATAAAGATATTGAATTGAATTTAATTGAATATCATTTACCTTTATAGATTTAAAAAGAGAATGGTTTTTAGGATGCCCTGCAAAGTGACTGGTAATGGTTCCTTGTTGCAACTTGCATTGATAAAACTCCGACAAAATTGAATCAGGACGTGAGTTTTGCAGCCACACTGGAGTTTATTCATGTTTGACAAACTTGTCATGACACCTTCCACTTTGGCGAAGTTGTAACAAGTACCTGATAACCTGTGTGAAGATTAATGCTTTCTTTTGTTTTTGATGCCTTCTGCCTCAGACGCCTCACTCACTTGAAGGTTGTCATAGACAATCATCCACCAAGCTAAATAGTTCAATTGTACTCTGCAATTTGTACTGAGCCTTGGACAAACAAAGCACCTTCAAAAATTATTGCATAAAGAGGTGATAATTAGCTTACATAAAATTTGTGATGTTTCAGTATAGGGCGAAGAATACAAACATATATTATTTTGTTCAATGTCAGGTGGAGAAGGTCTGAGAAATTCTGTTTGGGTTGCAAATGCAATGGAGCATTAAGTGATAAAACAGAGCAAAATTAATGTTTATACAATTGTTTAAAATACAACATTAAAATGTATTGGATCATAACACGACATTAAAAGTGCTTTACATTTTGTAGAAAAAAGAATATCTATCTATTTATCTATCAGTCTGCGCAAATGTCCATCTCTTTCCATTAATTTATTTTTCTGGCTATCTCTGGGGCTTGTGGGTCCAGGATTCAATACCTGCTGTGACCAGGTCACCTGTACTTGTTGGAGAACAGTTTCAATCATCCTTCGCCTATTGCTGTGTCGTCCTCATGTCCGAATTAGTATTCTTAGCATAGGCATGTGGATTTTTTTTTTGGGGGGGGGGGGTTATTTGCCTGAAATTCATAATCTGACATATAAAAATATGAAATTCCTTAAAAAAACCCTAATTTTCAATAATATAATTATATTATTTTATCATATGCCCGAATTTGTAGCCTCCTTGTCCGAATTCGGGTTTTTCTCAAAGTTTGGGGGCAGCTCAAGAGAGCTCAAGAGCAGAGATACAGGACATAAAGCCGAATTCATCTATCTATTTCTTTGCTTCCTTCTCTGCCTGTCCTTCATTATTTTTCCCTTCCATCCTTTCATCCCTAGCCAATCCCACGTTTTGTAGGCACAGGGCTAGGGCCCCTGTAACTTTTGCTCCTGTCCTAATTAGCCTACCCAAGCACATAAATACAGGACGTACAGCCCCAATCATCCATCCACCCCAGCTCTGCTGATGGTGGCATGCTCAGCTGCTAAAATCTGGGGCCTAAAATTGATATCTATGCTATGCTTTGCTCCATCACTATTGCCTGTCCTATTAACTGGCCAGTGCACAAATGAAGGATGTCAAGCCATATCACTTGGCCATCCATCCTTCCGTCTGTTCTCCTTAATTAAGTTAGAATTGAGCAATGAGCACATTTGATCACACATTATGAAACTTTCGTTTATAATTACTTTCGCTTTATGATCTCTTTGTTTGGTTTTGCTGAAACTGTGAACTCTAATCTGTAAGTTTGTTAATCAGTCATGGTGAATGAGCAACATGCACTCTCCAGATGACAACTTCTGAGGCAACCAAGCACGACTGTCTGCCGGACTATTTCTGGTCAAACTTGTCAAAAACAAAAGAATTGCTCAAGCACAACATAACTTAAACTTGTCATGTGCAAAGTTGTCAAACGTGAATAAACTCCAGTGTAACAGTTGACATTCTCAAGATGCATGGTCATAATGGAAGACTGGTTCAAAAGAGGAAAGTACTTCTTTTAGAAGCACCGACACATTTTTACAAGCAAAATCAATTTTTCGGTTTCACACATATTTCAGTGACTTACGGTCAGGAAAACATAGATCTCTAAATCTTGTGAAAACTTTGCTTGCTCAACCTGTAGGTTCTACAGTGTACAAATTTCTAAAAGTGGCTTGTCATTTAAAATCTAGCCTTAGCTATCTATCCATAGCCATTCCAAGCTAAACAAAGCTACACTTATCCATAGCTAGCCATAGCTAGCCATAGCTAGCCATAATTACTATTGTTTAAAAAAGGGGTAAGGAGATTCTAGTATATACAAAAGAATAGAAATGGATAGTTATGGATAGATATGGATAAGACTAGTAATGAATAGCTATAGACAGCTAAGTTGAGCCACATTTAGAAATTTCTACTGTACACTGTAGAACCTACAGGTTGAGCAAGCAAAGTTTTCACAAGATTTAGAGATCTATGTTTTCCTGACCGTAAGTCAGGTTTAGGGCCATACCTCATTTTTAGACTAATACCGAATTATATAATAGTCTTTAGATTGCAACTGTGACTATTTTTGGACCGCTTATCATTGGACAAAAGATAGAGACCAAATACACTCTCATTAACTTTATGCCTCGAACATTGTTGTCTGTGAATGCGTTTTTCTCTGCAAGACCATTAAAATATCCTGAAAAACAAGCCGTGGCAAATGAACGACTGTTTTAACATTGATTAGCTATCAATAGAGACGCATGTTAATCTGTCAGTCCGACAAAAGATCCTAAGTCATAATCCAATTGAGGAATCCTGCATCCAGTTATGAGAAAATTATTCTGATCTAATGGCACTGGGCAACAATGCAATCAATCAAATTCAGACAGTTGCTTTGAACATAACTTTTGTGGCCCCCTCGATTTATCATGATTATGAAGAAGATCAATCTTGTTGTTTTGGGCAAAGGGCTTTATCAATCCTAAGTATACATTGACAAGTATACAAAAATTTAAAGCAAATGGCTCTCAGGTTGACTGATCTTTGCTTTACTGGCATATTCATTTATTGATTTTGTTAACCATATAAATAAATGCTGTAATAATTACTGAATGGTGCTAATTCAGGTTAATTGGAGCCTAGTGAGTTGACTCCTGCAATCGATTTCTTTTGTCATTTTATATTATGGCTGGTGGTTTTCCCAATATGTCTTTAGATATGTTTACAAATGGAACTTTGCACATGCTTGCTCACAATTTCAGACAAATGCAAGTGATGCCATCTAAAGCGACCAGGTGGAAAAATACAAAAAGGTTCCGAAGTCTAAAAAACCTTGCATTAAAGCTCTCATTGTTTATTTGTGCATGTATTTTTTCAAATAATTAAAATTCCCGAAACTGGAGGTGTATCCCTAGACTCCCTACACGTCACTGGACCAGGAATTATTTTCTGCCCATGTCTTGTCAGGAGCATTTTCCAAAATATTAGGCAATGTGCTTCGATAAACTATGTATACTATACATGTATAGAAGCCCACTTTCTAAGCAAGATTGATTGCCTTCATAATCATGATAAATCGTAGGGCCATTAAAGTTTAAAACAATAAAGCTGTACAAGATAGAGTGATATAAGATCGCAGCACTGGTCTTCAATATATCCAGAGGTAACTTATTTAAGAGTAAAATAATTTCAGAATCAATCACATAAGATCCAGATAACCCGGTAGAAAGATTGGTTTGGTGATTGTTAATGATTTACAGTACTCAATCTTTAAAGAAATGCTTATATATGACCCTATTTGTCTGATAACACTTTTGCTAATGGTAGGTCAGTGCTATTGCCTCCTGTCCCTGTAAATAGAGTACAATCTCTTATAATAAATGTTAAGTATGAACTCCTTGGACAGAGTTATGTTGTATTCTACATTTGAGAAAAGAAAATGTATTCTGAAAACATCACAACGTTTACAATGGAAGCGGACATCAATAAATCTGTATCTAAAATTTATTGACATGTTTGCGACATTATGTACCATGTCATTTATGGATGCTGAACATGTATGTGCTGTGTCAGCAAACAATGCAGCTATCAATATTCATAAGAAACTTGTAATGTATACTTCAAGATGAGCTCTGGCTGATACATGTACAGCAACATGATTATCTCATTTTCGATCCTTATTGCTTCAGAGGAATGTATAATACTATGAATGTTGATCAATTTTGTCCACGCATTTTCATTTCAGAAATGGGGAAAATCTTGGACACTGTCAGCCAACACTGTTTACTAATTAGCTTCACTGATGCATAGTAGAAAGCGATGGACCTACAATATTTTTTGGAACCTTCAAAATCTCTAATAGATATCATTCGGAAGAGACGTCATCATAGTTTACATGCAGTGCCAGTAAAAGATCCCTCAGAGTAGGTAAATGTACAACAAGTTGAGGACACCCTGGACTAAGTGTTCTCTCTCTCTCTCTTCCATCTCATTAATCATTCCTCAGTCATGAGCGCCCAGACCTGGATTCTACAACCACAACTGAACTGCAACCACAAATGAACTGCATGTTGAATATATCTACCAGCCAAGTAATGGGTCTCACAATCAGAAGATCAAGTGCTTCCAAGTACCATCTGTGGGTGTCCCTGACTGCAATAAATTGTCTGTTTCTTCTTTGAGTTGGAATTATTCTCGGATGCTCCAGTCAGTGATTGCTGATTGGCCAACATAGATGAGTTTGCTGGAGTGTGTTACTTCCTGTTGGTTTCCATGACAATCACAAAACTTTCCAACTGACAGAAGGTCAAAACGGAGTATTTATCATTTACTAATATAATACCAAGCTGCATTCTATATGGGAAAGAAGAGGATTGGTGCACTGTGAAAACTGCACTTTCATAAATTTTGATAACTTTTTATGATTAATGCATTGGCTTCAATGGCATAAATCTTAATTTTAGAAGACTTGTGTTGTGTATCAGTGACAGACAAATGAAAGGATTGTGAGCATAATTTATTCACCATGGGAGAGGATGTGTGATTTATCAACAAAAGGCTTTAGCCCGAGGTGTGATAAACACAAATTTTCTCAACAGGAAAACTTTGGAAATTTTTGCAAAGTCAACACCATGTCATTGACTGCTCGGATTTTATCTAAGATCATTGAGATTTCAGCCTTGATCAAAACAAGCCAGATGCAACGCAAAGGTGCATCCAAGGCCAAGAGAAATGGAAGTGGCTGTCTGTCTATTGAACTCTCTATTCAATATAGGCGAAACCATGGGCTATTATGACTAACAGAATGCAAAAATCTATAGGCACCTGTACTTATTCTGTTCCCATTAAATTTGCAGACAGCACAGCATACTTACACGTCAATTTGAGCTGGTGTCTCAGTCAACAGTTGATGCAATGATATTTTAGAAACTACCAGGTAAAAAAATAGAAAGTACAAAATGGTTTATACATAAAAATGGTATCATGCTACATGTATTGAATCAAACATCAAACAGATTGATACAAGATTGAACAATGACAGTAAAAACTGCAACACATTCACATACAGTCAAACCAGGGTTAAACCGGCTGCTTAAGGCAGGTGGCTGCTTAGTGGAGGTGTGATTTTGGAGCTGGCTGAAATCTGCCATTCACATCGAAAACAATTTGTGATATATGGTCATATTTTAGGTCATTAAATTAATAAATAATAAAATTCTAACCAATTACTTGATGTGTAAACATGTGTTTTTGATTAAATAAACTTTGAATAGATAGCAAGCACATTGAAACCAGTGCATTTTTTAACATAGTAACTGGGAGACCATTTGGTCTCCCAGTGGACAGATTTGGTCTCCCAGTGATTGCCAAACTGGTATCACTGGGAGACCAATTTCCCAAAAACTCTCATTAATTTCACGTTTAGTTTGTCATGATTAGTAATTCTTGGGTGCATTTGAAGGCAAGGCTTCCTCTTTCCATATCAAAAAGTGTTCTTTTGCTATCTTTACCATTATACTTCTGCTGATGCCATCTTTCTGATTTCCAATTTCAATAAATTAAAAATTTGTCAAATTTGTTTCGGTGGAAATCGGCTGAAATCCTAAATTAGCAGTCGGATCAACAGTTGGAAGTTGATTTTGCAAGCATGTCATAACACAATATAACTTATAGATATTCAGCTGATTCATAAATGACGCGCATCATTGTGCAACGAATTTCTGTCGGTCTCCCAGTCGAAGATCCTTAAAAAATGCTCTGATTGAAACTGGACTATTGTCATCTAGCTATAATGAAATTCATATTTTGTTAGTTGTTTCTATGCTACCCTTATCATGTTATGCAATCGGATGCTATTTTGCAGTTATGTAACAAGATAGGGGTTGCTTGAGCGGCTGCTTAATACAGGTCAGGGCAGCCATTTGGTATTGAAAACACTGGCTTTTAACCACAGACAGCAGGCGGCTGCTTAATCCAGGTGTAAAACAGTGCAAAATCAGTTGGGAGGAATTGGGAGTGGCTGCTTACAGCAGGTGGCTGCTTAATAGAGGTGGCTGCTCGAGCAGGTTTGACTGTAATTATATAATGTACTGTTCCTGAACCAAACATCTAAGTTTAAACTGGTTTCCCTTTTTTCAAGATAAACCGTACTGAGATAATCCATCTCAGTATACAGTGCTAATGGAAAGGACAGAGGGGGGTCAAGTGTTAAGCTCCACATTGGGGGTATTTAGCCATTGTACATAATAATGTTCCCTGGCAAGGTTGCAATAACTAAAATTACAAGTACGAGATCTTGTAGAACTCATCGAAAAGTGAAGATGCGAATTATGCTATAATATAGCTGAGTCTTAATAAAAATAATTTTATTACATATATCTTTTCATTTCATGGGATTTTGTAAGACCTTATACGAGGAACAGAAACCAATCTCCTCTCCAGCAATGTTTGTGTTTTGGAGTTGAGGGGCCTGTCTTTAACACTGTCATATATCATCGTAAATAAGACTCACTGCTCTTTTACCTGGGTAATATTTTCCTTCTAAGAACATAGATGACTTTGTTTTTGGACAAGATAAGTCTTATGAATGACATGTGATGGGTGTATCTGGGTAATTTCCAGGGCAGCAGATGTTGGCGTTATTACTGAGAAGCCCACGGAATATCGTATTACACATCTTTTCTCTTCAGAGGCATTAAGCACAGACACGATCCTCACAGACATGACTGTTATGTCTCTTCTGTGTGATTTTCTCTTCGAGCTTGTCAACTGTTAAAATGTGAAAAGTGTTTTGATAAAATTAGAGAAGTTGTCTAACTTTTACGAAAAGTTATGGTCTGCAAAGAAAGATGATTACATACATCATGTAGAATTGTAGAAGCTTTCACTAAAACAAAATTTATGGTTAATGCCTGTCTTAAAGTATTCAGCAAAAATGTCCTGACGAATTGATTAACATCTCATTAAATGGTTTTGTCTCAAAACGCTTGACACAGGTTTGGATTTCATTTGGTAGCATTTTGACATAATTCATTATGAATAAAAAATACATCATTTTTCGTGCAATGGACAGTGGTTGAGAGAAGGTATGACCCCACTCTGTCCTGAAGAGTGACACAGAGTTTCATATTGTTCTTGTCCATTGATATCCTTATTGTCACTGCCTTCGGCTTTTCGAGAGTTTCTGTTTATGTTTCACATGTCTTAATTACGCACTTTATCTGTCCAGCAGAATGCATATATAGAGAATTAAGATAAGTTGATCTGTGTAACGAATATTTTAAGGGAAAATAACCAACCATAATTTATGTAGTCATGTATAATTTTCTCAGGTGAGGGGGTTAGCTGAGGTTATAGAGCAATTGGCTGCCAATCTCTGAATCCCTGGTTTAATTTCACCTTGGTTATTGGATGGGAGTTTCAGTCAACCTCAGCCTCATCGCAGTATCACACTCTTTTCTTATACTACTGAGTGCCTAACAACAGGGTTTCCAAAGCATTTCCTCTTTGTTCTGAAAAATGATTTTTTTCTGTTTTTTATTTTGTTTAAATGAAATGACTATTATAGTTTTATGGCAGCATCTGATGTACAAACTTTTGTTTGCATATTTTAGCATTTCACGATGACTGTGTTTCAACAACTGCCACACAAAGTTTTTCCCTCTAAAACGACACAGCTAAGCCATGCAAGTTACAAACCAAAACACAGTCCAGGACATTCTTATCTAGCCCATTGTGTAATCCGACAATAGGCCATTGTGCTACCCTAATTTACATCCTCCTGGACCAGGTCAACAATGCACTCCATTCTTGTGGAGTCCTGCACTTCATATTATCAGCATTGCTTCAGGGTAGGACCCGGCAGTTGTCCAAGAGAATATTGTCTTACAGCACAGAATTATTGGGTATACTCTGATTCATATTTGTTCACTTTTTTGCAAGCAAAGACGAGTTCTTCCAACTAACATACATCTTTCCTTCAGTTAGGCCTATTTGTTTCTTCAGAGCGTTTTATTCCTAGCATATATGTGAATATAATATAATATTAATCTATTGCTCAATGGAAATCATCTTTAAACTAGAAAAATGCGGGTGGTGCCATGCGATTCCCAAAATACCCCGATTACCACTGGGGTGGATAAATGTCTTCAAAGTGGTTCAATTTTCTGTTATTTCAATTTTTATGCACCTCCCCCCCTCTTTTGATGTTGGGGAATTTTAGATCTGCGACAGGGGTGACTAATAATTTAATTTCTCCTCACCTACTGTAGTATATACACATACAGCATACCAACGTAAAGCTGAGAAACACAACTATTCAACCAAGTATAACACATGTTGATTTTATGTAAATTCATTGATTGAACTATGATTCTTTCAGCAAAAACGGGGAAAAATATGATTTTATAAAACATAAAAGTACAAATAACTTGTCAAGAATAATGAAAAGAGCTAGAATAAAAATAGGCATTATGCATTTTTAAAAACACTATAGATAACTACTACAGTGCTTTGATAACTTGAAAGTGGTGCAATTCTCTATTACTTCAGTTTTAATGCACCTATACTATTTTGATATTTGGGAAAATAAGAACTGTGTCCGGGGTATATTATTATTGGATTTCTCCTCACCTACGAGTACTGTAGCAATATACACATGCAGCACACCAACTTAAAGCTATGAAACACAACTTTCCAACCATGTATAACACATGTTGATGGTATGTATATTAATTGAATGAACTACGACTCTTTAAGGAAAAATGGGGAAAAATTACAGCTCCCCCTGTTTTTTTATCATACGTCATTGGAAAGCTGAGTTCCAAAGCTTTAATTTAGTACCCGGCATGTTTATATTGCTACAGTAGGTAAGGAGAAATTAATATATTTATTCATCCCGGACACAGTTCTTATTTTTCCAACCACCAAAGGAGTAGGCTGCATTAAAACAGAAATAACAGAGTATTGCAATTTACACATCTGATGAAGTATTTATCGTGTTTTTGGAGTTGTATGATGGTTTTTTGGTTTTTCTAGCTTTTTTGCTTGATGTTGAAAAGTTATTTGTATCATAATATTTTGCGAAATCTTGAAGTTTTTCTTATCTCTTCATAATTAATCTTTTTTTAGTGGATTTTCATAATGTTTAAAGTCTTTTATTTGTTATAGGCATGGTTAGTATGCTGAGTTTTTCAGCGTTAATTATCCCCCATGCTATGCTATGGGGGATTTTACTTTTATTATCCCCCATGCTATGCTATGGGGGATTTTACTTTTAGTCTCCATCACATGAGCTCACATGGCATCCATCAAATATCTCAAACACCACACAATGCACAACGCTCATTCTTTCCCAACATTTAAAGACCCCCCTTAACTTGTCAAATGTTACCATAAATCAATAAATATCACTAGAATGCCCGTTGGAGAGACAGGTGACCTGAAAGTGCATTTCATGTGATATGTGTCGAAGTGGATTAATTTTTGCTTCGATATAGGCTATTTGTGTGTTAATGAAAAGAATTCCAAACTGCTTTAATGGCATTATTTGTGTAATATGTGTATTGTGTGTAATGAAGTGAAGAGGAAAGTGACTTACTATGGTCGAAGAATTAAAAAAAAAAGGTATTAAATACTCATTAGGCATGCATGGGTTCCAGTTGTGATATGTTAGAAATGATAGTGAGTTTGCAAAGAATGGGAAATTTGAGTGCCTATCTATCTATCTATCTATCTATCGATCTATCTATCTAGCGATCTATCTATCGATCTGTAGGTCTGTAGAAGTGGAACATGAGTTGGCATCTTAGTATAACATACAGAGCAGAGGCCGCGAAAATGCTTGGTGTGTGCTCAGGACAGCTGAGGCTGTTGCTTTAGTGGGTGTCCCTCCCTCCGAAACACATTGCCTCACTTAGCAGAGCAGGGGGAGTTGGTGCAAGTGAAGTGAGTGTCAATTTAATGGCGTCGTAGAGGAGCATGAATGAATTTCGTGAAAAGGATGGTAGAAAAAGTAGATTTTAAGGAAGTAAGTGAGGATTTACTGGGATTTTATGTGCCACACACAAAGGCAATGTCAGTAGGAAGCTTCATGCACCATGTGATGATTGTGGGTAGAATAGAGATGGAGGAGTAGAAGTCACAGCAAAGTTAAAGAGATAGAGTCTTAAGAGAAGGATGTTTCTAGTTAGATAAGAATCCCTGATACAATAATAATAAATTATGAAGGTGCAAACTGCAACACATTCACATTATTAGAGAAATAGACTCAACTTACTATAATGTATAGTGAGCTGTCATTTTGTGAAAAAAAAAACACCCTCTGAGATATATATTCCATTTTAGTTGTTTGCAGATTGCCTGTCCAAAAAGTTTTAAAATTAACTTAACTTGATGCAAAGCTTATCATATCTTTCAGCACTGGTGACAAAAAACAAACTAATTAAAGGACTAAAGGTACTTTATCTAATTACCAGATTAGGAGAGCAAATAAAAAAATCAATGAAGTGGAAAAGCCAGTTTGAAAATTGGAAAATTAATTTTTCCAGTGCACCGCACACCTGCAAAGAGCACTAATCTTCACCAGGTCAGGTGTTACTAGTAGTACATGTACTTATTTCCCAGGGCCATGTTGCAAGGGCTCAAAGTAAGAAAATTCACCAAAAAAAAATCAGCCATTAATTTTCTACAAGTAGAAAATTAAAGGCTGAATTTTTTCTTAAGATTCTCATACATAATAATATATACTTCCTTGCAAGGGTGCCGGAATAGAGGGGGGCAGGGGGGCAATTGCCCTCCTGCCCTTTTCCAAGGGGGGCAGGGGGGCAAGGGATGCCCTTTAGATCTTAAAGTAGGCTACATTATTAGGCCCTATTTTACAAATTTAGGCAAATTTAGTTAGTGTATATTCAAAATTATTATTGACCCTCTATCGAAATTTTGTCACACGAAATAGGTTCGAATATAATTTTGCCCTCTTTCGTCTGACTGCCCCTGCAACCCGCGATTCCTTCTGGCATCCCTGCTTCCTTGGTAAATAAAGCATAGCAAACTATTACTGCAAATGATCAGTATCTATATTGTTACTTTATTTGAATCATATTGAATCGCTCACCTCATAAGATAGATTGAGATCCTGAATCCCTGCACAGAATTACGCAACATTCTTCCATCTGAAAGTATAATTCTAAAAAACAAAAGACCTGGATGATTGATTGATTGATCGATTAGCTTTATTTGTTGATTGAGAGAAGATAATGTCTTGAAAATAATGGATATAAAAAAGAACAATGCTATTGGAAATCTGCATGGGTCACTTGTTTCTGAGAAAGAAAATTGTCTCTTTCAAATCGACTGAAAAGATATAATAAATAATCTGCCGACAATTAGGATTATTCATATATCTGTGCAAATCAAATGCTGCACATGAAATTCCATCATTGCTGTCTTGTTTAGTAAAAGCCTGTAAATGTTCTAATTGGAAAATCTGCCAGAGACATGGATTTTCAACTTCCTCGCTCTTCCTTTTCCTAGGAAAATCTGATTTCATATGCTTTTTTTGAAGATTTTATCAAATTGAAAACAAATAAGTTAAAAAGGTTGGAACTATTTATGTTCCGATCTGAATATGAATTTCATTCAGATTTGAACATCGTGTTGAGCGATCAGTAACTTGAATCAAATCACCATTAAAGTTTTTGCTCAGTTTGCACACAAATGCCACAAAATAAATTTCAAACACAGCCTAATTTTAAAATCTTTATTGGAGCTCTATCTCAAATGTCCAGTTTGCGTTTAAACAAGGAGTCAGATTTTAAATAATTTTATATTTACATAATTAGCCTACATGTAATGTGGCCTATTCAGAAATTTTACACCCACAAGAACTTACAACTTCATTATGAATATCAACATGCTATACATGACATTGCGTACAAATTTGTTTAGAGAGTTGGTAATATTATGCATCACATAGTAATAAATGGGCCTAAATAAAAAGTATGGTTCCATCAGATTTGCATTGGTGTTTTTTGGATTGTATTAAATAGCACACATCTGGTAGCCTTAACTTTTTCGAGAAGAAAGCCAAAATTACGCTGTGGAAACATAAATAATGTATGTTGTGCATATATTATGTACAAGTTTTCGTGTTACAAGACATACAGCATTCGAAGGGAATGAATCAATAATAGGATATAAACCACAAAAAAATCCTGTCTTTCCAAGGCACTGATTTATGATGTCCTATCTCACTGCCCAAATAGGATTTCACAGCAGAAGTGCCATGATTCATATTGGATGTACCAAACAAGGGCTACTGCAATTAAGGTGGCTCGCGGGCAAATGACGCGACCTCTGGTGTGCCTAAAGTGAATTACGCACTCCTTGACAGGTGGCAGGAGCGAGCAATCACGTGCGCCACCTGTGGGAACAAAAGGGAGTGATCTGGGTCAACAGAATTGCAGAAAGGCAGCTGGAAATAAACAGGTAAGTTATACCATTGTTTGTTGGCAATAATATTGCGGTATTTGGATGTGCCAGGTGAGCAAGAACAGCTCACAAATGTGTTGAATCACTGATTTGCGTCGGCCGAAAAAACGACCCGTACTGATGTTTTAACCGATCTTATGGCATTGACAGTTACAAAAATGAATTCTTCAGTTCAATACGGTTCTTTTGGTGGTTTTAAAAAGTCTGTAGGACATCTGAGAGCTGAGATATTTACCTGTAAAGTCGGCTCTTGTGTTATAGTAGGCTACCAGTTTATTTCTCACAATGTCATGCTGTCAACACTGATACAGTCAGGGAGTTTACCATGTGCTGAGGACTCTGATATCAGCACAGTGTCTTCACTATAGTTTATTTCACAATATGCGAACTGGTATTTGGCCTGATTGCTCAGGATCTACGGGTCACACTGTAGAAATACTCATGGATAGAAGAGCCAATTTGTAATTTATTTATCACATTTTTGTGATGTTTTGGTGCTTTTTTTGTCATTTTTGACAACAACGGTGCGTTCTAGAAATGAGACACACTGTACATGACCCTATCAATATTGATTACCCTCCCCCCCCCTCAGGGGGAGACCATTTAATGTCGGGGGGCTGGTTCGGAGTTTTTCTTTGAATAAATAATTTCTTGCTCGGTTTTGGTGATATAAATAAATTTCTACCTGGGGTATCTCTAATAAGGCGTTGCTTGATTTAGGAATGGATATTTGGGGACTTTGTGCCTTTGAAATTAAATACTGCCGGCCCGAGAAGTTAAATGGTCGCTTTCCCTTAGGTAAGCGTTAAGTTAGGTTTGCGAACGTTCGTGCGGGCTTTGGAGTTGGGTAATAAGTCAAACGACTCAAACACTTAGCTTCCTGAATTTTGCCTCTGACTCCTTAGATCTCTTGAATTTTAATTTGACTCCTCTTTTTGCATACTATTTTTATGTGATTGGCAAAGGAATCAACAATTCAACAGTGTTTTCATAGGATTTTATTCATTAATTAACAGTTGCTTCAGAAATTTTGTGTTACTGCTCTTTAAAATTTCAATACAGTTGATATTGCTTTTTGTCAATTAATAATCGTATGTACTGATGTAGGAGTCAAGATTTTCCAGATTAATTTTCGACTCCTGAAAACCCAGTTTGACTCCGACTGTGATTGCATCCAAAAACCTCAGACTCCATGACTCCAACTCTAAAGCCCTTGTTTTATGTAGATTTTTGGTACCCCAGCCCTCCTTGTGTCGATACAGAATTTTAGTAACTACCCCCCTCACCAACATTCAAAATAATTTGCGCATATATCAGTGGCGTCCTTATGGGGGCACGGGGGGATGTGCCCCCTATATTGGACCTGTGCCCCCCATATGAATTTTCCAACTCTGGCTAAAATATACAGTTAGTATGGAGGCTGGCCCCCCAGAGGATTGCGTGCCCCCCACGTGCCCCCCCCCCTCTAGACCCCCAGTTACGCCACTGACATATATATGCACAGCTGGTATATACGCGTACAAATTTGCGGACATTTGTGCACATTTTGTAAATTTTTCTTGTGGCTGTCTTGTAAGTTGATAAGCTTGAAGCTTGTGGTATTTTGTTCAGAACATAGTGAAAGTGTAATAAATATCCCTCAAGTAAGGATTGAAGTTCTCATGAGTGTGCATATTATACAGTAGATCTGATGATTCCTCTCTTCCGCTTGACTCTTCAAATTTCCTAAAACTTGACTGTGGAGTTAATCGTGTGTTTTTTTCTTTCAGATTGAAATTACAAAACCTGTTATAATCTTCATAATGGATACAAGGTCAACAAGCGGATGATTTTAGTATGCTTCGTAAATAGGGCCAACATAGATGATATAATAATTTATGTTATACCCTGATAAATATTCATCAATGTGGTAGCCTATACATGTTCAAGACAAGCTATTCTAATGTTCTATGCATAATATTCCTTAATTTTTGCCCTTTCCTTGACTTATGCTCACTATGTTACTTGCGAGTAACCAGTGGCAGATACAGGGGGGGGGGCCTAGGGGGCCCGGTCCCCCCCTAAACCACCAAGATTAATAGTAGCATTTTGAAGAAAAATTGCGATAACGTGGGCCCGCGATGCCGAAACACGTCCGGGCCCCCCGTAGACTATCGTGTCTGGATCCGCCACTGGTAACTTCATTGACTTATCAGCATTGTGAATAAATTTGTTGTTCCATTGTCATTGAAATTTATGCATTTAAAATTTCATCTTTTATTCCTCTGCTCAGTTCTTCATCAAGTAGATAAAAATAGTTAAAATTAAATAATAAAAATATGGTACTTCCTGCCAAGCTCGGGCCATTGTTTTATAAATTATATGAATATTCTTTCTGATAAAAAAAAACAACCTGTGAATGGTAGCATCTCCAAAAGACTACTGTATGTGTCCCGAAGTATCCGTACGTGTCACACTTTGTTATGATTAAAAAATAGCACAAAATTTCACTTCACTCTGGTTCGTCTGTGATACCATGTACTTATCAATTTTATTATATTGTTAGTAAAAAAATCTGGATGTCTTACAACTGTTATGGAATCTATTAACAGAAGCCAATGTAATAACTGTTGTACTCGCTAGTATTGACATTCTAAGAATGTGTTTTTGTATTTTTGCATGAACCTTTTTTTACAATCCACATGGTTGATGACTGTATATTTCTGAATTCATAAAGTGAATGAACTGTATAGATGAATGCTAATTATATACTCTGGGGAAGCAGCCATGATTTTGTTATTGGTTGAAATCAATTCAGTGTTTTGCACGAATTGATGTAATTTTTATTTATACAATGTAATTGTCACAACAATATAATTGTCACATCATGGATGGATGGATGATTGGGACTTTACGTCATGTATTTTAATTGTCACATCAAATCACCACAATGATAATGTTACACCTAATAAAAGGCTATGTTTAACGGAAGCTGAGCATTTTTTTTTCACACTGAAAATACATTCGTGTATGTGACTATCATTTGCCATTGAGATATCTTGTTAAAAGCCTGTCTTTTGGCCTTGTGACCCTAATCATTTTTGAAAAATTGAATGTGAAGGTGTTTATGAAGGCACATGGATAAGGCTATCTAGAAATGTTTTCAGTGTTGCAAATATATTCTCAAAGTCAGTTGCTCAGGTTGGTTCCGTATACAGCTATTGAGACCGAATTCTCCATAGGTGAGAGAGTTTGTATTGGAGTGGGACTGGCACCCAACCATTGTTGATCAAACTTAACTTTTCTTCCAAGTGGTGTTATTATGAGAGCACCCATGTAAAATTTCAGCTCCTTTAATTAGGCCACACATAAATGATCTTTAGCTTCTCGGATTCGTCTCAAGGCCCTTTTTCTAGGGTCGGTCGGTAGGACAAAAAAAAAAGGTGAAAAATAAATATTATAATGTCAGGAAATCTATTGTGTCGGCGGGTCCGCGGAGCTAAGAATCAATTATGTGTGGCCTTAAGAGGTGGCCAGGTGGCACATTGCCTTTCAAGCTTATGACATATTTGTAAATTTCCACTGAGGAACCCAGAAAAATGATTTTCAAAAAATTTAATTGTCGATGAAATATAAAATAAACATGCACTGCATTTTTCTTTTTAATTTCCGTCAAATTTACAATAAAATAGTAACAGTGAATATTTGTATTAACTACACCTATGAATTTTATCAGAAATTTCCCACAATAAAAGAACCATTTATGAAGGTAGACATTAGGTCTTTTAGTCAAATTTACTAATTTTGGCCAATAAAGGTGGCGCTGCTGCCTAAAAATGTTATGCAATGCTACTTTTTAATTAAAGTATGAATAGATATTCGTATTATTTATGTCTGACTTTTAAAAAAATTTTCATATGGTGAAAAGACCCGTTTATCAAAGCAAATATCAGGATTTTAGTAAAATTTATCAATTTTCGCCAATATAGGTGGCGCTGCTGCATAAACGAGGCCCGCTACCCTTATTCTCCATGCTATGTATGAGTAGATATTTTATTATCAATGTTCATGAAGCTTTAAAAAAAATTCTACCCTACAGTTATTTCTGTATAAAGGAAGTATTTTGGATTTTTTGTCAAATTTTCCCATTTTTGCCCATATAGATGGTGCTGGTGCATATGAGGGAAAGCATATCCCATATTTCAAACTGTGTGAGTAGATATTTACATGAGCAACATCTACATGAATTACAAATTATAATTCCCACTATAAAAGGACCTGTTTATCATGGAGAGTATAAGGAGTTTTAGGCAAATTTACTAATTTTAGCCAATATAGGTGGCGCTGCTGCATAAGCGAGTAATGAAATCCTATTTTTTAAATGATGTATGAGTAGATATTTGTATTATTAATGTCTATGAATTAAAAAAAAAATTCCTGTGATGAAGAGGCCTGTTTATCAAAGTAAATATTAGGATTTTTAGTAAAATTTATCAATTTTTCCAGATATAGGTGTCGCTGCTGCATAAACGAGGCCCGCTCCCCCTATTCTCCACACTATTTATGAGTAGATATTTGTATTATCTATGTCCATGAAGTATTAAAAAAAATTGTGACGTACAGATATTTCTGCATAAAGGAAGTATTTTGGATTTTTCGTCAAATTTTCCCGTTTTTGCCAATATAGGTGGCGCTGCTGCATATAGGGTAAAGCATTGGCCATTTTTCAAACTATGTATGAGTAGATATTTATAAAAACAACATTTATGAATTTTAAAAAAATTCCCGCTATAAAAAGGACCTGTTTTTCACGGAAAATATTAAGATTTTTAGGCAAATTTACCAATTTTGGCCAATATAGGTGGCGCACCTGCATAAATAAACACAGCAATCCTATTTTTCAAATCATATATGAGTAGATATTTGTATTATTAAGGTCCATGATATTTTTACAAAATTTCCTATGATGAAAAGACCTGTTTAACAAGGCAAATATTAGGATTTTTAGTAAAATTTATCAATTTTTGCCAATATAGGTGGCGCTGCTGCATAAACGAGGCCCGCTCCCCGTATTTTTTAAACTATGTATGAGTTGATATTTGTATTATCTATTTCCAAGAAGTTTAAAAAAAAATTCTACCCTACAGATATTTCTGTATAAAGGAAGTATTTTGGATTTTTCGTCAAATTTTCCTGTTTTTGCCAATATAGGTGGCGCTGCTGCATAAAGGGTAAAGCATCTCCCATTTTTCAAACTATGTAGGAGTAGATATTTATATAAGCAACATCTATGAATTAAAAAAAAAAAATCCGGCTGTAAAAGGACCTGTTTATCAAGGAAGATATTGGGATATTTAGGCAAATTTATCAATTTTTGCCAACATAGGTGGCGCTGCTGCGTAAAACTGTAATGCAATCCTATTTTTGAAATAATGTATGAGTAGATATTTGTATAAATAATGTCCATGATTAAAAAAAAAAAATTCCTATGATGAAAAGACCTGTTTGTCAAGGCAAATATTAGGATTTTTAATAAAATTTATCAATTTTTGCCAATATAGGTGGCGCTGCTGCATAAACGAGGCCCGCTCCCCCTATTTTTGAAACTATGTATGAGTAGATATTTGTATTACCTAAGTTTAAGAACTTTTTAAAAAAATTCTACCCTACAGTTATTTCGGTGTAAAGGGTCTATTTATGAGATTTTTGTATTTTTACTAAATTGGCCAATTAAAGGTGGCGCCACAGTATGATGGAAGGTGATCATCCCAATAATTTCTTAATGAATTAATATTAGTATTAGAAGCTTGCAATTGTGCCACTTTACGGAACTTGCTATCAACCATTTTAACCAGAATTTTGGTAAATGTATGACAAGTAGATCATGAATTTTATTGTAACTTTTTACACTGTAGGGGGCGCTAGTGGGAAAATGGGCACCGTGGGCCCCAAATTTTTTCCAAATTTGGATAGAAGACATTTTCAGCTACAAATCCTGAAAATTTGAAAAATATATGAATACCCCCTATTTGCTGCCCATTTGGTAGCCAGCCACCTTAATCTTCCCAACTTTGGCAATGTAGGATGGGTTTCTTCATAGTTCTGCCCTGTGATTTCAAAACACAGTAACTGCCATTTCAGTGATTTTGAGAAAAACACATTTCTTTGTTTGTAACATTGTGACCTCTATATCTTAATCTCCAGATGAAGCACCCTCAAGTCAATGCTTCAAATATGAAGAAATATAGTCAAAGTATATGTGTCTATTTCATTTGACACTCAAAACGACTTATTATAGATATATTAGACAACATTGTGCTTTTTAATGACTTACTGTGTTTTGAATGAGAAACCTTTGATTTTTTATTTAGGTCATTGCTGAAGATGTCTGCTCAGTTGAAGTGAAAAAAGTATCTCCTGGTTTGTGTCATGTCAAAACACAGTAACTCAAAGAGAAGCCAAAGAGATACTGTGTTTCAAAACAAAATGAGTAAATTACTGTGTTTTGGCCTGACATGACTGGTCCATTTTGATGTAAACAGTTGATACTGTGTTTGTTTATCATGGATTTGTGGGGTAACTAGAGGTGATACAGGCATGAAATTTGGCATGAAGGTAGATATTATTAATAGGATTGAGAAGTTATGCTCAACTCAGTTACTGTTTTTTGGTCACTTACTGTGTTTCCATTTCACAGGGCAGAGTTACTCTCTCATCTGGTATTTTAGATTGTGCTCACTGTGTAAAAAAAGTTGTTTTGCACTTTCATAAACATATAGAGAAGTAAAGACGAGTCTTACTCTGTATGTAGAGACACCATATATGATTGTGTTCTGGTATAAGCAATATGTCGGCAGTTAATAAGTTCCGCCACACATATTTTACTTTTGGGGTAAGGAGGCCAAGATGGCTGCATCACCATATCTATGTATTTCCAGCGATTCATTTTCAATATTTATCTACCTGAAACCGTAATGTCATTTGGATGCAACACATAAGGAAGTAAACTGCAGTTCAGAAGTTGCTAATCTGCCTCCGTTGAATAGGTGACAGGTTAATTCTGTCTGAGCCAGGGTTTTTAATCCACATGTATGCCATTGAATGGAAGAAGGTGAGATTAGAGAAATAATTTCAGCCTTTATCTACAACTAGAGCAGAATTGAAGCAACAAAGAAAATTCTTTCAGTGCCAGTACTTCTGAATAAAGCATAACCTTGATTTCTAAAATGCAACACATGTCACAAGAAAATGGTTCACACATCAGAAAGCCAGATAATGCAGACAGACAGTTCAGAAAAGTGGAGCTGTCAGAGCTTCGTCTTATCATTTGATTTCTGTTCAGAGACATAGTATGTGAAACTGCTTCACACGACTTCACCTTTTGTGAATAAACTGAAAGCTATTTTATTCCATGAACAAAAACAAACATATTCCGTCTTCTGTGTATTTGTGTCGTGTACTTATTGTGCAAGTTGGAAAATGTGACATAGGAGCAAGGATATTATAGACAAACGTTCTGTCTTTGTGAGTGAAGTATTCTTCTGTTGTTTGTACTCTTCATTGAGAGAGACATGCAGGAACTGCAAGACATATCATACAAGTCCCAAAGAAACAAACACAAAGTACATATGGAATATGAGAAACACAAAATAATTGAAGGTGTTACAGTCTTCGTCATATTTACGTGGAATCGCAAGTTCTTTTCTATGCTGTTGAACTGTGATGTCAGAGATGACACTATTCTAGAATTACAATAAATTTAAATTAACTTCAAGCTGTGATGTCATTTTAAACTGGGTCAAATTCCCCAGCTTCTAGCTTATGTGAATCCACCAAACTGAGCATCACAGTTTCAACTCTGTGTCAGAGTGAAAATTGGGTCTGGGAAAACCCATGCAAGTTTGACATCCCAACCTCTCAGCCAATAGGCTGCAGCCATGTGTTTAGAAACAAATTGTCAAAGCCATCTGATTATTCCATAACAGCTTGTAATTAATTAACATATATTGCAATGCTAGAATAGAGTCATCTCTGACATCACAGTTCAACAGCATAGAAAAGAACTAGAGATTCCACGTAAATATAACAAGTACTGTAATGTCAACGCTTGCTGTACAGTATTGACACTTTGAGCGTTGACATTGTCACATCATATGCGTAAAAATACATCGATCTTCTCTGAGGCCACGCGAGCTATTTAATAAGATAACAATGTTGTACACTATAGATGAGTTAGTTAGTTAGCTAATCGATTTCACTGTGGAGCCCCAAATAAAGCCTTGGCTTACCGGGCTGAGCCCATAATTACCAAATAGCAATAATCAGATGAAATATATATTAGGTGCATGACTACATGTTTCTATTGTATTTGATGGTGATAGGCACTTTTAAAATTGTTATAGTTGAACTATTTAATAATGTGATTGATTTATTTAACATCAGTTATCATTACTGTGTACTTGACAATAATGTGTCTCTTGACTGTCCTTGTGAAGCTTTCTGGCGATAGACATGTCAAGTCCTTCTGTATAGTCGTTGGCTATTCCTAATTTCAGTTCCCTAAATCACTATTTTGTTACTGGTTTATACAATCTGAATTCTGTCCAGTTGCAGTAGTGTCGATTGTTTAGTTTGTTGGTCAATTGTCTGTTGTTGTTTATTTTGTGGTGAAAAAACTATCAAATACAGGAGATATTTATGTACAAATTGCCCTATTATTATTATTATTATTTTATTCGTACAGCTTGGTACAGATAAGTTCACATATAAATGAAAAAATAGAAATATCAAACAGTTTTTAGATTAATTATTGTCTATGGCATGCAACAAAATATATCAGAGAGTTCAATTCTTCACTTGAAAAACCACCAATATCCACCACGCCATCCCGACATGCTATAAGTTCATTCAGCATTCCTGCCCGGTCAAACATTTCACAGTCATAGCTCCCATTGATGGCCCTGACATCATTATGATTGCCATATTTTGGCGAATGAAAGACAGGTTCTTTGACGTCAAGCTAGTGTCAAGTGCACAGACATACTTGAGCCTCTCATTTGCGCCTATCTCCACGGCCTTTTTGAGCTTAACTATGCGTCTGCACACTGAATCCATGAAGGTTAGTCCACGTAGCATAAGAGGGAGAATAGCAGATCTAGTCTGACTAGGCAGTTCCAACACACGTCTGGTTGCCTTCCTCCATGTAACATGAAACGTTTCCACATGTGGGCTTGACAAATCCCAAGTTTGACAACCATAAAAAGCTTGACACTGACCAAGGTAAATGTGGCTAGCCAGCATCCGTGGTACCTTTGCACAGTTAACAATGACAGAATTCACACTTTTAACAAAAGAGTTCTGCTTCATTTGGACTTCATGCGACTCATTTAGGTTATACATTAAATGATGTCCTAGGTGTTCAACACAAGTTTCCCATTTCAAAATATTCCCATTGAGTCTTAAGAGGGGTATGTCACGTACTTCCTTTTTGCTGAAACATATACATTTTGTCTTCTTCGGATTAAATATGATATCATACTCTCTGGCAAATCCTTCACATGTTGTAATCATATTCTGTAGAGCAGTTCTTGTCGGGGCCAGCAGCGTAATGTCATCAGCATAGCACAAACCTCCTAGAAAATGATGGCCAACATAGCACCCAACACCTGCTTCTTCCAGTCGTGAGAGAAGGACATCCATGTAAAGAGTGAACATAACTATAGTGATAAAATGAAGATCTTTGACGCTAGGTAAGTTTTATAAATGCATGTCCCAATGGAAAACTTTTGTTTGATGAAAGGAGGGTCTTTGGTAAAATAAAAACATCTTACGATAGACTTGAATCATACATATATATATACTAATTGTATGTTCTTTTTTGTCTATTTCGCACTTGAAGTTGTAGCAATTTGTTTCACGACTTCGCGAATAAGTCTTATTTTTAGAAAAGAACAGCCACATAAAACTAAGTTTTTACCTCCCAGACAAACTTACTATGCATTACAAACCATAGGAAATAAGCTAGGACATTCTTATCTGGCCCATTGTATGTTCTGACAATACACCATTGTGCCACCCTAATTTACATCCTCTCAGACCAGGTCAACAATGCACTCCATTCTTATGGGGTTCTATTCCTTATATTATCAGCATTGCTTCAGGGCAAAACCTAGCAGTGTTGACTTCCTTGAGAAGTTTTATGGGTGCCGTTATTTTTGCATGCAAAGAGGCAATGCAATTTTGACAAATATTTTTTCAGTGACAAGTGCTGAACACACTTTTGGTAGTTATGCGTACTGATTTGAGCCTTTAATAAGACCTCAGTGCATTTTAAAAGAACCTGAAGGCAGAAGAGGGGCATTTGTCCAACCCTATGTCCTTCCCAAATTGATGCACCCAAGCCACGGGGCAACTATAAAAGTAAATCACTTCAAATTAGCTAAAATATGGACCATTTATTCAAAACTCTGCTTTCTTTCTAAATTATTATTGAAAGGTCTTCTCCATTTTCCTGTTAGCAATTCTGAGCGATATAAATTTATTTATGAAAATTACTGTTACCATCTGAATTACAAGAACGTGGAAGAGAGGGCTGGGCAGTGCAAAGACATGGAAATGCAAGGAATTTTTGGCCATTGCAAGTGTGAGCATTGTGCTCGGGAAATGTATTAGGTTGTACATTACAAGCACACATGCACCCCTCACACAAGTGACAGCATTTGCAAGCATGAGCAGAGGTACCAAAACACAGATGAAATTAAAAAAGAAGGTAGATAATGCAATGTTAACATGGTAATTTAATGGGTACCAGAAAGTAAGAATGGTCTGGTAAACATTATACTGTCTCAATAAGATTTACTTTAAGTTAATATTTAATCAAAAATGAATAAACAAAAAAATGGTTGATTTGCAACATTTCTTGTTTTGATTAGAATATGAATTTCTTCCAAATGGAAAAGCTTCTTCAATTTGTTATCATGAGAAACGGGTAATTTCAAAACAAACTAACTTTAAACTTTATCCAATTGTGTTCAGATATTAGAATCCATTTGTCAATAGGGACAGTTTGAGTGACTTAAAATCAGCCTATAGATATGGTGGTATTATCTCCAAATTTGAATTATTGTTTTCGGAAAATAATTGAAAAGAAGACTCAAAGTTGGTAGTCTTATATGAGAAAGCAACTTCAATATAAATACTGTAGAACAAAATGTGGTTTGTTCTCCTAGAAATATGATGTTGTGTTTGTGAAATAGACCAAGCAGGAAGGAACAAATCAATACTAAAATAAACCCTAAAAATCCTGAACATTCTGCTCGGGAACTGATTTATGGTGTCCTGTCTCAGCCCAAATAGGATTTCACAGCAGATGGGCCAAGATTCACATTGGGTGTAACAAACAATGGCTACTGTAATTAATCTCTCCGAACTTTTCCCGTACACGATAACTTGCTCTCTGGTGATTAAACCCTCAGTATATTCGAGATAAATCCACTGTGTAAAAAAAAAAGAGTTGCTGCTTTGCGCTTACAGAAACTGATAGATTAATGTATTAGAGTGTCATGTCTCATCGTATATATATGTAATTGTTTATAATTATGTAATAGTGATCGCCAGAAGATAATTCCACCACAACTGAATGACCAGTTTCTTCCTTGCCCTGGGAAAATGAATATGAGAGATTTGAAATTGCCCAATATCTTTGCATTGTAACATGTATTGTAATTTTGCACAATTGATGTTATTTCATTGGCTGTTCATTAATTTCATTTCGCTTCATTGGGTCCACCAGTTTCAGCTATTCATCACTGAACTCTTGAACATTAATTACTGTCACACAAAGTTAATGTCTTCCTTTCGGTTGATTAGGCTTGTGACAACAGGTGGAGCTGTGGAGCTGTTGTGCAGCCAAGCATACAGCACTCTCTCTCAGACGCTACCAAGACTTCACACAGTACAGACGCATCAAGGATTGCTCTCAAGAACATCACTGATACCTTTGTTACAGTGGTGACAGCGGTAAACCAAGGTGCCTCCTATGACTGTAGGTCATTGGCAGTATTTCTGCTGCTTTTCGGCAGCTTTTTGAGCCTATTTTTACCGTTATTTTCGGCGAAAATTGCCGTTTTTTCGAGTCCATTTGCCGATTTTTGCGTGGTCAATTAGCCACTTAATTTTATAGGTAACTGTAGGACTTGATTTCGGCCTATTTGCTGAATTATTTTATATTTATTGTACATAATTTGCTGTTTGGAGTTGATGCTTTTCGGCATCCACTCAGTTGGTTTCCTGGACTTGAAAAATAGCACATGTATTAAGTGTGTATTGCCCATCACAGTACATTGATAGTTGGTGCTGGTCGTCTTCTACATTGTCTGGGCACTGTCCAAGTCAAGAAAACGTTATTTTCGTTCATGTACATACATCCATATATTCATTGAATTTATTTATTTTGTGCCTCTTTATGTACATAATCAGTTGCATGCAAGGTTGACAGCCACTACAAACTGCAGTTTGATTTGCGTGATTTGAGAGAGCCTGCTTATTTTTGGGCCTGTGTGGTTCTAAATTTTAGAATTATTAGTTTTGTTGGGAATTTTGGTTCCCCCTTTCAAATTTTCACTTTGCTGGACATTAGACACTCATTGTCACCTATCTAACCAGCGGATTAAGAAGCTGTCAAAACTGACAAGTGTTTGTGTTCTGCTGATTCTACAAACTGTCAACTCAACTTATAAATATTATCGAGTGAATTCGACAGTTGTTGACACTCTGATTCGTGTCTACATTGATTTACAGTTAAATTAATGTACACCCACTCACGAAAAAAATCTACAAAAAAAGAAAAAAAAGAGGGAGTGAGGTTGTATAATTGGGCCTTTGTAAATATTTTGTGCAGGCCTTTCAAAATTTCAAAATGACATTTTGTAAATATTCGTGCTGATTATGCATACATGTACATAGTTTGAAGTGTGCAAAAAATTGTATTGTCAATGTATCGTCTGTATTCCTTTCACTGTTGAGGCCAAATTGATTATTCACCATGGATCCGGTGAACTTAAACACAGCCTCCTTTGAAGACCTCTGCTCTGTGCCTGGACTCAGGAAGGCCACTTTGAAAGTTATTATGATGAGTCGCCCAGTTTATGTACTTGAACGGGATGTGATGCCATTCATAACTGGAATTGGACTCTGGTATTGGGATATTATGATCAAGCATGAATTTATATGCTTTGAGGATTATCAAAGACCTCCAATTACAACCAATTCAGCACCTCGTCGAGACTCATATTCATTGAAGTCTCCATCCTTGGACCGCTGCCTGCATCTTGATGATGACTCCGTTATTGCCTATGGGTGTTCAAGTGGCATCTTCCGAAAAGAACATCCCCTGATAGATGAACTCCATCAAGTGGTTGAACCTGAAGACAAGAAGACTGCAAGCCCAGCTTTGAAGAAACAACCTTTCCAACCAACTCCTCTGCAGTCGAAAAAAGAGATTGAAGTTGAGTACAAAGTAGCCAAAGAATTTGTGGACGAGTTGGAGGCATGCATCTTAAGACAGCGGAGAGAACTCCCTTATTTTGATGAAAAGCTCTTTTTGGGAGACCTTCATGAATATTTGTATGATGAACTGAAAGCATGGTGGGGTCGACTTATGTCACTAGAAAGCCTTTACCGTTATGCCGTACTGGCAGAAGTGGCCATGAGTGTGGAGCGAGCTGAAGATATTCCATGCAAGTGTCTTTCTGCTCACCGACAACCAACAACTTACTCACTTGGATTTGTAAATGCTTCTGACCCTAATGATATATGTGCTGAAAATATGTCTTTTGAGCATGCTCCAATTCCAGGTCATAGAAATGATTTGCATTCTTCAGCACAGACGCAGAATGAGTCTGCAAAATCGTCGCCTAATGAAAAGGATGGGACCTCATTTTCCTCAGCATCCATTTGTCAGAAATCTGTATCTGCTGGGGATGTGCGTCCCCCTTTCCTTCAGCCGACTTCATCTGCATTGAAGAAGAAACTTTCATCCAAGGAAGTCAAACATCGGGATATGGAATCACCAAGACCCTCACGTTCATCCCTTGAAGAAGACTACTGCCGTCCTCCGAACTTCAGCAGAATCCCTGGAGGCTTGGCCAATTATCATTCTGTGCTTAACAACCAACAGGCTCAAGCAGCATCTCTTCATAATGATTTGCCACCTGGGAACGACCCAAGACAACAAGTTGCTCCTGCTGTTGTGCCACCGGAGATAACGAGTTCCTACTCTTCAAGTTCCTGCAGACCGTCTGCACAAATCACAACAAGCTTGATGATGCCTCAATTTCATTATCCTGTTGCTCTGAATAACTTTAATCATCATGCCAATATGCCTGCTTCTTTTTATGATCAGTTGCAGGGTAGCCAAGCCAGGAGAGAAGTAAGGACAAAATCTGAGGCGAAGTTGAGTGCCACCAATGCCTGCAAACAGCCTGATGAAGATTGTCACAGTAGGCCTACCTCATCCCATATCAGCACTTCATCAGCTACTAGTACCAGTGAGCCATCGGACTCAAGTGAGTCATCCGACTCGAGTGAATCATCAGCCTCCAGCGATTCAGCAGACTCCAGCAACTCATCTGACTCCAGTGCCAGTGACTCCTCAGACTCGAGCGACTCTTCTTATTCAAGTGATTCATCGAGCTCGAGTGACTCTACCAACTCCACTGACTCATCCGACTACAGCGACTCATCTGATTCCAGCGACGCATCTTCAGGATCCAGTGATGAGTTAACTGATGAGTGCTACAAATCTGCAGAGAAGAGAAGCAAGAAGAGCGAGAGACAAAGTAAGAAGAAAAGCAAGAAGAAAAGCAAGAAGAGAAGCAAGAAGCATGGACAAGACCTACACAGCACCCTTGTGTGGCAAAGCGGTGCTGTGCGGCACCTTTCTCAACTACATGGACCTGGACCAATATCTGCGGATTGCCTTCTGAAAGAGTGCCCTCCCATGCAACACCTGCAGCCGTTTCCTCATTCTGATGGTCAAATATTTCAAAATGATGTCTCAACACCTGGCCTTCAAGTTTGTAATTTTAAGAGTGACATTAACAAGCCATCAAATTATCAGGAGCTTTCCAGCTCCCAAGTTAGATCTATTCATTTTTCAGAGCTGTTCGGCTCCCCTGTTGTATTGCCATACTTTGATTCTGTATTTCCAGATACCAGTCCTGGAGGTCAAAAGGAAGGAATCCCAAGACACAAGTTGGGATATTCCAGGATGGATGGGAATTCAGATGGCGCTCCAGCAGAGTCACCCAGGGATTATCTGACAGGACCAAGATTGAGCTCACTTCCGAAGCTTGTGCTTCCACCTGAGTTTCAAGTGAGGCAGAACCCCGAAGTTTTCTGGCCAGATGAGAATCCAAGGAACTCCTTGCTGTGGCCCCTGTTTGATGAAGGGTGGAGGGGACCAGCACAACAGTTCACCTGATTTCACCTCGGACCAACAAGGACAGATCCCGACTGATGGCTTCATGACTGATCCAGGAGTGGCTCAGTTGGATCAAGGATGCTGGAATGACTGACCCAGGTGACCTCTCCACACACACAACCTGGAAGGAGTGGCTGAGCTGGATGAAGGAATCAAGACTTCATTAAATGTTGTCAGTTGTAAATTTTGAATTTGTTTGATCTATGTTTTGAGTTTGTTATGTTTTATGTGGACATGTTTGTTACACTTGGTGTAAATTATTATTCTGTTTCGAATTGTATTGCCATGTCTCTCACCTTTTAGCATGGACTGCATCATCCAATTTTGTGTGGACTCAGTAAGCTGATGTCAATAGACCTTTTAACTCATGATTTTCTTATGGTAACTGTTAGTTTCAATTATTTTATGCCTGGTGCTTTCTGGTACCCGAGCCTCTTTACTGTCATCAAGGACCTCATACTGATGTCATCAAGACGTTGCCTCCTGCAACTGAAGACCCAAAGACCGAAGTACCCCTTGTGGAAATGGAGTGAATTTATACCAAATGAACGACGGATATCAAGTTCTGCTACGAAGACTACCAGAATCAGCAACAGCCAAGTCACCAATCATCATCATCCTGAAGTCACAGAAATTAACAGCAAACAGGACTCTTAAACATCAAAAAGGGGGAGAGTGTGACAACAGGTGGAGCTGTGGAGCTGTTGTGCAGCCAAGCATACAGCACTCTCTCTCAGACGCTACCAAGACTTCACACAGTACAGACGCATCAAGGATTGCTCTCAAGAACATCACTGATACCTTTGTTACAGGCTGTTCTGCACGAAGTGTGGCAACATGAGATTATAATCCTGTGTCAAAATTGAATGAGAGGAACTATTATTATTAATAAATATGAGAATTAATGGTAAATGATCTGGAAAGATGATTGGAGCTTTACATACTTTATTTAATGCACCCAGCAGGCTAGTTAGGACAGAAAATGTTACTCCTATACATGCATCTCTTCTTAATCCAGGTTGAGTGATTTTTCACTAAATCAACAAAGTAAAATTTATGCCATATGGTAAACATTATTTTTGTGAAATCAAGTTAGATTTTAGTTTACTTTCTTTATCACATGATCCGTAAAAAAGAATATTCAAATTAGTATAATTAAACGCCATCAAAATAAAGAAATTTCATTGTGGTATAGGCCTAAAGGCTTTGTGTATTTTCACAACTATTTCTAGACGAGAGATATTTCTTTTCCTTGCCTGTCAATGCATTTTTACATAGTAGCTGGGAGACACGATCGTCATAACCTTGAGTTGTAATGATTTCAAAATTTTAAAAGAAAATCACTATTGTGAAAACATCAGAGTGTGCATTTTTGACGCATTTTGCTAATTTCTGTGAAATACAGATCTCCTGCTTTGAACTCATTTTGGAGAGACAACTATGCCTTTTGCGAATAAACAGAAAGCTATTTTATTCTATAGAAAAACAAACACTCATCTCGCAACTTCTGTGTGGTTGTGCTTTGTATTATTCTTTTTGAGAAAATGACAAAGGAGCTAGAAAATGTCAGAAAAAATTTCCTTCCTGCTGAGTGAAGTATTCTTTTGCTGTTTATATTCTAGATTGTGGTAGAGACATTCAGAAACTTCCAGACATCTTACAAATCCTACAGAAAGCCATACAATGAATATGTGCAATATGAGAAATACGAAATAATTGAAGGTGCAAATGTCAAAGCTCAAAGTGCAGAAATGTCACTGCGAGCCACAAGATATGGTGGCATTAAATGGAATGAAACTACTTTTATATTTGTTGTTGCGGAATTCAACAAGAGGGAATGTCAAATCATAAATTATTGGGGAGCATACACAATTGTCATGTGTATCATCACTATCTATCCTGTGTGAATGTGACATATGCTCACTGTGTTGTGTTTGCATTCATAGGCGTACGGCGAGCGCAACTTTTTTGGGGGGGGGCGAACGACATTTTCCCGAATTTCATGACATATATTTGACACCATTTCAAATGAAATTGCTAGGAAATCATTATTCAATAGTGTTTATTTAATCATCTACCCAAATTGTTTATCCTTTTTTGCCCGAATCTTCCTGTTTCCAAAACTTTTTGGGTAGCGACCGCCCCCCCTGCCCCCCTCTCAAAAACCTATGTTTACACTTACATGAACAGAAATGCGTAAACTTGAGTCTCACCCCAGATATTAATGTTACGCGTGTACCATTAATCAATAAGCACAGGTCTGTATTACCATTAGTTCCACTTATTGTTTATCACCTCCGACTTAAAATAAAAATTTGTATCTTCTTCTGCAAGTGAGTGGCCCTTTCATATGATGCTTCTTTTTACTGAGAAAATGAGGAATTTGGAATAGATTAACCTTTTTTCACTGTGCAATCTTTTAACATTTCGCTGTATTGACATTATTTTATTGGCTGTTCATTAATTTCCTTCTTCTTCATTAAGTCCTCAGGTTTCAGCTGTCTATCATTGAGCTCTTGAACATCAATTACTGTCAGATGAAGTTTATGTCTTCCTCATAGTTGATTAAGCTGTGTGGGGCTCTGTCTGGCAACATGGCAGCATGATTGTGTATGAAACTAAAATTTGCAAGAAGAACAAAAATGCTGTTCAGATGTCGCAGATCCTCAGTTGAATAGTTGACAGCTAATAATATTGAGCACTAAACTCTCCAGTTGTGGAACATTGACAATTTGTTTAGTAAAATTAAATGTATTTTACCTTAATATGAAATTAAAAATTGACAGATTCAATCATCAGCTAAGGCAAAAGTGTTACCAATGTTTTTACAGTCCTTGTCATACTTACGTGGAATCTCAAAGTTCTTTTCTATGCTTTTGAACTGTGATGTCAGAGATGACTCTGTTCTAGCATTGCAATATATGTAAATTAACTACAAGTTGTGATGTAATTTCAAACTGGGTCAGATTCCCCAGCTTCTAGCCAATGTTGACAAAATACTCCTTACTTAATCGAGCAAGTCCATTCAGCAGCAGTTAAGAGATTTCTAAGAGCCGAGTCTATTACATCAACACAGCTAAGGGACTTTGTGACCCCATTTGTGGTTCCTGGCCAATTAGAAGTTGGTGCAGCCACTTAACTCAGGCTTTGACGGGGTTACTCCGACCTCCAATTCTCTTTACAACCAACTTGTGTTCAAGCCTTTAATCAACAGAAAAGGTTCTTTTTTGCAAACTGAGCAGGGATTTGCGTCGATTAAGCTGAGACTTGGAATTCCCTTAAACAAAAGTTGGATACTGTACACACATTGATTCTTTTGAAATGGACTGGGATGTAGTTTCAAATGAAAATGTTTAGTTTTATTTACAAAAAATATTTTAATGAAAGCTCGGAGAGTCAGATATTATCAATCTTTCATGTCTTGAGTGTGTTTTAAACAAACTTTCATCATTTCTCTCAATTGATGTGCTTCTAACTGTTATCTGTTGATATAAACCTGATTTTTAAGGCTCATTTCTACAATTACTGCCCGTGTACCCTACCCTGTATTTAACTTGTACAAATGAAATATATTTTAGCTGCATTATAATTCATAATTTACATTCTGAATTTATTTACTTTGCAGACTAATTAGGAGAGGAGGACGACATGGCAATGAGACGAGCGATGATTGAAAGGGCCATCCAACATAGGCCAAAGTGATCTCAAGATCTAGATTTGAACCCTGGAATAAGCGAAAACTTTTGACTTGTCGTTGTATGCAGATGCGCATGTTAGTCAACGTTGTACAAACACAGAAGCAGTATGCTCTGGTAAGCATGCATGATGGCTGTGGATAGTGTAAGTGTTGTCTGCAGCTGACATACTGGCTAAGCAATCATTTTCTGCTCTCTCATTATGCATAATAATTGTATCATCTGGAAAACATCTCACAAAATGTTTTTTTAGCATAATATCCAGATGCAGAGAAAGCATGCATAAACCACAATATTCCAGGTATTGAAAATCACCAGAGAAGCAATAATTTGGAGGAGGAGAGAAGAAAATCTGGGTAGTGCCACGGTATGCAACTGCTTGCTCTGTATCCTTTATTAATTAATTCTTAGATATTATAATTTCTGAGTTCGATCCTGTGGGGTTCATTGTTTGCTTCTATATTTTGAATTGGCAGTAGCGTGTACTTTTGGTTGAATGTTCAGTGAAATATCTCTCTCATATAAGCATTCTTTGGCAACATGCAATGATAACAATGTACATTGCCAACCTCACACAAGGTCATTACTGGTCCATCTCCTGGTTCTAAAAATTTGTTAAATGTGCGTGTTTTCAATTTCAAAAAAAGTGCAAAGGATTAAGAAATGACAATCAGATAGTTGTGACCTTCACATGTTTCACCGGCAACATGTAGTTGCAAATGACATTCTTCTAGGATAAAATGCACTAAAAAGAAGAGACTAAAAGGAAAAACCAAGGCAAAGGGGAATCACTTCAATCAGAAAAAGTATCTGACTTGAAACTAATATACTTGAGGATGAGTTTAATCTTGGATCAAAGGAAATTGATTTGTGACAAAAGTTCATGATACATCGAAACTCCTGAAAAGTGAGAGGAGGCCACTTCAGTAGATTCTCTGGGTGGAGGAGGCTTGAAAAGAGCAGATCTTTGTAACCGGATGTGAAAGTGTGCTTCTTCTCTGCACTTCCTTTATGAATATATTTTCACCCTGAGCCCTATTTCATTTACATTAATAACTTCAGTGCATTTGATCCAACCCTAGATATAAATTTATTCGCTCGAAATTTCACAAAGTCTATCATGCAAGCAAAGAGAAAAGGTCCCCAAGTTGAGATATTGACATTTCTAGATTTCTCTCTAATTCCTGAACATTTCTGACGGCATATGATTACATAAATTAAGTTCTTGTTCACCATAAAGAGCCTGTTTTTATTTTGTAGAATGATTATGGTTATTTCAACTAAACTACATGTAGGCTACCATGTTTATCAGCTGATATACCGTAAAACAATGGTTCTGGTTGTCTTTGCAGTGGTTGGAGTGTTCAAAAGACGTCAACTTTCCTATGGTCATAAGGAACACAAGACCTTTACGCACTAGCAACAGTGTGATTATCATGAAGCATAAATCAATACAACCATGATACTAACTTAAACCCCATCATCTACCAGGTGGATCAAGTGGATGTGTATTTGCCCTTCACAGAGATGAACAAAATCCTTATATTATCCGTATCACAACACTGTGGTAATGGAATGTACAAAATGGAGTGTACTGCAGCCAAAATGCTCCAGCCTGGATGTTATATCCTTGTCTATGTATGGTTCAATTTATCTGGCAGATCAGGAAAACTCATTATCTGAAAAATATCAAAATTAGAATATTACTCTTTTTTGGAATGAGATTGGATTCAAAAGTAATGATGAACTGAAAATTTTCAATTAAAGTTTAAAAAAATTACCCTATCCCAGGAAGATTTTTTCTCGCTCATTTTTTAAAAATTCAAATTCATACAGTAATGTGTAAAAGACAAGAGCCCCATCCACATTTCGGTATTGTTTAAGAGTCACTGTTGCACATCTCTCCAGGCTTCCGCTGCGCCTACAGCCACAAGTCTCAACCAAATAAATTTATATCCAATTTTGAATCATGGCTCCAAAAGACATTTTACAACTAATTTTCTGTCCAGTTCTTCTGTTTTTGAGCTTACTTAACCCTCTTCTGAAAGTTTCTCTTCCTTAGAATTTCCACACAAATACACATAGAAGCTACTGAAATTTAACATAAAAAAGTGTGGGGGTGGCTCAAGACTTTTGCAAAGTGCTGTTTTCACCTTATTCTGTTCATTGAATTGCACCGCACTCTACACGAATCTCAGATCAATTGGCAGATAAAATTTTTGTCTATTCATCTAAGCTTTCAGCACGTCTAAAGCTTGCTGCTGTCAAATGAATGGAAGTCTAAGTAACCGCTTTACCCTAGGTTAAGCGACTTGAACAACGTCCCTAATTTACCAAGGACTACAAATGGGAGTCTCATTGTCCCTATACTGAAGTCAGAGTTTTCCTTTAAAAGTTGTTTTAATTTGCCTTTTAGTTTTATCTAAAAGTTTAGAAGTTTTGATAATTTTTAAACTGTGAAGCTTTGATTAAACATAAATGAGGTAAGTTTCAGCATTATATATTTCAGGTTTGTCAAGCCAAATGCCTTATGAAGCTTCCAAGATAACTGGTTATTTCTAAATTTAGTCAACAAGTAGTTATTAGTACGTAGCCACTCATTGAAGTAAAAGTGCTTAGCATTCTTGGATATAGCAAAGGTGAATGGTTGAAATACATCAATATTCAATTTAAAATGGCAGTTAACATTTTTGAATTGGGTGTTAATACCATTTGATGAAAACATAATTTTCATGTTATCAACCTTTCGTATATTTCCTCTATACAAATTGAGATAAAAATTTATTTTTTATTCTGCATCTTGGTTGTTCATTTATTCTTCACTGATTCATTAATTTCAAAGTTTCGGCTGTTTATCAATGAACACTTGAACATTTACCCTCCCTTCAAATTAATGTCTCATCAGTAATATGATAAGACCGTATCAGCTAATGCACTACTGAATGACGACCTGATTCCATCTGGAAGAAGGACAAATGATGAAAAGCATCTGTGCATTTCGTTTGTTTTTTGCATTGAGGAAGAATTGTATTGCATACCGATTTGCAACTTTCAAAAAGTCTTTGGATGTGTTGAGATACTAGAAATGCCTCATATTACTTGTCTTCCTGCATACACCTCGTCGTTGTTGGATATGTGTATGCTCCCTGGGATGACCATTGCAGCCAAGGGTGCTATCAGCAACATTTGCAAATTCTAAGAACTATTTTAAATAAGTGAGTATCAAACTTTTTCACCTTGATAATACTTTCAAAACATAAGTGGAAAGACATTAATTTCAGTTTGAATTGATGATCCAGTGTTGGAATATTTACAGCTTAACACCATTGGAGCAAATGAGGTGTGGAAAGATTAATGAACAGCAGAAATAACAAAATCAAGAAGAGAGACAGATTTCCAAACTTAACAATTAGGGAATTATTATATTAATCTCTTGCCAGCAAGCATGGAAACTTAAATTTCCATGATTAATGGTATTCCACCACAAGCACATTTTAATCAGCCAGCCATTAAAAACCTAATTTCTTAAGTTATTTGATAGAGGATAAGTACAGCAAAGCAAATCTCCATAATTTTGTTTATTACTTTTCGTCAGCTGCCATTAAATCTCGTCTTAAGGTAGATGTACAGGACAAGCCGAATGAATGTACACATTTCTAATATTTGCACATGTTTTTTTCTCCTCATTTCGATAATATGGTATTTTACTTTGAAGACATGCTTGTGACTTGTTTCCAGATATGATAAAGATCTGCAAATAATTGGTCAGGCTGAGGTGTCAGCTGCATCTATAATTTGTCCACTGACAACATTGCACTGATAACAGAATACAATGCTTTGCTGTTCGTACTATATTGACAACATACACATCTGCATATATCAATAACATATCAACAATATGCTCCCGGTTGTGCAAATTGCTGATGATGTGCAGCAATAAGCGGTAGACAAGGTCATTACTTTTAAAAATGTTCTTTCTTCACATTTTTACACTTCTGCATTTTTATTGCAGACATACAACAATCTAGTGTTACAGTATAGGTAGCTGAATGCAGCCCTGGAGGCTATAAACAAACGAAATTCAGTTTGAAATGGGTATCGAAATGGCTTCTAGGGCAGTAGGACAGTTGCATGTCAGGTATGCACCCTAATATGCTGGGCTGCTTCAGAAATTAATGTATGTGCAGATGTGAAATACACTTTACAGGAGCTCTTATGAAGTTAGATGTTGTATCCTGCTCCCTCACAGTAGCACCCAGGAGAAGCTGATGTAGCCTGTTCCTATTGTGTTGATACTATTGATCTTAAGCTTAGCAGAGTAAATGTATTCTCAGAAATCTTCCTACTTCACTAGAACAGCCAAACTTCTGTCACATAAACCAACCACAGCATAGCTGAGTTCTGTGATACACTGCATAAATACAACAAATTCAGTAAGTATATGAGTTTCTCCAAAATGGTAGCAAAACGTGGCAAATGTAATGCATGCATACGACCGGTTCTGGCACTGAATTACATAGCATGAATGAATATAATTGTGGCTAACTATTGAAGATATACTAGAAAATCACCAGAAAATCATGTAGGTGACAATTACTGACAAAATCACATGGTTAACATTCACAAATACATCAGTTTTCCATGTCATAACTGAGGGGTAATTTCACTTGATGGTTGACCATCAATTAACCAGAAGTTTTGTCAGCAGCTTGGAAGCGTCTATTTGCAGCAAACATTTTAGCTCAAACAGATATTACACTCTTCATAAAAAGGTGTTATGTGGAACTTATACGAGTTCTATAAGCTGGTATGCATAAGGAACCCTTAAAGGTTCATTACTTAACTTTAAAAAGGTTCAAACAGCAAACGAAAACATCATTTAGATACCATCATAGGGCCTTCCTGCAAAGTATTGAACCTTTTCAATTCAATTGAACCCTAAAAAATGTAGAACCTTTTTGGCTGTGGGTTCTTTGTTTATACCATAAAAAACCTCTTGCTTTAAGAGTGTATGACATGTTAAGGTGGCTCGATACTCGTGAACTTTCTAAGATAGGATTTCTTTAAAATAGTTTAAAATGACCCAAAATATAGTTTATAGCAAGGATATGTAAACAAAAGTGGTCGCTACCAGCCTTTATTTCAAAATATTTGAGTTTATGTAAAAGAAAGTCAGTCCACGCAAACCTGAAAAACTCAATTTTTTTCTTAATTTTTTTACTGTGAAGTTTTCCCTGCCATTCAGTGGCCATTCATCCTATGTTATTAAATGAAGCATGGAATTAAAGAGGAAAGGTTGATGGAAAAGCTGACCTCAATTCAATAGAAATATATTTAGTTTATAGAACTTTTCTAGGGGTTATGAACCAAAGTTTCAATTTTGAAAATTAAATATTTTTTACGAACCATAGCGCAAAAAAAAAATTACGAGATAGAATTCTTAATTTCTTTGTCATTTGCTTCCAAATAAAGTGAGGAACAATATAATGATACAGACATATGGCCCAACGGGCCTGGATATTGATACAAAAATTTATTTATGTCACAGAGTCTTTTTTGTGAAATTAGACATGCTTGCCGAAAATCGCCTGCAAAAATTTTCTGCTGGGAATAGAGAACTGAAAGTCTGTTAGATTATAGTATTCGTCATAGCGCATCTAATGCTCCAAACGAGAAGTCTCTAACCCCAATAGAAGTGGCGCAAATTGCAAACGAAGCGGCCGACGCATGAAATTCTCAGAATTAAAAAAGGATCTTGAAGCAGTGTCAGCACAGTGGTGACGTTACGATGTATAGGGCCTGCCTGGCTGCGCGGGAATGTGCTCAGATGACGTCATTACACGAGTAGCCAGCCACCTTAAATTGTTAATTAACAATTATTGTAGGTCAACACCTCTAAATTTTTAAAGGCGTGATGCACTTTCTTTACCTTTGCAACTCTTTTCAGCTTTGTCATAGGCCCCACTGAGGTAATGGGTCCGGGGCAAATGATCCGTATGCCACACAGTCAATACGGCCCTGGGACGGATGTACCATAAAGAAGATGAAGAAGAAGTGATATTGTTGAACCCAAGCATTGGTTATGGAATATGTTTCAAAGTTTAAAATTGTATGCAAGTAATCTTACAAAAAATAAAATAAAATAGCAGTGATATAACCTTTTTTTTCAATTAATCATGCCTTCACAATTTGTTTGTAATATATAAAATGAACTAAAAATTGTTTTCCAGTTGTACAACAATTATTTTTTTATTGATAAAACCAGCCATATTTTAGTCCAAGGGATCAAGTATAGCATCACAAGCCAGCAATTTCTGGATAGGACATGCTGGCAAATTGTTATATGAAATGTAACTGTCAATCTGGAGGTTTTTCAGCTGACTCCGCTATATTTCATCTGGATCACTGGGTCCTCAATTTGGATAGCTTTGGGAATTATGGCATCAAAAACTACATGTACTGTGTGAGGCAATATTTGGAATAATATTTGGAAACATTATTTTATGAAAATGGCACAGGCTTGGAGTTATATCTTGTTTTTCTTCTTCTTCAGAATTTATTTCACTTCAGGTAAGGTATAAAATTACTGCAGTAAATTTGCCAGAGTTGAGCAAGGTGCAGGGCCTATAAAAGCCTCAGACTTGAAAAAAATATTTACTTAAAACCATGTTTAGGCTCTAACCTTAAACCTCTGTTGTTTGAAATCGGGTCAATAAGACTTAAGCAATGATTCCCTTGGGATGATTGCTTTTGGGTCTGCTACTCTAGCTTTGAACAGGTCTTTCTCAATTTAGTTTTTTTATATTTTTCATTAAGTCTGACTGAAGTTATGGTTTCCATGGCAACCATAGAATGACGTAAAGATACCTAAGTTGTTCTAAAATTTTAGAAATGAATTCCAAAATAGCTAAAGATTTTTTTCCTCTGAAAATTTCATAATTCACGATTGAACATAAGACTTAGTCTCAATAGGAAAAAAAAAGCTGTAATCTTTCTGAATGCCACTCAGTTAATACTATACAAATAAACACTGTTTACATTTACAGGTAAGGAATTTGATGGAGAAGAAAAATTAAATTACACAAAGACAGTGTTCAATGCGACCTGTGGGCATCGTTATCGGGATAAGACAACTTTAGTACTGCTAGAAAGCGCTCGTTTTGGTCGTATGACCTGCAACAATGATGTCCTCAATGAAATGGACCGGTTATGCTCAGGCAGGGTTGAGTGTCTGGTGAATTTGAAAAGAACCAAGAATATTGGATTGAACGGAACATGTCCCGACCAAAGGCTCCGTGAAAATTACCTGGAGACTTCCTACAGATGTATCAAAGGTTTGCTGACCAATTTATAATGCTTGATATGCAGTTGTTTTTTTTTTGGTTACACTAGCTTTTTAAAACTAATGTTGTCTTATATTGTAAATACCACATTCAAATGAATGTTGTCTAAATCTATGTCTATTAAATATTACCAGATACACTTTATAGAAATAATAATTTAAAAAAATATAACTGGTATCCAACCGGTACACTGCTGTCACCCCAGTCAAGAGCTCCCCAAAAAAATTTCCATTTCCATCACTGTGGTATATACAGTACAGGTTTTGTAATATTTGAAATACTTGTCACATCAAAACTGTGGCATTCTAACCTGACCGCAGCTGTAAAGTTTACATATTTCACTATTTCAACTTTGTTTTCGGAGATTGAAGCAAAAAATTAAACCGTATTCCATTTACCATTGTTAATGTTGAAATTGTAGTACAAGACAACAATGGAACTGAATGTCCCCACCAGGGTGTCCGTGACGCCATAGCGCAACTTCCTTCGGGATTCTTCACCCTTGATGTGCGTATGGGCTTCCTGTATGGGATAGATCGCTGTCCCTGGCTCATTCAAGCAAAACCTGGACAGCAGATTAAGCTTTACCTTTACGATTTCAAAACTTCTAAACCACCGCCGGCTGGCAGACGGTATCGCTCAGCTGTTGAAGTTAGAGAAAATCCAACCTGGGAATATACAAGCATTCCCAAAGAATTTTTAGCTAGAAGAAAGCACGTCTTCACGACAAAGACTCATGCCATCAGGGTTTATATGAGCGAAGCGAACGGCTGCCGAAGGCAGCCGTGAGCGTCAGCTCACTTAGTGCAGCAGCAGCTCATTGAAATCTGACAGGGGACAAGCTGAGGACGAGTGCCTGGCATTACGATGATTTCTGGAGTTGGTCTTTGATCAATAGATAGTTTCGGTCAAGATAAATGTATCATACCTTAATTAATGCTTTAGTGGCTGAATATTCCTATTTCAAGCTATTCTTCCTTCCACCTCCATAATTCTGTATTTGAAAGTTGTTTACCAAAGATTTAAACAATTTTCTGGGAATGAAAACATCACGTCGCCATTTTCTGTCCAGGTGTCGCCACAGTAGCGAGGCATAAACACTGCAGTGCCCCATACAGCAAATGATGGAACTGACAATAAATCTCAGATTCTGTGAAGCCAAGATTGAAGCAATCAGCAATCAGGCCTGCGCAAGCCCTGTGCAGTGTCAGAAGTGTGAATTTCAATTAAAGCTGATTTAACCTGATTACTATTTTAAAGCTGATTGCTAATATAAGCCGATTGCTATGTAGGCCTACCCTTTTTATCACAATAAAGGAAGAATTGTGTCTTGTTTGATAATGATAATAGTAATATATTAGTTACTTGTATAGTATGTATAGCGCTGATTCCAGTAAACTGCTCATCAGCGCTTGTTGGGATAGACTACACTATGTTAGCTATAAAACTTTGCAAGTAGGTATGTTTTGAGTCTTTTTTTGAAGTTTTCCAAGATATCATCAGACTGAATTATTAATCACCATTGATCTTAATATTTAATTCATACATGTATGTAAACTGGTTAAGATAACAATGGCTATGTAAACTGTATGTGATCTGACATATTAATTTTTAGTGCCATAAGTGGGCAGGTCTTGGCCTCACAGAGTCTGCAGTGTTGGTCTGATATATTCTGGTTGTGGAAAAATAAATAAAGTTAAGTCTTATTGATAATAATTAATATTTATTGAACTGGCTCGATCGGAGCTTCGCGAATCTATGGCTTTGCCATTTACATATTATTCCTCAAAGGAGTGGCAGTAACACGAATTACAACCTGCTAGAATATGAAGGTAGGTTTTATTCTGCAGTTTCTATTCTGTATAATTAAAATTGATAATCAAAACGAAAAATGCAAAAAAGGTTTCACAATGGGACGAGCATTAGATATTAAATGTAAGTTATTAAGTATTCCATATACAATACAAAGGTCTTACACTTTGCTTTTCTGCTGAAGAAAACATGAGAGATGGTTGAAAGCTTAAGACAAAAAAAGTAAGATATTTGTGTATGGAACACTTTATAGCTAAGTAGATAGATTAGGTCTAGGGCGTGAAGTTCTCCCCCGATGAGAAACTTTTTATTCAGAGATGTCCTTAATGTCATTCTGCAGTCTTCAGTTCTGCAAAAGTCTGCAGAATTCTGTGATTTTGCAATTTCCTGCAGGTATTCTTCAGGAATGTTGGAATTCTGAAATTTTCTACAGGAATCCTACAGTTCCACAAATTCAGTAAAATTTAAATTGGACAATTCTGTACCTATGCAATAGTTAGCCGATCTGTCCACAGTTCTTAGGATGTTCTGCAGGATTATGCAGTTACACAGGGATTATTCAGTTCAGTTGGAATTCTGCAAAAAATACAGCCATGGCTGTCAGTTTTCACTCAGCCGCTATGCTTCAACATGGTGCTATTATTGTCACCAATCATAACAAAGCAAACACTCACTCAATCTTCACCAAATGGTCAGGCATATAGTCTGTATACAGTAGCCGGTGTTTTGATAAAATCTGGTTGAATGAAAGAATGTCATATAGTAACTGTAAAGCCAAAATGTAAGCATATAATCAGTTCTGATGTAAAATGTCGTTTACATGATAGTAATAGTTAACAAAGTGTCTGGATGTGTTTTGCACACACTAAATGAAGCATTCATGACAAAATCGTAATAAAATATGCGGATTTAACATTTTTTTATCTGGTTTGCTTGAAGTGATTATAATTCCAAAAATCGCTTATTTCTCAAATAAGAATAAAGTATTACAATTATTTTCTTATGATAAAAATTGCATTTGTTTTATTAAATTCCTCATCTATGGTAAGCATATAACACCACTTTCTGTTCACATAATGTGGTGTTCTATCTTTTTACACCTGCTTAGACCAAAATGGTTTCTGTAAAATCCGATGAACCAACAGTCAAACCATGTATCTATTTGTAATTTTGTCATGAATGATTAGTTTGATGTGTACCTAACACATTCAGACACTTTGGTGACTATTACCATGGCATAATTATAGCATCAGAACTGACTATATGCTTAAATTCCAACTAATTTTGTAGTTTGTTCTTAGAAATTACAAGTATGTGAATCCTGCATAAATACAAAATTCTTGTAGGAAATGCCAGAATTACAGGAATTTGCGGATTTTTAAGTAATTCATGTTTTACTGCAGGATCATTACAGACCGCAAAACTGCAGAACTCCTGTAGAAATTTGTATAATTCTGCAGATGTGTTGCAGGGTTCTGGCATCAACACACATTTTCTGCAAAGGGTCCTGCAAGAAATTGCGGAATTTTGCAAAATTCCTTCAGAACTGCTTAATTACTTGAATATTTTTGTAGGTGCAGAAAAGCATGTATGTATTTTTCACTATTTCGCATGTTCACGAATTCGTGGAGGTGTAAAAACGAGCATGTACGAATTCGTAGACATGAAAAAACGAGCATAGGTATTCGTGCACATCTAATAACTAGCACTCGTGAATGTGCTTTATTATTCATTCGTGTATATGCCAAAACTAACATTCGTGGAAGTGCTATATCATTAGGGTTTAGTGTTAAAATTAGGTTTAGAGTAGGTTCTGGCCAATTTCGAGATTGCAATGTTCGTAATCACACTTACACAAATTCGTGAAAAGCAGTATTTGACATGTACACAAATGCCCTGTTTGTGTATATGTTCGTTTTTGCAGGTTCACAGATTCGTCTACATGCCAAATAATGAAAAATATATACCTCAGAAAAGACATTATTTCCCACTCTAATTTCACAAAAATAATTGGACGTTATTTTTATTTTTGACTTTAGGATTTAGCATATTTTTTTCTAAATAATACAGTAGGTACAGTGTTAGGAAATCACTCTTATAAAGCTTGCCGGGAAAAAGAAAAATTCCTACTATATAAATTGATACATTATTTTCTACATTCATTCCAGTGATTGGACAACCGTACTTTGAAAACTTATGATTTGTTCATACTCTGAACTTCACAACATCAATGTCGGATTTGTAGTAGGTGTGCTCATTACAGTCCCTGTTTTGATCTGAATAAAACTTTTAATCTGATTTTTCTGCGTTATGTGTTCTTCGTCATTAAGGTGGCTCACTACTCATGTAAAGTGGTCGTTAGCGCACATTGACGCGCAGCCAGGCAGGCCCTATCTATGGTAACGTCACCACTCAGCTGTCACTGCTTCAAGATTTCTTTTTAATTTTGAGAATTTCATGCGTCGGCCACTTCGTTTGCAATTTGTGCCACTTCTACCAGGGTTAGAGACTTCTCGTTTAGAGCATTAGATTTGCCATGAACAGTACTATATACAGCCCGAGATTCAACTCGACACTCAAAACAGAATATTTTTAAGGCGATTTTCGGCAAGCAGGTCTAATTTCTCAAAAAATGACTTTGTGATATAAATAAATGTTTATATCAATTTGAAGTATGGTAGGAAGGCCTGTCTATATCATCATGTTGTTCCCAACTATTTTTGGAAATAAATGACAAAGAAATGAAAAATCCTATCTTGTCAATTTTTTTTAGCGCCATGGTTTATAAAAAAAGTTAAAATTGTCAAAATCGAAACTTATATTCCGAGCCCCTTGGAAAGTTCTTTAAACTTAATATATCTCTTTGAGATTGTAATCAACTTTCCATGAAAGTGTCTTCTTTAATTTCATGCTTCATTGCATAATATGGGATGCATGACCACTGAATTGCAGAACAAACTTCACAGTTGGAAAAATAAGAAAAAAATTTAGTTGTTCAGGTTTGCGTGGAATGACTTTCTGGTACATAACCCCAAATATATTTTTTAAAAGGCTGGTAGCGACTACTTTTGTTTACATATCCTTGCTATAAACTATATTTTGGATCATTTTAAACTGTTTTTAAGAAATCCTATCTTGGAAAGTTCACGAGTATCGAGCCACCTTAATCATGTATTGATGTATACGTAAAATGGATAATTGAAATTTACAATACAGGGAAAGATATAATATTCATAATGCAAGGTAATCACTGCTGCAGACTATCGCATACCGAAATTTTGTGTGAATATCTTATACCATGCATAATTATGCTCTCCAGAGAAAAAATAAAAATGAGTGTTTCAACTAACCCCACTCTCATCTATAAGGTTTTTTTTAGTATAATGACCATGGTTATTACATGTACCGGCAGAGGCCTGTTTATCTGCTGATATACCACAAAATTTTGATAACTTTTACAGTGCATGGTGGGGGAGTCAAAAAGGACATGTATCAGCTTTTCTGCGACGAGGAATATGATAATGGCCTTTACGCACTGACAACAATCAATGTGGTTATCACAAGTCATAAATCCCAACAACCATAAATGATTAAGCTAACGTAAAAAGTTAAGCCCTTCATATCACAGAGATGAAGAAAATCCCTGATCATCCGTACCACAACACAATGGTAATGGAATACAACATGGAGAGTAATGGAGGCATGTGCTAAGCTACAACCTACGTGAAGTGTCATTGTCTGCGTAAGGTCCATTCATCTGGCAAAAGAGAAACACTCATTTTCTAAAATAATATGATAATGGCACGGCCATGTGATTCGCGAAGCGATTATGTTGAGATTCAGATTTTTAAGTTTTCACTCTAGATATTCAATATGTACAAATAAAACTTGAAAGAAAGTAACAGCCTGGGACCCAATAAGTGCCATTGATGGCTGATTGCAGTTACAGTTCACAGCTTGACCAAAGTGACCATCTTGTATTGTATGTGTCCAGTTGCACTTAAGAAATAGATCTACCTGCTCTTCAATATGTACTGTTCGATGACGCAAGACTGCAGCGGCAACTTTCCTGTTGTTTAATAATCAAGTAGTGTCCTTCAAACGTCATGTTTAATGTGCATTATGTTGTCATGGCAACCAGTTAATTTCCTAAATTTCAACTATCCGAATAAAAAAAATTATGCTGGAGGAAAATCTTACCAAGGTGTTCAAGACACCATCTGGAATCCAGTGCCTCTGCTGATCATCTTTTTAAAATTAACCATTATATCAATTTATGGTCAATTGGTCATGACCCCTGTAACGCCCATTGAATTGGGGTAAAAATTAATTATATAATTGGGGTAAAATTTAATTATTATTTGGAAAAATATTTGAAAGAGGGTCCAAACTATCATCTTCAACATGCATTATACACGTAACCCAATCAGAATTCTGGATAAAAGGGACCAGAGGTGATGCAATTTGTAATATCATTTGTAAATGCTTCTATTTCTTACCAAGGCAACCACAATAACAAAAAAAGCAAAAATTCTTTAATATTTTTGAAACCAGATTATGGCATCAATTATACCATAACAAGTTTGACCACCTAAAAGTTGCTATTTCCTATTCCACCAGATTGTAAGGCCAAAGATGCTAAACAATTGTTGAAAAATGCCTATAATTCCTTATTTGGGCATATCTGAATATCATTAATTATGCAAAAATCGAAATATATGCAAAATGTGGCACTCAAATCAAAAGTAATAGTTCTGTGTAAAAGTCTAGATCTAGCTCCATCCACATTTTGGTATTGTTTTATATTCACTGTTGTATCTCTCTCCTGGCCTCCGCTGAACCTACAGAGACAAGTCTATAAATCAAATATTTCAAATTTTGAATCATAACTCCAAAAGACATTTTGCCACTGATTTTCCAACCAGATCTTCTGTTATTTAGCTTACTTGATCCTCTAATTCCTCTTCTACTTGTTTCTCTTCTTTAGAATATCCATATATGATGTTAAAAATGTGGGGGTGGCTCAAGAATGTTGCACTGTGCGCTTTTTGCCTTCATCTGTTCGTCGAATTGCATTCCTGCTTCACACATATCCCTGCCCAATTGACATAATAATATTTTTATCTATTCTTCTTCATTAGACACTGTTTATGAGACTTCAGTCTGAAAAAAGTTCAACAAAATTTGGAGAGACTGCACACACCCATTACATGAAACGTTCGCCAGTGCAATTAGTCATCGTAGTGGTAGACTACTGTTGCCGTATACTTGCACGAACAGGCACAAATCCAGCTTCACTGTTCAACTCTGGTTGGTTAATGCACTTTTGAGCTTTTTGACGGCTACACTGCTATTTCTTTAAATGCTGCTCTATTAAAAGCCTTTCTGTATATTTCATCCAAATTTTCGGCATAAGGCTTCCAAGAAAATATGTCAAGGAAAAAAAAAATTTTTTCAGGGGGGTCACTGTCTTTTTTAATAGGAAAAAATGCTATTTTTAGTACAAACATGATAAAAACACTAAAAAAGAGGTCGAGGGATGAATTTTAATAGTAGAAATGCAAATAAGGTGTCAAATAAAAGCTTTTTTGAATTTGGGTGTGTGTACATTTTTTTGGCCTGTTAAAGATGAAAAAATTGCTCAATTTAAGCTAAAACCCATGAAACAGGCATTAAAATCAAAAATTCAAAAAAGCGCCTGCAGCATCTTATAGTGCTGCTTCTCAGCTTTCATTTGACACCTTATTTGCATTTCTACCATTAAATTTCATCCCTCTGCCTTTTTAAAAAGGTTTTTGCACATTTTAAGCTAAAAATAGCATTTTTCACCATTAAAAAATATAGTGACACCCCCCCCCGAAATTTTTTTTTTTTTTTTACTTGACATATTATATTAGATGACTGATGCCGAAAATTTGAATTAGATATGTTAAACTGCCTTTAATACAGTGCTCAGCATTTAAGGAAATGGCAGTGGAGCCTTCAAAAAGCTGAAAAGTGCATTAACCAACCTGAGAAGCGATGAAGCTATACAACCAAACAATTTGACGCTGAATTCATTGATATGGTTAAATTTGTACATGTATTTTTTTCAATTTTTGTTCAAGCAGAGTGATGTGAGAATTCAATTATCCTTTTTTAGGATTCAATAAAGTTGACTTGACTTGACTTGACTTGACTTGACTTCAGCGGAAGTCTAAATGTTACTGCTGTCAAATGAATAGGAAGCCTAAGTAACCGCCTCAGGGCCCTCACTCTGAGTTAAGTGACTGGTCCAACTTCTCTAATTGACCAAGGACCACAAATGGGAGTTGCATTGTCCCTGCATTGATGTCAGAGTTTTTCCTTTTACGAGAGTGTGCGACAGACAATTGTAAGAGTTGTTTTTTAAATTCGTCTTTACCTTTATCTGAAAGTTCTAAAGTTTAAATAATTTTTAAACTGTAAAGCTTTCAGTAAACATAAGTAAGTTTTTAAGCACTCTAAAAAAGAAAGTAGGAAAGTATAAAGTTTTTATCAGCATGACATCTTTTGGGTTTGTCAAGCTAAACACTTTAGGAATCTTCTAAAGTTAATAGTTCTTTCTAAATTTAGTGAGCAAGTAGTTATTAGTGCATGACCACGCACTAAAGTAAAAATGTTTAACATTCTTGGATGTACCAAAGGCGAATGATCGAAAAATATCAATATTCAACGCAGAAAGGCTGCTTACAATTTTTAATTGGGTGTTATAAAAACATAATTTCATGTTATCAACTGTTTTTATAGTTTCTGAATACGTGTTGAGATAAATATCGATTCAATGATTAATGCTCTTCATGGTTGTCCATTTATTCTTCATTGCTTCATTAGGTCAGCAAGTTTCAGCTGTTTATCATTGAATGCTTTAACATTAATTACCTTCAGTTGAAATTAATGTTCTGTCAGTTGATAAGGTCGTATCAACCAATGCATTGCTGAAGAAGTGTATATCATATTGAACTACAAGTTTCAAATCATATGGATGTGTTTGGAGATGCTTTGATTGCAGCTCAACTGCTAAGCCTACACGTAAAAATTAATGCTTGTCTTCTGTTATATGAAGTTTCCGACTTTAGTGTGCTTCCAAGAAAGTTGACTATGCCTGACATGCTTATTAATGAATTTATAAACAAACAAGAAACTTGCAAATTCTATGAACTTTGGAGAAGTTCTACATGTAGCTGAGGACATATTTGGATCTTTCGCTTTGATAGTATATTCATATTACAAGTGCTTTTGTGTGACATTTGCAAATCACCTTTTTGATCTATCCCTTTAAGGAAAATATATTCTTGTCACTTTGGCAGCTTGATGATGCGGCTACAGTAAAATGTACAGCTTAAGGTGACTCAAGCGTGGTAGTTTGATCATACAGATTTTTCTAAAATTTTGCACAGATACTCTATGGGACCCATACATTCCAAAAATGAAAAATAAAAGAATTTCACCGACTCGTTTGGTTGCCATGGTAACTGCATATTTGGCCTGATGACTGCTTAAAAGTTATAAATTGAGTTTTTGGTTATGTACCACAGAATAAAGCATTACATGCATTTGTCACACAAAAATGTCAGAAATGTCTTCCCATGGATGTAAACCAAAACATTTGCCACAAATTTGAAGAAAAAGGTTAAAATACTTTTTTCTGTAAGAGGTCAAAGGGCACAAACACACTAATTAATTGCAGATTTTTCATGCATCAATTTTGGCAGTAATCCAATTTTAGGAAAACGATCATACAGATTTTTTTTTAAATTTGCTTATATCATAAACAGGTTATTGTCAAACAAATGTCCAAAAATAAAAAAATTTCACCAAGTCGTTTTTTAACTGCAGTACCATGACTATGCCAATGTCAATTTAAAGAAATAAAGACAATTTTAGACACAGTTGACTGAAATTAGTTGAGAAAATTCTTTTGATAAAGACGAGAAGCTGAAACTTTGAATTAGCATAGAATAGGTGTTACTGCTTTCAATAAAAAAATTAATATGATTCTATCTGCATTAGATCTAATTTAAATAGCAAATTACTGGCTGCCATGCTGTTAAAAAAAAGAGAGCAGAAAATGGTAACGTCACAACTTTTTCAGGGCCTGCAGCAGTGGTGACGCTATGTTGCTAGGCAACCAGGCTGCTCAGAAGTATGTGCAGTGTACCACGGTTGAGTCACCTTAAACCAACGGAGCAGATGAACAGTAGAAAGATTAATCAACACCCAAAATAACAATGTTACGAAGGGAGACAGATTTCCAAACTTAACAAAGAGGGAATTATTTATTAATCACGTGCCAGCATGAATGAATGCTTAAGCTGCAATGATAAATAGAAATCTCCTCAAAATCGTTTCAATCAGCCAGCCACAGAAAATCTACCATCTGTATTATTCACTTGAGGGTAAGTACAGCAGAGAAAATCTCCATTACTGTTTCTTAACTTTGGTCAGCTGAAGTCAAAGTTCCGCAATATGTAAGGAACAAGCAGAATATATTTGCAAATTTAGGATATTTGCCCATTCTTTTCTCTTTATATATGATAGTCTTGTAACGTAAGACTGAAGGAAATGTTTGCGACATGTTTTGCGTTTATGGTAATGATCAGCAAATAATTACTCAGACTGAGATGTCAACTGCATATGTAACGTGTCCACTAACAGCATTGAAGAATATGATGATTTTGTGTTTGCACTATGTTGACAACACACACGCACCTGAATGTATCACAAACCAACTCTACAGTAACATGTCATTCTCCAGGTAGACAGTAAGTGTAAACTACTGATGAAATGCAGCAACATAGTATATCTATCATGTCGTTCGGATGAGACGTTAAATTGGCGGCCCCTTGTTTCAGTGTCTATGATGGGCAAGTGAAAGATCCCTCACATGGGGTAAATGTGTAACATGTTGAGGACTCCCACTCTCTCTCCCACCTCATCAATCAACTCTCGTGAACGCCCAGAACTGGGCTTACAGGGCTGCTATGTCTATCTATCTATCTATCTATCTATCTATCTATCTATCTATCTATCTATCTATCTATCTATCTATCTATCTATCTTTAGGCCTATATTTATATCAGGATGATGCAGATTGCACACAAAAAGATATAATTTTGATTTTTCAATGGGGTACCCCCCCGGATGTGTTCCAAGATATGAAAAAAAAAAGTAAAAATTTGAACCAAATCGGACGAATTTAAGAGGGTGCTGCCGCAATTTGAAATGTGTCATTGTATTGCAATGGTCGAAATCCCAATAATATGGGTGGTGGGTGAAGAAAGTTGTCCTACCACTAGCATGATTGTATCTTTTTTCTTATTTTAGCCTTCCACCCTTCTAATCACAAATCAATTCATATTTTGCCAATATGCAGTCATTTCAGGCCACAGGGTACTCCTAAAGCAACACATTTCGCCCGATTTTTACAGCTTTAAGATCAAACGTGGTACTTAATAACATAACCAGGAATATAGGTACACACAATTAAGTTACACCATCTTATTTAGCAGGAAAAGAGCTTTAACTTGAATACCAACATTACTATGTTGCTATGTTCTACAGTATTACTGCAGTGCTTTTAATATTAGGAATTTTCGCAAATAATTGTGAATGACAAATAGGCTAATTCAACAGGGTCAACTGGACAGAGCATAGCAGTATTGGTATTCAAATAAAAGCTCTTTTCATGCTCCATCTATTAAAGTAACTTTTATTTCTGTCACAACGAAATTGGTAATGATCTTAAATACCGCAAATTTCGTGTAAATGTTGAATATTTTATCTTTGTCAGTCTGGTTGTAAAAGCATGGAGAAGTAAAAAATAATCCAATTTTGCTTTGATCCGGTGCTCGACAACCAGACTTGGGAAACTCAGGTAAACATGCTCAATAGGAAAGGGGCTTAAGTCGGGCTGCTTCAGAAATGCATGCATATATGCAGATTTAAAATAGAACAGCTGTAGCTAAAAGTTGTACGTTTCGCCCTCACGGTCGCTTTCCTGTTTTTGGGTTAGTTTTATACAATGACAATACATGTATTAAAGGTATTTTAGACTCCAAGTCCAAGCAGTAGATTCAGGCCAGTAGGCAGCATTCATTGGTGAAGATGTCGTGATGAAAATAACAGCGGTGGTTGAATTCTACATGCTTCAAGCTTAAGATATATATAGATGTAGATTGACAAACACTATCTCCACAATATACGGAAAAGCGTCATTGTCTGCCATCCCTCTCATTTGTATGCTTGGCACAACATGGAACAGACCATTTATCATTCTCTTGTTTTTACAACTGTTTTAGTATCATCAGCTTGGGTAAGAACTACCAGTGCATCTGCTGACTCTCATCCCTAATATGTAAATGGCACGGCCATGAATTTGTGCAGCCCCTAAAAAGTTTTTGTAGGATTTCTTGTGATAACATAACTTTCATTAAATGTATTAATTTATTTCATATTCAATGTATGAAAGGCAGCCATGTCACTGTTTCAAAAAATATGAAAGCCAGATATATTGAAAAATAGAGAGAAATTTAGACTACAAAGGTAAAATAGATCAAAAATATAATATAGATAGATAGATAGATAGATAGATAGATAGATAGATAGATAGATAGATAGATAGATAAATAGATAGATAGATAGATAGATAGATAGATAGATAGATAGATGGATAGATTGATAGGAAAACAATAAGTAGTAAGGATAAATAGAAATGATAGATGATCAGGTAAATAGTAAAAAGGAAGACAATACTGAAAGCTGCCATATTCAAGTCTATACTAGATTGTTGATATTACATCATAGTGATAGAACAATGACATGATCCGCATGTAGAATAATTGCTCACTGTTACATAATCATCAGTTGACAGAGGTTATGTAACTTTATTTTTTTTATTAAGTTTTCTTGTTGTCTGTTTTGAAATGAAATGGATCATATGTTACAAATGTAATTTAGCTTGTCAAGGCTTATAATTAGCTATTCAAAAAAAGTATAGGTACAGGGAATACTTCTTGAGATAGTTGAATTTTTAAGACACTTTTGAATATGTATATGTCATGTTTTATTAAATATGAAACAAAATCATTGATAAGAAGCTGGACCCACTTGACCTAATTTCCTGCTGTCGACCATTGATGTTGAGACCACCACTGCATAGAATTTTGAAACCTCTTTTGTGCTCAATTTGCTTTCGCTGCACGAATATAAATACAAGGTGTGACCCTGTGAGTGACTGCAATTCACAGTTCGACAGGATGAACTCAACCTGACATAATTCTACACATGCAGTGTTAATATGGGCAGGCATTGGCTCTGTCCAGGGAAAATAGTGGCCTTTTGCTTGGACAAGGTTGAAGTGCTTAAAATATGAAGCAGTCTTTTCACTAATTGAAAGAAGTAATAAGAGGGTACTTTAATACATAAACACAGCATTGCCAAGCAGAAATGTACAGTTGTAATTATGCTGCCTCAATGTGAATGATGAGATTTTCTTACAATGCTGCTGCAATGTTGCCCCAATATCGCATTACAAGTTCATAGTTTTATATTGCTTCACAATATTGTGGCATAATCACATCTGCCATGCAAAAATGTATATAATGTTCACCAATATTGCAGTGTAGCTGTGCTGATAAGGAGGGAACTTAAACTTCCAATCATTGAACAGCCTTACACATACTGATGCAGTTACATGTCTCAACAATATAATTATAGAAAACGGGCATTGTCTACCGTCATCGAACTGTCCTCTTATTATTCACAGGTTTGTCAAACTGTTTCAGTATCATTTTGGAAAAGAACTCCCAATTGATGCATGTGCTAACTGCCATCTGTCTTCCTTACAAATATAAGGTGTGAATAACTGTATTAGCAGTACGCGTCATTTGCCAGGATGAACTCAATCTGAAATAATCCTAAACATGCTGTGTTAATGGAATGTGGGCAAGAGTTAAGCTCCACCAAGGGGTAAATAGTGTTCTTGAGCCTTGGAAAAAGTTGCAGTGAAAAGAAGTTTTTTCACACATGGAAAGAAGTAAAAGGAGTGGATGGCTCATCTGTTGTCAAGTAAAAATTGGTATATATTATTACATGACCACTACGATAGAGTGATGCTGATTGCCAAAATCAGTCACTTGACGCCATTATAAAAACACATATTGCATGGTTCGAGTGCACTACGAGATTTTTTTCCAAATAACCTTTTCTTAAATATTTTTTCATATTGCATGGTTGAAGTGCAATATGAGTTTTTATTTTTTTTTAAATCCAAACAATATTTTTTTCCAAATAGTTTTTTTTCTACTAAAAAAAATATGTTCAGATTTTTTTTCCGAAATCTTTTTTTTTAGATACATTATATTGGAAGCATAGTGGTCATATAATAAAATAAATACGGCACTTATTATCGTTCAAAATGAATTTCCTCGTGCAAATAAATGTTCATATTGCACTCATATCATGCCGTATTTGTACAATAACTGAATGCAAATTCAATTTAATCTACCAGATATTATACTATGCACATCTGCTTTACACAATAAATAAATGGTAGATCAAAACTCATGAAATCAAACATATTGTACTTCATATTTTCTTCTTCAACAGGTATTATTACATCTCCAGTGACTTCCATATATATAGCTGGAAAATATTGTTATATGTGCGTATTTTCTTTTCATATTGACGTTTTGCCAAGAAGACATGTTTGTGATATGTTTTCCAGGAAATATGATAATTATATCAAATGAGTGAGCACACATTTATTGTTCATGCCAGTGAGTATGTCAGCTGCATCGAACATTTTCACTATCCACTGACTTCATTGCATGCATATCAGAATATTATGCTTCTGTGTTTGTATCGTATTGACAACATGCGCACCTGCATGTAGCAAACAATATTAACACAAAGTCACTCTTCTAAATGCTTCCTGTAGTGTAGCCTGTGTATGACACATGTATAGCAATACAGTATTGAACCGAATGGTGCATTTTACCATAATCTGGACACTACTGTTCTGATGTTTGGTAAACTGAAGTAATTCTTAGAAATATTCGCCATGCACTTCATGAATAAGAAAATACTGTCACACGACTCAACCACAAAGCTGTGATTCTGCATCAACAACGCTGTGATCCTTATCGACTATTAAGCTCTAGGTATATTTATAATATTTTTTACATTATGCATTGTAGTCTTTCAGGCCCCATTTAAGTATGCAACTGTCGGAACTTCTTGACGTCCTGCAACTCCCGCTATGTACCACTAACTCCTTCTAACTCCCGCTAACTGAGAATTTTATATGTACGTATACCAAACTTGAAGTTTTATGGGAATTCCAAATCCCACCTCAACGGACACAAATTCTTGCTAAATTAACATAGAAAGCAAATCTATTGATTTAGGCCCAAAACGCAACTTGGTTTTAAAGTGAATAGGAGGTCAGAGTAACCCAAGCACAGCCTGAGTTAAGTGACTGCACCAACTTCCAATTTACCAGCAACCACAAATGGAGTCACAAAGTCCATTGGTTGTGTTAATGTAATGTACTCCCTTTTTAATAGAGTGTACAGAATTCTAATGAAAGACTTGCAAGATTAAGTAAGGAGTTGCTTGTCTATCATGATATCTTAAAATTACTTCTAAAATCTACACCTGTGATATGACCTTTGGCACATGACACTCCCAACAGCAGCTTTGTGATAAGATATTGTAATCTGAGAAAGTCCCGGCAAGACCGCAGGGTTTAAACTCTTTATAGGATGATGAATGAAAGTGAAGGAGTAAATTTTGACAGAATTTGACCTCTAGCAAAGCCCAACAGGCAGTAGAGAAACCTCTCCATCAGTGTAAAACATGGCTAAATGAAGTCTTAAGTCACTTTAATAGAGTCTGGAACTCTAAAATTTGAGTGATGAAGATGGAGAGTGCGGTTTGCACATGGCTTTGCATTCCTTGTCTTGAATTTCATCATTCAGATCCCTTCAAGGTTAAACAAAAGAAACAACAAACAGCTTATTATTGCTCCTGGCAGACAGAAGTATTCATATCATCTGGTTGCCTTCAAGAGAAGAAACTTTTGACATAATAGGGTAATTATTCATATCGTGACCCAAGATGTTTACAATGCTTTATATATCAGGTCAGTGAAGTTCATTGGATATTGGATATTGGATATTGGATATACGGCGGGTGAAGTTCATTGGATATTGGATATTGGATATTCGGCGAGTGAAGTTCATTGGATATTGGATGTTGGATATTCAAATCCAAACTTCAAAATTTGCAGTTTTTTGTTCACCAGGGGTGGCTCTGTCAAATATCCAACAGCCATTTGACATTGGATGTTGGATATTAAAAGATACAAAATTTGCAGATTTTGAATATCCAACGGAGTGGTGAAGTTCATTGGATATTGGATATTGGATATTCGGCGAGTGAAGTTCATTGGATATTGGATATTGGATATTCGGCGAGTGAAGTTCATTGGATATTGGATATTGGATATTCGGCGAGTGAAGTTCATTGGATATTGAATGTTGGATATTCAAAGTTGCTGATTTTGCAAATTATGCAAGGTCTCAAGTCTAAAATAATAAATTGGATGTATTACCTGGTATATTCAAAGCCAAAGTTGTAAAATTAGCATATTTCTGTGCTCAAGGGGGGCTCTTGCCGAATATCCAACAGAGTAGTGAAGTTCATTGGATATTGGATGTTGGATATTCAAAGTTGCTGATTTTGCAAATTATGCAAGGTCTCAAGTCTAAAAAGGTAAATTGGATGTATTACCTGGTATATTCAAAGCCAAAGTTGTAAAATTAGCATATTTCTGTTCTGAAGGGGGGGGCCCTAGCCGAATATCCAACGGTGAATCCAGTTCATTGGATATTGGATATTGGATATTCAAAGTTGCTGATTTTGCAAATTATGCAAGGTCTCAAGTCTAACATAGTAAATTGGATGTATTACCTGGTATATTCAAAGCCAAAGTTGTAAAATTAGCATTTTTTTTTTGCTCAAGAGGAGCCCTAGACGAATATCCAACAGAGTAGTGAAGTTCATTGGATATTGGATGTTGGATATTCAAAGTTGCTGATTTTGCAAATTATGCAAGGTCTCAAGTCTGAAATAGTAAATTGGATGTATTACCTGGTATATTCATAGCCAAAGTTGTAAAATTAGCATATTTCTGTGCTCAAGGGGGGCCCTTGCCGAATATCCAACTGTGAATCTAGTTCATTGGATATTGGATATTGGATATTCAAAGTTGCTGATTTTCCAAATTATGCAAGGTCTCAAGTCTAAAATAGTAAATTGGATGTATTACCTGGTATACTCAAAGCCAAAGTTGTAAAATAAGCATATTTCTGTGCTGAAGGGGGGCTCTGGCCGAATATCCAACAGAGTAGTGATGTTCATTGGATATTGGATGTTGGATATTCAAAGTTGCTGATTTTGCAAATTATGCAAGGTCTCAAGTCTGAAATAGTAAATTGGATGTATTACCTGGTATATTCAAAGCAAAAGTTGTAAAATTAGCATATTTCTGTGCTCAAGGGGGGCCCTAGACGAATATCCAACAGAGTGGTGAAGTTCATTGGATATTGGATGTTGTATATTCAAAGTTGCTGATTTTGCAAATTATGCAAGGTCTCAAGTCTGAAATAGTAAATTGGATGTATTACCTGGTATTTTCAAAGCAAAAGTTGTAAAATTAGCACATTTCTGTGCTCAAGGGGGGCCCTAGACGAATATCCAACAGAGTAGTGAAGTTCATTGGATATTGGATATTTGATATTTAAAGTTGCTGATTTTGCAAGTTATGCAAGGCCTCAAGTCTAAAAAGGTATATCTGATGTATTACCTGGTATATTCATAGCCAAAGTTGTAAAATAAGCATCTTTCTGTGCTCAAGGGGGGCCCTTGCCGAATATATACAACGTTGAATCTAGTTCATTGGATATTGGATATTGGATATTCGAAGTTGCTTATTTTGCAAATTATGCAAGGTCTCAAGTCTGAAATAGTAAATTGGATGTATTACCTGGTATTTTCAAAGCAAAAGTTGTAAAATTAGCACATTTCTGTGCTCAAGGGGGGCCCTAGACGAATATCCAACAGAGTGGTGAAGTTCATTGGATATTGGATATTGGATATTCAAAGTTGCTGATTTTGCAAATTATGCAAGGCCTCAAGTCTAAAAAGGTATATCTGATGTATTACCTGGTATATTCATAGCCAAATTTGTAAAATAAGCATATTTCTGTGCTCAAGGGGGGCCCTTGCCGAATATCCAACGGTGAATCTAGTTCATTGAATATTGGATATTGGATATTCAAAGTTGCTGATATTGCAAGTTATGCAAGGTCTAAAGTCTAAAATAGTAAATTGGATGTATTACCTGATATACTCAAAGCCAAAGTTGTAAAATAAGCATATTTCTGTGCTGAAGGGGGGCTCTGGCCCAATATCCAACAGAGTAGTGAAGTTCATTGGATATTGAATGTTGGATATTCAAAGTTGCTGATTTTGCAAATTATGCAAGGTCTCAAGTCAGAAATAGTAAATTGGATGTATTACCTGGTATATTTAAAGCCAAAGTTGTAAAATTAGAATATTTCTGTGTTCAAGGGGGGCCCTAGACGAATATCCAACAGAGTAGTGAAGTTCATTGGATATTGGATGTTGGATATTCAAAGTTGCTGATTTTGCAAATTATGCAAGGTCTCAAGTCTAAAATGATAAATTGGATGTATTACCTGGTATATTCAAAGCCAAAGTTGTAAAATTAGCATATTTCTGTGCTCAAGGGGGGCTCTGGCCGAATATCCAACAGAGTAGTGAAGTTCATTGGATATAGGATGTTGGATATTGAAAGTTGCTGATTTTGCAAATTATGCAAGGTCTCAAGTCTAACATAGTAAATTGGATGTATTACCTGGTATATTTAAAGCCAAAGTTGTAAAATTAGCATATTTCTGTTCTGTGCTCAAGGGGGGCCCTTGCCGAATATCCAACGGTGAATCTAGTTCATTGGATATTGGATATTGGATATTCAAAGCTGCTGATTTTGCAAGTTATGCAAGGTCTCAAGTCTAACATGGTAAATTGGATGTATTACCTGGTATATTCAAAGCTAAAGTTGTAAAATTAGCATATTTCTGTACTCAAGGGGGGCCCTAGACGAATATCCAACAGACTAGTGAAGTTCATTGGATATTGGATGTTGGATATTCAAAGTTGCTGATTTTGCAAATTATGCAAGGTCTCAAGTCTGAAATAGTAAATTGGATGTATTACCTGGTATTTTCAAAGCAAAAGTTGTAAAATTAGCACATTTCTGTGCTCAAGGGGGGCCCTAGACGAATATCCAACAGAGTAGTGAAGTTCATTGGATATTGGATATTGGATATTCAAAGTTGCTGATTTTACAAATTATGCAAGGCCTCAAGTCTAAAAAGGTATATCTGATGTATTACCTGGTATATTCATAGCCAAAGTTGTAAAATTAGAATATTTCTGTGTTCAAGGGGGGCCCTAGACGAATATCCAACAGAGTAGTGAAGTTCATTGGATATTGGATGTTGGATATTCAAAGTTGCTGATTTTGCAAATTATGCAAGGTCTCAAGTCTAAAATGATAAATTGGATGTATTACCTGGTATATTCAAAGCCAAAGTTGTAAAATTAGCATATTTCTGTGCTCAAGGGGGGCTCTGGCCGAATATCCAACAGAGTAGTGAAGTTCATTGGATATTGGATGTTGGATATTGAAAGTTGCTGATTTTGCAAATTATGCAAGGTCTCAAGTCCAACATAGTAAATTGGATGTATTACCTGGTATATTTAAAGCCAAAGTTGTAAAATTAGCATATTTCTGTTCTGTGCTCAAGGGGGGCCCTTGCCGAATATCCAACGGTGAATCTAGTTCATTGGATATTGGATATTGGATATTCAAAGCTGCTGATTTTGCAAGTTATGCAAGGTCTCAAGTCTATCATGGTAAATTGGATGTATTACCTGGTATATTCAAAGCTAAAGTTGTAAAATTAGCATATTTCTGTACTCAAGGGGGGCCCTAGACGAATATCCAACAGACTAGTGAAGTTCATTGGATATTGGATGTTGGATATTCAAAGTTGCTGATTTTGCAAATTATGCAAGGTCTCAAGTCTGAAATAGTAAATTGGATGTATTACCTGGTATTTTCAAAGCAAAAGTTGTAAAATTAGCACATTTCTGTGCTCAAGGGGGGCCCTAGACGAATATCCAACAGAGTAGTGAAGTTCATTGGATATTGGATATTGGATATTCAAAGTTGCTGATTTTGCAAATTATGCAAGGCCTCAAGTCTAAAAAGGTATATCTGATGTATTACCTGGTATATTCATGCCAAATTTGTAAAATAAGCATATTTCTGTGCTCAAGGGGGGCCCTTGCCGAATATCCAATGGTGAATCTAGTTCATTGGATATTGGATATTGGATATTCAAAGTTGCTGATTTTGCAAGTTATGCAAGGTCTAAAGTCTAAAATAGTAAATTGGATGTATTACCTGATATACTCAAAGCCAAAGTTGTAAAATAAGCATATTTCTGTGCTGAAGGGGGGCTCTGGCCCAATATCCAACAGAGTAGTGAAGTTCATTGGATATTGGATGTTGGATATTCAAAGTTGCTGATTTTGCAAATTATGCAAGTTCTCAAGTCAGAAATAGTAAATTGGATTTATTACCTGGTATATTTAAAGCCAAAGTTGTAAAATTAGAATATTTCTGTGTTCAAGGGGGGCCCTAGACGAATATCCAACAGAGTAGTGAAGTTCATTGGATATTGGATGTTGGATATTCAAAGTTGCTGATTTTGCAAATTATGCAAGGTCTCAAGTCTAAAATGATAAATTGGATGTATTACCTGGTATATTCAAAGACAAAGTTGTAAAATTAGCATATTTCTGTGCTCAAGGGGGGCTCTGGCCGAATATCCAACAGAGTAGTGAAGTTCATTGGATATTGGATGTTGGATATTCAAAGTTGCTGATTTTCCAAATTATGCAAGGTCTCAAGTCTAACATAGTAAATTGGATGTATTACCTGGTATATTCAAAGCCAAAGTTGTAAAATTAGCATATTTCTGTTCTGTGCTCAAGGGGGGCCCTTGCCGAATATCCAACGGTGAATCTAGTTCATTGGATATTGGATATTGGATATTCAAAGTTGCTGATTTTGCAAGTTATGCAAGGTCTCAAGTCTAACATGGCAAATTGGATGTATTACCTGGTATATTCAAAGCTAAAGTTGTAAAATTAGCATATTTCTGTGCTCAAGGGGGGCCCTAGACGAATATCCAACAGACTAGTGAAATTCATTGGATATTGGATGTTGGATATTCAAAGTTGCTGATTTTGCAAATTATGCAAGGTCTCAAGTCTAACATAGTAAATTGGATGTATTACCTGGTATATTCAAAGCCAAAGTTGTAAAATTAGCATATTTCTGTGCTCAAGAGGGGCCCTAGACGAATATCCAACAGAGTAGTGAAGTTCATTGGATATTGGATGTTGGATATTCAAAGTTGCTGATTTTGCAAATTATGCAAGGTCTCAACTCTGAAATAGTAAATTGGATGTATTACCTGGTATATTTAAAGCCAAAGTTGTAAAATTAGCATATTTCTGTGTTCAAGGGGGGCCCTAGACGAATATCCAACGGTGAATCTAGTTCATTGGATATTGGATATTTGATATTCAAAGTTGCTGATTTTGCAAGTTATGCAAGGTCTCAAGTCTAACATAGTAAATTGGATGTATTACCTGGTATATTCAAAGCCAAAGTTGTAAAATTAGCATATTTCTGTGCTCAAGGGGGGCCCTAGACGAATATCCAACAGAGTAGTGAAGTTCATTGGATATTGGATGTTGGATATTCAAAGTTGTTGATTTTGCAAATTATGCAAAGTTTCAAGTTTAAAATAGTAAATTGGCTGTATTACCTGGTATATTCATAGCCAGAGTTGTAAAATTAGCATATTTCTGTGCTCAAGGGGGGCTATGGCCGAATATCCAACAGAGTAGTGAAGTTCATTGGATATTGGATATTGGATATTCAAAGTTGCTGATTTTGCAAATTATGCAAGACCAAGGATCTAAAACAGTTAAATCAATGATTTACACACATTCTTCCAAGCCAAAGTGACATAATTTGAAAATTTATGTGCTCAAGGGGCACCAGTGATGAATATCCAATGGAAATCTTGTTGGATATTGGATATTCAACTTTGCTTATTTTGCAACTTTGGGATGTCCAATGTTTGAAAAGAGTTAATTTAATAAAACATTGATGTTTTATACGTCAATATTTGCATAATTTGTAAATTTTTTGTTAACGGGACGACTATTGTACGAAGGTCCAACGGTAGTTGCATGATATACTTTTGATATCCAAAGTTGCCAATTTGACAAATTCTGGAGAAACAAACATCTGAGATAATAAATTGGATGTTTGACATAGAATGTTGAAAGCCAAAGTGGTAAAATTTGTGATCAAGGGGGGCCCTGGCCGAATATCCAACAGACTAGTGAAGTTCATTGGATATTGGATGTTGGATATTCAAAGTTGCTGATTTTGCAAATTATGCAAGGCTTCAAGTCTAAAATAGTAAATTGGATGTATTACCTGGTATATTCAAATTTTGCAAACTATGCAAGACCAAGGATCTAAAACACTTAAATCGATGATTTACATGTAATTCAAAGCCAGAGTGACGTAATTTGCACATCTTTGTTTTCGAGGGGCACCCCAGCCGAATATCCAACGGAAATCTCATTGGATATTGGATATTCAAATTTGCTTATTTTGCCACTTTAGAATGTACAATCATTGAGTTAATTGAATCATTGAGTTAACTGAATGAAATATCAATTGGTGATTTATATATCTAGATTTGCATAATTTGTCAATTTGTGGTTTCCAGGATTGCTCTTGGATAAACATGGCTTTTTCTGTCAAATCTTGTCGGATCAGTCCCTGTCTTATCATCTATAATAATAATTGTCTGATTCTTGTCCTTTCTTGTATGATCAACTCTTCAATGTTAGCTATAATATGTCAATTAGATATATTTCACGACAGAGCATTTTTTTAGGATTTTTTGACTGGGAGACCATCGGAATGACCTTTTATTTGTGGCACCGGGATACGCGACATTCTAGAAGTTTGGCCAATTTCTACCAAAAGGAGTTTTGCAAATTTTTTAATGTATGAAAAAGTTGATGTAAGCCAAAATATATAGTATTTTTAAGCAGTAATGACAGTGAAGAAATATATTTTTGGTATGGAAAGAAGCTTCATATTCAAATGTCACTCGAGAACTTTAAAATAGACAACCAAATGTACAATAAATGTGAATCTCTGGAAAAAATTGGTCTCCCAGTAATACTATTTTGGCAATGACTGGGAGACCAAATTTGTCCACTGGGAGACCATTTAGTCTCCCAGTTACTATGTTAAAAATGCACTGTTTCACGAGGAATCATGCTCAAAATAGCACTTATAGAGGGCAAATTTACAAATTTCCTCAGCAAAAATTCTTCCCATCTACAAGCAACAGCACCTGAACTGATGATGTCATGCACATTGCACATCTTATGCAAAAGAGCATTGAGTAGTGCCCATTTCTGTAGGTCAGTGATTACAACATAAGTTTGTAGCAAAAAAATATACTAAGCATATACTGTAGTTCTGCTCTTGGTCTGAGAAGCAAACTACAAAAAGCCCTATTTTGTTTTACATCTCAAGTAAAACAGACCTCTCCTTGAGTAATATTAAGTTATCAAGTCAATTTAACTCCCCTAATTACAGAAAACCAAATTCTGTGTATGATCTGCTTTAAAAAAAATGTATCAATTTATGATCCATAACTTCAAGGTTAATTTTACAAAGAATCGATGGACTTACAACCTTGAAAAACCTGTCACTTTTGCAACGTTTATTGGATAATGAATGTTTGAAATACATAGAATATTGCCAATTTGGCAAATTCAGTCAGAACCGCGGTCTGAAATCGTAAACTGGATGTAGGTCTACTATGTAGGATTTTTTTAAGCCAAAGTAGCATGATTGGTAGATTTTTTTTTCGGAATGTACACGGTTTAAAATAATTAATGGGATAAATATTAACAAAAATAAGCCCCCCTTTACAAAAACTTGAATATCTCAAAGACCTCTTTTCCGATTTCTGTTAAAGTTCTTATATTTGTAGGCCTGTATATTGACATTATGAGGCAATTATGCCTGTGTAATTGTCAATTGCTTCATTTTTGTCTGAGCCAGCCAACCCCGAGTGCACATACCCCTCAAACTGTAAAAGAGTAAAAGAACATCAATGAAGCTTGGCATGTATTTATTTGCACTTTTCCGATGACAAACTACATAGTATTCTTTGCAGTTCCTGTGTGTTTTGCAAGTGAGACAGGTTTGGAAATTTTAAAGTTAATACCGTAACATGGGGTGAATTGGGACAGAATTGGGACAGAATTGGCCGGTTTTTGGACATAGTATGAACAAAAGTATTGAATCGATGATTGGGGCTTTACGTCCTGTATTTATGCATTTGGTAGGCTAATTAGGACAGGGGGAAGACACGGCAATGAGGCGAAGGATGATTGAAACAGCCGTCCATCATAGGCCCAGGTGACCCAGCAAGAGCTGGATTCGAACCCTGGACCCAGCGATTGGCAGCCCAGTACGCTACCACTAGACCAACCCTCCCCCCAGTATGAACAAAAGTAAACTCAGATATCAAAATATGGTGTCAAATTATGTTCCAGCACAAGGTCAAAGTATCCCCAAGAGCTTGCACTGATATGTTAAATTTCCAATGCTCTAGACCCATAAAACCACTGTCCCAATTCACCCCACACTTTGGGGTGAATCGGGACACTCCCTTATTTTCACAATAAATACTTATTAGTTTTCTAAAGTGATTGCTACTTGTGAGCAAATATTAGAAAACATATTCAACATGACAAAGACGTATTTTCAGGAAAATCTGAAATTAATTTCATTGTTAATATGAACATTAAAAAAAATTAAATAACAGAAAACTATCAAAAAAGGAGTTTTTTGGAAATTTTGCTAGTGAATGACAATTCTGGACTAAATTGACTATTAATCATACTTAGTTCAATAATATTCATTAAAAAGCAATGCTAATACATTCAAATGAAAATCAGTAGGGTTATTGGAGGTTTGCCCTCCTTACAAATTGCAAAGAAATTATTGTGTCGCTTTTCAATCATACTTATGCATGATCCAGGGGTCTGTAATTCTACACACTTGCACTATGAGCATTGTAGATGCGAGAAAGTTTTCCATTTGCTCAACTGGGATTGTCTATTTCTTTATTTTTCCACTAATTCATCTGCCATCTGAAGCAGCTCTCACACAAATGGCTCTCTGATCATGTTTACCTTAGCAACGAATCACCATCAGCGCCACCTTGTGTATTTTGGTGAAGAGTCCCAAAATGGGTTGTTTAATATTATTCTGGTCAATTGACCAAGCTATCCTTTCAAGACTCTCTTGCTCTGTCAACTGTATTTAACTGTTCAATTGGATTGGCAAATATGTTTGACACTACTCAAAATAGCAATTAGCAACTGATGGCAATTACTACTCTTTACACCTTCAACTGCAGGAATTTGGCATATTTGGTTTGTGACATAGGCCCAGTGGTTTTAGGGGGTGATCACTTAATATCATGGAGGAAGCAACATTGCAGGAGTTTTCTTTAAATAAATAATTTCTTGCTCAGTTTGGTAAAATAAATAAATTATTTTTGGCCAGTCCTGCAATAATGTCTGGTAGGGGTATTTCTAAACAAGGTGTTTCTTGATTTGGGAATGTCAGACTCAGGGGATCCAGAATTCTTTTGGTGGGTGCACATATGTGCTAATGTATATAATTATGTTTATTTGTTGAAATATATAATAATGATAATAATAATAATCAATTTATTTTGGAGACTGTAGAGTCCACATACATGCATATTAAATACATTTGCTTTCATAATAACAAATGTGCTACATTTTACATTTTTGCAGAAATCAAAATTTATAGTCAATATGTTAAATAAATAAATAGATTTTGCTTATAATTCAGTGAATGTGGCCTTATGGTTAAGGCTATTTCCAATGCTTTGGCTCTGCTTCTGTGTATTTCTTTTCACTTCTAAGAGTATATGTTAGACAACTTATTTTATCTGTGAATTTTTGCACTTGGTGGTTCTAACCCTGGCAATCGTTCCAATTCATTAGTTTTATCACCCTCGCAAGCCAAGGTATCAAGGATGTAGTTTTATGAAAACCCATCAGAAAAATGTACAAACATTGGCAAACCTCCAATTTCTTGATTCGCTTGCGATCGAAATTTTCTAGTTTTTGTTAATTCCGGAACTTTGCCATTGCCCTGGATCTGAACCCATGACCAAATTTACATAATCTCACATCTAGTCTACTATTCTGGTCCTCCAACTGGTTTTAAAAGTTTCCTATAAGATTGGTGGCTCTAGTATTAATACTTTTCACAGTGCATGCTAAGTTCTGATCAGCATTTGAGAATTCACTTTCCGCAATGCTGAGTTTAAAGTACTGCAGCTCCTCACTGCTTGCAGTTAGAAATATAAAACTATATGTAAATTTGCTCTGGTATGTCAGCTATAAATGTGCCAAAAATCTATTTCCTGAGTTAAGGAGAAATAGGTGTTTTTCGAAGAAATAGAATTCTTCCCTATCCTGTCCCGATTCACCCCAGTGTCCCTATTCACCCCATATTACGGTACCTCTAGAAATTTACCAAATTTTAGTATTGTGCAATTAGCAGACATTGTACCTTCCTTGAGTGAGTCCGACTTATCTTAAAATATAAACTTGAAACGGCAATGGTTTCCGCCAAGTTTCACCCACTAACAGTCTGGATTTTGATATTTTCTGTAATACATCCAATTCCTAGATGTTGTTTCTACTCTATTTGCCATATTGGCAACTTTGGATATCAAAAGTCTATCATGCTACTACCGTTGGACCTTCGTACAATAGTCGTCCCGGTAACAAAAAATTTACAAATTATGCAAATATGGACGTATAAAACATCAATGTTTTATTAAATTAACTCTTTTCAAACATTGGACATCCCAAAGTTGCAAAATAAGCAAAGTTGAATATCCAATATCCAACATGATTTCCATTGGATATTCATCACTGGTGCCCCTTGAGCACATAAATTTTCAAATTATGTCACGCTTTGAAGAATGTATGTAAATCATTGATTTAACTGTTTTAGATCCTTGGTCTTGCATAATTTGCAACTTTGAATATCCAATATCCAATATCCAATGAACTTCACTACTCTGTTGGATATTCGTCTAGGGCCCCCCTTGAGCACAGAAATATGCTAATTTTACAACTTTGGCTTTGAATATACCAGGTAATACATCCAATTTACTATTTCAGACTTGAGACCTTGCATAATTAGCAAAATCAGCAACTTTGAATATCCAACATCCAATATCCAATGAACTTCACTACTCTGTTGGATATTCGGCCAGAGCCCCCCTTGAGCACAGAAATATGCTAATTTTACAACTTTGGCTTTGAGTATACCAGGTAATACATCCAATTTACTATTTTAGACTTGAGACCTTGCATAACTTGCAAAATCAGCAACTTTGAATATCCAATATCCAATATCCAATGAACTAGATTCATCGTTGTATATTCGGCAAGGGCCCCCCTTGAGCACAGAAATATGCTTATTTTACAACTTTGGCTATGAATATACCAGGTAATACATCCAATTTACCTTTTTAGATTTGAGACCTTGCATAATTCGCAAAATCGGCAACTTTGAATATCCAATATCCAATATCCAATGAACTTCACTACTCTGTTGGATATTCGTCTAGGGCCCCCCTTCAGCACAGAAATGTGCTAATTTTACAACTTTTGCTATGAATATGCCAGGTAATACATATATTTTACTATTTCAGACTTGAGACCCTGCATAATTTGCAAAATCAGCAAATTTGAATATCCAATATCCAATATCCAATGAACTTCACTACTCTGTTGGATATTCGGCCAGAGCCCCCCTTCAGCACAGAAATATGCTTATTTTACAATTTTGGTTTGAGTATACCAGGTAATACATCCAATTTACTATTTTAGACTTGAGACCTTGCATAATTTGCAAAATCAGCAACTTTGAATATCCAATATCCAATATCCAACGAACTAGATTCACCGTTGGATATTCGGCAAGGGCCCCCCTTGAGCACAGAGTATGCTTATTTTACAACTTTGGCTATGAATATACCAGGTAATACATCCAATTGACCTTTTTAGACTTGAGACCTTGCATAATTTGCAAAATCAGCAACTTTGAATATCCAACATCCAATATCCAATGAACTTCTCTACTCTGTTTGATATTCGGCCAGAGCCCCCCTTGAGCACAGAAATATGCTTATTTTACAACTTTGGCTTTGAATATACCAGGTTATACATCCAATTTATTATTTTAGACTTGAGACTTTGCATAATTTGCAAAATCAGCAACTTTGAATATCCAATATCCAATATCCAATGAACTTCACTACTCTGTTGGATATTCGTCTAGGGCCCCCCTTGAGCACAGAAATATGCTAATTTTACAACTTTGGCTTTGAATACACCAGGTAATACATCCAATTTACTATGTTAGACTTGAGGCCTTGCATAATTTGCAAAATCAGCAACTTTGAATATCCAATATCCAATATCCAATGAACTTCACTACTCTGTTGGAGATTCGGCCAGAGCCCCCCCTGAGCACAGAAATATGCTAATTTTACGATTTTGGCTATGAATATACCAGGTAATACATCCAATTTATTATTTTAGACTTGAAACCTTGCATAATTTGCAAAATCAGCAACTTTGAATATCCAACATCCAATATCCAATGAACTTCACTACTCTATTGGATATTCGTCTAGGGCCCCCCTTGAGCACAGAAATATGCTAATTTTACAACTTTGGCTTTGAATACACCAGGTAATACATCCAATTTACTATGTTAGACTTGAGGCCTTGCATAATTTGCAAAATCAGCAACTTTGAATATCCAATATCCAATATCCAATGAACTTCACTACTCTGTTGGATATTCGGCCAGAGCCCCCCCTGAGCACAGAAATATGATAATTTTACGATTTTGGCTATGAATATACCAGGTAATACATCCAATTTATTATTTTAGACTTGAAACCTTGCATAATTTGCAAAATCAGCAACTTTGAATATCCAACATCCAATATCCAATGAACTTCACTACTCTATTGGATATTCGTCTAGGGCCCCCCTTGAGCACAGAAATATGCTAATTTTACAACTTTGGCTTTGAATATACCAGGTAATACATCCAATTTACTATTTCAGACTTGAGACCTTGCATAATTTGCAAAATCAGCAACTTTGAATATCCAACATCCAATATCCAATGAACTTCACTACTCTGTTGGATATTCGGCCAGAGCCCCCCTTGAGCACAGAAATATGCTAATTTTACAACTTTGGCTTTGAGTATACCAGGTAATACATCCAATTTACTATTTTAGACTTGAGACCTTGCATAACTTGCGAAATCAGCAACTTTGAATATCCAATATCCAATATCCAATGAACTAGATTCATCGTTGGATATTCGGCAAGGGCCCCCCTTGAGCACAGAAATATGCTTATTTTTACAACTTTGGCTATGAATATACCTGGTAATACATCCAATTTACCTTTTTAGACTTGAGACCTTGCATAATTTGGAAAATCAGAAACTTTGAATATCCAATATCCAATATCCAATGAAATTCACTACTCTGTTGGATATTCGTCTAGGGCCCCCCTTGAGCACAGAAATATGCTAATTTTACAACTTTGGCAATGAATATACCAGGTAATACATCCATTTTACTATTTTAGACGTGAGACCTTGCATAATTTACAAAATCAGCAACTTTGAATATCCAACATCCAATATCCAATGAACTAGATTCACCGTTGGATATTCGGCAAGGGTCCCACTTGAGCACAGAAATATGCTTATTTTACAACTTTGACTATGAATATACCAGGTAATACATCCAATTTACATTTTTAGACTTGAGACCTTGCATAATTCGCAAAATCAGCAACTTTGAATATCCAATATCCAATATCCAATGAACTTCACTACTCTGTTGGATATTCGTCTAGGGCCCCCCTTGAGCACAGAAATGTGCTAATTTTACAACTTTGGCTATGAATATACCAGGTAATACATCCATTTTAATATTTTAGACTTGAGACCTTGCATAATTTACAAAATCAGCAACTTTGAATATCCAACATCCAATGTCCAATGAACTTCACTCGCCGAATATCCGTTATCCAATATCCAATGAACTTCACCACTCCGTTGGATATTCAAAATCTGCTAATTTTGTATCTTTGAATATCCAACATCCAATTTCAAATGGCTGTTGGATATTTGACAGAGCCACCCCTGGTAAACAAAAATCTGCAAATTTTGAAGTTTGGATTTGAATATCCAACATCCAATATCCAATGAACTTCACTCGCCGAATATCCAATATCCAATATCCAATGAACTTCACCCGCCGTTATCCAATATCCAATATCCAATATCCAATGAACTTCACTGACCTTTATATATCTCTCAACAAAAACACTTTGTTGAAGGATGGATTCTCACCCGATGGGACATTGTAAGAGGTATGCAATTACAGTGTAAGATTCATTATATTTTGGTAATAAGACATTGCTTTAAAGAAGCCATATAAATTGAAATCAATACTGCATAATGCGTATTCGATTGTGTATTTAATGTAAATTAAATGGCCCTATAATGGTATTAAGTAAATGCAAGACGTATTAGTGAATACATTGTCCAGGAGCCATCGCACCTTCAGAAAATCCACAAAAATTGGCAACTGCAAACATGGTGTATGTGTCAGATCAGACAGACTCAGACTGTACTTATTTGGCCCAAACGCCTATATATGAATTTAACAACACTTATCTATATAATTTTAAAACATGAACTTTATGATGATACCTGAAATTCCAACCTTGGATAAAACCTTTTCCACTACTTTCATAATGTGATGTCAAATTTCCACGTAATTGCACGACATTTGCTCCTAATACAGTTACAATTTTCAATTTGATGGGGTAAACTTGTACAATGACAATTTGATTGGAACTATTTGACTTATATGCAATGAGGTTGGTTTTCCATTCATCGTACTCTCCCTTTAATTAACCATTGAGCCTGTGATTTCTGCATTATTTGATAACATATTGGTAATGATAAAAAGAACAGGAAAGCTCTCTATGCAATAATTGGTTATTTTGGTTTGGAAGTGGTAATTTATTATGATAACAAAGTAAAGAAGCTTGCTTTGCATTAAAGGGAACACGATACATCTCAATAAGGATCAAAAGAAGACAATTGGCAAATTAACCATTTTTCCACTTTGAAATTTTGTTTTTTTATTTACAAAGATTAATTGAGAGAAAACAATGTTTCTTGGCAAATGAAAGCACAATTGAAAATCCGTTATTCTCTAATGGGGCTTCCATTTAGAATATTTACCAGCAATTTTATTTTAAAGATTTCAGATGTCATGCGTTGGTGACATTTGATGTTATTGCAAACAGATTTGGAACTGAAGACATGAGTTTAACCTCTTTGCAGATTGAAAATTGTCTCTAAAAATACAAAGAAATGAATTTGGATTTGAGTTTGCATTGGAGATAATTGTTCAGTCTTTTAAAGATTTTACCTTAATGTACGTCGTTCAGAGGAGACATGAAGTTGGTGGTCCATTAATTCATTGGAATTGTTCACCAATGCATTTGTCTAAAGCTTCAAGACATGATACAGTCACTCAGATTGTTATGGAACTATATTTATTATTAATTTCTGGATTTTGAGTACCAACAACATTGCTAAAGAGCCTAAGTCATGAGGACAATACCTAGCCCCAAGATGCAGCTAAACACTGTCCTTTCATTTGTAGCATCACAGACTGCCTCGATCCTTTAAAACACAAGGAGGCATCATTTTTTTTGCAGATCATTTCATAATTGTAGTAATTGAATCAGCCCATTATATTCATATTTAATTCTACCTTAAAATTTACTATACTCCTGGTAAGTCTTTATTTGAAACAATGTAAGTTAAACTTTGCACTCCCAACAGGATGCATAATTCATCGGAGCTTTCACTTCACATCCATGAGGCTTCCTCAGCAAGTGACAGTTTGAGTGTATTGTGTTGAATCATGTGACAAGGTGAAGGTGACATTGGTTTTGTTACAGGTATTGTTATTCACATGACTCAAGAGAGGGTTGTAGATGGGGGGGGGGGGGGTCTGTCTTGGCCCTGGTTATACGGTTCAGGTCAGAAGATAGATCTGCTTTATTAATATTGCTACATGTATGCCTCTTTGGAGCCACTTGGAATCATTGTTAGGGACTTGATGTTCTTTATATCAAGAAGGTGGAGGTATATATATTGCAACATCTTGCACATTTAGCTAGTGTACTAGTGCACATGTATCATAATATTATACACCTTTATATCTAAATTTGCAGGGGATTATATCTGCCGATCACACATGCATATAAGAATTAATTCCATGACCCATCAGGCTCCAAAAAAAACATTAAAACGGGTTAAAATTCAAGGATCCAATGTCAATCTCCTTGAATTAAGTGATTGAGTTGGACTCCTGAAAGCAGACAGGAAATTGATGGACACAAATGCACGCATCAATATTTCAGAATCCAAAACAAACATTAAAGCAACATGAGATTTGTGTCTCTGAGGAACTAATTGAATAAAGGCTATTGATCTCAGACAACTAACCCCTCAAAGAAAGACCCATAAAATGCTCCTCCCTCATCAAAAGTAATTCACACAAAGAGGGTCACACAATGTTATTTTGTTGTTGTTGTTTTTCACGAAAACATTATTGATCCAGGTTCTCTTTATATCATGTGTTTTTGCACATGAAACTTAATTAGGATAAGAGCAGGACACAACCATGAGGCAAAGGAAAAATAAAAGCCTCTCGACATAATATTACGTCCAGGTACGCTTGACGCGAACCTGATGCCCAGCGATCGGCAGCTCAGCACGCTACAATTGGGCTGAACCCTCCCCCACTAAGGAAGTTATCAAACTATATGACTTAATATTGCGAGCAAGAGCAATATATCTATTCTTATAACACTAATGACACAGTTTCTTATTGTCCTGAAAGATGGTATGTGCAAAGTAATTTCCTAACCACAAATGACTGCAGTATTAGAGATGAAGAAAAAAGAATGATACTTTTGCTATGCAGACAGAGCCAAAAAAATATAACATATAGAAAAATTGAACAGGTGGCCCTATATATTTGATGTGAATGCCTGAATGTCTTACTGTTTATGTTGATTGAAAAAAAGGCTACAGCTATACTCAAATTCTTTCATCAATATGTGCAACAGAAAAACATATCCTTGAAAAAGTTATGAAACCCTGTGATATGTAATTGAAGGCTCTCTCTAATAAAACTGCCATGCTTCGTCCTCTGAATAATATAACGGACACTTTCAAGAGAAGTTTGGTCTTCGTCTCTAGGTCAAAAATAGCAACAACAGAAACACAGGACAGCAACATCACACTGCGCTGTGACCATAAAACACACCTAAATGTGTACTTAACTTCTACTGTTACAGGTGCAGTGTTCAGAGAGTTATGGTTTCCAAAGAAAGGTGTTTTTCGTTAGGAAGGAGTTTGCTATAGCTGCGGCAAAAAGTTTCTGATTCTAGGGTCAGTCTTACATCTTTCTATATATAGTAATGACATTGGGCTAAACACAGCTTTTGTATAAACTAAACCTAGATGTGTGTAACGCATTTGTTACAAATTAGAGGTTCCTCTTATCAGAAAGAGAATTGTATTTGGTGTGAAGATATTGCAACCTTGTCCAAAGCACAGGGACATTATTTACCCCTGGGTGGAGCTTAACTCATGCCCACTTTCCATAAACACTGCACAAGTGAGATTATCCATGATCGAGTTCATCCTAGTGTAGGGAGAATGCAGTTGCTTCTCCTGTAGTTTTTATAGAGATGGAAGTTGGCACATACATGGGCAGTCTCTATACAAGCCGACACTGAGAGAGTTATAAAAATAATAGAATGATGAGCAGACATTCCATGTGGCTGCCAATCATATAAACGAGCAGGATGGCAGACAGTGTGTTGTTGAGATATTATGTTGTTCTCCCCAGCTGAATGACTCTAACTCAGGCAAGTTTGTGGTACACATGGTATAAATTTAAACTACAAGGTTATTTTTCATATTTTGAGCTAAACCATCAACTGAAAAAATCCATTTGTCCCGTCTTAAATTTTTGTCATTTACAAAAGTTGTCGTCTTATTTTTTTTAAACAACTCATATTTATGTCCAACCGAAATAACTGAAACAGCATACCATCGATCATCAGACAAAGGGCTCTATTATATTTTCAGGAAAATATTGTCTGAACAACATTTTATTATCTTCATTTTAGTATTTGGCAATAATCTTTGTCAGTTTTTAAAGTTAATTCGAGAACTTGATATTGATTTTTCAAAATACAAGTAAATTGCATGGTGCAATGCAAATACTAGCTTTAATTTTACAGCTGCTTCAGGCTTAGGAGCTGGTGTTTTACTTGGAATATAACATTGCAATTGTCATATATCGTATATCATTACATGATGCAGAAGAAAAGCAAGCCTGCAATGTTATTGAATATTTTCATAATTTTTTCGCAACTGTGACACACAATTGCCAGAAATATATTGCAACTGCAATGTTCGCCAAGAAATTTGAAGATCTGAAATAGGGGATTCTTGTGTTACATCACGTCATTGAACCACACAACATGCAGAGTGATGCTGATATATTGTATGTGAAATCTTATATCAGAGCAAAACAAATGTGTTCTGGAATTTTTCTTACAGATCATTGATTCACAAGGTTGTTGCTAAGGAGCTACTACAGATCAATTTTCCATGTCTACAGATATATATATGTATACTGTCTTTTCTGTATGTCTTGCTCCTGTTTTGCCATTGTACGTCATATTTTAATGGTTTGAAAAATATTATTATCAATTGCAATATCATAAAGAGGGCTTATTCAACCCTTGGACCAATTCAGCACATTTTCCCTCTTGCGTCTAGGTCACAAACATTGAAGGAAATAAAAAAGCAGTCTAATTGGTTGCAACTGGCACCTGATCAAATTACAAGTCCTTCTCATTTTGTCTACTCAGTCCTTTGAAAGACACATAATGACAGTAAGACATTAGTGAATTATTAATGCCAACCTGTCTACAAGTGGACTGCTCTTGCATTGCCACAGATCAGAACATATGCTGTCTTGTGTTGCCACCTAGTGACTAGCGTGCTATTCTGCGAGCTCCGGCGAGCGTCAACATACTTTCGACCAGAGGAACACACACAACTTTGTCTGGAAGACACCGGGGCTGCTGATGGCCTTGTCTACTTCCTTAGAGAATGTGATTGCCGAGTCTGACTGTGGTATACATCAATGTTGAATAGAAATTTTGTGAACGTGCAATGAAATTGGAACTATTTCTTAGGACAGCAATGCTGTAGCATAGAAAATCAACTTTGGTGCCAAGTGGCAGCAGCATGCAGTTCTCATTTTCTCCAGACTGAATGCCAACTCAATTGACAGGGAAAGCAGCACCTCCTCATTAGCAGAATTACGGTAGTTAGGTTAGTAAATGAATCACTGCAATGGCACTTCATTCTGATGTTACTGACTTCATTGACCATTTCAATTGACAACATGTACTTGAACCTGAATAAACTGAGGCTTGGCCTCTGCTGTCATTAGCGTGGATGCAACCCCTCAGCAGTGCGGTCCAGGTAAGTAAAAGCCAAGAATATAATATTATCCAGTCCTGGTCAATTATGTTCGGCTGATAATACAGATGAAAATTACCTCCAATCAGGCTTTCAAGAAGACCACAACGGTTTGAAATTCCCCTTGAATTATGTGAATTGGTTGAATCCAGAAAGCACACAGGAAATTGGTTCACTTATTTGCACACATCAATGTTTCAGAACCCAAATCAAATATTAAAGCAACATGAGATGTGTATCTTTGAGGAACTAATTGGAATAAAAGGCAACTGATCCCAGGTAACTAAACCTTCAAATAAAGACCAATGAATTGCACTTCACCAATCAAAAATAATGTACACCATGATGGCCAGAAAATGTAAATGTGTTGTTGCTTTTTCACAACAATATTAATGATCATGGTTATCAAACTTTTGAAGAAAAATCATGAATTAAAAAAAAAAACCTCAAATTTTTGACACATATGAAACGAAGGATACATTTCTGCGCAGAGCCAATAAATTTGAATATATCAGAATAATTAAACTGGTAGCCCTATATATTTCATACCAATGCCTGCGTTTGTTACTGCTACTGTTACAGGTGCAGAGTTTGGAGAGTTACAGGCTTCCAAAGAAAGGTGTTTCACTTGGAAGGAGTGTGCTACATCTGCTTCAATAATTAACAGATTCTTATGTGAGTTTTACAAGTTACTGCATATGCATTATGTAATGTTTTTTTTGCTAAACATAGCTTTGGTGCAAACTAAGCCATTGTGTGACATGCACTTGCTACAAATCAGAGCTTCCTCTCATAATTTCTCTTGCGGAGAGAGAACTGTTTGGTTGCTATATGCTGCAACCTTGCCCAAAGCACAAGGCCAATATTTACCCCTTGGTGGAGCTTAACACTTGCCCATCTTCCATTAACACTGCACGAGTGAGATTATCCCAGATTGAGTTCATCCTGGTGTACTGCGAATGCAGTGCTTCGTCTAGTGTTTATATAGATGGAAGTTAGCACATGCACTGGCAGATTTTGTGCAAGCTGACACTGAGACGGTTTTAAAAACCAGTGTATGATAAGCTGACAGTTCAATGATTCTTCCAATCATATAAACGAGAGGGATGGCAGACAATGTCTCCTTTCCATATATTTTGAGATATTATATTGTTGTCCATAGCTGAATGACTCTAACTCAGGCAAGTTTGAGGTACACATGGTATAAATTTAAACAATAAGGTCACTCTTCATAATTTTGTGCTCAACCAGAAGCTGTCTCCTCAAGTTTTTGTCATTTACAAAAATTGTGGGCTTATTTTTTTTAAACTCATATTTATCGACCGCTCGGCGCAAAAGGAGCTTAGTGGAAAAATGATTTCTTGAGAAAGAAGCCTTTTACTTTTGAACTGTTGTTTTCAGTTCTCGCTCGGTCAATGCTGGTCCGATCAGAATGATTTTTTGTATGTACATTCATATGGACATTTTCTACAAATATATGAAAAAATAATGATATTAGTATAATTACTTTTCATAAAATAAGACTAATGCTCCTTCTTGAATTAAACAAGGCATTTTCAGTGGCGCAAAAAGGAGCATAGATGCCCAGAGCTTCTTTTTGCGCCGACTAGCTTCGGTGCAAAAAGGAGCTTAGTGCTAGTATTTTTACCATCATTGTTAAGTAAATTTCAGCGCCAAAAGGTGCATAGCTGAACTAAGTCCCTTATTGCATTGATGAAATTTTCTTATGGAAGAGATAAAAAGTTAAGGACAACAAAAACTTGAAAATTCCACAAACAGTGTCATCCTGTACTTTAACCTGCAATATCTCCTTTAGTTGAACCCACTTTGTTCTAATATTTACAGATATTAATCCTAAGGACTTGAACTTTCGAAAAATGCAATAATTAGAAAAGGGATATAGTGGCACTAAGTCCCTTTTTGCTCTCAGCGGTCGTTATGTCCAACCAAAATACCTGAAACGGCATACCATAGATCATCAGAGAAAGGGCTTTTGAAAATATCCTATTGCACCACATTTACAGGAAAATGTTGTCTGAACAACAATTTCATTACTTTCATCTTAGGCAACAACCTTTGCCAGTTGAAGTTAATTGGAGAACTTGACATTGATTTTCACAATACAAGTATCCTGCATGGCGCGATACATATACTACCTTTAATTTCACAACTGCTTCACGCTTAGGAGCTGGTGTTTTACTGGCAACATAATATTGCGATTATCTTGCTATTTCATTGCATGATGCAGAGGAAAAGCAAGCCTGCAATGTTATTATATATATTCGTTATTTTTGGCAAATGTAACGCGTGATTGCCAGAAATATATTGCAACTGCAATATCCGCCAAGAAAGTTAAAGATCGGAGAAAGGAGATTCTTTTGTGACATCATGTTATTGAACCACATAATTTTTATATTACAGCAAAACAAAAGTGTTGTGGAATCTTTCTGACAATTCATTGATTCACAGGATTGTTGCTGAGGAGCTAGAGTTCAGTGTTCATGTGCGCAGATACATGTATACTGTCTTTTCTGTATGTCCTACTCCTGTTTTTTCATTTTACATCACACTTAAATGATTAAAAAAATAATACTATTGAATGCAATACCACAAAGAGGGCTTATTCAACCCTTGGACCAATTCAGCATTATTTTGCCTCTTGCATCTACAAACGATGAAGGTAATAAAACCAGTCTAATTGGTTGCACCTGATCAAATTTTCTGTCTCCTCAGTCCTTCGAAAGATCCATGTACATAATAAGGTTAAGACATTAGTGAATTACTAATGCCAACTCAATTGACTGGGAGAGCAGCACCTCCTCATTAGCAGAATTACGGTAGTTAGCTCAGTAAATGGATCACCGCAATGGCCCTGCATTCTGATTTAGTGACTTCATTGACATTTCAATTGACAACATGTGTTACCGCCAATATCCACTATTGTGCCCAATAGGCCTATTGGGCATGGATATTAAGCCTTAGGGCAAAATATAGGGTCTTTTGGCAAATTATAGGGTCTTTGGGCAAACTGTAGGGCCTTTGGGCATTATGACTCCTTTTGGCATGACTTTCCCAAAGTCATCGCATCCTTCAAAATATCTGCGAGGCCTTTGGGCAAAATATAGGTCCTTTGGGCGCATGCCTAAATCACTCATAATTGCTCACTCCCAACTATAGTGGATTTTGGCAAAGATCTTATACTTTTGATACATGCCCAAGTCACTCGCAATAACCCTTTTATACTATTGTGGATTTTGACAAATTACTAACTTTGGATAATAGTAAACAAACCAATGTGAATGCGCCCTAATATCTTGACCAATGAGAATCCACTCTAATATCTTTTTTATTTTTTTTTTTTTTTTATTTTTTTTTTATTGACGGCAAATATCATATTTGATATAATTGTCATAAAAAATACAAAATCACATAATATTATTATATTCACAGGTTCCAGCCACAGGAGTTAACGAACACAAGAATACATAAAGCAATTGAGAACATTAATTGTAATTATAATCTACATACATTGATTTTATATAAAAATAAACCCCAAACCTATAATAAACAATATCGCATCAACATAAATACACATATCAAAATGGATATTTACAAACACAGATTTACAACTACACTTATGCGAAAGAGACATATTAAAATAATGAAACATTTGGTTTAAAAGACACAATAGCTGTGGTATCACCATGTGTATATTATCAAATTATCATATTCCTGTTCTAGTAATATAGGCCTATCAATAAACACACATTTGTGCAGTTAAAATAGAAAATAATAAGAAAACAGTGGCTGCAGTCAATATATACAGGCATGAGATATTCACAAAATTTTAAGATATATATATATATATATGTATGTGGGTACATGCATGTATTCATAAACTTCCACAAAACCATGTGTCGATGTAGGATATAGTTTGTTTCAAACATCAGCTCCAAGGAGAAATTTTCCTAGACAACTTAACATTTCGGGTTCTTTGTTTTTCATTATTGATGTAAATTTATCATTATCATTCAAAATCAGAAAATCATTTATTAAGGTTGTTGCTGTCGAAAAAAGGTTAACACGAAGCAACTCATTAGCAGGGCACACTATAAGGCAATGAATTTCATCCTCCACTACATTTAATGTACATTTTTCACATATTCTATTTGCTGCAGGAATTATTGGTTTATGATGCCTTCCAGTTTCAATATGTAGACTGTCCTAAATCTAGCGATTTTGATTAACATTTTTCGACTTTGTCTCAGCTTAAGATATGGTTCAAGTCTACAATCAATTTTAAACAATTTGTATGTCCTAAGTTTTGGCTGCTGTGTACTATCATTTATGGCGATAATAAGTTTTTCCTGCTCAATTTCATACAGCCTCAGTTTCACTGCTCTGTAAACGCCAATCATGCTAAAGTCAGTACGGTTTACAATGTCATTTTCAATATTACAAGAACTTAATATTCTGCTTAATCTTCCGAACCAATTACTTTCATTCACTCTTTTCATATAAATATCTTTCTGAGCTAGCAAGCATTTTTTCAATAGGCTACTATCAGGTGCACCTTCCAATCGTATCCAGTAATTCATCATTCTAAGTTTTTGTCTTACATGCAAAGAAAATCTACCGGTTTCACCATAAATCGCTAAGGATGGAGTTTGTTTTCGTACGCCTAGCATATTTTTTAGAAATCCAAGTTGCAGAGTTTCTAATTCCAATACTGGTTTATCACTAGTCCATATTTCACTATTATATTCCAGAATTGGCAAAACATAAGTATCAAACATTTGTAAAGAGACAGTTGGATCCATTTGTCCCAACACTTGCTTAGAATCAGCTTGTAGGGCAAAAAGTGCTTTATGTCCTTGTGTTGAAAGGTATTCAGTCATTTTGCTATGTATTTTATGCTTATTGGTAAGCATATGACCCAAGTATTTAAAGTTATCTACATTTTCTAGCTCATTACCATTGCAGAAGAAAGAATTAACCGATTTGTTATTAAACTGCATCACTTTGGTTTTCCCTATATTTACAATAAGATGCCATTTTTTGCAAAATTCCTGTACTGAATCAATGCTATTCTGTAGACATTTCGCAGAATCTGATACAAGTACAATATCATCAGCGTACATAACTATCATCTACAGGGGGCACTGTAGATGATAGTTTGTCCAATGAGAATGCCACCTAATATCCTGTCCAATGGGAATCCAGCCAAATATCCTGGCCAATGACAGTCGAGCCTAATATCCACAGAGCCATGATTGGCCAGTGGATATTAAGCTGTATTCTCATCGGACACACTGATAATTCAATGAGATTCCAATCTAATATCCAACAGCCAATGGAAATTGAGCCTAATATCAAATAGGCTAATAGTCATATAGGCGCTTTGGTCTAAGTCAAAAGACTAAGCCAAAATCCATGACAGTCTTTTGTGGATATTTGTAAGTGATTATATAAACTTTGGGCATACACAACAATGTACTTGAACCTGAATTATCCGAGGCTTGGCCTTTGCTGGCATTAGCATGGATGCAGTCCCTCAGCAGTGGGTCCAGGTAATAAAAGCCAAGAATATATAGCTAATATTATCCAATCCTCGTCAATTTGATCTGCTGATAACACAGATGAAAATTAATTCTACATCAAATCAGGCTTCAAAAAGCCTTCAACAGGTTGAAATTCAAGATTCCTATGTGAATCTCCTTGAATTTTGTGATTTGGTTGCACTCCTGAAAGCACACAGGAAATTGATTCACACAAATGCACACATCAATATTTCAGAATCCAAACCAAACATTAAAGCAACATGATATTTGTGTCCATGAGGAACTAATTGAAATAAGAGGCTATTGATCTCAGGTAACTAACCCTTCAAATAAAGACCCATGAAATGCCCTTCTCCAATCAAAAAAAATTTACACAATGATGGCCAGAAAATGTAGTTGTGTTGTTGCTTTTTCATAGAAATTTCTTAACGATCATGGTTATCAAAAGATTGAAGGAAAATCATGAATTAAAGGAACTGATTTCCTAAAATGTATTTAATAAATTCAATTCATAGTGAAAGTTTAACAGAAGAATTTGCACATGTATACAGTTTATATCAGATAACTATTATCGATGGATGACATGGACTTTATTTCCTGAATATATGCACTTGGTAGGTTAATTAGGACAGGAGGAGGACATGGCAATAAGGCAAGGGATGAATGAAATAACTATCCAACATATAAAAGCCCAGGTTACCCAACGAGAGCTGGATTTGAAACTCTGGACCAAGAAATTGTCCTCAACTAAAACAATTATCAAATTCTATGATTGGATTGCATTAATATTTGAGAGCAAGGGAACACCTATATTTCTTCTAAGAACACTAATGAAAATGTCTCATATTGTTTGCCAAACTATAGATGGTAGCGATATTTGTGACTCAGACGAGAAGAAGGATACTTTTTTCTGTGCAGACAGAGCCAAAAAATTTGAGCGTATCAAAATGATGAAACGGGTAGTGCCATATATTTCGTATGAATGCTTGAATTTTTTAATGCTTGAAGTGCGGGAAAAAAGGCTACAGCTACACTAAATCTTGTCATCACTTAAGGCAGCAGAATAACATATCCTTGATAAAGCAAAATATTTAATAGACTTACAAAAACTGTCGTGCTTTGCCCGCTGAATGATACAGAGACTATTTTAGAAAGAAGCCAGGTGTACGTCTCTGGTGCAAAAATAGCATGAACAGGAACACTTGACAGCAGCACTACAATGCGCCGAGACCATAAAACACACTTAAAATCTTTTAAAAAATGTGTACTTAACTTCTACAGTTACAGGTGTAGTGTTCAGAGAGTTACAGGCTTCCTAAGTTTGATGTGTCACCTGGAAGCACTGTTCTACAGCTGCTTCTATAAGTAACAGATTCTAGGTAAGTCTTACAACTTACTGCATATGCATTTTAGTAATTTTTTTTTTTGCTAAACACATCTCTTGTACAAACTAAGCCATTGTGTGACATGCACTTGCTACAAATCAGAGCTTTCTCTAATCATATATCCTTGCACAGAGAAAATTGTTTGGTTTCTGCATGTTGCAACCTCGCCCAAAGCACAAGGACAATATTTACCCCCTGGTGGAGCTTAACCGTTGCCCACCTTCCATTAACACTGCACGAGTGAGATTATCCCAGATTGAGTTCATCCTGGTGTACTGCGAATGCAGTGCTTCATCTAGTGCTTGCCTAGATGGAAGTTAGCACATGCACAGGCAGATTTTGTGCAAGCTGACACTGAGACGGTTGTAAAAACCAGTGTATGATAAGCTGACAGTTCCATGATTCTTCCAAGCATATAAACGAGAGGGATGGCAGACAATATCTCTTTTCCATATATTGTTGAGATATTTATTTATCTAATCTGTTTCATAGTTGGCAGTTACTGCAATTTCAATAGGTATGAGTTACTTTGAGCACTTGCTATGCAGTTTTTACTATCCTTCCAGAAAGTAAGTGGAAAGTGATTTCTTTCTTGCAATGTGGACTGTACCTGTCCCTCTGCATATTGAGCCTCCACGCAGTGGAGGGACAGTCTGATTTCGAAAAGCAAATAGTCCAACATATCACTGAGGAAAGTTGCAACACAATTGTCCATGAGGACTAAATAAGGCAGTAAAAGCTAGACACATGAGAATTTCATGGTCAGCTAGAACACTGTTTTGACAGAATACATAGATTCCTCAAATCAGTCATTTTGACTAACGTGTCGGAAATTTTCAATTTTCATCCCACATCAAAGAGGTCCTATAAAGTTTTACAGCTGAAGTAGCTGACAGAAATGCTGTATCATCATAAAATGTTCAATTTTATATAAGCCCAGTATTTATAATTCTTTCACATAAATAACGAGTCACCCTTGTCAAACATGCCACAATCTGCCTGGATTCAAACATTTAACTGCCAATTAGGATTTTATTGTTACACCCTGGCAAATAGTCCCAACTTCTAATACCTCAGAGTAGACTGTCACCACCAGAAATTGGCATTTTGAAGGAAGGGATATACAGAGTGTGTAGCAATTAAGTCATTTTCTTATCATTTTCTATCTCCCCCTCTGTGATGCTGAAATCAATCGGACTGCTCGCACAGCTTGCACAATTATCTGAGGGAGCTTCTTCTTCTTCCCATTGGACTTCCCCTCTGTGTTAGGAGCAACCTAAATGATGGAACCTTATGATGTGGTGCTTTTTGTTCAAGCAAGGGGGGAAGTAGTCTTGTCTCAGACTGGCAGTTCCCACAGGTTAGCATTGGAAACCAGGTATTCCGCATGAGGTCACAGGTTGTTCAGCCAATCATGGCTCACTCTGCATAGGATGTCATGTCAAATCTGTGAGGTAGTACACTGGCATAGCTTTTCATGTTTTGTGTGGACAAGTAAAGCAAGAAGATTACAAGCTGTGTAAGTCAGTAAACAACTGTTGCTCATAAACTGCCTAATCTGAATGTTGCTTTCTGTTAGCTGTCAGTGGCACAGCTAGGGTGTCTCAAGTTGGGATACACAGTTGTTATTACAAATTATTTGTTGGATGGATTCACTCTTCTGGGAAAGGCAGGGAGGATAGACTCTGTGACCATTTCTAGATAAGCAATTGTTTCAGTGTTATGGATACATGCAGCTATGCATGTGGTCAATATAGTACGAACACAAAAGCATCATATTCTGAATTCCATGCAATGTTGTTAGTAGACATATTACATATGCAGCTGACATCTCTGTCTGAGCAATTATTTACTGATAATTATCATGAATGCAAAACATGTCTCAAACAATGTCATGTCTTCTTAGCACAATACAACATTATCGGAATAAGGACATGTGCAAACATACACTCCTGCTCATAAATATGGAATACTTTTTTGGAAAAAAAGTGTCAAATAAAATTGAATTTTAGAGTGTGAATGTAAGCAAGGTTGATTGTAAAGGTCAAGTTATCTTCTCCTATCACTCTTTGAAGGCCTCGACTACACCTTTGGAAGAAATTTTAATTTTTGGTTGAATGCACCTCACCCTAAAAAACCCCCTAATTTCCATATTCAGTGTTGCTGTAACTTTTCCTGTGGTTAACGCTGCAGCATGCATTTTAAATGACAGTTTGTTCGTCCCTTTAGCCGTCATTGGAAGTAGTTACCATTGAAACAGACATTCATGTGTTCCGGCAGAAGTTGATTTAGTTATCAGTGTCAATGGAGAATGTTGAAGTATTCCATATATATGAGCAACGGTGTACATAATTTGCACATTTATTCTGTATGTTTCATATATAAAATTGAGAGAGGAAGTTTGATGGCAGGTGAAGAAAAGTAAAACATGCAGTGATGGAGATACCTTTGTGTTTTTTTTCCTCTATTAAAGAATAAAGATTACAGGTTTTTGTTTGCTGGCCGATTGTTACGTGTTTGTGGTAAATCACCATTAATAAATGGAGTAAAATATATCTTTCATTCTTGCTGCCAAGTGTTAAAATGTATAATTATTAGGAAATTATTGGAAATCAGTTTCTCTTTTTAACTTTGTTATTTTGGCTCTTCATTATATATCCTTCCATGCATCATTTAAATAACTAATATTTATGATGCTTAGTTTATGAATGTTTATAATTATTATTTTTCCTTGTTGTTAAACTAAAGTAACTAAACTAAACTAACTAAGCATATGGTATTTAGCTGTAATGCTTCCAGCCATTGATCATCAATAAAATGTGAAATTAAGGTATCTTACTGAAAGGTATAGTTCATATGGTAATTTGGTAATTTGTAAATGTCAAATAAGAACACTAGAAATGTCGGAGCGTTTCCAGTGCGAAGATTTGAATATCTCGTAATCTGTAACTTCTCAGCAATTCTCAGAATTTGCACCCAGAGAATCTACCCTAGACGAATCTCCCAGGAAGTCCACATTATGATAGATTTGCGTCACGAGCGTCTCCGCCAATCAGCGCTAAGCATTTCCCTCCACTTCAAAAGTTTACCGGCAATTTGCGAAGCAACTATTAACTCCTCAGAGACGTATGAGATATCATTTTAAAGGTCTCTGAGAGACCTATCTATTCATATAATCACACCCGTAACCCTTACGGGAAAGTGCGTAATAGCGAAATCGGCCTCATTTGCATAACTGCTTGAAGGTCAGTTCATTGGTCAGTTTTGTGGGTGTGTCTGACTTAATCACTGAAGGCTTTGCTGAAGTGAGAATTTGCAAACATTACACTAAAAGTAAATGTATCAGTGGCATAACTGGGACGTATTGAGCAGAGGTGGGGGGCCCCGGGACACCTGGGGTGCACATGATTCTCTTGGGGGGCACCAACCATACTAATTTTATATTTTAACAATTGCCCTGCCCTGCCCCCCTGTTCCGGCACCCCTGATATATTGTTCACACTTGGCAATGTTTGTTTGAGATCACGTACTACATCTGCTTCCAACCAATTACGATTACCTGTAACAGCTTTAAGTCTATAAAACATATATACATGAATATCAGATATATATACATATTCTTTGTTCTATTAGTATTAGCAGTTTTGGTAACTATGCAATCTATATTGCTAATGCATCTTTTGTGTAAGATCAGCAAAAATCATTCTAATCCAGCATGTTTAACTCATTATTACAGTTCCATAAAACTGTGAAATTTTTTCCCCCAAGGACTTGCAGGCTCAACACTCAGAGGGAAAGCAGTGCATAAGCAAGTACTAAGCAAGTACTAACTTTTTATTACCCTAAAAAAAATCAATTAAACATTTAAGACTTTCAGATAAAAGTAAAAGATGAATTAAAAAAACTCGTACCATTGTCTGTCACAGACTCTTGTAAAGGAAAAACTCTGACATCATTGCAGGGACAATGAGACCCCCATTTGTGGACCTTGGTCATTAGAGAATTTGGTCAAGTGACTTAACCGAGGGTGAAGGGTCACTCAGACTTCCCATTCATCTGACAGTCGCAACTTTTAGACTAAAGGCTTAGATAAATAGACGAAAGATGTTGAGAACCGTATGTAGACAATGACACCACACATTCGGTACATTCCATTACCACTGTGTTGTGATACAGATAATCAGGGATTTCATAGATCTCTCTGCAATGCAAAACACACATCTTCCTTGATCTTTATGGGGATTTAAGGTTAGAATAATGATTGTTCTCATATATATATATATATATGACTTATTTTTATATCATTATTGTTGTTGTATAATGGTTTATCACTGTAAATAATTTTAATAAAAGATATGATAATAGTTTATTGTCATGAAAACATGAAATTCGTCTTGACTGCATACGAACATGCAGGAACAAAGAAAAGGCTGAATTTCTTGAAAATAAATTGATATCCAGGGATGGCTCTACTGCGATGAAGTTTATAATGTAAATCAAGTCAGAGTAAAAATAGATTCAGTAAGGAAGCGTACAGAAAAAAGCACACCCTTGCATCACGTTAGAACTGCAATTTTTAAGGCTCCTTTCGCTTTTCAGTAGTTTCCATGTTACGTGAACTTCTGTCACAAATCAGTTTCCTTTGATCCGAGATTAAACTTATCTTCAAGTATCTAAGTTTTAAATCAAAGACTTTCTGATTGAAGTGATTCCCCTTTGCCTTGGCGTTTTCCTTTGAGTCACTTCTTTTCAGAACATCTCATAGATTAGATCAGACAAGGCAAAGTTCTACATGTTGCATATGAAATATGAGAAGGTTGCAGTGAACTGGTTGCCATTTCTTAATCCTCTGCACTTTTGGATATTTAAGCATGCAAAAAAAAATTTTGTTTAATTCAAACAAAGACATGTGAGTGAGTACATGTAGCCTAGCACGCAAGACATTTGATTGACAAAAGCACGGTTGGTTGTTAAAATTCTGGTCATGGTACAGGTCTTCAACTAATCAGGATCAACTCCAGTCAATGTCTGTTCTTAGACCATGCCTCCTAGACCAATTTTATATTGACATAATGCATAACTTTATATAATTACTGTAATCATTGTCTAGGTCAAAATAAACTAAATCTGTCTGTCAAATCTGTCTTTCTGTCATAAAGCATAGAAAGTAAGAGATGGATCAGAGATGGCGCTTGGCAAGGTTGGCCAGGTATATACATTGTGTTTTTCCCAATGCTGATATTATGGAGATATTTTGGGTCAACTGTAGTACATACAACTACGACTGAATGAACACCATGATGGCTGGAAAGATGTTACAGCCAACGAACGACGAGTACTTACATTTGGCTGTTAGTGGACATCAATGACCTCAGAGCAGGCCCTATCCATAGCATTGAAGTAAGATGTTAACGTGTCATTGAGTAACTTGTGACCTCATTGACACTTAGTTGGTCTCTAGATTTGATAATATTGCAAGTATAGGCTATGACCTCATAAATTCCTTATGACTCATAAGAATAACATGGCATGTATAGGGCTCTGACATCACAAGGAACATTTCATTCCAAATCTGTAAGCACTTAATGTTCATCTACTGTAACGCTGTTGCAGTCTGTCACTTTAACATAGAAAAAATGGGGACCAGTTCACGTTGAAAAATGCACTTTGTGACTCATGCTAGCTGAAGAAGTGTCATCTTCTATCAGGGGCGTAGCCAGAAAGTAGGAAAGGGGGGGTTTGTCCCAGATGACCTATTCGGCAGGGGGTCTGGGCCAACGGATTTTATTTTGCCGGATACTGCTTCTGAGCTGTTATGAGGCTATTATTTTGTCATGGAAGGTCTAGTATAAAATGCTAAAAATGCTGGTTTTTCAAAACATTTCTGTCATTTACCACTGACGACTTCTGATTTTGACACACAGTTGAATTTGACCTGCACAACGGGGAGCTCTCAAGTTCATCTTATGTGTGCACCACTTGGGAGTGTAATTCGTTGTAGTGTCAGCTAAAATGTCAACAACTTACTGGACTGATTTGGATCACTTGCCAGGCAGGTTAATGAGTGTCAAATTCAGCTGTCATGCCAAAATTAGATGTCGTTGAATGTATCATTACACAAACTATTTGAGATTCCCCCCAAAAGTGTCCAATTACTCCAATAATGTTTTTCAAATTTTTTTTTTTTGTGCTTTGGATTTGATTGAAATATTTGTCAAGTTAAAAGTTAGTGTGTGAAATTCTCGTCCTTGGGTTGTTAACATAATCAGAGACAGCATTTGAGATTAATATACGAATACATAAATGTCCATTGTACATCAGCCCCTATTCTAAATACATGTAAAATTTGCAAGGATGCGATTTTCTGGAATCTAAATCCATTGATTTAAAAACTTTATCATAGACGTCTGGGTTTAAAATGACCTACAGTCTCCAATTAGCAAACAAGCTACCTGTTATGGTTTGTCAGTTGGTAAACATAGGAATGCAAAAATAGTCGCTCAGAAGAAAACACCATAAATTTAAAAGAGAATTCTTTTCAACTAAAGTTGCGGATCAACTTTCAGAAGAACAATTTACAGGCCCCGCAAGTCTTGATTTTCCATATATTTATATCAAAGCTGACCAGCAGACATTCCACCGATTTATATTCTTGACTTAATTACACTAAAATTGCAACAGATGGAATTTATGTTAAGAATAGGCTAGATCTAAAAGGAACGAGTCAAAGAAATATTTCATATTTTTGTAAAATCTGCGCTCGTCGCCCTGTAAATATGGGTTGATGCCGAAGAAAACTCCTGGAACAAACTTTTGTGATGAAAAATGTAATCTTAAAATTTTATTTTCGCATCAAATTCACACGCATTTGGTACTTGTGAGGACTTACTTTTAAAAGTCTGGTAAATGTGACTTAAGTTTTGGGCCAAAGGGGGGGGGTTCTGACCCCTATATCCCCCCCTTGGCTACGCCCCTGTCTTCTATACTTTCAACATGGGAAACATAGAGGCTGATCCAGAGAAGGCCATTTGACTTCTCATAACTGATTTCAGGGTGAAAATCAGATGCATAACCCTTCGTTTTGCTGTCACCAACAAGGGGGATATGTCTCCTTAAATCAAATTAACATTAAAATTATTGGATATGATCATCACAAATCATCGCAATGATGACACGCAAAGTGTCATTTTCATAGCCCCCTTTTTTTCTATTTAAAAGTGACAGACTGTAATAAGCCAAGACCCTTAATTTTGTTATTCGGTTGAGGTCAGTACATTATCTGCTGCATACCACTTTTGAGTTGAAATTTCAGTGAGCATAAGTCCAGGAATGCACTGTTGATTCAAAGTGCAGATGCAGGCTATACACTTTTATCTTTACTAAAAAAAACCCTACATAAAATATCTAAGAATTGATATAATAAGAATACAAACAAATTGCTGTACTGTACACTCTAAAAATTGTCGGGACAAAATTGGTTTTTTAGATTCAAAACGGTTTTTTGAAAAAAACATTTTGAATCTAAAAAAACAATTTTGTCTGAAATTTTTAGAGTTTAGCGCTTCCCAGATTTTTTCTCCCCCTCCCCTTTTCCCCCTTACAAAAACTCAGGCAATGACTACAAACCCCTGAAACAAACCTGATAACATAGAACCTGGCAGTAAGAATGGAGTGTATTGTTGACCTGGTCTGAGAGGATGTAAATTAGTGTCGCACAATAGTCTATTGTTGGAGTATACAACAGGTAAGATAAGATGCCTTGGGTTATACTCACTAGAGCCTCTAGAGGGACATAGTAGACTTAACAGAATGTGGAAAACATACTTTAGCTTTTTCCTCTTGTTCATTCTCCCTGGACGTAAAGTGAAGATGACCTGCTCACCAATTTGTTATTGAAGATCATATTTATGTTTATTCTTTGACACCAGTCACTTTGTACCAGATGGTCAATGAAAAAACTAGGCGAATGTGCAAGGTGTGGGAAATATGCATGGTGTCCTAAAAAAGCTAAAGTCTGAAATGTATTGGGGCTAACCCCTAAATGTGTTCTATAGCCCATCCTTGACTCCTATATCACATTTCAACTCATTTGAAGGTGTTTTAGAACTTCCTCAAGAGCCCCAAAATTACATAGGGGCTTAAGATTGAATTTCCATGCGTAACTTGCTTTGGCATTGAGAAAATGTATATATATGGGATATAATTTTATGTAAAAAAAAATATGTTGATTGTCTTAATAGTCTAAAATTGATTGATTGCAAGACATAGACTGATATCTGTGACTCTCTGTCACACTGTACAATCAATATATGATTGTCTAATGTTTAAAATTCAACATCAAACTGCTATATAAATTTATACCCTAGTGGGCAAGTAATTTCCTAATTTTGCTGGAACTCCTCATTATATTATAATATTATCCACAAACAGTGGCGTAACTGGGGGGTGTCGAGAGGGGAGGGTGGCACCTAGGCGGCATTGAATCGATTCTCTGGGGGGCTCCCTCAATGTTAACTGTATAACTGTATATTTCAGCCAGAGTTGGAAAGTTCATATGGGGGGGGCACCGGGGGTCCAATATGGGGAGGCACGTGCCCCCCTGTGTCCCCCATAAGGACGCCACTGTCCACAAAGGTATGTCGCTGCAGAGAGTGTGCAAAGCTGTCTCCGTCACGAATGCCAGGCCTTCGAAGGATTCAGATTACGCAAAAATTACTTGATTTGATGCCATATTGACAGTTTTATTTCAATTGGTGAGATCTTGTTTCTCTGCTGTGACAATCTAGAAGATCTGATATCGGCAATGCAGTAAAAATCAGCTTGTTACAATCATTATGGGGTAAATACAAATTGCCTTCTTTAACATTGTCTGTTTGCTACGAAACAACATTGAGCTAATGAATTTGATTTTTCTTATATATTACGAGAACATTTATATCTTTTACCGAACGAAGAAAACTCAGATTCTGATTTTGATTCTTATCAAGAGATCTTATGTTGATTGGGGAAGACAATGCACGAAAAATATTGAGACCACTAGACCAAATAAAAACAAAAGATTTTTGTTTTCTGTTGTGACAGCAGATTAGGTTCAGAATGAGAAATCACATTTCTGCGATTCTTTCATGTGACGGTTCAGTCTTTCATTCATCTTTGAAAAGAGATAATTGAAATGGAATGTCTAAAATGTTCCTAAATTCTGTAATTAAGTCCTTTTATATTTGACAATAGTCTTCTAGATTTGAACTGAGAAGTCTCAAATGGCTTTCACATGAATTAAAATTCCTCTGGCAAAATATTGATTCATGTATGAAAAAAAAAAACAGGAAAGGCCAGTCACCATTAACCAATGGCTTAAATTCAGACACTCAAGTTTGCTTACAAGATCAAGTTAAATGTTTAAAAAATAAAAATCCCTCGACTAAGAAGCTCTGGTATCAGTCGTACAAAAATTTAGGCTTAACCGCAGAAAGTTTTTTTTTAGTAGAGTCACAAAATCTCAGAGTTGTAATGACGAGGACTGATCATTAGTCTCAGAGAACAGCAAGATCACTTTGTCTCAGCTGCATCATTTTGAAAAAAGATTATCATGTTGTTTATATTATATGGATCGTTGCTTAATTAACTCCCATGCTATGCATGGGGTGATTATGTTTCTGTTCTGCAGGGGTGAAAATCATTACGTGCTTGCCCTATACCCAGCCCATTCCAGGAGTTCTTTTCATATACATGTATACCACTTAATGACAATGTAGATGTGCAGTAAGTATCGCTTTTTCTGCTAAATTGAATATTACTCGATTAAGTTCATGAGCTGGCTCCAGAACTATTCAAGGACCAACCAGCCTGGGCTGAGGCTGCCATTTTCCTTGTGTATTAACATGTGGAGTATGAGTGATGCTGTGCCATTATATGTACTTGTTTTGATATCAATGTTAGCCATTGATTATGGCTCTGATCTAATTTAAAAAGGGATATCTGGTTGCATATTTTCATATTTTCTCTGAGCCTTTTATTCATTAGCATAGAAGTGTTAAGCGTCTGGTGTTTAATTAATTTTCCAATTCTTAGTTTTACAAAATTCCCTGTTTTTGTTTATGAATCTTACATTTCAATCAGCGGTGATTTCATCACATCCAATTTCATGTTCTTAGATTGTTCTCTGCTTACAAAATACCATGTCGCATAACAAATTTCCATTTTGGTCTGAAGCAGGGGGCGACCATTTGATATCCAGTTTGTTTGAAATAGATTGCTCAGGGTTGGTGAAATAAATAAATAATTTGGAAAGACTTGAATGAAATAATTTCTGGTAGGGATATTTCTTAACAAGGCGTTGTCTGTAGAAATGGGTATTGCTTGATCTTTGATATATATATCTTTTGATAATATTTCACAACTTCGCACCAAGATAATTTCCCAAGAAGAAAACTCCAACCTCTCCATGGGTATTAAATGGTCACCACCAAAAGAATCACATTTTTTCAATATACATTTTTTGGTGTTATCTTCAGATTTAATCAAGTTTGTGATTTTGAATAGTAGTGAACATCTCCAGGGCGGACTGGCGACGTTTTGGGCCCGTGGTAAAATAAGTCGATGGACCCCCACATTGCTAATTGTGGTACAACCACATTTATGCAAAGGTGGAGGGGCCCATTTCTACATAGGCCCCTCTCACATCGGGGCCCTTATCTAAAAGTTTCATTGCATCACAAGGTCACAAACTTGGTCACAAAGATCGACATTTTGACATTTTTCTTGATTTTTCATTTTTGGTACCTTGCATGGGCCCCCCTGAGTGGTTGGGCCCGTGGCAGCTGCCACTCTGCCACATAGGCCAGTCCGCCCCTGATTACACCTCATGCGAAAATAGTTTATTTGATCTGAAACAATAACCAATCGGGTTTAGCTAAAAGACAATGTAATACATTGTCAGACTGACCCTAGAATTTGACACTTATTGAAGCTACTGTAGCAAACCTCTTCGACATGAGACATCTATCTTTGGAAGCCTGTAATCATCCGGACATTGCTCTTGTAACAGTAGAAGTTAAGTACACATTTAGGTGTGTGTTATTGTTAGTGCAAGGTGATGTTGCTGTCTAGTGTTTCTATTGTTGCTATTTTCGCAGCAGAGTGACGGACCTGGCTTCTTTGCAAAATAGTCTTTGTCTGTTTTATGCAGTTGGCAAAGTATAGTGCTCAGTATATATTCTGAATTTTGCATCAATTACAGGGTTCCATAAATTTTTCGAGGACGAGTTACTCTGATGAACTGAATGTCAAATTTTAGTATAACTGTAGCGTGTGTGACTACTCTTTGCCCTGAAAACAGATACAGAAAGAGCTAGATGGTCTAAAATAACAGAAAACCCTCCAAGGCAGCAGTATGCAAGTCTGGCCATGAAAATGGGTGGATCACTTATTTTCAAAAACCTGTTTTACAAACATTACTCCGGCAAAAAAAGTTTGTAACATCTCACCATTTTGACTGGGAAACTTAGTATGCAACATTGTTTAACATGGTTATCACATTCTTCAGACTACACTGGCCAGCTAGATTTCACCCCTTCAATAACATAATGATAATATAATGCATTTGTGAAAAGAATTGTAGTCTCAATTTATCAGTTAAGTTACTTTAAAAGTTTAACTAGTTTCTGATCACTTATAACTTTTGAAAAAAGTAGTCTAGTTTCGTCATAAGTTGCTTGTGAGAGCAAGCTAACTGGTAGTAAGGTTACCTTAGGTTTCTTTTATGTTCTGGGCAAAACTGCTGTGAATTTAAACCAACTACTAAGGTATTTAGCAAATTTTAACTTCAATTGCAGCAAGATGCCACCTAACAACACATATAACAAATATCACACAGTTAGATTATTAACGATTGACAGATCATTTTGTGATGAACGAAGCATTATAAATTATTGTAAAACGTAACTAAAAAAAATGACGCAAAGAAAGTAACTGCAATTGAGTATGACAGTTATTGTTAGTATTCAAATTATCAAATAGTGTAATCCAATTATGGGTGTGTGGTCAACCAGGCGACAGACAACCAGGCGACACCATACCACTACCAACTAGGCTACAGAAAATTTCAGAATCACTTATCACTTCCATCCAGGCGACAAAGTACTTCCATCCAGGCGACAAACACTTCTAACCAGGCGACAAGCTTTTGCACTAGGCGACAAGCACTTTTAATTCACTGGGCGACATGTTTTCAGTCCATTCAGATTTCAGAGTTCTCTCTGCAGGATGTTGACAAAGTTTCTGAGATTCCACATTTATAGCCAGGGGGCGCCTTGGGACGTTTTGCTTTTCTGCCTTGGAATTTATTGTTTGCACTGATAAACAACTGGAATTATGAATAAAAATACTTTATTCCATTGAAATATTGAGATTCATGACCTTTTAAATACATTTTGACTGTTATTTGATAAAGATAATTGAGATCTAAAGGGTTCTAAAATTATCCATAGGTGGCAGGACTGCATGATTCATGAGCGATAATCTGTCACCTAGTTTTTGGAGGTTTTTCTTGTCTGAAACACCTGGAAATGTGGAATTAAAGTTTGTCGCCTAGATTCGGGATGCCTGTCACCTAGTTGGTAAGTCACTCAAAATATCTGTCACCTAGTTGGTACTTGTTGTCGCCTGGCTGGTCAAAACTTGTCACCTGGTTGGTAGTGGTGTGTTGCCTGGATGGTTGTCGCCCAGTTGGTAGTGATGTCGCCTGGTTGTCTGTCGCCTGGTTGACTGGTAATCCAATTATGTAATCCAATAACTTTATAATCGGATTACTACAAAACTGTTTATCACCACTTACATTCTTTGTGCATTGTCGATAAAGAGTTTGACTGACACATACTCAAAATACCTCGGGATAATTTTATATCAATGTATTTGTATTCTTCCCACTGTTAACAAAACTACATTGAAACATTAATAGAGGGCCGGCACGGGCCTCCCCCAAGGTCACAGCACGTGCGACCTGTCAATCATCTGCTTCAGCCTACAATCTCATTTACTTTGGTTCCCTTTTTTGAGGCGTTTATTTATAGCACAATGTTGTGATGTCACCAAACACTAACTTGAATAGGTGTCGTCATAGCAACGGCATTGCAGGTGGCGTCATGAACAGAACAAGACTCACTCCCATTATTCATGACTCCCATTATTCACAACGTGCATGACTAAGGAAAGCACAGATTTAATACACCTGAAGGAAAAGCCTGTACATTTTTTTTCAGTCAAATGATTTTAATACACTTAGTACTAATAAAAAGTGACAAACGACATCTGAAATATTTCTTTATCATTAATTTTATGCTTAGATAAAAAACTGACATGAGACGTTTGTTTCGCCTTTAAAATCCCACATTTGACACCACATCTGTCTTTAAAGACCCATGTATACCCCTAGACCTATCATACCAACAGCAGGTCAGAAAAATAAAATACTTCACAATATTCATTTCTGGTCCAGTTTTGGGGGAAAAAAGTCTTGAAATAGATCATTTCTGATGGGTGGATTTCTTAACAATTGTTTGAAAGTTAGCAATGAATATTTCACTCAGTTGTGATTTTTTGAAAGTGCTTAGGTCTTCCTGGAGTGTTGTGTGACAGGGGTGCATGTGTGAGGAATTTCGGGATCATTTGGAGAAGCTCTACAATCCTGACAAAGTAGAAGCAGTTGACTTTTCTGATGTTCAGCCCAACATATCAATACCGCTGTTGGACAGTCCAATAGACCCAATAGAGGTTGAAAAGGTACTTCACCATGATATTAAGCCAAATAAAGGCTGCGGGCCAGATGGAGTACCCCCAGGACTATTATCGATGCTGCCTGTCACATGGATTGTATCTCTTGCAACACTTTTCAACATTGTATTTCATGATGGATTTCCGCATTCCTGGGCTTATGCCAGACTGGTTATGTTGTTTAAGAAAGGCCGCCCAGACTCATGTGACAATTATCGTGGAATTAGTATGTTAAATAGCCTCGCCAAAGTGTATGACTATGTGCTTTATAGAAGATTTACATTGTGGTTTACCCCATCAAGAGAACAGGCCGGAGCACAACAAGGACGGGGATGTATAGAGCACATTGTTTCATTAAGATTGCTGATGGATTATAGTGTTGCAAAGAAATGTAAGCTTTACATCGTGTTTATTGACTTCTCAAAAGCTTATGATCGCCTACCTCGTGATAAGTTAATGATGACACTGAAACGACTTGGTTGTGGAGCAGTGATGCTTTTTGCATTAATGTCTATGCAGTGATGGAAATGGAAAATTTTCGTCGGGGGAGCTCTCGGCTCATGTGGCAGCGGCTCGCCATTCAAAATTTTTAAAAGCGAAAGAATTCTTCCACCAGAGCATAATCATGGCTAAAAATACCATGAGGACTGAAAAAGTAACACAGTAAAGGTAATTTTACCGCTGCTCATTGGGGGAGCTGTAGCAGGGTACAGCTCCCCCTGTTTTTTGGTCAAGGGAGCTCAGCTCCCCCAAGCTCCCCCCCATTTCCATCACTGTGTCTATGTACAGAGTGTCGTACAGTTTGCTTGGGACAGCAGTTGTTACAGCAGTGATTGGAGTAAGACAAGGCTCCCCAACGTCATGTTTTCTATTCACCTGCTTTGTGGATGAGATGATAAAATTGGTAAAAAATCGCTGTGGAGCAGATGGATTTTTACAGTGGCTCCATATACTGATGCTGATGGATGATACAGTTCTCTTAGCAACATCTAGAGAACAATGCATTAATAAACTATCAGCTGTGCTGGAATTTTGTTCGACGTCATGGATGCTTATGAACCAGGCAAAAACGCAGTTTGTGGTGGTAAATGGCACCGCTGAAGATCGATTACCTTTGGAAGTACTTCATAATGGAAAAGATTATAGGATGGAGTGGTGTGATACATATGTGTATCTTGGGAGCATTTTCACTTATGATGGCAAGATATCTAGTGCTATTAAATTTCACGCACAAGATAAATACAAACACTATTTGAAGTTTGTCTCATTCACTAATAAAAACCCTGATTTCCCCTTTGTGGTTAAGCATAAGGTGTTGTCATCAGCATTATTAGCAGCTTTATTTTATGGATGTGAAAGCTGGTTGGTGAATAACATTACTGACATGAATAAAATTTACATTTCTTCAATCAAAGTGCTACTCGGAGTGCGGCAAACAACTCCAAATGACATTTGTTTGGTGGAATTGGGATACCCACCACTGAAGAATTGGATTAAACAGCGACAGTGGAACTTCTTCAGGGGTGTTTTGTCAAAAAGGGAAGGATTGCATGATGACCCTCTTGTATTTGTGTTGAGCTTATGCAGAACAGCTGGGACGCCTGCATCTCGCTACATTGAATACCTGTTGAACTCTGGCAATTATCACTGCAGCGGTTTGGAACATTTGAAGAATTCAATATTAACTTCCACCAAATCAAAGCTGCCATTATATGTCTCAATGAACCCTGAAATGAATGTCAGTTGTGTGTATTCACAAGTGAAGCCATATATCCCAGAGCACCACAGGGTACAGTTTACCCGATTGCGTCTTATCTCCCATAAATTACGCATTGAGACAGGAAGGTGGGCACGACTGCCAAGGAATGAAAGGCTGTGCAAATGTGGACAAATTCAAACAGAGACACATATCATAGAAGATTGTATCTTGACAAATGCAATAAGAGACAATAACCGACACCTGTCATTTTCAGTACCAGGCATTTTTGATCACAATGATCCAAGAGACATGTGCAAAATTGTTTTTGAAATTTTGGACACTGTTTATAAAAGCTGAAATTCCATTCCAGTATTAACTTTGTAAACCATTATTAAGTTACCATGTATGTATTCCAGATGTGGCATGTTGGACTTCGGTCAATAAACTAACTAACTGTGATTCAGACACCCCGGTTGGTTAATGCACTTTCGAGCTGACATTCTTTTAGGGCTACACTGCAATTCCTTCAAATACTGCAGCCCCAATTTTTTAAGGGGGTGTCACTATACATTTTGATAGGTAAACAAGAAAACTACCCTAAACTACCCTAAGGATACTTTATCGATTTTATCATGAACCTGAAGGCATGTGGCATGCAATTAAAGATTTAATATCTAAAATGAGAGGGCATTTTTATGAAACAAATGTGTGAGCCTCCCCTCTTGTTTCATGCATATCTAACCCAACCAGGAATGTTGCAAATGAAATTAAACTTCAGTTATTTGAATTAAAATGGTGTATTTTGTTATTCTGCTATGTAGAAATATGCTAATTTGTTTGTTCATTTGAATTAATTGTGACATGTTTGCTTTGATTATGTTTTGTATTTCTCTAAGCAATTGTGTCATTTTACATGTTTAATTTAACTTCACACCTATTTTAGAACCAAATAAATTAAGTGTGTAATGTTGGGCTTGAAGTTGAAAAACAAAGTTGATTTTCAACATGTTCTATAAAATGAAGGAATATTATCAAAACAAATTATAATAGGCCTAAGTAACCCGCACAGTAATTTTTAAACAATGTAAGAAATGTGAAAAAAGAAAAAGATAGATAGATAGATAGATAGATAGATAGATAGATAGATAGATAGATAGATAGATAGATAGATAGATAGATAGATAGATTGATTGATTGATTGATTGATTGATTGATTGATTTTATTTTGGTCTGTTATTTGGAAGTTACAGTAATGAAGAGACAACATATAAAGTAACTAATAAATAAAAGATCACGGATGGCACACAAAAGTTACATGAACTTATTTCAAGTGTGGTCCATTTGGAAAACACAAGAGGGCGACGAAGTGCAAAGTAGGGGAGACCGGGGCTAGTTGTCACAGGGGCAAGTTGTCACAATGCTTATTACTCAGCTATGGATAGTAGCAGCTGCATGGCAATTAAATCGATTTTGATATTTTTTGACATGGGAAATATTTTTGTGACGATATCACAAAAATGTGTAGTGTGTCATGTGCTATGTGAAGATGTCTGAAAATGACAGTTCAAACTCAATTTTTTCACCGTTTTCAAATTTTTCATTGTCTTCCAATTTGAGACAATTTTTGGGAGATTAAGGCGTTGATTCATGATGGCATTAATCCATAGTCTCCGTGAACAATCTGTCTGTGTTTTCTTAGTGGAAACAGAATATATTATCTTTTGATTACCGAGATATCGGATTGACTTCATGATCGTGACGAGGATAAGCCGGGGCTAGTTGTCACAGGGGCAAGTTGCCACAATGCTTATAACTTGGCTACAGGTGGCAGCAGTTCTGTCATTATTAAATAAATTTCAAGATCTGTTTGTTTGCTAAGCTTTTTGTATGATATGGTTGAAAGAAAGTATAATCTGTTATGTGATATGTGGACTTCTTAAAAATGACATTTTCAACAGAAATTTTTCAATCATTTCATTGTCCTCCAATTTGAGAAGCAATTATCTGGTAGAAATAAGCCCTGATTTATGATGGCATTCATCCAAAACCTTCGCAAGATGTGCATTTTTGTTTTTCAAAAGGAATCCGATGTATTACAAGCTTGGATTATAGAGAATCTGTCTAGAGATGTAAGATAGGCCATATGAGTGTGACAACTTGCCCCGGGCTCGGGGCAAGTTGTCACATCTTCACAAAAATGACTTTGAGTTACATCATGACCTACAGGGAAACAAATGGTTGATAAATCAGGATTGTGACAACTAGCCCCGGTCTCCCCTACATGATGTGCAGTAGAATTTAACGAAATTATCAAGTATGATTATTAATATTACATAAAATTAAGGTTTCGAGCTTGTATTTTAAAGAATTTTTTAACTTTTCGTTTAAAACAATTTTTATCATCTGTACATTTAACCCAAGAGGGCAATTCATTCCACAGTTTTGTGCCATTGTAACTAAAATTTGCAATTGTGACACCAATTGGTTTTGGTACTATAAAATTACACAGAGCTCCTCGAGTAGAGTAACGATGGTCAATCAAAACAAAATTTTGAGTTAAATAATTTGGAGCCGTATTATTTTTAACATCAAACATGTGGGCAAGAATCATCTGTTTTGCTCGATCTTGAGTGTTTAAAATGCCAACCTGGTCTAGTTCTGTCTGACCTATTGATGACCTTGGTTTTAAGTTTAGTACTAAGCGAACAATCTTGTTTTGAGAGACCTGTACCTTCTTTTTGTTGACACTTGACAAACCCATGTACCAAGCTGATACCGCCTAGTCAAAGTAACTTTGTATCAGAGCCAAAGCAAGCGTCTTCCTTAATTTTGAGTTTAAGGAGTCTTTATGCCGATACAAGAATTTTAAACGATTTGTACATTTTGACTGAATGTCTTTGACGATAGGTCCTCCAGAAAGAGTGCTGTTAAGTTTTAACCCAAGATATTTAACTTCCTGCTTTGGTTCTATTACATGGTTTTCTAGCTTGTTAGATAGATAGATAGATAGATAGATAGATAGATAGATAGATAGATAGATAGTCCTTCATTTGCGAAAAGCATCCCCCCATATAAAAAAAATCCTAGAAATGCCAGTAGTCCATTTTGGCCACTGGATTTTAGCAATTGAAGTTATATCCTCACAGCGTACTGCGCTGACATGCTTATTTGCGAACTTGATTCCATATATAAACGGGGCTCATTTTGTAGCCTCTACAGACGTCTAGAGGGTCTATAGGTAGCCTGTTTAGGGTCCTCTGAGACATTATTTGGAGACGTCTATAAAGGTTCTAATATGGCATAACATTGACTGTCTGTTATACCAACAATTGTTAGTGTTCCAGACGTCTGTTATTTAGCTCTGAAATGAACCTCTAATGACATTTGACCTCATCTGGAAAATACAGAAATTAATGATTTCTGGACTGTCTAGATCGGCCAAATATATTCCATCAACAGACATCTCAAGAGGTCACAAAAGTGATGACTGCTGACACTCTAGACGTCTGTAGGACCCCTGTTTTGGGTCCTGTTTATAGCTGCTTGATTCTGCACGTAGAGCAAAATTAATAAGTGCAATGAATTCGGATGAGTCCAGGTTTTAAAATTTTGAAAATCGGACATGTATTAAGGTCTGTAGCCCAATTTGTATTTTGGGTCCCTCTAAAAAATTTCTAACTTCGCCACTGTATATATACACACTTTTTGATGACGTTTCACACGGAAAAAGTTTCGCCTGCAGATTTTCCTTACCTTGATGAATCGATTTACTGTTAAGATAACTTACATAAAAGTTTTTTTATAGGTTAAGACATCGATACAGTATTTGGTGATTTGCTGATAAAAGTGTTGTCAGCCATTAGACATTCTTGGAAAATGGAGATTGTCATGTTTTCCTATTTCGAAGCTTGGGGCGTTATAGTGGTGAATATATCTGATTGGCTCTGGATCTTGCATGGCTAGATTGGTCACTGCATTTTTGCAAGTCTATTTTCTGTGCTGACAGCATTTTGATTAGTTGTCAAAAAAATTTCTTATTCTTTACTACTTTATTCTTCTTCTTAACCCCTGCGCCATAATGACTCAAAAATAGTTAAACAATTGTGCATGTATTATTTTCATCGCCGAGGCGCAGCCGAAATGATACAAAATTAGCTACTGTATAATATCATGTTTCAAGACTTTGTTAAAATTTACCTCTCGGCCCTCTACACTAGACATTGTCTACATAATTATATTATCAGATATACAGGCTACATGTTTCTTCATGGTTCTGTCTGCATGGACTAAGTAGCTGTTCACTTCTGTCTCTCTGATATTGCTACCATCTGTTTCTTTTTTTACCTTCAGCGAACGAAGTTCGAAGAAGGTATTGTTATCACTTTGGTCAAAAGTTGTCCGTCCGCCGGGCGGGCGTCCGGGCGGCGGGCGGATAGATAGTTTCCGGGCCAGTACTCAGCCCCTATTGAATGTACATGGATGAAATTTGGTACACATGTAGCCTGTATGGTCTAGTTGTGCCTTTTGATGGTCTGATTGATGGAACTCTTGTAATTTTTGAAATATTGAGAAAAATATAAGAAAATTATTTTTTTTTGTTTCCGGCCTAGGACTCAGCCAGTATTGCATGCACACGGATGAATTTTGGTACACATGTAGCCTGTATGGTCTAGTTGTGCCTTTTGATGGTCTCATGGATGGACATTTTGTACTTTTTGAAATATTGACAAAAATATTAAAAACATTTGTTTTTTCATTTCTGGGCTAGGTCTCAGCCCCTGTTACATGTACATGGATCAAATTTTTCACACATGTAGCCTATATGGTCTAGTTGTGCCTTTTCATGGTCTGATTGATTGATATTCTATACTTTTTGAAATATTGAAAAAAATGTATTAATTTTTTTTTTCATTTCGGGCCAAAACTTTGTCACAATTGCAGGTACATGGATGAAATTTGTTACACATGTCACTTATATGATAAGTTTGTCTCTTTTGTGGGTGTGATACATGGATATTCTATACATCTTGAAATATTGACACAAAATATTAAAATTATTATTTTTTGTTTCCAGGCCAAAACTTGGCCATCACACCTTATAAAAAAAGACCTTATCACATATGTTGAGAATGGCCCTGCCCAAGACCAATCAGATGCAAGCTATTTGGTGAGTATGGTAATTAGAAATCAGAAGAGGCTGGTCTTTGAGAGTCTGTGACTGCCCCATTGTCTCCCCTAAGGAAATAGGTTCTTTTGTTCAGAGATAACTCCTCCCGTGGGAATGTCTCAAAAGTGACTGATTACTGGCCATCCAATCAAAATGTTTTGATTTCAAATTTTCAAATGGATTATGAAAATATGTTATTCTTAACAGTCTGGCCTGAGTCTATTTCCCTGAGTGGGCCATCATTGTATGTCCATAGATGAAAGTTTATATACATTGGCTATACAATATTTTAGTGCCCTTTGGTCTGCTTCATAGTTACTCCTAATGGTTTTTGAAACGTTCTGACCCATACCTCACATCTTATTCCTTGTTTATGTATGAAACTGGTCCATATTATGCGTATATTGGTCTGGTAAGGTCTTTCCATCGTTCCACATTACCTGGCATGCAGGCGGGCATATGGCGGGACATATAGATAATTTCAGACAAAGATCAGGCCACTATTGCAAATATTACATGCAATGTGGTTCACATCACTTTTATGGTGTAATGGTTTCCTTTTAAAATGCTGTTTGTTCGCTGAAGGTTTGCTGCTGCGCAGCCTATGTTTTTATTACCTCGCACACACCATCTTACAGCACAATATAGGACACTGTGATTAGTTGTCTAGAAGAAATATGTTGCTACAGCTTTTGCTCACATAAAATATATGAGCACATTATGAATACATACATGCTATACAATATTGTTTTGTCCAATGTTGATTTTGTTCTGATTCATGCTATATAGATGTTTAATCTGTTGAATACATATTAAACAATTCATTTTTTATGTTTCTTTCCTCATTCAATTGAAAACCTGGATCAAACAAGTTGTTGCAAAAAAAAATTATTACCAATTCTGACCGTCTCTCTGTAAATTCTTTTTGATCAGGGAAGGGCACTTCATTGGTCTTTATTTGAACGGTTAGTTGCCCAAAATCAATACCAGTTTATTTTAATTAGTTCCTCAAAGACACAGATCCCATGTTGCTTTAATGTTTGTTTTGGATTCTGCAATATTGATGTGTTAAAGTGCATTTAAGGGCCTCAATTTCCTGTGTGCATTGAGGAGTGCATAACAATCACATAATTCGAGGAGATTGACATTTGATTCTGGAATTTCAACCTATTGAATACTTGTTGAAGCATGATTGAACAATGCAAAAGTAATTTTTACCTGAATCTGTGTAATCGGCAGGTATAAGTCCCCTTAAATTCAAGTATGAAATAGAATTAAAGACAAAATAATTTGCCTGCACATTAAATTTCGTTAGTCTATTAATTTACTTATCTTCTGGTAACCCTCTTTGGTACACAGCATTACCTGGATCCAACCGTACAGCTTCTGCATTAGCATTACAGGAAATTGCGTTGAAGTTGACTTGTTGAAGTTGAAAAGCTTTGAATGCTGGCGAAATTGTATTTTGATTATTGTTCACAAACTACTCAGTTAAATTTGGATTTGTACTGATTAATTGGAGGGCATCATGTTAGAGAATGATCCTACAACGTTTGAACGCCTAAAAATAGTTTGAAGAAGAATAATTATGAAAAAAGTTTTTTAAATCGTGATGTATGGAACCCAGATGACGTCTGGTACATACAAAATGATATCTGCTCAGGCATGAAAGATTACTGACAGTAAAATAGAGAGGAAAGCTGATCATGAAACACGTGAAAAAACTGAGAAAAACTGTGAAGGACTAGAAATCAGCAGTCGAACAAATCACTCTGGCTGATACATATTTATAATTCTGTGAAGTGATTGCATTGGTCCACACTTGACAAGTCCAGACCGCATATTTTTGAAAGCATGCTATTTGAGTATACCACAATTCCTTTCAGGGGCATATAGAAATAGTCTGAGGGAGGGGGGCTAACAATGACAACATCCATCTATCTATCTATCTATCTATCTATCTGTTCCATCATACTACTACATTCTATGTATATTCTATATTCTATTTCGAGCATGCACCCATTGCACAGAAAAATGCTATTGTCAAAATTTTTCGTTTTTCCCCCATTACAAAGGTAATTGGACAGATATTCATAAAATACGCTCTGAGTTTGTCAAACATGGTCTAAATTATCAATTGGCGATCTCAAAAGGAATTCGTGAATCATGAATGCCAACCAATCAAAGTTCTTTTTAGCACACCTGATGATTAAAAGGGGATTACAAGGGCGTCTAATAAGTTTGTTTTGGTTTGTGTGAAGCAGGGAAACTGATAAGAAATGTAGTAATTCACAGCTTATTTTTACACACAGAAACTGAAAGGAAATCAGTCACAAATGAGTAGTTTTCTACCATACGTCATGTAGAGCAAAATAGCTTGGTTTTCAAGCCACCAAGTCAACTTCTGCGAGAATACCTGTAATTAGTGCATAGGCTGAACCATAATGTATTCAGGTAAATGTACGTCTTGTCAATTAAAATGGTCAATAAAGTCACTTACACCTTGAGTGAAGAGCCATTTCTGTGATTCATTTACTAAGCTAACCACATAATTATGCTGATGAGGAGGTTCTGCTCCCCCTGTCAATAAAGTTGGCATTGGGAATTCACTGATGCCTTGACCTCACTGTGCATTTTCAAAGGACTGAGTAGACTTAATAGAAGCACAAGGACAATTTCAACAGGTGGATGTTGATACCAGCGAGAGTGCTATTTTAATTTTTTTATCTTGTTTTAACACCGTGAGTGATGAGGGTATGCATTCTTTACGAATATGGCTTTAGAATTTTGTTGTTATCATCACTCAGTTATACATCAAAAGAACCATGACTGTGCACAAGAATACACATAAATTTGTTTCTTTATCAAACACCTTCACAAAGCTATCTCAAGTCTCCTAAAACTAAAGTACATTTGAAACTAATTCTTAGCTAAGACAAATCGTCAGTAGGCCTATGATTACACACAAATTTCACCGGTCTATTCTTTCAGTTTCACTCCTGTAATATGATGTATTAGTTTTTCAAGATTGACACCCTGTGATGAATTTTATTTGTTACCCTGTCGACATCATTAAAATTTGTTACAGTCTTGGGATTTTATTTTCCTTTTAAGGTTGCGCTTAACAATAGTTCAATATTGATAAAAGCATTTTATTTCACAATTCCAGTGTTTATTAGGGAGGTCATTTGATGCCTGTAATTAAAGGAAAATGATTCTTGAATTTCAGCCTGTTTTGATTTGAAGGCCTTCTGTTTCGTATTATCCTAATTTAAGTTCTCGAAATAAATTATGACAGCCTGCAATGACAGGTTGTTAACATTGAGCCAATGAATTTATCATGAAATACTGTTACAAACATGTTTTAGTTAGGTATGGGTAGTACTACATGCCACTACAGGTGAGAAGAACCGGGTAATCAGATGAAGAAAATTCTCTTTTCTGTATGAATTACTATCCATCCAGAAAGTATGTAGAAAATGATTTATTTTTTGTAATGTGAAAGTGTGACATCATATGGCAGTTCCCATAGGTTAGCATTGGAAACCAGTTGTTCCATGTGAGGTCACAGGTTGTTCAGCCAACCATGGCTCACTCTGCATAGGATGTCATATCAAATCTGTAAGGTAGTATGCCAGCATAATTATGACATGTAATGTGTAAAATGAAACACTGTGAGTTGTGGCCAGCAGGGGCGTATCTAGAAATGACCTGGAGAGCATAACATGTGGTGAAAATGCAGTGCTTTGCAACATTTCTCAACCTTTCCATGTTAATCTTGGGCCTGGTGGGCTTGCCTCTCAACAAGCACACACAACAAAGATTGCTCATGATTTCAATATGGTGATCACAGTCGATCCTCGACTCCCTTCCCCAAAAGTATCCCCCTCTCGAGACATCCTAGCTTTGCCACTGACAGCAAACAATATACAACATTGAGATTAGGCAGTTTGTGAGTTTCATGAGTAACAGTAATGTTGTTTATTGATATACACAGCTTGTGATCTTCTTCTTTTACTTAGTTATGCTTGATAAGACTTCCATACTATGTCACATAGGAGAGCATTTGCCCAGAAGGTGAAGAATTGCCATTTATCACCACCATTACAGGAAATTTCGATATTTGTTTCCCAATGCTTCCTATTTTCCTTTGATAATAATGGACAGTGTTGCGATCCTTGACATCCTCCTAACATTTGAGTTAAAAAAACAGTCACATGACCGCCCCCTTTACCGACTGTAGAAACCTTCCCTGAACATTCCCTGCACCTAACATATTCACTTACTCTTCTTTAAACATTAAATGCTTCAGATTATCATCCATTTATGCTATTTTACTATTTCATGTCCGTTTTTGTGTCCTCCCTCATCCTCACCACCAGGAGTGCATGATATGCATATTTGGAGCAGAATTATCAGATGTACCAGTGGCCAGTGACAGTGCACCACTGTCTAAATAAGGGGTCACCCTTTATTTCCTGTCTTATCCATACTTTCTCGATGTATTTTCCATACTATATGTCAACCAAATAACATCAAACACTTTCAGTCAACAATGAAATTAATGAACATGATGAATGTACCACACTGCCGTGATGTTCCACCCTTTCCCACCAGCAGGCAGCACCTGCAAAGTGCAATTAATATCCATAGTCCACTATAGACAATTCTGCCACCAACTTCATTGCTATCAACAATGATCAAGTGTCATTAACTGATTCATTAGGGCCTACTCTATTACTAGCACAGCTCTGTGATCATCTTTCATTTATCTACCTTTGCCATGGTATTATCATTGGCCTGTCATTACAGCGTCCTCTCATTGGTTATATTCTCTCACAATCTCAGTCCTATTGAACTGTCAGTGTCAAAGAGGTATATTTTTATAAGTTAGCTTCCACAACTTTTAATCCTCTATTCGTATTTTAATTCTCTATTTACTGTCTTTACACACTAATGTTGCCCTACCAATCTCTTTTTAATGATATATTAATCGATAATGGGCAATTTCTAGTGTATAGTACAAAGATATTCTCATCAGAATAAAGGTTTTTAGAGGCTTGTGGTGTCACATTTATATTTTACTAGTAATACCATAAACCACATCTTTCACCTGGAGAGATGCACAGTTGCAATAATACTGAGAGCTGTTATACTGCCTTATGTTATATCTTTACGAGCTACTACAGACTTTACAGCCCAGTCATACCTCTGATACTTACATTCCTTACAGTTATGGCAGTTTCATGCATGTCATAAAAAAGTTTCTCCATTTGGGGGTACTAGAAACATTATATACAACATGTTGAATACAAGCCTCATGAGAGAAGATACGCATAATATATACAAATGTTGCAGGTGGTAATGGTGCAGAGCAATACTATTTTCTTGTGTGTGCAGTTGGCGTTTAACTTGTTCAGAGATGATAGAAGACCAAGAATTGACAACAACAAAAATGTGTCAGTTGATCTGTTTTTAAAAATATGACAGCATGCAGTTTTCTTTTATACAATGCCGATTACTGAACCGTTGTTACCAAACGGTAGGTGGAGGACAGGTCATAATCAATCAAAACTGCGAGAAAGTTAACTGTGGCTGAGTGTGGCAGCCCAAATACACATTTTGCTGAACACTGGCGGATTATTCTGTGTCCAGCAGATCCTGTTCGTAAATAACTTGCCACTTTATATCATTGCATGCACTAAGCCTTAATCCTCTTAACCTAGGGATGCTCGGATCGATTACGCTGCTTAACCATATTTAAATGCCTTTTTAATGAGACAAACCTGTAGTGAAATTTAAAGATTAGAACCGTATAGTAATTTACTTTACCCTAAAAGCAGCTCTGAAAATCAAAGAAAATTAACTTTTGACCAGATGTGACATGATTGTGGATCAGAGCTCATGATCTATTAATGGTTGGTTGGATGGATGATTGGGGTTTTACATCCTGTATACTGATGCATTTGTTAGACACATAAGAAAGGAGGAGGACATGGCAATGAGGCAAATGTGAAGAAGTTTACTGATACCCTGGAGATGTTTGACTTGACCCAACACATTACTGATCCAACTCACATCAGAGGCAATACTCTTGATTTGATCATTACCAGAAAGGACACACGACTTGCGAACTGTTGGGTTGATGAGTTGATATCAGATCATAACTCAATTATATTTACCACTACCGTTCAGAAACCTACCAAGAAATATAAAAAGATAACCTACAGGCGAACTAGAAACATGGATGTTAAGAGCTTCAAAACTGAAATAAATAAAATTGTAAACACTTCAAAATCAAATCAAAATGAAAATGTTGACGATTTGGTCGAGTTGTACAACTCCACCACCGTAGCCCTAAACAGATATGCACCATTAATGGAAAAGCGTGTTACAATAAGACCATCAACTCCATGGACAAATGCTGAAATCAAGTACGCAAAAATGATGAAAAGAAAAGCAGAGAAAAAGTGGAGGAAAACCAAAGCTACTGGTGATAGAGAAAATTACCAAGCAAAAAGAAACGCATTCAACAGACTGCTTAAAAATTTGCGCACCAAGGATCTTGCTGACAAAATTAAAACCCACAAAAATAACACCACGGCATTGTTCAAAGTGGTTAACTCCTGTCTTTACAGAAATCAAGACCTACCCCTGCCCCCAAACTATGAAGATCAAGAGCTGGCCAAGAAGTTCTCTGACTATTTCGTGGACAAGATAGACACTGTACGCTCCAAATTAGAGAACAAAGACCATGATCAGGGACAGAACGTAATTCCGACAACAAACTCACATGACATGTTATTCTCTGGAGTCCCATTGAGCGAATTTGATACACTAACGGAAGATGAAGTAAGGAAACTTTTGCAAAAAATGCCAACCAAACACTGCGATTTAGATCCAGTACCAACCTGGCTACTTCGACAATGCACTGATGAGCTACTACCTCTTATAACAATGATAGTTAATGCCTCTTTGACAACAGGCTATATGCCACAAAAATTAAAACATGCTCTAGTTCGACCTCTGCTGAAGAAACTTGGTCTTGAATTAACTGAAAAAAATTATCGCCCTGTCTCAAATCTTCCTTTTTTGAGCAAACTAATTGAAGGTGCAGTAATCAGACAGTTTAATGATCATAAATTAGATTCAGATTCAGATTTTTTTATTTGTAGCTCACATAACATATTGAGTATTTACACAGTATAATAAAGTAATGACAAAAAGTAGAATGAGCTACAGGGACCCCTCTAAGGCAAGAAGTGCCGCTATCGAGGAGCCCCTGTAATAATTATATTCAAATAAGCAGTGGTACAGTGGCTGGTCTAGGAAAGAAAAAAAAAAAAAATATTATAAGTTATTAGGATTATTAATATTAATATGCTTCTGCTGACTGACCCAAAGGAGGAATCCAGCCGTACGTGGGAGATGTAGTGTGAAAATGGTATGGAATCAGCTGATTTCATTTAATTGCAAATATAGCAATTGGGAATGGAACATATAGTAGAATAACTCTCTATCATATTTTTCTTTATATAAATCTTGAAACCAAATTGACTGTGTGTGAATATTTTTTGTTTGAAAGAAACTGGCATAGTGTTAAAAATTTTAGGAAATCTGTACTTGATGCCATTCCTTGCGAAGTCATGCCTCACAGCAGGTAGGCGTAAGTCCATTGCTTGTCTTGTGTTATGTTCATGGTATGCTACGGTATGAGGTTCCAATAGATCTAAAAAGAAGCTTGTGACTAAACCATTTAACAATTTATAAACGAATTTGTAGTCATGCAGTGCACATATATCCTGAATTTTTAGAGTATTAAGCTGTTTGAATAAATTGCTTGTATGAGCGTTGTACTTGCTTTTTGTTATAATCCGAATTGCCTTTTTCTGAATTTTGAATAGGTTGTGGGATTGCCAGCCCCATATAGAGGAACAATAATTAAGATGGGGTAAAATCAGAGCATTGTAGATGTTATAAAGAGCATCAGTTGGAAGAACATGCTTTAGTTTTGTCATAATACCAGTTGTTTTACTAATTTTCTGGGATAAGAACTTTATATGGGAATTAAATAAATTAAGAGGTGACCTTAATGACCTGAAACAGTCTGCTTATAAATCATTCCATAGCACTGAAACACTGTTGTCAAAAGTGCACAACGACATAATGACCAGCATGGGTCGCGGTGAGGTTACAATGCTAGTGCTGCTTGACCTCTCAGCCGCCTTCGATACAATAGATCATGAAATTCTCCTTAATAGACTGGATAACGTATATGGAGTCTGGAATAAAGCGCTAGACTGGTTCAGATCTTATATGTCTAACAGAACCCAGTCAGTCATAGTGAACAACTCTGTCTCTAACAATAAAAAGCTCTGCTATGGAGTACCACAAGGCTCTAAGCTGGGACGAGTTCTGTTCAACGCTTATATAGCTCCCTTAAGTAAAATAGCTGAAAGAAATGGTATTATTGATGAGAAATATGCCAATGATGAACAGCTTCTTATGTCTTTCAAGCCTGATTCCGGGGTAGACCAAAAAGAAGCATTTGGAAAAATGGAGAAATGCATATCGGAAATACGTACGTTTCTACACAAAAACAAACTCTGTAATAATGCTGACAAAACGGAATTTTTATTGATAGGCACAAAGTTCCAACTGAGTAAACTTCAACTACATGCAATAACTGTTGACAACAAATCAAGACAATCCACAAGCAAAGCCCGTAACCTAGGAGTTATATTGGATGAACACATGATGATGGAGAAACAAGTAAACAAAATGTGCCAGTTAGTTTACTTCAATATTCGTAATATTTCTAAATTAAGAAACTGCCTTAGCAAAAACAATGCAAAAACAATAGTAAACGCTCTGGTCACTCCGCATCTTGACTATGGGAATGGCCTACTGTACGGCATATCAAAAAAACTATTAAATAGACTACAAGTTGCTCAAAACTCTGCCGTAAGGTTAATTGCCAAAGCTGGGAAATATGACCATGTGTCGATTCTGAGGAAAGACCTACACTGGCTCCCTATCCCAGCTAGGATTGAATACAAAATACTCACACTGACTTGGAAAATACTTAATAATCAAGCACCAAAATATTTGACTGATCTGATTAAGATCAGGCAAAACCCAATTAACCTGCGAAGCTCAAACAAGATACATCTAGAAAGACCAGAGATTTCGAGCAATGGCAACAGCTTTAGTGAAAGAGGTTTCTGTATTGCCTGTCCAACACTATGGAACAAAATACCTGTAGAACTTATGAAGAAAGATTCACTACAAAGCTTCAAGAAAATCTTGAAAACGCATCTCTTTAAAAAATATTACAGCTAGTCTATTGAACAAGCGCCGGTGAGCAAAGAACTATTCTTTGGAACAGGCGCTATATAAATTTTGTTATTATTATTATTAAAGGATGATTGAAACAACCATTCAACATCGGCCCAATTGACCCAGCAAGAGCTGGATTTGAACCATGGACATAGCGATTGACAGTCTAGCAAGCTACCACTAGACCCCCACCCGTGTATTATCGGTACTAATAATAATAAATAATAATATTAAGTACTTATATAGCGCCAATTCCAGTAAACTGCTCACTGGCGCTTGGTTAGATTAGCTGGTATCACCGTAGAATTGTGCAAAAAGATATGTTTTCAGTCGTTTCTTGAAGTTATCAAGTGTCTTTGATTTTCGCACATTTTCAGGTAAGCCATTCCACAGTATCGGTGAAGAATAGGAAAAGGCTCTATCCTCAAACTTGTTTTGATTTTGTGCGGCAGGTACCTCTAACAGCATTTTCCCATTGCTGCGGAGGTTCAGGTCATTTTCAGGTTTATGTTGAATGAGATTTTTGAGGTACTGAGGTGCTTGATTATGCACAGCTTTCCAAGTAGTTGTCATAAGTTTGAATTGGATCCTTGCAGGGATTGGAAGCCAGTGTAACTCTTTCCTGTAATGACTGACTTTATCTTGTTTTTTCAGACCTTCAATCAGTCGTACAGCTGAGTATTGCGCCACCTGGAGTTTATTTATCACTTGTTTCGACGAACCATAGAGCAATCCATTGCCATAGTCTAAATGAGGCGAGACTAATGCATTGACAGCTGTTTTGATTGACTCTTTTTTCAGTGACTTACGCAGTTTTGAGATGTTTCGAAGGTTAAAATAAGCATTTTGACACATTTTGTTCACTTGCTTATGCATTGACATGTTTTTATCAAAGAATACACCCAAATTTCTGGCATGATCTGTCGCCTTGATGTCAACATTGTCCACACTGATTGATGACATGTGAAGTTTCTTCAGTTGAAATGGCGAGCCAATGAGAAGTAGCTCTGTCTTGTCACCATTGTTACAGAGTTTGTTTTTGTGAAGAAAATTGCGTATTTCTGTGATGCATTTTTCCATTTTTTTCCTTGCATTTTCCTCTTCAAGAAAAGTTGGCTTGAATAAAAGGATGAGTTGTTCATCATCGGCATATTTTTGATCATCAACCTCATTTTCCTCAGCCACCTGACTTATTGGAGCAATATATGAATTAAATGAGATAGGACCAAGTTTTGATCCTTGAGGGACGCCATATTTTAGTGGCAGTTTGTTTGATTCTGTGTCATTTATGAGTACAGATTGAGATCTATTGGTGATGTATGATTTGAACCAACCTAAAGCAGAGCCATCAATACCATACTTATCTCTCAACCTTTTCAAAAGGATGTCATGATCAATTGTGTCAAATGCTGCAGATAAGTCTAAAAGTACCAGCATTGTGACTTCACCTCGGCTCATGTTCATCATGACATCATTGTGAATTTTTGTCAATAGAGTTTCTGTACTGAAATGCTGCTTGTATGCCGACTGTTTTTCATCTTCCAGTTTTACAAGTGCAAGGTGATCAGTGTATTGTTTGATGACAGCACCCTCTATGACTTTACTCAGGAAGGACAAATTTGAAACTGGTCTGTAATTCTTCTTAAGGAGATCAAGGCCATTTTTCTTAAGAAGCGGTTTTACTAGAGCATGTTTCAGTTCATTAGGCATTCTCCCTTCTCTGAGTGATGTATTGACTATTTTAGCTATGATAGGGAGGAATTCATCAATGCATTCCAACAATAACCATGTGGGTATCGGGTCAAGGTTACAGTGCTTCACAGGCATATCAGTGATGATTTTCTTAATTTCCATCTCTGAGAGTTGTTTGAATTGACTTAGTTTAAGACCTGAATAGGTCACATCTTCACTTTCCGTACTTGTGCTGTTTGTGTCTAATCTCGATCTAATTGTCTTGATTTTATCATCGAAGAAATTGTTGAAATCATTCGCTAGATCTGCTTCATTTGTGTGATATGGCAGAGGTAGTTCTTGTTTTCTGTTAAGGCTAGAATTGAGGATCTTAAACATAGCCTTTGAGTTACCCTTTGTTTTTTCAATCTTAGTCTTCAGGTCATCTGTTTTTAGTTGATTGAGTCTCTCATTTAGCTCATTACGTTTCTCCTTAAATATCTCCCAGTTAGCCTGTAGCCCAGTACATCTCCATTTTCTTTCTGCCTTTCTTTTACTGGTCTTTAGATCCTTGATATCAGCATTTGTGAAAGGTGTCGGTTCCCGAAATGTTACTTCTTTGATCTTTAATGGTGCATGTTTGTCAAGCACCTTTTGGGATGAGTTGTACAGTGACACTAGACTGCCTAGGTCATTAGTCGTTCGTTGTTGTGGACAATTCTGGTCAAAATGCAAGCAGATATCTTTCTTGAATTTTGATACATTAATGTCATTAGTTTTTCGGAATGCTACTTTTTTCTTTGGATTTTTGCCTTTTGCCATTTCCATATTGAAAAGGATGCAATTGTGATCGGACAGCAGGTCACCAACCACACAATCTTTAAGACAAGAATGTTTTCGGGTTATAACCAGGTCCAGAGTGTTTCCACTTTTGTGAGTGGGAGATGCAACATGTTGTTCAAGGTTAAACATTTCTAAGATATTCCCAAATTGGATTGCTCTGCTATCCTCCTGCTTGTTCATGTGAAAGTTGAAGTCACCTGTTATGATGAGTTCATTGTGACATGTTTGATAACTTGCGACAAAATTTGTGAATTCTTTGTAGAATTCAGTTAGGCTGTACTTATTTTGGTTAGATGATTCAGGGCGATACACAAGAAGGATTGTTAGAATTTTTCCACTCAATTTCACTTGGACTTCCATATGCTCAAAAGTCCTTGTCTTTACACTTTCTATTTTAGCTGCGCAAAGACCGGATTTGACAATACAGCCAACTCCACCCCCTTGTCTACCTTCTCTGGGTGAGCTAAGGAAGTAGCATTGTCCATTTCTTTCAAGTTCTCCAATTTCAACTTTATCATCCGCTTTTAGCCATGTCTCAGTGAAAAGAAAGATATCCAAGTTAAATTCATTCCTGAAGTCATTTACAGATTGAGTTTTTTGTCTAAGACTTTGAGCATTCCACACACAAGCTCTTAAGATATTGTTTGAAGTGCTGTGAGTATGGTTGTCTGAGGAGCTGGGATGTGTAACAGAATTGGATAGGATGTCAAATCGGTTCGTAATTTTGATTGAGTTACTGCGACCAGAGTTATTTCTATTCTGAAACCTTGCCAGCGAGAGTGTTTTAGTTGATTTTTTTAATCCAATACGCAAGACATCAGAGTACAGCCTTGATTTTTTTGTCATGGTGATGCAACTACAATGCTTCAGAAGTCCAGGCGAAACACTGATTGCAATGATACTCTACAGGTGCTTTGTGAAAGTATCTGAGTGACTGGTTGCTATGATACCTCACAGGTGCTATGTGAAGGTATCAAAGCGACTGGTTACTATGATACACCACAGGAGCTTTTTGATAGTAAATTGAGTTATCGGTCGCTATGATGCCTCACAGGTGCTTTGTGGAGGTATTAGAGTTACTGGTTACTATGATACTACACAGGTGCTTTGTGAAAGTAACTTGAGTAACTGGTTGCTATGATGCCTCACAGGTGCTTTGTGGAGGTATTAGAGTTACTGGTTACTATGATACAACACAGGTGCTTTGTGAAAGTATCTGAGTGACTGGTTGCTATGATACCTCACAGGTTCGTTGTGAAGGTATCGGAGTGACTGGTTGCTGTAGTACCTCACAGGTGCTTTGTGAAGGTATTAGAGTGACTGGTTGCTATGATACTTCACAGGTTCGTTGTGAAAGTACCTGAGTGACTGGTTAGTATGATACCTCACAGTTTCGTTGTGAAGGTACCTGAGTGACTGGTTGCTATAATACCTCACAGGTGCTTTGTGAAGGTACTGAGTGACTGGTTGCTGAGGGTTTGCTGCAGAACACTGTTGGACCAATGCCACAAGTTGGTAAAATTTGGAACTTCTGGTGAAATTGACCAAAAAATCAATAATCACTGATATGCTTCCCATGTGTTATTAGATTCCAAATCCAAAAATTTGAGGTTGTATATGCGTTTTTGTGACGTCTATGCCACATTATGCTAGTAAATTTAAACATGAATGTGAAGAAAATACTAACTATAAATGCAGTTTATTCAAAACGAAACTTTGTTTCTTCAAATACCTCTGCAGCAAAGACTTTTTAAGATATCACTATGAAACTTGCACACATTTTGTTGAATAATATTCTTAAAACAATCAAAAAACAGATTTTTCATTATTTGCCTTTTCATACCTTCTATGGTGTAATTAGCAGGTAATGCCGAAAGCAAGCTTTGCACTTTTTGTCAGCCATAAACACAGGGCCATTATACCATGATAGGTTTGACTAAAAACCATACTGTATATACCAATGGAAAGCCAAGCTCATGTGTAACAACACAATATCAAACAAGTGAAAATTCCAGCAAAGAGTCTTTATCACAAAGCATTTGAACAAGACATGTCTGAACATACATTTTTACAAAGTGTAAGAATGCCACATTTCTTGTCAGTGACAAAGACAATCCACTAATACCATGATAGGTTACATTTACAACCGCGTTCTATAGACCAATAGAAACCTGGGCTCATGAGCAACAAAATCATATCAGAAAAGGTAACTTTCCTTCCACACGCCTTCATCAAGACGCGTGTAAATAAGAAAGGTCTTCATAAATATTTCAAAATGTGAGAGCGTCGCATTTTTTGTCAGTCTCAAAGATAGGGCTCTAATGCCATTATGGGTTGGACTTTCTACCCTATTCTATACACTAATACAAAGCCAGGCTCATGAGCATGACAATAATACCAAGAATGCAAGAATTCTAGCAACAAGCCTTCATCAGGAAGCACACGAACAAGAGAAGTCCCACAGAATGTTTGCAGAATATAAGAGCGTCGCGCTGTTGTCAGTCTTACTCAAGCCATTACAGCTCCTGGCACAACAGCCTCAGCCACTTTAAGTGATATATTCCTGACAGACAAGGTCATGAGCAGTGCATTGGTATATCAAATTTTCCAAAAATGTTTCGATCAGTGCTTTATCTGTGGCATCAAAAATGACATTGCACTTTTAAGCTTAACCCGGGACACACCAACTGAGGATTACAAAAGGTGTATTAAAAAAGTATAGAAACATCCAATTGCCATTTTTCTGGATTCACAAGATGCCCACCTAATCAGGGAACTGTAATGCATTGCAATTTTGATCCTAAATTCATCCCTTTTCCTGTATTTGAAAGTTGTATGCAAAAATTTTACATGCAGTGTCCCAGCGGGACACCAAAAAATTACCTAACTGCAATCATAGATCACTCATTATCTCAAGACCAGTGACATATAGATGCAATTGCTGTTATTTACATCAAAGACAATATTTTTGCCTATCATTCGATCCATAATACCGGCATAAATTCCTTTATGGGGCTGAGATATGACCTAAAATGTAAGTGCATATTGGCCCAAAACTGAAATTTTACCAACTCACGGCACTGGACCTGTTATGTTCTTTGCTGTATTCTGTAATCTTCTGAAAAATAGTAAATAAGATTTAAGGTAATTGGTTCAAATTGGTAGCAGAGACTGTTCAAGGGTGACCAGGTTGGCTGTTGAGTTGAGGTTATGGTGTCATGCAGCTTATGTTTCTTGGAAATCTGGAAAATAGTTAGAGTTCCTGGTAGTGTCTCGAATTGTTTTATAATGAAAATCCCCGTTATTTAATGCTGACTGGTGATGTGGCAAGTATCTGCTAGAAGTTGTGAGTACTGAAGATAGATTAAAATGAAAATTAGATGCAAAACAGGTGCAAAAACGATCGTAAAATGGGCGAAAATTCAGGCAAAAATGAATGTGGATTGGAGCAAATAGCGATGTTGAAATGCAGAGTCAGATAAACAGCAAAAATCTGGACTAAAATCACTTGAAAATAGCACAAATATGATGAAAAACGTTTAAGCGGCACTTTACCGACAATCACACAAAAATTCAGCAGTTAAATATACCCAAAACTTGTTAAAAAGATGAAAATATCCACTGCTAATTTCACTCTTGTGTTTACAGTCTGGAGCGCCACCTGGATTATACAAGGGATAGTACTCTAAATATTCGAAATGCTACTTAGCAGTATGAGTCTCATGATTATCAATCCTGTTGGACGATATTAAGCAGAGTTTTGAGTTATTTTATTGATACTGTTGCTTCCACTATTTGAATGGAAGTCCCCCAAAAATTCTCATTTCTTATTCTAAGCCATTTTGAGGTCTTCAAGCAAAAAAAAAGTTATAAAAATTGACTGTTTAAGCCAATTGTGTAATTTTGTCCCCTGTGGATGGGGAACATTTTTCTTTATAACTTCAACCTTTGTGCCACATTGTTGGATTGCTACTGTTAACAGGAAGCAAATCATTGTGACTTCATGTAAATAAGGTGCTGAAGAGATCATCCTTCTTCTAAGGATGATTAAGGTTGGTAATAATTTCAAGGATAACACTGACACTCATCTCACTCATTCATCAACACGTACCACCAGAATGACTGGCTTAAGCACTATCTGTCGCTGTTGTTCAAACTAAAGACATGATGTCTTCTGAGTATGAATTCCATGGTCTTGATCACTCATCAGCATACAACAAATTTGTTTGTCAGTTTATTTTGTAAGATGTGGTTTTTTCCCTGAACTTGTTCTAATCAGACGTCCATCATTGCTATTTGCTTAAAACTAAATTCATGTTCATTTTCTACGAACGAATTAACGTATAGTGGGAATATCATGTAAACTCGTCAACATTTGAAGTTTGTGTAATTTTTATAAAATACGATGTCAATGATGTTTACTAAACATATTTTAAGGACAGCAAAATCAAGTTTTGTGCCTGATGACATCAGTAATCCAAATTTACTGATATTACATACCACAACAGATATGTTTGTTTGTGTGCTTGTTAATTTATTTCACAGTGAATGACAAATGTACAAATAATTAACTCTAGATGTTGACAGCTTGAAAAATCAAAACATGAATAGTTAAAGATATTAATGATCAATTATAGGCCTAATCTTTCCAAAAAGTGATTGTGGAAATATATCACATAAGATGAAAAACAAGATCACAATTCCTTGGTTGTTCTGCTAAGGAAAATTTCAAACGTTTCATTAACTTATAACCATTTAATACTGAGTAACAAATGCTAATCATTGCAAACACATATGTAAAACATTTATGAACATTTCAACTGACTTCTGTCCGAAAGAATTCCTTCCACATGAAACACTTATTTAAGGAAACCTGTAATTCTCTGAACACTTCCTCTGCAACAATAGAAGCCAAGTACACATTCAGATGTGTTTTATGGTTAGTGCAAAATGATGTCGCCGTCTTGTGTTTCCATTGCTGCTATTTTCACAGTTGGCAACAAGGACTGACTAGTCTTGGTAAATAAGAGGTACTGTGTTAAATGTTGGCTATATTGTAAGCAATTCTTGGTTCCAAATCGGTTTACACTGCACGCTTGTGTTAGAGCATTCGCGATGGCTCTGCTCATAGGGTTCTGAATGTTCGCACTATAACATGTCAGTTTAAGTGTTGACTTTCATTACCATCACAACATTATCTGTCAGAGTATCTTAGGAGGTAAGCCTTAGGTTCCAGACAATACTAATTATTTTTCTTCCTTTTTACAGTACTTTTCAGCTAAAGTTTTAGTAAGGTCAATTTGAACCTTTCACTACCGGATTTTCTTCATTGTGGATTTATAATGAACTAGAACAACCGTACGAGGGGCGTTCAGAAAGTTCGAGGCTTTTTTTATACGGACACTTATTTTCAATCTAGAAATATGAATTTTTCACAGGATAACATTCAGCATATTTGGAATGGATTCCCAAAATTTTGGACCATTTGGACATTTCTAAGTCATTCTGTGGTTGCCATGGAAACCGAAAGTTCAGCTGGTCTGGGAAAGTAATACTGAAATCAAGAAAGCCGACACATTTTGGCTGTGAGAGACCTCTCTCTATCACTTGCATCAGTGAGTTTGACCATATTTGATACAACAAATATAAAATTAGCCTTTAAAAATACTTCCAAGCTCACCAACAGCATTAATTCATAGACCTGACCCATTGAAATAAAGGAACCTCGAAGTCCTCCAAACAAAGTTCCGTGAAAGCATTTCGGTCATCCAAAGCCTTTTTTCTTCCAGTGCCTGAAACTCTGGCCCCAAGGACTTAAGTAATGAAAAACCAGGGCTTATGTAAAGCAACATGTCACAGGAATAGCTTGGATGGATATTGGATAATGCTGCCCATTTTGGTTTCTTGTTCATACAAGTGAATACATGCTTTCACAAGTCCATATGCAGCCAGGGAAACCTACCCCTGCCGCAGGAATTTCCCTTGCTAAATCTGGCATGCAGGAGCGCTTTCCTACATGGGTTCAGTGTAAGAATACACACATTTAGTGTGCTTGAAAGTATATTTAGAAGTTAATATCATATTTCTTGAGTCAAATATATCCAATCTCACTAATACAAATGATAGAGAGAAGTCTCTCACAGTCACAATTTGTTTGCTTTCTTGGTTTCAGTATTACTTGCCCCGACCAGCTGAACTTTCAGTTTCCATGGCAACCACAGAATGACTTAGAAATGTCCAAATTGTCTGAAATTTTGGGAATCCATTCCAAATATGCTGAATTTTACCCTGTGAAAATTTCATAGTTCTAGATTGAAAATAAGTGTCCATATAAAAAAAAGCCTCGAACTTTCTGAACGCCCCTCGTAGTTTTGGCACATATCAGACTGTGTTTGCTCAGAAAGATCATGTATAATATTGTTGTTGTTTTTTTCTGTTAGTATCCTGTAATTTAGGTGTGCGAGTAGTAATTCATGTCACCATTTGTTGGCTTCAAAACTACCTGCTTGCGGGGAAGATGACAATTATGAAGCACACATACCACAAACAACACAATTAGCATTCCTAGAAATGATATATTAGCAGTGTTTTTTCTCAACCCAGAAATCTCCAACCAGAGTATGCTGTTTTATGTGTGTTTTTTTTTGTATAACCATAGGCCAACTGAATATTATTGTACTTAACAGTAATACCATATTTATGGTAGCATCACCATGTTATATAAAAGGGATCCATTATATCCCTTATCAAAATACGAATATTGCATTCCAGCAATGCATTTCACCGTTAAATAATATCCACCTCCATGTGTATTTAATGAATGTAGATTGAGTGGTTGATTTTGTACTTGAAGCTGAGAGGTTCATGAAGCAGCAGAGCCAATCAATCCAGGCTAAAAGCATTACTCAAAAATTATAATTTATCTAGATCTGTTTAGTCCAATATCGTTTTTTTTCCTGATAAGAATAACTTTTTCTTTTTAACTGTATAATAAAGTGTCTGGCATCTTTAGGATATTGGGCTTATTTTCGTGAACTTGACAGCAACAGAAAAAAAGTTTGTTAACAAAATCAAGCTCTTCCAGAATGTCTGGTGCACAACAGAAATTGCGGCACTCAGTCTGTGCATATTGGAATATTCAGATGTTTGCAGAGCTTAAAATGATCCCTAGGTCAATCTGGATTTGCAGACCTGTATGTGGTCTGCATGCACTATGTCCTTGGAAAAGTCAAATACAACGGCAATCAAACTTTAGTGCTATCTGACTCAAAACATACCCTGATGCTCAGTGCAGTTTGAGTCATTTGTTTCCCTTTCTGTGGTATGCTGTCTTCAAACAAAACAGTTGCAATGTTTTGTTCGGTAATGTCTATACTGTATTGTAATATAGGCATATATTTCTACAAAAAGATAAATGGATATACCCAATAGTTTTCCTGAATGCCACACCCTTAGGAGGATTCTTCATGTGCTAATACGGAATACCCTGGACTAGGAAATTTAAGCCTTGGTATTGCATAATGTACTTTAATTACCTCGGATTAGCATGATACTACTACATGCAATACTCTCTTGTGACTTTTATGTATCTGGAGCATTTATGAAACTTGGAAAAACAATGAAATCTCCATCAGAGCCTCAATATAAAAACCGAAGCTTTTATCATTACTTCAGCTATGAAAAAAAAAAGAAGTGTTATCATTTAAAAAAAAAGAAAAAAAAGCCGGTGCCGGAACTATTTCCAGGGTTCTTAATGATCGATACATACTATCACACAAAAAAATATTGTGGTGACATTGTGCGTGTTTGTTGATCCCGGTAGAAAAACCAATGCTGCAAATTTCTGTTTACATTTCTAGGTAGATATATGGGTCATTCTCAAATTTCGGGACAATTTGCGTCACTCTAGCTCCCTGACATTAATATGAATGCGATAAATATCTGAAGCGTCACTCTGCATCTGTTATTCATATTTCTACTTAGAACCACTGCATTTGGAGCAAAAAGTCATACATTAGACTTTTTTTAATGCATTATGTCCAGAAATCCGTGCAAAATCGATGGTTTTTCCCTGTCACTGGACCTGACATGACAAAATCAAGTGTTCATTTTCCTCCTAATATACCATTATTTTCAAAGTTTCTTTGCACGATTCATGGGAATATAGACTTTAATTTATATTTAGTTCATATTCAATTTTTTTTTGGGTATAATTTCATTGATTAAATTGATACAATAGTCATGTCACTAATTTATGTCAATTTTTTTGTCCCCTCCGTTACTTGCCATAGCTCTGTTCGTTATTGTTTTTTATGAGCTATTTTCACTGAATATCATCAGACGCATATGCGCCATAGTACCACTGCCTTGCAGACTTCATAAAACATGTATTCAATAAACTATGACATAATGTTCATAAAAAATGTTTTTGGTCCCACTAAAATGTCCCCTCCGTTTCCTTCATTTCCAAGCTTACCAATGATAATTTTACAGAGCGATTTCATGTATATGTTGCTGAGGGTGGCAGGTTTTAATATTTTGCAATTATTTTGTCAAATCTCCAAAATAAAAAGCAGTAATGAGCGAAAAGCAAAAAATTGTTCCCCTCCGTTACCGTCCACTCCGTTACCAGATCATGAGCAAGAAATCGACATTTGTACCAAAAAATCTACTGATACAAGATGAAGTACTTCTGAAAATAATAGTTACATCAATCTTTTATCATTTTTCCTTTTGTTGCTGTTCCTACAGTTGGTTTTTTACATCAAAATTCCCCTCCGTTACCACATTGTCCCCTCCGTTACAGGACAATTTTCCTATACCCGTTGTCCCGAAATTTGAGAATGGCCCATATAATTTTCACAAGTATGTTTCATCAATTCCATATTTCCCTATATCTATCCAATTGGATGACTCTCCACAATCTTTGGATCGAAAAGCTGACATATAACCACAACACTGAAAGTGGAAAACCAATTCGATTTGAAAAGGCAATAATTATCTTCTCTGACATGAAACTGCAATACTAAGATAAGATTGCAAATCAACCTTTACAGTAGTTCGATCACTTACATTGGGATTTCCAATTTTTGGCAGTAGCCTTGGGTAGTCAATTTCTTATCAACAAATACCAGATAGACTCAAACTGACAGAAGTGATATATATGTTGAAATGGAGTTGAATATAAAGTCACGTGAAAAGTATAAATGTCTGCAACATTCCAGACAATGTGAACTCTGAGTGAAAGCTATGCCATTCTTCTTCCTTGAAAGTAAATCCCGGGAGTTGCATTCGCCTAATTGTGATGTAGCCACGGGCAGTGTGGCCATTAGCATGATGACCATACATGATATAACATAAGAAAAGTACAAGTAAGTCATAAAGTTAAGATTGACATCATCCAGACACGTGTGTTCATAAATTGCTGTAGGACAATTGAAAAACTTATTAATTTGTCTTTGAAACTGTGTAATCTGCAGGTAATCCCCCTGCAAATCCAATCATGAAAATGGGTAAAAGAAAAACCACCAATTATATTCACAAGTTCCCTGCACGAGTTATTTCATATTCAGTGGACTTGAAAATTACTGAACTGCTGGTAAGTGTCTCTGTGCAGTGCCGCATCAAAATTAATGACAGCACATCGGAGCCGAAGTTCATTCATGTACATGCGCATCTTGTCGCTTTAAATGGTCTATGAATTCTCTTGCAATTGAGCAAAGAGCCATTTCAGTGATTCATTCACTAAGCTAACAGCCGTAATTCTGTTAATGAGGTTAATCAGGTGCTGTTCTCCCTATCAATTGAGTTGGAATTAGCAATTCACTAATGCTTTACCCTAACCATACATCTTCAAGAGAGCGGATAGATTAGGTTGGACAAGGACAATCTGGTAAAGAGGCAGTCACAACCAGTAAGACTACTGTTTTTTTTTTCTTCCATCTTGTGCTTTAACCTTACCATATACATTTTGAAATTACCTGGAATTGAAAGGAAAAATAAGGCTGATTTATTGAAAGAATATCAAATGAATGAATGTGATGTGGCTTCTCAGTATTCTGTTTCTTATAACTCGTGAAAATTATTACACATTGTAAGTATATAATGACTATAGCGTAGTGTTCCAATCTTCTTGTTTAATAAAAATGAATGTACATTTCCAAAACTTCAACCTGGCTATTTCAGCTGATTATAATTATTTGTAGATGAAGTATTCAAAATTGTGGTTGATGCAAAAGTTGACAGTAGGCCGACGTAAAATATGGTTCAGGAAGATAATACATTTTTTTAATTAACGGATTATAAATTTGCTTTCTGATGATTTATGGTTAGAATAATGTCAGTCCTCAAAAATGACATTTTGTCAGTTATCAGTCTTACAAGCACATGCAGTTCAGAGATGGTACATCATTAGAGTTACAACAATTTTAATTAAGCATGAGATGCATACCCAACCTTCCATGCACATCTTATCCTAAAATGATAGGCCTGCTTCTTTTAAAAAAACACAACTTTTATTTTTGCATTACAGACGTGGGATTTAATTAACTTTTTAAGTGTTGTATTTATAACATTTGAATATTGATGAATGCATATCATTTCAAAACGTGCTCACCAGAGAGTTCATTTGATCCCTGTAATTGAAGTAGATTGATTCTTGAATTTCGTCCTGTTTTGATTTAAGACATTATGTTTCACATCATCTAAAATTTATGTTTTCCCAAAAGAATTGTGAAAGCATACAATGACATGTTGATAACATTGAGCAAATGGATTTGTGTTATCCTCCTGTCCTTATTAACCTATCAGGTGAATAAATAGAAGACACAAGCCCCCAATCATCCATCTATCCATGTGCCACATTGTTAGATTGCTACTGCAAGCAAGAAGCGCATGATTGTGACTTCAAGTAAATAGGAGGCTGAAGAGATCATCCTTCTTCTGAGGATGATTAAGGTTGGTAATAATTTCAGTCCTCGAAAGGACAAAAGTGACACTCATCTCACTCATTGATCAACACACATCTCTAGCAAAGATATACTGTAGCACAAGCAGTGATGCTGTTGTTCAGAAAATGAACCTGCTTGTTCTGCCTTCACATTGATAAAAAAAGTTCTGTAACATTTCTTGTTTCGTCAAAATGTCTTCTAAATTGTTCTATGTTTGTTTGCCAGAAGGAAGCATCAGATGTAACAAGAAGCAAACAGCTCTAGATCATGGACACTGAAGTTCAAACTTCTCAAGCATTATAATTGCAGGACCAATTAAGAGTGTTTCTCAAAAGCTCATCAAAGTAGAAAGATTATTGCTCATTAAATGTCAACATCTGTCATGCATAAAACTTTAAAAACAACTGTAAATGAAAGAATTGTGCTTTTCGTCATTCTTGGAATCAAATGAATGTGCAGTGATGTTGTCATTATATATATTTATCCATCATTATGAGCCCTGCAAATCGTGCTGGCACAGCTGGTTTTTAGCTATTTATCAAGGATAAAAACTTTTTTTTTCATAGCTGAGGTGAATAAAAGCTTTGGATTTATATTAAGGCTCTCATAGAGATTTTTCCATTTTTCCTTGTTTCGTAAATGCTCCAGATAAATATAAGTCACAAAAGAGTATCAGTATTATAATACTAATCAAAGGTAATGAAAGTTTATTATGTAATATCAAGGTTCAAATTTCCCATCCCTTAAGCTAACCATGAATAACTAGCAGTATATAAAGTATGTTTCTGGAGTTGCTTTCACCTAATTGCGGTGTAACCATAAGAAGTGTGGCCATCCATGTAGAGCATACGTGATATAAGGAAAGAAAAATTAGTCATGAAGTTTCGATTGACATCATTCAAACACGTGTGTGAGTAAATATATATAATTTTCACTAAAAAGCCAACAATTCCGGCTTTGAACAACCCAAAAGCATTATGGCAAGGTGACTATAAAAAAATTGATAAAGCTTGTGCTTGTGTTCCCCTGATGACATTCTGATAATATGAATCATTTACAATTTACGAATTTTGAATCAGGTTTAGTGAAAATTTTAGTCTTAGCATAAGTCTGTCTGGGTGCCGGGACAAACCCTCTTTGTCCAGGGCCCTGTCCTGTCTGTGCGGTGCACGGAGTGATGAGAGAAACAATTATTTGCAATGTTCTCCTTTAAATTGGGGTTGGGAATCTGCTGAGCACTGCTAACTCTCAAATAAATAGTGTTTACAGGTATGTACAAATAATGTCAGTTGTAACAGATTACTTCATATTTGTTGACTGAATGAAAAATTTTTTCTGGGACATGTATTCCGTTGGGAAAAGTGACATCAAGAAACTTATGATATCACTGTTCCTAATAGAATAACTTTTCCTAGAAAAAATTCACATTTGGTCTCAGTGTCTACAAATATGAAATTGTCTGTAACACATCATTAGTATAATACTTTAATCAACATGATCTGAGAGCATGTTGTTGTACTCAGGAAAATCAGTTTTTCCCTCTGAAGACCTTAGGCATCAATTGCCCAAAATCAATATCCTTTAATTTCAATGTGTTCTCCAGAGACAGGCGTTTTATGTTTCTTTAATTTTTGTTTTTTTATAAATTTCTGTTAACATCCTTGATTGTCCTTTTTATATGTCATTATCTCTGTTGCTGCAATATTTATGGCAGGATATTTTCATTTCACTCGCTCACATATTCCCTTGTTCTCAACCATGAGAAAATTGTTGATGACATTTTTTACCTTCAAAAAGTGTTGTAAGGACATTGAACAGGGCCAAGATCAACAAATGTGTTATATTTTTTCATTTCAAGACTGATTGATAAGTTTCTTTCTGACCTTGTTTAGTAGCATTTTACATTAAACTGAGTGGTTCATAAAGCAAGCAGAGCCAATCAGATCGGGCTGAAATGACACATAGCCAGTTGAAGAGACATTGATGCTTATTGGAACTGCAAGTGATACAACACCACAAGTAGGCCTACTGGTAAATATAGCCATCTTCTACATGTTGTCTGTCAAGTCTTGGTATTACAACCGAAATAAAAAAGAAAATGTGTGTAGTATAATATATAAAGTCTATTTGACCAAAATCACACCAAAAGCTAAGTGTGATATCGTAGATAGTACTACCTACTACTGGTTAAAATGTACATTCACCGTCAGAGTATCTTACTAAATTAGCCTTTTATTTACCTCTGTTCAGCCTAATATTGTCTGTATTTTCTGATAAGAATGATTTTTTCTTTTCCTCTATAAAACAATTCGCCTGGCATCTTTGGAATCTCAGGGCTTGCTCTCCCAAACTTCTTAGTAACAACAGGAAAAGTTTCAATAACAAACTGAAGCTCTTCTAGAATGTCGCTGCACAAACAGGAATTGCAGTGCCCATTCTGACCATATTGGAATATTCAAGTGTTTGCATAGCATAAAATAAGTCCTAGGTCAATCCGGATTTGCACTATGTGCTGCAAGTGTCCTTGGAAAAGTCAAATATTTGAACAATCAAACTTTTGTGCTATCTGGCTGCAGATATGTCCTGATGCTCATGACAGTTTGAGTCATCCATGTCTCTTTCTGTTCTGCGCTGCCTACAAACAAAACAAATGCTATATTCCATAAAGCGATTTTTTAGTGACTATAGCGTACATTTATATAGGCCAATATTTCTATAAAAAGACATATAGAATAAACCGTTTTTCCCAGATGCAATCACCAGAAAGTTTCACCGAGGACTTGTATGGAATACCCAGGACCTGTATGGGGACCATTCTTCTACGGAAGATGAAGAAGAAGGACCTAGCTAAAACTAAGACTTCACATTGCTTAAATTGTAGCCTTTTCTAATTTTCACATGACTTCTCAAACTCAATTTCAGCACACATTCTCCCTTTTCCGAGTTTGAGGGTATCTTGTGTTTGCTGATAAGAAATTGACCTCCCAAGGCTACTGTCAAAAGTTGGAAATCCCAAAGTAAGTAATCGAACTACTGGAAGAGTTGATTGCAATCATATCTCTGTGAGGCAGTTTCATGCCAAAAAAAAAAGTTATTGCATCTTCAAATCCAGTTGTTTGCCACTTTCAATGTTCTGATTGTATTCAGCTTTTCAATCCAAAGATTGCAGAGAGTCATCCGGCGGGATAGATACTGCGAAATATGAATAGATGAAATCTGGTTGTAAAACATATATATGCCTACATTGAAATATAAACATAAATTTCAGGCATTGGTTTTTCTTCCAGGACTGAAAAAAAGGTGCGATGCCATCTTAACATTTTTTGTGTGATAGCAATTAGCAGTGATGTTGTCATTATATTTATCCATCATTATGAGCCCTGCAAATCGTGCTGGCACAGGTGGTCTTTTAGCTATTTATAAAGGATTAAAACTTTTTTTTCGTAGCAGAGGTGAATAAAAGCTTTGGTTTTTATATTAAGGCTTTTATGCAGATTTTTTCATTTTTCCTAGTTTCGTTAATGCTCTACATTTAAGTCACAAGAGAGTACCAGTAGTATCATGCTAATCAAAGGTAATGAAACTTTATTATGTGATATCAAGGCTCAAATTTCCCATCCCTTAGGCTAACCATGAATAACTAGCAGTATATGAAGAATATTTCTGGAGTGGCTTTCACCTAATCGTGATGTTACCTTGGGCATTGTGGCCATGCATGATGAGCATACGTGATATAAGAAAAGAAAAAGTACTAATAATACATGAAGTTTAGATTGACATCATCCAGACACGTGTTTGGGTAAATATATATATCTTTCACTAAAAAGCCAACAATACCGGCAACAAATAAGCCCAAAAAAGCATTATAGTTGTGAGGGGTAATATTTCAGAGATGAACAGTCATTTTTAAGATGCACTAGAAAATTCCACAATTATACAACACAAAATTAATTTGTAATAAAAATTGTGTAATCCGGAAATTCCCCCTACAAATCCAGTCATGAAAATGAATATTATTAATAATACCCATTATATTCCCAAGTTCATATTCTGCTGACCTGTAAATTACTAAATTACTGGTAAGTCTGTTTGCACCATGGTTGGATAAAAATCAATGACTTCGCAGTGGAGCCAAGGTACTTATTCAGGTACATGGGCATCTTGTCACTTAAAATGGTCAATGAAGTCTTATAATTGAGTGAAGGGCCATTTCCGTGATTCATTCACCAAGCTAACAGCCGTAATTCTGTTAATGAGGTGCTGTTTGGAATTAGCAATTTACTAATGCTTTAACCTTACTGTACATCTTCAAGGGAGTGGGTAGATTTAGGTAGAAGGATAAGGAAAATTTGGTCGCGAGGCAGTCACAACCAGTAAGACTGCGCTTTCATTTCTTTCATCTTGTGCTTTAACCTCACTCTAAATTTTTGAATTACCTATAATTGAAAGGAAAAAAAGGCTGATTTATCCCAAGGACCACAAGCATTCTTCGTGGATAGAGCATTAAATCTTCTTTTTATTAATGTACTGTATATCAGCTGAACAGTGACAAAGTAGGAGCAGACCATATATACACGCAGCATATTTGCACTCATCGCTGGTCTGATATGTGGCTACTCAGCAACAAACCCTGTGAATCAATCATGCATCTTGAGAAGTTCTCCAGAAAGATTCCAGAACATAACTGTTAGCTAAAACCTGTGTTTTTGATGTAAGATGATGTTTCTTACCACGTACCAGCCTATATACAATCGTGTATATGCCGTATCACTCCTTTCTTGGTATCAAAATAAAATATTCACTGACAGAAAAATTATGTAAATGAATATTTTGGTGATAAAATGGAAAGAATAACAAATGAAAGATGATATGGCTTCACAGCCTTGCGTTTTTTATATCTCGTTGAAAAAATTGTACAGTTTTAAATATATAACGACTATAACGCGATGTTTCAATCTTCTTGTTTAATAAAAATGAATGTACATTCCCAAAACTTCAACTTGGCTATTTTAGTTGATTATGCATCAAGCTGAAGCATTCAAAATTGCTATTCATGTAAACGTTGAAAGTAAATAAAATATGGTTCAGGAGGATAACAAAATTAGTTAATTAATTTTATAGGGTTATAAATTCATTTTCTGATGATTTATGGTAAAAATAATGTCAATCCTCAAAAATAACATTTTGTAAGTTACCATTCTTATGAGCACATGCAGTACAAGACATGCTACATCATTGGAGTTACAACAGTTTTAATTAACCATGAGACGCTTACCCAACCTTCCATGCACATCTTATCCAAAAATGATAGGTCTGCTTCTTTTACGAAAAGACAACTTTTTTTTTTGCATTTCAGACGTGGGATTTAATTAACTTTTTAAGTGTTGTATTTATAACATTTGAATATTGATGAATGCATTTCATTTCAAAAAGTGCTCACCTGAGAGTTCATTTAATCCCTGTGATTGAAGTCAGTTCGGCAAACGTCAAAATTCGGCAACGCTGCCGTTTAAGGCATCCCCGCTGCCGTGTGAGGCATCCTGCTGCCGTTTGAGGCATCCCCGCTGCTGTTAAAGGCAACTGTTACTGTATTATGTTCTTTTCAGTGCTTAAGTGTGATGCATTGCATTTATTACATGGTGGGGTGTCAAAGTTTGGGTTTACCTCTTGTGTGGGCTGGTATTTTTTTTTCAGATTTGGGCTTAAATATCACACTAGGCCTATGTATTGTATATCATCAGCCAAAAGCTAAGGTCTTAATGGCCCAAGTCACTTCTAAAGAAATGGAAGAGGAGGCAGAGATGGAGGAGACGTTTGAGTGAAGCAGCAGAGGGAAAAAAGAATTCGGACAGAGCTGCATGGAAGAGTCAGAAAGACAGGACGCAGAGAGATTTGGATTTTCTCATTTGGCTGTGGGATAATAAAATCATGAGCCTTGTACAATTAATCAGGGGCGGATCCAGAAGAGTGTATGCAGGGGAGGCACTAGAGCAATAGGCCAAATAGGCGCTAGGCCCCCAGAAGCCAACGGATTCTACATTGCTGAAAGTGAATGCTGAGTGATTCTGACGATAGATTATATCTTCTTTCAGACTTCAACACTAAAGACTTGCCATGGTGTCTTAGTCACTCAGAAGGTTGACCAGCTTCACGGCTCGAATGTTCTCAATATCTTTTCAGAGTTCTACATAATTAATATATATATAAACTTTACAAACATGTTTTGTTTTAATTGCCAAATGATATACATGTAGTTACTTTTAATCAATGATGTCAATCAATATCAACGTTGGGCAAGAACAATTCCATCCATCGGGCTCAAATGTGTTTAAAATACATGCATGTCCGATGCTCCTGCATCTTAGCAAGGGAACCTTGTGAAGCCGCAAATAGTAGAACTTGCACAGTCTTTAGCTTTTCAACATGCCTTGTTTCAGAAGGGAAATAGGCCTCAATACAAAATTTTGTTTCACAGTTTTTGAGACTATTCTCATTTTTGACAGTCTTTAGGTTGGCAAAATTGGAGCATTGAAAGGTTATCACTATCTATAAAGATTAGTCGTTCAATATTGTGTAGATTCATCTGGAAAGGTCACTATTTATACATCATGCTGTATTAATGTCAATTGTTATAAGGTTTGACCCATTAGGTTATAAATTTTGCATTTTTACATAACACCACTTAAACGCCAAAATTTCGGTCTCTTCATGTGCACATCTCAGCCCTCAGCTATCTGCTCTCTGTAGACAAAACTTCAGAGCCCATCGATCTACTATTGTATTTGGTACGAATATGTAGCTTGAGACATCATAGGCGGATCCATGGGGGGGGGGGGCACAAGGGGCACGCCCCCCCTTTTGTCAGATAAATCCTTTATATTGCTATTTGGAAAAACATTTTTTAGAGATTCCAATGTTATAAGTATTGCCGCACCCCCCTTTCGAAAAATCCTTGATCCGCCCCTGGACATCCTCTATCTACTCAAAAGCATAACAAAAAGAATTAATTAATTGATTTAAACCATATGCAGTGAGTTTTCCATATCCCTACATACGGGGTAAAATGACTGTATCTATATCTTATTATCATCTTATATTATTATCTCAGAAAAACCTTGATCTCAGTCAATATGTGAAATTAAAGTATGTTTCAAGGTCAAATCACTTTCTAAGATTTAAGAATCCAGGCATCCTGCTCAAAGTATCTCACACCCAGTTGCCTTATGAATTTAATCTACCGTACTTGAGGGCATTATCAGCAGGGGGGTATTATCAGCACCCCTGGAAGTTTTTGCTTGTTTGCAGCTTAGTCAAGCGCACATGTCTTGGTTCCAAAACTCCTTAATGTTCATGAGGCAATTCTTACAGTATTTTGGTAGTCATTACAACCTAACTAAGGGCTTAACTGGCCTCAGGTCACATGTTTCTGCACAAGAAATAACGCCTAACTTTTAAAATCCTCATTTTTAACTCCCGAGATAAAAGGACATTATGTTGTGTTGACCGTCCCAATCAGCTGATACTGGAATTAGGGCTCTGGAAATGGGTCTCAAACATTAGGTCCTATCCCTTTCAATGCATTAGGCCCATTTTTGAGAAATTACGCATTGCACTGTCCAAATGGGGGAGGGGGGTTGAAGAGGTAACCCGTAAAGGTAGAATGGAGGGTATTATCAGCACCTACCCAGGCCTCTATTCGAGGGGGGTCCTTTATTTGAGTATATATGGCAAATGCATTGGAATAGTTTAAGCATTTTGATATCTTACACCTTACAACTGCATTATATTCCCACTAACTACATTACACCATATATTCAGTTTTACTTGAATTAATTCCACATTTCTATCTTATTAGCAGCACAATCAGACCTATGCCCTGAGTTGTGATGTTACAAGGAATGGGTGACAGAGGGCCCAATAGGTGGGAAAATTATTTTATCCAAAATGGGTCCATTGCCTGCACTATCTGCCACTTTTAACAATGCTACTAAGCAAAAAACTGTTTAAAATACCATCCATGTGCTGATAATACCCTCACTATGCTGATAATACCCTCCATCTACATTTAGGTCCCCACGGGTACTGGAACAAGACTGACTGGGACTGTGATGAGGTGGGATTTTGCAAAATGGTCATGCTAGTTCCCAGAATGCTTGTATGGTGGCATTTGACGAAGTTTTGGTATTTCCATGATGTCCTTTTGCTTAAGGTGCTGATAATACCCTCAATTACGGTATGTTTCTCACTTTATGTTTAATTAATCATTTAATATGTATAGGCACACGGTAAGGTCCGTTAATATTTCCTGGCATTTAATTGTTAAGTAGGCCGAAACGAAGTGTATTTTAGCTATAGGGATAGCACTAGCTGTATGTCCACAATAATTTGGTAACAAAAAAAGAAACCATCATTTTGTGCCCACCAGGCCGTGTTTGCAGTCAGGAAACAACATATATTTGTAAGCTGATCGAAATTTTATTCCTTGTGCAAGAGGTTATTATCAAGTGGATATTTGACAGATTTCAATCAGGATTGTGTCTGATTTCAATCAGGATTTTAGAGTGAATTGGCAATCAATGATTAATTGCTATATCTTTCACCACAAACAAGCAGTAAGCCTATCAGCCTATTTGATTGAATTTTCAAGATAGATCACTAAGATCAACTGAGCTTTGGGGGCACTGCCAGGGGGGGGGGGGTACGTTCCCCCAGTGCCCCCCCCCCTGGATCCGTCCCTGGGCGATTTGAGATTATGTCATTCCTTATTTTCCCATGAATTCTCTAAATGTAGGTATCCTAATTTGAGCGACTATATCATGTCTTGCCTTTCATTGTAGACAGGTAGCATTATTCTCCAGATTATTCATATTAAACTAGCAAAATACCCGTGAAATGGGGGCAAAATATTAAATATTAATTTTGAACATAAAACCCAGCCTATCCTTCTTGTGCACAATCTAATTAACTAAGTCAAACACCCAAATTCAAGTCTGATGTCAAAATTAGTAAAGTATCTTCTAAAAACAGCAAATTAATCAAAAATGCTGGGATAGATAGATTTTTTTCTTGGATAGATTTCAGAAATACATATTAACTCAAGGTGGCAGCACTTTCATTATCGCCGATCATTAGCGCCACCTCCCGAGAAACGTTTTAGTGTGGGAGATGCCGAATTTGGCATCTCCCCGATGCCGTATGAGACAACGGTTGCCGAAAATGGCATCGGGGGATGCCTTATGAGGCAGCGTTGCCGAATTTTGACTTTTGCCGAACTGAAGTAGATTCTTAAATTTCGTCCTGTTTTGATTTAAGGCATTATGTTTCATACCATCCAATATTTATGTTTTCCCAAAAGAGTTGTGAAAGCCTACAATGATAGGTTGATAACATTGAGTCAATGGATTTGTGGTATCCTCCTGTCCTTATCCTATCAGGTGAATAAATAGAGGAAATACAGCCCAAATCATCCATCAATCCATGCATCACATTAATAGACATATAGATATATAGATAGATAGATATGATAAGTGCAGCCCTCTATGTCCAGTTCTTGGTGCTCGAGATGGTTGATTGATGAGATGGGAGAGAGTCCTTAACATGTTACACATTTACCCAATGTGAGGGATCTTTTACTTGCCCAGCACAGACACTGATAAAAGGGGCTACCAATTTAATGTCTCATCCGAACCACATCCAGCAGGGATTTTGCTCATGAAGGTCCAGTGAAAATTTCGGGTTCCCAACTCGGTGCCAAACCCACGCAGGCAACATTTTTTTAGCTGAGCAGGCGTGCATCTTAACCATACAGCCACCCAGCTGAATATTTGATTGCTTGACTGCTACTGCAAAACAAGAAGAACATCATTGTGAATTCATGTAAATAAGTTGCTAAAGAGATAGTCCTTCTTCTGAGGATGATTAAGGCCGGTAATAAATTCAGTCCTTGAAAGGATAAAAGTGACACTCATCTAACTCATTGATCAACACACATCTCCAACAATGACATGCTGTAGCACAAGAAGTGTTGCTGTCTTCAAGACAATGAACCAGCTTGTTACCTTTACAGTAAGAACAAAATCATGTTACAGTTTATTTTGCCTCAAAATATCATCTAAATTGTTCAACATTTGATTTCCAGAACATCAAATAAAACAACAAGCAAAAAGCTCTTAATCATGAAAGCTAAAGTTTAAACTTCTAAAACATCTTAATTGCTGGACCAATTAAACAGTGTGCCTCAAAAGTTCATCAAAGTAGAACGATTATTGCTCATTGAATGTCTCAACGTCTCTCTCACAGAAAACTTTAAAAACAACTTTAAATGACAGAATTGTGCAATTCTCCATTCTTTAATTCTCAAGAGTATGTAAAATGTGTATATAATCCACATTCGACGGTGGCGGTTTGAACGATCAATACATGAAGATTAATGATCAATTATGATTATTCAAAGAAAGTGCTAATGTGTAGACATTCAATAAAGTAAGAAACACGAATCATATTGGCTATGTTTGTTAAGGTTAATGGTTTTCTCAATTTTCTAAAGTCAAAGATTATGATATTGAGAGCCCAAGACTCGTCTGAACAAATTGATTCTCAACTGAAGATTGTTACGTCAAGAATTAGCTTTTTAGAACAGGAGTTACACAGATTATAAACAAATGATTCAGTCTTGAACCAGACTGCGTCTTTCTTATAGAATTAAATTATCCCAACATTTAAGTTACTGTGTACTCCCTTGAATTGTATTACAGTATTCTCTGTTGAATCATCATGATGTGAACGTAGGGATTTAGGATTCCCTTCAATGTTCTGAATTTAGAAGGGGCAGGCAGTCTGCAAATGATGTTAAATTTAATGCCTCATTGTTTTTTATAATGAAATAATTTATCTTGTTAATTTTATTTTCATCCACATTGATTATTGTGGCATTTTTGAGTATCCATCATTTTCAAGAAGATAAAAACCCAAAAAGGGTTGTGATACATTGTTACTTAAAGCTTTTTGATTTGGTGCTAAAATTTAAGATATTCTGTTTCTGTAACAGTGTATTTTTTAACATTGTAACTGGGAGACCAAATGGTCTCCCAGTGGATAGATTTGGTCTCCCAGTCATTGCCAAAGTGGTGTCACTGGGAGACCAATTTTCCAAGAAACTCATTAATTAAACATTAATTTTGGTTTGTCATAATATGCAATTGAAAACAAAGCTTCCTCTTTCCATATCAATAAATATTTTTCCCTGTCTGATGTAGTATTCTTTGAGCGAATGCCATCTTTCTGATTTTCCAATTTTCATAAATTAAAATTTGGTCTAACTTTGTTTTGGCTGAAATCAGAAATTAGGAATCCGTTGAACAGTTCAAAAGCCATTTTGCAAGTCATAGCATAAATACATCTTATGGATCTTTAGCTGATCAATAGATGTCGCGTTACTCGTGTAGGCTATCGCGGCGCTACAAAGTTCCGTTGGTCTCCCATTCGAAAATCCTTAAAAAATGCTCTGTTCAGTAATATCTTGTTTTGACCCTTTTATACTACATATGTTTATATGTTTCCTTTTTCCCAGCTGATGGGAGTTCAAATAAATAAAAAATAAATAAAAATGATAAAATTTGTTAGAAAAAGTAACATTTGGCCTCAGTGTCTAGGAATATGAAATCGTCTGTAACACATCATTGGCCCTATAGAACTTTATCAACAAGATCTGAGACATGTTGTTTTACCAGGAGAAGCAGTTTTTCTCTTTGAGGACCTCAGGCATCACTTGCCCAAAATCAATATCCTTTAATTTCAATGTGTTCCCCAGAGACAGGCATTTTATGTTTCTTTAATGTTTTTTTCTCTTTTTGTTAATTCTGTTAACTTCTGTAATCATCCGTTTTACATAGCCTTTGTTGCTTTAATATTTATGGCAGGATATTTACATTTCACTCGTCGAGTTATTCACAACATTATTGATGATATTTTTACTTTCAAAAAGTGTTGTAATGACGTTGAACAGGACCAGAAAGCTGTCTTTTTAATTCTGACTAGACCAACAGAAGTATCATTGAAGCTGAGTTGTCCATAAAGCAAGTGGAGTGGCACTGGAGCCAATCAGATCAGGCTAAAGTGATACATAGCGAGTTGAAGACATTTGATACTTATTGAAACTGCAGTGATACAACACCACTTGTAAGTAGGCCTGATGGTAAATAATAACCGTGTTCTGAGTGTTGTCTGTCAAGTCTTGGTATTATAACAAGAAAAAAGAAGATGTCTGTGGTATGTCAAGTTTATTTGACCAAAATCATGCCATAACCGAAGTGTGTTATCGTAGATAGTACTTACTAAAATGTACATTCCTATCCAGCATATTTTATAAATTAGCCTTGTATTTACCTCTGTTCAGCCTAATATTGTCTCTATTTTCTGATAAGAATGATTTTATTTTTTTTTTCCACTATTAAACAATTCGACTGGCATCTTTGGAATCTCAGGCTTGCTCTCCGGAACTTCTAAACAACAACAGGAAAAGTTTTCAATAACCAAATGAAGCTCTTCCAGAATGTCCGGTGCACATACAGGAATTGCAGTGCTCAGTCTGACCATATTGGAATATTCAAGTGTTTGCATAGCATAAAATAAGCCCTAGGTCAATGTGGATTTGCACTATGTGCACTATGTGTTGTAAGTGTCCTTGGAAAAGTCAAATATTTGAGCAATCAAACTTTTGTACTATCAGGCTGCAGATATTTCCTGATGCTCAGGACAGTTTGAGTCACTTGTCTTCTTTCTGTGCTGTGCTGCCTACAAACAAAACAGATCTATGCTCAATTCTATTTAGCGATTTTTTGGGACTATAATGTATAGAGACGTAGGACAATATTTCTATAGTGAGACAAACAGAACAACCAAACTGTTTTCCCTAAATGCCATCCCCAGAAGGATTCACCGAGCACTAGTACGGAATACCAAGGACCTGCAAGGGGACTGTGCTTCTAGGGAAGAAGAAGAAGACACAGTTTTAACTGAGACTTTATATTGCTTGGAAATTTGTAGCCCTTTCTAATTTTCACATGACTTATTTTCAAACTCAGTTTCAACACACATGTCATTTTTCCAAGTTTGAGGGTATCTGGCCTTTGCTGATAAGAAATTGACCACCCAAGGCTACTGTCAAAAAATGAAAATCTTAAAGTAAGTAATCAAACTACTGTAAGAGTGGATTGCAATCTTATCTTTGCGATGCAGTTGCAAGCCAAAAAAGTGATTACATTTTGAAATCCAGTTGGTTTTCCATTTTCATTGTTATGATTATATGTCAGCTTTTCAATCCAAAGATTGCAGAGGGTTATCCAGCGTTATAGATAAAGAGAAATATGGAATCTAGATTAAATCTGGTTGTAAAATTTATGCCTACATTGAAATATAAACAGAAATTTCAGGCACTGTTTTTACTTCCAGGACTAAAAAAACAGGCGCGATGCCATCATAACATATTTTGTGTGACAGCAATTAGCAGTAATGTTGTCGTTATATTTATCCATCATTATGAGCCCTGCAAATCATGCCAGTATGGGTGGGTTTTTTTTTTTCAGTTTATTCAATGATATAATCCAACTTCCTTCACAGCTGAGAAGATTACAAAAGCTTTGGTTTTATTTTGAGACTCTGAAAGAGATTTTCTTTGCTCTAGATACATCACAAGAGAGTATTAGTAGTATCATATTAGTCCGCGATAATTAGGACAGTACATTATGCAACATCAAGGCTCAAATTTCCCAATCCTGGCGCTGGCCATAGAGAAGAAGGAGTATATCAGGTATATCTCCGGAGTCTCATTTGCCTAATTGTGCTTCACCATGGGCAGTGTGCCCATGAGCATGCATAAAGATACACAATGTTCAAGTTAGTCATAAAGGTAACATTGGCTTCATACAGCCACCTATGTAATATAAACTTCTTTCTATAAGAAAATAGAGCAGGTCATTGCGATCAAATACTAGCATTAAAATATTGTATTGTCTGATCCGGACAATAATTCTAAATTATATGTCCAATCAATCAGTTGTCTAAAACAGACAACTGAATCATAAAAATGTCAAACAAGTTGATCCTTCCACTCCTTTAATTGACTGTTCCATTGTATTAAATGTCTGGTTTACACATTGGGCATCGCCTAAACACATTTCTTTAAATTTGAAAAGAATCACTACATTGTTACAAAATGAAATGTCCAGTATTGTACACATAACACATTTTTCGTTCAACAACCGCAACGCTCCTGGTTCTAAAGGCTATCACAGCATTGATGCACGTTGATCCATGAGGCAGATGAGTGTCACTTCATCCTTCTGAGGACGGAAATTATTATCAACACTAATCATCCTTGGAAGAAGGATAATCTTCATCTGAACCTTATTTACATGAGAAATGCTTCTTTAAAGAATCCACTTTTCCTCATATTTCAGCCATAACAATATTGAAGCTTGCGTGTTAAGTGTTAAGTTTATCATAGAAAAAAAGGGAATGGTCGATCATTCTTTCACGCTGTATAAGTAAGTTCATTGTTTGGAAATAACGTTATATGTTGCTGTAGTTAAAAACCGCCAAGTTTTGTTGATTGATTTATTATTAATACCGCCTGTCCAAAAATTATGCCACACTCAACTTGGCGGGCGTTTTGTTACATCGACTTTGAAGAATTATCAATTATGAGACATTTTGCTGAAGATTTTGCTGTAAAAGCAAGCATTTCTAGTTTAAATCTGAATATTGCAGTCGAATTAGCAAAATTAGGAAATATCTAGAAACGGTAGATAAAATTAACGCTTTGGTTGACAATTCAGGAAAAAAAACGAAGATATACGTGTAGCACAAAATCAAGGATTTATTTGCAAAATAAAATAAGGAAAATCTAAGAACATCAGGGAAAACAAGTGCATGGCTGGGAGGGGGAGGGGGGAGTCTTGTGAGAAGTTACTGTTAAAAATTGATTCCCATCCCTGAGGTTTCATGAAGATTATAGTACCCCTCATTTTAAAATATCAATGAAGATTTAGAGTATCCGCCTCATATGTATATGCACTTATTGATACATATATATAGGCCTACACGGATAGATTCATGGACGTTTTGCGTAGTTTTTGTGATGTTTTTCTTCTGTTCGAATTTCATACCGACCCAAAAAGACATGCACAAAAAATAGTACCCTCTCTGCAACATTCTTAAGTCCAGGTAATAAATTCAGTCCCTCACGAACATGCTTCATGAATCATCGTACAATCTTTATTGATAAGAATGCCTCTTTTTAAACCATGATTTTGATGACACTTTCTTCTGCAAAATGTTTCAAGACACAATTACTCCCTTTTGTGATCCAATCTATCAAAATATCTCACCTCCCATAATTCAGCTAGTAGATGGCTGGTGGTCTAAGATGTAGATGGTATCATGTGTCACATAGCGACTGGAAGGCAATTGCCTGCAATAGAAATAAATGGGTATGGGATAGAGAGAATCAAATGGAAAAACCAAATACTCCTTTTAATATAATAAAGTAAATGAATTATTTCATTTTACATGAATATAATGCTTTAAACTGACACAATTTGTCAAAAACAATATATAACTAGTATAACTGATATTGCCGTACGGCAATATCGGATAATCCCCCGCGCCCCCCCTGTCTCCCCTTCCCTGCTTACTCTCCCCTTCCAATTTATGTCCTTCATGATGAATTCTTAAAAGCATGTATGAACGCTGCAATGTTGTTGGAGCATATGCCTATCAAATATCTTGACTGCCAGACACACCTGTGGTGGCCAAGCGTACCACCCTGCAAGCAGTGCATGTTCAGTAAACCCTAACCCTAACCCTAATGGCTTGCTGCAGGCAAACCATAAGAGTTGGGGAGATGTGCCTACATGGAAAAATCAGGCAATAAATTAGGAACATGTCATTGCATTTTCATCTGATTTGAAACATAAATGCAGGAGTTATAGTGGCTTATATAAAATCATCTATGTAAAATTGGCTATTACTATGAGCTGTATGGCCTTGGAGGACAGTAAAGACGATAATTTTAAGCATCTTTTGGTATTAATTTCATGAAATTTGAATAACCGGAAGCTGAGAAATTTATATTTGAAGTTTGAAAATTAAAAAAATTCTCTAGGACAAACTATTTGATGTAGGTCATTTATGTTTGGGGACAATATGGAGGGCTGATATGGGTAGCCCACATAAAATAATGATGGACGTGCATGAAGAATTACATTGACTTTTTGAGCCGAAAAGGTTTTTTGGACCTAAAAAGTGACATGAAATTTTCAATGTCTGACGCGATTCTACGCAGCGTGTCTGACACCATCATGCTATACACCATTGGAAAGCTGACAAACAAACCTTTCTAGTGATATGTCAAACTTTGTTGTAGCTTAAATAGGGACCGAGATATGGCCACTTGAAAATTGCATTTTTGGAGGTCCGTAGCGCCAAGACCGTTGGTCCGAGCGGTCCGTAACTTTGTGAAGTTGGTACACTAGGGTATGTCTGTAAGCACACCCATTTTCAGCTTTCTACGTGCATTCCTTCCCTGTTTTTAGGAAAAATTTTGGCCAGTTTTCGGGATATCCAATTTTCAAAAAATCATATCTTGAAATGTGTTCATGAAATCTCCACGAGACGCCTTTCTGCACTGGAGACTTTGTCAAGGTATCTTAGAAAAAATCAACAGCTCTCAGTTATGCTTAGGTTCTCAGAAACCTGCGCCGGAAATTTTTTTTATATTTTCCTCATAACTCATAAGCATCATGAAATTTGATCATGAAATTTCGTATGAAGGAGCGCGCAATAGAGTTGCATACTACCCTTGACTTATAAAACAGGATCTTTAATAGTTTTGTAGTAATCACAGTTTTTCTGAGTTGAATAATAATAATAACTAGTATAACTGATATTGCCGTACGGCAATATCGGATAATCCCCCGCGCCCCCCCTTATCTCCCCTGCCCTGCTTACTCCGTCCTTCCAGTTCATATCCGTCATGATGAATTCTTCATACCATGTATGAATGTAGTAATCTTGCTGGTGCATATGCCTATGAAATGTCGTGGCAGGCACAAGGTCAGCTGCTGGGAAAGGTGGCAGTGAGACAGTATATGACTTACATGCATCTGTGAATAATTTTTTTAGGTTTATTTTACCAGCAAAGTATTGGAGATATGAGGATGCCCTTATACCACAAAAAAGGGCAAAAAATTAGCAACATGTACATTCAGTTTTAAGTGATCTGAAACAATAGTTCATGAGTTATAATTGAATATATAAAATCATTTATTTGAAATTGGCTATTCAGAAGAGGTGTTTTTCCTTGGAGGACAGTAAAGGCCATAATTTTACGCATCTTTTGGTATTAATTTCATGAAATTCGAATAACCAGAAGCGGAGCAATGTACATTTCAATTTTGAAATTCAAAAAATTCTCCAGGAAAAACTATTTGATGTAGGTAATTGATCTTTGGGGATAATATGGAGGGCTGATATGGGTATCCCACATAAAATATTCATGGACGTGCATGAAGAATTTCATCGACTTTTTGAGCCGAAAAGGTTTTTTAGGCGCAAAAAGTGACATGAAATTTTCAATGTCCGACGCGATTCTACGTTGAGCGTCTGACACTATTATGCTATACATCATTGGAAAGCTAAGAAACAGACCTTTCTTGTGATATGTGATACTTTGCTGTAGCTTAAATAGGGACCGAGATATGAGCACTTGAAAATTGGGTTTTTGGACGTCCGTAGCTCCGAGACCGTTTGTCCGAGCGGTCCGTAACTTTGTGAAGTTGGTACACTAGAGTAGGTCTGTAAGTATACCCATTTTCAGCTTTCTACAAGCATTCCTTCCCTGTTTTTCAGAAAAATTTCAGTCAATTTTCGGGATGTCCAATTTTCAAAAAATCATATCTTGAAATGTATTCATGAAATCTCCACGAGACGCCTTTCTGCACTGGAGACTTTGTCAAGGTATCTTAGAAAAAATCAGCAGGTCCCAGTTATGCGTAGTTTCTCAGAAACCTGCGCCGGAATTTTTTTTTATATTTTGCTCATAACTCATAAGTGTCATGAAATTTGATCATGAAATTTCGTAAGCAGTAGCGCACAATGGAGTTGCATATTACCCTTCACTTGTAAACCAATATCTCCAATAGTTTTGAAGTAATCGCAGTTTTCCTGAGCTGAATAATAATAATAAGAATAAGAATAAGAACTAGTATAACTGATATTGCCGTACGGCAATATCGGATAATCCCCCGCGCCCCCCCTTATCTCCCCTGCCCTGCTTACTCCGTCCTTCCCGTTCATATCCGTCATGATGGATTCTTCATACCATGTATGAACGTAGTAATCTTGCTGGTGCATATGCATATGAAATGTCGTGGCAGGCACAAGGTCAGCTGCTGGGAAAGGTGGCAGTGAGACAGTATAGGACTTACATGCATCTGTGAATAATTTTTTTAGCTTTATTTTACCAGCAAAGTATTGGAGATATGAGGATGGCCTTATACCACAAAATAGGGCAAAAAATTAGCAACATGTACATTCAGTTTTAAGTGATCTGAAACAATAGTTCATGAGTTATAATTGAATATATAAAATCATTTATTTGAAATTGGCTATTCAGAAGAGGTGTATTTCCTTGGAGGACAGTAAAGGCCATAATTTTACGCATCTTTTGGTATTAATTTCATGAAATTTGAATAACCAGAAGTGGAGCAATGTACATTTCAATTTTGAAATTCAAAAATTTCTCCAGGAAAAACTATTTGATGTAGGTAATTGATCTTTGGGGACAATATGGAGGGCTGATATGGGTATCCCACATAAAATATTCATGGACGTGCATGAAGAATTTCATCGACTTTTTGAGCCGAAAAGGTTTTTTAGGCCCAAAAAGTGACATGAAATTTTCAATGTCCGACGCGATTCTACGTCGGGCGTCTGACACTATTATGCTATACGCCATTGGAAAGCTGAGAAACAGACCTTTCTTGTGATATGTGATACTTTGCTGTAGCTTAAATAGGAACCGAGATATGAGCACTTGAAAATTGGGTTTTTGGACGTCCGTAGCGCCGAGACCGTTTGTGCGAGCGGTCCGTAACTTTGTGAAGTTGGTACACTAGGGTACATCTGTAAACGTACCCATTTTCAGCTTTCTACGAGCATTCCTTCCCTGTTTTCCAGAAAAATTTTAGAAAATTTTCATGACATCCAATTTTGAAAAATTCATATCTCTGAAACTATTCATGAAATTTCCATGAGACGCCTTTCTGCACTGGAAACTTTGTCAAGGTATCTTACAAAAAATCAGCAAAGCCCAATTTCCTTTTGTTCTCCTGGAAACGCTGCCAGAAATAGATTTTTTATTTTCTCAATAACGCGTTAGGATCATGAAATTTGATCAAGAAATTTCGCATGAAGTAGCACGCAACAGAGTCACATATTGTGTTTGAGGTTTCAGGGTGTTATCTCTAATAGTTTTGCAGTAATCACAGTTTTCCTGAGCTGAATAATAAGAATAAGAATAATAAGAATAACTAGTATACTTGTAATTGTGCACAATTACAAAGATAAATTCCCCCTGCCCCCTTCCATCCCCTGCCCCCCTTCTACCCCCTGCCCCTTCCCTTCTACCCTCCCCATCCCCTGATGGACACAAAAATGTTATTTGGCCAGCATTTCTTTCAATAGAGAAAATGTGAAGCATGAGAAGCGATGAAATGAGCATATATGGCCAGGAAAATGTGTTTCCAGGCAGAAGAAGCATTTTGGGAGCTGAAAAGTGAGATAAAATTTTCAGGGTCCACCGCGATTTTTTACGAACATCGCTACAGTGTAATGCTATATACCATCTGAAAGCTGAGAAACAGAGCTTTCTGATGGTAGTTTTAATTTTTCTGTAGCTTCAATAGGGACCGAGTTACCGGCAATTGAAAATCGCGTTTTTAGGCCGCTATAGCGCCGGAACCGTTGAAGCTAGAAAGTTGAAATTTTAGTGGATTGCTGTACAATGACTTAACTGAGAATGCACGCATTTTCAGTTTCAATGGAGCATTTCTTCCCTGTTTTTGAAAAATTTTGATGGCATTTTTGGAAATTCCCTTTTTTTAAAAATTCATATTAAAAAAACTTTTCAAGATATTGCAATTATGCTCCTTTCCGCACTGCGTATATCTCTAAAGATAATTATGTTAAAATTTGGTGTAATTCTGTGCAGTGGTTATTCCAGAACCGTTGACACAAAATTTTTAGGAATTTTGCACGTAATTTCCAGACTACTGGTAATTACGGGCTGTCATTCCGGCACATAAAATTATTAGCCAAAAGCAATGTTCTATTGCATTTTCAGCTGATTACTCTAGGCAGTTTCAGAATTATAGTTCATAGAAATGGTGATGAAAAATAAGAAGAAGAGGAGGAGGAAAAAAGATTATGAAAAAAAAAAACCGAACAAAAACAATATAAATTCCCCTAACGGGGGAATTTATAATAATAATAAAACGAACAATATCAATATAATCCCCCGCAAGCGGCGGGGGATTATAATAAGAATAAGAACTAGTATACTAAATTGCACAGCAATTTAAAGGAAGAACTTCCCTTCCTTCCCAATCCCTTCCCTTCCCTTCCAATTCCTACCCTTCAAATTCCTTCCTTCCCCTTCCATTCCCTTGCCCTCCACCCTGAAGCTGTTTCATTTGGTAAAAAGGGAAATCTTGCTGTTACAAGATGTTTGCTTGCAATAAGCCATGTAGCAAACAGTCAGACATATTGAAATGACATATCGCTTGGCATGGAGACCAGTGTGTGGTGGCCAGTGGTACCACCCTCAAAGCAATACATTTTGAGTGAATGGTACGTGAAACCCTAACCCTAATGGCTTGTTGTAGACAAACCATCCCAGTTATGGAGCTGTGCTTACATGGAAAAATAGAGCCCAAAATTAGGAATATGTCAAATTAGTTTTAATTGATTGAATTAAATACTTAATGAGTTATAATTGAATATATAAAATGTTATATGGATAATTTATTATAGGTAAGAGGGAGATATCCTTATAGCACACCAGAGGGTATAATTTTACGCATTTTTTGGTGTTAATTTCATGGGATTTGAATAATTATGACCAGAGAAATTTACGTTTCAATTTTGAAATAAAAAAAATTCTCTAGGAAAAAGTATTTGATGCAGGCAAATTTCCTTTGGGTACAATATGGAGGCCCAACCTGGGTATCCCACATAAATTATTCATGAACATCCATGAAGTTCTTCATACACTTTTTTTTGGAAAACCATTTCGATAGGCCCAAAAAGTGACACAAAAATTTCAATGTCCACCGCGATTCTAAACCGGATGTCGTACAGGATATTACTATACATCACTGGAAAGCTGACATTCTGAGCTTTCCAAAAATGTCCCTGGTTTGCTTCTAGGACTAATATTAAGGGAGATACAGCCCATCAAATGTTGGACTTTTGAGACCCTATGGCACCAAAAGTATTGGACCTGGGATACCATACTTTTGCACAGACACTATTCCCTGGTAGTACTAACAATTCCTGTAAGGACATAAATATCTGACATTCCAATCATGGTTTTTCATGACATCACCCCTCGAAATTCCGGTTTGCTAAAATTTTGAACTTTTTTTTCTCCATAACTTTTCACCCTATTACCACTAGGCTCCTTTCCGCACTGCACATTCCATTACAGATTAACAGGAAAAAAATTCATGAAATTCTGACTGACACTTTTCCCAAAATCAGAATCGGAAATTTTTGGTGAAGTTTGCCTGTAATTCCTCTGTAAAACGGAATTCCGATGCGTAATTCCCGGCATAGAAGGAATTTTACAGTGTCAAAATGGTTTTTGACTTTTTATGAGAAAATAATAATTAGGTCAGGAGTTATTTAACATTTAAGGAATGACCAAAATGTGGCGGAAGAAAAAGAATAATAAGAATAAGAATAATAATAAAGACGTACAATATCAATAAGAACTTCCCTACGGGAAGTTCTTAATAATAATAAAACGAACAATATCAATATAATCCCCCGCTCGCGGCGGGGGATTATAATAATAATAATAATAACTAGAGAATAATTAAAATTGCACAGCAATTTTAAGATATGAATTCCCCTTCCCCGTATTCCCTTGCCTTCCATTCCCTTCCCTTCCATCCCCTTTCCAATCAACCCTCTTCCATTCCCTCCCCTTCCATTCCCTCTTCTTCCATTCCTTCCTTTGCCATTTGGATTGCCAGACTTCTTTTGATCGCTAGGCAGTCAAGGAGAGTGTAGATTTGCACATACTGACTAGTATAGCGCTTAGCATGCAGGCAGGTGTGCTGCGAGGAATGATACCACCCTCAAAGCAATACAATTTGACTTACCGTAAGCTTAACTTTGATGAAACCCTAACCCTAATGATTTGTTACGGACAAACCATAAGAGCTAGGAAGATGTGCTTACATATATACAGAGGGCAAGCAGTCAGCAATATGTAAAATTAGTTTTAAGTGATTTGCAGCAGTATTTCACAAGTTGTAATTTAATTACAAAGTTAATGGAAAAAATATGTGCTTATTTGCAAACAATAGGGCAACAAATAAGCAACATATCATATCAATTTTAAGGGATTTGAAACATTATTGGGAGAGTTTTAATAGGATTTTAAAATTGATGGTAGGGATATGTGCTTACATGGAAAAATAGGGCAAAAAATTAGTAATATGTCAAATGAGTTTTAATTGATTTTAATGAATAATTAATGAGTTATAATTGAATATGTGAAATTGCTCATGTAAAATTGGCTATACAAAATAGGTAAGTGCTCTTGGAGCACATAAAAGGCTATAATTTTACGCATTTTTTGGTGCTAATTTCATGAAATTTGAATGAGTAGAAGCTGAGCAATTTACATTGCAATTTTGAAATTCAAAAAATTCTCAAGGCATAAGTACTTGAAGTAGAAATTTTTTCTTTGGAGACATCATCCAGGCCCATAGCAGGTACCTCTAAATAAATATTCAGGAACATCCATGAAGAGCTTCATAGTTTTTTTGGGGACAAAAGTTTTGATGAGGCCAAAAACAGACATGAAATTTTCAATGTCTTACGCGAGATATAAAAACTTTCTTATAAAGTAAAATGCTATATATCATCTGAAAGAGGAGAAACTGAACTTTCTGAAGGTGTTTTTATTTTTTCTGTAGCTTTAATAGCGACCGAGATATCGGCAATTGAATATTGAGTTTTTGTGCGACCATAGCGCCGATACCGTTTACGCGATGACAACAAAATTTTGTGGGATTGTTAGACCAGGGTTAGACTGCATGCACATATAAATTCAGCTTGATCTGAGTATTCCTTCCTTGTTTTCTGAAGGTTTGAAATTCCTTTTTTCGGAATTCCGTTTTTACAAAAAATCATAACTTGGAATTTTTTCAACGTAATTCCTTCAGGCTCCTTTCTGCACTGGATAAGTGTCTGAGGTATTTTGAAAAAAATTCCCATGTCTTTATCTGTCTTAGGTTATGAGAAACGGTGAATAAAATATAAAAAAAAAATTCTGGAATTACGTCTCACTGAGAAGTAATTGCACCATGTAATTACCTCTGATAATAGTGTTTCTGTCAATCTGTAAGGAGGTTCTGTCCATTCTGTTTTATTTTGATCACTGTTCTCATAATCTGCCTTTTAAAATTTTTTTTTGAAGGCCGTAGAAAAATAATAATAACAATATCAGCAATAACAAGATGAATTCCCCTACGGGGAATTCATAATAATAAAAGGTAATCGAAGAATATCAATATAATCCTCCACAGGTTATAATTATGACTTCACTGGTAAATAGTATGGACTCTGAGTCTCTCCAACCCTTGTGTGCTGTCACCATTTAATTATTGTATAAACACATGTATTCGTAAGGGAGATGTTTAGACTTTGTCTGATGGGCATTGTTAAACCAGATTATGATCCCAATCTTCCGTCTCCTTCCAAGCAGGACATGTTTGTCAATAGTTTAGATTCCTGAGCATAACATTTTGATAGTCATAAACTAAGCAGGGAGTAGGATATATGTTGTTATGATCAACGTTAAACAAATAGCAAATACCTTGATGGAATAAGACATCAGGAGGTGAGTCATCAATCATATTAAGCAAGATAGCCATTGTTAGTGAAGTTGCCAAATAAGTAGCTCAGGATAATAATGGAGAAATTGAAAAATCAGGCTGAGTAACATTTGAGTGTGGCAAATTGTGGAATGGGTAATTTTCAAGCAAGAAAGTATTTCCTTCTTGCGTGATACAAGCACCAGATACAGAGCTACATTTACCATGCCTGATATCCAAAAAATGCACTAGGAAACTTTCTAGAAACAAGTCTAGTCTTTGTGTCTATTGTGAAAACAGCAACAATGGAAACACAAAACAGCAACATCACTTTGCACTAACCATAAAACACATCTGAATGTGTACTTGGCTTCTATTGTTACTGTGGAGTGTCACAATTGCAAACTTCCTGAAATAGGTGATTCATGTCGAAGGGATGTATTAAGTCGAAATTCATTTCTAGTGTGCGTTCATTAGCCGGAATGGAATGTTACTATATTACACAAGTTTGCAGTCGAACATCATAATTACAGTTCAGCTCAGGCACAGGGAAGAGAGGAAAATAAACATGTGGATGTAGGAAAGTTTAAAGTATTTCCAAATTGATGAATCACAGCCTTACATCCAACGTTGTTCAGGGAACGGAGAAGTCACTTCCCAAGGAAAATTTTGATGTAGAGTGTGAAGGTCGTAACTTGACACTAAATGTTTGAACTTGAGATTGACTGTGATAATTGTGTGAACTCTAAAAACAAGACAAGACTCAAGAGTATCAACAACAACTGCACCCAACAGCATAGCATCATCTTCTTTAGCACCTGCAAGTTTTGGTTGCCATATATACATGTAGCAACTATTATTGGAGAGAATCCTTTGAAGTAAAAGTTACATATACATATTCCTTATTGGCTTGTTTCTGCTATAAGGTTTTTTGGACAACTTGAATGCTTTGAGAGCACTTTGTATTGAAATGTTCCAGATCTTGTGCTAATGCTCTCCAGTCGGCCCATAAATTGGCACTCGCGGGCTTGTGTGGACATCGTTTCAGCATTCGCAGGTCCGCATAGCCCCATATTTTCTTCAAAATGGTATTTCCATCTCAGTGGTCTAGGGAGGGGGGGGGGGCTGGGTCTCCTATCCCCCCCCCCCTTGTATCCACCACTGACAACATGCAATTTCACAATAACTTTTGATATAAAGGTATAATTTGAGGTTTTCCTTTCGATCAAAGGTTAAAATATTATTATAAAAGTGGCTGTGGCACATATTCTTTCCCAATTCCTGCAGAGAGATTGCAATAAGAAATTGTTTTCTGTACTATTCCATGTTGCTGACAGAAATAAGCTTGGGAAGTTATATCCAATTTCAGCTCATGCTTTTAGCTGATGAATTTCAAATTGCATAACAGATTCAAATGCGGGACTTAAATTTTTGTTGATGATATGCCGCTCAAATTTCAACAGAAAAGCTATGTATGAACATGTTTCACACAGAATATGATTCTTTTAATGCAATCAATTGCATCAAAAAAGCTGATTACACAAACAAAAACTGAGCAAAAAATCAGGCTTGTCGTGAAATGAGAACACATTACAGCATTGAATCAGCCACCGATTCAACCAGTTTTCCCACATACTCATCCAAAGCCCCCTGGTCCTATCATTTGCTAGCCTAGTCTTACATGCTCTGCATTGTCAATAAATATTCCTGCATCACATAGTGCAGGAGCATATGTTGCGTATTTAGATTTGGCTCACTTCGCTTGTAAATTTTTGGCACCATATATCAAATCGAAGCTTAGGATGTGTAGATTCAGAAAAAATATGGTGCCATTTTTTTCTCGGCATTCTAAGGGGTAAAATCCAAGATGGCGTCCAAGATGGCCGCCGATGATGTTATTCTTCATATCTCCGCTGGTATTCATGGTATATTAAAAATTAAAAAGTTGATAATGATGTTTTTGGGGTCAAGGAATCCAATAAAGACCACCCCAAGCTCCTATCTTGGTTCAAAAACTGAATATCATGCCAAATGTTATCAAAATTGACATAAATTTAAGAATGTTCGACTTATCTCATTTGCGGTATTCCTTTCTTGCATTGTGAAACACAATTTGTGATAGGCTATATGAAATATTGTGCTATAACCTGTTTTCACAGATAGGCCATCTGCCAACATATATACTAAGAAGATACAAAAGGTTTTGAATAATTGCAAGCAACTGTGTAATTGTAACAAGGACATGTTTATGATGCTACGAATTTGACCAAATAATGTAGCAGAATTTGTCTTAATCACTACTTGGCCATTTGTTACAGCTCTGTTCAATCAAATTTAGAAGATATGGTGTCTATTAGAAATTGCAACATTCTTTCTGGTGTCTTTCTGTTTCTCATATGCATGTTTCAGTGCAAGAAATGAGCCCAGAGTACCTGCTTATTTTACACCAACACTTCCAGGGCCGCCGCGAGTCATGTAGCTCTCCCGAAATTTTTCCCAGCTTACACCATGATGTACATTATTTCAAAGCTGCTCACAAGAGGCCCAAGAGCTGCAGAACTCCCTTTTGTCATTTCTTAGTTAAAGCACGTCTGGTCAAGTGTAGTGTCCAACATTCAGAGGTTGTCAGTGACTTCCACGGACTAAATAAGCCAGCCAATCCTTCAGCTTATTCAAGTGGGGAGGTCACTCATTTGCTATATATACTTCACCAAGCCAGGTATACTATACTTGAGCTGGAATATCCTAGCTATCTGCTATAAGTGTGGGGAAAAATAATAGGTTAATTTAATGCAGTCAAAGAATGAGAGCAGCAAAATTTCATCAGAATGTTTTTTAAATGGTGGGAGTTGCATGACTAAATTTATGTCAACGATGAATGATCAAGGTATGAGAATAGGAGAGGGGAATGAAGGTCAGGGATTCAGAGACAAGAGGCACCCATGTATGATGCATTAAGTGATGAGACAGGGATTAAGGTGGTTAGGGGACAAGAGAGGGAGGAGGCAAGAGTGATAGTGGAGGAGAGAGAATGGACGAATGCATAATTAAGCTTGGGAGGTGCGGAGACCTACAGCGTACTGGGAAGGAGGTAAGAGCTGGTTAACCTTAGACAGGAGCCTAAAAGGGACAGTCAGATAAAATGACGATGGAGGCAGAGTGCAAATAGGCTTATATTAGATAGAAGGAAGCGCGAGGAGAAAGTAGAAAGGAGGGGTGGGCTGTCGGGATGAGGTAGAATGGGTGTTCAAAGCAGAGATGAGAAGGAGAAGCCAGAGTGGGAGGAGGCAGAGCTAGGAGACAATAGCTGTCAAGGAGTGCAGAGAGGAGCTAGAAAAGTGGTAGAAAGGGAGAGTCAGAGATAAGGTAGAAGAAGCAGAGTGAGAAAATGAAAGGAGGCAGTGTGGGGGAGAAAATACCTTTCATTAGGGCAGAGGCAAAAACATTGATGGCAGAAAGAGATAGTAAAAGATAAGAGGGAGAATGCCGACTAGGAGGGGGGATTTAGGAAGTAGACAAACAGAGGAGCCAGCATAAGGAGGGAAGAGGGAATACCTATCAGGGTGAAGGAAAAATCTGGCGACCAGGAGGAAGCAGAAAGCTCTGAAATGGACAGTCAAAGACAATAGGGCAGAGGCAAGGAGGCACACATTTGGCAAGAGGTAGAGGGAGGAGGGAAAACTTATCAGGGAGGAGGAAAAAGCTATCAGGGAGGAGTTAAACAGGGATAGTCAGAGGTAATGGAGGCAGAATGGGAGAAGCATTAGGAGGGAAAGCATAAGGAGGGAAAGCTTCAATGTTTGGGGGGAGGCAAAAGCTAGGCAGGAGGCAAAAATGGACAGAGGAGAAGTTGCAGGCAGAGGGTATAAAGGAGATGACAAATTTTTGTTGTGCTGGTATACCCTTTTCAGCCAAGAAGCTCTTCCTCCTTCCTTGTGGAGGGAGCTGCACATTTATTTTCACTGCCCCCGTATGACGAAGAGATGAGAAGGCTCGGAGTCTTGTACATACTGTATTAATTCAGGGATCCAGCGTCTATCAGTTGCCTCAGTGTACACTGAACACCCTGTCTCAATTTTATTTCCCACAAACTAAATTGAGTTTTTGGGTTGGAGTTAAACCCATGCCCAAAGAGCCAGTAGTAGACTAGTGCAAATATGCACAAAATATTAGGCCATGGAGAAAGAGGGTGCAGGAAAGAGCAGAGGGAGAGGGCAGAAAACCCTGAAAGGGATCGAGAGTCAAAAGTACTGAACAGGGTGATGCAAAGTAGAAGCAGGCATAACCTTGGAAGGAGGTAAAGGGAGAAGGCAGAGATAGCTGAGAAGAGATAATACCTATAATTGGGTGGAGGCACAGCTTGAGAAGAGATAGAAAAGGAGAATCAGATATGGGAGGGAAAACGTAGAAGTGGGAGGAGCGATAAGTGAAAGAAGTGAAAGAAGAGGCAGATAGAGGAGTCTCTCAGGCGAGCTTTTCTAGATGAGGAGTTCACTAGGAGGAGGCAAGAGAATTTGATGTAAATGAGAGCTACAAGTATGGGGAACTGGGGATGAAAAGATGCAGTTAGGAAAAATGTAGAAAAGGAGAATACAGAAGGGTAGAATGCACAGAGAGAGGAAGCAAGACTGGGGGTGTCTCAAGTTGGTAAAATTTGGAACTTATGGTCAATTGGGACAAAAAATGGATGATTGCAGACTACAAAACTCTTAGGTTGTAAGTTTCTGCAAGCTAGCTATGCTAGATACATGTACTACCATCATATTTAAACATAGATGTGAAGGATTTACAAACTTGAAATGTAGTTTTTGCAAAGCAAACCATGCTTTATTCAAATGCACTTGTAGAGAAAACGTTTTAAGATATCCCTATGAAACTCAAAAATACTGCAAAATAATATGAACGTGCAGAATATAAAAGTTTAGTAACTTTTAAACATTTTCTCTTTGTACCTTCTGTAATTTTAGTTGTTGACATGTATTGCAGAATCAGAGTGATGCACTTATTGTCTCCCTCAAAAACAGGGTTCTAATACCCTTAGCTATGAGTATTTAAAGTTTTGGATACATTTTTTCCATGCAGTGTGACGCCAAAAAACCGATCCTTTGTGTAATCAAATATCACACAATAGCCTATATCAAGACCAGTGACAGATAGAAGCAATTTATTCACATGAAAGAGGCTTCACTTCCTCTTATATGATCAGTAGTACATGCATAAATTCCATTGGGTAGCTGTGCTGAAATTTTCCCAACTCACAATATCGGACCAGTAGTTTTTTGCTTTAAATAAGACACCAAGAACGTGATTTATACCATGTTCTTAATATGTGATATCCAGATTTGATCTTATAAATATAGTCTGTTCTTTAAAAACCTTATTGTTCAACATTTATATTGTAAGGGACTATCACATTTGTATTGTAAGTGACTATCACTGCAAGAAATAAACATGGCTGGTGAGATGAGTCGAACATTCTTAAATTTATGTCAATTTTGATAACATTTGGCTTGATATTCAGTTTTTGAACCAAGATAGGAGCTCGGGGTGGTCTTTATTGGATTCCTTGACCCCAAAAACATCATTATCAACTTTTTAATTTTTAATATACCATGAATACAAGAGGAGATATGAAAAAAATCATCATCGGCGGCCATCTTGGACGCCATCTTGGATTTTACCCCTTAGAATGCCGAGAAAAAAATGGCACCATATTTTTTCTGAATCTACACATCCTAAGCTTCGATTTGATATAAGGTGCCAAAAATTTACAAGCGAAGTGAGCCAGATTACACGTGCTCCTGCACTAACAGACTGATTCACAGCTCCATGTTGGAGTTGATACGCATTAGTCAGGAATCTTGTTTTTATGCTCGAAACCGTAATCCAAGTTAGTTCACTACTTAAAATTCATTATGACGCATGTATCTTGTTGATATTGAGCTGTTAATAAAATCTACTAATACTAATACTACTTAAATTTTATTAACATCGAACAGCAGTGTATTATATTATACCCTATAATGTTTACAATACCACATGAAAAAAAAGTGGATATATCCCATGTGGTATGGTGTTGTATACTCAATGGTTTTTTGTATACCACATGGTTTCATCGTTGTTGATGATGTCATTGCATTGTTTGCAATTGTGACATCATGTCCATGGTGACGTCACAACATTGTGACATCATCAGTTCACCTTCCCCTATAAGAATTTTTATTATTAAAAAGTTGAGATCAGGATACAGTAGAATGTCAACCATCCATACTACACTTTTCTTCATTTTCATTCATCCTATGTCCCACAAGTCCTTATCCAGGTTAAATCTTTCCCATTTACATTGTCTTTTTCCAGTGTTTGGAATGACGAACATATCTTGAATCTTAATGTGTTTGCCTAGCAACTCTTCCATCTTCTATGCACGTGAAGAAGGATTTGTGGATCACAGACCAGATTATGTATTGGCCTATGGATATCTCATTTGCGACGAAAGCAATTGACACATCAGTGTCATATGCCATTTTTTTTGTATAATAACATAGCCTTTGTACCTGACCAGAAAACTCACAACTTCCGCTTTTGAAATGGTCACACAGAGCATATTTTTTCAAATGTCTACATACAGACAGCAGACTTCGGCACTTAAATATTGGCATAGGCTTAAATGTAGTGATGTTCCTAAACTTCTTAAAACGTGCCTTGATATCCAGGTTGATCTGCATGAACGAAACTACCCATGCTGGTTATCCAAAATCTATACAATCTCAAATGGTCTAGAGAGTGCAGGTGTTACAGCAGCTTCTATGAATGAATCTTTGTTTAAGAAAGCTCAAATTAAAAAAATGCATGAAATAAATGATAGTGACTCAAATCCGAAACTTCGAACTTACAAACAATTCAAATTTGATTTACGACTAGAACCGTATCTTAATTTCAACCTGCCAAAATCTATCTTCCAAAGTATAGCCAGATTTAGACTGAGTTCCCATAATTTACATATCGAACTAGGTCGACATTAGCGCCCCTACATCCCTGCGGAGAATAGAATATGTAAGAGATGTGATTCCAATTGTGTTGAAGATGAATTTCACTGTTTAATTTGGTGTAACCATTGGAAAGACATAAGGGTAGAGCTATTTGAAGTAGCAAACAAATTTATAGAAATTTTTTCAGTGCTTAGTCAAAACGAACAGTTCCTTAGACTTTTGTCTCATAGAAATGAAGATGTTTTATTTGCTCTAGGTAGATTCCTAAATACCGTATTGAAAACTGACAATATTATCTGAAGATATTTAGCTCCCTCCAAGGTGGATGACAAATGGCACTGACACTTCCCTCGCGTGATCTGTGGTCTATGCTATTGTGTATATATTATTTAAATGTAAATATCCTTGCTATGTTTGGTTGTCATTGTCTTTTATGTTGTCAACAGTATTAAAACATGGTGCTCTGTATCTTAACATTGAACTCTGCTTCTGATTCTATGTATTACATATGTACTTGATGTGCTATATATAACCTGAATGAGTGCTGACTGTGTCTTTACTTTATTTTTGAAATATCCCTATTACTTAAATGAATTGTACATATTATTTTTGCTTGTGATTGTATATCCCAGTAGTTTGTAGTTTTTTGTTTTTGTGTTATTACACATTCATATATTTTTATTTTTCCTTTTTCAATGACATATGTATCTGTTTGATGCTTTTTTATGTCAACAAAATTCTATATATATACATGAAGTGCTATAAAAATATTATACAGTTATCGCACAGCACCGAGTTCAATTTCAGTTTTTATGGCACCGAGGTGACTAATATTGCACGAGGTGCCATAAAAACTGATATGGGACGAGGTGATGTGCAATAACTGTTATATGGTATGGTTTTTTTGTAGGAAATGCATAGAAATGGGCAGGAATTCTAATGTCCGACCTCTTTTTGTGTTTCCTTAGACCTGCTTGTCTAAAATGTATCTCGTCGAAAATCGATAAGTAATTTACCCCAAAAAAATTTTTTCACATATTTTTAATCCAAAAATGATATACTTGATGATGGATTGATTTTTTGAATTTTTTCTGAAACTTAATAGCCAAAAGTTCTGAAACAAATAATAATTGGCGAAATTACTTATTTTTCTTTCATGGTCAGAATGACAACACTCAAAAATGTATTTTACACAAATTTTCTTGCCAATTCATTGCATTAGTGATGTAAAATCTACGGAGAAAGTACTAATTTGAGAGTTACGCACAATTGAAGAAAATCTATTACATACCTTCGGAAATAAAGTCCCTGAACAAACATATCATATTTAAGAAATGGAAATTGAGACAATCATCTTTCTTCAGATTGGGACGAGAAACATTGATATTAATATGGAGCGATGCACTCTGAAAGTGTTTCAACATGTGTCTCAGAATATGGGTATAAAAACACTATAAAAAATCTAAATATGTTCTATAACTGACTATATTGCTGCAGTGTTTGGATACTTAACTTAGGCACTCAATGGATTAGTAAACCTATGCAGGTTCAGTTGGTTAGATGTTTTAAAAATGAGCTCTGAGAATGCAGGATGCAGTCAAGCAAGTTTGTAACACCTTATGAATATATTCCTTTAAAATCCACTAATCAGAATTATGAATTTATTCAACTGTTAATATAAGCACCAGGGTGGTCAAAGAAAGCATTTCTACATTTAACTTATTCCAATAGATCGTTTTCAAATTTCTGTTATGGATATTTAGCATGCAACAAGGGTGTGAAAAACCAAAAATTTTAAATTTCAATTTTCTCTAAATTTTCCCTACAGATTTTTTTGATCTTTATATCATATCGAAGCTGAGACCAGTCAGATCACATACTATAATGCTGCGTTGACAGATTCTTTGTACATTTTTTTTAAACCCTTAACTTCGTTCAAGGACACTGTGTACAATGAAAGAACTGAGAAAGTCAAGAAGCACGCCCAATTTAGATCATTTAAAATCTATTTCTGGTCAGAAGAATCTTAATTATTTTAAGAAAATTACTTTTGCTAAAACATGGTACCAATAGCTAAAAAAACATCAAAGTGTGACCTTTTTACACATTTTGCTAATTTCTGGGAAATATACATTGCCTACTTTGAACTCATTTTGCTGGAGCAGGTCACATATTGTCATATGACTCTTGCTAACTGATTTACCAAATTTCCCATCTCTACAAACAGAATAAACTTTTCAAGAACGATTACTTGAAAGTCTTGATATAATTACAATTATAATCGTTTCACCAGTATATTTATTGTGTGAAAAATGTGGGGTTATTTAAAAAAGCTTGGGTTGGTTTGACATAGAACGGCCCACCACTATAGTATAATAATGAGAGAACAAGAATGATCCTTAGAAAAAAAAGAGGAACTCTAATGTTGTTAATTTTCCCTTCAAGTATGTTTGCTGTCGTACAGTTTCTGGACAAAAACATAGGCTGTGTAGCAGCAAACCTTCAGCGAAAAAAACAACATTTTAAAAGGACACCATTACACCATAAAAGTGATGTGAACCACATTGCATGTAATATTTGAAATAGTGACCTGATCTTGGTCTGAAATTATCTATATGCCCCGTCATATGCCTGCCTTCATGCCAGGGTATGTGCAACGATGGAAAGACCTTACTAGACCAATATACACATAATATGGACCAGTTTAATGCTTAAACAAGGAATAAGTTGTGAGGTATGGGTCAGAATGTTTCAAAAAGCATTAAGAGTAACCATGAAGCAGACCAACAAAGGGCACTAAAATATTATATAGGGAATGTATATAAACTTTAATCTATGGACATACAATGATGGCCAAGTTTTGGCCTGGAAACAAGAAATAATAATTTTAATATTTTTGTCAATATTTCAAGATGTATAGAATATCTATCAATCACACCCACATTAGACAGAAATTTATCATATAGATGACATGTGTAACAAATTTCATCCATGTACCTGCAAGTTTTGGCCCGAAATTAAAAAGAAAAATACATTTTTCTCAATATTTCAAAAAGTATAGAATATCAACCAATCAGACCATGAAAAGGCACAACTAGACCATAAAGGCTACCTGTGTGAAAAATTTGATCCATATACATGTAACAGGGGCTGAGTCCTAGCCCGGAAATGAAAAAAATTTTTTTTAATATTTTTGTCAATATTTCAAAAAGTACCATCAAGAGGCACAACTAGACCATACAGGCTACATGTGTACCAAATTTCATCCGTGTGCATGCAATACCGGCTGAGTCCTAGCCCGGAAATGAAAAAAACAAATTTTTTATATTTTTCTCAATATTTCAAAAATTACAAAAGTTCCATCAATCAGACCATCAAAAGGCACAACTAGGCCATACAGGCTACATGTGTAGGAAATTTCATCAATGTACATCCAATAGGGGCTGAGTACTGGCCCGGAAACTATCTATCTGCCCGCCGCCCGGACGCCCGACCGCCTTGACGCCCGCCCGGCGGACGAACAACTTTTGACCAAAGTGATAACAATACCTTCTTCGAACTTCGATCGTTGAAGGTAAAAAGGTGCTCGCAGTTTAAGTCACTTGGCTTGTATATCTTGATTCGGTAAGTTATGGTGAGGCTACACATTGCAATTGTAGTATATTTTCTACACTGTATAACTGTGAATATAACTTATAATATTTAACATTTTATTTGTTTACAACTTGTAGCAATCCTTGTGTTTTTGGCCACCAAAAAATGTGAAGCTCTTGCTGAAATCTGCTGTTGTGCCAGATAATGTGAGATGGACAGCCCTTCCTGTCAAGATGATGGGAAAATATGGTAAATTAATTTTTGTAGTGTGTCTTTATCGTACATTGTGTCATATCGTAAAAATGTACATATAAATCAAAGCAGAACTGTCTTTGTAATGTGTGGCGTTGACGCCGTTGAGTGCATAAAGGCACCAAAGTAATGCAGTCTTCATGAAGGATAATTAGAAACTTTGCATTTTGAGCATTTTTATCTTGTTGGTCAACCAATTTCATCAGATGAAGTAGGCCGTGTGGTCAAGAAGAAAAGCAGCAGGACATTTTCTGTTGTCCGTTATTGCAACAACTAACTAAAATTATATATGGTAAAGAGCTTCAAAGTACCATCTGATAACTTGAAATGTACGGTCAGACAGGTAAGACTGATTTTGTAAACTTTTTCACAGAAACTTTAGAAGAGGCAGAGAAGCACCTGGACAAGGCTTGTGAAACGTCCAACCTAGAAGATTCGGCAGAGGAAGAGCAGAAGATCCAGGAAAGGCTGGGACGGAGAACTCATCAACCTATTTCATCAGATGAAGAAGGCCGTGTGGTCAAGAAGAAAAGCAGCAGGACATTTTCTGTTGGCCATTATTGCCACGACTAACTTTAATTACTTATGGGAAAGAGCTTCAAAGTACCATCTGATAACTTGAAATATACGGTCAGACAGGTAAAACTGATTCTGTAAACTTTTTCACGGAAACTTCAGAAGAGGCAGAGAATCACCTAGACAAGGCTTGTGAAACGTCCAACCTAAAAGATTTGGCATAGGAAGAGCAGAAGATTCAGGAAAGGCTGAGACGGAGACCTCATCAACCTATTTCCTCAGATGAAGAAGGCCGTGTGGTCACGAAGAAAAGCAGCAGGACATTTTCACCAAGTCAATCAGATGGATCAGATGCATGCGATGCTGGAGATGGTAAGACATGTATTGGGAATAGAAGTTGTTCAATTGAAATACCAGCCCAAATATCTGTAAAGAAAATCTGAGTTTCCTGGCTGTGTTTTTCTTCTCCGTCACTTTTTTCACAAACACTTAAGCCTTCCTTATTGGAGGTGTGACTAGTGGAAGTTTTGGTGGAGAAAAATATCTAAAAATTGATTTTGTATGTTTGAATTGATGCCCTAGTAATCAAATTAAGCAGAACTAGAGGTACCGGATTGTAACCATTCTGAATGCTTGTTAAATGAATTTTGTTTTGGTGTTTAATTGGTGGTAATTGATTGACAGATGTACAGATCACTAAAGGTTAGCATAATAATAAAATCTTTATTGACATGATAGTAGGGACCTGAGGAATCTAGCTCTATTTTGCATATCACTAATCAATTAATCTGTCTCTTTGTCTTTGTAACTGTCTAGTGTGTATCTATATCTCTCGATCCGAATGGTAATAGCAAGTTGATGAAAGATTTGGTGGATTCAAGGGATGTGAAGTAATGACACTGCCTCCATTTGGAAACCTGTGGGTTCTTGTTGTTTTCTACGGGACTATGGTCACGTAACTATCAATCATAGTTTCCTGACTATGGAGTCTTTCAAGGCCTAAAATCTATACATGTTTGTCTTTTTATAACTTATTTCAGAGGATGATTTCAATGCAGTTACCCTTGACAAAGAAGGACCAAGTTTATGTCGCCCGTGCCTTCCAACATGCCTTTGACATGTAAGCATTGCAAATACGATCTTCCTACTTTATCCTACATCAATTCAGGGGTGGACTGGCCCTATGGGCCAGAGGGCAATGCCCTGGGGCCCAACACTTCAGGGGGCCCACCAGCAACCTTAAAAAACTAAAATTATCAAAAAGAACTCATAACCTAAGTGTCTTTGGCTTTCAGGATCACTTATACCGATGGAAATTAAACTCTACCAAATCACAGAAAACCAAAATGAAATTGTAAAGCACCTGAGAAGAATAAGAAGTTCTGTCGCGAAAAGTAGTGAGGAGCATATTGTCACTGAGAAATGGAAATCCATAGAACAACAGTTACTGGATGCTGCATGCAGACAACTGGCAAAAGACAAAGCGTATCAGAAAGCTATGGTGAGTTTTCCCTTAATTCCTTTGTAATGATTATGATTCCTCAAACATGGAATTATCATTGGATTCTTTCTGAATTTCTTTATCATTGGCGGATCCAGGGGGCCAGAGGCGCCCTCCATCGTTTCGGCAAACCAATCTTTCCTGTTACTATTAATTTAGGGAAATCTGTTTAGGGACTCTGTTATAGGTACATGTATTGGTACGTCCCTCTTTCAAAAATTTTGGATCTTGCCCCGATATTGTTGCTTCTCCAAAATGAAGCACTTAAGGTCAAATAATACTTCCTTCACAGCTGAGAAGATGACAAAAGCTTTGGTATTATTTTGAGACTCTGAAAGAATCCTGGAGCTGGCCATCGAGAACAAGGAGTATATCAGGTGTATCTCTGGAGTCTCATTTTCCTAATTTGTGCGTCACTATGGACAGTGTGACCATGAGCATGCATAAAGATTCGTAATGTTCAAGTAAGTCATAAAGGTAACATTGGCTTCATCCAGCCACATATAAAATATAGACTTCTGTCTATAAGAAACAAAGCAGACCATTGAGATCAAACACTTACATAAAAAAATTGTACTATTTGATCCAGACAATATATGTCCAATCAATTAATTGTCTAAAACAGACAACTGAATCATTCAAAATGTCAAATAAGTTGATCTTCCCACTCTTTTAATTGATTGTTCCATTCTAAAAATTGGCTGGTTTAGACATTGGTTATCCCCTAAGCACATTTCTTTAAATTTGAAAAGAATCATAGTTACAAAATGAAATGTCTAGTATTGTACACATAACACATTTTTTGTTCAACAACAGCAACGCTCCAGGTTCTAAAGGCTGTCACAGCGTTGATACATGTTGATCCGTGTGGCAGATGAGTGTCACTTTATCCTTTTGAGGACAGAAATTATTATCAACACTAATCATCCTTGGAAGAAGGATAATCTTCTTCTGAACCTTATTTACATTAGAAATGCTTCTTTAAAGAATCCACTTTTCCTCATATTTCAGTATCGAAGATTGTGCGTTAATTGTTGAGTTTATCACTGAAAAAAAAGGTATTAGATGGTCATTATGTCATGCTGTATAATTGAGTTCATTGTTTGGAAATATGTTAATGTTCTATGTTGTTGTAGTTAATTGTTGTCAAGTTTTGTGGATTGATTTATTAAATACACCATCTGTCTAAAAATTGTGCCGCAGTAAATTTGCAGGGCAGTTCGCATTCCATTGACTTTGAAAAGTTATCATTTGCAGTAGACCTACAATGATTTTCAGACACATTTTACAGAAGGTTTCATTGAAACGCAATAACGTCTTTGCAAGATTTGGAAAAACCAAAGACCAGCAGGGAAAAAAACTCTTATGACTGGGAGAGAATGGAGTCTTATGAGAAGTTACTACTAAAAATTGATTCCCCCTCCCTGAGGTTTCATGCGGATTAATTATAGTACCCCTCATTAAGATCAATGCAGATTCAGAGTACCCACCCAGATATACAAAGTATTATACACAATAATTGTCACATATGTAGGCCTACACCTTGGAAGATTACACGGACAGATGCATGGACTTTTCGCATAATTTTTGTGATGTTTTTTTTTATGTTCGAATATCATACCACCCCTAAAGACATGTACAAAAGATAGTAACCTCTCTGCAACATCCTCAAGAAATAAATTCAGTCCTCACGAAACATGCTTCATAAACCATCATACAACCTTCACCGGTAAACATGCTTTTCAAACCTTGATTTTTATGACACTTTCTTCAGTGAAATATTTCCAGACACAATCACTTCCTTTTGTGATCGAATCTATCAAAATATCTCACCTCCCATAATTCAACAAGTAGATGGCTGGTGGTCTAAGATGTAGATGGTATCATGTGTCACATAGTGACAGGAAGGCAATTGCCTGCGATAGAAATAAATGGGTATGGGAAGGAGAGAATCAAGCTAGAAATACCACATACTCCTTTAAATTTAATAATGTGAATGAATAATTTCATTTTACATGATTATAATGCTAACACATTGCCATTTATTAGGAAGGGAGTTTGCATTGTTAAACCAGATTAGGATACCAATCTTACATCTCCTTCCAAGTAGGAAATGTTTGTCAATAGTTTATATATTCTTGAGCATCACATTTTGATAGTAACAAACTAAGCAGGAAGTAGCATCTGTTGTTATGATCAATGTTAAATAAATGACAAAATACTTTGATGAATACAAATATCAGCTGCTGAATCATCAATCATACTAAAAAAGACAGCCATTATTAGTGAATTTGCAAAATAAGTTGTTCAGAATAATAATGGAGAAATTAATAAATCAACCTGAGTAGCATTTGGGTGTGGAAAATTTTAGAAGGTTTAATTTTCAAGAAAGAAAGGATTTCCTTCTTGCATGACACAGGCACCAAATACAGAGCCACATTTACCATGCTTGATATCCCAAAATGCACTAAGAGACTTTCTAGAAACTAGTCTAGTCTTTGTGTCTACTGTGAAAATAGCAACAATGGAAACACAAGACAGTGACATCACTTTGCACTAACCATAAAACACATCTAAATGTGCACTTGGCTTCTCTTGTTACTGTGGAGTGTTCAGTCAATTGCAGGCTTCCTGAAAGAGGTGATTCATGTAGAAGAGGTGTGTTTAAAAGTCGAAAGTCATTTCTAGTGTATGTTCTTTTGCTGGAATGGAATGTTACTTGATTATGCCATGTTTACCACTGAACATCAAACTTTTCAAATCACTATGGAATGTTCATTAGATGGTTGCTGCAAAAGAAGGGAGTTCAGCTCAAGCAAGTTGAAGAGAAGAAAATGAAAAATTTATGTGGATGCAGGACAGTTCAAAGTTTCTCAAAATTGATGAATCACAGCCTTAAATCCAACATTGTGAAGGGAACGGAGAAGTCATTCCCCAAGGAAAACTTTGATGTAGAGCTTGAAGGAAGTAACTTGACATTGAATGTTTGAACATGAGATTGGCTGGGCGAATTGTGTGAACTCTTTAAATAGGACATGACTCGACAGTTCAAACACCGACTGCACCCAACTGCATCACATCATCTTCTATAGCACCTTAAAGTTTTGGTGGCTATATTATTGGCGAAAATTGCATATACATATTATTTATTGTCTTGTTTCTTATAATTGTTTTTTTCCCCCTGTGCTGCCTTCCACTCTACCTATAAAACTTACCCCTTCATGGTGGCTGTTTTCCAGCAGCAATTTAAGCCTATCTGTGACTCGAGCCGGACATGTACGAGGGGTTTTCCGAAAGTTCTGTCCAACTTGCCATAACTTTTGCAATATTTAATAGAGAAACATAAAATTTTAGTCAGATAATATAGAAGTAATTTGCAAAAGATCCTCAAATAATCAGATCAAAGAAACAAAAATAAATGGTTAATTTGTTACCATGGAAACCAAAAGTCATGAAATGCGGCCCAAGGCACTTTTAGAGACACAGATTCATTATATCCTTCCAAAAATGTAAGTTTTTACTAGGGAAACAGAACAAGAAACCTATTAAAAATAATCCGTGCCATTTCACAAATGCTTAAGCTAATTAACTTGGTACTGGATACATTTCCTTCAACCTTATATCCCTTAGAAAATCAATGACTCAAAAGTCTTCATATTGAAATCACTGTTTGTGTTTCGCAGAGTTTTTGTACTTTACGATGGGTTTTCCATAAGATCTGTCCAAACTGTCATAACTTTTGCTAGATTTTATACAGAAACATGATATTTGGGTCCTGTGATATTGAAGTAATTTGCAAATGATCCCTAAAAAATCAAATAATTGGTTGATTTGTTGCCATGGAAACCGTAAGTCAAGAAATGCGGCCGAGATCTTGTTAACAGACACATACTTGATATATCTTATCAAAATATGTAATTATAACAAGAGATATAGAACAGAATATATTCAAAACATTCATAGTCATTTCACGACTCCCTAAACTAATGACTGGGACCCTGTAAATACATTTTCTCAAACTTTCTAACCATGTCTAAATAAGATACTTCAGTATTCGTGTCAAGGTCAGTTTTGGCATTGTCAAGTTTCTTTTCTTAGGTTTTACAATGGGTGTTCTCTGCATTTGTACAATCTTCATTAGGTTCTGTCACTCACACTGTCTTCCTTGTATGTATGATAAATGGTTCTTACTCTCTCTGCTAGTTTCTATCCGATTAAATTTAAGAAATACCACAGGCATATATGATGTCATCCATATCCAAAAAATTTCTCATCTCATAAAAAACTGAGAAACTTCATCTGTTCATGAACGATGGTAAAGTAAGTGAAATGTGACATTAATACCAATTTCCATTGTTATTAATGATTTTAGAAGTAACTGATAGTATTACATGAAAAATAAAAGAATATACCTTAATTCAAAATGTCAAGACACAGGTAATGCAAGCTGGTAATCAATTAGTTTTAAGTTGGGACTACAGAGTCTGGGCCGCATTTCATGACTTCTGGTTTCCATGGCAACAGATTAAGCATTAATTTTCATTTGTATGATCTGATTTTTTGGGTGTTGTTTCCAAATTACGTTAGTATTATATGACCCAAAAATCATGTTTCTACATCAAATCTAGCAAAAGTTATGACTACTTGGACAGAACTTTTGGAAAACCCCTCGTATTATAATATTATATATGTGAACCACTGCATATTTCGATGAATAAATGATAAAAATCTGAATCTGATTCTGTGAATATGCATTAGTTTAAAAAAATTGAATTTAAAGTTTTTATTTACAGTCCTTGTCATACTTACATTGAATCTCAAGTGTTTTTTCTGTGCTGATGAACTGTGATGTCAGAGATGACTCTATTCTAGCATTGCAATATATGTAAATTAACTACAAGCTGTGATGTCATTTCAAACTGGGTCAGATTCCCCAGCTTCTAGCCAATGTTGATCCTCCTGGACTGAGCGTCACAGTTTCAACACAGTGTCAGAGTAAGAGTTTTATCAGGGATAGCCCCTACAACTATGTCATCACAGCTTGATAGCCAATTGGCTGACCGTAAACTACGTCGTCACAGTTCAAACATTGATATATTGAAGGAAGCATTACATTTTTGATCCCAATGATTTATCACAGCAATCACCAGTCTAATCCTACCAAATGGCAGCTTTGTGAGCATTCACAGTAGACAACTGTTATAATCCCCACAGAGTTGTTTGATAAAAAATCTGCAAACTTGCTAACTTACAACTTTAAACTTTGATGGAAGTTCGTATAAACAGAAGGCTTTGACAATTTGTTTGTAAACACATGGCTTATGTTATGTGTATTTGTTCTGGCAGCCCATTGGCTGAGAGGCTGTGATGTCAAACTTGCATGGGTTTTCCCAGACCCAATTTTAACTCTGACTGTCTGACACTGAGTTGAAACTGTGATGCTCAGTTTGGTGGATTCGCATTGGCTAGAAGCTGGGGAATCTGACCCAGTTTGAAATGACATCACAGCTTGTAGTTAATTTACATATATTGCAATGCTAGAATAAAGTCATCTCTGACATCACAGTTCAACAGCATAGAAAAAAAACTTGAGATTCCATGTAAGTATGACAAGGACTGTAAACAAAAGTAAAAAAAAATGACGAATTAAAAATAAATTGCTTACTAGTTTAATACATAGGCCAAAAATATGACCAGGTAATACAACTGCTAACATACCATAAACGCCTCCCTTGAATCATTGTTATGTCTCTGATGTTGCAAGTTTTTTGAGGAGCAGAAATGTAACGTACTTCTTAACACAGCACTATGATCCACTGTTGGAAGTCTGGATGCTCTAGGTTGACCATACTGCACAAACATTTTAATCATATGATATGTTATCATTTTATGAGGAAGAAACCTTAATGAAACAGGTTTATGGGTGCTATTCACAGCCATATGCAAAATTACCGTACTTCTTAACATTTGGCTGCAGTCAAGAAAGGCTATGGTGATGGGGTATTTTCCAAAGCAGATTTGTGTACTGATGATATAGTTCTGCTATACACCATACGGCTATTTCAAAACAACATTTAAACAGTGCAACAAACAACTTATTTTTGTTTGGTAACATACATTATAGCTGATTTTAAAATTAAAAAAAAAATGTATGCAATGAAAAGATAAACATAGAGATGTTTTGGCATCAGATACATGTATACGCAGCTCTTTATCATTGCTTTTCCTCGCAGACTAGCATGTATTTCTGTTTTATTGTGAGTAATTCCAAGTAGCTAGCACTTCTTGGAAATATTTTCCAGTCACTTCCTTGATCCCCTTTTAGCAGCGTGTCCCTATAAAATGTAAAATTTCCCCTGTTTTTTATTCTAAATTGCTAAATCCGATCCAAAGAACAATAGGACCCTCAACAAACTATATATGAAATTGACGGTTATTAAACAAACTATCAACTGATGCAATTTCCAAGAAATAAAGATAAATATTGAAAAACAAATAAGCTCTAGAAGCACACCGAAGGCGAATGTACACATTCCCGTGCTGCAAGCCTCAGATATTATTATGAATGTGGCTGTGGCACATATTTCACCATTCCTACCGAAAGATTAGTATAAGAAATTGTTTTCTGTACTATTTCAGACTGCTGACAGAAATAAGTTTGGGAATTATATCTGATTTCAGCTTATGCTTTTAGCTGATGAGTTTCAAATTGCATAACAGATACAAATGCAGGACTTAAAATTGTGTTGATGTTATGCTGCTCAAGTTTCAACAGATAAGCTATGTATGAACGTGTTTCACACAGAATATGATTCTTTTTATGCAATCAATTGCATCAAAAAAGCTGATTACGCAAACAAAAACTGAGCAAAAAATACAGGCTTATCGTGAAATGAGAACACATTACAGCATTGAATCAGCCACCGATTCATCCTGTTTTCCCACATACTCATCCAAAGCCCCCATGGTCCTATCATTTGCCACCCTAGTCTTACGTGCTCTGCATTATTCAATAAATATTCACTGCATAACAGCTACATTTTGGAGATGATACACACAAGTCATGAATCCTGATATCGTTCGAAACCGTAATCCAAATTACTAATTGCCACTTAAAATTCATTGACATCGAACAGTAATATATCATATTATACAACACAAAGCATTGTTTTTTAGAGGAGAGTGGGGCCAGTTGAACCAAATTTTAGAAATTGCTCTCCTGTGGGCGTACCTTTACAGTTTTCACGAAGAACAGAGATGAAAAAATTAGTTCAAAAAGGTGTCTAAACATCCCAACTTTAAGTTTTGTGTATATCTTGCCAAGGCGGACATATGAGCCTCCAAAAAATGTTTTAAAAAATGGTTCAACTGGCCCCAACCTCGCGTTCAGTGAAATATCCATTGGGGCCATTTGAACCATTTATTTTTGTTAACAGGTTCAGCTTGGACTGCAGCATATTCAGGCAAAATTTGACATGTCTCACACATTTCTTTCTGTTCAAAGTGTAGCCTTGGCCCAGTTAAACCAGTCGAGGGTTAAACATTAATTGTAAATTTTTCTATGTATTTTAATCTATTGCAATTGGCTACTTGCAAAAACAGCTTCTGAATAGGATTTATGGATCATAAACAGATTATTTGTGGGCCTGTGGATATGTGATTTGGAACAAAAGCAATTGACACACCAGTGAGACACTGAGACAGTGTCATGTGTCAGTTCCAAGGGTTTCATTTTATTTTTCACAGGAGAGAGGATCCTGCATGTCAAGATGTCAGTATTATAAATATCTATCATGACAGCATAGTTATAAAAAGGGTCCGATCATATGCCTCTTTAGACAACAAAAAAAAATTGAATTTTTTTGAAACTTTGAGTCGAAATGCCTGTCCATGAAAACTGTCAAATATTTACTCTGAAGAATCTAAATCTCCTTCCACAATGCGGAGATAACGGCTTGTGACTGGCTGAAGCCATAGACAAATTAATGACAATAATTCCCTTATTACAATTACCTGAAGCAGAACTCACATGTACCATAAAATATCTGCATTGTGACAGTTATTTTCAAGCTCAATATGCAATAATTTCAGCTAAGAATAGAGATATGTAGGTAAAAGGAACAAAAAGAATAGAGTGCATGCCCCAGCTAAAAATACTAAAGAGAGTGGTTATAAATGTGTCACGTCTCAGTTAAGTAAAAGCTTTTTTGGCTGGTCTGGGAGAATAGTCTGCAGCTTTTATGTTCGTAGATTATGGTAAGCATATGCTTGGCTGTTCTCTCTTCTTTCTATGCATTTCATAATGGAATATAAAAATTAGTCGTGGATGCTGTTTTCATTTCCTGGTCCCTGCTTTGACCTTGCTTTCATTTGAAACTCTTCAGCAAATATCTTTTTCAGGAATGTGCTGAAGTGGCCCTCAAAACAACTTGCAATCTCATACATACTTCATCAAGGTCACTATTATACTTAAAACAAACTAAAGATACATATGTTGTATCCGTTTTGTTGGAGTACACTTCAACCTCACCTTACGACCACCTCTCTAATGCGGGCACCTCGCAATTACGGACATATAGGCTTGGAACGGAATATTTTCCCTTTCATTTATGCTTAATAAGACCTCTCTAATGCGGGCACCTCGTTAATACGGCCACCTCGCAAATACGGGCAGTATTTGCTGCACAGAAGGCTGAATTGAACCTCAGCTAATCTGACCACTGCTAATTGGAGCCAACCTGTCTGCTGCAGGTGTTGTGTAAACAATAGCCGTGGCACGTGGCTGCACACAGCCCACCTGTTTTAAAAGTCTGTGCAGTGAAGCGTGGCAGTGGGTGACTTTGAGCCTGTAGACAGTGTATATTAATGACACTTTTACAATATAATGACACTTTTACTAAATTCAAATTTATTGAATAAAGGCTGTTTTTCTTATATCTGTTCACAATCACAAGATCTCTGTAATCCAGTACTAGTTCACAAATTGACATTCATGATTAGAGAATTCATGGGTTTACAGCAAGGCTAATTGCTTTTAGGAGCAATTATGATGAGTTAAGTGTGCTTTTGAACAATCATGATGCTCATTTTGTAATGCTTAAAGGAAAAAACAAAAGAATTTGCACACAATTAGAATTGCAATTCCTTTTTCTGGCAGACCTATAAATATTCCTTCATGCATGATTTTGTCATATTGAAGCTAAACTGCTTATTGTAAGCATGGCTGCTACAAAGAGAAAACGCAATGAGCTGTCCCTTGATGATAAAGTCAAGCTGATCAAAGCAAGTGCTGATAATTCTCAAAGAAAACTGGCTGAAATGTTCAATATTGGCAAAACACAAGTCGGCTCCAATCTGGCTAAGAAGAGAAGTTACTTGGAGGCCTTTGAAAATAACCAACCCAGTAATGCAAAACGCATTTGCATTGCCAAGAAAAACACAGCTCAAGCAAGTGACCTGGATGACCTTGTTTGGCGTTGGTTTGGAGGAGCTAGAGCCCGACATATCCCAGTCTCTGGTCCACTGCTGCAAGAAAAGGCAAGAGAATTCGCAGAGAAACTCGGCTACAGTGATTTCAAGGCTTCCAATGGATGGCTGATGCGTTTCAAGGCCCGACACAACATCAGAGGGATCAAAGAGTGTGGAGAACGTGCTGATGTCGACCCTGCTATCGTTGATGATTGGAAAGATCGCCTACCTGAACTCCTGGAGGGTTACCAGCCGCAAGACATCTTTAATCTCGATGAAACTGGAATGTTTTACCGTGCTCTACCAGACAGAACGCTTGCTGTAAAGGGTACAGACAACGGGGGGGTCAAAAGATCAAAAGAACGTTTTACTGTGTGCTTGTTGGTTTCTATGGCCGGTGAATTTGAGACCCCCCTTGTTATCGGAAAAGCAGCAGTACCCAGATGCTTTAAGAACATTAACATTGCTGTACTTTGATGTGTCCAAATAGCTTAAGTAATATCAATTTGCACACGGAAACAGGTTGTTGCTCCACTTTTGTCATATTTCTTTTCTGCCTAATTAGTAGTTGGAATACTTTAACTGAATTACGTGAAATAGTTGTACCACCTGCAGACTACAGGGAGAGGAAAAACTATTATTCTTTATCATGATGTAGATTTCTTGCCATTTCAAATGATATCCTCTGGACCATTGATGTTTAACAATGTATGTGAATGATCAGTTGATAAGTTTTGATCATTACTTCTATCATGTTTATTGCCATGAATGAAAGTTTATCTTGATCTGTTCTGCTTCCTTCTTCTTTGATTTATACATATTTTGGTGTGGTATTTCCTTTACCACTTTGGCACTCTCACTTCTCAGTGTAATGCCTAGATCACACGGAGACGTAACAGAGGGTTCTTGTCGCGTCGCTTCTTGCTTTTCCAGGAAAGAGGGAGGTTTTTAAAGTACATTCAACAACTCGGCGACGATATTTTCGTCTACAGCGCATCTTAAACTTCCTCGCCACAAGTTCCTAGAAATCACGTGACCTTATGGTGAGGCAAGAACTTGCTTCACGAAAGATTCAACCTGTTGAATCTTTACGAAGGAAGAAGCCACAATGCAAAAGACCTGAAAGACCCCCAAAATGATTGGGCGAAGTTAGAGACAGCTTGGGCGAAGTTAGAGGCAGGTTGGGCGAAGTTAGAGACAGGTTGGGCGAGGCTACTTATCATTGAGTCAATGGAACTTCGGCGAAAAAAGAGAACAACTCGCCGACACAAACAGGCTGTTGAAACGCCGAAACAGCTACTTGCTTGGCCGTAACAGGTATTTGCTTGGGCGTAATTGAACATTAGGACGAAGTAAGAGGATGCTAGGGCGAAGCAAGAGCATGCTAGGGAAAAGAAAGAGACTCCTTGGGCGAATCTAGTTTAACATTGAAGCAATGGAACTGCGTCAAGGCTCCTGACAACTCGCCGACACAAGTCTCTTCTTGCCTCGTCCGTAATTACGAGCGATTCTGCGTAAAAAACGAGTGCCTCGTCGTCCTAGGATCAATCTACGACGATGAATAATCTTTAATTGATTATATAATTGTCCAAAAATGGCTTGAAACGCCGAAAGTTGGCGAAACTGAACTTCCTGGCACCTCTACAACTTCGCCGTCACTTAACCACTCTCGTGAGACACTAGCATAAGGCTAGTGAACCTACCCTGACCACATGTACCATGTTTCAGTAAAGTAATCATTAAAAGATTAACATATCTCCGGTGTGACCAATATAATTCACAGTTTAACTTTGTTAAAAGCAACTGAAAGAATGTTTGAATGTTGTCACTGTTGTCTTGTTTTTTGTTTTAAGTATTTTCTTTGTAGAAAACCGCTAACAACACCGGTTAAAAAGCTGTACAACGATTAGCATATTCATAAAACTCCGTCATTTTATAGTGCTGGTAAGTGTAAACGAACCCTGCTATGGGAGGATGCGCTTAGAGGTTATGATCACAACTTAAAGTTATTGTCTTGATACATCAGCTGCTTTCTCAGGGGGTTTAGATATGGATGATAATAGTATCTGCTTAACCACAACATCCTTGGCTGAGTATCAGGGCATTGCAACTCTGTTTTGACAAAATGAAAAGACTGTATTATTGGATTTCTGGATATGAATGTATATGATATGGTATCACATAGTATATCCTATTTCACATTAGGAATATAAAATGAAATAAAAAGCTGCAGGACAAAAGATTTTTTTTACAATTTGATCGAACATACCCTGTAATATCCTGAATATTACATTTATTGGTACATGAAGACGATCTAAAGACTCTCTTGCAGAAACCGCAATTGTTAGAGTAAGCATGGTAAATCCATCCAGGAGGGTAACTCCATCCACCTCCTGATATAGGCCTACACTCGTATTTGTTACCATTGAGTGAGCTTTAAAAGCAAGAAAAAGTTTCCGCGAATTTATCCTTGAAAGTACCTCAATGACTGAATATCTCTCAATGGCGTGAAACTGAATAAAGAAATTAGATTGACCAATTATACTACCTGCTGGCATTAAAAGGGTTCTTTAAATGTGATTAAAGTTGTCAGTTGAAATTATTGATAGTTGACTTATCTTCTATTATTTAGTTCTTTTATCAAAAGTGTAATCAGATCCCTATTGTTCTAGAATCTATAAGCAAAATATTTTCTGAAAGTCAGTAAATTGCAAAAACGAAAAACTGACAAATACGATAAGTGTGTACTGATTAATGCCCTGTGGATGGATTTATTGTCAAACTTGACAGATTTACTAGCAACCTGAATGGATTTAGGTGCCTTTCCTTTCAATTTTTGTTGTCATGGTATTAGCAAAAATATGTGAATATTTGACTATTTTCAGACTGCCAAAGATATTCCGGAATATGCTCCTTCCAATGGACTAATTAAAATTTTTGTATCAATTCCTACTGTTCTGGAAATACAGTTTCATCCAAGAGTGGACTAATTTATTCTCCTTGACCCCAGATTATGCCATGTTTACCACAGAACGCCATGTTTTGCAGAATCGCGTTGCAATTCTGTACTGTACAAGAGAAGAAATGAACATTTCATATGGATGCAGGACACCATAAAGTTTTAAAAAAGCTTTAACTTTATTGCAATATTCCTGCTCTACAGTCCAGCTGAAGGGATTTGATATGGCTTCTAACAATGTGTGGGCAACAGAGAAGTCATTCCCCAAAGAAAACTTTGATGTAGAGTTTGAAGGACAAAACTTGACAATGATTGTTTGAACAAGCATTGACTGTGCCAATTGTGTGAACTCTGCAAACATGACATGAAGCAATAGTTCAAACACCAACTGCACCTAACTACGTGAATAGCATACTGTGAGTGACTTTCAGTTTGATTAGCTCAAACTCTACACTAGACTACAGCATGTAAGCAAAATCGTACTGAGATACTGATTGCATAGTTTGATATGAAATGCTATCAAAAGAGGCTAAATTCTCTCAGACTCTTCTGACTATCTTTTTAATTAGCAAAGTGTACAGATCCACTGATGGCTGGACTCCAGACTTCTTACCCTCACAAAAACTAATAACATTCCAAACTGTTTGACATCCTGGAAGACTGGCTTAAAACAAGGAAGGACCTTTTTTGACATATACAATTTTTGGCTACAAGGTAGCTATATTACTAAAGATGGTTTAGGCCAAATTACATAAAAGCATTATTTATGCGTCCTTATTCCCAGTGTGGTCTGACACTCTGCCTGTCAAACATTTTCCTTCCAGGTGTCTGTAAGCCAGTGGCACAAACCAGTGATCCCAACCATCAGGCCCCTCACAACCCAATCCTGATCAATCATTGGCTGCAGGCTTTCCTTTGCCAAACAATGGCCCCAGAGATCTGTTAGTCACCACCTTTGTCTATTGTGTACTATTTCAAATAATATTTTTTTAAAAAAGTACTACCATCTTTATGTTCACCTGTTTCTCCAGGAAACAGCACATGCTTTGAACAGTTAGACGCTTACATCATTGGTAGCAATTCTCTTTGATGAAGAGTTTTGTGGAAATTGATTTTGCTTTTTTACCCGCAATAAACCTTTTAAGTATATTTTGAAACTATGATCTTCTTATTTCCATTACTTTTCACCAAATTATCAAATCTAATTTATGAATTTGGCACACCTGTAAATCTCACAATTCCAATATATTATCACTCTCTGCTATCTTTGGTGCTGACAGTACACAATTACAAATTTACATCCAATTTTGGCATTTGCTTTTAGCTGATCAGTTTCATGTTGCACAAAAGTTTCGAATGGACTTAAATTTTTGCTGATGTTATGCCTCTCAAGTTTCAGCTTGCAGAAAGCTATGTATGAGCAGGTTTCACACAAAACATGATTCTTTTTACGCAATCAATGATATCGAAAAAGCTGATTATACAAACAAAAGTTGAGCAAAAATACAGGCTTATCATGAAATGAGAACACATTACAGCAATGAATCAGCCACCTATTATATTCATCCTGTTTTCCCACATACTCAGTCTAAGCCTTTTGTTGACTTGGTCATATCATTTACCACCCTGGTCTAATGTGTGTTGCATTATTCAGTGAGTAATCCCCACACCACAGTCCCATTGTTGTAATGGCTCGAGTTGTGAACATTGACATATATTAAAGACAAACCAACAAAATACTTTCCTCAATACCACAACAAAAGGTAAACTCAATTCCAATGTTATATGCATGTTAACCCAAATGTGACTTCTGCCATTTTTAAATGTTTACACCTTCAGAATTGTGCAAAGGACAACCCCTCAAGGAATGCCTACTAGAAAAAAGATGTCAGCGTGATACAGCAAGATCAAAGTATACATTAGCCACCCATACATTTTCCTTTATGTGTGTGCAATGCCAGGTATCCTATGTCCCACTAGGCCTCATCTCGGCATAATCTTTCCTGCCACGCATGTATTCACATTGTCTCTTTCCTGTGTTTGGAATGATGCACATGTATTGAATCTTAATGTGTTTACCAAGCAAATCTACCCTGTTCTATGCACATGATGGTTCACAGAGTATGCAATATTAAACAGGAGTCAATTAACATGAACCATAATTATGTATTTGCCTTTGGATAAGTCATTTGGAATAAAAGCAATTGACACACCAGTGTCATCTGCCTTTTCCAAGCGTTTTGTTTTTATCTTCCACCGGAGAGAGGCTGCTTCATCTGAAGATGTCAGTTTTAGTTATCTATTATGACAGAATAGTTATAAAATTGGTGAGTATCAACAGCTTTTTAGAAATTGGAAACTTTTGAAACAACATCGAACATCCGTTAGTAATGTAGCCATCTAGGAATGTCTGTCCTATTATAATAGGACTGTTATAATATATATTCTAAGCAATTCCAATCTCTTTACACAATGCTGAAATAATTGCTAGTGATATTCTTCAGCTATTGAGTGGAAATATACATGTATAACATTATTTACTTATTACCATTACCCGACACAGTAGATACACACATTTACCACAAAATATCTTTGTTGTGACAGCTGTATTCAAGCTCATAGTTGCAATAATTTCAGACTAAAATATGGACACTGGTAAATAAAAGAAAGGAAAAGAATAGAGTATATGCCCCAACTGAAAATACCAAGGAGAGTGGTTATCAATGTGTCACGCCTGAGCTAAGTAAAAGCTTGGCTGGCTGGTCTGAGAGAATGATGTGCTGCTCTTGTAAAGATTGTGGTACTGTGCAGGCAATTGTATGCTGCAATGTATGCACTATATGAAAAGTGCTCTTCCTGGCATTGATTTTATTATGCTTAAAATACTTGATTGAGAATGATTATGGAGCTGCTTATACACAAGCATAAAACATATCAACGGCAAACCAAAGATGACAGCACACTGTGAAATAATTAATCTTAATTTGGGAAACATAATTAATTAATACGTTTTATCAATATGGTGGTGTATATTGTACGATTACAGAATGATATGAGTGCAATATGAAAATGTATTTGTACATGTATGAGGAAAATCATATTGAACGAGGGCGCAGCCTGAGTTCAATATAGCAATGGCTGTTAGTTTTCACTCAGCTGCCATGGTTCACCATGGTGCTGTCATTGTGACCAATAACAACAAAGCAAATACTTGCCCATTCTTCACCAAATGTTCAGAAATTATAGTCTGTACAAAGTAGCATTTGGTCTGATAAAAATTGTTGACTGAAAGAATGTTACGTAATGACTGTATGGCAAAATATTAAATTAGTTGAAATTTAAGCATATGATTATTTCTGATGCTATTTGTCATCCTAATAGTCACCGAAGATAAGGAGTTGGAAGGAAAAAAACTTTTGAGAGCAGGAATGTATGATTTATCAATCCTGTCATCGCATTACCAGCATATTCTTCTTTGTGTAAATGATCTGTCAAAGAGAGGAATATTTACCAGTTAATAAAATGTGCATAACAATCAAAAAAGTATTTTACAACAACAGTGACAGTATCACATTCTCAGAAGAACTGACACCAAATAGGGCTAACATAACACAGACATTACCCATCATGCAGTGGTGCAGATGATCTTTGAGTAATCCAGATAAATTGACAAGATACTTGAGCTATTCATGGATGGGTGGACATTTACATAGTATTATCGCACTCATATGGGTAAGTGGCAGATTAGTGCCTATAGAAGCGATATGTCTCAGGAAAACATTAACCTGACGGACTGGTTACGTTCCTGGTGTACTAGTTCTCTTAGCTGTATGTTTATCCTGAAGCCTGAAAAGGCTTTTTTTTGCAAGCAAGTTGCAACTGCAATGGTTATTATTCCTTAATCTCTTGAATTTTGATTCATTGGCCATTTCTTTTAGAAATTTTTTTTATGCACAAGATGCTGTTATGATATATTTTTGATTAGTTTATCTTTCGATGTTAGCTGAATTTGACTCGATTCATATAAGTCAACAGTCACCTCAACAGACCATACTCCTTGAGTACTGCAACTTGTCTGCAAGCACATTAGTATATAATCATTAATATATCTTGTGGATCTTCATGTATGATCTACAGATATCACATGTCATTGCGCCAAAGATAATTGTTTGAGGTTGTTCGATTGGTCTCCCAGTCGAAGCTATTTAAAAAATACTCTGACTCTGGTGGGATGATTCTTGTTTCTCAAATATTGATCTGTATGCATGGGTCATGTTGAGTAACATTGTTGACAAACCCTTCACATGATGATTGCCCATCAACCCAGTTCATGTGTCATGAGCATGTCAGGCTAAATGCAGTGAAGCACCTCACCAGTTTCTTTTTGTTGACATCAATTCCAATGCAGAATTGTGATGGAATGCACATTTACTACTGCAACCTTCCTGATAATCTTAAAATGGTAAAGTATTATACAGAACATTTTCTGTAGTTGATCATCACATTTTATTTTTCAGAGTGTTTAACATTGAACATTGAGACCCATCACCGCAAAAAAAAGGTACACATGCGTATCATTTGTTTTTGACCAACTTTGATTGTCCTGAGCTACATCTTTCTATTTTATCTGTTTCAGCTACATGGGAAAAACAACGCCGAACCATTCATAGAGTTTCCAAAATCTTCAAGACAATGTTCTGCAAATAGACACGCTAACAAGACATTAAAGCATGATGCAACAATAAATCAGCCTAGCCCACATCCTGTTTTCTTCATATGCATCCTGTGCACATCAGCCCTGCCCTTTACTCATCCTGGTGTTACGTGGACTGCAATATTTATAGCGTCTCAACCCAGTATTTGGTGCTGGGCATAGTCCAGAAATTATACACCGAGGAATTATAAGTGTTCAATAAAAAGGATCTTTTGAGGTTGAATTCATTTGGTTTACAAAATTATTATGCAGGATGACCTGACACAATCAGTTAAGTCTTACCCTGCAGTTGCCATAAATAGCGGGAGTGTCATATATCTCCCCCAGTGATGTTATATGTCTTTCAATATTATGACATTTCAATCAACTGTTTGTTGGAATTTTTAAGATCATGTAGAAGAATTCAAACTTTTTATGGTAACACACAATTTTTAAACAGTTTTTATCCATGTACTGTGCGTATTCAAACTATTCTTAATCATTTCACATATAAATTTATTTGACTTATATATATATATATATATTTATGGCTACTATTTTTTGTACATTATTTGCTTCATCTGTTATATCCTAGTCTACCTTTCCTGTCTAGTCATTGATGTTTCTAAGAGGCAGTTTTTCTGCGATTCAGGCACTTCACCATTGGGGGCGATACTCACCGGACTCGGGTATTGTACTTAATTGTTTCTCTGCTAACTGATTACTAAAAAATGCATTTTTAGACCTCTATAGGCTACCTTTTAGGTAATTTTTGAGGGCCCCTTGAAATATAGGGCCAAAATTTGGATTGAGTCAGATTTCAAATCCCATTATCTCAGTACCTTCTTGGTGTACCTCTGTTATATATTAATGGCCAAATATATGGACCCAAAGGCATCATTTGGTATCGCATTTATGATGACTCACTCAGGGTGCAGGCAACAGGGATGCTCGAAGTTACTATTTCAGTCAATTTCAAGCTGAATTGATGGGGCCGATGTGGCTTGTGTCCTTGATGTTCCTCGATGTTTTGTGCATGTATATGAAGGAAGGGACCTATATTATAAGTTTACATAAAAATTAGAATGGTACACTAAGGGCGCATCTCCACATGGGCGCTTTTTCCTATAAAAATTGAAATAGACCCTTTTATAGGGCTCTGTAGCTCATTGTGCCCAGGGTCAACAGCACGTTGAGCTTGCCTGTCATGTGCTGTAACACCTCTAGTTTACTGGGGTGTAAGCATATAGGGAAACCCTACAAGTCAGTGATCTGTTTGATCTGATCAGACGAGGTGGGCGCGTAGCGCCCTCCGAGTCTGATCTGACCAAACAGATCACTGACGAGTTGGGTTTCCCTTTTATCCCCTAGCCACACCTTTAACAATATAGGCAAAGAGAAGCATAGGAATCAATTAATATATATTATGGTATGATAACAAGTTAATTTTAACATAATCTAAGCTAAATATGCCGAAATTTGGGCCAATTTGACACACCAAAGTTTGCTTTTATGGGATTTGCTTTTCTGGACTTCATCCATGGAGGTGTGGAACATCAGAAAATTATCCTATAAATTTGATACCTCCACATATTTTGCAAAATATATTTGTCTTAGAGAACGCAAAATATTGAGGTGCTACATTCATATGTGAGAGAAAGAGAATTTTTTCAGTTCACAAGGAATTGTCATTTTTGCACTTTTTCTTGATTTTTCACATTCACAACTTTGTAAAGGCGTCATTCAATATGTTTGAATGATAGAAAGATGAAACTCTCAGATGTGTTTGCTATGGTAGTTTCTTAGAGGCTCACAAAGTTTGGTATTCATAGACTAAATCCTTTTAGCACAAAAAAATTAAATCCTCAACAACGTTTTTGGCTTTTTAGTCGCTTTTTTGAACTTCAAAGGTTCATTCCCATTTGTTCTTCATATCGTTGGTTCAAAAAAACTATTCCGTGTATAGCACTGTACTTTTACACAAGTGTCTTATATTTGCCTGGCAACAGTAACGCAAAATTTTAAGGTTCTATGGTTTACTGGTGCAAAGCAATTCATTTTTAACCACCACAGAAACAAAGATTTTCTGATCAATTTTCACAGCTTTTCCTCTACGTTTAACTACTTTTCCCCCGACTTTTCTTTACCAATACCTCTGTTACTTTTTATCAGTTTTCCAGAAAGTCATGCCATTTTAGGATTATTCCGAATATATACTGATAAAGGATTCCTGAAAGTTTGAAGGTGTTGAGATAATCATGGCCTGAAAAATGATCCTTTAATCAGAGTCATGTCATTTGAAAACTTCGCACAGCGTTCACTACTAAGCAGGCAGCAAGGTGCTGTGTTGCTATTATATGGTAACTAAGGTGTGCGATCTCAGCAGGCAGATCATACACCACAGATCACACTCTTTTCTGGCTGATAACGCACTTGATGGGGGATAATCCCTGAGGTGCTCTTAACGATTCTCTTTCCAGAATCTTTTTAAGGTACCACATATATATATATATATATATATATATATGACGACTTTTCAATTTTTCAAAAAATCACCAGGACACCCTCAACATGAAAGCAAGCAGTCTTGCAAGTTGTGTCTCTAATAAAGTTTGGTTGTTAGGATATACATGTATTTTGCTTAAAATAGTGTGAACATGCATGTACGGGGTGCCACAAGTACCCCCAAAATCGATTATTCTCCTGTTTTTCATGCTTGCTGATGCTGCATTGATGTAATTTATGGGACACTAACCTTCTGACAGTCAGTTTGTTTTAGTGATCAGTTTGTTTTGGTAATCAGAAACCGCATTTATGATTAACCATTTTAACATTATGACAGCTATATTCAAGCTCATAGATGCAATCATTTCAGACTGAAACATGGAGGCTGGTAAATAAAAGAAACAAAAATAATATGCCCCAACTAGAGCTTTTTTTCCTAAGGCATTAACAGTTGTAAATCTCCATAATCTGCAAAATGACTTTAGTCGCCAAAAGTAGTTGATGACAGTTTTTAAGCTGGTAGTTCTGTTTCTCACAGTTACACATGGATAAATCTTTGTATTGAGAATGCCTGGTTAGAAAGCAACAACATTGTGAAACAATGAGAAACACAAGGGAGGGGGAAGGAGGGGGGGGCGGGTTACATCTCAATGCCTCTGTTGGCGATTATGAATGAAGTTCTGTTCGTTTGGAGAGCCAAGTACACTGTACACAGGTCATTGTACTGGTTTTTTGCCATTAATTTTACCTTACCCCAATCAATATTCAGCACATTCCACATCTACAGTGTAAAAGTCAATGTTAAAATACACTGCTACATGAGAATCTCACCTTGTGACAGTGTTCCCACAAAATTGCCAGTCAGAGTGATTTAAGCAATGATTCCCATTAAAAACTACCCAGGTGCGAGGGACTGGCAGAAACGGACTCTTGGTCGTCTGTGGAGAGATGTATCATATTTCGGTTGACACAGTTATACATGGATAAATTTTGTATTGAGAAAACCATGTTCAAATGCTTAGCATCCTCGGTGATTATAAACCGTAAGCTCAGTAATCTCCAGAATGACTTTAGTCGCCAAAAATAGTTTATGGCAGTTTTTAGCTGTTATTTCTGTTTCACACAGTTATATACGGAATAATTTAGCATTGAGAAAGCCTGGTTCCCATGCAACACGATTTGTAACAATGAGAAACAAAGAGCTACTTCGTCTGAAAATCTATGGGCGACTGAGATTGAGACTGAGATTAAGCAATTGACTGTCGACTATGGTGTGGTGATTATACAAGTGTCAGTCACCTGGGAGTCTTAGAGGCGACTGTGGAGTGATTATGAATGAAAGAAATTGAAAATCACAGCACTCGGGCACAGCCATGGCTACAATGCACGCTGCAGCCCCCAGCCTCCCAATCCTATGAAGATAGATAGAGAGGCAGATAGATGACTGAGATAAGCATATATAGACAGATAGATAGACAGATAGATAGACAGATAGATAGACAGATAGATAGACAGATAGATAGACAGATAGATAGACAGATAAATACTTGCATTGACTTTAAGAAGACACATATCTCTGTGTCTGCATGGATCTCCCAAAATGGAAAATAACGGAATAAAATGACAATTAGGGACACACATATTTCAAAAGGTAAACACAACACATGCATTACTTAATTACTGCAGATAAAAGTTCAGAAAAGGTTGTGTTTAGTTAACCGGCAATAGTAGACATAGACTTGGAGATTTCACAATACACAATCATGTGACAGAGCAAGTAGACCTCTGTCTCAACACTTCTATGGGTGATTATGAATTTATTGTAAAATAATCACAGCATTTTATACCTACACCCAGACTGATATTTTCAGTTTGGGCCAAACTGTTTCAGAGGCGACTACAGTGATTACACTTAAGTGTCAATCTCCTTGGTGTCTCAGAGGCGACCACAGAGTGATTATGAATGTGAGAAAGCTACGACCACAGCACCCAGGCGACACTGAGATAAGGACTACAGCTCCAGGTGATTGAGACAATGCCATGGCTAAGATTCATGCTACTGAATTAATTCATTTTAACTGATTGCATAAAGGAATTAACTGGACACAATGTATGATCAAACATAAATATATGTATACAGGATGCGCAGCTCTCTATTTCAACCTGTGACTCTTTTAGTTGAATATGTCACTATGCATGCTATAACACAAGCATAATATAGGCAGGCAGGCAGGCGGGCAGGCGGGCGGGCAGGCAGGCAGGCATTTCTGGATAAGCGAGGGGGGGGGTGGGCTGCTGGCCCTCATTGTCCTTCACCTATGAAGATAGATCGATCCATAGGTAGATTGATTGATTGATTGATTGACTGGCTGCTTCATAGATTGACAGGTTGATAGATAGATAGAATGATAGGTAGTAGATAGTGCAGCCCTCTTTGGCCCTGCCGATGAGTGCTAATAAGGTTGATTGCAATTTGAAAATAAACAACAATTAGTACAGACCCCCATGTGCCCAAGCTCATGAATCACGTCAAGGAAGTTAAGTGACAGTTTCATTGATCAATCTCTGCCCTGTCAAGTTAGAACGTCCCTTGTGTCAGTGTCTATGCTCAGCAATTAAATACCCCACATATAAGGTGAATGCAAATGATGCAGTATACATACCAACATGCTACCACGGACACAGAGGCGTTTAAAATTATAAAATATTATTATATAATAAAATTATATAAAATATTTACGGCACAGTTTTATGTTCTCATTATCTTACAAAAACTGCAATAAACAGTTGTCAGGTTGGACGGCTGCCAGTGGACTACATTGCATTGTGAATCTTGACAGTTTCAAGAAATTAAACTGTGTCACTGTTTGCTTGTTTAGCACTGTTTTTCTAAGTGGCCAGTAATCCTCTAAGTGTCCATAATCGGAATTTCAGGTGATTACAGCTCATAATCGCTAGGAAAAAAAGCTCTACTAAAAATACCAAGGAGAATGGTTATTAATGTGTCACGTCAGAGCAAAGTAAAAGCTTGGCAGGCTGGTCTGGGAGAATAATGTACAGCTTTTATGTAGAACATGGTATTTTGCAAGCAATTGTTTGCCCTGATGAACAGTACTCTTCCTGGCTATAATTTATTTAGCTTACAATATCATTAGTGAGAATGAGGATGGAGCTACTTCTCACCAAGAAAAACACGTCATTGACAAATCAAAGGTGTCTGTAGGCCTGAACTCAAGGAAATTTCATTTCTTCAATCATAACTCAAAATTTAAATTAATACATAATATTATTGTCAATGTGTAGGTGTGTAATTACAAATCTCACTCTAACAGTTGGTTTTAGTAGTGTTTCTCATTGTGTAAGTCATCTGGTGATTCTTACATAAGGTGAATGAGATATTGCTCATTGTTTCAGTTCCTGAAGCCATTGCTCACAATATTTTGTGGGTATATTCCTTTACTGTCAAATGTAAGCCACTGTACGGCCCACAGTAAAACCCTACTCTAACCATATTTCAGAGGTGCTAGTGATGTCATGATCTATGGCAACCAATCACAGTACCCAAATCGAGTTTCACAACTGGCATGAATTGATTTATGTTCATAATGCAAGATAATGATGGCTGCGTGCCTCTCTAGATCATGAAATGGCAAAGAAAAAAACATAACTTTTCGACAACAAAGAGAGTTTATCATGAGAGAATTGACATCATCGCCACACCAAAATATTTATCAGCAAAATATTTATAAGCTAAACCTTGAGTGTAGATTCTATCTGAAATAGCATTTCCTATGGAAAACAATTGAGTTACACCATGGGTCGACAAGATATAGCGTTGGTCTGGTATGGAATACCTTACCCTTAGCATGATTTATTGTTTCTGCCATCACACATTCTGGACAACAGAAGACTATTTGCCGGTTAATAGTATCTGCATAACACACAAAATGGTAGTTTACTACAACACCGACAGCTTCATATTCTCAGAAGAACCAACAACAAATAGGGCTAACATAACACAGACGTTAAGCATCAGGCAGTGATAAAGACAATCTTGAGTAATCCAGATAAATTGACAAGATACTTGAGCTATTCAGGGATGGGTGGACATTTACATAGAATTATCATGCTCACATGGGTAAGTGGGCAGATTAATGCCAATAGAGGCGTACGTATGTCCAAGGATGGACTGGTTATATTCCTGGTATACCAGTCCTCTTAGCTTTAAGTTTATCTAGAACCTGAGGAGGAAATTTTTTGCAAGCACGTTGTCTGCTCTTCGCGCGGTGAATTTCAGCCATTTCATGCATTTCTTTCAACTGAAATCTTTTTTTTTTCTCCTTAATAACAATTTGAATTGATGTCATATAACAAAGTATGTTTTCTATCCTAGCTTTCAAAATGAATTCACAAAAGATATCTATACCTTTGATATCACAAGGCAATCTAACAGTGATGGGATGATTCCTTTTCCTCAGATATTGATCTGCATGCATGCATCCTGTTGAGAAACATTGTGGACAAACCCTTCACATGATGATTGCCTATCAACCATGTTCATGTGTCATGAGCATGTTGAGCTGAATGCAGTAAAGCACCTCACTTATTCTTCTTTCTTGGCGTCAATTCCGCATTGTGAAGGATTTTTACTTGCAACTTTTTTTGGTATTTTAGGATGTTAAAGGCCTTTACAGAAAATCTTGTATAGATGATCATTATATTTCATTGAGAAGAGTGTCTTACCTGAACTTTCAGCTCCATTACAAAAAATTAATGATATATACATATTGTAATGCAGGTTTTTGTCCAGCTATGATTATCTACCAAACATTTGAGAATGTCAGTTGCATTGGAACCTTGGATAATGTTTCGTTGATCTCTGCCCTGAGGAGCATTCCGAGGAAACTATTATTTGTCCCATAATGTGCAAACTGGTGTTTGGCCTGCTTGCTCAGCATCTAAAAGTGCAGCAGAGAAAAACGTACATTTGCAAAGATTAGATAGTTTGTAATATATTTCTAACGTTTATGTGACGTATTTGGGTCGATTTTGCAGGATTTATGACGATGGCTGCCCAATCACACAAGTGGGACAAACTAGCTGTACTAGAGTTTTAGCCACATGAAAAAGCATTGGCAGAACCAATCGTACAGTCTTCAATGTCAACTAATCAAATTTAATAGATCCATTACTTTAACTGAATAGATTGCTAGAAAATTGTGATTTGCTTCGAGTTTCTGTAAGATTGAAATATATCTGGGACACATAATTTTTCAAAAATGTTGGTTAATTGATTTACATATATAATAAAACTGCCACAAAACAATTCAAAAGTAACAATGTTGAATATGAGTTGGACCAAATTAAAGTGGTCCCTTTAATTGATTTTGGTACATCAATACCTTGTATATCTTATTTCTTTAATTAGTTTAGGCCATCGGGAAAGTTTTGAAATTGGAGCCCTTTTAATTTTTTAAGTTCTTGTCTTCTCAATACAACGTGAGTTTCTCAGGGACGGATGAATATATCATCATAAAACCTTTTGTACATTAAAATATAGGTTCTCCTCCAAAAGCGATGCTAAAAACAACTGCTTCCAAGAACAATTTTTTTGCCAAATGTCACGTCTTACGTGCACCAGACCCTATAATTCACTGAGAAGAGCATCTTACATTGAACTTTCAGCTCCATCATAAAAAGGTGCTGTATATCATGCGTTTCTTTGAAATTCTTTCTGTCCAGCTATGAATATCAACCGAACATTTTGAGAGTGTCAGTCGGATGGGAACCCAGGATAATGTTTCTTCCTTGAGTTGCATTCATAGGAAACTATTACAGTCTGTACCACAATGTGTGAACTGGTGTTTGGTCTGATTGCTCAGCAACCAAAAGTAGAACAGCAGACAAACACGTTTAGTTGTTTTAGAGTCGATTTTGCCAGATCTTTGACGATGTCTGCCCATTCAAACAAGTGGGACAGACTCAGGGTTGGGTTCAAATAGAGATAAAAGTATTTAAATACAAATACAAATACTTTCAATCTTTCTAAATACAAATACAAATACAAATACACCTGAGCTCAAAAGTATTTAAATACAAATACAAATACTTTCACTTCTTTCAAATACAAATACAAATACAAATACTCAAATTTTGAAAGTATTTAAATACAAATACAAATATATTTGCAAATATATTTGAAAATACTTTCAATAATTCTGTCTTGGAACTTCAAACTTGTCTTTTTGAATTGTTTCCAATCTTACACTGGCTAGTGTTTATAAATACAATAAACTGTTATGGGTCTATATATTATATACACTTTTAACAAGTATAAGAATAATTATTAAGTTTTTCAAAATTTTACTTCTCTGTATCTGGTCGAAACAGAAGGTTCTTTGGACCAATTTTGTAAGAGTTCTTTTGGGGGTAGAATAATCATGTTAGATTCATTAAAATGCCGTGTTTTTGTTCTATATGTCACATTTGTTTCATTACAATATCAAGTTTCAGTACCAGGAATTCGTTGAATGCTTAAATTGGACAATTTGTGAAAAATAAAACACAATAAAAATTAATATAAAATAGAGAAATAGGTGTTTCGTTCATTTAAAAACATTTTTCGTTAGCTAATAATAAGTCAATACTGGAAATAGGCCTATAACCTTGCTGAAATATAGTTTCAGTCGAGGCAGAACATATCTATGCCACAAAAAGCCATCATACTTTCACTGAGGGCTGCTTGGATAATGATCTTATATCAAATTAAAGAAATTCAATTAACATTTATAGACAGATATTTCGGCTTCAGTTAATTTCTACTCCACTGTTTACAGCCCTCTCAATTATAAAATTGCAATGCACCATTGCTCACAATAGACAATGCATGGCCTGTGCCTGTGTTTAAACAGCAATTAAGACAATAGCCAGTGTCAGAATAGCAGTTAACATTCAAAATGTGTGATAGTTATGTCTTCATACTATTAGACAATAAAAAATGGACATTTACCTGTAACTATTAGATAAATGTTTTGTTTTTTTTGTTAAAGAAAATATATTTAGTATAGGCCTATAGGTAAGTGAGATGTATACAGAATTACTACCACAGGTAAATGTGTATTTAATTAATTATAGAAAATCTATCATTTTAATATGCAAACAATTATAATTCATGATTTTTCATACAGGGTAAATTTCATTTGTATCTCGTGTTCTCCAAATACTTAAAATTGGAAGATTGGATAGGACAGAAGCTGAGTTGTATTTCACTTGTGCAGTACATTTAATTGGATTCTGAGCTATTGTTAACTTCTTCAAACCTAACAACACAGAGACAGTGATGATCTCTATACATATATGTTTGTGTATAGATCACAAACTAAGCACTTCAGAGGAAAATAAGATGATAATCATTAAAATGCTACTCTTTCAAAAATAATATTTAAACTAAATATATTATAGTAATCCAAAATTTCAAAATGATTGTATAAAGATAGACACATTAGTTATATCCATCTTTGAAGTTAAGGAATTCATGCTTTTTTATCCATTTATAGACCTTGTATTTGAAAAAAGTATTTGTAAATACCAAATACTTTGATCCAAATACAAATACAAATACTTTTGAAATCATCCATAAGTATTTAAATACAAATACAAATACTTTGCAAAGTATTTAAATACAAATACAAATACTTTCAAATTTCCAAAAAAGTATTTAAATACAAATACAAATACAGTATTTACAAATACAAATACAAATATATTTGTATTTGAACCCAACCCTGGACAGACTGTCGTGAGTTTTAGCTTCATGGCAAAGCATGGCTAACAAGCCTCTCGAGGTTTTACGCCTACTACATTATGTACTGCTGTATTGTACCCCAATTAAATGATCAATAAAAAAAAAAAATGGGTAGAACCAATCATACAGTCTTCCAAATGTTCGAGACTGACCCTGAAGTACAATGTAGACCAACATACACCCAGATATTAAAGCATGACGCAACAATAAATCAGCCAAGCCTACATCCTGTTTTCTTCATATGCATCCTGTGCACATTTGCCCTGCCCTTTGATCATGCTGGTGTTACGTGAACTGCAATAATCATAGCATCTCAACCCAGTATTTAGCACTGGGCATAAGTCCAAAAATTGTGCAGCCAAGGAATAACAAGTGTTCACCAAAAAGCATCTTCAGAGTTGATATTCCAATATGAAAGCATAATGTTTGTCTCTTTTTAGAGTCTAATAACCTTCTCATGATGGTATCAAGTTATGTTTTCTTTGTATGCAACAATGTTAAAAATAAACAAGACTTCGTTGGAAATGCTTCATTGACTCAGGAAAAAATAAGAGCCATAATCACTTTCCTCCCCAAGGAAGTTGAGAGTCTTTTGAAGGAGTTTACTTAGACATTTTGAGTGACCAGACAGCACTTTGATCTGGCACCATACATCTTCCTGGCAACACAGTTTCCGATGAAATTTCTGAAAAGTTGCTTGACATGTCACTATATATTTCACTACAAAGTCTCCCAAAATGTCAAATGATTGCAACCTTCAAACTTAGTTTTTGTAGTTTGAAGAATCATATTATATCGGAGGAGTGACGGAGTGGGGTGAACTTACAAATATCAGGAGCAGGTCAAAACATTCTCTAGTGGGCATATCAACATAACAAACACTTTGAGTAACACTTGAGTATTTAAAGGGGAGGACTGGCCCTATGGGCCAGAGGGCAGTGCCCTTGGGCCCACCACCTCAGGGGGGCCCACCAGCAACCATTGGAAAAATCGAAATTACTAAAAATGATGTAAAAGAGGTAAAACTCGAATTGTGGGCCATAGAAAAATATAAATTCTTCAATTAAAACTTGAAAAGCACACTAGACGATTATGTAAGGGGCCCCTCTCTCAGTTTCGGACATGGTCCACTAGGATTTTGATGAAGGTAATAATAAATTTAGAAATAAAATTGAAAATGCCGCGCTATTGTGATAATAGGGGCCCGTTAGTAATTTCGCCCAGAGGCCAACTGCGGGGCCAGTCCGCCCCTGACTATATATATTTCTTATATTAGACATAATATTTGTTATGCTGAGTCATGGTTGTTGAGAGCAAGGAGACTCTACTCAAAATTATGCGAAAAACTTGATTTGTATGTTTGCATGGCAGAAAAAATGGCAATTTCTAAACCAGAATTACTGGCAGATACTATAGCATCGGCGATGTAGTGAGCAAAATAATCTTACTACACAGAATGTCTTTTACTCAACCATCTTGTATGTTTTTTTGCATGACAGAAATATATAAAGAAACTCAATGTGCTCACAGTGAGGACATCATAAAAGGTTTATTGACAGATTCTAATTTGCCCATGTAATGAATAACACTTCTGGAATAACTCAATCAATGAAAATGACCAAGAGATGTTCTTTTTCCATGTTCAGCTTGAGTCTTGGCGAAAAAAGCAATTTTCTGAATGGTTGGAGGAGACTGAGTTCGCTTTGCAAATATGTTATTTACCATTGTGGGATGGGCAGATAGATGACCGGTACTTTACATTCTGCAAGTAAGAAAGCAGAAGTACACTTCAATAAGAAAAGCACAATTGAAATTGATGTCCAAAATAGTTCCATGCGACCTAGCCAGGTCAAGAATCAAATCTGTGATCCAGAAAAAGTTATCATTGGCAGCCTAGAGCTCTACAGGGGATAAAGGAGGGCAAAAGGCAAAGACGAGAAGGCAGGGAGGAAGAAGACCATTGGAGCAGATGGGAGTACAGGGTGGCATAACCGGTTGAAGAAGATGAAATATATGAAGCAAAGTGTTAGATGAAGAGGAGAAGAGAATGAAGGAAAACATCAAAGTATATAAATATACAGATAATGAGTAAAAGACAGAAAACGATGTTAAAAGATTATCATCAAGGTAAGTCATGCAAAAAATAATGTATTGTTTACCATAAGTGTTTCAAGTTATGAAATCATCTTTTAATTTTTACCTCACACTTTTCAATTTATGAAATCGCCTGATATTTTGATTTGAATGCATAACCATGCAATGGTGGTATGACTCAGCTCATGAGATATTCAGACTGACATTATCTTCCTTACAGTGGGAACCTACTATGCAGCATGGCTGAATTTGCCTGAAAATAATGCATGGTCAGTTGGTCACAATTCACAATCCAAAAACCATCACAGGTTGGAAGGACAATAAAAGTTCCTGATATTTTATGCTTCATCTGATGGTTCAGACAAATATAAAACCACTATAAAACTATCCGTAATCTCTGCCTTGATGCAAGTTTCTTATTAGTGTCTGAAGGATCCAATCATACCTCTAAGGGGACTTCCACAACTTTTGAGATTGACCTTTTTCGTTTATCACACAAATAGCACATACCACCATAAATTTACTAAAAAAAGAAATTCATGCCTCTTGGCATAACTATCAACCCAAGCAGGCAAATACCTTCATTAGACCAAGCCTTGATCTTAAACATTTATAGGACCGAGCTGCAAAACATAGAATGTAATCTTAATCTAAATTGGTGCAGTACTTTGATGTGTCAAATAAGCTTAAGTAAATGGTAATATGCATACATTAACAGTTTGTTGCTTCACTTTTGTCATATTTCTTTTCTGCACGATAATCTGCTGGTTTAGTTTTACTGGATAACGTCGTTGAATGAGCTACATTTTCCAAAATTGCATTCTACAGATTCCAGGCAATTTCAAATGACATACCTTGGGAACCATTTGAAACTATGATAACATCAAAAATATATCTAGATAAGTATAGGCCAATACCTCTAACAGTGTAGATTTCCATGAATGAAGGTATAATCTGGATCTTTTCAGCTTCCTTCTTTACATTTTTTCACAATACAGTCAGAATGGTACAGTGTATACTGGCCCAACTGAACAGCTCATTTTCTCTTGCCATTGGTACAATCATTTGTTTAAATTTATGTGAAATATCCAACAAAAATGCTAAAAGGCTTGGCAATAGCATGCATCTCATTTGTCACTTGTGGTGTCTTACGGTCGCTTCACGTCAAATTGATACGATAACTACCAAACTGTTCAGTGCAATGTCATGCAGTGTCAAGCAAATATCTTTCTTTGACAGACGACCCATAATCTGGAAGAGAAGTGATCTCATTCAAGGGCAAAAAACCATTCTGTGTATCCTCAGGCAGAGTCACTGTGGTAGTCCTGAATCAATATTGTGTCATGTGATGGTCACAACTGGAGACATAAAATGACACATTCCAGAACCCACTTCTCCAGTGATCAGCTGCAGCTGTGAAGACATTAATACAGCTGGCATTTATAGTCATCATAGATGATGTGGATTTTGGGGAAATACCAAACTTCTATGAAAAAAAAAATTGCTAAACTATTTCATCTTGGAGTATTGATAGAATAACTATGCATGTATGGTTGATGTTAAGATGTATGTGTTTGCATGCCGTTTCGATGAGACCAAAAGGTCAGGCCCATACCATCGATCACCCATTTCTGGTATTCCACCATTAAGATGTCTTACCTACAACCGTCAGCCAGCTTTTGGATGTAACATCTTTTGTATTCCTGTGAGAATTGACAGCACTTACTGGTTGCTTCCAGCGCTCTGAAGCCTGAGAGATAGATCACCCACTGTGCTCTGCCAAACCAAACATTTGCTTGACCTGCACTCTGCTCCCTTAGTCTAAACTTTGACCTACTCTGCCCCCACTGTCAGAATATTTCCAAGATATGTTTTGCCTTCAGGTAAAATCTGCCACAGATTATTCAGCAAGATGTTACTAATTGGGTTAGTGTTGACTGTCAGCATGTGCAGAATAGCTACTGTGAACTTCTTCTGTTTTCAGTTATAAATAATCATGCCTGATGTAACAACTGTATTAGAGATCTTTGCATGAAAGTGTCTGACACTTTTCAAAATTAATATTCAACTTGGACTTAAAACGTTTTTTGATATGTCACTTGTCATTCAAACAGATCATGCATCACACACAGTACAACCCAAAATAAAGTACGATTACCCCAGCAGGAAGGAAGAATCAGCCGCTACTTTACCCTTTCACACCTTTTGACTACCTCTGAATCACTTCCTACTTTTACCTACTTTTAAAAATTACATGAAAATCACTTTTAAACAACTCAATCACCCCCATTGTGTTTGATTTACTTGATATTTTGCACCTCTACTAATTGCAGTTATATTGGTAGCTGTCTAAATAGAGTTCTTAATGTAGGCTAAGGTTGTTGTAAGGAGTCAAAGGGAGTTGTAAGGAGATTTGGGGTGGAGAGCAGAAAAGAGGGCAAAATAGGTAAACAGAGGACTTCTGACAGAAAATGTTCTTACTTTATTTTGGGTTGTACTGCATTACGTCTAGGGTCATAGATGTCAATAAACAAACTCACTAACTGATTCAAGGTATACAGCTAATAAGAAGATTAGTAAACAAAAAGTTAATTGTCAATGACGTGGCAAAGCTAGCTTGCAAATTAAAAATATAAGGAGAAAATATTTTTTTCCAAAAGACTGCCAAACTACAAAGAGTTATGATACTGAATTTACTCTGAAAAATTATCTGAAAATATCTCACAATCATGTCAATGATGTATCAATTTCACTCTGAGTCTGTATGCTATCATCTCGTTTCTAAGGCAGAATATGCAGGTAAAACCCTAAGTGGATTCCACTGGACATGACTGCATTTTGCTTTTAGCGTGATTGATAACTTTTGGCATGGTCTTCCTGTCAATTTATAATTCAATCCCTTGTGACCATAGACGAGCGATGTGATGCATTAAATGACTTTTCTTATATAATTGCAAGATTAGGCCAATATGACCTCACAAACTGCTTACAAGTCAATAATAAAAACATAGCAGGGATAGGGACGTGATCACAAGAAATATTCCTGGGCTCTTTTGTAACAGCAAAGTCTTGTCACTCTTCAACTGTAACATTTTTTATTACAACATGTTTGATTGAATTTAAATTAAGTAATTTAAGTTATCTACCTTTGTGGGGTAGATGATGTGTTACTCCAATACAGACAGATAATTATATTAGGAAACTTCCACCTGCAGGTTCATTTCTCAACATTTCTTCTGATGCATAGTACTCCCTAGCCAGTAGAGTTGACAGATTACGTTTACAACTCCTTTCAATGACAAATTTGACCTTTGCCTCACTGAAATCGATCATTTTCCTAAATGACACACTTTGACAATTTTTTGTCACATATGCCATAGTCAAGACACTAAGTTGTAAGACTTTGAATGAAAATTGACCTTCGCTGAACTCAATATTGATTCCATCCGAAACTTCTTTGGATATCCAAAGGATTTGATGGAGGAAAAAAAGAACACAGAGGCTCTGTGTTGATACGGGAATATTTATCATGTTGTTAATCATACTTATGTGCTAAATGCAATATCTGAATTAGATGAAATAGCTTTTTGAATAAATTATTCCTAATCATATCATATAGTTTATTTGGCTGTGTCTGAGAAAACCAGGCAGGGGCGTCTACGTGGCCCGACTCAGATTTTAATGATACTGGGTTTAATGACCCTTTGAATAGTTTGAAAAGTTAGGGTAAGGTTGATTTTGACTAAAAAAAATTTTTAGGGGCCAAACTGGTACTCTGAAAAATAGATGTTTTACATAGCTGAAAATCTTCGGCAAAAACTCCCATTGGATTACATGTTAAATTTTGAAACTTTGAGGCTATGGTACGCAACGAGCAGCGGCTACAAAAAAATTCTGACAATGCAATTTGGTTGTATGACTCTTTAACTTATGGAAAGTGGTGTCAGACCCGTGGGTTTTTTTGTTATGGGTTGTTTTGAGTGGCATTTCTAATGTAACCATGGCGACAAAATGGAAATCTATTTCTTTGACCACCAAAAAGATGAAATTGGTCTATCTCTGTCAGTAAAAATGATAGAAAACCAAGTAAAGCATGGTTTCCTATATTTTAGAGTATGGGGAATTCATTTCTTACGTCAATTCTATTTTTAGAACAACCCTTGGGTGCATTTTATGCCTATAATTGCAGAAAAAGTGTGATTTTTTAACTTTTTTAACTTTTCCGGCAGTATGGTGCAAATTTGGTGACCTGAACATTACCAATTAGGAATGTCACACCACTAAAACATTTTTGTCTTTCATTTGGTGTATGCAATGTGTTAGATTTATGCATATTTCTAGCCAAAAAGGCCAAATTCGGTCATTTTTATGCCCAATTTGCGGCAAATTTTGAAAAAAAGCCCAAAGTTGATGTTATTAAATGATGATAGCCTGAACTAAAACAAAAAGGAACTCCTGCCATATTTTTCCAAATGTTGTTTCAAGAAGGTACGAAAAATTAGTTTTTGACCTACTTAACATTCAAGATGGCTGCCACAATGGGAATTGAGATACGATTACAAATTCTGCAGTAACAAGTGAAGTGAGATTTTTAAACAGTATGTAACTTTTCCTGCCTTATGTGGGAAATGTGATAGCTGGAACTCTCATAATTGTGCAAATAACATTAAAAGGAATTTTGCTCTACAAAAAGCTGCAGAATTCTATAATTCCTAAAGGCAGTAATGTAGTAATTCTGCATTTAAACGGGAAGAGTGCACAATTTTGCAATTTACTGCTGAAGTCATACAAAACTCCACAATTATTTCTTAAAGACAAAATATTCTTGCAGAAATGAATAAGTTCTACAGTACTGCAGGATTCCGGTTGGAAATAGCAGCATACAGCTTCTACACAATCAAGTGTATAATTTGTTCCTCACTTTTGTCCAAAAAACGAACATCATTGGTTCTCATCAGGAACAACATCAATGTGTGCATACATGTCATAGATATTATCCCTAAAATATTTTTGCACAAACTTTTTTCTTCCTTTTGTAAAATAATATCATTCATAACCCAAATTATGAATATTTCAGGATCGGACGAACGCTTTTGATCTGACAGGAATGTATTACAGTCCATTAGATAGGGGAGATTCTAAGATCTCCAGACATATTTTTATGCTTTCTGTAACTTAATTAGGACCAGAGATATGGTCACTATTGGTCAGTTGAAAAAATGTTAATATTGTGAATTTTTTACATAGCAGTAAATTAAGGGATTCATCCTTCGACAGTTTGACCTTCACTGAGTGGTTATGGTGAGGCAGGGGAGCTTCAAATTTTGTGACATCGTTCAAAGGTATTGGGACAATAATTGCTCTTAGATTTGTGTAAATAGCCCATTTTTCTTTTACGGCAAATTTGTGCTGAAAAACTTCAATAAGGCAGTAAAAAGATGAAATTTTCAAATATTAAAAAAACCCTTTGAAACAAAGAGTGGAATTCATGCAAAGTCATATATGTTTTTGGGGTCAATTTGTTGAATAATTAGTGCAAACACTCCATTCCTAACCTAAAGCAATAAAAAAATAATATATCACAGAAAATGTTTTTTGGTGTGAGAGCCCATTGAACTTGAAATGTGGGTCAAGGTCATCGGGGGTAAAAAAAATCTTGCGGATCAATTAGTTGAGTAATCCCTGCAGACATGACATCCTCAGCTTGAAGCAGTCACGGGCACAATGCCAAAAGCTCTTGGGGGGTACGGACACTACAAGGGGGGTACGGACACTACAAAGAGACAAAAACTGATGTGGCTCAACAACTAATATAGATATCAACATGCTTATTGTTGTAATGTAGTATTGTTGTAATGTAGTATGCTAGTGAGTAGTTGGATGTGCCATTTGTTTTGAATTGCCCCCAGGTTCAGCTTGTGCGAGAAGTAAGGGGGGGGGGGTACGGACACTACACATTTTTATATTAATTAATTAAGTTTTTTTTTATCTGATAAACCAGTCTGAGAGATTTTTGGAAAAAAGTTTTCCCGGCCTTAATACAGGTGTGGATGTGGTCAAGTGGGTCATTTTGTGCTCATATAGAGGTGAACTAAAATGCGTTGCGGAATTGGGGATAGTTTGTTGTGGTTTTTTTTTTTTTTTTTTTTTTAAATTAGTTTTTTCAATTAAAAAAAAAAAGTTATGTCATAGATCGTTTGAGTCTTGACTGTTTTCAAGCTGACTTAGCATTATAATATCGCCCACATGACGATCGTCCATGCATTTCAAGGAAGGCCAATAATGCATTTGGCAATTACGTTGTGCAGTGCATCTATTTTCACAAGCAGTCTGACAATGCTAATTGCAATTCTGTAAGTTCTTAAGCCTTTTCTCACCCTCATTTTACCAAATTGCCACTGAGAAACAGCACTTGGAAGTCAATCTGACAGGTGTCAAAGCTGATTGCACTTCGCAGTGCAGTGCTACTTTGTTCTTGTATCCATGGATGTTCTGCTTAATTGCCATTTGAATTCCCAACAGAACCCAGGATTTGAATCCTCGGATTCTTGTTTTCAGCTGGGATAGTTCCAGATGTATTCCTTGCAAGACAATTTCTGCTGAATTCACTCTGTCTTATTCAAAAGGTTTTTTTGTCCATATAATGTCAAATCTACCATCTGTAGGCCTATAGTCTATGACCAAACAATTCTATTTCTCAGACAGTTCGATTGTTGTTAATTTGATGAAAACTGAGAAACTGAATGTAACATTGGTTGATGTAGCAATTAAAAACAACGATAACTGTTTGGCAGAGTGTTTGTTTAATTTGGCTAATAAAATGACAATTTCTTGCAAATTTTTGCACAGTGCAAAGAAAACAAAGTTTTTGATGCACATATCTTCCGAAAACCAGCTTTATCAAACGATTAAGAAAGAATTCAGGCCTAAGGGAAATCACCTACAGAAATTTGCTCTGCTGATGGCCTTCTGTTCTGATTGTCAGGCTTTTCAATCTAGTCAATCTCTTATGAGTTATGACATTTAAAATAGTGAATTGTTTTGCCTGGAAAGGTTTATTGTTCAATAAATAACAGAACTCTATGCAAGTAAACTGACATGCACATATATATTGAAATAGACAAATGAAATGCTGGTACGGCGTACTAATGTGGCTTCCAAAATCTATGGATAATTTGCCGACACATCCTTACGGCAAAACCAATAGGTACTACACACTTCTTGGAAGTCTTCTTGAATTTATAGCAAGTTGGGCCCCATTCTGTGCCTTCCTAATTATTTTAATTAATGTTTTTCCATCTGCCAGCGTGCAATGGTTTGAGCAAAATGACCAAGGTTTTCCTTTGCCTCACAATGAGATACTTTTGATTCATAACACAAAATAAATTGAATGTTCAAGCTTTTTGACTGCCATATTGGGACTTTTTACAAGATGTTATCATGTGACCTTTTTAAAAAACATCCTATAGCATTTTCTATACTTCAAGACAACCACGAGAATAATTTGTGTCCTAATCAGAATCTAAATTGTAGGAAGACGTCAGGCATTTTACGACAGTCTTTTTCCCTCATACTTTCATGACGGATGGATGATTGGCACTTTAGGTCCCTTATTTTTGCGCCTCGTAGATAATTGGGAGAGGAGGATGACACAACAGTGAGCGCAATGATGATTGAAACTGCTGTCCAATATAAGTTTAGATAACACTGCCAAAGCAGGTATCAAACCCTGGACCAAATGACTGGCAGCTTATACCTTCTTGAAACAGTATTTGGAACAAAATGGCATGAATGTATGCTTTGGGTTACCATCTCTCGCTACATCAACTCCCAACATTTTTCAATAATTTGTCGCAAAACGTGCCTAAAATCAGCCCAATTTGTTCTTTATTTGCAAGAAAATTAGTAAAGGTTATTCACCATGGGAGAGGGAATATGTGATTTATCACCCGAGGCCTTTAGGCCGAGGTGTGATAAACACATATTCCTGATCCCATGGTGAATAACTGGCTTATACCGTGAGACAAACACTCAAACAGTCAAACATGAGAGGATAACTGGACAACAAAGAATATGGGAATTGTTCCCCATGCAATAGGGGAGAATGGGGACCGACGGGCCATGGGGACCGAAGGACCATCCTCTTAACTCCACATCAAAAACGTTTTGAAACATCTTATTTGCATTTTTAGTATTGCTTATCACATCTATAAACACCACATTGATGACTGATCGATAAGTTAAAGCATAAGCGTTTAGTGGGCAAAATGATATTTTCAACATCTAAAGTAATTTTGTACTGATTCAGAAAAAGTGTTATATCTCAAATTTGTGTATACTCGAGGCAATATATTTTCTATGACGATTTCCCCTATATATTGGTGGCAATTTACACATTGAATTTCAGGAACAAGAACAATATTTCACAAAAAAAAATGGAGTTTAACTATTCTGAATGCATTTGGGGACCGATGGGCCACCCAACATGGGTACCAAAAGCCACTATTTCCTGAAATTTGCTATAGGTGGCGTATTAGCATGGGACTGGATATTAAAGTCTGTTTTGTGTAAAATCTGGGCATATCTATAATTTTTCGATCTCTTACTATCCTATACACTCAGTTGGATCAACAAAAACATCTTGAATCCAAATTTCAAATTCTTCATCCACCCTTTGGCAAGTTATTGACATGGTCCATCGGACCCCATGGGATGGCCCATCGGTCCCCATGGTTGGGGACCGATGGGCCACCATCTTACTTGACAGAAAATGTGCTTTCTCATCTTTCTCCCAAGGTTGATCTATGTGAATCGTATGTCATTTTATAGAGAATTACATCGGCTAAAAGGGTGCACAGTATGAATCCTGTATCTGAAACAGATTTGCCTCCACGGCCAATAATTTGTCAAGCGGCCCGTCGGTCCCCACTCTCCCCTACTGACATGTGATTGGATGACAGAGGTGTTGAATGGTATAAGCATTAATGTAGCATGATTTTTACACCTAATAAAGATGAAAAATTCCTTTTAATATTATTTGCACAATTATGAGAGTTCCAGTTATCACATTTCCCACATAAGGCAGGAAAAGTTAAATACTGTTTAAAAATCTCACTTCACTTGTTACTGCAGAATTTGTAATCGTATCTCAATTCCCATTGTGGCAGCCATCTTGAATGTTAAGTAGGTCAAAAACTAATTTTTCGTACCTTCTTGAAACAACATTTGGAAAAATATGGCATGAGTTCCTCTTTGTTTTACATGTAGTTCAGGCTATCATCATTTAATAACATCAACTTTGGGATTTTTTTTAAAATTTGCCGCAAATTGGGCATAAAAATGACCAAATTCAGCCCTTTTGGCTAGAAATATGCACAAATTTAACACATTGCGTACACCAAGTGAAAGACAAAAATGTTTGTGGTGTGACATTACTAATTGCTAATGTTCAGGTCACCAAATTTGCATCATACTGCCGGAAAAGTGAAAAAAGTTTAAAAATCACACTTTTTCTGCAATTATAGGCCTAAAATGCACCCAAGGGTTGTTCTAAAAATAGAATTGACGTAAGAAATGAATTACCCATACTCTAAAATATAGGAAACCATGCTTTACTTGGTTTTCTATCATTTTTACTGACAGAGATAGACCAATTTCATCTTTTTGGTGGTCAAAGAAATAGATTTCCATTTTGTCCCACGGGTCTGACAATTCCCATTGTGGCAGCCATCTTGAATGTTAAGTAGGTCAAAAACTAATTTTTCATACCTTCTTGAAACAACATTTTGTAAAAATAAAGCACAAGTTCCTCTTTGTTGTAGTTCAGGCTATCATCATTTAATTACATCAACTTCTGGGCTTTTTTTCAAAATTTGCCGCAAATTGGGCATAAAAATGACCGAATTTGGCCTTTTTGGCTAGAAATATGCATAAATTTAACAAATTGCATACACCAAATGAAAGACAAAAATGTTTTAGTGGTGTGACATTCCTAATTGCTAATGTTCAGGTCACCAAATTTGCATCATACTGCCGGAAAAGTGAAAAAAGTTAAAAAATCACACTTTTTCTGCAATTATAGGCCTAAAATGCACCCAAGGGTTGTTCTAAAAATAGAATTGACGTAAGAAATGAATTCCCCATACTCTAAAATATAGGAAACCATGCTTTACTTGGTTTTCTATCATTTTTACTGACAGAGATAGACCAATTTCATCTTTTCGGTGGTCAAAGAAATAGATTTCCATTTTGTCGCCATGTTTACATTAGAAATGCCACTCAAAACAACCCATAACAAAAAAACCCACGGGTCTGACACCACTTTCCATAAGTTAAAGAGTCATACAACCAAATTGCATTGTCAGAATTTTTTTGTAGCCGCTGCTTGTTGCGTACCATAGCCTCAAAGTTTCAAAATTTAACATGTAATCCAATGGGAGTTTTTGCCGAAGATTTTCAGCTATGTAAAACATCTATTTTTTAGAGTACCAGTTTGGCCCCTAAAAAATTTTTTTGGTCAAAATCAACCTTACCCCAACTTTTCAAACTATTCAAAGGGTCATTAAACCCAGTATCATTAAAATCTGAGTCGGGCCACGTAGACACTATATTGGACTTCCGCCTGGTTTTCTCAGACACAGCCAATTATATATATGGAATGCAGAAGCAGCTCAATTAAAGAAAAATGTTTCTCATCTATCCATTTCCATCGGGGGAAATACAGGATCTCGGGCAAAAATATCAGTGAAAAATAGGTCCAAGCCATGAAATAATCCTTAAATAAAATTTTTAAATATCTCTACTGTCATACTAATTCCACTTCAAAAGTATATACGGAAAGTGTAGCTTACTTTGGAAGTAGTCTCTTGATCATGCATACTAACCATCAGCAATGTACCAATATTTTACAATTCATGAAAAGTCTTCAAACTGAATGTAAAGTGAATCAGAATTTGTCACATATAATTTATATTTATCCCTATAAATATCATTTGGACTGTCAGAAGTATAAACTGATGGTAACAGCAGTCTGAGAGATGAAAAAGCCACCCCACCTATTCAAAGCACTCCACATTTATTGGGACATCTACAAACTGAAACTCCCGAAGACATCAAATATAAAAGCAACAGGAGCACAGTATCAAATGAGCAACACGAACTGGATCCACAGGAGGCAATGTGAACCAACTCTGCGATTCAATTCGGGTTTAACAAAATTTGTAATGCTCATGGTTCTGAAAGTTTTTAAGTTATATATATATGTATATATTGCAATTATAACAACTTGAATGTGGTTTTGTACATTAACTTTGTTATGATTGCAATTTAATAACTATGATCATTGCAAATTTGGTTCAACCTGTCTTTTAATTATAACGTTGGTTCACTTTGCCTCCCGGGAATCCTACTCTGGTAGTTAATTGTTTGTTATTTTGTGATTGATATGCAGCAATCCCTGCATTATAAGACTGCCCCTTCTGCAGTCATGAATTGGTCTCTTGTGAGGTGCGATCTATTGTCGAGGTGTAAAATGCATTAATTGACATTTAGTGCGGGAGGGAGCTGGTCACATAAGGCAGGTCGGTCTTACAGCAGGGGGACTTACAGTGATCAGCTGATTAATATGGAACATTCATCATGATTTACAATGTTTTAAATATTTCATTATTTATCCATTTTATTATTATAAATTTTGTTCTTTTGGGTACAACATTGAAAGGAGGGCTGACAAAATCGATATATGGCTCAGCAAAAGGTCAATTTCATTTTAAGTTTCTCTCACTTGCCACTTGACCCTCACATATATGAAAAGTCTTTACAAAGAAAGTGAAAGAAGACATTTATGATGGATTCGTATAGGGTCAGAGCCAAGTCTATCATTGAAAAAGAAAAATGATCATAAATTGCATCAGTCTTCTCTTCTAGGTAAGGCACTAGATTACACCTTGCAAGAATGGTTTAATATAATTGTTAGATAGTATTGAATCTAACAGACAGTTGAAAATAGCCACAGTGAAGATATCTATTTTAGTTCGGTTTGCAATAAATTTTATATGAACAGGGTGAAAGACATATTCTAGCTTTATCTTCATTTATTCACTCATGTTTTTAAATTTTCTCTGGTCCTGGCTTGTCCAACATGGTCATCAGATTTGTTAAAAAAAGCTGTTTAAAAAAGTTTGATTGTCTATTTGTTGCCTTTGTCATAATACAATATCAAAATCCCTACCCCCCTTTAAACATGGGAATTATTTTCATCAAACTTCAAATACATTTAGCCAACACTTCAGATGCCCCTGGTCACCAAAAGACCTGTCTCATTAACACTGCATTGTAAATGAAACGCCGGCCGAAACTTATCAATATACACTAAAAGCAAGATGCAATCATGTCCAGTGCGGGAATCCAACTCGGGAGTCTGAATCAAGCCACTGGAGCTACAAACTGAGCTGACCCCCTTCCCCATGTCTTGCAACCAACAAAATATAAAGATATATATTATTTTGCACATGTGCAGACGTGTCCAATATAAGCTTTGTCACATTATTGCCGTCTCAGCTATAAATGCTTGTTGTGTCTCCCATGACCAGCCCAGCCAAAAAGCTAACATCTGAACATGTAGGTACAACCTCTGGTGACTGCTCTAGCCTTTTTATGTTGGCCAGCAGTTTCAGTCAAACTTTGTCTTATTGCAGACTCTCCGGCTTGTCCTTATTAGCCCACCAATTGCCTAAATACAGGACGTAAAGCCAAGTTATCCATCCATCACAATCATTGTACACCACTTTCCAGTAGTCAATTTGCTTTTACTATATAGTGGATAGTTATGTGCATTGATATCTAATTTTGATGTGATGGTGAAAAAGCAATTGGGGTGAAGATTTTGTTCGATATTCTCAATGGTAATGCACACCATTGTGTAACTCCATTCAATATCTAGCTGATTTGTTTTATGCCAAACTGCAAGCCAGAATCGTTATATTGTCGTACTCCTGGCTGAATGAAAGTCAAGCTAATATTTGTTTTAGGCAGCACACTGTGGATGATAGGTCTTTCAGGCCTCAGGGCTCTAGTAAGTGTTGTCAATTCTCAAAGGCATGTGAAGTGAGTTGGAAACCAAGCTACACTCTTGGTCATGAATATGGAATAGACCTACATCTGAATACACCTAAGGAAATGTCAACTTCGACAACTCGTGCTCGGTCAGCCATCACATGATGATAACGTTCAAATTACCAAATGTGACCACCCATATTTCCTCAGCTCTAAGCATAATTTTGCTTGGCAGTTATCTTTTCTTTCTGTGCTTTTCATTACGGAATATAAAAGTGGGTCATGGATGCTGTTTCACCATGATCCCTGTTTTGGCCTAGCTTTGTGAATCTCTGATGAGTAGAATTTTGTCAAGAAAGGCTTTAAAAGTGGTCGTCAGAACAACTTACAATCTCCGACAAGCTTTTTAAGGCCACTTTTGAACTTAAAAGGGAATTTAATATTATATAATAGTACTGATATATAATGAGGGTCAAAGCTTTGCAATATTTCTACAATAATGCAGTGTAAAATATCCAGCAAACTTGACCATAAAGCCTGCATGACTGTCATTCAATTCTCTGTCCCTCAGGTTTTCACAGATAGCACGTAAGATTGATGTTACTGATTGTGGATTATTAGTCTCTCTTCTCTGTTCATGTGTGACATCACCAGTTTATGTGTCTCTTGGTTCACAAACGCTAATTACATATATGATATATATCATCTAAAATTACATATTCAGATGAAGGCATTTCAAATAATATACAAGAAAAGCATTGTCATTTTAGTATGCACTGAAAGCATGCCGCTTGTCTCTTGTTACAGTCTAATTACCTTCTCTTGATGGCATAAAATTATGCTTTCATTGTGCAACAATGTTAAAAATAAACATGACTAGAGGAAACGCTGTTCTGTCAGATCTGCTCTGACTCATGAGAAATACGAGCCATATTCACTTATCTCCCAAAGGAAGTTGAAAGACTTTTGAAGGACTTTACTTAGACATTTTCAGTGACCAGACTGCACTTTGATCTGGCACCATACATCTTCCTGGCAAGTTGTCAACACAGTTTCATATGAAATTTCTGCAAAGTGGCCGGCCACGTCTCTTTACATTTCACTACAAAGTCTCCCAAAATTTGAAATGATTGCTACCTTCAAACTCACTTACAGCAGGGAGAAGGATCATATTCTATTGCTGAAGTGACGGGTTGAGGGTGAACTTATAAATAGCAGGAGCAGGTCAAAATATTCTCTAGTGAATATATCGACATGACAAACACTTTTTGTAACACATAAATATTTATATTTCATATATTAAACATAGTAGTTGTTATCATGGTTGTTGAGAGCAAGGAGACTCTACTCAAATTTCTGCAAGGAGCTTCAAAATTCTTCGAAAAGCTTCACACTATTAAAACAAACCAGATAAAAGAATGAAAATCCAAAAAAAAGAAGACTTCCATTGACACCTGAGCAGCAAAAAAAAGAACAAAATTTACCATTGGAAAATTATCCATGACCTCAGTGGTGAGCACTGTGAGTCAGTAGTGACTTGTTTATAGTGCATTAAAAGTGTAGAATATGATATCACAAACTGTCTATTAGACACAGCCGAAAAAATGTTTTAAGTTTCAACCGAATTGAAAAGATTCAATACTGGTGGTAAGGCCCTATGATGGAACCCAGGCCCATGCTCCCAACTTGAGAAAGGGGTCCACAGCGAGCTTGAACAAACTTTGGGGTTAAGAAATTGACCAAGAAAACGATTAGCGCAGTGATGTAGAGGAAGGTCAGACGAACATTTTGATGTATCAAACGAAAAAACTTGTCGGGAATTTTTTGAGATATTTTAGTTTTAATTTTTTTGTTTATCACACCCTATTCTTAGCATGGAATCTCCATCAAAAAGTGATCAAAATTGCCCATTTTTGCTGTTAGGTAATATCTAAGATATAAGTCATTATCCAGAAGAAAAAATATGCAGTCATTGCCACAAGAGCAAGTACATACCACTTCTCCAGACTGACAGAGTGTGATAAACCCACAACAGTGAGAACATTTATGAAAATGTATAAAATATGTTTATTTGAGTCCTTGTCCTCAGTTTTATCATTTTGTGAATAATTGTAGTAGAATCTACCTCCCTTTTGAACTCTATGGTGTATTATTGACTTTTTGTGTGTTTTATAAGGAATTTCCCCGCTAGGGTGCATCGTCTGCCCCCTAAAAATGAAAAAATTGAAATATTCAAGCGCACTTTTGCCATATTGTACCTTTGCCCGTAGAAACACATTCTGCAAAATTTCAATAAGATCCAATGTGGCTTTAAGGTGGCACTTTTGTGTCAAAGTTGAGTCCAAAATTGCCGAAAAATGATGCTTTGAAAAGTGGCGGTTAGAAATATCTAGCTTATGGTTGGCTGTGTGATTTTAATTCATATACCATTATTCTCAGAAGAAAATTGTCTTTAATTTGAATTGTAGAAAGCTATACTTCTAAAAATTTCTCATGCCTAAGTTTTTTGGAAAGCCAAAAGTTTCTGACTATTATGATAAATGTTTGGAAAACTCAAGTTAAAAGCTCAACTTCTGCGCAACTTGAGGTCTTCATTAGAATAAAACATAAAGAACAAATTGCTGAAGAAAGTAGGAAATTGAAAAATTTTTCTAGATAGTTATACATTAAATTCAAATGTGCAAATTTTCATAAATTACAGGTAAACATGAGAAATACGAAAGTTCAATGAGACACCGTTCTGCATATCCTTTTCTTCTGACTACATCATGATGCAATCAAGGTTTTATCAGATAATGTAGTAGACCATATTTCCACTTTGTAGACTTCTTTGACTTCCCAAAGTCATATTAACATCCTTTTTTTGATTTATCACATTTTACCAAATAAAAAAGGAAATATCTCCACTCAATTTTGACTTCCACTGAATGGAAACCATTAATGATGGTATTCAAATTAAAGCTCTCTTTCTAAGGAATCTAACTGTACCATTCAAAAATCATTTCATTTAAAATTGAGGAGATTATTTATAACCGCGAATCGCTAAAATATGACCTAATACTGAAATTTCAAGACTGTTGTGCCACCCTTTGGCATTAGAATTTTTTCCTAATATTTTTCAGGGCTTCTTTTATAATACAAGGGTACAATCATGCAAAAGTGCATGATGTTTCGAAGATATAGTGGCAGATGATGCACCCTATTCCCCGCAGTGAAAGAAGTACTTTTGCAATCATGTAAAGTGTAGCCAATGTTGAGTGAATCATCAGAAAACGCTTATATAGAATGTTTCGTAGCATTTAGTTATGTATGGAGTGAAATACTTTGACATTACAATCTTAATGTCAATAGTTGTACATGTTTGTATTAACCACATTTTCACCTAATTTACTGAATTTATGCTATTTTTGCGGTTCTATACAACTAAAGACTGATTGATTTTGGATGCCAGATAACATACACCAATATTAAACACCCAGCATCCATTTTAAGTACTCAAAATACATTAAGTATGAATATTACCGTTTATTTATAGCTTTTTGTGTTGTTTGTGTATATTGGCCAATTTCAAAGAATTTTCATGTACTATCTGATCAGGAGATTCAACTTCGTAGTGAATCAAATACTTAAAAACATTCTATGTAAACGCTACCTGATAATTTACTCAATTTTATCTATCCTTTTACATAGTTATGAAATGCTTATTTCACAGTGACAAAATGAGTGATAAAATGCACGAAAAACTCAACAAAGCCTGTTACAATGAGATGATGAGACCAAATTTGCTAAAATTATCCACAAGAATTATGTAACTAACACAACTTGGTATTGCAAACATTTTCTCAGGCCTTTAGCCAGAAATTTTGGTTATTATTGGTTTATCACATACCATCAGTTTGGATGAAGTGGTACATACTTTCTGCAGAGGCAATTACTGCATATTTTTACTTTTGAATAATGACTTTTATCTTAGATATCATCTAACAGGAACAATAGGTAATTCTGAACATTTTTTATGAAAATTCAATGCTGATAGCAGGGTGTGATAAAAAAAAAAAAAATTAAACTTCAATATCTCAAAAAATTCCAAACAGATTTTTTCGTTTGATACATCAAAATGTTTGTCTGACCTTCCTCTACATCACTGCACTAATCGTTTTCTTGGTCAATTTTTTTTAACCCCAAAGTTTGTTCAGGCTCGCTGTGGGTCCCATTGTGGGAGGTTAATGCAGCTGAATTGTATAAAAGTTCTTTTCTCTTGGTGTTTCTATAAGTTTAGTAGTGAACGTCCTTTTAGGGTTCCTTATCTTTCCAGCTTATAAAACCCTTAAAGATGCCATACAGAACCTTTTTGATAAGAGTGTATGACCTCAGATGGAACATGCCAACTAGCGCATTTTTTTGTAATCGAGTTGTCAAGAGTACTGACATCAAATAAGTGTGTAAATTATAACAATTTTTTAATGGACATTTTTGGAAAAATTGGATTGTTTTGCTTTTTGTAAATGGAATAATGAGACACATTAGCATTAACTTGATTTTATTGTTTGCATGGCAGAAAAAATGGCAATTTCTAAACCAGTATTACTGGCAAACACTATAGCATCAGCGATGTAGTGAGCAAAAAAATCTTGTTTCCTACTATACAGAACGTCCCTTACTCAACCATCTTGTATGTTTTTTTGCATGACAAAAATATATAAAGAACCGTGAATTGTCACTTTGAGGACATCAGAAAAGGTTTATTGACATATTCCAATTTGCCCATGTGATGAACAACACTTCTAGAAATAACTCAATCAATGATAATGACCAAGATATGTTCTTTTTCCATGTTCAGCTTGAGTCCTAGCGAAAAAAGCAATTTTCGGAATGGCTACAGATTACAGAAGCCTAAATTCCCTTTGCGAATATGTTTTTTACAATCGTTGGATTGGCGTATAGAATTGGTACTTTACATTCTGTAAGTAAGAAAGTAGAAGGACACTGCAATGTGAAGAAGCATGACTGAAACTGATGTCAAAAATAGTCCTATGTGAATTGCCCAGATCAAGAATCAAACCTGTGACCCAAACATAATTTATTGGCAGCCAAGAGCCGTATCAGGGAGAAGGGAGGATAAAAGACAAAGATGAGAAGGCAGGGAGGAAGAAGATCTTTGAAGTAGATGAGAGGAGAGGACGGCATAACAAGTTGAAGAAGATGTAAAATATGAAACAAAGTGTTAGATGAAGAGAAGAAGAGGATAAAGAAAAATATGGGAGGAGGACAAATATACAGAAAATGAGTAAAAGACAGAAAACTATATAAACAGATTATCATCCAGGGAAGTCACACAAAAAATAATGTATTTTTTACCATAGATGTTTCAAGTTATGAAATCATATTTTAATTTTTACCACAGGCTTTTCAAATTATGAAATCTTCTGATATTTTAATGTGCATGCATAACCACACAATAGCGGTATCACTCAGCTGATGAAATATTCAGCCTGACATTTCTTTCTTACAGTGGGAGCCTACTATGCAGAATGGCTGATTTTGCGGGAAAATAATGCATCGTCACAATTCACAATCCAAAACCCATCACAGGCTGGAATGACAATAAAAGTTATCTTCAGCTGGTGCTTCAGACAAATATAAGACCGCTATAAAACTATCCGTAACCTCTGCCTTAATGCAAGTTTCTTTTTAGGATCTGAAGCATCCAATCATACCTCTAAATGGACTTCCAAAACTTTTGAGATTGACTTTGACTTTGTTTATCACACAAATAGCAGATACCACTCAAGATATAAATTTACTAAAAAAAGAAATAAATTAAGATCTCTTGGGAAATTCATACCTTTTGGCATAACTATCAACCCAAGGAGGCAAATACCTTCATTTGACCAGGCCTTGTTCTTAAACATTTATAGGACCTAGCTGCAAAACATAAAATGGTATCGTAATCTTTAGTTACTATGCAGCATAGGCTAATGCCACTATGCCAAAGGAGCCAAATATACTGTATCAATATTTGATAGTGCCAGACCATAGAAAAATTGCTTTTGACACAAAGCAATTGAAGATAAATATTTTGTGTCTGTTATGGTGAAGTTCTTTGATGTGTCCAATAAGCATAAGTATAGGCTAATATGCATATTAAAACAGTTTGTTGCTACACTTTTTTCAAATTTCTTTTCTGAGTGATAATCTGTTGGTTTTTTAATTTTTAATGGATATCATCGTTGAATGAGCTACATTTTCCCAAATTTCATTATACAGATTTTAGACAATTTCGAATGACATATCTTGGGAGCCATTTGAAATTATGATAACAAAAAAAATGTCGATCTAGGTTGGTATTGGCAAATACTTCTACCAGTGCAGATTTCCGTGAATGAAGGTTTCAATCTTGATCTTTTCAGCTTCCTGCTTTACATTTACATGACATATATATCCATTTTGCATGAAATCTGTTTTAGCACCTCATTATCTATTTCAAGGCCCTCATTTGTCTGACAGAAAATTTTTTTCTTGGTTATTACAATCATTGCAGTTGAAATTACTTTCCTCAGAATTATTACACATTCTGAAATCCATTCTAAAAATTACACCTGAGGCTGCATGGAAATGCATGAGTCAGAACGGTGTACTGGATCAATTGACAGCTCATTTTATCAAGCTATTGATACAATCACTAGTTTAAATTGATTTGAAATATCCAACAAAAAGGCTAACAGGCTTGACAATAGCATGCCTCCCATTTGTCACCTGTGATGTCGAATGGTCTCTGTGTGTCAAATCGATACGATAACTACCAAACAGTTCAGTGCAATGTCATGCATTGTCAAGCAAATGTCTTTCTCTGGCAGAAGGCCCATAATCTGGAAGGGAAATTATCTCATTCAGGGGGCAAAAAAACCATTCTGTGTATCCTGAGGCAGGGTGGTAGTCCTGAATCAATTATGAGTCATGTGATGGTCACAACTGGAGACATAAAATGACACATTCAAGAACCCACCTCTCCAGTGATCAGCTGCAGCTGTGAAGACATTAATACAGCTGGCATTTATAGCCATCATGGATGATATGGGTTTTGGGGAAATACCAAACTTCTATGGAGAAAAATGTTTGCTTGTTAAAAAAAAAATTTCATCTAAGAGTGTTGATAGAAATAACTATGCACATATGGTTAATGTTTAGATGTATGTGTTAAATTTTATTGTGTTTGAATACTGTTTGGATGACACCTAAAAGTCAGGCTCATACCATCGATCACCCATTTCTGGTATTCCTCCATTAAGATGTCTTACCTACAACCATCAGTCAGCTTTTGGATGTAACATCTTTTGTATTCCTGTGAGAATTGACAGCACTTACTGGTTGCTTCCAGCGCTCTGAAGCCTGAGAGATAGATCACCCACTGTGCTCTGCCAAACCAAACATTTGCTTGACCTGCACTCTGCTCCCTTAGTCTAAACTTTGACCTACTCTGCCCCCACTGTCAGAATATTTCCAAGATATGTTTTGCCTTCAGGTAAAATCTGCCACAGATTATTCAGCAAGATGTTACTAATTGGGTTAGTGTTGACTGTCTGCATGTGCAGAATAGGTACTGTGAGCTTCTTCTCTTTTGAGTTATAAATAATCATGCCTAATGTAACAACTGTATTAGAGCTCTTTGCATAAAAGTGTCTGAATGTTTTCAAAATTAATATTCAGCTTGGACTTAAAACGTTTTTTGATATGTCACTTGTCATTCAAACTGATCATGCATCACATATTGAATCTACGGTCATAGATGTCAATAAACAAACTCACTAACCGATTCAAGGTATACAGCTAATAAGAAGATTACTAGTAAACCAAAAGTTTATTGTCGATGACGTGGCAAAGCTCGCTTGCAAATTAAAAATATAAGAAGAAAATATTTTTTTCCAAAAGACTGCCAAACTACAAAGAGTTATGATACTGAATTTACGCTGAAAAATTGTCTGAAAAATATCTCACAATCACGTCAATGATATATCAATTTCACTCTGAGTCTGTATGCTATCATCTCGTTTCTAAGGCAGAATATGCAGGTAAAACCCTAAGTGGATTCCACTGGACATGACTGCATTTTGCTTTTAGCGTGATTGATAACTTTTGGCATGGTCTTCCTGTCAATTTTTAATTCAGTCCCTTGTGACCATAGATGAGCGATGTAATGCATTAAATGGGTTTTCTTTATATAATTGCAATAATAGGCTAATATGACCTCACAAACTGCTTATGAGTCATAAATACACATAGCAGGGATAGGGACTTGATTACAAGAAACATTCCTACATTACTTTTTTGTAACAACAAAGTCGTCAGTCTTCAGCTGTAACATTTGTTATTACAACATGTTTGATTGAAGAAAAATTTTAACTAAGTAACTAAAGTAACCTACTTCTGTGGAGTAGATGCTGTGTTACTCCAATGCAGACCGATATATTAGGAAACTTCCACCTGCATGCTCATTTCTCAACATTTCTTCTGATGCACAGTACTCCCTTTGCCAGTAGAGTAGACAGATTATATTTACAACTCCTTCAATGACAAATTTGACCTTTGCCTCACTGAAATCAATCATTTTCCTCAATGACACACTTTGACAATTTTTTTGTCACATATGCCAGGGTCCAACACCGAGTTATAAGACTTTGAATGGAAATTGACCTTCGCTGAACTCAATATTGATTCCATCTGAAACTTCTTTGAATATTCTAAAGGATATGACGGATGAAAAAAAAAGCCATAGTCCATTTGCTGATACAGGAATATTTATCATGTTGTTAATCAATCTTGTGTGCTAAATGTCTGAATCGGGTGAAATAGCTTTTTAAATAATATGATACAAAATCATATGACATAGTTTTTTGGAATGCATGAGAAGTTAAATTAAAGAAAAATATGAATGTATCTCATCAGTCCAGAGCGATTCAGAATTTGTTACATATAATTTATATAATCCCCTAAAAATATCGTTTGGATCCTATTAGGAATAAACTGATTGTAACAGCATTCCGAGAGATGATAAAGCCTTCCTACTTATTCAAAATGTCTCCGTATTTTTTGGAACATCTTCAAACTGAAACTCCCAAGGACACATCAAATATAAACGCAACAGGAGCACAGTATCAACAGAGTAAGAGGAAGTTAATTGTTGTTTTTTTTTAATGATGTCCTTTTGTGACTGATGTGCAGCGGTCCCTACATTATAAGGTGCTGTTTCTTGTCGGGGTGCAAAATACAATAAAAATAACTTTTAGTGCAGGGGAAAAGCGGTCACATAAGGCAAGTCGGTCTTACAACACAGGACAACTCTATTGGGTTGTTTGAGTGATAATCTGATTCATAACAGAGTATTCAACATGATTTTAATGTTGTTAATATTTCTATATCTCCGCGCCTTTTTATCCCTTTTATTCTGGTTCTTTTGGATAAAAAACTTTGAAAGAAGAGCGAACAAAATCAATAGCTAGCTTGGCAAAAGGTCAATTTCATCTTAAGTTTCACTCACTTGCCACTTGACCCTTATATAAAAATATTCACAAATAAAGTAAAGGAAGACATTTATGATGGATCTGTATATGATCAAGGTCAAGTCTGTCATTGAAAAAAGAAAAATTATTATAAATTTGATCAGTCTTCACCACCAGGTAATGCGATGCTATACACATTGCAAGAAGGGTTAAAAAAGATCAGATTGCCTGGACAGTGCAAAAACAACAAGGAACATATCCTTCAAAGTTGGACTTGCAATGTTTATTGGTGAATAGGTTGAAAGACATAATTATCATTCAACTCTCTGATGCTTGTTTATTAGCTTTGCATTCACTCATGCTTTCACACGTTTCACTGGTCAAAGCTTGTCCAAGACCGTGATCAGTATACCCATGCACCCATAAATAAAATACATACATACATACATACATACATCTGTCTGGGTTTTTTTTTCTGATGCGTATGTAATGTGGTTAATAATGTTCTTCACTTGCATATATATAATAACAAAATCAAATTCCTCTCTTGGCATAGATTTCTTGGCATTGATTTCATGAAACTTCAAACAAATTCAACCAAAACTTTGAACTCATCAGACCCCATGGACCAAAAGACCCGTCTCTTCTACAGTGTATTGTAAAGGAAGAGCTGGCCAAAACTTATCAATCCACTAAAAGCAAGATGCGGTCATGTCCAGTGGGGTCACTGGGGGTTGTACCTGCATGTTCTGATGTGAGTTTCTTTGCTGGGCTGATTAATGTGGTCATGGGAGACACTAAGCATTCAGGTGTAAGAAGATAATAGGGTGCTATAAGCTGTATTATTAGGTCTGGATGGATAAGTGCAATATGGTAGGTCTATATTTATATTCATTTACATGATTATATCTGTTGGTTGATTGTTTCACGCAAGGGAAGTATCAACTCAGTTCGTAGCACACTCAGTAATGTCTGTGTTCTGAGTCTGGGGTAGGGTCGGTCCAGCGATAGTGTGCTGGACTGCCAATCCCTGGGTCCAGGGTTGAAATCCAGCGCTTACCGGGTCACCTGAGCCTATGTTGGACAGCTGTTTCAATCATCCCTTGCCTCATTGCTGTGTCCCCCCGGTCCTAATTAGGCTACCAGGTGGTTAAATACAAGACATAAGGCTCCAATCAATGATCCATCTGTTTTCTGGGTATGATTCCTATTCTGGCCTTATGTTGCATGTCAGTTTCAATCATCCTTTCCCCTCTTGGTGTGTCCTCATTCTGTCCAAATTAGCTCGCCAAGTGCGTAATTACCGGAAGTAAAGCGACAATTTACCATCCATCTTCAATATTGCAATCCATTTTCCGAGAGGCATCGATATTTTACTATTAGATGCACATTCAAATATTGATGAAAGATGATTCGATTTGATGCATAGTAAAAAATATCTGTAGTGCTCCTGACCGAATAAAGGGTAAGCTAATATTTGTGTAAGGCAGTACACTGCGGATGATAAATATTTCAGGCCTCAAGGCTCTAGTAAATGTTGTCAATTCTCAAAGGCATGTGAAGTGAGTTGGAAACCAAGTTACACTGTTTGTCATGAATATGGAATAGGCCTGTATCTAAATACACCTTAGGAAATGACAACCTCTACAACACCTTCTCGGTCAGCCATCCCATGATGATGACGCTCAATTGCACCTATACCACCAATGACTACCAGTTCAACTGGGTGTTGTTCGAACAACTTTTAGCTCATATCTCGGTCAAAAATGTATATTAATCACAGGAACACTGGAACAGCAAGTACAGTGTGGAATTTAATGAAATAATGGAGAATTTAGTCAGACGTGCCCAGCCCAAATTCAACATGCTTACAATAGTTTTGTTGAATAACAAAGGCCTTTATAAATGGACCTTGGAACATATGTATTCACAATTTGAAGCAATGACAAGAGCAACATTGAATGACTTGATTCGATATCGCTTTTGTGTAATTTACTTTTGAGAAAACTAATACCACTGTTGTTAACTCTGTCATGGTTGTTTTCACATTTTAGTATTAATAAGCAGACCAAAATTCTTCCGCAAGGGTATAACGCGACATAGATAGATAATAAATTCATGAATCAGAAATACTTATTTGGACTAATCTACTTAAAGTACTAACACTCTTTGTCATGAAGACTAGTATGTATTTCTAAGTCCATAGCAGCATCTTTTATTAAATTTCCAAAATTACAGAATTAAAGGTACCCTTCAATTAAGATTATCATTATCAAGAAAGACCATCATCATCTTAGATGGTAAAATAACTGTATTCAGCATCCACTGAGAAATATGTCTCGCCATGACATTTCAACGTATAGTTTCACATATTACAAACTAGTGGTGAGACTGCCATATAACATCTTGGATGAAAGGCGTCAAGACTTCACAAGTTGACAGAAATTTCATCTAAATTCACTCAGTTCTATTGGACGTCATATGGCTGTAGAACCTGATGTCAACACTCTTGACACAAAACACTCTCCCTTAGATCACATTTCCAATGTTGAATCCTTGTAAGAATATTTTTTCTCAAATACTCAATATCATTTTGGAATTGATCCCAATTCTTTTGTGATAATACCTATGGCTTGTTTTTCCCAAACTGCACTCCTTGCAGCACAGCATTTCTCAATGATTTTCTCTGGGAGACTGACGGAACACATGGTGCATGACATATAAATGGATCAGCTGAAAATTATCTGTGTGCTGGTGACCATAGCTCCTCATATGCTTGCAATTCTAAGTTTGAACTGCTCGGTTGACTGCTATTTTAGGAGTTGTAGGAGTTGCTCATGGGCCCATTTTCACCTAAAGGAGTTTTATAAAGCAATGAATTAATGAAAATTGTAAATCAGCAACAAGACAAGTGAAAAAAATAAGTTGTTACAAAAATTATTTTTAATATTTTTAATATTGAGAGAAAAAAACACCATTAGGTGAACTTGAATCTACAGCTTCTCCAAGCTGTGAGGAAATCCAGGATATACAGAAACAGCGGGAAGAAAAGGTGAGACAGACATAACCGAGAAATAAGACAAAATGACAATCCAGACAGTTTGAGAAATAAAAGCCAAAAACAAAGGCGCACGGCAGCAGACCCTCTGTCCCTCTGCCCGGCTTCAATATACCTTAGTATTGCATACTAAGCAACCATTATAACAAGGATAATCAAGAGTGCGCAATTAATGAGAGTCTCTAGGAAAAAGATGGTAGTAGATAAAACATTCACACCTAATGAATAATTTTGTCCATATAATTTTGAATTTTCATCATAGACTAATAATCTATCACACTCTGTAGAAGACCACCATGAATGTCATTTAGTTTGTGATTCATAGACTCAGACTCATTAATTTGTTTTTTTAAAAATGAAACAATCAGTGTGTATAAAAATAGGATCTTTCAAATCAAATCAATGACAGCGTCAAACAAAGCTACCCAACAACATGAAGAAACAGAGGAAACATTGCCAACATAACACAGACATTGCCCACTATGTGGTGACGGAGATAATCTTCTAGTAATCTAGATAAATTGACAAGATAGTATTCAGGTTATTCAGGGAAGGGTGGATATTTACATAGCTTTATCTTAATCTTATGGGTAGGTGGGCTGATTAATAGACCAGATAAGCATATCAGAGGAAGGCATTGTCTTGAGTGGTTGGTCTCTTTTTGGAAGCTGCAATCTTCAAAGCCATCAATTTTGTAACACCGAGAAGTGAATCCATTTATTCGTGGTGCGCTTCCTGAATTATTATATAAGAAATTATATGATGAAATGATGAAAACAAGTTCGTTTGACTTTTTTCTTTTATTTTCTTTTATTGGATTATTACAGCCAATCGGACCTTTTAATTGGCATCAGTTGCTCATTTATGCATGTTTCAAATGACAAATCAATACTTTTGAATTTTGCTGTAATAATGCTTTCTTCTTATCAAAATTGTGTTATACTGGAAATATGCTTTGGAATACCCACTGCTTGACGATATAGGAAATGGTGTCTTGGCCCCATGAATGAAACCAAATTGCCTGTGAAATTATGAGTGTAAAGCAAGAAAGCACGCTAGGCATTTGCTTGACATTGCCCTACGCACAGCAGCAGTTCTCACAATTGGTTTGATCCACCGAGATTGTATAGTATAGTGGGTTGGGTATAATAGGTTGCTCCTAATCACTTGGCTTGGGGGCCGGCCCTTTCGCTCAACTGGTTTGATAGCGGACCTTTAGAGGGGAATTTGTTATATGGTGCATCGTCCTGAGGCTTCTCAGAGGTAGCTGGTTCGAATCCCGGTCATGGTGGCAAGCGGCATTGAGGTGAGATTGTTGACTGGAGTGTGTCAAAATCTCAGGGAAATTGGGAGATATAGTATAGTGGGTTGGGTATAATAGGTTGCTCCTAAGCACTTGGTTTGGGGGCCGGCCCTTTAGCTCAACTGGTTTGATAGCGGACCTTTAGAGAGGAATGTGTTATAATTATTAGTGCTTCGATCAGGTGTAAAATAGGTCTTTTCAACCACAAGAGACTGGATTTCAATTTCATACCGAGTGGTTGGGTATCACTGTTCGTATAACATTAGAATGCAATGCCTAGTAAAGTTTTTTTATTTATAAGGAGTCCGAACAAAATGGCAGTTTTGTATTGGCATGGACTGCCAGGAATAATAAGCCAATTTGCATTTTATTCATATTTGGATAGCGTGCAACAAAATGTGTACACAATGGAGGGGGATAAAGACCTGAAGACAAGGAAAGATGAATGCGTTATCATTTTTTAGATGTCATACATTGAGATAGAATTACAAAACCAATTCACATTTCCTCCTTGCTGTGCTGCAAAGTAATTTAATATTTCCATGCAATGTTTCAGATTTGAAATATGATCATCTTCACACACACGAAGATCTAGATCCATATAAAATGTAAGGGAAATAAAATACCTCATTGTTTTTCCATTTATTTGAATACTGAATTAATCTGTTATGGCTCGAGTGTCTCTCTTCACTGCACTTTTTTTACGGGTAATTTGAAACTCAAGATCTCTCTAGCTGTATGAGTATTGGCAAGGACAAGCTTATTCGAAAACAAGCAGGGAATAATATGATGGATGGATTAGATACATGAAAACTCCATGTAGGGAAAAAATGCACGCACATGTGTACCAATAATACTCTATAGACAATGCAAGCGTATGCAATTCGAATTCTGAGATTGCAGGAGCAGAGCCATTTTAAATATAACACACAGATATGGTGCAAATGCAATAAGTTGACCTTGTACATCACACTTATTTTGATAATGTTCCGGCATGCAAAGTATTTTTTCTTTTATAGTATTTGCATATTTAAAAGAAATACAAAACTGGTGGGAGCCTATGTCAAAGTCACATGAAAAATTCCAATTAGTATACAACCATAGCAGTGATCACAAACTGTTATACATTGTTTGTTACTGTTTGTGCGTTCAGCAGTTAGACATGAGATAAAAATGTATAAGAATCTGCAACTTATCGAAATAACAACGCCCAAAAATAACTGTGAATTTTAAGAAAATGTTTTTCATAGTCAACTGTAAAATTTGATAGAATCTGTGACAAATATATCAAAACATGCAAGTCCAGGGCATTTCTTGGACTGGTAATATGCTAGTATATGGATGGATTAAATCGATCTACAAGCCCTAATATACTATGTCTATCAATGACTGGTGCTTCCGCACATGAAAAAATGGCATGCTTCATGTAAGTTTGTTATGGGTATGTCACAAAGATCTTTTGTCTTTATAAAATAATGAAATTCTTTGATTAGTAACACCTACATATAGTATTAGTTTCCTCAATTGGAATTAAGATATTTCTGTATTCTTCATTAAAAAAGAAGACAAAATATTCAAATTCTATAATCCTTAGTCATTCAGTACATTTGGTAAAGGTACAACTTGAAAATTATTTGTCAGTCAAACCATGTAAATTTTCATTGAAACCATCATTAACTTCTTTTTTGACCCTGGCATATGTAATTATGTATGTGACAGTAACAGGGTAAAGAATGTCACTGAAGAGATATGATGGATTCCACGGAGGCAAAGGTCGAATTTGTTATTGAACAGACTCATAAATGTAATATGTCTACAGTCTACTCCCCTGCCAAAGGTTGTACTATGCATTAAAGGATATGTTGCAAAATGAGCTGAGACCTGGAAATTCATAGCCTAATATGTCAGTCCATGTTCTTATTGTTGCAGTTAGATGCCATATCCCCACTAATATTTGAGTTAAACCTCACGTCACATGACCACCTCAGTTGCCAGCAATAAACGCCTGCCATGGGCATGTCACTCACCCAAACTATATACCTATCCTACTTTTTTCGACTCATATTTCAGATGGGAGCCCATGACAGTGTTACTCCACTCTCATTTCCGTTTACCGACTCCACCACCGATCTCCCACCAGGAGTGCATGAAACAGCATATTCTCATATTTTACTCCTCCACAGAGGGAGCCACTTCTGATAACCATTTTCCCACGGGTGGCAGCACCTGTCTTCATCAGTTTTTGCCTGGAGACAGCCCGAACCTTATGCAACAGGCAAGTTGTTCCTATGTTATCGCTGATCTCCTTGCCTGCTAACCTGCTGTAACAAATCCTCTGCTTGCCTAGCCCTGGACCCCTGTGGGACAGGGGTCATGAATCATCCCATTGGAAAATCATGAGATTTGAAAGACATGGTCTGGTAGAATGAAATTTTGACCCTCTATCGCTTTGTTTGGTATTAAAGTTCTGGTGCATTCAAAAAGTTCACTTTTTTGCTACTTACTGCACATATTTTGATCTTCTTTAGTCAATGGAATAGATGTATAATATACCCTTGTTCCTGAAGAAATGGTTTTTATCCTTATACATTGGGAAAATGGCCACTTCTGATTGGTCTAAAGATGGTGATGTCATAACCAACATCTATGACATCATAGATAGTCTAAGTGACGTCACAATGGTGAAATCACAATTCAAAGTGAGGCTGATGGCTAACTCCCATAGTTTTTCATCATATCACTCATTTTTAAGTGATTTTAACAATTCTAATCTTTGTGGAATAGCTTTGAAAAGTGGTGCCGTCAGCAGGGTTATATGTGGGCTACCCAAGGCCAAAATGTCATCAAATTAAGATAATAATTGACTGCTTTAGAGCAAATCTCCTAACTTCATGTCAAAAACTCAAGATTTTCAATTGAACGACCCATGACCCATGCTCACTCATGGGTCCCAGGGCTACTTCTTGCCCTGCATGCTCTTTTTAGTACATGCCACCTACCAGAGGGAATTCCTCCCGCTACAAACAGGCTCTAAGGTCTCAGGCAGGCCTCCAGCCAAATCTGCTTGACATCTATAGGAACGTGTCAACAATTAGCCATTTTCAACTTTAAACGCCCGCACGTTACCAGGTGTTCCTAAAACATCTCCTTACTTTAACATGCCAGCATCGACATGCAGCATCACTTCACAATAATGCATTGTCAAACTTTTTTCACTAATGGGCATTTTCTAGTATTTAACACTGTTTAACAGAGGCAACTGGAAGATTGTAATTAATAAGTCCTGACACCTCTCATTGTAATGTCTTGCCTGTGCGTTTTAAAATCAAACACAGAAAATGCCACACAATATTGAAAATTTCTTAGCTGCATTATTTTGAGGGACGACCAGTCCAAGACACGCCAATCCTTGGAAGCAAATTGTACCTGCATGTTTGGATGAGAGCTTCTTTGCTGAGCTGACGTTGAGGGACAGCAGGCCTTAGAACTAAGGAGAGCCGATGCAGCATCTACAAGGCTGTGTGACAATCTAAAACAGACAGACCAAAATAGATTAATTGTCTAAACAAGTTAATAATAGTTTGAATTTAGAGCGGGGCCGATTTAAAGGAACTATAATTACTATGCAATTCTGAAGTTCTAGGTCCACAAAATAAATACAATGTAGCATCGAGGGCAAATCAGATTGGTTCACGAACAACGAAAGTCACACCTGTAGTTGAAGCATCAAATGCAGCAAGGGCCTGTACAATATTGATTTCTCAAAGACAATGGTGAATTACCAAATCGTGTGGTATTTTAAACGCCTGTAAACGTCAGGTAACTCAGACATCAGGGAACCTTATAAATACCTTTTCAAAATAATGAAGCAGCTTGAAGATGCCAAATTGTTCACAAAGTCCTCTCATCTCAGAAAACATTGCAGATTTAATTACCCTCGAGTGTTTAACACAAAGCAAATATATCTAGGACTATTTCCTCACTGATAGCTCAGACAGCAGGTCAAGCAAATGTTTGTTTAAGGGGCAGTGCACACTGAGTGATGCATCTCCCTGGCTTCAGTGCCCCAACGGGAACCAGAAAGGGCTGTCAATTCTCACAGGAATACCAAAGTTGTTCGCCGAGAGCCTGAGCATACCAATAAGACAGCTTAATTGAATACAAGAAACTAAATGTTATAGATAATGTGAGGTCGTCCTTGTAGTCCTAACTATATGGACATTTTACGACGGTTTTGAAGCTGAGGTTTCCTCTGCAGCACAGCACCGTAAAAGAAACACTGGCTAATTAATTAAGTTTTGTTTGCATAACCAAATGTGTACACCATAAATGACCATTAAGAGCTGCATCATAACTAGATACATAGTGATAGTCCACTTCAGTGGTTTGCAAAGGAGATTCCAAAATGTTTCCTTGCGCATGCTGTCAAACCTGTCACCTGTATACGATCTTGTGACTGCGAATGAAAGAAAATGGACTGAATGTTGAGAAAGTATTAAATCAATACAAGCAACAATGGAATGAAAAGAACATAATTTGAGACCCTTGAGTGCAAAGTAATAAAGTTAATCTATTGTTTCTGCACTTGAAAATATGGACCATAAAACAATATTGTTCACTTTCATTTTTAAATTTGTTTATGGATTTGCACTATAACATGTTATATCTTTCCAGGCAGACTGGTTTATGACATGCGAGATATGAACTTGAGTCAACTCTCACTTGCTTTTTTAAGAAAGACTTAAATGTCAGAGTGCTGTGGGGAAAAGATTATATTTTAAAAATTTAGGCCAAAATAAACACCACATTTCACTTTCTTGAGACATGCTTTGACTAATAAACAAATTTCACTATCTGATATAGCCTACACTGAAAATAGCATTGTGTGAAACAGGCAAAAGAAACGGATCTGCCACGGTACACAGTGAATCACTGCATTCATTGATTCTCTGCAAACCAGGTAAGGATAATGCATAGCTTGAACCTGTAATTGTTTTGTAAGCAGCAATAAATAACTGTTTGTAAATATCCATCAGTCAATTATTCCGAAAAATGGACCTTACCTTTTCTTAGTCAATGTTAAGTGTTATTACACATATCATATTAGTGTGCCATGTTCCATGTGAATATATGCACAGATGATGTCAGTATTCCAATACTGACATCACTCCCCAGCTTGAGTGTTGATTCCAACTGCTACCAACAAGTCAGGATTATGGGCTGTCTAAGTGTGAATAACAATTGATTAATCTGCATTCATTGGTATGGTTGTTTGGATTCATTACAACTTATTACATTCTTACGATGTTGTATCAGTGTAGTTTTTAACAAATTTTATGCCCTATAAGCCGATTTATTACAATGTCACAGCTGCTATGCTTGTAACCAATATCTATATATTTATAAACGATGGTGACTCGTAAATTTTTGTTGTCATAAGAGCTTATTTACAAAATAAGAAGGCCAATAATTGGTGGCAATGGGCCACATACATGAAGATTGGAAATAGACCAGGGAAAAGGTGGAGTCAATTTTAGACGATAGACAGCATTAGCAAAAATAATAACTTCAACAACCTCAATTTGAGAAATTGGCTCAGAAGGATTCAGAATCACCTCTGCTGGTTTCTAGCTTCAATAATCATTGAAAACTCATGTCTGTATTTTATCACAAACAATAAATGCAATGATTGGTACATTGCCTTGGTTAACTTTTTCTCATACTATACACCTTTACAGGCAGGCTGACCATGTTTTTAAAATATTGTAACGGCAAAAGAAATATTTAATGGTCTCCCATTCGTCAGATTTAGTTCCCAGTCTAAGTTGCTGTCGTGTGGAGACTATTTTACCAAGATTTAACTGCGTACTTGGTTGTCATAAAACAAAATGAAGTTCTTGGTTACATTTGAAATAACTTCTTTCTGACAATCAAGTCAAAGTTCTTTGACCCTCAGTATCTTAGATATTACTTCTAAGTTACACTGTAACAATCAGCTGGACAATTTAAACACCTTTTCTTGAAAACATATCAGAGGATAAGTGTGCCTCATGGGTTTTCAACTTATTCATACCGATATTGTGGTCCAATTGAATAATCGTCAAAGTTGTTTCATTGTCTCCTTTTTTTCTTAAATTCTTTTTAATAGTCATCCTCATAGAATGTTTACCCATTCATTTCTACTGGACAGCAACTTATATTTGCAGTCAAATATCTGGCACTTGTTAAATATTTCAGGAAAAAGGTTATCTCTCGCTTCATATTCGTTAATTCTTGGTATTTCGCACTGTGTAACTGATTCTTCTCCTCGAGATCCTGTAAATTATCGTTCGCTGGATCTGAATCTTGTAAGTAGCATGCGAGACTAAATGCTTTTCCACAATCAAGGAGCCAGTCAGGATAAGAAATGCAAATGCAGTATATAAAATATCTCCACTGATACAAGCTTTGCCCGGGTCAGACTTCTTTCATATTGTTGAAAAAAATTGTTTAAGGCTGCAGCATTGGCATTTCTTAGAATAAAATTACTATTTCTGAAACCTTGACATTAAAGGTTTTTTATATCAAGAGCTGAAAATCGTTTTACTGCTTCTGTAAGTGACTGAGAGTCCCTGTATATGATTGAACAGTACAATGAAATGGTGTTTCCCGCTTTTTAACACCAAAGATAGAGTGAGAATGGTTCATCCTGGTAATTACAGTCAATAAATTCAATATGGATGCCACTTAATCTCTTTTAAAGTGAGTGCTACTGATTCCTTGACCCTAAAAATGGGAAATAGACACTGAAACAAAGTCTCTAACTCAATTAGTTTCCGAGATACAGTATAAAATGGGTTTTTAATGGCGGCCATCTTGAAAAACAATATGGCTGTCATAAAAATAGTTCCAAAGTACCCCTTATGAATTGGGAAGGTGATATAAAGGGCATAGCCACTGAAATCAACTCTCTATCTATCATAGTTCCTGAGATATTGATTAAAATAGGTTCAGAATGGCGGAGGGAACAACGATAATCTCAAGATGGCTCCCGGCCTAAAATGGTAGAGTATGTCCTTCTGAACACTTGTGCCAAGTTTCACGCTTTTATCACCTTGCGAGCGATTCTTACACCCATCACCCTGACTATTTATACCCTTTACATTTCTTCATTTTACTTGGATAAAAAATATCAGAGAGAGTAAGAACCTTTTATCATACATTCAAGGAAGGCAGCATGAGTGACAGGACCAAATGAAGATAGTGTAGACTTTTTCTGAATGAAGAGAACACACACTAGAAACCCCCCCAAAAAAAGACTGCACAACCCCAATACTGACCTTAACATGAAGCCTGAAGTATCTTATTTAGACATGGATGGAAAGTATGAGAAAATGTATTTACAGGGTCCCAGTCATTATTTTAGGAAGTTGTGGAATGGCTATGAATGTTTTGAAAACATTCTGTTCTGTATCACTTGTAATAATTAGATATTGTGACACAATATATCAAGTGTACATCGGTTTACAAGCTCCCAGCCGCATTTCGTGGCTTTTGGTTTCCATAGCAACAAATCAACAATTTATATTTACCTCTTTGATCTGATTTTTTGGGGATCATCTGCAAATTACCTCAATGTCAACTGACCCAAATATTATTTCTCTGTATAAGGTCTAGCAAAAGTTACGACTGGTTGGACAGAACTTATGGAAAATCCAACATTAAGAAAAAAAATATGCGAAACACCAACTGTGATCTAAATATGAGGAGTATGAGGCATTGAATTTTTAAAGGGATATAAGGTAAGAGGAAATATACTCAGAGGCCAGTTTATTACTACAAAAAAATTAGTAATGTTAGGTATTATTTTTAATAGGTTTCTTCTCAGTTAACCCTGGTAAAATACATTTTTTTAAGAAGATATAATGAATCTGTGTCTCTAATAGTGCCCTGGGCCGCATTTAATGACTTTTGGTTTCCATAGCAACAGATTAACCATTTATGTTTGTCTCTATGATCTGATTTTTTAAGGATAATTTGCAAATTACTTCAATATTATTTGACTCAAATATCATGTTTCTGTATTAAAAATTGCAGAAGTTATGGCAAGTTGGACAGAACTTTTGGAAAACCCCTAGTACATTCATTTCGCAATTAAGACTGCCATAAACGCCAGATAAAGTTGTCATCCTTTGCTTCATTCCAGACTCGGAAGTCGTCATATTTTGCTTTGGTGCAATGCAGCGCTCCTAAGCATCCCATGTTCAGGCTTCTTTGTCCTCTGTTCTCTGGTGTTGGAGTGATCGGACCACGACGATAGCCATCGGAATACCATGCGAATCCATCTTTTGCAGTGTACACGAAAGCAAAATGGTGCCAGTAATCATAAATCATCCTCTGGTTTTTTTTCCATCGATGGGTGCCGTTGAAAATTGTTATCTCAAAGAAAGGATTATCTGATGGTGTGTAGGCAAAAAAGTGAAATACGGGTCCAGTTATGGGCCCAGGCCACTGATGGGGTTGCTTGAACATGTAGATCCAGAATGATATTGTGACTCCATCAGGGCACAGAGTCACATTTCCCAGGCAGTCATTCTCATGACGTCCAAGAGTTAATATGTTGTCGTCATACGTTCCTGTGTTTGGAACATAAAGAGCACTGCCAAACTTCCCCGATGATATTGAGGGACCTGCAAAAAATTGGGATATTAAAGTAAGTAAAGTGTTTATTGGCAATATTTGAATTCCATCAACAATTCTGTTATGTACATAATACATATGGCAGGCTGACACCAATAAAGGTGTTAGTGCCTTTTTGCATTTCACGACTCTAAATATCATAGTTAATAAAATACACTATGATGCATTATCCAGTAAAGGCCAATTATGTACATATTGAAGATCGATCATGTTTAGTTAGGGTTGAAGGGTAAATCTTAATCATGGGCGTAATTTGGTGGGGGACGGGGGGGACATGTCCCCCCGACATTTTGGACCCCGGGGGACATATTATGAAATGTCCCCCCCACTTTTTGTGTGAAAACAAAATATGTTTCACTTTTGGTAATGGCCAATGGGCTCAATTTGGTAGGGCGCTGTTCATAGAGACATGTCCCCCACCTTTCTGCTTCGGCAGGTTACCATGCCCTACAAAAGTACGGAATCCAAAAATGTGAAAAAGACCGACTGACTGAGGATCCGTCGGCCAATTCTCACCGCGTGACGGCCGTGTCCCCCCCACATTTTCCGCGAAAATTACGCCCCTGATCTTAATGAACATAGTGCGATGCGTTGTGTCAAATTCGGACAAACAACGTCTCAGAGAGAGGGAGAGAGAGAATGGGAAATCTGACTCGACAGCCCAATGACAAGCCCGGTAGGAGGGGGAGTACTCACCAAGAAAGAGTGTTCATATATAGAGGCGATACTGGTAGGGTGCATAAAAAAAAGAAATTCATAATTATGATCTGTAACAGTGATAACTTTGTTCTAATGATAGAATAATGTCTTCCTGCTAAATTTTGGGCACAAATTACTGACTACATATTCCAATGATAAATATTTACTTGCTCAGTTTGGTAAAATAAATAAATAATTTCTGGGTAGTCTTGAAATAAACAATTTCTGGAAGGGGTATTTCTTGACAATGCATTGCTTGATTTAGGAAGAATATTCAGCTACTTCGCACCCTTGAAATAAACTTTATCCCATCGTTTATATAATATCACGATATGAATGATTTCCGGCCGAGGAAAAATCCCAGCCCCCTGGAAATCAGATGATTGCCTCCTTAGGTGACCAACATCTCCACGGCTAACCAACTTTACTTTGTTCTTCGGTATTACTTTATTTTACAATTAAACAAAAAATTTTAAATGCCATCAGACAAACTTGTGATTGTTCAAAAATAAAGTAATTCAAGACCCTCATGCCAGTCATGGAGTAATAAACCAATTAAACCTCACCTATAATTCTGTTTATTGGAATTGTACACTATGCATTAAATTAAATGTATCAATTCATGATATTTAACTGCTACTTTGAATTTCACAAAGAATCAGCTTTAAGCATGCAATATCCCTACAACTTTGTACGTTTTCCATGTCATAAGCAGATGACATTGTAATAGAAGAAGAAATATCAATCTAAAATCACCAGTGATGTGATTTGTGTCTGTGACAAATTCACCACCAATTCAAATATAATCTTTGGCCTGAGACACAAACCACTTTAAAATTAGACATGCAAACATTCAAGTTGGTTGCTCACCTGGGCTACCCATCAGTGTTACTGTTGAACCATTTGCCGGTGAAGTTGATCCGAGTATGGCATCAAACGGGGCATGGATTATCAATCCTGTAATGGCACGATAACAACATTTTGAAGTTATTGCTGACAGCCACGTTGCAAAAAGCGTGGTTTACAAATGTTAAAAAAAAGGTAAAATCAATGATAACTGCGTTGTTAAATTTGAAATTTTGAGTCAGCTGAAATGATTGAGTAAGACGGCCATACAATTCCTTTCATCTGATGTAGCTTGCTGTTCTATGTTATGATGATCTGTCCATTATCATTATTAACTTAAAACAACAAGCTTTCGGAAACGTTCATGTATGTATCTATGTATATTTATGAAGACCAGAGAAGCGAGGCTTATCAAGCTGGCCTGTAAACAAAACTTATCCCATAACTGTTCAAAGCCAATGATAAGCATTTTTTGCAAACGCTTACCTTTTTGTAGCTCTGCATCATAGTTTTTAACAGTGACTGCATACGCCTCTTTTGTCAAACTCCAAGTGACCTGTTTGGTTCTAGAAATTGGTCCATTCAGACATAATGTGCAAACAGAATCAGTAACATTGAATGCCATACAGGGCAGTCCAGTTGTTGCTCTGTTTTGCACACACATCATTGCACATTTCAACTTGTCATAATTTCCTATGTTGACCCGCGATTGGCACTTGATGCCTGTTTCACTTCTGTAGTCGACATAGTTTCCTGAAACTTTAAGGAGTGTGGTGAAGATGGTCAATCCAAAAATAATGCTTTTTATGAGAGTACTTCTTGCCATTTCACTGTTTTGCATCCAACAATGGATGCTTGATCCTGCGTGATTTGGTGAACCAGTATTAGAGGAACTCTAAAACAATAATGCGGTACCTTCGACTGGCACAGAGCATGTCATAAGTTCTTGTGAAACGTTTTGAAAGTTAAAGTCGTCACATGAATGAAGCCTAGTATCCTTGGTGCTGCATAAAAATGTCCATAAAAGAGTTTAAAGCAGAATCACCAAGGTAAAAAAAATTGAGAGTCAATTAACATGACATACATAGTATTTCCAAGCACTTGTTTGCGGCACAAAAGACTGTAAAATCTTGATATTCTATTGCTTATTTGAGTAATGACCAGAGACACCGACCATTAAACAGAATCGCTGGTGCCGTTATAATTTAATCATGGTGTGGCACATGCATAATGGGCATCAGGAGTCAAAAATCAAGCTCATCAAAGAAATAAAATTATGATGATACTTCTCTATCTCACTGATAACACTATTCATAATAACTAAAGCACTAACAAAAAATATGCCCTTACTTAAAGCATTCTCGTAAAAGATGCTAATTTTAATTATAACATTTTCAAACATCATAATTTCAGATTTCGCTCCTTAAGCAGTGAATATATTGAGAAATCAATTTAATTCAAATCATAATTATAGCACCAGTTCAAATTCACATTAACAAAATAATTGCTGTATTCACTCAACCTCTTTGATGATTGATGCTTTCATTTCCATTAGCCGGCATAGGCGTATCGGAGGGGAAGGACAGTGGGGGCGGTCGCCCCCGCCCCAAAAGTTTGGGAAACAGTAAGATTCGGGCAAGAAGGCTGACAAATTTGGGCAGATGATTAAATAAACACTATTGAAAATTAATGATTTCAAGCCAATTTCAGTTGAAATGGTACTAAAACTAGCTAGATCTTGAAATTCGGGCAAATGTCGCTCGCCCCCCCTCCAAAATCGCGCGCGCCATGCGCCTATGCATAATTAGCAAATGAAGCAGGTTTAAAAAGAAACAAATTATAAGACAACTCAACATGTAATGGATGTTGATAAAGATTGGGCAAAAAGATGTTTTATAGTAGAGTTCCATTACTACAGAATTAATCTGAAATGGACACAATATGTACATGTATGTATGTATCTTTATTTGCAGTTAGTTTAAGTACAGTAAAATTTGTACAGGCCTAACCTAGCCCACTCGGGCTTACTCGCGATTTAAACGTTAGCAAAATAAACAGCGCTGTCTCATTATATAAGTACTATACATAATTAGAGAAGGCATATATGTAAATCAAAATTTACTGTATTTTGTATAATGTTGGAGACACAAATTTATAAGAAATATTTCAATGTGTTTCTTCAATGGTCATTTAGATTTTAAATTGTTTTGTTACACACTACCCATGATGTGTAATTGCGCAACTGCTATCACATCTACATTTAAACTAAAGCTCAGGTTACATGCCCACCACATTATGCATTGTAAACGTCTATCCCAGGCAAGCCACTCACCTTAGCTATCCACCTATCCTTCTTTTCCTATCCTATCCCTCCCATCAGCAAACAATCATCTTACTGCTCTCTAATTCATTACTTTCGCTGTCATTATTTTGTCCACTAGAGCTGCATGAATCGCTGCCATTACGCATCGTAGTTCCACTATTGCTCACGTTTGAGGCTGGCGCTACCGTCTGTCTTCCCGCCAAAAGGATCCAGCCACCTGACTGTCAGCTGCTCCTCTTCACTGCACCCTGGCTCACCAGCTTCTACTCATCCGATCTTGCTCATCTTACCCTCATTTTAAAGCTCTTCTCAAGCCCTTACCTTCTGCATCTGACTAAATAGTCATACCATTATATCTTAGGCCAAACTATCGATTGCTACATTGACACATCTATACATCCACTACTCAATGGTGCCCAATCACCAACTTCTACTCATCTGATCTGCATGCTATTACCCTCATTTCACACCTCTTCTCAAGCCCTTGCCTTCTATTGTATGTTGTTTTCGGTTACCTCCTTCACTATTTCATGCTTAACCCAACTGTCACTTCATGTTTTACCACTGTTTCTATCACTGTTCTCTCTGCTATGAAATTAACACCCATATGCTATGTCATTCATGCTTACAATTCCAATTCACTTCTGTAGTACCTAGACCACCTAATCAAACACCACTCTATTTTCACATTTAATTGCTATTCTCTATCCTAAGTGCTATTGACATTCACTCATTCATCACTTCACAATCTCACCTGTCACTCATTCCCTACATTGCCCCCATTCAAATTCCTGAAGACCTAATTTACGCAAATCCCAAATTCCACCATTCATTACACACACACAAACATATTTCTTCACGGTTCGATTATGATAAAACTAACATACATAGCCATTTCCATACCCAACTCTCTCCCTCATACTTTCTAATTACATTACTGTCATGGCTATCCATACATTGGCGGGACCCGTATATGTGTAGCTAAACGTCTATAAATAAATCACAGAAGCAAAGACAGTTGACATTCTAAGATCTCTTGTACTTAAATATAATTGGATACATTTATACAAATGGAAAACAGAACCAATTCTGTCTGAAATGCAGAAGTACTATATCTCTCAGCCAATTTCAATTCTGGTGTGTAGACTATATACCCGGGGTGAGAGCTGCTTTCTTCCTTATATGGTTTTTTACTGCAGGGCGGAAATGTGGTCCTTACTCAAACCCTACACAAACCACGTTTTGGTCACCCAAGCTGTCTCATGATCTATGACACCCAATTGCACCACCCCAATAGAGTTTCAGAGCTGACGTGATTTGATTTACATTTGCTTGTTTTTTATTTGTCAGGTTTGCTGAGTACTTTCTATGGCCTGGTTAGCAAGATAAAAAACCCACCAAAAAAGAAGATATTCTGCACATCAAATGAAAGATTACAAAATAAACAGAATGATGCAAGGCTGAATGGCTAAGGTCTTCGCCAGAAAACATTTTTAAATAGACCTTCAAAGCAAATCCAGCTTGACAGCCGTCAGCTGTGATGTTAAATTGGTGGCCCCTTGTATCAGTATCTGTAAAAAAAATGATCCCTAACATTATGACACATGGTAATATTCATGGGCAATATTGGGCATCCACTCCCTTCCCATCTCATCAATCAACCCACATGCACTGTAAATTTTGAATTTTGAGTTAGCTTAATTTATTGAGTGAGATGGTTGCACAATTCCTTTGAGCCAAGATAGCTTGTTGTTTGCAAGTTATAAAAACAATGATTATCATAACTCAAAACAGCAAGCTATCATGGCTCAAACAAATTGAGCAACCGTCTCACTCAATCATTTGAGCTAACTCAGAATTTCAATCTATATCTATATCTATCTGTATATAAATATTTATGTCCATATAAATATAATCCACCTACCTGTATACATATTTCTTCACATTTCATCAACCATATACTAAACAGGTACATGTAGAAATTTAACTGTGTTCCTTGATGTGTTAGTGGCAAATATAAATAACCCCGTAAACAAGTTTACCTTTATATATCAAGCATTGTGTTGTCCAACTGACCACCTCATATGTCAGTTCTTGGATGTAACATATTTCGTATTCCTGTGCGAATTGACAGTACTTCCGCCTTCCTGCCAGGGCCGGAACTGGAGCTTGAGAGACAGATATCAGCTGTGCACCCTTTGCACTGTAAAAACGAATGTATAACAAATTTAGAATATTTATTGTGTGCATGATATGTTTGTGGCACATATGAACCACCTTCAAAGACAAGCTTACCTTAATCTAACACATCGAATTGTTTTCCTACTGAGCAGCCTCTGTCTACACTGTCTGCTCCAGAATGTCCAGATTTTGAGTTCTGCTCATGTCAATATTTGGCAAACAGGCTGGTGTGAGAGCAATTCGCATGTAAAAGAAATGTGTTCTAAGCTATTAAAATTTAGATTTAAAAATTATCTTAGCATTTTTAGATATGGTTTTAATATCCTGAATCAAAATATGACCTAATTATTTTCTCAGACTTCTCCAACTACAAATATTAGAGGGTAAGAGGGACCAGAAATAGGCGATTTTTACTCTGTAACTCTACTTAGTTTATAACTACTTCAAGATATGAACATTTTTTACGAGGTGCTACAACCAGTAATTAAAACCAATTTGCGAGCTGCTAAGGGCCTACTTTGCTAAAATAAATGTATTGATAATTTTACATTAACAAATTTGATGAAAAAAATATTCTGAAAATGTATGCTTTTTCCCAATCTGATTTTGAATGTCCATTTCTAAATGCTCAGGAGAATGTATATGCCCAAAGTTATGTCAAATCACACTCCACCTCCAGTAGCTCAGACTCTGAAGGGCCTGCTTGATCATCATTGATGAAGAGGTTATGTGAACCACATAAATAGTTGGAAATTTAAAACCTTGCAAGTAAACAAATATGCCTAGCTGAGATAATCTTGGGTATCATATTTCCTATAAATGTATTAGATTCAGTGAAAACAGAATAACAAAATGATAATGGTGTTTATATTCTATGCATTTTAGATTTGAATCTGGGTGTTTTCATCAGAAAGTAGTCATATTTCAAAAATCAATTATGTAGGCCTATTTCCGAAAGAGATTAAACCTTATCACATTACGTTACCTTTTGAAAATGAATGCAAAATATTCTGTCACATTCAAGATTTACTTCTTTCATAACATTTTGTGTGAATATATATTTTCTTTATCAAATAAAAGCTATCAACTTGTTTGTGTCCCTTTTGTGTAATCATATGTCTCTATCTTCTCAATGTCAGTCTAATTTCATGCACATTATCTAACAGTCATTATTTAATTATAATTATGAATGTGTTTTTTAATTTACCATTGAAACCTGAAGCGAATCTATCAAATATAAGGTGAATAAATCTAAAACATAATCAATAGGAGAGGTTTCCTTCAATCAACTACTACTCGCGTCATAAAGTTATTGAATTATTCTAGTCACCCCATTGTCAATATATTAAATATTTTATTCGTCAAAACAAAACAATTATAGTCAAATGAATAAATATTTACAAAATATTTACAGATATTTACAGAAATAAAACCAAGTTTAAAAACAACTATTTGGTAAAAAGATACCCAATAACCTCACTAATTTCCTCAACTCACACGTGTTTAACTCATGATTATAATCTAAATCTCTGATTCTGAGTGGTTCCTTAATTTTAAAAGCATTTGAAATATCACAGACTGGGGCAGACCCAATTCGCCCATTTTTTATGTGTTCCACATAAGGACTACTCCAAATGTTTCTTTCTGAGAATACGGATGTTAAAATGGTTTTAATGAAGGAGAAAATGTACATTGTTATCATTTACAATGGGTTTGCCATCCAATCCCATTTGTATTTAAATAGAATACAAATTTCTTGACTGTTGAATGAATGATGTTATATGCATGCTTCTATGTCACGAGATGGTTGAAAGCCATGGCAATGCATTCTTCTCGAAGCTGAATGAATCTTGACTTTGTTGATCCATACATTTTTGAGTGTCCTCAAATATGTAATATTGGCATGTGGTCAGAACTATTTTGGATGAACTGAACTTAACTCCCTCCTGTTGCAGAATTACAAGAAAAAGGTCGAACTGCAAACTCCATACTTATTATCGTTTTCATAGCTACATGTTTTTCAAGTTTGCAGTTTGCTTCATTCCAAGACTGTGATGTCAGAGATTAAGTTAAGTAATTACGTTTATTACAAGCACGTATTTCAGGAAACTGACAAAGTGCAGTGACACATGGATGGTGTATGTTTCACTATGCACTGTAACTGAACCAAACAGACTACTTACACTGTGCACTAACGAGGGGGGTACCCTCGCCATCAGGGCAGCCATTAAACTTCCCACTTCGTGATTTCAAAGTGAAATTACAAAAAATGTAAGGGGTCTGGAGGTCTTCAAATTGTTAAGATAGGTTAAATGGCTAGTGGAATGAATCAGTGCCAAGTGCCAGACTCAAACATGCAAGATGAAGTAAGATATTTATGAAATTCGAATTCACTCGAGGTGAGGGTACCGCAAAAAACAAAAATTGGCAGGGCGAGGGTACCAGCATTTTGGCGAGGGTACCAACCTAAAATGGCGAGGGTACCAACCTAAATGGCGAGGGTACCAGCCCGGAAGTGGCGAGGGTACTGCAGGTTTTGGGCGAGGGTCATTTCCGGTTGGCGAGGGTAACCACTAAAAAAGGATTGGCGAGGGTAATGCAAGATATTGACTGAGCAATCTGAGCAAACAGTCTTGAAGAAAAAGCAATGAATCAGCTTATCAATAGATAACATCATGTACTGACACATGATTGCACTTCTGAAGTAATTATACCAATTAGGAACTCCAATCAAGAACTCAATTGCAATACCCTGTCAATAAAGGAGAATCTTAAAATTAATTAACCCCTAATGAGAAAACAGTTGCACAATAATTGGCTTATCCATTCTACCCAACTGTGGAAGTTAGTACAATGTGTATTTAAAATATTTTGGTATATCTACAAATTAAAACAAATGGGTACAGAGTAAGAAAAAGCCAATGAATCAGCTAATTAATTTGCTCTTTGTTGTGGAAGATCACAGCATGTGCTGACACATGATCTCAATTCAGAAGTTAGCAATCAGGGATTCCAATCAAGAACATGACCGCATACCCTATCAATATAGGAAAATATTCTAATTAATTGACCAACTCTCACTCACAGGTAAGGTAAAAACGGCCCACTGCACTGTATTGCCCCACTGTGGAAGTCTCAATTGTTGCTTTAACTACACGAATTTGTATATATATATGAGTTAGTTAGATGACTATATACACAGTGAGACCCACATAAAGCTTTGAAAAAGTAAGAAATTCACCATTGCTAAAACCGTTATTAAACCTCCCAACTCTAAAATCTGACTGGCACATTCATTAAACTGAGAGTCAAACTTTTTCTTATAATCCTTAATTAGCATGGCACATAATCACAAATTTAGTATCACAGTTTATGTTTCTGTATGTATGTTTGCTTAGATGGTGGAGGAGTTGCTCACAGACAGAGAGGACATGAGTCATGCTACAGTTTTCAAATCCAAGAGAGTTCAAAGTGACCTTCTTCAAAGTAATACCATCCACAGTGAAACTTTCTAAAAGTGATTATGGCTTCTTCCTGTATTTGGGTCTATTTTGCATGTTTTTTATGGCCACTGTGGCCTATAAAATTGTGATGACCTAACACAGATGAGCTGATGCGTGGTAGGCCTATTGTAAAATCAAAATGGGATCTGCCTCAATATTATTAATGAAAGAAAATTGAGAGAAACATGACTGATAAACTGAATGAAAATTAAAGAGTCAGATTAAGTAATCATCTATCTATCTATCTATCTATCTATCTATCTATCTATCTATATATCTATATATCTATCTATCTATCTATCTATCTATCTATCTATCTATCTATCTATCTATCTATATTGCTCTATCTGTCTATTGTCTATCCATAGGTGCAATCCGTGGGGGCCAGGGGGCGGCAGCAAATAGCAAGTCAGAGTAAATTCTAACCAAAATCAGGGCAGATCAACTACCGCGGACACATTCATAACATGTTTAAAAAAATCAGAGCAAAATAGTGACAGGACCCCCCCCCGAAATGGCCATTCCATATGCCTATGTATGTATGTATGGTATGTATGTATGTAACTGTGATAGTATCTATCTATCTATCTATCTATCTATCTATCTAATTTTTGTTTTGTTTTTCTTACCAGTCTTTTCTATCTGGTAACATCATAATTGCTGTTTATGACACACTTAAACAAGGGCTTACAGCAGATTCACTTAGTACATATATATGAGTTGCTACGGATATTTTTATCACTGTCTAGCATTTTGAGCCTGTTTGATTGGTCCATGTACAATAAAATGTCCTCTAAATCACTATGTTGAACGTAGGCACTAGGCAACCATGAAAAATGAACAATGCAGCTTCAGTGAACAGCTGAGTTTAGTCGGGTGTAAGATTAGTAGGAAAAAACAAACACCACCAAACATGTCATAGGACTCCATATTATACGGTTTTATGGTATTCAAATTAGTTTTATGCAATGTAATTCAGTCCCTCAACCAATCAGATGAACTGCATTTGCTACGTTTTTCTGCCATATTTCAGAAACTCAACAAAAACGAAATATTTATAGAGCCATCATATCAGGTGGTACCCTCACCATGACAATTATTGGAAATGGTGGTACCCTCGAGAGGCTTTAGTGGTTACCCTCGCCCTTACGATGTATTTCAAATCCAAAATCTGATAATTCTGTGACCTATCACACGTGGATTGCTTGCCCAATGGTTAGTTTAACATTAGAACTAGCTGTTTGATAAATATAGGTTTTGGATTTGACGAAATAATCTCAGGATGACAGAAAATTACTATGAATCGAGTGTTGTAATGGCTGCCCTGATGGCGAGGGTACCCCTCTCGTTAGTGCACAGTGACTTAGCCTCAAAGGAGAGTTGCAATTACTGACAAAAACATAGGCTGCGTAGCAACAAACCTTCAGCGAAAAAACAACATTTTAAAAGGACACCATTACACCATAAAAGTGATGTGAACCACATTGCATGTAGTATCTGCAATAGTAGCCAGATCTTGGTCTGAAATTATCTATATGCCCCGCCATAAGCCCGTCTGCATGCCAGGGTATGTTGAACGATAGAAAGAGCTTACTAGACCAGTATACAAATAATGTGGTCCAGTTTCATGCATAAACAAGGAATCAGTTGTGAGGTATGAGTCAGAATATTTCAAAAAGCATTAATTGTAACTATCAAGCAGACCAACAAAAGGCACTAAAATATTACACTCTTGATCAAAATGCTGGAATAATTAGGATTTTCATGGTGTTGGGATTTCAAAGTTCTAAAATTGGTGATTGAATGTATGGAATTGCAACGATTTTCTCATCAGAAATTAGATTTATGTATAAATGATATCATAAACCATTTTTAGTTGCTGAGAATTATTTAGAAATTTTCTTTGGGTGACGTGGAAAAATTGATAATTTTTAGTAAAAAATCATCAAAAATCAGATCAGGACTCAACAACACAGACACAAAATTTCAATATATGCAAAACATGCCTTCTTAATCTTGATGTGTACAACCAAAAAAAACAACATTATCATGCTGAATGCCACATGCATTGATCTCAGTCTTCAGTTGACTTGACATGGATCCGCCAACCTGTTTTTTGCTTCTTTTTGACCGATATGGCCATTCTTCAGTGAAATTAATTTTCTCAATATTTCAATAAGTACAAAATATCCATCCATGAGACCATCAAACGGCACAACTAGATCATACAGGCTACATGTGTACCAATTTTCATTCGTGTGCATGCAATCGCGGCTGAGTCCTAGCCCGAAAACAAAATTGATTTTTTTTTTCTCAATATTTCAAAAATTACAAAAGTTCCATCAATCAGACCATCAAGAGCCACAACTAGACCATACAGGCTACATGTGTACCAAATTTCATCCATGTACATTCAATAGGGGCTGAGTACTGCCCCAGAAACTATCTATCCGCCCGTCGCCCTGCGCCCGACCGCCCGGACGCCCGCCCGGCGGACGGACAACTTTTGACCAAAGTGATAACAATACCTTTTTCGAACTTCGTTTGCTGAAGGTAAAAAGTTATTTGAAATTGTGATGACTGGTGTATTGTGAAAAACGGCAGCACATTTTGTTTGGAAAACAATGTGGTGCAGCACACACTCAGCTTAGACATGCGTTGTTTGTTGTAGTTGTACACAAATAGTAACATTGCCTGACAGTTTTAAATTCCTTTGTCATTAACTGTGATGTCAAACTCTGAACTGATATGTCACAGATTGAAGATTAGACCAATCACATTGACAGATACTGTCACCGCTGAGCTTTTAGCTTCAGAGGTGTCTTCATTCTTTCCTCTTCTAGGAAGTTTCCTCAAATCACCATGAACCTCAAGACCTTAATTCTGTAATGTCATTTATATTATTATTGTATAAAAGTAATGTGATGTATTATATTATTGTGTAATGAGTTACAATGATAGCAACGGGGTAGAACTCACCCCATGTTTCCATGGCAACAGTTACCCTGGTGTTTCTGCGCAGCCGCAGAACACCCCAGTAGCAATCTCTGGGGGCAAGCTTGTTTGCCCAGCCAGAAGAGAGCCCGCTCCCGCTGAGGTAGCAGAGGGGCTTCCTGTCTCCCTGACGCAGTGACGATTCGTCAGGTAAGGGTATTGTTGTTAGAGGTATGATCGAAGGTTTCTCTTAAAGGAGCCCCAGGTCATGGTTGATTGAGATGGCATTTAGTTAACAGTATACGTAATTTGTTAAGATCGTTGTTTAATGTATTGATAAGTTGAATAGCTTCTGTTCTTTGAATGACTCTTAATGTAACTGTCTATAAATTGAGTATTAAATGAATAAGTGAACCTAAACTGTCGAGCCTCTGGTATTTCTTGAGTAGGTGTTTCGTGGTGGCAAGTGCTAAGGTGTTTCCCGCAGGATCCCCGGTAATGAGTCCATCTACTCAGTAACATCAATTAGCTACCTCTGAGAGAGAGAGAGAAACAAGGTGAAGATGGCATGGAGGAGAGTCCGGTCTGCGGCTTCTTGGCGCTTGTCTGCTGTGTCACACTGTCTCTTGATTTACCATGTTTATTCAAATTTAGTGACGTTTCCTTCCGAAACACTAGCCTTGCAATGCTATGTGCCTACGGTTTCCTCGCATAAAGGAAGTCCACTACTTTGATGTAGAAATTCGATTATGTCACAACTTCATATCATGCATAGCGGGTTCGCCAGCTATGGCTAGAGAGCATCGGTTCTACGCCATGCCACCGATAGATGTTTTGGTCTCCTAATTAGCTATTGTTCTGCCATGTCGCCAATGATAGTTGATTTTCCTTCTTCGTACACATACAAAAATTCAAGTTTTAGTATGCTAGCTATGTTATCACGCCTTAATTCACCCACTAGTATAGGGGGCGCAATATTCCTACCAGGTAGCTCAGGGGCTTCGCCCATATCTTTATTTGGTTACCTATTAGCTCATGTTCAGCTTCGATATGCCTGCCTCTCATCTTCCACACTTCTCACAACTTTACCTACACACCTCATCCAGACCCGGACCAGACAACGCACTCAAGTCTCTGGGGCATCTCTCGCATCATTAGGCCTTGCTTGCAACACAGCACATCTTCCAATACGGTAGGAGCTCATTTTGCAAACATTAATAGGAAAGGCACTTGATTCTTATTTCCTTAATTTATTATTTTCATTATTTTCTTCTCTTTATAATGTTTTCTTAGGCTATCTGTACTTTATTTTTATATTTTAACATTACATCAACAATATGTCTGTCCATTTCCAATCATATAGCATACTATTTAGATTTTCTATACACGGCACTTAAGGTCTAATAGCCTGGTCCCATGGCCACGCTATTCTGCCTTCTTCTTTCCTCATTTTGCAACTCAAATATGTAACACTTCATTTTCTTTTAAAATTTAAATCGCCATTACCCGTCCGGCGAACACTCTAGAGAATTTGATTATCACATTCTGACTGTCGTTCCATTATTATCTTTCTTGAATAACAGCATGCCCTTCTTTATTTATGCACGCTCCCATTCATTTATTGACATTGCGCGCACTGACTATTGATAGTGTATCGTGTTATATTTTGTTATCTCGGGTCTACTGCTCTACTTTTATCTAGCCAATGCCACTTATTTTGGTTTTCTTTTAATCAGGCAATCTCGTGAGTGTTCTTTCTTATTAAATTGTGTGTTAGGCATTTCTTCTTTATTTCTCCATGACCAGTGACGTTTTACAGTTATTCCTGGATTCTGTGTATATATATTCAAAGCAAGACAAGTAATTACTTATTTCGACTCGCATTATTTCTCCTGTTCATCCCATCCCTATTGCTGATATTTCTTATCCCATATGGCTCTCAAGTTATATGTTAATTTCCTTATTTTTTCGGGTCATTAGTTAACATGAGTTATGAGTTACACCCACGTTTATTGCAGGGAATCGCCGTGGCACATTTTGTAGCCTTTACTCTTATTTTGACTTTGGGCTCTCTTTTCATACGTACTCTCCCTCAAATTAGTTATATTTTCGCTCTAGTAAGTGCTAGTATGCACGGTACGCTTACTCTTCTTACTTCTATTTTTGCTCTGAATGTCTGTCCCGTTGACACAGCTGACTCTTCAGCAGTGGTTACTTAAATTCCGTTTGGAAGCTCAGACAGCGGTTGATAGGGGATATTTGTCTGCTCGTGCTTCTCGTTATATCAAACATCGCACTCCTACACTTCTCTTTCATGAATGGTTATTGTTGGCTGCCACTAAAAAGAACACTCAATGGCATGTCTACGAGTCGATACTAGACCAACTTGGCTATTTGACTCTTCCCTTACCGGAGCTTGCTCTGTTTCGTGAGGCTTCTTTTGCTCGTTATAATACGTATTTGAGATAACCTACCAATGTATGGCTTTACCCTCTTACCCTCATGATGTCAGAATCTGACTCATCCTCTGCTAGTACAAGTCAGGGCGATACTGCAAATACTAAGGGACATCTTGATGCGACTGAGATTTACACTGACACAGCACTTTCAGGTGAACAGCCTAATACCTCGGGCCAACATATTGCCCAACAACCAGATAAATCCTCATTGACTGTTCCTTTACATGTAGAGGTTGGGGATACTGCTGACGGATCCCGTGTTTCCACACCCTCTCATGATAATTTAAAATCTCGTGAAGCATCACCTGGCCGACACGATTCTGATTCCGACGAGGAAAATTCACATCTTGCTCTTAAGGTCGCTAGGAGTAAAGCTGATAATTCCGATAAAAATAATTCTGCTGGCCATACCTTTGATAGTGATAACTCTGATAAACAGCATTTTGATAGGGATAAATCCCCAGCTCTCTCTGATTCTGAACGTCAGGTGCGTCATTCTAATATTGCTGACAATCTCGAAACTTCTCATAGGGCTGAAATAAGAGAGGATAATTCTGCCTCTCAGGCTGGTCACTCTGACGCCTCTCTTATACATCAATTAGACCCTCAACAACCTGGTGCATCATCGTTTGCTAATACTAATCAACAAACGCCTGTGTCACATTCATTAGATATTGACGAACAGCCTGGTGCTGCTGCACAAACACCTCCTGTTACGTTTACTGCAGACAACATTGAACACCCCCAATCACCTCCTGCTTCTCCTGGTCATTCTCTACACGGTTCTGATACTCATCATCATCACACCCCAGACGACAGTCCACGACTCTCCCCTCGACATCATACCCCTTCAAGTGTGCCTGGATCAGAATTGAGCGACGACCAAATTCCTTCATTGGGAGGTCTTCGTCAACGGCATCAAGTCCCTCCTCCTGAGGACCCTTTTCTGCTTGATAACGTTTCTAATAACGCCTATCAAAACTACGAATTCGACCAGTCTCTTAATAACCTTCAATTTAATCACTCTCAGCAGGATCCTTCATCTCAACAACACCCCCCATCGTCTCCCCCGGGCCACGCACGACAACCTCCTCCGCGGACTGATACGTCGCCCAGGACCACCCGGCCTGCACCAGGACCTTCTTCCTTCACTGTACCCCCCGCCCCCTTTCATACTTCTACTCAGGGAAGCCAGCCTGCATCCTTAACTTCTGCACAGACTTCTCTTACAAATACAGTTCAGTTTGCTACAGTCTCATATACTGTAAATACTATCACCAGACCACGTACAGCTAATACCACCACCCAAGTACTGTTCCCTTCTCATACTCCTCATTCTAGTCGTAAACCAGTTATAGGTTACACCGATCCCAGCCATCAGACACTTCTACATCGTCTATCTGCTCAGTCTCCTTCTGGTTCCAATATGGCTTCAAACAACCAGACCTTAGGTGTTTCCAATCCTTCCAATTACAATGCCACATCGGGCACCTTTTCTCATGCACCTGCAACTCGTACTGGTGATGAATTATTATTTGAACATGCTAATCAACCCTCGCATTTTTCCCAACAGGTTACACAGTCCCAAGCCTCTTCAACTAACCAGACCTTCCAGGACCTCCATGATTTTAATTCCACTTTTAATAATCTTAATTCCCAGGCTCAATCTCAGCCACAAGACCTTACTAGCTTGCGTACATCTGTGTACTACCCACCTTCCTATCAGGACACCAGAGATGCGTCTTATCGAGCTACTCAATCTATTCAACGCCCAATTTCTTCCTCCTTCCCTGTATCTCATTCGGGTTCCCTGCCTTCTTCCTTTCCTGCAGCAGCATTTAATACCCAAATGCCCGAAACACAGCCTAGAACTAAGCCTCTTAATTTTTCAGAGATGAAACCTCCAGTATTTAATGGAGAGTCCGATAGTTTGACACCACAGGCATGGATCACTAAATTTAAGGATCATGTCCAATTACATAATTTAAATGACCAGCAGATATTGCATCGCCTGCAGCTGTTCACTGAAGGACATGCTCGCAATTGGTGTAATGCTCTGCAACCCATGACTTTGGCGAAACTTGAGAAGTTGTTCTTAGATAAATTTTCATTGCTAAGGAGTCGAGCATCTATCCTCGATGCTTTGTCTCAGAAACGTATCACCTATGGTGATAACGTTGGCAAGTACTTGGATGAGATTAAGGAATTGGTGTCACGTTTGGGCCTACCTGAATCAGTTGTGGCTTTATACTTTCGTAAGGGATTGCCCCTGACCTTACAGCATTCTCTTCAGTTAATTGATGATAACAAACCTCTTGATGAATTAATTCCAATAGTGCAGAGTATCATGGAGCGCGAAGTTATCGCTCAGCACGTTGATGTTACTAAAATCCCTAGTACGAAATTCGATACAGGCAATTCGCAATCAACTTTGCTCACTTTACAGGAATCCATGGGCGCTCTTAATCAATCTCTGCAGCAATTGCCTCAGATACTCGGACCTCGAGATGCTTCCATGGATGACACTCAACCCCAATATGTCTCTCAGCAAATGCCTTATGGTCAATCTTCTTTTTCTGGTCCTACTTGCTTCCGTTGTGGACTCCGAGGTCATATAGCTACTCATTGTCGCAGATTCATTCCCAACCAGCAATATAGTCTACCAACATCTCCTGATTACCAGTCTACCGGACGTTCATACAATCGTGATAATTCTGCAAACAATGCCTTCACTCAACGGTATAATCGACCTAGCAGACCCTTCTGCCCTACTTTGACAAAAGGCATTATCTCCAAAATAGCCACTTTTCAGGAGAGCCCAAAAACGCTGCTATATTTTCAATGAATGACCCCATAAAGAGTATTGAACATAGGTGTCCTGTTACATTGTCAAATTATGGCAGGTTTATCAGAATTTTTCCAGAAATATCTATTTTGTCGTTTTTTGCTGAATTTATACTTCTAATAGAAGTTAATGCCTTTTGTCATAGTTTCAAAATTGGAGCAAGGACGACAAAAGGCATTAACCTCTATTATGACAAGATATAATACATGAACAGGGCAAAAATGGTAAAAATATTTGACATTTTGTAAATTCCTTTTGTATGGCTTACATGGTAGACGGATCCATGAGGTGTAATTGAATTGATAGCAGGTAACAAAAATACTGAACATAATGCCTTTTGTCAGAGTAATGCTGATTTAATCCCTTTTGTCATCTGATAGTGGCCAGATAATGCCTTTCTCCATCTGATAGTTACCTTTCATCATCAGATAATGCCTTTTGTCAAAGTATTTTTGTAAAGTTAATGCCTTTTTAAAATCTGACTACAACAAATATGTATGTGATGACCAAGAAATCTTAAATGCATTTAGATCTAGGTATATAGAACATTCTGAGCCAAAAAAAAAGTTAATGCCTTTTGTCATCCAATGCCTTTTGTCAAAGTAGGGCAGCCTTTCCTAATAGATTCGGTAATCCGAACAGAAATCTTTCAGCCAATGGATTTGCTAACTCCAACAGATCTGGTAATAATAGACTATTCTCCCAGAATAACCAGAACTTTAATAATCAGCAGCATGGCAATGCAAACTCTGCGCAACAGCAGTATCACAGCAATGCCCCTAACAACTCACGTGTTCAGTACCCTAATGGCATTAGAACTGCTTACCGCTCTCAGAGCGCTGGCCCTTTCCCTCGCAACCAACGACCACCGCCTCAAAATCGTTCACAGGGACCACCACATCAGCAACCACGACGCAACGGATCATTTTGACTGTGCTCAGATACAGCCGTGTCTCGTCCTAACTTAGCATCTACTAATACTTTAGACTCTCACCGCTTTTCTCCTATCGAATCTAATGATCCTAGCACTTCTGCTCCCTCTGAAAATTTTATTTTTCATGATTTTCTGGATTCGGATGTAATTGTTGGGGACGACTTCCCTGATATCTTATATGCGGTACTTCAGCCTCCTATTCCTCTTACCCCTCTATCTATCAAGATTCATGATTGCAACTTTATCCCATCACTTTTGCCCGATGGCACTAAATTCTTTACCTTGTTTGATACTGGCAGCTCACACAATTTGGTTAGCACGTCTCTTATCAAACGTAGTCCCTTTTTGCAGGGCCTTCCTCGCTTTGATGCTGAGCCAATCAAGCTTATGGTCGGCAATGGCTCTTCTATTTCTATTTCTCAATTTATCTATTTTGTCATACAGTTTGGTGAGTGTAAAGTTCCCATTAAGACCTTTATTATCGATGTGGCTTCACCAATTGATTGTGTTATGGGTTTGGACGCTCAAATTAGATATAAATGTGTTTTTCGTTCAGCAGAATCACGCATGGATATTTCTGTCGACCAAATTTTACTTGTGGTACATAAGTCGACCACTATAGCACCTAATACATCGCGATGTGCCAGTTCGAGTTAATCACTTGGCACAATATTTTAATGGTCCATTTGAGGTTAACATATCTCGCATTTTCTCTGAAAAGAATTATAAGGCACTTGTCGATCTACGCAGTGGCTTTGGTTCAATCAGGATTAATAATGTAGATTCTGAGGATATACATTTGGCTGCTGATATCATTCTAGGAGCGCTAGTTATGGATATCCCTTTTACATCGGCACCTTCTGTAGTCCAACAGCCAGATACTAAATCTGTTGATGATAATTTACTCGATAACACTCATTACGTCATCATAGATAACGGCCCTTATGCTATTTCTCAGCTTTCATACCCAGATTATGATGCTATGGACCCTGACACCCGTGCTCAAATTAGACTACGTAATTATCCATGGCTTCAACCTGACGATCCAGCTCTACGCATGACCGAATTCGATATAGTTAATCAGCAATTGAAGCTTGATAAGTGTGCACTTCAGCCTAAAGACGTAGACAAACTCCGTGAGATAATTTTATCGCACACTCCAGCTTTTAGCTTATATGGTCAGATAGGAACCATCACCCGATATGTTTGTGATATTACCCAACAACTTATCACTGATTGTTCTTTTAAAGCACGCCCTTATATCACTTCCCAAGCTGATATCGCCTACGTGCGTAAGCAGGTACAGAAGCTTTTGCAACTGGGAATTTTCAAGAAGGAACTCACACAAGCTACCAGTGCACTATTTTTAGTCCGCAAATCACGCACGGACGAAAATCCCCGCTTCGTCGGAGATATGCGTTCTGTCAACAAGGCCTTTCAGCTCTTGCAGAGACCTTGTGCTAATATTGATTCCTTTAAGCAGCAAATGGGCAGTCGTCCTTTTCGTTTCGCTACGGCCATTGATTTAAAGCAGGCATTTTTTGCATGTCAAGTAACTCCTCAGTCTCGTCAGTACCTCGGCGTCGTTACATTCTATAATGCAGAGTCCATTACCTATACTAGATTACCAATGGGATATATCAATTCGGGGGCACTATTCGCTGAAATAATGACTTTAATCACCGCAGAATTGCCACGAACCTATGCAGAATGTGTTTACAACTATTATGATGATTATTTGCTTCTTAGTGAATTCTCTGAGGAGCACCTCGCTCTCATTGATGCTGTTCTTGCCCTTTTTCATAAACATGGCCTGGTTCTCAACTTGGCTAAGTGTTCTTTCGCTTCTAATTCTACTTTCCAATTCCTTGGCTTTGATGTTGATTTACAGGGACCTAACGGACCTACTTTGCGTATTAGACAGTCTCGCATTGATGCCATTATGAACTTGCAGGTTCCACAAACTAGAAAACAGATAAAATCATTCTTAGGCTCAATTCAATTCATTTCTTCGTTTATACCATCTTATCAAAAGACAGCTGAACCTTTGACGCGCCTGTTGCGCAAAGCTAATGAATTCCTTTGGACTGATGAACAACAGGTCGCTTGGGATGCCATTAAGAAAATTCTTACATCCCCACCTATTTTGTCATTTCCAAGACCTGAAGGTGAAATGATCCTGGTGTCTGATGCATCCAGGACCGCCTCAGGTGCAGCTCTTTATCAGTTACAATCTAATGGTGCTGATGATCCACCTAAGAGAGTTTTATTGGGTTATGCTAGTCGATTACATGGTCATATTGCTACCCATAACTACAGTATATCGGAATTGGAAATGCTCTCAATTTACTTTGCTGTCCAATCCTTTTAATTTTTTTTAGCTGGACGTGGTAGGTTTACAATTCTGACGGACCACGCTCCTATTGCTCAAATTCTTAAATCTTCCAGTCATTTTGTAACACCTCGCATAGCAAAATTCTATTGGAAATTACAAGATTACCCTTATCGAATTTATTATGTAAAACCAACCACCACTGAATTGAAATTAGTTGATATGTTATCTCGTCATCATAACACCCAATGGCCAGCAGATGCTGAACCCATTATTCCAATAGCAGTGTCTGACAAAGATAGGAGCATTAATGACGAAGAGCAACATTCTTATTATAATTTCCTGGATACCAATACTCATCCCCTTTTGACATCTCGTCAAACCTACTATGAGAACCTCTATGCCAACTTTTCTGGCTATTCTCTATTTTGTGTTACAACAAGGGCCCAGGCCAAAGAACACTCAGATAACGATATCTCCCGCCCTACATCACAACCCACAAAGGCTACGAAACCACTGTCACACCTTACCAGTGAATGTACCCATACCACTGGACCAGTCTTACCTATTACTGAGATGAAATACAAGACCATCGATAGTGATCAACCTACTATCTTGACAAAAATGCCTCATCAAGCTGACTTAGAACCAGCTATTCGTAAATACATCACAGATGCATTCCATTACGTCAAGATACCTCATGATAGAGTCCAGCTTATAAATGCTCAAAAGCAGGATTTGTATTTGGGACCGGTTTATAACTTCATAGCATATAGTACGTTACCAACTAGTAAGCAAGTGGCAAATCAGGCAGTTGTATTATCTAATCATTTTGCTTTAATCGATTCACTTTTATTCTATGTTCAATCTAGTCCTAAAAGACATGACGTCATACTTAAATTGGCTATTCCTAACATCTATATTTTCGACATCATTGAATTTTTTCACTTAAATTTGGGTGCTCATGTAAAATCTAATAAATTGTATGATGTCATTACCTCAAATTTTCATATTAAGAATCTGATGAAATACATTTTGGATTATGCTAGGACATGTTTGATTTGCCAACGCTCGTCGCAGGTTATTGAAACAAATAAGCAGAGGGAATTCGTTCCTAGGCTGCTTACTGATTGTACTCCCTTTGTGCATATACATTTTGATATCAAAACCTTTCCCCATGCTACAGCTCAAATTATTCATTGTCTCATCCTACAAGATATTTTCTCCCGTTATGTCGTGGCGATTCCGTTACGCAGTAGAAAGGCTGATGAGATAGCCAAGAAATTTATTGAGCATTTTTGTTTGCCATACATGATACCTCATAGGGTAACTTGTGATAAGGAAGCTTCTTTCGTTGGTAAAATTATGACGGCAGTATTTAAGTCATTGAATGTTCAGGTACATCTTGTCCCTACAATGATACATTCAAGCAATATGGCTGAGAGGGCTATTCAATCTGTTTCGAACCTATTGTTAACTATGATAGAGTATAAATATTCTCAATGGCCATCCCTTATTCCATATGCTTGTAAAACTTATAATTCGTTGCCTCACGCAGTTACCAAATATTCTCCTAATTTCCTTGTCTTCCTTAGAGAAGATCGCAATCTTGTGGACATTAATCCTGAAGCTCTTTCTGTGGTTGCTACTTCTTATGATCATTACGTGTCATCGATTAGAGAGAAATTGCGATTCGTTAGACAACAAGCTGTGATTTCCCATAATAAAATTAAGATTAAACAGACCCAACAACACGCTAAGCGTATGCCAAAACTACATTCTTTCAAAGAAGGAGACCTTGTCTTATTACTGGCACCTAAATACACCGGGGTGCAGTATTCCACCAAATTAAGCATTAAGCTTATTGGGCCATTGTATATTGCATCTGAGCCACTTTTGAATCAATTTTTGCTTAAGACAATTGACGACCGCACTTTACCAGGTCTATTTCATATAGGTAGATTGAAACATTGTATGGTTCGTTCCAAGAATGGTTCACCAATTTATAACCAGCAACAATTGCGCATTCAAATTCTATCTGAAAATCTTAAAATTGATGATGTGGCTGCAGCCACTATGCAATTACACAGTGAGGAACCTCAAGGGCCTCCATTACCAGTCTCTACTCCAGCCCCACAGGTCCAGCCTGGGCCCTCGTCCCATTCATTGCTTGATCCCAATGACCTTTCACATCCTTTGCACCAATTACCCCAGCCTTCTTATAACATGTCTATTTCTAATCCTGACGCTCTTCTTTTATATTTTAAATCTCGGCAAGACGATACTCAACCAGGCCCTGGGTCTGCACTTCATGAATGGCCCTGTACTCTCGATGATGACAGTGCAGTCACCTCAACAATAACATCAGCCCGTTGGCGTGACGGTCATCTCCAAGTATATATCAACTATCCATCTCAGATATCATGTGTCTCTGCTTGGCATTTTGTATTTCAGGAGTATGGTCTGTCTCCATTGTTCGACTGCATTTCGAACCTGCGACCTACAGGCCGACCTTTCTTCCCTATGATTTAAGTTATTAAACCTTTATTTGTCTCAATACTATTGTCATGCCACTCATATTCTTAGCTTGTGGAGGTGCGAGATCGTAATGCTCTCTGATCCAACCTGGCCCTTACCTCTGTGCATTGACAACTATTACATCCATTTGTGATTATCCAACCTGCCCTCAACCTGCTACTTAATTACAATAACATTTATGGGTCAGGATATTGCTCAACCAAACGCAATGACTGATTCAATATGCAATGCTGTAATTAGTAAAGATGCTTTCACCTAATCTCTGTGGGCAGATGTGATTTTCTGCAGAACCTTTGTGCTAGTAATTTTATCGATGCAAAATATTATGTGATAACCTCTGAGAGTTAAGTCTTATTTTCAATATAATATTTATCCTATTATATCAAACCTCAGACGAATAGCAAAGTCGATAATATCGAGAGGGATAGTGACCTCTCTTCCTTACTGTCAGCCATAGACATACCTAGAACTACTCTATAACCTTTTAGCAAAAGAATTTGCAGACTTTTCAGAATCTGTTTATATAAATAAAAGCATCTCCCCAGGGAGCACTCTAAAACGTTTCCACTGCTCTCTTTTACCACCCTTCTTCCACTTTATGTTTCTCTTTTCACAGGAATGGCACACCTTCAACAGTTTATTCACCCCTCCTTCTAAAGTTGCTATTTTTACTTTCTGTCTATCGGATTTAGTAAGCTGAAACGTTCTCCTAGCCACCCCTACTTGAAAAACGCCTTCCCCACATTTCTCATGTTTACTTAACCTAAACCGACTGCAGTTTCGTTTGTCCATTTGCCAGACGACACTTCATGTCCTGCATTTTACCTACTCCATGTGTTTACCCAACACGAAACATCATTTCTCCCAGAACACATATCTGTTTCAGACACACACTTTATAGTGTCTCACCAGTCACCTTGGCGGTATGTGAATGACACAACAGTCAGATTCCTCAATCAAGACTCCTTGGATAGTCGACTGTAATCGTTGTTATTTGCAATGCCACCTTGTGTTGAAATTACACATCTTCAATAGTAATTGCACAATTAAAACTGCCTCAGATATCAAAGTCAAGATATCAAAGGTACAGGCATATGGCTGCAATAGTTCCGCTCTTATCATGTATATATGTCAACAAAAACACACACATATATATACGAATGTTGTTTCCAGTAAAGTTCTTAATCAGCATTTCTGCACGTTTCCACATGCTGTCACACATGGTCTAATGAACGTCAAGCATTTCTTCCATAACTCCTTATCTATGACTTATGTCACTGTTCCCCAGGCTTTCATTTCAAATATGCCTTTGCAATAATACCTAAGTAACGCCAAGCGGTCTGATGCAACCTCAACTTTGCCTAATGAACAGGTGCTTGCATCACTTTCCTGGTCTGTTCGCAACTGATCTTTCCTTATGGCGTACCCATATCCTCGCATGACGATATCCAGCATATTGCAGATATCTCCTATCTTGGAGTATGGCTCTGAAGTTTTTCAGCTTAATTTGCTCAACTCTAGAAATGCTATATTAAAAGGGACATTGACAGTTAAACAGTTTACATCTGCTGTAGCGCTTTATAGTGAGACAGGGAGGTTTCCATTCCTCAAGGCCCTCAATCTATCAAAAGTTGTTTAAGTAACAGAAAACAACCTGTAATATATAAAGAGTGATCCTCGAGCAAACTGACAATAAAAAGTGGAGTGCCACAGGGATCAATTCCTGGCCCCTTGCTGGTCATTACACACATGAAGGATAGACTATCACGAGTGATAATTAATGATAACTTCTGAACAGCGACGTGGAAACAAATGAGTCATTTGCACACAAAAATGGTCTCCTAAATTCACGCATGTGAATCCATGATAAATTTATCCGAACACAATGTCGTCTCCTCGCATTGGGCTATCCTTTCTTGTTTTCTCAAGGCTTATACAATGATACAATGCACTGATCCTTCTTCTTTGTCTCAGCTTTTGAGTACATAATGCATTGTCATCGTCTGGACTTCCTCCAGCAATGCATGGTTTGGTCATCGTCCAAAAATTTCTTGTGCACTATTAACAAGACATCAACCTCCAGGCATCATAAAGTAAAATATCCTCTTCATAAAGCTTCACTATAGCATTCTTCCATAGTTCTCCATTCAGTGATTTCTGACAATGATTCCCTTTTGGACCTGCCAGGCAGGGCGGCAGTCATCCTACAGTACCTTCATCTTGTCTTCTGCCAATTTGATAATAGTAGTGAGACTGGAACCGACTTTGTCCAAGCAGTGCTTGAAGTGCCTGGTGAATCCTTTGGAAATCACACCGTTTCTTCCTTTTGCGGTATTGTCCTTGTCCTGATTGGAATACAGATTCACTATCCTCTTGATTCGAATGCTTCCAACCTTTCGCAATAAAACAGGTGAAGAACTCTCAACCGATATATTTAGCACATTGTTTCTGAAACAAGGCACTCAATATATAGAAAATACTATATCGACAGAAATGATAACAGAACTGTAAAATAGCAGTGTTAACTTAGCCTTATCAGTCCTACTCTGGAATGTATAGATGGGACAACGTGCTTTTATTTCTTCCACGTAAACCTTTATCCTGACAAATCACAACTTTTCTTTCAATATGTTGTCACAATTATGTAATTGTAATTTGTAATCCTCTCTAGATTACATTCCTTGGAAACGAATTAATAAAGAATCAATCAATCAATAAATCAATCTTTCGTGCTGACCATTCACAAATGTTCATGGTTACCAGCATACAAGAACATATTCAGGTATTCTTTCCTCTTCATTACAATGCTGACCATCGTGTTACCAATGTACATGAAGTACATCTTATGTCCTACCATTCAATAAAGGCCTTATATTCCAATTCCATTTACAAGCCATTCTCTATATGAAGTTCATTGCAGCATCCCTGCGATTCGAACCCTCGACCTCGCATATACCCTTTCTTCCTTCAAAATCAAAATCTTAACGTTAGTGTCCGGACGCGCTACCAATGTCGCCACCGAGTCCACTGACTTGTAGCTCTTATAATTGGATCAAAATTTACTTTACTTCTGATTTCATATTCAGCGTTGTCATAAGCCGACAAACGCACGACGCTTATTACATCTTCTTAGCTCTTTTAATATCACATCGTCCAACCTGTCAGCATTAATTTCCTTTTCTTTTAATATAACACGGTAATTAGATTGTTACAGCACATCTATTTTGGCCACATGCATGAATCATTACTCGCTATCTTCAGTGTCTATTTTTAGAACACTTTTTCGGTCTGAAATGAAAACGAGGCTCTCCGCCAGCTCAGCAGCATACATCGGTCAGTAAAAGTCTTAAAAATATGCTGTTGGCCGGTTCGGCCTTGGTCTAGGGGTAACGTCTTCGCGTCTTAACTGGCTTGCCAGCTCTCTCGCAAGAAGAAGTTGAAGTTCGTCGCTTCGAATCCCGTCGGGGACACGTCCCTGCTAGCCACATTTGGAGACACGGAAAGAAATCCGTTCCAGATACTTAGTAAGGCTCTGGACTGCTAATTTCCACAGCTCTCCTGGCATATCAGACATGAAAATTGCATTCACATTGACACAAGCAATGGCTCAGTGAGTTACGCTTGAAGATAAAACACCTCCTATCCTCCAAAGTCCGAACCAGGCTTTTGTATTTGTTGCTTTGTCTTATTTATTTCTGTGAGAATGTGACAGAAGGTTTCCTTCTTTCATTTCCTTCACTTTCTTTCATGCAACAGGGATATTTGCATTAAGCTTCTTTCATAATAAAAAGTAAAGCAGTTCGATAAAAGCAGACATTCACTTATGAATAATAAAGATACACGGAAATCGACAGAAAATGCCACCTGGCTATGAGTTGTCACTTTGGCAATTATGTCCAGTTGCATATGGTATATCCACATGCATACCTTCAATAGTTCAATTAGAGTTTTGGTTTTCATAGACATGTCAATAAATTGGTAAACACAAGACTCAATTTAATTTTCCTTTCATTACTTCGATGTGATCCTAGGTAATTCAAGTACCATTGGACCATAATCCTATGACATCAGTGTCTTATTTTGGTACTCTGGTACCTACTCTCTTTTGCACAATATTGACCTTAGGCCAACTAACATATTTATAAACAAACTTATATAGATAGATAAATGGATAAATATATATACAAACAGTTTGCAATAGCAGCTGTGTAAGTCGAAATTGCTTAATTCGGATCTTTTGTCTCAACCTATGTATGGTGCATACCTGTATGTCAGCAAAATCATGCATATGTCGCTTACTATCGTCAACTAACAACTGAAGGGATCACCTGCTCGTGGTCTACTTCACCGGCTCACTGAAAAGTATCATCAGCAAGTGTCATAGTGACAGTGTCTTGCTTCAATAGTCCTAGCCTTTATATTTTGTCCACAGACAATTTAAAGGGTCGTCCGCACGTGGCATATTGGCCGTGCCAAAATGCTTAGTCTCTCGATTTCATGTTTACATGTATTCCATAATAATCTTTTATACAAAATATACTTTCTTTCATTTTTTGCTAGTAGCTATATAAGAGCACAATTCTAGCTAGGTTTCTTTTCTCCAAGCTTTTTCCTTGAGACGCATATAGCTCTCAAAGAACGTCTCCTATCATAGGATCATCTCCTTCCTTTAGGACACGTTTCCCTCGAAAAGACTACCGTCAAAAGGTATCGGAGAGTGTCGTCACTGGCACTGTCTTAGCCTGCTAAACATGCTAACTTCGATTGTAGCTCAGCATCCTGTGTATCTTTTCAACGTTCCTTTTCGTTGCAATGTCCTGTTTCGTCGGCATCCTGACTCACAACTCATCTCAAATAAATAACAGATATTTAATTTAATCTCCCACATAAATACACCAGCTTCTCTGTCCATAAATATTTGGAGTTATTTCAGTTGACTGCGGACTGATCACTTCTATTCTCGTCAAATTAATGTGTGACGGGGTGATACCCATGAGCCAATGGGAGCCCGACATCAGTTTCCTGCAGCTTATCAGTCTTCTTCCAACTAATAATTACTTTAACAGATCACTTTATGGATGGCCTTCTGCTTATGTCGTATTCCTCTTTTGCACATATTCATGCCACATGTATCTATGTGATATTTAATGAATATTTCATGAATGGAGTTGGTTTATTATCATTCTCCCCTGTTATACAGACTTGTCGTTGCCTTTAAGATCTCATATGGCTTAATGAGACATATGAATTCATGGCATATGAATTCATCGCTCGGACCGACCTGCCAGGAACAGGCAGTGACGGTCAGACACAAGCCACAACACAGCGTTCCAACAACATTCAAGCAGTTTCATTCTAATTACATAATCTGAACACATGTGTAATCACTTAAATCTAAATTAGTCAGACCTTTCTTCACACCAGCTGTGATTCCTCGCCTATACACCCACCCCCTCCCCTCCCTGGATACTCTACCCCTTGTTTATGGCCACTCCATCATTTGGTATTTGTCTTCCGTTGACTCCTCTACTGCTTCCTCAGCGTATCTGGAACAATGCATTGAAGGCGAATGTCCTATCCACCTTCACACCGCAACCTGGAATGGCTTACATCAATTGGTGTGGAAGTTGCTCAGCTTCAGCAAGTTGCTCAGTTTCAGGGACCTAAGCAGACGGTTTCTGTAGCAACTCAGACCGAGGCTACATGTATCTTCCATTCGCCTCCAACCCTCGATATTGATGCTTTTAACTCTGCAGCCAATTACGTGGCTTGCACATATGCTCAGCAAAAACCTCTTGTCAATGGATGGGATTCTGATTGTCCTAGTCCCACCTCTACAGCCGATTCATCATGGTCAACGGATGAGGACCTCCCAGGCTACAGAATGACAGCTGAGGCAGCTGCTCAACCTACACATTTCTTGCCGCCATTGCGTCCTAAGCCTTTTCGCCATCGCCATTTCTTTGACGATGAACAAGAAGTACATATCGTCTGTATCACGCAAAACTGAGATATCTCAAGATATCCCAATTTTGCATAAATTCACAATTTATTGTCAAGGGGGTGTTGCACCATGTGGTGGTCCAATTTTGAAGAAATGTCCATTATTAGTTGAGAAATTGTCACCTGAATATCATCATTTTAAGCCTTCATTATAGCTCTCTTTTGTCTAATGTTTGTCGTTGACAACCATGATGATTTCTTCATGCATGAAGCAGTCAAGATGACTTATCCCATTCTTCCAGACAACAGAACGCAGAGGCCAACCTAAATCAGTGTACACAAAAAGTATAAATTGACTTATCCCATTCTTGCACTCATCTTCAGTACATGTGAGGCTCAATCATTCAGTGGAAATAAAGGTACAAAATGGAATAGCTGGGTTTTGCATACAACAAGTTCTAGGTGTTTTCTTTCAAAATACCATGAAACAAAGGGACAACTTAAGATATCTCATTATTGCATGTCACATATTCTATGAATTTTCCCACTGTACTTGAACAAAAAAGTCACCCTTCAAGATAACTGTTTCTTGCAGATGCCTTAATATCAAAATCTGACTGCCAAGAAGAGCCTTAACAAGTTAGCCTAGTTTTGCGTGATACAAGCAGCCTTGGCCTGGGGCCCTATCATCACGCAAAAGTGGGATATATCCATGCATTTGTATGTTAATCATTCAGCTGTTTGTTTTGTTTACATTATTTAAGTGACCATGAAAAAGCAGAAGCTGAAGAAAAGGTAAATATATGACAAAATACTTCAATTATTACAATGTCACATTATCACAAGAGTTCTTTTTATTGTGACCACATCCATGTAACTATGTGGATCTACAGGGTTAAGAATTTGACTGCTTAAGACATGTGTACAGTGTGTAGCATGTTGTTAGGGGCTGACCAGATGATACTTTTGGGGGGGGGGGTATGGATTTGACCCCCATGAAAAACTTTTGTGATGACAAACTATTTTGCACCGGGGCGTATCTAGAAATGGCCTGAGGGGGCCATAACATGGGGCAAAAACGGGGCGCTTTGCGGCTTTTCCTATCTTTCCCGTGTTAATTTTTGGACTGAGGGGGGCCATGGCCCAATTTTGCCCCCCCCCAAACAATCCACTGTTTTTGCACTATTTACCACCGTTTTGACGTGGCAGTTTTCTTGTCTAGTTGACGGTGGAAACAAAATTCTTTTCATTTTGATGTTCTGAGCAAATTTGTTTTTTTTTTGTCAGTGTCATGTGCTGAACAAGCATTTTTTCTCAAAAATTGCTCCCCCCCCCCCAATGTATCATCTAGTCTGTCTCTGATAGTTTAAACAAAAATTATCATCAATCATAATTATAATTTCTTATGAGGCAAATATGCTTAAGTGAGATAAATTTGAGGTGGGATGCTACTAATATTCTTGTCACTTTTTTTTCAGTATACCGGATTTATTTTTTCGTTGAATTATTACTTAACAGTTACTTGACAAAACCAAATATTTTATGTTTCAGTTGATGTTACACAACCTACATGTACATGGTTCCCATGGAAACCTCCTATTTAATGGTGGAAATCATCACCCGTCAGCCTCATAATATAACATGAAAAAACGTACGTAATATACTTCTTAGCATTATATGAATTGCCTTTTATTTTTATTTGGCGTATATAAGTCATTAAAAAAAAATTGATAATGATTATGTGAAAAATTCGAAATGGTTTGTTCAATTAGGTCTATTGATGTGAAATTCATTTATTGCGGAAAACATAAAAACTAAAAAGTGATATCTGCCTTCAACATACCACAATAGATAAAGAAACCACAGCAATTATTTCTGAAGTTTTATCTTAAATTTAAGTTTTAACCTATGATGTCTGTGACTTATTTCTTATCTAAATTACATCATGGGTTGTCAGAGTGAGGCTCAATGAAGTGTCACCATAGCAACTGACAATATGAGCCTCAGTCTGAGTCTGGGTGACCCGTAGATTTTTGTTTTGGAGGGGGCGGCTAGGAGTTTTTCTGGATGGAAATTATTAATTTGACAATAACGCTGGATGCAATTATTTATTTTAACGTAGGTAGAAAATTTCACATGCTCACATCCGGGCCTGAGGAACCGACCAGACGATAGTTAGGGGAGGGGGGGCTATGGATTTTACCTCTGGGGCGAACTTTTTTTTCACTTGTGAAGTGTCGGCGAACAATTTCTTTTCCCATGCGGACTAGCGGAAATTTTTTTTTTTGGCAATTTTAAAATTATGATATCCCAGCTGCAGGAAACGAACTTCGGGCGGGGGGGCGGATCCCCCGGTCCCCCCCTTGTGACACCAGTGGGGTTGGGGGAACTAAATTTTAATCATTAGATTAACCGCTGTCTCTTCCAGAAACGCCTATGTGTGATCAGCATTAAGAAACACCCCTTATAGAAAATATTTGTTTTAAGACAACCACGAAATTATTTATGATTATTTATACATTTTTTATTTATTTCAACAGGCAAGGCGAAGACCATAGGAATGGAAAATGTTTGAAGCTGCCCTTACTATTATTTGGCATTGATTTGGCATCATAGGACTGACAGGGAATGTATCAATGGTACGAGGAACAGTGGTGACGCAGGATGAAAATGCCACGGAAGAATGGTTGGTCAGCTGAAGATTAAAAATAACGGAAAGCTACTCCCAGGCCGGAAAAGACCGTCAATTTTTAATGATAAATTTATAATTGTCAGCAATACTTTTGATAACTTTATATATTATGCTGATCACTTCTTTGAATATCATGAAATATCATTTACTGTGTCTGTAGAATTATTGAAACTCGATAAGAAGAAAAAAATTACTATTACATACAATTTGTCGTGATCAATTTTCAAGCCATGAAAAATATTGTATTTCACCAGTGGTGGATAATAAACCAAGTCAAATTGTATTTAATTTAATTGTAATGTAATCAGTGTGTACCCCCCACTACCAAAGCAAATTGTGTGCATTGCAGAACAGTGAGCCAGCCATTAACATTTGAAAATTAATTAAGAAGCGGTGCAAGAGCGGGGCAAGAGGGGACAAATTAAAGTGGGGGCTGCGGGGCACAATAGGGGGGCATGCGGGGGCAGGATGGGGCAAATATGTCAACAGTACTGGATTGTATCAACGAGTGGGTTAACTCTAACCTGTGTTAGTGAATTTCTGTGTTAGTTAACCGGAATTACAAAATTGTGTTAGCTTGTGATGTATCAACAAAAAAGTGGTTATAAGGTTATCTTTTCATTGTTGTGAGAGACAATTAACCCAATTTTGACGGGGATTCCCAGGTGTTTCCCAAAAATATGAGCGTCATTTGACACAGGAAAAAAAATGACAGAAAAAAACTATTTCCATGACAGTAAAAGTGCCCTAGCTCCCTCAATTTTGCAGTTACAGCCTTGAAATTAATAGAGCATCTTCCTGGGTTCTCCTTGCGTCTTCGCTGAACACGGCATTAATTTAGGGTAAACCATAGTTATTATAGAGCACTCTGACCGAAGAAAAAATGTTTTTTCACAGGTCTAAATTTAGAGGGCTGGCGAATAAAATGTGTTCAATGTATCTTCACGCCCTTCGCAGTGTAGGTGCAGACAGCACTTGGCTACAATATGTAGTAGTTTCGTGACAATTGCATTAAAATTCTATTTCTAAGAAATTATTTTCTGCACCAAGAATATTTAGGTTTTGCAACTTTTTGGCATTCATGAGCTTGCCAGCCTGTGACGTCATCAAGTGATGTCATCAAGTGACGTCATTGCCTGACGTCACTTCGTTTGCAATGATTGTTCTGTTTACAGTGTTTTCAGTGCATTTTGATTGCTTGCTGGTCAATATTATTGGATTTACACTCCATTTTCGGACAAGCAGAAGGGAAAAAGCTGGGTTAACTTTTCTTGTTAACTTCCACGACAACTAACCCAAGGATTCATTGATACATCACAGTGAGTCACTACATTGTAACATGGGTTAAATCCCTTAAGTAATAACACAGGAAAGATAACCTGTGTTTAGCATTGATAGAATGGGTACAGGCGGGGGAACTTGCCTACCTCCCACTGAAAATGCCACTGACTCAGTGGTTTAGACTGGTTATATCCTACTTTTGCGTGAGACAAAATGCCAAATTTCATCATGCAAGACTGAGATATAATGATAAAGGCTAGAAATGCACTGATAAGGTCAAATTTGCCAATGGTTAAGTTGATTTGACCTCTTCTTCCACAAAACAAATTGTAAGTGAACTGATCTTCAGGATTATGCAAGACAAGGATAACTCAAAATATCTTGATACAGCAGGCTTAGTTTGGGTAATCTCAGACTCAACAACTGAGATAAAATGTTATGTCCCATTCTTGCGCAAACATGTTCAGTATGTAAGCAAGAGCAAGTCTAATGCAAAAGAGGGACAACTCAATGTAGCCTCCTATAATCTTTCAAATAGCATACAGTTTCCCAGGAACTGTGTTATGGAAGAGTATGCTAAGTTGACTTGGCTGTCCTTTCCAGTAGGAAAAGCTGTTTGGCTGACACACCTTACTGCTGGAAGACTGGGTCTTATTGATTTGAATGCCTTTTGTCTATAACAAACCCTCAAATATCAATGTCAGAAAGAGTTAACATACTTTTATTTATTTCATGAACTTTCTACAAAGAAAATAAGTTCACAGATTTATTAGTGATGGCATGGGGACTTCGGGGATGTAAATATTATTGCTAAGAAGGGTGTATAAGTCATGTAATTCCTCATATTGTGACCCAAAACTTCGAGAGGCTCTCCTGAAAAGTCAAGATTTTACTATGTCCTAGTCTTGCATGATACAGACGATATGGTCACATCACTGCCGATTTATACATCGACTCCAGTATCGTCACCTCCACTATTGATGCTTTCTCAGCGACTCCATCAGATACAGGAATTACCTGAAGATTTTCATGACGCAGAGGAACAGCAAACCAAATTGAAGTCGATTCTGAAACAACAGTGACCAGGTTTCTTTTCAATCTTATGAACTAGTGGACCCATTAAGATCCATTTACTTCTTTAAATATACACTTTATTAGAACAAGGAACAGTAAAACCCATTAAGCGCATCTTCTTCTTATTAATAGAACAATGGTATGATACACATATATACCATGATATAGAACTCCGATATCTCGAACAGTTCCTGACCAAATGTAGTCACAACATCTACTACATTTTCCTTCAATATGTACGTTGCATTGCGGACTTATACACCCATTCATTAAATTTATAAACCATTAACAATTATAATGCTTCGTCTATTCTTTATAACCACATATTCTTCAAATATTTGCATTAGCACATCTTAACAGGCCTTAAACCTCAACAAGAGTTCTCGATCCCCACATTTCAACAATGTGTGATGGTACCTTGCATTTGTTGCATCGCCAACTTGTTGCTTACATGCCACCAGAAGGGTGTAGTCCCTTCACTTCGTTCCCAGACCAATACGGTTGACCACCGTTAAGTCTTTTCTGTAGCTCACACGCATTCAGCCGGATTATTCATCTGCTTTGAGCCCACCAACCATGTTCTTAAAGCTTGCCATTCTTTGTTGAGAATTGTTCTCCATTTCTTATCAGTGTGTTCCTCGTGACCAATCGATAGTATTTCCCTATGTTTCGCCACTGTCTCCTCGCAGCATTGACCACGTATTTCCTTATTCTTGCCTTTTGTTCTTTAACAGCCTGACTGCAATTCTTTGGATTCGATTACCTTCTTGATATAGTACTTTATTGGCTTATCATTTTATCCTCAGCAAACACCATTATTTGGTACGCATATTTCAGAGAGAGAGTATCTCCACAAAGATCCATCGTGATTTTTCCTTAGTAAATCTGATTGCCTTTAAGCATTCAATTGCCTTTTATAACATTTTATGACTACTTATAACTGTTCCTTAATTATCTTTCAGTTACGCGACTATTTTTATAGTAAGACTATTTTATGAAGGGTTTCTTTCATGGTAACATTATTCTTCCTTTGGATAACGTGATTATGATATTGGGTAACACTTGTTGAATTAATTTTGCTAAATTTACTACGTTCGTATCATTAGCATTTTGTACATATTCCATTCTGCATTTTGTAGATATTCCATTTTACTTGAGTATTACTGGCTAGTTTTCTCTTTCTGCATTTCTACTTATGTCGTGAGTGTCGTTCATTGCAGATATTAGCCGTCAAATATCTTGCCACTTGAGAAGTGTTATATACATTTATTGATAGAGTGTTTTCTTACAATTTGTCCACCACTTTGCCGTCATGCCGTGTGGGTACTGCTTCGATTGAGCATTCTTGTACTGCTCTGATCGAGTATTACCTTGAGCATCTTTTCTTATAATCATTGTGCAGCATATTATCTTAAGTACGTATCTCAATATGTTGCAAGTTCTCTGCCTGTCGGACTGGGAGCCCGACCATGATTTGGGGATATCTTGTGCTATTTCATTTGTTCCGGCCCATGCCGTTGTGGTTACTTCTATTTGTCCGGCATTGTGCCGTGTGTTTCAACTTAGCACAACTTTTCATGCGTTTCTGTGGACCTTGCTCACCCTGTGATTGTAGCATCGCTTCGCATTTTGGGGAAAGAGAATTTTATTTTTTTTTTTGTAAATGACCAACTTACTCTACACAAATTCTAGCTAGCTAGCTAACTCCTTTTCCATAGTTCATTACATGGTATGGCATCACAACATAGCCCGGTAGGGGGCGCTTTCCGTGTTGCCATGGCTTCACCGAGACTGCCGTGGGAAGCAGTTTCTTGTTGCCTTGGTAGCATCCTTGCACCTTATATGGCACGCTCCCTGCTGCAAAATTTACGGCTCAGCCCACAGGGCCCAGCTCTTGCGGAGCCAGTAAAACCTTAGTTTACCTGCTCTAATCTTTACACCTGTAGAGAGGCAGCAGTCCTACATACAGCTTGCAACATTATGTAAGTACCTTTTTTAAAGAGTCATTTACCGGTCATTTAGGACCACCAATCTGCATATGCGTTTACTAAGTAGTAAACTGGGAATTTGTTAGGCATTGAGTGTTGTTGATGAAGTTCAGAAGTTGTTTTGTATTGAGGAAAGTTCACAATAACGATACTCCCAATTTTCTTACACGCATGTAATTTGTGGGAAAGTGCTTCATTAACTTACATTCTTTGACGGATATTGTTATATTTTCAGGTCTGGTCGATTCTATCGATTTCAGTGATTACGTATGATTTTAGAGTACATCTCTTGCATTTTCTGTTGACATACACGGCATTCTTTCATATGATAGGAAAAGTGGTTGGAAAACTCGTGTTGCCTAAATGTTATGAATACTTATTTCCATTGATAATTATTTGTGTATTGATAATTGTATTTGTTTTGCATAGGGTATGTCGACCTGATTGATGAATTTTGCGCACTATATATGCTAATCATTGCCATTATGTAACCTTGCTTATGAACTTTTTTTTACCTCTTATCTTTGTTTACGTGCATGTCTACGTTTACCTAATCATGTCTTTCTCACCACCTTACTGGTTGATAGTTATAGTATTACCTAATTTTAACTAATGACGCTAAAACCTTTTAGCCAATCATATACCTTGCTACCTCATTTTCTTTATACACATTACAATGACGCTAATTGTCCTTTTCCCCTTCCTATTCCTTCCCTTGGTTCCAGCTCAATCACCACCTCCATCTGCTTTGCAACGAATTGCTGAGCAAGACGCTTTTCTTTATAAGAATTTTGGCTTCACCATTAATCCCAATACGGCCGCTGTTTGGGCCAAGCGTACTTTACTTCAAGCACAAGAACAACCTATGGCTTCTTGTAGAGTTTCTATGTTTAACGAATGGTGTTCTCGCAAACGAGACATATTCGCATGTGATTTGGGAACCAACTTTTCTACACCACCATGTGTCTGGCCTCCCGATTCACCTCGTATCACAAAACTGTTTCTTTCTTCTGGTCCACTTACTAAGGACATTATGTCTTTCTTCACGACTATGCCTTTTATGAGATATCTCACGTTACAAAATCTTACTTCTGAAGTAATGTTCCCCGACGTTATCGACTCATTTCCTGAGATCATTTTCTTAGATCTGCCAAACACTCAGGTGACTCATGTACAGTACGTTCAAGCACGTTCTCAGTTACATGCTATTACTAATTTAGTTCTTGATGACGCCTCTGTCTTTGCTCCATGGACTTCCCTTTACCGTTTAAGACGCCTACAACTTACCTTACTTAGAGATTTATCGTCTCCTGCATTACCTCTATTACCACAGGCCCAATTAACTCATTTAGACCTTACCATACATGGTTCAACATCCTTTCCTTGGAACCACCTCGGCGTTTCACAAACTAAATTGATATCCCTTAGACTCCATCTACCAGATATGACTCGCCTCCCATCTTCTATGCCTTTCAATAATATACAACAATTGAAATTACAAGCTTCTAATGTTCCTTTCGAAGTTTCCAATCTTTTGCCTAATCTATCAGCACAACAATCTTTTAATTTTACACGACCGAAACCATTTCTCCAAACACTTATTCTACAGGGTTTCTATTTTCAGAAAACTCAACAATTTAATGTCTTAAATTTAGTTAAAATAGTTATAGAAGATTGCCTTGGCGGAATACATAATCTCCATTATCCAACATCTCTTAGGGTACTTCGACTCAGAAATATTACTACTTCACGATCATTAAGAGACCCGTTAACAAACACGCCAAATCTGCGCATTTTTGAACTAACTAATTCTAAACTAACATTTATTTCCAGAGCATACTTTAGACATGTTGATCAACTTTACTACTTAAATTTATCTCATAATCAGATTCATACCTTTGAAATTAGAGATAGAGATATTCGTCATTTAGCTGTAATAGACCTTAGTTACAACTCCCTGTATAGAATTTCTGGTCCTTTCTTTATTAGAGACCATCTGGAATATATATTCTTGCAACAGAACCATCTGCAGTATCTAGATGGCGTTAACATGCAAATATACTTTCCTTCACCTGAAATGAAAGAACTTGACCTAACATCTAACCCTCTTATTTGTAATTGCGATTTGGCAGTTTTCTTGAACACGTTGCCAGATACCACTAGCATTTCTGGTACTTGTCAAGCTAACGTGTCCTTCCCTATCCAAAATATGACCTTCGAAGCATGTGACTCAATCCCCTTGCTCCGTTCACCCCGTTCCCTTAGAGACCAATTACGTCATATGCAGCTTCTTGCATCTGTCAATCACGAAGACGCTCTTGCAGTCAAAAGCAGCTCTGGCCTTTTTCCACCAGACGCAGCTTCACGCTGGAGCTCTGCACCCGCACAGCTTCTCCGCCCAGACTATGGCGTTGGTTATAGTTATAGGGGACAAATTTTTCCCAGTGTTGAATTCTTTATCATCAATGCCAATATTTTCTATCCCGATTTCCACATTCCCACATTCACTTGGGACCTCACAATGTTTGAAGACATGTGTCAATCCCCTGATGATTTAATTGCTGCAATATGTTCTGATTTCGCTCCACTCTTAAAGAACACTATTGATAAAGTTGATTCTTATAAAACAGCTTTAAAATCTAAACTAGCACACATATCTACTATTTTTACTCAACAGAATTTTGAAGAATATCGTCCGCCTTCCCCAACGCATTCTACCCCCATCGCCCCCCCTCCTCTTTCAGCAGTCCACCACCATGCTAAGAGGGCAGCCCCAGAACCGCATTTTGTCCATGACACATTCTCATATTCCCCTCCACCCACTATGCCCCCCTTCTTTGATCAATACTCGCCACCCAGTCGTCCTAAACGAGCGGGTCGTACACCAACACCTCGAGATCCCCTTGCCTTACCCAATACCAATGATACGTCTAATACAACTAAACAATTAATGCAATCTACTAACGAAACTTTTCGTGTCAATATTAATACCCAGGATTGGCAATCCGAAGACAGTACTGCTTTCTGGCTTTCAGTTACTATCCCACAGGCCGGAGCAGGTATGTCTGCTAATATTAGACGACAGAGAGATCAAATTTTTGTAAATACTATTGAGTCTATGTCTGCGCGTCAGAATCTTATGAGGGACGCATTCCTTGAGATGCGTTCTGATTTGGTTCTTACCATTGACGTCATAGCCAGTACCTTCACCAACACCTCCAGAAACATCAGATTAATTCATACACTCTTAAACGAAACTAATCAGGAAATTATTTCCCAATTTGCTGTGGTTAGTAACGCTATAAACGCATTACAACGTAAGATTCAAGCCACAAGGATCCTAAGCCTGCTGACTTCAAAATATCTCAGGCTTTGGTCCCAACAAATACAGCAACTTCACATCCTTTTGAATGAAGCTGATAAATTAATTACAGCTTTCCACGAGTTGGCCGCAGGTAAAATCTCACCACACGTTCTCCCTGCCACATATGTCCATAAATTGGTACACAAAGTATCAACAGTATTATATTCATGGCACAATAGTTATCAACTAGCTTTCACAGATTTGGCTCATATCTATCAGAAATCCCAACCAATCTTTATGCCCACTCGAAATGGTTTCTTATTACAACTCCTCTGGCCGATCCAACCTAAGAATTCTCAACCTTACACATTGTATCACACAGAGTCACTCCACGTACCTGTGGTAGCTACCCCTGCTTTCCAAGACCGCGAGTCTAATCATGATTACACCCGTATCTCTATTCCAAAACCTTTTCTGGGAGTGCAACACGATTCCTTCTTGGAGCTCAGTCTTGAAGAGCTCCAGGAATGTCTCAACATTGACGATCAATTTCTTTGTACAGAGTCAACAATTCAAATTGATAGCTCGCAGCTATCCTGCAACACTGCAATATACACGAATGCTACTGCAGACGTCATTTCTGACCTCTGTCAAGTCGATTATTTCTTTGAACCTTTTAGAGCAGCACCTCGTGTTATAGACGCAGGTAACCAGCTCTTAGTTACTGGCTTATCACTCCCATGGACTCGACGTTGCTCTAATGATCGTGTGGCACGTCTGGTTCCTGGAAGCCTTTACGCTGTGCTTCAGCGTGGCCAGTTTTGCTTTTGCGAATTCTCCTCCCCTTCAGGCTTTATTCCCAGGCGTATTACAGGATGCCCTGCATCCGAAAATAACCAATATAAACCCTTCTTAATTAACTATACTATCAACGCAATTGCGATGCATTCTTTTGAACGTGAATTTAACTTTTCAGGACTACCACCATATGAATCTTATGGCATGCCAAATTTAACCTTGCCTAAATTTGCAGTGGCTGCCAGAATAGCAAATACGTCACTTGCCAATATGACACATGGCATTATTAAGCTTAAGGAACTTAGTCGCCTTATTCAACAAAAGGGTGACGATTTTCTCCTCAAATGGGCCGAGCTGGAAGCTTCCTTCTATCTTTCAGCCTGGTTCAGCCTTCGCCATTGGATCCGTGGTTTTGCCTTCATCGGTTCCATAGCTGGGTATTTGTCTCTAATTTTGGTAATATTTATGTATTGTCGTGGTAGATACCTTAGTGGCCTTTTATCCTCTATGGTAATGGCTACTCATTTTAAACCATCCCATGCCAACCTGGTCCTCCCCGGACGCCCTTTGAATTGCGATTCGGTCAACTATGTAATTTACCCTGTTTCTCTAAGTCCTGTCAGTCTTATACACATCACTACCCTTCACCTTCTAACTATTTGTGTCTTCTACATGGTCGTGAGTTTGGCTAAGCGTTGTCTTCATAGATGTTGCAGGGACTTCAGAGTGATGCATCGCTCGCCTGAGACCCGCAAATTTCCACAGATCGAAATATTCATGGAATTGAATAGTGGACACCAGCGCTTACTTCTATATGTTCTTACTATTAAGTCCCACCTTTCTACACTTTCTCTTAAAGGTGTCATTTGTCCTAATAGTTTCAAGTGTGACCATCACAGATTATACAGTATACTTAAACCCAACTGGGATACTGCATTGTGCTCCTTGCAGATTGACTCACTTAACGTAGAACTCCCTAGACTCATTAATGTTCCTTTATACAAGCAGAAAAAGTTACAGCAGATTATGCAAGGACAGTTTGCGGTGACTATGCTCGCATCTGACTCGGTTCACCTTTACAAATTGGGCCATAACATGCAAGAAGTTGTTAATACTCAAGAGCTTAATCCTTACTCAGCTCTAATTAGAGAACTTCGTCAAAGGGAGATGGAATTTCGGTCCACCAATGTTATGGAACCAGATACTACCCATTCAGTACAGATCGCACCTTATGCCACCACTTCTGGTTTGGCCACGTCAAAGAAAATGACCCCCCCTACTCGGATACCGAGCCGTACAACCCCACCAAGGCGGACTACCCCGCCTCGCCGATCCAGTTCACCCCGGCAACCATCGGCCCCTCGCATGGGTACCCGAGTCGATACCCCCCCTAATCGCTCAGTAGTTGATATCGAGTTGGAACCACGCCCCACTCGTCCTACGTCACTGCTGCTCCGCCCATCCTTCCCCCCTCCTGTTCCACCACCCCCCTCTCCTAACGATACCAGTACCAGCGTCTGATTTTATTTTACTACATGACTATGATTACTTACCTTTGCACTGCATTTCCTTGAGATACCGTTTCATGTTACAATTGCATTATAACTGCATTTTCCCTTCCTCTAGTTCGTCTGCATGCGTATTTTTTGCATTTAACCCTTTTATTACCATGCTCGCATGCCCTTACATTCAGTCGGTCTGTGAAGAATCACACCTTGTTGGTTCGATTGTACGGGTACATTTTAATGACATATGCTTGTGTGTATACATATATTGCGTACATACGTCTTATGCAAAATTTTTTTTCATCCAAAGATTTCACAAGCTTATACTCAAGTTGCAGAGTGACCTTCTTATTTTATTGATGTGATTCATTTTGATCTTGGGGAGCTGATCAGCATGATGATGCATCACTTTTGCCGTGATTTGCTATCTTTCTATTTACATTTAACCACACTCTTTTCCTTTTAATTATAAACACATAACGACCAGCATTTTGCTGGGATTCAGATTCTTTATCCAACCAATTATTATATTCTTTTTTTACTTATTGATCATTAAATTATTTACTTTATCTTATATTTTATATCACGTGCCTTTTCTTACACACTGTTTGCAGCAACCTCATTGGTTGAGCTCCTAGCCTGTTTTATTAAAGTAATTTCAGTATGACTATTTCATACCATATTAATGCTGTGTTGTCACATAATTTGCGGGAATGTCTCTTTGATCACGAGTTGCTGGTCGGGCTGGTCGTCAAACATCAGTGCAAGACTTGCTGTGGGCACCTATGATCAGAGACACATTCGATGCATATGTTCTCTAACCTTTGATCTGAGAGAGTCTTTACAGTTCCTGTACTTCCATTATGACTTCTACTGTCATGGGCATCCTATCAAGAGACACGCCTGATTGGACATCCGAAAGTCAGTCGATTTGGGCACCACCTCTAATTGGGCACCACGATTGCGCATGGGACCACGCTCCAACAGGACGTCCGACCACTCCGAGTCGGCCATGTTCCTGTCATCATCTCATGGCAATATGAAGAGGGCACCATTTCGGGGCGACCACTAGTGTGAACATTCCGTTTCACTCCATTTCCGTCGTAACCACGGCAAGCATATCATTGCTTTGACCTGGGTTCAACATGGGGCAACATCATTGCAGAACTTTCCTTGAACTTTTGTGTCTGGCTTGGCATTGTGCAGTCTTCGTCGCACATGTCGCCATTCGCAACCAAGCTCACATTGTATGATGATATGGATGATGTCATCTCCTGCTTAGCTTCTTGACAGAAGGCTAACATGGATTGCCTCTGTTTCTTAAGCAGTATCAGCGAACAATCGTGCTTGAAGAGCATCGCCTCATTTTCAGTTGGTGACTAATATGGATTGTCCCAGCTCGCTTCTGGCATGCATCTTCTTAATGAAACTCTTTTCCTCTGGGTAACTCGCTTATTCAGGAGGCTAACATGGATTGCCCCTGCTATTGGTTACCGTCGCCAGGCACTAATCTGGATTGTGTCTAGTTCAGAAGAGTTTCCTCACCACGCATTCTCTAGAGTTCCCGCACAAGGTTGTGCTCGCAATGACATTGTGATCTCAGAAAGTGTATGAACAAAAGACTCATGACGACGTCTTCTTCTCCATGACCCACCACGGTCCACCCAGTATCGGGATTGTCTGCATACACACATAAAGGTCGTGACAAACGAATCACCTCCTCCTCCGCCTGACCCTAACATAAAAGTGGTGATAAACAGTTCACCTCCTCTTCTGCCTGACCCTAACCTGGGTCAGTCACGCAACGAAGCCGGTCTGGCAAATCTTCACGGTATTGCAGATATATCAGTCCCTCGGGTCTTCAGCATGATCACCAAAATACCAGTTACTCGCTCAGAACCTTTTCTGTCTCCGCCATGATTGTTGTGCACATGGCACGACACCTCGCTATTTCCTCCACCCCGGTTTGCACCTCGCCTGTGCTCCATTCACAGAGACAATGTTCGTCCGAACTGACATTTACAGACGTGAAATGGTAGTCTCCCGTCGCTTCCATTCATTTCGCCCCTTCGGTACAGCCGCGCACGGTTGAATAACCAGCCATCCACGTTGACAATTCTGTTCTGTATCTGTTAGAACAGTAACAACCCCCTCATCGTTTTGGGTTGATGGTAATAGGACCTCGAACTCTCGCAGCTCGTCCATTAGGTCCACGACGTCCGGCATCTTTCAAGTTGCCAGGTCGACACTCTGTTCGACCCTGAGAAACACATCGCTGTCACCGTTCCATCCTCTGCACCACGCACGGAGCGTCGGTGTCGCCCCATTCGCCCTATATCAATGATTTATATCACTGACTCCTCCAATCAATGATTCTTCCAATCTTCTCGTCCACACGTGTATGAATAATGTTATCTTTAACATCATGTATTGACTCTCAATTCGTATTGTGTAAAATGCATCACTGATTAGACATTTCTGCATCAACCAAATCAGTATGCAATATTTATTATTCATCATTGGTTGTGTCTCGACATGTCCACGAACAGTTATCACAAGTCAACTCTTGCACTGAACTATTTCTGTAAACACCTGATCTCATTTCTCATATGTCTATCTTATTTAAAGCTCATGTTTTACCCTCATTTGATAATTTCTCTGGTCTATGCATTGTGCATGCCAGCTTCTTATACAAGTTTTCTCAGGTGTATTAGTATGTACATGTACCTTCGATATCACTTCACTGTACCAATATATTGTTTACCTATTTTTGCATTGTTTTAATTCTCTGTACGCCTTATGCCAACAGTTCATTCGGATTGTTTAGAGTGTATGTAACAAGTTTTACGAAACTATAGTCCACTATTGATTTATTTCTCTCCATATTGGACTATTGTTTTATCATTTTGCTTATTATTTTGCTAATTGTCGCTTTGATCCATGCTATTGCTGATATTTGCGTTTTGATTATGTTTTGTTCATGATTTTAATTGTTGCTTTTAATTGCTTATCGCTTATATGTCATTTACTTACTTTTGTAGTTTAGGGTATCGGACATACCAGCCCATTTAAATTTATAAGGCTGTTCTGTCTTAATGCAATTAATGCTTTTAACTTACCATTTTGGTTCAGCTTCGTGCATATCCAATGACACGCAAGGGATGATACCCGTAACTGCCCTTGATAAAAACGGCTATTTGACTCGCCTGGTGCTTGAGTCTCTTTTGCTGAGGAGCCATGTAATTAGCGGCTCTACTTCCAAAAATAACGTTGGTTTACGCACCCAACGATTCACAAAAAATTGCAAAATTTGACGAAAAGGTCATAAGAATAATTTGTCCTTTCTTGTCAATCGTTAAAATCTAGGTTCCATTTTTCTATCTGAGCTCCCCTCTAGCATCTCATTGACGCCATTAAAGGACTGTCATTCAGTTCCTTTCCTTTATATCACCGATGCAAGTCATATTCTTGCTTCTTTTTCAAAATTTTTCCCTTTTTCCAAATTGTCTTTCATGGGCATATTGCACACGCCCGATTTTTATCTTAAATTTTTCCCCCCCTTCCGCCTGCCCGGTGGTAGTGGTTACATCACGCTGATGTCACCACAACTTTCATTAAAGCACTCACAAAGTTCAGGTGCAATGAGACGCGTTTCCTCTGTTTATACCTAAATTGGTATCAAGCACAAAATCGATTAATAATCCTTTCAATCGTTTTGTTAATCAGCATGAAGCATTTAGGCTTCCATCTTTAAAAGCAATTGTGGAAAGCATTCCTTTCAATGAAAGTTACATTGTTAGGCACGGTATATGTTAATTCACTATAAAATGAATGTAATCCATATTCGATCGTAAGTTTAAATAATGTTTTCTTCGAAGCGGAGAAAAACGATCTTATAAAAAATCCTCGATCGGTCGGGATGTCACCGCTGAGCTTTTAGCTTCAGAGGTGTCTTCATTCTTTCCTCTTCTAGGAAGTTTCCTCAAATCACCATGAACCTCAAGACCTTAATTCTGTAATGTCATTTATATTATTATTGTATAAAAGTAATGTAATATATTATATTATTGTGTAATGAGTTACAATGATAGCAACGGGGTAGAACTCACCCCATGTTTCCATGGCAACAGTTACCCTGGTGTTTCTGCGCAGCCGCAGAACACCCCAGTAGCAATCTCTGGGGGCAAGCTTGTTTGCCCAGCCAGAAGAGAGCCCGCTCCCGCTGAGGTAGCAGAGGGGCTTCCTGTCTCCCTGACGCAGTGACGATTCGTCAGGTAAGGGTATTGTTGTTAGAGGTATGATCGAAGGTTTCTCTTAAAGGAGCCCCAGGTCATGGTTGATTGAGATGGCATTTAGTTAACAGTATACGTAATTTGTTAAGATCGTTGTTTAATGTATTGATAAGTTGAATAGCTTCGGTTCTTTGAATGATTCTTAATGTAACTGTCTATAAATTGAGTATTAAATGAATAAGTGAACCTAAACTGTCGAGCCTCTGGTATTTCTTGAGTAGGTGTTTCGTGGTGGCAAGTGCTAAGGTGTTTCCCGCAGGATCCCCGGTAATGAGTCCATCTACTCAGTAACATCAATTAGCTACCTCTGAGAGAGAGAGAGAAACAAGGTGAAGATGGCAATACCCGATGATGTCACGGTTTACCTGCAAAACGGAGTTTTCAAAAAAACACATAGCTATGAAAACGATAATAAACAAACAGCAAATCATGATTTATATATCTACAAACATAAACAAAGTTTCCTCTCTTATTAATATCATCACTTCTCAATCTTCATAGAGTATCATTTAGAGATCATGATCAGTACATAAGGTGATAGTGTCAATGCATCAGCTGCATATTCAAGGACACATGGATGAATAAATGTTTATCCTCTGTGAGCCTTGATCCTTGAGTAGGCCAATGCAATAGTGAAATCTTCATCACAAGAAAGGTTGTCAATGTATTTTTTATTATTCTTTAGCTGTATTGTTTTGTGAGATAACGTTGCTCATTTTTGTTTTAAGTTATATCATGAATGAGCAATGTTTTATAACCACTTATAAGCATGCGGAAGTTAATTCACTTGACTATCTATTTGCATTATGTTAAAAGCTACAAGATATAATTTTTTATGAGACACGGTATATCAAGATTGTGGCTCTAGTGATATTTAAACCAAGAAACATGTTTAAGATATTATAATATCACATGTTGGTCTGCATCCCAACTTCCTGAACCGAAGTTGTCTATAGGAAAATGCGTCTGCAACACAATTTGATGTTAATTCCATCATTAAAAATCTAAATCATTTATTTAATTCCTCATTGTCATGTTTCAAAGAGAAATATGAATTCCAAGAGAGAACTTCAGCAATTTCCTAGCAATTGAAGACCCACTCAGTGGCTCTCATTCTTGGAAATGCAATGTATCCAGTGTCGTTATTCCACAATCAAATCAAACAAACCGACCATTTTAGTTGCAAGATAATCAGAAAGATAAATATCAACATCAATATTGAATATTGACGTCCTTAAATTGAACAACAGTTATGATTTGAATACACAATAATCACTATCTGAGGAAATCCATTAATTTCATCTCAAGTATTGCTTCATGTGTTCATTGTGTTGATTGTCATCACCTCCTCAACAAAGGAGCCAGTGTAAGGATCAAGAATCGCAAATCATCTTAGTTCTTCCAAAATATTCTGATCTACTATCTGCATTTAGTATAAGTTTAATTTTGCCATGCAATTATTACAGACATGCAGATGTAAGCAACAATGAATGTTGGAAGACTGCTAGTGTAGAAAGTTTCACTACTTTCTTTTCAATGAAGCCTTTTGAATAAAACAATCTTGTGGTACACCTATAGAATATTTATGGAAATAAGGCATTATAGAGAAAAGAACCACTACGTTTTGCACTTCAGAAGCACTATTTCTTTCATCTAATTTCACCTCTGTTGTGAAGACTACAATCCTATCAGAGTGACAGAGCTCTGCTTTCTTCCATATATGGTTTTCTGCCACAGTTCGGAAATGTGGTACTTACTCAAACCCTACACAAACCACGTTTTGGTCGCCCAAGCAGTCTCATGATCTATGACACCCAATTGCACTACCCCAATAGAATTTCAGAGCTGACGTGATTTGATTTACATTTGTTTGTATTTCATCAGGTTTGCAGAGTACTTCATATGGTGTTGTAAGCAACATGAAAAACACAACCCTTACTGAAGTTTCTATGACAAAAAAACCTGATATTCTTCTCATCACCAAAATGGAAGATCACAAAAGAAACATATGATGTGTAGCTGAGTGGCTAAGGGTCAGGCCTGCTCCCTTGAAGGTCTTTGCTAGCATAGGTTTGAAACCTTGGTGGAGAACCAGAGACATTTTCAGACAACCTTCAAAGCACATTCTAGCTTGATAAATAGCAGTTGCAATGTTAAATTGGTAGCCAATTGTATCAGTGTCTATGCTGAGAAAGTAGTAAATGATCTCTCAAATGGACTATCTTACTGTGTAATATTAATTGACTCTGACTTGCCTCCCTTCGAATTCCATCAATCAATCCATGCGAGCACCCTGAACTGCACTCAGAGGTCTGTAAATACTCTATCTGTCTATCTATCTATCTGTATAACATATATGTATCTTTATCTATCAATATGTGTTCCTTAGCATTTGAACCAAATATTTAACAGAAATATATATTTGGAATATTGTGTTCCTTGACATGTTTGTGGCAAATATGAATAGCCCTCAAAGAGAAGCCTACTATCATTTATCACAAGTTGCAATCTTCAAACATGTGTTATCCTGCTGACCATCTCACATGTCAGTTCTTGCCTTGTAACATCTTTTGAATTCCCGGTGAGAATTGACAGTACTTCCTCGTTCCTGACTGGACCTTGAGAGATGGATCATCAGCTGCTGTGGTCTCTCTGCACTGTCTAAAACAAGCGTTCATTTGGCCAACGAGTATACCCCAGTTTTGGCTTGTGTTAGAATGGAAAATGCAATGAATCTATAACAGTTACTGTGTCAGATACATTTCCAAATGACCTATGCAAGCTTTCTTCTCAATTTTCAACATTTCTCGCAATGCATAATATTACACCGTTAGCCCGCAGATTAGAGAGATTACATTGATGACTCTTTTCAATGACAAATTTGACTTTAGCCGCACCAGAATCAATCATATTCCATCAAAGACTCTCTCTGCCCAAATTTTGTCACATATGCTGAGGTGAAATAGAAAGCAAAACAACTTTGTATGAAAATTGACCTTTTGCTGACCTCAATATTGATTCTATCCAGGCCACCTTTGAACACTCATATAGTATGCTAGACAAGTATATAAAATATTTTAAGATACCGTATTATTTATCATGTTGTAGATCAAAGCAGCTGGGGTAAGTGAATTAGAAGTGAGTACTGCCGACATTTCTGGAAAGGATATATAAAAAATATTTAATTACTTTACTTTGGTTATACTCACAAGGAAGCCCAGGGCTTATATAGTCCTGGCTGCAACCATGGGATGAACGCCGTATGTAATGATGAATGACAAGGTTGAGTGTTTGCCCATACCCTATTAATTAGTTCAGAGATGTGCTGGGTCTTTCAGTTGCCTCAATATAGAACACTGAGTACAATCCCCTCCATTTTTTGTAGGTCCTATGGGATGGACCTTAGTCAGGAGCTATTCATAGTACATAGAGCTCTTTGATGCTGCAAGCTGCCCTTGCCCAGGCTCCATTATCAGTCAATGTTTGAGGAAAAGATTAGTCAACGTCCTGGTGTTTTCAGGGCTCTAATCTGATGGTTCTCAATGCTTAGGGCATTGGTAGAACATACCGGATAATGTGTTTAGGTCATCAATCCTATCAATGCATACATCTTTGTAAATGTACACTGTTAGAAATTTCCGTAGATTTTACGGTCAAATGACCGGCAGTTTTGGCTGCCAAAAGAAAACCGTAAAATATACGGGGACCTGTAGATGGTTTACACACACATGTAAAGTTCACAGCTAAAAACCGTAAAATTAACAGGCTTTGTGCCGTGAGTTGTACAAGGAAAAATGGATGTCTTTGCAGTAAACCACCTGGGTTATGTGAAATTTACAACAATTCGATCGTAAAATTCACAGCCATTATTATTGTAAATTTTTCTGCACAGCACTGCATTTTACGGACCTTTTAAGGTAATATCAAATGTATGTGTCCGTATAATTTTGATATATTACGGCCAACATGATGTAATTATCCACTGCAGATTTCATGTGGAAAATACTCCCATGAAGTATGGAAATTCCTCATTATTTTATAATCATTCACACATTTAACAGTAGCAGAGGTGCGAACCTTCCCAACAGTACGTGAGGCAGGAAATAATTGCCCATTCAATTGGTTATATAAAAGGCACATAGCATGTATGTATGTACTGTAAGGAACCAAGAGAGTCTGCGGCTTTTACCAGGAGTGCCATTGAAAAAGCCCACTCCCAATTGCAGGGACAGGCATCAAAGAATGTAAGCTGTATGCGGTTGTTACGGTTTGTGTGCTCATCAAAACAAATAAACATGTATGCATTGGACTTCTTTATTATGGTAGAATCACAAATATATCAAATAAAAGACAGGATCATGAAAGATGTCTTACTATTAATTTATAAGCTTCAATAACAAACTGTATCCAGAGTGTATTAATATAATGTTCATCTTACAATTTATATAGTCTATTAACCGATTAGCTGCTTCATGCAATAACATTATTTCACTAAAGACTGCCATTTCTACACAAAATAAATTCTTTTGATGAAAATATTAAAGTCTGCATTATATATGTAAGAACAAATTGCCTCCAATATATTGAATATGAAGACTATAATCAACATTAAACGATACTGATTAGCTGCTTCACACAATATCATTATTTCACAAAATAGGTGACAATATTTCCATACAACATCAATTCTTTTGATGAACCAAATTCGATAGTGTGTCTTAAATATTGAAGTCTGCATTATATCTGTAAAAACACACTTTCCAAAATATTGAATTTGTAGACTATAAACAACATCAAAGAATAATTATTGGCTGCTTCACACAATAACCTTATTTCACTAAATAGTTGTGACATCTCCACAGAACATCAATTTTTCTGATGAATTTAATTCAATAAACTTGTCTTCATATTAAATAAAGGTGTCTTAATGTTAAAGTCAGCATTCTATATGTTTGAGAACACATTGTATACCATATGCTGTCCAAGGGTCATACATGTTGTTCATTCATGTAGACTATATAAACAGTACCGTTTCCTCATTAGCTTGATACACAATTTTTCAAAGTAAATATTTCAAACAATTCCATCTAATGTCACTTTTTTTATGAACATAACTCCAGAGGACAAGAATGCAATATCTAAAGAATTATTCTAAGATTTATCTTTGTATGTTCACTCAAAATTATGCCAGCATACATTATTGTATTTGCCAAAATGACAGAGGTTATAAAAAAGTTGCCATTTCATTGACAAAGTTTTCAAAACTTTCGGATTAATCGTCTTGTGTTTCTTTCCTTTCACTCGCTCCAGGTTTATCTTGAAGAAACACTGAAACACAAAAATTCAAAATGTAAAAGCTTTACAAAAATTACCCATTTTGTTTGATATTCTGTTGAGTTTATTTATTATTGTAATAACTTCCACATTTTCAAGTTTGCAAAAAATAGCCAAGCAGTGACCTCTTAGCCTCAATTTATTAATTCAGAGAAGTCAGTATTACTGTCAGTTACTATAACATATTTCCCCTCTTATGATTTTGCTGCTGAAAAATGTATTGTCACATGATTGCCTTCAGTTTCAGGCCTATCAATCACTGTACCTTTTACAGTCCAACCATCAGATAGATAGAATAATGTTATCTCTGCACGATAAATTCGAGGCTTGTTTGCACTTCTGGAGGATATGCGATATTCAAGACGTAGTATTGTAGTAAGAGGCAAAAAGTCGTGCCATAGCATCGTAGAAAGTCTTCATTTTTTCTATCACCACTCTATTGTCTACCAGCATTGAGAAATCAGTTGCAGACATGACACCTGGAACAAAAGGAAAATGGTTAGATAACCAATAGCTGGGGAGAGGGAGGAGGACCACACAAACAACAATACAATGTCTGCACTGATTCACAAATATTTAAGGTGTTCAAGAAATGGTTGATCAAGTCAAAATTGGTTGGGTAGAAATCATAAGGTAGTCATGGTCGCAGTGGGATAAAGCATTATGATAGATAGATAGATATATGGTAAGTGCATCCCTCTAAGCCCAGTTCTGGACACTCACGAGGGTTGATTGATGAGATGGGAGAGAGAGCAAATGCCCTCAACATGTTATACATTTAACCCATGTGAGGCATCTTTTACTTGCTCAGCACAGACACTGATACAAGGGGCCAGCAACTTAACGTCTCATATAACTTACCTTTTAACGTGTTACTGGGAAAATGATTTAGTCATTATATAACATGAGGTCAGCTTAAAACATGGCTAAGTTATTTTCACAGTAACCCGGTTAAAAGTAAAATTATTGCAGTTAACCACTTTAGGACAACCCGTGTTAAGCATTGATACAATGTGGCACTGAATGACATCCAGCTCGAATTTTTGAACCGAGGCAGGCAAAGACCTTCTGGCGGGCACCTAAACCACTCAGCCAGTCAGCTACCCAAGAAATGACCAAATTTCAGGGTAGGTATAAAATCTTGCTACTGCACACTCAATTAACAAATAAAGAAACGTATCACTTCATTTTTGCTTATAATTTGTGAGATAATTTTTTTGGCCAAAACCAATTAAACAGTGTTGATCCTATTATAAACATGTGCCGAAAATCATTCAAGTGCAACCGTTTTTCCCTAACATTTACCTTTAACCTTGTGGGACCATTTCCGGAACATTTACCTTTTACCTTGTTTATCACAGTTGGATTTTTTTTTTTTAAATGACCCCATACCCAGATTACCCACATCTCACCAAAAAAATTTAGGAGTCATTTCGCATTGTGCGACAAAGAGCCATAAAAAACGAAAAAATTGTGACATTATGCTTTATTTTTAATAGCTACAGATCACCTTCCAGATGTGGGTTTCATACAGCAAGGAAAATGACTCATGTTATTTGGCTTTGAATTGAGTTATTTTCAAAAATGAGTCTTCTGTTTGATATTTTGATGTGAACATAGCATTGGCATTTCCGAGATGCAACTGGTCATGTCATGTAAACTTTTCATAAAAGAAATTTCACTTGCTGCAACAAATGTACAATGGTGATCTGTAGCTAAAAATAAAACATTTTTCTGCTTTTTTAGGGCTCTTTGTCAGACACTTCAAAATGACACCCCAATTCTTTTAGTGAGATGTGGGTATGGGCATTTATAAAAATACCCCAATATGATAAACGAGGTCAAAAGTAAAGAGGAAATGGTTTCACTTCAATTATTGTCACATTGATACATTTTTGTAATGGGATCACTACTGTTTAATTGGTTTTGGCCCAAAAAATCTTACAAATTATTAGCAAAAATGAAGGGGGGTGTTGTTTTTTTGTTGAGTGTACATGTAGAAATGATACCTGTTTAGTGTTTAGGCATTTTTTCAAAGTAGCCAGGCTTTATCAATGGCATCTAAAAAAGGCATATTTACCATATCAAACTATCATTGCAGATACTGGCACTCCTCGTTCTTCTGCCACCTCTAGTCTGCTCAAATGTTCCTGTAAACAGAGAGACAAATATTTTTTCACTTGATACAAGATAAGGCATAATTGAAGCATTACCACCTGGTTGGCTATGAATATCATCCAATTGTTTAGGCCTACAGCCTAAATATCAGGATGTTTTGTGGAAAAGAATCTTTCCAATAATATTTAAATCAGGTGAAAAAATAAACTACCCATTTGAGCACTACATAACAATACCCTGATTCGAGTGGTTTTGTCACGTTGTTATATTTCAATACTGCAGTGGCATAGCCAGATAATTTCCTAGAGTGGGGCAAGTGGTGTTTCATCATCATGCTGAAAGGTACAAGAAACTGAACAAAATGCAGAAATTTGTTGGATCATAATATATAGCATCTGAAAAGTAATTAAGAATTGCCAAATTATAATTATCAGTCAAAAGTGTCACTTTAAAAGAGTTTTTCCTGCCATTACAAAAATGTGAAGTCATCATGAAGCAACCATGACAACACATTGACATTGTTTGGGCTCTTGTTAGATTTTGACATCAGGCAGCTGCAATGCCGGTGATGTCTTAACCATTGCTTAAGAATATCTTTTGGAGAAATGAGAGGCAGAGACGAGAGGCAGAGACGAGAGGGAGAGATGAGAGGGAGAGACGAGAGGGAGAATCGAGAGGGAGAGTCGAGAGGGAGAGTCGAGAGGGAGAGTCGAGAGGGAGACGAGAGGGAGAGTCGAGGGAGTGAGGAGAGGGAGAGAGGAGAGGGGAGAGGGAGAGAGGAGAGGGAGAGAGGAGAGGGAGAGAGGAGAGGGAGAGAGGAGAGGGGAGGGGAGAGGGAGAGAGGAGAGGGAGAGAGGAGAGGGAGAGAGGAGAGGGAGAGAGGAGAGGGAGAGAGGAGAGGGAGAGAGGAGAGGGGAGAGAGGAGAGAGGAGAGGGAGAGAGGAGAGAGGAGAGGGAGAGAGGAGAGGGAGAGAGGAGAGGGAGAGAGGAGAGAGGGAGAGGAGAGGGAGAGGAGAGGGAGAGGAGAGGGAGAGGAGAGGGAGAGGAGAGGGAGAGGAGAGGGAGAGGAGAGGGAGAGAGGAGAGGGAGAGAGGAGAGAAAGGAGAGGAGAGAAAGGAGAGGAGAGGAGAGGACAGGAGAGGGAGAGGAGAGGTAGAGAGGAGAGGGAGAGAGGAGAGAAAGGAGAGGAGAGGGAGAGAGGAGAGAAAGGAGAGGAGAGGGAGAGGAGAGGAGAGGAGAGGAGAGGAGAGGAGAGGAGAGATGGATTGAGGACATGGAGAGAGGAGAGGAGAGAGGTAGACCAGCCAGCAACAAAATCTTATCCCGATCATATTCTTTGTTGTCCACTTATCTCAAGTTCGACTGAGTGATTGTCTCGCGGCTTAAGTGGGTTATTCAATATGGTATCAGGAATGAGTTCATTACATCTAAAGCACCCGGGTGATAAATAACATATTTCCTCTCTTGTGGTTAATAACCTATACCTATTTTGAAATGGCTCTACGGCAACAGAAAGGCAGGAGAAATAAAGAAGGAAAGGAGAGGAGAGGGTGGGGGCTGGGGGGGATAGGGAATAAGGAGGGACTGGTGGCAGAGCGGAAAGGGGATAGGATAGGGAGTGGTTGAAGGGGAGGGGGTTGCAGATGGAGAGGTAGACAGATGCCAGAGGGGAGATTGATGAGGCAGCATTCAAGACTGTTTTTAAAAACATTGCATGTCCATATTTATAACTTCGTAAATTAAGCGAGGAGAATTTACACCGTCACAAAACTACATTTTAAAATTAATACAAATATATGTGAAATAATGCAAACCTCACCGATTAGTTGGAGTGTCATAGGCTATAATTATTTCATTAAATTGGCATGAATCTAATGTTGGGATCAATTTGCCACTGACCTTGAAGAGTTGACAGCTTGAAAGATGGAAGACAAAATCATGGAAGACCTATCCGTGAATTTCACAACTTATTCATCAACTGGTGTTGCACAAGACGCATGTACTTCATCGGCCTCTGTCTCGAATCTGAAAATTGACAACACTCTTTAATTGCTTATGCTTATAAGTTAACACTCTCCCCACCCCATATGAAGGCAGGAAAGAGGAGATTGAAGGAAAACAGAAAGAGGATTTAGGGACGTCAGACTGTGATAGAAAAGAGGGAAAAGTTTGGAAGTGAAGGAGGTGGGAGAATAAAAGAAGAAAAAGAGAAAAGAAGGAAAAGAGGAAAGAAGGAAGGGAAAAGGAGAGAATAGGGGGATGAAAGAGAAAGAGAAAGATTGAGATTCACCAGCGAGCAACCAAGATTATTTCAAAATTGTTAGACATACATAAGGCGACGTCAAGTGCTTACAGAATTGGACTGAAATGTTCCGTGCGAGCTCATAGCCTATCCATGCTAGGGGAGATAGGATAGGGGATATAGGGGAGGGAGAGGTGCAGGGAGAGGGGGAGAGGAGAGGGAGAGAGATTTGCCAGACAGCAACCAAGGTTATTTCAGAATGGTTGGACGTAAAGAAGGAAAAGAGGAAGAAGGGAAAGGGGATTGAGAGGAGAGGGAAAGATGGAGATTGAGGGGAGGACAGGGAGATAGCATAGGGCACATAGGATAGGGCGAAGGCAGAGGGCACATAGGATAGGGTGAAGGTAGAGGGCAAAGGAGGCAAGATTGACCAGTGAGTAGGAGGGAGGGGCGATGCTAGTGGGGAAATTGACTTCCAGCAATCAAGGTTATGTTTTAACCAGAACCGCAAGCGGTTTAAACGCTTGTCTGTCAATGTGAAATCTATCAATGTGTGCCAGATTATCACCCACAGGCCAATACCTGTAGCTAATTTTGTAACTCTAAGCGATATATTACGGCTACAATGGGCAGTTAAAGAATGAAGAAATATGGCTGCCAAAATTACCATAATCTTGGATTTATTGACATGTTCCTGATCCATGCCCACAGGCCAATAACTGTGTCTACTTTCAAAACTCTAAGCAAAGTAGCAAGGTCACAATGGGCAGTTCAAGGATATCAGCCATTTTGAAGTGACCATTTTGGTGGCCATCTTGAATTTCTCACAACATGTTCCTGATTCATACCCACAGGCCAATACCTGTACCAAATTTCATAACTCTAAGCGAAATATTGAGATCACAATGGGCAGTTCAAGAAATGAAGAAAGATTGCTGCGAAAATGGCTGCCATCTTGGATGTTCCCGATCAATACCCACAGGCCAATACATGTACCGAATTTTATAAGTCTAAGTGAAATATTAAGGTCACAATGGGCAATTCAAGAAATGAAAGATGGCTGAAAAATTGGCCACCATCTTAGATCTTTCAGCATGTTCCTGATCAATACCCAGAGGCCAATACCTGCACTAACTTTCATAACTGTAAGTGAAATACTGAGGTCACAATGGTCAGTTAAAGAATGAAGAAAGATGGCTGTCAAAATGGCCACCACAAAACGTCAGCCATCTTGGATTTCTAAACATGTTCCCGATCAATGCCCAAAGGCCAATACCTGTATTAAATTTCATAACTCTAAGCGAAATATTGTGGTCACAATGTGCAGTTCAAGAATGAAGAAAGATGGCTGCCAAAATGGCCACCACAAAATGGCCACCATCTTGGATTTCTCAACATTATCCCGATCCATACCCACAGGCCAATACCTGTACCAAATTTCATAACTGTAAGTGAAATATTAAGGTCGGAGTGGGCAGTTAAAGAATGAAGACGGCTGCCATAATGGCCACCACAAAATGGCTGCCATCTTGGATTTCTCAACATGCTCCTGATCCATACCCACAGGCCCATACCTGTACCAAATTTCATAACTGCATGTGAAATCATAAGGTCACAATGGGCAGTTAAGAATGAAGAAAGATGGCTGCCAAAATGGCCGCCACAAAATGGCAGCCATCTTGGATTTCTCTACATGTTCCCAATCCACACCTATAGCCCCATACCTTCACCAAATTTCATATTCATGCCATAAGCGGAAAACTAAGGTCACAAATGGACACTTACACAAACCTTAACCAGGACAACGCCGACGACGCCGAAGATCGAGTGACCACAATAGCTCTTCATTTTCAAAGAAAATAGATGAGCTAAAAACCATTGGATATCCATAATTATACCTTTGCAAAATAAGCCAGGAGAATTTAGAAGTTAAACTGTTGCAAAATGTGCAATTACATTTGGTAATTAATGCAAATATTATAATTATGTGAAATATTGCAAACCCCAGTGATTACTACCAAATTACTTCGCTATATTTCACTAGTTGAGGGCAGACATAGTATATAACTATGAGTGAGTTTTTGAGCATTAAATATTTGGAGGAAAGGAGAGCAGACATAAAAATGTTGTTGTGCCACTAACCTTGGAAGAGTTGACAGCTTCAAAGACCTGAAGAAACACAATCATGAAAGGCCTCTCCATGAACTAGCATTGCACAATTAACACACACATGTACTTCATCCAATCAGCCTCTGTCTTGAATCTGAAAATTAGACAACACTCTTTAACTTGTATAGGCTTAGAAGCTTGTTGTTGATAGTTTGCTATTGAGTTGATTGCCTTCGGTGCTTAAGTCTTAAGTCTGCAAACATGACCAATGAAACCCAGACCAAAGTCCTTAAGTGACACTTTCACTGCAAAGCTATTTTAAAATCATATTGATAGTTGTGTAAAATATAATCACATGTAAAACATAAAAATAAAGACTAATGAATTATTTAAATAAATAATAAATGGTGCGAGAAAAAAAATAAAATTAAAATATTTTTACATAGTAGGCCTATTAATATCTAATTAATAATAATTTATTCATACTGATTAATAAATGAGTCCATTAAGGAGGGGGTGGATGGATGATTGGGGATTTTCGACATGTATTTATGCACTTGGTAGGCTAATTAGGACAGGGGAGGCCACGGCAATGAGGCGAAGGATGATTGAAACAGCCGTCCAACATAGGCCAGGGTGACCAGCAGGAGCTGGATTCGAACCCTGGACCAAGTGATTGGCAGCCCAGCAAAAAGGAGGGGGGAGGATTAGCTCAGAGGTAGAGTGTTGGGCTGGCAATCAATGGGTCCAGGGTTCAACTTCAGCTCTTGCAGAGCCACTTGTCCTACTCCTGTGCTAATTAACCTATCAAGACTAGTGCATAAATAGAGGACGTAAAGCCCCATTCATCCTCATCAAGGAATATCTCTCACAAAAAATATTGTGGGTTGTGGAACCATACATAGATGTACCGGGCGCGCAATTTTTTGGGGGCGGGGTGAGCGACATTTGCCCGAATTTAAAGATTTAAATTTAATGCAATTTCAAATGAAATTACCTGGAAACTATCAATTTTCAATATTTTTAATTTAATCATCTGCCCAAATTTTTTAGCCGTTTTACCCGAATCTTACTGTTTCCCAAACTTTTGGGGGGCAATCGCCCCCCCCCCCCCGCCCTCCCCCTCCGGCACGGCTATGGAACCATACCATTTTATTACCTCAATATAACCATTACAGTAGTTATTAAATAATAGGCAATTAGATATAATTTAGCATTAACATGAATGCTAAATGAAGAAATAATAGTAATTACCTTGTGTCTCATCAGTCCTGCTTCCAGAGATTAAATGACTGCTCTTAAGTTAAAACACCTTAAGGCATTGCCAATAAAGCTTCTTTAAGGGCACAGAAAACAAAAACAAGGCTAAGTCTTTAGTTACAGTTTTTAAACCGTGAATTCATAAAACACGTTATAATAACAACAAGAAAGCTGTAATTTCTACAGTTTCATGATCACGGCCGTTTGACCGTATAAATTACGGAATAAAACCATTGATTGTACTGAAATTTCTAACAGTGTATTCTTTACTCCTAGAATATTTAATACGCCCACTGTGAGATTCGAAATCCGTCATTATTGTGTAATCTTATGGCAGAAAACCACGAAATATGCATCATTGAGAGGGACTTCGAGTATCAAATTTCCTATAGATGTATCAGATACAGTGACAATAAATATGTAACAAACGAGGATGAATTCAACACCCAACAAAAAGGTAATGGTATTTATATTCTATGCATTTTAGATATAAATCTTGGTATTTTCATATATTGTGTGGGCCTCTTTCTTAAAAAGATTAAACCGCATCAGAAAGCATTGAACAAAAATGAATGCAAATAGTTCTGTCATTTTCCATAATATGTTTTCCTTGTCCTCTGACTTTTTGTCCGAAATTGGATCATTTTCAATATTTGCTGTCACCTCGAGCATCAGTCTCTTCTGTGGGTCGCTTTGACATACTTATATAAGGCCTTTGACAAGGTCCCTCACCAAAGGCTGCTCAGGAAACTACACACACAATGGCTCAACTGCCAGACTGTTCGCAGACGATTGTGTCTTGTACCACACAATTGACAATGAAGACGACGCCAAGAAGCTCCAGAGTGACCTGGATGCATTACAGAAGTGGGAGGCAGACTGGTTGATGGAATTAATTCCATCCCAAAAAATGCCAGACACTACACATCTCCAACAAGAAGAATATCATAAAATACAAGTACCAAATCCATGGCCATGAGCTGGAAGAAGTCGAGTGTGCCAAGTACCTGGGGGTCACTATTCACAACAAGCTAAACTGGAACACCCACATCAATAACATCGTTAAGAAAGCCAACAACGCTCGCGCCTTCCTGCAGAGAAACATGTACCAGTGCCCAAGGAAATCAAAGGAGCTGTGTTACAAGACATTAGTCCGCCCACAGCTAGAATACGCAAGCACAGTATGGGACCCTTCAACAACAGCTCAGCGACATAAAATTGAGATGGTCCAGCGCAGATCAGCCCGATTCGTTACCGGAGACTACCGCCGCACCAGCGGCGTCAGTGCCATGTTAAACACCCTGAAATGGCAGACACTCCAGCAACGCAGGGCTATCAGCAAAGTAACATTGCTATTCCGAATTTACCATAAATTGGCAGCAATCCCATCTGACATGCTCATCAGAATGAACTCAGCATCAAGATCACACAGTCACTGCTTCCTAATTCAACACTGCAGAACATCGATGTACCAGTCCTCATACTTCCCCAGCACACTGAGGCTGTGGAACAACCTGCCTGCAGAAGTCGTGTCTGCAGAGACACTACAGGAATTTCAAAACAGACTCCAGAAATCCTGCCCAAACTGATTTTACTGCTCTATATGGATTTTAGACATTTTAACTGTTACCAGAATGACTTTTAATGCTTTTAATCCACCTGATTTTAATCCGCACCCATTGCATCGCACACAGATCCGAGTATACGCCAGATGGTGGTCTGGATCTTAACGGAAGAAGAAGAAGAAGATATAAATAAGAATATTCACAAACAGGATGTTAATGGATCTACGTAGAACAGTTACACTTCCCAAGTGCAAGGATAATATAATATTTTATGAAGAACATGTTTTTGAAGAGCAACTAATTTTAATTGCTGTTTTTCCAAGATTTTATGCAAATATACAATGTAAAATATTAGTATTGGCAACATACCATAATATGGAGGGAATCGGGACACTGGGGTGAATCGGGACAGAATAGGGAAGAATGTTATTTCTTCAAAGAACAACTGCTTTCCCTTAACTCAGGAAATTCATATTTGGCATATGTATAGTAGACATACCAGCGCATATTCCTGTGGAGTTTTATAATTCTCACTGCAGGCAGTGGGGAGCTGCAGCCCTTTAAACTTAGTACTGCGGGAAGTGAATTTAAAAGACTGGTCAAAACTTTGCAATCACTGTAAAAAATAAAAATACTGCAGCCACCAGTGTTAAAGGAAACTTGTATAACCTAGTTTTTGCCAGTTGGGGGACCAGAATATAACACAGGACATGAGATTATGTATGTTTGGTCATGGGTTCAGATCCAGGTCATTGACAAATTTTTCGGAATCAGCAAAAATAACCCTACTGATTTTCGATTGAATGTTCTAGCATGGCTTTTTCATGAATATTATTGAACTTGGTATCTGATACAGTGGATTTAGTCCAGAATTATAAATCAGTAGCAAAATTAGCAAAAAAGTACAGTTTTTGATAGTTTTTTGTCATTTAACAGATTTTTTAAAATTTTTATATCATCAATTAAATTGATTTCAGATTTTCCTAAAATTACATTTTTGGCATGTTGAACATGTTTTCTAATATTTTCTCACAAGTATCAATCACTTTTAAAGATATCATTTCAAGCTCTTGGGGTTACTTAGACCTCGTGCTCGGACACAATTTGACACCATATTTTGATTTCTGAGTTTATTTCTGTTCATTTTATGACAGGAAAACGGCCAATTCTGTCCCAATTCACCCCATATTACGGTACTTAATAATGCCATCTTTCCTGAGAATGTTGCTAATTATGTACATTGATGTATGGGATTCTGACTTGTTAAGAACACTATAGATATTTCGTGATAGGCCTTCTAAAGTGCCAAGTAAAAGTCTAATTAATCAATCCACACAGGAAGGTCACTGGGCCATGGGTCTCTGGGGCAAGTGGATTGTCCTTGTGATAAATTTGACTTTGCAAATCTCTCTGCGATGATAAATTGTTGTGAATACAGCATCCCAAGTTCATACGCGCACAGAAAAGGTCAGCTTTACAGAAATTCAATGGTTGAAGTGACTCATTGACTTCATTTTCAAAATGCAGGGAAAATTCTCAATTTTGAATGAATCTACCATAGGTAATTTGGAAGGTTATTCGCTACATGGTGTCCTCTGCAGTACGTAAAGAGAATCTTGTCAATTAAAGCCAGCTAATATTAATCTTGTAAAAATTAGTGCTTCAGCCAACATGTGATTAAAAAGTAACAAAAAACACAGTAGTATATGTAAAGGCTAGTTGTAAGACAGTCACTAATTATTGAAAATACTTAATCTTGTCTAAATAACTTCATCCACCTTTAATTGCTGTATCCCTGTATTAAAATTGTCATTTTACATTTCTGAGCTCCAATTGTGACCATCACATGTCTTATTGATCCAGGACTGCCACCCAGCCTGAGGATAGACAGAATGACTTTTTTGCACCCTGAATGTGCTCATTTCCCTTCTGGATTATGGGCCCTTCGCCCGAAGAGACATTTGCTTGACACTGCACTGACAGGGTGGTGGTTATCATTTTGGTTTGACCCAAAGAGAACATATCAAGGCGTAACAGGTGACAAATAGAATTCATGCTGCCACCGAGCCTACTTTGGTGGTGATAGTGCCAAAGAGAAATGTATCAATATATTGAGAAAATGAGTTTTTTTTATCAGAGATATTTCATCCTCAGTGATGTAGCTTGTGCCTTTTTGGGGTTTTAAGATTTGCTTTCAGAAAGAGGCCCTGATGTTTTTCGACTCAATGTCCTTTTGTGGTTGTGGTAATTGCTTACATATATTGTCCAAATTGGTTTCATTATTGTATGGTCTTCCTTGCTATCTTACATTAATTGTATAAACGTTGTTGTGTTTCCAATGCATTCATTGACATAGTAACTGGGAGATCAAATGGTTTCGCAGTGGCCAGATATGGTCTCTCAGTCATTGTCAATTGGTGTCACCACTGGGAGACCAGCTTTTCCATGTTCTTGTGTGCATTTGAAACTGTAGCTCCTCCTTCCCTATCAAAAATATTCTTCGTGTCTTTACATTATACATTTCTGCTTATGTCATCCATAGATCTAGCTTTCAATTTTCATAAATCAATCATTTGTCAAATCCGTTTTGGTATAAATTGACCCAATATCTAAATTAGTAGTCGCCTATGTGCTAGTATTAAGAGTTATAATCGTAGATATTATCCATCTGCCGCGTCACGTTACTACAAATAAAAGTTTGAGGTTGTTTTATCGGTCTCCCGGTCGAAAATCCTTAAAAAATGCTCTGTGTCTTTCACAGTAACTTGGCTTCATTTGGCTGATGGCAAAGAATCCTACTTTTGAAGTTGCTCTTGTTTACTTGTAAAAGTTACTAACTTCAGGGCTTTCATGAAATCAATCCCAATTATTCAGTTTCACGACAATGACGTCAAAGACATATGATGGTTTCTCATACTCGCTTCCTCCTGAATTTAACCAGACATTTACTGCCCAAAGTTGAGATTATTGAAAATAATTTAGTAAATCGTGTACGTGTAACGTTTGGGAAGTGGGGTTGGCGAAATCCATATCGTAATGTGCTGGGCTTCCCATAGTTTGCTCCCGGGTTCAAATCCAGTCTTTGTCCAACTTACTCAGAACAATGTTGGATGGCAGTTTTAATAATCTTTTGTCCCATTGTTATGTCCACCTCCTGTGGCAATTGGCCTACCAAGGCCAGAGATAAAAGACCCAAGGCCCTAACCACCCATGCATCTACCTATGAATAATTTGTTTACAAACAAAAAGTTAGGGTAGTCAGCATCGAATAACCCAATCAATATGATCAGTCAACAGACCTCAATATACGGGCATTTCCTTTTTCCATTAAATAAAAATTTCACAGAGTGCATTATCAAATCTTGAGAATATCAGTTTCAATTTGTTCTTCATCAACACAAGAATCATTTCCATCATCCATGAAATTTAAAGGGATGGTCCTATGTTTTAAAACTTGAGAAGATAGACAGATTCATTTTTCCGAGAAAATAAGAGTGGTGCCATCCATTTTTCTGAGATGTTAATATTAAGGGAGTTATTAAGGCTCAAAGTTGGGACTATTTGGTGTATCTACGCCTCATAGACTTCACAGACACCGGTGACGTCAGTACACAGCTACCAATGACGTCATAATAGATGACGTCATAATTCAACTCCAGTCAGGTGATTTTGACTGCTAAAAATAATTGAAAAATATGCAGTGGCATGCCTGGATTAATCAATCATGCTGATGGGCTGTTCATTATTCCTGTCTTGGAAAGATGACAAAACAGCTATGTTGCATAAAATTACCCCCCCCCCCCATGCCCTCGTGTCAGTCGTATGCCCGTGCAATAAATAATATTACATTGTCCGGCAGACACAAGTTTACACATGCGACATTCTAATTTGTGTACTTGAATTTGCCGAAATAATTAATTTTCCTATCCCAACTTCACAAGCCAGTTATTGATGCGTGGCTTTATTGCTAGTTGGTTGTTCAATCATTTAGAAAAACTTTCCGAGCTTGCAAATCATTTCTGTATGAAATAAATCCCCATCATTGTTTACTTAGAACCAGACAAGATGATGACCTTTTAAAAAGTTTTTATGTAGTGCAATAAAATGTAACAGTTAATTGCAAGATTTCCAGACACAGAAGAAAGTCCGATAAGCACAACAAAAAGTAGCAAAATGTAGCAAACACACTTTCTAGACATCAACAAAGTGTCTGCGTTTTGTTGCAACTGCATACATATGTCGTGACGTTTCAGAGTTTGTAAGACGACGAAGACGTTACATTAAAATGATTATAAATCTTTTAATCAATTAATCTCGCTGATCATTATAAAATAAAGGAATGTGCAATATCTACTGATAAGTTTCGTAGAATTACGTATTTATTGTGTATATTTGAAGGATCAATTGTTTGTATCATTAATGCCTTGCTCCTTACATAAGGATCACCCCCTCCCGCATGCAGGTAACCACGGCAAAATTAAGTCATTCTTTGTGGGGACAGATTATGCGGCAGTAGACCATAGCTGAAGGTTTGTGGTAACGGGGTGGTCACTACTTCCTCTTGCCCCTCCCTGGTTCTTCAGGGCAAGTTATAAATTGACAAAATAAAAATAAACAACAAAGTGTTGATGAACAATTTTTTTTCATGCAAACGAGCGACAAACTTTTTTTTTTTTTGCAATTTTAACATTGCGGTACCCTAGGTACAGGTGGAAGCAAACTTCTTTTTTTTTGATATGCTGGACAAATTTTTTTTTTGGTTTCAAGTGGGAAACAATTTATTGTTCACCTAAAGTCCATAGGCCCTCCCCCCCCCCCAAAAGATCATCTGGTTGGCCCCTTAACACTCACTGCCCTTTGGAATTTAGACATTAAAATTTTACAGAATCCACAAGTCTATGTAATTCAAGTGCAGTATAAACCAGACCTTTGGGGCCCCATGTGTTAGAGTGGCCCTTCGAAAAAAAAAAAATGTTCGGGTCTGTTGGAGGGGGTCCTTTGACAGAAATTTCTTAAGTAAATTGGAAGGGGCCCTCTAAGATAAATTTCTCAAGTCAGTGGGCCCTCTGAGGCATTGATGTCATGGTTGCCCTTTTATGGGACCAAAAGCATGGCTTTTTTGGTTGGGTTCGGCTATGCTTCACGCCATGTATTTCAGCTTCTTCTATCTTGGGTCCCCTATGGGCAAACATTGGCATCCCCCCTCTCTCCTTGGGTATGGCCCTGGCAATCAGTGCAAAATGCAAACTCCAAACGATATCACTAGAGCAAAATAGGTTGCCCCATCTTTCAACATAAAATCAGGCTTAGTGTATTAAGCAATGCGAAGCGACGCAACGCGAACTGGGGACGCAACGCAAAGCAACGCGAACTAGCAACACGAACATTAATTGAATTATCCGATCGCCCTATGGATTTTGTTTGAATTAAGACTATTGTTGCAGAATAACTCTTTTATGAATGTTTATAGTTAGCTAATATGTCGTTTTCATAACACTGATAAGCTGCATTTTTATGACAGACAATGCGGATCCAATTGTCTGGCGTTCTATTGTTGCTCTAAGGGTACGGTTTATTTATTTATTTTTCTTGCAATGTTTTCTTGATAAAATTTTGTTGCAGTTGACATCAATACAACTTGATTAATAATTGTGTGACTCTTATTACTTATTTATTGAACGCATTTTGAATGGGGTCACACTTTAGCTCAGCACACTTACCCCATGTGAGGGATCTTTTACTTGCCCAGCACAGACACTGATCCAAGGGGACATCAATTGAATACTATTTATTGAACACATTTTAATGGGGTCACACTTCAGCTCAGCACACTTACCCCATGTGAGGGATCTTTTACTCGCCCAGCACAGACACTGATCCAAGGGGACACCAACTGAATGTCTCATTCCATCGACATTCGAAGCAGGCCACACTACCACCCCCCTCTAATTTCACTCCTGCAGTGCACAGGTACTTTGCACAGGTTATATACCTCCCTCCATCTACTTAACACCTACAGGCCTATCAATCTTACCTTCTGCATCCACCAATTTATAGATAAATTTCTCGAGCTTAATTTCTATGTATTTCTTTTTAGATCTATCAATCTGTCTAACTGTCTATGTTCCTGTTGATCTACCTTCCTTTTTTGTGTTAAAATATCTAGATATAAAAAAATTGACTGAAATAAATCAGATCAAATAAAACAAATCAATCTAAATCTAATAAATCATGATTTAAAAAAAAAAAAAAATTTAAATCACATTGACATAAATTGGGGAAACCTGTTATCTATCTATCTATCTATCTATCTATCTATCTATCTATCTATCTATCTATCTATCTATCTATCTATCTATCTATCTATCTATCTATCTATCTATCTCAGACTACTATCTGTCAAAGTTGCAAGTTCAGTGTAAAACTTGATTTTCTAAAAATATATCTGCGGTTTTCTTTCCCTTCACAAAAACTCAAAACTATAGGCCTAGACGATTTTACAATGAACTTATTTGTTCAGGCACTTTTATACCCTTTGTGTGCAAATATTGTAACTTGTATGTAATCTATTATCTATTTTATTTAATCCTTCATTTCAAAAATTTATAACTAACTTAATTAGAGGAGAATTGTATGGTTAGAAGAAAACCCCAGCCTTCCATTACGATTACAGCCAGAGATGTTATAATTCCTCATTTTCTAATGACATAGGTAAATCTTAATTAAGAGGTCAGTGAGTTTAAGAAAGTTTTAAGAAAATCAGGTAAAAGACACGGGGGGGGGGGACAGTTAAAACAGACAGCCAATACAATGCTCAGACATGTCTAAATGGTCATTACATAACAGCAGACAGACTGGCGTCATACCATATTTGCTTGATTAATGCAGCCTTAAATTGAGTTGAGGCAAATAGCAAAAGAAATGTGTCCTGCATTTCTCTCTGAAAAAATATATATCCTTCTAATTTGTTTCTTTATTTGAAGTAAGCAATGTTATTATAAGACCTCTTTGCAAAAGCATAGATAGAGATATTTATATAGATAGGCAGAAATACAGGTAAATTTCCTTTTTTTTGGAAAACTTTTATGATCTTTCATCAATAATAACCAGCAATATTGGGGAGATGTAGGTATGCCCTAGCATTTTTTTTTTACTCCCACTGTCCTAAAACGGCTCAGCTGACCTTAAAATTAGACCATTGGCTACCTAAAAACAAAGAAATTTCTCCAAGGTCAACCAGCTGCAATATCTTGACTGATCTTTTAATGTGGTTTTTTTTAATAATCTGGAAAATATCTGCAATAAACATAAAAAATGTCAAAAGTTTTCAATAGACATCAAAATATCTGCAATAATGGAAAAAAATGCAGACAATCTGAGACAATCATAGAGATTTTATCATAGTCACAGAAATGTTATTGAAGAATATTTTAATTGTAAGTTCTCATTATGGCATCATTTCAGCAATAATCAAACTAATTTTACACACGATAATTGCAGAAATTTATTATGTTTTACGAAACTTTTCCAAGACTATTGCAGAAATATTTTACTATTATTGCTGAAAATTTCTTCGGCAGCTCCCTGCCAAAAATACAGGTAAATTTCCTTATGATGCATTTGAGCCAAACTGGTTCATGCACTTGAATTTTCTCAATTTATTTTCTCATTTGAAGGTTATTTCCATATTTCCGTAATAAAAAAATAATTTATTTTTTGGGAAACATAAAAGTATTAACATATCTTAAAAAATAAACATAATTTCCAGAAAAATAAAGACTGTGATTATGTATGCATAGAATATTAAAATAATTTTGTACCTGAAATTTGAGGCAAAAATAAAAGAAACACTTTTATGAACAATATATTTCTGGTATAAATTGAAAATACTCCCACGTCCACTAGGTAATGGAAAAATGAAATATTTTTTTATTTTCTCATCCACCATACATGTGTATTGATCATATCAATTCCACTGATAAAGCATGTGCGGCATGGCCGGTGCTGTGCTCTAAGAGTGCTTGTTGTCGTAATAAAGTTCTTAAAAGTGACGTGACCTTTGCACTGACAGGCACTGGATGAACTTTCTTCGAAGTTGCTACATTTTGTTGAACTTAATCGAAATTGTTGTTGCGTCAACTATTTCAACAAAATAGTCAACTAAATTGTTTTATTGTAACTATTTTGTAGAAAAGGTCATTCACTGGCAGACTTAGGTCACGCCATATGTCATTTGGAAGTAAACTGTCAACCAACACAGACGTGTTGAGATATTATTTATAAAACACACTTATTCTGTATTTTACCATGATGGACAGAATAAATTCTGGAGGACTAGATACAGTTGCAGTATATAAGTACACTGATAGGCCTAATTAGTAATATAAATTGTCCAATTTGTTGAATTTCATATCGTGTAGTATTAAGTTTAGGAAATTTTCTCATTGATATGAATTTGTCATTGCTAAATGCTATTTAAAGTGCCTCTTCAGCTGACTTAGGATTTTCTTGTTCGTAATCAGTGGTAGCCTAATGACGGAAATTATTTTGTCGGGGGGGGGGGGTCGCCGGGTCGGGTTTTGGAGATCAGTGGGCATAGTTTTACTCATAGGATTGGGAAATATAGCTTGGTTGTCGGTCTTAGTTGTCAGTGCTGATTATCCTGCTTCATATCGATACTCTGCAGACTGCCTATAACTACCTCTTTTCAATCTTACCTTCTGCATCCACCAATTTATATATAAATTTCTCGAGCTTAATTTCTATGTATTTCTTTTTAGATCTATCAATCTGTCTAACTGTCTATGTTCCTGTTGATCTACCTTCCTTTTTTGTGTTAAAATATCTAGATATAAAAAAATTGACTGAAATAAATCAGATCAAATAAAACAAATCAATCTAAATCTAGTAAATCATGATTTAAAAAAAAAAAAATTTAAATCACATTGACATAAATTGGGGAAACCTGTTATCTATCTATCTATCTATCTATCTATCTATCTATCTATCTATCTATCTATCTATCTGTCTATCTATCTTTCTATCTCAGACTACTATCTGTCAAAGTTGCAAGTTCAGTGTAAAACTTGATTTTCTAAAAATATATCTGCGGTTTTCTTTCCCTTCACAAAAACTCAAAACTATAGGCCTAGATGATTTTACAATGAACTTATTTGTTTAGGCACTTTTATACCCTTTGTGTGCAAATATTGTAACTTGTATGTAATCTATGAGCTATTTTATTTAATCCTTCATTTCAAAAATTTATAACTAACTTAATTAGAGGAGAATTGTATGGTTAGAAGAAAACCCCAGCCTTCCATTACGATTACAGCCAGAGATGTTATAATTCCTCATTTTCTAATGACACAGGTAAATCTTAATTAAGAGGTCAGTGAGTTTAAGAAAGTTTTAAGAAAATCAGGTAAAAGACACGGGGGGGGGGACAGTTAAAACAGACAGCCAATACAATACTCAGACATGTCTAAATGGTCATTACATAACAGCAGACAGACTGGCGTCATACCATATTTGCTTGATTAATGCAGCCTTAAATTGAGTTGAGGCAAATAGCAAAAGAAATGTGTCCTGCATTTCTCTCTGAAAAAATATATATCCTTCTAATTTGTTTCTTTATTTGAAGTAAGCAATGTTATTATAAGACCTCTTTGCAAAAGCATAGATAGAGATATTTATATAGATAGGCAGAAATACAGGTAAATTTCCTTTTTTATGGAAAACTTTTATGATCTTTCATCAATAATAACCAGCAATATTGGGGAGATTTAGGTATGCCCTAGCATTTTTTTTTTACTCCCACTGTCCTAAAACGGCTCAGCTGACCTTAAAATTAGACCATTGGCTACCTAAAAACAAAGAAATTTCTCCAACTCTGGTTGGTTAATGCACTTTTCAGCTTTTTTGGACAGAACTGAAATGCTCTTAAATGATGCTCAATTAAAGGCAATTGTGCAGTTTTACTCCAAATTTTCGGCATCAGGAGTCTACTAAAACATGTCAGAAGAAAAAAAAAATTTTTTCGGGGGGGTCACTGCATCTTTTGATAGGAAAAAATGCTATTTTTAGCTTAAAATCTGATAAAAAAACTAAAATAGAGGCCGAGGGATGAATTTTAATAGTAGAAATGCAAATAAGGTGTCAAATGAAAGAAGAGAAATAGCACTATATGATCCTGGAGGCGCTTTTTTAAATTTTGGTCTGAGAATTTTTTTATTACCAATAAAGATGCCAAAAATGGCTCAGTTTCAACTAAAACCGCATGGAACAGGGATTAAAATTAAAATTTCAAAAAAGCGCCTCCATCATCTTGTAGCACTGCTTCTCTGCTTTCATTTGACACCTCATTTGTCTTTCTACCATAAAAACTCATCCCTCGGCCTTTTTTTTGAAGTTTTTCTTCATATTTTAAGCTAAAAATAGCATTTTTACTATTAAAAGAATACAGTGCCCCCCCTGAAAAAATTTTTTTTTCTTCCTTGACATATTTTCTTGGATGCCTCATGCCGAAAATTTGGATGAAATACACAGAACTGCCTTTAATACCTGCATTTGAAGGAATAACAGTGTAGCCCTCAAAAAGCTCAAAAGTGCATTAACCAACCAGAGAAGGTCAACCAGCTGCAATATCTTGACTGATCTTTTAATGTGGTTTTTTTTAATAATCTGGAAAATATCTGCAATAAACGTAAAAAATGTCAAAAGTTTTCAATAGACATCAAAATATCTGCAATAATGGAAAAAAATGCAGACAATCTGAGACAATCATAGAGATTTCATCATAGTCGCAGAAATGTTATTGAAGAATATTTTAATTGTAAGTTCTCATTATGGCATCATTTCAGCAATAATCAAACTAATTTTACACACGATAATTGCAGAAATTTATTATGTTTTACGAAACTTTTCCAAGACTATTGCAGAAATATTTTACTATTATTGCTGAAAATTTCTTCGGCAGCTCCCTGCCAAAAATACAGGTAAATTTCCTTATGATGCATTTGAGCCAAACTTGTTCATGCACTTGAATTTTCTCAATTTATTTTCTCATTTGAAGGTTATTTCCATATTTCCGTAATAATGGTAATAAATTAGGGAATTCATGGTATTTCTGACTAAATTTTCATCCAAATTTCTGACAGTTTAATTGTACGATTGAGTCCAGACTCCAGAGGAGCTTCATATCATATGATATACTCTTTCAACAGGTATTTCTAGGCTATACGATGCGTCATTCTAAGTTTTGGGCCCTTATGATGCATTTGAGCCAAACTTGTTCATGCACTTGAATTTTCTCAATTTATTTTCGACTGAAAATTCTCAAATTCAGGCAAATTTTATTTTATTTATTTTTTCCCAAATGTGAGGCCCCCATGAGATGTGAGGCCCTAGGCTTTAGTCTACTCAGCCTAATGGATAATCCAGGCCTGCCCCAAACCACTGTGACAGTCCAAGAGGTCTGAACTTGCAATAAACTGGAGGAAGTAAAATAGGTTCAGAAATCATGCAGGGAGCTGCAGAACTGCAAAATTCTGCAGCTTCCTGCAGATTTTTTGAAACTGTAGAATTCTGCAGATTTTTCTTAAACTGCAGAATTCTGCAGTTTTTTTTATTGCAGAATTCTGCAGCTTCTGACAGAACTGCAGAACTGCAGAGCTGCAGAAAGATATTGTATACTCCTCGAAGTTCCCAGCACCGATAAATAATATGTCATGCAGATGCCCGTTGCAAATCCTTGGGTAAATTGACAGGTTTTGGTGTGAAATTTAATATGCTATGGGTCGTAATTGAAATGACTTCAAATGAGAAAGCCTTTGTGGTGAGATCATACAGGCATTACCACAAATATAATGATAGAGATAAATAAGATAATTATCAATGATACATATATGCTTCTTGAAAATACTTTTAAGTTGAGAAATTGAGACAGACATGGATTAACGTTCAAAATAAAAAGCCCACGTGCACCAGGCCAGCGCCAGCCAGTGACAGAAGCCCCTCTCCCCCCCCCCTCCAACAGTCACTGGGCCCCTCCTCCCTCATTGGCCAATGACAGATCAACAGCGCTTCTGACAGCTGTCAATCATTCTTTAGCTCCTCCCACAAGAGTGACCAGTGTCCTTGAACTTGCAGTGCATGCCTAACAAGTTTGCATGGATATAGATCTATATTTTTGAGATCAATTTTCTTTTTTTTTTGAGTGGAAATACCTCGTACCGGTTAGGCCTAACAGTATTAACAAAGGTTGATGGTGTTCAACTCCAGCAATACCCTATGTGACACACAGATTCCAGTAGAATCTATTTTAAGCCTAAGATTTTACCCCCACATGGCCATCTCTGGGATGGCTGGTCCAACCACAGAGGGCAATTAAATGACATGTTTACAACTGCTTGTCACATCCTTACCCAGATGTGAGGATTATACATCTCAAAATGTGCATTCCAGACAGGGGTGCCAAGTATTCAAAAATTGCCAGCCCTCTGTAGGTCTGTCATATGAGGCAAATCTCCATTAGTGGGTAACTTGGGTTAGCCAGATATAAACAAACAACCTTTAATGGCCATTCCAAAAATAGATCCTATTGGAATCTGCTTCGCTCCATACCAATGTCAGTTGGACACCTTTAGTCATCAACCTTTGGTATTAAACATAAGCAATTCTTTTAAAAAGTACAATGTATTAAAAAGTGACTTTCCACATCACTTCTTTATTTGAAGTTGATAATATAACATCACTTCTTTATTTGAAGTTGATAATATAAAATGTATTGTGGAGGCCATTAAAATGTATCTTTGATATAGGCCTACTATTTATTTTTAAGTATGTTTTATTTTTTTCATATTGGCTGAATTAATAAGGGCCAGGCGAAATAATAGGCCTATTATAGCTTATAGCTTATCATTTAAGAGTAGATCTGTAGAGTTAGTAGAAGAATTGACCAGCAAGAGGTATAAATTAAATAAGATGACTAGCATTAAAGAAGAAATAAAATCCTGGCTGTAATCTAAGTTGAATTTAATATTTATATGAAGTTAATGTTAAAGATTATTCAGGACCAGATTTTTCTTCTTTCTTACTCTCGCGATTCCTGTTATTTATTTTGTGGCCCTTGCTAATTACCGGCCATGCATCCTATGCATAGGACGGTAATGCAGTGATATCCATCAGATGTGAGTCACGAGCATCCAGGCCTAACCAGGCCATTCCAAGGGTTTATTTTATATGTATTTCACAGTTATAACATCGTAGCTTCTTGCAATTGTGTCTTTTTTCAGTTAAATGCAATAATATTACAGTTATAAACATCCCCTCTATTAGCCTCTAATGGCTAGCGCTGGGCAGGTGAGACTGATTTTGCGCCGCCATTTTCTTGTGTATTGGGCCTCTCACTGCACTGTGCAGCTGTGTGCTTCTGAATCAGGCAACTGAGATGTGCAGTACAGGGTGTTAATATTTTTTTATTTGCTCCATTCCAATCAACAATGCTGTTCAATGCTGAATTGCTCTTCACCATTTAGGCCTAAAGTGCAATTCACTTTCACACCTCCTGGTCATCTGTCAGCTTGTACCCAATATTTTCAATCAGCTTCATTAATTCATACTTACTTAATTCCAGTTTCAACTCCATGCATAAAATAATTTATTTTTTGGGAAACATAAAAGTATTAACATATCTTAAAAAATAAACATAATTTCCAGAAAAATAAAGACTGTGATTATGTATGCATAGAATATTAAAATAATTTTGTACCTGAAATTTGAGGCAAAAATAAAAGAAACACTTTTATGAACAATATATTTCTGGTATAAATTGAAAATACTCCCACGTCCACTAGGTAATGGAAAAATGAAATATTTTTTTATTTTCTCATCCACCATACATGTGTATTGATCATATCAATTCCACTGATAAAGCATGTGCGGCATGGCCGGTGCTGTGCTCTAAGAGTGCTTGTTGTCGTAATAAAGTTCTTAAAAGTGACGTGACCTTTGCACTGACAGGCACTGGATGAACTTTCTTCGAAGTTGCTACATTTTGTTGAACTTAATCGAAATTGTTGTTGCGTCAACTATTTCAACAAAATAGTCAACTAAATTGTTTTATTGTGACTATTTTGTAGAAAAGGTCATTCACTGGCAGACTTAGGTCACGCCATCTGTCATTTGGAAGTAAACTGTCAACCAACACAGACGTGTTGAGATATTATTTATAAAACACACTTATTCTGTATTTTACCATGATGGACAGAATAAATTCTGGAGGACTAGATACAGTTGCAGTATGTAAGTACACTGATAGGCCTAATTAGTAATATCCCTATCAGCGTGCCTCGGCGACCCAACGCCGTTCCGATGCTGCTGACATCGGACCGACGCCAGGCCGCCGCCGGACCGCCGAGGAACGCTGACAGGGATAAATTGTCCAATTTGTTGAATTTCATATCGTGTAGTATTAAGTTTAGGAAATTTTCTCATTGATATGAATTTGTCATTGCTAAATGCTATTTAAAGTGCCTCTTCAGCTGACTTAGGATTTTCTTGTTCGTAATCAGTGGTAGCCTAATGACGGAAATTATTTTGTCGGGGGGGGGGGGGTCGCCGGGTCGGGTTTTGGAGATCAGTGGGCATAGTTTTACTCATAGGATTGGGAAATATAGCTTGGTTGTCGGTCTTAGTTGTCAGTGCTGATTATCCTGCTTCATATCGATACTCTGCAGACTGCCTATAACTACCTCTTTTCATAACATAATTAATATATTATTTAGGGCTGTATTTCTGGATCTGTGTCTCCCGGCAGTCAGTGTTGAGTTAATTGCGCTAGAAACGCATGTCAAAACGACTCTTGTCAGGCATGGTCTGTCTGCAGACTCTGCACCCAGGGGGTGACTGGGGTCTGCAGTGGACATGGTTGAGGTCATGAGCAGATGAGGGAGACCTCGCCAGCCTGCCAGCCATCTCGGAGCTAAGCTGACTGACGAGTCAGTCCGTTGTGAGAGTAATTCCCTGGAGTGAGACTCGTTTTGACGACAATACGCACACATTTTTTCGTGACGTCACTGGTGTACGTGAACAATATGGCGGCACCCATGAGCTATTATTTCCTCCGCACAGAACTATTTTCAAAATGGCAGGACCTTTCCTTTAAGGGTGACAAAAATGTAAACTAACAAAGATGACAGGAAGTTTGGTGTCAGATTTCTTCCGAAAAAAAAAAGGTTCAGTCTGAGCAAAAAACTAATTAGTTTTGTAACAGGAAAAAATAAATTTTGGTAAAAATAATACGTATTTTTCATTTGAATCTAAGTGTTTTCGAAAGAGGAGGTCAGTTTTCTAATTTTTAATGCAAAGCTCTAAAAAGTTTACTCGCATATTGCTGGAGGGACAAATTGTTTCGATATTTAATCACAAAGCCGTGTACGGACACAGTGTTTTTTACACACTCAGAAAAAAAGGTTACACAAACATCCATATGTGGTTTTTTGGCTTGTCACCAGTATAAAACCACTTCTGGTTTTTTAGAAAACCCTCTTGATGTGGATGTTTAAAAAACCACCATCTTAAAAACCACTTTGGAGTGATATAAAACCTTTAGTGGTTTATCAAGAAACCTATGAAGGCCTGTTCAACACCAATTTTCTGGTTGTTTATTAAACCATTTGTGGTTTATAAAATAATCAAATATTTCATTAGCTGGTTTTGTACATATTCATCTTTGGTTTTTATAGAAACCAAGTGAAGTAAATATTCACCCTTTTTAGGTTTTACAAATATCCATAACTGGATTTACATTATTCCATCATGGAGCATATATTAAACCAAAATGGGTTTTTCTGGTAATCAATTGGATAGTCTCATCATTCTCATAGGCCTTTCATTACCATATCAATAATTTAAATAAAACGTTAGCTGGTTTGCTGGAAAACCATGATAAGACTTTCAAATATCCAGGTACGATTTTTTTACCTCACCATTGGTGTTTCGTACAAAAAAAAATTCTGGTTTATTGACAAATTTTGTCTTTCCTTTTTTGTATATTTTGAGCACACAGGGGTAAAATACATCCAAGTAGAAAGAAAATAGAAAAATATTTGACTTTATTTATTATAATCTATTTATAGAACTTCAAACAAGAAGAAAATGAAATTAGCATGCAATAAAAAATATATAATTTATATCGATGTAGGAAGAAATAACATGTGTATAACTACAATTCAAATTTTCAAATATAAACACCAGGAAACCACAAAACACATAAAAAACAAATGAAATACATATTTTCATTTTTAGATATACTCATGCTAATATGATACATTTTTTGATGCAATAGTCCATGAGGAATGCAGTGTAATAGTCCATAAACGTGAAAAAGTTCTTCTAGATGTTGGTGAACACCGGATGTCGTACACCCGCTAACAAGCGTTAATGCAAGAAAGAATCAGGGAAGGGCCCGCACTGTTATCATCTGGAATGCTGATGGTCGCTGACGTGTGTCCAATGGGCTTTGAGATGGACCACGATTCTTCAAGGATGCTGTTGAGCACTTGGCTTCCTGAAAATACAAGCAATCACCATGTTATTTTTCATAAGTTCATAAGCATAATATTACGCAGTGTCTATTGCATTGGTTTCATGAACAGATAGAAGATGAGTTGTGTGTGTGTTTTACGCCTCTGCAGCACCTTATTGGGCTATATTGATTGAAACAACGAGTTTTAACTTCTTGTCTGATTCTGAAACACTCTTCACAAATTTTCATAATTTTTGCTATATACAGTAGTTTTAATTTGAAATTGACTCAATTTTATGGCATATTTTATGACAGTCAATCCATTGGTTTCTTTATAATCTCTAAAAAGCTAGGAAAGAGAGCTCAAATACAAAACAGCAGTCATTTGCTCATGATGATATGTGCATCTTTGCTAGCTACGCAAAAAAAGCTAAACAAAGAATTTGTGACATGTGATGCCCTTCATTTAAGGATTAAGAGAAAGATAACATTAAACAATGCACAGAAACAGAAACAGAGACCCACCTTTTCACTCGTCTGCCTCAAGGGCATCACCAATCCGAGTCTGAGAAGAGTTTTTTCAGGGATGATTCCTGAGACCTATCCAGAGCTGTTCGGGTGATAAGCTCATCCAGTTCCAATGGTTGGATGAGCTTAAATTCATGTAAAATCTGAAACAGAAATAATAAAATTGTTAAGCACACTCTATTGAAATAAGGGAAAACAATTCTTACTATGTATTAAAATAACCTGACTTCAGACAGATGTCAAGACAATTTCTGTGACATCAGCTGATGTCTCCCTGCAGGGAAAGGAATGAAATTCTTACTATGTGTTATAAGCAATCTTGGAAATAGCCTATAATGATAATCATTTATATTACTGAAGCTTTGCTGTCATGTACCCTATCTTTTTGAGGTGGTTAGATAAGAGTAATATTATGTATGAAATTACACCAAATGTCCTATTTAAGTTATCCATATTCAAAGGTGAATAGTGAATACCTTTTTACCTAAAAATCTTCAGTCTTGTATGATAGACTATAAATATGAAGCATTTGCCAATGAAATATATGATTAAACAACATCATGTATAGTAAACATCACAAACTGTAACCTAAGAGATCTATTTCTAGCTTTAAATGCCAATTAAAAAAATTGTTTCCATTGCGATTTCTGGATGATGATCAAAAACCATATAATCCTTACTTCCTTAAGATAATTGATCGCCAGCAACTAACAGGGTTTTAAAAATGTGCACACTCTCTGAACAAAGGCCTGTGATATATACATAAAATAGAGTGACTTTTATGTCAAAAAAATGTTAGCGAATGTTCATATTCAGCTTATAAATTAAAAGAAAATTAATCATAAAATTCCTACCTTGGAACTGATGATAAACCAGGATGTCCTTGCCTCTTCATTTAATATGTTCAATGAACAAATTAATCAGACCTGGTCTCTGCACCATCTAACTGACTCTTATAAAAGGTATATAATTGTGTCTCAAGTCTGACAAAATTACCTTGTGATTAGCCTTAAACAAGCTGTAACAATGTAAAACACAAACTTGCCAGGTTAAGTGTTGATATCCTTAAATGTGAAGCTGTGAACAATGTTAAAGACCAATGAACCTGGACACATGGTGTTTTAAGTATTCATTTGGTTTGCAATAAAACCATTTTAATCGTTACTGGTTTTGGAAATATCCAAGTGGTTTTTTATAAAACCCCAATAAACCTGTGTTAACCAAACTGGTTTTTAAATGATTCATTTGATTTTTTAACAAACCATAATTAACCCGTTTTATCCATTTGGTAGTTTATACATTCAAATGATTATGTAGAAAACCCCAAAAAACCAAGCTTTTTTCTGTGTGTATGATTCATGCCAGGTTTTTGTGTGAAACATCCCGTTCTGGATATCTTACACTAAAAAATGATATATATATATATATATATATATATATATAGTATGGCAAATTGTTTTTTTTTTCTTATGAAAATTCCGCAGTTCATTTCAATGAAATGGGTACAGTGCCGCCTGTGAGTAAGTGAAACGCATGACATTGTGCCATTGCATCAATGCTAAAAATCCTCAGCCAAACTGCTTGTGGAGGCATGAATTCTCATCGGATGAAAGGGAAACAAAGTGGGTCATAAAGGCCGATGTGTGAGGCAAGTGTGATAAAAATAGCAGCCAATTTTCTTTGCTGTAGTTGGAGTTAGGTATGGGTCAAAGTCCTTGATAAGTAAGTGAACCATCCTTCCCTATGTTTTAACATTGGGCCTGCGTTTCACTTACTTATCAAAGACTTTGACCCATACCTAACTCCAACTACAGCAAAGAAAATTGGCTGCTATTTTTATCCCACATGCCTCACATATCAGCCTTTATGACCCAAAATGTTTTCCTCTCATCGGATGAGAATTTGTCCTTTCAGAAGCATTTTGGTTAAGGATGTTTAACATTGACGCAATGGCACAATATCATGCGTTTCACTTACTTACAGGCGGCACTGTAGGGCTGGTTGTAGAGGTCACTGATAGCCACAAAAAACTTGATGGTCTTGGTGGATCACATTCGCATCAATTTTTAAATGAACTTTCAAGCACTCATATTTAGTGGCATGGAGATCATTCTTCCGCAGAAAGTGTGTTATAGTCTAAAATATAGTTCAGCTATATAAAATGTCACACATTTTAAAAGGAGCAACTTGAAATATCTGCATAAAAATGGTAGGGGGTGCAAAAGAGAGTTGGCCATAGGGGAGAGTTGGCTCACCCTTAGTTGTTAAAAAGGTTTATAATTTTGTAAATGTTTTATGCAACCCTGTTAACGGAAGCTTGTGGGTCACATCAAACGACCTGTCAAGGCAAAGTCTAATTAATCAACATGCCATCTGAATGTCACTGTCTCTCTGGGGCAAGCTGATTACCCTTTTGATAATTTTTTATTTTTTTTTAGTTTTCTAACCACTCATTAGCATGCGGAAGTTCATTAATTTGACTATCTATTTGCATTATGTTAAAAGCAAGTCAGCTTAATTATTTATGACACATGATATCAAAATTGTGGCTCTAGTGATATTTAAACCAAGAAAGACTTTTAAAATATGACATGTTGGTCTGCATACAAACTTCCTAAACTTTAGCAGTTGTGTGGGAAAATTCAACAAATATTTTGTGGCAATTCTAAAAATCTAAATCAATGCCTTCATTCCTCATTGTCATGTTTCAAAGAGAGTTAGGAATTCCAAGAGAGAACCTCAGTAATTTCCTGGCAATTGAAGATCTCTTCATTCTGATCCAATGTTATTCCAAGATCAAATCAAACAAACAGAACAGATTAGTTGCAAGCTTATCAGAAAGATAAATATCAACATCCAAATTGAATATTGATCTCCTTGAATTGAATGACCTTTATGATTTGAATACACAGTATTTACTATCTGAAGAAGTCCATTAATTTCATCTCAAATATTGCTTCATGGCGATTGAAGTGACTGAAGATATTCATTGTGTTGATTGTCATCACCTCCTCAACAAAAGAGCCAATGTAATTGTCAAAAATCATAAATCATCTTAGCTCCCCAAAATATTCTGAGCTACTATGTGTATTTAGTAAAATTTTCGTTTTGCAAAGCAAGTACTACAGACACTTATAAGCAATTATGGATATGGTTTATGAAGAGAGTTGATAATGAGTTTAAGCCATTTGCAACTATCATGTACAGTGATTCTTTAGCATTTATTTTAATGAGGGATATATTAACAAAACAAACGAACAGGTCCTTCACTACTTTCTTTTCAATGAAACCTTTTAAATGAAACCATTTTGGGGTACACCTACATGTATAGTACTTTTATGGAAATTAGGAATTGTAAACAGAAAAAATAACCTACACATTTTGAGACTCAGACGCACTATTTTTCTTTCATATAATTTCACTTCTGTTGTGAAGACTGCAATCCTATCAGAGTGACAGAGCTCTGCTTTCTTCCTCATATGGTTTTCCGCCACAGAACGGAAATTTGGTCCTTACTCAAACCCTACACAAACCACGTTGAGGTCACCCAAGCAGTCTCATGATCTATGACACCCGCTTGCACTACCCCAATAGAGTTTCAGAGCTGACGTGATTTGATTTACATTTGCTTGTTTTTCATCAGGTTTGCAGAGTTCTTCCTATGGTGTGGTAAGCAACCCTTACTGAAGTTTCTATGACAAAAAACCTGATATTCTGCTCATCACCAAAATGGAAGATCACAAAAGAAACAGATGATGTGTAGCTAAGTGGTAAAGGGTCAGGCCTGCTCTATTGAAGGTCTTTGCTTGCATAGGCTGAAACCCTTGGTGGAGAACCTCAAACATTTTCAGACGACCTTCAAAGAACATTCTAGCTTGATAAATATCAGTTGCAATGTTAAATTGGTAGCCAATGTTATCAGTGTCTATGCTGAGCAAGTAGTTAATGATCTTTCAAATAGGATATATGACATTGTGTAATCCTTATCGATTCTTGCCTCCCTTCCAATCCTATCAATCAATTCATGCAAGCACCCTGAACTGGGCTCAGAGGGCTGCAATTACTCTACCTATCCATCTATATAACACATATGTATCTTTCACTATCAGTATGTGTTTCTCAGCAGTTGAACCAAATACTTAACAGAAATATATATTTTAAATATTGTGTGCCTTGGCATGGTTTTGGCAAATACTAATAGCCCTGAAAGACAAACCTACTATCATTTATCACAAATGACAATCTTCAAACATGTGTTATCTTGCTGACCATCTCACATGTCAGTTCTTGCTTGTAACTTCTTTTGTATTCCGCTGAGGATTGACAGCACTTCCTTGTTCCTGCCAGGACACTGGAGCTTGAGAGATGGGTCATCAGCTGTGCACCCTTTGCGCTGTCAAAACAAGCATTCGTTTGGTCAACAAATATACCGCAGATTTGGCTTGTGGTAGAATTTAAAATGCAACGAATCTATAACTGTAACTGTGACAGATATAGTATTCTGAGTGACCAAATGTTGCAAGCTTTCTTCTCAATTTTCAACATTTCTTGCAATGCATAGTACACCCTTTGCCAGGAGTCTTGGTACCTAGACTAGAGAGATTACATTCATGACTCTTTTCAATGAGAAATTTGACCTTTGGCTCACCAGAATCAATCATATTCCTTCATACGTGTAGAGTCTCTGTGCCAAAATGTTGTCACATATGCAGGGTTCAAAGGAATTTAAACAACTTTGAATGAAGGTTTACATTTTGCTCACCTCATTATTGATTCAAACTGGGCCACCTTTCAACACTTTTAGTTTGCTAGACCAGTAGAAAAATTATTTTAAGATACCATATTAGTTATCATGCTGTAAATCAAAGCACTGGTGGCAAAGCAAAAGGTGAATCAGAAGTGAGTATGGAATTACTTTATTTTGGTCATTCACAAGGAATCCCAGGCCTTATAGCAGTGGGATGAATGCCGTATGTCATGATGAATGATAAGGCTGAGTGTCTGCCCATACTATATCAGTTCAGGGTTGTGCAGAGTCTTTCAGTTACCTCAATATAGCACACTGAGTACAATCCCCTCCATTTTTGGTAGGTCCTATGGGATGGACCTTAGTCAGGAGCTATTCATAGAACATAGAGGTCTTTGACGCTGCAAACTGCCCTTGCTCAGGCTCCATTATCAGGCAATGTTTGAGGAAAAGATTAGTCGATGTCCTTGTGTTTTCAGGGCTCTAATCTGATGGCTCCCCATGCTGAGGGCATTGAATCATAGAAGATACCTGATCATGTTTTCAGGTCATCAATCCTTTTAATGCATAGATCATTGCAAATGTATTCCGTATTCATGTCATATTTATTTAATCATTTCACAATGTGATTCGAAATCGGTCATTATGTGTTATCTTATGCTAGTGAACCACAAAATATGCATGGTTGAGAAAGATCTTGAGAGTCAAATTTCCTGTTGGAGTATTAGATACAGGGACAACAAATATGTAAGCAAAACGAGGATAAATTCAACACCCCACAAAAAGGTAATGGTATTTATATTCCATGCATCTTGGATATATATATTGGTATTTTCATAGGAAGGTAGCTAGATTTCCATATATTATGTAGGCATTGTTCTTGAAAAGATTAAACCGCATCAGAAAACGTTGAACAAAAATGAATGCAAATAGTTCTGTCATTTTCCATAATATGTTTTCCTTGTACTCTCACTTTTTGTCCGAAATTGGATCATTTTCAATATTTGCTTTCACCTAATCAGTCTCGATTTGACGTATTTATATAAATAAGAATATTCACAAACAGGATGTTAATAGATCTACCCAGAACACATACACTACCCAAGAGCAAGGATAATATAATATCTTATGAAGAACACGTTTTTGAAGAGCAACTGCTTTTAATTGCTGTTTTTTAAAGATGTTATGAAAATGTACAATATAAAATATTAGTATTGGCAACATACTTAATAATGCCATCTTTCTTGAGAATGTTGCTAATATGTGTACATATTGATGTATGGAATTCTGTCTTGTTAAGAAAACTATAAATATTTCATGATAGGCCTTCTAAAGTGCCAAGTAAAAGTCTAATTAATCAATCCACGCAGGAAGGTCACTGGGTCTCTGGGGCAAGTGGATTGTCCTTGTGATAAATTTGACTTTGCAAATCTCTCTGCGATGATAAATTGTTGTGAATACAGCATCCCAAGTTCATACGCGCACAGAAAAGGTAAGCTTGACAGAAATTCAATTGGTGAAGTGACTCATTAACTTCATTGTCAAAATGCAGGGAAAATTCTCAATTTTGAATGAATCAATCATAGGTAATTTGGAAGGTCATTCGCTGCATGGTGTCCTCTATGTAACGAGAATCTTGTCAATTAAAGCCAGTTAATATTAATCTTGTAAAAAGTAACAAAAAAGACAGAAGTATATGTAAAGGCTAGTTGTAAACAGTCACTAATCATTGAAAATACTTCATCTTGTCCTCTTAACTGCAGCCATTTTTTTAATAGCTGTATTTCTCTATTAAAATTGTCATTTTACATTCTGAGCTTCATTTGTGACCATAATATGTCTTATTGATCCCGGACTGCCACCCAGCCTGAGGATAGACAGAACGACTTTTTTGCACCCTGAATGTGCTCATTTCCCTTCCGTATTATGGGCCTCTCGCCTAAAGAGACGTTTGCTTGACACTGCACTAACAGGATGGTAGTAATGGTTTCGATTTGACCCAAAGAGAACATATTATGGCATCACAGGTGACAAATAGAATTCATGCTGCCACCAAGCCTACTTTGGTGCGGATTGGGCCTGAAAGAGATGTATCAATATATTGAGAAAGTGAGTGTTTTTAATCAGAGATCTTTCATCCTCAGTGTTGGAGCTTGTGCCTTTTTGGGGTTTTAAGATTTGCTTGCAGAAAGAGGCCCAGATGTTCTTCAACTCAATATATTTTTGATCTTGTGTCAATTGCTTACAATTAGCGTCCAAATTGGTCTCATTACTGTATTGTTCTACCTTGCTATCTTACATTGTATATGTTACTGTATTTCCAGTGAATTTCTTAACATAGTAACTGGGAGATCAAATGGTTGATCTCCCAGTGACCAGATTTGGTCTCTCAGTCATTGCCAAATTGATATCATTGGGACACCAAATTTTCCAAGTTCTTGTGTGCCTTTGAAACTGTAGCTCCTTCTTTCCTATCAAAAATATTATTCGCTGTCTTTAAATTATACATTTCTGCTTATGTCATCTGTCTAATTCTCAATTTTCATTAATTAATCATTTGTCAAATCCATTTTGGTAGAAATTGACCCAGTATCTAAATCAGTTGTCACCTATGTGCTAGCATCAATAGTTATAATCGTAGATATTATGCATCTACCGCGTCACGGTACTACAAATAAAAGTTTGAGGTTGTTCTATCCGTCTCCGAGTTGAAAATCCTTAAAAAATGCTCTGTGTGTTTCACAGTAACTTGGCTTCATTTGGCTGATGGCAAGGTATTCTACTTATTGAAGTTGATCTTGTTTACTTGTAAGAGTTACAAACTTTAGGGCTTTCGTGATATCAATCTCAATTATTCAGTTTCAAGACAATGACGTCAAAGACACATGATGGTATCCCACACTCACTTCCTCTTGAATTTAGCCAAACAGAAAAGCCTAGAGTTGAGATTGATAAAATAATTGAGTATATCATACTTGTACATTTGTACATGTATAGTATGGGAAGGGGGGTTTCCCATTCCTTGGTCCTGGATTCGAATCCATCCACTGTCTGTGTAACTTAGAACCATATTGGATGGCAGTTTCAATCATCTTTTGTCCAGTTGTGATGTCCACCTGCTGTCCCAATTTGCCTATCGAGTTCATAGATATAAGACGTAAGGCCATGATCATCCATTCATCTACCTATGAATACTTTTTTTTGCACACATGTCCAGTTTAGTCTGAATTGAATAACACAATCAGTCTAATTTGTCAAAGGAACATAATATGCTGGCTTTTTTTTTTCAATAATTATCGTTTTCACAGCTGTGTGTTTTTCTGAAAACTTCATTTTGCAGTTAAACCGTGACATCAGAGGGAATCGGTGAATGTGATTGGTCTAATCTTCAACCTGTGACATATCAGTTTAGAGTTTGACATCACAGTTCTTGACAAAGGAATCTAAAACTGCCAGGCAATGTTATTTTTTTGTGTACAGCCACAATAAACAACTTCTCTCTAAGCCGAGTGTTGCACCTCCGCAGAAGAGTTGCATTGTTTGCAAACAAAGTATGTCACTGTTTTTCACAAGACACTAGTTATCACAATTTCCAGAAATTTGTTGTCATTCATGGTAAGGGACCATTCAGAATTTATGGCTAGGGGAGGTGGGAGTTTTGCCTGAGGGGCACCAACTTTTCAGACATGTTTCAAGAGGTGTAATAATTTTTGACAACATGTCCAAGGGGGGTAAGAAATTGAAAAAAACCAAAATGTCCAAAATGCTTATACACTCAGTTTATCGGCAATTTTTATGCGAAAAAGTCCGCAAATCTGTACATGTGACTGTCCAAGGGCACAAGTATAACGGATCGTTATGGATGGATTGAAGATTGGGGCTTTATGTTCAGTGTTCATGCACTTGGTAGGCTAATTAGGACAGGGGGAGGACATGGCAATGAGGCGAAGCATGATTGAAACAGTCATCCAACATAGGCCGAGGTGACCCGGCAAAAGCTGGATTCCAACCCTGGACTCAGCGATTGGCAGTCCAGCACGCTACCACTAGAGTGGGTCACTAAAGGGGGTTAACAAATTTTGACGGGAAGTTCTGGCAAAACTCCCACCCCCCAGTCATAAATTCTGAATGTTCCCTAACTGTCCTTTGAGGATAAGTGATCTGTTTGATTCAGTTATAGTTGATTGAAGCATCTATCAAACAGTTTAGGTGTCAAAGCCAAACAAGCTAAACATACATAATCCATATGTCAATGCATTTGGTCAGTTCCTTGAAATATGTGCTCGTAATATACAAAGTTATGCAACTAAATCTGTGACATCACGGTTTTGAGATAAAGCAAAGTACAAATTTGAAAAACGCACAGCTATGAAAACGATAATAAATAAAAATGTCATATAATGCACACTTTCAAAATTTGGAAAGTCACTTTCAATTTTTTATTCATCAACACAAGAAGAACTTTATTTCCATTATCACCAATGAAATTTAAAGTAACAAAAATGTAAACTAATAATGATGACAGGAAGTTTGGTGTCATATTTCTTCCAAAACGTAAGGACGGTCAGAGCAAAAAATGAATTAATTTTGTAACAGGAGAAATCAAATTGTGGTAAAAATGATTTATATTTTTCGTATTAATCTAAGTGTTTTTAAAGGAGAGGGTCAGATTTCTCATTTTTTACCCAGGGCTTTAAAAAGTTTTTTCACATATTGCAGAAGGGACAAATTATTTTCACATTCAATCACAATGTCTCGGATGGTATACCGCTTTTTCTATGCATCCCGTATTAATCTAAGTGTTTTTAAAGGAGAGGGTCAGATTTCTCATTTTTTACCCAGAGCTTTAAAAAGTTTACTCACATATTGCTGAAGGGACAAATTGTTTTGACATTCTATCACAATGCCTTGGATGGTATAACGTTTTTTATGCGTCCTGTTCAAGAAATCTCACACTCTATGATTACAAATTGTTGTTGTTTTCTCTTTTGAATGGCAATTGGCAGCTCATTTCAATGCAATGGGTATGGCCTGTAGTGAGGTCAATGATGTCCATAATTAGCTTGGTGGATCACATCAACACAGTGGCGTATTTAGGGGGGGGGCATTGTGCCATGACCCCCCCCCCCAGGCCAAAAATTAACATGGAAGAGATAGGAAAAGCCGCGGAGCGCCCCGTATTCACCTCATGTAATGGCCCCCTCCTCAGACCATTTCTAGATACGCCCCTGCATCAACATCAATTTATAAGAATGTACTTTGAGGCGATCATATTAATAGAGGCATGAAGATCGTTCTTCTGCAGAAAGTGGTTTATTGTCCAAAATATCTTTACAAACTGTCATACATTCTAAGCAGCAACTTGACACATCTGCACAAAATATGGTATGGGAAGCTAAAGAGAGTTGGCCACAGCGGAAAGTTGGCCCTCCCTTAGTTGTTAATAAGGTTATAATTTTGTAAATGTTTTATGCAACCCTGTTATCTGAAGCATATGGGTCACAGCCTGTCAAGCAAAGCCTAATTAATCAACATGCCATCTGAATTTCACTGTGTCTCTGGGGCAAGCAGGTTACCCTTGTGTTAAATTGCACCACTGCAAACATTTGACAATGACAAATAGATGTCTTTATGGGTCTTCGGATTTATACATGTAGACTCAGAATATTTGAAATTGTATCAATATTCAGATATTATTTCCAAAGATGACGGAGGTTCTATTTTGTTTCACAACATTTTGGTTAAATTTGTAACTGGACAAGCACAGCTTCTGTATGAATAAGAAATAGTTTTTAACTTATTTCTTTTATGGTGACAAATTCCCCAGTGGCCTAATTTATGAACAGCAATGACAAAAGGGAGATGCTACGGGAGTCAAAATTATCTTATTTTGTACAATATTTTTCTTGTCACAAAATTCACGATATTATTGCAGCAAATACTGAAGCAGCCAATGTCATGGAGAGTAAGCATAATTATATACCATATCATGTGTCCCTGAATGTGCAGCTGATACATTGACACAATCACCTTATGTCATGATCATGATCTCCAAATGATACTCTATGAAGGTTGAGAAGAGAAGATTATAATACGACAGGAAAGCCTTGTTTATACATAAATACATGATTTGACGCTTGCTGAATCAGGAGCTTGTATTTAGTCTCTTTTGTTGTAGTGTATTTTTGCTTGGTTTTTGATCAGTTGGCAGCACTCTGCAGTAGCTGATCCAGAGGGGGGTTTAGGGGGTTCAATACCCCCCCCCCCCTCAGGGCCTGTAGATTTTAATGTTGAAAGACATCCCAAAATTTCTTAGCGCATTTCCATTTGTATACCCCCCATAAACTACCCGTCCGACATATTCTGGATCGGCCCCTGCTCTGGGCTTGCATTAGCTGGATCAGGCAATCCCAGGTCTGGTCAGGTCACTTTGGCGTACATATAGTGTGTCGCATAGCAAATTCAAGGATCTTAAATATTCTTGTTGCTCTCTTCAAAGTATAGAGCATCAGAATTTGGTCTCATGATTTCATGCTCAAGATTAAAATTTAAACGAGTTAACTGTGACACAGAAAAATTTTGCATAAAAGGATGGCTTTCTCCGATCAAAAAAACGGTAATACTCAGAATTAATTATGCCCTCTGAAGTGAATAGGATAAATTTCTATCTACAAGCAAAGATCTAGACAGACATAATATTTTCCTTTCATCAGAAAACTTGGCATTTGCATTGAAAGTAATTATCGTTAATCATGAAACATAATCTTCATCCAGAGACATTTATATTGCCATTTTCGAAGTGCAGACATGAATGTCACCACATGAAGAAAAGGAATAAAACCAATTTCAACATTTCATTGAATGCACACTTGATACCAAGATATTCAACTGAAAGCAGTTGGATGCTTGGTTGGCCAAAGCGATGGTCAAAAGTGTCTTGGCTGGGTCTGCCGAGAGATCTGGGTTCGATTTCGTTTATGAGAAATTTATGGGGTAAAGTATCCTAGTTGGATGTCTTTCGTATTCTGATCATTGATATTGACCAGAGAATCTTCAGAAATTCGGTTTAAATGAGTCAGAGATGCCTCAATCCACTCAGGCACCCAGTCGACATTGAATGAGATTTGTTTTGAAACACAACGGATTTTGACTTCAAAGAGCTGGAGAAAGATTAATCCTCTTCAGCACAAAGAAACCACTTTCAGTCTCATCCAATCACTACTTTCCTTGTTCCTCAGAAAATAGAAGAATCCATCAATATTTATTGGCACAAGCCTGAAACACAATTTAGTGAATTGGTAATAGGATTGAACAAAGAACTGATCTATTGTATGGTGTAAGCGTATAGTAGCAAATTTAAGGACAGTCTGTGCATATTTATTTTGTGTATTCCTCCTAGGCCTGTAAGACACATATAATGGTCCATCAGCAGCTTGCTGGCTGAGTGCTTTTAAAAGGTGCCCACCAGCTCCCCAGAAGGTCTCTGTCATGGGTTCGAACCCCGGGTGGGGATCCCGAAATTTTCAGTGAACTTCCATGAGCAAAATTCCAGCTGGATATCATTCGAATGAGACATTAAATTGGGCAAGTATAAGGCCTCACACGGGCTAAATAGTTGGTGGGTTAGGTCAATAAAATAGGTGGTTGACTTCACTTTCTGATGCAAAGGTCCCCTTTGGCATAGATGTACCTTAGGGTCATAGGAAAAGATTTATCCAAAGACACAAGTGAGATCACCCCCTGGATTGGAAATACAGCCATTTTCCAAAATGGCCGCCGCAAGTGCAAGGAGTCCAATATCTCCACTTCTAATTCAGCTACAGAGACAAAATTAGGGTCAAAATATATGTTTTTGGGGTCAGAGAATCCATTGAAATAGTAACTGAGTATGAAAAACCAATATTCACACATTTTATTGTAGCACCTGCTTTAAAAATGGCCGCCAAGCAAGGTTGACGGCACCAAGGCCACTGTTAGTGAACATTTTGTGTTGCTTTTTGGAAAATCAATATCTACTCAAAATCAACATGCTCTGACATAATTGAAAATAAGATATGCTCCATATCAGCTCTTTTGAACAATATTTATGTGGTTTTCAAAGCCACGATCAATCACATTTTAGCATATATGTATTTCAGGATAATTTTACCAAATCATAATCTACATTCTTGTTATCAGCAGAAAAAAAGCTTACACATGAACAGCATCAAGCTGTGTGTGTTCTATTTACCTGCAATTTCAGTTAACTCTAAATCAGAGTTTCTGATCTTACATTGTGTCAATTTGCCAATTTTTTCATCATCGCCAAGCTTTCACTTTAATAGTCCAGTAATTCAAGCATTGTATGTAGGCTCAGTAAGTGAAAAATATGTCAAATTACTTTTGCTGTACATTTCAGATAATAGTGTTATTTAAGGCTGTTGTCCAGTCACTCCTGCAGGGTCGATCACGAGTCACACTCCACAGCATCTTCTCGTATGCTTAGCGATCAAAGTCACCAAGAAAGCGCCCCACCAAGCCCAGACTCGGGAGTTTCCACTGCAGGAGTGAAAATATTTTTTGGGTAAACAATTTTGGTAAGGTGTTTGTGCATGATTCAAGAAATTTATTGACTGGTGCAGAACATTCATGGTGTGCCATGCCATAGTTAGACATTTCGGACACTCAGTGAACGGAGGTGGCATGTATGACTTGGCTGAGGGATATGAACTTTGCTAAGAAATATTGGCAAATTATCCTGCCCAATGCCCAGGACATCCAGTTACCACTTTCATGTCTTTGTTTTCTACTCTTTCTAGCCAGTCATAACCATTTTGATGACCAATGTTACTAGGCATAACGCTTGTAGGGATGGTACTTAGCCTTTTAGAGATCTCATAAACTTTTAACTTGCCCTTATTCCCATTTTAACTGTATCAAAGATGTCAGTTTTACTTCTAGTGGTTTGGTTACTGGTCAAGAAGAGCTGGTTGATGCAGTGCCTGTTCCATGGATAAGAAAAGTACACATAGCTTTAGAGAATAAGGGGTTGTGATCAATATTGTTGTATGTAGCCAACCACAGGCATCACATTGGCTCACAACAGTTCTGTACTAGACCACTACCAGTGGTACCTGATACACCAAGGTGGGAAAGTCCCTTGAATAGACCACCCTGCAGTAATGTTATGCCAATGGGGTGCAGGATGGCTGATTCAAGGGAATTGTCCAGGCTTTCCAGCCGTCGGAGGCCAGTATCATGCAGGCCATACAGCTGTGTTGGTAAATGATTGAAATGCCTGTGTATCCAAGTATGATAAAGACTCCATGAACTGCTTGAGGTGGTACCATAACTCCAAATTTTTCTGAGGGGCTGATCATTGAATCAGCCACATCTGTGCGTATTGTCTTCAATCTGTCATATAAAGGCCTACATGACACACACAGCCCTTGTCTATGGATGGTTTTAAGGACTAATGCACTTCTAGCTTGAAGATACAGCTTCATTGCCACATAAAACAGGATTCTGTCTCCTTTTTGGTATGGAATACTGTTATGATGGTTGAATCTGCAATAGAGTTTTATTGAAATTTGAATAATCAGTTGACCAGAGGAGACTGATCAATACCTAACCCATCGACCGTTAGGGAGATTATAGTCACGTGAGGACTATTGCAATTCTAGCTAAGTCCTGACAGGATGATTGAGTTTGTGGGGTTAATCAGGCTGGTGTCAGAAAAAATTCTGACCTCTGTGCAGTTATCCTCATCCCCACCAGCTTGTCAGTAGCTGGACTGACTCTACCTCACTTATTTGAGTCATCAACCTCAGAATTTGAGCCTCTCATGACAGTACACTTGTTTTCTTTGGAACTAATTGGATCTTTTCCTGGTTATGAAATGGAATGGGCTGGCAAAATTAGTTGCTCCATGCCAACTTAGGCAGTGATAAGAGCTACATGTATCTTTAAGTAGCTTGTCACTGATGGTGTTATACACTGAAAGAGTTCTGGTCATGGGGTAGTGAAGACACTACTGGGGTGAGAGTCCTGTGGGGCCTATTGGACATAGGAGTCTTCAGTACATGGTATTCTTCAAGACTATTCAAGCAGCATCTGGAGGAATGATCAGCCTCACATTAAGATGAAAGGGAGCTGGTGAATGACCGCTTCATCAGAAATTAGTTGTGGTGTAAGATTTTGGCTCCGTTTGAATAATTGCGTCATCTAAACATCTGTCCTCCAATGTATATTTTAATTAATTCCTTAAACCAAAAAACTGTGTAAGGCCTATATCTCAACAAAACAATTTTGACCCAAAACGGTGTCTTGATCACAGGCGTTTTGCTATTTAAAAGTTGTTGATTCCAAAGTGCATGGCATTTCGATCTTTATTCAAAATAAAGTAATTTACTTACTTGTCAAAAAAAAATTCCTGGATTTTGAAAATGAAGTCAATGAATTGGTTTGCCCACTGTATTTTTTGTCAAGCTGACCCTTCAGTGTGCATATGAACTTCAGATGCCGTATTCACAACAATTTATCATTTATCATCGCAGAGAGCTTTGCAAAGTCAAATTTATCACAAAGGGCAATCCACTTGCCCCAGAGACCCAGTGACCTTCCTGGGTGGATTGATTAATTAGATTTTTACCTGGCACCTTAGAAGGCTAGTCATGAAATATTGCAAATATTAGTCTTGATATATGCTTATGATGCTGACAATGTATCTATGGTGATCGTAACAAATCAGATCTAAGGAATCCCACAATTAATGCAATCAATTAGGCTTTAAGCCAAACTTCCACAAGATCAGTACAAGGAGAATATAATATTTTAAAAAGAATGTGTCATTCTAGAGTAACTACTTAGTCTTGAAATTGCAGTATTTCGAAAAATGCAAATATGTAATAAAAATATCAATTTTGGCAATACAATTATTGATGGGAATACAAATTTTGCTTGAGAATGTTCTATATTTATTTAAATACTATTTGTGAATATTCCCTTGCGCAGTGTAATCCCTGGTCATGTTTAACAAATTGTTGTGAAACACCTTAATACAAAAATAACAGTATATACAATTTACTGATATCAACACAAGAAACAAAACTTATTAGTGTGTCAGAGGGATCCGCGGGAAGAGACAGTAACACAGTGACAGAAAATATTGAAAATGATCAGATTTCCGACAAAAAGTTTGAGGCCAAGAAAAAAGTAATCTGGAAAATGACAGAACTATTTGCGTTTATTTTTGTATGAAACGTTATCTGATGCGGTTGATTCTTTTCAGTAAGTAGGCCTACATAATATAAGGAAATCTGACTACCTCCTAATGTAAACACCAAGATTTATATCTAAAATGCATAGAATATAAACACAATAATTTTTTTTGGAGGGGGTGTAGAATTTATCCTCTTTTTGCTCGCATATTCTATTTCAGCTGGGCATTTTTTTGTTTTTTTTTACGCATAATGCAAAATATAATGGCTTTTAAATCTTATTTTGGGCCGATTAGATATTATATGACCAAGAAATCCATTTACATAGATCTACGTATTAAAGGGGATTGATTACCTGAACAGATGATCAATTCCCTCAGCAATGAGAGCCATTAAATCAGAGCCCTGAAAATGCCCAAACGATTGACTATTATTTTCTTCATATACTGACAATATCTATAATTTTGATATGTATTTTCCAGAACATTGACAATACCATTTCTGATTCACCGGAACCATACCTCCGGTACTTTGATTTATGACATGATAAATAGTACAGTATCATTCTCTAAGGATTTTTCTACTGGTCCAGTCTACTGAGAGTATTCAAAGGCAGTCTAGATGGAATCAATATAAAATATTTTTACTTCTTTTTTGACTCTGGCATATGTGACAAAAATGGGCAAAGTGAGTCATTGAAGAAATATGATGGATTCCAAGGAGGCAAAGGTCAGATTTGTCATTGAAAAGAAAACTTAACAAATGTGATCTTCCTGCATTGCAAGAAATGTTGAAAATGAGAAAAAGGCAGGCAGTTTTGGAATGCATTTGTCACAGCAGAAGTTAAAAATCCAATGCATTTGTCATTCCATGTTTTTTTTAAAAAGAGAGAACACACTAGTTATAAATTAGCAATAAATGTTGTCTCCGATTTCTATAATTCTACATTAAAATTCCATATTTTATATTTGGTGCTTCTTAAAAGTCATACAACAAAAAAGTAGCGAAGAATCAGTTTTTGCGCTTTCAATTATTATATATACAGGAGTGAAAGAAGGACAATCTAAGTATGCAGGCAAAAATCAATAGTATTTTTTAGATGTCATATATTGAGATAGAATAACATTTCTTTCTCGCTGTGCTGTGAAGTAATTTAATACTCCATGCAATATTGCAGATTTGAAATCTGACCACCTTCCCGACAAAACACCAAGATTTAGATATAAAATGTATGGGATTTACATATAAACTGTATAAGATATTCCATTGTTTTTCCATTTACTTGAATACTGAATTAATCATCAGATTATTTGAAAAAACCCAGAGAATAATATGATTGATAAAACACATGAAAATGATATTTAAGGCTAGAATAACAGGCTAGTTTTGATCAATATTTGCGAAACTAGTCTTTTCTCTTAAAAAAAGGAAATACCTTGATTAGTAAAATTTTGCTGCCTGTGTGACAAATAGCAGTAGTTTTTTTAACTGGACGGAAGTTTAATTGCTGTGACTGCCACACCAACAATATACTATCAGTTAATTTTCTCACAACATTTGCAAAACAACAAGTTAATAATGGTGCAAAATTGTCAGCTTTAATTAATTTGAATTGAGTAGTAGCATTATAAAAATCGAAGTGACTAGAATTAAGGTTTTTCTTCATTATGAATAAAAAGAAGATCTATTTTCTTATATCCTTAGCTACCTACATGGTATTGGGAAAGAAAACCAGACAAAAACTTATCAGTCACACCAGCAGTTGACATCCATCATGGTTGTTCCTGCATGTTTGGATGAGAGCTTCTTCAGTAGAGCTTGCCGTGAGTTAAAATACATTGTTCCATGACCCCTATGTAACAAGCCTCATGATTGGCCAACAACCCCCCCGGCATAATGTGAAGTTCACCTGTGTGTGGTGGTGTGTGACAGGCAGGTCAATAACAAATGTGTTATTCACTGATCAGTGAATATAACATTTTGTTATTGACCTCCATAGAAAAAAATTTCCAAAAAAAAAAAAAAATTCTGAAAAAAAAAAAATTCCCAAAAAAAAAAAAATTCCGAAAAAAAAAAAGATTTCCAAAAAAAATAAAAATAACATTTTTCCCCCAAAAAAATTATCATGGAACAAAACAATTGTGGACTTCAGTTTCGTTCAATATCAGGTTTTACGGACCTGACCTAGTGATATTCACTTCGGCCTGGTCCGTAAAACCTGATATTGACCTCAACCGAAGTCCATAATTGTATAATGTTTAATGAGGATAACAAGGCCATGCTACCAACCCTCTGAGTAAATTGGTACATACATCTAGATGAAAACTTGTGTAACATCCTAAAACAGATTAACCAAGGCAGATTGTCAAAATTGCCCACATGATTGCAATTGGGGGTGAACAAATATCAGGCAACTGAAATAGTATTTTCGGATTTTAATCAGTGAAGTTTGTAAAATTGTGGTGGCAAGGTTTGTTCATAACTGCAAAAAAGCATTGCATGCATGGTGTAATTGGGAAATTATTAATTTCCATTGAGTGTCTAGGACAAAGTAAATAATATCTAGGGTTATTTTCCCATTATATAGTGTAGAGTGTAGGTCAAGCAAAATTAATGTTTGTTTAAGGCAGGGTACTCGGGTGATCTGTCTCTCAGGCTTCAGTGCCCTGGCAGGAACCTGAATAATCATAATAATAATTATTTCGTATAATTATAGCGCATATCAAAATAATATGCTCATGGTGCATCACAATATACAATAGTTTGAAAATCGAAATCTATGTAAATATCTTTCAATGGATAAAAATATAATATTAATGTAGAAATGTAAAAGCAGTCAGAGTGTCAATATAGAATCAAGAATCACAAAGATTTTTAAACATATAAGTCTTCAATCGATATTTGAAAACTGGGAGGCTTTCTGAATTTAGACATCACTTGGGAGATTGTTCCATGGTGTAGGGGCAACCTTACTAAAGGCTCTATCACCCCAGCCATATTTGGTTCGTGGAACACGCAAAAGATTGCTGTTACTTGAACGGAGTGAACGTGATAATATATGGTGACAGATGAGCTCAGCAATGTATGGTAGCAACATTCCATTGACTACTCGATAAATATGAGTCAGTATTTTATACTCTATCCTGTTGTGGATCGGCAGCCAATGCAAAGCTTTCAATACCAGTGTGATGTGCTCAAATGAGGGTGTGCGGGTGACAATGTGTGCAGCTACATTTTGACATCGCTGTAGTTTACAGAGTGCATTCTTGGAAAGTCCAGCCAAGGGTGAATTATTGAATGTGCTCTCAATTGTCACACAAATTCACAAGTTGTTTATCCAAGAGCCTGTACGCACCAATAGGACATCTTAATGTTGTAATATAGGAAACCTACATGCAATAAATTAAGTGAGGTCGTCTCTGTGGTCTGGACCATTGATATCTTACACAGCGAAGGGAGGCCTAATGATTTTGATGTTGAGGTTGCATTTACGAGGGGCGTTCAGAAAGTTTGAGGCTTTTTTTCATACGGATACTTATTTTCAATCTAGAACTATGAATTTTTCACAGGATCAAATTCAGCATATTTGGAAGGGATTTCCAAAATTTCGGACAATTTGGACATTTTAAAGTCATTCTGTGGTTGCCATGGAAACTGAAAGTTCAGCTTCTTGGGGCAGGTAACACCGAAACCAAGAATGCCAAGAAATTGTGACTGTGAGAGACTTCTCTCTGTCACTTGTATTAGGTAGACTGACAATATTTGACACAAGAAATATGGTATTAGCTTCTAAGTATGCTTTCAAGAACACCAAATGTGTGTATTCTTGCACTGAACCCATGTGGGAAGGCACTCCCGCATGCCAGATTTGGCAAGGGAAATTCAGGAGGCAAAGGTTTGTTTCCCTGACTACATAAGGACATGTGAAAGCATGGATTCACTAGTATGAACAAGAGACCAAAATGGATGGCATAATCCATCCTAGCTATTCCTTTGACATGCTGCTTTACTTAAATCCTGGTTTTCTCTTACTTTAGTCCATGGGGGCTATAGTTTCAGGCAATGGAGGAGAAAAGGCTTTGGATGACCAGAATTCTTTCACAGAACTTTTTTGGAGGACGTCAAGGAACATTTACTTCAATGGGTCAGTTGCATGAATCAATGCTTTTGGTGAGCTTGGGAGTATTTTTTAAGGCTAATATTATATTTCTTGTGTCAAATATTGTCAATCTCACTGATGCAAGTGATAGAGAGAGGTCTCTCACAGCCAAAATTCATTGGCTTTAGTGGTTTCAGTATTATCTGCCCCAAGAAGCTGAACTTTTAGTTTCCATGGAAACCACAGAATGACTTAAAAATGTCCAAATTGTCCAAAAGTTTGGAAATCCATTCCAAATATGCTGAATTTTCTCCTGTGAAAAATTCATAATTCTAGATTCAAAATAAGTGTCCATATAAAAAAAAGCCTCGAACTTTCTGAACGCCCCTTGTACAGAATAGTACCTTATTAGTCAAACCAGTTGAACTCCTTTTTAAGTTTTGTTTCCATAACTTCTTAATTTTGCTCTAAAAAACTTAACAAGTTCATTTGAACAATACAATTCAACATTCTTCGGAGGGAGAATATTTGGTATCCGTCAAGTCTGTCTGTCCAGCTGTCTGTCTATCCAATATGGAACTTGGATGTCTTCCACTGATTGTATTGTATCTGACTATCAAGTCTGCTGACATTCCGGCAAAATTTTAACACATTTGTGTATTTTTTTAAATATTGTATTACACCGTATATGTATATTTTTTGCTGGTTTTGCTCAAACTGTGAAATAAATAGTTCAGCTGAGAGCCTCATTTTATCTCGATTTGAAAACCTTTCTGTAAACATGTACTTACTTACTGTAATTATGGCCTACAACATTCATCAATGCTGTTAGCTTTAGGTAGTCAAATTTAACCTAGGGTAACCCGTGCTCCCAGAGGTTCAGTGACCTTCCGGGTAAGATTGATGCATCAGTCAACATGCAAAGTTCTGTAAGTAACAACAGACATAGTTGTGGAAAAGTGAAAGGGTTGTGTTTTCAGTGTAGGTTTATGTTGCTCAGGGAAAAAGACTTAGTCAATCATAAATGATTGGAAAAAAAACAGATTAAAAAAACATGCAATATTACTTACTCTTAAAGGAATGTTATAGGGGAAATGCCAACTGACTAGGCACAATCAACTGCATTAAAGTTTTGACCAAAAAAGCAAAGACAACCTGTCCATTGGAAATGAAGTCACTCTAAAATGTACACGTCTGAGCAAGTCTGTCAAAATTTATTGAGAATCTCAGTGGATGACTTTTTTGTGCAGTTTTGGCAGTCAACTCCCATGAGGCACAGCAGCCATTGGCTGCCATACCAATCATTGAGAGATATAAAGTATCAGGGCGAGTAAATGGCTTCAGTGCACGTACAATCAAGCATATGAAAAATCAAAGAAATGCCCAAGGCATGTGTGATTTGATATATTTGTCACAGTTTCTGTCCAATTTGACAGTTGATTATGAAAAGAATTCTCTCAAAATTCACAGTTATTGTAGGGTGTTGTTGGTTCTTTAAGTTTTAGATTTGTATCTACTTCTCTCTTATGTCTGACTGCCAAAAGCACAAATAGTAACAAACAATGTATAACAGTTTGTGATCCCTTCTGTTGATGTATGTTAATCAGAATTTGTCATGTGATTTTGGTATTGGCTCCCACTATTTATGTATTTCTTCAAAATATGCAAATAATATATAGAAAAACACTGGGTAAAAGGAAATGAAATAATGACGAAATTTGAAATATTAGTTGTTTGGGGTGTCCTAAATTCATGTTGTGTAAAAGCCTGATTTTTAAAGTTTTATGATTTACAAATGAATTAATTAAGAATATGTTCGAAAAATCACAACTAAGCACCTTGCTAAAGTCCTATTATATGATAGTAAGGCTATCCATAAAATAAGAAATCCAATAAGATGGTCAATGTGGCTAATTACACTATCATATAAATCGACCAAATTCCTTTGGCTTTAGTGTTATAATCACATGCATATCCTAAACCTTAATGATTAAACGATTCCTATAACAGTCCTTTTACCTGTCATATAATAGCATTCAAACCTGGACTGACAACAAAAGCTTCCGGGCATTTGAAAATGAAAATGAAGTCAATGAGTACCCTTTGTATTTTTGTCAGGCTGACCTTTCTGTGCGTGTGGACTTCAGATGTTATATTGACACCAATTTATCATTGCAGGGAGCTTTTTTGCAGTTATATTAGGCACAAGGGCAATCTACTTGCCCCAGATACTCAGTGTCCTTCATGGGCAGATTGGTTAAATATACTTTTACTGGACATTTTGGAAGGTTTGTTGTGAAATAGGGCGATTATTAGTTTTGAGATGCTTCTGATGTAGATAATGCAGTGTTCCTAAATCAGATCTAAAGAAAATTCAGTATATTAATACATACCACTAGTATTCAAGCCACGCATCCAAACCCTCAGGACAAGGAGAAGATACTATTTCACGAAGAATATGTTTTTGAAGAGCAACTAGATAATCGTGAATTTGCTGTACATATGTATTTCCAAAAGGTTATGCAGATATATTAATGTAAATGTAGATAATGGTTGTTTCCTGGTTATGACTTACAATTGACTAAAACATTCACAGAAGAGACAGTAAAATGATAACAGCATTTATCAAAAATGGTCAGATTTCAGTCAAAAAGCTAAGACAAAGACAAAAAGTAATCTGGAATGTGACAGAACTATTTGCATTTAATCGCATGTAACATAATCCGATATGCTTTAGTCTTCTTATGGGCCTACATAATATATGAAAATCTGACTGCCTTCTTATGAAAGCACCCAGATTTGTATCTTAAATGCATAGAATATGAACGCCACTATTTTTCCTAGGGGTATTGAATTAATCCACTTTTACTGGCACATTGTTGTCGCTGTATCTCATACATTCGTGAGAAATTTGATATTCGAGATCTCTCTCAGCCAAGTAGGGCCTATATTTCATGCTCACTAGCATCGGATAACACAAAATCATGGCTTCCAAATCTGAGCGTACAGTGTAAGTGGATTAATATTACATGAACATTGCCTTTCCACTAGTACTTCGATTTTCAACAAGACAAATAATACGGTGTTCATAAAGGCTCTTTTTTTTTACAGTTCTAGTGTATTAAGAGCATACAGAGGTGGTCTGGATGTGGAATCAATAGTGAGGTCAGCAAAAGGTCAATTTGCATTCAAAGTCTTTTAACTTCCTACCCTATTTTTTGTATTAAACGCCCAGTGGGCAGATGTAATGATGACAAGGGCAATTAATAGTTTTTTGCATTAAAAACTCATGATAAAGAAATCTTTGATCGAATTTTAATTAAAATTGGTTCCCGTTGGAGGGGGGTGGGCTTTTATAAAGGGGTGTGCTTTTAATTCAGAAAATACGGTATTTGACCCTGCATATGCGACTGAAATTGGGCAAAGGGTGTCATTGAAGAAATATGCTATGTAAGCTTGGGAATCTGGCCCAGTTAAAAATGACATCACGGCTTGAAGTTAATTTAAATATATTGCAATGCTAGAATAGATTCATCTGTGACATCACAGTTCAACAGTGTATATAATAACTTGAGATTCCACATAAGTATGACGAGGACCGTAACATTTATATACTATACTTTCTATTCCAGAATCATTTACAGTGATATCCGATCTATGTCTACGGATTAAAAAGTTATCAATATGAAATTTAGCATCAGGGAAAGAGCTACAGTGGTCCCTGCACTATAAGACCACCCCTTCTGCGGTCATGACCTGGTCTCTCGTGAGGGTGCGGTCTCTCCTCGGGGTGCAAAATGCACAAAAAAATACTACTTAGTGCAGGAGGAAGGTGCTCACATAAGGCAAGTTGGTCTTACAACAGGGGGTGTTACAACACAGGTACCACTGTATCTAGTTTGGTTTGACATCAGGGAAAGAGCTATCTAATTTAGTTTGACAGAAATAGAATGTCACTATGACCTTCTGTTAGTATTTTACATATCTCTACATACGTGCATGACAGACTATTAATACTTAAGTGAGAAAAAATTATATTTTTAGCATTGTTTTTGGACAATTTTGAAAGGCCTTCATATGGATTTTCTGCACAATCATTAAACACAATCATTAAACACATGTCTGAAGATTGAACTTTGTGATAGATCAGGGTAAGCTTCTCTTTGACGGCTATTTATAGTTGCAACAAACACGTGAATGCACACTGTAAATTTTCCCATGTATGTCCTTGAAGTATATGGTTTAAATGCGAAGAAAACAGATAGATATATATTGATGTATGTCGATATGGTAATTGCAGCACTTTGAGCCCAGTTCAGGGTGCTCGCATTGGTTGATTGATTGGATGGCAAAGGAAACAAAAGTCCATAAATATGACACGTACAATGTATGCCCCATGTAAGAGATCATTTACTACTTGCCCAGCAAAGACACTGATATAAGTGTTGCCAATTTCACAATGCAACTGATATTTATCCAGCAGGAATATACCTTGCTAGTCATCTGAAAATGTTTGAGGTTTTCCACCACGGTTTAAAATTTTCTGCCAGAAAAGACCTTCAATGGAGCAGGCCTCAAGCTTAGCCATTTAGCGACACAACATCTATTTATTTTGTAATCTTCCATATGACGATGAACAGAATAACAGGTTTGTTATGGCTTGAGTTTTTCACCTTGCTTGCAGGACCTTAGAAAGTACTCTGCAGACCTACGATAAACAAGCAAATGTAGATCAAATCACGTCAGCTCTGTAACTCCATTTGGTGGCATAGATCATGAGACCGCCAGTGTAACCAAAACGCGGTTTGTGTAGAGTTTTAGTAATGAGTAAGACCGCATTTTGACTGGATGGCAAAAAAACATATAAGGAAGAAAGCAGCAGCTGCTATCGCTATGATTGGATTAAGTGAAATAAGGTGAAAGAAATTATGTTTGCTTTTGAATTGCAAAATGTAGTGGTTAGTATTTCTGTAATTCCATAATTCTATATAGATGCTGTATTGTACCACAAGATTGTTTATTTCAAAAGATTCTTATTAAAAAAAAGTAGGGAAAAAGTAACACCTCTGTTTACCAATGGAATAGTATTGGCAATTGCTCAACTCTTTTCAAGATGTTTTTCAAGTGCACTGCTGTAACTTGATTGTATTGGTATAGAGGAGTGTCCTTAACCTAAAGAAAATGGCGAATGATCTTAGTTAACATGGATTTCTTGGATATGAGTGAGTGAGTGAGTGAGTGAGTGAGTTATTGTTTTACGTCTCATCAGCACCTGATTGGGCTATTTAGAGACATACTTGGTTGGTATCAATGGTTGTGAAAACTTAAAAACTAAGGGTTCTGTCATGTTTTGTTTGTGACATGTAGAGGGTGCTTTTTTGTTGGGAGTGCCTGTCTTTTTAGTTTTGTCTGTGCAAAGAATCAAATGGTTTGTTGAGTTTTCTTGATTTGTTGGTTTGGGTGTTTTCTTGTCTTCAGAAGCCAAAGCTTCTTTCTTCTTGACGTGGTTGAGTGATGTCTTTGCCCGTAGGGTTGGAGAGAATGTTTGACCTGTTAGGATTGTTTTCCTGGGTGATGCGCAAGCAACGGGTTCAGCAGAATTCATCGTTTGTTCCTTCTTTGGTTGATCTTGAGCAGGCGATTTCTGCAAGACATCCATGAAGAGGTTCCTCTTCAGTTGAAGCCTTCTCTGTGGGGATGGATGCAAAACTGGTCGAGGGTAATCGGATACTTCATCAATTTTTTCCATGGTTTCTTCATCATCCCAAGTCCTGGGATGGGGAGGGTGATCTTCTTCTACAAGGCGCTTGGCTTCAGTAAAGGATATTCCAGTGTGAATCTGTACTTGTACAATTTCTCTTTGTTTCTTGAAGACTCCACATTCAGGGCTAAACGCAGGGTGATCCCCTCCACAATTAACACAAAGTGGGGGTCTGCAGCACGGTTTATCTCTGGCATGGGCATGATCTCGATCACCACAATTGGCACAAGCTGTTGGTCTTCTACATGTACTGGCGAAATGGCCATATAGTTGGCAATTGAAACAACGCTTGGGTCGGGGGAAGATAGGGCAAACTCTGCACTTTTCAAAAGCGACAGGTACTTTCTCAGGAACTTTGTCATCTTTGAATGTCAGTTGTAGTAATTCGTATCCATTTCGTTGGGACATACGTCTGAATTGTTCAATGCCTTGTTTCTGGAACCACTTCTTTAGCTGAGAGTCAGTGCATGTTTTACTCTCTTTCGAGAAGATAAGGCCTTTGCCTGGTCTTGTGAAAGGTTCTATGAAGACTTTGGTACCGCCTATTTCATTGACTGCTGTCAGTTTCTGTTTTTGTTTATCAGTCCGAGGGTAAATAAGAAAGGTTCCATTGGTTTGACGCTTTATTTTTCCTGCTACTGTGTTGTCGCAAATGTCCGCAATAACTTCATAAACAGCAATTGCTGACAGGTCATCAAGTGATTTCTTAACACCTTTTATCACGAGGCAATGTTCATCTTTTGTCATGTGTGAGGGGCAGTCAGGGTCAATCAAGTCATCCGGGGATGTCCTTGTCCATTGTAATCTTGGTAGTCCAGTCGCTAACTTTTCGATCTCAGCCTGGTTTCCCGCTGAGGGACGCGCACCTTGGTTACCCGGTTGACGTACGATCCGGTTTGGAATCATGGTAAATGACATATTCATTGATATTCCCCTGTAAGGTAGGGGACACACCGTGCATGCGCACTGTCTCATGTTGGCCACTAAGGATAGTGTTACCACCCACCGCCACGAGGAGGCCCGAGACCTGCGGGGGCTTCTTGGATATGAATTTTAATTTATCTTAGACGTGCAAATCATTGATAAAGACCGCGCTTCCTCCAGAATTTTGGCCCGCCTTTCTCTGAAGGTGGCTGTGTTATCTTGTCTTTTTCTAAATCTGGTGTGGAACCTTGATATTCTATGACAAGATTGACCACAGTGAAGAATTACTCAAATTACTACTTATTTCACATCTTGTAATCTTATATGAGCAGAAATATACAAATTCATGGAGCAGACTGGCATATATGACAAAGTGGTTGCTACCAATGGCCCATTCACTCAACGGGGCGCCCTGCAAGATGCCAAAAGATATTTTAAATTGAGAAAAAAATATATGCAAAAAACTTCTTGGATTGTGTGATACACAACCAATAGTTTGGTGTGCTTGCTCGATCCTGGACCAAATTTAAATCAAACTTTAAGATGGAGTCTCAATTAAAGAGAGCCTGATATTGTACAGGGCCTTCTCACATTGGAGTCCAAAAGGTTGTCCCTCACAACAATTTCACAGAATACCACTTCAAATATGCAGAGAAAGATGTGTGTTTAATACAAAAAAATTGAATTCAGTTGAATTGCCTTTTTGTGGCGTAAACAACAATACACTTAAATAACTTTAATTAAAAGGATTGTGGAAAAAGGGTGATCCATAGAAATTTATATCTGATACAGTAATCATAATTATGTGATTGTAATGCCAACAGTAGGGATGTGAGGGCTGACCAAATTATTTTGCCGCGAAGTAAAAACTGGCACCTGGTCTAACCTTGTACAAATCGAGTATAATTTCATTTTTGCAAAGCACGGTTTACTTAACTTTGGAAGGAGGCCCCCTGAAATTTTGGGGCCCCTGCCATTTCCCTCCCCCCCCCTCTTCTCAGGCCAGCTCACAACATTAATATAGATTGATTTCAACATGAGCAAATAAGAATCCAAGCACCCACAAGCATTTAAGTGTAACACCAACGCAGTGGCAAACAGCATCCTCTTTCCAACCTTTTGGCCAGCAGAATAGAATTGGTTCCTCAATGTATTCACTACATAAGCATGGAAATCAGAAATCTTGACATTTGCTACAGTTCCGATAAACTGATTATCATCCATTAGGCCCAAAAGAAAGTTTAAAATAAAAAATTGTAATGCTTATGTTATTGTTAATAATAAAGAATTGCTCCATTAGTAATAATGAATGCTATTTTTGAGGGATTATATTACTATTGTTATCATAATTCGATTTCTAAGAAGGTCTTGCTTTTTGCCTCCTGATGTTCATTAGGCAGGTTTCTTATGTTGACTAAATATCATCATTATAATGCAAATGTATTCCCAATTTCAGGAATTTGCATTTTATGGAGAAAATATTCACCGCAAAACAAGCTCCTGCTACTGTTTCGGTAGTTACCGTCAAAACAATGGTTATTACTCACATAATCAATAAAATTTCAAGATTTTACGATCTTATGTGATCACAAACAAGTTCTTCGAAATACCATGTATGTAATATTAATTAACTCTCCGTTTCTTTTTTCCTTGGCGATTTTACTTTGAACGCCTTTTTGGACAATTTCATACTGCACTGAATAAAAACAGCTTCATTAATTTGATGACTAGAACTTACAAAACCATGGCACAAGAAAGGATGACTTGCTCAATGCCTGTGAGAGCTACTGCACTATTCCTATAGAGTACCTCGAATACTTGTTCACCAAATCTTGCAGGATCAACATTCATTGTGAGAGACAAATCAGTGAAATGGCAAGATTTACTGACATAATTTTTGCGTTGACCATCTTCACCAAACTTGAGAAAGTTTCAGGAGACTATGTCGACTACAGAAGAGAAACAGGCATCAAGTGCCAATCGCGGGTCAACATAGGAAATTATGGCAAGTTGAAATGTGCCACAATGTGTATGCAATACAAAGCAAGGACTGAAATTCCCTGTAAGGCATTCAATGTTACTAATTCTCTTTGCACATTGTGTCTGAATGGACCAATTTCAAGAACCAAACAGGTCACTTGGAGTTCAACGAAAGAGGTGTACGCAGTCACCATTAAAAACTATAATGCAGAACTACAAAAAGGTAAGAGCTTGAAAAGAATGCTTTTATCGGTTTCAATGGTTATGAGGGAAGTGTCATTCAAAGTTATCAATATCAATTGATTTCTCTTTAGATAATACATGAAGAAACACAAATATCAGTGGTCGCTCCCAGAAGCTAATGAAACCACCGCAACATCTCCTTTCAGACCACTGACTGAATAGTCACCACATCAAATTCCATTTTGTTTTGATATAAAGCAAGAATCTAGCAATCACAGTCTATCAATTTGATTGGCAAAAAGAGTAGACTATTGTTTCACTGTGAAAATGACATTTTGTGAGTCTTCATACTAAAGATTTTTCCTGATCATACCAATTTGTTTCATATTTATATGATTAAAGGAAACTAAACCCGCTTGCTAGTGACAGGAAAACAAAAGAATTATGCTTCAGATTTTTACTCTAACACCGGTTATTACAAATAGAATGGCCTTCGCTTGATCAGGATAACTCAAACAGCCTCTGTTTTTCCCATGTTAAATTAATGTGCGATGATGCACTTCATTGGCTATCATGAGTCACAAAGTACATTTTTCAAAGAGAACTCATCCTCTCTGTTTGCATTTGTGAAAAGGTCTGCATAAAAAATTTTTTTGACTGTGAGGAATAATTTGTTTTGTTCTTGCACCGTTACAGGATTGATAATCCATGCCCCATTTGATGCTGTACTTGGATCCACTTCCCCAGCATTTGGTACAACGGTAACACTCATGGGCACGCCAGGTGAGCTACAAGCTTGAATTTTTTAATGCTTAATTGGGCCATAGGACGGGCCTACTGTTTTCTTTTGCGGATGTCAATCCATCCGTCTAACTGTCTGTCTGCTCCTCTGGAGACTCCTTTGTGTCTGTCTGTTTCCAAGTTTCATGAAAAACCGCAGAACAGTCTCAAGGAAACTCACCATAATTATTACAATAACATGACCTGCGGAGGACGTTTTGGGTGGTCGTCAACCCAAGGACTTACTTGTCAGCCCTACGATTTCTTGTCAGCCCGAGTTACATGATATTCAAGGTCGTCAAGTAAATAGGGACTGAGAATGAAAGCAAAAACCAACACTGAGTCAGCAAGATTTTAAGAAATGTTTAAAGGTTGTGACGTTACCACTTTATGCCTGATTCCCACTTGACACGTTGGTCTGTGTTCGAGTACGTATTCAAGAAACGCAGTGGATCCGCAGTGCGGTTTGCAGTGTTATGCAATGTTATACAAAGGTTCGCAAGAGTATGCAGTCAAATGCATACAAACGTGTACAACCATGCAATGGGGGAAGAAAAATTAAACATGTTTAATTTGAACTCATTAGACCTGCATTTACATCTTTCTATTCAACATTTCTCTGTCCTTCTATATATCTGTCTTACTAATTTTTTAAAACAGTTGAGCTGCATATTTGCAATTCATACAAACATGGAATATGAATAAAAATGAAGGTAACAGTAATGCAACAGGTCCTACAAAAACTTTTATGTGCTGTGCGAATTTCATGGCTGTGCCATTTACATATTATTATTAGAAGACACTAAAAACTACGCCGACTGTATATGCACCAAGCATCAGTGATCCTAATGGTCACACCTATAAATGGCACATGAAACAGAAATGACTGTCTAACAAAGAGGGGCAGAGAGTGAGACATGCTAAACCATTTTCAAACCATGGTGGTGGCATTTTGTACAGGCCAGCCGCCAGGAAAAAGCGGGTTAATGTTCATGTTATTGAGTTATTGGAGGCACTTGCGCAGAAATTTGTAATATTCATATGTCATGGACCTGCGGTGAAAAAAGTAAGGGGCTGAAAATTGGGGGCTTGGAATTTTCCTCATTTATTTGACAGTAATAGCGGTCAAAATTATTTATTTCAAGCACGCAAAGTCCCTAAATAGTCATTCCCAAATCAAGCAATGCCTTGTCAAGAAGTACCCCTCCAGAAATGATTTATTTCAAGACTCCCCAAAAAGAATTTCTTTATTTCACCAAAACTGAGGTAGGAATTATTTATTTCAAAAGAACGCAACCCCCCCCTTAAGATTAAATTGCGGCCCCCTAATGAAGCATGCAGTCAATGGCTCCAAGGGAGCACTGGGCTTTGCTTGAATGAGTGGTCAGTAAGTCACATCACTGGCGGTTGTTGATTGTTGAGAGATGTGACTCATTCACTCATATTCTCCACCTGACACAACTTGTCCAATCAGATTGTAGCCTCATTTCACGTCATGTGACTGTCCACAATATTCTTATGATAGATTGTTATGATGGACAGCAGCCTGAATATATTATGCTATTGATGACCAAATTGTTTCGTGGTTGGAGAAATTTAGCGTCATCCTGTACATTCACCCAGTGGCGTAGCAAGCGGGGGGGGGGGGGGGGGGGAGGGGGGCCCCCTGATAAGAATTTTTTGCAAAAGCATCATTTGACAAAAATAGGCCGAATAATGGGGCAATAGCAAGAAAAACGGGGCAATGATTAGCAAAATTGGGAAATGTTATGCAAAAATTGGGAATTGACCAGAACCGAAGGAAATGGTAAAATTTAATAGGGAAATAGATAAAAAGAAAGTGAAAGAAAAGGGGCTTTATATAAAGAGTTTTATCAGATTTCCCCCATTTTTCTTTGCAGTTTCCCCATTTTCCCTAACAATTTCCCATTGTTCTGGCCCGAATGATATGCATCTGCAAAAAAATTCTACAAAAATGTTCAAAAGGCTATAGGCCCAACGTATTTGCAAATCTTTTATTTCAAAATATGTATCCAACAAAATGTGCAAGATCTTCAGTTTTCTGATTTGACTTTTTGAAAATTTGCACCTCATTTCCCTTAAATTTACCAATTTAGAAAAAAATACCAAACCGTTATTTTAAATTTTCCCAAAATTTCTCTTCAACCTCAACAAAAAGTTTCTCTGAAACGAAATTTTCTCCATAATTCTTGTAGTGATATTTCTGTGAACTGAAAGAAAGATTCTCAAGAGCTTTCATTTTCACTTAAATCGGGCTTATATCTCAACAGAATGAATAGAATTCTATAACATCAGTAATTCCGATTTACGGTCCTGAATTTTCCTCATTTTGAAAAGAAATCCTTGATATTTTTTGTCACTGTATATATATATATTTCCTTCTCAAGTCTTAACTGAATTATCAAAAAGAGAACACATTAACTTCCTCTGCGTCTTTTTTTTATTTTAGAAATTTCATTATTTCCTTCCAACATTTATTTCCCTGGATTTTAGATCCTAGCTGTTCCTATTTTTGCAAAGAAATGCTTAATTTTTTTCAGTACTTCCATAAATTTCTCTGAATTGCCAACCAAGAAAGTTATTTCTTTAGCTCTTTTAAACATCTCCCAACTTTTTAGCATTTTCACGATATTATCCAGACATTTTCACCATATTATTCAGACATATTACTGAGCTATTATTAATGATGGTTCAAGTTGCTATTCTTGCCCTTTACTATTGCAGTTTATACAGTGGTAGGAGATGCGATTCTCAAAGAATATTTCAACATTGTGTTACAATGCGCGACATGCATGACACGCGAAAAGCTGTTGCCTTTGCTAACTTGGTAGCGATTAAAATTTTGGGGAAATGTATTGGTGGTTTGCCCCCCAGGGAAAAAATCCTGGCTACGCCACTGCATTCACCGGCTATATCTCCTCTAGTTCAACCCACTTTGTTATATTATCCACATATATTAATACTTAGATCTAGAACTTTGAAAAATGTCATAGTTCAAAATGAGACTTAGTGGAACTAAGTCACTTTTTTGCGCTTAGCAGTTGGTAATTATTTTGAAATAAACTTTCGTAGAAATTTTACGCGAGGCACTGCACTTCTCTCCTTCCCTAATTCTTCACAAAAATAAAGCAGCTTGTTGTTGAAATTTGCGATTTACCGCATAATAGTTGTGATTCTTTTCTATAGGTAGTTTTAATTTGCAGCTATATCTCTTGTTGCTTCTGCTTTTGTTTTCAACAAACTAATGGTGTAACTTGTCTTTGATTACTTTAATTTGCAGCTTGACAATGAAAATGTTTAAGTGATTGTTTTTGATTTATACTTAACAACTATTGAAAAAAAAGGAAATGATCTTAAATTGATTGGAATTTATTACTCTATAAAGCATTTTGAGGCACTGTATAAGAACGATTGATTTAATAAATCAACAATATTTGGAGTAAAACTGCACAAATGCCTTTATTTGAGCATCATTTGAGGGCATTTCAGTGCCGTGCAAAAAAGCTGTAAAGTGCATTGACCAACCAGAGACAGGCAGCTTAATAATAATTTAAAACAACAAGCTATGTTAACTCAAACAAATTATCCATCTTCTCCATGACTGTAAGTTGCCATATAACATAGATAAACAATGTAGAGGTCATGGAAAAAAAAATGCTCAGAGGTTATTAATGACAAGTGATGGTAACATACGTTACTGTACTCAGTGGTGGAACAGTGCCGATCAAAGGACCTCCATGGTTCCTGTGCCAGAAGTCTGTTCACTGGAGAAATAAGTCTTTTTCTTCACTGTAAAAACTATTTACTTTTTTTGTCATTCATATCAATCATTTTGATGTGTTATTGTTCATAATTATGTTCAAGCGCAGATGTACAGATTAACTTTATCACTTTGCACTTACAGTCCTTGTCATATTTACGTGGAATCTCAAGTTTTTTTTCAATGCTGTTGAACTGTGATGTCAGAGATGACTCTATTCTAGCATTGCAATATATGGAAATTAACTACAAGCTGTGATGTCATTTCAAACTGGGTCAGATTCCCCAGCTTCTAGCCAATGTTGATCCTCCTGAACTGAGCGTCACAGTTTCAACACAGTGTCAGAGTAAGAGTTTTATCAGGGATACCCCCTACAACTACGTCATCACAGCTTGATAGCCAATGGGCTGACCGTAAACTACGTCATCACAGTTCAAACATTGATATATTGAAGGAAGCATTACATTTTTGATCCCAATGATTTATCACAGCAATCACCAGGCTAATCCTACCAAATGGCAGCTTTGTGAGCATTCACAGTAAACAACTGTTATAATCCTCACAGAGTTGTTTGATAAATCTACAAACTTGCTAACTTACAACTTTAAACTTTGATGGAAGTTGGTATAAACAGAAGGCTTTGACAATTTGTTTGTAAACACATGGCTTATGTTATGCATATTTGTTCTAGCAGCCCATTGGCTGAGAGGCTGTGATGTCAAACTTGCATGGGTTTTTCCCAGACGCAATTTTAACTCTGACACTGAGTTGAAACTGTGATGCTCAGTTTGGTGGATTCGCATTGGTTAGAAGCTGGGGAATCTGACCCAGTTTGAAATGACATCACAGCTTGTAGTTAATTTACATATATTGCAATGCTAGAATAGAGTCATCTCTGACATCACAGTTCAACAGCATAGAAAAAAACTTGAGATTCCACGTAAGTATGACAAGGACTATAAGAATCTAAAATATTGTTCTTTTAAATACTTTGTTGTTCAATTGATTCGATGCTGTCTCTACACTCAATAGGTCCTTTTGTAGACGGCATCTAAGATCCCTAGCAGAACGATCTGATTGGGGGAAATCTCCCAAATATAATACTATTTTCCTCCTGTGACTGGGTATACCACCACATGTAAAAGAGTTCCTAGATATAGACCTTTGATTCATTTTTTTTTGCTCAAATGTGAATCCATGAATTGAAAACGGTGGGTCAGTATGGTTAAAGGTGATATTTACAGTTAAATTAGTATTTTTGTTCCCAATTAGTTATTAAACAAGAAATTCTTTTTAAAAAAAGAATTGTAGGGACCTAGTATTAAATATGAGGTTCTTCGAACACATATCTGTAGTATTCTTATGTATGTGCTGATACACCTACCTCCAATTTACCGTTCCTATAACTGTGATTTAATAAACCTACCTACAATGTTACCTCATGATTAGGCATGCCTAAATACAAGTGTTGGAATCACAGATACCAAACCAGGCAATGAGCCTTTTACATTATCTATCATGAACATGAAATTTCTATTTCTATAACAATTAATTCTGACTTGCATATTTGGATTGTTACCCTTTCCATGTGCTTATGAACATTAGAGCAGTTGTGAGAAGTTGAATATTTGAGTATTTTGACGCTTACTCATAAATACTCCATTAGAACGTGTCCACAACTCAATAAGAACGCTGTCCACAACTCAATAAGAACGCTGTCCACAACTCAATAAGAACGCGTACCCTCAAGTAGAACACCACTGAAGTACACATAAATTGATGACACATAGCACTTGGCTGATTATTTTTGTCCCAATAGTAAGGGACCTTCCATGTCAATTACTTCCTAATTTGGAGTATGCAACACAGATCTGAGATGGTCCCTACAAAAAACCTTAAAGCTTCAAACTGCCACATAGGAACATAATAGAGGCACCTGGATGACTGTCTTAAAATTCTGCCAGCCTAACCTGCCCCAGTGTACAGGCCAGTGTTCAATCCTAGGCAGGTGCAATCATAAAATATAAGTATTGATTGATGTCAACCGCTTCAAATATTTAAAGAAATCTACAATCATTAAAACAAAGAATACACGCCTTGTGCCAGTTTAAGTCACAAGATTGTGTGCAGATGGCAGGTTTAACAGCCCGGAATATCCCTAGCATAGGGTGAGATTTCTTTGAGTCAGCGGTGTCTCCTTCAGTTGAACACATACATTGCTTGTATAGGACACATTACCCAAGGCAGCTCTTATTTCAATGGCTTGCTTTTTTTCTTACCGAAACTAACAACTTGATCAAGAGCTGCAGCCTATTCTGTGGAGCATTATCATTAGTTTCACAGTGAAACAGTTGATGAATATTGTTGCTACTGCACGGTTTAAAAAGGCTTGAACATTTTTTATTTGTATGAGTTTCAATGGCACTTGAACTACACGGGTATGTACGTGCTGTCAGTTCTCACATGAATACAAAAGAAGTAGCAAGTTAGCATTTGACTCAAGAGGTGGCAAGTGGGACACCCTAACGCTGGAAGATCAGCAGCTAAACATAAAATTAATGATCTTTTTACCTGCATGTAAGGAGGTTCGAAGAAGGTATTGTAATCAGGAGCGACGGGCGGATAGATAGTTTCTGGGCCAGAAGTCTGCCCCTATTGCATGTGCATGCATGAAATTTGGTATACACATAGCCTATATGGTCAAGTTGTGCCTTTTGATGCACTGATTCCTGGATATTCTATACTTTTTCAAATATTTAGAAAAATATAATTTTTGTCTCTGGGACAAAACTTGGCCATTCTTGCATGTTTAAACTTTAAAGAAAATTTTTATCTAAGATATGGAACATGCGTAGTCACTGAAGCATCAATACCACAATTAAATTACAGTAATGGTTCTCCACATGACCAACAAAGACATATTGATTTCATCTAACGTGTAGATGTTTCAGATATATCTTTAATAATTTATTCTGCGTTTTCGTAAATAATGAATGTTGTTTTTTCTAATTCTCTGTTATGGGTATTTGTTTTTTTGGCTCTCTTAGAATTGATTCTCCAGGCTCTATAAGTAAAAAAGGGAAACACGCTTTCTTTTATACCCAACTGCAGATAAAAAAGAACAAATCCATGGCAACTTGCAGGACCCATTGAGTCTTTTTGGTGCTAGTGTAGTCTACCACTGCATTTATGACCGACAAATTGTGTCTGGGAGGTGCAGGACCGCATGTGGATTGTCTGATTATCAGTTATAAATAGCTTGGATAAAGACAAATAGAGAGAGTTGTGTCTCCCTGGGCTGAGGATCAGATCCAATATCAGGAACTCTTTTATGATCCACCCACAATAAGAGCTTGTAGCAGCTGCTAATATCTCTTCTGAAACACATCGATATAGTGGTTGAATTGATCATACATGTGTCTACTCCCTGAATGGTGAGAAACCAAAAATGTTTTAGCTTTGTTAAGCTGTAGAGTTTTAAACAAAATAAAAGAAATATCATGCAATGATGGATTGAAATTTTGGGGAAAAAATAATAATCGAAAGCGGTTGTATGATACGTAACTCACTAAATATGAGATGACCGGCCTTTGTAATTTACATAATTGTTACGTAGCTCTCTTTTACCTTATAATAATTATTATTATGTTGGTCACACATCATGCTTCTGCTTAAGTATTTTATTATGTCTAAGTCTTAGTGAAATCGAAGATGTGATAAATAAATTCATGTATAACATGGATGCTTGTGACATGCAAAGGCAGTGGCTATGACTGTTAATTACTCAAGTTTATCTCTGTTGTCTGCTTTTGCGGTAGATCTAATATGTTTGCTCTATACTAGAGACTCAGTCACCCTATGACTGTAAATCATCATTATCAAGCTGTACAGATTAGGTGGACAATTTTTAAAAACATGTATTACAAAATTGCTTGCATTTGCAGTTTAGATCTAATGAAGGCCTTGCAGTTTAAATCTTGAGAAATCAATTGACTTCTTTGTTAATAGAGCCATTTCCTCTGCCCTTTGCCAGGTCAGGTTCTGGGATCTCAACACTTTGTTATGCACCAGACAATTTCTTATCTTTTCTCTTGTAATTTTATACATGTAATGTATACTTTCAAATTTTACAGTTGTATTTGGAGTTCAGAGCATGCCAAAATATATCACCATGGTTGGCAAGAATAGTCACATAAAGTTATCTTTGACTCTCCTAATAATGATCTAGTGCTGTCAGAACAAACTGCTTCTCATTTGAACGTACGCATAGTATGATACAGGTAAGGATAATTTGTGTAACAAAATGTTGGTATCTGTGAGGTATCAGGATAAATGAGGCTGGTTACTTTATATCTTGCTTTTTTGTGTCCATCTATAAATTGGTTCATGACTTAGCTGCCACACTGCCTGAGGATATACGAAATGGGTTTTTCGTCCCCTACATGAGATCATTTGCTTGTATGATTGTAGGCCTGCTGCTCAAAAGAGATATTCACTTGAGTTGGCACTAAACAGGATAGTATAGTAGTCATGCCAATTTGGATATTGTTGCCACCAATAGCGGCCACTGACCGGCAGCTGCTGCCACCTACTGTAAATAATGGAAACATGATAGTATAGTAGTCATGCCAATTTGGATCAGAAAGATTGCAGGACACATCACTCGCACAAGGTTCATCTTCTTCTTTCCATAATACCGGTCTCCACTCAGGTGACCAACTTTGTGGGACAAAGCAGGCTGGTCCCAGCCTACTACAAATGATTAACAGGAATCATCTCTTTTTTCTGAAGATTTGCTTTGCTACATAAAAAGGTAATTTCAAATTATTAATTCTTCTGTATAAAGTGCCTTTTTCCTTGAAACGACACCTATGGAGAGTAACATTTAGAAAAAAGATTCATTGTGTTCATGAGTGTGGTGTGGTACCGCATGAGTATTCTCTTGCAAGGTCGGTATTCTTCGTCAAAACAAGCAGCAGACATATCCCATTATTCAGCCATATATAAATGCAACTTAACTGATTTTTGAAATATGTCATTTCTATAGTTATTTTTTGGAAATAGACTATTTGGAAGATTATTGTCGCAGCTGGTTTTAAGTGCATAAACATTTTATGTTGTGTGTTTTTCCGACTTAAACTACCCTGGCTTGTCATATTGGTATAGATTGCATGAAGTGCACAACCATTCGGTTTGGCGAGAAGAAAGATACCAGTTAAATTGACAGTTCAACAGAAAAAGAGTAACTTATATATAGCCAACATGCCAATCATACAATCTACAAAAGATAGAAAGTAGAGGTCAAGCAAATGTTTGGTTTGGCCAAACAAAGTGTATGACGTATCTCTCTGGCCTCAGTACATTAGCAACAACAAGTAAGTGCTGTCAATTCTCTCTCAGGAATACAAAATCAGTTGCAGACCAACATGTTACACATGAGAGTGGGTAATTCTGATGGTGGAAGATCAGCAGCTGAATGTGACTGATCAATTTTAGTGTCTCATTGATGAGGATTACTTATAAATAAGGCATATCAAATCATCGCCTTAACCTTTTCACAAAGGTGTTTCAGTATTATATTTATATCTCCTTAGATATGATAGAACACATCAAATAAAATGCAAAGGTAAGGAATAAAATCTTTCCGTCTTTGTGACCCCTCATTGGTTCTATTCGCCTAAGTAATGTTGCCTGTCTCTTAGATTCCTTCATTTGGTGGAAACTATAATATTGGACAGTTTTTGCAATATGTGTGTGTAAGATATTGAAGCTTATCACACAAAATCAAATAGAGCATTGGAAGGAATATCTCAGTCAAATGGCAAGGCTTCAACACACAGCATGGAAAGTGACAGGAAAAACTCATAAAGGAAATTCATTTAAAATTCACTTTTTCATATTGACTCTGTATACCAATTATTGGAGCGTCACTTCTTTATTGCAGTTTTCACCATTCACACAAACTTAAGCCACTATAGCTTGTAATCATAATGGGTATTGAATTTAGTACATACACCTTTAACTTCTCACACAACACTTCAGGTGTATTACAAGATGATAACAAAGGCATTGCATAACCACATGCTCGTCACCCATATATTCTGTTGACCTTGTCATCCCTGTTCTTCCGGGTCTTACTTGTCTTGCATTATTCACAGCATCTCAGCTGATGTTTGAGGCGTTGAACAAGTCTTGAATCCTAATGCAGGTCTGAAGTGCCCTCTTGACTTCCTGCTCGCCTTGGATAGTTTATTGGCTCTTTATTCTAATCTTGGCTTTTCACAATATACATGTACTTTTATCCAGATATGCAATGTTGATAATGGACTGCATGAGTGTGTTTCCACATCCACAATAACCTTCCAAAAAGAAATCTGTCTAACTACTAGACCATATTATAAACTACTCCGAGATTCATATAAAATAGCATGCAACGCATGCACCATGCATGGCCTCGGGCAATTCAGTTTAAAATAATCATCACAACATCGATGTTTTGACAGTGCCAGGTCGGAATTCTGCAGGATATAAGACATCGCAAATGACGGTTTTTATTCAAAATGAACTTTCAGTTCGTTTCACACACAGAAACCAAGTAATACAGGGGTCATTCCATGTCAATTCAACAAATGCCTCCCACTCGACCCCCTCAGATTTGTCTGAAAAAATTCTAAAATAAACCTATAATAGTTTAAAGGTTGTGTGCCAAATTTTAGCTAATTATCTTGAAAAGTTTTTCTTGGAAAAAATATTAAAGGAGACCAGGTTGATGCCCTTGAAGCACTTATTTTAGGAGTGTCAAAAGAAAACCATTTTTCTAATATAGATATCTTGAGATTCGGGAAAGGTACAATCTTTGCTTTAACCAGAAATCATATCTATGCTCATTGAAGTGGATTAAAGGCATTCAAAATGGCCGACCCATTTGGCGCAAAATTTTGTGGAAGCATTTTCTGATTATTCGTTCTCCTAAACTATTGTACCTAGAAACTTTGAATGCCTTTAAAAAGAATGTCAAATGTAAGATATTCCTAAAAATAGCTTTAAACCATTTTTATTACCCTAGATAAGATGTCGAGTTAGTAACTTTCTTGAATCTCAAGATATTAACATTTCAAGAGTGGTTTTCCTTTGACGCTCCTAAAATTAGTACAAGAACAGCCTCAACCTTGTCTCCTTTAGTATTTTTTCTGAGAAAAACGATTTACGATAATGATCTAAAATTTGGCACACATACTTTTAAACTATTATAGGTTTATTTTAGAATTTCAGACAAATCTGAGGGAGTCGAGTGGGAAGATTTTTGGAAATTTGTTGAATTGACATGGATTGACCTACAGGCTCAATTCTAATCTTAAACCTCCATCGAAGACGACAGTCTTGAATCCAGGTAAATCCTTGTGATCCAATTACTCTAAGCCGGGTCAACTTCGGCGGCGATATGGTCCATGAATATCACTGATAAAGTCCGTAACTTTGTTCAAGTATGTAAATTCATCTGTGTTGGTTGTAATCCATAAGTGAAAGTTTAAACTTTTGTTCTCAACACAAAAATAAAATTCTAACCTGGAAATTACACATTATGTCCACAGCACAATCTCCAGTGTCCAGGCAAGCAACCAGATAGTTTTCTAAGTTCCCTTAGAAACACAAAAAGAGCCATAAACCAGGAAGTAACATTTATAAACTTGTGTATGTTGTAACTCAGGAAGTTGTTTAGAGGGACTTTCTAATGATGGAACACCACCAGCTGCAGGTGATAGGTAATTGCAAACAATCACAGTTGCAAGGTGTGCTGGGAAGTTGCTAATGCATACAGAACTTCAACAAACGACTTAAAAAAAACTAAATTGCCAAAAGTTGAAAGAACCGTAAAAAGAATCAACGAAAATAAATGAATAAAGCACCGCTACACAAATTACTGTCATTATTACCAATGAAAATTCGAGATGAAGACTTGCTCGAAGTTCTAACCAGAATTTTTCAGATACAGTGCCGCCTGTAAATAAGTGAAACGCATGAAAATGTACCATTGCATCAATGCTAAACATCCTCAAGGAAACTGCTTGTGGAAGCACAAAGTCTCATCCGATGAGAGGAAAACATATTGGGTCATAAAGGCCAATATGTGAGGCACCTGCGATAACAATGGCTGCCAATTTTCCTTGCTGTAGTTGGAGTTAGGTATGGGACAAAGTCATTGATAAGTAAGTGAAAGGCAGGCCCAATGTTATTTCATAGGGAAGGGTGGTTTACTTATCAAAGACTTTGACCCATACCTAACGCCGAATACACTGTACAGCAAACAAAATTGGCTGTCATTGTTATCCCAAATGCCTCACATATTGGCCTTTTTGACCCAATTTGTTTTCCCCTCATTGGATGAGAATTCATGCTTCCACAGGCAGTTTGGTTGAGGTTGTTTAGCACAGATGCATTGGCACAATATCATGTGTTTCACTAACTTACAAGCAGCACTGTACTACAGAAAACTTCTAATATTTCTCAGACATCAAATATGACTGCTTTTCCACTTGCTATGAAGCATCATTCAAGCTTTGATACAATTGGTTTAAATAAAGCAAGTAAAAATGATGTTTAAAAAAGCTTATCAAAACTGTTGTAAATTCTTTAAAAAAATAGCCTTGCTGTCATGTAGCTCCGCCCTGATTCGAGTGGGAAAGGTTTGCCCCAGGAGTAAAATCAAGAGCCAAGTACATGTACTTTGCTCGATTTTAACCAAGAGAGACAGTTGTCAAACTTTGTAAAAAATCACTTAATAGTAAAATACAGAAGACTGACAAACTCCATATCTTTTCCATTGGTTTTTTTTAGTTCTTCTCTTTTTCCTTCATAGGAACAGCTGGTTGCCTATTTTAAACACTCAAAAACTTTCATTAGATATTTAATTGCATCCTCAACTTCTGTTTTCCTACATCATTCCTCTTTTAGCATAGGTGTTCTAAGAAGATAGCTTCACACTGCCTGGAAGAGTGCCTATCTGGTTTCCTTACACATCTCTGTCAAAAAGAGGCTGAAGTTTTGGGCAAACATAGTCCTGATCCTCAAAGGAATGCAAGATGAAAGTCAAGGCACCAAGAAGCAAAATATAAGATCCAAATGTGTCATTGATCACGCATGAGCATATAAGGTATGCCTAACATTGCCAGCATATGAGGAAAATATAGAAACACGACGAAAGATAACCTTGGAATTCAAACTATATTTCATATCCCAGTGTACTATAAATCTGTGCTTTACTAACTTTTCACCAAAAAACCAAATACAATCGTTAGTAAATAACTTTCATTTTAAATAACATTTATGATATCTGAAGGAAGAAATACAATGACCACGTCCAGCCATTATTCAAGAAACTTCGAATTTTAACAATACCTGATTTTATTATTACTCCAAATTACTTAGATTTTATTACAGGTTCACCAACAATAGGCTCCCTGAATATTTCTCAACTTTGCAGATCATAAGACAGCGTGATACTAATCAAAGACTAACAAGAAATAATACCTTCTTAACAAACAGAGTGAAACGCAAATTTGCAGATAATTGTATCAGATTTAAACTACCACAAGTTCTTAATGACGCACCAGATAACGTTTTGGAAAAGACACCTACTCACAGTGAATTAGGTTTTAAACTTTATCTAAATATTTTCTGTTAAATGAATACCAAGAAGAAAGTTTTGTAAGTGGCTGTTACATCTGTAATTGCCAATAGTTTTGCAATTGTTTTAGCTGTTTAATCTTCTCCTAATCAACATCAGTCCCCAACTTGTTTTACTTTTCTTTTGATTTTTCCCATATTATAATTTTTTTTCTCCCCTCCCCACACATCATTTGCAATTCTCTTCGCTCATTATCTCATCTGTACTTCTCCATTCAGATACTCTTTTTGTTATTTTGTTGTAAAAATACTCTACGGTGCTTCGTTTGAATTCAATCTGTGACTTAAATTGTCTAATGCTTAGGGGCGGGGTACTCATGTCAGCGCCTTTTCTAAAGGCTAAGTGAGGCCCTCCTGACCTATCCTGACCTCGTGCTTAATATACTTTTTCTCTAAAAACTGTGATTCTTGCTCGTTTTAAAAACTCTTTCATTTAATTTTTCTGTATCAAACTTTTTACTTGTGTATGGTCGAAATAAAAAGAATATCTATCTATATATCTATGATATCAGGAGGAAGATCATAATGAAATCACCTGTAATTTATTTTCAAATATATTCTTAAGCAATGTTTTACAGATCTATCAGCAACTGCGATCTTCCAGCTTCGTAACTGCATGTTTAAACAGGTTAATAATCTAATCTATCAATCTAATAGTCTCACTAGTGTTATATTATCATTCAATCTCCCTTGTTATATAACCATTTTCCATACTCTGAAAGAGCAGTACAGTGTCTTTCTCTTGTAGCACCCAACATAATTAGTACCAATCCATTTGTCTTTACTACACCACCAAATAAAGTATGATGGTTCTTTCAAGCCTTTCAAGAAGGCAATTGCCTTTTAATGTCTTGCAAATTTCAAGGCAACTGAGCAATATATTCTCATACTAACATGGATGTGCGGATCACGAAAAGAACAGTTTTATAATAATTGACAGTCTCTTTAAATAAGAGGAATGTATGGGTAGTTTTTCAAGAATGACTGGTGGTGCATTTTGTTTTTAAACATCTATGGAGTCTGTAGGTCAACACTTGAAACTAGGAACTGTATGCCAAATACGATTGTAAAAAGCAGCTGGTTCACCTTTGTGTTCATTAAAATACTAGGAGTGACAGATCTGTGTTCTACTTGAAAAATCTGTTTTCGGGCATTTAATTTGTATTGTAAGATAAGTACCTACAGCAGAACGGTATCAATGCCACAATTAAATTAATGGTTCTCCATATTCCCAATAACAAATATATTGATTTCATCAAACCTATAGATATTTTCAAAAATACACTCGCCAGTAGATAATATCTGGTGGATATCTGGTGGAAGAAATACAATGCCCAAACCCAGCCTTTATTCAAGAAACTTCGCATTTTAACAATACCTGATTTATTATTACTTCAAATTACTTAGATTTTATTACAGATTCACCAACAATAGGCTCCCTGAAAATTTCCCAACTTTGCAGATCATAAGACAGCGTGATACTAATCAAAGACTAACAAGAAATAATACTTTCTTAACAAACAGAGTGAAACGCAAATTTGCAGATATTTGTATCAGATTTAAACTACCACAAGTTCTTAATGACGCACCAGATAACGTTTTGGAAAAGACATCTACTCACAGTGAATTAGGTTTTAAACTTTATCTAAAAATTTTCTGTTAAATGAATACCAAGAAGAAAGTTTTATAAGTGGCTGTTACATCTGTAATTGCCAGTAGTTTTGCAACTGTTTTAGCTGTTTAATCTTCTCCTAATCAACATCAGTCCCCAACTTGTTTTACTTTTTTTTTGTTTTTTCCCATATTATAATTTTTTTTCTCCCCTCCCCACACATCATTTGCAATTCTCTTCGCTCATTATCTCATCTGTACTTCTCCATTCAGATAATCTTTTTGTTACTTTGTTGTAAAAAAACTCTACGGTGCTTCGTTTGAATTCAATCTGTGACTTAAATTGTCTAATGCTTAGGGGCGGGGTACTCATGTCAGCGCCTTTTCTAAAGGCTAAGTGAGGCCCTCCTGACCTATCCTGACCTCGTGCTTAATATACTTTTTCTCTAAAAACTGTGATTCTTGCTCGTTTTAAAAACTCTTTCATTTCATTTTTCTTTATCAAACTTTTTACTTGTGTATGGTGGAAATAAAAAGAATATCTATCTATATATCTATGATATCTGGAGGAAGATCATAATGAAATCACCTGTAATTTATTTTCAAATATATTCTTAAGCAATGTTTTACAGATCTATCAGCAACAGTGCTCCTCCAGCTTCGTAACTGCATGTTTAAACAGGTCAATATCCTAATCTATCCATCTGATAGTCTCACTTGTGTTATAGCATCATTCAATCTCCCTTGTTATATAACCATTTTCCATACTCTAAAAGAGCAGTACAGTGGCTTTCTCTTGTAGCAACCAACATAATTAGTATCCACAATCCATTTGTCTTTATTACACCACCAAATAAAGTATGATGGTTCTTTCAAGCCTTTCAAGAAGGCAATTGTCTTTTAATGTCTTGCAAATTTCAATGCAACTGAGCAATATATTCTCATACAGTGTACTAACATGGATGTGCAGATCACGAAAAGAACAGTTTTAAAATAATTGACAGTCTCTTTAAATAAGAGGAATGTATGGGTAGTTTTTCAATGATGACTGGTGGTGCGTTTTGTTTTTAACATCTATAGAGTCTGTAGGTCAACACTTGAAACTAGGAACTGTATGCCAAATACGATTGTAAAAAGCAGTTGGTTAACCTTTGTGTACATTAAAATACTAGGCGTGACAGATCTGTGTTCTTCTTGAAAAATCTGTTTTCTGGCATTTTAATTTGTATTGTGAGATAAGGACCTACAGCAGAACGGTATCAATGCCACAATCAAATTAATGGTTCTCCATATTCCCAATAACAAATATATTGACTTTATCAAACCTGTAGATGTTTTCTTCAGTTTTGCATTTCTGTAAATATCGTTTTCTCTCATTCTCTGGAATGGCTGTCTCTGTTGTTGGCTCCCTTAAAACTGATCCCCCATGAAAAAAAAGTAAACAGACTATCATTGTGTCACCAATTGCAATAAAAGGACAAAACCATGACAATCTGCATTGCCCTTCACTGTAAATTTTGAATTTTGAGTTAGCTTAATTGATTGAGTGAGATGGTTGCACAATTCCTTTGAGCCAAGAAAGCTTGTTGTTTGCAAGTTATAACAACATAATAATTATCATAACTCAAAACAGCAAGCTATCTTGGCTCAAACAAATTGTGCAACCGTCTCACTCAATCATTTGAGCTAACTCAGAACTTCAGAATTTACAGTGTTCGAGTGTTTTCATGTTAGTGTAGTCAACTCCTACCCTTTATGACCAACAAATTGTGTCTGAGAGGAGCAAAGCTGCATGAAGATTGTCTGATTATCAGTTTTAAATAGCTTGGATAAAGACAAGTGGGGAGAATTGTCTCACTAAGCTGTGGATCAGATCCAATATCAGGAACTCTTTTATGATCCACCCACAACTGGATGATATAATAGATGCCAATTTCTCTTTTTGATGCAGGTACCATATACAATGATTTAATTTATTGCATCTTGTCAAACATACATTTTCTTCTCTGTGACTAAGGTGTTACTGTTGGTGTTAAAAATGAGAGTTAAAAGCAATGTACGGATGTGACATTTAAGAAGTAGAGGCAGTTTTTGAAAGCACAACCATTTCTTATGATTCTGTAATGTCATAACTGAATATTTCACATTGTAGTTCTCACACATACGTACATACAGTGAATATACTGAGAAGTCAAAGAGAAAAATCGTTTTCCTGAAATACTGTGCAGTCTGTTTCCAATCCTATACATAAGTAGAAAACAATCACTGCTTTTGCGAAATACATTGTGTATTGAAAAGTAATCAAATTTCAGCAATTGCAGAGGAAGATTATCATGGAAATACATTGTGTTATATTTGTATTCATTAAAAATGAATTGATAAAAACGGATTTTTAAAATATTTGATTTAGTTCATATGGTAAAAGTCTGGTAAAATCTAGGGGCATATCTAGAAATGGCTCAAGAGAGGAGTCATAAGATACTGCAAAAACCCTGTCACTAGTGGCTTTTCCTATGTTCCCCATGTTAATTTTTAGCCTGTTTTATGGCCCCCATAAGTATGCCACTTTTTCGCTTGTAGACTCACTTAATTCACTTTACTGGTGAACACAATGACTGAGCTGCTGAAATAAACCATCGAAGGATCAAGTATTTTCGGAGCAACGCCTAAAACCTGGGAGTTAACCAAAAAGTGTCCTTGTATCAATAGTTCGGTAAAAAAATATGTCACAGTTTTGACCATGTGATAGTATGGATTAGGGCTATGTGTCATACTGTCACAAAGCATTTGGAATCCATGGGAAAAATGTGCTGTGTTTGGCTGGGCTCAGTAGTAGCAGTAGTGGAAAATAACTACCAAGTTGTTACTTTTGACAATTTTTGCCTTTCGAAACCACTATATTACATCTTTACGAAATGGCAGACTGGCGTGGAATGCATCTCTGTCCGTGCAAAGAGTGGCATGTAAAAATTATCTTAATTATAAATCTATTTCTAAAATGAAAACTTTAGAGGGACAAAGTGCTACACTTAAAAAAGGTGTGTTTATTATTATATAAAGTATAATTTCTACTCGGTAAGAAACTTAGTTTTATAGACTTTACTGTAATATGTTGGTTATAACTACATTGCTTTTTTCAGTACATTTCATCATCCCGATGCTATGTTTAAAGTGCTCATTGGTGTTGTCCGAACCAACTTGAGCAGCAGCAACCTCACTAAAAAGTACCCCAGAATTAAGTCTCTCCCAGAATCATGTCTTTATGATCCAGTATCATTAACTTTCTGAAAGACAAACCCATTATGGTACTGGATATGATAAACAAGGGTTGAGTGACCAAACAATATCCTGGAATGGACAGCAACCAGGACAGAGATTACCAAGAAAAATATCTTCCCCCAATGATTGTGACAAACAACGAAAAGTAAATCAACAGACATCTGCTGCAAAACTCAATTTCTGGTATGATTGTGTGTCATCAATCATAAATCTGTGTTTAACTCAGGTTTTTTTATGCATGTGATTTATAATGCAAGTTGCAGGGCTTCATTTTATCATTATGGAGTGATGGAATATCGGATCGGGATTCTATGTCTTTTTCTTATGCATTGAGAAGGTTAATATTAATCACTAGGGTCATTCTGTGTCAAATCAAGCAAATATTTGAGAAAGTCCAAGCTCGTCGATCTCTTACCTTCATGAAACTATTTTTAATTATTAATTTAATTCCCAAATGAGGATTTACAAAATAAGAGCTTCCACCAGCACATAGTTTATAAATTAGGTCATTATCTAAGTCTTCCTTCTATGTCTTATTTCTCCAGTCTGTGAAGAGAATGTGATATATGAGCCAGTCCATGACAAAAGGGGTCTTATCAGGAAAAGAGGTGACGTCACCAAAACAATGGTCAAAGTCTGTGAAGATTTTGGCGCCAAAATATGTTGCATGATTTTATAACTTGTGGCAACTTCGTCACTTTATTATGCATGAAAAGATAGCAAATATTGTGTTAAGGAAACAATTTTAGCTAAGATGTGATAGTACAACAACAAAAGGATTAACTAATTTAACTTATTAATATTGATCAATTTTTGTGTTACAATGTATCTTTTTGCAATGAAGTTATAACATGTAGCAAAAGTGAGTGCACCCAGACACAACAGTTGTCTGAAATGCCACGGAGCTTTGTTTATTAAATCTGGGCTAACTATAGTGTGACCAATATGAAATATTAAATTGTTAATCCATTGAAAGGCAGAACCTTAATGACACTAAATATAATATGTAAGATTTCATCCCCCCTCTCCCACAAAAAGGCAGATTTAAATCATGGAATCCAGAGAGATCAAAAACGATTTTAGGTTTATATTAATAAAAGGAAGTAAATGTGATATTTCCAAACATGTGTGTCATAAGAAGCCTTTCACTTTTAAGTTTTTATTGGATAATTGACTATATATACAGTTTTTGTTTAATGTTCCTTAAACTCATCTTTTTTTTTCTCAAAGATGATATCCAGTTTTTACTATCATGATCTCTAAAAATCAAGTATGGTTTTTCATGGTGACCGCAGAGTAAAGACAAATTTGATGCTATAAAAGAAATATTTTTACCAACAGTATTTTGCCTGAAATAATATATAAATTAACTGTCAAATATACTAACTTATTTAAAAAAAACAACCTGGTGATGAAAACCCAGGAAGATATATAAAATTGCATTGGTCTCTGGAGATCTTTTTTCATGTTTTTTTTCATTGATGGTTAGTGTAAATCCAATAGACGTTTTTGGTTTAAATGATCAGGAATAAAACGCAATACTATGTACAAGAAACAGCTGATGGTTTTAATACAGTATCTGTGCATGCAGCAATTTCCATTCTCAGAATGAGGCACAGTTGTCAATTACATTTTTGGCGGGAAAGCCACATACTAAATTATTTACTGTGCTGCCTTTGTTTTCTCATTTTTCTTTTTACAATTTGCATTTACTTTTTAAAGGAATTTTTTGCTTCTCTTAAAAATATATATATATATTCTTAATCAAAGTGAGGATCAATCAAGAAATTGATCTTGTTGTGTTCAGAGTGAGGCACAAGTGAAGTTTTGGCGGGAAAGAACAGAATCTTTTCTTGGAAGCCAATTTTTTTTAAATTGAATCAAGAACTTAAAAGATGACAGTAATCAAGAAATGCGACACTTTTATCAAACCTGGCTAATTTTATTTTCATCACAATTATCTCATTCAAAATCACAAAAATAAATTAACGAACCAAGGGCAGAAGTCAGGAAGCTGAAGAAATGCAATAAAAAAAGGAAAACTGGTAGAAACATGATGGCCCAAAACACTGGACACCAGCACCCAATGCAGGCCGAAGGGCCCCAGGGCATAACAGTCGTAACACACACACACACACAAAAAACACAAACAGTTTTGAGTGAAATTAATTTATACCCGAAGTCCCCATGCAACCAGGGTAAATGTGCACTGGTGGTAAACCAACTTCTGAATGCCACCTGTAAACACTGCCAAATCATTTCAGTCTGCGCCTAATTATTTGATGCCATTTGAATATTTTTGAAGCCATCTTTTATTATTCCACATCATAATTATTAAATATTGTCTCACAATTTTGATCAGCTTGACTTCTCTTGAACACTTCAACATTTTATTTCTAATCTATTTTTGGTTGTTGTCACTCTCTCTTTAAAAAAATGAATCAGTGATCCATGCTCAATAGTTGCTTGTGCGTGTGAACCTAAATTGTAATTTGTGCATGTCACATCCCTGGCATATGCAAGATTCTATAAATGTATGAAAAAAATTAGGGCAAATATAATGAAAATGTACAATTGGATAACCGACACGTCCCACCAAACTTGGCTGTAGGCCTAAGCCTAAAATATTTAAGGCACCCCCGAAACAATTAGGGTGTCGATTAAAAAAATAACTTGTGCGGCTCCCAACTTCCATAAGAAAGGTGCCAGGGTTAACTTCAGCTGCAACGTTTTTATTTTTTAGGAAATAACATTTTCTAAATATTGCTACTTGCTAGAAGTTGGTAGTGCATAAATAAGAGTAGCTTCACTGTGCTGCACCATTGCTGCTGCCTTTTATCAATAAAGTTTTCATTGATACCAATCCATGCTCTAGTGATCTATCAACTGCAATAGACGGTTCGCAGATCTACACTTTTCAAACAAGGTCAACAATATGGTTGCCATGGAAACATAATATTTTAGAGGTACATGCTATTGCTAATTTTAATAACCTAAAAGCCAAGGCAATAAGGCTATCAGGAAATAACTTTTGTGATCGGAAGTTCATGCCTGATGCCTAGTTTTTTTTTACACTTCAACAGCGATTCAACACTTAAATAAGCAGTTGCGTTTCTACAGAAAATAATTGAAATAACAGAGGAAAAGCTCTACAAATGACAAAATGATATTTAAAGCACTGTGAATTCAAAAACTTTCCTTTTTTTCTGGCTAAAGTTAAAAAGTAAACCGGAGAAAAAGGACATCTCAGTGGTGGATCCAGACAAGGTCATCTAGGGGGGGCCGGGCGTGTTTCGGGCATTCGCAGGCTCGCGTCACCGCGTATTTCCTTCAAATTACAATTATTAATCTCAGTGGTCTAGGGGGGGCCCGTGCCCCCTAGGCCCCCCCCTGTATCCGCCACTGCATCTATAGTAGGTGTAGACAGAAGTTGCCAAAGAATGGTGACGTCAAGAAAATGGTGACGTCAAGAAGTACAACATTTCATGCAGTGATACGGTCATCTTTGAAAGGCTGTAGAATTAAAACTATTCGTAGCAGGCTTGTGATATTTGGCAAAATTATTCATGGGATGTCATTCTATAATGTGTATTAAAAAACTGAATTTTCAATTTTTAGTCAATAAGACCCCTTTTCCCATGGACAGGCCCATATGGAGAGGGGAATTCAGCCTACTTGTCCTTGCACATACATCTACCTCAATAACATCACATCTCTTAAACATATTAAAGTTTATTTAATGATATATCCAGTTTCCTTTTCAATTGATTACAGAAAAGGTTTTCTAAGAACTCCACACTAAATAGATAGTATATATACCCTGTCGGATTGACTCTGTGTACATACTATATGAATTATTGATGCATCACATCCATTATTGCAGTTTTCCGTCTTCTCCAAATATTTAGCCGCAGCTTTGTAATCTTGGAACTGTTTCGAATTCATTATTCATGTCATTAATTTCTCTGGCGGCACTTCCAGTGCACTATAACAACATAATGATGGCATTGCATGACCATATGCTCGTCATCCATACATTCTGTTGACCTTGCCATCCCTGCTCTTCCGGGTCTTACTTGTCATGCATTATTTACAGCGGCTCAGCTGATGTTTGAGGAGTTGCACGAGTCTTGAATCCTAATGCAGGTCTGAAGTGCCCTCTTGACTTCTGCTTGCCTTGCGTGGTTTACTGGCTCTTTATTCTAATCATGAAGTTTTCAATATACATAAGTGAAGGCATGCAAGGATGATGGTGCCTTGTATTTAAACATTTAGAACCTGTATTGTACGGACATCTGCCTCTATAACATCACATCTCTTCAACATTATAAAATTTATCGAATAGATGTAAATGTGGATATAGTTATTTTGTTTTTTTTTTAAATGCTTGCAGAAAAGTTTTTTCAAGAACTCCACATTATATAGATAATGTTATTGGTTTTTCAATTCTTTTACTTCACATTTATACGAATTGCAGAGAGTTCCTTCCCAAATTGTGGTAGGTAATTGACTCTGCTGGTTGTCCAATATCTTAAAACACTCATAAGCTTTCATCCGATTTTTAATTGCATCTTCAACTTCTGTTTTCTGATATATTTTCTCTTTTAGCATAGTCGATTTAAGACGATGTCTTTACACTGCCTGGAAGAGAGCCTATCCAATTTCTTTACACATCTCTGTCACAAAGAGGCTGAAGTTCTAGGCAAACAAAGTCTTGATCATCTAAGGGATGGCATGATGAACGTCAAGACACCAAAAAGCGAAATATAGGAAGGATGTCATTGATCTTGAAAACCTTATTCTATATGTCTAGCATTTTGCCAGCATATGGGGGTAAAAAATGAAGCAGAAGAGATGAAAACCTTGGACAATTATATTCCAATTCCCAGTGTACTTAACCTGTGCTAACCTGCTAATGTGGGCCATTTGGGCATCCCCTAAACCAAATAACCAAATGCTTTACTCTAGTTAGTAGTGGTTTTTGCTTGTAGGAATATTTAAGGCATGAGGAGAAAGATCATACATTTATCTTGACCATTCAAAGTCGATATGAGACATTCTGTTTCATTGTATCTTTGATCTGTATCACCTTTTCTTAATTTTATCTCTTTGTGCAGACACCACTCAGACAGCCATGATATTCGCACACGACACCAAAACAACTTTCAAATTCCAATAATTAAACATGAATATGCTAAAAATGCTAACCAATACAAATTACCAATCATTTTTAATAACAGTCCAGCTTGTATAACAGAAAAAATTTACACCCACAGCAAAAGCGGCTTCACCAATTATGCCAAAGATAAATTGTTAAGTGGCTATAAAGAAGATTGTCTAATTCAAAACTGCTATGTATGTAATTCATCATAAAAATTCAAAACTGCCATGTATGTAATTCATCATAAAAAATTAAAAAACTTAATAAGAAAATTAAAATTAAAAAAAATAAATAAATAAATAAATAAATGATAATGACTAAATGAGAATAATAATAAAATAAAGATATTTTTTATAGTGTATTCACACTCATATTATAAAAACCATGTGCTCACAAATTTCCAAATTTTCCATTTTGTATTTTTCTGTGTATATTGTTGTTTCAAGCTGATAAACATCCATTTGTATATATTTACAACATATCTATATATATTAAAAGTCATTGTACAAGGTGGTTTCCCACAAGCGATCAATTCTGGTCTTGGGGAATCTCCTCCACTTCTTATATATTTTGTATATATTTAAAAAAATCGTGGAAATAAATAATCAATCAATCAATCAATCAATCAATCAATCAATCAGTTGATTTATTTCCAAATACCTTCTTAAGCTAATTTTTCCAAATCTATCAGCATCTGTGATCTTCCGGCCTCGTAACTGTGTATTTAATATAAATTCGTAGACTAATTGACCAATCAAGTAGTCGGTTTCAAATATGACTGCTACAAAAATCATTATGCTTCCTTCTTTTAAGGTGGTGTCCATTTCAAATAGTCTAACTTGCGTTACGTTATCGTGAAATCTTCTTTGTTATACAAATATTTTCCATTCTCTGAAAGAGCTTTGCAGTGATTTTCAATAGCATCTCAACTTTCTCTTTTCCTATATTGTTCCTCGGTCGGCATCTGTGCTCTTCCGACCTCGTAAATGAATGTTTAAATAAGTTAATAAACTAATCTATCAATCAAATAGTCTAGCTTGTATTATAGGATCATTAAATCTCCTTTGTTATATAAGCATTTCCCATACTCTGAAAGAGCTTTGTAGGGGTTTTCTTGCATAGTTCTCAACCTCTTCATGATTCATCATCGATTTGTCTTTGGTACATCATCAAAGTAAAGTATGATGGTTCTTTCTCGCCTTTTAAGAAGGCAATTGCCTTTTCATGTCTTGCAATTTTCAAGGTAACTGAGTAATAAGTTCTCATACTGTCCAGTCAGTGCCGGAAGGCGGAAGTGCAAAGAACAGTTTTGTAATATTCGGAGTGTATGGGTAGCTTTTTCAGGATATCTGATGGTGCAATTTGTTTTTAAACATCTAGAATCAGCAGGCCAACTCTTAAAGACGAGAAAAATTATGCCAAAGGATTGTAAACAGCAGCTGGTTCATCTTTGTGTAAAACATGAGGCCTGATAGATATATCCATCACTTGATAATGTGTTTTCTGGCATTTTAATTTGCATTGTCAAATATGGAGCTAGCAGAAGCACTGAAGTCTTTAAAATGTCACAATTAAAGTAGTGGTTCTCCAAAATTATGACCAATAAATTATATTGATTCTTTCAGAATTTTAGTTATTTTCTCCAGTTGTGCATTTATGTAAGTATCAATTTCTCTCATACTCTGTGATGGCTATCTGTGTTGGCTATCTGTATCACTTAAAACTGAATGTCACTGGGAAGAAAAAGTAAACAGACTATCTCTTTGTTACAAACTGCAAATAAAAGAAGGCAAAACTATGACAATTTGCAGCGCCCTTTGAGTATTTTGTGCTAGTGTAGTCAACTCCTGCCCTTTATGACCAACAAATTGTGTCTGAGAGGAGCAAGGCTGCATGCAGATTGTCTGATTATCAGTTTTAAATAGCTTGGATAAAGACAAGGGGGGAGAATTGTCTCACTCAGCTGTGGATCAGATCCGATATCAGGAACTCTTTTATGATCCACCCACAACCGGAGGATGTAATAGATGCCATTTTCTCCACCTTGCAGAAGTCTTTTACAATCCATTAATTTATTGCACCTTGTCAAACCGACTTTTCAGTGTCTAAAATGTCAGTGTTAAAAGGTGTTGAAAGCAAAATGTAGTATATCATAGTGATGAGACATTTGAGACACAAAGGCAGATTTGGAGAACACAGCCATTTCACATGATTCTGTAATGTCATAAGAGAATATTTCATATTGTGGTTCTTCTTACATGTACATATGATGAATGTACTGAGAAGTAAGAGAGAAGAATAATTCTCCTGAAATATTGTGGGTGCAGTCAGTTTCCCATTCTACAGTCTACACATAAGTAAAAAACAAAACACTGCTTTTGTGAAATGCATTTTAGATTGGAAAGTAGTATAATTTCAGAAGTGGCAGAGGAAGATTATCATCGAAATGCATAGTATTATATTTGTTCTCATTAAACACAAATAGACAAGAACAGATTTTTAAATGTTTGAATTATTCATATGGTACTAGTCAGTTTCTCATGTGACTGCTACAAAAATCATTATGCTTCCTTCTTTTAAGGTGGTGTCCAATAAATCATGCATAACTGCACTGTAAACCCAGCTGCTTTACTTTTATGGCAGTTACCATTAAAACAACAGTACATGCCAAAATGACAAGTTCTTCGATTCATTACGGTAGTTGTCTTAAAGTGATGCAGCAGGTTTTACAGTGTGGCATAGAAGCAGTCTAGATGTATATACATGGTGATTGATAGGTGATTCATTAATATTAATGACATTGCTAAGAAAAAATGACAAACTAAGGATTGTTTCTTCCAATGCATTTAGATAAGCTATGGTTGTGTAAAGAACAAAGGTAGTCAAATTTCCATCACACAGACAGCTCTGCCAGAAAAAGTAAGATTGCTTTTAGCCTATATCAAACACTGCCGATGAAGTAAACCACACAATAAAAATTAAAAGCAAACATGATGATTGATGAATAATGTCTTTACAACCTAGCTATGTGTGTAGCAATAATATTTAGATTTCCCTTGGGGCATATCAAGAAATGCCAAAGAGGATAGCCATAAGATACTGCAAAACACGGTCACTAGTGGCTTTTCCTAAGTGCCCATGTTAATTTTCAGCCTGTTTCATGGCCATACCCCCCCCCCCCGAGTATGCCACTCTTCCTTATTTGGGGTACACCAAAAAGTGGCCTCATATCAGCAGATCTGTAAAAAAATTATGTCTCAGTTGTGGCCAATGAGGTGGTAAATGGAGCTCCCAAATGATGGAACACTGCCAACTGAAAGTGATAGTATAGCATAATGATCATGGCAATGTGTCATACTGTCACAATTGGCATCCATGGAAAATATTTGAATGAGCTCAGTAGTTGCTAACGGCTGCAGTGGAAAAAAAGAAAATTGTCACTTTCGAGAGGGGTTAATATATGAATGTTTAATTGTGTATATATATAAAATATTGTATATTGTATAATAGTCTTTCCATGTATGCCTTTTTGAAAACATTTTTTGTCAGTCTGTCTGTCTGTCTGTCTGCCCCAGTGATAGTGACAAACAAGGAATTGTAAATCAACAAACTTTTGGTGCAAAACTCAATTTCTGATATGATTGTGATCAATTGCATGGTAAGTGCTGTAAATTCTCACAGGAATACAGAAGAAGTTGGAAGTCAACGTGTGACACATGAGGTTGTCAGTGTAATTAACATCCTAATGGTGGAAGACCCAAAACTGAACGTGGTTGATACTTTTCTTATTTTTAAGGCCTCTGATAAGGAGTAATTTTTAGGCACCAACATGGTGTTAATAGACAAGTATTTTACTTATGATACCTTAGAAATACAACGGCATGCAAAATAAAAATCAAACACAAAAGGAATGAAATAGAATGTTTCCTATATTTCATCTTTTCAGACTCCTTTTAAGTTCCATTCACTTAAGTTATGCTGTAACAGTGCACAATATTGTACAGTTTTTGCAATATATATGCGCTAGATGTTGAAGTTTTTCAGACAGAATCAAATAGAGCATTGGAAGGCATTGCTCATGTCAGATGGCAAGGCTGCATCTTGATAGAAATGTGATCTCATATTGTTGCCTCAGTGTAAAAAGTGACAAGGCAAACTCATAAGGGAAGTTCCTTTAAAATTCCCCTTGTCAGATTGATTCTGTATGTACCACATACATGTACAAATATTTGAAATGTCACATTACATATTGCAGTTTTGAATAAAAAACAAAATCTTTAGCTGCTGCTTGTAATCATATTTGGGTTTCGAATTCAATACTCACGTCCTTATACTAAAACAGCACTTCCAGTGCACTATAACAACATAATGATGGCATTGCATGACCATATGCCTGTCACCCATACATTCTGTTGACCTTGTCATCCCTGCTCTTCTGGGTCTTACTTGTCCTGCATTATTCACAGCGTCTCAGCTGATGTTTGAGGAGTTGAACAAGTCTTGAATCCTAATGCAGATCTAAAGTGCCCTACTTCCATATTGCCTTGGGTGATTTATTAATTCTAATCTTGGAGTTTTCAATATACGTTACTGAAGACATGTAAGGATGATGGTGCATTGAATTAAAACATGTAAAACCTGTTTTTTACTGACATCTGCCTCAATAGCATCACACCTCTTAAACATTAAAAAATATTATTGAATATATGATGATAATAGAGATAAAGTATGAATTTCTGTATGTTTGCTTATCATATTAAAATGCCAGAAAAAGCAAAATTGGACTGGCACCATTGTTATAATGTGACAAGATAATTTCATATATAGGTAGAATAATAATTAGTACATAATTGATATTAACATTAAACCAGGGTAATGTACATTTTAGATTACAATACTTTTTGAAGAACGTTTAAATAATTAATTGCATTATTCAAGTAATTCCAATTATCCAAGAAATTTCATATTGAAATACTTAATTTCATCGACGTAATTGTAGAGTTAACTTAGCATGTCTATAAAAGTTCGAAGATCATCTGAACTTTCAATTGTTATTTTTTCATTTTCCTTTGTTTTACAGATGATTTTATTTTAAAAAAAAAAAGCTTGCAGAAAAGGTTTTTCAAGAACTCCATATTATACAGATAATAAAATTGGTTTTTTACTTCTTTTATTTCACCCTTACACGAAATGCAGAGAGTTCATTCCCAAATTGTGGTAGATAATTGTCTCAGCTGGTGGCCAATATCTTAAAACACTCATGAGCTTTCATCAGATTTTTTTAAAATTGCATCTTCAACTTCTGTTTTCTTTTAGCATAGGTGTTTTAAGATGATGTCTTGACACTGCCTAGAAGAGTGCCTATCCAATTTCTTTACACATCTCTCTCACAAAGAGGCTGAAGTTTTAGGCAAACACGGTCTTGATCTTCAAAGGATGGCAAGATGAAAGTCAAGACACCAAAAAGCAAAATATAGGAAGGATGTCATTGATGTTGAAAAGCTTATTCTGTATGCCTAGCATTTTGCCAGCATTTGGGAGTAAAGAAAGAAGCAGAAAAGATCGATGAAAACCTTGGACAATTATATTCCAAATCCCAGTGTACTCAACCTGTGCCAATCTGCTGATATGGGCCAATTTGGCCATCCTCTGAACCAAATAACCAGATGCTGTACTGTAGTTAGTAGTAATTTTTGCTTAAAAAATATTTTATGTATGCGGAGAAAGATCATAAATTTATCTTGACCATTCAAAGACAACATGAGACATACTGTTTCATTATATCTTTTATCTGTATCACTTTATCTTATATATTAATTTGCATCCTGACAATACTCATTGTTTATCATTGTTAGCACCATGAAATAGGAAACTTGAGAAAACAGACGTTTCATAGAGCAATGAGTAGAAGAAATGTGGTCACCCTCCGATAATTTCTTTCCAAATGCCTTCTTAAGGTACTTTTTCCGGATCTGTCATCATCTGTGCTCTTCCAGCCTCATAAATGCGTGCTTAAAATGAGTTTATAGACTCATTATTAATCAAACAAGTGTCTGACTTGTATTATTTTAACATTATCTCTCCCTTGTTATACAACCATTTTCCATTCTCTGAAAGAGCTTTGCAGTTATCTGTCAGCATCGTTGCTCTGCCGGCCTCGTAACTGTATGTCTAACATAGGTTTATGGACTCATTCATTAATCAAATAGTCTAGCTTGTATTATATTATCATTAAATCTCCTTTGTTATACAGCCATTTTCCATACTTCCCAGTCAACAATTTGACCTCACTGTGATATATCTGTGAGCTCTTCAAAGATACCTTGAAAGCTCACAGAAGAGACCTCACATCAACCTCATTTTGAAGCCAGTCAATGAGGGTGATTTGAGCTCAAAAGTTGAGGTCACACTGTGAGCTCCCTGTGAGCCTAATGTGAGGTCTCATAGTGAGATTCATGTGAGCCTCTTGTGAGCTTTCTGTGAGCTTTCTGTGAGCTTTCTGTGAGCCTTTTCTGAGGTCAACTCTGCAGGGTGAACTTTCTGTGACCTCTGCAGAGTGAACTTCCTGTGACCTCAAATCACCCTCATTGACCTTTTCAAGAGTTAGACAAATACACATAGAGAATAGCAAGTTTGTTCACTCATTTTATTTGTCAAATCACATTGCTGGATTGGCGGGGGGGGGGGGCTTTATTCAAATCTCTTCAATCTTCATTCCTGTAGTTTAACCCATACATATCAACCAGCAACCTGAAACAAAATAAAAATAATACAAATACATGTATGTGCTACATAATATATTTTTTATCAGCAACTTCAATAATTTCCCATATATATATAGGCTGAATTATCCAATACTGTGTGTGTGGTTGATGTCTATTATCTAATTATTCCAAGATAAATTGTCAATTAAAATGGAAAACATTACTAGTTCATACATATCAAAACTGTATGTGTCTGTTTAGTGCAATGGCTCCTGATACTAAATGGCAGTTAAAGGATTGTGCCAAAACTGCTGTATAATTTAATTGTTAAAACACATATAGTTGTCATTTTCCGGATGCTTAATTTCTATGCCTGTGAAAGTTTAAACCCATGCTTACATAATTCTCCAATCTACAAACTATAAAAGTGTACTTACATGCATTATTTCATCTCCCAAATTTCCCTGTTACATGTTGATTCAAAATGGTGGATGGAATGTTGTGATGGCCATGTGATGTCACTTCCTGTCACAAAGAGCTCACAGTGTGACCTCTCTGTGAGATCTCATAGTGGCACCATCATTTCTGAGCTCACCGTGAGCTCAAAGAGAGCTCACATTTAGACCTCAGCATGTGAGATTTCTGTGAGCTCTGCATGAGGTAGCAATGGATGAGGTCACAATGTGAGCTCTCTATGACATCTCTATGTGATTTCCTTGTCACCTCCCTGAGAGATCTCATAGTGACACCATCAAATATGAGCTCACGGTGAGCTTGTAGTGGGCTCACATTATGACCTCAGTATGTGAGATTTCAGAGAGCTCTGCATGAGGTAGCAATGCATGAGGTCACAAGGTGTGAGGTCACTGTGATGTCCTGTTGACACTCTCAAGCATGACATCACCATGTGAGTTTCTTGTGATCTCACAGTGAGTGCTGTGCAAACTCAAATGTTGACTGGGTTTGCAGTAGTTTTCTTGCATAGTTCTCAAACTCATTACAATTCACCATCGATTTGTCTTTATTACACCCCAAAGTAATGTGTGATGGTTCTTTCTCGCCTTTCAGTGAGGCAATTGCCCTTTAATGTCTTGCAAATTTCAAGGCAACCGAGTAATAACTTCTCATACTGTAAGTGCCGAAAGTTCAAAGAAAAGCAACATAACATTTCAAAATCTTGATAAATAGCAGGAATGTCTCTCAAAGGGTATTTATATCGTCAGCCTAAAGCAAAACTGGCCTAAGTCTGACTTAGGCCATTTTTCCTTTTTGGTACCATAGGAAGGCCCTAATGATAATACATGTGCTAAAAAAAATTTGGACTCCTAAATTAATAATATACCCGTCAAAACCCCAACTCAATTTTAGCACAAATTGCCTAAGTCCTGTTGACTTAGGCCATTTGGACTTAGGCCAATTTCGTTACCACTAATTTTAGTGGATATCACCAATATTTTTCGGTCATAATTGTGAGTATTAATTTTATTGAAGTTGCTTCCTTGGATTTCATTCATAAATATTATGGATAATTGCTTAATAACACAGCTACACCACAAAAGAATTTTGGCCTAAGTCATTTTTGTTTCAAAATAAAATTTAGCCTGAGTCAGTTTTTGGCTGTTTGCCGAAAATTGCCAAAAATGGCCAGTTTAGCTTTAGGCTGACGATATATATATATATGTATATATATATATATATATATATATATATATATATCAGCTGGTGCAATTGTGTTTAAATATGTGAGATGGGTCGAATTGAAGATTAGCATTCTTAAACAAAATATGATTTTAAAAAGCAGCTGTTTCACTTTTGTGCACATTAAAACATGAGGCGTGATAAATCATTGTGCTATGTGATATCTGCTTTTTCTTGAATTTTAACTTGTAAGATATGGAACTAGGATATGCACCGAAGTCTCAATGCCACCATTAAATAAATTGTTCTCCATATGACCAATAAATATGATTTTGATTGTCTTTTTTTTTTTTGCTCCTTTAATCCTCTATAAGAAAAAAATAATTATATACACTTAATTTTTGTTGCTGACTGCAAATATAAAAGGACAAAACCATGACTATTTGCAGTGCACTTTGAGACCTTTCGTGTAGTCAACTAAAGCCCTTAATGCCAGACAAATTGTGTCTGAGAGGAGCAAGGTCGCATGCGGATTGACTGATTATCAGTTATGAATAGTTTGGATAAAGACAAGTAAGACACTTGTCTCACTTAGCTGTGGATCAGATCCACCCACAGCCGGAGGATGTAATAGATGCCAATTTCTCTTTCTTGCACAAGTGTTATAGAATGAGTTTATTTAATCACATTATTTTAAAACAAATTTATGTTCTCTGTGACTAAAGTGTAGGTGTAAAAAAATCAGAGTCGAAAGCAAAGTGTATCATGAATGCGACATTAGGGAAACAAAGACACTTTTGGAAAGTACGGCCATTTCTCATGATTTTGTAATGTCTTGAGAGAATATTTCATCCTATGGTTCTTCTTACATGTACATATTATGATGAATGTACTGAGAAATCACAGAGAATAATTATTTTTCAGAAATATTGTCGGTGCAGTCGGTTTCCCATCCTACACATAAGTAGAAACAAATCACCGCTTTTATGGAATACAGCGTATATTGAAAAGTAATAGGATTTCAGCAATTGCAGAGGAAGATACATTGCATAATATATTTTTTTCATTAAACATAAATAGATAAGAATGGATATTCAAATATTTGAATGAATTCATATGGTAGTAGTCTGTTTCTCATGTGATTTCGAGCAAAATCATGGATCTTTTTTAAGGCGGTGTCAACTAAATCCAGCATAACTTTCAAGATAGCACTCTAAATGTATAGATATGGTGATTGATAGGTGATTGATTAATATTAATGACATTGCTGAGAAAAAAAGATAAAATAACGATTGTTTCTTCCAATGCATTTAGATTAGCTATGGTTGTGTAAAGAACAACAGTGTCAAATTGCCATCACACCGACAGCTCTGCACAAAAAGTAAGATTGCCTTTAGTCTATATTAAACACTGGAAATGAAGTAGACCACACCATGGAAATTAAAAACAAACAAGTAGATTGCTGCACAATTTTTCATGCATTTTCGCCCTTGCTATGTTGGTAGCAATTATTTTTAGCTTCCCCCCAGGGGCATATCTAGAAATGGCCTGAGAGAGGAGTCTTGAGACACTGCAAAAACCCAGTCACTAGCGGCTTTTCCTATGTTACAAATGTTAATTTTGAACAATGCATACCCCCCCCCAAGTATGCCACTTTTCCGCTTATTGAGGGACACACTGACTGAACTGCCAAAACAAGCCATTGAAAGATCGAGCAAATGTTTATGCAGCAATGCAGTGAACCAAAAAGTGGCCTCATATCAGCCGATCTGTAAAAAATTATGTCTCTGTTGTGGCTAAATGAGGTGGTCAATGAAACTCCCTATTGATGGAACACTGCCAAATGAATTGATAGTATAGATTATTGCAAGGTGTCATACTGTCACAAAGCATAATTATGTGCTGTGTTTGAATGAGCTCAGTAGTTGCTACTGGCTGCAGTGAAAAAAAAAAGCCAAATTGTCACTTTGGACAATTTTAGTCTTTTGAAACCTATGTATAACATCTTTATGAAATAGAAAGAAGATATAGACATACTAGCATGGAATACGTTTCAGTCTGTGCACAGAGGAGCACATATAATGATACCAAAATTATAAATCAAATTTTAAAATGAAAAATTTGGACAGACAAAGCGCTTCTCTTAAAAGGCAGTGTTTATGATCATATTACCTTAAATTCAATAAAAACTGTCAATTCTACAGGAAGAAACTGTGAGTTTTAGAGACTTTACTGTAATATGTTGGTGATACACGACATCGCTTTTTTCGGTGCATTTCATCATACAAATGCAATGTTTAAAGTCCTCATTGCTGTTGTCCAGAACAACGTGAGCAACTATCTCACTAAAATGTACCCTGGGATCAAGTTTTTTATAATCCAGTATCAATAGGTTTATAAAAGGCAATACCATTACGATATTGTATATAATAAACAAGAGTTGGGTGACCAAAAAATATCCTGGAATTGAACAGTTACCAGGACAGAGATACCAAGCAAAAGATCTTCCCCAATGATTGTGACTAAGTAAATCATATGACATCATGTGCAAAACTGATTTTCTAGCATGATTGGGTGCCATCAATCAAAAATTGGATTTTGACGCTTGTTTTCTTATGCATGTGATTTACTATGCAAAATGGAGGGCTTCATTTTATTATTATGGAGTGATAGAATATTGTGGTTCTACATCTTGTTATTATGCATTTAGAAGGTTAATATTAATCATCAGGGTCATTCTGTGTCAAATCAAGCAAATTTTTGAGAAAGTCCAAGCTCGTCGATCTCATACCTTCTTGAAACTTCAGTCAATTATTAATCTAATTCCCAAATAATTATTTACAAAGTAAAAGCTTCGCCAACACATAGTTTATAAAGTGGGTCATTTATCTAAGTCTTCCTTCTATGTCTTATTTCTCCAGTCTGAAAAAGAAAATGATATATAGAAAGGGGGATTCAACCCACTTCTCCTTGCACATACATCTACCTCAATAACATCACATCACTTAAACATATTAAGGTTTATTTAATGATACTAGAATTAGACCCGTGGAAGCATGCATGTGAGGGAAGGGGAAAATAAAGGATTTTTTGTAATCGGCTATGGTTAAATTATGAGAAAACATCATCTCAATTTCTGTGACTGTAATTTGAACATGAATTCAGCTAACGACATTGTAGAGAATACAGAAAAGCTGCTTGCAAGTTTTAATAACTGGGCAATCAGTAGTTTGCTTGGAGTAGCGCAAGGGGTCCGTGAAGTAATGGTATGATATCCAGTTTCCTTTTTAATTGCTTACAGAAAAGGTTTTCTAAGAACTCCACATTATATAGATGGTCATGTGTCGTGATGTTGTACAATTTGAGAAATTTTACATTTATGTGATGATTACATGTACATGTCTTGTATGTACCATCACTTATTATACATCACTGGAATGCCTAGCTTCTATTGTTTCATATCGACCTTAGCCCTCAAAAACCTTGAGAAAACAGGTGATTTTTTTGTGTCCCCCGTTACATCAGATTTGAAAAAATCATCTTAAAAGTGAGATTGCATGCTAATGACAAAAGATATCTTGTTCTGGTTTTCTCTGTAGTAATACCCAATTCCTCGTAAAGCCCTAAAAGCTTACATCATCTATCTAGGTATTATCGTGTCTTTTGCAGAGCCTTTAATGCAAAGCAACGTCAACCTGTCCCTCTTGTCGAAAAAAATCAACATGTTTTTTTAAAATTAGTCTGAAACTGTTAATATTGAAGCTAGGAAGTTCAAACATAGCTCACAAAAATGCTCATGAGTTCTACTTTCAATTGCATATCTCAGATTTTGTGTGCAGGTAAACCACTTGTTGTACAGCTTGTCTAGTTTACCCTGAATTTTTTGTAACACCTGCAAAAAAACAGTCAAGTTGGAGAGGGGTCATGAGTTTCAAACCATCAGTACTCGAACCAGTAAAATTATACAATGTGGAAAATGCTATTGCCCAAATGCTCATAAATCAGGGTATACTTTGGTATAAAATATGGTTAGGTTTGCAATTATTTTCTGACTTCTGTGTTGCTCTGAAAAACCCTGAAAAAAATGTAACACACACACGCACGACTGGTACAGATTTTTATGCTTGCTTCATAGCAGTGTATTGGACTTCAAAAATGACCAAAAAGTGATCAAACTAATAAATAACACTTCTTAATTTACTTTTGTGCCCTCATGTTGTGAAAAAGGGCTGGAATTTCTATTAAAATATAAGGATTGCTCTGAAATTACATACTCACTTGAGATATTGATTTCTTATCACTGCACAAAAAATGATACTGGCGATATATGTGAGATGTCACATAAATTTAGGATAATCATTGAAGTTAGATGTTGGAATTAGTTCCTAGGTATATTGGTAATGTTTTGAAACCTTTTACTTGAGAATTTGAGATGAACTCAGGCTTCCAGCTTAGTTATACACGTGATGTTTGGAAACGTTTTTAGTGGGTTGCTGTATCATAACTTTGTGGGGTGTATGTATTAGTTTTGAAGAGGATATACATCTTTTCACTGCTAAAATCAGTAAGATCATTGTCTTGGCCAACTTCAGTGACAATTTCATGGTGATAAATGGAGTACTTTGTATTTTACAGCAGCTTTAGTGGAATGAAGTAGTTTTCGAGAAAAACGCATTTGAAATCTGGATTTTACATTGATTTGTGTGGTGAAAAAATTTGTTAATGCCATATACAGACCTAATTATTGCATAAACGTGCTTGATTTTGGTTTTAATTGGTTGTTGTGAGTCTATTTTAGACATTTTTGAAGAAAATAGTTTTTGGTCCAAAACGGCCATGTAACGCAAATTGTACGACCTTGTGACATGCGACCAGATAGTATATATGCCCTGTCGGATTGACTCTGTATATATATATAAATTATTGATGCATCACATCCTTTATTGCAGTTTTCCCTATTCACCAAATCTTTATCCACTGCTTGTAATCAAGGATGGGTTTCGAATTCAGTACTCATGTCCTTAATTTCTCACACAGCACCTCCGGTGTACTATGAAGAGATAATGATGCCATTGCATGACCATGTGCCTGTCATCCATACATTCTGTTGACCTTGCCATCCCTGCTCTTCCGGGTCTTACTTGTCCTGCATTATTCACAGCGTCTCAGCTGATGTTTGAGGAGTTGCACAAATATTGAAACCTAATGCAGGTCTGAAGTGCCCTCTTGACTTCTGCTTGCCTTGCGTGGTTTACTGGCTCTTTATTCTAATCATGAAGTTTTCAATATACATAAGTGAAGGCATGCAAGGATGATGGTGCCTTGTATTTAAACATTTAGAACCTGTATTGTACGGACATCTGCCTCTATAACATCACATCTCTTCAACATTATAAAATTTATCGAATAGATGTAAATGTGGATATAGTTATTTTGTTTTTTTTTTAAATGCTTGCAGAAAAGTTTTTTCAAGAACTCCACATTATATAGATAATGTTATTGGTTTTTCAATTCTTTTACTTCACATTTATACGAATTGCAGAGAGTTCCTTCCCAAATTGTGGTAGGTAATTGACTCTGCTGGTTGTCCAATATCTTAAAACACTCATAAGCTTTCATCCGATTTTTAATTGCATCTTCAACTTCTGTTTTCTGATATATTTTCTCTTTTAGCATAGTCGATTTAAGACGATGTCTTTACACTGCCTGGAAGAGAGCCTATCCAATTTCTTTACACATCTCTGTCACAAAGAGGCTGAAGTTCTAGGCAAACAAAGTCTTGATCATCTAAGGGATGGCATGATGAACGTCAAGACACCAAAAAGCGAAATATAGGAAGGATGTCACTGATCTTGAAAACCTTATTCTATATGTCTAGCATTTTGCCAGCATATGGGGGTAAAAAATGAAGCAGAAGAGATGAAAACCTTGGACAATTATATTCCAATTCCCAGTGTACTTAACCTGTGCATTGTATCTTTGATCTGTATCACCTTTTCTTAATTTTATCTCTTTGTGCAGACACCACTCAGACAGCCATGATATTCGCACACGACACCAAAACAACTTTCAAATTCCAATAATTAAACATGAATATGCTAAAAATGCTAACCAATACAAATTACCAATCATTTTTAATAACAGTCCAGCTTGTATAACAGAAAAAATTTACACCCACAGCAAAAGCGGCTTCACCAATTATGCCAAAGATAAATTGTTAAGTGGCTATAAAGAAGATTGTCTAATTCAAAACTGCTATGTATGTAATTCATCATAAAAATTCAAAACTGCCATGTATGTAATTCATCATAAAAAATTAAAAAACTTAATAAGAAAATTAAAATTAAAAAAAATAAATAAATAAATAAATAAATGATAATGACTAAATGAGAATAATAATAAAATAAAGATATTTTTTATAGTGTATTCACACTCATATTATAAAAACCATGTGCTCACAAATTTCCAAATTTTCCATTTTGTATTTTTCTGTGTATATTGTTGTTTCAAGCTGATAAACATCCATTTGTATATATTTACAACATATCTATATATATTAAAAGTCATTGTACAAGGTGGTTTCCCACAAGCGATCAATTCTGGTCTTGGGGAATCTCCTCCACTTCTTATATATTTTGTATATATTTAAAAAAATCGTGGAAATAAATAATCAATCAATCAATCAATCAATCAATCAATCAATCAATCAGTTGATTTATTTCCAAATACCTTCTTAAGCTAATTTTTCCAAATCTATCAGCATCTGTGATCTTCCGGCCTCGTAACTGTGTATTTAATATAAATTCGTAGACTAATTGACCAATCAAGTAGTCGGTTTCAAATATGACTGCTACAAAAATCATTATGCTTCCTTCTTTTAAGGTGGTGTCCATTTCAAATAGTCTAACTTGCGTTACGTTATCGTGAAATCTTCTTTGTTATACAAATATTTTCCATTCTCTGAAAGAGCTTTGCAGTGATTTTCAATAGCATCTCAACTTTCTCTTTTCCTATATTGTTCCTCGGTCGGCATCTGTGCTCTTCCGACCTCGTAAATGAATGTTTAAATAAGTTAATAAACTAATCTATCAATCAAATAGTCTAGCTTGTATTATAGGATCATTAAATCTCCTTTGATATATAAGCATTTCCCATACTCTGAAAGAGCTTTGTAGGGGTTTTCTTGCATAGTTCTCAACCTCTTCATGATTCATCATCGATTTGTCTTTGGTACATCATCAAAGTAAAGTATGATGGTTCTTTCTCGCCTTTTAAGAAGGCAATTGCCTTTTCATGTCTTGCAATTTTCAAGGTAACTGAGTAATAAGTTCTCATACTGTCCAGTCAGTGCCGGAAGGCGGAAGTGCAAAGAACAGTTTTGTAATATTCGGAGTGTATGGGTAGCTTTTTCAGGATATCTGATGGTGCAATTTGTTTTTAAACATCTAGAATCAGCAGGCCAACTCTTAAAGACGAGAAAAATTATGCCAAAGGATTGTAAACAGCAGCTGGTTCATCTTTGTGTAAAACATGAGGCCTGATAGATATATCCATCACTTGATAATGTGTTTTCTGGCATTTTAATTTGCATTGTCAAATATGGAGCTAGCAGAAGCACTGAAGTCTTTAAAATGTCACAATTAAAGTAGTGGTTCTCCAAAATTATGACCAATAAATTATATTGATTCTTTCAGAATTTTAGTTATTTTCTCCAGTTGTGCATTTATGTAAGTATCAATTTCTCTCATACTCTGTGATGGCTATCTGTGTTGGCTATCTGTATCACTTAAAACTGAATGTCACTGGGAAGAAAAAGTAAACAGACTATCTCTTTGTTACAAACTGCAAATAAAAGAAGGCAAAACTATGACAATTTGCAGCGCCCTTTGAGTATTTTGTGCTAGTGTAGTCAACTCCTGCCCTTTATGACCAACAAATTGTGTCTGAGAGGAGCAAGGCTGCATGCAGATTGTCTGATTATCAGTTTTAAATAGCTTGGATAAAGACAAGGGGGAGAATTGTCTCACTCAGCTGTGGATCAGATCCGATATCAGGAACTCTTTTATGATCCACCCACAACCGGAGGATGTAATAGATGCCATTTTCTCCACCTTGCAGAAGTCTTTTACAATCCATTAATTTATTGCACCTTGTCAAACCGACTTTTCAGTGTCTAAAATGTCAGTGTTAAAAGGTGTTGAAAGCAAAATGTAGTATATCATAGTGATGAGACATTTGAGACACAAAGGCAGATTTGGAGAACACAGCCATTTCACATGATTCTGTAATGTCATAAGAGAATATTTCATATTGTGGTTCTTCTTACATGTACATATGATGAATGTACTGAGAAGTAAGAGAGAAGAATAATTCTCCTGAAATATTGTGGGTGCAGTCAGTTTCCCATTCTACAGTCTACACATAAGTAAAAAACAAAACACTGCTTTTGTGAAATGCATTTTAGATTGGAAAGTAGTATAATTTCAGAAGTGGCAGAGGAAGATTATCATCGAAATGCATAGTATTATATTTGTTCTCATTAAACACAAATAGACAAGAACAGATTTTTAAATGTTTGAATTATTCATATGGTACTAGTCAGTTTCTCATGTGACTGCTACAAAAATCATTATGCTTCCTTCTTTTAAGGTGGTGTCCAATAAATCATGCATAACTGCACTGTAAACCCAGCTGCTTTACTTTTATGGCAGTTACCATTAAAACAACAGTACATGCCAAAATGACAAGTTCTTCGATTCATTACGGTAGTTGTCTTAAAGTGATGCAGCAGGTTTTACAGTGTGGCATAGAAGCAGTCTAGATGTATATACATGGTGATTGATAGGTGATTCATTAATATTAATGACATTGCTAAGAAAAAATGACAAACTAAGGATTGTTTCTTCCAATGCATTTAGATAAGCTATGGTTGTGTAAAGAACAAAGGTAGTCAAATTTCCATCACACAGACAGCTCTGCCAGAAAAAGTAAGATTGCTTTTAGCCTATATCAAACACTGCCGATGAAGTAAACCACACAATAAAAATTAAAAGCAAACATGATGATTGATGAATAATGTCTTTACAACCTAGCTATGTGTGTAGCAATAATATTTAGATTTCCCTTGGGGCATATCAAGAAATGCCAAAGAGGATAGCCATAAGATACTGCAAAACACGGTCACTAGTGGCTTTTCCTAAGTGCCCATGTTAATTTTCAGCCTGTTTCATGGCCATACCCCCCCCCCCCCGAGTATGCCACTCTTCCTTATTTGGGGTACACCAAAAAGTGGCCTCATATCAGCAGATCTGTAAAAAAATTATGTCTCAGTTGTGGCCAATGAGGTGGTAAATGGAGCTCCCAAATGATGGAACACTGCCAACTGAAAGTGATAGTATAGCATAATGATCATGGCAATGTGTCATACTGTCACAATTGGCATCCATGGAAAATATTTGAATGAGCTCAGTAGTTGCTAACGGCTGCAGTGGAAAAAAAGAAAATTGTCACTTTCGAGAGGGGTTAATATATGAATGTTTAATTGTGTATATATATAAAATATTGTATATTGTATAATAGTCTTTCCATGTATGCCTTTTTGAAAACATTTTTTGTCAGTCTGTCTGTCTGTCTGTCTGCCCCAGTGATAGTGACAAACAAGGAATTGTAAATCAACAAACTTTTGGTGCAAAACTCAATTTCTGATATGATTGTGATCAATTGCATGGTAAGTGCTGTAAATTCTCACAGGAATACAGAAGAAGTTGGAAGTCAACGTGTGACACATGAGGTTGTCAGTGTAATTAACATCCTAATGGTGGAAGACCCAAAACTGAACGTGGTTGATACTTTTCTTATTTTTAAGGCCTCTGATAAGGAGTAATTTTTAGGCACCAACATGGTGTTAATAGACAAGTATTTTACTTATGATACCTTAGAAATACAACGGCATGCAAAATAAAAATCAAACACAAAAGGAATGAAATAGAATGTTTCCGATATTTCATCTTTTCAGACTCCTTTTAAGTTCCATTCACTTAAGTTATGCTGTAACAGTGCACAATATTGTACAGTTTTTGCAATATATATGCGCTAGATGTTGAAGTTTTTCAGACAGAATCAAATAGAGCATTGGAAGGCATTGCTCATGTCAGATGGCAAGGCTGCATCTTGATAGAAATGTGATCTCATATTGTTGCCTCAGTGTAAAAAGTGACAAGGCAAACTCATAAGGGAAGTTCCTTTAAAATTCCCCTTGTCAGATTGATTCTGTATGTACCACATACATGTACAAATATTTGAAATGTCACATTACATATTGCAGTTTTGAATAAAAAACAAAATCTTTAGCTGCTGCTTGTAATCATATTTGGGTTTCGAATTCAATACTCACGTCCTTATACTAAAACAGCACTTCCAGTGCACTATAACAACATAATGATGGCATTGCATGACCATATGCCTGTCACCCATACATTCTGTTGACCTTGTCATCCCTGCTCTTCTGGGTCTTACTTGTCCTGCATTATTCACAGCGTCTCAGCTGATGTTTGAGGAGTTGAACAAGTCTTGAATCCTAATGCAGATCTAAAGTGCCCTACTTCCATATTGCCTTGGGTGATTTATTAATTCTAATCTTGGAGTTTTCAATATACGTTACTGAAGACATGTAAGGATGATGGTGCATTGAATTAAAACATGTAAAACCTGTTTTTTACAGACATCTGCCTCAATAGCATCACACCTCTTAAACATTAAAAAATATTATTGAATATATGATGATAATAGAGATAAAGTATGAATTTCTGTATGTTTGCTTATCATATTAAAATGCCAGAAAAAGCAAAATTGGACTGGCACCATTGTTATAATGTGACAAGATAATTTCATATATAGGTAGAATAATAATTAGTACATAATTGATATTAACATTAAACCAGGGTAATGTACATTTTAGATTACAATACTTTTTGAAGAACGTTTAAATAATTAATTGCATTATTCAAGTAATTCCAATTATCCAAGAAATTTCATATTGAAATACTTAATTTCATCGACGTAATTGTAGAGTTAACTTAGCATGTCTATAAAAGTTCGAAGATCATCTGAACTTTCAATTGTTATTTTTTCATTTTCCTTTGTTTTACAGATGATTTTATTTTTAAAAAAAAAAGCTTGCAGAAAAGGTTTTTCAAGAACTCCATATTATACAGATAATAAAATTGGTTTTTTACTTCTTTTATTTCACCCTTACACGAAATGCAGAGAGTTCATTCCCAAATTGTGGTAGATAATTGTCTCAGCTGGTGGCCAATATCTTAAAACACTCATGAGCTTTCATCAGATTTTTTTAAAATTGCATCTTCAACTTCTGTTTTCTTTTAGCATAGGTGTTTTAAGATGATGTCTTGACACTGCCTAGAAGAGTGCCTATCCAATTTCTTTACACATCTCTCTCACAAAGAGGCTGAAGTTTTAGGCAAACACGGTCTTGATCTTCAAAGGATGGCAAGATGAAAGTCAAGACACCAAAAAGCAAAATATAGGAAGGATGTCATTGATGTTGAAAAGCTTATTCTGTATGCCTAGCATTTTGCCAGCATTTGGGAGTAAAGAAAGAAGCAGAAAAGATCGATGAAAACCTTGGACAATTATATTCCAAATCCCAGTGTACTCAACCTGTGCCAATCTGCTGATATGGGCCAATTTGGCCATCCTCTGAACCAAATAACCAGATGCTGTACTGTAGTTAGTAGTAATTTTTGCTTAAAAAATATTTTATGTATGCGGAGAAAGATCATAAATTTATCTTGACCATTCAAAGACAACATGAGACATACTGTTTCATTATATCTTTTATCTGTATCACTTTATCTTATATATTAATTTGCATCCTGACAATACTCATTGTTTATCATTGTTAGCACCATGAAATAGGAAACTTGAGAAAACAGACGTTTCATAGAGCAATGAGTAGAAGAAATGTGGTCACCCTCCGATAATTTCTTTCCAAATGCCTTCTTAAGGTACTTTTTCCGGATCTGTCATCATCTGTGCTCTTCCAGCCTCATAAATGCGTGCTTAAAATGAGTTTATAGACTCATTATTAATCAAACAAGTGTCTGACTTGTATTATTTTAACATTATCTCTCCCTTGTTATACAACCATTTTCCATTCTCTGAAAGAGCTTTGCAGTTATCTGTCAGCATCGTTGCTCTGCCGGCCTCGTAACTGTATGTCTAACATAGGTTTATGGACTCATTCATTAATCAAATAGTCTAGCTTGTATTATATTATCATTAAATCTCCTTTGTTATACAGCCATTTTCCATACTTCCCAGTCAACAATTTGACCTCACTGTGATATATCTGTGAGCTCTTCAAAGATACCTTGAAAGCTCACAGAAGAGACCTCACATCAACCTCATTTTGAAGCCAGTCAATGAGGGTGATTTGAGCTCAAAAGTTGAGGTCACACTGTGAGCTCCCTGTGAGCCTAATGTGAGGTCTCATAGTGAGATTCATGTGAGCCTCTTGTGAGCTTTCTGTGAGCTTTCTGTGAGCTTTCTGTGAGCCTTTTCTGCAGTTTTGAATAAAAAACAAAATCTTTAGCTGCTGCTTGTAATCATATTTGGGTTTCGAATTCAATACTCACGTCCTTATACTAAAACAGCACTTCCAGTGCACTATAACAACATAATGATGGCATTGCATGACCATGTGCCTGTCATCCATACATTCTGTTGACCTTGTCATCCCTGCTCTTCCGGGTCTTACTTGTCATGCATTATTTACAGCGGCTCAGCTGATGTTTGAGGAGTTGCACGAGTCTTGAATCCTAATGCAGGTCTGAAGTGCCCTCTTGACTTCTGCTTGCCTTGCGTGGTTTACTGGCTCTTTATTCTAATCATGAAGTTTTCAATATACATAAGTGAAGGCATGCAAGGATGATGGTGCCTTGTATTTAAACATTTAGAACCTGTATTGTACGGACATCTGCCTCTATAACATCACATCTCTTCAACATTATAAAATTTATCGAATAGATGTAAATGTGGATATAGTTATTTTGTTTTTTTTTTAAATGCTTGCAGAAAAGTTTTTTCAAGAACTCCACATTATATAGATAATGTTATTGGTTTTTCAATTCTTTTACTTCACATTTATACGAATTGCAGAGAGTTCCTTCCCAAATTGTGGTAGGTAATTGACTCTGCTGGTTGTCCAATATCTTAAAACACTCATAAGCTTTCATCCGATTTTTAATTGCATCTTCAACTTCTGTTTTCTGATATATTTTCTCTTTTAGCATAGTCGATTTAAGACGATGTCTTTACACTGCCTGGAAGAGAGCCTATCCAATTTCTTTACACATCTCTGTCACAAAGAGGCTGAAGTTCTAGGCAAACAAAGTCTTGATCATCTAAGGGATGGCATGATGAACGTCAAGACACCAAAAAGCGAAATATAGGAAGGATGTCATTGATCTTGAAAACCTTATTCTATATGTCTAGCATTTTGCCAGCATATGGGGGTAAAAAATGAAGCAGAAGAGATGAAAACCTTGGACAATTATATTCCAATTCCCAGTGTACTTAACCTGTGCTAACCTGCTAATGTGGGCCATTTGGGCATCCCCTAAACCAAATAACCAAATGCTTTACTCTAGTTAGTAGTGGTTTTTGCTTGTAGGAATATTTAAGGCATGAGGAGAAAGATCATACATTTATCTTGACCATTCAAAGTCGATATGAGACATTCTGTTTCATTGTATCTTTGATCTGTATCACCTTTTCTTAATTTTATCTCTTTGTGCAGACACCACTCAGACAGCCATGATATTCGCACACGACACCAAAACAACTTTCAAATTCCAATAATTAAACATGAATATGCTAAAAATGCTAACCAATACAAATTACCAATCATTTTTAATAACAGTCCAGCTTGTATAACAGAAAAAATTTACACCCACAGCAAAAGCGGCTTCACCAATTATGCCAAAGATAAATTGTTAAGTGGCTATAAAGAAGATTGTCTAATTCAAAACTGCTATGTATGTAATTCATCATAAAAATTCAAAACTGCCATGTATGTAATTCATCATAAAAAATTAAAAAACTTAATAAGAAAATTAAAATTAAAAAAAATAAATAAATAAATAAATAAATGATAATGACTAAATGAGAATAATAATAAAATAAAGATATTTTTTATAGTGTATTCACACTCATATTATAAAAACCATGTGCTCACAAATTTCCAAATTTTCCATTTTGTATTTTTCTGTGTATATTGTTGTTTCAAGCTGATAAACATCCATTTGTATATATTTACAACATATCTATATATATTAAAAGTCATTGTACAAGGTGGTTTCCCACAAGCGATCAATTCTGGTCTTGGGGAATCTCCTCCACTTCTTATATATTTTGTATATATTTAAAAAAATCGTGGAAATAAATAATCAATCAATCAATCAATCAATCAATCAATCAATCAGTTGATTTATTTCCAAATACCTTCTTAAGCTAATTTTTCCAAATCTATCAGCATCTGTGATCTTCCGGCCTCGTAACTGTGTATTTAATATAAATTCGTAGACTAATTGACCAATCAAGTAGTCGGTTTCAAATATGACTGCTACAAAAATCATTATGCTTCCTTCTTTTAAGGTGGTGTCCATTTCAAATAGTCTAACTTGCGTTACGTTATCGTGAAATCTTCTTTGTTATACAAATATTTTCCATTCTCTGAAAGAGCTTTGCAGTGATTTTCAATAGCATCTCAACTTTCTCTTTTCCTATATTGTTCCTCGGTCGGCATCTGTGCTCTTCCGACCTCGTAAATGAATGTTTAAATAAGTTAATAAACTAATCTATCAATCAAATAGTCTAGCTTGTATTATAGGATCATTAAATCTCCTTTGTTATATAAGCATTTCCCATACTCTGAAAGAGCTTTGTAGGGGTTTTCTTGCATAGTTCTCAACCTCTTCATGATTCATCATCGATTTGTCTTTGGTACATCATCAAAGTAAAGTATGATGGTTCTTTCTCGCCTTTTAAGAAGGCAATTGCCTTTTCATGTCTTGCAATTTTCAAGGTAACTGAGTAATAAGTTCTCATACTGTCCAGTCAGTGCCGGAAGGCGGAAGTGCAAAGAACAGTTTTGTAATATTCGGAGTGTATGGGTAGCTTTTTCAGGATATCTGATGGTGCAATTTGTTTTTAAACATCTAGAATCAGCAGGCCAACTCTTAAAGACGAGAAAAATTATGCCAAAGGATTGTAAACAGCAGCTGGTTCATCTTTGTGTAAAACATGAGGCCTGATAGATATATCCATCACTTGATAATGTGTTTTCTGGCATTTTAATTTGCATTGTCAAATATGGAGCTAGCAGAAGCACTGAAGTCTTTAAAATGTCACAATTAAAGTAGTGGTTCTCCAAAATTATGACCAATAAATTATATTGATTCTTTCAGAATTTTAGTTATTTTCTCCAGTTGTGCATTTATGTAAGTATCAATTTCTCTCATACTCTGTGATGGCTATCTGTGTTGGCTATCTGTATCACTTAAAACTGAATGTCACTGGGAAGAAAAAGTAAACAGACTATCTCTTTGTTACAAACTGCAAATAAAAGAAGGCAAAACTATGACAATTTGCAGCGCCCTTTGAGTATTTTGTGCTAGTGTAGTCAACTCCTGCCCTTTATGACCAACAAATTGTGTCTGAGAGGAGCAAGGCTGCATGCAGATTGTCTGATTATCAGTTTTAAATAGCTTGGATAAAGACAAGGGGGGAGAATTGTCTCACTCAGCTGTGGATCAGATCCGATATCAGGAACTCTTTTATGATCCACCCACAACCGGAGGATGTAATAGATGCCATTTTCTCCACCTTGCAGAAGTCTTTTACAATCCATTAATTTATTGCACCTTGTCAAACCGACTTTTCAGTGTCTAAAATGTCAGTGTTAAAAGGTGTTGAAAGCAAAATGTAGTATATCATAGTGATGAGACATTTGAGACACAAAGGCAGATTTGGAGAACACAGCCATTTCACATGATTCTGTAATGTCATAAGAGAATATTTCATATTGTGGTTCTTCTTACATGTACATATGATGAATGTACTGAGAAGTAAGAGAGAAGAATAATTCTCCTGAAATATTGTGGGTGCAGTCAGTTTCCCATTCTACAGTCTACACATAAGTAAAAAACAAAACACTGCTTTTGTGAAATGCATTTTAGATTGGAAAGTAGTATAATTTCAGAAGTGGCAGAGGAAGATTATCATCGAAATGCATAGTATTATATTTGTTCTCATTAAACACAAATAGACAAGAACAGATTTTTAAATGTTTGAATTATTCATATGGTACTAGTCAGTTTCTCATGTGACTGCTACAAAAATCATTATGCTTCCTTCTTTTAAGGTGGTGTCCAATAAATCATGCATAACTGCACTGTAAACCCAGCTGCTTTACTTTTATGGCAGTTACCATTAAAACAACAGTACATGCCAAAATGACAAGTTCTTCGATTCATTACGGTAGTTGTCTTAAAGTGATGCAGCAGGTTTTACAGTGTGGCATAGAAGCAGTCTAGATGTATATACATGGTGATTGATAGGTGATTCATTAATATTAATGACATTGCTAAGAAAAAATGACAAACTAAGGATTGTTTCTTCCAATGCATTTAGATAAGCTATGGTTGTGTAAAGAACAAAGGTAGTCAAATTTCCATCACACAGACAGCTCTGCCAGAAAAAGTAAGATTGCTTTTAGCCTATATCAAACACTGCCGATGAAGTAAACCACACAATAAAAATTAAAAGCAAACATGATGATTGATGAATAATGTCTTTACAACCTAGCTATGTGTGTAGCAATAATATTTAGATTTCCCTTGGGGCATATCAAGAAATGCCAAAGAGGATAGCCATAAGATACTGCAAAACACGGTCACTAGTGGCTTTTCCTAAGTGCCCATGTTAATTTTCAGCCTGTTTCATGGCCATACCCCCCCCCCCGAGTATGCCACTCTTCCTTATTTGGGGTACACCAAAAAGTGGCCTCATATCAGCAGATCTGTAAAAAAATTATGTCTCAGTTGTGGCCAATGAGGTGGTAAATGGAGCTCCCAAATGATGGAACACTGCCAACTGAAAGTGATAGTATAGCATAATGATCATGGCAATGTGTCATACTGTCACAATTGGCATCCATGGAAAATATTTGAATGAGCTCAGTAGTTGCTAACGGCTGCAGTGGAAAAAAAGAAAATTGTTACTTTCGAGAGGGGTTAATATATGAATGTTTAATTGTGTATATATATAAAATATTGTATATTGTATAATAGTCTTTCCATGTATGCCTTTTTGAAAACATTTTTTGTCAGTCTGTCTGTCTGTCTGTCTGCCCCAGTGATAGTGACAAACAAGGAATTGTAAATCAACAAACTTTTGGTGCAAAACTCAATTTCTGATATGATTGTGATCAATTGCATGGTAAGTGCTGTAAATTCTCACAGGAATACAGAAGAAGTTGGAAGTCAACGTGTGACACATGAGGTTGTCAGTGTAATTAACATCCTAATGGTGGAAGACCCAAAACTGAACGTGGTTGATACTTTTCTTATTTTTAAGGCCTCTGATAAGGAGTAATTTTTAGGCACCAACATGGTGTTAATAGACAAGTATTTTACTTATGATACCTTAGAAATACAACGGCATGCAAAATAAAAATCAAACACAAAAGGAATGAAATAGAATGTTTCCTATATTTCATCTTTTCAGACTCCTTTTAAGTTCCATTCACTTAAGTTATGCTGTAACAGTGCACAATATTGTACAGTTTTTGCAATATATATGCGCTAGATGTTGAAGTTTTTCAGACAGAATCAAATAGAGCATTGGAAGGCATTGCTCATGTCAGATGGCAAGGCTGCATCTTGATAGAAATGTGATCTCATATTGTTGCCTCAGTGTAAAAAGTGACAAGGCAAACTCATAAGGGAAGTTCCTTTAAAATTCCCCTTGTCAGATTGATTCTGTATGTACCACATACATGTACAAATATTTGAAATGTCACATTACATATTGCAGTTTTGAATAAAAAACAAAATCTTTAGCTGCTGCTTGTAATCATATTTGGGTTTCGAATTCAATACTCACGTCCTTATACTAAAACAGCACTTCCAGTGCACTATAACAACATAATGATGGCATTGCATGACCATATGCCTGTCACCCATACATTCTGTTGACCTTGTCATCCCTGCTCTTCTGGGTCTTACTTGTCCTGCATTATTCACAGCGTCTCAGCTGATGTTTGAGGAGTTGAACAAGTCTTGAATCCTAATGCAGATCTAAAGTGCCCTACTTCCATATTGCCTTGGGTGATTTATTAATTCTAATCTTGGAGTTTTCAATATACGTTACTGAAGACATGTAAGGATGATGGTGCATTGAATTAAAACATGTAAAACCTGTTTTTTACAGACATCTGCCTCAATAGCATCACACCTCTTAAACATTAAAAAATATTATTGAATATATGATGATAATAGAGATAAAGTATGAATTTCTGTATGTTTGCTTATCATATTAAAATGCCAGAAAAAGCAAAATTGGACTGGCACCATTGTTATAATGTGACAAGATAATTTCATATATAGGTAGAATAATAATTAGTACATAATTGATATTAACATTAAACCAGGGTAATGTACATTTTAGATTACAATACTTTTTGAAGAACGTTTAAATAATTAATTGCATTATTCAAGTAATTCCAATTATCCAAGAAATTTCATATTGAAATACTTAATTTCATCGACGTAATTGTAGAGTTAACTTAGCATGTCTATAAAAGTTCGAAGATCATCTGAACTTTCAATTGTTATTTTTTCATTTTCCTTTGTTTTACAGATGATTTTATTTTAAAAAAAAAAAGCTTGCAGAAAAGGTTTTTCAAGAACTCCATATTATACAGATAATAAAATTGGTTTTTTACTTCTTTTATTTCACCCTTACACGAAATGCAGAGAGTTCATTCCCAAATTGTGGTAGATAATTGTCTCAGCTGGTGGCCAATATCTTAAAACACTCATGAGCTTTCATCAGATTTTTTTAAAATTGCATCTTCAACTTCTGTTTTCTTTTAGCATAGGTGTTTTAAGATGATGTCTTGACACTGCCTAGAAGAGTGCCTATCCAATTTCTTTACACATCTCTCTCACAAAGAGGCTGAAGTTTTAGGCAAACACGGTCTTGATCTTCAAAGGATGGCAAGATGAAAGTCAAGACACCAAAAAGCAAAATATAGGAAGGATGTCATTGATGTTGAAAAGCTTATTCTGTATGCCTAGCATTTTGCCAGCATTTGGGAGTAAAGAAAGAAGCAGAAAAGATCGATGAAAACCTTGGACAATTATATTCCAAATCCCAGTGTACTCAACCTGTGCCAATCTGCTGATATGGGCCAATTTGGCCATCCTCTGAACCAAATAACCAGATGCTGTACTGTAGTTAGTAGTAATTTTTGCTTAAAAAATATTTTATGTATGCGGAGAAAGATCATAAATTTATCTTGACCATTCAAAGACAACATGAGACATACTGTTTCATTATATCTTTTATCTGTATCACTTTATCTTATATATTAATTTGCATCCTGACAATACTCATTGTTTATCATTGTTAGCACCATGAAATAGGAAACTTGAGAAAACAGACGTTTCATAGAGCAATGAGTAGAAGAAATGTGGTCACCCTCCGATAATTTCTTTCCAAATGCCTTCTTAAGGTACTTTTTCCGGATCTGTCATCATCTGTGCTCTTCCAGCCTCATAAATGCGTGCTTAAAATGAGTTTATAGACTCATTATTAATCAAACAAGTGTCTGACTTGTATTATTTTAACATTATCTCTCCCTTGTTATACAACCATTTTCCATTCTCTGAAAGAGCTTTGCAGTTATCTGTCAGCATCGTTGCTCTGCCGGCCTCGTAACTGTATGTCTAACATAGGTTTATGGACTCATTCATTAATCAAATAGTCTAGCTTGTATTATATTATCATTAAATCTCCTTTGTTATACAGCCATTTTCCATACTTCCCAGTCAACAATTTGACCTCACTGTGATATATCTGTGAGCTCTTCAAAGATACCTTGAAAGCTCACAGAAGAGACCTCACATCAACCTCATTTTGAAGCCAGTCAATGAGGGTGATTTGAGCTCAAAAGTTGAGGTCACACTGTGAGCTCCCTGTGAGCCTAATGTGAGGTCTCATAGTGAGATTCATGTGAGCCTCTTGTGAGCTTTCTGTGAGCTTTCTGTGAGCTTTCTGTGAGCCTTTTCTGAGGTCAACTCTGCAGGGTGAACTTTCTGTGACCTCTGCAGAGTGAACTTCCTGTGACCTCAAATCACCCTCATTGACCTTTTCAAGAGTTAGACAAATACACATAGAGAATAGCAAGTTTGTTCACTCATTTTATTTGTCAAATCACATTGCTGGATTGGGGGGGGGGGGCTTTATTCAAATCTCTTCAATCTTCATTCCTGTAGTTTAACCCATACATATCAACCAGCAACCTGAAACAAAATAAAAATAATACAAATACATGTATGTGCTACATAATATATTTTTTATCAGCAACTTCAATAATTTCCCATATATATATAGGCTGAATTATCCAATACTGTGTGTGTGGTTGATGTCTATTATCTAATTATTCCAAGATAAATTGTCAATTAAAATGGAAAACATTACTAGTTCATACATATCAAAACTGTATGTGTCTGTTTAGTGCAATGGCTCCTGATACTAAATGGCAGTTAAAGGATTGTGCCAAAACTGCTGTATAATTTAATTGTTAAAACACATATAGTTGTCATTTTCCGGATGCTTAATTTCTATGCCTGTGAAAGTTTAAACCCATGCTTACATAATTCTCCAATCTACAAACTATAAAAGTGTACTTACATGCATTATTTCATCTCCCAAATTTCCCTGTTACATGTTGATTCAAAATGGTGGATGGAATGTTGTGATGGCCATGTGATGTCACTTCCTGTCACAAAGAGCTCACAGTGTGACCTCTCTGTGAGATCTCATAGTGGCACCATCATTTCTGAGCTCACCGTGAGCTCAAAGAGAGCTCACATTTAGACCTCAGCATGTGAGATTTCTGTGAGCTCTGCATGAGGTAGCAATGGATGAGGTCACAATGTGAGCTCTCTATGACATCTCTATGTGATTTCCTTGTCACCTCCCTGAGAGATCTCATAGTGACACCATCAAATATGAGCTCACGGTGAGCTTGTAGTGGGCTCACATTATGACCTCAGTATGTGAGATTTCAGAGAGCTCTGCATGAGGTAGCAATGCATGAGGTCACAAGGTGTGAGGTCACTGTGATGTCCTGTTGACACTCTCAAGCATGACATCACCATGTGAGTTTCTTGTGATCTCACAGTGAGTGCTGTGCAAACTCAAATGTTGACTGGGTTTGCAGTAGTTTTCTTGCATAGTTCTCAAACTCATTACAATTCACCATCGATTTGTCTTTATTACACCCCAAAGTAATGTGTGATGGTTCTTTCTCGCCTTTCAGTGAGGCAATTGCCCTTTAATGTCTTGCAAATTTCAAGGCAACCGAGTAATAACTTCTCATACTGTAAGTGCCGAAAGTTCAAAGAAAAGCAACATAACATTTCAAAATCTTGATAAATAGCAGGAATGTCTCTCAAAGGGTATTTATATCGTCAGCCTAAAGCAAAACTGGCCTAAGTCTGACTTAGGCCATTTTTCCTTTTTGGTACCATAGGAAGGCCCTAATGATAATACATGTGCTAAAAAAAATTTGGACTCCTAAATTAATAATATACCCGTCAAAACCCCAACTCAATTTTAGCACAAATTGCCTAAGTCCTGTTGACTTAGGCCATTTGGACTTAGGCCAATTTCGTTACCACTAATTTTAGTGGATATCACCAATATTTTTCGGTCATAATTGTGAGTATTAATTTTATTGAAGTTGCTTCCTTGGATTTCATTCATAAATATTATGGATAATTGCTTAATAACACAGCTACACCACAAAAGAATTTTGGCCTAAGTCATTTTTGTTTCAAAATAAAATTTAGCCTGAGTCAGTTTTTGGCTGTTTGCCGAAAATTGCCAAAAATGGCCAGTTTAGCTTTAGGCTGACGATATATATATATATGTATATATATATATATATATATATATATATATATATCAGCTGGTGCAATTGTGTTTAAATATGTGAGATGGGTCGAATTGAAGATTAGCATTCTTAAACAAAATATGATTTTAAAAAGCAGCTGTTTCACTTTTGTGCACATTAAAACATGAGGCGTGATAAATCATTGTGCTATGTGATATCTGCTTTTTCTTGAATTTTAACTTGTAAGATATGGAACTAGGATATGCACCGAAGTCTCAATGCCACCATTAAATAAATTGTTCTCCATATGACCAATAAATATGATTTTGATTGTCTTTTTTTTTTTTGCTCCTTTAATCCTCTATAAGAAAAAAATAATTATATACACTTAATTTTTGTTGCTGACTGCAAATATAAAAGGACAAAACCATGACTATTTGCAGTGCACTTTGAGACCTTTCGTGTAGTCAACTAAAGCCCTTAATGCCAGACAAATTGTGTCTGAGAGGAGCAAGGTCGCATGCGGATTGACTGATTATCAGTTATGAATAGTTTGGATAAAGACAAGTAAGACACTTGTCTCACTTAGCTGTGGATCAGATCCACCCACAGCCGGAGGATGTAATAGATGCCAATTTCTCTTTCTTGCACAAGTGTTATAGAATGAGTTTATTTAATCACATTATTTTAAAACAAATTTATGTTCTCTGTGACTAAAGTGTAGGTGTAAAAAAATCAGAGTCGAAAGCAAAGTGTATCATGAATGCGACATTAGGGAAACAAAGACACTTTTGGAAAGTACGGCCATTTCTCATGATTTTGTAATGTCTTGAGAGAATATTTCATCCTATGGTTCTTCTTACATGTACATATTATGATGAATGTACTGAGAAATCACAGAGAATAATTATTTTTCAGAAATATTGTCGGTGCAGTCGGTTTCCCATCCTACACATAAGTAGAAACAAATCACCGCTTTTATGGAATACAGCGTATATTGAAAAGTAATAGGATTTCAGCAATTGCAGAGGAAGATACATTGCATAATATATTTTTTTCATTAAACATAAATAGATAAGAATGGATATTCAAATATTTGAATGAATTCATATGGTAGTAGTCTGTTTCTCATGTGATTTCGAGCAAAATCATGGATCTTTTTTAAGGCGGTGTCAACTAAATCCAGCATAACTTTCAAGATAGCACTCTAAATGTATAGATATGGTGATTGATAGGTGATTGATTAATATTAATGACATTGCTGAGAAAAAAAGATAAAATAACGATTGTTTCTTCCAATGCATTTAGATTAGCTATGGTTGTGTAAAGAACAACAGTGTCAAATTGCCATCACACCGACAGCTCTGCACAAAAAGTAAGATTGCCTTTAGTCTATATTAAACACTGGAAATGAAGTAGACCACACCATGGAAATTAAAAACAAACAAGTAGATTGCTGCACAATTTTTCATGCATTTTCGCCCTTGCTATGTTGGTAGCAATTATTTTTAGCTTCCCCCCAGGGGCATATCTAGAAATGGCCTGAGAGAGGAGTCTTGAGACACTGCAAAAACCCAGTCACTAGCGGCTTTTCCTATGTTACAAATGTTAATTTTGAACAATGCATACCCCCCCCCAAGTATGCCACTTTTCCGCTTATTGAGGGACACACTGACTGAACTGCCAAAACAAGCCATTGAAAGATCGAGCAAATGTTTATGCAGCAATGCAGTGAACCAAAAAGTGGCCTCATATCAGCCGATCTGTAAAAAATTATGTCTCTGTTGTGGCTAAATGAGGTGGTCAATGAAACTCCCTATTGATGGAACACTGCCAAATGAATTGATAGTATAGATTATTGCAAGGTGTCATACTGTCACAAAGCATAATTATGTGCTGTGTTTGAATGAGCTCAGTAGTTGCTACTGGCTGCAGTGAAAAAAAAAAGCCAAATTGTCACTTTGGACAATTTTAGTCTTTTGAAACCTATGTATAACATCTTTATGAAATAGAAAGAAGATATAGACATACTAGCATGGAATACGTTTCAGTCTGTGCACAGAGGAGCACATATAATGATACCAAAATTATAAATCAAATTTTAAAATGAAAAATTTGGACAGACAAAGCGCTTCTCTTAAAAGGCAGTGTTTATGATCATATTACCTTAAATTCAATAAAAACTGTCAATTCTACAGGAAGAAACTGTGAGTTTTAGAGACTTTACTGTAATATGTTGGTGATACACGACATCGCTTTTTTCGGTGCATTTCATCATACAAATGCAATGTTTAAAGTCCTCATTGCTGTTGTCCAGAACAACGTGAGCAACTATCTCACTAAAATGTACCCTGGGATCAAGTTTTTTATAATCCAGTATCAATAGGTTTATAAAAGGCAATACCATTACGATATTGTATATAATAAACAAGAGTTGGGTGACCAAAAAATATCCTGGAATTGAACAGTTACCAGGACAGAGATACCAAGCAAAAGATCTTCCCCCAATGATTGTGACTAAGTAAATCATATGACATCATGTGCAAAACTGATTTTCTAGCATGATTGGGTGCCATCAATCAAAAATTGGATTTTGACGCTTGTTTTCTTATGCATGTGATTTACTATGCAAAATGGAGGGCTTCATTTTATTATTATGGAGTGATAGAATATTGTGGTTCTACATCTTGTTATTATGCATTTAGAAGGTTAATATTAATCATCAGGGTCATTCTGTGTCAAATCAAGCAAATTTTTGAGAAAGTCCAAGCTCGTCGATCTCATACCTTCTTGAAACTTCAGTCAATTATTAATCTAATTCCCAAATAATTATTTACAAAGTAAAAGCTTCGCCAACACATAGTTTATAAAGTGGGTCATTTATCTAAGTCTTCCTTCTATGTCTTATTTCTCCAGTCTGAAAAAGAAAATGATATATAGAAAGGGGGATTCAACCCACTTCTCCTTGCACATACATCTACCTCAATAACATCACATCACTTAAACATATTAAGGTTTATTTAATGATACTAGAATTAGACCCGTGGAAGCATGCATGTGAGGGAAGGGGAAAATAAAGGATTTTTTGTAATCGGCTATGGTTAAATTATGAGAAAACATCATCTCAATTTCTGTGACTGTAATTTGAACATGAATTCAGCTAACGACATTGTAGAGAATACAGAAAAGCTGCTTGCAAGTTTTAATAACTGGGCAATCAGTAGTTTGCTTGGAGTAGCGCAAGGGGTCCGTGAAGTAATGGTATGATATCCAGTTTCCTTTTTAATTGCTTACAGAAAAGGTTTTCTAAGAACTCCACATTATATAGATGGTCATGTGTCGTGATGTTGTACAATTTGAGAAATTTTACATTTATGTGATGATTACATGTACATGTCTTGTATGTACCATCACTTATTATACATCACTGGAATGCCTAGCTTCTATTGTTTCATATCGACCTTAGCCCTCAAAAACCTTGAGAAAACAGGTGATTTTTTTGTGTCCCCCGTTACATCAGATTTGAAAAAATCATCTTAAAAGTGAGATTGCATGCTAATGACAAAAGATATCTTGTTCTGGTTTTCTCTGTAGTAATACCCAATTCCTCGTAAAGCCCTAAAAGCTTACATCATCTATCTAGGTATTATCGTGTCTTTTGCAGAGCCTTTAATGCAAAGCAACGTCAACCTGTCCCTCTTGTCGAAAAAAATCAACATGTTTTTTTAAAATTAGTCTGAAACTGTTAATATTGAAGCTAGGAAGTTCAAACATAGCTCACAAAAATGCTCATGAGTTCTACTTTCAATTGCATATCTCAGATTTTGTGTGCAGGTAAACCACTTGTTGTACAGCTTGTCTAGTTTACCCTGAATTTTTTGTAACACCTGCAAAAAAACAGTCAAGTTGGAGAGGGGTCATGAGTTTCAAACCATCAGTACTCGAACCAGTAAAATTATACAATGTGGAAAATGCTATTGCCCAAATGCTCATAAATCAGGGTATACTTTGGTATAAAATATGGTTAGGTTTGCAATTATTTTCTGACTTCTGTGTTGCTCTGAAAAACCCTGAAAAAAATGTAACACACACACGCACGACTGGTACAGATTTTTATGCTTGCTTCATAGCAGTGTATTGGACTTCAAAAATGACCAAAAAGTGATCAAACTAATAAATAACACTTCTTAATTTACTTTTGTGCCCTCATGTTGTGAAAAAGGGCTGGAATTTCTATTAAAATATAAGGATTGCTCTGAAATTACATACTCACTTGAGATATTGATTTCTTATCACTGCACAAAAAATGATACTGGCGATATATGTGAGATGTCACATAAATTTAGGATAATCATTGAAGTTAGATGTTGGAATTAGTTCCTAGGTATATTGGTAATGTTTTGAAACCTTTTACTTGAGAATTTGAGATGAACTCAGGCTTCCAGCTTAGTTATACACGTGATGTTTGGAAACGTTTTTAGTGGGTTGCTGTATCATAACTTTGTGGGGTGTATGTATTAGTTTTGAAGAGGATATACATCTTTTCACTGCTAAAATCAGTAAGATCATTGTCTTGGCCAACTTCAGTGACAATTTCATGGTGATAAATGGAGTACTTTGTATTTTACAGCAGCTTTAGTGGAATGAAGTAGTTTTCGAGAAAAACGCATTTGAAATCTGGATTTTACATTGATTTGTGTGGTGAAAAAATTTGTTAATGCCATATACAGACCTAATTATTGCATAAACGTGCTTGATTTTGGTTTTAATTGGTTGTTGTGAGTCTATTTTAGACATTTTTGAAGAAAATAGTTTTTGGTCCAAAACGGCCATGTAACGCAAATTGTACGACCTTGTGACATGCGACCAGATAGTATATATGCCCTGTCGGATTGACTCTGTATATATATATAAATTATTGATGCATCACATCCTTTATTGCAGTTTTCCCTATTCACCAAATCTTTATCCACTGCTTGTAATCAAGGATGGGTTTCGAATTCAGTACTCATGTCCTTAATTTCTCACACAGCACCTCCGGTGTACTATGAAGAGATAATGATGCCATTGCATGACCATGTGCCTGTCATCCATACATTCTGTTGACCTTGCCATCCCTGCTCTTCCGGGTCTTACTTGTCCTGCATTATTCACAGCGTCTCAGCTGATGTTTGAGGAGTTGCACAAATATTGAAACCTAATGCAGGTCTGAAGTGCCCTCTTGACTTCTGCTTGCCTTGCGTGGTTTACTGGCTCTTTATTCTAATCATGAAGTTTTCAATATACATAAGTGAAGGCATGCAAGGATGATGGTGCCTTGTATTTAAACATTTAGAACCTGTATTGTACGGACATCTGCCTCTATAACATCACATCTCTTCAACATTATAAAATTTATCGAATAGATGTAAATGTGGATATAGTTATTTTGTTTTTTTTTTAAATGCTTGCAGAAAAGTTTTTTCAAGAACTCCACATTATATAGATAATGTTATTGGTTTTTCAATTCTTTTACTTCACATTTATACGAATTGCAGAGAGTTCCTTCCCAAATTGTGGTAGGTAATTGACTCTGCTGGTTGTCCAATATCTTAAAACACTCATAAGCTTTCATCCGATTTTTAATTGCATCTTCAACTTCTGTTTTCTGATATATTTTCTCTTTTAGCATAGTCGATTTAAGACGATGTCTTTACACTGCCTGGAAGAGAGCCTATCCAATTTCTTTACACATCTCTGTCACAAAGAGGCTGAAGTTCTAGGCAAACAAAGTCTTGATCATCTAAGGGATGGCATGATGAACGTCAAGACACCAAAAAGCGAAATATAGGAAGGATGTCACTGATCTTGAAAACCTTATTCTATATGTCTAGCATTTTGCCAGCATATGGGGGTAAAAAATGAAGCAGAAGAGATGAAAACCTTGGACAATTATATTCCAATTCCCAGTGTACTTAACCTGTGCATTGTATCTTTGATCTGTATCACCTTTTCTTAATTTTATCTCTTTGTGCAGACACCACTCAGACAGCCATGATATTCGCACACGACACCAAAACAACTTTCAAATTCCAATAATTAAACATGAATATGCTAAAAATGCTAACCAATACAAATTACCAATCATTTTTAATAACAGTCCAGCTTGTATAACAGAAAAAATTTACACCCACAGCAAAAGCGGCTTCACCAATTATGCCAAAGATAAATTGTTAAGTGGCTATAAAGAAGATTGTCTAATTCAAAACTGCTATGTATGTAATTCATCATAAAAATTCAAAACTGCCATGTATGTAATTCATCATAAAAAATTAAAAAACTTAATAAGAAAATTAAAATTAAAAAAAATAAATAAATAAATAAATAAATGATAATGACTAAATGAGAATAATAATAAAATAAAGATATTTTTTATAGTGTATTCACACTCATATTATAAAAACCATGTGCTCACAAATTTCCAAATTTTCCATTTTGTATTTTTCTGTGTATATTGTTGTTTCAAGCTGATAAACATCCATTTGTATATATTTACAACATATCTATATATATTAAAAGTCATTGTACAAGGTGGTTTCCCACAAGCGATCAATTCTGGTCTTGGGGAATCTCCTCCACTTCTTATATATTTTGTATATATTTAAAAAAATCGTGGAAATAAATAATCAATCAATCAATCAATCAATCAATCAATCAATCAATCAGTTGATTTATTTCCAAATACCTTCTTAAGCTAATTTTTCCAAATCTATCAGCATCTGTGATCTTCCGGCCTCGTAACTGTGTATTTAATATAAATTCGTAGACTAATTGACCAATCAAGTAGTCGGTTTCAAATATGACTGCTACAAAAATCATTATGCTTCCTTCTTTTAAGGTGGTGTCCATTTCAAATAGTCTAACTTGCGTTACGTTATCGTGAAATCTTCTTTGTTATACAAATATTTTCCATTCTCTGAAAGAGCTTTGCAGTGATTTTCAATAGCATCTCAACTTTCTCTTTTCCTATATTGTTCCTCGGTCGGCATCTGTGCTCTTCCGACCTCGTAAATGAATGTTTAAATAAGTTAATAAACTAATCTATCAATCAAATAGTCTAGCTTGTATTATAGGATCATTAAATCTCCTTTGATATATAAGCATTTCCCATACTCTGAAAGAGCTTTGTAGGGGTTTTCTTGCATAGTTCTCAACCTCTTCATGATTCATCATCGATTTGTCTTTGGTACATCATCAAAGTAAAGTATGATGGTTCTTTCTCGCCTTTTAAGAAGGCAATTGCCTTTTCATGTCTTGCAATTTTCAAGGTAACTGAGTAATAAGTTCTCATACTGTCCAGTCAGTGCCGGAAGGCGGAAGTGCAAAGAACAGTTTTGTAATATTCGGAGTGTATGGGTAGCTTTTTCAGGATATCTGATGGTGCAATTTGTTTTTAAACATCTAGAATCAGCAGGCCAACTCTTAAAGACGAGAAAAATTATGCCAAAGGATTGTAAACAGCAGCTGGTTCATCTTTGTGTAAAACATGAGGCCTGATAGATATATCCATCACTTGATAATGTGTTTTCTGGCATTTTAATTTGCATTGTCAAATATGGAGCTAGCAGAAGCACTGAAGTCTTTAAAATGTCACAATTAAAGTAGTGGTTCTCCAAAATTATGACCAATAAATTATATTGATTCTTTCAGAATTTTAGTTATTTTCTCCAGTTGTGCATTTATGTAAGTATCAATTTCTCTCATACTCTGTGATGGCTATCTGTGTTGGCTATCTGTATCACTTAAAACTGAATGTCACTGGGAAGAAAAAGTAAACAGACTATCTCTTTGTTACAAACTGCAAATAAAAGAAGGCAAAACTATGACAATTTGCAGCGCCCTTTGAGTATTTTGTGCTAGTGTAGTCAACTCCTGCCCTTTATGACCAACAAATTGTGTCTGAGAGGAGCAAGGCTGCATGCAGATTGTCTGATTATCAGTTTTAAATAGCTTGGATAAAGACAAGGGGGGAGAATTGTCTCACTCAGCTGTGGATCAGATCCGATATCAGGAACTCTTTTATGATCCACCCACAACCGGAGGATGTAATAGATGCCATTTTCTCCACCTTGCAGAAGTCTTTTACAATCCATTAATTTATTGCACCTTGTCAAACCGACTTTTCAGTGTCTAAAATGTCAGTGTTAAAAGGTGTTGAAAGCAAAATGTAGTATATCATAGTGATGAGACATTTGAGACACAAAGGCAGATTTGGAGAACACAGCCATTTCACATGATTCTGTAATGTCATAAGAGAATATTTCATATTGTGGTTCTTCTTACATGTACATATGATGAATGTACTGAGAAGTAAGAGAGAAGAATAATTCTCCTGAAATATTGTGGGTGCAGTCAGTTTCCCATTCTACAGTCTACACATAAGTAAAAAACAAAACACTGCTTTTGTGAAATGCATTTTAGATTGGAAAGTAGTATAATTTCAGAAGTGGCAGAGGAAGATTATCATCGAAATGCATAGTATTATATTTGTTCTCATTAAACACAAATAGACAAGAACAGATTTTTAAATGTTTGAATTATTCATATGGTACTAGTCAGTTTCTCATGTGACTGCTACAAAAATCATTATGCTTCCTTCTTTTAAGGTGGTGTCCAATAAATCATGCATAACTGCACTGTAAACCCAGCTGCTTTACTTTTATGGCAGTTACCATTAAAACAACAGTACATGCCAAAATGACAAGTTCTTCGATTCATTACGGTAGTTGTCTTAAAGTGATGCAGCAGGTTTTACAGTGTGGCATAGAAGCAGTCTAGATGTATATACATGGTGATTGATAGGTGATTCATTAATATTAATGACATTGCTAAGAAAAAATGACAAACTAAGGATTGTTTCTTCCAATGCATTTAGATAAGCTATGGTTGTGTAAAGAACAAAGGTAGTCAAATTTCCATCACACAGACAGCTCTGCCAGAAAAAGTAAGATTGCTTTTAGCCTATATCAAACACTGCCGATGAAGTAAACCACACAATAAAAATTAAAAGCAAACATGATGATTGATGAATAATGTCTTTACAACCTAGCTATGTGTGTAGCAATAATATTTAGATTTCCCTTGGGGCATATCAAGAAATGCCAAAGAGGATAGCCATAAGATACTGCAAAACACGGTCACTAGTGGCTTTTCCTAAGTGCCCATGTTAATTTTCAGCCTGTTTCATGGCCATACCCCCCCCCCCGAGTATGCCACTCTTCCTTATTTGGGGTACACCAAAAAGTGGCCTCATATCAGCAGATCTGTAAAAAAATTATGTCTCAGTTGTGGCCAATGAGGTGGTAAATGGAGCTCCCAAATGATGGAACACTGCCAACTGAAAGTGATAGTATAGCATAATGATCATGGCAATGTGTCATACTGTCACAATTGGCATCCATGGAAAATATTTGAATGAGCTCAGTAGTTGCTAACGGCTGCAGTGGAAAAAAAGAAAATTGTCACTTTCGAGAGGGGTTAATATATGAATGTTTAATTGTGTATATATATAAAATATTGTATATTGTATAATAGTCTTTCCATGTATGCCTTTTTGAAAACATTTTTTGTCAGTCTGTCTGTCTGTCTGTCTGCCCCAGTGATAGTGACAAACAAGGAATTGTAAATCAACAAACTTTTGGTGCAAAACTCAATTTCTGATATGATTGTGATCAATTGCATGGTAAGTGCTGTAAATTCTCACAGGAATACAGAAGAAGTTGGAAGTCAACGTGTGACACATGAGGTTGTCAGTGTAATTAACATCCTAATGGTGGAAGACCCAAAACTGAACGTGGTTGATACTTTTCTTATTTTTAAGGCCTCTGATAAGGAGTAATTTTTAGGCACCAACATGGTGTTAATAGACAAGTATTTTACTTATGATACCTTAGAAATACAACGGCATGCAAAATAAAAATCAAACACAAAAGGAATGAAATAGAATGTTTCCGATATTTCATCTTTTCAGACTCCTTTTAAGTTCCATTCACTTAAGTTATGCTGTAACAGTGCACAATATTGTACAGTTTTTGCAATATATATGCGCTAGATGTTGAAGTTTTTCAGACAGAATCAAATAGAGCATTGGAAGGCATTGCTCATGTCAGATGGCAAGGCTGCATCTTGATAGAAATGTGATCTCATATTGTTGCCTCAGTGTAAAAAGTGACAAGGCAAACTCATAAGGGAAGTTCCTTTAAAATTCCCCTTGTCAGATTGATTCTGTATGTACCACATACATGTACAAATATTTGAAATGTCACATTACATATTGCAGTTTTGAATAAAAAACAAAATCTTTAGCTGCTGCTTGTAATCATATTTGGGTTTCGAATTCAATACTCACGTCCTTATACTAAAACAGCACTTCCAGTGCACTATAACAACATAATGATGGCATTGCATGACCATATGCCTGTCACCCATACATTCTGTTGACCTTGTCATCCCTGCTCTTCTGGGTCTTACTTGTCCTGCATTATTCACAGCGTCTCAGCTGATGTTTGAGGAGTTGAACAAGTCTTGAATCCTAATGCAGATCTAAAGTGCCCTACTTCCATATTGCCTTGGGTGATTTATTAATTCTAATCTTGGAGTTTTCAATATACGTTACTGAAGACATGTAAGGATGATGGTGCATTGAATTAAAACATGTAAAACCTGTTTTTTACAGACATCTGCCTCAATAGCATCACACCTCTTAAACATTAAAAAATATTATTGAATATATGATGATAATAGAGATAAAGTATGAATTTCTGTATGTTTGCTTATCATATTAAAATGCCAGAAAAAGCAAAATTGGACTGGCACCATTGTTATAATGTGACAAGATAATTTCATATATAGGTAGAATAATAATTAGTACATAATTGATATTAACATTAAACCAGGGTAATGTACATTTTAGATTACAATACTTTTTGAAGAACGTTTAAATAATTAATTGCATTATTCAAGTAATTCCAATTATCCAAGAAATTTCATATTGAAATACTTAATTTCATCGACGTAATTGTAGAGTTAACTTAGCATGTCTATAAAAGTTCGAAGATCATCTGAACTTTCAATTGTTATTTTTTCATTTTCCTTTGTTTTACAGATGATTTTATTTTTAAAAAAAAAAGCTTGCAGAAAAGGTTTTTCAAGAACTCCATATTATACAGATAATAAAATTGGTTTTTTACTTCTTTTATTTCACCCTTACACGAAATGCAGAGAGTTCATTCCCAAATTGTGGTAGATAATTGTCTCAGCTGGTGGCCAATATCTTAAAACACTCATGAGCTTTCATCAGATTTTTTTAAAATTGCATCTTCAACTTCTGTTTTCTTTTAGCATAGGTGTTTTAAGATGATGTCTTGACACTGCCTAGAAGAGTGCCTATCCAATTTCTTTACACATCTCTCTCACAAAGAGGCTGAAGTTTTAGGCAAACACGGTCTTGATCTTCAAAGGATGGCAAGATGAAAGTCAAGACACCAAAAAGCAAAATATAGGAAGGATGTCATTGATGTTGAAAAGCTTATTCTGTATGCCTAGCATTTTGCCAGCATTTGGGAGTAAAGAAAGAAGCAGAAAAGATCGATGAAAACCTTGGACAATTATATTCCAAATCCCAGTGTACTCAACCTGTGCCAATCTGCTGATATGGGCCAATTTGGCCATCCTCTGAACCAAATAACCAGATGCTGTACTGTAGTTAGTAGTAATTTTTGCTTAAAAAATATTTTATGTATGCGGAGAAAGATCATAAATTTATCTTGACCATTCAAAGACAACATGAGACATACTGTTTCATTATATCTTTTATCTGTATCACTTTATCTTATATATTAATTTGCATCCTGACAATACTCATTGTTTATCATTGTTAGCACCATGAAATAGGAAACTTGAGAAAACAGACGTTTCATAGAGCAATGAGTAGAAGAAATGTGGTCACCCTCCGATAATTTCTTTCCAAATGCCTTCTTAAGGTACTTTTTCCGGATCTGTCATCATCTGTGCTCTTCCAGCCTCATAAATGCGTGCTTAAAATGAGTTTATAGACTCATTATTAATCAAACAAGTGTCTGACTTGTATTATTTTAACATTATCTCTCCCTTGTTATACAACCATTTTCCATTCTCTGAAAGAGCTTTGCAGTTATCTGTCAGCATCGTTGCTCTGCCGGCCTCGTAACTGTATGTCTAACATAGGTTTATGGACTCATTCATTAATCAAATAGTCTAGCTTGTATTATATTATCATTAAATCTCCTTTGTTATACAGCCATTTTCCATACTTCCCAGTCAACAATTTGACCTCACTGTGATATATCTGTGAGCTCTTCAAAGATACCTTGAAAGCTCACAGAAGAGACCTCACATCAACCTCATTTTGAAGCCAGTCAATGAGGGTGATTTGAGCTCAAAAGTTGAGGTCACACTGTGAGCTCCCTGTGAGCCTAATGTGAGGTCTCATAGTGAGATTCATGTGAGCCTCTTGTGAGCTTTCTGTGAGCTTTCTGTGAGCTTTCTGTGAGCCTTTTCTGCAGTTTTGAATAAAAAACAAAATCTTTAGCTGCTGCTTGTAATCATATTTGGGTTTCGAATTCAATACTCACGTCCTTATACTAAAACAGCACTTCCAGTGCACTATAACAACATAATGATGGCATTGCATGACCATGTGCCTGTCATCCATACATTCTGTTGACCTTGTCATCCCTGCTCTTCCGGGTCTTACTTGTCCTGCATTATTCACAGCGTCTCAGCTGATGTTTGAGGAGTTGCACAAATATTGAAACCTAATGCAGGTCTGAAAAGCCGTCTTGACTTCCTGCTTGCCTTGGTTTATTGGCTCATTATTCTAATCATGAAGTTTTCAATATACATAAGTGAAGACATGCAAGGATGATGGTGAATTGTATTTAAACATTTAGAATGGTGAATTGTATTTAAACATTTAGAACCTGTATTGGACAGACATCTGCCTTTATAACATCACATCGCTTCAACATTAAAAAATTGATCGAATAGATGATAATATGCATATAGTTATTTTGTTATTTTTTTTAATGCTTGCAGAAAAGTTTTTTAAAGAACACCACATTATATAGATAATGTAATTGGTTTTTAACTTCTTTTATTTAACATTCATACAAATTGCAGAGAGTTCCTTCCAAAATTTTGGTAGGTAATTGTCTCAGCTGGTTGTCCAATATATTAAAACACTCATAAGCTTTCATCAGATTTTTAATTGCATCTTCAACTTCTGTCTTCTTATAATTTTTCTCTTTTAGCATAGGTGTTTTAAGATGATGTCTTTGCACTACCTGGAAGAGTGCCTATCCAATTTCTTTGCACATCTCTGTCAAAAAGAGGCTGAAGTGTCAGGCAAACACAGTCTTGATCTTCAAAGGATGGCTTGATGAAAGTCAAGACACCAAAAAGCAAAATATGGGAAGGATGTCATTGATCTTGAAAAGCTTATTTAGTCCATGAGCTGAAATCCAAAAAGGGCCTTATTTTAGAAGTTGGCAGCATCGGCAACCGAACCAAGATTGCAGGGTACCAAATTAAAGCTAGGAATGTCTAGTTTCAGAATCTAAATGTTGCTAAGTCCAAAACTGGTTTGCTAACTCACCAGTACAGTATATGTGAGGCTATGTATAAAAATGTCAAAAATAATCGAAATTGGCATTAAAAATTGAAAGTGGTGGTGTATGAATTCTACTTTGCCCATAATTACTTATTATATGCCATATGAAAGCTGAGATTATTATCTGTCATATGGTATGCATTGCATCTTTCTTTCATGAATGGTTGAGGAGTGCTGCCATTGCAAACAGAATCATTCTGTTAAGAGCAAAATGGGTGAACGGAACATGCTTCTTTTTAATTGAAATGCCACTGCCCTCCTAACTGTAACACATAGGTCATGTTGTTCTGATGAAATGAACAGCAGACATCTTACTCTTTCATTTTAATGTACAACCAAGCTTCTAGCTTAAATATTAGTGAAGATATGGAAGGTAGAAAATGCATGTTTCAGCTCGCGAAATTCTCAAATTTAGCATATTTGAGGTAGTCTATCAGGTGGTTTGTGTAAAAATTACCATTACACCCCCTCTCTTCCAGATATATCCACTAAAACATCTTGATTAGGGTTTTGGGGGATGCTTGATCCTTTTTCAATGCCTTCAAATCATTTAAAGGTCAGGATTATGTGAAATCATGCTCCATTTACCTTCTAGAACTTCATAAATGTACCGCTTCTTCATTTAAATGATATGGTATTTGTCTGCATTTTTCTGTCAAGCATATCTCACTTCAAGGGAATCCCTAGGTTGCCTAAATAGCTCTTTCTAGTATTCTCAATATCATTAAGGATCCACAACAGTTTTGCCTGGAGACTGAATGCATTAAAAATTCTCCCTGACATCATAATCTTTGAGGCAACTGTACACTTATGTTTCTATAGTTATGGCAACAAAAGGTACCATATGTGGGTTAGAAAGTATCTTACCCACTGATGCACACTTCATCAATCTCATTAATATCTAGTACCAAAGAATTTTAATTTTAATTATATCTACCCAATAGCAATAGATTTACCAAACCAGTGTTTTTTTGTTTTTTTCTATAAGCTGATGTTAGGATTTTCTGGGAGTTGTTTTTGAAATGAGCTGGGAAATCAAGGAATGGAAGGGGTGAGGTTAAGAACCAAAGGGCATGGAATAATAAGCATCTTCCTGAGAGTAAAGGATTTAGGAAAACATTTTGGTTTGTGCTGAACCACAACTTTTGCTGTGGCTTTGCAAATTTGTTGATGTTTATCAATGGCAAATTAAGATTAGACATGATACTAAATTAATACTAACAAAATTAATTTAATTTTCATGCCATCAATACTATGTAAAACTCAATTACTCAGATCACTCCAATGCAATGAAATGCATGCATTGTATTGGGTGTACTCCTTATTTTGCAATACTTCTCTTTAAACTTCTCCAATTACCAGCCAGCGCAGATCACTCCAAGTATAGGTTAGGTTAGGTTTTTATTGCCATATGGACACTCTCTTTAAGTCCGAGAGATACAATGTCCTGACTTGCCTGGATTACTTCACTTGGATGTTGAATTATTATTGGCAAATTAGTCAGGGTGGCACAGGGATATACTTACCAGGCCATATAAACTATGTATGTACAGTAAATTGAAATATGTTTCACCAATCTGTCTTATGGAAGACAAGCTTGAACCTCACCAACTAATATGACACAGGCTGTTAAACAGGATCTTAAAATTAATTTACATTACTTGTACTTATTTCTCATCAATAATCAATATATATTTTTGCCAATTTTGTTTGGATATTTGTATATCTTCTTTGTCCCCCGGTGTGGGGAAATTTTTGATGAGCCTTCTACAGCTTACAGCTCAGGGCAGCCACAGAGCAGTTCCCATTAGCAGAGGATATTGGAACATTGTCCAAGTTTCCTATGTCATAGCATCATGAACTCTTGCCAATGATGCATTATTTATTTGTTAGATTTCAAATGTTGAATGAGAGTTACCCTGCCTTTCCTTTGATGAGTAAGAGACGGACATGAAAATTACTAGACACTAGACTTAAGAAGCTTGACCAAAAAGGCTCTGGATACATTACCGGGTAATTGAGTTTTTTGAAAGTACTGTACTGGAATTTAACCCTGGTTGGAATTGTAATGGGGCCAATTGTACAGTTGGATATAAGGTGTTGATGTCAAGTGGAACTTTATTTATGGAATAATCCAAAATGGCATCACACTGTCACATGAGTGAATGGCACTGAACAACTTCATGAATATTCTCCTTGAACTTCATAAACAGGACCCAAAACAGGGTTGTACAGATTAGAGTGTCTCAAGTCATTACTTTTGTGACCGCTTGAGACATCTGTTGATGGACAATATTTGGCCAATCTAGACAATTTAGAAATCATTGATTTCTGTAATGTATTTTCCAGATGTGGTCAAATGTCATAGGAGGTTCTTTTCAAAGCTTTTACAGATGTCTGGAACAGTCAAAATTCTTGGTATAACAGAGAGTCAATGTGACAGTCCTCGTCATATTTACGTGGAATCTCAAGTTCTTTTCTATGCCGTTGAACTATGAAGTCAGAGATGACTCTATTCTAGCACTGCAATATATGTAAATTAACTACAAGCTGTGATGTCATTTTAAACTGGGTCAGATTACCCAGCTTCTAGCCAATGGGATCCACCTGAACTGAGCATCATAGTTTCGCACAATCTAAGCATTTTATCAGGAGTAGCCCCTGCAACCACATCATAACAGCCTGATAGCCAATGAAAGTAAACTATGGATCACAGTTCATTGGGATTACAAATTTAATGCTTCCTTCAATATATCAATGTTTGATCTAACACAGGCAATAACCAGTCCTAGTCCTGATGGCAGCTTTGTGAACATTCACATAGACAACTGTTATAAACCCAACATAATTGTTCGATTAGTCTACAAACTAATTTTTTACAACTTTAAACTTAGATGGAACTTGCTATAAACAAACGGCTTTGACAAGTTGTTTGTTAACACATGGATTATGTGATGTATATTTCTTCTGGCAGCCTATTGGCTGAGAGGCTGTGAAGTCACGCTTGCATTGGTTTTCCCGAACCAATTTTCACTCTGACATTGAGTTGAAACTGTGACACTCAGTTCAGGCGGATTCACATTATTGCAATGCTGGAATAGAATCACCTCTGAAATCACAGTTCAACAGCAGAGAAAAGAACTTCAGATTCCACGTAAATATGAGGAGGACTGTGTGCCGTATTAGAACCTTTATATCTCTAAATAATGAAAACCCACCAAACTCAGTCAAATCACTGAAAATTATAATATGCAGACATCGCTGGACCCCAGAAAATTATTATTTAGGATCAAGATGGAAGTCTGTAGCACTGATATATCTGTTGCCTGCAGACAATCCGGATATTCCAAAAAAATTAGCCCTTACAGATGTCTCGGTAGACCCCAAACAGAACACTTATAGATGATTCAGATATCCCATAAAATGAGCCCCTACAGACGTCACAGAGGCCACAAATAGACCCTTTAGATGTCCGTAGAGATTACAAAAAGTATTAATGAGCCCGGAATATATATGCGCTATTGAGTAACATGAATTGAGTACAACTTTGCCTCTGCCTGATTCTTTTTACCAAAAACTGCAATCAGGCCAAGATTTTTGACATCTTCAACTGCATGCAGTCTCTAGTCAAAACTCTTGTGGCTCCTTACTGATGTTGTGAATACCAAATGAATTATTCAGACAACCTAGGTATTCCCTTGAAGTAAGATATCCTTGACAGAAACATGCAAACCGATTTAAGTGAAGAAAGTGGCACATATATTAGGTTCTAGAAGTTAAATTGAGCATGATTTCACATAATCCTGACCTTTAAGTGATTTGAAGGCAATGAAAAAGGATTGGGCATCCCCCAAAACCCCGATCAAGATGTTTTAGTGGATATATCTGGAAGAGAGGGGTGTAATGGCAAATTTTTCACAAACCACCTGATAGACTACCTCAAATATGCTAAATTTGAGAATTTCGCGAGCTGAAACATGCATTTTCTACCTTCCATATCTTCACTAATATTTAAGCTAGAAGCTTGGTTGTACATTCAAATGAAAGAGTAAGACATCTACTATTCACATCATCTGATAAACATGACCTTTGTGTTACAGTTAGGAAGGCAATAGCATTTCAATTAAAAAGAAGCATGTTCCGTTCACCCATTTTACGCTTAACAGAGTGAGTGAATTGGTTTTTTACGTCTCATCAGCACCTGAGTGGGCTATTTAGAGACATACTTGGTTTGTGTCAAGGTTCTTGATATGTTAGGTCTGTGAGATGTGACAGGTGCTTTGTTGTTGCTTGTCATTTTTCTCTTGTCTATGCAAGGAAATCGTTGGTCTGTTGAGCTGGCTTGATTTGTTGTTTTGGATGGTTTCTTGTACTCAGCAGCTGTTTCTTTCTTCTTCGGTTGTTGTAGTGACATTTTTGTCCGTCGAGCTGTTTCTTTCTTCTTCGGTTGTTGTGGTGACATTTTTGTCCGTGGAACGTAAGGAGAGGATGGTTGACTTTGTTGAATCTTTTTACTTGGTTGTGTGCATAAGTCAGATTCAGGATGTTTCACAGTTTCTCCCGTCTTTGGTCGGTCTGGTGAAGGCGTTGTCCGAAAGAGATCCAGGAAAAGGTCCCCATTAAGTTGAATCCTTTTCCGTGGTGACAAATGTAAAACTGGTCTTGGATAATCTGCGTCTTGGTCAGTTTTGTCCATGTCCTGTTGGACTATGCTCTTGGCTTCAGAAAAGGAACATCCTGTGTCAATCACATATTGTACAATTTCTTTTTCTCTCTTGAAGACTTCACAGTTGTGGCTAAACGCAGGGTGGTCCCCTCTGCAATTGACACAATGCGAGGGCCTGAAGCATGGTTTGTCTCTCGTGTGAGTGTGATCTCGATCACCACAATTGGCACAAATTGTGAACCGTCTACATGTTGTGCTGATATGTCCATACAATTGGCAATTGAAACAGCGTTTTGGTCGGGGAAAGAGTGGGCAAACTCTGCACTTTTCAAAAGCTACAGGTACTTTCTTGGGTACATTGTTGTTTTTGAATGTCAGTTTTATGGATTCATAACCATTTCGTTGGGACAAACGTTTGAATTGGGTAATGCCATGTTTTTGGAACCACTTCTTCAGTTGAGAGTCTGTGCATGTCTTGCTCTCTTTCGAGAAGATAATGCCTTTGCCTGGTTTTTGAAAAGGTTCAATGGAGACTTGTGTGTTCGCTATTTCTTTGACAAGTGCCAGTTTCTCTTTTTGTGTGTCATTCCGTGGGTGAATGAGAAATGTTCCATTGAATTGACGTTGTATTTTATCTGCTACTGTGTTGTCACAAATGTCTGCAACAATTTCGTACACAGCGATTGCTGATAGATCCACCAGCGATTTCTCAAGTCCATTTATCACAAGGCAATTTTCATCTTTTGACATGTGTGAGGGGCGGTCAGGGTCAATCAAGTCATCTGATGATGTACTTGTCCGTGGGAATCTTGGTAGTCCAGTCGCAAATTTTTCGATCTCAGCCTGGTTTCCCGCTGAGGGACGCGCACCTTGGTAACCCGGTTGACGTACGATCCGGTTTGGAATCATGGTAAATGACATATTCATTGATATTCCCCTTTAAGGTAGGGGACACACCGTGCATGCGCACTGTCTCATGTTGGCCACTAAGGATAGAGGTCTTCACCTTAGTGTTACCACCCACCGCCACGAGGAGGCCCGAGACCTGCGGGGGCTCCGCTTAACAGAATGATGCTGTTTGCAATGGCATTACTCCTCAACCATTCAAGATAAAAAGATGCAATGCATACCATATGACAGATAATAATCTCAGCTTTCATATGGCATATAAAAAATTATTATAGGCAAAGTAGAATTCATACACCACCACTTTCAATTTTTAATGCCAATTTTGATTATTTTTGACGTTTTTATACATAGCCTCACATATACTGTACTGGTGAGTTAGCAAACCAGTTTTGGACTTAGCAACATTTAGATTCTGAAACTAGACATTCCTAGCTTTAATTTGGTACCCTGCAACCTTGGTTCGGTTGCCGATGCTACGACTTTGAATTTTGGGCAACCCAGCTCATGGACTAATTCTGTATGTCTAGCATTTTGCCAGCATATAAGGGTAAACAAAGACGCAGAAGAGATGAAAACCTTGGACAATTATATTCCAAATCCCAGTGTACTTAACCTGTGCTAACATGGGCTATTTGGGCCATCCTCTGAACCAAATAACAAAATGCTATACATGTAGAAGTAAGGAATTTTTGCTTGAAGGAATATTTAAGGTATCTGGAGAAAGATCACAATTATATCTTGACCATTCAAAGACGATATGGGACATCCGGTGGCATTGTGTCTTTTATCTGTATCACTACATGTAAGTCTTTATCTTAATTTGCATCCTTACATTGATCATTATTTATCATAGTTAGCGCCATGAAATTTTTTTAATATCTTTATTTCACATAATGTTGAACATTGGTACATTTTCAATAAATAAATGTATAAAAACAATGACAATTAAAAGCAACTAAAACATAAATAAGAGGGTTTAAAAAAGAAAAAAGAAAAACATAATTACAGTGACTAGGTGACACATAGGTCATAAATGATATCCTGAGTATCATCGATACTCAACGTCTCACAACTGAGAGAACCATCACGCACATCAATAACTTCTTTAATTAAATTCATAATATGGACAGGTACAACTTCTCTATTCCTTGAAACTTTAGTACTATTGTAATTTTGATTAGAAACAGACATGGGATTTTTTAAACATAATTTACTAACAATTCTCACATTATCATTCTTATTAAAAATACACTTATATATAAATTTTGAAAACCTTTTAGGCCACTGAGTGTGTAATGGCATAAAGCCTGATAATTGTTCTACAATTACAATGAGTCAAAGAGGGACCCTCCATATTATACGGAGCGCTTTTCTCCAAGCAATACACAAGTTATTAACAGCATTGCTATCTAATAACCAAAGAACTGAGCCATAAAAAGAACATCAGTACTGTAGAAATAATTTACATCTTACAGCAGCTGGCTAATGCCCTAAATCAGAAAGAACTATATTAAATTTTTTTCCAAAAATTACATGTAGCCTTTTTTATGACAATATCTTTATCGACAGTAGAAATGTTATGACCCAGGTGAATAGCATCACTAACATATTGTAAGTCAGCACCATTAAAGCGAATTGTACTATAATTAGATTTACAATCTCTCCCTTTAAGCAGAAGCAATTGGCTTTTATCACCATTAAAAATAATATCAAATTCTTTAGCGTAGTCCTCGCAAATATTTTTGCATACCTTCAGCAGTGGGGCATAACAATGTTATATCGTCAGCATATGCAAAACAAGCTAAATATTGATTGCCTATACAACGTCCAATACCTGATTTTTCTAATTTAAACAATAAATTATCAATGTAGACAGCAAATAAAACTGGCAACAAGACTCCCCCTTGCTTAACACCATTAGATACGTAAAACAGATGAGACATTTCACTTCCCCATCCTACTCTCATAGTTTCGGTAGCGTACATATTTAACGACAGCCTTAGCACCAGAGGTGGCATGTTACGTTCCACCAACAATTTAAATTATTTACAATAATAGGAAATTTTGAGAAAACACGCATTTTTATAGAGCGATGAGTAGAAGAAATTTGGTTACCCTCTGTTAATTAATTTCCAAATGCCTTCTTAAGCTACTTTTTCCAGATCTGACAGTATCTCTGCTCTTCCGGCCTCATAAATGTATGTTTAAAATTATAAGTTTATGGACTAATTCATCAATCAAATAATCTAGCTTGTATTATAGGATCATTAACTCTCCTTTGTTATATAAGCATTTCCCATACTCTGAAAGAGCTTTGCAGTGGTTTTCTTGCATAGTTCACAACCTCATCACTATTCACCATCGATTTGTCTTTATTACATCACCAAAGTAAAGTATGATAGTTCTTTCTTGCCTTTCAAGAAGGCAATTGTTTTTTAATGTCTTGCAAAGTTCAAGGTAACTGAGTAATAAGTTCTCATACTCTCCAGTCAGTGTGCGAAGGCAAAAGTGCAAAGAAGAGTTTTATAATATTTGGAATGTAAGGGTAGCCTTTTAAGGATATCTGATGTTGCAATTTGTTTTTAAACATCTAGAATCAGCAGGCCAACTTAAAGACGAGAAACATTATGCCAAAGGATTGTAAACAGCAGCTGCTTCATCTTTGTGTAAAACGTGAGGCCTGATAGATATATCCATCACTTGATATGTGTTTTCTGGCATTTTAATTTGCATATTAAGATATGGAGCTAGAAGTAGCACTGAAGTCTTTAAAATGTAACAATTAAAGCAGTGGTTCTCCATAATTATGACCAATAAAAACAATATTGATTTGTTCAGATCTTTAGTTATTGTCTTTAGTTGTGCATTTCTGTAAGTATTGTGATTCTCTGTGATGGCTATCTGTGTTGCTGGTTCAAAACTGATAATCGCTGAGAACAAAAATTTAACGGACTATCTTTTTGTTACCAACTACAAATAAAAGAAGGCAAAACTATAACAATTTGCAGAGCCCTTTGAGTATTTCGTGCTAGTGAAGTCAACTCCTGCCCTTTATGACCAACAAATTGTGTCTGAGAGGAGCAATGCTGCATGCAGATTGTCTGATTATCAGTTATAAATAGCTTGGATAAAGACGAGTGGGGTGAATTGTCTCACTCAGCTGTGGATCAGATCCAATATCAGGAACTCTTTTATGATCCACCCACAACCAGAGGACTCAGTAGATGACAATTTCTCCAAGTGGCAGAAGACTTTAACAATCCATTAATTTATTGCACCTTGTCATACAGACTTCTCAATGTCTTAAGTGTCAGTGTTAAAAATAGTTGAGAGCAAAGTGTAGTATATCATATTGATGTGACATTTGAGACACAAAGGCAGATTTGGAGAACACAGCCATTTCACAAGATTCTGTAATGTCATAAGAAAATATTATTTAATATAGTGGTTCTTCTTACATATGCACATGATGAATGTACTGAGAAGTCAGAGAGAAGAATTATTCTCCTGAAAATTTAATATTGTGGGCGCAGTCAGTTTCCCATTCTACAGACTATACATAAGTAAAAAACACAACACTGCTTTTGTGAAATGCATTGTGGATTGGAAAGTAATAGAATTTCAGCAATGGCAGAGGATTATTATCGTCGAAATGCATACTTGTAGTATTATATTTGTTCTCATTAACTCATTAAACATAAATAGACAAGAATAACTTTTCAAATGTTTGAATTATTCATATTGTACTAGTCAGTTTCTCATGTGACTGCTGGCAAAATCATTATTCTTCCTTTTTTAAGGCGGTGTCCAATAAATCATGCATAACTGCACTGTAGACCCAGCTGTTTTACTTTTATGGCAGTTACCTTTAAAATGACAGTACATGCCAAAAAAACCAGTTTTCTGTCGTAAAATGACACCTTCTTTGATTCATTAGCTGCCTTAAAGTAATGCAGCAGGTTTTACAGTGTGGCAAAGAGGCAGTCTAGATGTATATATATGGTGATTGATAGGTGATTCATTAATATTAATGACATTGCTTAGAAACAAACGATAAAGTAAGGATTGTTTCCCCCAATGCATTTAGATTAGCTATGGTTGTGTAAAGAACAAATGTAGTCAAATTTACATCACGCCGACAGCTCTGCCACAAAAAGTAAGATTGCTTTTATCCTATATCAAACAATGCTGATGAAGTAAACCACACAATGAAAATTAAAAGCAAACATGATGATTGATGAAAAATGTCTTTACAACCTAGCTATGTATGTAGAATTAATATTTAGATTTCCCTTGGGGCCTATCAAGAAAAGCCAAAGAGGACAGCCATAAAATACTGCAAAACACGGTCAATAGTGGCTTTTCCTATGTTCCCCATGTTAATTTTAAGCCTGTTGCATGGCCCAATACATACCCCCCCCCCCCGAGTATGCCACTCTTCTCTAAATGGGGTACAAACTGACTGAACTGCTAAAACCAGCAATTGAAGGAACAAAATTTTTGCAGCAATGCAAAAAAACCTGGCAGTGAACCAAAAATTCATAAACCATATCAGCAGATCTGTAAAAGAATCTGTCTCAGTTGTGGCCAAATGAGGTGGTCAAATGAACTCCCAAATGATGGAACACTGCCAACTGAAAGTGGAAGTATAGCATAAGGATCATGGCAATGTGTCATACTGTCACAAACCATTTGGCTCCATGGAAAATATGTGCTGTGTTTGAATGAGCTCAGTATTTGCTATCAGCTGTCACTTTCGACAATTTTTGACTTTTGAAACCTCTAAATTACATTTTTATGAGACAGAAAGAAGTTATAGGCAGACTGGAAAGGAATTCATTTCTGTCTTTGCACAGAGTGGCATATAGAACAACACCAAAATTATAAATCAATTTTAAAGTGAAAGCATTTCACTTTAAAAAAAGGTGTCTTTATGATTATTTCACCTAAATTAAAAAAAACTGCCATTTTCTACAGGAAGAAACAATGAGTTTTAGAGACTTTACTGTAATTTGTTGGTAATATAAATGACATCACTTTTTCAGTGCATTTCATCATTCCTATGTGACCTTCAAAGTCCTCATTGGTATGGTCCAAACCAACTTGAGCAGAAAGCTCAATAAGAATTTCCCCAGAATCAAGTCTCTCCCAGAATCAAGTCTTTATAATCGAGTATCAATATGTTTCTAAAAGACAAAACCATTATGACATTGGATATGATAAACAAGGGTCGATGACCAAACAATATCCTGGAATTGGACAGTAACCAGGACAGAGATTACCAAGCAAAAGATCGTCCCCCAAAGATTGTGACAAACATGGAAAAGTAAATCAACAGACATCTGCTGCAAAACTCATTTTCTAACATGATTGGGTGCCATCAATCAAAAATCAGTTTAACCCAGGTTTCAAAAACACTAAGCCATTATTATATTGGATATGATAAACAAGGGTCGGGTGACCAAACAATATCCTGGAATTGGACAGTAACCAGGACAGAGATTACCAAGCAAAAGATCGTCCCCCAATGATTGTGACAAACATGGAAAAGTAAATCAACAGACATCTACTGCAAACTCAATTTCTGGCATGATTGGGTGCCATCAGTTAAAAATCGGTTTATTACTAAGGTTTTCCTATGCATGTGAATAAATGTGAAATGCAAGGCTTTATTGTATCATTGTGGGTCTATACATAGATGATTGGACTCTATGTGATGTTCCTATGGACTTATGACAATAATATCAATTATTATGACAATGCATGATTTGGCTTCATTAGCTTTCATGAAGAATTGAAGATGTTTTCATGGATAATTACAGATGTGTGCTGATTCTACCCATTGTATACTGATTACTGTACGATTGAAAAATAATTTCCAAAGGATCAATGAAATTCTGGGCAATAATGTATTATCAGTTTTTCTAAAATAAGTCAACTTTGACTGTACATTGTAAAACACAGTTGAGTAAATTTTTTCCAATGCATGAATTCCACTTTGTGTTTTAATTTTCATACACAAATAGCATATTCTTACTTAAAACATATCTTATATTTTGATTCCATACAACGGAATTGTAAGGTATTTGTATTTCATTATATATTCATCTAATGACAAATACAAAGACTTGTGCTGGGTCTGCCTACCAGATTAGGACCTCAAATATGACACATAATTTCCCACCGCATATTAATTAAGATGATATTATGAATCAAATATGACTTTATAGAATATTATGATATCCAGTTATTTTTTCTTCTAAATCATTGCTCTACCCGTTTAAAGAGATTGTCTTTAATGGATTCTATATACATACTGTATTAGTAAAAACACACTCGATAATCGTGCCACATACAATAACTTGTTGTATAAAATGATCTCACATGCCGCAGTGCCCTGGGATCAATTGCATAAGTGCTGTCAATTCTCACAGGAATGCAGAAGAAGTTGCAAATCAACATGTGACACATGAGGTGGTCAGTGTAATTAACATCGTGATGGTGGAAGACCCAAAACTGAACATGGTTGATACTTTTCTTATTTTCACGGCCCCATCGATAAGGATTAATTTTTAGGCACCAACTTGGTGCTCATACTCAAGTATGTTAGTTTTGATAAATTAGAAAAACAACGGCATGCAAAATTAAAATCAAACACAAACGGAAAGAAATAAGATGTTTCGGATATTCCATCTTTTCCGACTCCTTTTCAGTTCCATTCGCATAAGTTATGCTGTAACAGTGCACTATATTGGACAGTTTTTGCAATATATATGCATTAGATGTTGAACTTTTTCAGACACAATCAAATAGAGCAGTGGAAGGAATTGCTCATGTCAAATGGCAAGGCTGCATCTTGAGAAAAATTGATCTGATATTGTTGCCACAGCGTAGAAAGTGGCATGGCAAACTCATAAGGGAAGTTCATTTAAAATTCCCCTTGTCAGATTGATTCTGTATGTATCTCATACATGTACCAATTTTTGTAATGTCACATTATATATTGCAGTTTTTAATAATAAACATAATATTTAGCCGCTGCTTGTAATAATAGATGGGTTTCGAATTCATTATTCATGTCCTTAATCTGTCCTGTGGCACTTCCGGTGCACTATAATGTGGCAGTGTAAAATTTGCCATTATAACATTGATGCTAGACATTTTTACTTTCATGATTAATGGTTAGGACAGAGGGCCGCAGCACCTAGCTCTGTTACTCTCCTCAAGGCCACTAGGGAATTGACCCGATTTTGAAGGCTTAAATGCTTGAGTGACCACAATGATCACTCTCAGTTTTGTCTCATTTGCTCTCCAAGCAACATTGTTTAGCAGAACTTTGCATTTACTGCATTGGCAACCTTTTACATGTTCAAGGTGCCAACTCGGTTTACCCTTGGAGAACATGTGGTTGGCCATTGCATTGCATCATGAACCCCATTTTGGGTAAGATGGTTATTCCATTATGTATTAGATTAATTCACTGGTTCTAGATTTATAAATATTTACGTAATTATAATTTCTCACTTATATTTACTTCATTACTTGTTAGTATGCAATTAGTTAAATTTACTTTGATAATTATTATTCAAATGTCAATTAATTAGATCTAGTCATGAACATTACATCATTTTATGTCTGATAAATTAGAACATCATTATAACTCACTTTGTGACACTGTCTCTTATTATTTCAATATTCATTTTGTGTATTCTGTTTACAGGGTTTTTTATCTACAAAGAATAAATCGTCTTTTGAACATAGCGTTGACTTGACTGTCATTTTCCTGCTATAACAACGGAGCCCCCAGAGGATCATTACCACCTTAACCTGGATCAGCCAACACAGCAATCCCCACAGTTTGCACTTGGGCAACAAACAACAGGATTGGGTACATGAACTCTTTAATAAGCACATCAAGTGCATTCCAGACTTTCATAGGTCTTCACAGTTCATCAATGTTAATGAACTTAATGCAACTTTATTGTTGTTTAATACCATGGTTAATTAATAAATAGGACATTGACTTTCATTTATCAAAACAATGACGCTTAATTAGATATGTGCCACTTTTGATATAATTGCTGGTACACTTATTGTGATCACATATAGGTTTTCTTTAAATTTAATAAGATATGTTTTTAGCACTTAGTGCATTTATTGGAGTTTTTCAATACTGATTTTAATATTGATATTTGCATTTACATTCTTTCTCATATATTCTAGTCTTTTATTGAAAAATTGTTCTATACTCAAACATAAATTATGGCAGTTGTGTGTTGAGTAATAATAGACAAGGTTAACCATTTGTGGCAAATTAATTTCTCATGATATTGTTGCATAATTTGATATGCTCTCAACTCGTCAAGTAGTCATCGGAGATTTTCGCACTTCACATCCTCACGTATCTTCAAAGGAATTGTCTCGCTACATGGTTTTTTCACAAATGGAGTGGACTGCAAGTTGGAATTTATGTCGCCTGTAGAGCAGTGACAGTTTTGGTCATCGCCAGACCATGTCATTTTGTCATTTAGCTCATTGGAATGTGTTTCATTGTCTAATCAGCCAGTGTGTTCAGCGAATGACCATATTCAGGAATGGAAATTCTACATGCTACTAGTCGTGATACTTCTACCAACATGGAAATCAGGACCTGTGATTGCGTATCTTCAATATTTATATTACTGTAAAAAAAAAAAACATTTTCCATCAAATTAATTGCCAACATTTTTTTTAAAGTCACAAATTCGCAATCTTAGTGTAATATTGGACATTTTCAAGCTGCTCAAACTTCACTCTTGTTAATTTCAACCAAAGTGTTTCATCGTGATCACCAGGACTCCAAACGTCAACCGATTTACTTTGAATATTTCGAATTTGTAATGGGTATTTTTAGCTCAGAAGCCAATCAGGCTAAGAGATTTTGGTATCTGAAGGACATTTCGTTAGCTGTTTTGGCCAATACAGGTCATGTCATTTAGCTATTTATAAATGTTCCTTGTTTATGTTTAAATTTGGTCTACGTTAACCAATTATATTTCAGTGATTGATCCAGTCAGATTAGAAATTTAGATATATGTAAATCATTTTGATATTGTTGAATCTTTTGGTTCATATTTGGAGTGTATTTATGAAGGAAATCAAGACTATTTTTATGAGTTATATATTTGCTATTCCATGCATATTTTTGAATTGCAATGTATTTGTTGAATTGCTATTTCTTTCATTTTTGTACATTAACTGTTTGGTATGTTCAAAATTTTCAGTTGTAATCAAGGTTTATACAGCTTAGCCTAATTACCCTGTAGTTTTTCAACACAAGTTTGCTATTGCATTCTGTGAGTATTTCTTGGGAATGTCAGGATTCAGAGTCATTTTATAAAGTGTATTTGTCATTTCAGTCAGTTTATTATGCTGACATATCAGACTAGAAATTAGTTAGTTTTGCTAGATTATTCTTAGAGATCCAGGTCATAAGTTATCTATTTAAATGAGTCAAAGTAGATTTGTAGTTTTACATTACAGTCATTAAAATTTAAGGTTTGGCAGCAACCGGGACGGTTTTTTCCCAACCCGGGGCTGTGTGGCAGTGTAAAATTTGCCATTATAACATTGATGCTAGACATTTTTACTTTCATGATTAATGGTTAGGACAGAGGGCCGCAGCACCTAGCTCTGTTACTCTCCTCAAGGCCACTAGGGAATTGACCCGATTTTGAAGGCTTAAATGCTTGAGTGACCACAATGATCACTCTCAGTTTTGTCTCATTTGCTCTCCAAGCAACATTGTTTAGCAGAACTTTGCATTTACTGCATTGGCAACCTTTTACATGTTCAAGGTGCTGACTCGGTTTACCTTGGGAGAACATGTGGTTGGCCATTGCATTGCATCATGAACCCCATTTTGGGTAAGATGGTTATTCCATTATGTATTAGATTAATTCACTGGTTCTAGATTTATAAATATTTACTTAATTATAATTTTTCACTTATATTTACTTCATTACTTGTTAGTATGCAATTAGTTAAATTTACTTTGATAATTATTATTCAAATGTCAATTAATTAGATCTAGTCATGAACATTACATCATTGTATGTCTGATAAATTAGAACATCATTATAACTCACTTTGTGACACTGTCTCTTATTATTTCAATATTCATTTTGTGTATTCTGTTTACAGGGTTTTTTATCTACAAAGAATAAATCGTCTTTTGAACATAGCGTTGACTTGACTGTCATTTTCCTGCTATAACAATAACAACTTAATGATGGCATTGCATGAGTGCATGACCATATATGCCTGTCACCCATACATTCTGTTGACCTTGTCATCCCAGCTCTTCCAGCTCTTACTTGTCCTGCATTATTCACAGCATCTCAGCTGATGTTTGAGGAGTTGCACAAGTCTTGAATCCTAATGCCGGTCTGAAGTGCCCTCTTGACTTCCTGCTTGCCTTGGGTGGTTTATTGGCTCTTTATTCTTATCTTGGAGTTTTCAATATACATTACTGAAGACATGCATTGTATTTAAACATTTAGAATTCTCTGTTGTACAGACATCTGCCTAAATAACATGAGTAAGTAAATAAGTAAGTAAAAATTTATTTATAAGTCTGATTGGAGAAATTCAACAATAAACAAAAGCACAAGTGCTTGTAACCGACACGAACATAGTAATAAATGAGATGATATTTACAATTGAACAGTAAAATGAGAAATGATAAAAACAGATAATAACAACGAGATTAAAAACCATTCAAAGTACATAAGAAGCAGTTTCCACAGGAACATTTAAAATCATAAAGCTTGATTAAACATCTAAAATCATTAAAATCTTTGTCTTTAAAATCACTCGGTAATTCATTCCATAGCTTAGCACCTTGATACCTTACTGAGAAAAATCCATAAGTCATTGTGTTGAAAGTTCTTTGGTCCTATCTTACAACATCACGATGAGCGTAGTTGCTCAACTTTTTGTAGAAGAAACTTGGTAACATGGTAGGCATCAAACCATTGATTATTTTATGAACTGACAGTAATATCTCACGTTGCCTATGTACATATAATGAACATTTTCTTGCTTTTGTCAACAGATCCAAGTATGAGGAATCAAAGTCACAATAAACAAACTATAGAACACGTTTTAGCATCTTTTCTAAATTCCTAGCTTCAGTTTTCTTACAGCCATGATAAACAACACTACAATAGTCGAAATTGGCCATAATAAATGCATCAAGAATCTTAATCTTGCAGTTTGTATCGAGAACATGCATCAATCGGCTTATTGCATTAGTTTGTTTAGAGCAGCGTTTCACAATTTCACCAATATGAGCAGTAAAGCTTAATCTGCTGTCTAAAGTGACACCTAGAATACATATATGTTCGGACGGCTTAATTTCTGTATCACGACTATCACGTATTGATAAACTTACAGTTTCACAGGGTTTACTACTTAAAACCGTATACTGAAATTTATCAAGGGTTTGCTTTCATATAATTATTTGTGAACCACTGCACTGAAATTTCACAGGCTATTTCTAACTTCTGTTTGACAATATTTACATCAGAGTGACTGTATGACAACGTATTGTCATCTGCATAATTGTAGACAGATGTGACATTTTCTAACTTCATAACTAAATCATTCACAAAAATGTTAAACAGAACAGGCCCCATTAAACTGCCTTGGGGGATTCCCCTTTTTACACAGAGCCATTCACTTCTTGTTTGCCAAGTTTTACCCTCTGTTTTCTTTCAGAAAGATAATTACGTATAAGTTTACAAGCGTTTTCATTTACACCATATGCATTAAGCTTTGCTATGAGAAGACCATGAGGAATCAAGTCGAATGCACGAGACAGGTCCATTGCAACACAGCCCACCTTCTCATTTTTGTCTAAAGACAACCTTCAACACATTTCAAAATGACATTACAACAGCTGTATTTTGATCTATATGCAGAAAGTTCATTTGACAATTTGTTACCAAAATAACTCATAATTTGTTCACACAAAACACTTTTAAAGATCTGAGACATTGCAGTTAATATGCTGACAGGATGATAATTACTTTTAATCAGCTGTTCCTTCTTTTTATACACCGGTAATACCTCAGCATATTTACAGTTACTTGGGAACATACATTTTTCAATGAATTGGTTTATGACACCTGTAAGTGAGGTACACAATACATCTGATCCAAACTTTAGAAATTTAGCTGGGGTCATATCATACCCACAAGCTTTGTTTACCTTCAATTTTCTCAGTTTGGTTGATACATTTGTTACAGTAATATGTGAGAAATCAAAACATAACATCACATCAGATTCTCTTAAACATTAAAAAGTTCATTGAATATATGATAATATAAATGTTGTTTCTCGTTTTGTTTTTTAAAGAAAATGCTTGCAGGAAAGGTTTTTCAAGAACTCCACATTACGAGGGGTTTTCCATAAGTTCTGTCCAACTAGTCATAACTTCTGCTAGATTTGATGTAGAAACATGATATTTGGGTCAGACAATATTGACGTAATTGGCAAATGACTCCTACAAAATCAGATCATAAAATTAAAAATAAATGCTTAATCTGTTGCCATGGAAATCAGAAGTCATGAAATGCGGCCCAGACTTTGTAGTGCTCATTAAAAATGAACTGAACACCTGCTTGCATTATCTGTCTCTTGACATAATGAATTGAAGTATATTTATAATTTTTTTCATGAAATATAATCAGTTAATTTTAAAATCATTGATAACAATGGAAACTGGTATTTTTGTCACATCTCAGTTACCTTACCATCACTCATGCAGTTTCTCAGATTTTTACGAGATGAGCAATTTATTTGGATATCGATGACATCATATGTACCTGTTACATATTTTCATTTTAACTGGATAAAACTAGCACAGGGTGTAAGAACCTTTTATCATACATACAAGGAAGACAGTATGAGTGACAGAACCAAATAAAGATTGTACAAACTTTTTCTGAATGAAGAGACGACACAATGGAAAACCTAAGAAAAGAAGACTGGAAAATGCCAAAAGTGACCTGAACATGAAGACTGAGGTATCATACTCAGAAATGGATAGAAAGTAAGAGAGAGCATATTTACAAGGTCCCAGTCATTATTTTTGAAAGTTGTGAAATGATTATGAATGTTTTGGAAAAATTCTGTTCTATATCTCTTGTAATAATCACATATTTTACATGATATGTCAAGCATGTGTCTGTTAACAAGCTCTCGGTCGCATTTCATGACTTTCGGTTTCCACAGCAATAAATCAACAATTTATTTTTACCTCTAAGATCAGATTTTTTCGGGATAACTTGCAAATAATCTCAATATCAACTGACCCAAATATCATTTTTATATTAAAAATCTAGCAAAAGTTGTGACAGGCTGGACAGAACTTATGGAAAATCCATCGTAAAGAACAAAAAGTCTGCGAAACACCAACTGTGATCTTAATACAAGGACTATGAGGCATTGATTTTTTAAGGGATATAAGGTTATAGGAAATACACTCAGTGTCAATTTCATTATCACAGGAATTTGTGAAATGTTAGGCATTATTTTTAATATGTTTCTTGTCCTCTAACCACGGGAAAAATTACATTTTTTGACAAGATATAATGAATATTTGTCCCTAATAGAGCCCTGGGCCGCATTTCATGACTTTTGGTTTCCATGGCAACAAATTAACCATTTATTTTTGTGTCTATGATCTGATTTTTTCAGGGTCATTTGCAAATTACTTTAATATTATCTGACCCAAATATCATGATTCTGTATTAAATATTGCAAAAGTTATGGCAAGTTGGACAGAACTTTTGGAAAACCCCTCGTATACAGATTATAGAATTGGTTTTTACTTCTTTTATTTCACCTTCATACGAATTTGAGAGAGTCTCTTCCCAAATTGTGGTAGGTAGTTGTCTCAGCAGTTTGCCAATATCTTAAAACACTCATAAGTTTTCATTAGATTTTTAATTGCATCTTCAACTTCTGTTTTCTTGTATATTTTCTATTTTAGCATAGGTGTTTTAAGACGATGTCTTTACACTGCCTAGAAGAGTGCCTATCCAATTTCTTTGCACATCTCTGTCACAAAGAGGCTGAAGTGTAGGGCAAACACAGTCTTCGTCTTCAAAAGGATGGCAAGATGAAAGTCAAGACACCGACAAGCAAAATATAGGAAGGATGTCATTGATCTTGAAAAGCTTATTCTGTATGTCTAGCATTTTGCCAGCATATGGGTGTGAAGAAAGAAGCAGAAAAGATGAAAACCTTGGACAATTATATTCCAAATCCCAGTGTACTTAACCTGTGCCAATCTGCTGATATGGGCCATTTTGGTCATCCTCTGAACCAAATAACCAGATGCTGTACTGTAGTTAGTAGTAATTTTTGCTTTAAAAAATATTTTATGTATGCGGAGAAAGATCATAAATTTATCTTGACCATTCAAAGACAACATGAGACATCCTGTTTCATTATATCTTTTATCTGTATCACTTTATCTTATATATATTTGCATCCAGACAATACTCATAATTGTTTATCATTGTTAGCGCCATGAAATAGGAAACTTGAGAAAACAAACCTTTTATAGAGCAATGAGTAGAAGAAATTTGGTCACCCTCCGATAATTTCTTTCCAAATGCCTTCTTAAGGTACTTTTTCCAGATCTGTCATCATCTGTGCTCTTCCGACCTCCTCTGGTTGGTTAATGCACTTTTGAGCTTTTTGAGGGCTACAATAACAATTTCTGTCAGAACAGTTATCATTATATACTTCTATTAATTTAAGTTTGGTGTAGTAAGCAAACCCTTCTTTACTGTGTGTGTTAGCCTTTTGAATGACTAGCTCATCAGTATTATTGATGATATTTGATAATTTTATTCTTATACAGCTCTGAGTCAAGGTTAATTTTGTGTGTATTGGTGGTATGTGGTATTGATGTCGTGTATTATAGTGTCTATTTGTTTTGTGATATAGATTTGCAAAGAATTCAGGCACTAACTTATTTTCAATCTTGAAATAAAGTTTGAGAATTTGCAATTGAAATAGGTCGGTTGTTTTCAGAATTTTTTGAGCTTTGAACAATGGATCTGTATGTGCATTATACCTAGAGAAAGACACTATTCTTACTGCTCTGTTCTGAATTTTCAAAAGTTGACTTGCTTTACGGCCCCATACTAGCAAGCCATAGTATAATTTTGACTGGATAAGAGTGGTGTATATTTGTTTCAGGATTCGCGGAGAAACAAATTTTTTGATGGAATTTAGAGAGCCAGTTGTTCTTGCCATGGAGGTTGCCATGTACTTTATATGATTTGAATATGTCAAATGAGAGTCAAGGATAACTCCTAAATAGTTAAAAGTGTCTACTTTTTCAATATGCTGATTATCAAATTTAAGGTTTATATCAGGAACCTTTTTCTGCATTGGGTGAAATGTCATGAATTTGGTTTTATTACTATTTATACTGAGTTTGTTTGATTTAAGCCATGTAGAAATTTTTTCAAGTTGATTTTCAATTTCAAGTTGATCAATCTGATTTGAGTTTGTTTTGACAGTTAAAGCAGCGTCGTCAGCATACAATACTATGTCAAAATTTGTGCAATTCATAGGAATGTCATTCATGTAAATTATAAAGAGCAATGGCCCTAATATTGATCCCTGTGGCACTCCTGTGGTTACTACTGCATGAGATGATTTCGTACCATTGATTATGACATTCTGTTTTCTGTTTGCAAGATAATTTGTAAGAAGGCTTAATTCCCGTCCTTTTACACCATAATATTCAAGTTTGGAGCACATTACATCATGATCAATCGTGTCAAACGCTTTTGTTAAATCGAGAAATATGCTTATAGGCAGCTTTGATTGTTCCACTGACCATATAATATTATCAACGAGGTCTAGTATTGCATATTCTGTTGAATGGCCCTTCCTGAATCCATACTGCTTACTATAAAATAGATTATTGGTTTCAAAGTAGTCCTGTAATTGTTGATGTATGGCTTTTTCAAATATTTTAGAGAGAACTGGTAGAATTGAAATAGGTCTATAATTTTCAGCGTTTTCCTTTTTTCCTTTCTTGAACACAGGTACTACTCTTGCTATTTTCAACATATCAGGAAATACTCCCGTAGTCAGTGATTGGTTTATAAGAAATGTTAAAGGTTCACTAATTTCGGATCAATATTCGGTTCATTATAACATTTGACAAACCATAGACATCTCTGGAGGATTTTGATTTCAGACTTTTCACAATTTTTATGGTGTCATGAACTTTTAGCTCTTTAAATTTAAAAGTGCTGTCCGTTGCCATTGTAAAGTAATCCTTGTATGAAGCATCTTGAGGCATTGCGATGTTCTTAGCTAAATTTTGACCAATATTTGCAAAGTATTCATTAAAGGCCTTTGATATATCTGCTGCATTTATGAGTGTTTGATTATCAAATGTAACTTCCTCAGGAATTGGATTTGCATTCTTAGATCTGCCAAGAATTTCATTTATGTTATCCCAGGTTTTTCTAATATCATTCTTGGAATTCTCAAAACATTTATAGTAGTAGTCTACCTTTGCATTCCTGATAGTTTTTTTAAAAATGCCATTGTATACTCTAAGGTTTGCATTTAGTTCTTTAAATTTCTCTGTGTTTCTGTCTATTTTCTTCAGTCTTTTAAAGAGTTTGTCTCTGTAGTTTATTGAGTGTATTATGCCATTTGTAATCCATTTTGATATTTTGTGCATTCGTTTATTAAATCGCACAATTCTGGTTGGCAAATGTTTTTCTAAAGCATCAGTGATGACAGCATGAAATCTTTTGTAATTTTGGAGAAAACAACTTTCGGAATTTTGTTTTGTTCTATGATACCTGCTTTCTGAGAGTTGCACGTTTTACAGTACTTGCAGAAAAAATTGTCTATCAGAGACCCTTGCGTTCCACTAAATCTTGTTGGCATCGTTATTTCTGGCCTATAGTCATATAGAGTCATAAGTTCAAAGAAATTATCTACTGCTGTGTCTTTGCCAAGTTTGAGCAGATTCGTATTGAAATCACCTGCAAGTACATGGGAACCACACATGGACTCAAATTTCTCAAGGACCATCTCTAGGTCTTCCATGAAGCCAATGAGATTTTCATTTTGGTTTCGCGGGGGTCTGTAAATGTTTGAAAGAATTATGCTACTTTTGGATTCATTTTGGATTTCTATTGACTGGCATTCCCATTGATGTGCATGCTTTAGAGGTATTTCCAGTGGTAGCAGAGCGTGCTATTTCTCTTCTTTCATTTGACACCTTGTTTGTATTTCTACTATTAAAATTCATCCCTCGGCCTCTATTTTAGTGTTTTTATCAGATTTTAAGCTAAAAATAGCATTTTTTCCTATTAAAAGATGCAGTGACCCCCCGAAAAAAAAAATTTCCCCTGACATGTTTTGGTAGACTCCTGATACCAAAAATTTGGGGTAAAACTGCACAATTGCCTTTAATTGAGCATCATTTAAGAGCATTTCAGTTCTGTCAAAAAAAGCTGAAAAGTCCATTAACCAACCAGAGTCATAAATGTGTGCTTAAAATGAGTTTGTACACTCATTATTAATCAAACAAGTGTCTGACTAGTACTATTTTAACATTATCTCTCCCTTGTTATACAACCATTTTCCATTCTCTGAAAGAGCTTTGCAGTTATCTGTCAGCATTGGTGCTCTGCAGGCCTCGTAACTGTTATGTCTAACATAGGTTTATAGACTAATTCATCAATCAAATAGTCTAGCTTGTATTATATTATCATTAAATCTCCTTTGTTATACAGCCATTTTCCATACTTTGCAGTAGTTTTCTAGCATAGTTCTCAAACTCATTACAATTCACCATCGATTTGTCTTTACTACACACCAAAGTAACGTGTGATGGTTCTTTCTCGCCTTTCAGTGAGGCAATTGCCCTTTAATGTCTTGCAAATTTCAAGGCAACCGAGTAATAACTTCTCATACTGTAAGTGCCAAAAGTTCAAAGAAAAGCAACTAACATTTCAAAATCACGATTAATAGCAGGAATGTCTCTCAAAGGGTATTTATATATATATATATATATATATATATATATATATCAGCTGGTGCAATTGTGTTTAAATATGTAGGATGGGTCGAATTGAAGATTAGCATTCTTAAACCAAATATGATTTTAAAAAGCAGCTGTTTCACCTTTGTGTACATTAAAACATGAGGCGTGATAAATCATTGTGCTATGTGATATCTGCTTTTTCTTGCATTTTAATTTGTATTGTAAGATTATGCACTTCATTTTTTTGCTGACTGCAAATATAAAAGGACAAAACCATGACAATTTGGAGTGCCCGTTAAGACTTTTCGTGTAGTCAACTCAAGCCCTTTATGCCCAACAAATTGTGTCTGAGATGAGCAAGGCCGCATGCGGATTGTCTGATTATCAGTTATGAATAGTTTGGATAAAGACAAGTAGAAGACTTGTCTCACTTAGCTGTGGTTCAAATCCAATATCAGGATATCTTTTATGATCCACCCACAACCGGAGGAGGTAATAGATGCCAATATCTCTTTCTTTTCAGAAGTCTTATAGAATGAGTTTATTTGCATCTTTTTAAACCAAAATTTATGTTCTCTGTGACTAAAGTGTAGGTGTAAAAAATTCACAGTCGAAAGCAATGTATGGAAGTGACATTAAACATACAAAGGCAGTTTTGGAAAGCACAACCATTTCTCATGATTTTGTAATGTCACAGACTCATAGGAGGATATTAATTTTCATCCTATGGTTCTTCTTACATGTACATACAGTGTATGATGAATGTACTGAGAAATCACAGAGAAGAATTGTTTCGCTAAAATATTGTAGGTGCAGTCAGTTTCCCATCCTACACATTAGTAGAAAACAATCACTGCTTTTGCCGAATACATTGTGTAATGAAAAGTAAGAGAATTTCAGAAATTGTAGAGGAAAATTAAATGCATCATGTATCGAAATACATTGTATAATATTTGTTTTCATTAAACATAAATAGGTAAGAATGGATTTTTATATGTTTGAATCACTTTATATGATTGCAAGCAAAACCATGATTCTTTATTGAGGCAGTGACAACTAAATCATGCATTACTTGCAAAATGGCAGTCTGGATGTATAAATATGGTGATTGATAGGTTATTGATTTATATTAATGACATTGCTAAGAAAAAAAAGATTGTTTCTTCCAATGCATTTAGATTAGCTATGGTTGTGTAAAGAACAACAGTAGTCACATTTCAATCACGCCGACTGCTCAGCCACAAAAAGTAAGATTGCTTTCAGCCTATTATATATCAAACACTGCCAATGAAGTAAACCACACAATGAAAATTTAAAACAAACATGAAGATTGATGCATAATATCTAATGTTTTTTGTATGTAGAATTAGTTTTTAGATTCCCCCAAGGATATTATCAAGAAATGGCCAAAAAGAATAGCCATAAGATACTGCAAAACCACAGCCACAATCTTCCCCATGTTAATTTTAAGACTGTTTCATGGCCAAATAGATCCCCCTTTTGAAACCTCTATATTACATCTTTAGGAAATAGAAAGAAGAAATAGGCAGACTGGTATTAGATGTGTTTCTGCCTGTGCAAAGAGAAGCCTAAAGAACAACACAAAAATTATAAATCAAATTTTAATATGAAAACTTTAGAGCGACAAAGCACTTCACTTAAATAAGGTGTGTTAATTATCATAGATTCTATAAAAACTGTCATATCTACAGGACGAAAGGGTGAGTTTTAGAGACTTAACTGTAGTATTTTGGTTATATATACGACATCACTTCTTACCCTCAGAAAACTTAGTCCGTTGAAGGTATTGTTATCACTTTGGTAAAATGTTGTCCGTCCGCCGGGTGAGCGGAGGGCGGGCGAAGAGATCGTTTCCGGGTTGGCACTCAGCCTCTATTGAATGTACATGGATAAAATTTGGTACACATATAGCCTGCATAGTCCAGTTGTGCCTTATGATGGTCTGACGGATAAATATTCTGTACCTTTTTAAATAATTAAAAAATATCAAAATAATTTTGTTCATTTCCGGGCCAGGGATCAGTCACTATTGTATGTGGATGAATATCCTCCCCACTTGGGATGATGGTGCATGAATGAAATTTGGTACAGATTTTTCCAATATGGTCTAGTTGTGCCTTTTGATGGCCTCATTGATAGGTATTCCATACTTTTTGAAAAAAATGAGAAAAAAAATAAAGATAGATATTTTTTGTTTTCTGGGTAAGATGGTCTAGTTATGCATTTTTATAGGTCTGATGAAAAATATCGATAGTTTTAGAAATATTGACAAAGATTATAAAATGCATTTTTTGTTTCTGGCCCAAGACTCGGTCACTATTGCATGTACATGGATAAAGTTTGGTGCACATACGGCTTATGGTCTGGTTGTGCCTTTTCATGGTCTGACTGGTAAATATTCTATACTTTTTGTAATATCGAGAAAAATATCAAAAATAATTTTATTCATATTGGAGCCAAAAGTTGACTACTATTGTATATACAGCAATGACATTTTATACAAATATCACCTGTACAATGTAGAAATACTTTTTCACGTGTATTCAACACTTATTCAACAATTGTAAAAATACAGAAAAATATAATTTTTTTCACTTTGTTTTTTGGTTTCCAAACGACAGCTCAAAACCTATATTTTGTACATGCATGAAACGTCCATTACATGTAATGTGACCTTCTAAAGGTGTTATTCACTGAAGGTTTGCTGCTGGGCAGCCTATATTTTCAGTGCATTTCATTATCCAAATGCGATGTTGGTGTTGTCTGAACCAACTTGAGCAGCAACCTCACCAAAAAGTGCCCCAGAAACAAGTCCTAAATAATCCAGTACCATTATGATTCTAAAAGACAAAACCGTTGTGATGTTGGATATGATAAGCAAGGGTCGGGTGACCAAACAATATCCTGGAATTGGACAGTGACCAGGACAGAGATTACCAAGCAAAAGATCTTCCCCCAAAGATTGTGACAAACATGGAAAAGTAAATCAACAGACATCTGCTGCAAAACTCAATTTCTTGCATGATTGGGTGCCATCAATCAAAAATCTGTTTATATCTGAGGTTTTCTGACACATGTGTATTTGAGTTATAATACAAAGTGTTGGGCTTTATGGATAATTGGGTTTCTATGTCCTGTTTTAATGCACAAAGGAGTTTAATACTATTATTGGAACAGTAGGATAACTCTGATTGATTTAGCATCATTGATAATGTAATAATGGATGATTGTAGATAATGTTATATATAATATCTTTATTCAGATTGAACATTTACAATCTACAGTGTTTAAAAACACGTTTAAAAAAAAGATTAAAAATAGTAATTAACAAGGATAAAAACCAGGCAGCCTGTGCCACATCTATATAGCACCATTATCTATTTATACACACAATTAAGCATATCACAGACAAGATGACCATCACGTATGTTAATTAGTTCTCTGATTGTAAATATCAGGTTTTCATCAGAGTCTGACATCTTATATCTATTATATAAAACACTTGCATCATTCATGATATCAGAATTCTCATATATAATATCTTTCAGATTATTACCTGCAGTTGACATTGGATTGCTGGTACACAGCCTAGCTACGTTTCTAACAATACAATTTTTTGAGGATTGACATTTTTTAATAAATTTAGTAAACCTCACTGTTAACTGAGCCTGCAGTGGTAAGCAATCAGATAACCATTCAATAATATTACAGTGAGTCATGTTATCAACTTTCCAGAGAACCCTCAAAGCCTTCCTCCAGGCTACACATAAACTGTTAAATGCTATACTACTGAAATCCCACAAGGGGGCACCATAATATGAACAACAATATTGACGAAATAATTTACATAAAATAAAAGAATGGACATGACCAAAATCAGATATTAACAAGTTAAAGCTCTTCCAGAATTGACCTATGGCATGATTAATTGCAATATCTTTATCTATATAAGACAAATGATGACCTAAGTGTACTGCAGAGTTACTGAAATTAACAAGTGAGCCATTTACAAATATATCATCTTTAAATTCTTTACAATTACGCCCTTTAAATAATAACAGTTGACTTTTGCCGCCATTAAATAGTATGTTATAATTATAGGCATACGATTCACACACTTCAATCATTATGTTGGACAGGTTTTTCTTTGACAACTTGTTGTATTGCGCAAGTTTACTGTATAACGCATGCTGGAAATTAATTTGACGTCTTTTTGATAAGCATTACCATTCATAAATCACTTTGCTACCATCTATCGAAACAAAAAGGTTTTTTTTCTGAAATAAAATTAATGTCATGAAATCTAGTATCACAAAGAGCACTTGATAAATCATATATTTTTCATTATCATAACCTTACGCACTTCCATGACAAGATACGTTTGCAAACATAACAATGTCTCAAAACACCTGGCACCTTCTGTGTTTTCCTCAAAGGAAGATGACTCATGTTTAGATTTCCTGACTTGGTTGCCAATTTTCGACATTAAAAAACATTCATCATATTTAATTGTCTCCTTGACATCAGAATTCTCATATTATTTTCCATTTTCAGATGGTTGTTTTATGATGATATCATTGCACTGCACCAAAAGTACCTATCCTGTTTCCTCATCTCTCTCTATGGGTTTTTGTCAAACGTAGTCTTGATCTTTCATATCAGAAAGGAATATGATACATGAATTTTGATATCAAGATGTAAACATGACATTACAGCGTTCCACTTTGACATAGACACTAGGGCCCTGCACGGGACTGAACTTGACAAAATTTGGCGGGAGTGGGTCAAAATTAGGAAAATTTTATCAATGTAATGCCTAGAACGGGACGGGAACGGGAGCAGATTTGGAAAGAACAGGCGGGAGTGAGACAAAAATCTAGTCCCGTGCAGGGCCCTAATAGACACAATGAAGATCAGTTTACTGTGAAAAATGCATTTCTTGACTAATGATAGCTGATGAAGTGTCATCTTCTCTACTTCAACACAGGAACATAGAGGCTGTTTGATTAGTCATGATCAATAGAAGGCCGTTTGACTTGTCCAACGGGTAATGCAACTTACATATATGTATATTCATAATCTTATACCTTTCGACACCTCTGTGAGCCAATCATGAGACAGTATTTCACTGCAATAAAACCCATATTCTTTGTTGTCCAGTTATCCTCCTATGGGAGAATAATAAGTGAAGCTGTGAAAAACCCACAGCAACAATTGACAAGTTTCAGTTTTGTCTTATGGTATAAGCCGGTTATTCACCGCGGGATCGGCAATATGTGTTTATCACAGCTCGGGCTAACGCCCTCGCTGGATAAATCACATATTGCCTCTCCCTAGGTGAATAACCTATACAAATTTGACAACGAGGGAAACATGTGCTTTGGTAAATTAGTTACAATTTTCGCATAAAGTGCACAATATTGATACAAAACCAGCAATCATCAAGTAAACATACTTGCCTTGCTGTTCTGTTTTCATAATACACAGTGCAACTGAAACATATTTCTGAAAAGATGTCCAAACACCACTTTGACTGCACTGAAGCGTCCATGTCTTGGCAATGCAGGATCCAAACCTAATCTGGTTTACTCAAACATTCCTTCTAATGAAGTTTTTCAGGATAAGGGAACTAAGGTGGTTACTAAGACATGAAACACCCACTTATGAGCTACTTAGGTACTAACATTAGTAGCCATGGCCCCTTAAATGGGTCCTTACAGCACATTTGGCTACTTATGACAACTGTAAGGCACCTAAGAATCCACTAACAGCCAAACATAAGTACTTATGGGTACTTAATGTTAGTTCCATCCACTTGCAGAGCATGAAGTCTACTAAGAATGTCCCCTTAGAAGGATTACAGAAGTGAGAATGCCTTAGGTGAAAATCCTTTGTTTGGCAAACTTTGCAGATTTCATTTCGCATTGGTTCATCAAGCCCATACTGAGGAAAACACACCAGTTAACTGACTTGCATTGTTTTACCAACATATACATAATCTTGATAAAACTGACAAATTAAGAAGCGCAGCAGCAAACCCACGACTGCACAGTTCTGTTGCTGGAACAATGTGATGGAGAATGTGCCATCAATTTTTCTGTAAGAAAATACCTTGATATACATGCCAAAGTTTCAGATATGTACAATCAAACTGTTTATTCAGTGCCTCTAAATCAATAATTTTGGTTTGAATTGAATAGAATTGTCAATGAGATAGATAATCTTCCAAAACCAAAATAATTAAATTTTACTGTAAATGCTGCATGCATTCCAGAATTTACTCCAATTCTCACTGGGGGAGACTGGAGCAAGTTTTAACTTTTATAAACCATTGTTAATTTGAAACTAAATCAGGCAGACGATTCCCTAATTTGATACATGAAGCTAGTGTTGGCGGTTCGAGACTGCCTCCATTGATTGTCATATTCTGATGGTGTGGGCGTTGGCTCAGTCTCAGCTGCACCAGACAAAAATGTAATTTTTGATTGTGAAAATCTGCACTCAAAATTTATAGATAAAACTTACAATTGGCCAGTGCTGAATTAGCAACATGAATGTCTCCTGCTCCATGTAACTTATAATTTAACATGTTTAACTGATATCTTGTCAGAATTGTAAGTAACACTTAAGCTGTAATTTGAGTGACATTGTCCCCAAACCAATTTTGGAATGACTGGTGGCATGATATGATACATTTAGACAACCAATAAATTGTGTCAATATAAAATTCTATCACAAACCAGTTATATGCTGCAAATATTATATGAATGATTCAAATATGTGAAAAAAAGGTAAAATACAATGTAAGTTTAAAATAAAAGGGATCAACCAACCTGACTAATCCAGTGATAAACCTTACAGCAACACAGGGTTCAGATGTGCAAACTAGAACTCTTTGTGAAGGTCAACCATTATCTCCCTAATTGTTGTGTCTCATTGTTTTAATTGCTTCACAAAGTAATTTTTTTAAAATAGAAAATCACCCCAAGGCAAAAACGACACAAATTACCTTAGTCTCCCCTACTTCTTTTTTTAGTAAAAATTTGAATAATACACAACTGCACATGTACCAGGCCCCACTGACAAATGTTAGAAATATCCATTCCACAATATTTATGTTAGTGTATATGTTTGAAGAAGGAGGATGCATACACCAAATTTATGGTGTTAACAGAAGGCCTCGGTTTAACAACGGATATTTTATGGTCATATATGGATCGATTAAGTTTGATTTTTGTGTACGTAATTTAAAGCTTTGCCGAAGGTTTAAATGCTCATATTTGCTGTAATGCATATGAACCTTCATATTGCATTGTGGGTTTGCTCAAGCGCAGTCTATGCTTGCACACAATCTGGTCTTTGTTTATTTCACACATTAGGATATT